>OY728153.1:939354863-944354863 GCA_963277665.1 Viscum album
GCTGTACAAGGGCAGAAAAACACTGTAAAATGGGGGGCTCAAGCGCTATAAAATCCCACTCGATTCGCAGTATTTTTTATGTTTTTTTTAAAAAATGTTTAATTTTTTTTAAATTTTTATAATGTTTATAAATTTTATCAGCGCTTTTTTAAAAGAGCTGATAAAAAGATCCTTTATCAGCGCTAAAATGAAAGCGCTGATAAAGGAAGTGCTGATATAGGACCCCTTTATCAGTGCTAAAAAAATCGCTGATAAAGGGGTACTTTTATCAGCACTTTTTTTAGCCCTAATAAAAGACCCCTTTTATCAGCACTTTTTTTAGCGTTGATAACGAGTTCCTATATCAGTGCTTTTCGGAGCGCTGAAAAAGGGGAACCCCCTTTATCTACGCTGGCTTTATCAGCGCTTTTCTAGCACTGATAAAGGCCGTGTTTGTAGTAGTGAATGTAAAATCTAAGACATACACTTGTCAAAAACCTATTGTATGAGTATATTTCGAACCCTTATCACATTATCCTAGAAATATATTAATGTGGGAACTTCAAAATATGAAACTCATTTTAATATAACGTAACATTTCTTGACTTTCCAAGAGTGCCCCTAATCCCTCTTATAAAAGGCCCCCACCTCTACCTCCTTAACCACACCTCTCAAGCCTTTGGTTCGGACAATATCTGCTCATTTTATCTCTCCAAATCCCTCCCCTCATCCTATAATCCTTACATTATGTAGAATGCTCTTCAAGAAACCCTTTTGGTTCAAACCAAAGGGAGTTACCCGATTTAAAGGTAAAGTTTTCACTTGTGTTCTTTTGTTTTATTTTTCTTCTCCAACACCATAAACACTTTTTATTACGTTCTTTTGTAACAAAAATAGTATATTAAATATACTATTATTTTTATGTTTTCCTTATACTTATTTATTTTTCATTTATGTCATATCTTTATGGTCTCCATTATGGGTAAAAGTGATAATTTCATTTTAGGAAGTGCGGACTACCGCCCCCGCAAAGTGATTTGATTCGTTAATGCCATATGTGGGACATATAAAGGATGGAGTTAATGATATTAAATATGATATTATAATTTAATTATAATATACCTTTATATCATTATGATTTCACTCCCTCAAATATGAAATAGAAATGAAAGTAGCGTTCATGCGTACGTACGGCTTACCGTCTCCATGAACGGTGCATTCCATTTCTTACCTATAAATGTTATATACTATTATAAATACATGTATATGTTGGATATATATGATATATATGATATCCAAATAATTAATATAATTCTAGATATAAGTAACCTTTGACCTCATGAACAACATGTAATTGTAAGAAGTCCATTTTTGACTCAAGTACCAAATATCAACAAAACGAACATTATTAACATAAATAATTAAACAATGTTTCTAACATGTCAATAAGGGATATAAAAGGAATAATAATTTTGAAAAAGGTTCTTAAGCAAGTTTAAATTAACACTAGTTTATTATTCATGAGATTAAAGAGCGATCGAGTCAAGTCAGACATGAGGTAAGGGACTTCGTCTCAATCTCTTTTCATTGAGGCATATTTTGTTCTAATACAAGAATTTCTTTTATACAATGTATAAAACACATTTGAATTTTCATTTCATTCACAGGATTTCATTTTCTATGAAGCGTTTTACTAAAGGACAAAATTGAATGTTTTTTTACGTACGTGGTGACAACGACCTTTTCCACCGTGATGAGTATTATTTGGTATTTGGATTCCTCAACAAGCCATAATGTTTTAAAATAATATAAATACCATATACACTTTTATATATTTTGGTATAGAAAATGGTTTCTATAATATATTATTTATGTCAATACATTTAAGTGATATATTGTGATCGAAATGTGCAAATGTTTTCCTTCCATTATATTTTTTTTTATATCTTAGGATTTTCTAATGGTACTTGGACATTTAACAGTTGGTTACATGATAAACCATATGACGGGTGGTTCCAGGAATACTAGGATGGTTGGTTACGTTATAACCTCCATTGCATTGGGTATGGAAGTCGGCCGTATGGCTATTCCATGTAGTGATATGCGTGGAAGTCGACCATATGGTTATTCAATTTAAGTATATTTATGTCCCACGTTACCTTTATATGTTATGTGTTCTTTATATGGGTTTGATGGTAATATTTTGGTTACAAAAGGGTAAGTAATTACCTATTATTCAGTTTAGAGTATTTACTACTTCTTAATGGTGAAAAGTGTTGGTTTGATAAATTATTCATGGTTTACTTGATGTTTTAAAACACTAACAGTTTTCCTTCTTGTGTATCCCTTACTGAGATTTTTATGCTCATCCCATGTTTTTTTGAAATGTTTTTCACCGGACATAATGTGGAATAGGGTCAAGGATGGGATCATGGAAAATTCAAGATTTCTTAAACATGGAACTTGACATGACTTTTTTTTTTCACGAGTTCATGTTTTGAAAAAAAAATGGAAACCATGTAGAAGTGTCTACTTTGTAATATTTTGAGATGTAATAGTTATGATCTAATTCTCTAAAAATCTAAACCTGTAAAGATCCTCAATGTGAATTATTCATTTATTTCAATATTAATTACGGTTTTAGGCCAGGGCCTTATAGTTGGTATCAGAGGTCGGTTTAGAAAAATTTAGAAGTTAGAAAATTGTAAAATTTATGTCCATAAATTACTTTGTGGTATGATTGAAATGATATATCATTTAAAGATTACCATGTTACTTCGCCTAAGATATTTCTATGTTCAGAATGGGTTTTTGCAGAGGAAACAAGGAAGATATATTGGGACGACATCCGGAGGAAGACAACCTTCCAAATCAGTAACCTAAGATGGTCATAATTGGAACTGAATAGTATGTTTCAGTGATGGCACATTTGACCTAGGCTATAAATGGTGGTGGTATCCATGCACGAGATCAGTTTGATCAACCGTAGAGGAACATGTCAATGGTGGAACATTTTACGAGGAAAAATCCCCCATCATTCAGAGGATAATCAGAACATGTTCTAGCAGAAGGGTGGATTAAAGCACTAGAGTCAATTTTTGATGTCATGGGGTGTTCAGAACATCAAAAGGTTAGTCTTTCTATTTACCGTTTTGAAGGTGATGCTGATCAGTGGTGGTCCATGGAGAAAAATATCAGGGATAGTGATGAGATTTATGATCTTCACTAGGATGAATTCAAATGTATGTTTATTGAGAAATATTTTCCTAAGGTTGTTCATCTTAGGATGGAAAAACAAATCCTAGAATTGAGGTAGGATGATGACTCGGTGGCTACTTATGAAGCATGATCACTCGACTGGAAAGGTATTCTCCAAATTTGATACAAGATCTTGATAGTAAAATCAACCATTTTTACTCAGGGTTAAAGCTAATGTATCGAAGGGCTTTAGCTTCTCATGAGTTCAAAAGTTATGAAAAACTTGTTCAATGTGCGGAGAAGGTGGAAATGGAGTTTTCTGATGATCAGGTGTTCTTTGACAAACAATAGAATAAGAGGTCCAGCTGGTAGGAAAAGGGGAAGAATTCATTAAAGAAGCAATGAGGTAAGAAAAAAAATATCCATCCTGTGAGAAGTGTGGTAAAATGCATCCTGGAGAATTTTTATCCAAGTCTGGAAAGTTCTTTCGGTGTAGTAAGTCTGGTCATATTGTTTGTAACTGTAATGAAGATGATCAAGCAGGAAATGAAAAGGCAGTGGTAAGATGTTTTAAGTGTAATGAAATGGGTCACTATGCAAATGAGTGTCTAACGAAATACTAAACTGGGGGAAATCATCCAGACTACAAGCAAAAAGGGGTGGTGTAATCCTTTGCAACTACATCCACAGTTGTTGGGCCATCAAATGAAGTAGTATCAGGTACACTGTTTGTTTGTTCTGATTATTCCAATGTGTTGTTTGATTCAGGGTATACACTTTCTTTCATTTATGATAGGTTTTCTAGTAAATTAAGAATTCCATCATAAGATATGAATCCTAAACTTATGGTAAAAACACCCGGAGGGAATGTTGAGACAAAAAGAAATTATAAGAACCTTTATATCCTTTTGTGCAGAATGAATCTACCTTCAAACCTTATTGTTTTGCCTCTAGTAGAGTTTGATATAATTTTGGGCATGGATTGGCTTTTTGTTTATCATGCTATGAATGACTGTAGAGCTAAAGAGGTTTCTTTTCAGAAATATTTTCAGTTTGTGTACATGAATGAACCACTGATTTTGATAACATATTAGAATGTTGAGAAACTAGTAAAAGATGGAAATGAATGTTATCTTGAACATATTGTTGAAAATAAAGGATTTGTTCAGATTAATGATGTTCCAGTGGTCAATGAGTATCTTGATGTTTTTCCTGATTAGCTTCCTGGTATTATTTATGATTAGGAAGTTGAATTTACTATTTACTTAGTTTCTGATTCTAATCCAATTTCAAAACCCCCTTATCGAATGGCTCAATATGAACTTTTAGATTTAAAGAAACAATTGGAGGGGTTATTAGATAAAGGTTTCATTCGACCTAGGACAACACCATGGGGTGCACTTATCAAGTTTTTTAAAAATAAAGATGGTTCAATGAGACTTTACATTGATTATGGAGCCTTGAATAACATCACTGTTAAGAACAAGTATCCTTTGCCTCATATTGATGATTTGTTTGATCAGCTCCAGGGAGCTTAGTATTTTTCGAAGATGGACTTGAGGTCGGGGTACCATCAGTTGAAAGTAAAATAAGCTGACATTCTGAAGATAGCGTTTCGAACTAGATATGGCCATTATGAATTTTTAGTTATGCCTTTTGGGTTAACCAATGCACCTGCTGTATTCATGGACCTTATAACTAGAATTTTCCATAAGTTCTTGGATATGTTTTTGGTTGTTTTCATTGATGATATTTTCGTGTTTTCTAAATGTAAAGAGGAGCATGAATGTCATTTAAGGGTTATCTTTCAAATCATAAATGAAAAGAAACTTTGTAGAAAATTCAGAAAGTGTGAGTTTTGGTAAAAAAAAATTTCTTTCCTTGGTCACAGTGTTTCAGAAAATGGCATAACTGTTGACCCTGCTAAAACAAAATTTATTAAAGAATGGCCAAAACCCACAAATTTAACTGAGATCCGTAGTTTTCTTGGTATGGCAGGTTATTACCAGAGGTATGTTGAAAATTTCTCACGGTTATCTAGTCCAATGACTAAGCTAACTCGGAAAGGTGTTAAGTTTATCTGCACAAAATAATGTGATGATTGTTTTCATTAATTGAAAAGAAGATTGGAGAATGCTCCAGTTTTGGAACTTCCTTATAGGAATGGTGAGTTTGTTATCTATAGGGATGCTTCGTTGAAGGGATTTGGTTGTGTCCTTATGAAGAATGATCAGGTAATTGCTTATGCTTCACGTCAGTTGAAAACTCATGAGGTAAATTACCCTATACATGATTTGGATTTAGTTGTTGTTGTTTTTGTTCTAAAAATTTGGAAGCATTATTTTTATGGTGTAAAGTGTGAAATATATACTGATCATAAAAGTCTAAAGTATATATTCACTCAGAAAGAATTGAACATGAGACATAGGATATGGCTAGAAGTAATCAAGGATTATGATTGTACAATTCATTACGATATGGGAAAAGAAAATAAAGTGGGTAATGCTTTGAGTCGATAAAGTAATGCTTCATTAACCATGCCACATTTAGAACGTGATCCTTTGGTTTTTGATTTGATGAACATTGGCATAGATGTTGTTGGTGCATGTAGTTCTTCTGTTTTGTTTCAGGTGTCAGTGAGATCATCTCTATCAGACAGAATTAAGCAAGCGCAGAAGAAAGATAGTGGGTTGCTGAGAAAGGTAGAGCTGGTTCAGAAGGGTAAGTTGCCTAAATTTAACATTGAAAACGATTATGTTTTGAGGTTTGGGAAGAGATTATGTGTGCCTTGTGATTCACAGTTGAAGAATGAGTTGTTATGTGAGGCTCATATTTCCCCGTTTTCAGTTCATCCTGGAAGTACTAATATGTATAGAGATCTATGGGAATATTACTGGTGGGATGGAATGAAAAGAGATATTGCTGATTTTACTATGAAGTGTTTGACTTTTCATTAGGTTAAGGAAGAGCGGGTGTTACTGAAAGGGATGTAGTAGTCATTACTGGTGCCAGAGTGGAAATGGGAAAATATATCAATGGACTTTGTTGTGGGATTACAAAAGACATCTCGAGGTAATAATGAAAACAGGGTTAAAGTTCTGCTCATTTCATTCCAATTCAAGACACTTCGTCTCTAGATCAACATGCTCGGTTCTATGTAAAAGCGATATTTAGGTTGCATGGAGTTCCCCTCTACATTGTATCTGATCATTATCTCAGGTTCACTTCTATCTTTTGGAAAGGCCTTCAGAAGTCGTTGGGTACTGAATTAAATTTTAGTACATCTTTCATCCGTAATCAGATGGGAAGTCAGAACGAACAATTCCAAATTTGGAGGATATGGTACGTGCTTGCTCAATGAATTATCAGTGAAGTTGGGACCACCATCTTTCTTTGGTTGAGTATTCTTATTATAAAAGTTTTTATTCCAGTATACAGATTTCTCCATTTGAAGCATTATATGGGAAGGAGTGTCGAACTAAAACATTTTGGGATGAAGTGGTTGAAAGGAAGTTGATGAGACCAGAATTGGTAGAAGAGATGGAAGAAAAAGTTCAGTTGATTCAAAAACACATGAGAATATCTCAGAGCAGGCAGAAAAGTTTTGCAGATAACCGGAGGAAGGATCTCTCTTTTGAGGTAGGTGATCATGTTTTTCTCAAATTTTCACCATGGAAAAGTGTGATACGATTTGGTAAGAAAGGAAAGCTCAGTCCAATGTTCACTGAACCATATGAAATTCTAGAGAGAGTTGGATCAGTTGCTTACTGAGTGGATTTACCTCCGAGTTTATCTTAGGTACACAATGTTTTTCATGTTTCGATGTTGTGAAATTATATGCCAGATCCATCTCATGTTTTGAGCCCAGAGGTAGTTCAGTTGGAAGAGAATATCTCTTATGAAGAAAAACCAGTCCAGATTATTGACCATAGAGAGAAATTGTTGTGGGATAGGGTAATTAACAAGGTAAATATTTTGTGGAAAAACCATATGGTTTAATAGGCGATGTGGGAATCTGAAAATGTTATGAGGGATAAATATCCCCACTTATTTTGATAAGTGAATAAAATTGCGAGGATGAAATTCCCAAAAGGGGAGAAGGATGTAACATCCCAGGTAAATAAATAATAATACATTTTCATATTCATTAATATTTGTGAATTAAATATTAATTTTACATTAAATAGGTTTCTATGTTCGATAGCGTACTCGATACGCAACAACGAGTTTCTTTGAAATCTTACGTTGCACAGTAGTATTATAATAATAATATTTTAAATGGTAGTTAACATGTAGCCGTTGAATTGGTAGGAATGAATAGAAATAACTAAAATATTATTAAATATGTTTTTTTAATGTTTTTACATTTGTCCAATAAAAGATTAAGGTTAAAAATAAGAAAAGAATTCAATTTTAGGCATAGATACTCTAATATTCACTAAAAGGTCAATTTATGGCGAAACCTCCTTAAAAATAGTTTTGGTCACTCTTATATATTCTATTGGACCAAATGAAATACTTTTTTAGAATTGGGACATCAAAATTTACTTTGTGTATGTTTTTGTTATTTTTCCGATTAAGTTTATTTTTTAATGAATAGTGAAAAATGTTGTATTTTAATTCAAAACCTCTTTTTAAACTAATTTATTTATATGATTAGATTATCTTTTTAATTTATTTTAAAGTGAAATTATAATACAATTTTACCATTTAATCCAATGGTGGTCATTGGAATTATGTTCACTTTGAAATTGGACTTAAACTAGTGTCAATCTTTTGATATATATTGTTTCAAAAAAACACGCTATTTGTTTTGACAACGGGAATTAATTATTATATTTATTAATTAAAATTATATGTTTTGAATTTTTTAAAATATATATCATTTTTGATTTCGGAATATCAAATTTATCTTAGGTTGAATTTTTGGTTTTTTTCTGAAAAACATCAATTTTTTATGAATAGTGAAACCACTAAGTGGTAGTTAAAAAAACTGATTTTTCATTTAAATGAATATTTAACACTTTTGTGAACATAATTTCAAAAATCCGACATACATGGTTTTCATTAGGATGTAAAATGTGGTTCAATGGGATTAAAATATTTTTTTTGTGAATAGAAACTTTTATGTTTTATTAATCGCGATTAAAGATAATTAGGGTAACGTAAGGTAAAAATAATGTTATAATAATATGAAATTACCTTGAAACATGTCCTACCCTTATTGGATGTGTCTTGGCCGACCAATAAAATCAATGGGTCACCTTGGGGACCCCATGGAGCCACTTGGATAAGAAAATGACATTAGTAACTTTTTATATTAAGTTAAAATAAAAATGTCACAAACAAGTATTGTTTTACTAAAACTATTTTTACATGGGGTTATACTAGTCATAATTTGGACTATAAATATTAATTAGAAAGATAAAAATATTTCATACATCATGATATTTTTTTTACAATTTTTACACATTAAATAAAATAAATTATTTATGACACCGTGATGATGGAGTGATTACCTCATTAATGAACGATTTAAATAAAATGAAATGATAATGTAAACTCTAAGAATTAAACATGTAAAAATCCTATTGGATGAGTATATTTCAAACCCTTATCACCTTAAACTCTATATATATCAATGTGGGACCTTAAAAATCTGAAACTCATTTTAATATAAAGTAACATTTCTTGACTTTCCAAGAGTACCCATCCTCCCTCTTATAAAAGTCCCTCACCTCTACATCCTTACTCACACCTCTCAAGACTTTGGTTCGGACAATCTCTACTCATTTTATCTCTCCACATCCATCCCCTCATCCTAGAAGCCTTTCACTAGGAAGAGATCTCTTTAAGAAACCCTTTTGGTTCATACCAAAGGGAGTTACCCGATTTAAAGGTAATGTCTTCACTTGTGTTCTTTTGTTCTTTTTGCTTCTCGAACCCCCTAAACTCTTTTTATTCCATTATTTTGTAACAAAACCAGTATATTAAATATACTAGGATGTTTTTATGGGAGGGATTTTATTTTAAATTACACACACCTCCGTCTAATGGTTAAAGAACATATTATTTCTGTGGATGGTGAATTTCTGCCTCACGAAACGATGATTGTTCAATATTATTTTAACACATTTCATGGTGGCCATTAATATGCAACTCTATTTATATATGATATATATCATGTTTATTTTTTCCTTATGATTCTGTATTTTTTATTTATGTCATACCTTTATTGTTTCCATTATGGGTAAATGCGATAATTTCATTTTAGGAAGTGCGGACTACCGCCCCCTCAAAGTGATTTGATTCGTTAATGCCTTATGTGGGACGTATAAAGGAAGGATTTAATGATATTATATATGATATTATAATAGAATTATAATATACCTTTATATCATTATGAATTCACTCAATCAAATATGAAATAGAAATGAAAGTAGCGTTCATGCGTACGTACGGCTTACCGTCTCCATGAACGGTGCATTTCATTTCTAACCTTTAAATGTAATATACTATATTTAATACATGTATATTCTAGATATATACGATATATATGATATCCAAATCATTAATATAATTCTGGATATAATGAAACTTTGACCACATTAACAACATGTAATTGTAAGAAGTCTATCTTTGACTTATGTCCAAATATCGACAAAAGGAACATTATTAACTTAAATGATTAAATAATGTTTATAACATGGAAATAAGTGATATAAAAGGAATAATAAGTTTGAAAAATGTTCTTAAGATAGTAGAAATTAACAGTAGTTTATTATTCAGGAGATTAAAGAGCAATCGAGTCAAGTCAGACACGAGGTAAGGGACTTCGTCTCAAACTCCTTTAATTGAGGCTTATTTTGTTATAATACCAGACTTTATTTTATACATTGTATAAAACACATTTGACTTTTAATTTCATTAAAAGGTAATCTTTTTCTTTGAAGCATTTTACTAAATGACAAAATGAAATTTTTATTTTAACGTACACGGTGACAAAGACCTTTTCCGCCACAATGAGTATTATTTGGTCGTTGGCTTCCTCAAAAAGACCTAATGTTTTTAAAATGAAATAAATACCATATATTATTTTATGTATTTTGGTATAGAAAATGGTTTCTATAATGGATTTTTTATGTCACTATATTTAAGTGATATATTTTCATCGTAATGTGTAAATATTTTATTTCCATTATATTTGTTTTAAATCATATGATTTTATAATGGTACTTGGACATTTGATGGGTGGTTATGTGATAAACCATATGACGGGTGGTGCCATGAATACCAGGATAGGTGGTTACGTTATAACCTCCAATTCATTGGGTATGGAAGTCGTCCATATGGATATTCCATGTAGTGATATGTGTGGAAGTAGACAGTATGGTTATTCCATTTAAGTATGTTTATATCCCAAGTTACCTTTATATGTTATGTGTAATTTATATGGGTTTTATGGTAAAATTTTGTTACAAAAGGGTAAGTAATGATATTTTATTAATTTAATAGTATTTATTACTTCTTAAAGGTGAAAGGTGTTTCTTTGATAAAGTATTCATGGTTTACTTGATGTTTTGAAAGAGTAACAGTTTTCCTTCTTGTGTATCCCTTACTGAGCTTTTTATGCTCATCCCAAGTTTTTTTGAAATGTATTTCACTGGACATAATGTGGAATAGGTTCAAGGATTGGATTAATGAAAAGTCATGATGTCTTAAACATGGAACTGGACATGACTCTTTTTTTCAAGAGTTCATGTTTTGTAAAGAAAAAGGAAACTATGTAGAAGTGTATACTTTGTAATCTTTTGAGATGTAATAGTTATGATCTAATTATCTAAAACTCTAAACTGGAAAAGATCATAAATGTGAATTATTCATTTAATTCAATAATATGTAAAGTTTTAGGTCAGGGCCTCATAAAAATAGTGAGGTTCTATAGGTAACCTCTATTTCCTTTGCAATGTTTTGAGTTTGTGAATAGTGTTTCTAGAATGGTGAGTTTCCATTTGTAACCTCTATTTCCTTTTCCAAATGTTTAGTTCATGAACAGTGTTTCTAGAATGGTGAGGCACATGAGCCTCAGCCCAGTTGGTGAGGACTCAGTAGGTGCATCCAAGATACCTGAGATGAAATCTAGGTGGAGATGTATTTCCAGGTACTTTAGCAGTGTTGTAGTATCTACTGTAGCTGGTACTCTAGTAGGAAATATTTGGTAATGTAGCAGCCGAAATATTCATTCATCTTGGCCTTTGGGTCACCAGATTTGTCCTCAGGTCCTGTAAGGCTTTAAGGCCACCCAAGGCCTTCGGGCCTGTTGATTCTCATAGCCTTCGAGCCACCTTAAGGCCTTAAGTCCACCCCAAGGCCTTCAGGACACATGAAATATAGATGTACCAGTCAGAATACAAGGGACAAGGCTTGGGAGGACTATTTAAGGGAGGCACATTAACTAGACTAGAGCTAACCAGAATTGGATGAATGAGAGGGTATGGCTTGGTCATCGGTACCAGGCCTGTGCAGCCATACATAGGATAGCTAGCCGACCAGTCCAGTGAAGGTGGAGTGCTGATATCATGACATATACTGGGGAGGATCAGTTCAATGATTTCATGTCTGGGTGATTCCCTCTATGATCTATGGGTCATGTAATTGTATCTAAGCCTTTAGTCCTTATAGGGGTTCCACCTCACCCCTTGAAAGGTGCATTATAAAAATGATAGAAAATGAAGGTAGAATGGTGAGGTTACATCGGTAACCTATATTTCCATTTCCAAATTTTGAGTTTGTGAACTATGTTTCCAAAACGGTGAGGTTCAATAGGTAACCTCTCTTTCCTTTGCGAGTTTTTGAGTTGGTGAACAGTGTTTCCAGAACACTGAGGTTCCATCAGTACCCTATATTTCCTTTGCAAATTTTTGAGTTCATGAACAGTGTTTCCATAACAGTGAGTTTCAATCGGTAATCTCTATTTCTTTTTCCAAATTTTGAGTACATGAACAATGTTCCAGAATGTTAAGGTTCCATCGGTATCTTTTATTTCCTTTTCCAAATTTTGAGTTCATGAACAGTGTTTCCAGCATCCAATAGTTTCTCCCTTTTGACAATTCCTTTAACGTAAAATGTACTTAAACCCTTATTTTAAGGACTCTAAGGCTGATTCAAAGGTCATAAATCCTATATTAATTTCTCTTAAGGCTCTTGATGTTTTTTTACACTGTCAAACCTCGTGGTTTAATGAAATCCTCTTTTAATGGAAAATCCATCGCATCTTAAACCATAACTCGATTAAATCTTCTAAAGTTTTGATATATCTTCCTCCCTTGTTCCACCTTCTTGTTCCCTGGTGCATGATGCTCGATCCTTTCCTTCTTCCTGTATGAGTGGTGTGATCAAAACTTAATCCATGGATCAGTTCCCCACTTTTTTGGGTGCGACAAAGCAGTATCAATCGATCTCAGATATAAGGTATGTTCTATCGTCATTTTTTTGGTTTCTTCTCTTTCTGATTCCCCTCGCCTTTTTTTGGAATTCATCTCTTTATGACTAATGGAATCTTCATGGGTATTGGCTGGTGTGGTGGTGTCTCTGCATCCTTAGGTGAATAAAGTTGTCCTAGGGGGATGAGATAGTAATCCATTGTGTTGCTCGTCAATAACTATTTGAGGTAGGGGATTCATTGATTCTCTTTTCTTTTACATTAAAATTTATAGCTATCATGTTTTATCCCACTAGATCACAATGGAATTGACATAATAAATATTTAAACCAGATAAATAAATTCATTTTGATTGTATGTTATTTCCTCTTATTTTTCTAGATAGTGATATTTCTATGCTTTCTTTGTTTATCCTTTCATTCATGATGGAAATTGGTAATGAACGTAAATAAAGAATTAATTGACAATTGTTTGGATAAAGATAAAGAGGATTGTAAATTAATCTAGTTATTATTGTTGTAATTTGATGTTATCCAAATTAGTGCAGTAAGAATGATTAATTATTTGTGATGGCTTACTAGTTCAGTTTCTTGAATTTCAATCATACGAATATTAAATTGTTAATACAAGGTGGATTAAAGAACCAGTTGTTTGATAAATGATAATTCCTTTTAGGGTCCTGAGTTACCCTCTTTCTTGTTTAAGGTCAAATATCCCAATTTATATGATGTTTTTTTCAGGCTTCTTGTATTGTGATGTGAGGCTAGATGGTTGTTGTGATATGTGGGGGAATGGAGGCCTACTGGTTGTGGCAGCAATTGACACCTAAAGTGGAGAGATGCATCAGTTTATGCATGTGGGTGTCCGGGAGGACACCATGTATCACAAAATGAGTTGGATGTGATTGTTTGGATTATTTCTTTTCATCTTTCTTGTTTATCTACATTACTTTCCCCACTTTTCAAGGAATCTATTTTTTCATGCCCTTCTTCCGAAAGGGGAAAAGACATGTGGGGTATGCCACATGATTTCTGTGTTTAGCTTCTTAAGGGAGGATGTGTCTATGCTCTTACTATAGGTAGGAATTACTCAATGGGTAGTTCTTCTACTCACCGAGTTAATCCCCTTGTGTTTAGTAGCATAGAATGTTTTTATAGAATTCCTTGAATTATGGGAATGTAATGATTTAAATAAATAATTGAATAAATGATGTTAACCCATTGGGTTGAAGGTTTCTAGGATGCAATGGTGAAGTTAAAATTTAACGGTATAGGGGTCTTTGGGTGGGATGAAAATGAAATATAATGTGGAAATTTATAATGATTAATCAGTGTTTAATGAATTAATAAACATAATGTTTAACTGATAAAAAGGGAATTGATTAATGTAATAAATCTCATTAAATGGTTGTGTGATTATAGGATACATAGTCTTTTAAGTGGCACCCAGGAGTCTGAGAGACGTTAGCAGCAGTTGAGTCCAATACAAGGTTATGCCCATAGTTTGGTTGTGAAATATTGTATATTATATAACTTTTGTGTTTCTATACGCTACTCTTTTATATCAGTTAGAGAAACTGACACCATGAGGATTCTGAGCTCTGCGGGGGGGGGGGGGGGGGGGGTGTTTTCCCGCAACATTCTGATGGGAGGATGGATGAATAACCCCTTAGATCCAACACTCTTATCATTGTAGTTACTTGTGCTGGTAGGCACAACAATTAGTTTTCTCCATATTTGTGTGTAGAGAGGAGTAATGGATTGTGGTTATTAACACACACATATTCCATATATACTTCCCTATAGACTACTATAGGTGTAATATGTATAGGATATGATGGGTTGAGGATCCTTACTCAGTGTATGGGCTACAATGGATTGAGGATTAATACATGTCATATGATTCACATTATGTGATCTGTGGTGGCTCCATGAAACTACCTAGTTACTGGATTTTGTGGATGTCGTCATTTTTTTACATGAGGTTCATGTTGTGGTGCTTCACCTAGGTGTCTACAGGAAAGCCTTTTTGGAGAGATATGCATAGGACATGCGATGTTGGGTCAAAGTGGCATACATATGGGGAAGAAGTACTGGGGTACCTTTGATATTTTGTATTATATTATATACTCTTTTATGGGTTACTTTATGAGACTATCAATGGTGAGACTAGGAACTTAGTATACATGTTTTGGTGTCGAGTTAGCTTCACTTGTTGTTCACTATGCTTTAGCATATTTTCTTTACCTTGGAACATGAGCCTCCAGGGATGATCTTACTATGTATACTATTATACTCACCCTATTTATATATAAACTATTTTTCAGGTCACTTAGAGATGGTTGGAGATCAAGATGGTTTCTACTTGCCTAGGGTTGCAGGAGCTATTTGGGATTATGGATGCTGATGTTTTTAATTTCTTTGGGGGTATTTTTAGTTTTTACCCTTTCAGTTATAGTAGGTTTTATGGAATTACATTTTTGTACATGAGATTTATTTAATATTTCATTCTGAGTTGGAGTTAGTTGGTGTCTATCTTATCTCTCTCTTCTACATGTGTTCTCTTAGAGGGTATTGTCTCCCATCTATGTTTTTACAATACCCTTGGTGCCATTTTCCAACCTAGGAACTACTGGAGGTGAGACTCTGGGGTCATTATCTCCTTTCTCACATTTCCAGCCTAGGAGGGGTACACTTTGTGGAGAGGGGGTCCTGACAGAGTGGTATCAGAGCATGGGTGAGAGATAGGATGGAGTTTGGAGTTAGGCACAGGTGAGGTTGCACAGGTCGGTAGGGAAATAGTTTTATTCTATTTTAGTAGGGGATGTAAACACTTGAGACTGGCAAAGATATAAGAATTTAGGGCCCCCTATGATATGATGTACACACATTTAAGTTCACAATTGCTAGTGAACGAGGTGAAACTAGTTGTAGGGTAAGGACCTAGTAAATGATAATGCATCATTCTTATTTGTGCCTATGTTTTAATGGGAAGTCCTTGGGATATGTTAACCTAAAATTAATAAAAGGAAAAAATTATTTAAATAATGATGAGTCTTCCATATTTTATGTTTTCATGCTCTAACTATTTGATATTTGCAGGTATGGATTATGGTCGACGTCCCAGTCCAGATCGCATAGAAGACATCCAGCAGGTTGTTCTAGCTGATCTCCACTAAGTATTGGTTGATGAAGGCAAAAATTGGAGGGGGACACTATGAGAGTTTCAGCACCAGAGTCTGCAGAAGTATGAGGGCTCCGTTTTAGATGTAGTCAGAAAAGGCTGGTTGGAGGAGGTTGAGATAGTGTTCAGTTTAATCAGTGCTCAGAAGAAACACTGAGTGTCCTTGGTTATGATGATGTTGCATGGAGCTACGAGGCAGTGGTGTTTTTAATTCCTCGGGGAACATGAGGAGTCATCAATCTCATGGGGGAGTTCCGAGACAAGTTTAGTGTTGAGTTTCTTTCCTCGACCGTGAAGGCATCCAGTCCCCAGGAGCTTCTTACTATTCAACAGGGGAGTTTCAGTGGAAGAGATTTCAAAATATATTTTAGTAACCTTTTAAAATATGTTTCAGAACCGTTACCTAATGAGGAGGCAAGGGAAAGTAATTTCAAGGAACCTTTGAATCTGGAGATCCTATTCTAGGTTACCCCATTTATGCTAAAGATATATATTGAGGTGTTAGTGAGGGTAGAGGTCATAAAAAGGACTTTGGCCCGAACTGGATCATCAGAAGGGGGTATTCATCATGATTCCTCACGAAGTAGATCTATGGTTCGAGGATCCTAGTTTTTAGTGGAGAAGAGTTTCCATTCAGCCCGGGGTAGGTCCCAACCCTCCACATCTCGTTTCTTCAGAGGCAGCGGATCTCTGGGCTATACCAAGGGATCCAATGCTTGTTTTTCTTGGGGTGGTAGAGGTTATCAGCAGAGAGAGTGCCTGAAAATTTAGAGCAATCATCATGCACCTGGTTTTCTGCTCTAGGTTCCTCCATTGAAGAAGTTCTAGCCAAGGCAGCTGTAGAAGGTTTCACAATCTTTAGATCATTAGAGGGTAGATGGGGCAGGCATAAGACAACCCCATGACTCTCCCCATCCTCAGAGAGCAGAGTATGGCCATGGTGGTGGTCTTCATCAGGTCAGAGAGGTCATGGAAGAGGTTATGGTCAGCTTCATGCTTTAGCTTTTCTAGCACCAGGCGAGCTGAATGTCATTTGAGGTACCAATTTCTTGTTTTCCACCTTGGTGTATGCATTATTTCATTTAGAATTTACCCAATCCTTCATATCACCTACCCTTGTCCATGCTTTGTACTTGAGGTTGAGAGGAATATAGTGCCCTTGGAGTTGACTATGCCAGTTAGAGGTCGAGAAGACTTGTTTGATGTATGTAGAGATTGTGATCTAGCATTGGGGAAACACCTCTCTTTGATAAATTTCCTATGTTTATGAATACAACCAAATTATTTCATCCTTAGAATAGATTAGTTTTATTTAGTGCAGGATATCATGGATTTCTTAAGGAGGAAGGTTGTGTTCATTGGTGAGCAAGACCCTCAAATGGTTTAGAGGTTTATTCTGTCCTTATCAGCGATGATGGCTGATCGGATGTTGAGTTATTCAGATGTTAAATAGTTGGTGTTTCCTAGGGTCATAGCAGAGTACCCTGATATCCTTCCAGAAGATGATGTAACATTACCCCCTCAACGAGAGATCAATTTTGGGATTGATCTACAACCGAGAGTGTCTCCTATCTCAATATCTCCATATAAAATGGACCTTTCCGAGTTACTAAAGATATGTATACAACATGATGGTCTGTTGTAGTGCGGTTTTGGTCAGCCTAGTGTGTCACCATGGGGTGCACCAGTTTTGTTCATAAAGAAGGCTGACGACAGTTTTCAATTGTGTGTCTATTATCGTCACTTAATCAAAGTGATAGTGACGAATTGCTATCCTCTTACTTGTATTGGTGATTTATTCGATCATATGAAGGGTTAAATATAGTTCTCAAAGATCGACATACAATCAGTATATCATCAGATGCATGTGATGGATGAGGATATCCCGGAGACTGCTTTCCGTTGTCTTTCTGGGCATTATGAGTTTTTTGTAATGTCTTTCTGTGTGACGAATGCTCCAGAAATGTTCATGGTATTGATTCAATGAGTTCCTAGGCCGGTTCGTGGTGGTTTAATTGATGAAATCCTTGTATACTCCATGTCTAAGGAGGAGAAAGTAGAGCATCTACATGATATTTTGGGAGTTCTTTGTCAAAATCAGTTGTTTGGGATGTTATTGAAGTGTGAGTTTTGGGATCGATAAGTCCATTTCATGGGGCTTGTTGTGTCCCAGCAGGGGTAATCTATTGATCTATCGAAGATAGAAAATGTAATGTTTTAGAAATCCCCCAGGACAGTGTCTGAGGTGAAAAGTTTCTTTGGTCTCATAGGCTACTACATGATTTTTTTTGGAAAATTTATCTCAAGCTGTGACTCCTCTAAAAGCTTTGAACAGAAAGGATCATGCATTGATATGGACTGATCAATGTCAGGTAGCATTCATGTATCTAAAAGAGAAGTAAGTAAATGCCCCAGTTCTCTATCTTTTAGTCTGAGATGGATTTTGTTGGTATCTATCTTATCTCTCTCTTCAATATGTCTTCTCTTAGAGGGTAATTCCCCCCAACTATGTGTTTACTATACCATTGGTGGATTTTTCTTACAATAATTATTTTAACTCCACCATCGGTATGACATCGTTTGAAGCCTTGTATGGTCGGCCATGCCGTTATCTCTTGTGCTAGACTAGGGTTGGAGAGTCAACAATTCTCGGACCACAACTAGTGCAGAATACAACAAAGATTGTTTAGGTGATTCATGAGAGGATGAAGACATAGCATGATCATAAAAAATCATATGCCGATCAAAGGAGGAGACCCATAGAGTTTGATGTTGGGGATAACGTGTTTCTAAAGGGGACTCCCTGTCATGGACATCAAAGTTTTGGTCATGGGAGTAATTTTTCATCCCTGTTTGTTGGGACTTTCAAGGTGTTATCTCATGTTGGAGCTGTGGCGTATCGAGTATCACTTCCCTTGTAAATGAGTAGGATACCCGATGTTTTTAAAGTATCACAACTCTGTCGTTATCTTCATGATGACACTCAAATCATCAATTAGGGAGTGATCGATTTTGATGGTGATGAATACTTTGAGGAGTGACCTATAAGGATCCAATACCACAAGGAGAAGGTGTTGAGCGGGCATTCTATCCCCTTGGTTCGTGTGTTGTGGTGACATAGTGGCAAAGAGTTGATTACCTGGGAACGTGAGTCACAGATATGTGCTCAGTACCCAGAGTTGTTTGATGTTTATCTCTTTTCATATATCGATGTACCCTTTATGGTTATAAACCATTCATGTTTATGAGGTGGTATTCTTTGATTCTTCTTATGGAATTCTCTCTTTTGAGATGTATCTCGATGGGTGGTTGTTCGGAACACTTTTTTATTTTCTTTATGTTGGTTTTTAATTCTTGATGATCAGAATCTTTTGAGAGGTATCTGATATAATATCCCGAACCTCTCAGGACCATTCTTTTCATGTAATCTGGTGTTTGAGTTGTTACAGGAGATCAAAGTGACATATTCACAACACTTTTCAAAATTTATAATTCTGTGTACAATTCTATCAGTGAATAGTTGCTTCGGTAGCCTTTTGTGAACAGTGCAACTGTAACATTAGGTGAAACGTGCATGGGTAGCCTTAGGTAAATAGTGTCATTGGTAGCCTTATGTGAACAGTGCAATGGTAACCTTATGTGAACAGTGTCATCTATAACCTTATATGAATAGTGTCATTGGTAACCTTATGTGAACAGTGAAATGGTAACCTTCTGTGAACAGTTTCATCGGTAACTATATGTGAACAGTGCAATGGTAACCTTCTGTGAACAATGTCATCGGTAGCCTTATGTGAAAAGTGTTATCAGTTACCTTATGTGAACAATGAAACAACGACCTTATGTGAACAGTTTCATCAGTAACCTTTTGTGAACAGTTTTATCGGTATACTTATGTGAATAGTGTCATCGGTGGTGTTAGGAGAACAGTGAAATGGTGAGGTTCCAACGATTAAGTTCCAACGGTGACCTCCTTCCTTTTCATCATATTGAGTTCGTCAACAATGTTTCTATATCGTTGAGGATCCATCAATAACCTCTATTTCCTTTTCCAAATTTTGTGTTCATGAACAATGTTTCGAGAATGGTGAGGTTCCATTGGTAACCTCTATTTCCTTTGCAAAATTTTTGAGTTCATGAACAGTGTTTCCAGAATGGTGAGTTTCCATCGGTAACGTCTATTTCCTTTGAAACATTTTGAGTTTGTGGATAGTGCTTCCAGAACAGTGAGGTTTCATTGGTAACTTCTATTTCCTTGGCCAAATTTTGAGTTCGTGAACAATGTATCCAGAACGGTGAGGTTCTATGGGTAACCTCTTTTTCTTTTTCCCAATTTTGAGTTCATGAACAGAGTTTCCAGAACAGTGAGGTTCCATCGGTAACCTCTATTTCCTTTTCCAAATTTTATGTTTATGAACAGTGATTCCAAAACGACGAGGTTCCATCGGTAACCTCTATTTCATGTTCCAAATTTTGTGTTCGTCAATGGTGTTTCCAGAATGGAAACATTCCATCAGTAACGTCTATTTCCTTTTCCAAATCTAGAGTTTGTGAACAGTGTGTCCAACATCCTTTAGTTCTCCCCCTTGATGTTTCCTTTGATTTAAAATGCACTTAAAGCCTCATTTTATGAAATCTAAGGCAGATTCAAAGGTCATAGCTTGTATATTAATTTATCCTAGGTATGGGGATGTTTTTACATGGTAAAACCGTGTTGTTTAATGTAATCTGCTTTTAATTGAAAATCCAGTATATCTTAAACCAATACTCTATTAAATCTTTTAAAGGGATGATATATCTTCCTCCCTTGTTCCACCTTCTGGTTCCCTGGGGCGAGACGCTCTTTACTTTCTATCCTACCTTATGAGTATTTTGAATGAACCATAATCCATGGATTGGTTCCCCTCTGTTTTTTAGTGCAACCAAGTTTTATCGATCGACCCCCATTATAAGGTATATTATATCGTCATTCTTTTGGGTTCATCAGTTTTTGTTTCCCCTTGCCCTTTTTTGGAATGCAATCTCCTTATTTTTAATGGATTCTTCTTCTGTGTTAACTAGTGTGGTGGTGTCACTGCATCCTCAGGTGGATATTCTTGTCAAGAGGGGAGGAGATTTTAACCTATTCTGTGGATCATCATCAACTGTTTGAGGTATGGGATTCATCGCTTCTCTTTTCTTTTATGTGCAGATGTATAACTAGCATGTTTTATCCCACTAGATCACAATGGAATTAAAATAATTAATATTTGAACTGGATAAATTAATTTATATCGATGGACTGTTATTTTCACTTGTTTAGTTAGATAGTGTGATTTCTATGCTTTCTCAGTTTAACCAATCATTCTAGATGGAAATTTCTATGGAATTTAAATCCAGAATTAATTGATAATTGTTTGGATAAAGATAAATAGGCATGTAAATGAATCTGGTTCTTCTTGTTGTAATTTGATGTTAATCAAATTGGTGTAGTAAGCATGTCTAATTATTTGTGATAACTTACTGGTTAGGTTTCTTGAATTTGGAAGCTATAAATATTAAATCGTTAATCCATGGTGTATTAAAGGACTACTTGTTTGGTAAATGATAATTCTTTGTAGGGTTCTGAGTATCCCTCTTTCTTGTTTAAGGGCCAAGAACCCAATTGATATGATGTTTGTTTTCATGCTTCTTGTGTTGTGATGTGAGCATGGATGGCTGTTGTTATATGTGGGGGCATGGAGGCCAACTGGTTGTGGAAGCAGTTGACACCTAGAGTAGAGAGATGCATAGGTTTATACATGTGGGTGTCGGGGAGTACACATGGGATAATGAAATGAGTTGGATGTGAATGTTTGGATTTGTTCTTTTTATATTGGTTTTTTATCTACTTTACTTTCCCCACTACTCAAGGAAGCTGTATTTTCATAAACATCTTTTTA
Source organism: Viscum album (assembly GCA_963277665.1). Lineage (NCBI taxonomy): Eukaryota > Viridiplantae > Streptophyta > Magnoliopsida > Santalales > Viscaceae > Viscum > Viscum album. The sequence goes on from OY728153.1 coordinate 939,376,587, forward strand.
ATTGGGAGAAGAATAGTGGGGTATGCCACATGATTTCTGTCTTTAGTATCTAAAGGGCTGGTGGGTCTATACTCTTTCTATAGGAAGGAAATGCTCGACACGTAGTTTATCTACTCACCGTGTTGAGCCCCTTATGTTTAGAAGCATATAATGTGTTTCTAGAAAGTCTGGGATTATGGAAAAGTAATGCTGTAAATAAATAATTAAATAAATGATGTTTACCCATGAGGTTGGAGCTTGTTGAGATGCAATGGTGAATTTAGAATTTAAAGGGACAATGGACTTTCGGTGTGATTCTAATGAAATATGATGTGGAAATTGATAATTGTTAATTAGTTTTTAAAGAATTATTAAACATAATGTGAAATGAATAAAAAGGGAATGGGGTAATGTAACAATGCACTTTAAATGGTTGTGAGCTTATAGGATACCTTGTCTTAGAAGTGGCAGTTGGGAGTCCGAGAGATGTTAGCTATAGTTGAGTCCAATACTAGGTTATTCCTATAGTGTGGCTGTGAGATATTGTATATTTTGAACGTTTTGTGTTTCTATATGCTAATCCACCCTATCAATTAGGGAAATTGACACCCTGAGGATTCTGAGCCTTAGGGAGGGGGTGTTTTACACAACATTCTACTGGGAGGATGGATGACTGACTACCCCCTTTGGCCGCACTCTCTTCTCTTGCTAGTTACTTGTGCTGGTTGGCACAATGGTTAGTTTTCCCCATATATGTGTGTAGCGGGCTATAATTTCTTGTGAATATTCATAGACATATACTTTGGATATAGTTTCCTATGAACTACTATAGTTGTACCATGTATAGGCTATGATGGCTTTAGGATCCTTACTTGGTGTATGGGCTATAATGGCTTGAGGTTTAATACCCAAAGTATGATAGACATTATGTGAGCTATCGTGGCTCTCAAAAACTACCTGGTTACTTTTCTTGTGTGGACATGGTGGGTTTGTTGAACATGGAGAATGTTGTGGTGCTTCTCCCATGTGTCCGTGGGAAAGCCTTTTTGGAGAGAGATGCTTTAGACATGCGACTTTGGGGCAAAGCGGCAAACCAGTGGAGAAGTAGTAGTGGGGTACCCTTGATATTCATTATGATATTATATACTATTGTATACATTACATGGTGAGAGTATCCATGGTGAGGTTAGGAACATAATATACCTATTTAGGTGATCAGTTAGTTTCGCTTGTTGTTCATGGTGCTTTAGCATGCTTTCTATACTTTTGCACGAGTGGCTTTGGGGAGGATCCTACAGAGTATACTGTTATACTCACCCTATAGATACAAACTATTTTTAGGTCACATGGAGGAGGTTAGAGATCAGGCTGGTTTCTACTAGCTTGGGGTTATAGGAGATATTAGGGCTTTTTGTTTCTGCTGTTTTTACTTTCTTTTGGGTATTTGTATTTTTTCCCATTCAGTTGTAGTAGGTTTCTTAAAATTTAATATTTAAACTTGGGATTTATTTTATATTTCATTCTGAGTTGGAGTTGGTTGGTGTCTATCTTATCTCTATCTTCCACATGTGTTCTCTTAGAGGGTAATTCCTCCCATCTATGTGTTTACGATACCCTTGGTGAAAGTCACCAACCCGGGGGCTACTAGAGGCGGGACTCAAGGTGTTATTATCTCCCTTCTCACATTTATGGCCTAGGAGGGGTACACATTGTGGGGAGGGGGTCGTGACAATAATATTGTAGCTAGTCCTTTTATTTCATTCCAATACAATGGCTATGCATTAATTACCATTTAAAATAATATTAATATTATATTATTTTTCATTATAACTTAATGTTGCCTTTAATGTTTGATTTCAAATAAACCCGTTGTTGCACATCTAATACGCCATCGAACATGGAATCCCCTTTAAAGTAAAATTAATGTTTAATTTCCAACTATTAATAAATAATAAAATTCTATATTCTTTATTCACCTGGTATGTTACATCCTTCCCACCTTTTAGGAATTGATTCCTCACAATTTTAAAATCTGGATTGGAAACGTCATTAAAAGTCCCACATCAGAAAAAGTGTCAATAAAAATATCCCTTCAAACGAAAAAAAAAGAGAAATAAAAAGGTCACCCGAGATAACCCATACTAGGATTCCCTGATTACATGGATATGGAGGAGAAAATAATTTTCATGTTCTGATAGAGAGTGATAGAAAACATGATTAGAAGAATGTTAACCTCTAAAAAACTAAAAAAGTGTGATAGGTTAAACGACAATTGGATTCCCAGAAAGAAAAGTAAATAAATAACATGTTTGTTTAAATATTAATTTAAAAAAGATTGAGAATTTATTTACAAGATAGAATAAGTAAATAAGGAAATATAATTACTTTTCAAGTAGAGTATCATCCTCTAATAAGTATCTACCAAAAACTCATATTTTCTCCAAATGATTAGAATTATAGATGACTTGGTCATAACTAATGTGCTAGAATCAACTTCTAGAGAATCAGATTATCCAAAAATGATGAACTATATACTTACCATGTCTTTATACATTATCCAAAACCAAAATGGTTAATACCGGATCAGATAATCCCTAAAATGAATAATACTTTATTAAAATAAATACTACTATTAATACCAAAAATTTGACAAACAATACCCAAAGTTTGACAGAGACCATTAAATAAACAAATGTACTTAAAATTATTCAATGTAACCCAAATTAAGATTGTATCCAAAGACTCAGAAGGATTTAATCACATAATCTTCTATAATAAATCTTAACTTTTATCTCCAAATAACATCGACCACTCTTAAAGTATAATACTGAAGTGTAATCAACCAAATCCCATATTCTCTATTTTAGGTTATTAATTTCTATAAGAACCTAAATATTTATATGTCCATATTAAAAACATATATTCTTCCAAAATAAAATTCCACCATTAATCCTGAATTAAAATCCCAATGTATTCTATTTTTGTTAGGCATATAGTTTCCCAAAAAGAGAAAACATCATCCAAAATATACATTCTTACTTAGTACCCACATCATTTTCTTATACTAAAGACATCCATTTGACAAAAAATAAGATCACAAATCAATTTATTCTTGATAAATAAAATAATTTAACAAAAGAGAATATGTCATTCTAACCAGGGGATTCATGTAGTCCTGTGGTAGGTGATAAATCTCAATTTTATTTTGGTTGTGGGTTATATTACCATAGCATTGTCTGACGCAATGGGTTGTCACACGATCTACATGTTGTCATTTTTCAAAAACTATACATTTTAGAAATATTCCAAAAAATGAGATAAACTCCTAAAAAATAACCACATAATGATTTAACATCAATGGTTGTCTTATGCCTCTCATATTCATCCAAACTCATAATGACTTCAATATCTTAATTCATGAAGTAATATATATATTTAATTTTTATAACTCTATAAAATTACACTATTCCTATAGAAATAAAATCATACCTTGATCATTATGTCTACATAGTTTTATGTTCATCTTGTTCATGTAGATAGATGGTCCATGCATTGAAACAATGATTTTGAGATCCTTTGAAATCATATTCTTCCATTATCCAAATAAACCTCGTACAAATTGGGTCATATATGTGATCACATAAAAATAGGTTTTGAAAAAAATCAAGAATGACAGATAATTTCAAATCATCAGATAAAACATTAATTTTATAAAATAGCCGGACCAAGTTTGAGTTGAAAAATTCAACCAGTGGTCCTTTTAAAATACCATAAGTATGTGCTGAAAGACTATAATTTAAAAGGAAATATAAATATGTTGTGTAAGGATATCCTTCTTCCACACATTTTTCAAAATTATAATATTCTACAAAATCTTGTGATAAGGTAAAATATTTGAAAATGCCTTTATAATATTTACCTTTCGTGATAATTTGAGAATATTTGAGAAAATAAGATTTGATTAAATACAACACAGAATTCATGATGATATCAAGGTATAATAGAGGTTTTTGATATCTCAAACAATTACTTGCAAGTGATTTGTATGTTAGAAAACATTTTAGAGTCCTCTTGACATGACTTTGCAATGGTTATTAAAAGAAAGTCATCAAGAAGTGAAAAGAATGTCATTTGAGATCCTCCTACTTCCATTTTTAACAAAATTTCCATGATCTTAAAATGGTACAAAATAAGGACATAACTTAAATAATAGAAATATAGACTAACCATGGGTCTAACAAAAACACATAATCCCTAAAGTTATCTAAACTGACCTTTGATACCAACTATAAGGCCCCATACTTAAAAATTACTTAATCTTGTGTTAAATAAATAATTCACAATGTGGAACTTTTTAGGTTTAGATCTTTAGTGAAATAGGCCATAACAATTATATTATATCCCAAAAATTAAAAGGTAGACACTTCTATGTAGTTTTCATTTTTTAATAAAAGAAAAACTCTTAAAAAATAAATATGTCTTGTTCAATGTTTTGGACATCATGACTTTTCCGTGATCCCATCCTTGACCCTATTCATCTTTATGTCATGTGAAAAACATTTCCAAAATTGGGTTGTTCATAAAAAGCTCAGTAATAGTTATAAAATAAGGAATGAAAACATTAACCCATCAACAAATACAAATTAATGAAACCATACTTTTCAATCATAACATACCTTATTAAATCATAAGATTTATGAATAACACATATAAATCATAAATAATAATGGTAAATTTGGGCATACATAAAATACGTACATTGTATGTTACATAGCTATGTCGGGAGTTACATTTGGAATACCCATCATAGTATATTCCCCAACTTTCATAAGATAATTATTAACAATTACCTCCTTCACATTAACCAATTCATTGGAGAGCTATCTCGAGCTCACCCGCCCTAGGCTTATCATGAAATCACCCATATATGTAAACAATGCCTAAAAACCATAACATATTCATAACCCATGAAACAAGAATAATGTAAAGATAAACATTTCAAATTTCATTCCCAATATATCATTTCATGATATTGACATAATCAATGCTTTATCAATCAATTTTCCAAATCATCTAAAATATTTAATAAAGAGATTTTTGAATCAAAGAGTCTCATTCTACTTTATAGCTATTGAATGAAATTTTAATTTGAAAAAATTCATTTCCATATAAAAAAAATCTTAAAACCATTTTTAAAACATGGAAACTAATGTGAAATATTTAGAAGAATAAATCTTTAAAACTGTTAAAATAATATATTGGTAAAAATGTTCCTATCCAAATGAGTGACTCATGAATATAAATATGATGACCCATACTTTACATACATTGTTATTACTTCCTAATTGAAGCATACTTATTAAAGCATAAAACAAAACCATGAAAGGACCGTATATGTATAGTGTCTTTAGAAATAGGGAAATATAGACAACTGGTTCATAAAATCAACTACATTGTCTCCCATTTATTTAATCATATCTAGAGTCCCTTTTTGGAATATCCTACCTAATATCCTTCTTCCTGACCTGGGGAAAGGAAAACATATAAAAGGGTGAGCTCAAATTCTCAGTAAGGTAAACAAAAGAAATATCAATAATATCATATTCATAAGAACATAACATTTTGAAAATCATAACCTGCAAAAGAGATCATAATATCATAACATGGGATAAGTCATGGTAGTTCAATGTAAATACCAATAATCATAATATGAAACTTTGTGGAATACACACTTAATCATAGAGAATCATTTCATAGTAGTCAAGACTCATTTCCATGACTATCCTAGCAGACAATGTCCATTTCTGAACCGAGTTCACTCCTCATTTCAGTCCTGTATCACTGAACCAGATTAACCTGCCATTCCAGCCGTGTTTATCTCATGAGATATAAATCTATACCAGATACGTTGGAGGGAGATATAGGTCCCACCCATCTCATTATGATACCATTCTTATGTGTTCCACAAGATCATAAATCATACATCATAGCATAACCCATGTAGTAAAAATGGGATTCTTAAAAATCATGCCATCATAAAATAATCCATAAAAGGACATCATAAAAATATTTCCATCATAACATAATCAAATCAATGTAAAAATAGGGATAGAAACAAAACCCTATATTATCATAGATGGAAAATAGTTTTGATAAAACACTTGAACTCCATTCTTGAGGAGAATATCCATTCTACTTCAAAAACATTTTTACTTTCTTAACATGTCATAAAATTTTAAAAATAAAGAAGTTAATTAAAAATAAACTTGAAAACTTGTAAAGGAATCTTCATGGAAATAATGTTCTAAAAATCCATTCATGCAGTATAAGTTTAAAAAAACATTCTTCTCGTACTTTGGCTGGGAAACTCAAAAAGTAACTCGTACGAAAAATGAAAAAAGATCCCTTTTATATATTTTAATAAAACTCACCAATAAGTAATATTGTATTTAAAAAATTTTAGGTGGATGTAAATAATATTACATATTGAGGAAACATGGATGTGGATGATAAATATGCCCCTGTAAATTCTGAAGTATAAACAATCTCGAATAATAATGAGATTGTGAGATTTTCCCTCACCTTAGGTCTGATTTTCTTTGTATGTGTCCAAAACTACTGTATAATGATTAAAATAATGTCATTGACTTATTATAGAATCATAAACATTTTTATGATATCATATATGGTAATATTCTTAGCTTCTTATTAGTAATATTTCATTGCTTCTTTTTATTCAGGTGTTTATTTCTTTTTGTTCTTATGCGTGTTTTTTCAAATATATTCTTATTCTTCGTTTTAACATATAGATACATCTGTTCCAGAATGTTATTATTGTAATATATATCATATTTATTCATTCAATTCATTTATATAATCAATATGCAATTAAGATCATGTAGAACGAGTCACATCACATCATGGAGACCGTATGTCGTACGTACGCACGAGCGATGATATCATTTCCATGATCGTGAAATTGAATTTGAGTGTATGTATACTATTTCAGAATCAATATTACTTTACAATAATCATATATATTTATTATTTATACCATTATACCCATCCATGTAATGTGGTGGTGGAAAACAGATTACACCATGGCGTGGAGACAGTATTCCGTACGTACGCACGCGCAATGATTTCATTTTCAATAGGATAGATAGAAGGTGAAATAGGTTTGTTTCATATTTATAATAAAATATCAGTATATGAGTGATACTGATGTTATTACTACATAATGAAACAACTAAATAAGATGAAGTAGAAGAAGAAATAAATTTGAAATAATCGGTAACAGACATTACCTCTTCTTGGAAGCCCCTCTTCTTAACCTCCTCTTAGGGAAATAAATATGGTATTTGAAAAATACCAGGACCTCTAGGATGTTTCTAGGGAAGTTGAGAAGAGAAAATTGATGGGCTTGGTCAAGCTTTAAGGATCAATGTGGTGTGAGGAGAAGAGGGAGGAGGTTCCCTTTTATAAGGGAGGAGAGGGGCACCTTAGGAAAAACGTAAAATATTATTTTATTATAAAGTCATATTCAGTTTTTAATAGTTCCAAATTAATTTATATCAAATATATGGTGGTTTTGGGTCGAAATCCTCTCAACCAATCTATATTAGTCAATTTTAGGTTACTATTTTAACCTTATCATTTAGATTTAACTCTAAGTTAAATAATTTAACTTTTATCATGTCTTCTTATTTTCTTATATTATATGGTTAATAAACTAACAATAACAAGAAAAACGAACCCCAAGTTGTTATTTATTAATATATATAACCTTATCAAAGTCATTTGTCCGAATATTATATTTTTAGGAATAAAATAAAAATTAATAGTATAATATTTGTTTTAAAAACAATTTTATGTCAATTTTGACACTATTTGGTAATTGATTTTTTTGAAACTCATAACATTATTATTAGTTCAAAAAAAGTTAATTAAATCAATAATAATATGTCATATTAACTTATAAAATTATTATAATTCATAAAAAGTCTAAAATTACATTTATTTGGGTATTTGTAACATCAATTATGTTAATATTTTATTAATAAGGTAATTACTGCATCATCATTGTATCAAACATTAATTAAAGTATTTAATGTCTAAAAATTATAAAGAAAATACCATTATGTTGGAAATCTTTTTATCTTTTTAATGAATATCTATAGTCGAATTTATCTTATGTATTACCCTACTATAAAAATGTTTTCTTTTATTAAACTTGGATTTTAATTATTTTAACACTTATTTAAATAAAATAATAATAAGTGTCCTAATCTAATCCAAGTCAACCTAAGGGGTAATATTTTATTCATAAGGTTGTTTTTGGTCGAATCACACTTATCCAATAGAATTAGGACATGTGTTAGGGTAATAATAATATCATTTTACCCTTAATTACCCTATTTACTTTTAACCGTGGTAAAAAAAGTATAAAATTACTATTCACCAAAAATTATTTTTATCTTATTGAACCACATTTTACACCTTGATATTAACTGTGTCTCTCGAATTTTATAAATTACACTCAAATAAGTGGTAAAATTATGTTTTATGTATATTTTCAAATTCTCCTAAGGGTGGGTAAAAGACGGTGAAAAGTTAAAAAAAATTATATATCTAAAATTATTATAAAATGTCTCCAATGAATTAAATTAAACTTATATAGGTATTATGTATCAATTTTGACGTAAAATAAATTTAAATAAATTAATAATTATTTAAATAAGAAGTCGGTTTTTAAATAGTTACCTAGTGTTTTCACTATTAATAAAAAATTAAATGTTTTCAGAAAAATACCAAAATTTTACCCTAGGCTAATTTTGATATTCCAAATCCAAAAATGAAGTCCATTTTGAAGTACTAAATTTATAAAATTTCAAAAATTGGGTAATTCTATTCATAAGGGGTAATTTATATAATATTTTAATAGCATATTGTTGTTTAGTGAAACTTGGTATTGCGTACAACACACGCTATCGTGGAAGGTTGTGATTGCGTGTAAAGCAAACCAAGCTAGTATTGTGTGTAATTAAAGATTCCTTTTATGTTCCGTATAACATAAGACATAAAAAAATATATACTTCTCATAAAAAATCAGTATGTTACAATAAATAACTGAGGAATAAGATTAATCAAAGCTTATAATATCATGAGAATAAATAGATACATGATATAATATGTCAAAGGGAAGTATATACACCATATAAATGTTAATAGGCGTATAACAACAAATAAGTATCACTGGAATGTAAATTGAGGCAAAGTCCCTTGAAAAATCATATCTGTATATTATGGACTAATCAATGACATAAATACGTGTGAAAAATAATAATACACCCAATATAAGTGGATATAAATTATAAAACAGTCATAGGTTATCCACACATATTCATATCACGACATAATCAATAAGTAGAAGTTCAGCCTAAATAATGGAAATTGGGTTAAGAAGTTCCCTTACAAAAATTTGACAGACTAACGACGTCACTTAAAAATTTAGAAAATCAGTTGATGTGAGAAAAAATGGTATCCCATAAAATGGAAAAAGTTACATAAATAAGGATATATAAGAACATATACAAACATAAGAAAATTTAAATAAAAAAATTTGACATAAAAGAAATCTCTGACTAAATGATTACTGTGAAAGGTTCCCTTACCGATTTGGTAACTTACAAAACATACACCCCATGAAAGAATGAGCATAATATAAAGATGTAAATACCCATAAATTAAATTATGTTATGAAAATAATACAATAATGGGTAGTACATACACCACACACAATAAAATAGAGGAAAATATAGCATAAATCTCATTGGAAGAAAAAGTGAGATGAAAACCCCTTACCTCAAGTCTGACTTGTCTTGTATGTTCATTGTACATCTATAATAATAAAATTTATTTAATTTATACTTTAATAATAAAATTTTTAAAGTTTATTATTCATTTCATATCACTTATTACCTTGATATGATAATTAATTAATTATTTGAGTTCATATCCAGTATTTTGTTGATGTTGGAAACTTGAATTAAAAATGAAATTTTTATAATTATTAATAGTCCGTGTGGTTGAAATTACATTTTATCAAGAATGAAATTAAAAATTTATATATCATATATATCAAATATATCTAATATATATGTATTTATAATAGTCCATATCATTTGTATATATGAAAATTAAATGCACCATTCATGGAGACGGTAAGCCCTACGTATGCATGAATGCTAGTTCCATTTTATTTTTTTCATTTTAAAAGGAATGAAAACAAAATGATACATATGTATATTATTATTCTAGTATAATGTAATTTTTTATATTTGTTATGTATTTTCATTAACGCCACCATTTATACATTCCATTTATGGTATGAACGAGTCATATCACTTTGTGTGGGAGGTTGTCCGCATTTCCTCAAATGAGATTATTCTATTTACCCATTATCGAAACCATGAAGGTATTACATAAATAAAAAATAAATATTCATAGATAAAACATAAAAATAATATATATCATAGAAAAATACAGTGCCATTATAATGGACATCATGATAGGCAGTTTGAGATAATTGAACAATCATCATTTCATGCAGTAGCAGTTTGTCATCCATAGAAATAGTGTGTTCGTATCCATTAGATGATGGTGTGTCCAAGGGTAGTTTGAATCCTTTTAATAACACCAACCTAGTTTATTTAGGATACTGGTTTTGTTATAAAATAAGTGAATAAATATAGTTAAGGGGTGGGAGAAGTAAAATAAAATAAAAGAACTTAAGAGAAGACGTTACCTTAAAATAGGGTAACTCCATTTGGTTTAAACCAAAAGGCTTCCTTGAAATGACTTGTGCTTAAGGTAAGGATTATAAGATGAATATAGAGATTTATAGAGCTTAATTGTTTAGAGTTTTGATGAACCATGGGGCTTGAGAGGTCTGAGTAATTAGATAGAGGTGATGGATTTTTATAAGGGGGGGGGGGCTCTTTAAGAAAGTTTGAAAACATTAATTTATTATAAATTTATTTTTGGTTTCAAAATGTCCAAAACTAATCAAATTTGAAGAAAATATGACCATTTATAGAAATAAAATCGTCTAATATGAATTTGATAGGGTTTTGGTTATTTTTTAAATTTTATAATTTCATTTGATTAAATCATTTATTAACAAGGTAATCACTACATCATCATTGTGTAATAAATAATTTTATTTATTTGATGTTTAAAATTCGTAAATAAAATAACATGGTGTAAGAAATTATCTTATATTTCAAATGAATATTTATAGACAACAAGATAAATTATATAACTCCATGTAAAAATTGAATTACTAAGAGATATTTGTTTATTTAATTTTTGTCTTTACATTAAATTAATTAATATAAACTGTTTTTATCACTCCTAAGTGGCTCCATGGGGTCCCAAAAATGAACCAAAGATGAACATGGTCGTACATGTATCCACCAATATTATTAGGACATGTGTTATGTTAATTTAATATTAATACAATATTATTTTTTAATCTTAATTACAAGATTAACCTTTTAACCATGGTAAATAAAATATTTACTAAAGTAAATATTCATAATGTCACAAAATAAAAGCTAACTATTCACCTAATTTGAACCTCCTGATTCCAAATATAGAATCAATTTTTCCAAATTCATACACAAATGTGGCAGATAATAATTTAAAATTAATCCACGTTGTCAAAACCAACAACCTGTTTTTACAAAATAATATCTATCAAAGGATTGACACTTGTTTATGTTCAATTTAAGAGAGAAATTATTTCCAATGAACAAAATTATATTAAATGATAAAAATATAATTCAATTAAACATTAATACCAATCAAAATAATATTCTAACTATCTAGATACATTTTATTAAAAGGCATGTTTGAATTAAAATCTAGTATTTTTCACTATTCATTAAAAACAACATTATCATAAAAATAAAAAAAGTCATCCAAAGTAAATTTTAATGTCCTGATTGTAAATAAGAATAATATTTTTTCAAATACAATGTATAAAAGTGATATAAACTAGATTTAAAAAAGTTTCACCATCAAAAGGCGGAAAATCATACTTTTAAAGAATATAAGAGTGATTATGCATAAAATATGATTTATTTACATTTTAAACTTATAAATTTTATTAGATAAATGTTAAAAAATTTAACAAACATGTATAATAATATTGTAGTTAGTTTTGTTCATTCTCGGTAATATAATGACTATGCATTAACTACCATATAAAATAATAATAATAATATATTATTTTTCAGTATAACTCAACGTTGTGTGTAACGTAAGATTTTAAAGAAACTTGTTGTTGCGTATCATGTACAACATAAATCATGGAATCCAATTTAATGTAAAATTAATAATATATTCACAAATATTAAGTAATATGAAAATGTCATATTCTTTATTCACATAAGATGTTACTATTCATGTGATGGAATTTGTGTTTATTTTCATATGAGGGGATTATATGTCTCATATGATCAGTTCAATGATCATGTGATATCCATAGATACATTTCATCCATGCCACATGAGTGGCTGTGGGTATTATCCTTAATCCTGAAAAGGCCCTTAGATACATCCATTTGATCATTAAATTCCCCTTCAAATCTATAGAAAAGATGACAAGATATATATGACAATGATCTCATGCTATCATGAGATCCATTATTGATCTTTTTATTACATGTTGGGAAAATAAAAATAAAATGTTGAAGGTCATGGAATATAGAAAATAAAAACCTGTAAAAAGAGGAAGCCTCATTTGAAAGGATGTTTTGATGTTTTTCATGAATATGGTGGATGTAGTATGCATGATTTGTCCATTTATCCTGAAAACCCCCCCAAGATAGGCTGAACTTATCATGAGAAGGCCATTGGACGTGTCTCCTACATCAGGGAATGGATCTCAGACATTACCATTTGATAACATTATACCCTGATAGATAATAGATGGGTGAGCCCCATAGTACTTGTAAATTAAAACCTAAAAAGGGGGTAACCTTATGTGAAGAATAGTTACAATGATTTTCATTTGAAGGCCCTTGAATGAGAAAACATGATATTGTGAAGCACCCTAGAAAAGTTTCTCACGATCAAGAAAAAACTTCTTTGATGAACATCCTGATCATGTGAATACTCCCTAACAGGTTAGACTGATCATGTGATAGACCATTGAAATATTGTTTTGATTATGTAATATACAGTTGAAAATCAATAAGTCCAACAAATATTGTAATGAAATAGAGATTTCATGGTTATTATTTATCACATGACACCAAATATTATTCAAATTATGACCTATAGAAGGATCACGTGAAACACATGATACTCCATAAACTCAATCCCATATCTAGGGTATATGTTCAATGTGAATAAGCCTTAATCTAGGGATATGAGTACCATAAATTACTCCATCATGGTAAGAAAAAACCCACACACACAAATGGGAGTGCATAGGTTAGTGTGCTATTCTTGTAGTGTAATATTGATCAATTGTAAGAGTCTTAAACAAGGTAAACCTAGGGTACAACATTTGGGATTACAAATATTGTATATATACTTCGTGTGATCACCATATTGATCATGTGAATACCATACATTACACTGATTAGATTTTTAAAATATGTTTATTCATATCAGCTAGCTCATGAAACATATCAATAGAATAATTCATGAAAAAAATTGAGGCATTTATGTGGAACATGATGAAAAAGAACACAACAATATGAAAATAAGGATACAATAATTTTCTTATGAAAAAATAATGATATTTCCATGAAATTTTCGTTAGTAAAGTGAAAGTAATCTGGAAACACCATCTAGATCATGTGACAGTTCTCTGTACACATGAGCCATGTCATTAATCAACACATGGGCATGTTTGCCAAGTCATGCGAAGCACCTTAAGAAACATATGGCCTTTTAGAATGACACTCTATAAATGTTGGTAAGAGACCAATGACATGTTAGGAAGACACCCTAAACATGTAAAATAGACACCCAAATAAAATTATGAAAAGTCAGGTGGAAACCCACAAAACTTTAGGCATATTCCTATATAAGTACTTTGGCATGCACCCTTGACCAATTTATACCCCAAATTCAGAGTATTGGTCTGGGCCTTCCCCTTTCACAGGGAAGGTAACTATAATGTCTTAAAAATGGATACTCATAAAATATTATGTGTATTACAGTATCCTCATTCCATCTATACATGTACATTTGTCCATTCATGGTTCCTAATAAATATTTTTAAGAGGGTACGTGTTTCATATCATCCAAAGGGAATCTATCTTGGTATATGCCCCTAAATGTCATTATACCTGAGGAAATTTTAATTATTTTAGTCAAAAAATCCAACCCATCAGTGGGTGAAGAATGAATAAAACTAAGAAAAAACTTGAAATCTAGTTTAATATGATACATTTGACACCTCCCTAATGCTCGAGCTTCAATGGGCATCATCCTTAGTGTATGTCCCTCTAAATCCCAGATGCTCTAACCCATGGGAACCAAAATCTCTTGTGGGTTCATTTTTCTTCCTAATCCATCATTTTGGTGAGAATACGATAGAATTAAAATCAATTTGATTCTATTTATATTATGGTTATGTGGGATACTTTCCTAAATCATGAGTTATGTCTCAAACACTCCCTTAGATCCACCCCAATGCATAAATCTTGTAACCGTACGTGGTGTGTCTGATCACTATATATCCCTAGTTTTTCATACAATGCATGACTCACATTGGCTAACGTATTTGAAATGATCATATTACTCACATCATTAATTTCCCCCCAGCTAGGGAAACCTCAGTGTGTAATCCTCATTCCATAATATTATATGATTTCCCATATACAAGGCCATCCACATCGATGTAAGTTCCAAAGGCATTCCCATATTGATAAAGTCTGGGGAAATAACCCTCACATTAATGAATTATCTATTTCCTTCCATCATCAGGTTAAGGATAGATCGAACTATGATGAATCTGATCCCCGTTACAAAAACGATACATAGAACGTATTTCTAAGGATTGATCTATATAATGGGTTATTAAGTGCCCTAATATATGTTATTTTTGTATATAAATAGTACAGATATATTGGAATTAAATCAAGTACATGGGTTTCGATTCTGGTTATATAAATGATATGTAAGAAACCTGATGAAGGTTCAATACCATCCCCAAACCACATATAACCTCTCTATATGACAGTGAAAATACCATCCCCAAACCACATATAACCTCTCTATATGACAGTGAACTCTGATGTTTCTAGTTATATAGATTCAAAATATAAGAAGCCACCCATTGCTATGAAATAATGGTAAATAGATAGGGATACCCAGATTCATATTGAAGATATCATCAATATAAACCCCTCAACATACAAAAGTATTCAACTCCCAATCATTGATTAAGGGTAACAAATGATGTAAAGTGATTATGATGATATTCACAGATATGCATTAAATATATAAGAGAGTCTTGTAATATGCATTAATCCCCCCCAAAAGGGTGAGATTATCCTGAACTACCATCATATTGACTAATGTGAGTTCCTAAAAAACATTGAGTTTCAAAGGCCAAATGACCATCTACCTCAGGAAAGTATGTTTATACCTTATTACAAATATGGGAACCATTGGGAGTTTCTATAAGAGATGAAAATGGTGACCCCGATATGAAATAATGTAATGAAAGGATAACAAAATCAATATAGGAATTAGAAATATTTTCTACTAAACTTGGGGAACCATACCATATTTCTTAAAGAAATAGTACTATAAGCCACATGTTAATTAAAGAATTTTGAAAAAAAATACATGGAACATTATTTACATTTAGAAACATTAACATTTTTATTTTTGATATAATATAATTTTATATATGGTAAAAAGTGTTATATATATATTGTGAACAAGAGAATAAAGTGTATATTCACAAATAAGGATTTGAAATTTTACCAAATAATATGGTCTTATTTGATAAAGGACTATGAATTCTCAACCCATTACCACCCTTGGGAGAAATATAATGTTTATAATGATTTAAGTATGAAGGACCATGCTAATTTTTCTAGGATGATAGTTAAAAGAGACCTAATACCCATTGTTTTTCAATGGAGGAATATTAAAGATATAATGGATGTGGATAGATCATATCATTCCATAAGTCTAAAAAACCTACCATTTATGTTAAGATAAAAATGGTATATAAGGATGAATTGTAACTACCAAATAAAGTAAATAATAATGTATAGTTAGCCATTGATATTAATGGAATTATATGTTTTAAGAATGGAAGATGTGTTTCATCATTATTTGAATCGAAGAATGATCAGATGAATGATGGATAATGCTCATCACTCTCTATCCATCATGGAATCTCAAAAATTTATAAGTATCTCAATAATGACATCTAATGATAAAATATAAATAAGGTGAATATAAAATATATATATCAATGTTTGGTGTTCCATAAAGTTTTTTTAGAATCACTGAAGTATATGGGGATAGTGAAACCATTTCATATGATCAAAATACAATGGGATAACTTCACAATATATTTTTGTCTAGGTATTCTCAAAACTTCTAAAGTCCATGTTACCATTTTGTTAATAGTTTATCACCATAAAAAGTCAGTACATTTTTTTCAAAATGATTTATTTTTTGATCAACTTACCAAGATATACAAAAAGGGATGTGGTAACGCATTGAGGAATACCACAATCAATTGTATATGATCAAGATCATAGTTTTTACTTAGTGTTTTTGTGATAATTTAAAAATTATTGGTTATAGAGTTGATCTCCAGTACTAATTATCATCCTCAGAATGAAGGTTAATATAAAAGGGCTATTGAAAATCTAGAATATATGTCTAAATCCTATTAAATTGATTTGAAGGGAGGTTGTGATCAAAAAATTCTTTTGTAGAGTTCTTATATAAAAATAATTTCCATTCTATCATATAGATGTAATCATATGATACTTTTTAGGAGAAAAGATTTAGAACTCCAACATATTGGGATTAAGTTAGAGTGCACAAGCTATTAGGACCAGATCATGTTCAAGAAATCATCGATAATATCCAAACCTATAAACATAAAATTAAAATAGTACATTATTGACATAAGAGATATGCTATGAATCACTAGTGATATTGGGAATTTGAATTCAAAGATAACGTAATCCTTTGAATATCACCGTAGAAGATTGTTATATGATTTTGAAAGAATTAAAAGTAAAAACCTAGATATATATGGTTCTTTAAATTTATCAATCATGTTTGGATGGTATCTTACCATTTTGAACATTCTAAAACAACCCTCAAGGATGTTATCTGTTCCACGTATAAATTTTTCGGAAGTACATAATTTATCAATGAAATGTATTGGAATAAGAGGTTGTATTACTTGAACCTGATCTCTTTTATATGGAATAATCAATAGAAATTTTGTATCATTGAGATAATGTAAATAAATCCACCCACATAATTATTGTTATCTATAGGAATAAAAAAATTTAAGAACTTGCGTGGGAAAATGAGTTTATAAAGAGGTAGAAGTACCATTATTATTTAATTAGATTAAAAAAATTTGAGGGAGAATTTTTTTTAATGTGGTACAATGTAACAAGTAGATATTTTATATGTGTTTCATTTTAAATAAATATGTCACGTTATGAAACATGTAATAAATTCCACATTGACTTAAAATAAACAACATTTTTTGAGATAAAGTATTATAATGAAAGAAAAACATTAACACATTAATGTAAAAAATATATAAAATCATTAAGAAATATATAATATGAAGAAAACATTATGTAATTTGAAATACGATGAAAATAAAACCCTTATCTGCATTTTTGAATTAACTATCATACTTATGATTTTAACTATGTGGGGGAAATAAAACAATATAAATACAATATACATTTTGAGAAAGAAGTGGAAGAATTTTCTTGACTTATGTACGAATATATATAAGAATGTAATATGACCATTATACATATACCCATCGGACATATGACAATTGATAATAAAACCATTGGATATATATATTTTAATTGGATATAATTTTACCCAATAGGTATTATGAATTTTTTTATGGTAATAAATTAAAAAGAATATAATAAATTATTCTAGAATGAAAATAATTATACAAATTTATTATAAAAACATTTATTCTTATTAACTTGATATTAGTTTTAAATAAGGGTTTTTGGTGTTCAAATAAATATTTAAATACTAATGTATTGATAAAATTATGTAGTTTAATTAATTAAATGAATTAATTTTTAAATAATTATTTGACAATATTGTTGTTATTTTTGTGATTATAAGTAAATCAAAAAAATTATTTTAATTAATGTCTTGTTAATATATATAATAAAAAAATTTCCATTCATCTAAGTATAATTCTCTAGAATATAATAATAATAATTTTATTTTTATTTTTCAAATTAATTTTTTCAAAAAATTGGTTTTTTGCCAACCAATAATTATTTTTAAAATTTTTTATCACTTCTATAAATTTATTTTTTTAAAATTTGTTTCATGTTTGAAATAATTATATCCAAATTAGTTAATAAGGTATATTTTATTCTAAGTCATAAAGGTATGTTACCAGGGTAAAGGTTAGTTACCATGGTAAATGATAAAATAAGGTGAAAGGGTATAAATAATTTTGAAAGATGTAAAATATATAAAAATGTCTTTCAAATAATTTATGATGGGATTATATACCTCCCATTATCCTTTATATATTATTTATTCACTTTTTTCCACATTCTTTTCAAAATTAAAATCTTATACATTAAGTAATGGGTTTGTGGGAAAATGCCACTCAAGATCACTTATAAAAAGACTTATACTCTATCTATATGAAACCAAAAAATTAATTATATATTATATTTCATAAATACCATAATTTAATCCCTAATAATCCTATCAAGCTTTTTTTAACCTTTTATCACAAGAGTGATTCCCAAAACCCTCATTTATTGGAGGCCCACTAAGAGGAGATTCTTGTCTTCAACATAATTGTTATCCTTTCCATAGAAATTATTTTGTATATTTTTATTAATATTATTATTTAATATCATTTATCAATTAAATAAAAATTATTTGAACCATTAATCTTACGTAAATTTGATAACATTACTATAAAATATCATGTTCTTACTCATTCAATTATTATAATGTGTTTTTGTTTTGGTCGGTTTTACTACCCTCATTAAATATATTTTATTATTGACATCATGAATAACAAATAAAACATTAATACTGGTAATAATATTTAATAATGTGGAATTTAATAATTCATAATAATTCTTTTATCGTAATATTTATAATTATATTAATTAATAAAATGATAACTTTTTACTGAATCAAAATCTAGAAAAAAGATTTTTTTTAACCGTTCCAAGTGTAATCTCACCATTAGTACCATGAAATTATAATGAAAATTTAGATATATGTAAAAAAAATACTATGAATAATCATCAACACCATTTATATGATGAAAAAATTATGGTGGATAAAAGAACTAAATTATTAAACTGAATTAGGCATGGGAGACCAAACAACTGTCACCCGAATATTAATTTTATCTTTAGAAAATTAATATACGAGTAAAGAAATGTTTTAAATGAATAGAATTGTGTAAAATAAATATTAATAAGATTATTTTATTAATAAAAATAATAAAACTAAATTTATTATAAAAGGAATTAGATCAAGTCCGACAAGGATGTAATCTGAGGTAAGGGTTTATTTCCCAGACAAACATTAGAAATGAGTTGGTCAATATTAAATTCCCATTAAGAGAAATTATTTGTTATCTATCTTAAAAAACCCATATATTTTCTTTTAATTTTTTTATTTCTATGTTTTAAATATATTATTACCATTTATCTTCTCTTTGGTTTATAAATTAATCAAAATGAAGCTTGTATATAGAATTGACATTTTCCTTTTTTTCGGATGGGAATGATTCTCCTTTATATCCATATAATTTATATATTATTATAGATTTAATTATCTATAATAATATGATTTATTACATTCATTTTATATTATTCTTCAATTTTCTTATAAAATAATTAATGGAATCCCTTTTTATCACTATGGGCATGGGTCACTTTCTATTATCATTAACTTTTTTTACAAAGATGAAAAAAAATCTATATGAAATATCATCCAAATCAATTAATTTTCTCTCAAAAATGTTAATTTTTTTTCAAGAATATTATAATTAAAATTTTTATGTATTTTAAAAGTACATTATATTCCATTTAATTTATTAAATAGGTTCTTTTGAAATAATATTTATTAAAAGAAAAATGAATATTTCTTCTTACTCTTTATAAAAATTATAATGTTCTTATAGAAATATTTTTATATGATAAAAGATTATTTAATGACTATTATGATTAAATGGGTTTATTATAAAATGAATCCATCTAACTTATTTCTATGGATAACTTATGACCATGTCTCTAGTAAATACTAATAAAACACATTTATTTTACATGGGTTATTTAATCTTTGATTGAATTAGGAATGTTTTTTTTTCGAGAGGAAAATATATGTATGGTTTATGTTTATGTGATGGTTGGGTAAAATATATCCATAAAATTTTAAAACCCTAGGTAATTATAGAATAAATAATTTTGACAATTATTAATATCAATAATATATTTATATTCTTCATAAAAATATTAAGTAATTTTAAAAATAAAATTAAAATAGTTTTAAACACTCTATTTTATTGTAATAATTTCTTTAAAATATTAATTTCTAAATTATATAATTTTAATTTTCAATATTAATATCATTTTAAATCAAAATATCAAAATTTACTTATGGAATAATTTTCATTTTTTTCTGAAAATATGGATTTTTCAATGAAGTGTGAAAAATACCAATTTTTGTTGACAAGTATTTTCATTTTAATAAATTATGAAATTTAAAAATATCATTATGTTTATAATAAGAGATAAATTAACATAAAAATTATTAGTTTTATTTAATATAATTAATTACTTCTGAATCAACTTTATATTGGATTTTATTATAAGTTTTTTTAGTTTTAAAAATGGGGATTTCTAAAAACCCTTTAATGTTAATAATGTTTTTCTATTTTAATTAATTAATATAATACATAAGGTGTAATGTTTTATATTAAATTTATAGATTATATGTCTTTAACTATTAATTTAAAAAAATAAAATGAAAATTAATTTTCAAAGAGTCAATATCGAATCATCTGATGCTTAAAAAATACTGTGCTTGAAAACCAGTATTTTCATCGTGTTTGTGGGTTTTATTTTAAAATGAATTCTGAAACACCTATGAATAAATTTTGGAAAAATTGATTCCATAATTTTGATAATCATAATTTATATTTTATATTAATTTAAACTCATTTTTCACAAAAATGTATTTTGAAAATCGTAAGACATTATTACTATCATTAATGTAAAAATTGATTTATCAGGGGTTAAAATAAATAGATAAGTGTTAAAGTGACATAAAGACTATTAAAATATCTAAGGTATGAATTTATTTAGACATTATCCTTTATAGGATCTATATCTGTCCATTATTGGATCCTTGTGACATTAAAAAAACATCAAGGGATTTTATTATTTTCAAAAATTATAAGTGTGCCACTCACCTCACTTATAATATTCCACCCCATATCCTCCTCTGTTATAAACTAAAAACCCCTTTTTTTTAAATCAACTACACAAATAAATTATATAATTCTCTCATATAATCCTAGAAGCCTTTATTTGTGATAAATCTCAAAATGGACGACCTTTATTGAAAACTAAAAGAGGTTACTTGAAGAAGAGGAAGATAAAGGCATACATGACATTTCAGCCTCAAGGTAAGGGAATTCATATAAATTTACTTTCTTGAGGATTACATTGATATTATACACATATAATATTTTGAGAGATATATATACATCCCCTTTGATTTGTTATATCAGAAATATATCTATTCTCATGGTATTTATTATTTTATTTAATTGTATTATTTCATGGGGATTGTGATTAAAATATTTTGGAAGTGATATAATACATTTCATTAAAAAACTAAATTTTAATGTTTCCTTTAAAATCATTAATTTCCATGTCCATGTTTCTAAAATGATTCTATTTACATATTTATATTGACATAAAATATTTGTAATGTACAATTTATACCACATTTACTTTAATTAAATGTTTTTCAAAAGAAAATTTTTTACGTGTTTTATATTGAATGATTTGATAAATGAAAAATAAAATATTCTATTTTACCATTTATAGTGACAATGAAAATTTCATCCTTAATGAACATTAAGTTATTTTTTCTTAATTTGTGAGCATCCATGTTTTCTTCATTAGAAAACCAATTTAAATTTTTTATGTATTTTGTTATCAAAAATAGATTTTCAATGAAAACTATGTATTCATATTGAATATGGGTTTTCATTGAAAATAATGTTTTGTTATTGAAAATGGGGTTTTAAAAGAAAATTCTATTTTCATATCCAAAAATGTTTTTATTTTTATTTTTAAAGTGTTTTTCACTATGTTTTGATGAAAAAGTGAAAGAATGATTTTTTATTCATGATGTGTTACTTAATCATTATAAATGAGGAATTGGTATAACATGATTGCATAAGGTATGCGTGTTAAATCTTATATGATGTAATGTTCCCAATAGCACCAGGTGAGTCTATTACAATAACTATGAGGGTGAGAAAAACATAAGGTTATGTGATCCAATTATATCGTAAAATATGTGGGTGCATATATAGTTCTCAAATGCATTGGGTGATTTTCCAATTTACAATAGGAAATTATGGGGGAGTAACCAAAGTGTTTATACAATGGATTTAACTAAGTTCCAGCTACTTCTAACACAAGTTTAAAAAGGATTATGATAGCAATGCTCTATGTTTCCAGAAAAAGTGTTTTTTAATTACTTTTAATGGTTTTTAATGTATTACTTTGGAAAAAAAATGAGTATATTTTTTATATAAGATTGTTATTTTATTTGCTCAATTAATATTGAAAATAAAGGTAAATGTTACTTGAAGTTTTTTATTGTCA
Source organism: Viscum album (assembly GCA_963277665.1). Lineage (NCBI taxonomy): Eukaryota > Viridiplantae > Streptophyta > Magnoliopsida > Santalales > Viscaceae > Viscum > Viscum album. Next base: position 939,399,733 of record OY728153.1, read on the forward strand.
CTAAAATAACTATTTCCTTTCTTTTTTATATCATAGAGATATTCTTGGGCGTATTCTCCATTTTTAATATAATTACACAGGATTTAAGGATGGGTAAGAGAATGGAAGAGGTCATGTTTTATGTCTTAAATAATTTTAATTATAAAATGAAATTATGTTTTAATGTTTTTATGTAGTGGGAAGTATGGATACTGATCTAAAGTGTCAACTTCGTATTATATTGTTTGGTTATGTATGAGTTGTGGCCTAATTGTCTAAAATCTAAACAAGAAAATATCCTCAAATGAAAGTGAGTTAATTATTAACGTCAAAATCAAGATTATGTAATGAATAAGGATGGTACTATATAGTTGATATCAGATGTTAGTTTTTATTACATTAGAGTTTACTGTAATGATAATAATATAACCATGAAATATTTTACTTTATGGTTAAGTTTAAATAATATATTATTTAAGGATTACTATGTTTCATCATCTAAACTATTTTTATTTGTATTAATTTTCCCCAAATGCAATGGGAAAGTTTTATTGGGAAGGCAATGAGAGGAAAATGTCATTCCAAAGCAACATCCCGAGATGGTTTTAGTTAGAAAAAATAGTTTCTTTATCGTTATGGACTAGTTGAAACAAGTTAATAATGGTTGTTGTATCCATGATATAGAGGAACCCAATATTCTATTAATAAATGATTTTATCCTGGTGAATTTCATGAGCCAACATCCCCCATCATTCAGTGGATCATCTAATGTTATAGTAAATGAAGGATAGATTAATCCATGGAGATGAAATTTGATGTCATTGGATATTTAAAACATCAAAATATAAGTCCTTACATTTATTATTATCAAAGTGAAGCTAATAGATGGTGGTATTTGGTTATTAATACTAAGGATACATATTATCTTTATTCCATATTATTATAGATTTTATGGATATTTTCATTGAGAAAAATTTCCATATAGGTTATCAACTAAGGATGGAATAACATTCCTGGAATTGAAAGAGAAAGTTAAATATTATATAGATTCATATAAAGTAAACATCAAAATATTGGATAGGTCTTTACCCAATTTTATTTGGTAAATTGACATTAAAAAAATTATATTTTACTCATGGTTGAAAACAATTTTATAAATAGAATTGGCCACAAGGTAATTTAAATGTTAAGAGAATTTGGTTCATTATAATAATAAAATTGAGATAGAGATTGATGACAAATTTGTTAACCAAGATAAAACATAGTAATAAAAGGTAAAGGTAGAAGAAAAAAGATAAGAAACCAACTAATAAATCTGAATATAAGAACCCAAAATGACCCAAGTGTGGAAAAAAAATTCAAGAAATTTTTCGAAGATTCTGGGAAGTGTTTCTGATGTGATCTTTTTGGGCATAAGTCATGCCACTATAAAGAAAATATTCTTGAAAAAAATAAATAATGAGGTAACTAATATCCATACAATGGTGAGGTATTTTTGATTCAATGATTTGGGTCACTATGATAACATGTGTCAAAATTTATATTCAAAGGATTGAAATCATCATTATTGGAAATAGAAAAGTGTAAAAAATTCATCTTCCACTACTAAAATTGATTTTGGTAATAAAATTAAGTGATGATAGGTTTATTACCAGTCTATTCAAATTAATCCAATATTGTGTTTTACTCTAGATATTCACATTATTTAATTTCATAGAAATTTTAATGTAAAATAGAAATATCATTACAAGAAAAGAATATAGAACATGTTGTGACAAAACAAGGTGGAAACACTAAAGAAACAAATATTTATAGAAATATTCCTAATATTATCCACAGGATGGTATTACCTATAAATATTATTAAACTAGACATAATAGAGTTTGGTATTATTCATGGTATGTATTGGATTTCAGTTTATGAAGCTAAGATAAATTGATGAGGTAAGAAAGTTGTGTGTAATTATCTCAAGCATTTGATTACATACCATGATGATAAAAAATATCATTAAGGTGGCAGTGAATGTTACATAACTCATATTGGTGAAAATAATGAGACTATAAAATTTAGTGATGTTTTAGTAGTAAATAAATACAAGTTTTCAATTTTTAAGGATTTTTATGGTCTTATTTCCGATTGGGATGTTGAATTTACTGTTGAATTAGTACATGATGCTTGTCCTATTTCAAAAAAACATTATCGAGTGGTTCAAGTAGAAATTTTAGAATTTATAAAATAAATTATAGGATTTATTAGATAATGTTTTCATATAACCTGGAACATGACAATGTGGTGCACATATTCTGTTTGTTAAAAAGAAATATGGTTCAATGAGAGTTTTCATTGATTATATAGCCTGGATTAGCATCACCATTAGGAACACGTTTCCTTTTCCACAAAACAAATATTTTTTTATCATCTCCAAGGAGAAAAATATTTATTGAAGGTTTACCAATATCAAGGTACCATTAGTTGAGAGTGATGAAATAAAATATATTTAATAATTTGTTTCAAACTAGATATGAATACATTGAGTTTTTAGTTTTTCCATTTGGGTTATCTAATAAACATGATGTATTTATGGACATTATGAATTGATATTTTCATGAGTTATTAGAAATGCTTTTGGTTGTGTTTATTTATGAATTTTTGGTATATTCTAAATGTCAACATGAACATAAATGACACATAAGGATTGTTTGGAAACATTTAATGAAAACAAACAATATATGAAATTTTTAATGTGTGAATTTTGGTTGAAAAAAATTATTTCATATGAAATATGTTTTTTATAAAGACGGTATAATTATTGAATCTAATTAAACAAAATTGGTTGAATAATGGAAAAGACCCAAAACTATCACATAGATTCAAAGTTTTAATTATATTAGTGGGTTACTAAGGGTAGTTTTTTGAAAAAATTTATCAGTTTTCTAGACCACTGATTATGTTATCTTTAAAAGGAATTAAATTCATATAGAAAAATAATGTGATTATTCTTTTTTGGAACTGAAAATAAAATTGGTGAATACTCTAGTTTTGTCCTTACCTCCCATAAATAGAGAATTGTTTATATATAGTGAAGCTTATTTGAAAGGAATAGATTGTTTCCTAATGAATTATAATTAGTTAATTTCATATGCTTCACATTAGTTGAAACCTCATGAGTTAAATTACACTACGCATGATTGGTAATTCTATAGAATTTTTGTAGAGAAAAATATTGGAGGCATAATTTTTACAGAGTGAAGTGTGAAATATATATTGATCATAATGTTTTAATTATATATTAACTTAGAAAGGACTACACACAAAGAAAAGGAGATAGATAAAAATGATCAAGGATTATGATCTCACATTTCATTATTATATTTGATAATGAAACAATGTTTTTATGCTTTGAGTCAAAAATTTAATGCTACATTAACCATGTTACGTTTAGAATATGACCTTTCGCATAATTATTTGATTAATTTTTTCCAAGACATTATAGATATAGTGATTTCCTCTATTTTGATTTAGGTAATCATTTAAGTCAACATTTTTTGAAAGAATTAATAAATATTAGAGGGGGGATAAATCTTTTCAGGAAAAGGTTAAATCCATTAAGAAGGGTATGCATTCCAATTTTAATATTGATAAAGTAGGTGTTTTCCAATTTTTAATAACAACTTCTGTTGATTGTGATTCCTTATTGTGAAAATATTTTTCGAGTAGATCTCATTGAAGTTTTTTTTCATTTGCGTATCACTACTATATACTGAGACCATCAGGAGTGTTACTGATGGGATGAAAAGAAAATAAATATTGCTGAATTTACGAAGAACTGTTAAAATTTTCATCCTGTTAAAGTATAAAGAGTGTTTCTGAAGGGGATGATTCACCATTTTCTAATTCCGAAGTAAAAAAGGGAAAATATATCCATGGTTTTCAATGGATTACCAAAGTCTTCTCATGGTTTTAATACGATTAGGGTTATTTTTAATAGATAAAAAAATCGACACATTTCCCTCACATTTGCGAAAAAATTTATCTACACCAGATTTCGTGAATATATATATAAGATATTTTAAGGATACATGGATTTACTCTCTCCAATATATTAGATCATAATTCTACGTTTACATCTAATTTTTATAAAGGACTTTATAGGTCTTTGGGTATTGAATTATATATTATTACATATTTTCATCCTCAATATGATGGAAATTATGAGTGGAAAATTAAGAACATGGAAGATATGATTCATTCTTATCTAATGGAATACAAGGGAATTTGGGATCCATATCTCTGTTTTTTAGCTATCTTATAATAATAATTTTCATTCTAGTATATAGATGGAACCATTTGAAGAATTATATGGAAAAAGATATCGAACACCATATTTTTTGGATAATGTAGGAGAGAAAAGGGTTATGGAACTAGAGTTAGTATACGAAATGGATGAGAAGGTAAATTTAATTCAAAAACATATGAGGACATCCACAAGTAGGTAGAAGAGTTATGCGGAGAACCTGAGGAATGGTCTTTCTTTGATGGTACATGATCATGTTTTTCTCAATGTTTCACATTAGAAATGTGTTATGAGTTTTTGTTAGAAAGGGAAGATAAGTCTTCATTTAATTGGGCCATATGAAATCTGGGATAAAGTTGGATCAGTTTCCTATATAGTTTCTTTCCCTACAACTTTATCTCAAACAGACAAATCATTTCATGTTTCGATGTTATGGAAACATGTGCAAGTATCATATCATGTTTTGATATTTGAAGAATTTTAGTTGGAAGAGAATATATCTTATAAGGATCAACAACTCTAGATTCATGATTAGAGAGAATAATATTTTTTGGAATAAGGTGATTCAGTAGTTTAAGGTTTTATGGAAAACCCATATGGTTGAAGAGGAAACATGGGAATCTGAAAATTCTACGACGGAATGATATCCCCACTTGTTTAATTAGTAAATAAAATTGAAATGAAATAATTTATAAAAGGGGGAAGAATATAAAAACCCAGTTAATTATAGAATAAATCATTTTCATATTTATTAATTTTAATTATAGAGTTTTAATAGTTATAAAAAATATTATATAATTTTTAAATAAAAAATAAAATAGTTTTACATAAAATATTTTCATAAATGGAGTTATTTTATAGATTAATTTCTAAATTTTAAAATTTTAATTCTAATATGTTAATATAATTTTTGAAATAAAATTATAAAAAATTTATCCATGCAGATATTTTTTAATTTTCCCAAACATATTGATTTTCATTGAATAGTTAAATATAAATACTTTTGTAAAACAATTATTTTATTTTTGACAAGTTATGTAATTTAAAAGTGGCATTATTAATTTAAAAAAATTTCTAGAAATATAATTTTTATTTATTTGTTTATATCCAATTTATTAATTTTTAATCAAAATTATATTGATTTTTAGTATAAGTTTTATTTTTGTGTTCAAAAAGAGGTTTTTTTCTAAAAGCTGCTTCAAAATGAATAATGTTTATCTATTTTAATTACCTAAAATAATACCCAATAAAGAATTTTTTAAATCAAATGTTATAATATATAATAATAAACATTAATTGTGATTAATACAATTATTATTAGTATTCTAATAGTTAATATAGAATCTCATTTGGCATAAAAAATACTCTGCTTAAAAAAAGCATTTCATGTCGCATCTGTGAATTTTTTCCTATATATATATATATATATATTTCAATTTTCTAATATGAATTTGATAAAATTGATTCAATGTTTTAAATAAAAATAATTTATATTTTTTAAAAAGGGAAACATAAATTTTAACCAAAATTATTGTTGACAAAAATTAATATTAATTACCGCAGTTAAGGGAAAAATTTATTTACCAGAGGGTTAAATGTAAATTATAAGGATTCAGATGGCATAATATTTTTCTAAAATCTATTATATGGAAATATTTATATATTAAAACATATATTCTATAAAATATTCTATTATTTGATCCATGTGGCATGAAAAAATGAGTGTGGTAGACATTTTGTTTTATAAATTATAAGTGTCCTAGTCACCTCACCTGTAAATTGAAACACCTACTCCTCCTCTATTACCACATTAAATATCCATTGCTTATGAAAATACATTCTTATATAACTTATCTACTCCACACCTCTAATCCAATATTGCTTATTTTGGGCAAAAATCCATCATAGAAGTCCTTTGGGAAAAACCCAAAGTAATTACCTGAAGAAGAGGAAGATAATGGAACAGATGACAAGTCAGACTCAAGGTAAGAAAAAATTAACAATTTAATTTCACTATGGAATATTTGGATTTTATACTCATATATTTTTAAATAGCTTTATATACAACTAATAATAAATGTTATATCATGAATCTGTTTTATCATGGTATTTATAGTTTGGTTTAATGTTATTATTTCACTGGGCTTTTGATAGAAATATTGCCAAAGTTAGAAGGGCCTTTTCATTAAAAACACATTAAATGTTTTCCTTGAAACAATTTATCTTCCATTTACTTGTTTTTAAATTTTTTTTAAATTTTTTTATATGGACATACACTATTTATAATATAAATTTTATGTCACCATTAATTTATTTCAAATGTTTTTAAAAAGAATATTTTCACATGTTTTATACAGAATGTTTTGAAAAATTAAATATAGAATATTATATTTTAATGATTATGGTGATAATTAATTTTTAAACTTCTCTGATAATTATTTTATTTATATCTTTATTTCCAAGCTTCCGGGTTTCCTTGAAATAAAATCCACTTTACTTATTATATTTATATGGTGGTGAAAATGGGATTTCAAGGAAATGGGAGTTTTGGTATTTTAAATTGGTTTTCATATAAAATGGTGTTTTGGTATTAAAATGTGGTTTTAAAAATAAATGGGTATTTATATACTAAAAATTGACTTTCTTAGGACATTAAAAGAGTTTTTCAACATTTTAGAATGAAAAAATGAAAGTAGAAAATAGTTGTATTCATTTATACATTAGGAATGGGTATGCTCAGATAAAATCAAGAAATCCTATTACATCATATATAATGGGTTGTACAAGATAGTATTTTTTGGTCCCATTATATCTTATATTATGGGGATGAACTTATACTGTGTGGTGAGCATTTTATAGCTTAAATGATGGGTATACCCAAATATCACTCTAATCTATTAGGTAATATTCAGGATATTAACAATAGATAATGAAGGAGTTACCAAAGGGTTTCTAATATGGATTTAACTTTCTTCCATTTTATTCTAAAATGGGTTTAAAATGGGTTATGAATGTGATGATCTATGTTACTAAAATGTGTTTTTAATTTTATGTTATGGGTTTTAAAGGCTTCCTTTATGGAAAAAGTGTATATTTTACATATTTTTTTAATTTCACATGCTCAATAAATATTAAATATAATGTTAAACATTAAATGATATTCCATGTTTTCTTTGAACTAATGGATTTATTTATTTTTATATACCTTATTGATCTTTTTTTTCATCCCAAATTTAAAAAAATCACAAGATTTAAGGATGGGAAAGGTAATTGAAGAGTTCATGGTTAATTTTATAACAATATGGTTTTATGAAATGAAATCATGTTTTAAAATTTTTATATGGTTGTAAATAATTCATACAAATCAGAAGTGTCCACTTTGTAATATATGGTTTGGTTATGTATTATTTATGGGCTAATTTATAGAAGATATAAAACAAGAAAAGATCTTCAATTGTAATATAATTAATCCTTTACTTAAAACTCAAGATTATTTAATGTTTAAGGCTAGGTCCTTATACCAATGAAATTGGTAAAATGTTATATCGCATGAGGTCAGGTTGGGAAACAGTTTGTTAGACCATGTCCAAAATAATATGGGATACATGTGGTTAGCTGAATTCCACTATTTTATTGGATGTTGGTCATCCCAGTAATTTTCTAAAAGAGAGGCCTTGTGTATTAATCATAACATATGTTATAATATTTATTATTATTTCTATTCCATAATCAGACATTATGACATGCACCTATCTCATGTTCTCATGGATTATGATTATTAATTCAATTTTCTACATTCTCATGATTGATGTCTTATGTTATGCCAAAATATTTTCATTATGATTCCAAATTTATGATCCATAATTTATTGGGAATAATGTATTTATGTTATTTACATGCACCTTGATTAAGTTCTCATACACACATGCTCATATTGTTCTAACATATAAAATTTTATTCATATATCTTATGTTAACCCCTTACTAAACATTTGTGCTCACCCTTTCTTATATTTCTATTTCCTTAGGTTATGAAGAGGTTTATCATGTACGATATGTATATAAGGGTATAATGTATGAAGAATATTAGGGGGACATGTAGAATAATGTTTGTGAAATATTTTTATTATAAATATAATCTCTAATGTCAATAATCCTAAAGGTTAATTAGTGTGATTTATTATGATATGTAATGAATATTAATATAAAAATGGTGACATATGCATATATGTTATGGGTTGGTTATCTATTTATAAATAATTATTGAAATTAATTTTATATTTTATAAAATTTTAAAATAATATAAGGGATGAAATATTTTGATGTGAAGAGTTCCTTTTTGAATATGGGAGATAAAAAAATAAAGAGTTCAATGGTTTTGGTATAACAACACTTAACTTCTTATATAGATATCGAATCTTAATATATAAATATTCATTATATATAATTTTTATCCAAAAAATAATAATTTAGGTATGGTATCTTGGGTAAATTAGAATCATAAACAACGGGTTCAAAAAATATCTACATAATCTCACACTTATTTATTCATAACTAGAACCCTTCATAGAAATTTCGTACTTAATATATTTTTTCAAAACCTGGGGAAAGGAAACATAAGAAAGGGTGATCTCTGATTCATAGTAATGGAAAACTAGGAAAATATTAATTATCATATAAACACAACATGAAAAAACGGTAATAGAACATGATCATAACATTTGAGAACCATACCACATATGTCATATATCATAATCCTTAGTTATGATATAAATATTGACAGTCTATAAATTATGAATCATAAATTAATTAAAGAACATAATCCATAAGAGCATAATATTGAAATAAAACCTAGAACTGTGACATACAAATAAGTATAGAAAATAATTTCATTAGTATTCAAGGATCTTATCCAAGACTATCATAGGGTAATGGGTTCTCTCTCTAAACCATCATAGTAGTAAATTTTTACTCCCAAGGCTATCATATTGGAAAAATTCATTTAAAAAAATGGTTTTACTCGGTATTTCATTCTTTATCTCAAGAGATATCAATATTTACCTAATGAATTAGAAGGAAATATATTTAACAACCATCAAATAATAAGAATCATAGATAGGTGTTCCACAAAATCATAAATCATTCATTATATCAGAACCCCAAAAAAGAAATGGGATTCCTAAATAGTTTATAATATCATAGCCAATGAAACGAAATGGGTTTCATAAACATTTCATCATAGTATAACCCATGGAAATAGTATACATTGCATAAAAATATTTACATCATTATAATTTGATCATAACCCTAGTAAATCATAGGTAAAATCAAAGGATGTTATCTTATATGAAAAATGATTTTGAAAGATCACTTGAAACATTTCTCAAGAAGAATAAACTTTCCTCATTGAAAATAGATATATTTTTTAAATATAAATATTTCAAACATATTAAAGAAACCATTTTTTTTGAAAAAATATTTTTAAACCAATAAAATATTCTTTTAATAAAAGAGGCATCATGATGGTGGAAAACTCTGTTCATGTGGTATAGGATAAAAAAATTCATTCCATACTTTTTTAGAAAAGTCATACATAATATTATTTTTAAAATGAAAAAAAGATTCATTTAAATCTATTTTAAAAAATTAAACCATAAGTGATTTTTAATTTTAGAAATAATTTAATAATATTATAATTTGTCTTTTTTTTTATCAAATAAGGATTTAGAAGAAAAAATGTTTTTCGACCAAAGGGAGAAATGAAGTTGATTTTCCTTAAAATTATATTTTCAATATATTGATTTCATATGATGAGGAAAATTAAAGAAAAAAAAATATTTTCAATAAATAATTAGTATATAGTAAAACAAATTAGTATCTTGGGAGGTAGATCATAATATATTCATCCTTGGAGGTGCATTCATAATCAATTTCGATAAAGAATGAGTATGTGATATAAAACCCTTAACCCAGGTTCTCCATAATTTGAATGAACTCTATACTCTTGTATCATAAATATAATTTTATTATAATTATATATACTATTCATGGTCATAAATTCATATATTACCCCCTTATAATATTTTGACACCCATTTTATCAATAACGCCTTTATAAAATATTATTTTATTGTGTTTACTATTTAATTTATAAAGAGTATTTTATTTCAGTAGTTCCTACCCTTGCACATTTATATTAGTTACATAATATAAAAAATAATAATAATAATAAAGTTATTAAATATATTGATTATATATATATATATATATTTAGAGTCTTCCATTACATTCAGATATTGGAAAATTATTTACACCATTCATGGGGATGGTAGGTCATACGTACGCAAGACCCCTATTTTCATTTTATGAAAATGAAAAAAGATAAGTATTAATTCTCCTTTGTAGGATCATTATTATAACATATATATCAAAAATATTAATCAAATTTTTTGTCAATACCATCCATGTTAAATATAAATTAAAAACAAATCACATTGCTTCATAGAGGTGGTAGTGGACACATACACACTAACAACAATACAGTTTCTAAAATGATTGGATGGTAGGTTCGTATAAGTGATATTATAGTTCTAGAAGTAAAATTTTTTCATAAATAACATGTATAGATATTAAATACATCATAATTACCATCCATAAAATATGATGATTATAAATGAATTGTATCGTTGTGTGTAGATGGTATGCCAGTCAATCATAAGAGCGAAACATTAACTTATCTTTTGATGGGAAACATGGTTTATAATGGGGTTTTAATAATCATAAAAACATTACATCATATCAATAGTACTGGATTAATTTTTTTGACACATTCAATAGAATTAGATGAGGTAATGAAGAATACAACATAAAGTCTTCATTTAAGGTGATTACCTCATCTTTGAAATGACTCCTTTAGATATTATATAAAGGGATACAATGTTAGAATTTTGGGAAGACCAAAACAACTATAACATGTTTAGTGAATTTTATAAGGATTATTGATAGAGTTTTGTTGATCTGTAATGCCTAATGTGGTGTGAAGAAGCGATAGAGGAGGATCCCTTTTATATGTGATGAGACGGGTGATTTTGCAATTTATCAAACAATTAAATTATAATAAATTAATTATCAAGAAATATTAATCCAAAATTTGCATGGATTCAAGTATAAAGTAATATAAGGATGTATTAAAACCAAAAAATTATCTGCATACATGTTTTGATGAAATTTTTAACATTATCATTTTGATTAACCCTCAGTTGAAAAATATTAATTTTAAAAACTATAAAAATATTTTCAATATAATGTGTTGTGATTTATTAATTATAAGGTCAATATTTTAACAAAAAAAGAATAATTTTTAAATTTTAAACAATATAATATCTATTCTTCCTTATTTTAATGTTTTTATTATTTTTTAAAATATTATAAAATATTATATTGAAAAAATATCGTTATTTTCCGGGATGACATTATTTATTTCAATTATCTTTAAATAAATTACAAAAATGTGAAAAAAATATAATGATTTAAAACCAACCTAATATGTTCTATGGATCTATAAAATTAGTGGGTCACATTAACGAATTCAAATGATATCAATTTTAATATTTTTTAAATCATTAATTATATTTTTTATTAAATGGAGACATACTACATCAGTATTGAATAACAAATTAAGGTAATTATATAATTACCAATTTTTTCTAAAAATTAATATGAGGAAATTAATTATATTGATAAAAAAATTAACTCTTTTAATTGTTTATAACATCATTTTTTCTTTATGGGGACACATAAGACATATTTAAAACAAAGAGGGTGACAATTTGAAAATTTATTTTATTTAGATTATATATAAATACTTTTCATAAACAATATACTATGAAATGGATGAATTTAGAACATTATAAGTTTCTAGTTTTAATCATCAAATAAGAATTAGTATGTGAAATTTTTGCTTATAACTTATATTTATCATGATTAACATATTTTAACCAAAATAAAGGTGACAAATTTTACCTTGGTCACTATTTATATTAGAAAAAAATAAAAGGATCTAATTAACAAAATATTAAATCATTATTATAAATATTTAATTAATTTTATGTAATTCTATACCCATAAATTGTTTAAATTAATTTTAAATTTAGAGGTAATTTTAAATATTAAACTAGATTTACTCTTATCCTATTACTAAAAACATTTTTTGAATGTCTAAATCATTTTAACAACCATATAATATATATATATATATATAAATATAATCATTTAAAAATAGAGAATAATTAGATTTATTAAGATAAAAATACATTCTGCGAAAAATTACTATGTTTTTTAAAAATAATTATTTTTATTTCAAATAATTTTTATATTTATTTATAATTAATTAATAACAAATGAATTAATTGTATACATTTATCACTATAATTTTTCAAAATTTTTTATTCATATTCTTATCTTCCAATCCAAATACTAGATAGTAAATTTTAATTTAAATAATAAAAAATTTAAAGAGTATATCATAGTTTTTATAAAATCAGTGTTGCATGTATCTGAATATACAAATGAAATAGAATAATATACAGATAAATAAATAATAAAAATTTCAGGGTGTTGTTTTTATAGAATATGGATATTTAAAAACTCAATATATGGTGAATTTTGTTCTTGAAATATTCTTTATATAAAAAATATCCCTTCTTGTATGATGGAAGAATTTGTTTTCCTCAATAAGAAACATAGGAAAAACTATAAAAACAAAAAGGAAAGAGATTTAACACATGAAATTTATAGTTCTTCAAGAAACATAAATCCCCATGAATACTCACCAACACTCCACTCCATGAGTTTGGTAATTTTTACTATAATATCTCTTTAACCGAGGTCTCCCAACTGGGTATAAGAAGATTACACTTATTATAGTTATCTATGAGATTTCAACCATATTAACAATTTATAAGACCTATCCATAGTCTCAATACACTCTCTTACAATGAGTGTAATTAAAATATATTGAATAAAATTTTGAAATAATGATTTCATCACATAGTTGTAAGAATCAACTGATAGTTGTTGAAGATGTGCCTATAGAAGATGACATTATTCAAGTGTATCTCAGAATGATTTTCAGTCAAACTGGTAATATTTTAAGAAAAACACAAGCCTTTATGTTTGAAATTTACTATATATATTAAATCAAAGTATTTTGATTTATGTGTATTCTACCTTTTCTTCTCAACCATTTCGTTTCATGTAGCAACTAACTTCTTTTTTATCTCTACTATTTGATCTACTAAAAAATGAGATTATCGTAATGGTCGAGCGATTATTCCATTGAGATGCTGATCAGATAGACTATTAAGGTCCTGAATCTATCATTTGTAAATATATAAATTACTATTACATCATCGATGTTTGAAATATTATTATTCTTCAAGTATTAACCTTGATGAAAAATTAACATACTATACAGATGATCATTTCTATAAATAGATAATCATTTCTATGATATGTTGTAAAAGAATGAAATTACTTATCAAGATATTATGAAAGTAAACATGAAATTTTTCATGATAGCTAGATCTTTCTATGATATTTAACTGAGAGGATTGTTCATCATATGATAAATTATTTAGATACTTTATAAGATAATGCTGATATTTGAGTTAAAATTTTCATAAGATAACATGATTTCAATATTATGTAAAATAATAAATCGACATATGATAAAATATGTTACTACGATGTGATACATATGTTCCTTAACTTCTTATGGCTCTTTTAGGATAATATGTTTTGAATATTCTTTTAATAATATATCATCTTTTCATTTTCTTCACTTTGTTGGGACATTAAAATTTGAGTATGCACCAACTCAATCATTCTCTTCATAAGATAGCATCTTATGTTGTAAGATAATCATTAAAAATGGAGTTTTTGGATTATGAGAAGATAGAATATAACATTCAATTCTTGTGAGATAAAATACCTTTCCCTCAAATGAATAGCTAACATGTTATAATATAATTACATAAATAATTAGTGTAAGAAAAATTATTTTGATATATACAATCCCAAAAAATTCAGTCCATCTAATTAAAATACATAAAATGGATTTTTTAAAACATTTAAACCCCAAAAAACCATGATATTTTGTAACAAAATAATTATTTCCAAGAATATCATCTTTTTTATAGCAAAAAATATGTAAAATAGATTTTTTTGAAAATAATATTTTATATTTCAAAATGTAAAGACCCGTAAAATTCAAGGAAATTTTTTTCTTAATTTTCTTTAGAATTTTACAAGAGCGCGGTTTCAGACGGCACCTGATTCCGAGGCCCGGAGTGCTCGGAATTAATTTCCGAAATTTGGCTCGGGTACGTTCAGTGAACGAACGAGCGAGAATTCCTAACTTTTGATCCGGTGCTCGGAATTGAAATCCGAGGGCACCGATGAACTCGCAGCGCCGATATTCGCTTAAAGAGACCCTTTCGGGAGTTGCGTTTGTTGCGGGACGAAAGTTAGTTTTTGGGAGAATTATAAAAAGTTGAATAAAAAAATGTGGATTCTTTTTATTTCACTTTTGTAGGTTAACTCCTCTCAAAAGGAATTGGGGGTGGGACCCACACCCACTTAACCTACTTTGAGAGGATTAAGTGTGGTGGGACCCACACGAACCTAAACCTCTCAACTTCCCCCTTAAACTCTCCTCTCTCCCTCTTAATTGTTTGTAAACTTAACATCAAATTAATTACACATGACATGTTAATTAATTAAGTGTTATGTTTGAATTTTGAAGTTTTGAATTCCTAGGCTTGGTAAATAAAATAAGGAGAGACCTTATTTTATTTTGTTAGCCAACTTGTGTGGATTTCATTTGAGAGCTCCTCCTCCATCTTCTTCATCTTGACGAAGAACGTTCATCTTGACGAAGAACGCTCAAACTCCGACGAAGAACGACGCCTCTCTTCTTCGTCCTCGGTGTCAACAAGAGGGAACGCCGCATCCTCCTCGGGCCTTCTTCGTCGGCAAACGAAGATCCGCCAACAACGTGTCGCATCGGACGTAACTCTTCGTCAACGGATTTGACGAACGACGACCGCGACGCCCGACTTCCGCGACGCCGTCTTCCGCGGAACGTAGAAGATTCTTTGAATCCCAAACCAGAGGTAGGGGATGTTATTTATTGATTATTTTATTCCATTCTTTAATCATGGATTTTAGCATGACTAAACGTGAGGCTTTTGGATTTTCTTTAGTTATGTTATTATTTAACGTGAGGGGGGTCGGACCGCATGAACACGGCCGAACCCCCCCTCCTTAGTTCTCGTTTTATTCATGCGGGTGGAAGCAAGTGGCGTGGTGCCGTCGCACCACGCGGATGAACATGCTTATATTTTTCCGCAACGCCGCCGCGCTACGCCGAGGAGAGTCTTCAAGAACGCGACGCCGTCGCGCCGTGTTGGAAGGATTCATGGCACGGCGAAAGGGGCGCGGTGCCGTCGCACCGCGCCGGACGACGAACACCGCGGCCGGTTCCGGGCCGCGGCGGGACGAGAAGACCGCGGCCGGTTCCGGGCCGCGGCGGGAGAGGAGACCGGCGGTCGGGCCGCCGGCGTCGGAAGTCGAGGGCGGGACCGGAAATTCCGGTCCCGTTGGTAAAAACCGGCCGGCCAGCTGGCCGGCCGGATATCATAAAAACCGGGGGAATAAATCCCCCGGCCGGTTCAACAAACCCCCCTCTTAATGAGGGGGGGGGGGGCTCAATTAAAGAGGGGGGGCAACAGCCCCCCGGTTTTATCAAGCCAGCCCCCACTTGCGGGGGCCGTTTTTTTTGGCAAAGGCACGGCTCAAGGCCGTGCCGCCTTGAAGAAAAACGCGGGGCATAGCCCCTCGTGCCAACCAATGCGGCCCGCCGCCGCCGCCACCGCGGCCCGCCGCCGCCGCGCCGCCGCCGCCGCGCCGCCGTCGCCGCCCCCGCCGGCCGCCGCGCCGCCGCCGCGCCGCCCCCGGGGGGGGGGGGGGGGGGGTCGGGCCGGGTCGGCCCGGACCCGGACCCCCCCGTTTCGAACCAGTTTCGGTTTTTGGCTCATAACTTGAGCCTCGGACCTCCGAATGACGAACCTTCTGCGGTAACGCGATCCTTGGATCGAGACGGTCGTTTCGGTATATCGCACTCAAGGTTTCGGTTTACTTTGAGTTCGGCCGGGTTGGTTCGTTCACGAAACCAACCGGGCCTTCGGAGCGTAAACGCTCATATCTTGAGCTACGGACGTCCGATTGACGCGCCGTCAGTCGCGTTGTGTTCCTCTTAGTGAGACGGATCTTTTGGAATACTCCGCCCGAGGTTTGGACGCAGGTGGAGTACGGTCGGGTTGGTTTTGCCTTAAAAACCAACCGGGCCTCGGAGACGAAAATGCCTATAACTCTCAGACCGGGCGTCCGATCGACGCGCCGTCTGTTGCGTTGAGTTCCTGTTGACGATACGGAACTTTTGGATACATCAACTCTGGTCTTTGTGACAGTTGATGTATCAGCCTCTCGGCTCGTGGAGCGGACCCTCCGTACGAGCTTGCTGTGTGCGGGAACCCTAGTGCTGGCTGCGACTGTTCTACTGCTACGACTGCTACTGTGACTGCGACGACGACAGTACAGAGATCCTGTGTGGATTTGACGACGACAGTACAGAGATCCTGTGTGGATTTGACGACGACAGTACAGAGATCCTGTGTGGATTTGACGACGACAGTACAGAGATCCTGTGTGGATTCGACGACGACGACTACAGCACTCAGCGATCCTACGTGGATCAGTGCTACAGGTTCTGTGTGAGCCCGATCCTGTGTGGGTCCTTGCGCTCAGCGGTTCTGTGTGAGCCAGCGCCTACAGGTTCTGTGTGAGCCCGATCCTGTGTGGGTCTTCTGCGGGGGTTAGTTACCTAACGATCCTTCGTGGGTCCGACGACTTAGATGGATCAGTGATCATCTTTATCGTCCTTGAAGAAGTTTACCTGTGTGAGCTGAATCCTGTTGTTTTCCTGTGTGGATTGTGTTGTGCAATCCTGTGTGGATTATGTTTTGCTTTCCTATGTGGAATACGTATACTTTCCTGCGTGGACTGAGTTGTACTTGGGCTCGGAGGTTGGAGCGTATTTTTAATTGATGACTTAGGTATATGTATGGGCATATACCTAAGCAGTGTCGGTTGTTACTTCGTGATTGTACTTTTCTTCGTGGATTATCCTTTGTGGATTTGAGAGACCTTCAGGGGTCTCGGGGTCCCTACTGAGTAGCTTATACTCACCCCTGCACGGGCTTTGCCCGCACTACGTTGTGTTGGTTGCAGACGACAGACAGCGTTGACCTTAGCTGAGGCTTGCACAGCGGGACGGTTCCCGGAGGTGGACCACTGGGCGGGACGTGCTCAGAGCGGACGGCGGGACCCGTGGAGCAGAGGAGCTATCTGTACCCACCCTTCAGGTGGGATTTCCGGTGGACAGCTCGGAGTAGCGGCTTTTACTTTACAGTTGCTGTTTTTCCCTTTTCGAGTTGTACTTTACTTTCAGTTTGGGTTTGTATTCTGGCCCATTTACTTTTCCGCACTTTCAGTTGTACTCTGCTTGTTTAGTGTTTACTTTCCGCTTGCTTACTCTGTGGAGTTGGTTACTTTTCAAAGGCAATGCCTTCCCTTTTTACTGGGATTTACGCCTTGGTGCTAGTCGCCAGCCCCTGGCCTATGGAAGGCGGGCTTGGGGTAGTCACGGCACGGACCCCGAGGGCGGGTCGTGACACAAAACATTCTTACCTTTGGATAAAAATTATAAAATATATATTTATCATATTTCTTCTATTCCTTCAAAATTAATTTTGATACTATTTTTTTCATCTCCAATTTCTGAAAATAATATTCTAAAAATTTTCTTTATACTTTTCTTATCAATAAAATAATAATTTTAGACACTTTATTGCATGTATTCTCCTTCTATTATCCCCCATTTTGTGAAGTTAAATGGAATCAGAACAAAGTAATACAATAAGTGTAACACGCCGATGCCAATTACCTAGAGTCAGTGTATTATTACATAACATTGGCATGATCACAATAGATCAAGTCCTTAAAGACCGATTGATTTAGTAGAGTTCGACGTACTAGATATATACATAAGTTTTACATTACATTATAAAATAAAAAAACAATATTGTGTCTCTTTTGAACACACTCATGTCCCTTAGCATATCTCTACTGGTCAATAATATTATACTTCTTTACATCCCATGAAAGATAAAACATAAGAAAGGGGTGATCTCAAACACTCAATAAGGATTAAAATATAGAGGAAACTATCATAAATAAGTATAAACATTTAAATAAATGATTAAGACTAAAACAAAAGTCTCTTAATATTAAAAATATTAAAAATATGAAAATGATAAATCAAATAAATCTATTTAATTATTCACATTAATATTATACTAGTCGAATAATCACAAGTAATATCAATAAAAAATTTCATAATGATGGAATGCATAATTAGAGACATCATAATCACATAGTTAATTCCTCAAGCCAAGACTAGAAATAAAAATATTTTGAAGTCTATATTAAAAGACACTAGTTTGTATCATGAGACCTACTGATGCATCAAGGGGTTATAGTGGGACCTACCCATCAATTACTATGTTAAATACATTCTTCATATAAAATGTGTGAAACATAACACAAATATTCATATTAAAATATCATAAAAAATGTTAATAATTTAACTAAAAAATATAAATGACATTGAAATAGAACATCCGTAGTAAAAAATATCATAAAATATCAGTACAATATGGAATTTATTTCATAAGAAATTAATGTCAATAAACATTATATACAACATTAGATGTTGACACAGATGAAACCAATCCAAAAACTATTTCAGAGAAATATATCATTCTAATTTTAAATAATTTAAATGTCGCATAATTATAAAATAAAACAATGATGTAAAAAATATTTTTATAAGCTTATAAGGAAATCTTTTAATGTGTTATAATGGAAAAAATAGCCGTACCCACCATATAAGTTAACAAAACATTATTTCCTTAATTTTCTCAAAAAGGTCATAAAGGACCTTCATTGTAAAACGACGAAATGTTTCCACTAAAAAATTTATAAAAATAAAAACAATGTTATAAATGACTTTAACCCATAGTCTAGGAAATGATAATAATGTTTTGAAGTAAATTTTTACAAAACCTGGATGTGATGATAAAAAATACCCAGTAGATTCTTACATATGAATAACCTATGATAATAAAGAGATTATAAAATTAAACCTTACCCTGTAATTTTCCTTAGTTGAGGGTAAATTAACATCTTATATAATGGTTAAATCATTTTTATTAAATTATAAATGAACCAAATACATAAATATGATATCACATATGATCTTCTAATATTGATATGTTAATAATATTTCTACAGTATCATTGTTTTTATTGTTAACTGATTCATTTTCCATTATATGTTGTGTTAAGTTAGTGATGTTTATTATGGGTATGATGTATTTGATTCATATACAGAGTGATCTTAAGTTCTTAAAAATTATTTTTAATCATAAATTAAAATTATTCTTTAATGGTTACGACCGGGAACAGAATCTCATCGCATCATGGAGATGGTAAGGCATACGTACGCTCGAGGGACAATTTCATTTTATTGATGGTGAAATCATATGTAATTGGATGGTATATTATATATAAATAATCATTAATATGTTATATTTATTATTTAAATGAATTATAATCATTATTATACCAACAAAATAATGATGTGTTGAATAACAAACTACACCACGAGGTGGAGACGGTAATTCGTACATACAAATGTATAGTGACAATGTCATTCAAGGGATGGATAGAATAATGAATATGGTTTTACCATATTTATAATAACATATATATATATATATGTATGTATAAGGTATTGGAGTTATTATTTTCTTATGTAAACAATAAAGAAAGAGGAAGTAGAAGAAAAAAAGAACATTGAAAGAGGTGATAAAATAATAACCTCTTCTTCAGGTGCTTCCTTTAGATTTGAACAAAATGTATCCTTAGGATGGCCTTCTGATCAAATTAAGTCCAATAGCATTAATTAAGGGTAGTCTGGAGGATATTTTAGTTGGGGTTAGTCAATACAAATGGTTTTGAAGGTGTGAATTGAAGAAGAGAGGTTCCCTTTTATAAAAGAGTTGAATGGACCTTTAGGAAAAGTTTAAAATATTAATTTATTATAAATTTATTTTCGGGTTCTAATATCTCTAAATGGATTTATTAGAAGATAATATAGATATGGGTAGAAATCATCTCAACCAATAAGTTTTATAATTGTTTGGGTCACCATATTAACCTTATCTATTAGATTTAACACCTGGTTTAATAGTTTAAATCTTACCATGTCTTCTTGTATTCTTACACTATACGGTTAAAAAACATTATATAAAATTAAAAGAGAACTTCATGTTGTTCATTAATAACATATGTAAATTTATCTATTTCATTTTCATGAAGAATATATTTTTAGGACTATTATATAATTTAATGAAATTGTATTTTTTTTAAATAATTTATATCAATTTCGAAACTATTTAGTATTTAGTTTTGTTAAAGACATATAAATTTGATTCATTCAATATAAATACATTTAATTAAACATAAAATGACATATTCAACTTGAAAATTAATTTATTGATTCAAAAATTTCAATTTAAATTTATTATAATATTTATAATGTCATTTAGTTTAATCATTCATTAATTAGGTAATTACTAAATCATCATTGTGTCATAAATAAAATTAATTATCTAACATATAAAATTATAAATAAATAACATGTTGTAATAACTCATTTTTTTCTAATGAATATTTATAGTTCAATTTATCTTATGTATAACACTATATTAAAATTGTTTACTTATTAAAATTTAAATTTAACATAGTTAACTCTTCCTTAAAAAAAATATAATAAATGTACTAATCTAATCCAAGTGGTTAAAAAAGGATTATATTTTTTCACAAGGTTGATTTTGGACTAAATAAACTTATCTAATAGAATTAGAACATTGATAGGATCTTCACAATAAGACATATCAGGTTCTAGTTCTATTTCTTTATAGGTGAGTAAATCTGTTCGGTCATATCTGTATTTTATCAACAATGATACATGGAAGACATTGTGAACTTTGGAGAGAAATGGAGACATTTCCAATTGGTAAGATACCACTCTAACTCATTCTAGAATTTCAAAATGTCTGATTTACCTGAGACTTAATTTACCCTTTTTACCCTATCGTATAACACGCTTTCATGGTGATACGTTTTAGAAAACATGATCACCCACTTGAAATTCCAGAACTTTCCTTTGGTTATTAGAATAGATCTTTTTCATACTTTTTTATAATTTGATGTGGTTTTGGATAAGCTTCACCTATCACATTATTTCATCAACAAGTTCTAAGACTACTAGTTTTCTTTCACCAAACATCATCCCAATAAGTTTGTGTATGACATCTCTTTCCATATAATGCTTCATTTGGTGCAATCTGAATACTTTAATGGAATCTATTTCTATAGTAAAATTAAACCATAGGTAAATACTAATCCCACGGATCTTGAAAGTCATGTGATCAAGAACTCAACATGTCTTTTAAGCTTTGAATAATCCCTTCTAATATTCCATCAGTTTGAGGACGGTGGGCATTGCTCAAATAAAGATCAGTATCCATGGAAATCTGATGACTTTTCCAAAATATTATTGTAAAATGAAGATCATGATCAGGAAAAATCAATAGGGTTACACCATGAAGACCTAAAAACTTAATGAATATATAGTCTTGTTAAACATTGATGTGGTAAATCATATCTTATAGCATGAAAATGTGATGACTTGGTAAGATGATCAACAATGAACCATATTGAATCATTACTTCTAGGAGTTTTTGGTAGCCCCATGACAATGTCCATTATAATATCATACCATTTACACTTAGGTATGGGAAGAGGTTTCATGACTCATCTAGGATGTTTTCTTCCAGCCTTAACCTATTTAAATATTAAACATATTGACACATAATCAGCAATATTTTTCGTCATGTTATCCCACCAAAAAAGTTCCTTCAAATCCATATACATCTTAGTGCTGCTAGGGTGTATAGAGAAATTGGAGTTAGGGGCATCATCGAATAATTCCATTTTTAGATCAGTTATATCAGGAACACAAAGACTCTTCCAAAATTTGAGATTTTCATCTGTATATTCAAAGCCAATCAATATCCCATCACTCACAGCTGTAATTTTCTTTTGAAACTGCTCCTCATCAATGTAAGAACTTTTCATCCTCTTTAGTAAAGATGGTTTGGATAACATTTAAAAAAGTCTCAATTTTTCACCTTCAATTATAATATCCATATCCATCATTACTGGATCTAGGAAAATAGTATCTCTGTAAACTCTCATATTGTTCAGAAATCCACGATCCTTTCTGATCAGAGCATATTCTCCCTTATTTCCCTTCCCCAAGTGGTAATGAATTGTGAAATCATAATCCTTGAGTAGTTTGATCCATAACCTTTTACTCTTGTAGAGTTATTTCTGTGAGAAATTATACAAAAAAAATATTTTGATTATTATATATCTCATATTTTTCATTATAGATATAGTGTCTCCGTATATTTAGAGAAAATATTATACCTGCACACTCGAGATCAAGAGTGGGATAGTTTTGTTCATGATTTTTTCCACTGTGAGGTATAGGAAATAACTATAGGATTCCTCATAAGTAAACAACCAAGTCCTTTATTTGATGCATAATTATAAATAACAAAACCATCATTCCCCAATGATAGAGTCAAGATAGGGGAATTGACTAATCTTCACTTAAATTCATCAAAAAATTCTCCAAACTATTTTGTCCAAACAAATTTAACCCCTTTACGTGTGAGTTTTGTTAATGGTATAGCCAATCAGGAATAATTCAGGATGAAACACTTATAATAACCCTTTAATCCTCTAAATCTCCATACCTCCGTTATACTGGTCGGTTCTAGCCATTCTTGGATTTCCCTTTTCTTTGAAGGATCAACATATATTTCATCCTTTGAGAAAATATGGCCAAAAAAAATCTCATGTAGCCATAATTACCACTTTCTAAACATCACATATAATTTATTTCTTCTTAGAGTCTTTAGAATAATGTACATGTGATTCTTGGGATCATCATAGATTTTGTATTATACCAAGATATCATCAATAAATTACACTAAAAAGTAACAATGGAATTACTTGAAAACTCTATTAATTAGATCCATGGAAATAAAGGTAGCAGTAGTCAGTCCAAAAAGAATTACTGTAAACTCATAATGCCCATACCCTGTTTAAAACATCGTCGTTGGAATGTATTATTTCTTTACACAGAATAGATGATATCCACATCAAAGGTCAATCTTTGAAAAATATTGATCTCCATGATGTTGATCAAATTAATAATCAAAGATATTTAGGTGATACTTGTCCATTATTGTTATAGAATTGATCTCCCAATAGTCAATGCACAACCTAATAGATCCATCTTTCTTCTTAACAAAAATAATAGGGGCTCCCCGTGAATAAACATAAGGGTGAACAAATCCTTTATTACTCAATTTCTCTAGATGTTTCCTCACTTCCACTGAATTCCTAGTTTCAAATATATAAGGGGTCTTCTATATGGGCCTTGAACTAGAAATTAAGTCAATGGAAAACACAATTTCCTATTTTGGTGGTTGTCTAAGTAAATCCCTTGAAAACACGAAAAATATTCTTTAACAATCATTACATCCTTTATTTGTACATTACTTTACTCACCAATATTTATTTCACTCCCTTCCTCACCAATAATGGAATTATGTAGAGCTACTGAGGGTGGAACTATATGAGAATTATATGGTGAAATTTCTGATATAAATATAAGGGATTTATTATCATCATCAAAAATTTTAATCATCTTCTCATTACAATAAATTTTCACAGAATGGTACTAAATCCAATGCATAATGAGGATTATACCAAATTCAACCATGGGTATGAAAATAAGATCAGTAGATAAATCACATTTATATATAATAATGGTAACTAATTTATAAAATATTGTTGCAATGATATATCCCTTAGGATTTTTGTCAGAAAAATACCTTTTTAAGTCAAATTAAAAAAGTTTATTCTTCATGGAAAACTGGGAAGATATGGAACAAAGCTATGATCAAATATTAAATAATGATTTGGATAATTTTTTTGTAACGATTAATGTACCTTCAACCATGTCATTTGAAACACCAACCTTAACAGTTGTTATTGAATAAACATGGCCATGATCCATTTTCCTTTTATGGGGTATGTTTCTTTGACACATAGAACATTCATTTGAATAATTCCCCATTTTGTTACAATTTTATCATTCAACAATGACAACCTCTTTCTTCCCCTTGCAATCATGAGCTTGGTTTCCTTTTTCTACATACTTATAAAAAACTATCTTCCCCTTTAGGCATGTATTACGATGTTTCTTCCCACAATTACTGGAGGATAGAAATTAAACTTTTCCCTTCTTCCCCATATTTCATTTTCTATATTTTTTAGGAGATCTCTTCTTCTCTTCCATTACTTTAAAGACATAAGACATAAGGAATTCCTTTTCTATCTTTACAGTACATGAGACAATATTTTCCTACATTTAGAAAGATTGTGAGAATAATTCTGTATGGATAAATGGGTTTTACACATAAAATAATCGATGAATATCAATTATTGGGCTATTTATATAATCTTCAGCTTTCCTTTATAACCTTGTATAGTGATCCTCACACATTGTGACATTATCTTCCTCTTTTTTCCTCAGACTCAAAAATTTCCTTTTCTATATCTGCATGATGTTCATGAGGAAATTAATTTTCTATAAAAAGATATTTAAACTCCCTCTATTACAAATTTGATAATTCTGTATTCTCTTTTTTTTGATTAATGACAGCTATTGATCTTCATCTCTTGAGAGGTGATAAACTAAAATGGATTATTTTTCCCTTTCAGTACTCCCCAATGCATTAAATATTCTCTCTAAAGAACTTATCCATTTTCTACTACAAATGGAGTTTTAGTCCCACTAAATGATGTTGGTTCTGGCCTCATAAAGCGGTATAACATTGATCCTTTGTGTTTTGGATCAGGGTTCTCCATACGGGTAAGTTTATTATTCAAAACCTGAGTGGGTTGTCCCAGTATGGTTATAAGTTGTTTACCACCAGATTCATCACCAACTACACTATAATTATCTTGAGTATGAGGGAAATCACTACATGGATTACATGTGTTGATACGATTTTCATTCCTTACACTAGACGCCATTTCTAAACCATGGAATACCCTTTGTTAGTTTATGAATCTAAATGAATAATTCCAAAGTGGTAAAATACATAACATAAATTGAAATGTTTGAGAATATAATCCCTAATCATAAAAATACTTTCTATGGGGAAGTATTTACTCATAAATCCTTCATATTGTTTTGTAGATAAAATGTGAATTAATCTAAGCATATCTCTTGGAAGTGTCAAATAGGTGCGTATTAAGGCCCATTTTCATGTATCAGGATACCCTTGTTCATGCCCAAAACTCCTTGTCTTAGTTTTCACTCCTAGGTACATCTCTACCAGAACCACATCCACTTGTAGTATTCAGACAGGGATGTAATTCCTAGAAAAACCACATAATATCTACATTTCCAAAAATTTTGGATGTTCTTCTATACTAATTCTTGTAGTTTATCATAGGGTAATGTTCTCTAATAAGAGTTTTTATAAATCATGTTTCCAAGGTTTTTACAAAATTTCTTTTGATACCAAATGTAATTCCCCGACCCCAGCTTTAACATCCAATGTAATGAAATAATATGAAATTTTCATATTCATAAATATTATGGAATTAAATATTAATTTAACATTAAAGGGGATGCTATGTTTGATGGAGTAATCGATACACAACAACAAGTTTCTTTTAAATATTAAGTTTTACATAATGTAGAGTCATACTGAAAAATAATAAAATAATAATATTTTAGATGGTTGTTAACGCCTAGCTGTTGTATTGGAGGGAATAGACAAAACTAAATACAATATTAATATACATGTTTGTTAAATGTTTTTACATTTATACAATAAATTTTAGAGGATTAAAATAAGAAAGTACTTGATTTTAAGCATAAATACTCTAAAATTCATTAAAAGGTCGATTTACCACCTTTTGATGGAGAAACCTCTTTAAATATTCTTTTGGTCACTTTTATTTGTTTTATTTGAAAAAATTATATTATTATTTATAATAATGACATCAAAATTTACTTTGGATAAATTTGTTTATTTTTTTGGTAAAAGTTCATTTTTTTAATGAATAGTGAAAAATATTGTATTTTAATTCAAAACTGCATTTTAATCTAATATATTTATATTGTTAATTTATCATTATAAATGGTTTTAAAGTGTAATTAGATTATATTTTTATCATTTAATCCTATTTTTGTCATTGGATGTAGTTTCAATTTGAAATTGGACATAAACATGTGTCAATATTTTGGTAGTTGTTATTTCTTAAAAACATGCTTTTTTGTTTTGACAACAAGAATTAATTTTAAATTAATTTATGTCCCCTGTATGTTTTGAATATGGAAAAATGGATTCCATATTTTGAATCAAGTGGTCCAAATTGTATAAATATGTAATGTTTTTGACATTTTAAATATTTACTTTAGTGAATATTTTATTTACCATGGTTTAAGGGTAAATATAGTAGATAAGGGTAAATAGATAATATTATAATAATATTACATTACCCAAACATGTGTCTTAATCTTATTGTTTGACAAATTTACTACTATGGTCATCCTATGGATCTATTTTGGGACCCCATGGAGCCACTTAAGAGAGATAATGACACTTGATATTAATTAATTTAAAATAATGAAAAAAATGACTTAAACATATCTCTATTTTTATTACATAACAATGATGTAGTGTTATCTCATTAATGAAATATTTAAATAAATAAGATTATAGAAATTAAAAAAATACAAAAAACAGATCCAATTATTATTGGATGATTTTATTTAGAACATAATTAATCTTATTGTAGACATTAATTCATTTTGAACCTTTTGTAACCGAATATATGTTTATAATAAAATAATTTTTTTGAACTTCACTAAAGAGCCTCTCCTCCCCCTTATAAAAATCCCCCACTTATAACCCATTCCTCACTCTTCTAAAGTCCCTTGGATCATCCATCCTCTACCCAATTAAGCTTACTACATCTCTATACTCCTCTTATATGCCTTCCCCTAGGCATAATTCAACTCAAGTAAACCTTTTAGTTCAACGAAAAGGGGGATACCCGATTTAAAGGTAACATCTTCTTTTAAGTTCATTTGTTTCATTTTACTTCTCTAACCCTATAAACAATTTTTATTCCTTTATTTTATAACTAAAAAAGTAACCAAAATAAACCAGGTTGTTTCTATGTGAATTATTAGAACTAAGATTACACACACCACACATCTAATGGTTAAAGAACATACAGTTTCTGTGGACGATGAACTACTGCCTAACGAAATGATGATTGTTCAATTATCTCCTACCAACTCTCATGGTGGACATTATAATGACACTGTATTTATATATGATTTATATTATGTTTATTTTTTCTCTATTCTTATGTAATTTTTATTTATAAACATACCTTTAATCTTTCAAATATATTTAAATACGCTAATTTCATTTGAGGAAATGCAGACTACCGCCCCCTCAAGGTGATATGATTCATTCCTGAATATAAATGGAACATATAAATGATGGAGTTAATGAAATAATATTAAATATATAATATTATATTATAATGGAATTATAATATAACTATGTATCATTATTTTTTCATTCCATTAAATATGAAATAGAAATAAATTTAGCATTAAAGGGTACGTACAACTTATCGTCTCCATAAATGGTGTATTTCATTTATTATCTCCAAATGTTATATAATATTAAAAATACATAAATACACTTGATACATATGATATATATGATATCTAAATCATGAATATATTTATGGAGATAATGGAATTTTGATTCCATGAAAATCTTGTAATTATAAGAAGTTCATTTTTGACTCAAGTCCCAAATATCAACAAAACGACCATTATTAATTTAAATGACTTCATAATGTTTATAACATAGAAAATAGGGATATAAAAGGAATAATAAACTTCAAAAAAGTTATTAATCAAGTATAATTTACCTTTAGTTTATTATTTAATATATGAAAGAACAAACGGGTCAAGTCGGACACGTGGTAAGGGGTTTCTTATCTCACTTTTAATTCCATGAGATTTATATTGTTCACCTCTAATTATTTTTCATGTGGGGAATTTTGTAATTCCATTTGATATATATTATCATGATTATCTTTATATTATTGTTATTCTGTGATTCATTTGGTTGTTATTAACTTTTGTTCAAATGACTCGATTGATTGAAATGTGGTAAGGGGTTTTTCTCACTTTTTTATTCATGTGAGATTCATGTAATTTTTTCCAGTATTTCTATTTGTGTGGTGTATGTATTTATCATTATTCTATTAATTGTGTAAAATAACTTAATTTAATGGAATTTACATCATTATTGTATGATCGTTTTTTCATGGGGTGTATGTTTCTTATATTATGAAATCGGTGAGGGAATCTTTCACCCTTCTCTTTTTAAAAGACTTCATTTATGTTATGTATTTTAATTTAAACTTTAATATGTTGGGATATGTTAGTCAATATCATCATTGCTATAAATTTTGTTTCCATGTGATTATATAACGTTGTTTCTCTCATCAACTAATTTTCCAAATTTTAATGTGATTTCATTAGGCTGTCAAATTTTTGTAAGAGAACTTCTTAACCCAATTTCAATTCGTTGGGTTAAACATATACTTCTTTATTATGTCGTTCTATGAATATCTGTGAATTAACTATGAATTTTTTACACATAATATCAATTTATTTGGTGTATTTATATTTGTCACACGTAATTATGTAACTGATTTATCATTAATATAAGGATAGCATCTTTATAAGGGATTTCGTCTCAATTTACATTCCATTGAGAATTCATTATTTTTATGATCCAATTATCATTTATATGGTATATATAATGTCTATTGGAATATTATTTAACGAATCCATTTATTTTCATGATATTATAAAGTTTTGATTAAATGTTATTCCTCAATTATTTGTATTCAATCATCCCTCATTTAGGTAAGAACTCTTTAACAAAAATAGTGTTTTTAATGATATATTCTTTGAAATATTTCTCTTAAAATTCCATCTTTTCAATGTTATTTTAAGGATTTATTTATATGGAAATTAATCATTTAAAATTCTAATACCTTTAAAAGAGTCAAAGTGGTATGGGGTACTTTGATTCAAAAATCTCTTTATTAAATGTTTTAAATGGTTTCGAAAATGGTTTGACAAAGCCTTGATTATGTTAATATCTTAAAAAGACATATTATGACTGGAATGTGGAATTTGTATATTTCCTTTAGGATTGTTTTATGTGTTTTGAATATGTTATGTTTATTGGGAATTGTTTATTCATTTGGGTGGTTTTGTGATAAACCTATGGCAGGTGAGCCTGAGATAGCTCTCCATTGCATTGGGTAACATGACAGAGGTAAATGAAAATGTTTATCCTAATAGATTTAGGGAATATAAAATGATGGGTATTCCAACGTAACTCCCTATGTAGGTGTGATAACTAAAATGTAAGTATGTTATGTATGATACAATTTACCTTTATAATTTATGATTTCTCTGTGTTATTCATAAATAATATTATTTCATAAAGTATGTTTTGATTGAAAATTATGGTTTCATTTATTTGTATTTATTGATGGACTAATGTTTTCCATCCTTATT
The DNA here is from genome assembly GCA_963277665.1 of Viscum album. Taxonomy (NCBI): domain Eukaryota; kingdom Viridiplantae; phylum Streptophyta; class Magnoliopsida; order Santalales; family Viscaceae; genus Viscum; species Viscum album. Next base: position 939,430,038 of record OY728153.1, read on the forward strand.
TTATAACCCTTACTATGATTTTTATTCTCATCACATGTTTTTTTGAAATGTTTTCCATAGGACATAATCATAAATAGGGTCGAGGATGGGATCACAGAAATGTCATGATATCTAAATCATGGAACATGACTTGTTTATTTTTAAGAGTCTTTATTTTATGAAAAAATGGATACTAAGTAGTTGTGTCAACATGTAATATTTAAGTTGATATGTAATAGTTATGGCCTAATTATCTAATAATATATACCTAAAATGATCCTAAATGTGAGTTATTAATTTAATTCAATATTATTTAATGTTTTAAAGTCGGGTCCTTGTAGTTAGTATCATAGGTCGGTTTAGAAAACTTTAGGGAATATGTGTTTCTGTTAAACACATGGTTAGTCCCTATGTCAATTATTTTAGTTAAATCGTTGTTCTATTAATTTTTCAGATCATGGAATGTCTGTTACAAATAGAAGGAGGAGGATCTCAAATGAAATTCCTATCTCAACCTGATGACTTGATTCTAATAATTATTACTAATTCATGTTCAAATGATTGTGAAGCTTTTTCGAGCATACCACTCCATTTAAAGTAGTTGATTGAGATATCAAACACTTCCCATATACCTCTATATCATCGTGGATCATGGGTTGTATTTAATTAAATCATATTTTCACAATATTCTCTTATTTTCAAGAAAGGTAAATATTATCAAGGAATTTTTAAATATTTTACCTTATCACAGGATTTTGAAAAAGGTGATAAATAAGGAGACCCTTGGGCAACCTATTTAAATTTTAGTTTACAATATAGTCTCTCAACACATAATTATGGTGTTTTAAAAGTACCATTGATTGATTGTTTTAAATCAAATTCGGTCTAAATGTTTTATAAAAAACATTTTTTTATCTGTTTTGAAATTATATGTCATATATGATTATTTTCTAAAACTATTTTTCTATGAATAGCCATAGGACCGAAGTTATACAAGGTGTATTTGGATTAAGGACGAAAATGATTTTAAGGATCTTTAAATCATTTTTTCAATGCATGGACATTCTAGCTATGTGAACATGATGACGATGAAACCATATAGACACCATGATCAAGGTATGATGCTCTTCCTTTTGGGAGTAGTTTTTTTGTATTATATGGAGGTAAAAAAATAACAATGTATAAGATGTTGAGGTCATAATGTATTGGGATGAAAATAAAATGTATAAGAAAACCATTAAGATTTAAAAATGTTAAGTTTATTTGTGTTATTTATAAAAAGACAACCCATAAGATGGGTTACAACCCATCGCATCTGGCAAGGCCACATGAATTGAATTAACATCCGAAGGGTGACAATGGCGCATCACCTACCACTAGCCTATGTGATGTCCTTGGTTAATATAACTTATTAATTTTAGTTAAATGATTTTATGGATCAAGAATAAGTTGATTTTTGGAACATATGTTTTGTCGAATAGATATCCTTAATATTGGAAAATGATTTGGTGATTAAGTAATAATTTTTATTTTGGAAGATGTTCTCTATTTTGGGGAAACACTATATGTTTATGGAAATTAGAATAATTTGGGATTTCAATTGAGGAATAATGGTGGAATTTTATTATGGAAGAATCTTTGTTTTTATTATGGACTTATAATCATTTTGGGTTATTTAATGAAATGATTAACCTATCAGAGAATATGATATTAGGTTAATTACATTTCAGTATGAGGCTTTAAGAGTATTCGATGCTATTTGGAGATAAATTGGATGATTTATTATAGAAGACTACGTGATTAAATCATTTTGAGTTTTGGTTTTCAATATTATTTGGGAGTATATTGAAGGATTATAATGACAATGGTATATTGAATGGTATTTCATAAACTTTGGGTTATTTTTGTTGAATATTGGAGATTAAGAGTAGTATTTCTTTCTCTAAACGATTATCCTTTTAGGGAATATATTATCTTGTACTAACCAATTTTGGATTTGGTTTATGTCTAATTAAAAGGGAAATATATAGTTCAACTTTTTTAGATCATGTGAAACACTTGAAGTTTATTCTAGCACTTCAGGTGTGACCAAGACATCTTAAATACACAACGTCTGATGAAAACATGATATTGTGGTAGAATATTATTAAAGGATGACACTCTAAATGACAATTAAGTATATTTACTTTGGATCTTAGTCTAGTTATTACTAAAATTCTTCAACTCTATAAAAATGATGTTTTATATAAATGTCATATGATCTCTTTTATCATCTTAATTTTACCCAATCAAATATTTAGGGTATTTTGGTGGTTAACATTTTGTGATAAAGTTATCTATCACTCTCTATTAATCAATAAGAGTTAGTTTCTCTTCCATATCCATGTTTTTAGGGAACCCTAATATCTATTATCTCTGGTGACCTTTTTTACTTCACCTCCTTTATTTTAAGGTGATATTTTTACTGACACTTTTTTCAAAGATAGACTTTTAATGAAGTTTCCAAGCACAATTTTAAAATTGTGAGGACGTAATTTCAAAAAGGGGGGAAGAATGTAACATCCCAGGTAAATAACGAATATGAAGTTTTTATATTTATTATTATTTTTGAATTAAATTTTAATTTTACATTAAAGGGGATACTATGTTCAATGGCATACCTGATACACAACTTCAGGTTTATTTGAAATCTTTTGTTGCACACAATGCTGAGTTATACTAAAAAATAATAATATAATACTGTTTTAAATTGAAGTTAATGTATAGCTGTTGTATTAGAGGGAACAGATAGAACTAAGTAAAATATGAAAATACATGTTTGTTAAATGTTTTTACACTTTTAGAATACATTATAGAGGCTTAAAATAATAATGAATTAAATTTTAAGAAAAAAAATACTCTAATATTCATATAAAGGTTGATTTACTGTCTTTTTGATGGAGAACCCTCTTTTAATCTAGTTTTGGTCACTTTTATATGTTCTATATAACAAATTAATATTCGTCTTTAGAATACGGACATCTAAATTCACTTTGAATAAAATTTTGGTAGTTTTTTGATAAAAGATCATTTTTTAAGGAATAATGAAAAATACTATATTTTAATTCAAAACTGCCATTTATTTATATTTATTTATATGGTTTGATTATATTTTTAAATGGGTTTAAAGTTTAATTAGATTATGTTTTTACCATTTAAACCTATTTTTGTCATTTGAAGTAAATTCACTTTGAAATTGGATATAAACAAGTGTCAATCTTTCCATAGTTATTATTTCTTAAAAACAAATTTTTTGTTTTGACAACCAGAATGAATTTTATATTAATTTCTACCACTTATACTTTTGGAATGTGGAAAAAATGTATAAAATATTTGGTATTAGGAGATCCAAAATGTGTAAAAAGAAAATGTTTTTTAGACATTTTAAATATTTACCTTAGTAAATATTTTATTTACCATGGTTTAAGGATATATCTAGTAAACAAGGGTAAACAAATAATATTATAATAATATTAAATTTCCCAAACATGTGTCCTAATTTTATTTTACACCTTTATGACTATGGTCATCATTTGGATCGATTTCAGGACCCCATAGAGCCACGTAAGAGTGGTAATGACACTTTATATTAAATAATTTAAAGTAAAGACAAAAATTACATAAACATATATCTTCTAGTAAATTAATACTTACATTGGGTGATATAAGTTAAATCTTAGACTATAAATATTAATTTTAAATATAAATAAATTTCCTAAATCATGATATTTTATATATAATTTTTAGACATTAAAAAAATAAAATTATTTGTAAGACAATAATGATGCAGTGTTTACCTCATTAATGGATGATTTAAATAAATATGATTATAAAAATTAAAACAATACACAAAACACGTCCAATTATTATAGGATGATTTTATTTCTAAAATTAGTAATCTTACCTTAGACTTTAATGAGTTTTTAAATTTTTAAACCTAATATATCTTTATAATAAAATAATATCCTTATACTTCCCTAAAGAGCCCCTCCTCCCCTAATAAAAGCCCTCAATTTTAACCCATTACTCACACTTCTCAATCCCCTTAGAGAATCCAACCTCTATATAATAAAGCTCCCTGCATCCCTATACTCCTCCTAGAATCCTTACCCTATGAAGAAGAAAACTCAACTATTTCTTTTGGTTCAAACAAAAGGGAGAAACCTGATTTAATGGTAATGTCTTCTCTAATGTTCTTTTGTATTATTTTACATCTACAACCCCATAAACTCTTTTTATTCCATTACTGTATTAAAAAGATTTTTCCACAATATAAACGTTATTTTTTATGAGAATGATTTTTACTAAACTCACACATACCTCCATCTAATCATTAAAGGACATATCATTTCTGTGGACGACGAACTACTACCACACGAAATGATGATTGTTCAATTATCTCCTACCGACTATGATGGTAATGTATTTATATATGATATATATTATGTTTGTATTTTCTCTGTTATTATTTTTTTTATTTACAACCATACCTTTATGCTTTCCAATAAGTGTAAATGTGATAATTTCATTTGAGGAAGTGTGGACTACCGCCCCCTCAAGGTGATATGATTCGTTCATGAACATACATGGAATGTATAAAGGATGAAGTTAATGAAAAAATGTATCATACATATAATATTATATTATAATTTAATTATATTATACTGATTTATCATTACATTTTCATTCCATTAAATAAGAAATTGAAATGAATGTAGTGTCCATGTATACGTATGGCTTACCGTCTCTATGAATGGCGCATTTCATTTTTTCTCTCCAAATGTTTTGTAATATTATAAATACATAAATATACTGAATATATATGATATATATTATATCTCAATCATGAATATAATTATGATGATAATGGAATTTTTACCACATGAACAAATTGTAATTATATGTTTAGTTTTGACTCAAGTACCAAATATCGTCAGAACGACCATTATTAACTATAATGATTGCCTAATGTTTATAGCTGGTAACTAGTGACATAAAAGGAATAATAAATAGGAAAATGGTTCTTAAGAAATTATAAATTTACATTAGATTAATATTCAGAAGATTAAATAATGAACGGGTGAAGTCGAAGATGTGGTAAGGGGTTTCTTATCTCACTTTTAATTTCATCATATTTCCATTGTTCACCACTTATTAATTGCATGTGATGTATTGTGTAATTCCAGTTGATATAGATAATCATGTTTATATTTATATTCATTGTATTATGTGATTAATTTCGTGGTTATTAACTTTTGGTCAGTAGACATAATTGATTACAATGTGGTAAGGGGCTTTTCTCACTTTTTTATTCACGTAAGATTCATGCCATATTTTTGCACTATTTAATTTTGTGTGGTGTATATACTTATCATTATTGTATATATTGTTTAAAATACCTTAATTTATGGGTATTAATATCTTCATTGTATAAGCCTTTGTTCATGGGGTGTATGTTTTGTATGTTACCAACTCGGCGAAGGAATCTATCACCATTCTCTTTTAAAAAGACCTCATTAATGTTTTGTCATTTAATTTATAATTACTTATGTTGGGATATGTTATTATATATCCTTATTTCTATAAATTTTATTTACAAGTTATTATATAAACTTTTATCTCTCATAAAATTATTTTCTTAATTTTAAATTGATGTCGTTAGGATGTCGAATTTCTGTAAGAGAACTTTGTATCACATTTTCAATTCATTGGGTTAAACTTATACTTATTGATTATGTCATGATATGAATATGTGTGAATTAGAAATGATCATTTTACACATAATATACAATTATATTGGGTGTATTTATATTTTTCATACATAATAATGTAATTTATTTATCCTTAATCTACGGAAACCGTCTTTAAAAGGGATTTTTTCTTAATTTACGTTCAATTGAGAATTAATTATTGTAATGAACAAATTAACTTTTATATGGTGTATATACTGTCTATTGGAATATCATATCATGAATCCCTTTATTTTAATTACATTATAATTTTTTTATTAAACGTTATACCTCAATTAATATTATTCAAGCATCTCTCATTTGGTTAAGAACTCCTTAACAAAAATATTGTTCTTAAAGATTTATTCTCGTAAATATTTATAATTACTTTTCATCTTTTCAAAATGGTTTTAAGGATTTACTTATATGGAAAATAATGTTTTAAAATGTTAATACCTTTAAATGCTTCAAGGTTTTATAGGAATCATTGATTCAAATATCAGTTTATTAAATGTTCTAAATAAATTTAAAATTTCTTTGATAAAGCATTAATTATGTCAATATATTGAAAAGATATATTGTGATTGGAATGTGGAAAATTTATTTTTCGTTTATGCTTATTTTATGTGTTGTAAATATGTTATAGTTATTGGGAATTGTTTACGTATATGGATGGTTCCAGGATAAACCTTGGGTAGGTGAGCCTGATATATCTCTCTAATGCATTGGGTAATGTGATAGATGTCAATGATAATATTTCTCCTAAGTTATTTAAGGAATATACTGTGATGGTTATTCCAACGTAACTCCCTATATAGCTGTGATAGCTACAAAGTAATTATTTTATGTATTCTATAAGTTATATTTATGATTTATTATTTTGGAGTGTTATTTATAAATCATATGATTTAATAATGTATGTAATGATTGAAAAGTATGGTTTCATTGATTTGTATTTATTGATGGACTAATTTTTTCCTTCCTTATTTTATAACCCTTACAGATATTTTTATGTTCATCCTATGCTTTTTTGAAATGTTTTCTTTAGGACATTAATACTAATAGTGTCAAGGATGGGATAAAGGAAAAGTCATGCTATCTAAATCATGGAAGTAGACATGTTTCTTTTTAAGAGTTTTTATTTTATGAAAAAATGGGCAATGAGTAGTAGTTTCTATATGTAATATTGAAGTTGACATGTAATAGTTATGGCCTAATTCTATAAAACTCTAAAACTGAAAAAGATCCCCAATGTGAATTATTCATTTAATTAAAGATTATGATATGTTTTTAAGGCCGGGTCCTTAAGCCAGCTACCCATCATTGGTGTATTAGTAAATTACATTATTCTGATCCTAAGAGTTCAAGTCTCTAAATACCAATAAGTTTCGTATCCTTTGATGTAATAGATACATACAAAAGTTTTACATTATGTTATTAAATGAAAAAAACATTGTGTCTCCTTTCAACACACACATATCTATTAGTCTATCCCTGCAGGTCAATCATAATATACTATTTCACATCCAAGGAAAGATAAAACATAATAAAGGGGTGTTCTTAGATGATCATTAAGGATAACAATATATCAGAAACAATAATAAGTAATCATAAACATTAAATGAAATGTGTAATACTAAAAAAATTATTTTAAACATAAACTAAAGAAAAATATGGAAAAGATAAATCAAATAATTCCATTTACTTATTCACATGGATATTCTAGTAGTCAATTAATCACATGTAATATCAATAGATAATTTACTAATGATGGAATTCATAATGTCAAAAATCATAATCACGTACTCAAATAATCATTCCAAGACTAAAAAAAATATTGTCAAGGCGTTGTTCCAAGAATCTATCTTGTCTCATGAGACCTACATATTCATCATGGGGCTATAGTATCCCCCGAAAGTCACTTACTACGTCTTATGTATTCCTCTTATGAAAAGGGTGAAACATAACTGAAACATTCTTATTACACTAGCATAAAAATGTTAATATGTTAACCATAAACTGTGAATGAAATTAGAATAGCATGTCCACAATAAAAAATATCATAAAAAAATAAATAAAATATGGAATATTGTATCATATTAATTTAATTTAAAATAAACATAAAATCCAAAATTAAATGTTGACACAAATGAAATTAATCCAAAAACTATTTGAGAGAAATATCTCTTTATACATTAAAATCATTTAAAAGTCTCACAACTATAAGAAAAACATTCATTTTGTAAATATTATTATAATATTGTAATAGAAGTTTTAAAGGTGTTATAATGGTCAAAAATAGCCACACCCTCCGTATAAGTAAAAAAACATTTTCTTCTTAATTTTGTCAAAAAGGTGATAAAAGACCTTGTTTGGAATATGACAGAAATATTCATTTCAAAACATTTTATAAAAAATAAAAAAGTGGTATAAATGAATCTAAACCATATTATAGGAAATATTAATAATTTTTTAAAATACATTTTTAAGAAATATGGATGTGGATTATAAAGAAGTCATAGTGGATATATACATATAACCAACCTCGGATAATAAAGAGATTGTAAAATTAACCATTGCCTTTGACTTTTCATTATAATATGGTACATTAAACTCTTGTATAATGGTTAAATAGTTGTTATTATATTATACAAGAATAACATACAAAAATATGATATCATATATGATCCTCTAATATTGCTTTTTTAATAATATTTCAGTAGTATCAATGTTTCAGGTGTTAATTGATTCATTTTCCTTTATATGTTTTTTTGTATGTCATATTTATTATGGATAGGATGTATTTGATTCATATCCATAATGATATTAAGTTCATAAAAATATTTTTTTAATCATCGAATTAAAATTATTCTTTAATGGTTACGATGGGGAGTGAAATATCATCGAATCGCGGAGACGGTAATCCGTACGTACGCACGAGCGACAATATAATTTTACTGATGTTGAAATGATATATAATTGGATTCTATATTAAATATATATAAAATAATTAAAATTTTATATTTATTATTTACATCAATTGTAATCATTAATATACCCATCGAAATAATTATGTGTTGAATATCAAAGAACACAATGACGTGGAGACGATAAGTTTTACGTACGCATGTATAGTGACATTGTCATTCGTTGGATAGATAGAATAATGAATATGGTTTTCACATATTTATAATAAAATTTAGTTTCTTATAAGGTAATAGAGTTATTATTTTACTTTGGAAATAATAAATAAAGAGGAATTAGTAGAAGAAAGAACTTTGAAAGAGGTGATAAAATAGTTACCTCTTCTTTTGGTGCTTCGTTTTGATTGGAACAAAAGGGATCCATACGTTTGATTTATGATCAAATTAATGCCTCCAAGTTGAATTGAGGGAAATTGGGATGATATTTGAGTAGGGTTTGACCGATCCAAATGTAGGTGTGAATTTAAGAGAAGGGTAAGTGCACTTTTTATAAGAGATGTGAGGGGCACTTTAGGAAAAACATGAATTATTAATTTATTATAAAACTATTTTTGGTATATAATAGATCCATATGGATTTATATAGAGGATAATATTGGTATGGGTTGAAATCCCCCCCAACTAATTTTCTTTATAAATTTTTTAGTCACCATTTTATCCTTATCGTTTAGATATAACCCATGGTTATATAATTTAACTCTTAATATGTCTTCTTGTATACTTACACTATATGGTTAATAAACGTACTATAAAATTACCAGAGAACATCATGTGGTTCATTAATGACATATGTAATATTATATAAGTCATTTTTCTGAAATTTATATTTTTAGGACTATTATATAATTTAATAAAATATTACTTGTTTTGAAAAATCATTTATGTCAATTTTGAGAGTATTTGGTATCTTATTTTTGTTAAAGTCATAAAAACATTATTAATTAGAAAAAATGCATTGAATAAACCCTAACATGTCATAATAAACTAGAAAATTCATGTGTTACATCAAAAGTTTCAATTTAGATTTATTTTAACATATAGAATATCATTTATTTTAAAATTTCATTAATAAGGTAATTATTGCATCATCATTGTGTCCTAAATAAATATAATTATTTATTGTATATAAATTATAAATAAAATACCATGATGTTGTAAATATTATTATTTTTCTGATGAATATTTATAGTCTAATTTATCTAATGTATAACACAATATTAAAAATTCCTTAGTTATTAAAATTTGAAGTTAACACTTTTAACTCTTTTCGAAATAAAAAATAAAAAATGTCATAATCAAATACAAGTTGATCAAAAGTGTCATAATTTTTTTCAAAGGATTATTTTTTTAAAACAAACTTATCAAATAGAATTAGGACATGTTTTAGGGTAATTATAATATTTTATATTCATTTAATTACCCTATTTACTTTTTACTGTGGTAAATAAAATTTAAAAGATGAAATTCACAAAAAACTATTTTCATCGTATTGAAAAACAATTTACATACTGATGACAACCTTTTATGTCATATTTTTAAAATTCAATTCACAGAAGAAAATATAATTATTCTTTATGCAAATTCTCAAATGTTCCAAGAGGGTGGGTAAAAGATGTTAAAAAGTTCAATAAAATTTTATATATCAAATCGTATAATAAAATGACTATAATGAATTACATTGGTATCATATGTGTATTATGTATCTATTTTTTAATTAAAATAAATTAAAATAATAAATAATTATTATTTAAATAAAAAGACAATTTTAAACAATAACACAGTGTTTTTCACTATTCATCAAAAATTGAATGTTTTTAGAAAAATATCAAAAGTTTACCCTAAGATAGTTTCGATATTTTAAATCTAAAAATGAAGTCCATTTTGGAAAAAAAATATTTATAAAATTTTAAAAGGTGTGTTTTAATATTCATAAGTACTTTTTAAATGGTTAGTTTGATTGGTCATGGTGTACTAGTACACATAGCTGTGTAAAATACTAGATATGGTATTATTCAAAGAGAAGCGCACCTTCGAAACTTAGGGTGTTTCAATAAGCATTTCACATGAAGAATATTAAATTTTTAATGGTACTAGTTTGGATTATAATTTTCTATTATGTATTTTTAAAAAATTAATAATTAATATAGAACAATAAATGATACTCAAATATAATCACAAATAGTGAATATATACTAGTGATAGAACACATTGACCATAAATATTTTAATAAATAGTATGAAAAAAAAATTTAGTATTAATTTCAAACTTAATGACTGAAAGGTTGATATAAGCATATTTGTAACAAACACATTAGTATGAAAATGAAATTCATTAAAATCCAGGAAAGTAAGAATTTAGACAAAAAACTTACAATTCAAATGTTTAAAAATGATACTTAATGAATTGTGATTCAAATGTTTATGAATACCCATTAAAATTATTCTGAAAATCCATTCACTCAATCATATATACTATGAATGTTTTTCAATCCATCAATATAAAATGAATTATTGGGTGTGGATATTTGAATTATAAAGATTGGACAATATGTATAGATGATAAAGTCACAAGAGAGTTCATTTTCTCTCCAAAATTTTCTCCCAATGTTGGTAAGGATGATCCAAGATTAGTTAAATCAACTATAGTGATCCTTATATATGTATAGTCAATGTTGGCAGTAACTATATGATATTTCTGAATATAAAAAATATATGTTGGTAAAAAATATATTTTAGAGGGATGTTTAGGTAATGATAATGAAACATTATTTTCAAACATGAGATTCTCCTATAAATAAAAATCAGTATGGTTAAATATATCCCTTATTGTCTAAGAGTTAAAAGGATTATATCAACTATAGGGTATTAATGAAGATGTCTCCCTCACATCTGGAATAGAGCATCAACATAGGTTTTGATTCGTTTTATCATGTCATTCAAACAATAGTCTAGGATAGTCATGAATCTATTCTAAACCCAAGGTGAGAAATTTAGTAAGAAATATGGTATATATATATTCATTGAAACAAAAACTACTAACTTCTTTAGTTCTAAAAACTAATTATTCAACAAACTCACTAGAATATTAATTGAAATGATTTCATTTCCTTTCATAGAGGTCTAATATTCCTACCACTAAATGAAGGAATTCAATTCTTATTCATCTTATTTATCATATGATTCATTGTTTAAACTAATTACAATTATATGACGTAATTGTCCAAAAAATTTCACTATAACATCAAAATTATTTCACAAATAACCCTCCATTCTTTTTATTATAGTTATAATGACACATACATCCTTCTTCATATCAAAATAAACATTATAAACTTATGGAACTCATTATTTCAATAAAGAGATATCTTTTAGAGATTGATATAATGGTACAAGATATTTTTGTTGATCAACATGGATTCTTATTAATTCATTATCTATATATTATTTAATATCTTGATTTAATTCCTTGGATGTTGGGTCAAATTGCATTTAAGTAATGGAATATGTTAATGTCTATATTTCCTGATGAACATTTCCAAAATTTTAAAGTGATTCACATTGAATTGATATTTCTTAAAAGTATTGTGATGGGAATATTTATAAATATGATTTAACTAACAAATAAACTTCATTTACCAATTCATTGGAAACTATACTCTCATGAAGAGTTATAATTTCATTTGTATATTCAACTAACTAAACATCATAGATTCAACTTTTAGTACTAACTTAGAATATCTCTCTTGAGCACATTCAGTAGAATATTTACCAACATTAGGCGATTTTGAATTTATGTGGTCTTCATAGATAGGAGACAATATATCATGTTAAAATTCTATACTTTCACTACTAACATATTTTCTTTCTCCAACATGAGTTATTTATCCAAGATGATGAAATTCCTGATATTAATATTTAATTCTTCTTCAGGAAGCTAATTTACCTAATTATTTAGAATGTTAACCAACAATAAGAGTTTAATATCATTGTTTAATTTATATGGTTCATTCTTGACACATATAAAATAAAAATTAACAATATAAGATAATATTTCTCTATTAAATGAAACCTGGTAAAGAATAGGCTTAATAAGAACATGGGGTGAATTATCTTGACGAGTAGTTTGTTTTCCAGATTAGACAAATTTTTTGACTATCCATTTTCTTTTAGAAAAAAGAATCACAAGGATAAATTTCATTTACTTCAAAAAACATGAGAAAATACGTCTACCAATATAGGTCTTCATTCTTGAAAGATTAACCCCCCTGAGTTGAAGTAGGATAAAAAAAATTCTTCTCTAGACACCATGTGCATCAGCTTATTCAGGGATGAATTCAAGTAAAAACAACTTTTAATTAAGATATTAGCACTTAATTTTGTCAGAACATGATAGAAAACTATGACTTTTTCATCCAGGAAAACTGTAGAATTAAAAAATGAGGGTTAACATCATTATTAAAGGATAAAAGTTTAAGGATTTGTTCTAAACATCAAATATGTATCTCATGACAAACCATTCTTGGTTGATAATTTTTCAATCATGAATATATAAGGTAAAGTAATGTATTGAAAGAGAACATTATCAAACTCCATATTTCTCTAAGTGATTTCAGACTAAATTAATTTGATAATAACTTTTATCTGTGTCTCTAACTACTTTAATGGTTTAATTTTAATGCCCTCTATTTAAAATAAGAAATTTCAACATTTTAGGTGGAGAAAATACATCTAAAGAAACATAGAATGTGTTGAAAAATCAATAATCTTTATGAGGGCTCTTAAAAAATTAATATATTTTCAAAGAGGTTATTGAATGTTTTTTTGGTTGATTGTTTTAGTGACTAAGTTGTCATTATAATAGAAGTGAAAATCTCTGGATTTATAAAACCTGTGATGCACTTTTTCGAATAAAAAATATGTCTATTTCTAGTAAGAAAATCACCCAACCATAAGGATTGATAACATTTTGAGTATGATATCAGTCTTATCTAGATAGCTAAAATATATTGCATAACTACTTCAAACATTTCTTGATATCCTTCATCATTTTATTTTTCATGTAGAGGCACCATCAGTTCAATTAGTTTTAAGCATTTCCAAAGAGATCTCTAGTATTTTTAATATTAGGGAGAGAATGGTTTATATGGTTGACAGATGAAAGGATTTGATGGTTTGAATAAGGTTTCACATGAAAGATAAAAATAATTTATATTGTTTCATGGGAATTAAAGGTTAACATAGAGATGTGAAGTCTAATTAATAAACAATTTTGATGATGAGTCATATTTTATATTACTAATATGTAAAATAATGATAAACAATATTTAATAATATATGGGAAAAGAAAAATAAATATTTATTCATTTATATAATTAGGATACTCTATAAGAAAAGTTGAAATCAATAAAAATTAAAGAAATCCAATTCATATCCAATAAAATTTAATCTATCAGCTTGAAAATGTTTAATTAAAATTACTTCTAGTATATTTTATGTGAAAAAAATTATAAAATATATTTCATTATTTTTTGAACGATCCTTTATAAAATGAAGCCTCAAGAAAAATTTATTTGTTATGGAATGGTTTATTATACTATTTAAAATTTAGATAGAACTTTAGTTATCATATTTTATTGTATCATAATTAAAATTAAATCCAAAATCCATTAGGTTATGTTTCATCCACAACACTTGTGCAAAACAATTCCTACTGCAATATATTCCACTTCAATAGTTGATAAATCAATAGAGTGTTGTTTCTTACTTGAACAAGATACTAGAGATTTACCATGAAAATAACTTGTTGCAAAGGGGATTTTCCAATCTAATCTATTAGAAGAGTAATCAATGCCTAAATACCATGTTAAATTAATGTTAGATTTTTTTTATTAAAAAAGAGAAATAGAATTTTTCTTTTAAAAACCTTAAAATTCGATTGGTAATTTTTAAATGATATTCTTTGGGACTAGAATGAAATCATGATCCAAAAAATACTAAAAACATAATATATGGTATGTTTTTAGTGAAATATAATAAAATTTCAATGATTCATCTGTACAAGTAGTTGTCATCAGGTATTCCTACTTCATCCATATCATGTTTAATATTAGAGGGAATATGATTTGATTAAGACATACTATTTTCTTATCCAATTATTAATATGTAAATCAAGTATGTAATTTTTTTGGTTTAAAAAAATTCCAAAATATTTTTGATAAATTTTAAATCCTAGAAAATAATTTAATTCAACCATCATAATCATTTCAAATTAATTCACCATATTTATAGAAAAATAATATCATAATTTTTGATCTTTTGATCAAAAAATGACATCATCGACATATATATGATATATTAGAATATCTAAGGATAACGTTTTCACAAATAAAACAATATCTTCCATTCCTAATATAAACCAACGTAAAAAAATAAATGAACCTAATCATTCATACCTTTCTCTTGGTTCATGTTTAAGTCAACATTGAGATTTGGTATGTTTAAAAACTTAATTGAAAAAGTTTGTATATTCAAAACCATGAGGTTTTTCTACATAAAAGTAATCACTTAGAAATTCATTTATAAAGTAGATTTAAAATCTATATGATATAATTTAAACATCATATTCAATTAATATATTAGAATAATTCTAATTTCTTCTATTATATGAAAAGGGGCTAATGTTTCTTTATAGTCTATCCCTTATTATTGATGTTACCCTTTTAAAAGTAGTGTATCCATGTTTATAGTGATTATTAAATGATCATATTTCTTGTTTCGAAATACCAATTTATCACAATTATATGATATTCAGGGTGTCTATCAACTAATTCCCATACATTACTCTTTTTTAATTAATTTAACTTATCATGGATAGCCATGAAGTATCATTCATTAGATAATTATTATTCTATAGTCTTAGGTTATAGTTTATACCAAATGGAATATAATTATACTAGGTTTTCTATATTTTTTTATTATTCTAACTCTTTCATCTACAATTCCTATAACTCTTTCTAAATTATGGAATTTAAAATTTCTAAGAAATTTTTTCATTAATCTCTCTGGTTTTGTAGTTTCAACCCTTAATGGATTTGGTTTAGGATAAACATGTTCTTAATCATCATCTTTTTCATAGTTATAGAGGAGTTCAGGTCAAATATCTTAGAGAAAATAATATTATTCATTAGTTTGAATCATTTTATGACTAAAAGGGTCACTTTCATGAAACTTTACATGAGTTGATTCTTTTACAATTATTGACATATTTTTTAAAACTCTATAAGCTTTGGAGGTCGTAGAGTGACCTAGAGGGATACATTCATTGGCCTTTGAAATAAATTTTCCAATTATATCTATAGTATTCAAGATATAAATCCTCCATCCAAATAATTAAAATTATCCTACCCTTTATCTATTATTCTAAATCTAATTTGGTTTTTTCATTTGGACTGGTCTTATTAGAACTCTGTTAATGAAATAAAAAGTTGTATTAATAACTTCTTCCCTAAAATGAGTGGGCATGTTGTATTCACATAACATAGTACTTGAATTTCATAAGATGTGATATTCCTCCATTCAGAACACCATTCTATTAAGGCATCTCAGTGGAAGTGAATGTATGTCTAACATTTTTCTTTGATCAATACAATGTAAATTTTTGATTATCAAATTAACCACCATGATAACATCTCAAAATATTTCTTTGTCTTTCTAATTATTCAAAAGAATATAGAAATTTATAAAATATAATAATATTCACTATTATATCTTAAATATTAAACCCATGTAAATATCAAAAAATCACCAATCGATACAAAAAAAATGATTGTCTAAAAATTATTGTATTTCTACTAGGTCCAAATATATCCATGTGGATACAAAAAATAGCTCTAGATGTAGAACACTATTTAATTATTTTAAACCATCACTTGTGATTCTTTTATATTTGACATGCATCTTATAACTTATTTTTTTCCAATTTAAAGTCCGGAGAGTAAGAAATCAAATTCTTATTAAACAAATTTCTCAATATATGAACATTACAGTGTCCAAGTCATCTAAAAAAATACATGATTTGTTAATTTCAACATTAAAATAATTTAATTTTCTTCAATTGAAGGAATTGATATGTTGTGTATAGAAATTAACTATTCTATGTTCTTTAAACATGAGAAATATATTTTTTAAAAATAAACATGAATTGATTGAAAAAACCCTATAAGAATCATCAAAAAGTTGAGAGAGGATTATTAGGTTGTTCTTTAAGAATTAAAAAAATATAACCTTGTTGATGATAGTTGAATGATGTTTTCTAATAGATTTAATGCTAATAATTTTCATTTTTAATTTTTCCCAAATGCGACATAGCCTTCATCAAACATAGATAATGAATAAAAAAATAATGGAATCTGTACCCGTATTTCTCAAACAACCACAATCCAAAAACTATTTTCACTATTTTTCATATGGATTTTTTTAAATGAAAAATAAAACAATAATGTATTTTGGTGTTAAAATACTGTTGGGTCTAGTAATTCCATCTACAAATGACTTGGGGATAAAATTTTGTTTTTTAGAATATGTGGAAACCTTTTTTGAAAAATATTTCGAAAGAAAATAAATTTATATTCAATAAAATTGTATATTTGTTAGATTAAATATGTTGGAATAATCTCATATTTCCCCATAATGGAAACTGGTAACTATATAAATTTGTTTGTTTTTATGAGAAGCTAAAAAATAGTTTTTTAAAAATTTATTCTTTTCACCCTCCTTTATTATTCCCAGATTTTCCATTTGTAGTTGATTTTTCTAATGATTTTTTATATAATAGTCTCTTTTAGTAATGACAGTTGAGAAATATTTTAAAATTTTAACGTCCTTCTATAAATTTTCAATTTTATTAGTATATATCAATACATGATGCGGTATACATTTATAATTGAATATTTAACTCTAAAATTTATGTATTTAGGTCTTATTATTTATTAAAAATCTTATTGTAATAATTTATAAAAAAAATTATTTTTATTTTTCAATATTTCTTACATAGACTTTGACAAGTTAAAATATTCATTTAATTTATTATATGAGGAGTTTTCATTTAATGATTCATGATCAATGTCATAAGAGCATTAAGAATGTTCCACATCAAAATTTGTAATAATTAATATCTTGGCCTCTTGATTAAGATCTTAATCTTCTAATTTTGATGATGTCTATTCACTAGAATCTTCCAAAAATATATGTAGCCTTCATAGCTTTCTTAGATTTATTTTTCTACACATCCTTATTATGTATCAATTTTTATGTTTTTATCATCCTTATGCTATAAAAAATTAGGCTTGATATTTCCTATATTGTTTCACGCATAGAATATTAATTATGTAAAGTTGTCACAATGATTCATATACTTGTTAAAAGTTATTATGAAGCCTATCCTCTTGTTATATATTTTTTTATCTTTCTAGAAAACCATGAAAGATCATCATTTGAGCCAAAATAGATTGAAGAGTCTTCTTCTTCAGATGTTTTATAGATTGTTATGTTTTTCTATTCATATCATCCAAAGAAGTTGAAGACATAAAGTCAACATATTATTTATTAATCATTTTATTCTCTACAACTCCAACTTATATATATTTATATATCATAATGGTTCTAATATATATTTTATTTTAGAAATTATTTATTTTTATATTGTCTAATGAAAGTTGAGATTCCATTATACTTAAGTGGTAATAATATGGGGAATTTTAGTTCTTTCTAAGAGTCAATAATTGGAATTACTAGAGGAATAAAATTAATTAAAATCTCAATGATCCATCCATTTAGTTTTGTAATACATTCCCATTCAACAATTTTGAATGTGCTGAACTTATTTATGGTTGTATCATATCTCAGATCCATAAAAATTTTAGTACCAATATGTAAAATTTCTATAGTGGTCGACATTTCAGGAAAAATTTCACACTAAGACACTCTATTAAATTCAACCATACATAATCCATCAATTATAACATTCAGATAATTGGAATTCAAATAAAAAATTTCTTCATTTGTTGCATCCCACAATTTTGGTTTGTTAATTGGAATATCATACAACTTTAATACATTAAGATATAATTTTAATCCCAAATTCATTAACTAGATGTTCATGCGATCCTTTCAGCAACCATAATTTCAACCATTAATTTAAGGATATCTATCCATTGACATTACTTACCAGTTATTATCCATAACATCTATTTTCAAATATATAATTGGAATTCAACAATTGATAGATGTAAAATCCAGAGTCATGAGCTTTGATACCAACTATTTCCCTATAATATGCATAGATGAAAACTCATGGTGGGTGGTGGTGGAATTGAGTTACTAAAATATTATTTACAGTTTTTCACTCTATCATGGTATGATAGATCAAATATTTTTCCTTAATAAGATACAAAAATAGAAATAAAAAAATTTAATGTAAATATTTAAAATATAAGATATTTATAGTGGTTTAGGTAATATAAATTCATTATTCCACTCTACCAACACTCTAGTACATGAGTTTTGTTATATTCAATATAAAAACACTTGTACTGGGGGATCCCAATAGTGTACATGTTTTTTTCACTTAATAAAAATGTCCAAGGGAATTCAAATAGGTTCTCCTATTAAAAGTCCTATCCAGGGTCTCAACACACACTCTTATAATGAGTGTGAACAAAATTGAATAAATTATCATTTGAAATAAATATTGGAGCACACAGATGCATGCCATAATCTAATGTTATTGGAGATACATGTAGAGACGATGACTGTATTCAAGATGCATCTTAGAATAATATTTAGTACAACTGATATAATTGAATTCACAACATGAAAATTTATGTTTGTTATTTTATATGGATTGGAATTTAGAGTTTTCATATGTGTCTATTTTTTATTCATTTTTCTCATTCATAAATTTTCAATCAGTGACTAACTACTTATTGAAGTATTCTATTTCAATATAAAACACCATTGACATTCCTAATAGTTGAGAATGTAATCAATTGAGATGTTGATAAGATATGCTATTTAATTCACGCACCCATTCTTTCCAAATTTTGAAATTACTTTTTCTATAGAGATGTGAGAAATATTATTGTCCTTAGGATTTTTACATTCATATAAAAACAATATACTATATAGAGAAACCTTTACTTAAATGTATAATCATTTATTTGATAAATTCTAAAATAATGAAATGAATTATAAAGAGATTACAAAAGCAATATATTCATTAAATATAACATATAGATCTTCGGAAGATATTTAGAACACAGCATTGTTCATTGTAAGATATATTCTTATAATACATCATAATGTAAAGAATATATTTGAATTAATGATTATTTAAGATAAAATGACTTTGAAATTTATTAAGATAATTATTTATCATAAGATAAAATATGCTGCTATGAAATGATAATTATTTTTCCCGACTTCTTATGGCTCTCATAAGATATTATTTTTTTGAATATCCTCTCTGTAAAAGAACATGTTCTCATTTTCATCATTCTGTATAAGAAATCTAAATTTGAGTATTTAGAAACTCAACCATTCTGTTTATAAAAAATCATCTTACATAGTAATATAAACATTGATCATTGATTTTTCTCATTCTAAGTAGATATAGGATAATATTTTATTCTCATAAGATAAAATACTTTATTGAAAAATGAGTACATCACATGTCACAGGACAATTACTTAAAGAACTAGAGTAAGATAAATTATGTTGATAAATTTAATCTAAAACACTTACTATAATCTCATTAGAAAAAAAAAGATATTTTATAAATCTTTAAAACAAATAAAAGCTAAGATATTTTAGAACAACATTTTTCTTTCAAATAATAACTCTAATTTTGATGATCACAAAACCAATGAAACATACAAAAATTCACAAAAAAAATTTAAACTTCCAATATCTCATCCCCTTAGGAAACAACTTTTAAAATATATATTCTTCTATTTTTTTCTCCCCCATTGAAATAAATTTATATTTTAAATTTTTGTATTTACCTTTCTCAAAATAATTTTTTTACATTTTGTAATATCATTTTCTTCTCTATAAAATATCAATTATAGAAAATTTAATTTTTATATTCTAATTTTACCCAACCCCATTTATTTTTATCAAAAAATAGTAGAATAATATAATAAAATCATTGTGACACATAAACTATGGTAAATTGTTATGATTTTGATAATAAATAGAATTTGGCATGAAGTTGCATTAAGAGAGGAATATATAATAAATATCAGTAGATGACACTCATATATAATCATGAATGGTGAGTCGATACAAGGTATTTAACATATTGACTACATATATTTAAAAAAATATTCAAAACACATTTTTATTGATTTAATAGTGAATACATACAAAAAAGATATTAGAAAACAAAGAAACACACATTAGTATGAAAACAAATGTATTAAAATCATTCAAACAAAACATCAGGATACAAAACTACCATTCAAATGTTTAGGAGAACTACTTAGAAATTCCTGATTCTAATTTTTTGGAAGAAATTTTCAAATATTTATGGAAACGAATTCACTCAAACATGGAAATTGTGAAATTCTGTTAATCCATCAAAATGAAATGGCTTTTGGGGGGATTCTTTTCAAACAATAATTGATGGCCAATAGGTAGAGAGGGTATATGCATATGAGTGTGATTTTTATCTCCAAAAAATAATCCAATTCATGTACGAGTAATCTAAGTCCATATCAATAACATTGATAGATCCTTAATAATGTGATTTTGATATTGTTACCAACTTGTTGAGCTCTATCCAAATAAAACATATCTATAGGTAGAAAGGATAGTTCATAGGGAAGTTCAAATAAATGTAAATAAAATTAATTTTGAATCATGTGTTTATCCCATAAAGAAACATTAGTAGGGTCAAATATATCCCCTAATTTATGAGAACAAGAATAATGAAGATCAATTCTAAGAGGTCCTAGAATAAATCTCCCACACATCTAAATTAGAGCATCATCACATGCGTTGGTTTGTTTTAACATGTTATTCTTAAAATAACCCAATATATTAGTGCATCCATTCCAAACCCGCTACAAAACATTTACAAATAAATTTGATATATCTCCTTTCATTGAAAAAAATTACCAAATTGTTCAATTGTTTTAACAAGATAGACAACATGCTCACCAAATGACAAGTAGAATCCCATTCCTTTTATTTCACATAGGAATGAGATTCTTACCTCTCAGTAAAGGCATCTTATTCTTCTTAATCTGTATCATCAGATGATTATTTCATTAAATTATATACAACTATTTTATATATTTACTCAATATTTTTTCAATTACTTCAAAATTATTCTATAAATAACTATACATTCATTTTGATCCATCAATAATGAAACTTACCCCCCTCTTCTGTTCAAATGAATCATTCTGAAATTATAGAACTTTTTAGTTTCAACAAATATGAGATCTATTTTATAGACTGATCAAATGGTATAATTGATTCTTGTTTTTCAACTAGAATTATTCTTATATAAATTAATATATCTTGTTTAGGATCCAATATTATTTACTTATATAATAGCTCGCATTTTATTGATTAAATTAAAGAAGATAATGTGTATAATGATAGAGAAACATGTTCTACCTCTAAAAATTAATCACCTTGAGTATTGATTTCTTTAATGTATTAGGGTAATAATTTTCCATGTACTTATTCAACCAATAGATTTACATAATTTAATTCCTCCTTGGAAACTATAGTCTCATGAAGTTTCATACATTAATTTCTAGATTTAAATAACTGGGATTCACATATTCCAATTTTATAACTGATTTAGAATAGATATCTTGATCCATTTAAGTAGCATCTATACCATGTTTAAAGGATTATAAATTCATGATTAATTCATGGAATGGAATGTATATTTCTTTTAATACTTCTATACTTTCACAAATAAATATTTGGATTTCTAAATCATGAGCTATTTCTTCAACATGGTGTAATTCATGAGACTCAGATATAGTTATTCATCATGCAGTTAATTTTCCCAATTATTCTAAATGATAATCAACAATAAGAGGAGAAATTATTTTTTTATTGAGATATGAATTTTTTGAAAAATAGAAAATAAATGAATAACAGTAGAGGGTAACCATTCACTATTAACTGATACATGAATTCATACTGGTTGAATAAGAACAGGGGGTGAACTCTCTTGAGGACCAGTTCATTATCTAGATTGAACAACAATTTTGAAACTCATTTAACTTTTGTAATGAGTGTTGAAATCACAAAATTCTCTTACATAAATAAAATGAGCTGATCTATCTACCAAAATTGGGCTTTCTTCTAGGTGGGATGACTCCCCCGAGTTGAAGTAGGATCAACTTCAATATCTTTTACAAACACCAAATAAATTAGTTTATTAAGGATTAAATTATAGTAAAAAACACTTTTCCATAAGATATTCTCAATTAGTATTTTTAGAATATGACAAAATATAATAGTATTTTCAACTTGGAAAACTCAAAAATTATGGAAAATGAAGCTTAATATTGTTCTAAAATGTTAAAATGTTAATGATTATTTTGGAACATGACACATATATGTAATTATATATCACTCTATATTAATAGTTTTATCAATATTTAATAGATAAAATAATTTAACACCTTTCAAAAAACCTTTTCACATGCCCTAATCCTTTGAGAAATGGAAGACTTAATAAAATTTATAAGAAATTTTCTCTCTCGCTTTGTGTCATTTACTAGTTTCAGTTCAAAATCCACTATTCGAAAAATTAATTTATTATTTCTACTAGAGAAATTACATGTACAATAACCAAGAATGTTTTGATGAATGATTATGATTCATGATATCTCTTTAAATAATATTCTATCTAGAAATAGTTTATCGAATGATTATTCTAGTTTTTCCATTCCAGTGAGTAAGTCATCATTATCAGTGATGTGAAAAACTCCAGTTTCATAATGATCAAAAAAATATTTTCCAAATACATACTGTGTTCATTTTGCATTGAATATATACTCCCAACAATGAATATTTATTATTTTCTTGAGTGGAATATCTATCTTATCCAATAGTTGAAATCAATTGGAAAACCACTCAGAACATTTCTTGACATCCTTCATCTTTTGATTATTCTTCTAGAAGAACCATTAGGTCTCTTAGATTTCAACATTTCATAAGAGGTTGGTAGGTTTTAGATGATTAGGGAAAGTAGGTTTTAGATGGAAGAGAGAAGAGATGATTCAAATGTTTTCCTGAGGTTTCACTTGTATGTTTGAAACACATTATTTTATTTCATAGTAATAGAAGGGTCACACAAGGATGTGAAGCGTAATCATTAAAAAAATTAGGCAACATGTCAAATTTTTTTAGTTATAATATATAAAATAATGATATAAAATCTCAAAGAAGATATGGGAAAAATAATGAAAGTTATTAGGTTATATAATTATGTTACCCTATAAGTAAAATTGAAATCCAACATAACTAAATAATCCTAATTCAAATATAATAAAATAAAATTTGTCACTAGGAATGTTTTAGTAAAAAATTATGATAAATTATTTTTTATGAAAAAAATAAAAATTGATATCATTATATTGTTAATGATCTCTAAATAAATTATATCCCAGTTAATGTTCTTTGTTCTGGAATGGTTTATCAGATTGTATTAAAAGTTCACAGAACTTATGTTATCACATTTTATAGGAACAACATTAACATTTTTTCCAAATTTTATTAGAATATGTTTCATTAACAAAACAAATTCCCAACAAATTCCTGATATAATATCATAAACTTTAGTAGTTGATAATGCTATATAGGGTTGTTTCTTACACTATCAAGATACTAGATATTTAAAATGAAAATAGTAGGTTATTATCATGATTTTACCATATAATATACATCCAAAAGAATTATCATATGTTATTTGTGTTAAATTAATGTTATAAGTTATTTGGAAAAAAATAAAAAGTGACAAAATTAAATTTAAATTCCTTAAAAGCCATTTTGAAACATTTAAATGATATTTTTTTGGACTAGATTAAAATTTTTCACAAAAATATATGAAAATATAATATTTTATCTTATTGATGTATGCTATATTAATATTCTAATGATTCCTATATACAACATGTTGTCATCTAGTTTTATAGTTTCATCCATTTCATGTTAAATATTATAGATCATAAGTGTTGAATAATTATTAATCTTTTTGGGTGAATTTTTTTAATTAAATCATGTATCAATTTTTTTGTCTAAAAACATCTTCAAAATCCTTTTGATAGATTTTAAATCCTAGAAAATATTTCAATATTATCATCAAACTAATTTCAAATTATTGTTTTTATATGTTTAGAAAAACCATTGTATATTTTTTGATTTTCAGATAAAAAATATCAACAATATGTATTGGACTAAATTGAATATCTTAGAATTAATTTTTTGTATATTATTTTTGGTCTTCTATTAAGAATGTAAAACCTTTTTATAAAATAGAGGTCCTTAATCATCAATATCATGGTCTTGTTTCTTATTTAAGTCTATATAGATCATTTGTAAGAATAAAAATAGAATTTTGAAAGTGAGACTCTTAAAATCTAAGAAGTTGTTCTATATAAACTTCCTCTAATAAGAATAAATTAAAAAACATATTTAACATTGATATGATATAATTTATAATTCAAATATTGTGTATATGCTTGAATAATTCTAATACATTTAGACAAGATATAAGGGGAAATTGTTCTGTATAGTCTATCACTTCTACTTGAATTCACCCTTATAAAACCGGATTATCCTTGTTTATAGTGATTATTACATGATCATATATCATGTTTCTAAATACCCATTCTATTCTAATTACTAGATAATCGGGGGTTCTATCAAATAATTCTTCTAACTTATTTCTTTTGAACTGATTTAACTCTTCTTGTATAGCTATGAACCAACTATCACAAAATAATGATTCTTCTACATTATTTGATTCTAGCATGGATAGAAAGGCATGTAATTTTACTAGGTTTCCTATAGTTCTACTAGTTTTAACTCCTTTATCTAGGGTTACTTTAACCTGTTCTAATGGATGGTATTTAACATTTTCTGGTAATCTAGGCATCACACTTTCTTGTTCACTAGTATCATCCCTGACTGGATTTGGCTTAAGATAATCCGGTTCCAAATCTTCATTATTATCATTATTAAAGAGGATTTCAGTTCTCATATATTTTATGGAATCACTAAGCTCATTAGTTTGAATCATTTTTTAATCAAAATGATCACATTCATCAAAATTATCAAGATCTGATTAATTAAAAATTCTTGTACCTTTTTTGAATGGACTATGTGCATTAGAAGTAGTAAAGTGACCTAGAAGGATACCTTCATTATCCTTTGGATAATATTTATGAAGACTGACATTTTTTTCACGATTTAAAACTTTCATCCAAATACGTCGATGTTTCAAACCTTTGGTTTTATATTATTCAACAACTCATAGGTTTTTTATAATATATATCTTATTATAAATCATATAATGACATATAAAATTTGTATTAAAAGATTTATCCAAAAATTGATTGGCATGTTATATTCAAATAAAATAGTCCAGTAAGATTCTTTTAAAGTCTTATTCCTTCTTAAAAAAACAGTTCTATTGAGGAATCCTATGGGAATTAAAGGTATCTTTAATAACTTTCATTGATAAATACAAATTAATTTCATTATTCTAAAACTCACTTCTTTCATCACATCTCAATGTCACTATTTTGGAATGTTTCTCACTTTTCAGAAGCTTATATAAATTAATACAAATATTAAAATATTAAAATGTAATCAATAAACTTAAACCCATTTAAATATCATAAAATCACAAAACAAAAAACAAAAAATTATTTTCTAGTAGGTATTGTAGTTCTATTAGGTTCAAACAGATCCATATGAATAATATTAAGTGGTATATATGAATCAAATTATATAATTGGTTTAAAAGATAACTTGCATTTCTCTTCCATTTTAAATGCATCACATAACTTCTTGTCATCCAACATAAGTTCATTTAATTCAAAAATCAAATATTTCTTGCAAAAAAATTTCAATGAACAAACATTCATATGTAAACCCTTCAATAACAAATCTATGAATTATTAATTTCATAATTTATACAATTAAAGTTTTTATACAAAAGAAACTGTAATCAAGTGTATAGAAATTATCTATTTTGGGTTCTATTAGTGTAATATATTTATATTTTAAAAACTAACATGCATTTTTTGTAAAAAAATAAATATCACCACATAGTTTAAGTAAACCAACTAGGTTAGGTTTCAAGACATAATTGGAATGAAATTTGTTGATGATAATATATTAAGGATTTCAACATATCCAATCCCATCAAATTTCCACTATTCATTATCACCAAATCTAGAATAGTCTTAACAAATATTGGAAATTGAATGAAAAATAACAAAATATCCACTCAAATGTCTCAAAAAACAAAGGTCCATAAACCATTTTTCAATGATTCATAAATGGTTTGTTCCCAACAATGAACAAATAAAACAAAATAGTATTTTAGTATCCAAATTCTATTGGGTCTAATAATGTTAGATATAAAATACATGAGGATCCAAATTTGTATTTGTTTTCTAGAAAACATAGAAACATCATTTTAGAAATATTTCTTATAAAAATAATTTTGGATTCAATAATATTTTTTTTATTTTTTTTATATATGATAGATTGATGTCATATTTCTTAACAATGAAAATAGGTAACTTTAGGATTATTTTTTTCATTTTTAGATCTAGTCACAAAAGAGTTTTTATAAAATTTATTCTTTTCACCATATATTCATATTATAATATTTGTCTTTTTATGTTTATTTTGACATATAAAGTTTTTAGAAAGTCATATCCTTTAGTAACAAAACTTATGGAATATTTGATGATTTGAACCTCATTTTGTAAAATTTAAATTTTATTACTCTATTCCATTTATAATGTTGAAAATTTTTCTAATTTATTAATAAACTCTATATTTTTTTATTTAGGTCACCCCCTTTATTAACAACCATATTTTATGATCTTTAAGTGTCTTATTTTTTAAAAATAATTCTTATTTATTATCTAATAGGGTACAAGAATCCTTTAATTCCTTAAAAAAGTAGTTTTCATTTTATGACTCATGATGAAAATCATACGACTATTAAGAATGTAATTCATCTGAATGTTCCATAGATAATTTTTTGGAATTTTGATTAAGAGATTAAGATTCTAATTTTGATGATATGCATTAACTAGAATCTTCAGAAGCACACTTGGTCGTCTTTATTGATTTCTCAGATTTGTCATTATAGAAATGTTTTTAATGTATCTATTTTTTTCATTTATTCATACTTATGTTGTGGATAATCAGGGTTGATGTGTTCAAGATTATTTCACCCATAAGCAATAAATTCTTTAGAGTTGTCACCGTGCTACATATAATTTTTGAAGGTTCTTCAGATGCCACTTTCCTTTTAAATAGATTTTTAAATCTTTACAAAAAACTATGATTGCTCATAATTTGACCTAGAATAGATTGGGTAACCTTCTTCTTCAGATGTTTTAGAGATTCGTATAATTTTTTTCTCTATGTATTCCTCCAAAGTTGAAACCTTCAAAGGAATTGTTTCTTTTTTTATCATTATATTCTATCCAAATTATGCATCCATTTCTTCTTTTTTACATTATAAGGGTTCTAATGAGATATTTTATTTTAAAACATTTGACCTCTTTATATTCGTTGGTGTTAGGTAATATTCCACTCCACTAAAGTGTTAATAAGTTGAGAATTTTTAATGCTATCTTGTGCTAAAAAAGTTGTGTTTATAGAGAGGTAACATTATTTACTATAACATTCAATCTTCCATTCAGTTGATTAATAAATTCCACATAAGACATATTGAATGTGTAGAATTAATCTCAGGTTTTATCATATCTTAGAGCCTTCACATTATCTATACCTTCATATGAAACTACTATAGTGGTCAACATTTCATGACTGGTTTGACATTGAGACACTCTTCTGAATTCATCAGTTCCTAATACATATATTATACCATTCATAACAGTGTAATTTATACCATATTGTTCTCTCATTGTATAATCCCATGTATTTGGTTCTATGATTTTAATTCCATATCACTTTATTTCTTTAAAATATACTTTGAATTCAATATTCTTGAGGTAAAAGGTCATGTAATCCTTCTAGAAACTATAGCTTTTACCATTAAACTAAGGATCAATAACCATTAATATATAATATCTGTTATATTTTATATTATTGATTTTAAAATAGATATTTTCAATTCAATCATTGATATCTTTGAACTCAATTTTCATGATCTATAATACATAATGTTGTCGTAGAATATGGATAGGTGAACAATCAAGAGGGGGTGATTTGAGTTCCTAAAATTTTCATTATAAAAAACATCCCTCTTCAGGTATGATTGATCAAATATTTTTCCTTAATATTATAGAGAAGTGGAAATATAATGAGAAAAAATAAATGGATTGAACACAAGATATTTTTATTAGTTCAAGGAAAAAATCCCCAAGTCCACTACCCCAAAAATATAATCCATGGGTTTCTTAAATTTCACTATAACCAACCTTTTAATAGTGAATATCAGATTAGTAAAATTAGTTTTCACTTAATACGATCTTACAACATCTTTTAACCATGATCTCTCCTTATTAGTCCAATCCATGGTATTCACACACAATCCAAAAATGAGTGTAAACATAATATAGTGGATAAATTTCATAATTAATTATTACATCATTTATTTTGCAAGAAGAAACTGATAATCATGGAAGATATTTCCTTTGAATATGATAGTATTGAAGGTGTAGCTCAAAATGATCATTAGTACAGCTAATAAACTTATAAGCACATCAACATCCTTTATGTTTAATCTTTTCTAAGTACATGAAATCAAATTATTCATATATATATTTTTGTGTGTGTTTTATTTGTTCTTCCCATCTATATCTTTTCATGCAATGAATAACTCCTTTTTTATATATTCTCATTAATCATAAAACACTCGAGATATTCATAAAGGATGAGCAATTCAACCATTAAGAAGATGATAATATAATATATTAAGGACTTGTATCTATTTGTTCCAAATATATAAATTAACTTTGTAGCAATTATATCAGAAATACTAATTCTCTTCTAATATTTCCATTAAATTAAAAATAATATACTTATGAGATCAACCATTACTTAAATATAAAATTATTTATCTAATATTTTCTACAAGAATGAAATTATTTATCCAGATATTACAAAATTATTAATGGAATTCTATATAATAGCTATATACTAATAATATATTTAACTTGTAGTATTTTTCATCAAAAATAACTTCATAAGAGACTTCGTAGGATAAATAATATCTTTAAATTAAACTAGGCGTAAGATAAATTGACATTAACAATGTGTATTTAAATTCTTCAACATAATAAAAAATATTTTACTGCAATGTGTTACTTAGCTTACTCGACTTATTAAATATCATTTAAAATTGTCCGTTATAAATATCCTTTTCATAAGATAACCTCTTCTCATTTGATTCATTTTTTCTAAGACATGTAACATTGAGTATGAAAATACTAAAACATTTTCTTAGTTAGATATCATCTTATGGAGGAAGATAATCTTTAAACAAAGAGTTTTCTGATTCTAAGTAGATGAAATATAACCATCGATTATCATAAGCTAAAATCCTTTTATATACAAAAATACCTGATGAGTTATAAGATATTTAATTAGAGAGTTATCATAAGATAAATTCATATGATAATTGTTATCTTCAATAGTAGAGGAATACTCATTAGATTTTAAATAGGGATTTTTGGAATCATCAAAACACATAAAATTGAGATATATTGGAATAACACAAGCCTATAAAACATGTGTTACATTATACCTCCATTAAAAATATTTTTTCCTACAATTTAATCACTCTAGTGAAAAAACATTCATATTCTTCATATATCATTATATCCTTAGATTCCATGGTAGTTCCTCTAATTTGTGGTTTAATAAAAAAACATTGACCATGTGAGTAGTCCTATTTTTTTAGACATTTATCTATAGGTTCTCAAATATCTATTGGTTTTTCTTAATAAGAAATTTCATTTTACAGTGGAATGAAAAATATATTGGGTATATGTAAAGGATACATTATGTACTTCATTGGGAGAGATAAATGTAAAACATAATGTATTTGAGAATGATTATAGAAAAGCACCAATTGATAAGATACCATCCTGATATAATTAATTATTTCAAAATAACCTCTATACCAAGGGATTATATTTCCATTATTTCAAAACATCATAAAACTATACTATGGAGATATTCATTATATTTTCTTGTCACCAACTTCAAACTATATATATTTTAGATGGTTTTCAGTATAATGTTTTCTGACTAAGAGATTCTCTCCTGTGTTGTTGAATTTCTCTAACATTATCTTCCATTTTATCAATTGGATCAGGTCCCAATAGCTTTATTTTTCTAAATTCATTCTAGCATGTTTGAGTTTTGTATATTTTACATAGGAAGATACATAAGAGTAATTTTATTACTAGAGTGATATCTATTATTGTAAGAAAATTCCACTAATGTACTGTGTTTATCCCAAAAAACATTGAAATACAGAGAGAAATCTCATAGTATGTTATCTAGAGATCGAATATTCCTCTAAAACTAACCATTTTTTAAGGAGTACAAATAGTTCTAAATCTTAACTACATATCCATATCTTAAGGAACAATTCTAAACAATTTTGTGGTACACCTTAGATCTTGATCAGATATTATTGATCATGGTACAACATGAAATCATAATAATTTATTAATGTATAACCCAATATGTTAATCAATATACAAACATTCTCTAATGAAATTGATATTTATTGACTTCAGGTAGAGATTGAATGTAACCCATATAGAATTATTCCCTTTTGAATTTTGGGGAGTCTGATGACCAAATCTATGGTGGTGTTTTCACATTTCCATTCTAGAATGGTTAATGGTTGTAAAATCCTCATAAAATTATTCTCAGCCCTAATGTTTTGATTTACCATGAACTGAGATACATACTTTGAAATAACTATCTTCATTCTATCCCACAAGAAATAACCTTTCAAATATTTATACATATTCATACATCATGGATAAAAAGTGAATAAATAACTATGAGCTTTAACCATTTGCTTACTCTTTAAATATTGTACTGAAGGGACTCATACATAGTTCTTGAATATTATTTTTACATCAAAATTAGGTTTTATCTTAATAAAATTTCCCACCTTCTTTAACAACTCGTTAAATTATTTATGTACCTCTTTAATCATTAATTTTATAGATGGATAAATACTTATTTGAGAATGATATGATTTGTCACCTTCCTTAAATATTTCATGATCCTTACATTTCAACTCAATAAATATTTGATCTTTTGTGATACTCAATATAGACAAGCTAGCATGATCCTTTCAAAATTGAGCATTTATCACCCTATTCCCATTCTAGAGTTGGTAATGTATTGAGCTGTCATAATATTTAATCACATGGAACCATATTATCTAGTATATATTAAAATATTTCTATGTAAATATATAATTTAAACTTTTATGGCCAAAATATATATCATGCCTGTCTCATTATAGAAAATGCCTCCATACCATTAATGAAATAAATTTCCATAGATAACTCCAAATAATGATTTGGGTAGTATTTATCATGAACAATAAATTTTCATGAGGGATAAACAATAAACATAACATTCTACATGAGGACACAAGCACATACCTATTTTGATACATCAAAATTGATTACAAACCCTTCTCCTCTGCAAGATAGTCTTAGAATTGGTGCACTGAAAAACCCTCTCTCCAGTTCCATAAAACATTCCCCACATCCATCCATTGAAAGGAACATGGATCCCTTTAGAGATAAATTGGTTAGAGGGGTATATATCCTAGATAAATTATCCAAAAATTTCATATTACATATGACCAAATAATGAAATCTACAGATCTAAAACCTTGTTTCCAGTCTTGTCCAATGCTGAATAAATTCAATTTTTAAGGGTCTATTAAAACACCCTCAGATGAAATTATACAACCCAATGATGAAAATTTCAAAAAAAATTAAATTTTGTTAAATTTTCTATAAATATTATCCTGGAATGTGGTCTTTATCATAACTCTCTAATGATCTTAATTATATCCTTTCCATTGTAATAAACAAGAATATTTTTTATAAGGACTATCACAAGCTGATCAAGGTAATATTTAAAGACTATATTCCTTAAATACCTACTAATAGAAGAGGGAATTAGTATGAAAAATTAGAATCACTACATATTCATAATATCCTTACATTTTATGGAATTTTTAATGTGTATATACTCTTTCATGAACATCAATTGATGATATCCATAATAAAAATAAATCAAAGAAAAGTATCTAGACCCACTGGTTGATCAAACTAGTCATCAATGAGGGGTGGAGAATAATTTTTCTTGATAGTGATCTTGTTATTTTTTTGATAATAAATTTAGATTCTCATTGATCCAAATTTTTTCATAAAAAATTAAATATGTTCTTCCCATGGTGACAAATATAGCTAAATTAATACCTTTTCATGATTTTCCTGAAATTGCTTCATCAATTATTACAACTTGATTGAGGCCATTATATACTGAGTCATGGAAATAGGAGTAGCACTATAGACGAGTAATATTGAAAACTTATCTCCATAGTTCTGCGAAAGACCATGAAACTGTTCTCGAAAAACATCTATAAGCTCCCACAAAATAGGTACATATTCAATTTTGAATTCACTAACCATCTGTGAGAAATTAAAATATTTAAAAAGATTAAATAACCATAAAATGGATGTAATTTCTATTTTAAGTTCATTTTGTTCATCACACTGATGAAGAGAAAAGTTTGGTTCAAAATATAAAACATAAATTCACTTACATAAAAATTGATGTGGTATTTCTGAAAAAAATCCAATCCATGACCAGAATAACTTCAAATTCAAATTAAGTATGATTGAAATGATTTTCAGGAGACACATTCCCACTAACATCTACCAAAGGATAATTATATACTTATGATGAAATCAACGTAACATTAGGGGGTTTTACTACTAACTCAAAATCTTATTTTTGTGGTGTTACAATGATATCCATAGAAAAAATTTTAAATACAAATTTCTGAATCAAATAATACATGATTTGTTTTAGAGTGGATAATAAGTGTACCTTTCAAAATGTTTTTATCATACGCCTCATCAGCAATAGTGATCACATGATATTTCCCCTTATCTATGGCTTTAACAGGATCTTTATGTCGATCATCATCATTTACCATTAGATTTTAAAATTGGTTAACATAATTCCTATAATCCTTTCATTTGAAAAATTAGAGTATTGGTGGTGAATTCTACAGACGATTCTATTGTCACGACCCCCTCCCACCAAAGTTGCCCCTCCTGAGCTGGCAATGGTGAAAGGGAGATAATGACCCTAGAGACCCGCCTCCAATAGGCCCCGGGTTGGTGACTAGCACCAAGGGTATGAGTTTTCACAAATATGGGAGGCATTACCCTTTTTATAGTTCGGATCAGAAATAGGACAAGTCAACCATCAAAAAGGAAAAAAGAACAGAGGTGCTGAAAAGAAACCCAAACCAGTCCCATATGCATGTATAAATAAACTGAAACAGATACAAGTACAAATAAGCTCAAAGTACAAGTGAGTATAGTACCAAAAGAAAAACAAGAAAACAGCAACTGCACAGCTCCCACTGCCTGACTAGTAGGGTCCCGCACGGCCCTGGTAGTCCTCCTGAAAACCTGAAACAACGTAGGGTGAGCATAAAAGTATACTCAGTAGAGAACCTAAAGCTCTCGTGCACAAGTGGGGAGACACCCTAAGGTCCCGTGAGAAAACAGAAGAACCAGAAACTAACAAGGAAAAACTATCCACCCAGCCTCACTGGTCACAATCACCAAGTAACACAAACAAGTTTAGTATATATATAGAACAAAATTATTGGGTACCCTGAACCATTTCCCACTTAATTAGATGCTGCTCTTCCTAACGGAAAACGTCCTGACGCTACCACACTTTTCCCGCCCACACACACCTGGGCCAAACCATGCATCCCGTCCGCACAAACCTGGGCCTCACAACCACGCATCTCGCCCGCACACACCTGGGCCACAACCACCAACCCACCCGCAGACACCTGGGCCTCATACCGAAGGTTCTTGGGAACGGTAAGCCTGCCTGAAGAGTCTTGGACTAAATGTCGCCTCAAGCCATCACAGCCTCCGAGACCTACCCGAAGATTCATGGGTGTAAGGTCACCTCAAGCCATCATAGCCTATGGAAGAAGGAGCAGGAAGGAGCTAGTAACTAAGGGGGAACACCCTCTCCCATAAAATGAGAGTGTTCGGCACTAGGTGCTTGACATGGGTGTGGTGCGACAAAACAAAAAGATACAATTATATATATATACATATACCAAACACACAGCCCAACCTATGGCTTCTTAAAAAAGAGAAACTGAGCATGTGCCTCGGCACTGCTACCACGAAGCATGCATCAACAACCAAACAATCATCCCCCAACCCCATTTAGGTTTTCATGTTTCATGCAATGGTTTAACAAATTATTACTACTGGGCAACTATCATCCAGACAAAACCATTCACAAACATATCCCTGCCATCCACAACCAAGGTTAGGTAAAATTCAAGCAACCACATGCCATTTCATTTAAAAAAGATTATCACAACCATACAACATTCCATCATTCATTTATT
This sequence comes from Viscum album, assembly GCA_963277665.1. Lineage (NCBI taxonomy): Eukaryota > Viridiplantae > Streptophyta > Magnoliopsida > Santalales > Viscaceae > Viscum > Viscum album. Next base: position 939,465,744 of record OY728153.1, read on the forward strand.
TCAAAGTTCCACACATAAAACCCTTTCCACACACAAAACATTTCCTCATTTGAAAACACCTTTTACTTCCAAAACACTTTTCATAATCAAAACTCTTTTCATAAATAAAGGCATTTTCCACAACTAACCACTTCCCATTTCAACCCCATCATCTACAAAAACATTTCCCACAAAACAACCAAACCACCAACATGTTCATTATTCCAATTTTGTTCAACCAGGGTGATCACACAAGGTTTTCATTCTCATTTAAACAGCCAGTCTTTACGTGCTTATCCATTTTCCATGTTTTAACAAAACCAACCACAAACAATTCAGATATCAATTGCGCACGCAAAGGCCACCAACGGCCTTGATTTTCAGAAGGCAAAGTCCTTTCAATCCAAAATCACAATCAGAAGATAACGAAACTGGAAGACAATTGAAAAAGAACAAAACCCCAAACCCTTCTTTATCCGGTTATTATCTTTATTTAAAGTTCAACTGAATCCCATGGAACAAAATAAAAAATATCCCACCCCGCATGTGGCACCAAATAGATAGACGAAGGTAAACCCCTACCTCAAAAGGTCACGATCACGTCGCTTCCGACGACGTCCTTCGGTGTCCTACGCATTCGCCAAACCTGACAAATGCCTCCTAGGATGGAAGCTGGGGAAGGAAGGCCGGAAGGAAAGGTGACAAGTCCGGGCTTAGAAGCTTTGTCTCGTCGCTACGATATTGTGGCCGCTGACGGATCGTAATTCGGAGCTCGGACAAAGAAGTTAGAGGAGGAATACTTCTCGATCGTCCAAGAGCGTCGTCGTGCGACAAAGAAGCGATCGATATGGAAGATAAAACATGACCTCATTCTTATATAGGCAACGAATAGGTAAATCCGTATTCAGCGTGCATTAATGAATACACGATGTGACCGTACATACGTTACATGTTTTGATTGGTTAACACACAACACGTCACGCGGTTTCCATGCATTTTAATAATAATGATAATTTTATCAATATGTGGTGTTTCATTGACCCGAGGCATGAGTCATAAAAGTAGCTCATTCATGGTCTTAAAATGACCGTCATAATTTCAGGGTTACGCTGTCGCTGACGGATCATCAATCCGATACCGTATGAGGGAGATACGTTGGATACAAGATCCCGTAATAATAACAATATTAAATCTATTAATTCATGAGCGTTTCGGCTACCCAATCCGAAAACCTGAAAAATAAATCCAATATTGGACTCATAATTTTCATCTCGTAGTCAGGGTCTCACTGCCACTGACGGTTCATGAAACCGAGGTCGCACGAAGAAGTTATTGTGAAAAAGTGTTTTATTATAAAAAAAATGATAACAATATTTTATTAATTAATTAATTAATTATTTCTCTAACTCCAATCAATCACCATTTTTCATTTTTCACGCAGGAAATTCATCACCAATTATCTCCTTTACTATTTATTTCACACATAATTTTATTCCCATTAATATCTTATAACTCCTCCCTCTCTCCAATCTTTATTTTGTTGGTGCGCCTCCCCTTTTATTTCATATTATCATATTTTTTTTCATCTTCTCTCTCCTTGTGGCACGCCCCAAATTTATTTTAAACCTTTATTTATTTATTTTTACACAATTATCATAACATCTTTAAATTATTCTCATATCTCAAATTTCATTGCATTTAATTCAAAACATAATTCTCATTAAATCATTATTACCAGATCTATCAAAAAAAACCAACATTATTATTATAATTATTTAGTATAACACTTATAAAAAAACCCCAAATAAAATTTATTAACACTTCACCATTTATTATTAATAATATTTATTATTTTTGATGTTCGCCACATTGACCACATAAAAAAAACATTTTTACAAAGTAATCGACCAGAGAGGTCCGGGCCATTACATTAGATACCTCTCAAAACATTCTCGTCCTCGAGAATTAAAAACTGACCCAGAAGAAGGAAAGGATCTGAAGAACCACTCTAAAAGATACCTCTCAGGGCTCTTGTCATGAAAAGGAACCAACCAACAACTCTATGAGTTAGGAATTCCCTCTCCTATGTCATGATACTATCCGCTTTGGGCGGCACTGACTCGCCTGCACGGGTTTAATCGCATCTTCATTAATGCGTCTTGATTAAGGATCAGGTTTTTCCTTTCCCATATATCTGGACATGCCACACACTTCCCAAGAACAAGGAACAAAGATCTCACATCCAACAAGCCAACATTTTATATATCAAAGGTACAGGGTAACTGTAACACCCCAGGTAAATAAAGAATACGACATTTTTGTATTTATCCATATTTGTGAATAAAATATTAATATGACTTTAAAGGGGACGCTATGCTCGATGGCGTACCCAACACGCAACAACGAGTTTCTTGGGAATCTTACGTTGCACTCTAATAATAAAATAATATTATTTTAAATGATAGTTAACATGTAGCCGTTGTATTGGCGGGAATGGATAGAAATAACTAAAATATGATTTCATATGTTTTTAATTGTTTTTACATTTATCCAATAAAGAATAGAGGCTTAAAATACGGAAAGAATTCAATTTTAGGCGTATATGCCCTAGTTTTCACTAAAGGTTCACTTATCACCTTTTGATGTTGAACCATCATTAAATATAGTTTTGTTCACTCTTAAACATTCTTTTGGACCAAATAAAACTCTTATTAAGAATCGGGACATCAAAATTTACTTTGTGTAAATTTTTGGTATCTTTCCGATAAAGTTCATTTTTTTTAAGGAATAGTGTAAAATGTTGTATTTTAATTCAAAACCACTTTTTAATCTAATTTATTTATATGATTAGATTATCTTTTGAATTGGTTTTAAAGTGAAATTAGGAAATATTTTTACCATTTAATCCAATAGTGGTGGTTGGAATTAATTTCACTTTGAAATCGGACTTAAACTGGTGTCAATCTTTTGATACTTATTGTTTTATAAAAACACGCTATTTGCTCTGACAGCGGGAATTAATTATTAAATTAATTAATGTGACTAATATGTTTTGAATTTTGTAAAACGGACTTCATTTTTGAATTCAGAATATCAAATATAGCTTAGGGTGAATTTTTGGTAATTTTCTGAAAAACTTCAATTTTTGATGAATAGTGAAACCACTAAGTGATAATCAAGCAAACTGATTTTTCAGTTAAATGAAAGTTTACCACTAATGTGTATTGAATTTTGAAAATCCGACATACATGGTTGTCATTAAGAAGTAAAATGTGGTTCAATGAGATTATAATAATTTTTTGGTGAATAGTAACTTATTAAGTTTTTAATCGCGATTAGTGATAATTAGTGTAGTTTAAGGTATAAATAATACTTTAAAAATATGAAATGACCTAGACACATGTCACAACCCTATTGGTTGTGTCATGGCCGACCAAAACAAGCCATGGCCTAACTTGGGGACCCCATGGATCCACTTTTGTTGGGAAATAACATAAAATACTTTTTATTTAATGTTAAAGTGAAAATGACACTAACATAGTATGTTTTACTAAAACAATTTTTAAGTGGGGTTATACAAGTCCAAATTTTGATTATAAATAGTCATTGGAAAGATAAAAAGATTTCCTATATCATAGTATTTTTTTTATAATTTTTAGACATTAAAGAAATTAAATTATTTATGACATAATAATGATGCAGCGATGACATCATTATTTGACAATTTAATTAAAATGGAAAGATAATGAAAAATCTACAATATACACATGGACAAAACCAATTGGATGAGTGGATTTCGATGCCTTATCACCTTATCCACGAATTCTACCAATGTGGGACCCTTTAAAACCGAAAATCATTTTCAAATAAAGTAATATTTCTTTGCTTTCCAAAAGTGCCCCTCCTCTTCTCTTATAAAAGGCCCCCACCTCCACCTTATTTCACACACTTCAAAAGCCTTTGGCTCGGCCAACCCCTGCCCATTTGCTCTCTCCACATCCCTCTCCTCATCCTAGAGGATTTACCTTGGGCAGAATCCTTTCAAAGGAAGACTTTAGGCTCAAATCAAAAAGAGTTACACTTTTAAAGGTAATTGTTTCTCTCATATTCATTTGTTTTATTTTGCTTCTCCAACCCCCTAATCTCTTTTTATTTACTTCTTTTGTAACAACAACAGTATCTTCAATATACTAGGATGTTGTTATAATATTTATTTGAGCTACACTCTCACACAACTACATCAAATGGTTAAAGAACATACGGTTTCCGTGGATGGTGAAATTCTGCCTCCCGAAACGATGATTGTTCAATACTCATTTAACACCTTCAAAGGTGGCCATTATGATGTCACTATTTTTATATATGATATATAGTATGTTTATGTTTTCCTTAAGATTCTGTTTTTACATTTTGGTCAAACCTTTATGGTTCCCATTATGGGTAAACAAGATATCTTCATTTAAGGAAGTGCGGACTACCGCCCCCTCAAAGTGATTTGATTCGTTAAATACCATATGTGGGACATATAAAGGATGGAACTATGATATTAAATATGATATTATACTGGAATTATAATATACCTTTATATCATTATTATTCCATTCTATAAAATACGAATAGAAATGAAAGTAGCGTTCATGCGTACGTACGGCTTACCGTCTCCATGAACGGTGCATTTCATTTCTTACCTCTAAATGATTATGTAATGTTATAAATGCATGAATTTACTGGATATATATGACATATATTATAACTACAACATGAATACAATTCTGGATATAATAAACATTTGGACACATGAACAACATGTAATTGTAAGAAGTCCACTTTCGACTTAAGAACCAAATACCGACAAAATGAACATTATTAACTTAAATGATTACATAATGTTCACAACATGTCAATAATTGATATAAAAGGAATAATGAACTTGGAAAAGGTTCTTAAGCAAATAGAAATTAACTCAAGTTTATTATTCAGGACGTTAAAGAACGATCGAGTCAAGTCGGACCCGAGGTAAGGGATCCTGCAACTCTCCTTCTCTTTAAGTACACTCTTTTATGTCATTTCTTTTAAGCTCATCTTTCTGATGATTGGGATGTTATTTTATATTAATCCTACTGTAATTTTTATGTTCGTGTGATGATAGACCCTATTCTCTCTCATCAATCCATTTTGGAAGTTTTATGTGGCGCCGTTAGGCTGCCGAGTTCTCGTAAGGGATTTTTCATCTCACTTTTATTCTCGTGAGATTTACGCTACTTTTGCCACAAATTTCATTGAGTGGTGTATGTACTGCCCATTATTCTACACTTTGTGTAAAATACTTTCGTTTATGAGTATTTACATCAATGATCTATTGTCCCTCTTTCATGGGGTGTATTTTTTTTGAAAGATACCCAAGTCGGTAAGGGAACCTTTCACCCCCCTCTTTTTAAAAGACTTCTTTTATTGGGTCTTTTAATTTACATATTGTTACATTGGGATATGTTCTCATGTATCCTTAATGATGTAAATTTTGTGTCCAAGTGATGAGATACTCTTTTTATCTCTCATCAACTCATTTTGATGTGACGTCGTTAGGCTGTCAAGGGAACTTCTTAACCCAATTTCGATTTCTTTGGGTTCGACATGTAGTCATTGAATATGTCATCCATTCAATATGTGTGAATGACATTTTATTGTTTTACACTTAATATCCACTTATATTGGGTGTATTTATATTCTTCACACATATTTTTTGAGATTGATTTGTCCTTAATTTAAGGATACCTTCTTTATAAGGGATTTCATCACATTTGACATTTCTATTGAGGGTTCATTGTTGTTATGCACCAATTCACTCTTATATGGTGTATATACTGTCCTTTGGAGTATTATATCATGAATCCATTTATTCTCATGATATTATAAAGTTCTGACTAAACGTTATTCCTCAATTATTGTATTCAAGTGTCTCTAATTTTGGTAAAACCCCTTTAACCAAAATATCATTTTAAATGTTTTAATTATTCGTTCTTATTAATATCCATGTTTTCAAAGTGGTTTTAAGGATTTATTTATATGGATATTAATGGTTTAAAATTTTAAAAGCATCAAGGTGGTATGGGACACTTTGATTCAAAAATATCTTTATTAAATGTTTTAAATGTTTTGGAAATGGTTTCTTTTTATATGGATTCATTATTTCAAAATACTAAAATGTTATGTTGTGTTTGAAATGTGGAAATGTTTTGTTTCCTTTATGAATATTTTATGTGATACGTGTATGTTATGGTTCTTGGGCATTGTTATGAAGAACGGGTGGTTCCGTGATAAACTAAGGGCGGGTGAGCCCGTTATAGCTCTCCAATGCATTGGGTAACGCGAAGGAGTGAAACGTTAAGGTTTCTCCGAAGAGATTTAGGGAATATACTGTGATGGGTATTCCAAACGTAACCAAGAGGGTTACTCCCTACGTAAGAATGTTATGAATGCCTCAAGTTACCTTTATGTCTTATGATTTCTATGATTTATTCATGTTTTGATGAGTTAGGTTAAAGTGCCTATGTTTTATGGGTAAATTATGATTTCATCTTTATGTATACATGAACTCATGTTTCCTTTCCATATTTTTATGTCCCTTACTGAGCTTTTTATGCTCATCCCAAGTTTCTGAAATGTTTTTCAGGTCAAGAGGAAAGGTACATGATAAGACGTTAGAGTCAAGGATGTGTTAAGAGAGAATCCATATTTTATTTTAAATATGTTCTCGTTGATGGGAAGAATGAATATTGTCTTTTATGTAATCCATTTTGTTTAAATGTGGAATGTAATGCAAGTTTCATGATCTAATTCTCTAAAACTCTAAACCTGAAAAGATCCTCAATGTGTAATCTTGTAATAACTCAAGATTAAGTAAGTTTTAAGGCTGGGGCCTTATAGTTGGTATCAAAGGTCGGTTTAGATAACTTTAGAGGTTAGGGTATTCCTTAAGCATAAGTGACATTACCATAATGGTTAGGATTTCAGAAAGAGTCCTAGTTTTAGATAAAGTGAATGAGTAAGTGTATATTAGTGTTTATCTTCCTCATTAGTACATGATGGTTTTGTTGATATACTCACACTGACCTTTTTGGTTTTAGTAAATGGCTGGATCTAGCAGGCACCAAAGTAACAGTGGATGTGAAGGAAATTGTGATAGTCTTTTGAGCAAGCAACTGAATGATATGGGAGCTGCAATGAGAACTCTTCTGATTATCCTCAACCAACTATCTGGAGTCATGATTGACCACCTAAACCTTGGAGTTTTCTCTATAGCATCAAATATGCAAGAAACAAATCCCTACGGAAGTGCAGGTAATAATCATAAAGGTATGAGTGTTCAAAAACCTATGTGTCAGAGATGTGGAAAGAAACACCTAGGGAAATGTTTCAAAGGGACAGAAATATGCTGTAGATGTGGAAATGAAGGTCATAAAGCAAGAACCTGTAATGGAAAAAGGAAGCATCCCGTTGACTCGAGGAAAGAGAAAGAAGTTCTTTCTGAGGGATCAATTGAATGTTTTAAATGTGGTGTGCATGGTCATTATGCAAACACATGTTCTATGAAGAAGTATCGTGAATGGGGTCACCAAGAGCGTACAAATGTTCGTTTACCAATACCTAATGCCATTCCTATTGAGGATGAAGAAACTGACAATGACCAATCAAAGGTATGTACTATTTCATGACTGTTGTTTTCCTATTTTGAAATCTTAGGATATGATTCATGATTTTGTTTGTAGGAAAGAGGTATTTCGGAATAGGTTGGAAAGGAATGGATAATGGATCATGAAGAATGTTGAATGAGTAAGATGTCAACATATAAGGGCTTCAAGAGTTATGGTGAAATTCTTAAGAGTATTATGTCTCTTTTGATGATGGGGTTACATTAGAAGACTTTTTATATTATGTGTAACCCTGATGATTAATATAGGCAAATTTTATCCAAGGAATAGTTACCTTTTCTTTTGTGGACATAGTTATAAAGAACCACTTGGGTTTATATGATCCTTACTTTTGAGGTAATTATGGGTTACTAAAGGTTATGATTGAAGTGGAGGGCATGAGATGAAATTGAGGTTAAAATGTGTTATGATTATTTTGAAGATTTTATCTCGTTTTGGGGAATGTTTTAAGAATTATATAGTTTTGGAAAAAGGACAACACGCAGACCGTGTGACATCCCGTCGCGTCGGACAAAGCTGCGGGAATCGAACCCACAACCAAAGTGCGACTGGTATTTATCGCCTACCACTGGACTACGTGAAGTCCCTGGTTAGTTTGACTGATTCTTTTGGTTATATGATTTTATGAATTAAGAGTAAGTTGATTTTGGGTTATTTATTAAAATGATTACCCTATCATGGAGGATATGTGATTGGGATAATTACTTTTCAATGCGTGACTTTAGGAGCAACTGATGTTGTTTGGAGATAAATGTTACGATTTAACTTGGAAGACTATGTGACTAAATCGTTCAAATATTTGGGTTTCGATCTTATATTGGTTTACTTTGAAGAATTTTATGGACAAATTGTTTATCGAATGATCCTTGTTGAACATTGGGTTTTGTTTGACAAATTTTGGATGTTAAGAATAGATTTTATTTTTATAAAGGGTTATCCTTTTCTGGATTATCCGATCTTGTACTAGCCTTTTTGGTTTTGTTTTTGGATAAAGTCTAAAGACATGGGAAGTATATAGCTCTCTTTTGTGGATTAGGTGATTCTCTAGAAGTTGATTATGGTACTCTGAATGCGAACAAGTCTCCCTAAATACTCGTCTTTTGAAAAAAATATGAGTTTGATTAAGGAATCTAGTAAAAGTTGAAGGTCAACATGATAAGTGATTATGTTTCCTTATGAATAAAATTCCTCAATAAAATGTAACTTAAAACAAAAATGTTGTCTATTAACTTTTTCTACTAGGGAATCGAATACCGTTTAACCCATCACAAGTTTGTGATTTTCTCGTGGTTAACTTTCTCCTAAACATGTTTTCTAACACTCTCCATCAGGACATGACCCTTTGTTTTTTCCTCCATGTCCATATTTTCATACTTGGAGTCCTAGTATGGGTTAACTCGGGTGACCTTTGTACTTATCTTTCTTTATTTTAAAGTGATTGTTTTACCAACTCTTGTTCCGATGTGGGACTTTCAAGGATGTTTCCAAGTCCAATTTTAAAATTGCGCGGACGCAATTCCCAAAAGGGGGGAAGGATGTAACACCCCAGGTAAATAAAGAATACGACATTTTTGTATTTATCCATATTTGTGAATAAAATATTAATATGACTTTAAAGGGGACGCTATGCTCGATGGCGTACCCAACACGCAACAACGAGTTTCTTGGGAATCTTACGTTGCACTCTAATAATAAAATAATATTATTTTAAATGATAGTTAACATGTAGCCGTTGTATTGGCGGGAATGGATAGAAATAACTAAAATATGATTTCATATGTTTTTAATTGTTTTTACATTTATCCAATAAAGAATAGAGGCTTAAAATACGGAAAGAATTCAATTTTAGGCGTATATGCCCTAGTTTTCACTAAAGGTTCACTTATCACCTTTTGATGTTGAACCATCATTAAATATAGTTTTGTTCACTCTTAAACATTCTTTTGGACCAAATAAAACTCTTATTAAGAATCGGGACATCAAAATTTACTTTGTGTAAATTTTTGGTATCTTTCCGATAAAGTTCATTTTTTTTAAGGAATAGTGTAAAATGTTGTATTTTAATTCAAAACCACTTTTTAATCTAATTTATTTATATGATTAGATTATCTTTTGAATTGGTTTTAAAGTGAAATTAGGAAATATTTTTACCATTTAATCCAATAGTGGTGGTTGGAATTAATTTCACTTTGAAATCGGACTTAAACTGGTGTCAATCTTTTGATACTTATTGTTTTATAAAAACACGCTATTTGCTCTGACAGCGGGAATTAATTATTAAATTAATTAATGTGACTAATATGTTTTGAATTTTGTAAAACGGACTTCATTTTTGAATTCAGAATATCAAATATAGCTTAGGGTGAATTTTTGGTAATTTTCTGAAAAACTTCAATTTTTGATGAATAGTGAAACCACTAAGTGATAATCAAGCAAACTGATTTTTCAGTTAAATGAAAGTTTACCACTAATGTGTATTGAATTTTGAAAATCCGACATACATGGTTGTCATTAAGAAGTAAAATGTGGTTCAATGAGATTATAATAATTTTTTGGTGAATAGTAACTTATTAAGTTTTTAATCGCGATTAGTGATAATTAGTGTAGTTTAAGGTATAAATAATACTTTAAAAATATGAAATGACCTAGACACATGTCACAACCCTATTGGTTGTGTCATGGCCGACCAAGACAAGCCATGGCCTAACTTGGGGACCCCATGGATCCACTTTTGTTGGGAAATAACATAAAATACTTTTTATTTAATGTTAAAGTGAAAATGACACTAACATAGTATGTTTTACTAAAACAATTTTTAAGTGGGGTTATACAAGTCCAAATTTTGATTATAAATAGTCATTGGAAAGATAAAAAGATTTCCTATATCATAGTATTTTTTTTATAATTTTTAGACATTAAAGAAATTAAATTATTTATGACATAATAATGATGCAGCGATGACATCATTATTTGACAATTTAATTAAAATGGAAAGATAATGAAAAATCTACAATATACACATGGACAAAACCAATTGGATGAGTGTATTTCGATGCCTTATCACCTTATCCACGAATTCTACCAATGTGGGACCCTTTAAAACCGAAAATCATTTTCAAATAAAGTAATATTTCTTTGCTTTCCAAAAGTGCCCCTCCTCTTCTCTTATAAAAGGCCCCCACCTCCACCTTATTTCACACACTTCAAAAGCCTTTGGCTCGGCCAACCCCTGCCCATTTGCTCTTTCCACATCCCTCTCCTCATCCTAGAGGATTTACCTTGGGCAGAATCCTTTCAAAGGAAGACTTTAGGCTCAAATCAAAAAGAGTTACACTTTTAAAGGTAATTGTTTCTCTCATATTCATTTGTTTTATTTTGCTTCTCCAACCCCCTAATCTCTTTTTATTTACTTCTTTTGTAACAACAACAGTATCTTCAATATACTAGGATGTTGTTATAATATTTATTTGAGCTACACTCTCACACAACTACATCAAATGGTTAAAGAACATACGGTTTCCGTGGATGGTGAAATTCTGCCTCCCGAAACGATGATTGTTCAATACTCATTTAACACCTTCAAAGGTGGCCATTATGATGTCACTATTTTTATATATGATATATAGTATGTTTATGTTTTCCTTAAGATTCTGTTTTTACATTTTGGTCAAACCTTTATGGTTCCCATTATGGGTAAACACGATATCTTCATTTAAGGAAGTGCGGACTACCGCCCCCTCAAAGTGATTTGATTCGTTAAATACCATATGTGGGACATATAAAGGATGGAACTATGATATTAAATATGATATTATACTGGAATTATAATATACCTTTATATCATTATTATTCCATTCTATAAAATACGAATAGAAATGAAAGTAGCGTTCATGCGTACGTACGGCTTACCGTCTCCATGAACGGTGCATTTCATTTCTTACCTCTAAATGATTATGTAATGTTATAAATGCATGAATTTACTGGATATATATGACATATATTATAACTACAACATGAATACAATTCTGGATATAATAAACATTTGGACACATGAACAACATGTAATTGTAAGAAGTCCACTTTCGACTTAAGAACCAAATACCGACAAAATGAACATTATTAACTTAAATGATTACATAATGTTCACAACATGTCAATAATTGATATAAAAGGAATAATGAACTTGGAAAAGGTTCTTAAGCAAATAGAAATTAACTCAAGTTTATTATTCAGGACGTTAAAGAACGATCGAGTCAAGTCGGACCCGAGGTAAGGGATCCTGCAACTCTCCTTCTCTTTAAGTACACTCTTTTATGTCATTTCTTTTAAGCTCATCTTTCTGATGATTGGGATGTTATTTTATATTAATCCTACTGTAATTTTTATGTTCGTGTGATGAGAGACCCTATTCTCTCTCATCAATCCATTTTGGAAGTTTTATGTGGCGCCGTTAGGCTGCCGAGTTCTCGTAAGGGATTTTTCATCTCACTTTTATTCTCGTGAGATTTACGCTACTTTTGCCACAAATTTCATTGAGTGGTGTATGTACTGCCCATTATTCTACACTTTGTGTAAAATACTTTCGTTTATGAGTATTTACATCAATGATCTATTGTCCCTCTTTCATGGGGTGTATTTTTTTTGAAAGATACCCAAGTCGGTAAGGGAACCTTTCACCCCCCTCTTTTTAAAAGACTTCTTTTATTGGGTCTTTTAATTTACATATTGTTACATTGGGATATGTTCTCATGTATCCTTAATGATGTAAATTTTGTGTCCAAGTGATGAGATACTCTTTTTATCTCTCATCAACTCATTTTGATGTGACGACGTTAGGCTGTCAAGGGAACTTCTTAACCCAATTTCGATTTCTTTGGGTTCGACATGTAGTCATTGAATATGTCATCCATTCAATATGTGTGAATGACATTTTATTGTTTTACACTTAATATCCACTTATATTGGGTGTATTTATATTCTTCACACATATTTTTTGAGATTGATTTGTCCTTAATTTAAGGATACCTTCTTTATAAGGGATTTCATCACATTTGACATTTCTATTGAGGGTTCATTGTTGTTATGCACCAATTCACTCTTATATGGTGTATATACTGTCCTTTGGAGTATTATATCATGAATCCATTTATTCTCATGATATTATAAAGTTCTGACTAAACGTTATTCCTCAATTATTGTATTCAAGTGTCTCTAATTTTGGTAAAACCCCTTTAACCAAAATATCATTTTAAATGTTTTAATTATTCGTTCTTATTAATATCCATGTTTTCAAAGTGGTTTTAAGGATTTATTTATATGGATATTAATGGTTTAAAATTTTAAAAGCATCAAGGTGGTATGGGACACTTTGATTCAAAAATATCTTTATTAAATGTTTTAAATGTTTTGGAAATGGTTTCTTTTTATATGGATTCATTATTTCAAAATACTAAAATGTTATGTTGTGTTTGAAATGTGGAAATGTTTTGTTTCCTTTATGAATATTTTATGTGATACGTGTATGTTATGGTTCTTGGGAATTGTTATGAAGAACGGGTGGTTCCGTGATAAACTAAGGGCGGGTGAGCCCGTTATAGCTCTCCAATGCATTGGGTAACGCGAAGGAGTGAAACGTTAAGGTTTCTCCGAAGAGATTTAGGGAATATACTGTGATGGGTATTCCAAACGTAACCAAGAGGGTTACTCCCTACGTAAGAATGTTATGAATGCCTCAAGTTACCTTTATGTCTTATGATTTCTATGATTTATTCATGTTTTGATGAGTTAGGTTAAAGTGCCTATGTTTTATGGGTAAATTATGATTTCATCTTTATGTATACATGAACTCATGTTTACTTTCCATATTTTTATGTCCCTTACTGAGCTTTTTATGCTCATCCCAAGTTTCTGAAATGTTTTTCAGGTCAAGAGGAAAGGTACATGATAAGACGTTAGAGTCAAGGATGTGTTAAGAGAGAATCCATATTTTATTTTAAATATGTTCTCGTTGATGGGAAGAATGAATATTGTCTTTTATGTAATCCATTTTGTTTAAATGTGGAATGTAATGCAAGTTTCATGATCTAATTCTCTAAAACTCTAAACCTGAAAAGATCCTCAATGTGTAATCTTGTAATAACTCAAGATTAAGTAAGTTTTAAGGCTGGGGCCTTATAGTAACACCAACAAACAAAGGAAGGTACAAGTCAAAACAACCCCGGGTACTGAGCGCGCATCTGGGTCTCCCGCTCCCAAGTGCTCTTCTCAAGGCCGCCATGCCTCCACAACACACGAACCAAGCCGATGGTTCATCCACGAAGCACTTTCTCCTTGCAATCCTCGATCATGACTTTCCGTTCCTCGAAGGTCGCGTCTTCTCCCAGATCAAGCTCTCCCTAGTTGATGACATGAGAGTCATCATGTATGTACTGACGAAGCTGGGAGACATGGAAGACGTCATGGACCCTCTCCAACTAAGGTGGTAGGGCCAGCTGATATGCCACCTCGCCAACTCGCCTCAGCACCTCGAAAGGTCCGATGAACCTAGGGGAGAGCTTACTCCCCTTTCCGAACCTCCGCTGCCCCCGTCGAGGGGAAACCTTCAAGAACACATGATCTCCCACCTCGAACTCCAAGGGCCTCCTCCGACGATCAGCATAAGACTTCTGTCGATCCTGAGCTGCTTTCATCCTCACCCGCACTAGCTGGACTTTCTCCGTGGTGCTCTGCACTACTTCTGGTCCAAGAGTACCAGTCTCACCAACATCTGCCCAACAAAAGGGTGAACGACATGGTCTTCCATACAAAGCCTCAAAAGGAGCCATGACGATAGTAGAGTGGAAGCTGTTGTTGTAGGAAAACTCTACTAAAGGCAAGTGTCGTACCCATGATCCTCCGAAATCCAGAACACATGCTCGCAGCATGTCCTCCAATGTCTAGATAGTCCGCTCTGTCTGTCCATCAGTCTGAGGGTGAAAAGTAGTGATAAGGCGTAGCTGGGTGCCAAAAGCATGCTGTAACCCCTTCCATACTCGTGAGGTGAACCGAGTGTCCCGATCTGAGACGATAGTCTTCGGAACTCCATGAAAACGCACCACCTCATCCACGTACCTCTGTGATAAGGTACTCGCAGGTCCTAACTCCTTGATGGCCAAAAAGTGAGCAGATTTTGTCAGTCGATCCACCACTACCCAGATAGCATCATGCCCGCCCTGAGCTCTGGGTAGTCCTGTGACGAAGTCCATCGATAAGTCGTCCCACTTCCACTCGGGAACATCTAAAGGATGCAACAAACCACCAGGAACGCGGTGTTCATCCTTCACCTGTTGACACACCAGACATTTAGCCACAAACTCTGCCACCGCCCGTTTCACCCCGGGCCACCAAAACTGTCCCCTCAGGCCTTGGTACATATTCGAAACACCTGGATGTACTGCCAAGGCTGAGCTCTGGAACTCACGAAGGAATTCATCATGCATCACCTCTGGAACAAACAACCTTCCATGAAAGAGCATCCGATGTCGGATGTCCTCCGACCATCCTTCCGGAGCGTTTCCCTGATCGAAACGATCCCGCAACACTTCCACCTCCGGGTCTCCCCACTGAGACTCTTCCACTTCCTGCAACAAAGAGGACTGTACCATCATCTGAAACAAGCAGCCTCTAGCACCTTCCACCCTCGCATCCATGTGCAAGGCAACCAACTCCCCCATCGCCTTCCAAGCATCAGTAGATTCCCAAACCACTTCCTGATGCGGCTTCCTGCTCAGGGCATCAGCCACAACGTTTCCCTTACCTTCAGTGTACGAGATCTCAAAGTCGTAGTCTTGGAGAAACTCGACCCATCTCCACTGTCACAAGTTCAAGTCACGTTGGGGGAAGATATAGCGCAAGCTCTTGTGATCAGTGAAGACCACAAAGCGCTCCCCAAAGAGGTAATGTCTCCACAACTTCAATGCGAACACTACTGCTGCAAGCTCCATGTCATGGGTGGCATAGTTCTGCTCGTGAGGACGCAACTGCCTAGACCCATAGCAGATCACACCCTTCTTATGCATCAGCACACATCCCTAGCCAAGGCCAGAGGCATCACAAAACACCTCATACAAGGATCCTTCCTCTGGAAACCTAAGGATGGGAGCACTAACCAACTTCTCATTCAGGTAGTCGAAAGCTTCCTGGCACTGCTCATTCCACAGGAAGACATGATTATTCCTAGTCAAAGCTGTCAACGGAGCAGAAACTCGAGAGAAGTCCGAGACGAACCTCCGATAGTATCCATCCAACCCCAGGAAACTACGAACTTCTGCCACGCTATTCGGTGCTGTCCAAGAAACAACTGCTTCTACCTTCGACGGGTCCACTGACACTCCATGCTGAGACACCACGTGCCCAAGGAAGTGTACTTCTTGCGTCAAGAACTTACATTTTGACAACTTTCCATAAAGCTGATGGTGCCGAAGGACTTCCAAGACAGCCCTGAGATGCTCAACGTGCTCCTCCTTTGATCTTGAGTAGATCAAGATGTCATCGATGAACACAACGACGAACTGGTCCAGGAACTCTCGGAAGACAAGGTTCATAAGACACATGAACACAGCTGGTGCATTCGTAACCCCAAACGGCATCACTACAAACTCGAAGTTCCCATACCTGCACCTCAAAGCTGTCTTTGGGATGTCACTGTCTTTTACCCTCAGCTGGTGATATCCGGACCGCAGATCAATCTTAGAAAACCAACATGCTCCCCTCAGCTGGTCGAAGAGATCATCTATTCTCGGAAGGGGGTAACGGTTCTTGACCGTTACCTGATTCAGCCTCAGGTAGTCTATGCATAGCCTGAGACCACCATCCGCCTTTTTCACGAACAGAACCGGAGCACCCCATGGCGACACACTGGGTCATACGAAACCCATCTCCATCAGATCATCAATCTTAATCCGCAAATCCCGCAACTCTGAAGGTGCCATCCGATAAGGAGCCATTGAGATCGGACGAGAACCTGGCTGTAAGTCTATCCCAAACTCAACATCACGTCGAGGGGGTAGAGTCACGACCTCCTCGGGAAAGACATTGAGGAATTCCCCCAACAACTTCTGGAACATTCATCATCTCCGTATTAGCTGAAACTGCCGATATCCCACCCAACAAAGAAAAGAGAGGCTTCACATGCCGGCTTCCCACCTGATAGCTCCTCTCGCCAACAAAAGTCACACGATGTCCATCCATATCGGAGGACACGACTCTTCTCCGGAAGCATTCGATAACAGCACTAACAGAGAACAGCCAGTCGATGCCTAAGATGACATCGTATGGTTGCATCTGTAGCAAAAGAAGATCTCCAATGGACCGATGTGGTCCCAACGTCAGCTTGCATCCCCGACAAACACAAGACAATCGGGTCTGACCTCCAACAGGCGTACTCAGTACCAGGGGTATAGAAAGTCTCTCTACATCTAGACCCAAAGCATGGGCTAGAATGGGTGCAACAAAAGAGTGTGAATCTCCTGAATCGAACAAGGTAGAAACAAGAGTTCTGAACAAACAGGTCGTACCTCGTACCACCTCTGGTCCTGCTGGAGCTGCTACCTCTACTGCGTGCAACTGTCCACACCCAGCTCCTCTGCCTCTGTGATGTCGACCGCCTCCCCGACCACGCCCAGGTCGAGGTCCCTGAGGAGATCCCTGAGATCGGCCTCCTCCTACAGGGTCTACCCTCGGAGGGTCCTGCTGCTGCTGAAAGGGACTCGACGACAACTGCTGCTGAGGCGGGTACTGATCCTGACCACCTCCACCGTGCTGAGCTCTGGTCAGGCACTGACTCCGGATGTGCCCGAAACCTCCACAAGAAAAACACTTCAGTCCAGGACTCGAGAAGGAAGGACGAGGGCCTGAAGACCTGAACTGGAACCGCTGGGGCCTACTCCCCACCGGCCTGAACCTGGAAGGTCCGATCGCAGGAGGTCTGCTACTGACTTCCTTCCCCTTCGACGGACCCGCCTGGATCCCATCTCGGGGTGCACCTCCCTCCAAGTGCATCCTCTCTACAACTTCTGCCTTCTTCTGTACGGCTAAGTATGTCGGAAGGGTGAAGGGGGTCATAGCATACTAGAGCGAAGGACGAAGTGCCTCTTCCAAACGTCTCGCCCGAGACTCTTCATCCGGAAAGAGTTCCGGAGCAAAGCGTAGGAGATTCTTGAACTTAATTTCCAACTCTCGAACAGTCATACTCCCCTGCTGAAGGGAGAGAAACTCCTGACGCTTTTCCACGTTGATCAAAGAAGAAAGGAATTACTCTCGGAACTCCTTTTCGAAGTCAACCCATGGAATCTCTTCCTCCTTCCTCTCCCCGAGGTAGAGCATCCACCATTGGCGCGCCGCGCCTCTCAGCTGAATGACCGCTAGGGGGACCCAGTACTCCTTCGGAGCACGAATCAAGGTAAAAGTGATCCCTAGCTCTTCAAGCCACCCCTCCGTCTCCAGGTCCGAAGTACTTCCTTCGTACTTCTTGAGAGTCTGACGCTGGAAAGAACGGAGGGTCTTCTGCCACTGGCTGTCTTCCTCCTCTCTATTGATCCTCAGTTGATCGATCGCCTGAACCTGCTGGGCCTCGGCCACCTGAGCCACCTGGGAACGCTGTCCAGGTGCCATAGCTGTACGGTAAACAAGGAAAACCTAAGCCCGAGTAGTAAGGATATTTCTTAAGGGTTAATTTTATCATTTTACATTATTCCCATAACGCCCCAAATCAAGTAAAATACAACCATGATGATGCATGTACCTTTCCTAGGGTTTCTACCCTAAAATCAATGTAGCCTCACTTGGTTGTTCGGTAGGCTCAGAGTCCTTGCATCGGATTACGGGGGGCCCTAAAATCCCATGTCCTAGCCGGTCTTCCCTGGCCTATGTCACACACCAAGATCAGATAACACTGTTTCCCTACCATCCCATGCAATCCTCACTGTGCCTAACTCCAGACTCAATCCTATCTCTCAACCATTCCTCTGATACCATTCTGTCACGACCCCCTCCCACCAAAGATGCCCCTCATGTGCTGGAAATGGTGAAAGGGAGATAATGACCCCCGAGTCCCGCCTCCAGTAGGCCCCAGGTTGGCGACTAGCACCAAGGGTATGAGTTTTCACAAATATGGGAGGCATTACCCTTTTTATAGTTAGGATCGGAAATAGGACAAGTCAACCACCAAAAAGTAAAAAAGAACAAAGGTGCTGAAAAGAAACCCAAACCAGTCCCATATGCATGTATAAATAAACTGAAACAGATAAAAGTACAAATAAGCTCAAAGTACAAGTGAGTATAGTACCAAATGAAAAACAAGAAAACAACAACTGCACAGCTCCCACTGCCTGACTAGTAGGGTCCCGCACGGCCCTGGTAGTCCTCCTGAAAACCTGAAACAACGTAGGGTGAGCATACAAGTATACTCAGTAGAGAACCTAAAGCTCTCGTGCACAAGTGGGGAGACACCCTAAGGTCCCGTGAGAAAACAGAAGAACCCGAAACTAACAAGGAAAAACTATCCACCCAGCCTCACTGGTCACACTCACCAAGTAACATAAATAAGTTTAGTATATATATAGAACAAAAGTATTGGGTACCCCGCACCATTTCCCACTTAATTAGATGCTGCTCTTCCTAACGGAAAACGTCCTGACGCTACCACACTCTTCCCGCCCGCACACACCTGGGCCAAACCACACATCCCGTCCGCACAAACCTGGGCCTCACAACCACGCATCTCGCTCGCACACACCTGGGCCACAACCACTAACCTGTCCGCATACACCTGGGCCTCATCCCGAAGGCTCTTGGGAACGGTAAGCCTGCCCGAAGAGTCTTGGGCTAAAGGTCGCCTCAAGCCATCACAGCCTCCGAGACCTACCCGAAGAGTCTTGGGTGTAAGGTCACCTCAATCCATCATAGCCTATGGAAGAAGGAGAAGGAAGGAGCTAGTAACTAAGGGGGAACACCCTCTCCCATAAAATGGGAGTGTTCGGCACTAGGTGCTTGACATGGGTGTGGTGCGACAAAACACAAAGATACAATTATATATATATACATATACCAAACACACAGCCTAACCTATGGCTTCTTAAAAAAGAGAAACTGAGCATGTGCCTCAGCACTGCTACCACGAAGCATGCATCGACAACCAAACAATCATCCCCCAACCCCATTTAGGTTTTCATGTTTCATGCAATGGTTTAACAAATTATTACTACTGGGAAACTATCATCCAGACAAAACCTTTCACAAACATATCCCTGCCATCCACAACCAAGGTTAAGTAAAACGCAAGCAACCACATGCCATTTCATTTACAAAAGATTATCACAACCATACAACATTCTATCATTCATTTATTTCAAAGTTCCACACATAAAACCCTTTCCACACACAAAACATTTCTGTATTTGAAAACACCTTTTAATTCCAAAACACTTTTCATAATCAAAACACTTTTCATAAATAAAGGCATTTTCCACAACCAACCACTTCCCATTTCAACCCCATCTTCTACAAAAACATTTCCCACAAAACAGCCAAACCACCAACATGTTCATTATTCCAATTTTGTTCAACCGGGGTGATCACACAAGGTTTTCATTCTCATTTAAACAGCCAGTCTTTACGTGCTTATCCATTTTCCATGTTTTAACAAAACCAACCACAAACAATTCAGATATCAATTGCGCACGCAAAGGCCACCAACGGCATTGATTTTCAGTAGGCAAAGGACTTTCAATCCAAAATCACAATCAGAAGATAAAGAAACTGGAAGGCAATTGAAACAGCACAAAACCCCAAACCCTTCTTTATCCGGTTATTATCTTTATTTAAAGTTCAACTGCATCCCATGGAACAAAAGAAAAAATATACCACCCCGCATGTTGCACCAAATAGAGAGAGGAAGGTAAACCCCTACCTCAAAAGGTCCCGATCACGTTGCTTCCGACGACGTCTTTCGGTGTCCTCCGCCTTCGCCAAACCCAACAAACGCCTCCTAGGATGGAAGATGGAGAAGGAAGGCCGGAAGGAAAGGTGAAAAGTCCAGGCTTAGAAGCTTTGTCTCGTCGCTACGATCCTGTGGCCGCTGACGGATCGTAATTCGGATCTCGGACAAAGAAGTTAGAGGAGGAATACTTCTCGATCGTCCAAGAGCGTCATCGTGCGACAAAGAAGCGATCGATATGGAATATAAAACATGACCTCGTTCTTATATAGGCAACGAATAGGTAAATCTGTATTCAGCGTGCATTAATGAATACACGATGTGACCGTACATACGTTACATGTTTTGATTGGTTAACACACAACACGTCACACGGTTTCCACGCGTTTTAATAATAATGATAATTCTATCAATATGTGGTGTTTCGTTGACCCGAGGCATGAGTCATAAAAGTAGCTCATTAATGGTCTTAAAATGACCATCATAATTTCAGGGTTACGCTGTCGCTGACGGATCGTCAATCCGATACCGTATGAGGGAGATACGTTGGATACAAGTTCCCGTAATAATAACAATATTAAATCTATTAATTCATGAGCATTTCGAGTACCCAATCCGAAAACCCGAAAAAGAAATCCAATATTGGACTCATAATTTTTGTCTCGTAGTCAGGGTCGCACTGCCACTGACGGTTCGTGAAACCGAGGTCGCACAAAGAATTTATTGTGAAAAAGTGTTTTATTATCAAAAAAAATGATAACAATATTTTATTAATTAATTATTTATTTATTTCTCTAACTCCAATCAATCTCCATTTGTCATTTTTCACGCTGGAAATTCATCACCAATTATCTCCTTTACTATTTATTTCACACTTAATTTTATTCCCATTAATATCTTATAACTCCTCCCTCTCTCCAATCTTTATTTTGTTGGTGCGCCTCCCCTTTTATTTCATATTATTATATTTTTTTTCATCTTCTCTCTCCTTGTGGCACGCCCCAAATTTATTTTAAACCTTTATTTATTTATTTTTACACAATTATCATAACATCTTTAATTTATTCTAATATCTCAAATTTCATTGCATTTAATTCAAAACATAATTCTCATTAAATCATTATTACCATATCTATCAAAAAAACCCAACATTATTATTATAATTATTTAGTATAACACTTATAACAAAACCCCAAATAAAATTTATTAACACGTCACCATTTATTATTAATAATAATTATTATTTTTGATGTTCGCCGCATTGACCACATAAAAAAAACGTTTTTACAAAGTAATCGACCGGAGAGGTCCGGGCCATTACATCTATCTCTTGGAATCATTATATTATTTATTCAGATCACTTATGTATTCGATTTTTTCATTAGCTTCTTGTCCACACCTGAAACATTGACCAGTTATCATTTGAAAATTTCCCCCATGTTTCTTTCCACATTGGGAACATAAAGGAAATCAAATATTTTTCTGTCCATTGTTTTTAGAATTTCCTTTGTATTCTATTTTCATTTTATTATTAAACCCATGAGATTGTTGGGTAAATCCAACATCCATATCCACCTTGATAGAACTTTTAAAATTTTCATCATAGATATCAACATCACTTATGGATAAAAAATATAGAGAAATGATTTTAATCCATTGAATAATTGACCAACAATATATTCAGGATGGATGATAAAACTATAAGAGTACCTCACAATTTTTTCAAACGTTTCCTCATATGTACCGGTAGATTAATATTCATTTTTCTTTATATAATGAAAATAGTTCTCAATTTTTACTAAAGTATAAGGGATAAATTATAATTGGGAAAAAAAATCAAAATTTCATCCCACTCCATGGATTCAATTTCATTTTATTACCACATATTCTTATTAAGTGTCTAGAACTGATCCACTTCACCTTTAAATTTTTATATAACCAAAATAACTTTTTCATGTTTTGAACAGCTAAGAATGGAATTTTTTTTTAGTGGTACTGATCCATTTCTATAAAACGATTGGATCATTAGACCCACAAAAACATTGCGGGTGTTAACTCAAGAAAGAATCAATAGAACATTATTCTCTACATTTATCATTTGTAAGATTAGTTTGATTCATTGATCAATAATGTTGTGTGATTAATGAAAGAATAAATTTATATTTTAAATCCCATAACATTTTTTTTCTAAAAATTATAACCATTACATTGTCTATCACATATAGCATTGACAAGATTCCTTCAGGTTCAACAAATTGAATAATTACAAAAATCATAGTATGATAAATAATTATCATTTTTTTAACCAAAAAATTAGGAAAAATCATTTAAAGGTCGTCTAAATCATGAAACATTATTCAATGAAACTTGATGTCTAACATTTACCAAACATAATAATTACCAATACATGAGGATTTTATCCCATAACAACCCATACTTTTCATTCATAGACATTATATATAAATATTTGAATATTAATTACATAAACATTCATTCTATAAAATAATATTATAGTTCTAGTATCATTGGAAACATGGAATCATAAAAAAATGTTTTTTAAAATATGTACATCATTTCCCACTTATTTCTTCATAACTAAAACCCTTATTAGACACATCATGCTCAATAACATGTTTCATAACCTAGGGAAAGGAAATATAATAAAGGGAGAGCTCTAATACTTATTATGGGTAATCAATGGAGATATCAATGACCATATAAACATAATAGAATAAATTTTTTTTGGATAAAGAAAATTACAGTGGGAAATCACACCATAGATATCATAGATCATAATATTGAGTTATCAAATAAAACGTGATAGTTCATAAGACATGAATCATAATGGAATTAAAAAATACTATCTATGAGAGCACAATAATGGTATAAAAAAATGAATTATATCATTCAAATAAGAATTGGTATAAGTTATTTAGTAGACAAAGATATTTTTACAGACTATCATTATTGAATGGGTATAATCTATAAACCATTTTAGAAGTCATGGTTAACACACAAGACTATCAGAATGGACAAATTTCCTTACTAAACTGAATTCACCCATTCTTATTCCAATAATATTTATTCATGAAATATAAATATTTACCCAATGAATATGTGGAATAAATAGGTCCACCCATAAAATAATAAAAATCATATATATGTATTCCAAAATATCATAAAACATTCATTATGAGATAACCAATGAAAGGAAATTGGATTCTTAAACATTTTATCATAAAAAAACCCGTGAAAATAAATAGGTTTTATAAAAATTTCCTCATAGTATAACCCATTAAATGAAAATTGGTTTCATAAAAATATATCCATTATAATAATTGGATGATAACCCTATTAAATATTAGGTAACATCACAGGAAGGTATCCTAGAAGGAAAATGATTTTGTGAGATCACATGGAAAATTTCATGAAGAAATTAATCATTCCACATTGAAAAAATATAATTTTTAAATATATAAAGCATAAAAATTTTAAGGAACAAATTTTATATTAAAATACAATTGAAAATTTTTAAGGGAAGATTCAAATCATTGGGTGATCATGATGGTGCATCATATTTTTCATGTTGTATAAGTTGAACAAACAGTCCCTTTTTATTTTGTTCATAAATGTCACCAAGTAACTCGTTTGAAAAAAGACAAAATGATTACATTGAAAATGATTTTAAAAAATTCATACATGGATGGAAATGACATTAAATAAATAGAAAAATAATAAAAACAGTCCTTAATTTTTTTTTGGAAAACATGGATATGGAATATAAAATGATTTTTTCAACCGAAGTGGGAAAACAAGTTGATTTTCAATAAAACATATTTTAAATCTATTGGTTATATATGATGAGGAAAATGAAACAAAATAATTTATTTTAAAAAAATAACTAGATTATAATAAAATTCATGAGTATCTTGAGAGGTATATTATAAATTTTATCACCAATAACATATCCATAATCAATTGTGATAAAAAATAAGATTGTGATATAAAAACCTTACCTTGGATTCACCTAAAATCAAAACCTCTACATACACCTATATAGAAAATTAATTTTATTGAGACTTATAATTAAAATTCATGTTAAAAATATCATATATGATTATTTTATAAAATTTCAATACCCCCTTTTATCAATAATTATTTATTAAAATTGACATTTAAGTATATTTACCATTTTATTATTCATGAGTATTTTAGTTTAGCAGATGTAGTCATATTATATTTATCTTGGAAACATAATTTAAAAAATATTAACCACAATATAATTTTCTTATATTTTAAATATATATATTAACCTATTAAATTTAGAGATAAAAAATAAATGACCCCATTATAATGATGACATGTCATAGGTATAGATGAACATTAATATCATTTTTTGATGGATGAAAAAGGTAAATATTAACTAAATATTATTGGATAATTAATATAAAATACATATCATACATATTCCTCAAAATTTACCTCATTATTGTCCTGATAAAATATCAATGAAAAATGAATCACAACATTATGTGGTGGAGTAGTCCACACACACACACACACTAACGATGTTATCATTTTATAATAGAATGAATGGTATGTTGTTTGATGTGAATTTATAATTATGGAAGTTTAATTATTTCATAAATATTATATATAAATATTAAACCCATCATAATAAACATAAATAAAATATTATGTTTAAAAATTAATTATATCTCTTTGTGGAGACGGTAGGCCATATATATACACATGCGATATTTTTAGTTCTCATTTGTTGAGAAATAAAGTGTATAATGATTTTTTATATTAAAAATAATAATTAATAAAATGTAGGATACTGAATTTATTATTTTATGATACACATAATGTATTTCATGGATGTAAAGAAGAATAGAAAGGAAAGTGATTGTTTAAGGTGATTGCCTCTTCTTGGAAACCACTCCTATAGATCTTCTCAAAATGTCTCTAGGGTTTGTCATTGGGAAAGAATAGAACAACTAGAATGTTCCTATGGATGTTTAGAAGTTAAATATATTGATATTTTGTGATATATAAGGCTCAAAGTGGTGTGAATAAGTGAGGGAGTATGTTCCCTTTTATATTTCATGTTAGGGGAACTTTTATAATCTCTTAAAAGACTAAACGAAAATAAATTAATTATCTATAAATATGCTTAAAAATGGATATGAATTATAAACTAAGGTAATATAGGGTTTTAATAACAATGAAAAATGAAATTTAGACTAGTTTTATGTAATTTTAAACCTTATTGTTTTGATTAATCCTTAGTTAACAAATTTTAATTTTATCAATAGTAAAAAGGTTTAATATGTGAAAGTGCTACACATTTTAATTATAATGATCAAATTGGAAAGTAAATGGAAAATTCATGAAATTTTATAGAATATTAAATCAAAATTTTATTATTTTATTATTGTTGTGATTTTTAAATATTTTAATGAATTATTATTTTGTTAAAATTTCATTATTTTAAATATTGAAACTCTTTAATTAATATAACATTAAATACCTAAAAAAAAGAAGAATTAAAATTTAATTCTTTTAAAACTTTTTAATATTCCTTATATATCTATAAAATATTTTTTTTCACATTCATTCATACAAATTACATAATTTTTTATATTTTTAAAATCATTTATTCAATTTTTTTATTAAAAAGATATATACTTCATCGGGGTTTCAAAAGAAATTAAGGTCACAATGTAATTAATGAAAATTTAAAGTAAATTTATATCATGATTTATTTAATAAACTCAACACAAAAACTTATATTCAACCATAACTTACTTTTTTCTCTACGCAGAAACATAAGATATATTAAAAAAATAGTTACATTCTATAACATTCTCTGTTTTAAATATTTTATAAATCATTATCATGTTAAAGCTTCTATTAAACATATAAATTTAGAGCCGAATGTGATATGGGTATAAATACCTTTATATATTAATAATTAGGATGAAAAATATGGCCATATTACTAATTAATTAATCATATTTAACCTTATTTTCCCTTTACATGGGTGATGAGTTTTTTCACTCATATTATTCATATTGACAAAAAATAAAAGGGTCCTAATTACTAAATTTTAAAATATTAATTATAAATAAGAATATATTTTTATATAATTTAATAAATACAAATGGTTCAAAAAAATTTTAAATATATATTAAATAAAGCGATTTTTTTTAAGAAAAAAAATACATTTATAAGAATAAAATTGGATTAATTCTTATCACATGGCTAAGAAAATATAATGTTTAAATTTTTTGATCATAAATAATATATAAATTTAATTAATAAAATTCATTGATATAGATTAAATTTATTTATCGATATAGAAATACATTTCACGTATAAAAAAATCTTTTACAATGAAATATTTATTTTTCTTTCAAATGATTTTTATTTTCAATTATAAAAAATTATAAAATAATGAAACAATTTTGTATTGATATAAAAATAAACGTTTCAAAATTTATTTATTCATATTTTTATCTTTTAATCCAATGAGTATGTGATAATTGTCATGATAAATAATAATATATTAATTGTATATCATGGTTCGTTTAAACTCAGTGTTTTGTGTAACACATGTTATCTTCGAAATAAATATATTTAAAGAGAAATGTTTCATAAAAATTGTAGGGTGTTAATATTTATATTTTATTTTCATGGTTAAGTAATCTTTCAAAGTAAGTGATGGAGATTAGTAAGGATGAAAGAGTATATTTTTCATGTTATAGAGTATTATTAGTCAAACAATGAAATAAAATTTTCTATTCATTAAATTTTCATTTTTTAATTTTACATTATCTCACCATATATCCATTTATTCTCCTAATTTTTACACCATAGGTTGTAGAAAATCATTCCCACTATTCCATTTATTTATTAAAAGGAATGTGAATTTTTAATTTTTTCCTTACCAAACCAAAGTTGTTCATTTGTTATATATATATTGTTGTTTACTATTATTCCATTTATTGGTGAGATATTTTGATTTATAGGGAGATCTATTTTGGGTATTTTAGATATCATCGTTAAACACACCTATATGAAAATCTTTTTCTCATTTTGGATCATAGGCTGTAGATGAGTTGATTTCACTTTGTTTCCAGTGTGATCTATATCAAAACACTTATTTGTGAGTATTTTTTTGGTGTTTATTTGTTTTTATGGAATTTTTTAAACTATATTTTGTATAAATTGTCTATTTTAGTTGCCTTTTTGTTCTATTATGACATGGTGGTACAAAATTATAGCAAATAATATATATAATAGATCCAATACTAGTAGAAATGTTTTCTCCAATTTTTTTTGTAAATATTGGTGGATATATAAAATACACTAGATAATACATAATTTCAGTGTTCTAAATTTATTAAATTTTTAATGGTTTACCTAAATAAATGATTTATATCTAGGTTTATTAATGTTAACTAGACTTGGTATAATTAAAATAATTTAATAAGTGATTTAATGAATCTTATAAATTTCATTCTTGTCGCGATTTAACTAGATATATATTTATTATAAAATTATATGATTTTTTATGTTTAAATTAATTGGTTCTATGGGATTTTAGTTTTATTAATTTTGTATACCTTTTACTAGGTAAGATATTTTAGTTCTCTTATGAGTTTTTATGTGATTTCGAATTATTCTAGGTCTGATTTATTTTTCTAGTGGGTTAACTAATTTATTCCCATGAACATAGAATTAATTTGTCAATGGTGGAATTGAGGGAGAACCAAACAAACTCATTGTAATCTAACACCATTGACGAATCATTGATAACAAACTTGGGAAATTTGAATTATCTTGTTAGTTAGCTTCATTTTTTATGGTTGTCTTCTTTTTTGTTTTTGTGGGTTAAGATTTAAATACATTTGGATTATATTATTACTATGAGGTATGGTACCTCTTTAATTATAATTTATTTTTTTATTTTTAATGATCATGGACTTTTTTTATTTGGGATATTGTTCCTTCATTTTTTTTCTTTAGAATGTTTGAAATTTAAGGAGGGTTTTGATGGAGTTAGTGTTTTATCATATGAGCTAAAATAATGAGAGATAGTTATGTACATGTATATATGTATGTGTGGGATCTAAATTTTGATTAATATTACTTTTTTACTCTGATCATTATTTATGTTAATAATATTATATTAATCCAGAGTTAATTTTTTTATATTATGAGGTGGTTTGAGCATTACTCCCCAATGAAACCATTACATGCATCCATATTTGTCACACTTACATAGGGGATTTGAAGAAAGAGGAGAAACCCACAAATACATTCATAATCATCTTATCATATGAACATATTTTGGTTTCCACCTATTTCTCGGTACTCTATATTTGATAAAATGATATATTTTATTACTTTTAAAGGGAGAACATGAATCATGAAGGGTGATGACTTGTGGTCAGAGATCAATGAATGGTTTTTGGCATTATGTTATAATTCAAGTTTTATATTTTAATGATTTATATTCAAAGTGGAATTGATAATTTAGTTTATATTTAGTTTTATAATGGATGTCATCAACGCATGCATGTGTTTTTAAATAAATTATTTTCTTTATTTTATTATTATGTGTTGAGGTTATAGGATCTGGCTCATTGTTAGGTGTTAGGTTATTTTAAGGAATTTATTTTATTTTATATTAGATAAAAAAATATTTATGTAATATTTTTAAAATAATATGACGTAATTTTTTTGGTTACCAAAGGTTGAGTCTTATCAAGGATTTAGTGAATCCTTTACTAAAGTCAGCATCCCTTGGGATTTATGAATGAGTCACATATAGGTGTAGATCAGCAATAAAAACTTGTAAGGATAATTTGAAGCATGTCATGATAGTATTATAGTGACTAATAACTGTGTTACCATATTATTTTTGAAATTTAAAGTATGAACTATAGGTTTGAGTGAAGGGATAGTTTATATATACCTCTTCTGGGATAAAAATGATTTATCATTGATTCATAGTGCACTTAGAAAATTAAATTTTATTATTTTAATTCGAAATTATTTTTTTTAAATGCATGTAGAAGGCTTAATATTATTAAAAGGAAAAGCTACAAGATTTGGATAGAGTGAAATTTACATCTATCATGTTGAAGAATGTTTGTCAGTTCACCTGATATGTTGGATTAATGTATACAGGTCCCATCCAAGGCTCCTTAATTAGCATAAGAATCACCTAGTTTATTTGGATCACAATAGATGTGCGCGATAATATATTTCACTGATTATAGGGTAGTTAGGCAATTATTCCATTTAGTATTAAGCTTCCTATCAAGATGTATTTGACCCAGTCTCACCACTGGAACAATTGTGGTTGAGTCAATATCAAACCAAACATTATTCCAGCCTCTTTGCTGAGTAATCTCAACAGCCTTAATTAGGCCCTGATTTTCTGATTCAAGTGTTATAGCATGACCACATAAGCTGTGTTCCCCCTCCAAAAGACCACCTTTGCTATCTTTGAATGTAATACCATATCTAGAAAATCTGAGGATTCCCCTCAAGGCTCTATCCGTGTTGCATTTTATCCATCCTACAAAAATATACAATATAAAATATTCAATGGTTCTAATAGGTTTTTGGTAATTACCATGAAGGTGGAGCTTCCTAAGGACTGTAAGATTCCTGACTGTGTTTTCATAGAAATCATCATGCAGATAATTGGCTTGTTGTGCTGCAAACAAGATGGCGGAAATGGAAATTACGTGAATGAGAATTGGTACTCCATGATGAAATTTATTTCTTATATTAAATATAATATGAAAAACCTTTTAATAGGAAGCCGAAAAAGGGATAAAAATATGCTTTTATAGCTGGACAGCAAGTAGTTCGAGAAGAAAATGAGAGAGAGAGATGGTTTATGTGTAGTGTAGATCAAATATATCAAACACAACATTCCATAGGGATGCGGATGTATTATTGTAGAGGAAGAGATGGTTGGAGTCCTCTCTGTGTTTCTAGGAGTGAGCGCACCTGGAGCATAAAGAAATTCCCTCCCACTACAAGTTCACATCAACCATGTGTTTGTTGAGATGAAGGCGCCAAAGTAGAGAAAATCGGGATGGATTTATCCATCATTTGATGAAGGCCTCCAGCCCTTTACTCCCATCATGTATTTGTTGATTATAGTATCCCTTCATGTCCAAAATTTCATCATAGCTAGGCTCCCAAAAGAGGAGGTCATAAATTTCCATGAAATAATAGTTATCGATAATTTGAGCAATGTGCAGTAGTAGGCCATTACGATTCTCAATATAGTTATTAATGGAGGAATCATATTTATTATTTTGATCGTAAGTGCTACCTCTATCAATGAGTGGATCCCTAGTCCAGTTATGCTTCCAAAATTTGAGGTAGTAGTGATCACTAACCATCCAGCGTGAGTGGAAACTGATATTCTAGAATATTTTTTAGACCCGGCCAGATAAAAGATTGAAGATAGGACATATTCCATTTAATGAGTCTTTTAAGGAGTTTAGATCTAATGAAGTATAATGATTGATCTTTATTATTAATAATCCTCCAAATGAATTGTTCCAGCAAGGATTGGTTAAAGATCTCAAGGTTCTTGACTCTAAAACCTCCTTTATTAGGAGGTATACAACATATTTTCCAAGAGGAAGTAATTGCTTTCTATTTGAGGATTCTACCGCTCCACACAAGATTCTCATGATGGAATTCAGAGTCTTGATCACCGAGGTAGGCCAGGAATACACCATAAAAGAATAAACCAATTTCAAGATGGCCACATGTTTGACAAGGAAAAACATTCCTTCCATTGGGAGTGCCTTTCCTTTTAAGGAGGAGAGAATTCTTCTGGCATGGCTCAAAACATCAACAAAATAAGAAGACTGAGGTATTCTAAATAAACATAGGGACTCGAAGATACATGAACGAGATATTCCCTTCTCAAATTCCCATTTCACTCATCATGCGATATTTCGTTGAGGCAGTAATATTTTTTCCAAAACAAATAAAGGGTTTTCTTCAGTTAACCTCTTGTCCCAAAACATGTTCATAAAGGAGAATAGAACTCTTGAGATTTTGAATATTTTACGTGTCACCCAAAGTGAAAATAATGATTTCATCAATAAAAAAAGGTGATAGGGTGCATAGATACCTATTGCATCCTTGATTGTTTTCAGTTCACCTATGTAAGTCATGTGCAGAAGGAGTCTACTATGGTAGTCTTCAGTGATCAAAAAAATAATGGCAGAGAGTGGATCACCCAGCCTAACACCTTTGTAACTCTTAATGTAACTCTACGGGGATCAATTAATGAGAATGAATATTTTGGAAGAGATAATAATAGTTTTACCCATTTTATAAACCTCATATGAAATCCAAACTAATGGAGAATACGACCATTGAATTTCCAGTCAATTTTATCGAAGGATTTTCTGATGTACAATTTATGAGCAATATTTTTACCCCTTGTAGATTTCTGGAGGAGGTTCACACACTCGGAGGTATTGAGAAGGAAGTCCTGAATTTTTCACCCCTTAACATACCCAAATTGATTCCATGAAATGATATTTCCATAAAATTGAGCAAGGTGAGCGGAATTTTTTTTTTGAGGATTTTATAAATTGGGTTGAGCATAGAAACTGGTTTTAATTGAGCAATATCACTTGCATCCTCCACCTTAGGGATAAGAGAAATAATCTGGACATTGAAGCATTGAGAGAGAACAATCAGCGATGAAGTGATTAACCAGTCTGCAAACACCAAAGCAGATGATATCTCAATAGAACTAAAAAAAGTGATTTGTGAAGCCATCCGGACCCAGGGAGGTTTGTTTATTGGGACCAAAAATAGCATATCTATTCTTAGTGTCCAGTGGAATATAAGTAAGAGATTGATTATCTGCTTTGGTTACCAGAGTGGGAATGATTCCATCTATAATGTCCTCTGTTCTCCCAATTCCAATGAAATGGTTCATGTAATAGGAAACAATGTGATTTGAGAGGCTATGTCTATCATCCAGAATAGTATCACCATCCTTCAACATAGATAAGGGCTGATTGGAATTTCGAAATATTTGAAGTTCATTGAAGAATTTAGTGTGGCAGTCTCCCTATATAATCCATTTAACATGAAAGAGTTCCTTTTGAATGGTGTCCTTAAGCTTGATGAGGGCATTAAGATCATATGACATGTTAGTCTCTTAGAAAAGATCGCTATAAATATTGTATTTAGAAATGTCTTCTTAAATTCCATGAAGGGATCTCTCAAGAGCATCAATTTCATGATCAAACAAACTAAATTTATGCCCCCTCCACTGTTTCATCCTAAAAATAAGGTCCCTTAGCTTGAAAATACAGTCAATAGGACTGCTATTATAATCTTTCTTGGCCCATGTATCCTTCATGATATGAGATAATTCTGGAATAGTGGTCCATGCATTATTAAACCGGAAGGGAATAGGTTGACCATCTTCTTTGTCAATGAAGGTTGTGAGAATTGGGTAATGATCTGAATTATGCTTTTCAAGGGTGATACTTGAGATGGTTTTCCAACAACCAAGAAGAGATTTATTACCAAAATCACGATCAATTCGGCTTGCTCTCATGACACTGAGATGCTTCATTTAACAGGTGTATTTTGCACTAATAATCTTGAATTCGATTAGGTTGGATTCCTCAACAGAGTCTTTGAATTACATCATAGAAATAACACTGGAGGTATATCCCAGCTTCACATTTGTATTGAGGATGGCATTAAAATAACCCATGATAACCCAGGGATTTGAGATGGTTTTTGATAACTCATTGATAGTAATCCATAGAGGTCTTCTGCCAATGTAAATATTGTGTGTATAAATAAAAGAGCATAATTAGAGATATAAGATGTAGAAAAAGATGCAAGTGAGTATTTTCTCATCCACTCAGAACTATAGTTGTATTGCTAATAATATGATGAAAAAAAATGAAAAGACTGTCTGGGGAAGAAGAGTCTTGTACAAAACTAAGGAGGGATTAACCATTTCATTCAAGAGAAATTCATGCCTTGCTGGTATTAGTTTTGGGCTTATAAATTCCTGTTAGAAATAGTTTGTACATGGACACCATAAGCCTTAAGGAACTCATGGGGCCAAGGATGGAATGCCTCTAGAAGTTCCCCCAAAAGATTCTCAATATTGATCAATGATGGGGGAAATTCCCCCTTCAGTTTTCTCTCAGATATCCTCAATTCCCTTTTGGTTGCACAATTAAGAGACATGACCAGCATTGGATTACTCTGCATACCAACCTGATGAGTATGCCCATTCTTGTTTAGAGGTTCTATCTAACCAGTGGAAGATGTTTCTGCATGGATTTCCCTATGTTTAGGCAGGGAAGGTTCAGAATTCTGCTGAGATAGGGGCATCAGAATCGATTCAACATCAATATTGGTATCCAGGTTGATGAAATCAATCATTTCTGAGTAAAAAAAGTCCAGAGTAAAATATTTAGACTGCTTATTGAGGGAAAATGAAAATATATCATCAAAATGGATTTGGCAGATGGGAGTCACATCAGAACTTCAAGAAATCTTATCTGCAATTTTGGAATTCCATTTGTAGCTTGTGTGTCAACAATCAGAGGTGAGGCATCCTCTTCCACTAATTTATCCCTCGACTAGCTGGATTCATTGGTGTTGTCCAAGTTGATGTTTTGGCATGATCTTTATTATCCTTTTAAACATATTGATTTGTGGGGGTAATATTGCCTCGAAGGACTTCCCTCAGTGTGTTGGGGGAAGGATTGGTGATCTTCTAGACCATTCGACACCTTTCATTAGCATGCCCGATCATCCTAAGATGACCAAAATATTTGGGAATGTTTTAAAAATCAAAGCATATCTCAATTATATTTCCATTGACATCCAGTGACACCTACTCCAGAGGAGGTAAATCCATACCAATATCAATAAGAACACACACATTGAATCCAAGGTCTCTATTGAGTGTATACTATACAATTCTTAGAGGATTTATAATTCCAAAATCCATATCATTCATGATTTCTAGATTCTAGTAGGTCTATGGGAAACTATGTATCCTTGCCAATACATGAGAAATAGAGAGATTTTGGGTGAAAGGATTAAAATTAAAATCCCATTCTGAGAGTCGAAGAATGCATGGAATCATATTAAGTGTTCCCAGTATCCAAACCACATTAAGGAGTTCATGAGTTTTCAACATAAGTTGGATGTATCCTTTACCAATTAGGATGAGATGCCAAGTGGATAAATTCTAGTAGTGAGATATGTGATCCTTAAGATTAGAATAATCCCCATGATTCACCCCTCATTCATAGAAGATTCAAATGAGCACATAAAACTTATAGTAGACCATCCATTGCATAATCACATCTGTGTTAGCCACAACTGTGATTGCTCCCTTTCCTAAACGCTTAATGATAGGGATCATGTATTGAGTTGCCAATGTTGTAGAAGATCCTGAAAGGGGTTACACAAATGAAATCTCTTTACGGGAAACCTGAATGATTTAAATTTGTTTAAGTTAGTTTTACATGAAATAGAATAATTAAATTTGACTACAAGGAAAATGGAAATTAAAAATTCATTAATTAATTAGATTTTAAATAAATAATAATTGATTTAAAATTTGGTCTTTTAATGAATTTCATGGCTCGATAGTTGGGGTTTTTTTGTCTATATTTTTTATTTTTATAAACCCAAGGAATATTTTATTTTATGGTTTTATTTAAAATATGAATTTATATGGATAAAATAGTTTATTTAAAATCTAAGAAACATTTGGAAAAGTAAATGGGATATTTTATTTTGGTGTTTTTTCATAAAAATTGTTATGGGTGTCGTGAATCTTCCCTCATGGCCCGCATCGTTACTAACCCAAGATCTCCTTCCATAGGTGAGAGGTCTATGACTAGTACTGGAAAGACATATCCCAAAAATGGAAGGCATTGCCCTAAAACCAAAACACACCCAAACTAGGTACACGAAAATAGTAAACAATAAATTAGAATAAAGTGAAAACTGAAAGTAAAATGGTCAAGTATACCAACACAACTAAAATGAAGGTACAAAAAGGAAAAAACCCAAAGTTTGTCTGTTAAGGATCATGCCTGAAGGGAAAGTACGACTTGTATCTTTAGCTCTTCATATCAACAGGTCACCTTTGAACACAATCTATTCCTGGCTCCCAATTCTCAGTAAAATTTGTTCATCCTCGACACATGACACAACAAGGTGTGGGAAAAGCCTGTGCAGTGGTGAGTATAACAATACCAAGTAGGAACCCCAAGACCCCCAATGGTCTTCAAGAATTCCACGAATGAAAAACCAGAAAGAAGGATCTTAATCATAAAGAACAATCTAAAAGACATCTCAAAATTGGTATATAACATAAACTGTAGGAATAATGGGAATTAGTCATAAATATATATCATATTATTGCATTAAGAAGTTTCACCACTGAACCATGATGAATTCATTCTATAGAAGATACACACTAGGTTGTAGGTCACTGATCCACACTGGTACGTAAGTCACTGATCCACATAGGGTCATAAGTCGCTTATCCACAAAAGGATTCTGTAAGGCAGGTCCACATTAGGTCAAGTTAATATTGATCCACATAGGGTTGTTAGTCATCAATCCACATATGTTCGTGAGTCACTAGTCCACGACGGGTCGTTGTATGGCTAGTTCTCATAGGGTTGCACTACTGTTGATACAAAAAGGGTGATATTCCTTTGATCCACATAGTGTCGTAAGTCGATGATCTATACAGGGTTGTAAGTCGCTGATCTAGACAGGGTCGATGTCAACATGACAACCGACCACAGGATTCCCACACTTGGTGTAGTTGAGTTCCATTGATTATTCTCTTCAAGCCATTGGTCATATTTCAACTACCACGAAGTCCGATGAAAAAGTAACCTAAAGTATTTCCATGTCATAAGAGTTCCAACACAACATATGACACATCAATCAAAAGATCAGTCTGTATGTTATAGGAATTTTAGTACTGAGGGCCCAGTTGGATTCGAGTTTGATCCTACCCAGATGTACTCCGTCTTTCTCCAAAACTCATGTGATGTATTTCAAAATTACTTCCTCGTCCTAAGGGTCCAAATGCTATATAAAGTTTGTGAAACACCCTGGGATTTTATGAGATATATTCTTTTTAATTCCATTGATATATTCTCATGTACGATACTCCCATATTAACTTGCGCTATATGAAACACCATATTAGTATGCAGTATACACAACAATATTATTGGCTCGTGTTACACACAATTTCATGTTCTTTTGGTAGAAAATATTCTACGCAACATTGGGTATAGATTTTTTTCAATGTATAAATGAAATAAGTTTTGATTATGTTATATGAAACACAAAAGGAAGAATGCACAACATGCAACCGGGACTTGTCTTGCATTACATGCAAGTGGGACTTTCCTCAATAGCATGTGTTGTATGCAATACCGATTTTCACTAAATGAGATATTATTATAGTATTATTATGAACCAACCATTATAAATAGAATTAAATAAATTTTGAATTTTATAACATTATGATTCATATTAAACATTTTCTAGATCATGATATTAGAAAAAGATAAAATTTTCGGGTAAAATAAGTATTTTTCAAAAAATGCAGTTTTGCTGCCTTTTGATGGAGCACCCATTTTAAATATAATTTTTAAAAATTTTATATGTTTAATTTTATAAAATAATCTAATTATTTTGAATCAAGATATAAAAATTTATGTTGGATAATGCTTTTGATATTTTTCTGATAACGTTCATATTTTGATGAATAGAATAAATAGGGTAAATTTTAGTTAAAAACAAATTTTCTCATCAAAATAATTTACATGGTTAAATTATAATATTTAATGGTTTTAAAGTATAAATAGAATATATTTTTACTATTTAATATAATTAATTTCATTATCATTATGTTTACATTGAATTGATATGTAAAAACATTTCAATATTTTGCAATGTTTTAACTTTTAAAACCCGTTTTCGCAACAACGTGATTAATTTTAAATTAAATAATGAAACTTCTGTGTCTTGAATTTGGAAAAATGGATTCCATATTTAGAATATGTAGGTCCAAATTATGTTAATAGGCTAATTATATTTTTTAGACATTATTAATGAAAACTACAGAAAATTTTATTTACCAAAGTTAAAGATAAATTAGGTAATTAAGGGTAAAAATAATATTAAAAAATTACTGTAACACGTGTCTTAATATAATTGGATGATTATATTTAGTCCTAAAATATACTTGGGTCTAAATTATATCTATTATAACCAACTTTTAGGTGATTAAGACCTTTAATTTATTTTTTTAAATGAAAGTGAAATATGTCTCACTCAAACATTAATAATTAAATTTTTATTAATATAAAGTTATACAAAATATTAATTCGGTTATAAATACTCAATTGAAAGCTAAAATATTTTTATTTATCATGGAAATTTATTTTTTAATTTTTAAGACATATATAATTACCTTAATAGATTATACATTAATGATGCATAAATCATTTATTTAGTGAAAAATCAGTAATATAGTTTTTATTAAAGTATTAATTCCAATAAAAGGCCCAAATAACTGCCCAAAACTTATTTTTTGTGTAAATATAAACCATAATAATACAAAGGTATAAATTATGACCATTTGGAGCCTTATTAATGAGATTATGACACTTATATTATTTTATTTTAAATGATGTCAAGTTATCACCTTCATATTTTAATAAACATACCATTTTAAAAGTTAAGTGTTTTAGAAAATAAATTAGATTAAAAGTATTATTATGAAATTTATTAGGTTTATAGTCATCATAATATTTTATTTTTAATTTTTATGCAACAAAATAGTATATTAAATAATTATACAAAAATGTTGTAGTACTTATTTTATTAAGGGAAATATCAAATAAATGGTTTTCAAAATATTAAAATAACTATTATATGAACTAATTAATATTCTCCACAAATTTTGTAGATGAATATGACATTTTAGAAACCTATTAAATATTTTGGTTTGATTATAATTTGTGTTTTTATTTTATTTAAATTCAAATAAATGAATAGTGTCAAAAAAGACACTATTGTTATTTTATAAAAATGACATATTATTAAAACATTTAAAAATCAAAAAAATATTTAAAAATTATCAATTGAAATTTATATAGTCTAAAATGTCATGAAGAATCTAGTTATATACAATTAATAATACATAAGTAATTATTTATAACAATTTATAATTTAAAATATTATTACCAAAAATAAAATTAAATAGATTAAACAAGGATAAATCAAGTTGATAAGGTTTAAAATAAAATCCCAACATGTCTAAATTTTATTGATTGATGCGATTAAAACCCTATCTCATATAATATTCTAATTTGAGTCATTTGTTAAGGTTTTACATGGGGTTTTTGATTATTATAAATTAATATTTTAGATATTTCCAAAAGTTCCCCTCTCCTCCATTATAAAAAGGCACCTCCTCCCTCTCCTCTTCACAACATTTTGAGCCATCATCCTCGACCAAACACTGTAGAAATCTCTTTTAAACTTCCCTAGAAACCTACTATTGGTTTTGGGATTCTTCCAAGGCCATCTTTAGCACCCTAAGAGGAGGTTAAGAAGAGGCTCTTCAAAGAATAGGTTATATCCTTTACTGATTCGTTCAAACATATTTCTTATTTTACTTCCTCTATATGGGTTGTTTCATTATTAAGTAATAAAACAGCCTCACTTGCTTACTAATATGTTATTATGAATATGAAAAAACCATATTCAATCTTCTATCCATCTTATGAAAAAATTAAATCACCAGGCGTGCATACGTACGGTTTACCATCTCCACGTCGTGGGGTAATATTTTATTTCATCACTAACATACCTGGATGGGTATAAGGACGAAAGAAATAACTATATATGATTATTGTAAATTGATATTTGTTACAAAATATTTTACCCCATACACTTCAATACAATTCCACAATCATGGTAATGATATCATCGCTCGTACGTACATACGACCTACTGTCTCAATGATGTGATGTGACTCGTTCTACAAGATAGTCATTGAATAAGGATTATATAAATGAATTTCATGAATTAATATGATATATTTTACACTAATTCACTTATTTAAATGATGTATATATAACCTAAAAATAGGAATAATAATTTATTTGACAAAACATGCATAAGAACATAAAGCAATGAACACCTGAATAACAAGTAGCAATGAAATATTACTAATAAGAAGATAAGAATATGACCATATATGATATCATAACAATGAATATGATTCTGGAATAAGTCAATCACATTATTTAAATCATTATATAGGAGGTTCAGATATGTAGAAAGAATATCAGACCTAAGGTAAGGGATAATTTCATCTAACTTTTATTTTTGTGAGACATATGGCTTAATCACCAACTATTTATTTTGTATAGTGTTTATGATTACCATGCATGTTTTAAGATTTCTATTATAAAGAATATTATATTTACATATTTATGTCATTTTCATTATTTTATGACATGTATGATTCCACAGATTATTTTTGAAAAGGGATAATAATTTCAATCTCATTCTTATCCAAGATTGTTTATTCGTAAGTATTTACTACAGTTATATTAATAATCAATGGACATTTTTTCAAAAAAAATCATAAAAAGCTTAATATTCATCTTTGTTTGTTTAAAGTCATGTTTACCTATTTTGACTTTTACTATTATGAAGGGAAGTAATATTTGTTTTGTTTACCATACGATGTACATTTTTACTTTTCCAGCAAAAGTGTGAGAGAATGTTTTTTAGTTATACGATGTGAATGGATTTTTACAGTTTCATAACACCATATTTTAATGAATCTTCCCTTACATGATTACATGATTATTTTTAACAAAATCCTTTTCTTTTTTAATTACATGTAATTTTGGGAAAAGAAAATTATTTTGAAGAAGAAAATATATTTTCCTAAAGAATTCATTTCATGTGTTTTATCAAAACTATTTTCCATTTATAATGACATTTTTTAGTATGTTTACGTTTCAAGTATAATGTCTAAATTATTTAAATGTTTTTATTTTTATTATGATGATATGATATCCATTTTATTTATATAGATTATGTTATGATGGGATGATGTTTATAAAACTCATTTTATTCTTTGGGTTATGAAGAATGATTTATGTTTATTTTGTGGCACACGAAATAATGATTTCAATATGATATGGGTGAGACCTATATCTCCCTCCAATTAATTGGGTAAATATTTACATCTCATGAGAGAGAAAAGGCTAGAAGGGTAAGTAAAATCATGTTCATTAATACAGAGGTGGAAAGACAAGTAAACTCGGTTGAGTAATGGACTTTGTCCACTATGATGGTCTTGGCAGCAATTCCTGGGCTACTATGGAAAACATAACATGTGCTTAATTATTTTCCATAATTACTTGTTTTATCTCCATTCTATTTTATCATGATTACTGTTCCTTTATGATCTATTCCTTATGTACTTCCATTATTTATGTCATTACTCATGATTTTGATGTTTTCTGTTCATGGTTTTACGTTCAAATGTTTATGGGTTGTTTTATGTTCTCCATGTTTTACCTTACTGAGAATTTGAGCTCACACTTTATATGTTTTCTTTCCCCAAGAATTAAAGAAATGTTTTAGGTATGAAAACAAAAGGGAAATATCTTTATGGGAGATTTTGAAGATCTGTCACCATGATTAGAAGACTATGTTCTATGTTTCTAAAGACACTAAACTAATACGGTCTTTGGGTATCTTTTTTTATGTATTCAATATTCTAAAAAAGTAATGTAATGTCCATGTACATCCACCTTCGGGTCTCTACTTTTGGTATCAGAGAGAAGGTTTATTTTACCTTTGGAAACTAGGATGCGAAAACTATAGTGAGATCTATAGAGATATTCCTATGGTATGTCTAGCGATGTTCTTAAGGTTAATTATATGTATAGGTCATAGTCCTAGAATTATGATAACGATCGTATAATTAATCCTAAGATGTTAGATATTGAAGGTACTCCTACTTTATTATGTTGTTTTCCTAGCATGATTTTTTCCTCTCATACTCTTCTTTTTGGGTTTTAGATGATGGATAAAACCCGAAGGAACTGTGTTGATCAATGTAATGGAAAATGCAATGATTGTACTCATGAAAAAACCAATGTTATTGGAGATGGAGTGAAAAATCTAATTTCTATACTTACACAAGCTATGAATCATTCTGGACTTCCAAATGGGCAGAGAAGGGAACAATATTCTGTTGAGTCCTTCATGAGGCAACATCCACCTTCATTCAATGGGTCTTCTGACCCACTAATTGCTGAACAATGGATCTATACCATTGAAAAGATATTTTCCATACAGCACTTTTCGGAACATGAGAAATTCATTTTGGCTGTTTACTATATAGAAGGTGAAGCAGTCCAGTGGTGGACTATAATTAAGAATACAAGGACCCAAGATGAAACTAAATCCATGGAATGGGAAAAGTTCAAGAACATGTTTCTAAATAAGTACTACCCACATATTCTTATAACAAAAATGGAAATTGAGTTCCTTGATCTTAAGAAAAAGGATTATGGATCTATTGGTATATATGAGGTGAATTTTAAAAGGCTTTCAATGTATGCATCTTGATTTATCATCCAATCTGAAAGTAAAGTTGATCGATTCATTAGTGTCTTAAAACCAAGTTTTTGAAGGTAATTATCTATAAGAAACATCAATAGCTCTGAATAGATTGTGAATTTTGGTATCAAGGTAGAACTAGAAGTTGGTGTAACATATCCATCTCATGGTTTTTAGAAGAATCAAAAGATAGAGGTCAAGGAAAAATCTCAAAAAAATGGTAAAAAGAAGATGAATGTTTCTTTATGATCATAGTGTGGAAAGAAACATGATGGAGATTATCTTAAAAGGACTTCAAAATGTTTTAAGTGTGGAAAGGAAGGTCATCGAGTAGTTGAGTTCC
The DNA here is from genome assembly GCA_963277665.1 of Viscum album. Lineage (NCBI taxonomy): Eukaryota > Viridiplantae > Streptophyta > Magnoliopsida > Santalales > Viscaceae > Viscum > Viscum album. The sequence continues at coordinate 939,508,497 of OY728153.1, forward strand.
GAAGTAATGGTAAAAAGGTAACTAATGACGTGAATAGAGAAAAGACTATAGAGAATGCACCACTAACACTTCAATGCTACTGGTGAATGGAATTTGTCCATTATGCTAACCAAGGCCCTAATTCAAGGGTTAATGATGATTGACATCAACAACCTCTTAAGGAAAAGGACAAACGGAAGTCACATGTGATCACTATTGGTGATGTCGAATATGACAATAAATTCGTGGAATGATTAAGTGTTTATGTAATGGGATTCCAAAATAGTGTTGTGGAATCTCATTTATAGTATCATGGAATATTGGAATATCTATGTATTGGTTTTCAATAATTGTATGGTACCGGTAACCATGAAAAGTGATTGAAATATTTTTGGAAAGTAGATGATATGTGCATAATGAACTGATAAGGAGAAAAATATGTTTGATAGTATTAATGAGCTCATGGATGATATAAAGACAAAGTGACATCATGGTTTGAATATATAGAAATTTTGGGATTTTGGTATATAAAAAATGTTAACTTTTAAAAATATTCATTTTTTCACTAAGGTTATATGGTAATTCATGTTTCAAGAGAATAAATGATTAAGTTATTCACATTTTTGGAATGTGACCCACAAGATATATCATATTATATATGGGGGATAAATTCTTGTATTCCCATTCTTGGTAGATGACCTTTCTAGTAATCGTTTTCTTTATACTATGATTTTGGACCGATGTATTTTGGATAAGCCTAAAAATTGGAATTGATTAGGTTATACATGAGATAGTATTGTTTAATGCTAGAACATTTTTCATATTATTGATGGAATGTTATAATAGTATAGTTTTTTAAAAAGGACAACCTGCAGGACGGGTGATAACCCATCGCGTTGGAAAATGCTGTGGGAATCAAACCCACAATCGAAGTGAGACATGAAATTATCTCCTACCATTGGCCTACATGAATTCCCTAGTTAGTAGAAACAAGTTTTATTTTATTATGTGGTATGATAGATGAATTATAAATCCATTTTTGGAAACAGATACTATTAATATCACCATATATGGACTTATGTATATTTAATAACTTTTGCTAACCTTTTGTTTGAGACCAATGGAATGACCTATTATTCTATTTCATGATCTTCTAACACTTCAAGAATGAAAAAATCAACTTCATTTATTTAAATTAGAGATGAAGTTTAAATTGTTCATGGAATGACCAATGATGATATTACACTGAAATCAAGTAAGTATTTCTCATGAAAATATTCATCAAAATTAGGGAAGTGAACTTGAAAACCAAAAATGTTGTCCTAGTACCCTCATACCTGATGAATTGGAAGGTTCCTTAGACTATCAAAAATTTATTTCTTTGTAATTGTTGGATTTTTCATTTCCATTTCTTCTACCACTCTTCATCAAAAGTTGATCGGTAGATTTCTCTTCCATATCCATGTTTTCACCTATGTTGTTCTATGTGGAAACCGAATGGTAAGTTACTTTGGGTGACCGTTATGATTGTAAATTTCCTTTTTAAAATTATGTTGTAGTATTCCTTTTTATGATGTGGGTTTCGATGAAAGAAACTATCAAGTAGTAAACCATTTATAAACCCGATGAATTTCGAGGGCGAAATTCATTTTACGGGGGGGGGGGTGGAATGTAACACCCCTAGATTTAAATGAGAAATATTTTTTTAAATTTCTTTGATATCTTCTATTGTACTCTATACCAAGATTATCTTTCACAATACGCAACACTGTATTATTTTTCATTATATGAAACAATATTCTTGGCTCGTGTTACACACAATTTCATGTTCTTTTGGTAGAAATTATTCTACGCAAAATTGAGTATTGATTTTGTTCAATGTATAAATGAAATAAGTTTTGAATATGTTATATACAACACCAAAGGAAGATTTCACTACACACAACCCTGACTTGGCTTGCATTACATGCAAGAGCGACCTTTATCAATAGTGTGTGTTGTATGTAATACCGACTTTCACTAAATAATATATTATTATAATATTATTTTGAACTAGCATTTATGAATATTATAAACTACATTTTTAATTTTATTACATTATCATTCAATTTGATCATTTTCTAGATCATGGTATGAGAACAAAATAAATTTTTTGGGTAAAATAAGTATTTTTCAAAAAATGCACCTTTTCCTCCTTTTGATGGAGCACCCATTTTAAATATAATTTTTAACAACTTTATAAGACAAATTTTACAAAATAAACTTATTATTGTGAATAAGTATATAAAAATATATGTTGGATAATGTTTTGATTTTTTTCTGATAACTTTCATATTTTGATGAATAGTAAAAATACGCTAAATTTTAATTAAAAACAAATTTTTTCATCAAGATAATTAATATAGTTAATTTACAATATTATATGGTTTTAAAGTATAAATAGAATATATTTTTACCATTTAATATAATTCATGTCATTATCATTAATTTTACATTGAATTCATAGGTAAAAACATTTCATTTTTTTCTATGCATTAACTTTTAAAACCCATTTTCTCAATATCGGGATTAATTTTTAATTAAATACTATAAATTAAGTGTCTTTAATTTAGAAAAATTGATTCCATATTTGGAATCAGTAGTTTTAAATTATGGTAATAGGCTAATTTTATTTTTTTTAGACATTATGAATATTAACTACATTAAATTTTATTTACCATAGTTAAATTAAATTAGGTAATTAAGGGTAAATATAATATAATACAATTACCCTAACAGATGTATTAATGTATTTGGTAGATTAACTTTAGTCTTAAAATATACTTGGGTCGAAATGGTAAGTATTAGAACCCACTCGTATGAGGTTAAGACCTCTAATTTATTTTTAAAATGAAATTTAAATATGTCTTACTCAAACTTTAATAATTAAAATATTTTTAATATAAGGTTATACCAAATATAAATTCTGTTATAAATAATCATTTTAAAGATAAAATGTTTTTAATTTATAATGGTAATTTATTTGTAGTTTTTATGAAATATATAATTACCTTAATAGCTTATATATTAATGATGAAAAAATTATTTATTTAATGAAAAATCAATAATATAGTTATTATTAAACTAATAATACACATTAAAGGCCCAAATACCTGACCAAAACGCATTGGTAGTGTGTCTATAAACCATAACCATCCAAAGGTAGAATTTGTGACCATTTTGTTGCCTTAAAAAAGAGATTATGACACTTATATTATATTATTTTAAATGATGTCAATGTTGTCACCTTCATAATAGAATAAACATAACATTTTAAAAGTTTGGTGTATTAGAAGATAAATTTAATTAAAAGTATTATTATTAAATATATTAAATTTATATTCATTATAATATTTTATTTTTAATATATATTCCACAAATTAGTATATTAATTAAATATAAAAAATGTTTCAGTAATTATTTTATTAAGATAAATATCAAATAAATGGTTTCAAAAATATTAAAATAAACATTATATGAACTAATTAATATTTTCCACGAATTTTAATGATGTATATGACATTTTATGAACCTATAGAATATTTGGGATTGAATATACTATCTGTTTATATTTTATTTAAATTCTAATAAATGAATATTGTCAAAATTGACACTATTGTTATTTTATAAAAATGACAAATTATTAAATTGTTTACAAATCAAAAAAATATTTAAAAATTATATATTGAAATTTATATGGTCTAAAATGTCATAAAATATCCAACCTTGGAAAATTCACAACGCATAAGTAATTATTTATAACAAATTAAAATTTAGAATATTATTACCACAAATAAAATTAATTAGATTATATAAGGATAAATCAAGTTGATAAGGTTTAAAATAAAATTCCAACTTGTCTAAATTTTATTGGTTGATGATATTTAAAACAAATATCATCTAATATTTGTATTTTAGTCATTTGTGGAGGTTTTTAAGTGGGGTTTGAGTTTATTATAATTTAATATTTTATAGGTTTCCAAAAGTGCCACTGTCCTCTCTTATAAAAAGGCACCTCCTCCCTCAACCTTTCACAATATTTGGAGCCTTCATGATCGGCAAAATCCTGTCCATTTCTCTTCTAAACTTCCCTAGAAACCTACTATAGGTCCTTGAATTCTTGAAAGTCCAAATTTAGGCCCCTTAGAGGAGGTTAATAAGAGGCACATTGAGGAAGAGGTAATATATCCTTTACCAATTCTTTCAAACTTATTTCTTCTTCTACTTCCTCTATATGAGTTGTTTAATTATTAAGTAATAACTCCAATATCACTTGTATACTAATATTTTATTATGAATATGAAACAAACATATTCTATCTTCTATCCATCCTATGAAAAATTGAAATCACCACACGTGCGTACGTAGTGGTTATCGTCTCCACGCCGTGGTGTAATCTTTTATTTCATCACTAACATACATGGATGGGTATAAGGATTGAAAAAATAACTATATATGATTATTGAAATGTTATATTTATTATGAAATATTATACATGATACACTTAAATACAATTCCACAATCAAGAGAATGATATCATCGCTTGTGTTTACATACGACCTACCGTCTCCACAATGTGATGCGATTCGTTCTACATGATATTCATTAATTATGGATGATATAAATGAATTGAATGAATAAATACGATATATATTACACTAATACCATTATTTAAATTATTTATCTATAATCTAAAAATATAAATAATAATTTATTCGACAAAACACGCATAAGAACATAAAGCAATGAACACCCGAATAACAAGTAGGAATGAAATATTACTAATAAGAAGATAATATATGACCATATATGATATCATAAAAATTAATATGATTCTGGAATAAGTCAATGAAATTATTTAAATCATTATACAGGAGGTTTGGATACGTACAAAGCATATTAAACCTAAGGTAATGGATTATTTAGTATCACTTTTATTTCTGTGAGACATAAGCCTTAATCACCAACTATTTATTTTGTATGGTGTTTATGTTTACCATGCATGTTTTAAGTTTATATTATGACTAATATTATATTTACATGTTTATGTAATTTTCATTATTTTATGACATGTATGATTCCACAGATTATAATTGGTAAGGGATAATTATTCCAATCTCATTCTTATCCAAGATTGTTTACTAGTAAGAATTTACTGGGGTTATATTCATAATCAATGTCCATTTTTTCAATTTTTTTTTACTATTCTTCCATGTTTTTTAAATTCATGTTTACCCCGTTTTTTCATTTACTATGATGAATGGAAGGAGTCTTTCTTTTGTTTACCATAAGATGAACTTTTTGTCTTTTCTGGAAAAATTACGAGGAGATTGATTTTTAATTATACGACATGAATGGATTTTTACGGTTTTATAACGCCTTACTTTCATGAAGCATCCTCTACATGACTCCATGATTATTTTCAAAAAAATAATTTTCTTTTAAAATTGTGTGAAATTTTGTTAAAATAAAATGATTTTGAAGAAGAAAGGAAATTTTCCTCATGAATTCATTTCATGTGTTTTATCAAAAATATTTTCCATCTATGCTGAAATTATTTAGTATTTCTATGTTTCAAGTATAATGCCTCTATTATTTACATGGTTTAATTTTTCTTATGATGAAATGATATCCATTTGATTTATATGGATTATGTTATGATGGGATGATATTTATGAAACCCATTTTATTATTTGGGTTATGATGAATGATTTATGTATATTTTTTGTCACATGAAATAATCATTTCATTATGAGATATGTGGGACCTATATCTCCATCCAATTTATTGGGTAAAGATTTATATCTCATGAGATAGACATGGATGTAAAGGTAAGTAAAATATGGTCCACTAATACAGGGTTGGAACGGTATGTAAACCCGGTTCAGTAATGGACTTTGTCCACTAAGATGGTCTTCGAAGCAATGCCTTGGCTACTATGAAAATTATAACTTGTGATTAATGGTTTTCCACAATTACATGTATTATTCCCATGCTATATTATCTTGATTAATGTTATTTTATGATCTACGCCTTACATACTACCAATATTTATGTCATTACTCATGATTTTGATGTTTTATGTTCATGGTTTTATGTTAAAATGTCTATGGGTTGTTTTACGTTATCCATGTTTTCCCTTAACTAGAATTTTTGCTCACCCTTTATATGTTTTATTTCCCCAGGATTTAAAAAAAGGTTTTAGGTAAGGATACAAAAGGGGAAGATCTTTATGGGAGATGTTGAAGATCTTTCACCATGATTAGAAGACCATGTTCCGAGTTTACAAAGACACTAAACTAATACGGTCTTTGGGAACTTGTTTTTGTCGTGTATTATGTATTCCGCAAAAGTAATGTAATGTCCATGTACGTCATGATTTGGGTCTCTATAGTTTTTCAATCAGGTGACTAGTATATGAGTTACACAAGTTTTAGTGAAACAAGGTCGGTTAGATGCAGCCTGGTTGGCGCGTTGGGCCCACGGGTCCAGTCCGGTTGGAGGGCCCGACCTGTGGTGTAGGATGGTTCCCCCAGCTGGCAGTATGAGTGGGATACCTCCTTCCCTTATGAAATGGAAGGATTAGACAACCATTTGGAATCTATCCATGTAACCTGAGTTGGCCTCTCATCTCCCCACAGGGTGCTGGAACGCCGCATCTTCCACCCACTGCAGCCCAGCTAGCTTTAACTCATGCTGCTGTGGCACTTTTGGGAACCACCGTTCCATCATTGCAGGCTCGGCCGGTTGAGGCCTCCGGTTTTCAGCGCCACCCCCAGTCGTTGGCACCGCCACGCTAGCCAGAGCTTCCGTGGGCCACCATAGATTCTCTGGTTGTCCAATTTCATTCCCATCTCTACCTAAAGAAATATAGAGTCATTGACTTCACTATGAATCTTACAGAAATTCCTTATTACCTCATTCCCCAGTAATACATAAATAACAAAAAAAACCAAAAAAAAATATGGAGGTTTCAATCCTTGTTCATTGGATTGTGCCCTCTATGTTACAGTTTTAACTTGGATAATGCATTGATCATTATTTGAAAAAAAAAATTTCCCAAATCAAACCCCAAATCAACCACTAAAAAAAAGGAATCACATATCAACCCATTAGTTAGTTGATCTGTTGTCTTCGTATATATCAATAACTTAAAGAGTAAATCAAATAAACAAATAATCAATTTAAACCCACTACCTTGAACACATTGGATTAACAGATGATTAAAGAAGATAATATTCTATTCGAAGATGTTCATCAGTGTTCATTGGTCTCCTGATCAAATCCTCAATTGCATAGTTCGTTCCTCTTTCTTTGTTGTAGAAGTTTTTCTTCCAGCACTTCGTCAAGACTTCTCCCGTGGGGTCTTAAATCTCATTCCAAGGGTTTTTTTAATAAAATAAAGTCCCCCCAAATTTTGATTAATTAATATGGTTCATTAACGAATATCCGTTAATCAACCTATTAAACACATGGTGTTTGTGGTTACACAACCAGTGTAATAGTTCATTTAATGACTGTCACTTAATTTCTGACCGACTCTATGGTCTAGCCACAATCACTCAACAGTTTCAAAACGATTAAAATAACTTCTTTAGTTATTTTATTATTTTTTCTAAAATTATGAAAAATAACATTTTTTTATGAATTTTTTTGAAATTTTTTTAGCTTTTCCTATGTTAATCAAGGCACTGAAAATTTAGTGGTGCCCTCATATTTTCAATCTGAGCACCGGTTCAAACGAGAGAAATCCCCACTGTCACGTTAACTGAACATACCTTAAAAAAGTTCAAAATTCTATTTAGGTCCCTCTAGGAATGGAAATCAATTTCCTTCAATTTTTTCAGTCTTGTAAAAATACTATTTAATAAATAAAATATTTATGTGGAAATTTTGATTTCTTTACATTCTCCCCACCTTAGTGATTTACATCCCTGAAATCCACCATAAAGGATAAGAAAACAAATGGGCGTACTGAGCATGAATCGAAGCCTCCCACTCCCATGTACTCTCCCGAAGGATCCCGTGCTACCTCGAAACACACAATAGAGGGATTGACTACCCCTGTAGGACCCACTCATGTCGATCATCTCTCCCTTCCAGGAACTCTATGAATTTCACCCCATCATCAATGTCTATATATCCCTAGTCGATGACATGTAATGGATCATACACGTATATATTAAGCCATGACAAGTGGAAAACGTCATGCACCCTATGCTTCTATGGGGTATGATCTAGGAGGTACACCACCCCACTAACTCTACTAATAATTTGAAAAGTTAAAAGGTGTCACGAACCGAATCTGGTAGCCTTCAAACTCGGCACCCGACCCGGTCCATGGCAAGACCCGAAGGGTGTTCCCGATCCCCACGGGCTGGCACAAGTGCCCGGGTATCATAAAATGAAAATTGGGAACGATTTACCCGAGTTTATAAACATAAAACAACAAAAGTATCCAATGAAACAAATCTGGAGTTTTCAAACCAAACAATCATTTACAAAAATTCAGAACTGAATTACATGGCTTAAAACAACTCAAAAGGTCTATACCAAAGTTACAAATCCAAATAAGGACAGCCCAAGAACCCTCATGGCAAGGGGCACCGCCCACAAGCCACCTCCACAAGACTTCACCACCAAGGACCTTCTAGAAACCCGAACCACTGGAACAAAAAAAACTGTACCCAACCTGCGACAACAAAAACAACCATGTCTACTTACACCCAAGGGTGTAAGTAGGGTGTGAGCCAACGCCCAGTAGGATACAACCACTAAGATATTCCATGTGATAAACATTTAAAGACGAAAAGCATGCAAGTTTTCAAAAACATGAAAATCTAGTTAAAATTTCTAAAAGATGCTACTTTGAATAAAAACAGTTTTCAAGTGGGCTATCATTAAGAATCAACACTTTTAGAAAAAAATTCAACACTACTGAATTTTCCAGCCAACTATACCGTATGCCGACGGTAAGTACAAAGTAAATAATGAGCACAAGAAATAGGAAGTAACACCTAGGCACTAGCTAGCTGTGGGTCCCAGGTACCTCGTATCTCGGTGAGAGTAACCATCACAAATATCCATTCTTGTGCACGAGACACTAGTAGGGAACATACCCATAACCTAGTGGTTCCCAATCATCATCATCATAGTTTAGTTAGAGTTGTAAGCGTCAATCTTGCTAAGTGAAACTGAGGCCAAACCCCACAGATTCACTAGCATACTAGTACACGTCCACCCACCTAGATACCCAGGTTTTCCCCTTGTGCTCAAACATGTTCAACACGTCAAGAAATGTACATTGAACATGAAAATATCATTTCCACGTCACAAATTCACCAAAAACCCCATATGTATATCACACAAGTCACAAAAATCCATTTTTCATTCAAAATGATTTTGAAATCCGAATCACACCAAAATAGCCCACCACACATTTCAAATTTCTTCAACACTTCCACAAAACCATTAAACAATTTTATAAAACAATTATAAGATATTTAAACTCATATAACAGCCCACACACATGGAATATAACACTTCTTTCATATTCAAAAATTCAATTTTTCACATCACACTCACACAAAACACTCCACATCACTTTCACATCACTTTCACTCCAAAATATCTCCTTCAAACAATTTAATAAAATATTTCCAAGATGATACATATCACATAACAGACTTTTCACAAATGAAATGGACCTTTTAAAAATATACTCCTACCAAAACAGTTTGCTGATATAGTTTCACCTATTACACAACCCAATAAAGCATTCAAAACTTTCATAAAACAATTATAAAGAGTATACCCAAACTTTGCACATAAAATCCATTTCAAAAATCTCTTTTTAAGCCAAAATCACACCAAGACCCTACCAAAACAGAATTTTCATCCCAATAAACATGAAATAATCCACATTCAAATGTTATATAATCACGTTGAATAATATCACAAAAGATACCCATGAGAACACACAAATCCATAAAACACTTTCAAAGAGTATAACAAGGTTATACAAATAAAACCATTCAAATACACCCCATTTTTAGGCCCACATGGAACTATATCATTACCTAACCATAATTGGCATCCCCTTTCAACAACTAATAAATCACTTCCAAATTTTACAAAACTACCACAAGATATAACACATGAAATACATTTGAAAAATACACACTTCAAGAAAAAATGTAACATTAAAAACAAATGCTTTACTATTGCAACCAAAAATGGTTTTCTCATAATTCATAGCACATAAGGAACATGAAAAATTATTTAATCAAGCAAACTAACTCATCATTAAATGGTTACCCACGGAATCACCTACCGAATGTGTCGAAACCCTCAAATATTGGGACGAAACATCAACCGCATGACCGCCGCACCTCAAGGAAGTAAAAAGAAACCTAAAACCTCAATATTTCACCCAAAATACAGTAATTTAGAACCTATGAACAAACCCTAACTTCTGGAATTTTTTTATAATTCATGAATTAGGAAAGAAACCCTAAGCAATTTGAATGAGGAAAGAAATAGACTCACCTACTTGAAAATCCTGAATTAATCACTCCAAAAACAATAGTTTCTGAAATTAAAAATAGAACAAATTTAGGGATTCTTCTAACAAGATATAGGAGGTAATTTGGGAAGTTGAATGGAGGGGAAAAAGTAAGATTTTAGTGAGTTAAGAAGGGATGAAGTTACCTCTTTAATTCTGGCCGATTTGAGACACCGTATGAAGATCATCCCTAATTCGAGATATCAAAGAGCTCCAAGGAGGGGGGGAAGACAATGGTAGCGCGCCTGGGTTTCTTAGGGTCTAGTGGGAGGTGGAATCACCAAAACAACGCAAATATTGAAGGAGATATAAAAAATTTAAAAATTATTTTTAATGCAGGAAATGGGCCTTCGGGCAGGCCCAATATCTTAAATAAAAACCCATATCCACCATGATTATGGATTTATAAAGGCTCCAAATTTATATTTTTGTGTTAATAGGTCAGAGGAGACCATTTAGAAATTGTAATGAAGTAAAAATATAAAAAAAATGATAAAGTTATAAAGGAAATAAATTTTATTTTTAAATCTGGAATTGGGCTCGCGGTTTGGCCCAATTCATGAAAACTCATATATTTCTCCATAAAACCTTTGGAAACCATCCAAAACAAAAAAAATGAAAGGAAAATAAATGAAATTTAACTTCAAAATAATTCATGTATGTGACAATTCTCCCCACCATGAAAACTTTCCATCCCCGGAAAGCTACAGAAAGGCCAGATACGAAAGCCAAACCGAACTGATAAACCAAGATGTACTCCCTTTCCAGGTTTCGCCCCCAAAGGCCAAAACACCTCCATTGATCAATTAAGGAAGGAATAATTCACAAAAAAATCATACACCACTTCCCTGAAACAATCAATCACATTCAGGCTTTATCCCAAAGGAAAACACCTTAAACACTATCAGAACAAGACTCAAGAAATTCACTCAAACGAACAACAACATCGAACAATGTTACACATACCTTGCTATAACTAAACCATTGGGCACTCTCCAATCTCAATGGTTACTCAAGGAAGATTTAGGTAGATTGATAGATCCAAATGAGACTATATACCACTAATCCTTGAACATGGATAAATCTAAGTTATCGGTACGGAAAAAAAGGCTCCCCACCATAAGAACCAACAATCTTAATCGACCAGCATGGGCCGGTACAGAAAGACCCCAAAATATAAAGTGTTGGGACAACCACATGGTTAGTCTGCATGGTTTGGGAAACCATGAACTAACAGTGGAGATTCTTCTATCTACATGGTTTTTTTGGGGGGGGGGGGCATGGTCACTACTAACCAAGTGTAAACCGTGTGGTCAACCTGTCTAGCCAAACTTCATACCTTTCTCTAAAGACTCAATGGAAACCAAAGTGGGAGGGAATAACATTGTGTGATGACATGGGTACAAGACCCTCCACCTATTTCCACCGAACGGGAACAACAGAAGAAATATGATGACACCATAGGTTTAAACTCTTATTATATTTCATATTGAGGATAGGATTTTGTACAAGGGTTTAAATGACACTGGGATTTCCCCTGACTATGCGCCAGCTTTTCTCTGGGACCTATGGCTGGAGCTCAAAATATCGAAGCATCTTTGGCCTCATAGTTAGGATTTGGAAACCACCTGAATGAGAATTATTCTTTCATTGCAAACAACAACTACACCGCAATCCCCCCGATAAGTTTTTTTTCCAAGACATAACACATTCCAAACTCACTTTACCATAACTCTATATTTCACTGAAACAAGGGATTAGAAGATGTACACACATCATACCTTGTTTGTTCGGGTGAGAAACAATAGAAGTAAATAACACTTATACTCAACTTCCTCTAAAATGGAATATTTTTTTATGTTTTTTTTCAAGGGAGACATTCTCCCAACATAATAGAGACTCTCAGATGATCGCCCAACTTTCACCTTTACAGTCAATCGAGCACATGCCATCACAAGGAATCACTGAACATGACCATTACGACTGATATAAACAATGAATAGAGAGGTAACTTGTACAACATCCCAAAACAACACAAAATTCTAGAAAGTGGCCATAATATCCTCTCATGACCAGATTTCCCACAATAGTAGTTTAACATAAAATCCTTCTTCGAAGAGACTATGAAGGACTGAGAGTTCCTCTTAGACACTATCCAAATACTCATCCATGCTAACAAACCCAGAACACTTCCACCTTCGAAAAATTAGGAAACTTAAGAGGCTAAGATCACTTTCAACCATCCATAATCAATCTCCCACTACAAGAGGATACACAAAACCATTAAAGGAAAGGGTGTATACTCAATCTAAAAATCTCAAGAAAAGGATTCCTTATATTGATCAACTAGAGGATTTTCCAATGGAGAAACAATCTGGGTTGCGCTTCAGTTATGCATTAAACTTTAATGGGGGTGTACCTTATCCAATGGGAGAACCCAAGGACCCAACAAACCTGGTCCATTGGTCAAAAAAAGCCATAAACCAGATCCAAACACATGAAGGGGACTATCGTAAAGGCATCCCAAAACATTTTTCAAAAGAGACCACTAACCGTCCCCACAACACAGCTTACCCACCAAACACAAACCCAAAAAACAGTTCAAACAGAAGGGGTTCTTGGAATCAAATCATCCCACAACATCAACATTTTCAAAAACTCAAAATACAAACCATACAAAAATATTCATAAAGACATCTTGTTTTTCTTTAAAAGTAATTCTTTGGGAACAACCAGTTTAGCAGTAAGCATATCCACCAGTGGTACCCCATGGGCCTCAAACATGCATGTTTTTGTGCCACACCAGACACCCTCCTCATATCCATCCCGGCACTCATCCAGTCATGCCATCTACCATCCATCATCCCATATAACCCCATGAATGTGGTCTCTAAGGGAAATACCAAAGGTTAAAACAAAAATTCTTTCCACTTTTCAAAAACAAAAAGGTCAACCAACACAGCCTTTTTTTCTCATAACTGCTAACTATGAGATCAAAATCCCAACTCACATCTTACAAAAAATTTCAAAAAGTCACAAACATTTTTAAAATAACTCACTTTCAAGATATTCACATCAATTTCAAAACATCTCATCCCATTAAAACACACTCTGATTGTTTAGAAAACTCTATTGGAAACACTTTTCAAAACCAACATCAATATAGTTCCTACTTTCAAAGTGGTGTAAGCACACCATTTTATATTTCAAAACAATTCTGAAAATTAAGTTCCAACATTTCATAAACCAAACCATTCCCTCTTTATTTGAAAATCATTTCACAAAAACTTTACACTTCTTAAAACCAAAGTGGTAAGGTTTCAAAACCTAAGCACAAAACAGTGCAAGAGGAAACTAGTTTCAGTGGGTGACTTGGAAATATGGTTGGCAGCCATATTCCAATCACCTCACTGTCACAGAGAGTGTTCTAGGGAATATCCTTGGCTCCACATGGCTTTCCAGGCCTTGCGAGCTCACTAGGACCATTAACCCAACACTCTTTTCATTTCCCTTAGTCATCATCGAACCATGAAAACCGAAGGACTTAGATAAATACCGATTTCTCTTGGAAACTTGAATCCCATTATGAGGTGTGGTGATCAGGCACACTACCCATAACTATAATTCCATGTCCCAACAATCCTAACTCCATACTATCCCGACTCTTCCCCAAATAACATGACCCAAAGAGTTAACCTGAACCTGCCTCTGATACCATTTTGGCACGAACCGAATCTGGTCGCCTTCAAACTCGGCACCCGACCTGGTCCATGGCAAGACCCGAAGGGTGTCCCCGATCCCCATGGGCTGGCACAAGTGCCCGGGTATCATAAAATGAATATTGGGAACGATTTACCCGAGTTTATAAACATAAAACAACAAAAGAATCCAATGAAACAAATCTGGATTTTTCAAACCAAACAATCTTTTACAAAAATTCAGAACTGAATTACATGAATTAAAACAACTCAAAAGGTCTATACCAAAGTTACAAATCCAAATAAGGACAGCCCAAGAACCCTCATTTCAAGGGGCACCGCCCACAAGCCACCTCCACAAGACTTCACCACCAAGGACCTGCTCGAAACCCGAACCACTGGAACAAAACAAAACTGTACCCAAACTGCGACAACAAAAACAACCATGTCTACTTACACCCAAGGGTGTAAGTAGGGTGTGAGCCAATGCCTAGTAGGATACCACCACTAAGAGATTCCATGTGATAAGAATTTAAAGACGAAAAGCATGCAAGTTTTCAAAAACATGAAAAGCTAGTTACAATTTCTAAAAGATGCTACTTTGAATAAAAATAGTTTTCAAGTGGGATATCATTAAGAATCAAAACTTTTAAAAAAAATTCAACACTACTGAATTTTCCAGCCAACTATACCGTATGCCGACGGTAAGTACAAAGTAAATAATGAGCACAAGAAATAGGAAGTAACACCTAGGCACTAGCTAGCTGTGGGTCCCAGGTACCTCGTATCTCGGTGAGAGTAACCATAAAAAATATCCATTCTCGTGCACGAGCCACTAGTAGGGAACATACCCATAACCTAGAGGTCCCCAATCATCATCATCATAGTTTAGTTAGAGTTGTAAGCGTCAATCTTTCTAAGTGAAACTGAGGCCAAACCCCACGGATTCACTAGCATACTAGTACACGTCCACCCACCCAGATACCCAGGTTTTCCCCTTGTGCTCAAATATGTTCAACACGTCAAGAAATGTACATTGAACATGAAAATATCATTTCCACTTCACAAATTCACCAAACAGCCCATACGTATACCACACAAGTCACAAAAATCCATTTTTCATTCAAAATGATTTTGAAATCCGAATCACACCAAAATAGCCCACAACACATTTCACATTTCTTCAACACTTCCACAAAACCATTAAACAATTTTATAAAACAATTATAAGATATTTAAACTAATATAACAGCCCACACACATGGAATATAACACTTCTTTCATATTCAAAAATTCAATTTTTCATATCACACTCACACAAAACACTCCACATCACTTTCACATCACTTTCACTCCAAAATATCTCCTTCAAACAATTTAATAAAATATTTCCAAGATGATACATATCACATAACAGCCTTTTCACAAATGAAATGGAACTTTTAAAAATATACTCCTACCAAAACAGTTTGCTGATATAGTTTCACCTATTACACAACCCAATAAAGCATTCAAAACTTTCATAAAACAATTATAAAGAGTATACCCAAACTTTTCACATAAAATCCATTTCAAAAATCTTTTTTTAAGCCAAAAGCACACCAAGACCCTACCAAAACAGAATTGGCATCCCAATAAACATGAAATAATCCACATTCAAATGTTATATAATCACGTTGAATAATATCACAAAAGATACCCATGAGAACACACAAATCCATAAAACACTTTCAAAGAGTATAACAAGGTTATACAAATAAAACCATTAAAATACACCCCATTTTTAGGCCCACATGGAACTATATCATTACCTAACCATAATTGGAATCCCCATTCAACAACTAATAAATCACTTCCACATTTTACAAAACTACCACAAGATATAACACATGAAATACATTTGAAAAATACACACTTCAAGAAAAAATGTAACTTTAAAAACAAATGCTTTACTATTGCAACCAAAAATGCTTTTCTCATAATACACAGCACATAAGGAACATGAAAAATTATTTAATCAAACAAACTAACTCATCATTAAATGGTTACCCACGGAATCACCTACCGAATGTGTCGAAACCCTCAAATATTGGGACGAAACATCAACCGCATGACCGCCACATCTCAAGGAAGTAAAAAGAAACCTAAAACCTCAATATTTCACCCAAAATACAGTAATTTATAACCTATGAACGAACCCTAACTTCTGGAATTTTTTTATAATTCAAGAATTAGGGAAGAAACCCTAAGCAATTTGAATGAGGAAAGAAATAGACTCACCTTCTTGAAGTATCCTGAATTAATCACTCCAAAAACAATAGTTTCTGAAATTGAAAACCGCAAAAATTTAGGTATTCTTCGAACAAGATATAGGAGGTAATTTGGGAAGTGGAATGGATGGGAAAAAGTAAGAATTGAGAGAGTTAAGAAGGGATGAAGTTACCTCTTCAATTCTGGACGATTTGAGATACCCTATGAAGATCAGCCCTATTTCGCGATATCAAAGAGCTCCAAGGAGGGGGGAAGGCAATGGGAGCGCGGATGGGTTTCTTAGGGTCGAGTGGGAGGTGTAATCACCGAAAAAACGCAAATGTTTAAGGAGATATAAAAAATTTAAAAATTATTTTTAATGCAGGAAATGGGCCTTCGGGCAGGCCCAATATCTTAAATAAAAACCCATATCCACCATGATAATGGATTTATAAAGGCTACAAATAAATATTTTGGTGTTAATAAGTCAGAGGAGACCATTTAGGAATTTGAATGAAGTAAAAATATAAAAAAATGATATAGTTATAATGGAAACAAATTTTATTTTTAAATCTGGAATTGGGCTCGCGGTTTGGCCCAATTCATGAAAACTCATCTATTTCTCCATAAAACCTTTGGAAACCATCCAAAACAAAAAATGAAAGGAAAATAAAAGAAATTTAACTTCAAAATAATTCATGTATGTGACAAAAGGAATCTTGGAGATATCTTGTCGCACCAGCCAAATCTCCACAATCAGCGTTGAGATGAGACTTATAAGAAGACATGGTCTCCCTCCTCGAACTCCAAGGGTCTTTCTCTTCTATCAGCATATGACTTCTTCTTACTCTGTGTAGTCTCCATCCTCTTCTGGATGATTTTATCCTTCTCAGTGGTAGATCGTACCAACTATGGACCCATAAGGGCTGACTCCTCTGGGTCTATCTAGCATAGAGACGATCTTCATGGTTGCCCATACAAGGACTCAGATGGTTCGATGCCGATGGTGTAGTGATAGATATTATTTTATATGAACTCCACCAGGGAAAAGTGATCCTCCCAAATGAGTCCAAAATCAAGGATGTAAGCATGGAGCAAGTCCTCATGTGTTTTTATGGTCTTATCCATCTGAAAATATATCTGAGGGTTAAAGGCGGTGCTCAAGTGTATTTGTGTCTCAAACACCTCATGTAATGCCTTCAAAAACTAAGGTGTAAAATGAGAGTCACAATATAAAATGATAATCAATGGAGCCCCATGAATCTATACTATCTCTGGTATGTAAAGGGGTACAAAGCTATCTACTAATCCCTGCTCTCGGATTGATATGAGGTGGAAGACTTGGAGAGTCGGTCAACGATCACCCAGATGGAATCGTGGCCCCTTGACGAATGTGGTAGCCATGTCATGAAGTCAATTGAGATCCCATACTGCTTCCATTCTGGACCCTCATGTGGTTGTTCTAAGATTGTTGGAACCATATGTTCGATCTTCACTTGATGAAAACTGAGCCATCATGAAACGAACTCTGCCACTACTTTCTTCATCTTTGGCCACCACCACTGATGTTTGAGGTCCTGGTACGTCTTCGCCACACCATGATGTACCGCCAAAGGGGATGTTTAGATCTCTATCAACACCTCCTCTCGTAGTGTCACTTGTACCATGGTGTGTCCATTGAAAAGGATGACATGCTCCCCACCTTCAAAAATACATCAGGAGCCTGTCATGAGGATATTTGAGCAAGTAAGGTCTCTCAGTAAATGTCCCCAAGATGTGCCTCCATGAAATTGTGATGTAGTGGGGGAGTGATTTTCATAGACTAGAGGTACACTGCTCCATCAAATTCTAGGAAGGATATATACAACGCTACTGGATACTCTATCGCCTCTCTCAGAAACTATAAACCAGGCCTCTTGTTGAGTGTTTCTGCCACCACATTTCCCTTCCTAGGAGTATAGAATATATCAAAGTATTAATCCTGGATGTACTCCATCCATATACAATGGCTCAAGTACAGGTCCTTCTATGAAAAGTTATTACTTAGACTCTTGTGATCATATTAGATAGTAAACCATTCATGCATCTTGTAGTTCCACGACATCTTCCCGGAAAAGACCACATATTCGAACTCAGGTCATGGGTAAAATTGTTCTACCCAGGATTTTACCACTTTTATGAGCCTTAGGTGATCACAGCTAGATCCCACATCCGAAAACATCCATGTTTGTTCCATGATACATCATAGTATACTGCCCACACAACACCCCCTTCTTCTAGTTTAAAAATGGGGGCACTCGTCAGTCTTTGCCTCAACTCCAGGAAACTCTACAAGCATCCCTCTATCCAAAATAAGTTCTATTCGTTCATTGTAAATGTTATCAAGGGTTATTCTACTCTACAAATGTCAGGTACAAATGTCTGGTAGTACCCATCCAAATCCCATAAATCTCTGCTCCTCGATCACACCCCATAGTGGCTCACAATCAAGCATTGCCTCTATCTTTTCCAGATCCACCACCAATCCAACCTCCAAGAAAACATGTACTAGAAACTAGACCTCATGTATCTAGAACTGGATCTTCGAGAGCTTACCATAGAGCGGGTGCTCTCGGAGTGAATCCAGACATATCTACATATTAGTGGCATGCACCTCCACTGACACTAAGTACACAAAGATGTCAACAATGAAGAACACCATGGGGTGATTGAGGTAAGGCTGGAGGATCCTGTTCATGATTACCATGAACACTACTAGGGGGTTGGTCACATTGAAAGGAATCACCAAGAACACATAGTTTCCATTATATCATCTGAAGGTCATCTAAAGTACATCCTTAGCTCATACCCTCAGTTGATGACAACCTGATCAGATGTCTATCATTGAAAACCATGAGATCATTTCAGCTGATCAAAGAAATCACAAATCATCAATAGTGGATACTTGTTTTCACATTCACCTAATTCAGGTGCCGATAGTACACACAAAGCCTCAAACTCCCATCTGCCTTCTCAGAGAATAAAATTAGTGATGCCCATAGGGGAACACTGGGCCTTATGAACTACTTCCCCTACAAGTCATCCTGCTTTACCCTCAACCAAAGAAGCTCTGTGGGAGCCATATGATTTGATGGTTTAAATATTGGTACCATCATGGGTTATAGGTCGATGTAGAAGTATACATATATGTGAAGTGGTAGTCCAAGAACATCCATAGGAAGACATCAGCATACTGGTCCACCACTACCTGATAGCTTAGAATCCTCTCGTCAACTGCTCCAAGGGTAAGACTAGCCAACTGATGAGTGATCAACTGCACCCTCCTCCAAGAATGTCCATCCTGTGCTGCAAAGGTTCCCTTCTCGCCAGTGATGGAAAAAATAGTCCAATCAACATGAAAAAACAACACTTTTTTTCAAAAAATATTCAATATGAGCATGGATTGTGGATAACCAGTCCATACCCAGATGCCAACGCATTTCCTTGACACTAATATTAGGAGCTCCCAACCCAAACTCTCACCTCCTAGAGTAAGCTCATACTAACAGAACCAGTGGGTAATCATCGAATCATCTCCCATATGAGTTTCTATGAATAAGGATCGATCCAAAAATAATCCATTAGGATCTATGTGATCCGAATGAGAGTTGTAGCAATAATAGAGTGATGGGAAACTATTTCTATAAGAACTATAGCTAGAGTGGAGTAGACACAGACCATACCTTGAATTATCTCTAGAGCACCATGTTCATAAGCCTCAACTACCTGAATCTAGTCTTGTACTTGGCCACATACTCCCTGAGATCGGTGTGGACCACCCAAAGGTGGTGGAGATAGAACCTCAGACCACGACCCACCGCCTACTGCACGACCAGCTCTTGTGCCACATCTACCACCCTATGGACCTCCCCACTCGAATATCTACCTCTTCCTTAGCATTCCCTCACCTGTCTGTTGATTTTCTATGCGGTGGGTCAGCTAATCGCGATCCTTGTGACCCTACCCACAACACGAGCATCACAATCTTCTCCTCCACTATTTTCATATGTCCTGTGATCTTTTCACCTATAACCTTACATCCTGGGGTTTTCCACAAGATGTTCTGGCCCAGTTGGACCTCTACATCATCTATTTACTGCCTAATAATGATGACATGGTTATGTGTCGTCCTGTGGTGGTTCTCTCTATCGGAGCTTACTCAACAAGGAATATCTCTACCATAATTCCTCTCTATAGCACTCCAGCCGACATCGGTATGTTAAGTGATATCAACAACGCTCTAATATCCACTTGGAGACCCTTCTCAAAGGTCTGGGACATAAAAAAAGTGTCACGTACCATGTCAGTAGAGTAGCGGGATAGTTCAGTGAACCTCACTGAGTATTGGGATACTGTTAGGCTTCCCTTCTCTAAGTGTCGTATCTCCTGAATACACACATTGCATTGCATCACTTGTAGAAACTCCTCCATGAAGAGGATCTCAATGTAAAACTAGGTAAGGGTCTCCTCATCATGAAATAGAAGCATCATTCTCCACCATATCCCTCATATTCCCTGTACAAGATGAGTGGGTAGGATCACCATCTGGCCTACTGGTGTTCCAACATTGGGGAAAACTCTAGCCACATCCTCCATCCAGTCCTCATGAGCTTGCAGATCTGTCTTGCCTCAAATTCTTGAAGGCCTCTTCCACTGGAACTCATGTAGTACACAAAGTAGGAATGCACTATATCTTGGTGAGGCTGGTGGAAAATGATGCCCTATCGGTAGTGGTGCTATTGGTACGTCAACTGAAAGTACCATCACTATAATAGGTCCCTACAACAATGCCTCATTGATCGGTGGGCCATCATCACAAACTATTTCTAGATTTTTGGATGGATATCTACGCAGCAAAATCCAGTAATGAAACAGATGTGACACAATTAATAAGTTATACCTGGTGAGTTAACTCAAAATATATCAAATGAAAAACATTTTAAAGACACACACAAATAGTTCTTTCGTATTCTAAGTCAAAAATTAGAACTTAGGGTTTTGGTATATGGATGCGTCGGTCGCCGCACTAACACTGGACTCTGCAAACTAAAATCGGAACTCAAAAAATTTAACACTATTAACCCATTGAAAAGATATGAGTATTAGTTCATTAGTAGAACTAAAACCTCTAATACCACTTTGTCATGTCCTGCGCCCCATGGCTCATGCGGTGACTACCCCAAGTCCACCATCCAAAGGCCAGGGGTTGGTGACTAGAACCAAAAAGGCATATCCCAAAAATAAAAGGTATTTCGTTAAAACTTGTACACACATAAACTAGGTACACAAAAAAAGTAAACCACAATGTAGAAAGGATGATAGTAAAAGTGAAAACTCAAAGTGAAATGAAAAAGAATAAAACCCCAAATAAAAAAAGTTATAAAAAGGTAAAAACATCTCCATAGGTCGTCTAAAAAGGTTCATACATTAAGTATATGTAAATATCATCACAAAGAATCTCCACGTCAACTGGTCTCCACTGAACACCATCTATTCCAGGCATCAAAATATTACTCAAAGATGTTCGTTGTCAACAAAAGACACAACAAGGTGTGGGAAAAGCCTGTAAAGGGGTGAGTATAACAATACCCAGTAGAGACCTAGAGACTCCCAAAGGTCTGACAAAATTCCACAAAGGAAAACCACAATGAATCATCTCAATCACAAATATCAAGGTAAAATATAGATCACACTAGATATATAACATAATGAACATGAATAATGATGATTAGTCATAAAGCTGAATCATCATATTCCATTGACATGTTCCACCACTGAACCATGTAGAAGTCATTATATTTCCTTTTCACATAGGGTGGTGAGTCACTGATCTATACAGGGTCATAAGTCCCGGATCCACATAGGCTCACAAGTTTTCGATCAACGAAAGGCCTCTTTAAGTATGGTCCTCATTGGGTTGTGCAACTGTTGATCTACACAGGGTTGTAAGTCATCCACCAAAATAGGGTCGTGAGTCGTTGATCCACAATGGGACTCTCTAATTCTGGTCCTCATCAGGTTTCTATACTACTAATACACAAAAATTCACAAGTCATCGATCCCCATGAGGATGTAAGACATTGATCCACATAGGGTAGTAAGTCGCTGATCCACATAGGATAACTCTCCACTTAACAGTCAGCCATAGGATTCTCACACATGGTTTCCTTGAGTTTTTTAGATTCTGCTCCTCAATCCACTGGTAAAATTTTAACAACAAAAAAAGTCCCATGAAGAAGTTACCCGAATGACCTCCATGTCAAAATGGTTCCTATGCAACAAACATCACATCAATCGGAGACAAAGTATGTATGTTAAATGCATTTTAGTAATGAGGGCATAGTTGGATTTGAGTCCAATAAAAACCGGCCATAAAACAAATTTTTCAAAAACACAAATGGATTATTTCAAAATGACAGCCTCGTCTTAAGGGTCTCAATACCCCAGACAGTTTGGAAAACGAGCATCTGATTTAGGAGTTACACAAGATTTAGTTAAGTGGGGTCAGTTGGGTATGGTAGGGGTCCGGCCCAGCCTGTCTGGCTCATGGGTCCTACTCGGTTCGCGGGTTTGGCTCATCTCGCAGGTCAGGCCTGACTCTCGGGTCATGCCTGGCTCGTGGGTCTTGCCCAGCACATGGGTCCAACCCGGCGTGTTGGTCCAGCCCGGCCGGTGGTCCTGGCCCAACCGGTAGGTCTGGACCACCTTGAAAACTTGCCATGCAATGTGGGCCAGTTTTCCCATATGGTGGCACTAGCAGGGCACCACCCTCCCTTCTGAAATAGCTAGCTCAGCCAGACATTTGGTGTCCATCCAGGCAGTATGAGCGGGCCGCTCGTCTCCCCACGTGGCACAAGCGTGCCACATCTTCCTCCCGCTGCAGCCCGGCTGGCCCCAACTAATGAGGCCACGACATCTGCATACCCCTCCAATCCCACATGGCCGCCTTCACCAGTCACCAGCACTACCGCACTGACCAGAGCTTTCTCGAGCCACCAAAGTTGCTCCAGTTGTCCATTTTCATTCTAGTGTGCACCAACAGATCTCCTGAGACATCTCCTTCAATGATAATGCTACGTAAATGCCTTTCCGCCTCGTTTACTAGTCAAACACAATGAATGAAAAAAAATAATGAATGATAGAGGGTCTAATACTTGTTCATTGGATAGTTCTCTCTGTGTAAGTGTTTTAACATGGTTAATGCATTGATCATTATTTTAAAGAAGAAATTTCACGGATCAAACCCTTCATCAACCACCCATAAAAAGATTGAATCACATACCAAACCATTAGTCATTTGATCTAATTTCTTTGTATTAATCCAGAATGAAAAGAAAAAAACATTTAAACACATAAATAACTAAATCCCCCTGCGTTGAACAAGTTTTTTTGCTGATGAAAAAGGAGGAGAATCAGTTGTTCGAAGATGTTTGTTGATGTTTGTCGATCTCCAAATCAAATCCTCAACAGGGTTGTTCGTTCCACATCATTCATTTGAGAGGTTTTTCCACCAACACTTCATCAAGAGTTCTCCTATGGGGTCCCAAATCTCATGACAATGGTTTGTTTAATAAAAGACACCTCCCACATTGTGTTTAATTAATATGGTTCATTAATGAATCTTAATTAACGAACCTGTTAAACACATGGCATTTTTGGTCACACAACCAGGGTAATAGGAAATTTAATGACCTTCACTTAATGTTCTAATAACTCTAAGTTCCCAACACCATCTCTCAAGGGTATCAAAAAGTATAAAATAACATCCTTTGTTATTTTTTTTCAAAATTATGAATCATAATTTTTCTTCCCACTATTTTGATAAAAAGTTATGTTTCACCAAATTTAATCCTGTCACTAAGAATTTAATAGTTCCATCAAGTTTTTAATCTGGGCTCCAGTTTAGATGATATATATCCCTACGTGCACATTTACTAAATGCACCTTATAAAAAGTTCAAAATTTCGTTATGGGCTCTCTAGGCCTTGGAATCATGTGTCTTCAATTTTGATAGTCTCATAAAAATTCTATTTAATTAATGATAAAATTATATGGAATTTATGACCCTTAGAAAGGGTGTGTTTTTTCCAAAATTCTAAGCGGTATAAAACGATATATTTTGTAAAAAACAAATTTTGTTGGTTTTGGAGTGTGTAATTTATTTTGAAATAGAAATTTGAAAATTAAATATAGTAGTTTTTAAAAATTCATGCACTATTTTAATAGAATGGGAAAAAAATAGTTTATGATAATTAAAATATATATTTTTAATTATTGACCATTGAGAATTTTTTTATTTTTATTTATTAAGATAAACTAAAGTTAATGGGTGGGATTATATTATTTGGTAAGCTTTTCATAATTGGTATTTCAATAGGTGTTTCATTATCGCGAGGAGAACCATATAGAAGATTGGATAGAGATAGATATTTCCTAAGGTACAATTCATTGAGGAATGATTTATTAAGATCATTATCTATAATTATGGTAGTTTTATAGTGGAGAGTAATATTCTTAGGATTGGTTTCTGATTTCATTTGAATTAGTCTGGAAATATAGAGGGTGATTTCTAAAGGATGGCCAATTATTCTTATGTTATTTAATAAATGAAATTTTGGTTGAATATGAAAGTTTTATGGTGGAGATTTGGTAACCACTATTATTTTTGGTATTTTTTCTATATTTAGATGAATTGAAAGTGATGGAATTATAAGGGGATAAATTTGATTTATAGGAATTGAAATAATCATTTAAATGGATTTTAAATTCTAGAAATGGATAAAATTACCCATGGGAAGTTATATGGAAAACATGAGGTGGTTAGTGAAGTTAGAAAGCTAAATATAAAGAACATATAGTTTTTGAGGATACACACTATTTTTTGAACAATTAAGTAAATCATGAAATTTAACAATGAAAAACATATAATTTGAGGTAGTAAATATTAAATATATTTATTCAAGAATAAAAAATGTACAAATAAATTATTCCTTTTATAGAATACATTTTTATCTCCATATTTCTCTACCCCCTCTTTTTTTCTTTTTCTTTATTTTCCTAATAAGGTACACCAATCTTTTCTATTATCTCTCTTTAATTAATGGCCATGGGAGGATTTTTATTGGTGGATAATTATCCGAATTTATGTTAAAAAATAATATTATTATCCCTCATCTATGATCCCTCCTACTACATCATTTTTTTGGGAAATATTTTAATTTCTTGCTATTTTTCTTGAGGTTTTGTTGATTATGAAAGAACCATCATAAAGGGTGGATGTTTTATTAAGTATGGGCAAAAGCGGATTATATGATGTAATTACACACAATTGGTAGGATGATTAGAAATAATATATTTCATGTTCGCTTATTCATTGTTAATTTATTTTTTTATAAACACTAAAAATATAGTGATCATATAAATTGGGGTTTTTTATGCATCTGTGAAAAAATTAATTTATTTTAAAAATCATAATAAATATTAATTGGAATTAAATTAAGGTTGATATCTTATATTTCTCCATATTGATTTGATAAATATAAATGTATATGGGAAGCTTATTTGACTTTATTAGTTAACATTTTTTAGTTTATTACTTTTATATTGAGTGGTTATAGAACTTATGGTTAGAAGGGGTCCATTATGTAAAAGGGCATAATAAAAATTTAAATATAATAAGTATATATATTTATTGAATTTTAAATGATTTATTCTTATATATAGTTACTTTATTATGTATTTAGTAGATTATTGTATCTGTAAATGTGTTTATATGGGTTGGGTATAAGATATTTGTGTTTTATCATTTCATTTATCTGTAACAATGATGTGTTATAAAAATATATTTATGTGTTTTGAAAGGGTATAATACAAAAACATTTTTTTATTATGTTCCCTAAGGTCTTGGTTGTAACAATAAATAATTTTCGTGTGACATTGTATTTAATAAACACTATATATTCGATAGTTTTTTTTAAAAAACATAACAAACAAATAATGCATTATTTCATTGAATTTAAACATTATAAAATAAAAGTAAACACATTAAAAATATATATAAATGAAAAATATTTTGGAAAATAAAATAAAGAGTAAATCCATAAGAAAAAAACACTATATAGTTGAAATTCTCATCATCTCGATTTTTAATATGGAACATACCGCATATGATAATAAGGGAAAGAATAAACACATTATAAAAGTGATAAAATATTCATTAAATGAGTGATATAATGAGATGAATGATTTTTATGTAGTATGTGAGGTTATGTATATGAATTTAATATGATTGTAATACATATGGATGTTAGTTATATGGTCATTTTTATATGGTCATTAGGAAAATATGGTTGTTGGGAATATATTGTTGTTGGTTATATATAATAATTTTATATAAAATGGATAAATTATATAAACTATTAGGTAATTTGAAATAATATTTGATACATAATAAAAATATGACTGTTATAATATAATTCTTGGTTCGGTGGGTATAAATAGAAACAATCACCTTGTGTATTTTAAATAAATAGAAATAAATTATATCATCAAGTACAACAAATATTCTATATATTGATCATCTATCAAGGTTTTAGTAGGATATATAATCACAATGTATTTCCCAAAACAAAGATCAAGATTGTATTCAATACGCATGGCCTGAGTGGAATCATCTATGAGAGATGTTTAAGAGTTTTGAAATCATTATGGGATCTAAAATATCTGAATCACTACTAGTGACTACATATATTACATACTCCACTATTAGGTACTACATGAAGGACCTAATTGGTTTTACAAGTCATTTTTTGGATGCTATCAATATATAATTTTTAATTTAATAAATAATATTTTAAAAGAAATTTTTTATTTTTTATTTATATTAATATACTTGTTTCTATACATTTTACATTTAAATTTCATTAAAACTTTTAAAAAATTATTTTAGATAATTGTATACAAAAAAACAAAAAAAATATTTTTATAAAATTATATTGATAAATTTACGTGAATGCTGAATTTTAATGAAATTGGAATAAAATATTATAATGCTAAAAAGATACATTTTTGGATTTTTCTATATATTTATATTTCTATCATAATTAGTTAAATTAATCACTATTAAATAATGATTTTAATGAATTTAATAGTTTATATATACCTAAAAAGATTTTGTGTACGACTACTTAGTATGAAATAATTATAAATCTAATTTTATTTTTTAAGGAATTTAATTTTCAAAATTTTTATGAATTATGAATTTCTATTTTATAATTAATAATTATAATTTTTAAATTATTAATTTAACGAATTGGATTTAATATTTAATACAATCATGTAAAAATTTGGTAATAAGATCAATTGTAATCAATTTAAAAATTCAGTTACTATAGTAAAATGTGAGTTAATAAGGTAAAGAGTTAAATGAATTAAATGGACTAAATTTAGAATTAACTTAATAAAAAATATCTAATAATATATCTATGTTATTTTTATTAGTGTATTCATGAACCATATACATTTATTTACACTTTATATCCACTTTCCTTTTAAAATGATTTCCCTTACACACTAAAGAATGAGTATTTAAGGAAATGACACTAAAAATCACATATAAATGGACCCCAAATCTACACATTGAAAATCTCAGATTTTCAAAATTTTAAACATTAATCCCTCAAATAATGTTTTTCCAAGCATGTATATAAAAGGTTTTTGTACTTTTTTTCACAAGACTTGTCCCTAATCCTTCATTTTCAAGAGGATCTAAAAGAGATGTTTTGATGGTCCAATATAAGTGTTATCTTCTCTATAATAAATTTTCTTTTCCTTATTAATTAAATATTTCTCATATTTTATTTAACCCTTTGATAAATATTAATTTAAGTTATTATTATTCAATAAAATTGATATTATATTGATAAAATAATATTTATTACATATTTAGTCATTATAATATGTTCTTATTTGTATCCGTTTTACCACTTTGATATATGTTGTTATAATAATTCCATAAAAAATAAGTAATAAAATTTAAATAATGGTAATATATATTAACAATGATTTTATTGATATGTGTTTACAATTTTATATTATTAATATACAAAAGTATACCCATCAATAAATTCATTATTTTAATTAATTGAACATTCTAAAAAATGAGAAATTTTAACTATTCTATATGATCAGGCACCATAATATCTATAAAACCATCCAAGAACTCCAAATATATTTAAAAAACATCTATATGACCTCTATAAAAATCCTAAAGGTGATATTAACATGATAAAGGACAAAGGATGGAAACCACCAAATTGAAGCAAGTGTGGGAACAATAGAACAATAAACACCAGAATATTAATTATAATAATGAATAATTAGAAAATGGTTAATAATAATTAATAAATTAATTTTATTAACTAAAATAAATATTAATATTTTTATATAGTAAATTAAAAATAAATCTAAATTTAGTTTAAATGAGGTTAGATGGTGACAGACCTAATTGGAATTTGAGGTAATGGTTTTTTTGAACTCATCACCCTTACATGAGTAATAATCATTCTTCTTTGACTATAATCATACATGTCTAATATATTATATCATTTTTATATAAAATATTATCTTGTATATTTTTTTATATTTAAATTAAATTTTTGTATCAAAATAATCATCTTTTATTGATATTATATAATATAAAATTGTGACATTGTTGATAATATTTCCCTTCCTCTATGTTGGTTATTTATTCTCCATGTAAAAACTCTTTCTTAAGAATACTATTTTCATTTTTTATTTTAAATTATATATGTATAATATTATTTAGTCTTTATATTTATCCTTATCTATATTCAAAATAAAATTTTATATTCATTTTATCTTTGGGGGTTTCTTTATAACTATTGAAAAAATTCACATAAGTTATTAATTTATACTTCTATATATTGTATATTTTACACACCATGTTACTTATATAATATATTATTTCAATTCAAGGTTTCATTATGTTTTACTTCAAAATTATTTTTAAATGTACTTTTTTCACCATTTTTTAATCATTATTTGGATGACTTATAACATGTTTTCTATGAAAACAACCCAGAAAAGTAATGAGAAAACATTTCCTACTTTCTCTCCCATTTTCCTATCATTTTTTATAATATCTATTGGATTTTTATATTTAAAATCACTCATTTTTAACCCTCTTAATTATCTTATGATACATATCTTTTTGGTGACTTATTTTTGGGTATCATATAATCTACTTCTTCATGGCTTCTAATGAAATACCTTATAAAATATTTTCTTATACATATTCCTTCCATGGATGAATAAATATTTTATGTACAATTTATTTGTTATATTTGGTGATACCAAATCCAATATCTTATAGGATGTGGGTTATAAATACTGATTCAATATTTTATGGTTTTCATGGTGGTTAACTGTGACACATGTTGTAATTTATATTATTATGCTTGTTCTAGAATCCAATGTTATGTTTCCATGGCTCATGATTGTTGTAATATGATATAAAATTTACATTCACATAACCATTTTATTTTTTTTCTTAATTTCATAGTTACTTATATACTAGAGTATATCTAGGAAGAAATATTTTGTGTAGAATTTTGTGAGAGATATTTAAGTTTAATTGATTTATTATACATTTCTGTAACTAATATCCATATAAACTAAAAAGTTTTGTTCTAGGACTATCTTTATTTATTATATAAATTTTTTAATTATAATAAAATGATATAATATATATTCTTTATATGTTTGTGTCATGCTAGTTAGTACCAAAATCATGTTTAATTATTGTTGTGAATTATGTTAATATGTATAAGAGAAGAGAAAGTAAAGATATATATGTTTAATTGAATTCATCATTAGTTGAAATGAATTTTTCATAGTTAATATTATATTAGGTTTAATTATTAAAATTCATATGATTTTTCTCTCTCATAATATCAATATATGATATTTTATTACTCACATTAGCCCTTTCAATTTTAGTAAATGGATGAAACTAAGAGTAAGCATATAAAAATGAGTGTCATGGATAATGAGGTGAGTTTACTAATGAAAAACAAAATGTTATGTGTGATGGGGTGAAATAATTCTCAAATTTTATGTCTCAGGTTATGAGTAATAATACATACAATATTAAGATCTAGAATTCACCTATGAATCAGAATCTTTATTTGGATTCTTGCCTGAAATAATGAATAATATATTTTAGTGGGTATTATGATCAATTAATATCAGATAAATAGATCAAGATTATAAAAATGATGTTTTATATTATTCAATTATCAGATAATGAAAATTTAGTTTCAATTTTTCATAATTTTGTTTGAAGTTTATTAATGGTGTAAAATGATAAAAACATGAGGTAAATAAAACAAATTGAATTCATGGAAATAGAGTTGTTTAAAAAGATATTTTTTTAAGATAAATCATTGAACTCCTTGAATAAATATGGATTGATAATAATATGATATTAAGAAAAATAAGTGAGAATAAATTGATTGATAAAGGGAAAACAACATGAAAATTTAAAAGTACACCTCCAGTTTTATTAATGATCTTGAATGAAAATTTCTTCATTTATTTTGATTTTGAGTATAGAGATCTAAAACACATTATCTATAATGGAAATAAGTTTCTATAAATAAATTTTTGATCTCCACTTAAGGTAGAAATTTAAATTGTCAAATCTCATTATTCTCTTGCATTAAGAGACGAGAAAAAGACAATGGGGTTTCACTAAAAAAAATTTCTATAAAGCACATGGTAGATATAAATTACAGCCACCTATATGAAAAAATATTGGAGGAATAATTTAGGGAATTTTAAAAAAATAACAAGAAGATTGTTTAAATATGGTATTATAGGTCATCGATCATATCCAAATTAATATAAAAAGGTCAATTAACACCACCGGGGATAATAAACTATCAAATAATGAACCACCCACAATTCAATTATTAAAATTTATGTTATTTGTGTATAATGAAAATAAATACACTAATATGTTGTCTAATTGAGAGAATAGAAAAAAAATCTCCAAAACCAATAATTTATAGTAGGAATTGTGAAATCACTACCACTAACGACAATCCTGATAAAGAAGTGAGAAAATGCACATTCATTGACCACTAAATAATAATGAATATCTTAACTGATTCTAATTTTTTTAATTCTATCTAATCCTTAATTTCTTATGAATAAAAATATTATAACTTAAAAGGAAGATATTTAATTATTAGTGAGAACACCCAGTGGTGTTATGACTACCTAAAAAGATTATAACTCTTCTCCAATTGAGTTTTTTTGAAACATAATTCATATTTTATGAGGTTATACTTACTTTTGATTAATTATACAAGGTATTGAGCATTGATTTGAACCCTATACATAAAGATCATATCAATAATTGGGATAGGGAAATTTTGTTTTATATCCCAAATTATCAAAGATAAAATTTAAATACAAGGATTATTATGAACTACTTTTGGTATATAATTCCTTGAAATTGGTCCTGATTCATAATAATATAGGATATTGGGCAGTAATTATTAGCTATAAACTCAATAATTAAGACATTATAATTTTATGGGAACATATTGATGTATTTTTTAGAGGTACATGGTCTTCCCCCTTAATGCGAGGTTTAGTTTGCAATGGAAATATTACTTGGTTCTATTAATTTTTGGAAGATACCATAAATAATCGCCCCATTTAATTATGAGAATTAATGCAATAGATTTAAAATAATTTAATGAATGGTTTTATCTACCAAAGTGCCTCTCTATGAGGTGATCCAATCCTTTTTGTTAAAAAGAAATATAGTTTAATTCATATTTTGTATTGTTTATCATGAGGTTATCACGGTTATGATTATGAATTAGTATCCACATCCTAATATTAATTAGTATTTTTATTATATTATAGGGGGTTAATAATTTCTATAATAAGATCAATGATCCGGATATCATTAATTAATGATGAAGTGGAATAATATAACCAAGAAAACCTTTCAGACAAGATTAATATATGATGAATTCATAGCGATGCCATTTGGAATTACCAATAACACTACTATAATTATATATTTCATGAATACATAATTTTTAGATTTACTAGATAATTAAATGGGAGTCGTATTGATTTTATCTCATATAATTTTTAAGAGAAAGGTAGAGTAGCAAAATATTTAGGAATTTGTGCTAAAAATATTCCCATTGGATATATTTTATTCCAATAAAAATAATCAATTTTTGATACAAAATGTATCCTTATTAGATAATCTAATAAAAATAAAGGGTATATTGATCATCACATCATTGATAAATTTTTTTAATGAATAAGTATGAATAATAAATGGAATAGATACATAGAAGTTTATTATATTGATGGATACTAATAATTATTTGTGAGAGATTTCTAATGACTTTTAAATTCTACAAACTAATTTAAATAAAATCGTGTAAATTTTCATTAAATAGATGAATGTGATGACAACTTCACGAATATTAATAAGTATCAATTCACCATACATATACACACCACCTTGTTGTGGAGAGAGTTTTGTGATGTATAATAATTCTTCGAAGAAGGTCTTGGGATGTGTCTATATGAAACATGAAAAGATTATAGCTATGCAATACATAAATTAATTGTCTATGAGAAAATTTAATTCATATAATATTTGAAATTGATAGAAGTAATTCATTTATTTTTTATTTCCTATAATTATATTTTTCGAGAGAATTGTGATATATACAATGGTCGTAAGAGTTTAAAGTATATATTCACAAATATGAGTGGACCATGGGCCAGAGTTGATGGTTAGATTAAATCAATGAATATTATTTATGAATATATTTCTATAATGGGAAGGAAAATGATGTGGATAATAATATGAGTAGGATGGGTCATGCTTCCTTTTCCATGATGAGGACTGAAAGATACCAAATAGTATTATATATACTAAGGATAATTATAAATCCGTAACATATCGGATGGAATCTAATAATTTAATAAATGGTAACTAAAATCTCTATCAATGAAAAGATGAAGGATGTAGAAATTTTTATATGTGAAGATACAAAATTTATTAAGAGATATTTTAGAGTTTAACAAGGACAATGATTGTGTTATAAGATTCTAGAAAAAAAATATGTGTCCCATCAATACCAAATTAAAGAATTAAATTTTATCTAACTCTCATAGATAATAATTATCTATCCTCTCTGGAAACACAAATCTATATAGATGTAGAAAGAATCATTTTGGGACTTACAACATGTATATAGAGATTTTAGGGTACACGTCATGATTCTTGGTCTTCCAAAATTTTATATTTGGACATAAACTATTCAAGGAGAAAATTTAACATTTACCCAAACCTATATGGAAATGGGAGATAATATCCATATATTTCATCTTAAGTCTTCCCAAGAACCCTATAATCTATACTTCCATTTGTATTATTACATATTGAGGTAAAACATTAGGGCACTTCATTACTATTCAACAGGATTTCTCACTCTATCAAATTTATATGTTATATATAATGGTACTGATAAGCCTTTATAGTGACCTAAATTTAATTGTATTTTATTGATATTAGAGGTTTAACAAGCTGATCTAGAGGAATATTCATTATTCATATAATGTGGACTTGATATTTTTAAAAACATATCATCCTAAAACTAATGGTTAATATAAAAGGACTTTTCATAGTCTGGAATATATTCTATGATTCATAATAATAAATTTTAAAGATGGTCAAGATCAATATCATTATCTGATACAGTTATGAAAAATTGATTTTACACTGATACATTAAAATTGAAACATATAAAGACTAATATGGAAAGATATAGATAACTCTAACATTTTTTAATAAATTTTGAGAGCATCAGATTCTATAATTGGATCATAATTAGATAATATTGAAGACTATTTAAACTAATAAAAAAATATTAAAGAATATAAAAATTAAGACAAGATTTATGTTGATAAATATCCATGGTATTTGGTGTTTGTATTTAGAAACTTGGTATTTCTTTAAATTTCATCATTTAATAGAGTTATAATATTTAGAGAGAATATAAAATTGATCCCTAGGCACATCACCCTCTTCGAGATCCCCGAACACATTGTGATATCATCTTATCAACATATAATTTCTGAAATCCTCACATAATTTCATGATATTTTCCATGTATCACTTGCGAAAAAGTAAATACTAGATCTATCATATGTGCTGAATTGAAAAGCTTTATAAATATAACATGATATATTTTATGGGAAATAACTAGTGGATATATTTGAATTAAGGAGATAAATTTATGTAATAAATAGAACTTACCTAGTTAGAGTTCTGTAGAGAAATCATAAGATTGGGAAATATACTAGAACATTATGAATTAATTAGATTAAAGTAACCTAGTTTCTTTTCACCTGAGTATTGTAATTAGTAGATTCAAATTTTATAAGTGGGAGTGGGGATATAACACCACTTATATTTGGTTATATTTTTTAATAAAATTAATTTATTGGAAAATCTTTTTTATATGAAACATCGAACAATAAAACATTAAAAATATAATAAAAATATTGTGATTTACCAACCCCAATTTATGAAAATTGAGTAGTTACCATACCATAGTTGGATCCACTAGGAAATTATGCATGCCTCCCCCATAAACTAAAGTCTTTAGACTAGCAGTGTGGGCCTATGTGTGTGTGGTAGTGAGACTATACCATCATATAATAGTAGGCAATCCGATACATCGAGATAAGTAGTGATTGGATATCTCGAAACTTCCCTCTAAATAAATAACATAACCCATGCAATATCAATATTATACTATTCAACTCATTCTTATTAAGAAAACAGACATCATTAGTTGGTCATATAGAAATAATTATCAAAATAAGAAAAGGCAAAAAATATAATACTCTACCAAAATGGCCCTAGATTCAAGATCAATACCAAACTCCCAAGATCCATCCTATCAGCCCATATCAAGCACTTGTCTTTAGGAACATTCCATTGTTCAATATTTCAAACATTATATGTTCATGTATAGGCAATGATGGACCAAGAAAGATATGAGTATGAATCAGCAGGATACCACCCATGATATCTATATACATACACTGTTAATGTAATATAGTGAATACTGATTTATGAAATAATAAAAGGAAGAATTTTAATAAATAAATCCACCATCTATATTTCTGTTCCCAAATGGATCCCGAGATCAACCATACCTGGTTTGGGGCAAGATAGATGCCTCTGGACATAATGTATCATGAGTTATAAGATACTTTCTCTTAGAGTTAATCCTCGGTGGTCAATGTAATCATGAAATACATCTAAACCAAAGGGTATCATCCAAGGTGTTCTATGTATCAAGTTTCATTACTAAACCCAAGGTGTAATAAACCTAAGGCATTATAATGTATCCAGAATAATCACATAACCAAAAGGGTATTACTAATGGTGTTCTAATATATTGGGAATTATTTTTTAACTTAAGGGGAATATCCAATGTAATTTTAGAGGATCAAGAATCATCACCGAACCTAAGGGTTACCACCCATGGAATCCAAAAGTATCAACCATTATCATCAAATACAGGTGAATTTACCCAAGGTGTTCAAAAAAATTTATCATAATTTAAAACACCTTGGAAACTCCTCAATAAATATATTAATTTCAATTACACATATGGTATCATCCTAAGGAACCTCTAAAGTAACCCATTTAATTTTCAATTAAATTGTTCCAAGTTAATCTCCCATAGAAAAAACACTAATACATCCATTAATTTGATTATAATGGGCCTCAAAAAATAAGTATAGTCACAAGATACTAGATAACATCCTTGGAATCTCTATCTATAATAACCATCATTCTATAAAATTATAGAACCACAAGGGCCATTCATTAAAATTACTAGACATTATATACAAATTCAATGGAAAAAAGGTGTTGGTAAAATTTCATGTCAAACACAAAATATATATTTATAATTCCATTGAACCTATATGGGTAAACTTTTAATTTTCCTACTCAATTTCTAATTATTGCCACACTCTATGGGTGTAAAAGTGTATGAAATACTCTTCAATGAGTTGTTGTTGGTCCATTGAGAGGTTATATTTTATGATATTGGGAAAATAATATTTATTTTATTTTATTTTGGTATAAATATTTTAATGAAATTGTAAACAAGCATCAGATACATCAATTAATGAAGAAAAACCCATTGGATAACATATAAACGATATTGCTTATACTCATAAATATCTAATCATCAACAATATTCTTCTAATTTTAACTAAATTGGTAGTAATAAAATGGTAGGAGAATACATTTAAATTAATGTAAAATGTAGATAAATAGTGGGAACATTTTTGGAAGTAAAAGAAACCAATAAATATTAAATTTGAATTGGTAGACTAACTAATACCTCTTGATCGCAACTGACGACGACTAATTCAGTTGAGAATAGAGAGAGATATCCCTCTCTACTGGATGAAATAGAAGTGGGAGAAATTAATAGATGGACACATCCTAAAACCAGAGCCCTTACATGTTATAAAAACCATAATACCCCAGGAATTAAATAAATCATAAAAAATCGTACTGGATAGTTTAACGACATGAATCATTGATTCACGTTGATAGTTTTTAGGACCTCTCCCCTTTGGATGTACATCCATGTTTCTCATTTTTTGAATTCTTCCTTTATACCATAAAACCCTACATGATACTAATTTTCAACTGTATTCTTGTTTAACTCCACAAAACACATTACCAATATACTGTATACACATTGAGTCACCAAATCTTTATAAATTAAATGCATTTAACAATTATTTAAATGGTTATAAACCTTCAGAAAGGGTTATGGATTTACAAATTCACCAACCTTAATGTACTTTTACATTGATATTTAATATCAAAAAACACCAGGGCTCGGTGGTTAAAAATACCATCCATTAATCCTACATATCTAACTCCCATTTATATTACTCATTTGGGATACATCCATGCTACCACAATGCATGCACAGTATACACGTTCTTATTACAAGGTGGGAGGACTATTCATTATGATCTTCTATTCCAAATTGAAACTATTCAAAGGATGAATATGTTTATAGATTCATATCTTATGAACAACCCAATACACATGGTCCATCTCTTACCCCTGATCAACAACAATAGCTTCCATTGCTTCCCAAACCCCAATTCCCCAAGACAACACTTCACTATGAATTCTCACAAGATTCACCCATGAAACATGTGATGAAATGTTTCCACCACTAAATCATGTGGTGAAACATGTTCACCCCCTAATTCACATCACGAAATAGGATAACCCCAAAAACACATGACGAGATAGGTTCACCCCAAGTATAACATGACAGAGAAAACTACACCACCAAAATCCAATCAGGAATGCACAATCTCCATGAGAATGTCTCCACATAAACTCTTTCTACTATTTTAAGATTCCATCTATTTATGGAAAAATAAATACACTCTAATGTATCATGTAGAAGACTTATCCCTATCACTGCTCATTCAACATCCCCCAGGGAACATAGAGGCAGACTCTACTTTATCCATGTAGTTCTCCCAAGAACCACCTTAGTGAAGGAAACATTCTATCTTCATGTACTCAAGATAAAAATAATTTTCTTGGACATTCATAGTCACTAATACCTATATAAAAACCAAAATCTATAAATATATCCAATTTTGGTCATACCAACATTGAAAAAAATATCCCATGCTCAAAACATCATCTACCCATTCACCAAGACACTGATTATTTTAACAAACTACACTAGGATAAAACACCTCAGGTAGATTTAATGAATTCCAAACATACGAACATCAAAACACGATGATTGATTCCATTTTTCAAATATAGTCCATTTCGCACAATGTCATTTCATCAAAAACTACAATTTCACTCCCTAAACTATTTATTACCAAAGGAATCACATCATCATTCATGTTAATAGGTTCCTCTAAGCACCAAAGTCTCGTATATATAGTCTCATTACCAACCTAATTCTTAATAATCCCTCCCAATAATACCATATGACTATTAATCGTTATCTAGGAGACCGAAAATACAGAATATAAGAACTCTATAAATTTTTATTCTAGAGGTATATATACCTATGTACCATCAATTTTATCTATCAGACTCGGTCTCTTGCACACAAGATATGCCAAAAAACTCAAACCACTTCCTGGATTGGTTTTTGAACATGTTAATTATGATTTTTACAAAAAAAACTACTCAAAACAAAGGGCACCCAACCAAAAAGTCCATAGTGTGCTCCACAAATTAGGACATACTTATTATTATGATATGGTTATAATTCCTCTTGATATATACCTTTAGAATTGTGATTGTTTCATACTTCATAAACCTCTATGGTGTCCATACTAGTGGTATCCACATTAAAACATGTGTGTCTCCTCTTACACTAGAGGATTTCGACTACCAATGATGGACCATGATATTACCATGGAGAGTTATTCCATCGTTACCAGAGTGTACAATAAAATATAAGTAATATATATTTGAAAAAACATTATATATAAGAATCATAACCCAAAAAAAATTATAGAATATAATACAACATTATATGTGTTAATAAATAAATGTTCGATACATAGAAGAAATGACCCCATATAGTCATATCAAATAAAACAACACTAAATGAAAAAAATACCATTATGGCTAAATACTCATCTCCAACTGGTTTTGAGTCTATACTTGTCCCATTATTCAACTCCAAAAAAGGAATCCAATCATTATACATCTTCATCAGGCCTATCTCGAATCCAATACCTTCCAAAAAAGTGGTGTCTACGCGGGTACCCATGTTCCCTAGAGACCCATAAAGTTTGTTTGTACAAATTCGTAGATAAACACCAACGATGTCCCTAAACATAACCAGTTTGACAATCATGTTCATGAAAAAGTTCCCAAGGTATGTAGTTAAATAGTTTTTAACAATATTTATGAAAATAGTAAATTTCCATTGAATCCTTGGGTTTCAAGCGACACCCAATGATGGATATAACATCCTTGATCCTCAAGTCTATGACTATGACTAAAGAAAACTTCTTCAGATAATGTCAGGCTGAATCATAGATGCACTTGTTTACAAATAGTGAATGGGTGGTGTATCTTTGGAATATAGTGGAGATATGGGGTATGTTTTCTACTTTATGTGCATCCATGAAGGAGTTTTTTTGGAGCTGTTTGTAGGTGCAGAACAAAAAGGTCTAGGGAGAAAGTTCCGTTGCATGATTCTCATAGCGATCTTATGGACTCTATGGGAGGGATGAAATAAAGATATATTGGAAGGATAGATCTTGGTTCCTCTTCTTCGGGTGAGAATGAAAGGGTTTCTACATGATTTAGGTTCTCTGGTGAAGGGCGGGATGCAATATGATGTTATCTGTGGTCTTCTTGACAGACCTATATATCTCCATGATATTCAGGGAGGTTGGGTACGTTGGAAACCTCAATGTATTGGGTTGATGATTAATGTGGATGGTTCCTTTTTGAAAGGGAAATGCACGGGGGGGGGGGGGGGGTTTAGTGCGGGACAATAATTGGTATGCTTTGGTGGATTTTAGTAGATTTTATAGTCTGGGGAACTCATTGGGTGTAGAGGGACATGCATTTTACTCTAGCCCGATGCTTTGTAAGGGGGTTGCCTTGATGACATTAGAGGTGGAGTCAGATTCTAAGGTCTATTTCCTGAATTATGGGGGGTAGGTGTGATACCTTGTGATTTAACCTACTTGCTTCATGGACGTGATTTAGAAATTTCTCAGGGAGGTGTGGTTCAGCATATACCCAGAGAGGCTAACTTCATTGCTGATGCTCTTTCTCATAGTAGTACTGTTGAAGATCCTTTGATGATTTTTGATACAGTGGGATCATTACCTCAGGAATGCATTGGTATTGTTCTGGGGGATGCTTTAGGGATTCACCATTATAGATCTCCACGACCTCTTGTTGTGTGTAAGGTTATTTGTAATACTGAATAAAAATAAAATTTCAATCAGTAATGTTAGGTTGTTTATGAGAATATCACTTGGTCCATGCCAACAATAACCACAAAAAATCTTGGAGTTCCTCCTTTTATTTCCACATGAATTGTGATTTCGAATTTGAGTGCTCATCCCAGGATTCCCATCGATACAGAACTCATATCCCAGGATTCCCCAATCATCAGTCCCTAAATCAAATTCAGGCACTCATCATAGAATTTACATGGGATTTGAGTTCTTATCATGGAAATCCCCATCATCAGTCATCATGTATAATATAATTGAATATAATATTATTCTAGTGGAATTAGATTTCTCATCTCAACATTCCCCACCATTCTGTATCTCACGGAACCAAGAACTCTTTCCATCCTTCCCCATTAATTATTAATTAAATGGAATTTGTGTCATCATTTTATAATTCAATCCTATTAAGTAACATATAGAATCTATGCAATCATTCTTTATTCCCATGTGGAATATAGAAACTCATCCTAACATTGCAAGATTTTATTATTCACTTCATCCATATAACAAATTTTCCAATGATTCCAATAAATACAAATAACATCATTTATCATTGACAATGCTCATATTAATTCATATACCGATATTTACCATTTTTATTTTCCAATAACCATATAAGTTAATTTTATTATTACCCATGGCATTATATAATAAAAATTTCCATTTCATAAAATTTATATCATTTTCCCAAAGAAAAAATTCAATCACATCTCATTAATTATAATTTAACCACTTCATATATATTTTATAAGATTTGAGATTCCCAATTAATTTCACTAATACTTTGCTATTACATGAATCTACACTTTATTAAATCATTATTTCCATTATATTAGCTATGATTCAAAAGTCAAAAATATTTAAAATCATCAATGGATGTGAAATCTCATTTCAAAAAAATCAACTCAAACCAAAATTCCTATTAAACAATTTAAAATATAACTAAAAATATATTTACATTGATCCCCTTCAAGGTTATTTCCCCCACTAAGAATTCTATTTGAAATACAATTGCCTAAAGTAATTAGCATGTTAAATTTAACATTTAACTAACAAACCTGAAAATAAAACGGTTATTTTAAATTGAATCAAGGAATGATAAATATGATATGACCTCAAAAACACACACTCAGAAACAAGGAACGTCTATGGGTTAAATTAAAGGGTCAAAGGACCTTTAATGAAGATTTAAAATTAGTTTCAATGGTAGACATCACCAACCAAGGTCTACATAGGCACAAATCACCTATGATGTACCAAAAATACACCATAACATCATATAAAATTAAATATAATCAATTATAAGTAATTAAAAAAATCTTATAAGAAGAAATAAAAGATAAAATACCAACAGTATGCTCTCACATGACTAAAACCATAGTCATTCACTAATAGTAGGACCATATTGGACCGCCAAAAAACGTTATGACCAAATAACTTAAAGGAAGTGCCAAATCCACTATTAATTAAAAACTAATTTTATGAAATAATGTGAAAAATAATATACCCCATCAAGCCTTAATGAGGAACTGAGCTACGAATGGAAATTTCCACCATGATACATCCTCTTTCAAGGATGAAAAAAATCACTAAGATAACCAGGAAATTACACCACACATCGATGAAGTTTCAAATAAAAAATATGATAAATAAAAAAAATGTGTAATGGGAGGAGGGATAAAATGAGGTTATTGAATAGTGGATCCAACCATAAATTTTTGAAGAAAAACCAAAAATATATAGGGAATGTGTTGATCAAGGTGGAATGAGGGAGGTCCAGTTGTCCCTGGTATGTTAAAATGTAAGTGGAAAAGGTGACTTCCCTTTTATAAAACCATGGTGGAATATTTATAACATTGAACCTTAAAATCTAACTAGCCAGCTCATGGAGGCAATCAGTTCATCGGTGGTCTACTGGAATTTTACAGAAGACACCCCATCACCTCATGATTCTCTCACAAGATACCAAGATATTTCATGAGAAATATTCCCTTCCTAAAATACTATTTTTTGGGGGTTCCAAACCTTAGATATCTAACATGAAAATTTGTTGAAAAATCATCCCCTCTACTAATTAAAAATTCAAACATTTCTCAAAATTTGAAATCTATACAAACAATGGGTTTAAAAATATCCCCATTAAATAATTATCTTCCCCAAGAAGTCTCCATGTCCAATTTATCTTAATTTTCATAATGTACCTCGGTCATAGAATCAATTCTGAATGGCCATATTCTACTCATGAGAACACAAAATAAATCTATCAAAAAACTTGGAATTCAACGCACTTTGACCCCCAAAACCTGATTCAATTACCATCATCATATAAAAACATATATATATCACTTATCAGAGCCCGTATAACCCTAAACACTAATGATTTCATCATCCAACTACCCACCAGGTTTATGTTTCTACCTATAATAAACTTTAGTTGATGAACCCCTATTTCAATGTTTTGCTTCCTTCACCACCAATTGTTTTTATAAAAACCCAGTAGTAATTCTCTAATTACATTCCTAGTGTTGTTGAAATATAACTACACCCATGAATAAATGATTATTTTAATTAAATATAAATACACATCCTTTTTTTCAAAAAAATGTGGATGGATGTATAACTTATCCCCACACAAAAGATATGTATATATCAAATTTTTCTTTAAGGGAGTGATTTAATTCTATAAAATTACATATCATCCACAAACTGATTTGATAGATGTTATTTTATCTTAATATAAACATTTACAGATGAGAACAAAATTTAAAACGTACTCAGCTGACTCATCACAAAAATTATTGGCTACAACTCCCGTTTTATAACCAATTTAAAAGATCATATTGCCTTTAGGCCTGGAGGCATCCTATGATCACCTGAAGTTACTCATAAGATTCCATACACAACCTTTTTCCATTAACTATTGTTATAATATCATATATACAAACCATCATCATATCTTACAATACATGTTGATGCACCACTGATATAATAACCCAAGAATTTAGTTTAATTCTTCATAGATCCCAATGTAAATTCTAGGCCTTGATTCACCACTACAACCAATATCCAATTTTTAGTTATAATATATTCTTTGTACACATATTATTTTATTGAAACGGGTATCCCATTTCAACCATTATCCATCCATGAAAGATTTTACACTCTTTTAAACCTTCAATCATAAGTGTTATACACTCGTAGACGATACACCACTTCCCACTATTGGATTGTTTCTATCATCATTCCTTAATATTAACTCAAAAAATAAAAGACCTAAGATATATTAATTGTTAAATTCAAGGATTTTACATGGTTACATCACTATCACCTGAGTGAAAAATAGAATATCAACAACTACCCATTC
This sequence comes from Viscum album, assembly GCA_963277665.1. NCBI lineage: Eukaryota > Viridiplantae > Streptophyta > Magnoliopsida > Santalales > Viscaceae > Viscum > Viscum album. The sequence goes on from OY728153.1 coordinate 939,552,580, forward strand.
TCAACTTCTGAGAATGATAACCACAAAATTCTTAATATCTATCCAATAAGAAGGACCTTTCTCTCTAATGTCCAATGTTATATTATTACCTTAAAACATACCATATTCCCATAATATATAATAACAAAAAAATATTCTTCTTCACCCCACATGTGATTCTCATCCTAATCCACACTCATCATTATAAAATCCAAATATCACACCATTTTAGGTACCATGCCAATACAGAGAGAAACTTCTTTATTTAATCCAAATATCTGAGTTACCATTCCCACAATTTTCTTATAAAATTTTCCATCAACCCCTGAACCACTAGAAAACGTCACTTATTTGAAACCCCATGCCTCTACATGTTCCTAGGGCATCCATCCTAGTCTCTCTCAGGAGTAATAGGTCTATTCTCATAGACCACCCAGTCTCCCAAAAATATTCTTGATTCCAAGATTAATAAATATATAGATCTAGGCCTAATCTACTTATTAATAACCATGACACTCAAGGACGCAAATTTTATAATTCTAGGAGTGACCATGGACCACCATTCTAGGATCAGGCAACACATTGTTCCATATATCACCACACATTCACCCACCATTGGGGAATCTACCCAAGTATGAAGCATCTTGCAACACTACCTAAACCCTAAATACCTATATCGTTGATCAAAATACACAATCTAATTAGACAAAACATGAGAAAATAGGGTTAAAATAGTAATTCCAGGCATCTAAATAATCATGCCCTTTAAAATCGATCCTAACACCCACATACTAGCACTCACTGAGTTTTCCATAGAAAATAACCAATACATAAACATTTATTTATCATAAAGTTGATATCACCTTCTTTTCATAAATTACACATGATGAGGAATTTATATATTCTATATAAGTATAAAACATATACAATGTCGGGTAAACCCTTCTCTAGGTTACTCCCAATCATTGAACAGGAAAACTCGACACTAGTCCAAGCCACATTCTAAAGATCAGAGGGCTTTCTAAACTCTCCCCTTAGATCATTACACACACAAAACACTTCTCACTATAACCTCTCCTTCCCCATTCAAAGTCATATGGTATTTAAGACACCAAGTAAAAAAACTTACTATAGGTTCCAAACACCCTTATATAAAAAGCTATTATAAAAATCACTATGTTCTAAGAAACCTCATCTAGGATTTAAAACATCCATTTTTTGAATTCAACTGCTCTACCCACACCTGATTTGTTTATAAACCCACAATGTTCACAAGAAAATAAGATACAAGGAAACATACCACATCCTCAAGGTCACAACTGAACTAATATAACAATAGGTAACTTATTTTTATCTAGTACACCCATCCCCATTAAAAAATCAAAACTCAGATCCAATGGTATCACCACAGGAGACCCTTTCTAACCCTAAAATACCCATTCAAAGGGGTACATCATAATAAAAAGGTATACTCATCCCCAAGATCCCTAAATGTACCATAATTTTTTATTTCTATTTTACTCTACACCATAATTTAAACCAATCTTATTCACATTATAAATGATTTCATTACACATAACATTAAAATTAACAGGATTTATTAGGCATCACTTTACATAGATTGTCTAGATAAAATTGTATTCACATGTTATAAGGGAAAACCACATATATAAAATTCCAAAACCCACACTGCCATATCCTATGATTTAATAGTGAACATTACATTTCCATATTTAATGTCAATAATAGAGACCCCGATTTTTTCATCAAAACTGCTTGACATTAGGTGAAAAATTTGTATCACTTATAAATCTCAATGAACTTTTAGTTTTAGAGTTTTTTAGAATATTTTAAAAACTCCTACATAAATAATTCACTTGATTTAATTGATATTTTTTCCAACATAACCCATCATCTATTTTTTCACCTTAGGTCATCAACATCATCCTTGCGAAACTTTTTATAGACATAAAATTCTCAACCTCATTATTTATAACTTTTTAAGAAAAAAAGTAAGTGTGAGATAAATTGCTCTGTAAGGGTAAACATAAGAATTAACAATTGAATGTCATTAATTATCATAACAATGCATCAGGGTATAATGAAATAATAAATGTTCATGACTGAATCATGAAATAACTCACACCTATCAATACATGGATTATAAAATATAAAGATATATAAAATGAAAGAGTCATCATAATCATTAATCATGAGATATGTTATATGAATCCTGATCATGAGAAGCATTACAAACCCCTAGAAAGCATAAATAAATCAAATATGTAACATCAAACAAAATTTTAAATCAAATTATAAAACAAGTCTTAAATATATAATAACCATAAGGTAAAATTCTATACCCACTGCATTGTAAGGCCTACACAAATCCACGCATCCTAGGATTATCATGTAACCACTCATCCTTGATTTATATTGTAATCACATGTAAAATGTCCAATTACCATTACAAAATAATTACTTGTAAAATATTTCATTTCATCCTAAAATAATAGTAACATCCATTCACCCTTTCAAAACATGACTAAAATAGAAAAGAAATTATTTCTATAAAAATCACTTCAAAACATGGGTAACTTATGTTATGAAATATATTACATAACAATCTCTTCAAAATAATAATAACCCATAAAAAACAATGGTGATGGTAGCAAAAAAGTATACATATTGGAGGATTATTAACAACAAGGGTTTTCAACATTGATTAATGGAAATACTATTAAATTATCAATCAAAACATTCTTGATGAAAATATTGTTTTCATTATGGAAAACACTTATTAATAAATAAAATATTTTGAAATCATTTTTTTTAAAAATAGCCATGAAAATTAAAAAATAAATATACTGAAACAAATTAAAAAACGTTTCTAAAACCATTTACATTAAAAATGAGATTAATATATAATTTAAATACATATATAATTTTCTAGAATTCATTTTTTTGAAAGTACAATGATTTATGATCGATGATAAAATGAAGTATGATTTTCTTAAAAAACATTATAAAACATTTTATATACCAAATAGTGGAAAATTGAACAATTAATTGGTAGTATCATTAATAAAAATTGAATAATATAATTCACTATAATTATAAGATATAAAAATCATATGCTTAATCATAAACAATCTTGATAAAATATGTGATTGTTGCATGAAACTCTAAAGACTTTAGTAACATTGAATCATAAGCCCCATGATAAAATATCTTTAAATAAAAATTATAAGATCATAAAAATATGGTTATAAAGTCTATAATAAGTAAAATTTTCAGAATATACATAACATAAATAATATAATATTATAAAAAAACATACATCTCAAAGAAGGCAAATTGAGATAACAATCCCTTACTGATTAGGAAAATTTGAAACCATAAAACCCATGAAAGTGAGATCCTAAAATTGGTATGTAAATAAAAATAAATTTATCCATAAATATCAAAAGAAATCATGGGAGATATATATACCAAATAACAAAAAAATTGAATGTGGCATCAATCTTACCGAAATAAAAGTTATATGTGACAAAACCCTTACCTTGGATGTGATTTGTCAAGGTTTTTCATCATATTATTTAATAAACAATTTATGTTAATTATTTATGTTATTGATAAAAAATTTCGAGTTTATTATTTCTTTAATTTCACTTATTACCATGTTATACAAAATTACTTAATTGATTATTTTTACATTAATTTTTTTGAACATATTCAGCTTATGTGTCAAAATCGACTTTTGTAGGTTGACTGTGGTCAAAGAGATCGATATATAAATATATGTGAATTAATAATAATTAAATAAAAAACATATTTATATGTAAATAATTTTTTTTAATACTAATAATGTAGTGTGGGTATTAAAAATGAACAGACATTGTGATCATGGAGATGGTATACCGTACGTACACATCACTAACCTTCCCATTTTCAATGATTATTATGGAAAAAATGAAACAAAATATATTTTTAATAGAAATATAATTATATAATTAATAACATAATAATATATTATATATATTTATATATATAATTATTGAGATTTATTAATGAAAAAAAAGAATCACATCACATCAATGAGGAAGTATTCAATATATCTACAAAAAATGTTATCATTTTTTCAATGTGGAAAAACAAAAGAAGAAAATGACATAATATAATTAAAGAAATATACTAATGTAAACAATATAATAATTATTTAATTTGTGTCATGAATAATCATTTTATTTACCCTTATTACCATCGAGGTACCATGTTAGTGAAAATACTTCACATCACTTTGTGAGGTGGAAGCCCGTGGTACACATGGGTGACATTATCATATCCCCCGTGTTATAAAATGTAAAAATGTTGCATATTATATAATTAATATATATGTATAATTATGGAATATATATCATATATATCATATAAAAATAGTATTTACATCATTATGTCCATTAATGAGAGGTGGTAATGAAAAAAACGAAGGACATTGTTTCGTAAGGAAGTAGTGTGTCGTACACACAAATAATTATTTTGTAACTCATTTGATGGAAGTGTGTATGTGTGTAGGTATTAAAATAAACATAATAAATCTATGTAGATTTATTATACTTATTATATTATATCATTATGGTTTTTGATAATTTAAGGGGTGGATAATGAAATAAAACAAAAGCGCTCAATGAGGAACATTACCTCTTCTTAGGGAAACATCTTTTGGTTTATACCAAAAGCCTTACTTAGTTAGATTTAAATCAAAAGAAACTATTAAAGGGTTACAGTGTAGGGTATTTGGATAGATTATTTTTGTAGTGTTTTTATGATCCAAAAGGGTATGAAGTTCTGAAAAATAAGGGAGAGTAAATTACCTTATATAACTGAAGAGGAATGATATTTTTTGAAATAAAAAAAGAAAACACTATTGAGTGGTCAAACATAAATAATGTGCCTCCAATATTTAAAATTTTTTATCCAAGAGGTTATATGGTAACAATATGTCTCTCCAATGAATTTTGGATAAGAATATAGGTCATTTATACACTTAAAATTAAATTTTATCCACTACGTAAACTCATTTTTACCTTAATCATTGTAATCTTTTTTAATTTCCTTCACTAATATTTTGGGTCAAAAAATGTAACACAGAAAAAATTACTATATTTTAATATTAAAATACATTTTATTTCATTTATATATTTCTTTATATGAGACACCATGTTGTGGTTACACTACAGAAAACACAGAGTTAGATTTTTCTACACCGAAGACTGAGTTTATGGAATTTTAATGGCACATATATTGATACAATATTTTGATACTTTTATAAAATTTATTTTTTAAAAAAATTCATTTTTTAATGAATAACTTCAAAATTAGTTTAGAGTTTATTTTTGGTATTTGTTTGGACAAGTTTTATTATTTGATGAATAGTTAACAAATTATACATTTTAGTGTAGAAATTACTTTTCGTTTAATATATTATTATTGTAAAATTATATTTTAAATTAAAAATAGATCAATTATATATTTATTAATCTAATTTTGGTAATTTGATCATTTTTTATTTAATTTATATATAAATACATGTGTTATTTTTGTATATTTTGACGTTAAAAGACATATTTCCCACCACATTTATTGTATTAACATAAAATTTAATTTAAACTATTATATGAAATGAATTTAGATAATTCAAAATACACAGATGTAAAAATTAGTATATTAATAGTATAATATGATCAAGATATCCTTTTTCCAAAAACATTAGTGAATGTAATTAAAATAAAATATTGTGATTAAGGTAAAATTAAACTTATCAAGGGACTAATCCTTTATCATATCTGCCAAAATGAGTAAGACACTTTTACAAAAGAAATTATATGTCAATAGTTTGACCATATCCTCCCATTGGTTAAAATTCATTTTGTTTTTGGGAAACATGGTCATAAAAGTGACCCATTTATCAATTTAAAGAAATAGAGTAAAAATCAATATTTATTACACTTAATATTTATAAAGCGTTATAGTATAGAAGAATCTGCATAGTTTTGGTTATGAAAATATATTAAAATTTAAATGATTTATTATCATAAAAATTTACCTTTAACTTTTAGAGATGATATATCTTCATTAAACGTCTAGTAAATGATAATTCATGTATTATTTAATTAATAAATAAATAATAGAAATGATTCTATAAATAAAAAGTTATGAAAATTTAATTAATTAGTCTTTTGTTATTTTAATACAAGAATATAACATTCCAATCAGTTTTGGGATTAATATATTTGAATTAAATTAGTGTTTTGACATTTTTTTAATTTAAAATAATGTTAATAATGTTAAAATCAATATTAATGTAATTTTATAATAAATTATATTTTATTAAATGATTCAAAATTTATGAAATTTCAAACATATTCAATGTGATTTTTCAATGTTTATAAATATAATATATGGTCTATTAATTGGCCAAATGATCTTTTCTAATTAATACATTATCTCGTAGATAGTATAAACATTTTGAGTACTTTCAGGTTTAAAGTAGTGTTTTTTTAAACAATACATGTGATTTTTCTAAATTTAATATTCAAAATAGAAGTGATTTATATTTTTAAAATTATATATAATATATACAATTGAATGGGTATATATTTTATATAAATTTTGTCTTTAATATATTCTTAGTGGTTAAATTATTTAAGTTAGAAAAATGTTAACTTTAATAAAAACCTAAAAGAAAAAATTGGGGAAACATAGAAGTTAATGAACATTAATATAAAAATGAAACTATTTTAGTTTTTTTGAGGTTTCTATTGATAATTATTTCCATTTAATCATTATTTCCATTTTATAAGCACATTAGGTAATGGGGACCTCTAAATATTGTGAATTATGTTTTATTTATTTCTCCACCACTTCATTTATTATTATTCCATGATTATATAATAACAAAAGTATACTAAATATTTTAACATGTTTGTATTATAATGTTTTGAAAAACACGTATAAAAAATTTGATCAAATGGGTAACAAACTTACTATTCATGTACTGTAAACTACCTCCTCACGAGACGATGCCTTTCAATTTTCCTTCACCACAATTCATGGTTTTGAATTATGATAGAAACAATGATTATATGTGATATATAAGATATTTATTGTTTCATAAATCTTGTAAAAAAAATTTATAACACATATAATGTTTCTTTCCATTTGATTGGAATATGATAACATAGTTTTCTCACATGTAGACTACCGCCTCCTCAAAGAGACGTGATACTTTCTCACATTACATAGAATGTATTAAGGAGAGATTTAATTAAATACATGTGACATATATGACATATATATAACATTTAGTACATAATTATCAATCCTGAAATATAATATATAATTTTCATTAATATCTTCTCACACTATCAAATTGATTACATTGTTAATGGATGTGTGGACTATCATCTCTTTAATGCGATGTGATTCCTTTTAGATCACAATAACTATATATATAATAATCTAAGAATAAATAACATGTTAATTATTGTATAATTATCATTATGGAAAGATATAATTTTACTAAACTTTTTTCCATAATTATCATTGAAAAATGGGAATGTTACTCATGCGTAAGTACGACCTACCGTCTCCATGACTGTAATAGTGGTTAAGTTTTCATAACCATCTTTTAGGATTGGTTTTGAATGTATAATTGATATAAGAAATGATAATTATTTCAATATTGTTATTATTTATATTTTTATATAATAACCCCTTTGACCATAGTCGATGTAACAAAGTCATGTTTTGACTATGAATCGAATTTTCATAAAACACCCGATGTCAACATAAAAATTTAAGTAGTTATATAAAACATTATAAAATGTTATGTAATAGTAATAATAAACATAAAAAGTGTTATAAATATTGTAAAAAACATAATTTTATTATTAAGGAATATAAAGACACACATGATAATTTATTCTCAAGTTAATGAATTTCATTACAATTTACATTCCACCGTGAATAATATGTTGTTATTCACCAATTAACAATTATATGGTGTATATAACACCATTTGATATGTTATATGATGAATATAGTTATTCAAATTTTTTTTATGTTTTATTTAATGTTATTCCTTATTAGAGATTATGATTCAAATATTTCAAAGTGGTACGAGAAATTTTAGAGTGTTTAAAGATTATTTTACTGAAGAATGATTTATGATAATTAAATGTCATTTCCATTAATAATCATCAAAAACCCGTATTGTTAATTATCATCCATTTTGATAATATTTATAAATCTATATTCTTTATTCAATATGGATATTTTTAAGGCATATTGATATTAATTAAATCTATTACTAGATATGAGAAATTCCTTAGACATGAAATAATGGGAGAGGACCAGACTTTATATATCCCCGAATGCATCAATAAGTTAATCATGAGGAAATTTTTTGGATAATTAATTTCTTTTTCGATAGATAGTTTCAAACTATCAAGAAGATATATTTTAATATTAGTGGTTTCTATGTTCTTGAGAATTTATGTTTAATAATTAATAATTTCCATCATATATATATCTGTAATCATTTTTATTATTCATGAAGCTTTCATATAATAAAATCTATGTATTCATATCATTCTCATTTTTTTTATTAAATGACATGTTTTTTTGGTTACATAACCATTCTATATTGATTATTCTTTATCCAGTTGTATAAATGGAAATCATGTTTTTTATTTACATTTCCACATTATATATTCATATTATTTAGTGATTACTTCCACTATACACATACCAAATCTAAAAAATATAGCTCAGTCTTATTTTGTTTCCTTTCACTAGAATATGAAGATAAATTATTGAATTGAGCTTCAACGATGCAGTTTATTTGTATTTTTTATTTATTATGTCTTTTTTCTTTTCCCAATATAAAATGGGTATCTTGTATGTAATATGGATTTCAAATATTGTTAATATGTTCAGTCCTTTAGGATTCGATTCCATGTAATCATGCCAATGTTACAAAATAATGCACCAACTTTGGGATTCTAGATTCAAGGTGTTACAGTTGGTATCAGATAAATCTTAGAAGCAGCCTTTGAAACTAGATTTAGAAAATATGTATTAGGGAGAAAAACTCTATGATATAATTTGAGGATAAGTATAGTATAACATCTATAAGAAATTTTGTTTATGATAATGAGATTAGACAAACAATTTTTTAAATTTATGTTATGTATTTTTTTTAATTTTGGGACATTACATTTTGTTTCATAATGATATGATCTAACCTAGTGTATTTCATTATTTAGATATGGAACCATGGAATGCAAAACTCACTAATGCACTAGATCTAACGAGTAAGAATGATCATATATTTTATGGTATTAATCAAATATTTCAAAGGGAACTAGTCTCAAATGAATTCTAATCTTATGAGGACATAATATCATGTGATAATGAGATAAATAATGAATTATTTATGTATTCTGAAAATAGAGGGAAGAACATGAACAAGAGGACAATGGGGAAAAATATGGATAATGGGAAGAATGGAATATAGGTTATTCCCACATGTAATAATTATAAAAATAGTCACCCATGTACTATCATTAAATTAATGGGGGTTTTCAACAAATATGGAAGAAAGACCACCATGATTGTGATTGCATGAATAATAAAAATGTTCCCAGCATACAATGCTTCAAAAACAAGGATACAGGGCACTACGTAAATTAGTGTCTGATGTGTCACAGGAATAAACCCTAAAAGAGTCTAATGGATTCTGGGGATGATTATGATACAATCATAGTTGAAGAGTAATGATTAATATGGATGTGTTTGGATTGATGAACTATGTAATTTGAGAATTTTATCAGTATGTTACATGTCATGGGAATTATAAAAAAAATAAGGATTGTTCTACAGAACATTTTCATTAAGGATTTGAAAGTGTGTAGTGATCGATACCGATAACCATGAAATGTGATTGAGTAGCAAGTTGATCATTTTTGGAAAAAAACATGGTTAAGGTAAAGGTAACCCCTAATATGAAGGTTATACTGAAATAATGATTTTGGAATAAAGAGATGATCTATTTGGATAAATTTGGATGGATAGTATTAACTACCAGGAACTAATTATTGGTTTCATGAAAAAGTGATTTATTCCAGCATTTATAAAGTATAAAATGCTTTTTAATTTCAGTATTATATCTATTAACATGCTTTTTAATTGTTTAATAAGGAATTATTCTTGTTTTAAATATGGTTTTATAATAATTTAATTTTTACCATATTTCAAGAAAACACATGTTTAAGGTATTGAAACGTTGGGAATGTTAAAATTTAGAGTTTCTTTATATTGATAAGTTCATTTTTGGAAATTCGATAACCTTACATATAATGTATTGGATTATAATACCTTGTAAAATTTAACAGTATTTGAAATGATTTATGTTGATATTTAGATGTGGTTTTAGAGATTGATGTATTAATTTACCCTATGATGTAACTTGTGCTATGAAATGATATATAAATAGTTCATGGAACAACCAAAGGATAAGATTGTCTTTATGAAATATGAATATATATGTACTTATATTATTAAAGGGTGAATCTTTTTCCAAATATTGGGAAAAGGTATTTAAATGTTTCCCCTATTATTATTTTTCTTAATTATTTAAATTACAATTTTCATAACATTGGTTTATGAAATTTTGGTCATCAAATTTTAGCTAAACATGTTCTCTATCACTCTACCAAAAAATGATAGTTTGATGTTTTTTTCAAGGTACATGTTTTCACTAAATTTATTCTATTAGAAAGAATAGTTTTGTGTTAAACTTCCCATTTTACTTCAAAATTTACTAAGAAGAAGTTTTATTAACCGTATATATGTTCTTGTGGTTTCAAACAATTTTATTTTCAAATATCAAACCACATGTTAACGAGATCATGAATAAATTGCAAGGAAAAATTTTATTTATGGTGGGGAGACTGTAATACCCCGATAAATTACAATATTTTAATTTTGGAATAAATTTTATATTGTTTCACGATTTATTTATATAAAACACCATGTTAAGCTTACGCTAAACACCACACTGAGTTATCTAGTGTTACCCACAAGAGAGAGTTTCACACCTTTTAATGGAACACCAATTTTAAAATAACATTTTTACACTTTTATAAAATTTATTTGGGAAAATAAACTTCATTTTTTAATTCACAATGTAGAAATTAGGTTAGTGTGAATTCTTGATATTTTAATGAAAAGTTTCATTTTTTGATGAGTAGTGAACATACTTCATTTTAGTTACAAAATTTATTTCCATTTAAATAACTATTAATTTTAACATATATTTTTATTTTTTAGAGTTAGAATAGATAAATTATATATATATATATATTATTCCACTTTAGGTAATTGGATTACTTATTTATATTTAATTTAGATATAAATACTTAATGAAATATTGAACATTTTCACATTAAAACCCCTCGTTCCAGCCACGCCTGTGAGATTGGTATCAAATTTAATCTAGCAACATATGTGAATTGAATTTGGAAAAATGAACAAAAAATGTTGTAATAATTAAGATATTTATATTATAATAAGATCAACATAGTTTTTGAAAAAAAATATTAGTGAATTTAATTAAAATTAATTAGAGTGATTAAGGTAAAATTAAACTAAACAAGGAAATAATATTAAACGTAATGGCCAAAAGTTTCTTATAAACTTGTGAAAACACAATAGGAATCTACAAATTCGAGATTATGCCTTCTTGGATATATTTTTAGGAGTTATTGTGGAACATCTTCATAACTCTGACCCATATAATATGTTATGTATGGAAAAGAAATAAAAGGAACCTTCCTTAACATTAACCATTATAAATATTTAGAGTATTGAAGAAGCTACATAGTTTATAAAATAAACATAAATTTGAAAAATAACTGATTTTTTATCATATTAATTTAACATTATTTTTTAGAGATCATATAATTACATTAAATTCTCAATAAATGAAAAAACATGGTTTATTTTGTTAATAGTTAAATAAAATAAGTGATACTAAAAACATTAAAAGTAATGAACATTTAAAGAATTATTCTATTCCATATTTTTTAAAATTAATATATTATTTCAAATATAACTGAACTTAATATATTTTAATTAAATCATTTCTTTGACGTTTTTTAATTAAAATTATGTTAATAATGTCAAAATCCACATTAAATTTTTTTAACAATAAATGATATTTTCTTAAAAGATTAAAAATTAATAAAAAACTAACTTCCTAAAATTTCTTTTTTATTGTTAATAAATATAAAATATGTTCTATTAGTGGACAAATTTTTATTTTATAATCAAAATATTGACCTATAGATAGTAAAAGCATCATTAGCACGATCCATATTAACGTAGTGTTTTTACGTGCTACAAGCACTTCTTTTAAATTTAATTTTCTACACAAATGATTTTTATTTTCTAATTTTGATATGATATATATAATTCAATGGGTATATATTTTTTAATAAATTAAATTGAATTTATTCTCAATGGTTAAATTATACAGGTTTGAAAACTTATAATGGTTAAAAAAAATTGGGGATACATTGCTGTTAAGTAAAAAATATTAAAAAAACACACATATTTTTATGACATAGTGGTTTTTAACTACCATAATTCCACTTTAATAAATTTTTTACATTTTGGAGGAATATTAGGTAATTTTTACTGCCATGTAGTGTATACCTTTTTCATTTACAAGAATGTCAATCCCCCTCCATTATTAAAATAGATTCACTCTTCCTCTTCCTTACACCTCTCATGTCACTTTTTATCTTCCAAAATCAGCATATATAGTCTTTTAATATCCCTTATTTTATCCTAGAATCCACACCTTTGATATAAATAAATCCATGAAATCACCTTGGTACAAACCAAAAAGAGTTACCTGATAAAGAGGTAACATTCTTCAATATGCATTTATAATTTATTTGTTTCTTCACACCTTAATTTCTTCTTATTATTTTATTATATAATAAAAATATTAAAATACATATACTGAGTTTTTTTTGAAGGGTTTTTCCTAAACCATCACACACTTTTATCTAATTTCTAAGAATCTTATAGTTCATGTACATAGAACTATTGTCTCGTGAGACGGTGTCATTCATATTTCAATTACCACATTTCATGGTAGGGAATTATGATATAAAAATTTTTAATATATGATATGAATTTTGTATTTATTACTTATTAAATTTTTATACAACACATACCTTGATTCATTCTGTGTCATGTAAATATAATAACATAATTTTTTTATGTGTGGACTACTGGCTTCAGAATGGGATGTGACACATTCAAAAATAACATGGAACATATTAAGGATACTTTTAATTAAACAAATATGAAAAAATGGAATTTATATTATATTATTGATATAATTACCATTTTCGTAATATAACATATCATTTTCTCCACTATCCTTTTCACACACTATTATAGTGATAACATCATTCGTGGATGTGTAGACTACCACCTCCTCAACGAAATATGATTCCTTTTACCTCAAATGAATTTTTATATAAGTATATACAATTAAATAACATGGTATTTATTAGAAAATTATCATTATAAAAATGAATAATGTTATTTAACTTCCTCTCATAATGATAATTGAAAAATGGTAATGTTACTCATGCATATGTACAAACTATTGTCTCCATGTTTATAACATTGCTTCACTTTTAATAACCATATTTCATGACTATTTTGAATGGTATAATTTATATATAAATATGATAATTATGTCAAGATTATTAATCTATATATGCATATATATTGACCCCTTTGACCTCAGCCATCCGACCAAAGTTTTATTTGATACTTGAATAAAATTTGGAGAAAACACCCGATGTAGACATATTTGTTTTTGTATTTTTATAAAACATTGTAATAAGTGATGTAAAGGTAATAATATAAATAAAATAGTTTTCGAATAAATTAAATAATTAATATAAATTTTTTATTCAAGAAGATAAATAACAACATGACATGTCGTACTCAGGGTAAGGGATTTCGTCTCAATTTACATTCCATTGAGACTTATTCACTAAGGATATATGATAATAAATATTATTAAAATTAAACCTGTTACTTGATATAAGGAATTATTTAGGAATGAAATGAGGGGTGGGGACCAGAACCTATATATTCCCTCAATGAATTGATAGGAACTCATTAAACAAATTAGTGGGTCAAATTAAATAGTTTCCTACCTATATTTTGAAACTGTCCAGAGGATAGATCCTGAAATTAGAAGTTTTCATTTGACTGATATAATGTTCAATAATTAACCATTTCCATAATAGATATCTTAGTTATCATTTTTATTATCCATGAGGACTTTCATATGATAAAATATATGGATGAATTTCATTATCAAAATCTTGGTTAAATTGAATATGTTTTTAGTTACATTATGTTGAAATATTTATTATTACTCAGCCAATTGATTAAATGGAAGTTGTGTTCATTTATTTTCCATACCATAATGTTTATTCCTATTGATTTATGAATTTTTTGACTATACGCTTACCCTTACGGAGTATTTGAGCTTCCCTTCCCCATGTTACGATGATGATTTGTCAGAATGAGTTTCAAGGATTCAGTTTATTTTCATATTTTATCTATTATTTTTTATTTTTACTTAATGTAAAATGGGTCTCATGAATGTAATTGGGATTTCTTAGAATGTTAATCTAATTAGTCTTCCAAGATTTTATTCCTTTTAATCATAAAAATCTAACAAAATAATGCACTAGCTCAAGGATTTTAGGGCTGGGACATTCCAGAAACAATTTTTACATTACTAGAAATTATAAATTAAAATTATTCCAAATATGCGACACATTTTAAAATATTTAATTCCCAAAACGTAGAAAGTATTTTAAAATTAATCATGTATATGGGACAAAACAACCGGTTTTTAAAGTGAAAATTTACAAAACTGTAAAGAGTTTAATATCCAACATGAATATGAAATTGAATATAATGACCTAAATTGTATTAATGGATATTTAATTTAACAAATTTTACTTTTAAATCAAATCAAAATATTATTTAACAATATAATTTATTTATATGGAAGACTATTTTCAATTAAATTTTTATACTTTTCACTTTTCTCAAAATATGAATCTTCTCAGAAAATTACGACAAAGTCAATGAAATATAAATTTTAAATTAAAATTTTAAAAAAATTAATTTTTATTAAATAAAATATATTAAAGTTTCATCTTTTAGTTTTAAATCAACTGTACCATCATAAGGAATAAAAATTGCTTTAATAAGATATAGATTTTTATACATAAAGTTTAATTTCTTTTTATATCTCTCCTAGATGACACATATATTGTATGTTAAATAGTAATTTGAATATATTACAAATAAATATCATTAATATAATTATATACTACTGATTTGATTATTTTATTGGTAAGAAATACACTGTTTATAAGAAAATGGATTCTTTTTATTATTTAAAATAAATTTATTTTAATTTTTAATTAATTGGCCAAAAAATAATTAATTATATATAAATTTTTAAACCATGTATTTAAAATTCAGTTAATAATGTTAATATAATCCATTATAGTGGCTAGGTTATAACATAAATATTAATCATTGGTCATTTATGTTATTTTTTCTATGTTGAATAAACTATAGAACAAAAAAATATGGGTGTTACATACATTGAATGATAAATTTAGTGTGGCATGTAATAAAAAATAAAACGTGTGTTGTGTTTCCATTACACTATCGAATATAATTTTCTGATATTAATATATTTGGGTGTTAAAACTACTAAGTTACTAATTTTCTTTCTTATTTAAAAAAAACAATCATATTAATTAATAATTTACGCCTTCCTATTAAAAATAAGTCCCCAAAGGAGTTGGTCAAGTAGAATGACACCATATATATATATGTAAAATGACCCATATAAATGTCTATAGAAACATTAATCATCTAAACCATAAAACTTTGTTAAATCCAATGGTTGATATAAATTACTAGAATACATAATCCACAAACATCAAATAAACCCTTAACACATGTGAATCCTAGGAAGATATCAATAACATGAAACATATTCATGAAATATAAATCATATGTACCTAACAAGATGCATGAAAAAACAAACCATCTTTTCAAACCGATTAAGACTATAAATCCCATGCATCTGTAACATCATACCCATGAGAACCACCTTAGGAAGAAAATATTCAAATATAAAAGTGAAATAAAATAACAAAAAATATCATCCCTAGAAATATAGAGTTTACACCGTATATAGATATATAACTCTTAGGCATGATCTTATTACCATGATCAGAAAATATAATATTCTCCGGTCTATCAAGGTTAACTATTATGATAAAAGAAAAGATAGATTCAATACCACATTGTGACATCCTACCACACAAGACCACTATCCTTGCTCGGACCGATGGTACCCACATGACCTTAAGAACACCTCCCCAAATGTTAGTGGTTATTGACTAATGGAGAGGGACCATGAGGCTACCATGGTGAAAATATTCCTATGTCAGCCATGTATACAAAATAATATAAGTAACATGAGTTAGATAATCATCATTGATAAAAATTAATACCAATTCAAATGATGGTAAAATTATAAAATATCAAATAATATTATAAATAAATGTGGCATGCATACAGTAAATGATCCCTTATCAGAAGATCATATAAAACAGTACAAAAAGTAAAAATACAACTAAGGATAAAAATACATCCCAATATATTTTTCATTCGTTCTGATCCGGTATTCCAACTCAAACCTAGAAGTCTAATCATCATAAAACCACAATGGTTCATTCCAAAATCCTATATCTATGAAAAAAGTGGTGTCTGCATGGGTACCCAAGTGCAATGGCGTACCAAGTAGGATGTGAGTACAACCCAATATTACACATTTTATTATATCCATAAACATAAATATTATGATAATAAAATATAATATGATGTACTATTGTAAATATTTTAAAAGTCTTTAATGAAATTTTATGGGAATAATAAATTACCACTAAATCCCCGGGTTCATAGTGGCACCTGAGGTTGGATATACCATCGTCGATCCTAATATCTATGAATATGACCAACCACACCTAATTCAACCTATGTTATGGCATCATGGAGCACATCACAAAATTTTTTCCAATAATTAGTATCCAAATATAATATAGGAGTTCATCATTTATTAACTAGTATCTTGATGTGTATTAATGAATCTAAGTTCTCATCTAGTAATTCACTTGGAATATGATATATCATCCTCACATTTCCCATTAATTAATCATCAAATAGAATCTAGGTTCTCATCTCGGAATTACTATGGAATAAGAACACTTATCTTATTATCCCCCACCATCAGTCATCATACAGAATCCATGCATTCATATTGGAATTCCTATGGAATCCTAGCTCAAATCCTGGCATTTCATAACAAAAATAATATCACAAGTCTAATCAATACTCCTAGACATACCAAGTCATTATTAATTACAAGGAAACTAAGATCTCATCAGAGAATTCCCACCCATCAATTATATTATGGAATCCATGTTCTTATGCCTACATTCCAAAACATAATATATCATATGCAATCCAAGAACTCATCTCAACATTCCCCACTTTCATTATACATGTCATGCACTTTTCCATTTTTCCATGTATTCCATTAAATAGACATAAAGTTATTTTTCATTGAAAAGGTTCATCTCAATTCATACTTGGTGATTTACCATTTTTCATTAAAAATAACCAAATAAATTACTATTCTTTAAATCCAATCTATTATATATTATCAATTCCTATTTCATAAAAGATTCATAATTTTCCCCTGGAAACCATTATATTACACCAAATAACTAGTATTTAAACACATAGACTATATTTTATATATATTGGGATTCCCCATTTGTTTTGTTAATACTATGACTTACATAATTAAAAATTTTATAAAAATAAATATTACCAATACATTAAGTTAATCGAAAGGTAAAACCATTTAACATTATCTACAGCCACGAAAATAAAATTCACAAACCTAAACTCAAACAAAATATCTTCTTACATAATTTAAAACATAAATAGGAATTTAATGATATTGATAAAAATCCTCATTATTCCCCCTATATTAATTACACATGAAATTACAATTCCTTGAAGTATAAGGAATGTGAAATAATATATTTAGTAAAGTTAAATCAAACATAAACTATCACACGTCGACTTTTAAATTTAAATTGATTTTATTAATTTGTTACTTCGGGTTTACACATCGAGGTTAGGGTTAATACCCCATTTAAAAATTTTGTCATTTAACCATTTTTCTGGGTTTCAGACCTATGCGTGGTCACTATACGGTTAGTAGTAGCCATGCAGTTGTCCTAGGAGTCATGAAATTTCTCATTATTCATATTATTATTATTGTTTTTTATTATTGTATTATTTTTAGTATTTACATTAATATTATTTTTTTATTATTATTATTTATATTATTATTATTATTTATATTATTATTATTTGTATTATTATTAATAATAAATTATAATTGATTGAAAAAAACAATGAAAACACTAGAGATACTCTCCCCCCTTTCCCCTCTCTTTCTCTCAATGACATACAATGCTCCCCAACCCACATGCCCCTATAGGACCTGGCGGGCCTCACCCTTACCTCCCTACGCTTACCACTCCTCCTCTTAGTTCACAACATCGACCGCCACTCCTAGCCTTGGCTCTCACCTTCCCCGGCCAGGTCACCCCTCACCCTCTGCTCCAAACTTCCCACTGCCAGTCTGTCAACCCTCAAAGTCCCCTCACTCGTTGCTACTATCGCCGGCTGACAGCCAACCTGCCCACTTTTTATCCCTTCAGTGGGGCACTACCCTGCCTCACCCTCACCTCTCCTGACCATGGCTTTCTCCATCATGCTCCCCTACTCAGCGCGCCTCCATTCAGCCCGCTCCAGTGATCACTTCTACTCAGCGCACTCTGGCCAGCCTGACCTGACCTAGTGACCTTCTCGTCTTGGTGTGATTCGTCTTCTAAGGATTCCCTTTTTATCACATGCTCACTGGTTGAAACCCAAAACACATATTTGTTAATTTTCCATTATTTTTTGGTGTGTTTCTTATAGTTTTCCAAATCCTAATTTCTCAGGTGTTGTTTGGTACATTTTTTTGCTCTATTAGTTGTGCAACTGGAGTTCAAGACATTGTTAGCCTATCCATTGAGGGCTTCATCGCTTATGCTCGAGGTTTCAGGTATGATAATCTGAATTTTCCTTTCTGATTATGTCCACATAATACATGAGTGTTTTTAATTAATAATTTTACGTAGTAAACACCTTCACAATACACTTAGTTAACATTCTATAGTGTTTTCAAGCTAGTTTGTTTTGTTAAAAATTGTTTTGAAGAGCTTTCTCTTGTTATGTTTATGTGTGATTATGAAAATTTTGTTCACTGGATGTCAAATGTTATTTTGATAATGTTTAAAGCATGAAATGAAACATTGATATACTCATCAATAATTTGTGATAGTGTTTCTTGTTTGAATGAATTGTTTAAAAATTATTTGGTTTGTTTATTAAATTGTTCGTAAATTGTTTCATTTTTTTATAATTTTTTTAAATTTTTTGGGGTTCCTAATAAAATTTTTATAAATTTTTTTTCTGTTTATTAAATTGTTTATAAATGTTTTCATCTATTTATAAAATTTTTAATAAACTATTTCACTTGTTCTTAAAATATTTTTTGAATTGGTTGGCATGTTCGTATAATAGAAATGAAATTCTTTGGTTTGTTTTATAATTTTTTAATAACATTAAATTTTTTGAATGATGTGATGAATATGATTTGGTGTGAGTTTGGAATGGGACTGATGTTTCCAATAAAAACGTTAGTGTTCTTTAAAATTGGGGCAGTGGTTGGTTTTGGTTTTAAAAGAATGTAATTAATTTTTGTATATGGTTTTTGAATAGTTTCTTTGTTTTTAGGTGTTCCATTGGATGATGCCACATCCATAGATTCACTAGGTGCACAAATAGATGTGACAACAAATAATGATGAAACCTTTGAAATCGTGTTTTTATATTACCATGGTTTCATATAATGGGTTCTTGGATCCTAAAAGATGGAAGATAATTTTTGTGTTTTCAATGGGATGGTTTCAATTGAATTCTTCCAGGGCTGGCCCATTTGGACATGGAACGTGTTTTGACGAGATTTTAAAAATGTATAAAGGCTCGTTGTTTCATTGTAATGTGGTTGGGTGCATGTTTTTGGAACATGGGCACTTTTGAAATTGAAAATGATGTAGTGGTTTTTTTGTGATATTTTGGGTATTGTTTTTGGATATTTAAAACTAATTGTCAAATTTTTAACACTGGTATTTTCAAATATGTTATTTAATTTTTAAATAATGTAATGTCACTTTTGGTACCTCCCACTCAATTGATGTTGTTTTTATGAAATTTTAGAAAATATTTTGTTTAAAAAAATGTGTACCTTCTTGACAACATTATTGTTTTGTTAAATGTTCTAAATTTTTAGATGTTGTAAAGGCCCAGTAGGAACTTTTTTTAATGTGAAATTATTGAACATATATATGGGGAAACCCTCTCTAGGGTAAAAATTTATCGGGGAATACAAAGGAACTGTCCATGTTTGGGGTAGGAATGTGTTGTCAGATAAGTCATGCATGTGAGGGACTCCAACATACACTATATTATTAAAACCATTGTGGGTTCATGGGTTTGTTTTAGATGAGCATGTGATAGTTTTTGATCAACCTTTATTAGACAGGTTGGCTCCCCCGTTGATTGGTTGTTAGGCCCGATAGAAGTTTCAACTATATTTTGTTAGTTTTAGGATGACCAGTTGGTTATATACATATGAGCTTAACCATACACTGGATGGTGGTTCTGAACTGAGTAAGTACAAGGATATTTTAGGGATGTTTAGGATCACCCATGGTTACTTGTGTTTTTTCATTTCTTATTTAATTTACACTGTATAATTTTATTCCTAGCTTTCACTGTATACCTCTTTTACATTAGCCCAACTTTGTAATATTCAATTTGGGTTTTGTTTATGAAATAAAAAATGATTTTGGAAATGTAATGTAGTATATGTTGGACTTTTAAATGGAAAAAACATGTATCTCATTTTAAAATGTGAAAACTCCGCTTTTATATTGGTATTTCAAACTTGTGTTTATGGATTATATCGGGAAAGTAGATGTTGGATTTTGTGGTTTACCTTAGATGTCGTACCTAACATTTAAACTCTAAAACATTTTCTATTATTTCAGTTTTAAGTTCCCTTTTCTCAAGTTCTCTTTGCTGAGTTCTTCATTTTGGGAGCATGGTTGGTCATTGGTTGGGTGGTGACCTGGAAGGTCACATAGAGGTTTGTGTAGTTTATTTTTCTTTTCGTCCCTAATTTTTAATTTTATACTCTTTTTTCCTTTATCTTTTTATCTTTTTTTCATTGGGAAAACCATTAGCAATAGTTAAATTTTGATGCTCAGCATTGGTTTCCCGCCCATACAGATTGGAAAGACCCCTCGGGCCATACTATGGACTAGCTTGGTGATCGGTTCTGGATTGACCCAAGTTGGATCGTGAAATAATTAGATCAGAGGAGGCCCTTGTTATTTCGGGTGTCCGGTAGATGGATATTAGGACTGTTGAAACTCAGTATGTAGGTATAGGAAGAGGTTCATGAACCCTCACTTGTTCTGAACCATGATTTCCTAGGGCTAGTCCAAGATTTGATTCTTTTCCTCCATAGGGTTTGTTTTCTTTTCAGGGATGACTATAGAGGTAGGATGATGTTACATCATGATTTAACGAGGAGTAGTGACTTATGTGGAGACAATGTACACAATATAAGTTCCTCTTAGTTCTTGAAGGTTACTTGGGGCATGGTACACTACCATGTTTCCAGGCTAAAAATGAATACTATCCCTTACTCCGATGTTCTGATTCATGTTGACTGTCATCTTGGTTATGGTTTGTGTAAGTGCACTTATGAAAATGAAAAAGGGGGCTTTTAAATGAGAATGATTTCTTTTAAATAGATTAAAATTCGTGAAATGAGTTTTAAAACTGAATGATCTTGTAACTCCCTGATATGAGAAGCCCAACTCTAGTGCATTTTTGAATACATTGGCTTGTGTACAAAGAATCAAGTCCTTAAGGATAGATCAATTTAGTAGTCATGGAAAATATATAACATACCCAATCATCACATTACAATTTCAAACATAAAATACAAAATAGGTAATACTTTAATAATAACATTATTCTCCTAACATAAATCATCTTATAAATCATAATACACATCATGGCATCTTGGGAAAATATAACATAAGAAATGGGTGATCTCAGATGCTCAGTAATGATAAAAAATATTGAATAAGATGTCATAAAAATTCATAAAAATTATTAGAAAGGCATAAAATTGAAACAAAACTCCTTTAAACATAATCATTAGAATAATATGGTAATGATAAATCAAATAATTCCATTTACTTATTCACATGGATATTCTACTAGTCGAATAATCACCTGAAACATCAAAAACCAAACATATAAATATGGAATGCATAAATACAGACATCTTAACCACAATGTTAAGGACTCATTCCAATAATGTAAATGGAAATTTTTTCAAGGCCTTGTGACAAGAAAATAGTTTATATCATGAGACCTATCGATGAATTATGGGGATATATCAGGCCCCACCGATAACATACTATGTTCAATGCATTCCTATTATAATAATGAAGAATTATAACATAAACATTCATATTAAAACTAGCACAATAAATGTCCATAATTTGACTATAGATCATAAACAGTATAAAAATAGAACAACCATAGTAAAAAATTTAATAACTTATTAAATAAAGTATGGAAGATTGTATTATAATAATTAATCCCCAATCGAGAACAATATCCAGTAGATGATGTAGACATAGTTGAATATGATCAGTAAAAATGTTTGAGAAAAATTTGACTTTATTTTGAATTAATTTAAATTTCATGCATTTCTAAAGGATGTAATATAAAAGATATTTTTTGAAACAATATTTCATGTGCAACTTTGAAACATTTAAAAGGATTTAACATTTTAAAATAATCATTTCCATATAAATAAATCCATAAAATGAATTTAAAAACATGGACTTTAATTAAAAATATTTAGAAAAATAAATCATTAAAACATTAGAAATAATGATATTGCTAAAGACTCCCTTACAAAACCAAAAAATATTCCTTTGGAAAGATTTTTTTTTGAAACATGGACATGGATTATAAATATATCCCAATAAATATGTACAAATAAATAATCTTTGATAATAATGATATTGAATAATTAACCCTTACCTTGTACATTCTTTTAGTCGAGGGTACATTTAACCTCTGGTATAATGACCATTGTAACAGCCCAAGATTTTATAAAAAATATTCTTTTTAATTTTATTAATGTCTTGTGTTGTACGCTACACCAAAAGGAGCTTGCACAACACGCATCCTTGACTTTCCTTGCATTACACGCAATCGCGACTTTCCTCGATAGCGTGTGTAATACGCAATACCGAGTTTCACTAAACAACGATATGCTATTAAAATATTATTAAAACTAGTCGTTATGAATACTAATAACCACTTTTTAAATTCTGTAAATCTTATTTTTCAAAATGAACTTCATTTTTGGATTCGGAGTATCGAATTTAGCCTAAGGTGAAATTTTGGTACTTTTCGGATAACTTTCATATTCTGATGAATAGTGAAAATTACTAAATTATAATTAAAAACAACCTTTTTAATCGAAATAATTAATAGTGATAAATTATTAATTTGAGTGGTTTTAAAGTATATTTAGAATATATTTTTACAATTTAATACAATGTTGGTCATTGGTTGTAATTTCACATTTAAACCAGACATAATCAAGTGTCAATCTTTTGATATATATTGTTTCCTAAAAACACGCTATTTATTTTAACAGCGGTATTTAATTAAAAAATTAATTAATGCAACTTATATGTTATGAATTTGGTAAAATAGATTTCATTTTTGAATTCGGAATATGAAATATAGCTTAGGATGAAATTTTGGCATTGTTCTGAAAAACATCAATTTTTGATGAATAGTGAAACTACTAAGTGGTAGGTTAAAAACTGAATTTTGTATAAAACATAATTTTACCGCTTCTGTGAATGGAATTTCGAAAATCCGAGAGACACGGTTAATATCAAGGACTAAAATGTGGTTCAATGAGATGAAAATAATTTTTTGGTGAATAGTAACTTTTTACTTTTTTTTACCGCGGTTAATAGTAAATAGGGTAACTAAGGGTAAATATGATATTAATATTACCCTAACACATGTCCTAATTCTATTGGACAAGTGTAATTCGACCAAAAACAAACTTAGGAATAAAATATGACCATTTAGGCCCACTTGGATTAGATTAGGACATTAATTATTAATTTATTTAAAGAAGGGTTAAAATAGTTAAAATCAAAGTTTAATAAGTAAATCATTTTTAATATGGGGTTATACATAAGATAAATTCGACTATAAATATTTATTAGAAAGCTAAAAATATTTCCTACATAATGGTATTTTATTTGTAATTTTTAGACATTATATAATTTAATTTATTTATGACACAACGATGATGCATTAATTACCCTTTTAAGGAAATATTAACATAATTGATGTTATAAATACTCAAATGAATGTAATTTGAGACTTTTTATGAATTCCACTAATTTTCTAGGTTACTATGATTTATTAGTGTTGATTTAATCAACTTGGTTCGAACATATAATTCTGTTATGACTTTCACAAAAATCATATATCAAATAGTGTCAAAATTGACACAAAATAGTTTTTAAATCAAATATTATATTATTAATTGTTATTTTTCCTAAAAATCTAAGGTTCGGCCAAATGACTTAGATAAGGATATATATATTAATAATAAACAATTTGGGGTTCGTTTGGCATGTTATAGTAAGTGTATTAACCATATAGTGAAAGAAAACAAAAAGACACGGTAAAAGTTAAATTATTTAACTTAGAGTTAAATCTAATAGATAAGGTTAAAATAAGAACCTAAACTTGTATAAATCCTATTGGTTGATAGGATTTCGACCCATCCCCACTTTAGCTTCGAAATAAGACCCTTTGGAACCATTATAAACCGATTTTTACTTTAATATAAAATAATATTTTGAGATATTCCTAAGGTGCCCCTCTCCTCCCTTATAAAAGGGCACCTCCTCCCCCTCCTCCTCACACCAATTTGAGCACTCAAGATCGGCCAAACCATGCCAAAATCTCTTCTCCACTTCCCTAGCAACATCCTAGAGGTTCTGGTCTTCCTCAAAGACCAATTTTAGTTCCCTAAGAGGAGGTCTCCAAAAGGCGCTTCAAAGAAGAGGTAATTACCGTTACCAATTCTTTCATCTTTATTTCTTCTTCCACTTCTTCTTCTTAGGTTGTTTCATTATGAAGTAATAACATCAGTATCACTCATATACTGATATGTTATTATAAGTATGAAACAACTCTATTTCACCATCTATCCATCCTACGGAAAAAGAAATCACCGCGCGTGCGTACGTACGGAATACCGTCTCCACGCCGTGGTGTAATCTATTTTCCACCACCACCTTACATGGATGGGTATAATGGTGTAAAGAATAACTATACATAGTTATTACAACATCATATTTATTCTGATATATTGTATGATCCACTCCAATTCAATTCAATATTTATAGAAATGATATCATCGCTCGTGCGTACGTACGGAATACCGTCTCCACGACGTGATGAGATTCATTCTCCATGTTTACCATTTAAGAATGATTATAATGTATATATAAGAAATAATAATGAAATATATGACATTATAAAGCTACTGGATTTATGTATATATATACATATGTATGTCATCTACTTACTTCCATTTCAAGACAATAAGGAAAGGAAAACAGCGTTCATGCGTACGTACGGACTACCGTCTCCATGAACGGTGTTTTTCATTTTATTTATCTACCTATTATATATATATATATATACTGAATATATATGATATATAAATCATATTTTATATTCTGGAAGTGATTAAATCATGATATAAGTAATAATGATGTCAAGAACAACAAGTCAAAACACCTACGATAAAAGAAACGATTTTAACCAAAACGCTTCTTTAACATGGAATTTACAAAAGAACGGGTAATATAATGTCATAAGTGAACCATATATGATATCATAACAATTAATATGATTCTGTAATAAGTCAATAACATGATTTAAATCATTATACAGGAGGTTCGGACACTTACAAAGCAAGTCGGACCTAAGGTAAGGGAAATATCACAATCTCATTTTTATCCGAGATTGTTTATTCGTAAGTATTTACTGGGGTGTATTTTATCATCCACATCCATGTTTCCTCAATATGTAATATTATTTCCATCCACTTACAATAGTTTAAATCCAATTTTACCCTTCGATGAGTTTTTAGTAAAGAATAAGAAAGAAACCTTTGGCGTTTTTCGTACGAGGTACTTTTTGACTTTTCCGACAAAAGTACGAAGAATGTTTTTTTAACTTATACGGCATGAATGGATTTTTAAAACATTATATCCAAGAAACTTCCCTTACATGTTTTAAAGTTTATTTTTAATCAACTTCTTTTATTTTAAAGTCGTATGACATGTTATGAAAGGAAAAATGTTTTTGAAGTAGAAAGGATATTTTCCTCAAGAATGGAGTTCAAGTATTTTATCAAAATTATTTTCCATATAAGATAATAAAAGGGTTCTGTTTTCATCCCTATTATTACATGGATTTGATTATGTTGTGATGGAAATATTTTTATGAATTCCTTTATCTTATATGAATTGTTTTATGATGTCATATTGTTTAAGAATCCCATTTTTATTACATGGGTTACGCTATGATGTATGGTTTATGATTATGTGGCACACATAAGAAAGGATTCATTATAAGATGGGTGGGACCTAAATCTCCCTCCAATGAATTGGGTAAAGATTTTATATCTCATGAGATAGACATGGCTGGAATGGTAGGTTATACCGGTTCAGTGAAACAGGACTGAAACGAGGGTTACTCGATTCAGAAAGGGACTTTGTCCACTAAGATAGTCTTGGAAATGAGTCATGACTAACAAGAAATGATTTTCCATGATTATGAGTGCATGCCACGAAGTTTCAAGTTTTATGTTATGATTATGGGGATCTCATTTTCACTTCTATGATTTATCCCATGTTATGATATTATGAGCTCTTTTGCAGGTTAAGATTTCAAAAAAAGCTATGTTCTTATGTATATGATGTGATTGATATTTCTTTTGTTTACCCTTACTGAGCATTTGAGCTCACCCTTTTATGTTTTCTTTTCCCCAGGATATAAAGAAAGGTTTTTAGGTAAAAAAAGGGAAGATCTTTATGGGAGATATTGAAGATCTTTCACCACGATTAGAAGATTACGTTCCGAGTTTCCAAAGACACTAAACTATTACGGTCCTTGTGTGTGTGTTTTTTTAAAAGTACTAAGTATTCCGCAAAAGTAATGTAATGTCAATGTACGTCAAGATACGGGTCTCTACAACCATTGTATGTTATTAAATTAAACCAGAACATTATTCGTATTTAATGTATCATATATGATATGTTTACTACTTTATATCAAAAATTTAATAATAATTTCCATGTTAAAGTAACATTTCAGGTAACAATCTCTTTCCTTATCCTACATGTTTTAACTTTTTATTCTTGATTGTATCACTTAGATCATGATTTACATACCTCAAAATTATATAACATGATTTATATATCATATATATTCTGTATAAAATTTTGTATAATAGATAGATATATGAAATGGAAACATAGTTCATGGAGACAGTAGTCCTTACGTATGCATGAACATTGTTTCAGTTTTCTTATCGTTTATTATGGATGTAAATAATTGAAATATATTTATCTATATAAATATATATTATTATAGTAGATATATTATTTCATATATCTAATACTTAATAAATATATATATTTTTATAAAATTTCTTTAATGGTGATCGTTGAAGATGATTCTCATCACGTCTTGGAGATAGTAACCCATACGTACGTAGGAGCGACAATATCATTTTATTGACGGTGAAATGATAGTTAATTGGATGGTATAACATATATATAATAATTA
This sequence comes from Viscum album, assembly GCA_963277665.1. Taxonomy (NCBI): domain Eukaryota; kingdom Viridiplantae; phylum Streptophyta; class Magnoliopsida; order Santalales; family Viscaceae; genus Viscum; species Viscum album. Next base: position 939,580,945 of record OY728153.1, read on the forward strand.
ACATGTAATGTTAATTATTTAAATTAATTATACTCTTTATTATCCCCATCCAAATAATTTAGTGTTGAATAACAAACTACACCACAATGTGGAGACGGTAAGTCGTATGTACACATGCATGGTGACATTGTCATTCATATGATGGATAGAATAATGAATATGATTATACGATATTTATAATAAAATATAAGAATTTCTAAAGTACTGGAGTTATTATTTTTTTATGGAATCAATAATGAATTAGGAATTAGAAGAAGAAAAGAACATTGAAGGAGCTGATGAAATAATTACCTCTTCTTTGGGTGGTTTATTTTTATTTGAACAAAAGGGCTCCTTAGGTTAGATTTATGATCAAATTTAAGGACTCTAGTTGGTAGTTAGGGTATTTTGGAGGATATTTGAGTAGTTTTTGTCCCAAAAAAATGTCTTTGTAGGTGATAATTAAAATGAATGGGAGGTTCCCTTTTATAAGAATGAGGGGCACTTTAGGAAAACTTTGAAATTTCAAATTATTATAAAATGATTTTCTATTTTTAATTGAAACAAATGAATTTATTTCTATGATGAGGTGGGTATGGGGTCTAAATCCACTCCTAAAATAGGTTTTAGAAATTTTTAGGTCACCATATTAACCTTATCATTTAGATTTAACCCATAGTTAAATAGTTTAACTTTTACCATGTCTTCTGGTATTTTTATATTATATGGTTAATATAATTAGTATAAAAATCAAAGATCAACTAAAGTTGCACATTAATGACATATATAACATTATATAAGTAACTTGGCTGAATAAATGTTTTTAGGAATATTATATCATTTAATAAAATAGTATTTGTTTTAAAAAACCATTTATGTCAATTTTGACACTATTCAGTCATTGATTTTTTTTAAATTAATTACAACTTTATTCCATCTAAAAAAAGTCATTAACTTATCCATAATATGTAAATGTAATCCATAAAATTTATGGATGGAATAAAAATGTTTAAATTATATTTATTTCAATATTTATAAATTCAATTATTTGAATCTTTCATTAATGAGTTTATACCTGCATCATCATTGTTTAAAAAATAAATTTAATTATTTAATATATAAAAATTATAAATAAAATACCATGATGTAGAAAATATTTTTAAATTTCTAATGAATATTTATATCTGAACTTATCATATGTATAATCCTATATTAAAATTTATTTAATTATTAAAATTTAAATTTAACACTTTTAACTCTACTTAAAATTAATTATAATAAATGTCCTTATCTAACCCAAATGTATTAAAAAATTCTTATTTTTTTCTTAAGGTTTATTTTGGTCAAAAAAACACTTATCAAATAATATTTGGACATGTGTTGGGATAATTTTATAATATCATAATATAATTTTTTCCTCTAAATATTGTAATTACTTTTAACTGTGGTAAAAAAAATAAAAAATTACTAATCACCATAACTAATTTTCATCCAATTGAACCACATTTTACATTCTGATGACAATTGTGACAACCGTATTTTTGAAATTCAACTCAAATAAGTGGTAAAATTACTTTTTTATTAAAATTTGGAAATGTGCCTAGAAGGTGGGGAAAATACGTTACAAAGTTTAATAAAATTTTAAATATCAATTATTATTATAATATGATTCAAATTATTAAAACTAGACTAATATATGTATTATGTATATATTTTTAATTTAAGATAAATTTTAATTACGAAGAATTATGTAATTGAAAAAGTTGGTTTTTATGTACTACGTTGTATTTTTAACTATTCATAATAAATTGAATATTTTCATAAATGTAACAAAAATTGACACTAAGAATATTTTAATACTCCAAATACAAAAATGAGGTCTATTTTAACTATTTCAAGTTTTAGAAGTGTCCAAATATAATTTTATTATGATTCAAAAAAAGTCATAAAATGTAGATGTTTTAATAAAATAATATTTCTAAATATATAACTAATATAACAAAAAGAGAAAATTTCATTATAAATATATTTCTTTTGGGTTGAAACATTTTAAATAACATTAAAATTTTATTTTATACTATTGATATTATAATACATAATTTATAAATTAATATATCATTTAAATAATTATAATACGATTGTATTATTTTGTAGAAACTCAATATTAAGTATACTGCAAGCTAAGATGGTGTTGAATGAAATATATGGTATTAAATTACTTTAAATAGATAAATTACTATGAAATATTAGAGTGTTACATTCTCCCATCCTTTAATAAATTTCTGCTTCATAATTTAAAATAGTTCTTAGAAAATAAAAGGTTAAAAATAGAAAATACCTTTGTGGAAAACTGACATCAGAAACAGGGTTAATAAAAATTAGTTTTAATTAGAGGAAAATGGAAAAAAAATTCTCCACAAAATTTGGATTTCTAATAAGATAACATTGGATGAAATTAGAGGCACAAAAATAGAGGAAAACAGTAAATATTTATATGGATTGATTGATGTCATCAATCCCAAAAAAGTGAACAATAAATGTATAGTTGATGAACTCAAATCCATAAATCTATGATGATTTAAATTATAATCAGTTTAACAAAACATAAGGTATTAGGATAAAACATTTTTTAGATACTATTTTTTGAAGAGGAAGGACTAATTTACTATCAAGATAAGAACTCAAGAAAACATAATTAATTTTATTACTTTCCATAATCATAATCTCATAATTTGGTTGTGCTTTGATATATTTTCACATCATCCCTTACACAAAGAAAATTAATGATCAAAAATGATTTTTTTAAAACTAAAGCACATTTAATAAATCAGAAGGTCCACAACTATTTCTTTAATCTTCTTTATATTTATTGAAATCTAAATGGTTATGTCAAATTATCCGATAAATTATACTTTAACCTCAAACAAAATATCAATTTCTCAAATTACTCCATTTTAACATTTAGACTTATCTAAAATACTTTTTTCCAAACTAAAAATCCAAAAAATTATATGAAGATCCCTTTTTTCCACATAATTACATTTGAATACCTTCATCGCGTGTTCTATTAAAACATGGTAACAACATCAATTACAATAAAACGTTATTTTAATTGGTATGTACTTCCTCATTCATTCTGTAAAACATAAAATATTGGATATACTCCTTAAATCCAAATATTTTGTAATCTTCAATGATAATGAAACAAAAAACCATGAATTAGTTCCAAGGTAGTCAATAATATCCAATATACTTTATAAAACTTATTTATATCCTATTCCAAAATAATTATCTTGGCCTCATGACTATTTAAATGTTTATCTTTATCTCGACCATATATTTTCCAAAACATTATAACTTGATATTGAGTAACATTTCATGGTACCACAAAATCTCAATTCTTTAATGAAATAGTATTTCAGTACAATCCTTATATACTCTATAATTCTTATAACATGTACATCATTAATACAATACTCAGATGACAAAATTAATTAAAAAAAATCAATAACACTAATTATTCCTCTTCATCTACATTAGTATTATATCTTGATTATTATCCAATAGCATTATTTTGGATATACAATAATTATTGGGAAATTGATTCGCATAGTGTCCCAACTCCTTTTTGATTAAGCATTGTACATTTGAAACTTTTTTCTTACTCTTGAAATCGCGCACTTGCTATCCTTTTTTCATTCGTATAACAAACTCTTATTCCCTTAAATCATTTAACAAGGTGATTCTTTCCACAGTTATCACATGTGGGAAAATCTTTCTTTCGCTTCTTCCCTTTATCCTCCTTTTTATCTACCATCCTCTTATTCTCTTTCTTCCCTTTAAAGCCACACGACTTATAGAATTCATTACTTATCTTATAACACATCATAATGTTTTGTCATACAATGAGAATAATTGGAAGAGTATTTCCCTTATAAATTTTGGATTAAGATCATGAAATGTATGATCCTTATTACTCTTTGGATCATGTGTATTGTTGTAGTTCTTATTCCTTCTACTAGGAACCATTTCTAAATGAATACATACACTATGATAGATCATTTCATAATGCATAATCCAGAAACTAGAAAAATTCAGAACATTAATTGAGTATTTTCTTACATCTAGTCTCATAATCCTAAAAAGTATTTCTTTGTAGACATATTTACTCATAAATACTTCATAATTGTTTTTAAAGAAAATGTGAATTATCCCAAGAATATCTACCAGATGTGTCAAACGAGTTGCATAGTAAGGCCCATTGTCATGTACCAAGATACCCTGGGTCAAGTCCAAAACACCTTGTTGGTGTTATCACTCCTAGGTACGTCTGTTCTAGAACCACGTCCACTTGCTGTATCTAGAACTGGATTTATTTCATGGAAACCCACATAATAACTACATTACCAATTTTTTTGATGTTCTTCTATACTAATCCTCAATGTCTATCTTGGGGTAATGTTTTTTATCTGAGTTTTTATAAATATAGTTTCTAGGGTTATTGCTAAAATTCCTTTGATAACGAATGTAATGCCTTGACCCCAGATGTCCAGTGATAGTGAATTATTTTAAAACATTGGAATGATTACAAGGAAACACATCTCGAAGGGCCGATCAGTTTATTTGTATTCAGAAATAGATTACATAAATGAACTTCACATTATAATTTGAAACAAAAAAACAACATTGATAATCCTTTGTTAATTCTATTATTAGCCCAAATGAAACAAATATATAAATCCTAATACACTTCATGAAATCTTGGGAAAATATAATATAATAATGGGGTTATCTCAGATGCCCAGTAAGGATAAACAATAAAGTAGAAGATATCATAAATATTCATAAGCCTTTATGGAAAGGTATAAAATTGAAACAGAATCTCTTTAAACGTTAACCTCAACATAACATGGAAAAGATAAATCAAATAATTCAATTTAAATATTCACATGGATATTCTAATAGTTCAATAATCACATGTACCATCAATAACTAAAGACATATATATGGAATGCATAATACTGGACAACTTAACCACAATGTAATGGCCTCGTGTCAGGACCATAAATATAAATTTTTTTCAAGGAATTGATCCAAGTCACAAGTTTGCCTCATGAGACCTTCCGATGCATCGAGGGGCTATAGTGGGAACCTCCCATCACTTACTATGTCCAATGCATTTCTCATATAAAAATATTGAAATATAACATAAACATTCATATTAAAACTAGCATAAAAAATGACAATACATTAACCATATACCATGAATGGTATAAAAATAGATTATCCATATTCAAAAAAAATCATAAATCATTCAATATGATATGGAAGATTGTATTATATTAAATCAACCTCAATCAAGAATAATATCCAGCAACGGATGTTGACATAGTTGAAAATGATTAGTAAAAGGCTTTGAGAGAAATATCCCTTTTTGTACATTTATTTTTAAGTAACACATTTTTAAAGGAAGTAATTTATAAAATATTTTTGAATAAAATTTTCCCACAACACATTGAAACATTTGAAGTAATTAACATTTTAAAATAATCATATCTATAAAAATAAATCAATAAAATCATTTGTAAAACATGGACATTAATTAAAAAGATGTAAAAAAGAAATCATTAAAAAATTTAAAATGATGATATTGAAAAAGATTCCCTTCCCAAAAATCTTAAATTATTCCTTTTTAATTTTATATGAAACATTGACATGAATGATAAATATTTCTGATTAAATATTTACACATAAATAATCTTTGATAATAATGAGATTGAGAAATTAAATCTTACCTTGAACTATCCTCTAGTCGAGGGTAAATTTATCCTTATATATAATGACAATAATATGTTATTAAATTATAATTAACCATTTTAATATTTATGATATCATATATGATTCATTTTTGACTTTATACTACACATTTATCAATAATTTCCAGGATAATTTAACATTTCAGGTAATAATCGATTCCATTATCTTACATGTTTTAACTTTTTATTATTGATTGTATCACTTAGATCATGATTTACATCCATACCCAATATAAAAAAATCATTTTTATATAGTATATATTCAGAATAATATTATGTATAATTTAATGGTATATGAAATGGAGACATTATTCTTAGAGACTGTAGTCCCTACATACGCATGAACGTTGTTTCTATTTTTTATTGTATTATATGGAAGTATATAAATGAAATATATTTATCTACATAAATACATACATATATATATAGTATAAATATTATGTCATATATCTCATAGTTAATAACTATGTATATTATTATAAAAATTCTTGAATGGTGATCGTTGAAGATGATTATCATCGTGTCGTGGAGATGGTAAGCTGTACGTACACATGAGCAAAGATATCATTATATTGATGGTGAAATGATGATTAATTGGATGGTATATTATATATGAAGAATAATTAACATGTTATATTCAATATTGAAATTTATTATACTCATTATTATACCCATCCAAAAAAAGTAGTGTAGAAAAACAAACTACACCATGACGTAGAGAAGGTAAGCCATACTTACGCATGCATGGTGCTTTTTCCTTCATAGGATGGATAGAATAGAGAATATTATAATAAAAAATTATAATAGAATATATTTATACAAAAGGTTCAAGACTTATTATTTTATTATGCAAAAAATAATCAAAGAGGAAGTAGAAAGATAAAAGAACTTTAAAATCGTTGATGAAATAATTACCTCTTCTTTAGGTGTTGCATTTTGATTTGAACAAAAGGTATAATTAAGATGGATTTATGATGAAATTATGGCCTCTAGGAATTTTGTGAGGATGGTTGGGAGGAGATTTTATCTGGGTTTAGGCCATGAAAAATGGTTTTGGAGGTGTGAATTAAAAATAAAGGGAGGTTACCTTTTATAAAAAAGGTGAGGGACAATTTAGGAAAATCATGAAATATTAATTTATTATTAAATGAATTTCAGTTTCTAATATCGCCAAATGGTTTTATTTATAATATAAGGTGGATATGGGTCTAAAGACTCTCATACAATAGTTTTGAGACATATTTATGTCACCGTATTAACCTTATCATTTATATTTGTCTTTTAGTTTAGTAGTTTAAATTTTACCATGTATTATTTTATTTTTATACTACATGGATAATATAGTTAATATAAAATACTAATAGAAACTCAAGTGGTTTATTAAGGACATATATAAAATTATATAAGTCATTTGGCTGAATCATAGGTTTTTAAGAATAATATATAATTTAATAAAGTAGTCTTTTGTTTTAAAACTCAATTATGTCAATTTTGACAATATTTATTAATTGATTTTTGTTAATGTCATAAAAACATTATTCCTTTGAACCAAAGGAATTAAATCATCATTAATATATATAAAAATTCGTACAAATCATGTATGGAATTAAAATGTATAAATTACATTTATTTTAATATTAATTTTTTCATTTATTTGAATCTTTTGTTAAGGAGGTAATCACTGCATCATCATTGTGTCAAAAATAAATTTAATTATTTAACCTCTATAAATTAGAAATTAAATACCATGATGTAAGAAATATTTTTTTATAATTATAATTAATATTTATTGTCAATTTTATATTATGTATAACAATATTTTAAAAATGGTTTAGTTATTAAAATTTGAATATAAAATTGTTTACTATTCTTTAAATAAAAAATAATAAATGTCCAAATCAATCTCAAATGGATCGAAAAGGATCTTTATTTTATAAAGGTTTTTTTAAGTCTAAAAATCATATCCAATAGAATTAAAAAATGTGTTAGGGTGATTTTATCTTATTGTAATATTATTTTTACCTTTAATTACCCTATTTACTTTTAACTGTGATAAATAAAATTCAAATGTTATTATTCCCAAAAAATTATTTTCGTCCTATTGAACCAAATATTAATTACTAATGACAACTGTGACAGTGTGATTTTTTAAATTCAATTCATAGAAGTGAAAAAATTATGTTTTATGTAAATTTTCAAATGTTCATAGAAGATGGGTAAAAGACATTAAAAAGTTCAATAAAATTTTATATATCTAATATTGTTATAAAATTAATTAAATGAATTACATTGGACTAATATTTTTATTATATATCTATTTTTAATTTAAGATATATTTTAAGTAAAAATAATTATTTAAACAAAATATTTGGTTTTTATGTACTATGCCGTATTTTTCACTATTCATCAAAAATTGAACATGTTCAGACAAATACTAAAAATTGACCATAAGATAATTTTGATATTCCAAATTCAAAAATGATGTCCATTTTACCAAATTAAATTTTTATGAGTGTCTATAATTAATTTAATTATGGTTCACAAAAAGACATAAAAAGTAGTTCTTTTAAGAAAATAGGTTTTCTAAATATATAACTAATTTGAAAAAACTGAAACATTTCATTATATATATTTTATATTAATGTAAAAAATTATAAATAAAATTTAAAATATATTTGTTATTATTCATATTATAATATTTAATTGATAAATAAATATATCATTTAAATAATTATAATACAAATGTGTTATTTTAATGAAACTCAATCTAGCATATAACACAAGACAAGTCAGTATTGTGTGAAATATAAGATATTAATTTACATTAAAGAGATAACATGCTATGAAATCATGGGGTGTTACCACTCTTTCTAAAAAAAGACTGGTGTTCTCTTGGAATTGTTAGAGAAATGGTTTCGGTGCAAACTTCGGTTCTCTTTATAAACGTTTTCACATGTGAGGGGATGCATGGGAAGTGTGTGTTGGTGCATGTGGATGAATGTGGATGAAGACATATATAATGGATCAAGGGATTACAGGTTTGAGTACATGTAATTTAAGGCTTGACCTGGTTTTTCTAAATTTATTTTCAAAAGGGGATTTTGAAAATGGAAATTTGGGTTGTGTTGGTATTTGTTTGGTTTTTGAGCCAAACCTCTTGGCACCGATTGTTACATTTAATTATACAGTGATTTGGTATCGGTTTCGGCTTGGTGTTTTATATGTTTTTTGGAAAATTCTTCCCAGAATGGTCCCCAAGGTTTTTGATAAGTCATGCCCAGTTTTTGGTCCTTCTAACACGTTGCATGTACTTCATAGTGACCGGGGTCTAATAGAGGTAGCAGAGTGGTTTGAAGAGGTCAAGAGCATCTTCATGGAATTAGAAACACCTGAAGATGTCAGTGTGGGTGTCGTTTTATGTCTGTTTAATGGTCAAACACTGGAAAAATGGGAATTTTTCATCACTCCATCATTTTAAGTTGGGATGAAATGGGATATCATTAAATCTATCTTTTTCTGATGATTTATGTTTTAAGAGGTGGAGACAATGAAAATGGAAAAGTTCTTGTGTATTCAACAAGGCCAATGGATGGTGAAATAATATGTTGTCCATTTCATGGACCTTGTGTCTATTTCTTAAGAAGTGGAATCGATGAATTTGATGATGACTTATCTCTTCAATTGGGGTCTTCATCCAATGATCAAAGAGCATGTCCTTCCTTCAAAGGATAATCATTTTGAGAGGCTGGTGCATGATGTCTTCTTAGTTGAGTTGGTATCTGGAGTGCAGATTATTTTCAATCCAGCGTATCCAGTTTCTTATAATGGTTCCCCATCTACCAAGCACGGTGTTCTAGAGGGACCTATTTCTAAATACTCAGCTATAGTGGTTTTTACTTCCAATTCATCAGAACGTTCAATGGTGTGCCATTAGTGTGGACATTTAGTGCACATGAAGACATCATGTCACATGCATCCACAGACATTCGAACATTGTGGTTGTTTGGGTCATCATGGGAAGTTTTGCAAGATGCGTTGCCTGAAGTGGATGTTGAGACATGAGGATTCCAGTGCATGACTATAAGGCAAGAGATGCTTCATCCATTAGAGCACGAGCCACAGGTCTTGGGGAAAATCTTGCGCACAGTCAAACGTTACCATGGGTGTGAAGCCTCAGTTTAGGTTTTGTGTTCTGTATTGGTAGTCTATCATTTAAAGTCTTTTTGTTCTTGTTTTTCTACTGTTAATGTTTTGATGTTGTAGTAGCTTCATTGAATCATCGTGAAGTTATGATGGACATGTTCCAATATAATTCAAAAAGTTCCTCTTGTCATATTATGGTTTTTTCAAATAGTTCATTTTTCTTAAAAGTGTTCTTGACCAATATATGTGATGATCACAGTTTAACTGTGTATTTTTTGAGATCTACGTGCTTATGGAAGAATTGATGGTTGTAGTCATGATCAGGTTAACTTCTTAGGTTATGTTCTGCTCAGAGTATTTTCTCCAGTGTTGGGGGTTTTGGGTCTTGGTTGAGTTTTCCAGGTTTTAGTGGAGGTGTTGTTCGTTCATGCTATTGAAGTTAGTTTGGATCAGTTGGGAGTTCTTGTGTCACTGCCCCCTCCTAGGGTGATATGTTTTGGTGTTAAATTTTGGTACTAGTTGAGTTCTTGTGGTGGGATGAACCCTCTAATGTTCTCCCATTCTCTTGTGTTGTGGTTTGTTTTGGTTTCATTCATGCATGAATTCTTGATTATAATATTGTTCAGTTGGGTGAATTTCTGGGGGGATAAGGTATCTGTGGTGGAGAGAATTATCACAACCCAAATTTTAAATTTAAATTTATTTTATAATTTTATTACCATCGGGTTCACAATCCACAATATGGGTTGGGTCCCAGTTTCAATTTTTTGTCATTTAACAATATTACTGGGTTTCATACCCATATACAGTCACCAAACAGTAGGCGGTTTCCATAAAGACGGTACATATGTTGTTCAATTTCTCATTATTATTTTTATTATTACTATATTATTATTAATTATGTTATTATTAATTTTTTATTTTTATTATTCTTTGTATTATTATTATTATTTGTATTGTTATTATTATTACTCATTATATTATTATTATCATTATTATTCATTATATTATTCATTATATTATTTATTATTATTATTATTATTAAATCATAATTGATTAACAAAAACAAAGGAAAAACTATAGCGCTACCCCCTTTACCCTCTCCTTCTCTCCGTGATGCATAGCGCTCCCCGACCCACATGCCCCTGCCGGTCTCAGCCCGCCTCACCCTCCACTCCATGTGCTCGCCGCTCCACCTCTTATTCTATGTCTTTGACTACTGCTCCCAACTCGCCTATCACCCAACCCGGCCTCTCTAACTCTTTCAAGGTCACCCCTCACACTCTGCTCGGGTGTGCCCTCTGACACTTGGTCCACCCTCCAGGTACACTCAATCATCATCACTATAGCTAGACAACAACCACCCTGCACTCCTTTTCTCTGTCCAGCGGCGCACCTACCGGCCTCACCTCCACCACTCACAACCATGTATTTCTCTAGTGAGCTCCCTAGATCAGCATGCCTCTGGACAGACCACTCCACCGAGCTCTCCTACTCAGCGAGCTTTGTCCAGCATGACCTGGCCTAGCAACCTTCTTGTCTTGATTCAATTTAAATTCTTAGGCTTCCCTTTCTGGCATATACCCCATTCTCAGGACCCTCTACATAGGTTTGTTCATCTTCCATTCTTTTTTGGGTGTGTTCCTTTGAGTTGGCAATATCTTAATGTCTAAGGTGTTGTTTAGTGCATTTTTCATGATTTATTGGGTCAGAAATTAGATAGTGGGACCTTGTTAGCCCATCCATTGAGGGATTCCTCACTTGTTATATTGGTTTGATATAGGGGAATCTATGTTTTCTTTTATGATTAAGTCCACTTAATACATGAGTGTTTTTAATTAAATTTTTTACATAGTTCATTCTTTCTCAATAAATATAGTTATCTTTTTATTGTGTTTTGAAGTTAGTTGGTTTTATTAAAATGGTTTTGAAGTACTTTCAATGGTCATTTTTATGCATGATTATGAAAAATGTTTTCACTGGATGTCAAATATTGTATTGATAATGTTTTAATCATGAAAAGCACCATTGATATAATCATCAATAGGTTGTGATAGTGTTACTGATATGAATGAATTTTTTTATAAATTATTTGGTTTGTTTATTAAAATCTTTATAAATTTTTCATTTATTTGTAAATATTTTCAATAAATTTTTTTGGTTCATTATAAAATTGTTACAAATTATTTGGTATGTTTATTAAATTGTTTATAAATTGTTTCATATCGTTATAAAAACCTTAATATTATATTTTACTTTTTTTTAAAAATTGTTTATAAATTTTTTAGCTAGTTCGTATAATAGATAAAAAATAGTATGGTTTGTTTTATAAATTTTCCTTTAAATTAGTTTTTTTAAGATGTGTGGAATATGGTTTTGTGGGATTTTGGAAAGGTATTGATGTTTCCAATAAGAATTTTTGTGTTCTTTGAAATAACTGGAGTGGTTAGTTATGGTATTAAATGAAATTTATGGATTTGTGGGTATAGTTATTTATTAATTTTTGGGTTTTTTGGTGATCCATTGGATATTGAGACATACATGGATACACTAGGTGAACACATGGATGTTCTCTAAAATGATGATAAAACCTTTGAAATGGAGTTTTTTATAACATTTGTTTCATAAAATGGGTTATTAGTTCCTAAAGGACAATGGTTATTTTGTGTATTTTCAAATGGATGGTTTCAATTGTATTACTCAAGGGTTTGGCCTGTTTGGCCTTGGAACATGTTTTGACAAGATTTTAAAAGGGGGTAAACACCCATTGTTTTATTTTGAAGTGGTTGGTTACATGTGATTGGAACCAAGGCCTATTTGACATTAAAAATGAATAAGTGGTTTATGTGTGATATTTTGGGTAATGTTTTTGGCTATGTAATACTAAATGTAAAATTGGAAACACTTGTTTTTCAATGATGTGATTTAATTGTTTCTGTAATGTGTTGACCCATTTGGTACCACCAACTAAATTGATTATGTTTTTATGATCTTTGAGAAACGATTTTGTTTCAAAATGGTGTACTTGATTGACAACATTATTGTTTTTTGAAATGTTCTAAATATTCAGATTTTGTAAATGACTAGTTGGATGTTTGCTTAATGTGAAATTATTGAACATGTATATGGGGAGATCCTATCTATGGTTACACTTTATGTGTGAATTCATAGGAAGCGTCCATGTTTGGGGTAGGCAAGTGCAGTGAGATGAGTCACGCGTGCGAGGGCCTCTTACATACACATTATTATTATAACCATCATGGGTTCCTAGGAATCATATCGATGATCGGGTGATGATTTATGATCAACCCCGATTACATGGATCGGTACCCCCAAGATTGGTTGTTAGGTCAGGTGGGCATTTCCACTAGATTTGGCCAGTTTTAGGGGGTCTAGTTGGTTATAAAAATAGAAGAATTACCATACACTGAAATCACGTTCCAAACCGAGTACATCCAGGGGTCTTCTAGGGATATATAGGATCACCCATGGTTACTTGATTGTTTTAATTGCATGTTTAATTTAGGTTGTACTAGTTTATTCCTAGTTTTCACTGTATACATGTTTTACTTTATCCCATCTTTGGGATATTTTTTTTGGGTTTTGATTATAAAATGAAAAATGATTTAGTAAACAGTATCTATATTGTGTTATATTTTTAAATGGTAAAAACATATTGCTCATTTTAAAATGTAAAAACCCTACTTTTATATTTTTATTTCAAACATATGTTAATGTATTGTCTTGGGAAATGATATTTTTAATTATGTGGTTTATCTTGGAAACCCTACTGTGAATTTTTCTAATCACACATATTCGATCATTTTAGTTGTAGGTTACCTTTTCTCAAGTTTTCTTGGATGAGTTTCTAATTATGTGAGAAAGTTCGGTCTTTGGTTGGATAGTGACCTAGAAGGTCACGTGGAAGTATATGGGGGGTTTATTTTCATTATGCTGCAAGTTTTTATTTTTATCGTCAGTTTTCATTTATCTATTTATTTTTTGTTCATGGGACAAATCATTCTCAATGGTTACATTTTGTTAATGGACACTGGTCTCCTGCCTGTGGAAATCGAGAATGCCCCTCGAGCCATGTCGTGGACCAGCTTGGGTGACCGGTTCAAGGTTGACCTAGGTTGGTTTATGAAACAAACATTTTATTTAAATTGAATAAAAAAAGATGATGTTCGAATGACCGAAAAATACAAAAACTCAAAAACAATGAAAGAACATGTGTCAAATTAAAGGGAACCCCTACTCTTAAATAATCCTTCAAATTATTTTTAGTGGTCAAATTAAATGAACAAGGTCCTCTAAGGATCACAGAAATAATTAAGTACCTATCTTACATCACGAAATTAATAAAAATTTATTATAATTAATTATACATAATTAACATTCTACTTCAAAAATTGAATAAACAATAAAATAACAACCTTATACTCCCACCACATTGAAACCATATCCATTCACCTACATGAGGATTATATTGGACCAAAGACATAATTATTGTCCAAATCCCCAATTATAAGAACAAAATTCATGATTATTGAAAACCCAATTTGATAAAAAAACCCTCATAATAATCAACCCAAAACCATTATTTAATGATATGATAAGAAACTATTGGAAAACATTAAAACATAACATCCTATTTTAGGGTATAAGAAAATTACTAAGAGAAACATGAAATTCCACCATGTGCCAATGGAATTGCTCATAAAAACCAATGTGGATAAGGAAGCAAAATTGGAGTAAAGGAAGTAGATATCATAGCATTTTATCATAGATCAACAATTACTTATAATCAATAATGAAACCCCATTAATACACCCCTAGGTAAATGGTATTAAAGGTATAAGGAGAGAGGTATTAATTCCCCAAGTTAACATAAATATAAGAGGAAAAGATTACGTATTCTTCAAAAATAAAAGGATACAATGTTTTAAATTTATCCATAAATATACAATTGGCAAGAGGAAGGGGGCCACTGACTCCCATATGGTCTACTTTAGTTTCATAACAATGACACCAAACCTTTAGTGATGCACACATGAGGACTCTGGATGCGTTTTAGGACCCATTCCATGTAAAAATTATTCTTTGTGGGGTTCCAACTCTAAAAACTCCATCCCAAAAACCAATTGAAAAATGTACCTTTAACGACACCTAAATTTATCACCGTAATATCCCTTAAGATTATATAATTATGTCACATTTAGTAAAAAAATATTATATAATGTTCACAAAAGAACATGATAAAACCAACTAAATTTTATTATATTAGTTTTCAAAGTAAATTTATAAAATAAATATGGCCAAATGAATTGAATATATTATAATGGGGAATAAAATGAAAAATAAGATAATAATAATAATAGATAAAATTTGTTATGTTAAATCCCCTAGAATAACCCCACTCAAAAAAATATTTTCAAAATGAGGGAAAATGTTATTAATGAAATATTAATTTTAAAAATGAAAATATTTATATATGATTTAGGGATAAAATATGATTGAGGGATAATATATATATATGATTGAGGGATAATATAATTTAATGTGTAACATGACCATTAGAATATAATCCTAAACTATAAAAGTGTAAAATAGTATTTATCTATATTATAACATGAATTAATGACACCTTTATTGCATGGTAAATGTAAATTAATGTTTTAAATATGAAAAAAATAAGAATTCATAAATTTTTTAAATGTATATGTTATATTTACATTTTTATGACAAATATAATGATCTAAAAATTAATTTATTACCATAAAATTTATTTATAAATATAATTTCTTAATAATTTTATAGAAAATATAATTTTTGAGGCCTTATATACTTTTTTAAAGGGTTTGAAAATTGATCATAATATTAAAAATTTTATTTTTATAGTAATTGACGATTTGAAAAAAAATTAATGAAAAAATTATTTGGAAAATTATTTTCTTTAAATTTATTACATATTTTGAAATGTGTACAAAAATATTGTTTTTATTTTATTTTTCATTGTTTTTAAAAATATTTGACTTTTTTAGTGAATTGTGATGTTCAGAAAAATACGATAGTTAAAATTATCAGAAATAATGCATGAATTTTATAGTCAAAGTTGGTATAAAAACCAATTAGATCAAAATAAAATGAATATTTTTATTTATATATTCTCGAGAATGAATACTCTTTGTATTCATGAGAAAAAATAACAATCTAATGATTATAATATTCAAAAAACCCCTCTTATCCCCTTAAAAATCTCTAATCACCACCTCTTCTCCTCATATTATCCAAAACCTTGAAATTTTATACTTTCTATCAAGATCTCTTTGAAATCATTTACTTCTCATCATAGTAAAATTGGTATCATCCAAACACCATTTCATGATGCCTTATTGTGTAGATGAAAAAGATATTGTCACAACCCAACCCAATAGGCCTCGATCTGTGACTCCCCAAGCCTGCCTCCAATAGGCCACGGGCTAGAGACCAGCACTGAGTAGGCTATCGTAATGATGGGAGACATTAGCATAACATACCTATACACACACAACCACATACACCTCTAAAAAATAGTACAAATAAATATAAAAATGAAAATAAAATGCATGCATATATCTATCCCATAACCGAGTTCAATAGAAGTAAAAAAGGGAATCATAGGGCCCACCAAAAAACCCTACAAAAGTTTCCAAACTACATAGATTGAGGGAAAATTTTCCAAATTCACTTAGCAGTATGCTCATTGGCACAGCTCTAGTAAACACTATGGTCAGTCTCTCTCACAAAGCTATGCTTGCTCTGGGTCCTCATGGGACTCCATCGAATGGCTTATGGTCTGCCCAAGAAAAAACATGTGTGGGAAAATCCCATGCTGGGGTGAGTATAAAAAAACTCATTAGGCACCCAAAAACCAATATAAAAGGGTGAAACTAAATACAAAAATAATCTCCTCCCATCCAAAGGAAACCCACAAGAGAGAGAATGTCCAACTTGGGACCATGGTCGGCTAAACATGGCAAGTCAGCTCAACTCAAGTGTATGCCCATACATACACCCTGAACATACACTCATGTATATTACCATACATATACCATGAACATCCAGTTATACTCATTTCACGCACCAACCCTCATGATGTTATGACCTACAAACCAATGACAGGTTCTACTCAATGATCTAAGGCTTACACAAATTATGAGAACACACTCAATGAGCTCCGCCATCCCTAATGACACACGTCTGAGAGATACACTCTCCCAGGACTCACACAACCATCCCAAATGGAATATCTAACTTAACATGCTCTTCAGACATCATCACAAAGAACACCACGTAGAAAAAACATAAATACCAAACTCCTCAGATATGGGATCACTACA
Source organism: Viscum album (assembly GCA_963277665.1). Taxonomy (NCBI): domain Eukaryota; kingdom Viridiplantae; phylum Streptophyta; class Magnoliopsida; order Santalales; family Viscaceae; genus Viscum; species Viscum album. The sequence continues at coordinate 939,598,265 of OY728153.1, forward strand.
AGGGTCTGCGAGGGGATAAAAAACCCACTCCAGTAACATGAAGATATCACAGATAGGGGATCACCATCAAGAACCGCTGGTGGACACCACAACCCGATCTGGTGCCCCAGAGATCACATCACTCAGATAGGGGATCATCACCCGTGTAAAGGTGGTCATGATGATACACGATCCCTATCTAGTAAAACGTGGAAAGTAGGGCATCAAACCGACGATAAAAAAATACTACCAAAACCATGTACTGGGTAGGGGATAATATAACCAACAATGTCACAACCCTACTATAAATCAGATTCTGAGTAGGGGATCATACACCTGATGATACCACAACAATACTATGCACTACCTACTACATAGGGGATCATATTCTTGATGATTCCTAAAACCCAATGGGGTTAACCTGGTATATAGGGGATCACCACCAATAGAAAAGTGATCATAATGATAACAAGAACCCGATATAGGTAAGAAAATCTAGATGATCCCACTCGGAACCCACTAGAGTGATGCCACAACTCTATAAAAAATTCATCCTATCGAGAGGATCACAAACCAATACTAAGGTTGTAATTCTACCCGAACCCTCATACGAATGAACAATGTGAGTACACTCTACCCCTGTTGGCCCAAACATCGCTAACCTGAGTGACCCTCCACATTACCACACTATTAACCTCATATGCCCATACCGAGGCCACCACCTCATTATACATGAAAAAACACATTGTATATACTATTTACATGCCCAAAATGGACAACCGGTGAAAAATGTATAGTTCACCATAGTATGACCTAGTGTCACCCACACCTCAATCTCAAAACTCATCAAGAGGACCTCACCATTGCGATCCCCTCGAAAAAATGAATAATATCAACAACATGTTCGTTCAAAACGGACACCCGTTGAAAAATCCCGGTTTCTTCATAAATGCCCAGAAACAGCCTCATGGGGACCACATATTTATCTGGTCTGTAGCACCTAAAAACTATCCTAAAATTTCGACCTAACTATCAAGATCACAAAGCCACTAACGATGCAACAATCAGACAGTCTAAGAAAAAGTTACGGTAGGTCGAAGATGAAAATATTAAATTATTATTATTATTTTCAATGTTTCAAGGCCCCATGCTAAGAAACCGACTCATAATTTTTTTGAAGAAAACAAAAAATTTCTACCTTGACACAAATAACATGTCACTGCATACGACTTCTGAATCATATTTCCGGTTTGTGAGTTATAGTGGTTTAAATAACCCTAGGAAAATTCTGGTTGGCCCACTGGCTATCATGATAGAAACCATCGTGCCATCCCCAGAATCCACCGCACTATAGCAAAAACCAATGAACCACCGCCACCCTCACTTTATTCCACAATGGCCAACATCGAAATCTGGGTTTTCTGCTAAAAAAATCTATGAACCAACGGGAGCACCCTCGTCCTCCAAAATCTGATTTGAAACATGTTTTGGAATGCTCGAGACCCAAACTAGAAAACCATTAATAAGATTTTGAAGAAAAAAACACATAAACCAAATATGGTATTTTAAAACTCAAACTGATTAGATTATCATGGGACGCCGACACTATTCATGCTCCTCTACTCCGGCTACACAATCCGGGAGCAGTCGCAGTCAGAATCTGAGCCCATGGGCACTTCATTTGATCGATTTGGGGGATCAATGGCGATGAAAAGAGGAGAGGAGGCCTCCTGTGTTCCCACACCAAAGGCGGAGGGTATACGATTTTTTTTTTCTATTTTAAATAAATCCTTAGTCTACACAGTCCCGACTTGCCTCAACCTGACACCTGATGGTGACTAAAATTATATAGCACCTAGGGTAAACACAACATTTTGAACTCAACCACAATCTCATAATTTTGATCTGAAACTCCATTCTAGATTTAATCGAGTTGAAACTCATAAATACACATTTCCATTTATTTACAAAATTTCCCCTGGTGGATTTTTCCATAGCAGGGCCGCACCCACAATGTTTACACCCTGCACATGAGAAACAACACTCTCTGGATACAATCATGGCCTCATATTTCAGATCTGAGCTACTGTTTTGGAGAAAACATGTTACCAATGTGTTCATAGTATAAAAATAATTAATATTTTTATAAAACTATTTATAGGCACACCGGGCCTCAGATTCGCACATCGTCTTCACACCTAGCTCTATAATTATTCATCGAAATATTAAAAAGTCTAGTATGAACAAAACCCTTGTAACTACATCCTCCACACCATAGGACTTTTCATCCCCTAAAAGACATAAGCACAAGGGAAAGAAACATAACTCTCAACTATGTCTCATATCCCTGCGAGTTCGCCAACACATACCCCTGCCCGAATGCATTAGCCAAAGGGTCTCATCAACCACACCTCGACAAAATCCACTTTGGGTGGCACTAACTCGCCCACATGGTTTTAATCGCATAAAAAAACATGTCTCTGTGGGGGAAGGATACCACATCCTCATGCATTCGAAGCATGTTAAACAACACCCACAAAGGTTATTAGAAACGCCCTGAACAAAACTCTAGAAAGAAAAATAAAAGAAAGATTGTTGTTAAAAAATGTCTATAAAAACTATTGCAGATGTAGAAAGGGGATAGAGTGTACCTCCATTAACCCATGAAGCCTCTGGGACAACAATCTCTAAGGCATGTAGGTATCCTCGCCCTCTCCCTCCAGCTCCCTGATCTCAGCATGGAACACATATAGGTGGTGGTGGTGGCATCTCATACCGCCTACCTCCTCCTACTATTTCTCCATATTTGTTGCCACGTATACTGCCTTGCAAACCTCTGTACTCAAGACGTTTCCACTACAAAGGCAGCCTCTCAATCAACTCCCTCTTAGCAGCATGATAAGAGAATATATAGAAAGATGTCCCTGAACATCACAAGTATAACTCTACCACTCTTGCAGTTGACCAAAACTGGAATGAGATCCCTAAGATCCATGATCCTCAGAACTTACATCCTGGCGTCACCTCCTGAAATGATGAGAACATCCAGACCCCTACACCTACTGTCCACTACCAGCTGCCGATTTCTCAGCTGCCACATTCCCAAAAATGATGGTCTGAATCTACTCTTCTAGAAATCTCTCAACCACCAAATCCCACTCTGTAGAGACCCAAAGCCTGGCGTACATGGACATTAAATGACTTTTGAGGAATACTTAATACATGAAAAAAAAAGATTCCCAAAGACTGTATTAGTTTAGTGTCTTTGGAAACTCGGAATGTAATATTCTAATCATGGTGAAAGATCTTCAACATACCCCATTAAGATCTTACCCTATATGGTTTTCTTACCTAATACCTTTCTCTATATCCTGGGGAAAGGAAAACATAAAAAGGGTGAGCTCAAATGCTCATTAAGGGTAAACATATATAACACATAACAATCCATAAACATTTGAATGGAAAAATGTGAACATAAAATCTAAACATCAAAATCATGTGCAAAGACATAAATCTTGGAAGTATGTAAGGCATATATCATAAAGGAACATCAATCATGATCAAATAGCATGGTAATAAAACATTTGATTATGGAAACCATTAAGCACATGATATGATTTCCATAGTAGCCAAGGCATTGCTACCAAGACCATCTTAGTGAACAATTTCCCTTTCTGAATCGAGTTCACTCCTCGTTTTAGTCCTGTAAAACTAAACTAGATTAACTTACCATTCCAGCCATGTCTATATCGTGAGATATAAATCTTTACCCAATTAATTTGAGGGAGATATAGGTCCCACCCATCTTATAATGAAATCATTCCTTCGTGTGCCACAAAATCATAAATCATACGTCATAGCATAACCCATGTAATAGAATTGGATTCTTAAACATCATGACATAATAACATAATCCATATAAAAAATGGATATCCTTTCATCATAAGAAGAATCAAACCATGTATATAATGGATACATTAAACTTGAAACATAAAAATATTAAATAATGTCATTTTAGATGGAAAATATATTTGATAAAACACTTGAAAAGGAATTTTGACGAACATATCCTTTCTTCTTCAAAATCATTTTCTTTTCACAAAATGCCATGAAATTTTAAAAGAAAAGTGTTTTGATGAAAATAATCATGCAATACTGTATAGGAATATTCATGAAAATGAGGCGTTATGAAACTGTAAAAATCTGTTCATGCCGTATAAGTTAAAAATAACATTCTCCTTGTACTTTTGTCAGAAAATTAAAAAAGTACATCGTAAAAGAAAGATTACTTACATACCATGTAGTAAAAGTAACAAATGGTTCAAAAGGAATTTAAACATACATGAAACAAGTTTTAGTAAACATGTACATGGATGATAACAATAACCCTAGTAAATTCTTACGAATAAACAATCTCGGATAAGAAAGAGATTGGAATAGATATCCCTTACCTTAGGTCCGATATGCTTCATACGTATCCAGAACTCCTGTATAATTAATTAAATAATATCATTGACTTATTAAAGAATCATATTCATTGTTATAAAATCTTATATGGTTCACTTATGACTTTATATTACCCGTTCTTTTGTAAGTTCCATGTTAAAGCAGCGTTTTGGGTAAAATCATTTTTATTTATCTTACATGTTTGGACATGTTGTTCTTGATATTATTACTTATATAATGATTTACTTAATTCCAGAATGTAAAACATGATTCATATGTAATATATATTCAGAATATACATATATATAAGATAGATCGATAAATGGAAGGAAATACACCGTTCATGGAGACTGTAGGTCATGCGTACGCATGAATGTTGTTTTCATTTCCATATTGAATTGAATGAAATTAAGTAGATGACATACATATATATATATATATAAATAAATCCATTATCATTATTATGTAATATATTTCATAATTACTTATTATATATACTTTATAATCATTCATGAATGGTTAACATGGAGAATGAATCTCATCGCATCGTGGAGACGATAGTCTGTACATATGCACGAGCGATGATATCATTCCCATGATCGTGGAATTATATTGAAGTGTATGTATAATATTTCAGAATCAATATAACTTTACAATAATAATATATAGTTATTTATTTACACCATTATACCCATCCATGTAAGGTGGTGGTCGAAAACAGATTACACCACGACATGGATATGGTATTCTGTACGTACGCACACGCGGTGATTTCATTTTCCGTAGGAAGGATAGAAGGTTAAATAGGGTTGTTTCATAATTATAATAACATATTAGTATATAAGTAATACTGATTTTATTACTTTATAATGAGACACCTAATGAAGAAGATGTAGAAGAAGAAAGAAACTTGAGAGAATCGGAAGAAGAGATTACCTCTTCTTCGACACACCTCATTTAAACCTTCTCTTAAGGAAGTAGAGTTGGTCTTTTAAGAAGAAAAAAACCTCCATAATGTTTATAGGGAAGTGTATAAGAGAAATGGGAATGGTTTGGCCTAGCTTCAGGGCTCAAGAGGGTGATAAGAGAAGAGGGAAGGGGTGCCCTTTTTATAAGGGAGGAGAGGGGCACCTTTGGAATAACATAAAATGTTATTTTATAATAAAGTCATATTCGGTTTATTATAGCTTCAAATTGACTTATTTATAAGATAAAGTGGTGATGGGTCGAAATACTCTCAACCAATAGGTTTTAGACAAGTTTAGGTTACTATTTTAACCTAATCGTTTACATTTAACTCTAAGTTAAATAATTTAACTTTTACCGTGTCTTTTTTTTCATACACTTTATGGTTGATAAAATTACAATAACAAGCCAAAAGAACCCCAAGTGGTTCATTTTTAATATATATATCCTTATCAAAGTCATTTGGCTGAACCTTATATTTTTAGGAATAAAATAACAATTAATAATATAAAATTATTTTTAAAAACGATTTCATGTAAATTTTGAAACTATTTGGTATTTGATTTTTGTGAAAATTATAATAGCATGGTTAGTTAGAATAAACTTAATTAAATCAATACTAAAATTTCATATTAACCTATAAAATTAGTTGGATTCATAAAAAGTCTAAAATTACATTTTTTGGGTACTTATAACATCAATTATGTTAATATTTCTTTAATAAGGTAATTACTGCATCATCATTGTGTCATAAATAAGTTTAATTATTTAAAGTCTAAAAATTATAAATAAAATAAAAATATGTAGGAAATCCATTTTATCTTTCTAATTAATATTTTTAGTCGAATTTATCTTATATATAACCCTATATTAAAAATGATTTAGTTATTGAACTTTCATTTTAACTATATTAACTCTTAAATAAAATAATAATAAATGTCCTAATACAATCCAAGTGAACCTAAAGGGTGATATTTTATTCCTACGGTTTTTTTACTGAGTTACACTTATCCAATAGAATTAGGACATTTTTTAGGATAATAATAATATCATTTTTACCCTTAATTACCCTATTTACTTTTCACCGTGGTAAATAAAACTAAAAAGTTACTATTCACCAAAAATTATTTTTATCTTATTGAACCACATTTTACTCCTTGATATTCACCTTGTCTCACAGATTTTCGAAATTCTACTCATAGAAGTGGTAAAATTATGTTTTATGTAAATTTTCAAATTCTCCTAGGAGGTGGATAAAAGATGGTGAAAAGTTCAATAAAATTTTTATATATCTAAAATTATTCTAAAATGACTCCAATAAATTACATTGAACATATAGATATTATGTATCAATTTTGACCTAAAATAAATTTAAATAAAATAAATTATTATTTAAATAAAAAGTCGGTTATTTAAATAGTAACCCAGTATTTTCACTATTCATCAAAAATTGAAAGTTTTCAGAAAAATACCAAAATTTTACCCTAGGCTAATTTCGATATTCCGAATCCCAAAAAGAAGTCCATTTTGAATGATAAAATTTATAAAATTTAAAATTTGGGTATTAATAATCATATCGGCTACTTCATAATAATATTATAATAATATCTTCTTTAGTGAAACTCGATATTGCGTACTACACACGCTATCGAGGAAGGTCTTGATTGTGTGTAATGCAAGACAAGTCAGGGCTGAATTTAGTGAAAGCTCTGTTTGGTGTTTCATATTACATAATCAAAACATATTTCATTTATACATTAAACAAAATCTATACTTAATGTTGCGTAGAATAATTTCCACAAAACGTACTTGAATTTGTGTGTAACACAAGAAAAGAATAGTGTTGCGTATACTGCAAGATAATGCAGTGTTCTGTATAGTACAAGATAATTTTGGTGTTGTGTATAATAGAATACATCAAAGATATTAAAAATAATATATCTCATAAAATCTCAGGGTGTTACATTCTACCCCCCTTAAAATGAATTTTGCCCTCGAAATTCGTCGGGGTTATAAATGGTTAACTAATTTAAAGTTTCATTCATAGAAACCCACATCGTAAAAAGGAATACTAAAACTTCATTTTAAAAATGAATGTTTGAAATGCAAAGGTTACCCAGATTAACTCATCACTGGGTTTCCACATTGGAGAACATAGGTGGAAATATGGATGTGGAAGAAAAATCTAACCATCATGTTCTAATGGAGAGTGGTAGTGGACATGACTATGAAAATGCCAACAATCACAAAGCCATAATTTATGACGATCTAAGGTACCATACGATTCATCAGATATAAGAGCACTAGGACAACATTTTTGGTTTTCCTGATCATTTCCTTAAAGTTGAATAATTTTTTAATTAAAAGAAATACTTACATGATTTTGGTACAATATCAACGTTCTCTAGTGGAAAAATTGTTTTTAAAGTCGGTAGTTTAACGTCAGTTTTAAGAGACTGACGTTAAAAGGTCCTTTTTGGCGTCGGTTTTACAAAACATCAACGCCAAAGATAAAAATACAAGTTGTAGATAATTTCTTAAGCTTTAATTTGACAGGTCTTGGAGTGGAAACAGACTTAGGGATCAAAAGTTATGGGCATCAGAAGTTTGCGATTATATGACTTGATTTTTGGCGTCAGTTTTTTTAATAACCGATGTTAAAAGGACCATTATGGCATTGGTTTTACAAAACACTGATGCCAAAGATCAGAATAAAAGTTTTAGATAATTTCCCAAGCTTTCATTTGATAGGTCGTGGAGAAAACATGGACTTATGGATCAAATGTTATGGGCGTCGGAAGTTTGAAATTATAAGACTTGATTTTTGGCGTCAGTTTTTTTAATAACTGACGTTAAAAATCCGTTTTAGGCATTTGTTTTACAAAACACTGACGCCAAATATCAAAATAAAAGTTTTAGATAATTTCTCTAGATTCAATTTGACAGGTTGTGGAGTGAAAAAGGACTTCCGGATCAAACGTTATGGGCGTCGGAAGTTTGAGATTATATGACTTGACTTTTGGCGTCAGTTTTTTTAATAACCGACGTTAAAAGGCCCTTTTTGGTGTCGGTTTTACAAAAAATAGATTCCAAATATCACAATTATTGTTTTATATAATTTCCCAATATTCAATTTCACATGTCGTGGAGCAAAAACGGACTTACGGATCAAAAGTCATTGGCGTCGGAAGATGGAAATAATATGACTTGATTTTTGGCGTCTGTTTTTTTAATAACCGACGTTAAAAATCCTTTTTTGGCGTCGGTTTTACAAAAACACTGATGCCATAGATCAAAATAAAAGTTTTAGATAATTTCTCTAGCTTCCATTCGACAGGTCGTGGAGTGAAAACGGACTTACGGATCAAAAGTTATGGGCGTCGGAAGTTTGAGATTATATGACTTGATTTTTGGCGTCGGTTTTTTTAATAACCGACGTTAAAAGGCCCTATTTGGCATCGGTTTTAACAAAAACCAACGGCAAAGATCACAATGAAAGTTTTTGATAAATTTCTGAGCTTCAATTTGAAATGTCATAGAGCAAAAACTGTCTTACGAATCAAAATTTATGGGTGTCGGAAGTTGGAAATTATATGACTTTATTTTTGGCGTCAGTTTTTTTAATAACTGACGTTAAAAATCCCTTTTTGGCCTCAGTTTTACAATAAACCGACACCAAAAATCTAAATAAATGTTTTATATAAATTTTCTAGTTTCAATTTGACACGTCGTGGAGTGAAAACGGACTTACAGATCAAAAGTTATGGGTGTCAGAATTTTGAGATTATATGACTTGATTTTTGGCATCGGTTTTTTTAATAACCGATGTTAAAAGGCCCTTTTTGGAGTCGGTTTTACAAAAAGAAGATTCCAAATATCACAATGAATTTTTTAGATAATTTCTCAAGATTCAATTTGACATGTCGTGGAGCAAAAATGGACTTACAGATCAAAAGTTATTGGCGTCGGAAGATGGAAATTATATGACTTGATTTTTGGCATCAGTTTTTTTAATAACTGACGTTAAAAATCCCTTTTTGGCATCGGTTTTACAAAACAACCCACTCCATAAGTAAAAATAAAAGTTTTAGATAATTTCTCTCGATTAAATTTGACAGGTCGTGGAGTAAAAATGGACTTAGGGATAAAAAGTTATGGGCGTCAGAAGTTTGATATTATATGACTTGATTTTTGGCATCGGTTTTTTTAATAACCGATGTTAAAAGGCCCTTTTTGGCGTCTATTTTACAAAAAACCAATGCCCAATATCACAATGAAAGTTTTAGATAATTTCTCAAGCATCAATTTGACATGTCGTGGAGAAAAAAAGGACTTACAGATCAAAGGTTATGGGCGTCAGAAGTAGGAAATTATATGACTTGATTTTTGGCATCAGTTTTTTTAATAACCAACGTTAAAAAGACCTTTTTGGCGTCAGTTTTACAAAACACTCACGCCAATGTTCAAAATAAGAGTTTTAGATAATTTCTCTAGCTTCAATTTGACAGGTCGTGGAGCAAAAAAGGAATTACGGATCAAAAGTTATAGGCGTCGGAAGTTTGAGATTATATGACTTGATTTTTGGCGTTGGTTTTTTTAATAACCGACGTTAAAAGGCCCTTTTTGGCGTCAGTTTTTCAAAAGACTGATTCCAAATATCAAAATTAAAGTTTAGATAATTTCCCAATATTCAATTTGACAGGTCGTGGATCAAAAACGAACTTACGGATCAAAAGTTATGGGTGTCAGAAGATGGAAATTATAAGACTTGATTTTTGGCGTCAGTTTTTTTCAATAACCGACGTAAAAAGGCTCTTTTTGGCGTCAGTTTTACAAAAAACCGATGTTAAAAGTTACTTTTTTCCATCGTTTTTTCAAAAACTGTTGTTAATACCCCAACATGAGAATATTTTTAGCATCTATTATATATTTAACCGACATTAAAAGTAAAATTTCAAATAAGTAGTTTTGATATTTCAATTTTTCCCAACGCGCGTTCCTATTTTCAAAATCCTGCTCAAATTTTATTAAATCTCCACAGTAGAAATTTTCATTTACAATATAAAAGCTCATCTTCTTTCTTTCAAAATTTTTGAAATCTATTATACAATCCATATTTCAAATATTCTTCAATCGACGATTTTTACAAGGTATTTATTTTCATCATTTAATTTCATTATTAATGTTTTCCTTATCACTAAAAATCTTATTATTCTTATAATGATGATGAAGGATTCTTCTAATCGAGATACAAAAATAAAACTTCTGCATAAGATTCATTAGTTTTTGGGAATTTTTTTTACCACTCACTATTTTCATTACCTCGTGAGTTCTCCCTTAAAACAAAGTGAAATAATGATAAACAACATATCGATTCAAATGGCCCAATAAGAGAATTAAAGTTAGTTTCAATAATTAATTATTTTTTTTGTTCATTTGGCATATTCATTTTGGTTCTTTTTTTCTTGTATTCTTTGAATAATGTTGTATCGATTGACCCATAATGAGGTACAACTTACAGCGACCATAACTTTTGATCCGTAAGTCCATTTTATCTCCATAACCAGTAAAATCGAAGCTTGGGAAAAGATCTATATTCCAATATTCAGAGTTTTGAGGTTTTGACGTCGGTTTTTTTGAAAACAGACGTGGAAAATATTTTTTTTATAAATTGTATTTTTCGCGTCGGTTTTTTTCAAAAACCAACATTAAAACTCATGTAGAATCCAGATTTAGATGTCGGTTTTCTAAAAAACTGATCCCAATGACCCCTGAGGTCATGAATTTCAGTGTCATTTAAATAAAAAGGGATGCCAAAGGCCACCAGGGCCAGATTTTTTTCGTCGGTTTATATAAAAACCGACGCCAAAGATCCCTGAGGCCCTGAAATTTGGCGCTGGTTTTTATATAAAACGATGCCAAAGACCCACATGGAGAAGATTTTTGACGTCAGTTTATAAAAACTCACGTTGAAACATATATTTTTTATGTAGACTTTATTAACGTCGGTTAAAAATCGACGTCAAAATACATTTTTCCACTAGTGGTTGCTCAAGCCTCGAACAATTTCCACTTCATCTCTTAAAGAAATGAAGTTGAATTTGTCGTTCGCGAAGTGTTAGTAGATCATGTGATAGAATGATAGGTCATTCCATATGTCTCAAAAATAGGGTTAGAAAAAATTCTATACACAAGTCCATCTATGGTGAGATTAATTAGATATTGTTTCAAAATGGATTTATACTTCATTTATCATCTTACTTAATAAAATAAAACTAGTTTCTACTAACCAAGGACTTCCTGTAGGCCAGTGGTAGGCGATAAAGGCATATCACACTTCGGTTGTGGGTTCAATTCCCGCAACATTGTCTGACGTGATGGGTTGTCGCCCGTCCTACGCGTTGTCCTTTTTCTAAAACAATACTATTATAACATAACAAAAGTTCTAGCCTTAAAAAACACTATATGATATCTAACTTAATCTATTACACTCTTTAGGTTTATCCAAATTAATTCTGTCCAATATCATAGTATAATGATATTGATTACTTGAAATGTCATCTACCGAGCATGTGAATACCATCATTTATCATACGATATATCTTGTTGGTCACATTCCAAACATGTGAATACCTTAATCATGTATTATTGTCAAACATGAATTACCATAGAACCTTAGTGAAGACATGAGTGTTGCCAAAAGTTAACACTTTCCACATACCAAAATCCCAAAAATTCTATATACTCAAACAATGATATCACTTAGTCCTTATAACAATCATGAGCTCGTGAATACTATCAAACACCTCATTATCTCTTTATCCCTTTATTATGCGCATATCATCCACTTTTAAAAAATAACTGAATAACCTTTCATGGTTACCAGTACCATTCAATATATACTTTCAAATAATATAGGAAAAAAATAGTGTAACAATCCTTAGATGTGTCTTTATTCCATAGTACAATTACCTATACAACATTACTCTTGATAAACATAAATCCTTACACTAACTTCTTAATCCATTGACTGAGATTCAACAATTCTTTCATCTCACATATCATTTGTAGTCTCTTCATCATCATCAACAAAAATACTACCCATACGATCATGTTGATTCTCTTTATGAAATTTATCCTTAGGGCATTGGTTTCCATAATGCCTATACCTTCCACATTTATAACATTTAATCTTTGTTGATGTAATATAAATACCATTATCCTTGTCCATGGTGTTAACTGATCCTTTTACATTGCACGTACTGACTTTTTGTCCTTCTTTTCCACACCCAAAACATCTTCGAGTTCCTTTGAAACATTCTCCTTGATGCCTCTTCCCACATAAATTACATGAGGGAAATTGAACATTCTTTCCTCAATAATCATCATGAAACTCCATCATTCTCTTATTAGATGAGTCAGGAATCATACCAAAGTTGAAATTATTGATCATATTATGAGATTGCTATTTTGGCATAATAACGATGTTTGGACTTCCAAATCCTGTTTCCTTTGGTTTCTCATGAATAATGTCATTAAATTGTCCACCACATCCTCAATTATCGTGAATCTTCCTATTTCCATCCATTTTATAAAACCCAAAAAGAATAGTATGAGAGGAAGAAATAGTACTAGAAAAACAACATAATCACGGGGGAGTACTTTCAATCTCTAGCATCTTATGTTTTATTCTATGATCGTTACTGTAATTCTAGGACTATAACCTATACGTATACTTAACCTTAGAGACATCCCTAGACATACCTTAGAAATATCTCTAGGGATTTACTAAATTTTTCACATCCTAGTTTCCAAAGGTTAACTAAACCTTCACTCTGATACAAACTATAGAGACCCAAACCCTGGCATACATGGACATTACATTACTTTTGTGGAATACTTAATACATGAAAAAAACAGACGCCCAAAAACTGTTTTAGTTTAGTGTTTTTGGAAACTCGGAACGTAATCTTCTAATCATGGTGAAAGATCTTCAACATCTCCTATAATGATCTTCCCCTTTTTGGTTTTATTACCTAATACCTTTCCCTAGATCCTAGGGAAAAGAAAACATAAAAAGGGTGAGCTTAAATTCTCAGTAAGGGTAAGCATATATAACATAAAATAATCCATAAACATTTGAATGGAAAAACATGAACATAAAATCTAAACATCAAAATCTCAAGGAAATACATAAATCTTGGAAGTACTTAAGGAATATATCATAAAGAGACATCAATCATGATAAAATAGCATGGTAATAAAACATGTGATTTTGGAAACCATTAAGCACATGATATGATTTCCATAGTAGCCAAGGCATTGCTGCCAAGACAATCTTAGTGGACAAAGTCCCTTTCTAAATCTAGTTCACTCCTTGTTTCAGTCCTATAACACTGAACTGGATTAAGTTACCATTCTAGCCATGTCTATCTCACGAGATATAAATATTTACCCAATTTATTGGAGGGAGATATTTGTCCCATCCATCTCATAATGAAATCATTATTTCGTGTGCCACAAAATCATAAATCATACATCATAGCACAACCCATGTAATAGAATTGGATTCTTAAACATCATGCCATCCTAACATAATCCATATAAAAAATGTATATCATTTCATCATAATAAAAATCAAACCATGTAAATAATGGAGACAATATACTTGAAAAATAAACATATTAAATAATGTCATTTTAGATGGAAAATATTTTTGATAAAACACTTTAAATGAAATCTTGAGGAAAATATCCTTTCTTCTTCAAAATATTTTTATTTTCACAAAAAGCCATGCAATTTTAAAAGAAAAGGGTTTTGTTGAAAATAATCATGCAATCTTGTATAGGAAACTTCATGAAAATGAGGCATTATGAAATCGTAAAAATACGTTCATGCCGTATAAGTTAAAAACAACATTCTCCTCGTACTTTTGTCAGAAAATTCAAAAAGTACCTCGTGAAAGAAAGATTTCTTACATACCATGTAGTAAAAGTCAAAAATGGATAAAAATGACTTTAAACATACATGAAACATTTTTTAGGAAACATGGAAATTGATGATAACAATAACCCCAGTAATTACTTATGAATAAAAAATCTCGGATAAGAACGAGATTGGAATAGTTATCCCTTACCATAGGTCCGATATTATTCGTATGTATCCGAACCTGCTGTATAATGATTTAAATAAGGTCATTGACTTATTACTGAATCATATTCATTATTATGATATCATATATGGTACACTTATGACTTTATATTACCCATTCTTTTGTAAGTTCCATGTTAAAGCAGCGTTGTGGTTAAAATCGTTTTATTTATCGTACATGTTTGGACTTGTTGTTCTTGATATTATTACTTATATCCTGATTTAATTAATTACAGAATGTAAAACAAGATTTATATGTAATATATATTCATCATATACATATATATATGATAGATCGATAAATGGAAGGAAATACACTATTCATGGAGATTGTAGGTTGTACGTACGCATGAATGTTGTTTTCGTTTCCATATTGAATTGAATGGAATTAAGTAGATGACATTCAAATATATATAAATAAATACATTATAATTATTTTGTCATATATTTCATAATTACTTATTATCTATACTTTATAATCATTCATGAATGATTAACATGGAAAATGAATCTCATCGCGTCGTGGTGATGGTAGTCCGTACAAACGCACGAGCGATGATATCATTTCCACGATTGTGGAATTGTATTGAAGTGTATATATAATATTTAAGAATAAATATCACTTTAAAATATTCATATATAGTTATTTATTTACACCATTATACCCATCCATGTAAGGTGGTGGTCGAAAACAGATTACACCACGGCGTGGAGACGGTATTCCATACGTACGCACGCGTGGTGATTTCTTTTCCGTACGATGGATAGAAGGTTAAATAGGTTTGTTTCATATTTATAATAACATATCAGTATATAGGTAATACTGATGTTATTACTTTATAATGAGACAACTAAAGAATAAGAAGTATAAGAAGAAATAAACTTGAGATAATCGGAAGAAGAGATTACCTCTTCTTCGACGCACCTCCTTTAAGCCTTCTCTTAAGGAAGTAGAGTAGGTCTTATGAGAAGACCAGAATCTCCAGAATTTTTCTAGGGAAGTGTAGGAGAGAAATGGTCAGGGGTTTTCCAAGATTCAAGGCTCAAGGGGGTGTGAAGAGAAGAGGGAAGGGGTGCCATTTTTATATAGGAGAAGAGGGGAACCATTGGAATAACTTAAAATATTATTTTATAAAAAAGTCATATTCAGTTTATAATAGAAAAAAATTGATCTATTTCGAAGATAAAGTGGTAATGGGTCGAAATTCTCTCAACCAATTGGTTTTAGGCAAGTTTAGGTTACTATTTTAACCTTATCGTTTACATTCAACTCCAAGTTAAATAATTTAACTTTTACCGTGTCTTTTTGTTTTCTTACACTATATGGTTAATATAAATATTATAACAAGGCAAAAGAACCCCAAGTGGTTAATTATTAATATATATATACTTATCTAAGTCCTGTGACTAAAACATAGATTTTTTGGAATAAAATAACAATTAAAAATATAATATTTGTTTTAAAAACTATTTTATGACAATTTTGACACTATTTGGTATTTATTTTTTTGTGAAAATCATAACAGCATGGTTAGTTTGAAAAAAATTAATTAGATCAATCCTAACATGTCCTATTAACCAATAAAATTATTTTTATTCATAAAAATCCTAAAATTACATTTATTTGGGTACTTATATCATCAATTATGTTAATATTTCATTAATAAGGTAATTACTGCATCATCATTGTGTCATAAATATGTTATATTATTTAATGTCTATAAATTATAAATAAAATACCATTATCTAGGAAATATTTTTTAGCTTTCTAATTAATATTTATAGTCGAATTAATCTTATGTATAACCCTATATTAAAAATGTTTTATTTATTAATCTTTGATTTTAACTATTTTAACTCTTCTTTAAATAAAATAATAATAATTGTCCTAATCTAATCCAAGTTGTCCTAAAGGGTAATATTTTATTCCTATGGTTGTTTTTATTGAGTTACACTTATCCAATAGAATTAAGACACGTGTTAGGGAAATAATAATTTCATTTTTACCCTTAATTACCCTATTTACTTTTTACCGTGGTAAATAAAAGTAAAAAGTTACTATTCACCAAAAATTATTTTTATCTTATTGAACCAAATTTTACTCCTTGATATTAACCACGTCTCTCGGATTTTCAAAATTCCACTCACAAAAGCGGTAAAATTATGTTTTATGTAAATTTTCAAATTCTCCTAGGAGGTGGATAAAAGACAGTGAAAAGTTTAATCAAATTTTTATATATCTAAAATTATTATATATCTAAAATTATTATAAAATGACTCCAATTAATTACATTGAACTTATATAAGTATTATCTAATAATTTTGACATAAAATAAATTTAAATAAAATAAACAATTATTTAAATAAAAAGTCTGTTTTTTAAATAGTAACCCAGTGTTTTCACTATTTATCAAAAATTGAATGTTTTCAGAAAAATACCAAAATTTCACCCTAGGCTAATTTCGATATTTTGAATCCAAAAATAAATACCATTTTGAAATATTAAATTTATAAAATTTCAAAAAGTGGGTATTACTATTCATAACGGTTAGTTCATAATAATATTATAATAATATCTTGTTTAGTGAAACTCGATATTGCGTACTACACATGCTATAGAGGAAGGTCTTGATTGTCTGTAATGCAAGACAAGTCAGGGCTGCGTGTAGTGAAAGCTCTTTTTGGTGTTGTGTATTACATAATCCAAAAATATTTCATTTATACATTAAACAAAATCTATACTTAATGTTGTGTAGAATAATTTTCGCAAAACGAACTTGAATTTGTGTGTAACACAATCCAAGAATAGTGTTGTGTAAACTATAAGCTAATGCGGTGTTGTTTATAGTACAAGCTAATATTGGTGTTTTTTATAATAGAAGACATCAAAGAAATTAAAAATAATATATCTCATAAAATCTCGGGGTGTTACACGCTCAAACACTCCAGCATATGTGGGGAAACATAGGGAAACCACACCTTACTAGATGTCTCTATGTAGGCCCTGTTCGAAGGTCCGAGCCCTATAGAACGAGTCTTGAATCATATACAGGGAGTAGCACGATAGTTCTATAAACCTCACCAAGTACTCAGATATAGTCATGCCCTCCTCCCAAAGATGTAAAATCTCCTGGGTCCACCTTGACCTCGGCATCACCAGATAGAACACTTCCTAGAAGATTTGCTCAAAATATCACCATGTGATAATCTCCTCATTGTGGGACTGTGACACTAGAATCTACCATCGCCCGACCGAACC
The DNA here is from genome assembly GCA_963277665.1 of Viscum album. Lineage (NCBI taxonomy): Eukaryota > Viridiplantae > Streptophyta > Magnoliopsida > Santalales > Viscaceae > Viscum > Viscum album. Next base: position 939,616,065 of record OY728153.1, read on the forward strand.
ATGTAGAAGGATAGCCACTAGGACCACCATCAGATCTGGAGGAGTTCTCACCAGGAAGAATACTCAGGCGACTGCTTCGAGCCGGTCATCAACTGCCTTTGTGTCTGGATCACCCCGGTAATATAGAGGTCACTGCCTATGGAACACATTCAATGCACTCTGCCTCCATGCATCCTCATCCTACACTACCAGCATAATAAGATTCTCAACAGGTGGGGGCTCAACTGGTGGACCACATGGAGGTTCATCATCAGAACCACTACACTGATCAAAAGCATCTACTTGGGGCTGACTGTCCCCACAATCCCTCTGCGGAACCCTCGCTAACTATCTTCAAGGAGGAATCCTAAAAGATAGTCAAGACGCACCACAATCCAGAGTATAGCTGGGGAACTCACTCAAGAAGAACAAAGAAAACCCAAAACCCTATCCTATAAGATGCATGCACCCTTATTTCCCTATGTCTAGTGTCCTAATGTCCCGAGTCGAAAGGAACGTTTTCAGAGTCCTGGTGAATGGATACATCGACTTTCGCACCAACACTAGAGTGTTTGGTCTGAAATCTAAACTCAAAACATCCTAACACAGGTGTTATGAAACCCAAAACAAACTCATAGTTGGACCACCAACACTCAGAGATCCCAAAGGTGGAACCTCATATGATACCACTCTGTAACGATACGACCGAACAGGGATTGAACCACAACTCCCCAAGACCGCCTTCAATAGGCAGGGGGCTGGAGACCAACACCGAGTAGGATATCACTATGATGGGAGGAATTAACCTACAGTACATGTAAACACACTACCACATATACCTCCACACAATATTGCAGAGATATATAAAACATAAAATAAAATGAATGAAAAAATATATCCCAAACTAGAGTGAAACAGAAGTACAAAAGGGAAAAACTACACCCACCAATAGAAAACTACAAAAGTGACCAACATGCTCATAAGGAGGGAAAGACTACAAAACTCACCCACTAGTACGATCCTCAGCACAACTCTGATAAACCCCCTGTCAGTCTCGCTCACTATGCTACACCTACTCTAGGTCATCCTGGGACTCCATCGAAAGGCATGTGGTCTGCACAAGACACAAACATCTGTAGGAAATGCCCATGTAGGGGTGAGTATAAAAATAAATAGTAAGAACCACTAAAAAAACCCCAAATAAAAAGGAGAAACTAAAAGGAAACAGTCAGCTCATCCCAGCTAGAGGGAACCCAAAAGAGAGAGAAACTCCTACTCGAGACCATACATGACTAAACACGACTAGTTAGATCAGCTCAAGTGTATTCCCATACATATACCATTAACATCCGCTCATGTATATTCCCATACATATAACATGAAAAATTATATATACTCATTTCATGCACCGAACCTCATGAGGTTCTGACCTCATAACTAGCAATAGGTTATACTCAAAGATCTATGGCATACACAAAACAGGAGAACACAATCCACAAGCTCTATCATCCTAGATGACACATGTCCGATAGATACACTCAATCGGGCCTCACATGACCATCCAAAATGGCCCATCTAATAGAACACGCTCATTATACATCATCAATAAGAACACCATGTTGAAATAGTCAAAATTTCAAACTCCTTAGATAGGGGATCACTCCTAGGTTCCTCTAGAGGATACAAGAACCCGGTTCAATGACTCAATGATCTCACAGATAGGGGATCACTCCTAGGATCCGCTGGGGGATACAACAACCTGATCTGGTGTCCACAGATCACATCACTCACATAGAGGATCGTCGACTGTGAAAAGCTGGTCATGACGACACTGGAACCCTATCTGGTAAAACTCATGATGTAGGGCATATAATTGAAGATGCAACAACACTACCAAAACCATATGTTGAGTAGGGGATCATATAACCAACAATGCATCAACCCTACTATAAACCACATGATGAGTAGTGGATCATATACTCGACGATTCCATAACCCTACTATGCACGACCCATGACGTAGGGGATCATATTACCAAGGTTACTCAAACCCTATAGGGCTAACCTTCTAGATTGGGGATCACCACCTGTGGAAAAGCAGTCATAGTGACACCAAGAACCCGATCTAGGGAAGCGAAGCTGGAGGCTCTCACTCCAAACCAACCAGGGGTATTCCACAACTCTATCAGAAATTCATCCTATCGAGGGGATCACAAACCATTACTATGGATTTAATGCCACACAATCCCTCATAAGAATGAACCAAGGGAGTACACTCATCCAATGTAGGTCTAGACGTCTCTATCCTGAGTAAACTGTAATATCACAACAATGCACACCTCTTTGGCCCGAAACACGGCCACCATCTCTTTATACATGAAAAAACACACACGATATACTATTTACTCACCCGAAATAGACAAATGCTAAAAAAGGTACTATTCACTATATCAAGCCTAGGTGGGGCCAACCCCCCGAACCCAAAACTCATCAAGCCGACAACACCATTGTGATCACCTCATAAAAACACACGAGATTGACTAATCCTTAATCCAAAAAGGATATTCGGTGAAAAGGTAGGTTTTCTCCATAAATGCCCTAAAACAGCCTCTTGGGGCCACACCCTGATCTCGATATCAACACCCGAAAACTATCCTAAAAATTCCACCTTACTCTCAGGATCAAAACACCTCTAATGGTGCGTCATTCAGATGCTCGGAGAGAATGTTACAGTGGGGTAAAGTTGAAAATAAAAAATTATTATTTTTATTTTATACGTTTCTTGGACTTGGGAAAAAACCCCCATGCATAAAATTTCCAATGAAAACTATAAAGGTATGCCTTAAATCAAGGAACGTGTTTCCGAATTGTCTCATGAATCAGACCTCTGATTAGCGAGTTACTTGTGTTTAAAGAATCCCTGGAAAATTCTGGTTAGTCCACCACCTATCTCATCGGAAACCACCGCGCCACCGCCAAAATCCATCGCACCAGAGCCGAAAACCACCCTGCCACCACCTCCCAAGCCAGATTCCACCATGGCCAATGTTGTAATCTAGGTAATTGGCTTGAAAACCCTTAAGAACCATCGGAAGCACCCCGGTGCTCCAAAATAAGATTCAAAACATGCTTTGGAATGCTCAGGACCCGAACTACACACCCATTATTATGATTTGAATAAAAACAACACTTAAATAGGATACGAGATTTTAAAACACAAATCACCTACCATTTGGTAGATATGCAATGCCTTGAATGCTCCGATTCTTCTGTTTCATAATATGGGAGTATCCGTCTTCGGAATCCGAGCTTCTAAGCTCTTCATTTGATCGATTTGGCGGATCGATGACCATGAATGGAGAAGGAGGGGAGGACTACTACATGAACACACCAAAGGGAGAGGGGATGACATATTTCATTATTCATTTTTTCCTTTTTAAAATAAACTTGTAGTCCTCCTAGTCCCGGCTCGCCCCAACCCGATACTTGATGCCGACAAAATTATATCGCACCTGGGGTAAACCACACATTCTGAACTCAACCTTGGTAATCAAATTTGAAAATTAGACACCTTTCAGGATTAATTTGAGCCAACGATCTTAAATAAACATTTCAATTTATTTACAAAAATGCCCCAAGTGGATTTATCCATAGTAGACATGTACTCGTAATGTTTATACCTCGCATAGGGTAAATGGAATGCTCTGGATGCAACTGTGCCCTCAAATTTCTTTTTCATGCTATCGTTTATGAGATAACTCATTCCCATCTTGTTAATAGTATAAAAATACATAATATTTTTATAAAATTTTTTCTAGGCTCACTGGCCCTCGGAATCACATGCTGCCTTCACACCAAGCTCTGGAATTATTCATAAGAATATTCCAATGTCTAACAGGGCCAAAACCTGAGTCACAATTGATATAACCAAATGAAGAGGTAAGATTTTCAAATAATATCTTTCATTTTTATTCTTCTTCTACAACCCCCATATCATTCCCATAAACCTGAAAATAGTAATCCCATTTTCCAAAATAAATTAATATGAAATTATTATTGTAAAATATATATCTTATACATTCATTTATTTTTTTGCAAAAATGAAAACATTATTTACAATATGGTTGTATCAATGCATCCTTGAACTATGTACTTCATTTTTATCCACCAATTTCAAGGAAGATATAATAATAATTTTACGGTTAAATAATAATACAATAATACTTTTAAATCTTATATAATATTTTGAAAGTTATCTATAGGATTAATATTAAATAAAATGAATCAAGTTCATCATAGTCGGTAAAACCACCTAAATAAAATAACCATATAACGTTGAAAATGTTTTACGAAATGATCCATCCCAATATAAAAAAGAGATATTTTGAAACATTTTAATTTTTGGAAGTACATTAATTCCATTTCATTTCACTACATTATTTACATTACCATATGAAAAGAACATCAATAATTTTGTACAAGTGGTCCAACCTTGGTACCATGAATTGAATGATCTTGGAATTAAAATATTAAACATTATTTCTTATTGAAATGGTTATAAATGAAAATAATAAAATTATAGTAAAACATATATGAATTATTTTTTTGAATGTATGAATGAATTAATATAATTTTGTTATCTACAATATTAACAATAAGTTCTTAATAAATCTAGATAAAGGGTAAGGGAACTCTCTGAACCACACATTTTCATTGGGATAGAACCTTTCTCTCTCTAGTTGATCTTCAATATATTTTTAATGTTATGTAAGGTTTCTAAATTTTTGTATACATGTCTATTAAATATTTTCCTTGATTTTTCTTTCTTCCTTTTATGGTGAATAATATTCATTATGTACATTTATAAAAGACAATATTTAAAATTAAACCCAATTAGGGGGAATTTTTATATCCCATAATCATTTTACTTAACACTCATTTAATTCAATTATTCCAATTAATGATTTAATTAAGCTAAATAATATATTTAGTATAACTAATTTCTTTTACTCCATGTTTTCAAATAAAATTCCATCGTTAGTATTTGATTTAGAGTCTCTCACCAATCTCTTAAAACATTATTATGAAAGTTCTTTTATATACCCATTTATATACCTTTATCATGAAGTGTTTCCAAATGAACACCATATTTTTAGGACTATGATTATGTACTAATATATGACCCTCCCAAATATTTAATGTTGTTTTCTTATTTTAAATATTAATGAAATATCCCTTGGGTATAATATGATGTAACATTTTGAAACCCATTTACATCCATGGGTAATTATTATGTTTATGCATTATTATCGATTTCGATTTGTATAACACATAACCATGTACATGATATGATGGGAATTTATAGATACCACTCCAATGCGTTGGTTACTGTTTTCATCTCAGGGGAAATTATGTATGGGATTAGGTAGTAAACCTAATCCATGATGGAAGTCTATCCACCATGTGAGGTTTCTTTGTAAGTTAGCTTTAACTTATTCTTTTTCCATGTTATTTTAGTATTGGGACATTCAAATGTTACCATGAACATATTATTCCATGTTATTTATGTTTTGAATCCATATAATTAATCACAATATTTTTCTTTTATGGTATCATATTACGTCATATGACTCATACTTCATGATTTATTAGCACACTTATTCCCTTCGTCTGATTTACTGTTCACCCCTTTCATTTTTTTCATTTCCCAAGTTCTAATATGATATTTTTAAGAGATAAAAAGGTTTTAGAAGATAATTATAGTGATTAAAAAAAATTCCCATTTTAGTTTAGTTTTGATGTATTATGATCTCAATATTCCAAGGATACATAGCCATAAGATGTTTGGGTTGTGTTTTTTGGATATATTTTTTGAAAAAAAAGTAATAATTTATGTTAAATAATGGTTTTCTATAGTTGGTATCAAATAAATGAATAGTTATTTTTCTACATTAGGACTAAAATACTTTATTAAGAACCCTATGAATAATTATAAGTATAAGAGAATATCTTAATATCATTGTGATGTATAGAGTGAGTGGTTTTCACAAAATTAAATCACTATCTAGATACTTCATGTGGATGTGGATTTATCCTAGTATTAGATAGGAGTTAACATATTGAAATGGTGAATTGGGTATTAAATCAATCATCACATGTATTATGATAAATATTATCTGATGAAGCCCTGATTTGACACTCTATGAAGATATTAATTGAAAAACTCAAAACATATTCAAAAACTATCATATTGGACATGAATACAGTGTTATATTATAAAACTTGTATGAAATATTAACATTTATAATAATGATTTAATCCTATAAACTGATAATATGGGATTTATGTTTTATTTATAAGTAAATCATTTTTTATAGTTTCAATTTTTACATAATTTTTTATTTGAGTATTCTGATCCTGTGTTTCCTTTCATATAGATAATAGCGGGAAATAGGAGGAACCAAGAAAAAAAACATGATAATAATTGTGATGATTTAACATATGATATTCCCGTATTTATTTGAGTAATATATGTTATATTTATGTAACAACTCTATTAGTTGAATAATGTTAATAATAATAACATGAACCATGTGAAACACCCTCCACCTAAGAATGTTAAAGTAGAGGTTAAGCCCTTAATTTGAAAAATAACACCATAATTTTGTGGTTCTTCTAACCCCATCTTCATAGAAAAATATATTATCTCATTTGAGAAGATATTATCATTCCTCCAATTCTCAAAATAGTTAAATTCTAGTTTTCTATCTGTCATCTTGAAGGGGAATCTGATTAAAAGTTGGCAACGAACAAGTATATAAAGCCCATAGGAAATTGATTCTATATAATGTGTTGGATTCAATAAATATTTTTCAGTAAATATTTTTCATGAATTATCCATAAAAATATGGCAACGAATATCCTCATATTGAAGTAAGAGGATGATGAGTCTATCATGGTGTATGAGGAAAAAATCACAAGGATTTCATGATACACCTCTAAATTTTTCATCAACACCAAAATATAATATTAACCATTTCATTAGAGGGTTTATGTAAAGTCTATAAATATCATATTTTATTTGAGGTTTTAAAAACTATGAATATATTTTCCATTTTTCTGTCAAGGTAAAGATTAATATTGGAGACTACTAGTGGTCTTATCATCCTTGTGATAAAAATAATAAAAAAAAGTTCTCCTTAGGAGGATAAACTAATAAATATCATGGAGGAAATAAAACCTGACCATCCATATGCAAAAAATATTGGAAGAATAATCTATAAAAATATATCAAGGGGCTGGGATATGATTCAAGTGTGAAAATTACTCATTAATATAATAAATGTCAAAGAGACGTGATAACCCCACTAATTTTAGGGAATAAAATAATGTTCATATCAACACTCCCATTACAATATAATGTTTCAACTATATGTAACATGAGAATTTTTTGAATCAAATTCCTAATGAAAGGGTTGCTAGAGATAATAAATTACATCAAACTCTATTCCCTAGAGAGTATGTAGGGGAATATGTTACCACTTTTTTTGAGGTGGAACCCAATAGTAATGTGGTGATAGGTAAATTAGTTAATCATTAAAGAAAAGATAATGTATTTTTTTTGTTATGGATCTAGACATTCATCCATATTCGAAATGTAATGTAAAAATATTCAAACTCCACCTCAAAATATGGGGTTCGATATATCTTTGATAAAAATGATCAATAATTTCAACCCAACTATATAACTCATCCCGTGTTAATGTTTCTGGATAGAAACTCTTAAAAAATATTGTCTTTATTCAATTAGTTGAGTTGGATTATATATTGGGAATGGATTGGTAGTAATTTAATAATGAAAAAATCAACTCTTAGGAGAGGGATACAATTGTTCACATAATAATTCAACCTCTAATTTTTTATAACTATAATGAGGGTAATGAATCTCCAATAGAATATCTATCTCAAGTATTTATATTATTACCATACAAGAAAGAATATCTTACCCAAATTATTGATACAATGATGAGAATCATGATTTATGAAATTACTATTATAAGAGACATAGTTAGTGGTCTTCTAAATATGTCCAGAGGAAATAATTACATATGAGTTGTGGTATATTTTTTTTCAAATAATACCCATATTATTGAAATTTGAGAGGACTTCTCACATGATGAACTTGCAAGGATATAAATGAATGATGTGGAGAGGTTCCATGGTACATCACTATCTCATACATATTACCACAATTTGAGATTTACATCAACGCTTTGTAAGAGTCTCAAACATTATTTAAAAACTGATTTGAAGGTTAGTATGGATTATAACCCCCAAACCGATTTCCAATTTGGAAGACATGTTCAGAGCATGCTCAATAGTCTTCAAAGGTTGATGGGAGCAACAAATTTCTCAATTCAAGTTCTCATTATATAATATTTTCTACTAAATATTCTTAATGGATCCACATGATTCCCATTATTGGAATATATTTAGAACATCGGTGTTCTTGGATGAAATTAGTGAACATGTTCTAGTTGGACTTTAAAATATGATGGAAAATGTAGAAAAGGACCAGACCATTTTGTATCACACCATGGATGCTTAATGTTGATAGAAGTGCTATGTTGATAAATCATCAATGAGACCTAATTTTTGAGGTTGGAGAGAAAGTGTCCCTAGACATATCTCTATGGAATCGAGTCATGGGATATGGAAAGAAAATAATGATATGTCCTATGAACATTGACCACTTTCAGATTTTTGATAACATTAGAGTTGTGGCCAATCAACTAGAACTCCACCAAACAATTTATCAAGTACACAATGTATTTTAATTATCCATAATAAAAAAATACATACCGGATCCTTCACATGTACAATTTTTGGAAGTGGTATAGCTATAAAATGGTCTCTCTTATGAGGACAATCTGGTGAAGATCTTGGACACTATAAATAAATTTCAATGCAATAACAAAACTCACCATGTAAAAGTACAATGTAAATCATATGTTTTTGGATGTGTCATGGGAAATAGGGGAAGGCATGAAGTTTAAGTACCATCACCTAAATTCACCTTAGTTTATAAAATAAATTAAGGTGAAATTTCTTAAGCGGAATGATTATAACGACTTGAAATTTTATCAATTTAATTTTCCTTCTGAATATATACTTGTTTCATATTATGTAATGTAATATTTTATAATCTACACACGCAACAAGATAAAACTAAATAAAGATTATTATATTAATTTAAATTTTACATTTATATAATAAATATAGTCAAAATAATTTGTATTATTACAATTGGAATAAAAATAGAAATAATCGTAACAAAATAAATAATAATAATAATAATATTTCTAAATTTTTGATATGGCCGATCAACCAAAATAATCACACTCATTAAAAAATTATTGAAATTAAGGATAATGTTATTAATACAATTTTAATTTTAAAAATTAATATATATATATATATATATTTATAACTTTTTGATTGAATATAAGTGAAGGAAGAATTAATTTAATATGTGGTATTTATAAGAAGTGGGGTACTATATGAGCATTACCAATCTGAATGTTATGAATAGTAACATGACTATTAAAATATATACTATCTTCACATATGGATGTGTAAAAAATATTTAGGTATATTTTAAAATGAGAATATGATATATTTATATCATGACACATGTAAATAAAACTTTTAAATATGATAAAATAATTGTTCGTAATTTCATGAAACAAAATATTATTTTTTTCATGATTAAAAAATTTAATTTATTTAAAAGAAATTTTACTTCCATAAAATTTGTGTGTAAACTAATATAATTTTTATTGTTATTATAATATAATTTTATGATTCCTTATGTTATTTCTCAAACGAACAAGGAATTGATCATAATATTAAATTTAATTTTTTTCAAATAAATGGTAATTTTAAAAAACTAAATTCTACCTATATAGAAAATTAATTTCAAAATATTTTTTTCATTTCATAAAACAAAACACTAATTAATTTCTATGGATATTGTTTTATATTTTTTTATTAGAGATAAATTTTTAGTGAATAGTTAAATACCGTAAAATTAGATATTTTACATTATAAGACAAATAATGTAATTATCAAGTCATGAATGATGTATGGACCCATTATTTTGATCTCACATGCACCATTTCATGTATATAGTTAGAATAATCAATATTATTTGTAGCAATGTTCCAAAACAATATGAAATTGTTTAAAATATTTTAAAACTACCATTTTCCTCAACTTATAAATAAATCCCATCACCATCCCTTCTCCTCAACACCTCTGAGCCAATTGTATTGAATGTTTCAAGCCAAATCACTCCAATCCATATTTTTACTAGTCTCAACCAAAACCATTTCATGGATCCTTATACGGTATCCTAAGAAGAGAAGACTAAAGGAAGAGGTAGGATTTTGGATTAATAACATTAATTTTAAATCTTCTTCTACCAACCCCATATGATCCCCATACAGACAAAAATATTAAGTAACTCAAATATACGTATATATTATTTTTATGGTAAAATATCCATCTTATACCTCCTTTTTTTCATCCTTAAATGGAAAAAAATGTTTACAATATGGTTAGTTAAATGCCTCCATGATCAGTATAATTCATTTTTCTCCCCATATTTTAAGGAAGGTCATAAACATATTATAATTATTAAATAGGATTATAATATGTATAATATGAATTATTTCATGTTATGGAATGATATTAACCAGATATTAAATAAATTGAAACTATTTCTTAATAGAGGGTAAAACCACATAATTAACTAACTGTATAACGTTAATATTTTTTAAATAAACAATAATTATATTAATAAAATATTATATTTATAACCATTTCAATTACTTCAAATATATGAATAAAATTAAATTTCAATTATAGAGTTTTAGTCTCATTTGACATGAACTTCAATAAATTCCCTTAAGTGATCCGACCATGGAACATTAAAGCTAATTATATAGGAATGGTGAAATTAAAAATTATATCTCACTAAAAGGGTTATAAATTAACATAATAAAATTATAATGAATAATATATAAATACATATATATATATAATTCCTTAATAATTATTTAATGAAGGAATATAGTTTTATGAACAAACACATTACGTGAAAGTGCAAAATGAATCTACAACATAATGAAATGGATCTCTCTAAGACACCAATTTTCTTTAGGTAATGACTTTCGTATCTCTCTAAATAAACTTATATGAATATTTTAAAATATATTATTTTTAGAAATTTTTTATAAAATTTTCATAAATATATACCCACTTCTGTATCCCTTCTTTTTATGTGGAAATACATTCCTTATCATCATTTCTCAAACACGTTGTTTAAAATCATCCACAAGTAAAAGTTACTTTTTTCTCCCTTAATATTATTATATAAATATATTTTAATCAATTTATTAAGCTTAATTATGTATTTTAATATAATAATGTTTTTTATAACCATTTTTTCCTCATGTTTTTAATAATAATTCTATAAATATTCTGTCTCCAAACATCATAATCCAATAATTTAAAACACTATTTTTGAATGTTTGTTTATATACACACTTCTCTTCACTTTCTCGCGGTGTTATCCAAATGAAAATGATATTTTGATATATGTGATTATGTACTTATATATTAACATACTAAATATATAATTTCTTTTTTATATTTGTAAAATTTTTAAAATATTATTCTATTATTATATGAGGAATTATTATGCAACCCATGTCTTTCTAGTGATATTTCTTATATTTATGCATTAAGAATGATTTACTTTTGTGGAACACATAAGCATGTATATGTTATAATAGGTGATCCCATATAGCTCTCTAGTATACTCGGTAATACTTTTTTCTCTTGAAAAATTATTCATCGTATCAGGGAGTAAACCTAATCAATAGTTAGACTTTGTCCATCATGTGATGATGTCTTGGTAGTTACCCTTGAATTATGATTATGTTATGTTTAATTTTGATTCTACATTAATGTGTTGACATGACCATATGATACCATGTTCAGTATTTTATTCCTCCATATGATTATTCACGAGCCTTTTATTCTATGGTACCATGTTATACCATTCAATTCATATGTTATGCTTTATTACCAAGTTTATTAACTTATTAACCGTTATAGATCACCCCATTATTCTATGTATTACCAGGTCATAAAATGAATTTTTTGGAGATGAAAAATATTTAGTAATTCATTATGGAGAAAAAAATATATTTTTTCCCTGTTTTTTTATTATGAACCATGTTCTCCAAATATAATAGGCCTCAGGATCATTGGGTTGTGTTTATTAAATATTTATATTAAATATCAGGTAATAATTTTTGTAAAGGATTTAGGTCACTATACAACCCCTATAAAAATTGAAAATATAATATTTACTCAAATATTAAACGCATGTATGAACATGAGGTATTACAATCTACCCCCCAAATACTTCTCATCCTCAAGAAGACTCAGTGTTAAACCCATCTGGATTTCCAATTCAATGTGAGTACACAAATTAATGTATAATGGTATAGTTACACTATATAACACTCGAAAAACATCTAAGGCATAATCAAAAATTCAATTTTCATTGACCACATAAATTCAATCCAATTCACATCATCATAACATAAACCACATGATGGAATTTACTAGTGCACATCTATCTCGAAAGAATCATGGAAATTGTTCCACTACACATAAGGCCTATGGTTCTCCCCAAACAATAGAAAAACAAGAATTTTATCGAATATTTTAGACACATATTCTGAAACATAGGGCTAAATTTAAATTTGTTGATGTTTCAAAAAAAATATTTCTAAATTTGTAATAATTTCACAAAACAAGAATAAATTAGCATTATTTTAAGGAGACTTATTTAATTTATTGATAGTTTCTTAATACACTACTAATTTAGCCACATTTATTAATTTGTTTCCCAATTTATGGATTTTTACTAACAAAATCGAATTTATGAGCATTTTTTAGAAAAAAAATCATTAATTTAGCCATGTTTTTTAGTAAATGATGCAATTTGAAATTTATCAACGTTTTTTTAGAAAGTGTAACTCTTTTAGTGATAATTTTTAACACTATTCAAAAAAATTACTGATTTTATATAAGTATAATTCTTTTAATTTACATATATAAATAAATAAATATATATGTATAATATTTCTTAATTATATTTATATATATATAAATTATATATATATATATATATAAATTTATATTTATATACAAATACATTAAGATTCATTTTAATATCATAATATTTATATACATATAAACACTCAAAAACATAGATATATATATATATATTCATTCATATAATTATATATTTAATCCAACACACACACATTTAAATATTTATACAAATATATTTATATAAAAACATAGATATATTGTAAATTTAGTCATGACTTTAAGAAAATGTGGCTATATATAAATATATAATTCTAATTAAATTTATGTATATAAATATATATATTTAAATTTATAATTATAATTTTATATATTTATACATACATATATATATTTACACCCCCCACCACACACATAAACACCCACACACAAAGATAGACATGCATAAAAACACACACATATATGAATATAATCATTTATATAATATATAATAGAAACACAAAGACACACACACACATAATATAAACATATATTTATAAATATATTTATATTAATATAAAAAATTATATATGTATATATAACATAAACACAAATATATATATATATATATATTTAATTTTTTTAAAAATAAAATAAATTAATATATATAATAATATAGAATAATAAATTTTTGAAACCAATGATCGTGTGTGGAGTCTTTCAAGGAGTGTGGGGGCATGAGGAAGAAGGGTAAGAAACCATACATAATTGTGGCTGGATGTGGGGTTGGGGAATGAGGGAGATAGGGTGGGATACTAAAGAAAGTATTAAATAACTGAGTGGAAATAAATTATGAATATAAAAAAGACACATTTATAAGAATGATATATTTTTAAAAACTCATTTACCAACGTTTTTGAAATTTTTGGTAAAAAGGTGCTTCTAATTAAGGAAATTTCTAAAAATCGTTAGAAAATGGTGATTATAAATTTATTCAATTAACATCACATCATTCATAGACATTTTTAAATTTAACAAATTTATGCTTTTCATGTAGTTCCACTATAATACTAAATTTACAATGAGTAACTGTAATGCATTCGTTCCTCTAACATTAGAATTTCTTTTTGAAACTCCATATGCATTCTCTAATTATACACCCATTATGGTTCCCAACTCACCAAACCTAAACATACTCGAGGATTATAGTTAAAATTGGCACCCATCCTCATTACCAAAAAAACATGGTTGAATGCATAAACACTATCAATGAACAAGCCAAGTATATGTTGTATTTTCCTCTGAAAGACTATTTTAATTCTCAAAACACACCCATTATCTAATAAATTTTACAAATTATTTGGTTTTTAACTTATCATATGAATTTTCACAATGGAATTCATGTCGAACTATCCTTATCCAACTTATTATCAAAACGATATGCTCAAACAATTGATGCCTTACAAATTTACCTGATCTTACTTCTCTTAAGACTATAAGAATACTATGATCAACCAAACCCTCTTTCTATAGATTATAACTAACATCTAATGAACTTCTATGGTTCTAATTTCATTTGGTTAAGACCTCCATTATTCTCATCTATACACATTGATGTAACAATGATCCAAACACCCATAGATTACTTTAATTCTTACAAAGTCTTGAAGTTGAAACTATATCTTTATTCTCCATCACATTCAATATAATAATTTTCACTACCAAATAAATGTAGGTTTGAATCTAATTTACTACACATCTGAATCCAAATTCCAAAGTGACTACTCCATAGTCAATTCAATACTCATGCGACTTTTAAATCCAAAGGTTTATACACCCATGATAGAAACATCAACCCCCACTATATGAGTATCGGTATCATCATTGAACTAGTGTATCTAACAATATTCATGGACCATGATCTATTAATCACCTAAATCAATGATTCGATGTGATTAACTAACTCTCACTGTGTAACACCCCGAGCTTCCACGATACGCTTCTCATTCAGTAATACAATAGCTTGCATTGTACGCAACTTTGAGTTCTAAAACATCGCGACAAATCAAAGTAGCCGTTATGAATAGTAATAACCACTTTTTAAAATTATAGAAATTTTATATTTCAAAATGGACTTCATTTTTGTATTCCTAATATTGAAATTAGCCTATGTTGAATTTTTGGTATTTTTCTGAGAACTTCTAATTTTTTATGAATAGTGAAAAATACTTAAAAACAACTTTTTTAATCAAAATAATTTATACTGATAAATTATACTATTTAGTGGTTTTAAGTTATAATTAGAAAATATTTTTACCATTTTATCCAATGGTGGTCATTATAATTAATTTAACATTGAAATTGGACATAAGCAATTGCCAATCTTTTGATATAAATTGTTTCTTAAAAACACGCTATTTGTTGTGACAGCGGGAATTAATTATAAAATTAATTAATGCAACTTATATGTTTGTAATTTTGTAAAATAGACATCATTTTTGAATTCGGAATATCAATTATAGCTTAGGGTGAAATTTTGGCATTGTTCTGAAAAACTTCAATTTTTGATGAATAGTGAAACCACTAAGTGGTAGTTAAATAACTGATTTTTCGTTTAAATGAAATATTACCACTTCTGTGATTTGATTTTCAAAAATCCGACATACATGGTTGTCATTAAGAAGTAAAATGTGGTTCAATGAGATTAAAATAATTTTTTGGTGAATAGTAACTTTTAAGTTCTTAATCGCGATTAGTAGTAATTAGTGTAGTTTAAGGTATAAATAATGCTTTAATAATATGAAATGACCTAGACACATGTCCTACCCTCATTGGTTGTGTCATGGCAGACCAAGACAACCCATGGGTCAACTTGGGGACCCCATGGAGCCACTTTAGTTAGAAAATGACATAAATACCTTTTATTTAATGTTAAAGTAAAAAATGACACAAACATAAAATGTTTTACTAAAACAATTTTTAAGTAGGGTTACACAAGTTCAAATTTTGACTATAAATATTCATTAGAAATATAAAAAGATTTCCTACATCATAGTATTTTTTTTATAATTTTTAGACATTAAATAAATTAAATTATTTATGACATCATTATGATGTGGCGATGACCTCATTATTTAACGATTTAAATAAAATGAGAAGATAATGCAATATCCAAGTATTACACTTGTCCAAAGCCTATTGGATGAAGAGATTTCGAAACCTTATCACATTAGCCTCGAATTATATAAATGTGGGACCTTTAGAATCCGAAAAGCATTGTGAAATAATGTAACATTTCAATCTTTCCAAAAGTGCCCCTCCTCTCCACTTATAAAAGGCCCCCACCTCTCCCACCTCATTTACACTTTCAAGCCATTTGGCTCGGCCAACCTCTGCCCAAATACTCTCCCAACATTCCTCCCTTACTCCTAGAAACCTCACTTTGGGCAGAACCCTTCCCAAGGAAGCCTTTAGCTCAAATCAAAAAGAGTTACCCGATTTTGAGGTAATGTCTTCTCTAATGTTGTTTTGTTTTATTTTTCTTCTCCAAACCCCTAAACTCTTTTTATTAATTTCTTTTGTAACAACACCAGTATCCTCAATATACTAGGATGTTGTTATAAGAAGGATTCGAGCTACACTTACACACATATACATCTAATGGTTAAAGAACATACGGTTTCCGTGGATGGCGAATTTCTGCCTCACGAAACGATGATTGTTCAACACTCATATAACACCTTCAAAGGTGGCCATTAAGATGTAACTATATTTATATATGATATATAATGTGTTTATGTTTTACTTATGCTTCTGTATTTCTCATTTATGGCTTACTTTATGATTTCCATTATGGGTAAAACGCGATAATTTCATTTTAGGAAGTGCGGACTACCGCCCCCTCAAAGTGATTTGAATCGTTAATGCCATATGTGGGATGTATAAAGGATAGAGTAAATGGTATTATACACTATATTATACTGGAATTATATTATACATTTATATCATTATTATTTAGTTCCATTAAATATGAAATTGAAATGAAAGTAGCGTTCATGCGTACGTACGGCTTACCGTCTCCATGAACGGTGCATTTCATTTCTTACCTCTAAATGTTACGTGACATTATGAATGAATGTATATACTGTATATATGATATATATGATATCTACATCATGAATATAATTCCGAATATAATGGATATTTCACCACATGAACAACTTGTAATTATAAGAAGTTTATTTTTGACTCAAGTACCAAAGATCGACAAAACGACCGTTAGTAACTTAAATAATTACATAATGTTCATAACATTGTAATAAGTGATATAAAAAGGATAATGAAATTGAAAATGGTTCTTAATAAGGTAGATATTAACTCTAGTTTATTATTCTGGAGGTTAAAGAACGGTTGAGTCAAGTCAGACACGAGGTAAGGGAACTTCTTAACCCAATTTCCATTCTTTGGGTTAATCTCCTACTTTCAAATTATGTCATGATATTATTATGTCCTATTTTGTATTTTTATGTTATTTATGTGTACCTATAGTGAATACACATAATAGATCTATTTTATTTTAAAAATGATTTTTTTAAGGACTTCGTCTCAATCTCCTTTCATTGAGGCATATTTGGTTTTATACACAATTTTCTTTTATACGGTGTATAAACCCCTTTGACTTTTACGGTTATTCAAAAGGAATCTTTTTATACAAAGCGTTCTACTAAACGACAAAAGGGAATGTTTTTCTTTCCGTACTTATGCGGCGACAACGACTTCTCCGCCGCCGTGACCATTATTTGAGATTCGGCTTCTTCTACAAGCCATCACTTTTTTTTATGAAAAATAAATACAAAGTTTTAACTTTCTTTTATTTTGGTATTTGAAAATAGTTTTGAAAGCGTTTTTATTATATCAATGTGCTGTATTGATATCTTGTGATTGAAATGTGGGAATGTTATGTTTCCTTTATACATGTTTTATGTGATACGATTATGTTATGGTTTATGATATGTTTAAACCTATTCATATGAGGAATGCATTGGACTTAATAAGTGACGGGTGGAGCCCGCTATAGCTCCTCGATGCATCGGCAGGTCTCATGAGACAAACTAGTGTCTTGGAACGAGGCCTTGACAAAATCTTATTTGTGGTCTTGGCACGAGGCCTTGGCTACGTGGTTATGATAGTCTGGCATTATGAATTCCATCATTATGAAAGTGGTTATTGATATTGCATGTGATTATTCGACCAGTAGAATATCCATGTGAAAGAGTAAATGGCATTATTTCATTTTACTTTTGCCATATTATGTTGAAGTTCATGTTTAAAAGGCTTTTGATTTAGTTATACATTAACTTAAATGTTAATGTTTATTTATGAAAGCTTCCGCATTATTGTTATCCTTACTGAGCATCTGAGCTCACCCCTTTCAATGTTTTAATATTTTCCAGGATGTGAAGAAGTATTTTATGAATGACCTGCAGGGATAGTCAGAAGAGGAAATGAGTGTGGACTATGAAGACTTTGTTATTAGTTTTTCACTTTATGATGTAATGTAACATTTATGAATGTATCTAGTGTTTCCAAGGCTACTAAACTAATCGGTCTTTCGAGACTTGATCTTTTGTGATCATGCCAATGTTACGAAGTAATGCACCGACTCTGGGTAGCTGGGGTCGGGGCGTTACAGTTGGTATCAGAGGCAGTTTAGTACTAACCTTAGAAGCTAGATTTAGATAAACTCTGATTAGAGCACATAGCCCGAAGATAGACTTTGAGGATTAGTATAGAAGAACTTCCTAGAATTTTGGTATTATAGAGATGTTATGAGTTTTCCGAGCAATACATCCCTGTCTGGATACGAGCAGGTAGAGGCGGCTCTGGCACAGATGTACCTAGGGGTAAAACCCGAAAACGCCGCTTTGATCTAGACTCGAACGGGAACTGGTGCACGACAACGGGCCTTGCTGCACTCTTGGTTACGACACTCCCGAGGGATATGCTTAGGATAATTCTCATTTTCTTTACAAACCACTATGAACGGTTATGAGTATATACTTCCTCAAATAAAACCTTTTTATAATTATGGATTATATCCATAATTAGTTCAATTTATGTTAAGTGTTTTACAAGTATGGAATTATGTATTTTGATTCATAAACTAATCTAGTTTATGCCATTGTTTAGAAATGGTGCCTAGTGGAAGGAATGGAAACCGTATCAATGCACGCACTCCGTGTAGGAATTTCCCTCCTACTCAGGATAATTATGGTGGAGCTAGTGATACAACTGGTGCTGATCAGCTTCTCACCGTACTGGGACAACTCATGCAGGTTATGAATAACAACCTTACTCGTATGGAGCACCCTGATCCGCAACGTGGAGGATCAATGCTAGACCGTTTCATGAGGCAACAACCACCAACCTTCAATGGGAGTACAAATCCTATAGTAGCTGAGCAATGGATAAATTCCTTAGAGAAAATATTCCATGCCTTGGGGAGTAGTGAAAGGGAGAAGGTTGTCATGGCA
Source organism: Viscum album (assembly GCA_963277665.1). NCBI lineage: Eukaryota > Viridiplantae > Streptophyta > Magnoliopsida > Santalales > Viscaceae > Viscum > Viscum album. Next base: position 939,635,746 of record OY728153.1, read on the forward strand.
GTTTACCGCCTCACTGGAGATGCCGATCAGTGGTGGTCGCTGATTCAAAACACAAAGGAAGATGATGACGTATCGAATATGGAATGGAGGGAGTTCAAAGATCTTTTCTTAGAAAAATACTTTCCTCGTGACCATCGAACAGATATGGAAAGGCAATTTCTGAGTCTGAGGCAGAAGGAGGATGAGAATGTCGCAAAGTATGAGGCTAACTTTACAAGGTTAGCGAGGCATGCTGCCGATTATATACGTAACCCAAGGAGTAAGATTGATCGTTTCTTTGATGGGTTAAAACCATTTCTCCGTCGAGCTCTAGTGTCACAATATTTCTCAACATACGAAGATATAGTCTCATGTGCTATCAAGACAGAAAAGGAATTCTCTAAGTCTTATGACAACAAAGTAAAGCAAGAGAAGAGGAGAACGGTGGAACAAGAGACAGATAAAGGGAAAAAGGGAAAGACGGATTTTCCATTATGTGATAATTGTGGGAAGAATCACCCTGGTACTTGCCTAAAAGGAATGGGAGTTTGATATAAATGTGGAGAAAAGGGTCACCAGGCTCGTGATTGCAAGGGAAAGAAAGAGGCTGTCAAAGTTGAATGCTACAATTGTAGAGAAATGGGTCATTATGCAAATGAATGTCCTAAGCGTCAAGGAAAATTACCTCAGAAAAGGCCAAGGGATCAAGGCCAATCTTATGCTGTGACTACAGTTGAAGCAGAATAATTAATATATTGGTGCTTTTCAACTCAAGGATTATATTCTGGTTATAAGAATAATGTGATATATATATGGATTGTACTGCAGTACTTGTTGATTTCAGTAAGGTTTTAATATGATTAAGGTAATCATATTTTTAGTATATGACAATAAGAGAAACTTTTCTTTGTTTGGGGAATCTGATGTTACAATTGATTTTGGAATTTAGAGACCTTTTAGAGAAAGTCTGGATGAAGGTATTTTGGATAACTATAAAGGTTGGAGTGGATTAAGTTGAAATTTGGATAGTATTGTTTAAGGTTAAAAAATTTATGAAGATTATTTTTGGAATAGTATAGTACTATATTTTTAGGAAAAGGACAACCTGCAGGGTGGGGAATAACCCGTCGCGTCGGACACAGCTGCAGGAATCGAACCCACAACCATAGTGCGACAAGCCTTTATTTCCTACCACTAGCCTACAGGAAGTCCCTGGTTATTACAAAATAGTTTTACTAATCTAAATGGTATGTGTTAACATTTTGAACCTTATACAATTAGGATAAATAGAATATTTTTGAGTTCTGTTACCATTTGGAGTAAAAGTTGGGTTTGTGGTAAAAATTTATTAACGAATGAAAGTATACATAACAAGTATGTATATTCCCTTACGCTTTTAGTAAATCTCATAAATAAATTCCTCAACATTATAAAAGGTAACTTAAAACAAAAATGTTGTCGGTTAACTTTTCCAACTGGGGATTCAATGACCGTTTAACCAATCACAAGTTTGTGATTTTCTTGTGGTTAAACTTTCTCCTAATCCTGTTTTCTATAACTCTCCATCCGACCTTGACGGTTTGTTTCTCCTCCATATCCATATTTTTATATAATCCTAGAATGGGCTATATCGGGTGACCTTTGTAATTATCCTGCTTTCTTTTAATGTTATATATTTATTAACCTTATTCCCGATGTGGGTTTTCCTCAAAGGTATTTTCTATTTTCAACCTTTTATTTTCCAAGAAAAATTTCAAATTGCGAGGACACAATTTATTGAAGGAGGGGAGAATGTAACACCCCGAGCTTCCACGATACGCTTCTCATTCAGTAATACAATAGCTTGCATTGTACGCAACTTCGAGTTCTAAAACATCGCGACAAATCAAAGTAGCCGTTATGAATAGTAATAACCACTTTTTAAAATTATAGAAATTTTATATTTCAAAATGGACTTCATTTTTGTATTCCTAATATTGAAATTAGCCTATGTTGAATTTTTGGTATTTTTCTGAGAACTTCTAATTTTTTATGAATAGTGAAAAATACTTAAAAACAACTTTTTTAATCAAAATAATTTATACTGATAAATTATACTATTTAGTGGTTTTAAGTTATAATTAGAAAATATTTTTACCATTTTATCCAATGGTGGTCATTATAATTAATTTAACATTGAAATTGGACATAAGCAATTGCCAATCTTTTGATATAAATTGTTTCTTAAAAACACGCTATTTGTTGTGACAGCGGGAATTAATTATAAAATTAATTAATGCAACTTATATGTTTGTAATTTTGTAAAATAGACATCATTTTTGAATTCGGAATATCAATTATAGCTTAGGGTGAAATTTTGGCATTGTTCTGAAAAACTTCAATTTTTGATGAATAGTGAAACCACTAAGTGGTAGTTAAATAACTGATTTTTCGTTTAAATGAAATATTACCACTTCTGTGATTTGATTTTCAAAAATCCGACATACATGGTTGTCATTAAGAAGTAAAATGTGGTTCAATGAGATTAAAATAATTTTTTGGTGAATAGTAACTTTTAAGTTCTTAATCGCGATTAGTAGTAATTAGTGTAGTTTAAGGTATAAATAATGCTTTAATAATATGAAATGACCTAGACACATGTCCTACCCTCATTGGTTGTGTCATGGCCGACCAAGACAACCCATGGGTCAACTTGGGGACCCCATGGAGCCACTTTAGTTAGAAAATGACATAAATACCTTTTATTTAATGTTAAAGTAAAAAATGACACAAACATAAAATGTTTTACTAAAACAATTTTTAAGTAGGGTTACACAAGTCCAAATTTTGACTATAAATATTCATTAGAAATATAAAAAGATTTCCTACATCATAGTATTTTTTTATAATTTTTAGACATTAAATAAATTAAATTATTTATGACATCATTATGATGTGGCGATGACCTCATTATTTAACGATTTAAATAAAATGAGAAGATAATGCAATATCCAAGTATTACACTTGTCCAAAGCCTATTGGATGAAGAGATTTCGAAACCTTATCACCTTATCCTCGAATTATATAAATGTGGGACCTTTAGAATCCGAAAAGCATTGTGAAATAATGTAACATTTCAATCATTCCAAAAGTGCCCCTCCTCTCCACTTATAAAAGGCCCCCACCTCTCCCACCTCATTTACACTTTCAAGCCATTTGGCTCGGCCAACCTCTGCCCAAATACTCTCCCAACATTCCTCCCTTACTCCTAGAAACCTCACTTTGGGCAGAACCCATCCCAAGGAAGCCTTTAGCTCAAATCAAAAAGAGTTACCCGATTTTGAGGTAATGTCTTCTCTAATGTTGTTTTGTTTTATTTTTCTTCTCCAAACCCCTAAACTCTTTTTATTAATTTCTTTTGTAACAACACCAGTATCCTCAATATACTAGGATGTTGTTATAAGAAGGATTCGAGCTACACTTACACACAGATACATCTAATGGTTAAAGAACATACGATTTCTGTGGATGGCGAATTTCTGCCTCACGAAACGATGATTGTTCAACACTCATATAACACCTTCAAAGGTGGCCATTAAGATGTCACTATATTTATATATGATATATAATGTGTTTATGTTTTACTTATGCTTCTGTATTTCTCATTTATGGCTTACTTTATGATTTCCATTATGGGTAAAACGCGATAATTTCATTTTAGGAAGTGCGGACTACCGCCCCCTCAAAGTGATTTGAATCGTTAATGCCATATGTGGGATGTATAAAGGATAGAGTAAATGGTATTATACACTATATTATACTGGAATTATATTATACATTTATATCATTATTATTTAGTTCCATTAAATATGAAATTGAAATGAAAGTAGCGTTCATGCGTACGTACGGCTTACCGTCTCCATGAACGGTGCATTTCATTTCTTACCTCTAAATGTTACGTGACATTATGAATGAATGTATATACTGTATATATGATATATATGATATCTACATCATGAATATAATTCCGGATATAATGGATATTTCACCACATGAACAACTTGTAATTATAAGAAGTTTATTTTTGACTCAAGTACCAAAGATCGACAAAACGACCGTTATTAACTTAAATAATTACATAATGTTCATAACATTGTAATAAGTGATATAAAAAGGATAATGAAATTGAAAATGGTTCTTAATAAGGTAGATATTAACTCTAGTTTATTATTCTGGAGGTTAAAGAACGGTTGAGTCAAGTCAGACACGAGGTAAGGGAACTTCTTAACCCAATTTCCATTCTTTGGGTTAATCTCCTACTTTCAAATTATGTCATGATATTATTATGTCCTATTTTGTATTTTTATGTTATTTATGTGTACCTATAGTGAATACACATAATAGATCTATTTTATTTTAAAAATGATTTTTTTAAGGACTTCGTCTCAATCTCCTTTCATTGAGGCATATTTGGTTTTATACACAATTTTCTTTTATACGGTGTATAAACCCCTTTGACTTTTACGGTTATTCAAAAGGAATCTTTTTATACAAAGCGTTCTACTAAACGACAAAAGGGAATGTTTTTCTTTCCGTACTTATGCGGCGACAACGACTTCTCCGCCGCCGTGACCATTATTTGAGATTCGGCTTCTTCTACAAGCCATCACTTTTTTTTATGAAAAATAAATACAAAGTTTTAACTTTCTTTTATTTTGGTATTTGAAAATAGTTTTGAAAGCGTTTTTATTATATCAATGTGCTGTATTGATATCTTGTGATTGAAATGTGGGAATGTTATGTTTCCTTTATACATGTTTTATGTGATACGATTATGTTATGGTTTATGATATGTTTAAACCTATTCATATGAGGAATGCATTGGACTTAATAAGTGACGGGTGGAGCCTGCTATAGCTCCTCGATGCATCGGCAGGTCTCATGAGACAAACTAGTGTCTTGGAACGAGGCCTTGACAAAATCTTATTTTTGGTCTTGGCACGAGGCCTTGGCTACGTGGTTATGATAGTCTGGCATTATGCATTCCATCATTATGAAAGTGGTTATTGATATTGCATGTGATTATTCGACCAGTAGAATATCCATGTGAAAGAGTAAATGGCATTATTTCATTTTACTTTTGCCATATTATGTTGAAGTTCATGTTTAAAAGGCTTTTGTTTTAGTTATACATTAACTTAAATGTTAATGTTTATTTATGAAAGCTTCCGCATTATTGTTATCCTTACTGAGCATCTGAGCTCACCCCTTTCAATGTTTTAATATTTTCCAGGATGTGAAGAAGTATTTTATGAATGACCTGCAGGGATAGTCAGAAGAGGAAATGAGTGTGGACTATGAAGACTTTGTTATTAGTTTTTCACTTTATGATGTAATGTAACATTTATGAATGTATCTAGTGTTTCCAAGGCTACTAAACTAATCGGTCTTTCGAGACTTGATCTTTTGTGATCATGCCAATGTTACGAAGTAATGCACCGACTCTGGGTAGCTGGGGTCGGGGCGTTACACACTGGATAGAAAAAAAAATACTACCAGTTCTAAGCACCTAAGAATGAAAACCATGAAATTCATTTATATCCTATATAAAATGAGGGCATATCCCTCTGATGGATAATGGAACAATAAAAAACAAATTCCTTTATATAGATCCTCATGCATGACTCAATAAGATCCATATTCATCGCATGAATGATGGTCATCCTCATCTATGCTCATCACTATTAGTCCCTGGCATCATTCCATTTGTAGAATTATACCAAAATAGATATTTCCCTCTATATTTCATCTATGGCTCTAGGTAACCATGTTCAAAATAATCTCATCAATGTTTCCAAAAACATTCAATCAACTAATAGATGTTTCCAAATTTAAATAGTAGGGATCTATTAATACCCAAATGCATGATACCCAAAACCATTCAAGAGTAAAAAGTGTATTATTATGTACCTCATGGTATCCAAGCACAGTTGATTCTCCAAATAGTTTTAAATTTCTAAATCTAGTAACAATTGCACACCATGCTCCTCAATCATGTCAGCCTTTTCAAACCAGAACTGCCCTTGGCACTCCATTCCATGATCAGACATCACATCAACCACAGACCACCACACATTCACCCACTACCCGAGTCTCACCCCAACTAGGGAGTGTCTTCATATGGTCTATCTACCTTGTAAGAGACTATATTGGGTCTTCACGAACAACATTTCAAACAACGCATTAGGAAAAACTTCATAAAAATTGGTTCAAAAATCTGAAGAATCATTCCCTAAAAACTACCCCTCACACCAATATAAAATAACATAGGGTTTTTTCCTTATATAATTTCAAATTAATAACCATGCATTCATAAAAAATTTATATAACCATCTATGCATCAATTTCACCCACTAAATCATTTACCCAAACCCCACATATCTAAATGATAAATGTAATAGGGCTAACCCCTCTCATAATATCCCTCAATCGTTAAACAAACTATTAGGTCCACTTAGTTTAATACCTTGAGAGGGGGTGGGGGTTGAATTAGGGTATAATAGATTAGAACATTCTCCCATTCAGATCCTATTTTTTGTTAGAAAATTTATAATTCTATCTTCCTCTCGTAAAAGTCTATGAACTTATATGAAATCATGCACATGAAACATTGATTTTTACTTGGTTCACCCTCACTGGACTACGTCTATAGATCATACAATGACGATGTACTGATGTACCAAATTCACTAAGGCTCAATGCCAATAATGAGTATAATATTTGAGCTAGATCCTTGGTTAAAATGATATTTTCCTTTACAAAGTTAAGTTTCTCCTCATTACATTCCCAATGGTAACTCTCTATGCATTTTTCTCGATCTACCTGCTAGTGAAAAGGGTCATTATCATCTTCTTCCTTTTCTCACTGCTCTTGGAAAGGAATCCACTCACAATTTATTAACATGTAGGTCAAACATAGTTTATAGACACGTAGGTCTCTTCACATGTAGGAATTCTTGCATCCTTTACTCTAGGTAGATGTTATGTTGAAGTCACATTTTCACCCATAGATGTAGTCTACCTCCCCAAGTATATCAATGTACTAGAAAATAATTTCACAAACTAAATTGATGATTTTTCATGTTTCATGCCGAAATCATGAACCACCTCCTCCTCCGGTGTACTATGTACCATGTTTGGTATGCATATCACCTCCTCTTCATACATCTACCACTACTCTGAATCACCCATCATCCGCATATTGCCTCTTCCATTTCGATCTCGTACTGCTACTACGTACCGATTTTGCAAACCTCCTTTGCATAACCCCTCCTATCTACAAACTGTTCTTTGTTTGTTGACTGCCTCTGTGAAAAAGCCTATGTCCACAAATTATTCTTTGTTTGTGGAATTCCTTCACTAACCACCCACGTACCACACCTTCTTCCTGTGCGTACCATGTCTTATGCGGGTGGAAACTCTTCACAATATCCTTCGACGAAATTTCTTCTCTGCGAACCACATTGGCTTTCACGGAATGATTCCTAGTGAACCTCCTTCAGACATTGCTGAAATCATGGATGAAGAATATGTTATAATGAAATTTGATCTCAATAGTAATAAGTGGGATTAGTGATTCTTAAATAATTAATGATATCTGTAAAAACTATTAATCCAAGATTTACTAAATCTTTGATCCTGCCTTCACAATATACTAATCATTATGCCACTGCGAACTACAAACCACAAGCCACCCACAAACCATTTTAACCAACCAGTCAGCATAATTTATTGGTTCCTATGTGGACGACTCCACTACCTTCATAAATGCACCCATGTTCTACACTACTTTCCACTATGAACCATTTTTGGTTTCACAAACCACTCCGTTGTACCATTCCTGCTACTCTGTATACTATTCCAATAACATGCTATGTGATCCATGAATTTTGATATGTAGTTCTCATCCACTGCCAATGTTCTTCAATATTCGTCATAAAATTAAATCCTATAATGAAATAATTGTTTTTCCAACATCAAACTCCAAATTTTGTGGCCCAAAAATTTGGTAAACATTGGGAAATTGTGCCACTTTAAAGACCAATTGTTCGCAAACACCAACCATAATCATTTGTGATCATCTGGATTTTTAAACAGACAAAACTACACCCAAAACATACTAAGATGATACCTTGAGCGATATTTTCCCAAAAATATACCCTTTTTTATTTTTTGACAACTCTTCTCATAACAACGCTGCACAATTTGATACCTCATTAATACTCCTTCTAAATTAATCCACTATTCACATCACGTGATAAAGATATAAGTCAATTATTTTCTCAACACATATTGTAAGACGAAATATGACATGCTCAACATGATAAACAAGAGTATAATGCAATGTTCATCAATGAACCACTTCATTTCTAATCACCAATTGATGACAACATATTGATACCAATGAACTGATTTCATCATGACCCTCAACTATTATGACATCTAATCTTTTATCAGTAACTTCTAGTATCATAAAATTTAATGATCCACCACCTAAGTAATAGATCCTCCAATAGCTTAAACTCATCTTCAACTCCCCCTATCTCACTGCTCCACATAGCAGCTTATCTTTGTGTCTTTTCTCTCTCATTAATAGTAATTCTTTCTCCCCCTTTTTCAACGAAACTGAAGGGAACTTCAAGGTTGTCTATAATAGGGTAAAGAAAATATGTCAACTCATTAGAGAAATACAAATCATACCTCAGAAAGAGGGGACCCAAATCCTCACTTTCACAATTGTGGGAAGTGGAATGGACTCCCAGAGCTAGTTGATGCCTTTAAAACACTTCTTTGGGTATGATTTTTTGGGAATATATACAACTTGTTATTCTGTAAGCACATACTCCAACATAACAAGCCCTTATTCCAATTTCCCCTTGATAAAATGATATTTGGTCTCAATGTTATTTTTCCTTGAGTGATGGACTACATTTTTGCTCATATTAATTTAACTTGAATTATAATAATTGTTTCTGATTAGATATTTCACTTTAATTCCCATATCCTCAAGTTGCGAATTCATCCACAATAGCTGTGTGCAAGTTTGAGTAGCCCCATTGTATTCACCTACTGTGATGCTTAATGAAATGAAATCTTGATTCATGATTAAAATAAACACACAACCCTCAAAGATAATAAAAACATGTTTATGTGGATTTCCAATCATCTTCTGAACCATCCCAATTTATATCTTTATATCCCAATAACTCTGGCTGAGATTTTTCATTATAAATTAGTTCAAAATCCACTGTTACCTTGATATACAGAATTTTTTTTATCTCTATCATGTGGCTCTATAATGGATTTCTTTGATACCTCGCTTCTTGGAATATGGAAAATAAAATATTAGGAATTTTCTCTATCTGGTACAACATACTTTCATTGATTTTCCTATGTTTCTTGATATTAATTTCCTTTCCCTCATCATCTCGTGATAGTTTTAGCAGAGTAGCAAGCATAGTCTTCATCTATTTGGAATTATCCATTCAAAATATTCTCAAAATCTCCATGGAATAAATGTATTGAAAAATAAAAGGTTGTTTCTTTCCTTGTATTACATATAATCCAAGGAAAAATGTAAGCTCACTAATCATCGACATCTCCAACTCTCTTTTCATGAATTCAAAAAACTGTCTGCATTGTGCTTCATCTGATCCACCAATGATTATTTCAATGTCATAAAAAATCACCATAATCTTTCTACCATATCCATGGTTATAATACATATTTTAATCAACTCTACCACATGTGAAACCGAGCTTCATTAGAAACCAATAAAGCCTTTAATATCATGCTCTTGGTGCTTGCTGAAAACCATATATAGAATTCTTCAGCCAACATACTATGTTCTCATTTTATGAATGAGAAAATCTTATTTCTTATTAATGTGATATTCTTCTTCAATAACTCCATTTAGAAATTCCAACATGACATCCATCTGGAAAATAGTAAACAGTCATTGAACAACTATGGACAAGAATAATCAGATTGTCTCCAGCCTTGCAACAAGTTAAAACATCTCATCAACATCAAAACCCTCTATATGAGAATACCATTTTCACACTATGCATGCATTGTTTCAAATAAAAACACTAAAATCAACCAATTTGTTGGGAAAGAACCATTTTTCCCATTGACTATCTTGTATTCTGGCCTCAAAACAATTTCCCATGTCTAATTCATTTAAATTTGGTCAAGCTCTTCATTCATTTAGAGAACCCAATTATCATCTCCAACCACTTCATCAGTGAATTCAGTCTCCACTTTTGATAAGTATTAATTTTTATGTAGAGACTTTGTACACCTTGTGTGCACTGGTGTTGTCTGATCACCAATTACTCTTTGCCTATCAATTTTAGTTCTTCTCAATGGTCTCTATGAAGACATTGATTTGTTCTCATCATCTGATTCTTCTTATGAAAAAACCTCTAGAGTTAGAGCATCTACTGACCTGATCATATCTTTATCACTATCCTCTTTATTCTAATCATGTATTTACTAAAGATTCTATTCATTATCCACTATAGTTACATAATGATTTTTAACTATTTTAGGAGCCTCTAATTGAAAAAATTATATGATTTTCTTTTCTTTGGGTATCCAAAAAATATTCCTTCATCCCCATTGAATTAAAATTTTCTATGTTTATCTTTATTGAGAATGAAATATTTTCTTTTAAATATTCAAAAGTACTTCTATGATGGATTCTTCTGCAACCATAAATCATACAAAGTATTCCTCTTTTTTGGACAATGTAAAGAACTATTTTAGGTGTCTATGGGTTTCGTCACTTTTTTGTTCCCAAATTTCTCTAGAAGGTCTTTCTGAATGAGCAATTTTATATCCATGTTTTTGGTAATCTGATTTTTCTCACAACTAATCGATTCTACTATGAAATTCTTACTGATGAAACATGATGCCGTATCCCATGGTTTTCGAGATAGTCCCCCTGGATATTTATGAACTCTATTCCATTAGAAGTTCAAATTGTTCGGATTATCTGGCCAAGAATATTTTCACATTCTCATCGATATCGTGTAATGCAACTAAACACTTCATATTTGTGGGTGATTATTGAAACCCATGAAATTTTTCTATAGTTATCAATGAAGTGAACATAATATCTTCTCCCAGTAATAGACCTTTGAGAAACTTTTCCACATACATCAATATGCACCAACTCAAGTAAACTTATTGACTTTCTATCCTTAGGATTATATATATTTCAAATGATCTTACCATTTTGACATAAATCACATTTATGAGTATGATCACATGATAATCTAGGGATATTTGGAGATGCATCATATTTCACTAGATCTTCCATGGAACCTTCTCTTATGTGGATATGGCGCTTTTTACATAACTTGTTTTCTTCATCCTTGGATAGAAAGCACATATCTTATTCTTCACTCATGACATAGAGATTCACTTTCGAATACATTCCTTGAAAAACAATAGCACCATCATTTTCATTGATGATACATAATTTCATGGAAAAACATATGGAATGACATGAGTCACACAATTGACTAACACTAATAATGTTGTGCTTAATCCCCACAAGAACCAATACATATGCTTGCCACATGTATTTTAAAAAAACATTTATTTTCCTTAACCAATAATTTTCAATCCTTGATCATTACCAAATATTACAATACAATCATTATCATACTATATTCTTGTCCCTAGATCCTTATTTCTCATCATATGGGAAGTGCGACCACTATCATTGATCCAAATCCCAGTGTGATCTGATCTATGGAATGCAATTTCTATAACCACTATTTACTCTTCCCTTTTCTTTTTTACCCACATCTCTGACATGGAATGATAATATTGATCATTCTTAGTATATAATGATCTAGCATCAACCTGTAGAGATACAAATTGATTTTCAATTTTCAACTATCTTGAGGATACATTTGGATTCTTATTATGAACAAATTCAGCCATCCTCAGCACATTACTATGCATTGTTGAGGTTAAATAACTTTCCCTATTCCTGAGTCCTTTACCCCAGAAACAATTCCCATCAAATGATAACCTATAATTTTGAGCTCTATACTAGAACCTCTCCTGGTATTGTTCTTTTTGGAATCTATTTTCTATGGAACATGTATTTTGAGAATGTACTATCTTACCACAATAATAACATATTATGTGTGGTACATTTTTATGTGGAAATGCGCAGCTAGTTTTGCCTTGGGTTCACTGAATCTACTAATTCTTCTTTGTACCCAAGTCAGTCTTCAATCATGGAGTGGGTGCTTTTGGTCTGACATGAACCATACATACTTTCTTCTTTCGATCAAGCCCCATAACAACCATATCAATTATAATTTATTGTTTATTCTGTTATGATGGACCACTATACTCAAATCTCATGATATATGTTTCCTGTATGACCTTATTTCCTAACGTTGAATTGAGAGTTAGAACATTCTCCTAATCCTCAATTGTTCATCCTAGACTAACAACTTCTTCTTTTAGTTTTTCAGTACATTTGACTTTATCTATTCTAGTTTCAGTCAAACTATCAATTGAAAAATTATGTTCTTCAATTTGTAATTTGTACTCACGAACCTTCTTTGAGTTTTCTAGCATTGGAGACCTCACCTCTTCAATTTCTATATTCATATCAGAATTCTCTTCTACTTGTTGTTTCATAACGAGTTTGACTTAATGAATAAGTTTTTTATCTTTCTGTGTTTTGGTTCCCAAAAAATCCACCTCTTCAAGGTAAGCTTCTAATTCAGCATGACGATCAACTACTCCTTCAATTTATCCTTATTTATTTTCACTTTCCACAATTGATAATTAATTTCTGATAATTTCCACCAAAGAATCCATTTTATAATCATTGCAGTCCAACAACTCTTTTACCTCAGATTCTTTTGAACTTTCATCATCTTTTGAAAGAAGATTCTTCTTATTGAAATTTTTTTGTACTTCTCCTCCATTTCTCATTTTATGAATACTTTTTTTTTGGAATTTCATCATTTTCTTCATTTTCACTATCAAACATCTTATGACACTTTGCTACAAAATGCCATACCTTTCCACATAGGAAGCATGATAATGGAATTTTTCCTTGGATATACCATTTTCCACTATGCATATTGAAGGAGAGAAATGACATGAAATCGTCCATCTTTTCCTCATCAGGACAATCTTCAATAGAGAGATTCTTTATGGCCTTGAATGCCACATCTTTATACATACCCATTTCCACTGCATCATTATTGTTGTTTCTCATTTTATGTTATATAGAGGTACTATGTCTGTTATCTAGTGTTATCTCTTTTAAGTCTTTTCCTTCCAACACTGAGACTTTTGGATTGAACTATGGTTGAATTTTATTCAAGATACGTTCCACAATGTTTATATATTCAATGATTTTATCCAAGACCCTGCATGTCTTCCCCAATAATATTTATCTAGTCGAATAATGCATCAAAAGTCTCATTGGGATTCATTCTAATATACTCATACTTGTTCCATAGAACCTTTAAGTTTTCTTCTTTGTCTTTTGTGTCACCCTCATAAATGTTCAACAATTTTTTCAATATTTCATGTGTTGTTTTACAAGATATCATTTTTTTTAAACTGCATTTTATAGGTCCCGCCCTAAATAATTGATCCATTTAGAATCAGTATCAAATTTTCTTATTTTAGCTTCTAATATACAACCACTATTAATGTCAGCTGATATTCCATGCATAGCTGCTGTGAAGACATCCATCCCTACTGATCATTAGTAGTGTTGCATTAGATTCATCCATAGTTGAAAATACTTCCTTCAAAGATTTCAATTCCTTTGTTACTGATAACAACCATTTCTTCTACTTGAGGGAGAAACAATAACTTTAAATCATTCCCTCTGATAACAATTGTTATTACGACTAGGTCAGATAACTTAAGATTGGTGGGGGTGAATCAGGGTATAACAGATTAAAAATCCTTCCCATACATATATTTTTTCATTGTTAGAAAAAACTCAATTCTCTCTTCCTACCGTATCAATATATGAATAGATATGAAATCATGCATAGGACACAATGATTTTTACTTGGTTAAACCTCACTGGGCTATGTCCAAGTAGAATATAATGACAATGTGCCATTGTAGCAAGTTCACTAATGCCAACTACCAATATTGTAAAGACTGAGATTTTTTCATGTAATTTTTTAATTATATGAAATTATTATGAGTCTGTGAAAATTGACGCCATGTGATTCCGAGGCTGGTGGGCCTAAAATAAATTTTTTAACATGTTTTAAGGTACATTCTATAAACATGCAGGTTGTATTTTATATCATTCGAACGGGTGCATGGATTAAAAATCTGAGGGCCCCATTGAATCTGCCATGCCATGAATCGCTTAAAGCAGACTTCACTTCCACTACAATAAGTCTGGAAAAAAGGGTAGATTTGATAATATTTAAAAGATTAAGAAAATATCATTTTAAATTTATTTATTTCTTTCTTTCCCTTCAATGGATAAGTAGTAGTGTGGGACCAGCAATATGTCAGGACATTAAATGGATTGACCATTCTTATCCTATGTATAATGTCGTTGGAAATTTAGGAAGGTTTCTATTAAATAAACCCAAATAAATTCTAGGATTGTTACATAACCCCCCCATATCCCATATATATGGAGCCTGGGGAGGAGTACTTACCCATCTTTACCAAGTGAGGAAGCTCTAGTAATGTGCCGTGATGCCCAAAACATGGAGGATAGAGTGGGTTCCAGCAAGAGGTGATGAGCGATATCGAATCCCAAATTGAAGAGCGACGATTGAGCAGCATCATTTGCAACTAGTTGTGGGGACGACAAACGTCAACTCTTCCTCAAACGTGACATTATCTAATGATATTGAGGTAGGGTTTTGTTTCATTTAATTTCAAGAATTTGTTGAATCATATATCTTATTTCTTGATAAGATGGTAACGTGGAGGGCACAGGCCAAAATAACAAGGCCCGATCCATCTTCCTTTTTGTTATATCATTGTGTTCTTTGTGGAAGATTTCCAGTGCAGCACTGACGACCAGCACCCGAAGATGACGGTGGTGGCCGGAACCAGCTGTCCGTGAAGGACGTTTCGCACCATCATGCACTATAGGAGGAGGCCATAGAACTATGCCATAATGTTTAGCAGAGCGGCCGACACCAGCAAACTAAGGAAGTAATGTGGCCTGACGTTTCATGTCGCCGGTGGTGAATGGATGCGTCTATCCTACCATAGTGGGGTTGAATAGGATGGCTGGTATCATCTAACTGATGGAGGATGTATTGACGTGAAACGGTGCACCGCCGAAGGATCCATGGTGGAGGCACCCATAGTGGGTCCTGTTGGTGACCTGGTAGTGCCAAAGGGTGTTGTTTCTTCAACATCTGAATGGGAACCCCCCCATCGTGCTGGACCAGAGGACCCTACATCACTGGTTCATGCCTCCTCCGGGCCGTGCCACCACTAGCCAGGCCGCACGAGCCCAGCGGGTCGCGCCCTTGCATGTCGGGCCTAACTGCGGCCTAGCGGGCCGACCCCGCCGTGGCCACACCCGGCCGGGTCAGACCCAAACCGAGTCGGACATACCGTGTCAGAATGGACCCAGACCCAACTAGGACCAATTTCGCTTAAAGGTCTATAAGTTGTTATTTAGGTGTCTGTTTGATGAAGATTATAAGGATCTGAGACACTTGGAGTGAGAAAGTCCTTTTTGTATACTCCACTTGAGTTTTGGAAATAGTTGGAGTATGACTAGGTTGGATCAAACCCGAGTCCAACCAGGACATCAGAACTAAAAAACATATAAATCTTATATCGGGCGTCTGATTGACACACTGTCTGTTGTGTTGGAACCCCTATGACATGGATGTTCATTGGGATACTTATTCATGGATAATCGTGGTTGTTTAGGTAAGACTGATGTCTTGAGGAGTGGTTTTCCTATAATCAAGTGTACTATGAGCAGAAATCCAATGGCTATCAGTGAGGTGGAGTTTTGAGTCTTATCATACAATGGAGAGTACCAAGCGATCTTGTGTGGGTCAGCACTAATCTTGTGTGGGTCAGATCATGTGTGGGTCAGCGCTCAGTGATCTTGTGTGGGTTAGCGCATACTGATCTTGTGTGGGTCAGACCCTTTGTTGGTCATTGCGGGGGTCAGTACTTAACGACTATGGGTGTGTCGAATCCTATGTGGATCATTTCGGGGGTTAGTACCTATCGATCCTATGTGGGTCAGACTCCATATATTCAGCAGTAGTGCCTCTCGATAGAATAAGAAAATCTAGCTTCATGACTAATCCTATGTGCTTCTTTGCCATACTTATATACCCGCTGTGAGCTGAGTCTTCTCCCTTTGTAGTTATACCTATGTGGTACTTTTACCTTCATGTTGATATCATTGTGGTGATACCTGTTTGGTACATTTACCTTCATAGTGATATATTCGTGGCAATACTAGTGTGGTACTTTTACATTTTCAGTTATATCTTAGTGGTTTTACGTATGAGGTACTTCTACCTTTGTGGTGTTGTCTTCGTCATGTTACCTGTGTGGTACTTCTAACTTCGCGGTGTTATCTTCGTGGTATTACATGTATTGTACTTGTTTCTTCATGGGGTTACCTGTGTGGTACATCTGCCTTCGTTTTGTTACCATTGTGGTATTCTAACCCCATGTATGGGATGAGTATATCTTGATAACTTAGGTAACTGTATGGGAATATACCTAAGTAAAGATGATTTCTATCACTTCATGCTTTGAGATGGTGTTCTTTATTTTGGGTTTTTCCTATGTCGAACTCTAGGAGACTTACATGGGTCTCGGGATACCTACTGAGTATCGTTATACTCAACCTAACATGGGCTAAGCATGAAACTTGTTGAGTCTTCTGCAAATAACGTGCAACATTGATTGAGGTTGAGGAAGCCAAGACTGGATGGTGCTCGAAGGTAGACCATTTGGCGTGATGTGACCCATGGACTACTGATAATTAGGCATACCTACCCTTCCTGTAGGATCGTTATTGGATGATCTGGGATTTTTTTCACTTTCTAGTTGTATTTATCTTCTCAGTTGTACTTTTACATTCCAGTTGGGCTTGTATTCCAGCCCCTTTAATTTTAGCACATTTTTTACTAGAGTTGGTCACTTTGTGGTTGCTTTTTATTGTGTTCTCAGTTTTTCTGTTTGTAAAGGTTTAATGTCAATGCCTTCCCAATATAGTGATATTCCATTTTAGTGCTAGTCGCCAGCCGCTGGCCTATGTAAGGAGAGCGTGGGATAGTCACGACACGGGCCCTAGTGGACGGGTCGTGACAAAGTGGAATCAAAGGAGTCGGTTCTACTGAAGAACTATGACTCTGATCTTTTCTATGTAGAAATAATGTTAAGTGTTATGAGAGTGGTTTTATTTTTGGGGGAATCCAGTGTGGGTGTGGTAGTAGAATTATCCATAATATAGGACCCTGAATTAAAATTTCTGACTTAGGGCATGAAAACACAGATTGCGTGTGTTTTTGAAAAGTTTTTCATTTGATATATTTGATTCATCTCACCAAGTATAACTTATTGACCATAGCACACATCTTTTCTTTCAGGATACCACCACATAGATAGCCATCCAGGATTCCCAAGTGAGTTCATGAGGATGGCCCATCGAGTGATAAAGCCTTAGTGTAGGGCCCTTGTACGATGTTAGCACCATCGGGTGATATACAAGCTACACCACTAGCTGCTGGGCAACAATTTCCACCAGCCACAATAGCAGAGAGTTCATGCCAAATGATCACATTTCAAGAGTTTGAATGACTGAGAGCTCCATGGTTTTGAGGTGAGATAGACCTGCTGGCAGCTGAGGACAGGTTGGAGTTTGTGGCCAGAGTTTTTCATTTAGTTTGGACACTAGTTGATCTAATGGAGATCCTAGATACCAGTCAATTCTAGGGAGCATTTTGGAGATGGTGCAGTATGAAACTCTAGTTACATGATGAGGTGACCATCACCTAGGCAGACATCGAGGGCCTTTCAAGATAGATTCCCTCTTAGAGACTCTATGATTAGTGTATATACAAGAGCTTATGCACTTACAAAAGTGTTTCATGATTGTGGATCAGTACTTATTGAGGTTCATAGATCTCTCCCACTACTCCACAGACATAGTACGAGACCATTTATTAAGGGCATGTTCCCTTTAATAGTGTCTTCATTTTGGGATCAGAGTATCGATGGTATCACTCAGCATTCCTATACATGATGGGGTGCCAAAGTGAGCACTTTTTCTAGAGAACTTCCTAGATGGGAAATAACCCATAGCGAGATAAACCACCAGAAGACAGGTAGAGGAATCATCCACAACAAGCAGTAGATGGATATCATAGGGGCCCAAGCCGTCCATACCTTCTAGTAGGCGACATCATGATACATGGTCGGTGGTGAGTGGCTCATGGGGAAAAGGAAGATTGTTGAGGACCAGGTAGTGCTACTCGTGCGGCGGGCAGGGTCACATGGCTCACAACTGCCCGACCTGCTGTACTGATGATCAACAGATGGTTGACGGATCGCCAAGTCAGAGGCAACAATTTCAGCAAGGAGGTCCCTAGGGCAGCAGATGTTGCAGAGGAGCTGGCCGTGTAGCAGGCAGTGGAAGATGATTCGAGGTTCTACCGCCACCAGCTCCAGGTGGTCCATCCAGACCATAGGGAATAAGAGGACATGGTTGAGCTCATCTCCAAAAAGATAAGGCCAACAACCATGATACTATTGATATGATTTGTGCTATGATCTATGTCTATTCCACGCAATCTGTTGTACAAATAGACACATGTTCCAATCACTCTTTTATTGCCACGACCCTTGTTTAGAGCGTAAAGATTATGATGGCGCCGTTGGGTCAATACTTACAGCTAGAGACTCCTATGAGATAAAATTTGATGATTACACACTGGTGCCAACACAATGATCATACTCAAGGAGGTGAGAGATTCGGTTGGGATCTTCAAGTACAAGCATCGAGGCCTTATGATGTCATCTTGGGTGTGGATTGGTTATCAAAATTCCATGCATTGATGGACTGTAGTAGGCACAAAGTGTAGTGTGTCCATGAGGATGGGACTAGTTTTTCCTTAAATGACATTAAGGGATCCTTTGCAGCATTGGATAGACATTCTTAGTGGTGGGTACAACCAATCACACCCCAGTTTGATAGCCTCACCCTCTGAGATGTTGATGTTGAGATTTCAACCTATTCTATAGTGGTGGTAAAGTATGCCGATGTATTTCCTGATGATGTTCTGATACTACCTCCTCCCAGAGAGGTACACTTTTACATCCACCTATACCCCCAGACGACACCAATATCTACTCTATCATATCGAATGGGTCATGTAGAGCTTTGTGAGTTACGCGTATAGTTGGAGGACTTGCAGAAAAAGGGGTTCATAAGGCCCCGTTTTTCTCCATGGGCAGCCCCAATTATGTTCCCTAAGAAAGAAGATGGATGTTTGAGACTATGTGGGGTCTATCAACACCAGAACCAGGTGACCGTGAAGAACAAGTATCCACTTACAAAGATTTATGATCTTCTCAATTCGCTGAAGGGAGCTAGATGGTTTTTGGAGATAGACCTCAGATCAAGCTATCATCAGCTTAGGGTACAGGATGAGGTTGTGCTGAAGACTTCATTCAGATGTTGGTGCAACCACAATGAGTTCTTATTTATGCCTTTTGGAATGACCAATTCTCCTATAGTGTTCATGTGAATCAGGAATATGATCTTCCATCCATACCTTTATCAATTCGTTTTGGTCCTCATTGACGAGATCATGGTGTACTCAGTGACAGAGGAGGAGCATGCCTATAATATGTAGATATTTCTATATACATTTCAATAAAGAAAGATTTATGGTACCCTCTCAAAGATAATGCTCTAGATAAGGGAGATTCAATTTCTAGCACATTATCTTGGAGGCTGGAGTTGTAGTAGATCCAACAAAGATAGAGGTTGTGCTAGCTTGGGATCCACCCAAGAGTGTGACCATGGACCATAGTTTCTTGGGGTGGGATGGGTACTACTAGAGATTCATACCCGACTATTCTAAATTTGCGACACCTTGGTCCTCATTAATAATGAAGTAAAATACCTCCATGTGGATGGAGAGATTCCATTAGACTTTTTAGGAACTGAGGTAGAGACCCACGATTACCCCCATCTTGAGGATACTAGAAGAAGGCATTGGGTATGTAGTCTATTGTGATGCATCAAGGAGTATACCTGGATGTGTCTTGATGCAGGATCAAGCAGTGATCGTTTATGGATCTTGACAGGTGGGACAACAAGAGAAGAACTACACTACCCATGTCCTAGAGTTACCAGCAGTGGTCTACACCACGAATATGTGGCAACAATCCTAGATGGGAGAATGTTTTATAGTCTACACTGATCTTAAGAGTCTCAGGTATATCTTCACATAGAAGGACCTAGACCAGAGACAATGACGATCGCTAGAGTTCCTGGAAAACTATTACTTTGAGATAGTTTATACTCATGGGAAGTGGAACATAGTGGGAGACACTCTCAGCAATATGTCTCGTCTACCGTTGCTGAGTGAGGTGGCTGAGAAACTAGAAACATTGTAGATATCCTTTGTGAATAGAGATGGATCCTCTTACATTGAATATATGAATGTCACCCCCCCCATTTCTTCAGTGATTTTGGGAGCCACAACATGGGAACATCGATTGTGAGGCACGATGTTCTCAGATATCCATAGGACAGGCACCAAAAGGATTTTATGAAGGGGGAGAGCACATCATTCTCTTCAGAGGACGCACCATGGTACCTCTGTGTCTGAGAGCGTAGGAGTTTATAGAGTTCCATTTGTGCCATCTTGCAGTACATCATGGTGTGATGAATATGTACCAGGACCTCCGGCATTAGCACTGGTGGCCAAGGATGAAGAATGTAGTGGCCGATTTTGTTTCACGATGCCTCACTTTTCAGTATTTGAAGGCCAATTATCTCATCCCAACAGGCTTAGTGGATCTATTAGAGGTGCTGGAGCGGAACTGGGATGGTATCTCTATAAACTTTGTGACAAGGCTTCCACATTTTTCCAGGGGGCATGATGCCATCTCGGGTGTTCCTCCACATTCCACCTATCCGAGAGTACGTAACAGTAGATGACTTGGTACGCCACTATATACAGAAGATTGTATGGCATCATGGGGTGACATCGACATTCTTCTTAGACTATGAAACATATTTTACATCCCGTTTTTTGAAGGGATTAAAGGATGCATTGGAGACTCTACTACGTTTGAGCACCGCCTTTCTTCCATAGATAGATGGTAAGAAGGAGCAGTCCATTTAGACACTGGAGGACATGAAATGTTCTTGTGCCCAAGATTTTGTCCGCATATTGGAGGATCACTTTCCCTTGGTGGAGTTTGCATACAACAACAACTATCACTCCACCATAGGTATGGCACCATTTGAGGCCTTATATGGTCAACCTTGTAGATAACCTCTATTTTGGACTGACCCAGGGGAGTATTCACTTATGGGTCCAGAGAAAGTACGAGCTACTACTAAGAAGGTGAAGATCATCCATGTGTGGATGAAGACTACACAGAGGTGACAAAATACTTATTATGATAAGAGATGGAGACCTTTTGAGTTCAAGGAGGGAGACCACGTCTTCCTATGTGTCTCACCTAGACGAGGTTTGTGGAGATTTGGCTGAGGAGGCAAGTTATCACTGATGTTTTTCAGACCATTTCTAATACTTTGGAGGATTGGTGAGGTAGCATATCACTTGGAACTACCACCACTTTAGGAGAGGTTGCACGATGTCTTCCACATATCCTTGCTGAGGAGATATGTGCATGAACCTTCTCATGTCATCGACCATGGAGAGCTTGAATTTGATGATGGGGTGACATTTACGGAGGTTCCAGGGGAGATTCAGGATCGATAATAGAGGTTCCTTCATGGATGATCGATACCTCTAGTGTGCGTTCACTGATTGTATGGGATTCTCTTGGAGAGAACATGGGAGTGGGGTACTCAGATTCATGCTCAATACCCCCATTTGTTTTTCATTCTATGTTGTGGATTTCAGGGATGGAACACCCTTAGTTGGGGAGAATGTAAAGACTCAGGGTTTCTATGTATTTTTTTTAATTATATGAAATTAGTACGGGTCTGAAAAAATTGACGCTGCGTGATTACGAGGCCTAGTGTGCCCAAAATGAATTTATGATATTTTTTTTTGCGGTACATTCATCAAATGTGCCGGTGACATTTTCATTATTTTGAAGAGATGATCAGATTTAAAATTTGAGGGCACTGTTGAATCCATAGTTCCATGATTCACTTAAGGGAGGATTCACTTTTACCAAAGTAATAATGTAGGAAAATATTGATTTGGGGACTTTTTAAAAGAATAATAAAATAACATGGTTATTTTAATCATTTTATTCTTTTCCTCCAATGGACAAGTGATAGTGTGGGACCAGCGACATGTCAATCCATTAAATGGATTGACCCTTCAAAACCCATGTAATAGTGTTCTGTGAAATTTAGAAAGGTTCCTTTTATTTTAATCCCATAAATTCCATGAACGTATCATACCCGCCCCCTATACAATTTATATAGATCATGGGGGGGATTATTGTCACGAATTCACCATGAAATGAAGCTCTAGTAAAGTGTTGCGACACACAACACATTGAGGATAGAGCCAGTTCCAGTGAGTGGTGAGGAGTGACACCACACCCCGAACTGAAGAACGATGATTGAGCGGCATCGTTGGCAGCTTTTTGTGGGAACGATGAACACCAACTCTTCCTCAAATGCGATTTTATCCAGTGATATTCAGGTAGGAATTTTTTTTAATTTCAAGAATTTGTTAAACCATATATCCTATTTCTTGATAAATGACAATGCAAAGGTAATGGTTTGAACAAACAAGGCTTGGCCCCTCCACCTTTTTGTTTTACCTTTGTGTTCACTGTAGAAGAAAACTTACACTGCACTGGAGACTAGTGTCGACTGATGATGGCAGTGTTTGGCAACGATGGGGGTAGTGCCCCTTCATGCACCACATGATAAGGCATCGACACTATGCCATGACAGTTAGCAGAGCCTCCAGCATAAGATGATTGCTCATATAATGAGGCGCACCATAGTGCACCGCTGGTGCAGAAGGGATACAACTTTCCATCCATGACAGGGAAAAACAGGGTGACCGGCATCAGCCGACCATAGGAGGAAGCATCACCGTGCAATGGCGCACAGCCGGAGGATCTGCGGCTCTGATTCTATGGCGTTGGGACCTGAAGTGGGTCCCACAGATGACCGGGCATTGCCAAAGGGCACTGACACTTTTCCCTATAATAGGATCCCCCCATGCCACCCTGACAGACCACACATCACTGGTCCGCGCCACCTATGGGTCGTGCGAGCCCAACGATCCTTGCCTCCATGTTCTAGGAAACACGAGCCTAGCAAGCCAATCCCCATTGCTGGCATGACCAAACTGCAGCTTAGCCCAGCCGGGCCGGACTAGCCCTTGATGAAAATAGGCCCAGTTTCGCTTAAAGGGACATCAGTTGAGAACGAGACATCATTATTCGGAACCATCTTCAGTGCTGAGACCCTTGGAGCTAGATGGTCATTTTGGTATACTTTAATTGATATTAGGAAATAGTTGGAGTATGGCTGGGTTCGATCAAACTCAAATCCAACTAGACCCTCAAAACTAAAACGCTTATAACTCGCAGACCGGGTGTCCGGTTGACTCTCCACATATCATGTTGGAACCCCAAGGACATGGTTTTTCATTGGAATAATTATTCATGTAGCTTCACGGAGGTTGTGGTATGACCGATGGCTTGTGGAGTGGCCTCTCGGAATCAAGAGTTATATGAATAGAAATCTAGTGGCTAGTAGTGAGGTGGAGGATGGAGACAGATCATATAGAGGTTAGTACCGAAAAATCATGTGTGGGACAGTACCAATCCAGTGTGGGTCAGATCCTGTCTAGGTCATCACTCAGTGATTCTATGTGGGTCAGTGCATATCGATTCTCTGCGGGGTAGGTCTTGTGTGGGTCAGTGCTCCGCGATCCTGTGTGGGTCAACACATACCGATCCTGTCTGGGATAGATCCTGTGTGGGTCATTGTAGGGGTTAGTACCCATCGACTCTATACAGGTCAGATCCTGTGTGGATCATTACATGGGTTAGTACCTATTGATCATATGTGGGTGAGACTCTATATAATTAGCAGTAGTGTCTCTCGATAGAATAATATGTTCTAGTTCCTCGACTAATCAACTGTACTTCATTGCCGTACTTATATACCTGGTGTGATATGATTCTTATACCTTCACGGTGTTACCTATGTGATACTTTTACCCTCGTGGTGATATATTCGTGGTGATACCTATGTGGTACTGTTACCTTCTGTCTTGTTCTAGTTTTCGGCCACGAAACACCGAACAGCTCCGTATCCAATAATTGATGGACCTACTTTCCAAAGGCATGCATTCGATAGATGGTCTGACCGGTGACTCTTAATAACTCACATTAGTCGAGAGGATGGGAAGTCGGGCACATCACACCCTTTTTGGGGGGGAATTATTGCCTATTCCGGGACACTCTTATATATTTAAGACGTATTCATTTGTTCGTGAATCATTGGTTTATACCCAAACATAGTATCCATGGATTCAACCTTGGTGGACAACGGTCAACTGGACACAGGGGTTTGGAATCATTTATGCCCGAGGTTTACCATCCCTCATTCGATTAATATCCCTGAAGGGTTGGAACTCAATTGAGGCAGTACTAGGAGTGGCATGGTGAATTGATGTGGCGATGATCAGATCGACCAACCGTTGGGCTTGAACCATAGGGAGGATTCCTACGTACCCTTCTTAGGAAGCAGGGATCAATGTCCACATAGTTCAAATATACAGTTCAACATCATGATGGACGATGGTAGAATTCAACACGAAGAAACAACTGAGTGGTGGGGTTGAACCTCGTGGAGGCTTCCTACATACCTTGCCTAGGAGTTAGGGATCAAAGTCCTCGTAGTTCACTTGAAAATGGTGGGCTTGAACCTCAAAGAGGCTTCCTAAGTACCCTGCCTAATAGGCAGGGATCAAAGTCCTCATAGTTCACTTAGGCTTGGGGCTTACTCTCTGGGGCAGCACATAGGAGGATTTCATGGTCGATGCTTACTCTAAGCCCATGTGTGTCATGCTCGGTGTGAGAAAAAAGAGGTAGGAGGGACCAAGGGATTACGTCACAAAATGTGTGTCCGTGAGAAGTGGAGTGGGGCTTACACATGAAGGCACCCCAGGGTGATGGATTGGGGTTTACACTCTAAGGAGGCCCATAAGGTCGAGGCTTACTCCGAGATGGACGACCGGAGCGACAAAGCCCAGCGGGAGAGGGAAAGGGGGGGGGGGTGCTTCTTTCCACATCTCCTCTCTTATTCCACAGGGATATACCTGAGGAAGTACCGAGGTGAATGGGGACGGATACCTTTGTATGGGTATATTGTCCCCTCTCTGGGGGGGGAGAAGTGCCCGACCGCCGAAGTGTGCAGTCCCCCATCCTGGTGAGTAGAGGCAGGAAGGGGGCTCTCGGGCTCAGACCCCACGTTACCGTGGGAATGTGAACCCAGACATGCTACGGGATTCCGCCCAAAGGTCGGGGAAACCCCTTTTCCCCCCTGTTTACCATGGGTATGAGAACTCCAAATGGTGCGCTGATGCACCTGAATTTTATACCACACAGATCCGGTGGCTCTGGCGGAGGCCTCAGCTCGGGGCTGATGAATATGCCAATGAGGGAGTCGCAGAAGACCTGGCTAGATTGGAAGGATTTTACCTAGATCTAGAGATGAGAACACTGATGTTTTTGGTGACACACCGAGAGGTATGGGTGGTGGTGCCCTTCGAGTGGGGAAGTGCCACATGGCTGGAGAAGCCATCTGCGAACCAGGGTGGTCCACAGACTGATTGGCATCTTGCGAACCAGGTTGGTTTGCGGCTTCAAGTTCAATCTATGAACCTGGGTGGTTCGTGGCTTCGGGTTGAATCCACGAATGAGGGTGGTTCGTGGCTTCGGGCTCAATCGGTGAATGAGGTTGGTTCGCGGAGGGTTCCAGGAGGGCAGCGGCGGCCAAGGGCGGTGCCGATCGGAGGCTCTTTGGTTGGGGCTTCGCCCACGGATGAGGGTGATACACAGTACGACAGATGGGAAAAAAGGCATAAACTCCCTAGTCGGTGGGGAAGTCATCCGCATAGGTGGTATGGTTGGCGGTTCTCCTTTTTTTTTTGTTATTTTTAGGTTCTTGGTTCACCAAATTATTATGTGTTTTCCAATTCCTTCTTTATTCATATACCTACAGTGGTTCACGGATGGGAATTTCGCTGTTTGCGAAATCCGAAGCCTTCCTTCTCCTTCCAAATCCCAATCCCACCAAATCTGATTTCAGTTCTTTGATCCTATCTTCTTTCCACCTTGGTTTCCTTTTATATAGTGGGGAAAGGAATGTATATGTGGCTACGTGACAAATTTTGCGGAGGACCATGACCAAATACCTAATTCATAGCTTACTTGGTCAATCCGCAATTCGCGGTGGGTATTGAATGCTCCCCCCTTATGCGAGCCAAACTCTGGGAGTGCTCCGCGGCTGTAGAGGGTTCCTCCTCCATTCCGCGAATGACAGTGGGTGCGGATTCAGCCGGTCCACGCGGTCCGCAGTTGGGGCGGTTCATGATGGTGAACTGGACTAGCGCCCATCCTCCCTCGTGACTGCGGAGGTTCACCGCATCCATTTCGAGAACGACAACAGTTTGTGGAGGGGGGGTGCCTCACGGTGCCTTTCCACATTGTGCTTCCATGGACTGGTTCGCAGACCGGTCCTTTGTGTCTCCTCTTTGAATATTTTCCCCAATTCTTTGGGGAATTTGGGTAAAATTTCCTTTATGGATTTTAGGACCCTACAAATGCTCCCCATAGGAATGGGGTCCGATCGGAATGAAGAGGAGGTCATTCTGATGCAAAGTGGTCTTGAAACTGATATGATCTACGATAGAAAGGTAGAACCGGTAGGGGACCACGCCTATAAATACGGGGAGCCCTCACTTTTCCTTTACGGAATTCTTCACGAAACCAGAGCTCATTCAACTCTACGTGTTTTCTCCTTCGCGAAGTGCCTCGTCCGCGAACCGGCAGAAACTTCCACGAACCATTTCTTCTTCGTGGTTGCCTTCACCCATGAACCGACTTCCCAAATGAAAACCATTACTCTTATTTAATTTAAAAAATAAGTGATGACGGGTTGCGGAGGAACATGCTTCGCGGTTTCAATGCTCTATGGACTAAATATCTCTTGAACATTAAAAAGTATCTGAGTCTTCCAAATGAACTTGGGATTACATTTTCATGGAGTGACTTGGCTCGTAGTTTCTTGGCCAATGCTCCACGGACCAGGGCTTCACGAACATATTTCGCGAAGGGCTGGTTCGCAGAATGATATCATCGCGAACCATTCTCTATGTCCTCCTTGCGGATTTGGTTGTGAAGGCTCCTTAACCATTCATTTTGGTTATTCTTGTCCAGATTTTTATTCCAGACTGATTTCACTCATTATGCAGGGAGAAAATATGGTTCCCCCTTGTTCTATGATGAGGCCTTCTACAGAAGCCCTCTCAACCGCCTCATAGAGACGTTCATCTATGGTTCGTAGAGTGGAGAGCGTCAAATGGGACCCTAGCTGGTCCATCATTCCCGATGACGATGCATTGAATAACCTTCTCTCTCCAGAGCTTCTGAGTTATCCATTATCTAATCAGATCCCTCTCTACGGCTTCGGTCTTTAGGAAAATGTCCCTATCCCCCCTACTTTTGTAGGTCTCCCTTCTCCTTTCCTAGAAGATCCTTCAAAATGCATTAAGGCAAACATTACCCAATCCGGGAAGATAATCTCTAATTTTTTTCCGAAAGACACATCTATTTTCAGGGGCTCTGTCTGGACCCAAAGTGATCAGTGTACTCAAGAACTTTCTCAAAAAGATGTCCTTATGGACTACCCTTATATTATTAATCTTTCTCGAAGGGATCCTGATGCGGGGTGGGTTCCCAAGTGGGATCTTCGATCTAGAGGGATCTTCTCAAATGAGTAGGCTTGGGATTTCTAGGTCCATCATCACTGTCCGGAGTCTCCTGATTCTCTGGAAGCTGTCAACCTATACTCCACAGTGTGGGCTTCCCAATTTTCTGTTTACCCACCATCTTTGATCCCGCCCGACCTATTCAGCCACTGGTGTTCAATTACTAATACATTCCACCGTGCCCATGGTGAAGTCGGGACTAGTATGTGGGACATCTACCAGATAGGAGGACTGTCGATTGATGGCGATATGAATGATGAATTTTTTCATACTACCGATGCATGGGATGATGTTGAATAGGTGGCTTTATTGGCGAAAGAGCTGCTGACCATGGCGGAGTAGTCACTAGGTCAGGCCTTGTGTTCTCGCTCACTTATTCCTTACAACACTTGGATAGGGTTATTTCTGAACACCACAAGTCCTATGCCGAAGGTTAAGCAACCTAGGACTCATCCTTCCCAGCAGTCGTAAACCATTCAAGGTTCTTACTAGGCGGTTCTGGAAGTAGGAGAATACCTTTCATGGGGATACGAGGTGCGACCTAGTGTGTATCCTATGCTCCAGTTGGCTGGTTTGTTTGCTATGTTTTTGAGCGGATGGCTATTTCCGTCCTGGGAAGTTAATACCATTTTTTGGGCCTGCACTTTGATGATGGTGGCCGAGTTAGTAAGGGGTTGCTTGGTGAATTTATCCATGCCCACTTTGGCCCATATCTACCATCTACTGGGCAACATGAAGGTGAGCGGGTCACCCTAATGTCTAAGCGGGCCATTTCAATTTTTGTATTACTGGGTGGCGGATCACTATCGCTGTTATGAATATCATCACAACACGTCCATCCCGCTTCCTAGCCATTCAGCCTACCCTACTAGATATAGCCGGAGTTTGCTTGAAGTCTCTCAACTCTAGTGAAGTCCTCGAGCTCCTGAGAGAATTATCCCAGTTCATCTTCACTCCCTACCCCACCCCTTCTGGTGTCTTAATTGACAACCGCTTGAGGATCCTGGAGGAATTATCTTACATGGTGTCCCTAAGGGATGGGTTTCTGTCCGCGCATATCGGCA
Organism: Viscum album; assembly: GCA_963277665.1. Lineage (NCBI taxonomy): Eukaryota > Viridiplantae > Streptophyta > Magnoliopsida > Santalales > Viscaceae > Viscum > Viscum album. The sequence continues at coordinate 939,665,041 of OY728153.1, forward strand.
GTGTTTCTTTGTGCGAGCTATATGTCCCGTATCGCTTTTCTTGCCCGTTCAGGTTCATGAAAGTCCAAGCATCCCTTCCCACTCCTCGGGCCTAAGGACTGCATCCAGCCATACTTCATCAGTGGTGGCTGATACTGATGTGGGAGGGATCTAACGCAAGCGTTCCCCGGCCTGATATGGGCGCGACTGCCGACCCTTTCCTGGAATATGCAAATACATGGGTAAAATACTATCCTGATGGGATCCTAGGGAAGGCTGTCTGGCAGACTCCCAAATCTGGAGGTATGGTGTCTGCTTCGTACACTACACCTTCCTCATCAGTTTCATGGGAGGACCAACTAATGGCACGCCGATCAAAGAGATTCAGAGAACATTCTTCTCCCAACCTGGCGGTGGCCGCAGTTCGAGCATCTTCATCCTTCCTGTGCGTGGATGAGGATGACCATGTGGTGTCGAGTCTGAGTGAGACCATACCGGCGGTTCCTCCAGTCGATATCGGGCTTAGCAACTTGGTCCCCAATCCTGAATCGGGGTTATGAGCTCTAGACTTTCTAGCTTTAGAGCCAACTTCTAGTGAGCGCACGTATGCACGAGCTGCCATGCCAAACATTATTCCCATGTCGTCCAGCAAGGATTCCAAAGATTCTCGCATCATGGAGGACCATATGGCAGTGTATAGGTGGGACTGACCTTGAATCTATGATATCATCACTGAAACCCCCTTATCCAAAATGGAAACGAAAACTGATGCTCTTCGTCAGCTCTTCCTAGGTTTGGGGTCGGGTGGCTTTGACAATCGGCACTTCCATTCTCTTGAATTCCATGTTGTCATGGCCCGCGAGGAAGTTGTCACTAGTGAATGCACGCTCTCTCATTTCGAGACCACTCATTACAGGGCCCGAACCTTGGAGGAAACCACAACACATGTCCATCAACTAATAGCACAAGAGGCAATCTCCCGAGATCAGGCGGCCATCCTATCCTCCGAGTTTCATGCATGCGAGGAACGAGCCGTGATGCTGAGGGATCAGTTATCAGCTATGACTGGTCGTCTTGATGTCACCAAAAAAGGGATCAATGATCTCCAAACCTCATTGGAGCATATCCATCTGGTGGCTGAGGCTGAGACCAGGGAGAAGGCAGTGATGGAACAATATTGCAACAACCTTTGTTGTGCAGTCGCTAATCTGGTGGGGAGAGAAAGTCAGGCACCTTTATAATTATTAGAGCTACTTTTGTATCCCCTGTTTTACTTACCCCTCTGTCCCCCTTTCTTTTTTTGTATAAATGAGATACCCCATCTTGTGGATTTCCTCCTTTTTTTATGAATGAAATACAGTCTCCATTAATCACTCATTGCTATGGAATTTGATTGTTACTTAGAACAATTGTTGTGAAAATAAAAATTCACTAAATCAGAACTAATCATAACTCAGGAAAAAAAGCTCTAATTTTTTTCTAGACCCTGGAATCCAGCGAGCGTAGTCTGACTATTTCTAGGGTTTTATAGGAAAACCCTACAAAATTTTTGAATTTCTTCATTTTTTTTATTTTAATGCCCTGATTTTACCTGGGCATATTCGGTATGGACCCAGCGGGTATAACCCGTCTTTGGCTTAAGTCACCCTTTTCGGGTTTTTGGCCTAACAGGATTTGTGCCTCTTTCTTCTGCGAGCGGTTTAAGGTCCCGCCGACAAGACCATCATTAATGATGTTTTAGGTCGAACAGCTTTGACCAAATATAGAGGGGCGATGGCCCCAATAGGGTTCAACTGATTAAAAGATGTCTTAGTACCCTTCAAAAAAAGTGGGGGATACATGTTGGAATTTGAGTGGCATGCAGGGCATGTCTCAAGGCATTGGAGTCGTGTCAGCGTACAGAGGTAGGAAGAGAATTTCTTAAGGGAAACTTTCCATTGGAAGATGGGCCAGGGGAAATCAATATGCATAGACGCTGAGGGAATGGTATGAATTTTTATACAAAGGTGTCCTTAAGTCGATAACTTATCCATTTCTGATGGCCAGGGGACTTCAAGGAAGTCCGGCTTATGGAAACCATGATGGGTGGCATGGGAAGAAATGAAAACCACCAGTGGTGGCTCAAAAGTGGAGTGTGACATCTGAAAGGGTTTTGGGAACATCTGTACTAATCCGGAGCGTGGTCCAGAGACCACCTCCCTATGCTTATAGTTAGCGTAAGGTATGGTTGAGGCTTGACAAATTTTAAATTCATGAAGTTGGGACATCATCTAAAATGGAATTACTTTTCCTGGTTCTCGGTAATCTTGTCAAAAACATTCTGCCACATTTAGGTAGGATTGTGGAAGAGGTTGGTAATCTGTAGCTCAGACTGTTTCTGTATCCCGGGATAGAAATGGGGGCTCAGAGGCCAAGAGACTTATAGAGAGAAACATTTTCCCAGGAAAACATTCCTTTCGTAGATGGGCTAGGGGAGATCAATATGTAGAGCCGCTGAGGGCATGGTATGCATAGTCATAAAAAGGTATCCTTAGGTCAATGTCTATCCACTTCCTATAGCCGAGCATCTTCAGGGAAGTTGAGATTTTGAACCACCAGGGGTGGCTTATGAGAGTTCGGATTTTTCTGAGTACAGAGTATGGTTTATGATGAGAGGGTGTCTAAATATAGGGGAAATATCTAGACTAAACCTGCTGAGAATGGGTGAAGTAATTCATTCTCATGCTGGTGTGAGGTGTTGGTTCGTACATGTCTGACCCATGCACTGCAAGATAGAGAAAAGCCTATGTTCCATACCGAAGCCATGATGGGTTTGACCGTGTAGTTTAACGTCATTCGGTAAAAAATATGGGCATTATTGAAGGTTGCTATGCAGTTTAACATCATGCAACAAGTATGGCTTCCGTGCAGTTTAACATCATGTGGTAAAGACAAGGATATCATTAAAGTTTTCTATGTAGTTTAACATCATGCGGTGAGGACGGGGGCGTTATTGCGAAGGATTATCTTCATCAGAATATAACTGGTCTTGAATACATCAACATTCCATAGGAGTGGAAGGTGTTTGATTGGTGTAAATCATGGTTCCGGGGCTTCTTGGATCCGGAGAGGTGATATGGGGGCTCTGAGGCCGGTTTGCGTATAGAGCTAGGAAGAGCATCACCTCTGGAAATCTTACCTCTGATGGACGAGCCATGGGATATCATTATGCAGAGCCGCTGGGGGCATGGTATGCATAGTCATACAAAGTTGTCCACAGGTCAATAACTTTCCACTTCTGATGGCCGTGAGTGGTCATGGGGATCCATGATTGTCCGGCCACGAAGTCTGTCATCTGGTGAGGAATGCCTAGAAATGATGGGGATATTCATCCCTGGCTGCTATTAAAGCATAAACAGCCCCCCCTGTGCTGATTTATCTTGCTCCCGGGGGTGTGCTTTCATTCCATGCTGTTTAACATCATGTGGTAAGGACGAAGTACTTCTAGTTTATTGGTCATAGAGGTCGGACCATTTGGTGACTATTGCTGCAGTCACTCGAAGGATCACTGGGTCAACATGTTCTGATATACTTAGAACAGGCTGGGGGATGATGGCTGTAAACTGCTACTTTGAGCATTCCCGGATTAGGAGGTATGATGTGGGGGCTCTGAGTTCGGTAAGCATACGGAGCTAGGATAAGTACCGCTTGAGGAAATCTTTCCTTTGATGAATGAGCTAGGGGCTATCATTATGCAGAGCCACTGAGGGCATGGTATGCATAGTTGTACAAAGGTGTCCCCGGGTTGATAAACTTCCACTTCCGATGGCCATGAATGATTATGAGAATCTGTGATTGCTCCCAGTGCAGAATTCAGCATGTGGGGATAATGGTGTCCGCATATACAAAAAACATCTTCACTGCAATTGTCCATTGAGTCAAAGTATCCTAGTCCTGGTTTGATGTTTGTGTGATGCATGTAGATATGTGAATCCCTGACAGACACATAGGCTAGCGTGATAAGGATACCCTGGAAACATATGGATGTGAAAAGGGGAATGACCTTCTAAACCAATTCTCCATAAACTTTTGGAACAAGAGGTATGGTATGGGGGCTCTGAGGCCGGTGAGCGTACGGAGCTAGGAAGAGTGTCACATGTGGAAATATTTCCTTTGGTAGACGGGCCAGGGGCTATCAATATGCAGATCTGCTAAGGGCATGGTATTCATAGTAGTACAAAGGTGTCCACGGGTCGATAACATTCACCCTCCGATGGCCATGAGTGGTTATGAAGATCCATAATTATCTGGGTCATGGAGCCTGATGTATGGAAAGGATGTATCCAAATGTGAAATGAGTATCTCTATCTTGTATCACCATTTTCCCTGGTAGGGTTGAAACGAAGTCCGTGCAGTTTAACGTCATGAAGTGAGGACAAACTCCCTGCTGTTTATCATCATGCGGTAAGGACGAAGGTGACCCAATATGAAAGAAAAAGAGGGGTCTGTGCAGTTTAACATTTTGCGGCGGGGACAATTTCCATGTAGTTTAACGTCATGTGGTAAGCATGAAGATATACACCCCGTGCATGTCATGTCCATACACGGGGGAAGGGGCATTTTTAACATCATCGTCTGTGAAGTTTAACGTCGTGCGGTAAGGACGAGAAGTACACCCCGTGCAGGTCTGGTCCATACACGGGGGGAAAGAAGGAACTTTTTTTTTGAACTGGTTGGGCTAAGACTGGGGATCATGGCATCGCTATGTATCCTGTGAGGGCAGGAATCAAGCCGTACGTAGTTCTCTGGAATCCGTACACCCTGTGAAGGTCTGGTCCATACACGGGGGGAGGGGAATTCTAAATTCTTCTTCATCTATGCAATTTACTGTTATTCGGTAAAGATAAACTCCATTAAGTTTTAACATCATGTAGTGAGGACGTGAATACACCCCATGAAAGTCTGTTCCATACACGGGGGAATGAGATCGTTTATTTTTCTTTTTGAGGTGGCTGGGCCAGTGTGTGGAATTCTGGAATCACTACGTAATCAAGCCTCACGTAGTTCTGTGAAAAGATGATACATCCCTTGTAGGTCTGGTCCATACACGGGGGAAAGGGAATTTTTTTTGAAGTGGCTGGGCAAGGATAGGGAATCCCGGCGTCGCTACGTATCCTGCATGGGTAGGAATAGAGCCATACATAGTTCTATGAAATCTGTGCAGTTTAATGTCATGCGGTGAGGATGAGGTCCATAAAGTTTAATGTATTGTGGTTAGGATGGGGGCTGTATAGTTTAACATCACGCGGTTAGGACGAGGGGGAATTATTAGATTCCGTGTAGTTTGACGTCATGCGGTGAGGATGAGGTGCTTCACAGTTTAGTGTCATACAGCTCGGATGATGTCCATACAGTTTAACGTCATGTGGTCAGGATGAGGTGCTTGGCAGTTTAGTGTCATACAGCTCGGACGATGTCCATACAGTTTAACGTCGTGTGGTCAAGATGAGGTTCTTTGCAGTTTAGTGTCATACAGCTCGGACGATGTGTACAACTAATTTTTTTTCCTTTATTCATCCGTGTAGTTTATCGTCGTTCGGTAAGGACGAAATCCATGTCGTTTAACATCATGCAGTAAGGACGTGAATACTTCTTGGTCTCTATACGAAATACTTCTTCAAGAATCTCACATTGGTAGGAGCTGTAGTGAATTTACTGTGCATGGAGATCAGGGAATATGCTCCATTGGAGTAGACCTTGTGTAAAACATATGGTCCCTCCCACTTGGGCTCCAGCTTTGGAGGCTTCTTGCCATGTATCATTGGGGTCTGGAGGACCAGCACTAATTCTCCTTACTAGAAAGACAGGAGGCAGACCTTTTTACTGACGGATCGTGCGATCCGGTTCTGGTACACTTCCAGGTGGTGCAGAGTGTGCAGCTGCTTCTCTTCTAGCTGTTCCAATTCACCTAAACGCTTTTTTGACTTCTCATCATCAGATAATCGACCAATGATGGAAATACGAAGTGAGGGAAGTTGGAGTACAATGGGCATGACCACCTCCGTGCCGTACACCAATGAGTGTGGGGTAGACCAAGTATAGGTGCAGATTGTGGTTTGATACGCCCACAACGCATGGAGGAGTTTATCCGGCCATGACTTCTTGTCTTTGTCCACCATTTTCTAGAGGATGTTGGATAAGGTCTTGTTGAAAGCTTCTATCTGTCCGTTGGCCGCTGCATGGTAGCGGGATGAGTGGTTAGCCTTGATACCATACTCGTGGTATAGATTTTCCAACTCAGCAGAGCAGAAATTGGTGTCGTTGTCTGTCAGTATGGTGTGAGGGACACCAAATCTGGTGATGATATTGGTCTTTACAAAGATGAAAATAATTATTTCCCCGACTTACTTGAGGGGTATGGCTTCTACCCATTTGGATAAGATGTCGGTCTCTGTGAGGATATACTTCAACTGTTTGGTTGTGGCGGGAGGATATGGTCCCACGATGTCAATCCCCTAGATAGAAAACGGACAAGAGTACATAGCTTGATGAAGTAACTCTGGGGGCTTGTGTATAAAGTTGGCATGAATCTGGCATGAGTGGCATTTTGTGGTAAAACACTCCCAGTCTCATGCCACTGTGGGCCAGTTGTACCCAAGCCTTCGAACTTGATGGGAGATCATGGTCCCTGGTTGATGTGCTCGACATTCTTCTACTTGTACTTCATTCATGACGACAATAGTTTCTTCCCCGTCAATGCATCTGAGGAGCACTCCATCGATCCCTCGTTTGTAGAGGACCTCCTGCTGACCTACACCACCATATAGGACAAAATTGAATTCCCTTCTCCATATTTTCCCTCGTTCAGCCTTATTTGATGGAAGCTCTCCCCGTTGAAGGTAGTTCGTGATGGGGTTCATCTAGTCGGTAGTAGGAGCATATGGCTCGAGGGCAGGACTGAATTCATGGATCTCTTATATCTTATCTTGAACAAATGGCAATACCATTCGATGGTGAGCAATACTGATAACTGTTTCATCCCGATCTGGTTTGGCTAGGGCTGTGGCCGCGTTGGCTAATGCATCATCCTGAGCGTTCCAGGACTGGGGAATATAATACAATGTTGGTTCTGTGGAGAACTCGACCAATATCCCCCGCACATGGTCAAACATGGGGATCAGCTCATATTTTTTAATAGCCTAGTCACCGTTGACCTCCTTGATGACCAGATCCGAGTCACCTTTTACCTTAAGGTGTTGTAATTGTGCCTAGAGTGAGAGCTCTAGTCCGACAATGTGGTCATGATATTCTGCTTCATTGTTTGTACATCCCTCTGATAGGAGGAAGGCATAAGGAAAAATTTCCTTTTCTGGGGACATGAGTATTATCCCTAGACCCAATTTGTTGAATCTGGGATCCTCCATCCTCTTCCCAGTGGGGCTTTGGGACGCGCTGTCAAACTACATTCCCTATTCTGGGACCTCCTCTTGAACTGAGAAGATATCTTCATCAGGTAGTTCAGCGTCTGGTGCGGTGGTCCCTATTGAAGGGTGCTCTACTAGAAAGTTTGCTAATGCCTGGACCTTGATGTATATTTGAGGCACAAACAGGATGTCGAACAGTTTCAAGATGACCACCCATTGGGATAGGCGTCCGGTTAGCATTGGGCGACTGGGGATGTACTTGAGCGGGTTACTCCAAGAGATCAAATGAACCTGATGATGTTGTAGATAATGTCACAGCTATTGAAACGCGAAGACCAAGGCCAGACAACTCTTTTCAATATTTGAGTATCAAGTCTCAGCATCAATCATGGTTCGACTGAGGTAATAGAGACTGTTTTCGCTTCCGGTGTCATTCTTCGGTGTGAGGAAGGCTCCCAATGACTATTCCAGGGCCTTCACATATAGAATGAGAAACGTTCCTTTGACTGGGGGCATGATCACCAGTGGTCTTAAAAGGTACTTCTTCAAGTTATCTAATGCCTCTTGGTAGTAATTATTCCACTGGTACATGACCCCCTTCTTCATCAACCTGGTGAAGGGAAAACATTTTCCTTCCATGTTGGCTATGAACCACCTAATATAGGCTAGGTGCCCTTGGAATCCCCTCAGCTCAATGAGATTTCAAGGGGGTGGTAGGCTCAGGATAGCCTTCATCTTCTCAGGGTCGACTTCGATGCCGCGATGGCATACGACGAAGCCAAGGAATTTCCCTAAGGTAACCCCAAAGGCGCATTTCAAGGGGTTCATCTTCAAGTTATGCTGTCGGAGCTTGTTGAAGATGGTATCAAGGTCCGACAGGTGATCCAAGCGCTGTCTGGACTTGACTACTAGGTCATCCACGTAACATTCAACGAATTTCCCCAGGAAAAACATAAAGATCCGATGCATGGCACGCTGATATGTGGTTCCAACATTCTTGAGACCAAAGGGCATGACCCTGTAACGGAATACCCCTTGAGGGGCCCTTGAAGGTAGTGTCTTCTTCATACTCTTGGGCCATCCTGATTTGATTATATCCGAAATAGCCATCCATGAAAGATATAGCCTCATACCCGGCTGTCGCATCAATTAACAACTCGGTGATTGGAACCTGGAAGTCATCTTTCGGACAATGCCGATTAAGGTTTCTGAAGTCCATCCAGACTCGGATTTGTCCGTTCTTTTTCTTGACAGGGACGATGTTGGACATCCTAATGGGGTACTGGACCTCCCTGATGAAGCCTACTTTAATGATCTTATCGACTTTATCCTCTATCTTGGCAGCGTGTGAGGGGTGGGTCCTTCTGGTGGCCTATTTGTAGCTGTGGTGGTCTTCTGGAAGACCCATGTGATGCGTTGCTACCTCGAGATCGAGTCCGAGCATTTCTGTGTAATTTCATGCAATGAAATCCCAATTTTTCCTTAGGAAGGAGGTATATACCTCATATTCCTCGGGATACATGGCCGCGCTAATGAGACTGGGCCTCGGGTCTTCTTCAGTACCCGGTTTTATTTTCCTGAGCTCATCCACAGTGGTGGAGATACCCTCTTCAAATGCGGGAGGTGCATCTCTGAGATCTTCCCCCTCTTATTCTCCCAAGTCCTCATCTTATTTTATCTGACGAGGAGAGAGTTTCCAGTCTGAGCCTTCAAGGGTTTGAGGGGGAGACATCTTGGGCATCCCTGCTTGAGTATTCATCCCCAAATCGAGGGTTGTAAGACGTTCCTGTGTGGTCGTGCTCGGCCATCGTGGCTGAAGTCATGAGGATATCTGAATGCGTGTCCGGACCTAAACTGATACTCTCAACACGGTTGATGTGCAGGACATAATCTCTGCCAAGCTGCCTGATGGGGTCATTGGTGACCATTTCCAGTCCATTAGGAGCGGGGATCCAGTCAACACCGTCGACCAAATGCTTCTTCGTCTTTTTCTCATATAACCCGGCATCGATGTAATGTGACTCCGAGAGCTCGAAAGGGTCCTTGTTGGCATTCAATGTCTCTCATTACCCATTGATGAATTACTTGATACACTGGTGGTAGGATGAAGGAACCACCATGTGCTTGTGGAGCGATGGCCTTCCCAGTAGGGCATTGAATGTTGTGCACTGCCGGATCACCAGGAATTCTGTGTAGGCTACCAGGTCACCAAAATGGGTCTTTAGCTAAATCTGTCCCATTTTTTGCTGCTCACTCTTGTCATAACCTAACAAAGTTGTGGCTGAGGGAATTAGATCATCTTCACTGTAGCCCAACTTACAGAGTGTCCGTAAGGGAAGGTGTTTAACTCTAGAGGCATTGTGTATAATGACTTTTCATATCTCAATACCATTCATTGTGTCAGACACATATAGAAGCCTGATGTGTCCCTACATGATGGAATCTTCATCCTAATCAGTGAAGGAAATCACCGCATTGCATTATGCCGGTCCAGTCCCCGTCTGGTAAATCTCGGTTTCTGCTACCTCGGCTTGGAATTCCTGGGGGCTGATCAAAGCTTCGATAAGCACCTCCCTAAGGTCGGCTGACAAACTCAGGGTATCCAGGATTGAAAACTGGCTGGTATTGACGACAGCTGCTTAAGAATGTCGTATTTTTTCTCCAGCGATCGACGCTTCTTTATTGGCGGGAGAGTCTTAGCAGGTTCTTTGGGAGCTGGAGCACTTGACGTGGAGGGAATGACTGCGGGGATGTATGTCGATGGTGTTCCTGCATTTTGAGGACTTGGCTTGGCTTGTCTGTTTGTGTACACTAGGCGACCAGACACTTGCTCCTCCTTTGGTGGGTATCGCAGAACAACAGGGCCAGAGTGGCTACTTGTGGAGGTGGAGGGGAATTCCCTCTCCTGCAGAGTCCGCTGAAGGGATCTCACATGGGTTTCTGCAATATTGACGGTCTGGGATGGGGTCCAACCATAGGGTTGGTTTTGGCCGTGGCTGCACCTCCCCTGGTATCCCATGCCTCTGCGATTCCTCCTCCCGAATCCTCGTGTAGGAAACTTGGGTTCGTAATCATACCCTTCAATAGAGAATGATTCCATGAGATAGATGACGTTGATAGAACCAAAGATTTGCTCTTCATCCTCTGAGAAGTCAACCTGGTCGGTTGTCTCTAATGGTTCCATTTGGTTGGTCGGTGCTTGTTGTGCCATATTCGAGGGCATGAAATCCCCCAGGGTCGGGACTAACTTTGGCCCTATAGCAGACTGCTCCTCTTGTGATTGTTTCCTCCTTCAACTCCGTCCGAATGGCCATCTTGTGGAGGGTTTTCAGGCCGATGTGGTCGGCTTTGCGGATCCAGGGGCTACTGGTGGCAATGCCAGCTACTGTAGATGAGCTCGGAGTATGCCCTAGGCTCAGTTGATAGTCTTTCGAGTCATCCAGTAGTCAAATTTCTGTCCCTACATGCTGGTGACATTCTGCCACCCCTCCTCTTTATCGAAGTTGGTGGTAGAGATACATGCCACATGTGCTGGGGGTGGCCCCATCTCGACTTTTATAGAATCTACCATCCTCTACAAGAGGTCTTTAAAGACAAATCACTCTTGGATACTGTTCACCAACATCTGATGGTAGGGGAAGTAATCTGGCCTATCATTGCAGCCGACTTCTTCAAGTCTCCTCAGCTCCGAGAGGCGGAGAAAGTTGCAGTTCATGGCGGCAAAAAAGTATCCACGGACTTGATCGTCTCGGAATGAGTATACTTTTTGTCTTATCCCCTCAAACTTGTTCCTCTTCGGTCCTCTCTGGTCGTCCCGTTTAGGTAGGGGCAGCCGCTGATATGCAGGGGGCCCTTGAGGATTTGGTGGATCCCTAAGCGGCGGAGCGGGCACAGGAGCCAGCTTGAGTGTGATAGCGGATGATTTAGCTCAAGGAGCTCTCTTCACCGGAGCCTGCGAGGCTATTCAGGACGTTGAATTTGTCTACTGTAGGGAGTCCTCAATTCTCTGGGCAATGGATGAGAGATGACTGAAGCCAGTAGTGCACACCACCGGTATGAGCGGTGTTTGTAGCTCATCTCTAAGATTATCAATGTATATGGATATCATCTTATGTTGAGGCATTGGCATGTTCAGAGGATAGGTCATACCTTTCCATCTGGCGCTGAAATCTAAGACCCTCTCATTCTCCCTCTGCTTGCAGTTCATGAGATCGCTGACCATCCTTTTAGGCAGCTTTGAGCTGAAGTGGAATAGGAACTACTACCAGAGGTCCTCCCAGCTCTTTAATGACTGGGCCGGAAGACTCATATACCAGACCAAGGCGGATCCTTGCCAGTTCCGTACGAAGAATATGAGTTTCACTTCTTCTTATTGTTCTAGATTCCCCATCATAGGGTCGCAATAGAATGCGTGGTGCATCAAATGTTTCTCTGGATCACCTAATCCATTGAAGATATGGAATACAAGGCTTCCATAGTTAGGTGGAGGTGGTGTATTGGTCACCCAATCTGGGTAGGGTTTCCTCTCAGGCTGTATCGGAGCACGTCGACCTTCCATCTCTTCCAATTGAGCTATTAGTGCCTCGATGGTGCTGGTGAGTCCCTGATTTACATCCTGTTGGGCTTGGTCCTGGGCAAGCGTAGCCCGAGGCATTTCCTAAGGTTCCGAATTGGATGGCACCAAGGGTGCATATTCCGTTCGGGGTACCCTCGTGGGGTTCAGGTGTAATAGATCTGGTTGCCTCCTAAGTGGAGGGAAATCCTTGTATTCATCATCCACATTTAGGTAGTTGGATGAACCAGGTGCCTCATTGGGCAGAATCCCTGATAGTGCTTCGTCTTCTAGGGCAAGCCTTAGATTTTTAAGTGCACTTTTCTTGAGTGTGAGACGTGGCTCTTCTTGGTATGCACCTTCAATAAGGCGGTTCCTCTGGAGCAGCTCAGCGTTAAGACGACTCAACTCTTTCATCTCTTCCACCTGTCGATCGAACCTCTCTTCGAGAGTGAGTGGCTAATATTTATCGAGAGAGGGGGATGGGATGGGGGTAACAATTCCTTTATTCTTATCCTTGTTAGAAGCTCACAGGGTAGGCAGAGGGAGGTTAGCTGAAGGGGTGGCCATATTTAAAGTGGCCAACTGGTTCAGGGTGTGCACACCTTGGGGTTCACGGTGATCCACATCCTAACCAGAACCGTCGTCTCCCGATCTGTCTAGATTTTAATTTTCTCCGGTGTCACCCGCAGGGTTAGCCTCTATGGAGTTGATGAACACATATTGCGGGGTGGAGGGGACGTCATCTTCTAAATAGGAATAGGATATCCCGTGTCTTCAGTTGGCCTTCCCTTTCATGACCTGGGATTGCCCTCAGACTTCTTGACTAAGGGTGACGTGGAGATTTATTTGATGCGACCTTACAGTGCACATTCCTCTTAGAGGGGAAGATCATTCAAATTAAGGGATAGGACGAGAACCTCCTTTTCTGACTGTCCTACCTAGACGAGAGAATACCGACTCTTGTGGGGGAGGTTGTTGTTGAGGGTGTAATAATGCCCCCATCCCTGAGGGCTGGGGCGGGCTCCGTTCCCTGGACGTTGAGTCTCTTCCAGGTTTTACTGGTCTTACAAGGGAATTGGTTAATAAAAATGCCCCCAACCCTACAGGCTAGGGTAGTACTTGTATTGCGACAGTAGCTACGGCTATCACGACTTGCCTGATCTCATGTGCCCCCATCAGAGTGTGAACCGGATCTGGTGCCAAATTCACCTATGGATCAGTCCCTTTTGGGGAGGCAGTAATAGATCTTTGATTGTCCTTTCATAGGTGGGAGGAATACTATATGCCCTTGTTGGCCTGATTTATGAGTTTTTGAATGGGTCGTTCCCATTGGGCCTGACGCTTCTGGGACATACTCGAGGCCCGATTCTGTTTGGTTTGTTTCCCTTCCTGAACAGGGGGTCCACCCGATTTCCGTCTCGATGTGACGACGTTACATGATACCATGCCAAACGGGTTCTTATGGGTGGGGAGCGGAGTGAAATGCAAAGATCAGTGTTCACCCCATCCCCTAATATGGAATCCCGTCGGAGCGTCACCGATGAGCGGCACAGTTCGTGCAGTGCATAGAGGAAAGCTGCCTTCATATTCCCTTTGTGCATCTCAGGGCATTTTTTTCTCGTCGAGGAACGGGCCTCCACGTCGATGTGACACAGGAGGCTGCATATCTTTCTTGACGTGGTCTACATACCCGTCATAGGGCATGAAAATGGACTTCATCTAGTGGAGGGTCATCCGTATATTATGGCGGATGCCGTGCCTGCATTCTTCTGACAATTCTCTGGGTATGTCGAACTAAGAGGTGGTCGTGGGCCAAAACATGACTGGTATATCATTCCTGGCTAGTCGTTTCCTCAGGTGAAACATATCAGTATATTCCTCCGTCAGTGATTCCTCTACCAGGTTAGCCCAGCTAAGGCTCTCACTATAGTCGGAGGAAGTGGGACCGGTAGGTATCAAATTGTCTCATGGGTGATTCCGAGGTGGTTCAGAAGATGAACGCGGCTCTAGAACGGCTCTTGATCGAAGAAGGGCATCGTTAGCGACAAGCTGGGAATCTGAAATGCTCGATCCCGTATTTCTGAGTGCCTTGACATACGAGGGCTTTTCGGTGCTTGACTTGGAAGGAGGAGGACCTTCATGTCGATATAATATGTCATCGCGGGGAGGAAAATCGCAATGATGACCGTAATGGAGAGGACTACCATTACTGCTTGATGCTTCACTGCATAGAGTAATTTTGTAGTGCACACCCTGGGGAGGACCTCCAAGGAATGTTGCATTAAGGGGAGGACCTTCTGGCTACGTAGCATCATTAGGGGGAGGACCTTAGCAACAACTGCCATCATGGTGATGATGACCATCATGGCTTGACGTTTGACGTTCATCTTGGGGAGAAACTTTAGGACATGCCGCGATAAGGGGAGGACCTTCTTGTTGCTTTGGGAAATTGCGGAGAGGCCTTCACAATGGCGGCCATGGTGGTGAGGACTACCATCACAGCTGCGGAAATGGCAAGGAATAACATTACTGCGGCCACAAGGAGAATATCTGGGGGATACATCCTGGGGAGGGCCTCCAGAATGTACTGCAACTAGGGTAGGGCCTTCTCGTTTCTCAACGTCTTTACGGGGAGGAACTCCATTATCAGGGGGGTGAGGACTACCACAGTGACTCGATGCCTGGCTGCGTGGAGTTCCGTTGCAGGGTAACCCATGGGGAGGTTCTTCAGGGAAGGCTACAACAAGGGAAGGACCTTCTTGTTGTAATGAGAAATCACTACATGGAGGGCCTCCGTAATTTTGAATATGATAGCAAGGACTACCATCACAATCTGTGGTCCCACTGCATAGAGAGTGATTGTAGCATATACCCCGGGGAGGACCTTCATGGTGGACCACATCAAGTGGAAGACCTTCTTGCAGCCCGATCTTCTGGTCACGTGGAGGGTTTCCGTGTCTCGAATCAATAGAGAAGCTCTTGTGACCAATCGTTATATTCCCGTGGGGGAGGCCCCCATGGGTGCTCTGGGGAGGACCATCAGAGCTACTGGTAGCGACATTACATGGAGGACCTTAACAACAACTGATACTGCCACTCCCATAATATGATAATGTGTAGGCAGGGTTTTGAGCCATTGTGGCGTGCTTAGCGGCGTCGGAGACCCCAGATTCCAGCAGAGCGGAGTCATGAACCCGATATTTATTTTCCAGCTACCTTCGGCGCATTCGGGGCGCTCTTTTGCAGGCAGCAGGGAACTTCTGCTGTTGACAATGACCTTCACCTTTGGGTCCCAGTCTAATTGGGTCCCGTAATGTTGCCGGGATACACCGACGAACATCTTGACTTTTATCAGGGATATATGCCTGCTCTGGAGCATCCACCGTGATGGTCGGGTGTCCCCCAGTTGGAACGAGTGAAGATGCTCGAACTGGTTACCCTTGCATCGCGGAATATAGCTGGAGACCTTCCTGGGCTGAAGTAGGTATGCAGACCTGCTTCGAGGCGGTTATCTCATCTCTTAGATGAGTCACCTCAATTGGGGAGATGGTCTTAGAGGCTCATGTCGTTGCTGTTGCCGCCAATACAATCACATGCTGGCAAGTCTGCAAGATATGATCAGGGATCGATACCTGCTCCTCCATCATTGACAGGATATGTAGAGAGACATATTTGGTTGGAACGTGTATGAAGGCCTATTCCAGTATCGGAGCAAGAATATCCTACTCCGGTCCTCCAGTGGTCAGTGGGTACTGACAATTATCCAATATCTGGGCAGGTGAACGAATCATCCCTTGTACCAGGATACGCTGGTTTCTCTCTCCGCTTTCCGCCACATCGGGGTGGCGGACTTTACCTGCATCCTCAGGGAGCTGGCCCTGCATATATTGGTTTCCCACCGTATTGAGTCGCTGGAATTTATTGGCGGGGATACATTCCCACCTATGATTTGACACCACATCTGGATGGTGGGATTTATTGATCGCCACCATATCAGGATGGCCAACATCTGAAGAAACTACCAGGAGCTGGTCCTACAAGTGCCGGGTCTCCACCACGTCAAGCTGGTGGGCTTCACGGCCTTAGTCAGGGAGAGGTTCCTGCCTGGTAAGTGTCGTCCTGTGTGAGCGACAGGCTTGATAGAGCTCGGCGGGGATGCGTGCTGGCTCGTATGATGCCGCCATTTCTGGATGGCAGGCTGGGGAGGATCGAATAGGTGTAGGTGCCAGTTCATGGTACGTCTCCGTGGCTGAGCAACGGATCTCCTCCTCAGGGAATAGGGTGTTGACCGGTCCCCAATTGTATGTCTTCCGCCCTCGTCGGGCGGTCTGAGGGGCCAGAGCTTGGGGATCATGGGCATGAATCCTCGGGGAAACATCCTCCTCGGCCCGAGGGTGTTGAGTCGCAGTGTGACTGCGATGACGCCTTCCGGCGGGGGCCTTAGAGCGGAACCCCCATCCGACAGTGATGAAGTCCCCAACATTGACTTCATTTGCCTTCGTAAGATAAGGGAGGTACGCATTGTCCCATTATATGGATAGGCTCCCAAAACTATTGGAGACAATGACATGGGCTATCTGAGTCTGCCTTTGCGGCACTGCTGGGCAGGCGACTGACGAATCTTGACAGATTGGATGGCGTGCATGGCCGCCTCCACCGTTGGGAGAGTACCATTCACGCGGTTCCCTTGGATCAGCATGTCTGAAACCCATCGTTGAAGACACTTGGTGGGCGATGGGGTCCTCTATTGTTGAGGATGTCACATCCTTGCGTCGTTGGATGTGCGCACTTGTGAGTTCCTTTGCGATGCCATTTGATCGAAGGGAGTTCTGAAAGTAGTGCATGCGAAACATTTTAGCAAATACAAGAAGAAAACTCGATAAATCAGCATCTCATAATCCCATGCATAATTAATGACTTCCTTGTCCCTCCTTTGGGGAAAAAGGGGGCACTGGGTGAGATTAGGTGAAATTTGTCATGTTTGGTTAATGAATCACATCGGGTTCACCATTTTTTGTCTCGTTATGGTTTTCAGCCATGAAACACCCAACAGATCCATATCCAATGATTGAAAGACCTGGTTTCCAAAGGCAGGCATTCGCTAGATGGTATGACCAGCGACTCTTAAGAACTCTCATTAGACGAGTGGATGGGAAGTCGGGATCATCACACCCTTTGGGGGGGGGGTAATTTGCTTGTTCCGGGACTCTCTTATAGATTTAATACGTATTCATATGTTCGCGAATCTTTGGTTTGTACCAAAACATAGTTTCCACGGATTCATCCTTGGTGGGGAACAATCAACTCGACGTAGGGGTTCAGAATCATTTATGCCCGAGGTTTACCATCACTCCTTTGATTAATGACCCTGAAGGGTTGGAAATCAATTGAGGTAGCACTAGGAGTGGCGTGGTGAACCGATGTGGAGATGATCGGATCGACCAGCCATTGGGCTTGAACCTCAGGGAGGCTTCCTATGTACCCTTCTTAGGAAGCTGGGATCAAAGTCCACGTAGTTCGAATATACAGTTTAACGTCATGCTGGATGAGGGTAGAACTAGACGCGAAGAAATGACCAAGTGGTGGGCTTGATCCTTATGGAGGCTTCCTACGTACCCTTCCTAGAAGGCAGGGATCAAAGTCCTCATAGTTCACATGAAAATGGTGGGCATGAACCTTGTGGATTCTTCCTATGTACCCTGCCTAGGAGGTAGGGATCAATGCCCTCGTAGTTCACTTAGGCTTGGGGCTTATGCTCTGGGGTAGCCCATAGGAGGATTTCATGGTCGATGCTTACTCTAAGCCCATGTGAGTCATGCTCAGAGTGAGAAACAAGAGGCAGTAGGGACCAGAGAATCACGTCATGAAAGGTGCATCCGTAAGAAGCAGAGTGGGGCTTACACATGAAGGTGGCCCAAGGTGATGGATTGGGGCTTACACTCTAAGGAGGCCCAGAAGGTCGGGGCTTACTCCTAGATGGACACCTAGAGCGACAAAACCCAGTGGGAGAGGGAAAGGGGGGTGCTCTTGTCCCCATCTCATCTCTTATTCCCTGTGGAGATACCCGAGGAAGTACCAAGGTGCATGGGGATGACTGCCTTCAGATGGGTATGCCGCCCCCTCTCTGGGGGGGAGAAGTGCCCGACCACTGATGCGTGCAGTCCCCCATCCTGGCGAGTAGAGGTAGGAAGGGGGAACTTGGGCTTAGACCCCGCATTACCGTGGGATTCTGATCCCAGGCATGCTTCGGGAATCCGCCCAAGGGACGGGGCAACCCCTTTTCCCCTATTTACCATGGGTATGTGAACTCAAAATGGTGTGCTGGTGCACCTGAAAGTTATACCACGCTGATCCAGTGGATCTGGCGGAGGGCTCGGCTTGGGGCCGATGAATAGGTCAATGAGGGAGTCGTGGAAGACCTGGCTAGATTGGAAGGATTTAACCTGGCTTTGGAGATGAGAACACCGAAGTATTTGGCAAGCCACTGAGAGGTATGGGTGGTGTCAGCCTTCATGTGTGGAAGTTCCACACGGCTGGAGACACCGTCTGCGAACCAGGATGGTCCGCAGACTGATTAGCGTCCCGCGAACTAGGGCTGTTCGCATCTTCAAGTTCACTCCGCGAACCTGGGTGGTTCGTGGCTTCAGGTTCAATCTGCGAAACAGGGTGGTTCCTGGCTTCGAGCTCAATCCGAGAACCACCCTGGTACGCGGAGGGTTCTAGGCGGGTAGCATTGGCCAAGGGCGGCACTAATCGGAGGCTCATCGGCTGGGGCTTCGCCCGCGGAGGAGGGTGCTACGCGGTACGACGGATGGGAAAAGAGGCCTAAACTCCCTGGTCCATGGGGAAGTAATTCTCAGGGGGGGTATGGTTCGCGGTTGTCCTTTTTTTTTGTTATTTTTAGGTTCACAGTTCACAAAATTATTATGAATTTTCCAATTCTTTCTTAATTCATATAGCTACTGTGGTTTGCGGATGGGAATTTCACTGTTTGCGAAATCTGAAGCCTTTCTTATCCTTCTAAATCTCCAATCCATCTGAATCTGATTCCAGTTCTCCAATCCTTTATTCCTTCCCCCTTGGTCTCCTTTTATTGAGTGGTTAAAGGAATGTATCTATGGCCACACGTCACCTTTTGCGGAGGCCCATGACCAAATAACCAGTTCACAGCTGACTTGGTCAATCCGAAATTCGTGGTGGGTATTGAACGCTCCCCCCTTTCGCGAGGCGAACTCTGGTTGTGCTCCATGGATGCGGAGGGTTCTGCCTCAATTCCGCGAACGACAGAGGGTGCAGCTTGAGCCGATCGACGTGGTCTATAGTTGGGGTGGTTCATGATGGTTAACCGGACTGGCACCCATCCTGCCTCGTGACCGCGGAGGCTCTCCACCTCTATTTCGTGAACAATAGCGGTTCGCGGAGGGGTGTACCTCGCGGTGCCTGGCCACATTGTACTTCCATAGACTAGTTCATAGACCAGTCCTTTGTGTCTCCACTTTGATTATTTTCCCCAATTCTTTGGGGAATTTTGGTAAAATTTCCTTTGTGGATTTTTCAGGACCCTACACCTTCATAGTGATATCTTCATGTTGATACCTATGTGGTAATTCTACATACGCAGTGATATCTTTGTGGTGTTACATGTATGGTACTTCTACCTTCCCAGTGTCATCTTTGTGGTGTAACCTGTGTGGTATTTATACCTTCATCGTGTTATCTTCGTGGTGCTACCTGTGTCGTACATCTATCCTCACGGTGTTACCTACATGATACTTCTACCTTCGCAGTGTTACCTTTTTGGTATTCTCACCTCATGTATGGGATGAGAATATCTTTATAACATAGGATTATATATGTGCATATACTTATTTAGAGATGCATTCTATCTCTTTGTGCTTTGAGATGAAGGTCTTGCTTTGTGGGTTTTCTACTGTGGAACTCTAGGAGACCAATGGGACTCTTGGTTTCCCTACTGAGTATCGTTATAGTCACCCCTACATAGGCTACAATCACAAATTATTGTGTCTTGTAACGATGACCTGTTGCTTTGATCGGGGCTGAGGGAGCCAGGACTAGAAGATGCTCAGAGGTGGACCATTTGGAATGATGTGACGCATGGACTACTGATCATGAGATGTACCAACCGTTCAGGTAGGATCCTCATTGGATGATCCAATAGATGTTTTTCACTTTCTAGTTGTATTTCTTGTTTCAGCTTTACTTTTTCATTCTAGTCAGTCTTGTATTACAACCCCATTAATTTTAGCACACTTTTTACTACAATAGTTTACTTTTCATTTGATTCTTGATATGTTCTCTATTTTAGTGTATGTACGTTTTAAAGGCAATGCCTTCCTGTTATTGGGATACGCCTTCTTCATCACATGTCTCTATCCCTTGTACTATGGAATGCGGTCTTAGGGAGTCACAGAAAGGGCCCCAGGGGGTGGGTGGTGACAGGTAATGAGTTTAATGATTGTGAATAATCTTCAATGCCTAGGCTCACTACCTTTACAATGTTAAGGATCTTCTAACTATATTCCCAAGGGTCAATCCCTATGCATCTTTATTTGGCTCACAACCTATGGAAGGGTTCACCATCTTCCTCTTCATCTGCTCATTACTTTTTCAAAGGAATCCACACTCATTTAATTGATTTGTAGTTGAAACATAGTTTATGGACATGTTGGTCCCTTCACTTGCATGAATTCCTGCTTCCATAACTATAGGTAGATGCTTTGTTGAAGTCCCTTTTTTCACCTGTAGATGAGGTCCAACTTCTGGTATACTACTAGGTACCTAAAAATACATTTGAAAACTGATTTGAATCTTTTTCCAGCTTCGATGTGAAGATCGTGAACCACATACTCCTCCAACATACTATGTACCAAGTTTGTTAAGCAGATCTTGTCCACAA
This sequence comes from Viscum album, assembly GCA_963277665.1. Classification (NCBI taxonomy): domain Eukaryota; kingdom Viridiplantae; phylum Streptophyta; class Magnoliopsida; order Santalales; family Viscaceae; genus Viscum; species Viscum album. Next base: position 939,685,895 of record OY728153.1, read on the forward strand.
TATACTGCTTCCACTACCGTGAACTACCCTTCATCCATGCACTTCATATGCCTTCCCTATCTCATACTACTACTGTGTACCGATTCTACAAACCTACTTTGTGAAACCCCTATTATCTGCGAAATGGTCTTTGTTCGTGGACTCCTCTGTGAAACACCCTATGTCCGTGAACTGTTATTTATTTGTGGACTGCCTTCACGAACAAGCCACCTACCACACCTTCTTCTTTTTATACCATGTCTTATGTAGGTTATAGCTATTCTCAAAAACCTTTGATGGTATTTATTCTGTGCTAACCACTTTAGCTTTCACGAAATTCTTCCTCGCAAACCTGCTTCGAACATTGCCGAAATCCCGGATAAAAAATATGTTCTAATGATATTCGATCTCAATAGTATTCAATGAGATTAGAGATTATTATATAGGAAAATATATATGTATAGACCACTAATCCATGATTTACCAAATCTTCAATCCAACCTTTCCCACATACTGATCTTTCTTCAACCGCGAACCAGAAGCCACCCGTGAACCATTATTCTATTCCAGTACATGTATTTTCTTTGGTCCTACGTGGTCAATCTCTTCTGCTGACATAAAGACTCCCGTATACCGCACTACCCTCTGCCATAAACCATTTTCGGTTTCGCGAACCCCTCATGCATAACATTCCCGTTGTTCCATGTATTATTCTTGTAATATGGTATGTGATCCATGAAATGTGGTATGCGGTTCTCATCCATTGCCAATTTTAATCAATATTCTTCACACCATTCAGTCTTCTGATGAAATCCTTATTTTCCCAACATCAATATCATGATTTTGATACCCAAGAAGTTGACAAACACAAGGAAACTATTCCACCATAAATACCTATCTTTCGCAGACACCAACCACACTCATTTGCGATCATCTGGATTTTTCAATAAAATAACCACACCCAGACATAATGAGAGGAAACCTTGAGGGAATTTTTCCCAAAACAATTCGACTCAAAAGAAAAATTAAACACATTATAATGACTTATAGGTTCTAAAATATACCCTCTTAGATCATTATTCACACAAACCACTACTCACATGTAGCTCCACTACGCCCATTAAAAAAATACAACATCTAATTCACGAAGGATAACTGCTTACTCTAGGTCCAACACACCCATATGTACACATCCTTTATTAATTGGAATATTCTTCAAGGAAATATCTCAATATTATGACATATACAATTCAAAAAAAGTATCCCACTCTTTTGTTAGGCATAAACTCATAGTGGTCATATGAAACTATGATACAAGGCGACATCCCATATTTCCAAGGCCATAACCCAACTTTAGGATGAACATGAAACATCCTACTATCTAGTACACTAATACCCATCAAGGTCTGACAAACCAAATAAAAGGGTATCACCACCTTATCTCTCTCTCTATCCCAAAAATACCAAAACATAGGGTTAGGCGATAATCGTAATAGATAATCATCACAATGATTCATAATGGCCTAATTATATATTATGACTCCAAAATTAATTTCCAAAATTTAAAACAAATGGATTCAATTTTTTTTAAAAAATCACTGGTTATTTTAATATTCTATTGATTTATTAGTTCTCATATTCAATGGATTCTCCAGATAAAATACCATTCCCATGTTATGGGGGAAGACATCTTATTATTTTTTTTCTATGAAATTTATTTAACCAAACCCCTAACATTAATAATTCATTTATACCCACCTATTAAGAATAAGTAACATGTGGACTTGGTCAAATAGAGTACTACCATACATTGATATGTCAAAGTTTCTATACAAATGGTTAAAGACACATTAAATCACAAAACCCTCAAATTATTTAAATCCATAGGTATAATTAAATTATTGGTATACATAATCCAAAAAAAGTCGATAAAACACTAGTACATGTAAATATCATGAGACTATCAATTATGGGTAACATACATATGAGATATAAATAATATATGCATAACATGATTCATGAAAACCCAAAAACGGACACGGACACACAAACACACCATATTTTCATAATTACATTGAGGAGAAACTCCAAGAAACAATAACATCATACCCATGTGAAACACTCCAGGTAAAAATAAATCAAATATAAATGATAAAATAATGGAAAAAAATTTCCATCATAGGAAGCTTAAATTTTCCCCTATACATGGATATGAATAACCTTGACATGAGGTCACTTACAAGACCTAAAATCAACATATTATCCTGACTACTAATCTCTAATATCATGGAAAAATAAATGATAACTTTTATGGAACATGGTGATATATCACTTCTCGAGACCTCTATCTGTTTCATAGTCAGGTATTCACCACATGAACTCAGGCATGACTCCCCATACAGAAGAGTTTGCAGACTATTGGCAAGGAAATGTATTTTTACCATGGGGTTATTATGACCTCATTATTTTAGTGTTTAATATAATATATATAAAATCAATCAGATATACTTCATATATAAACATTACAACCAAGTAAAAAACAAATAAAAAATTAAAAAAAATAGATTCTATAATAAAAAATGTTCCACGAAATTCCTAAAATACCCCACATAGGTATATCATATATATAAATACAAAAGGAATAAAAAAAACTAAAGATAACATTCCATATTCAGTTGGTCCTGAGTATTTTCCAATCCCATAATCTAAATCCTACCTAGGAAGCCAATCCTCATACATCAACATCAGGCCTCCCCCAAAACCTATAAATGTGTACAAAAGGGTGTCTACTAAGGTACACAAGTTCCATGAATGACTGGGTATGGTGTGATTAAATTTAATTAAAACACATGAATCAATGTCTCTAAACATACCACATATTAGAATCATGGGCATTAAGAATTAATAATGTTATAAAATTTATCATTTTTTAAGAAATATTTAAAAAAAAATATCCATCAAATGCTTAGGTTTATAGTGACACATGAATATGACTACTAAATAATAAATCCATAAGGCTAGGACCATTAACAATCATACATGATTCAAAAAATTCTGAGTTTTCTCTGTGAAAGTCACGTGGACGGTGAAAGTAATATGTATCCATATAGAAATCAAGAGTTCCTCTAGGTGTTCCTCAATATCAGGAAGTGTCATATGGAATCTGAGTGCTCATACTGAGATTCCCATGGAATAATAGATCTAATGCATGAATTATAAATTCATCTATCAATAAATCAAATCTAGGATCTCATCCTAACATTGCCGTATAATCCAACCATGTATCTCAACACTCCTTCATTAGTCATCACATTGAATCGATGTGATCGTCTTGGAATTCCCTTGGAACCTGGATTATAATCTTGATATTTTCCACCATCATTTATCTAATTATTCTATGAACTCCTCTTGGCATTCTAAATCCACTCGTAACTATTTAATCAAGGTTATCATCATTGAATTCACACTAATCAAATAAATTTTGGAATTTGAACATTCCTTCGAACATTCAAAAAATAAATATATCAAATGGATATAAGGATATAATTAAGGTATTCCCCACTTTTATTATTCAATTAAACCTATATAACATTTTAAATGGATTTTAATAAATACCCATAACATTCATTACCATTGATAAGGATTCTCATAATTCATACGTTGTGATTTAACATTTAGATTTACTAAAAAATATATCAGTTATTATTATCAAATCACAATAAATTATATAATCTCAATTCCTTTTTCAAAAAAGTTTTATCATTTTCCCAATGAAAACATTCAATTACATATCATGAATAATCAATTGATATATTCAACCATATTTAATATTTTTTGGGATTCCAAATCCCTTTTAATTAGTACCATCCCATTACATAATTAAACACTTCTCAAAAATTATTCTCATCATTACATTATAAACAATGTAATAAAAAACTTTTATATTTATAAATGGTTATGAAATTAAATTTCAAAACCATAAATTCAAAAAAGATATTCATCTTAAATCATTTAAAACTTAAATTGGCCTTTTAATGAAATCAATACACTTCAATGTTATTTACCTTTCTAATAAATTCACTTGAAATTATTATTCCTTAATGTTTTAGGAATGTTATATAGTGAATTTAACTACGGAAAGTTGAAATCATATTTTTTATTTATATTGACTCAAATCGTAGTGAATTTGTATAACCGCAGCATACACACACAAATACTAGGAAATAATATTGTTTAAATTAAAGTGATAATGTTACATTAAAGAAGACATCTAATTATTTACAATGGATGAAAGTAGTTGAAAGTGTTTTGATAGGGTTACATCACCAACAAAGTTCCTAAATCAATACATGACATCAAAAACAACAATTATAACCAATTATAATTAATTAAACAACATATTCAAAATATGAATAATGAAAGAATAATATCCAGTTTCTCTAAATATAATAAAAACATGTCCATTCACTTACCATAGGACCATATTGGTCCACCAACATAATTCCTAACCAATGACCTCTGTGGAAACATGACTTATATAATTTATTTAAAACTAATTTGATGAAAAACATAAGAAAATATGTATGATTTTATACCTTGACAAGACACCAATACACTATATTAAAAAAACACATTGAGACATCCACTATCCATGCTGAAAAAAATCCCTACAATAAAGGGGAAATTCCACCATGATTTGGTGGAATGACTAAGGAAAACATAAGTAGATAATGGAAAAAATATGGGTGAAGGATGGATAGATCGAAGGAAATAATTAGAGGGAGTAACTACCCTATAATCATTGAATAAAATCTGAAAATGACCTATAGGTCAAGGGGTCTTGATGGTAGAATGTGGGAGGTACCATTGTCCCAAGTGCACACAAAAGAAGTAGGAAAAGGGGGCACCCACTTCAAAAAAACTAAGGGTTGAATTTTTTAGCATTTTATATTAAAAACCTACCAGATTGGTAGGGAATGTCCCTGACTCACCAATGGCTATAGGAAGTGGTTGTTGCTATTTCCAGACACCACTAGCTGGTAGGTGGTCCACTACAGTTTTCTAACAGCCACCAACGACCACTCCTTGATACCAACATGATCTCTTGAGCTACATACAACACCCCATAACAAGTAAATGACATGTTCTAAGGGTTTACAACCCTCGACACTAAAATTTGAAGACTAATTAAAAAACCAACCCCAAATCAAATTTAAAATTCATTATTTCCATCAATTCGAATCGCCCACACAAAAATATGGATTTATATTATATATACCAAAATGATCAAACCCCACTGATGTTTATTGAATAAATTATCTAGTCAAGACACGATTGAGACATTATTAAAATTAAATTTCCCTATGAAACCAATTTAAAATTCTATCAAAAAACCTTAACCACAAATCTGATCATGATGGATCTAACTAAATGTCCAAAACCTTTCTTAGAATCTTATGACTCTGTAATTGTATCTAATTACAAGTCATACCTAAAACCACTAAAAACTCATTAACATATATGTTCCCAACATTCCATATCTTATTTACTATCGGATTCTTTAACCAACACACTGATTCACTCAATGTTCCACATTATCAAATGGATATCACCCACACTCCAAATTTCATTAAGAGGTCAAAATTCATCTCTCACATTTTTTGACCATATTTCTAAAATAGAAGTCCCCATGGCCCCATGATTATTCTATAATAACATAAAGATACATTTTATTTAGAATTAGTTATACCCATATGCATCATTTACCATGAAAATATATAAATGTATATACCCTAGAGCCTATATTATTATGTCCCATATAAACCATAGCCTCAAGGGTACGTAACTACTTATATGTTTTTATTAATATGGTATATCATATATCTCCCCCAATATTTCATTGAGTATCCTCCACCAATCCCATAAAAACACATGAATTCACTTTAGGATGTTTGGAACAAATCAGGAGTACTAGACCCCACTAAAACACAATAACACATCATAAGTTTCTATCCCTAAAAGCTCTCTCAGGATCAATAACATACATCCCAAAATGAATTATATGCCCACTAGGAATATAAAATTAATGCAGCATGAATTATAATCAATTGTTATAACCTCACATCCATTATCACATTACATTTTCAAAACAATCTTATCATCCTAGAGACTTTAGGAAAATATCCCACTAGTATGCCTCACATGCCTTAGAAATCCAAACATAATAATTTAATCCCTATGCTTGCCTCTATAGGGATAAACTTCAGCTACACCCAACTACAATACCATGTTGTTCAAGTAAAACCCTACCACATAGTATATAGTAAAATAGTATCTCATTTAAATTTTCTTAGTGATGATTAATATCATAAATTACCATCCAGATATTCCATGAAATCTTATATCATAGTGTTTCATTACTATACCATATGAATCAACTATCTTGAATCATAGCCCATAAAAATGGGGCTCCCATATGTAATAAGATGGATTACCATTCTTTGTTCGCATCAATATCATCTAGTTGAAATCATCTCACTTGATGATTTACTGCCACTGGACTAGGTCAACTCACTTGTTCCATGGGAAAGTACGCAATCACCAATAAATCTTGGGATCTCTTTAAAACTCAAAATTTATACCTAGGATATACCCATTTTAGAGCATACCATATAGGGTCACATAATAAAAACTATTATAAATATAACTAATCCCACACTTTAAAATATTGACACAACCCCAAAAACTAAGGATGGATATATATATATATAAGGATTCCATATTATTATCCCACGTATTCCTTGTCAATTATGTACATCAATATGTACATAAATAATCTATTTTGATTATTATCTCCAAGTATTCCATAATCCTGTGACAACCCATATATTAATTTACTTCCATACATCACTACACATCTAAATTAATAGAATGTAGATCTTTATAAAGAGAAAACATCACTTAGCTCATGAATACTCAGATCTACATATGAAAATCTCAAGGAAACTCAATGGGGATCCATATTTTCAAACATTGTTGTTTTATATTAATAGATGAATAATCATTACCTAAAATTATGATCCATGTTATATTCATATAACTTTATTTTTGATGAATACATGGATATATAAACAACTAGTTTATAATATATGTACATCATCTCCGATAATGTTCTTCATAACTACCACCCTTATTATACATATCATACATTAAACCTTTCTTCATTACTTGGGGAATGGAAATTTAAGAAAGGGAGAGAACAAGTACTCAACAAGGGAAATCATGGGAGATATCAATGGAAACCAAATGCTAAATGATCATAACAGTATTAGAAAATGAGCCTGACATTTTGAACCCTCTAAATCATTTCATAGGTCTTAACCTTTAATAATGGAATAATTCTTGGCAGCTAATGTGTCATGAATCATAAAGGAATAAAATAACATTATACATTAGTTCAAATCATTGGCATAAGACATAGGTTTGTGGCATACCCATAATCCTAGAAAAATATATTTATTAGTACATTATCACTCACAAGACTATCATAATAGATTAGGTTCACTCCCCATTGCATTACATCTGTGGTCAATGTTCTCTCCCAATATTATCATAGTGGACCAAATACCTTACTGAATAATGATTACTCCCTATTCCATTCACTATTATCTCATGAGATATACATCTTTATACAATCTATTGGAGGGATTTATTCTTCAACATACACTTATAAACTAAAAATTATACATTAATATTATTTCAATAGGATCATATATTATTTTTTTCATCAATCATATCCCATGGAATATAAATAGGTTACATAATCATTTCAATAATTCATCATAGAAAAACTTGTAGAAAAGAAATATGTTTCACAAACATCAATCCATAAAAATTCTACACTAGTTAGAGAATAATGGGGATGATATAATTGGATTATAATCCCAATAAATCATTAGTGACATCAAAAATCTTTATAATAGATGAAAAATTCTTTTAAATTATCACCATTCTATTTCTTGAGGAAAATACACCATTCACATTGAAATCACTTATTTAAAATCTAAATATTTCTAAAATATTATAGAAAAAAATTTCATTAAAAATAACCATAGAACTTCATAAAGAATCTCCAACTCATTTATTAGTCATGATAGTGGAAAATTCCACTAATTTGTTGAACACATAAACCAATAGTCTATTATCATTTCTGAAAAAATTTAAAAACTACATTGTACAGATAATAATAATAATATTTTATTTAAATTATTTTTAATATAGTATAACATGAGAGAAAATTTATTTAAAAAATCATTATAGATTATAAAATACATTATTTTTATAGAAAACATAGATATTGAAGAAAAAATTATTTTTGATAAAATAGAGAAAGAATGTGAGTTTTCATTGAAAACATTATTTCAGTCGCTCCAAATCTTAAATAGAGTAAAATAATAGTAAAACATGTAATGTCAAAAAATAATCCAAAGAGATATAAGTTATGTTTTTATGGAGTGATATTTCCTAAAATTTCATCATCATGATATTAATCCAAAAAATATCAATAATAAAATGAGACTATAACATACATCTCTTACCCCACGTTTTACTTTCTTGGAAAGCACACTAACCTCCTCTTCTTCAGTAGAAAACATTAAATACATTATCAAGGAGCATTGGAATAATATTTTATGAATAAAAAGACACTAATATAAGACTAGGGTAGTTTATAAGAGAATTTGGTTGGGGTTGGTTGAGATAGAAGAATCAAATTGGTTTATATAAGAGAAATTTTTTTACTCATTTTATAAGTGGGGGGAGTGACCCACTCAAAGTTTATTAAAAGAATAAAATATTATAATGTGATAATAAGTCCAAATACTTCCAACAAGACAATGATTCTAACATGGGATAGTATGTGGTAAAAAAATATCCTTATAATATGAATTATAATGTGTAATTTAAATAAAGAATACTCTTATATCTTGGTTTAACCCAATAATAGACATGCTAAACCCATAATAGCAGCATCATATTTTTACTGTTTTTACTATTCATTATGAAAAAATTAAGTTGATTCTTTTAAATTAATCTTAGAATACTAATTCCAAAATTTTAATATATTATATCATATTAAATTCATAGACGTTTCTGAATTTAATGTAAAATTAATCCCACAAAATGTGATGAAAACTAATTTTCCAAAAAAATCATGTATATACCTTTTTTATATAAAAAATAAAAAAACTTATTATAATAAACTAAATTGAATTATTAATAGTATTTTTGAACTAGTGATATTTTTAAAACTATATTTAAAAATTTTAAAATTTAAGATGCTCTAAAAAATGATTTATCTAAAAAAATTAGTACATTTTAGTATTCATCAAAAAATCTGTCATTTTTAAAAAATTACAAAAATTTCATAGTAATTAATTTTTACAAGATTATTTAAAAATATGTGTTCATTTTCTGTAATGAATTTTGAAAATTTTGAAAAAAATCATATTCTTTGTTCAAAAAAGTTTAAAAAATCATTATTTGTGAGAAAATAATTTTTTGAAGCATATAAAGGCTTTACTAAAAATTGAGTAAATATTTATTAATATATTTGACTTATTTAAAAATGTTATATATAATATTCAAATTTTAGTTACTTATATTCATTATTTAAATTTAACATGATGGTGTTAATAATATACTATAATACAATTCATTTAGAATCAGGCTCACATGTATCGAAACGTCTTAAAGAAATTAAATTTATTTGAATAGAAATATATCCTATCATTTCAATGGGTTACAATCTCATAAGAAGAAACACATAGTCTAGGTTTCTCTTACACATATATATAAATAAAAATCCCACAGTTATGAAAAAACACACTCTACAGTGATCCTCATATCGAATTGATACTCAACATTCGAAAATCATTGACATGAAACACATCTTGTTACTACGCTAAATCCCTACAACATAAGCGTATCACCATATAGTATAATAGAATATAACCTACCCACTCTCAAACTAGTAATATACCCATTAGGGCCATATATTGTCATGAAAAATCTTAATTCCCAATGTAATAGTACTACATTAAAGGTGTAAAAGGCATAACATCCCACTATCCATTACACCCTACAATATAAGGGTTTCACAAACCTGTGTTTTATCACTCTAGAACGATGTACACATTACCATTGTTAGGCCACACACACTCTGACACGCCTAATTTTTTAATTTTTTTAAATTGTTTATCCAAATATCACAATTTAAGTAAACTGATAACATGCATAAAACACTATAGTTATATATATATCATGTCTTACGATTATCATAACTGAGGTGATATCACTGGAACTAAATATCCATTCAAAGATTCAAAATCATGTAACCATAAGTTAGACATCACACACACACACATATATGATTAACAATATCACAATATCACAATTTCTATTTTACATTAACAATAATTTTCATAAATAGTGTTAAGTTAAATGAAATGTGAAGTCCAAGATATAAATGAAAAAAAATTATAATTTATAATTGGTTTTTATTTAACTAACTTTATATTATAATCGATGATATGTTTTTATGTAATACACTTTTAAGTATTTAATATAGCCATTTTTTTCAATTGAAGCTCAATTTAATTAAATTTCAATTACAAGTTAAATATGAAAATGATATATAAGTTGTGATTGGAATTATATTTAGTTGACTCATTATAATAATCCATATATGTGATCACGTAATATAATTTTACCCATTTAGTAGTCCAGTTAAATAGGGCTACACCATTCCTAATATAGGAAAATGTTGTACAAATGGTTATGAAAACATTAAATAATTGACTCATTACATAGTTAGAGTAAATAAACATAGGCAATCACACAAATGACATGTGAGTAATACATTTCCAAAATTATGCCTTTACATATGCATTCATTCAATTATGTTAAAGAATAAAAAAATCTAATACAACAATATTCTCATAATCACATGAATATATCATGGTTAAATAAGACAATTGTAAAAGTGAAAATCATGAAGAACAATCACATCCCTAAAAAGGTGTAATAAAATCATGCATGGAGTATCCACTACATGGAAAATGTTTAATTCCACTTTACAAATAAACATGATCTCATTTCAACCTTAAAAAACATTTTGACACAATAAAGATCTCTACTATGACTTTGTGAAGTCCCACCCTCACTCGAAGATCCCTGAGTGGTTCTTGAACCAAAGGTGGAGCCACAAAGACATTAATAATTCTTCCCCATACTACAGAGGCTAATAATAAGTAGCACAAGTCTCTAATGGTATTGTGGGGAGACATACCCACATATCATAGTAAAAAAATAGTGGAAATATAGTAAATATAATAAATACAAAAAATAATAAAATATATATCTGGCCTCATCCCCTTGTACCCCTTAGGCCACCCCTTTCATTTAATAAATAATTTTTCCATGATAAGACCCAAGGTAAAAACACCCATACATATATTAATCTTATTATTGAAGATCTATGAAAATATACATGATAACCATATCCTAGGGATGGTCCAGGTATCCCAGTCCACATAAATGACTATTCAATTTAGTAAAAACACACCTATATAATTCCCTTCACAGTGAAAAATTTATTTTACAAATCAAAAACACAAAAATGAGTTTAATGTTCTCATCACACACTCTTGGTCCATTCATAATTACATGGAACATCTTGGGATTCCAATTTAATTTTATAAATCACATTCCATGGTCAAGATAACCCTATGGTTGGAAAAGGTCTTGGTTTAAATTCTAATGGTCTATTTATGGCACACTTATAGGTTTAATTTTATTATTTTATTGTAATTATATTTAATTTATTATTTTTCGGTCAAAATATTTTTATTGTTATGCTAAATATAATTTTCATGCATTAATATATGATGAGAAACATACATGATAACTTATAATAGATATAAAATATTTTCATAAGTTGTATTCTCATCAAAAATCATTCTTTAAATTGAGATAAAAAGATATAAATTATAAATGAAGAATAATACCTTCAATATAGGAAACAATTCACATGAACAATGAGAACACAATTGATAGAAAAACTAAATAAATAAAGAGTGATGGTGGAAGATTAGACTCAACAAATAGATATTGATTATAACTAATAATGGATAATTCAATTGGAAAATGAGGTAAAATGCCTCTTAAAGGGAAGACACCAATGGATGAGGATTTAATCAAGGGATACTAATAGAAAGCAGACCCAAATTTTTTTTTAAAAAAACCTCAAAATCATTTAATTAAATAAAACATAAAAAACACCAAATGGTGGGTTTCAAGATGTGAATCAATGATTCAACCCATGTGTTTTTCGAACAACACCCCTTTCGAAGAACTACATGATGATTCCTGGAAGAAGACCACCTTTAAACCATGAAACCCCATATGTTTCTCCTTTTAACCTGTTGGCTATTTTAACTTCCCAATACCCACTATTGGGCCACTCTAAACACCCTGAACAACCAATGTTGGGTAAAGTATATGCATTGAGAAACAAAATTCAAAACTATCTTCACCTTAGAAGTGGTTATAGTTTCATAAATTTTGATAAAATATATGAGATAATAAAACAATTGATTTTGATTATGTATGAATGTCAATATATAATAATTTAATATGATTGTTTATATATATTTATTATGATTATATGATTATTTTTATGTGGAATTTGGTCATATATGATCATTGGTATTATATGGATACTAGGTACATAACATCATTTTATATGAGAAGGATGATATAGATAAATATATATTTATTTGAAATAATATTTCAGAATAAACTAAAATACATGTGTTATAATATAACTGCTTATATGGTTTGTATAAATATTATTAATCACATTGTGAATCATATTTGGTAATAAAAAATATATGGAATAATGTACTAAAAGTATTTCATATGAGGATCATTTTTCAAAGATTGGGAACGAGGTAAACTCACTAGGGTGTCCCTTACCCAAGATCAAGTGGAACTTCAATAAGTATAACATGAACATAATATTATATGAGTTATATTCATGATCTTGAAAATCACTCTGAGATCCATGTTAAATTAATCTACACATGAAACTCTAAATGCTTAATATCTTACATTTAGGGATCATGTTGAGGTCTTGATGTATAATTTATATCAATGTTAGTATGATAAAAACAAGAAATTATTAATTTTGAAATAGATATGTTAAAATAAATTTTTATTTATTTATTAATATTCTTATATGTTTTGGCACATTTTAAATTTCTATTAAATTATAACTTTTAATGATAGATTTTAATTAAATGATTTAATAAATTTAATGGAAATATTTTAATAAAATTTGATTAATATAATTATTTTGATGTTAAATTTTAATGAAATAGGAATAAAATAATTTAATATAAAAATATACCTATTTTAAATAACTATTTTTTCTATATATTTTTATTTTTATCATAATAAATTAAATTAATCACTACTATATAATTGGATTAATTAAATTTAATATATATATATATATGTGTGTTAAAATTAATGTAATTATTAATAATTGTAAAAGAATAAGTATAAATCCCTTTTTTATTAGAAACATTTTTTTTAAAAAATAAATTTTATTCGCAATTAATTTCTATATTAAAATTAATTTTTAAAAAATAAAATTTCAATTTAATAAAATGGATTTAATAATTTTAAGAATCATTTATAAATATAAGTGTTAAATATAAGAGTAAAGTGAAAAAATATCTATAAAATTATACTCAAATTATAATAGTGATGGAATTAATGATCCATATCAATTACATTTAACATTGGATCCAACATGAAAAATGTTAAATCATTGTATTCTTGTTCGGGCTAGTTCTCCAATATAAGTGTTAAATTCTAATCAATAATTATTCATTTTATTCTACAACCATCAATTTAAAAAATTTATTTATCACATCAATAACATGTAATTCAAATCATTAATATTTTTTAAAAGTAATATCTTAATTTCAAAAGAATTTTTTATCCTCTAATGATTCACTACAATACGTTCTTGTTCGAGCTAGTTTTACCACCAACATGAAAAATGCAATAGAACATACATTATGAATGACTAATATAACATAAACAATACTATTATGTTTAAATATTTATTAATTTATTATGTTTTCATAATTATTTTATTATAACACCTAAAATTATATTCATTAATATGTTTAATACACTTTATTAATAAAATATTCCCAAAAAAGAGCATTTCTAACCATTCGTTATGAACCACCATCTTATTATCCATGAAAAAATCATAGAAAATTAAAAATCTGTCAAATAATTTATATTATCTACATTAACATTATTGATATGATTAAAATATGATAAATTTACATGTAAAAAACTATGAAACCGATGGAAGTCTAGGAAAAATAGAACAAATAAGTTCTAAATGTTTATTTTATCAATGAATAATTAATAAATGGGAAATATAAAATAATAAATGAATGGTTTTATGTAAGATAAATACAAATATGGTTGTAAAATAAAATAATAATAAAATATGTTAATTATACAAGTTGTTGTAGGACATTCAACCAAGTAAGAATCTTAGGTAAGGGTTTCTCTTAACTCAATATCCATTCCTAGATTCATAATAATTCTTATTTTACTATGTCATTATGACATTGATATATTATAAACCATTTACATATCATATTTTATTTAATATTTTTATATATTTTTGTTTCATATTTATATTAATATCATTTTCTATTATTGATTACTTACATGATACAATGTAACATTATTTAGAATAATTAATACCTTATACATTGTCTATTTCTCCATTATATTGGTATTTATTATTACCAAAAATGTTATGATTTATTATTTTTAGATAAATAATTTGATCCAATTTCCAAGGTTTATATTTTTCATTATTTATATTAAAAATTATATTTTTTGTCCATTTATCAATGTGAATCTCTATAAAAACATTGAAAAAATTATTAATCTGTACTTAATTCCACTTTTATAATTTTAAAATGATTCATAAAACATTAATTATAGCTTATGTTTTTTATTTTCAAGGTTCTATTATAATGAAAATTTCATTTAATAAAGTGATTTACAAGAGGTTTTAATCATTTGAAATCTATTTTGAAAGTGACTTATAACATTGTATTTACTCTAAGATCACTAAATAGTAATGAAAAATATTTTATTATTCTATGTTTCATTTTTGATTCTTTTTTAATAATATAGAAAATATTTTGATAATTTCACTTCAATAATGTTTCACCATATTATTTCCCCTATGATACATCTCTTTTAGGTGATTGATGTTTCGGTATCATATGATCCCATTCTAATTGGATTTTTATGTGCTACCTTATAAAACATTTTGAAAACCATTTTAATTGTACAAGTCAATAAATTTTTTATGTGTAATTGATTTATAATGAAATGAAAATTTATATTTTTATCATTATGTAATGGATTGATATGGGATTATATATCCCTCCAATGAATTTGTTAAGTAATTATTTCTCAATATATTACTGTTGGACGTGAGCTGTGAATCTCCGACCACATTATCATGATACATGAGTTATGATTATCAATTAAACTATTTCTAGGGACCTTGGTTGTAATTATGAGTGAAATATATTTATATTGACTTGGTATTTGACTGTGACATATGTCATGATTTCTATCCTTATATTTGTGTCACACTCCATAGATAGGTTTTAATGGCTACTGATTATTACCATGTGAATTCAGATTCATATAACATTGTATCTTTTTTGACTTCCTGATGATTCCTTTATGGTTACAAGTTTAGATACATTTTTATTATTATTATAACTTTATTTATGGTCAATTATTACAATTCCTTGATCTTATTCCATTAATAATGTGTTTCTCCATTGTTTATTTCTAAAGGATAATGTTTTATGACTCATTGATATGTTTTACCATTCCAAGAACGTATTCTCATCCATTTCTTATGTTTTATTTTTTATGGGTACTTATATAAAGATATATATATATGGGAAAAATATTTTGTGGAAATTTTTTAAGTAGTTGATGATGTTTTATCATGTAATAATATATTTATGTAACTAATATCAAAAGATATTAATAATTTTGGTTCAAGGACTATTTGTATTTGTTGGGTGTAATTTTTATCTATTATTAAATTATGTAAGATATATAAATTTTATTCTTGGGTCATATAATTGTTTACCTAATTTTTGAATTAAATTTGGAATTTTGATTATTTTTTTCTAAAGTTTCTCCTAAAATAGAGATGATAATGTTTGTAATTTATTTTAGGATTGGAATTATATAATTAAATATGAATGGTTAATTAATGGGTATGAGTCTACATATTATTGAGTTGTATTTTTTATAATGTTTGGTATGCATTGAAGCATATAATAAAGATGTATTTTTTATGATTTAACATTTTAGGGATGACTTGAAAAATTATTAATGTTCAGTTTGGTGTCAATTGAAGGTTTTGATTTCAAATAATATATCATATCCATTATTAATAAATTTAAGGTGAACACGTTTTTATGGGATCATAGAGTATCTATAAGTTTATTCATTGATGAAAAAGTGATTAGGTTATATATTTTTTATATTAGTGTCTTACATTTCTATTTGTGGTTAGTTCATGTGAGTGGTGAATTGCCTTTTTTGATTTCATTATTAGATTTTAGAATAATTTAATACAAATTGAAATAAAGTATTGATTCATTATAAATATATAAACTAATTTAAAATAGGGGTTTTGATATTAAAATATATTTCTATAGAATTTATAGAGTTTAATTAGGATAACTGGCCATCAATGGATCACTTTTTAAAGTTTCAAGGTTTATAGCAACATTAATAGTCAAACTTCTTTGTTGAAAAGATTTAATTGGGTGGGTAATTTAAGTAAGTGAATTATGCCTAAATTCATGGATGATTAATAATTCATGTTTGGGGTCATTGTATCCAAGAATTGTTAACATGAAAATTTTTGAAACATGTGAAATACCCATGTTTTAATTTTTTTTCAAATTTGTTTTTGCTTTTTTAATACAGCTCATCATGGAGATATGTTTTTTGTTCCTTAAATATTAGAATTGTATATTTGAAATTATTTATTTTTCTATAAAATATTTATATTCCTTTGTCAAAGATATAATTTATGAGACCATGCATTGTCATTTTTAAGAAGTTACACGTTTTTAGAGATCATGTTTGCTGCATTAACTTGAGAATATGGTGTACTGTGGTTTCATTTTTTTAAAAGATTGAGAAATAATGGTTTGAACCAAATTATTTCTAAAATGGTGTCTAATATGGTTAAAAATTCATTCAAATGACCAACGGTTATTTTATGTGAATAAGGTTTAGAAAGGAAAATTTAGTGGAATTTATGAAAAACATTATGTGGCCATATTTATTTAAATCGTGATTTTATATAAAGTTATGAAAAATTTATATCCTATCTAAAATGTTAGTTTTTCAAATTATATTTCCATACTTTAGAATTTAGTGGTTGATGATATCTATACTGTTTGGCACAAGGAAGAGAACACATTAAGTTTATATGTTGTAATATTCAAATGTGGTATTTTAGGTTAATATTTTATTTATAACATATTGTGGTTATAAGTTATGTTCAGGAATAATACATTATCTATTGAACTTTTATTAAAAAGTATTTTTTTAATATAATACATTATAGATAAATTTGAGTTTTCTATTTTATATATAATACCAAAAATTATTTCCTATAATATTTTTTTTGAATATTTTCATTAAAATTAAAAAGAAACTTTGGGAAACTAACTTTACACTCATCATGTCTGAGGGTAAAACACCATGATTATATATATATATATATATATATTATTTTTATTCTAAAATATTTAAGGATATTTGAGTGTTAAGTGTTTTAGAATAATTTTTAAATAGGTGAATGGTTTCAAAAACATAATAAAAGGAAAGAAAGAAGATTTAAAAAATATAATTAAATGGGGAATTTCATTTAATAAATTCATGTTGGGTGATAAATTTAGTTTTATGACTGAGTTTCAAATTTTTTGATATGGATGTATACATTGGTTATAGAAAAATATTTTTAGTTTTTTATTCCCATATTAATTCAACATCATGTATCTCATAGTTGATGATGAAATTAGTTGAAGTATATTTGAGGGTGAAATTAATAAAAATATAATTGTCTTAGTGAGAAGAAGTGAATATATAATATGGTCTATACTATTTAGAATCATCACATGTACCTATATGTGTAAGATCACTTAACATTAAAAAATCATTTAATCATAATGAGTGTAAAAATATACTATATCATTTGTAATAAAAAGGGTTTTTATAAGGTTATAATATTATAGGCGTGTATGAATCATTATGGTGTGATAAAAATTAGTTTTTATTAGATAAACAATTATATTTTTGAATCATACTTTTTATTTTGTTTTATTTCAATTACTATGTAAATTTATCAGAAATTGTTAGATCCAAAAATGAATAATGAATGATAAAATAATTTTTTATATAATAGGGAAAGAGAAAAATCATTCATTATTTCACCAACTCATACTGAATATTTATTTGAGAAAAATCATTAATTTATTAATATATCATTATTAGGAAAATAAATTTCATAGGGTTAATCTTGTGATGAGAATCTAAAAAGTGGTATGAGAAATGGTTATACTACCAATAATGAACAGACTAGAAATGATATATAAATGGTATATAATGTTATAACGTTATGTTCTATTATTATTGGAAGAATTATTATTAAAATGAAGATGAATAATAATTTATATTATGGGAAATATTTATTAATTAATAAGATTATGACACCTAGTTAATGGTTTAAGAATAATGTGGTATTATTTTATCATTTGTGTATGGGAATTTAAGTATTATGTTATATAAAGTTTTAAATATATAAGTATATTTATTTAAAACTTTTTTATTAAGTATTTTCAAGGATTAGTTTCATTGGTATAGACGACCTAAGAAATTTATTTAATGGAAATGTAGCATTTAATGGAAAAGTCATTATTAATGGAAGATAATAGTTAATACATGCACGATGCTGAGATAATGGTGTTTTGTTTAGATAAATAGATTTTTTCATATTGATAAAATAATGTAGATAGTATTTGTGGCCTTTTATATGACTAATGTATTGATGATAAAATGTTTTTCATTGTCATTTCTAGAGTTTACCAAAATCCATATTTAAGGAATATATTCAATAATCTATTGATTTATTTAATGAATGGGGAAAGTGATAATATTTATAATTATTTGGGTTTTCATTAAGAATATTTGATTCATGTATTCACATATTAGGTACGTACCATTAATTGGTAGTTAATTTTGTTTTGGGTATCAATGATATGTTGAATTTTGAAAATTAGGAAAATTATTTTTGAATGTTTGGATTTCATTTTTAAAAAAAATGGGGGATCCTTATCGTTATCTATTCATGGAATTAATTAAGATAAAATATTTATGTTATTTCATATCTTTTTCAAACAATCACTATTGTATAATAACTAGTGAAATGATGAATAATTTAGCATTATTTTACGGTTATTATGATCAACTAGTTCATCAATCCTGAATAAAATATTTTTAAGTAATTATTCTAAGAGATGAAGAAAAAATTGATTGAAACTCAACCAAATGATGATATTGTTTTTATGAAATTGAATGAAATCATCTAAGTATTTCTTCTCATGAAAATTTGCAAGCATTAAGAACATGATCTAAAAATAAAATGTTGTACATTTACCTTTATTTCAGATGAATGAGTGGTATTTTCACCAATCAGTGATTTATGGATTTATAGAATTTAACTTCATTTTGACCATGTTCTCTATCACTCTCAATCAGTATTAGGGTGATATTTTTATCTTCTATGTCTATGGGTTCATTTTAACCAACATATTCTTATATGGAAACCATTTTATTTGTTATTCTAAGTGACCTTCACACATAACATTCTATCATTACAAGAGGAAGTCGTATAGTCTCTTTTTTACTATGAGGGTATTCTATGAAAGAGTTTTCAAATGTAAAACCCACTAAATGAACATTAAAAATTACGTGTAATGTTTTATAAATGCGTAGAATGTATCATACCATTATTTTATGTAATATTTTATTAAAATAAATTTAAATTCATTGATAGCTTGTATGGGACACGAGACAAAGTTTTAAAAAAATGAGTCATGATATTAAAAGATTATTAATTAATATGATAGCTATAACTAACTGTTTGAATATAGTGTATGAATTAGATTAACTAAGTTAACAAAATATATGTCTTAAAAAATTTTATAAAATAAATTTTTTGTTATGAATAAAATATAGATGAAATTAAAAAACATTTGATAATAAATGAAATCTATTTCTGAAAAAACAATTATCTGAAAAAACATGATTTATCTCAAAAAATAGAATAAATCACTTTTGGTAAATTATTTTAAAGAAATTTATATATTATATTGTAATACCCTGATTTTTTATGAACTTTCTTAATTTAAATAATTTCATTTCATTAGGATCTTGGGTTGTAGACAATACTGAACTTTAATAAACTATGAGATAATAATAAATATTATTATATTAATGGGAGAATTGTATCCAAGTCATTAAATTGCAAATTCATAATTATATTAACTATATAATGAAATATATATTATGGTATTATTCAATAACAATATATTTATTAATTTTTCTGAAATAAACACAAAATTTTTAGAAAACTAATTTTATTTATTATGTATAAGTTTTAATCAAAAACAACTTTTAATTTCATTATATGAGAAATTATGTATAACTAAAATTAATTTTTTTAAATAGTATATTTTATAAAATGAGAATTAAATTTTAAATAAGAATATAAAAATTGTTCTATGGTAAAATTTCAAGAATTTTCTGATAAAGTTAAATTTTTTGTGAAATGTAAAAAATTCCGTTAAAAATACATTATATCTTTTAATATATCATAAAAACACAACTATGGTATTAAAAAATTAATAAAACATTGTAAATAATCATGTATTATAATATAATAAAAATATATTATAAAATAATCTAAAAATATAAATTATAAATTATTTCATGATAAATATAAATATCACTTTTGTGATGATACAATACATGCACAACATTGAAAAAGTAATATTTTGTGTCTTATAGATATGAATATATAGGTAGAAAGTATTTTTATGATTTTATTATTAAATATAATTCATAAATTATAATTTTTACTAATATTAATAAATTATTTTACTTATATAAAATGAATCCCATCGAAATGAATGCTTAATGTTTCCAAAATGCCAGAAAAGTAAAATTAAAAAATTAAAAAATTTGTCTTAATATTGATATGAGTAAATATAAATAATTAATAAATGTAAAATAATATATTGATAATAATTAATTTAGCTTTATTGTGGTAATTTTTATTCATTTTTTAAATATTTAACAACTATCTTTAATTCTTATGCATCTCTGGCGCAGTTCTTGTTTAAGTAATAGAAAAATGAACAAAAGGATTCTATTTGAAATTATAAGAGCATTTAAATGACCCAAAAAGTTGGCAAAACCATATTGGATGAGTAAATTTTACCAATAATCACCCTTGAGTAAAATTTAGGATGTTTAAAATCCACTTAGATTACATTATGTCCCTTATAGTATTGTACTTAAATGAAAGTCAAACGTGTCACACTATTATTTTAATAATGATAACATTTTTATTATATTTATCTATAGAAGAGATGTTTGACCATAAGTCATATTTTTAAATATAATATATTTAAATAATTCATTTTAACAAATTTATAATTTTTATGGAAGAAATAAATACTATAAATTCTTACACAATGACGATGTAATAATTATTAAATTAATTGAAAATAAAATAAATGATATTAAAAAAATAAAAATAAATAGAATTTTATATAATTAAAATAATACATAAATTATATAAAAGACCATTACATGTCTTGGATATAATGAAATAATTTTTTATTCTAATTTTGTTCTTTGAGTTTATCTTTTTAAGGTGAATATTAATGAATAGTATCAATCTTGACAATAATGATATTTAATTGATATAAAAATTTATTAAATTGTTTAAAACCCATATTATAATAAATAAGGAAAATGAGATAATATATGGTTATATATAGAATCCCATATACATTTAGAGCCTATTTAGAAGATATATGGTCAGATATTTCATGGGTAATTACTATTAAAATCATTTAATATTATGTATAAAATACTTGGTTTGCTATAATTGATACAAGAGCATGTTATTTTTATTTTGTGGATTATGATAGGAATAAATTAATAAAATTTTTATGGATAATTCTATCACTGGGTATAACTTATATTTATTCACATATTAATACAATTTAAGATATAATTTTCATTTATAATTTTACCCTTCTCAGTTCATAGTCTCCTTTTAATATTCCCATTAGCCAAGTTTTCAAAACGTCACGAATGTTCACCTTAGTATGAATAATGAAATTTTGACAGTGAATTTTCAAAAGGGGGAAGAATGTAACAAATTTATACTTTAATGAAATGTTTATCTTTAAATAATTTTATTTCTTTTGTAGCTTGTGTGGCATAGAACAACATGCTAAAATAATCCATGATATAATATTAAATATTATTATTTTAATATGACTGATGTAACCAAGAAATAAAATTATAAGTTCTGAATAAAATAAAATATATTATTAAATATATATTAAGGTATTATTAAATAAAAATAAATTTATAAACTCTTATGAAATAAATACATAATTTTTAAAAATTTCATTTTATTCTTCAAATATTCATTTTAATTAAAAACAGGTTTCTATTACTATTAATGGAAAAATATGTACAATAAATTTTTTAAACTTTTAGAAAATTTATTTTATAAAATTATCTTCAATATTTAAATCATAATATCAAATCTATTCTCTGATGAAATATTTAGAATTTTCTATAAAAATTATTTTTTTTATGAACAGTAAAAAATATAGTGTTTTAAAAAACAAGTTATCATTTCGGATATCATAAAAATATATCTATGATATAAAGAATTTATTAAAATAATTAGAGACTATTATATTATAATATAATAACAATATCATAAAAATTATTCCATAATATATATATTATAAATTATTTCATAATAAATATAAAAATCATTTTAAGTTTTGACACAACGCCTACTTAACACTACCAAAGTCATATTTGGTTCAATATAGATATTAATTTAGGGGTAAAAAGAATTTTTATGGTATTAATTTTTAATATAATATATAAATTATTATTTTTACTTAATGTTTTTAATTTTTGACTAATATAACATGAATTATGTTCAAATAATTGTGCAATGCTTCTTCATGTGTAGTAAAGTCAAATTAACAAATTAAATAAGTAGTCTTGATATGTGTATGAGTAAATATTGATAATGAATACATATAAATAAATATAATTAGAGTAGTGAATTTAATTTTATGTCATAATTTATTATAATTTTTCAAAATGAAATAATTTCATTAAATTCTTATGTAACCCTATTTTAATGATTGTGAAAACATAATATAACCAATAAAATTGTTTTAATTTAAATTATTAGAATCATTAAATTAGTTTTTTACTAAATGAAATATGATAAGAAATTATAGACCATAAACACCAATGAGTCTAATTTAGAACCATTTAGATATATTTACATGACATTAGTTTCCTTAAATAAATTTATAAAAAATAATGTCAAACATTCCATTCAATTATTCTAACAAGTATAACATTTTTAATATATGGTTCTCTAGAAAAGATTTGTGACCATATATCTTATTTGGAGAGAAAAAATATTTAGATTATATATGGTAGTTAAATTTTATTTTATATATAATAAATGAACACCTTAAATTCTTACACAATGATGGCACGATAATTAGTAAATTATTAGAAGAATAAAATAAATAAAATAAATGATATTAAAAATATTAAAATAATTATAATTTGAGACAATTAACATCATAAAAAAATTAAATAGAGTAATATTACATATATATTGTATATTAAAATTAAATTTTTGAATTATAATATTTATTTTAGGATTTTAAATTCATAGTATTCAATAGTTTCAAAGTTGAAAATAATGATATTTCATGATTATACTATTTTATTAAAATGTTTTAAATTAATAAAAATAGTAAATAAATCTAAATTAGATATAATATGGTCAAACCATTAAAAACATTGTATATTTATAGTCTATTTAGAATCCTTTTTTTTCTATATTTGTCTTATTATATTTTCATATTTTAAGGAATTCCAAAAATGCCCCTCTCCTCAATTGTTAATGGAAAATCGTTCCATCACTTAATTTCATACCTCAATACTTATATGTTTTCCATAATCTACCATGTTATCTTATACACATCAATAGACGTGTTATATAGGCTCTTGTATTACTAGAATACTAATTTGATGTTCCTTAAGGGATCCTTCATTGATATGATATTCAAGAGGTAACATTCTTAAACCTCATCTCTTAATATTTATTATTCCTATAAATTCTCCTCAAATAATTAATCTACAAAAGAATAATAATTCATGTAAAATTTATATACTTTATTTTTATATATATAAAGGAATATTTTATTTCCATCCATTTTTATTATGTCCAGTTATTAAAATAAAGGAACCATTGTCCAAATTATGATGATTAATCATCTTCGCGGACAATGAGTTTTCATTTTATATTACCACATTCATGGAGGTAATAAAAAATTATCATGGTTAAATAATATATTAATAAGATTATTATAACTTATTTATGGTTCTCGAACAAATAAAGAGACATTATATTAAGTAAAGCAAAACATGTTTTCGATGGATGGAAAAACATCTAAAATAAACTAAATATTTATTATTAATGTTTTATCAAATGAATATTCCTCACGCAAGATTAAAAAAATATATATAAGACTATTTGAAATTATTTAATTTTATTAATAAAATTTAATTTCAACTCTTCAATATTATCTTCATTTAAAAAAGATTTGATAATTATGCACAAGTGATCCGTCCATGAAACCATGAAACGAACACGCATATAATGACGAAAATGATTTTATAGGTCATCAAAATAGTCATAAATGAACATGATAAAATTATAATAAATAAAATAAATATATTATAGGTGATTAATTATGTAAATAATTGATAAAATGTTGTTATCCATAACATTAAGTACAAGTGGAGAACACATTGGGAAATAATGTAATGGATATTTCTAAACATCCATATTTCCATTAAGTTACATTCCCCATCAATCCACATAAAAAATAAATTAATTATTATTATATATAGTTTATATATTTTTAATTTTTTATCCAACATATATAACTTGTTTATTTATTCTTCTATATTATGTCAATATACATGTATTAAAGTATCCATTCTTTAATCCTTCCAAAAATGCCGATTAAGGGGAAAATCCCTACTTTCTATTTTGATTTTAAATTACCACTCAATAAAATGTTTTAAAAATTATAGGATTAATAAAATTGTCTTTATTATTTGGAAACCATTTTATTTCTCAGATGGATTTATGTAAATTACTATTTTCTAACCCAATTTAAAGACTCTTTTCCTCTTCTATTAAAATTCTTCTTAAGTAGCACATTTCCAAGGTTACTTAACTTGTATTTTTATGTGTTTTCATATTATTTGGACATAATTTGTCAGGATATATAATTATGTTTCCTTTATGAATTTCCAAGTATGATTTAAATCTATTCTTCATGGATACCATTGTCATAGACCATTGATTTATTCCTTATGACATGATTACAATACACATTTCATTAAATGGGTAACATATATGTTTTTTCCTTATGTTTGATTATGTATATGGGAAATTATGAATTAACATATTATAATGGGTGAGACCACATATAATTCCAATTAATTATATAGTTTATAGTCTCATGGGACGTTATTTATGAGATTGTGGAGTAAACCTAATCCATTAGGGGAATTTGTTCACCGTGTGATAATGTATTATAAGTTATCCTCCAAAAATGATTTTGTCATATTTTATATTACTGAAATATTCCAATATTTAAATGAAAATATGATTACATTCTCTATATTATATGTTTCCATATGTTTGTTCATGATCTATACCCTTTCTGTTATCACATTATGCCTTATAACTCATGTTGTATGAATCAATCCCATGTTTATTCTCTGATTAGGATTTTTATCTCACACATATTTTCTAGGTATTCCATAGGTTATCCAATGATGTTATAAGAGAAAAAACGAGATAATATTTCATTATAGACTTTAATAAAAAGTATTTTTATTTTTATTAGATGTCTTTTTATAATTTTCCTCATATTCCAAATACAATAAAATTTTCAAACGTTCATTTGTTTGAATGAAAATTAAATTTTATACATAAAATAATGTAATAATATGTATAAAAGAATTTGTTTTCAAACTATATATATTCATTATTTTTTTACCATCATCTTATTTGTTTTCTAGGTGTAAGTTAAGAGTTAATCCAATTTTACTCTTAAAAACAATATTTTTCTAAAAGGTTGTTTTATCTCATTTTGTGCACTGATATTAAAGTTTAAATATGTCACTTTTAGAAAATGTATTTAAAAAAATGAACATAATTTTATAAATAATCATATCAAAATTTTATTTTATTTAATTTTTATAATTTTTTTAACAAATATTTTTTATCATAGACTAGTGAAATATACTAGTTTTTATTAAAAAACGCATTTTCAATAAAATAATTTACAAGAAACATATTATTGTAATATTTTGATAAATAAAAATTAGTTAATATATATATAATTTAATTTATAGAAATCAATTTCTCAATTAATTTTAATAAGAAAACATTTTAATCTTTTGAAATATTAATCTTAGGAAAACCAGTTTGTAATCATGTTTATGAGATTAATTTGAAATTTATTTTTTCCACTTATGTGAATATAACTATATAAAATAGTTTTTAAATTAGGACTTAGAATAATTTATATTTTATAATAAGTAATATTTAATTTCATTCCATAAATAATAATAAAATTAGTATAAATTAATAGTTGTGATTAAGGTTAAAATAGGATTATTGGGGGTTAAACTAAAACAATAAGGGGTAATATGACCTATAAAATTTTCTGAAACCATTTCATGGAATAATTCACACCATATAACCTATAAAGTTCTATAATATCCCATTTATATTTTATTTCTTATTATTCAAATGGTTACACCTTTTTCTTTTAAAAAATTTGAACTATGTCACTCACCTTACTTATAAAAGGAAACCCCTCTTATCTCCTCAAAACACCTTCAAATAAAGTTGGATAAATTTATAACTATTCAAATATATTACATAAATCAATAAAAATGACTTATATCCATTATATTTATCATAAACCTATCCCATAAACCATTTTGCTGTATATTAATGAAAGAAGTATGAAGAAGTTGTATCATGCCTAACCGAGCATCTTTATTTTAATTATTCTTCCACCCCATAAAATATTATAAATTTATAATGATATAATAAAACAATATCACCCATATACATGTATGTTATTAGGTTAATAAAATAAAATATATCAACCCATTCTTCTATCAAATGGGATAGAAAATTTTTATTTGTGTGTACGAAAGACTATCGCCTCGTGAACTGAAGCTTTTCATTTTCCATCACCACCTGTCACATATGGATATAATGATATATTTATTCATTAAATTATAAATTTAAATTTTTATAATAATTTTATAATAAAATTTCAAAAATACCTTATTACATTCTAATGTATTGGAAAATAACAATGTTGCTCGTGTGTACGGTGAACAACAACCTCACTAAAAGTTGTGAAGTACATTTTTTTATATTTTAATTGATTGGTAATAAAGATAAATTAAATGAATATATGTTATATTTTTAATAAATATACACATATATAATTATTATATTTAATTAACCTTATTAAATTCATTTTTGTGGGGGATATGATACCCTAATTCGTGTTTACAATGGACAACCACCTCAAAAAGTGATGTGACTAATTTTTCACTAACACTTTTAATGAAAGTTAATTATTGTAAATTTAATATATATATATATATATGTGATATATTTTATATCAAAATTATTATTGAATGTTTATATATTATATCGCCTACTTTCTTTTCCATCATTGAGAAAATGGAAACAATATTCATGCATACGTACGACATACCATCACCTTGAATGGTGTATTTAATTTCCAATCTATAAATATAATGGATTAAAAAAATACAAATATACTGAATATATATAATATTTATATCATATTAAAATGTGTTAATATTATGTAAACCTGATCAATTCACTAGGATGAAAAATATAAAATCCTATCTTATATGAGAAACAATGCAGTTTTTACTCAAAACATGATTTTAAAAGTGAATTGATAATAAAAAGGAAGTAAATGGTCAAAATTAAATCAATATTTAATGATATATATAGATTTATGGTTACTTAATTGATATATAATAAATTTATATTTATAATTATAGAGTTTCAAACACATATGAATAAATTTTAGACATAAGGTAATTGATATTTATCTCACATTTATTTAATGTGTTACAAATTCCATATTCAGCAATGACTCTTTTTTGGGGTTTATATATTAAACCTGAATGTATTTTATTATTATTAACCTAAAGATTAGGTTGATTGTGAATTCCATATTAGGATGTCACTTTCAAAATGTTTATGGTTTCAATGTTACCGTTGAGATAATCCATTTTATTCTAAATTTATATTCTTTGAGACATATGTTGTGTTATGAACCTATAATATTTTACGAGGTGTACATAAAACCCCCTTTACATGTAATATTGTGAAATTATTTATTATAATATTATTATATTTTTCAATAAATGTTGTTAACTAATTGATATTATAATTCATAGTTACCAATGTGGACAGGTTTTAGGACATAATTTCATCGTTTATCAAGATTGTTTATGTTTATGATTTTTGTCATTGAAATTTTATTTTACATAACTTGATAAACACATGAATTTTCTTATCATAGGGTTATTTCATGAGAGTACGTCTTTTCCCTCCATTGTTTCTCATTATTTACTCAATAGTTCAATATATTGTTTTAAAGAAATATCATATTTAGTTTATCTTTTTAACGTTTCGTATAAGATCCTAGACATTGTCATTTCCAGGAGACTTAAAAACTCATCTCTAGGTTAGTTTCAGCAGAGAAACATGTGTTTATTCATGGGTGAAGCATTCAAGGGGTGGTTGGCATCGCTAGTGAGCTCATCCCTCACCTTCACAGGCGTACAACAGGATCTAATGTTATATTCCAAATCGGCATGATCAAAGAGTATGATAATATTTAATGAATTTTTATAATTCATGACATTGGGGGATTCATGTTCCACGAAAGGTTTTTCAATCTCTGTTTCAGGTGTTACTACTCCCCCTTGTTTTTTTATCACTTATGGAGTAATGTTTCGGTTTCTTTAAATCTATCCGGGGTGTTCGGTAGGGGGATCCTCTTTCCCCAAGTCTCCTCATTTTTTCCCAAGGCACACTATCCAGGAACCTGATCCTAATCTTGATGGAGGAAAAAATGAATCCAATCTGTGGGAGATAGAGTGCAGAGAGTATTTCCCATTTTATGTTTGCTGCTAATATCTTGATTTTCCCGAATGGTAGGCACATATCCCTATTCTCTCTTTTAGGGATCCTATCCAAATATGGAGGTCCCAATGTAAAATGTATTAACATCTCAAAAATTCATATCTTTATATCCTAAAAATTACCAGCTAGTTGATGTCAAGACATTCAAGAAATCATCAGATGCCACCAGAAATAGCTTCCTATCATTTACCTTGGGGTTCTGATTTCTTGCGGTCACATACTTAAACAAAAAATTGATGATATTCCAGAGTGACTTATGGGAAGTATCTTCAGTTGTGAGAACAATCTATCGTCATTTGGAGGGCGAGTGATGAAGATCAAAAGTTTTCTCACATCTATACTGATTCATGATTTCTCTATCATCAAACACCCGAAAGGAATGATTGAAGAGATAGAGAAATTTCTCAACACCATTCTGCAGGATGTGAAACGGGAAGGACGTAGACACTGGGCTTCATAGAAGTGGCTAGCTAGACCAGTTTCTGAAGGGGGAGTGTGTCTTGGGGACAATCAAGAGTCCATTTTGAGAATGCAAGGCCAGATGGCTTGAGAGGTTATTACAGGGGAGAGGCTAATGGAAAGGTTATTCAATGCACGCTATGGTCCATATAAAGTAGCTAGACAACATATGCCAATGGGTTTGGAAAGGTGCATGATCTCCCATATCGAGACTCTGTCCAGCCACACTCGATGGGTCCTCGATAGAGGTAAGATTAGCTTCTCGGATACTAATAAATCTGGGGAAATTCTTGCCTACAATGGCTTCCCCTCCCCGATAATTTCCTTTAGCCAGGCTAGTAAAATGTATGAGCAGATACATGTGACATTTATTCCCCAACAAATGAGTTTTTTTCAAAAATATTGTTTTGAGTGATGAGACAGATATTTTCTGCTTTACTGGGTCAAGTTCTGGCAGGTATAATGCCTGGGATTAATGGAGGATTCTCCCGACGGATGATATTCTGGCTGAGGAAACATCAACAACATTGTGTAATGAATTACCTATGAGAATGAGTTTCTTTCTATAGAGGATCAGAAATAAGGTAGTTCCAATGAAGGATAATATCTAATGGAAGGGTATATCCATGGCCTCTCGATGCCACTATTGCGAGAGCCCAAAGAATTAGTCGACGCACCATCTGTTTTTCAAGGCCAAGGGGCCTCCTATTTTTGGTCCTTATTCATCCCACCTCCAAACATTGATAAAGATTCCCACTCTCTATAGGAATGTATGAAGGAGTAGTTTCGGGATACAAAGTATAGAACTATGGGATGCACATCATGGATAATTATCCTTTTTCCACTTTTTGTGTGAGTTCAGAGGAATGGAATCAGGTTTGACTAGGGTCTAAGAGATCTATTCAATGCTGTCAGATGCGGTTAAGATCAACCATCGTTGATTTTTCCTATCTAGTTAAATGAGGGTACACATCGGCCACAACATGAAACCTTATCAACCATCCACATATACAGATCAGAGGAAGTGGATGTTGGGTTAAGTGGTAGCCCCCAGATAGCAGTTTGAAACTGAACATCAATGTCTACTACATGGTGGGGGTTATGAGAGGTGGTGGGGTTCATAGTGATTCATGGGGATCAGTACATGTTGCATTCAGTGGTTACTATAGTCCGGGTGACTCCTTGGGTGTGGAGGTTCGAGCTCTGTTTTAAGGTTTGACGGTATGTAGGAGTTGGGGGCTTCAAGAGAAGGAGATTGAGTCAGACTCAAAAGTCCATGTGATGGACTTACAGGGTTGAGGGGCTATTATATGGGCGCTGCATATCTTATATGTAGATTTAAGGAAGACACCAATCAAGGTAGGAATGTTCATCATAGTTGGAGGGCGACCAATTGTGCGGTGGATACACTGGTTCGCATGGGTTGGCAGGATGATGAGCTAAGGGTTTATATTGGTCTTAACTCTTTTACCATTGAGTGTATCATTGTAATACGAGGGGATTCCCTCAGTCTGCATCATTTACACCCCCCGTGAAGGGTTTTCCTCATGTGATTTTCTTTGTTTCCGTTTATTTTCCTCAATAAAAAATAAATTTCCAGAGAATTAATCTCTTTGTTTGAAAAAACATTTCTTCCTCCATAACCATATTTTATAAAAAAGTTTTCAGTTTTCTTTGAAATTATATAGTGTATTTATTAATGAAATTTTAAACCATTATTTAAATCTTACAAAAATAAATAAAAAGGAATATTCATGTCATTTTCCAAACAAGGAATTTTTTCTTACAAAAAATATGAAATGAATATTCGTTTTAATGAGTAAAAAATGAATTGAATTTCCCATCATCAGGACCATAAAAAGATTTAAATATTAAATTATATGTTTCAAAGTTAATTTTTAAATGAATGTATTTTCACTATATTTTTTACATTTTAATGATTTTGAAATTGAGAAAAAAATTCTTCAATGATTTTTTATAATTGATTCTTAACGATACATTATTATGTTTTCAAGGTTATTTTCAATGAAAAAATATTAGATTTTTTTTTGTTTTAAAATATTTTTTTTCAAAGTTGAAATGTTATTTTCTTCATGGAATTTCAAAGTAATCGTTCAAATTCTTTTTTTATCTCATAGGACAAACTGTGATTCTATTTATGATATCTTGGGGATAATATTGAATGATACCAACCATATTATTCTTATAGATGGTCGATGTTAAGGTCACTCTTATTTTTATGAAACCCATTTATTTTTCATGGGTCAGTCCTTTTTCTCCCTCCAATACATTAAGAAAAATAATTATTTTTTTGATAGAAATTTTGGAATAAATTTGATGGGATTATTCCACTAAGGAAAATAAATTTGTCCAGATCTATAACTGTAAACAAGTTATATGTCCTGATCCACTATGTTGGTTGTCTCTATATATATTATTGATATATGAATTTTTTTTCAAATTTATGATGGTTCTAAATTATTATGACATGGGTTTATTGTTCATGATATATTAATGACGATTTATCTCTCTTATGGGTCATGTTTTCTAAAATTATAAAGTTATATTTCACGTTTAATGATTATGATTTGAAACAAGTTGGGTATGAACTACGTATGATATGGTGATTCCAATTTTTGATGGTAAGAACTATATATTTTTAAAGGGTGGATGTTTCTTCTATTAGAAATGCATAGGGTAGTTCTCCATTAGGTTTAAAACATGCAATTATTGGTATATTCAAGTGTGTCTAAGATGTATTATGACTTTAGGAGCCACCATTTCTATCATGGGAGGAATCAAAAACTTGAATAGTATGTGGTGGGGTGTTTAGCTTTTCAATATGTAAATGTTTAATACCGTTTTCATATAGGTTTATTGCAGCCTCTAGATGTCTCTATTTTGAAATGGTGATACATTTATATGTATTTTTCATAGCATGTTACCATAGTTTTTTGGAGGATGTGACATAGTATTAGTGATTATAGACAGACTAATGAAGTCAACGAATTTTCTAGAAATTCATGAACTGGTTTTCAAGGTTTTATTAGAATGGTTATATCTGGATGACGTAATTAGGATTCATTTGGTAATGAGGGCCATAATTTTTAATTTGGATTCTCATTTTACATCCCATGTATCGAGAAGTATACAACATGAATTTGGATCAAATTTTTTCGACTTCAATGCTTTTAATCCCTAAATAGGCAGATAGAAATAGAAGATGATCCAAATAGTAGAGGATATAATACGATCTTGCCGAATGGATTCATTATGACAATTGGTAAAAAAACTACCTATTTTTTATTTTTCCAATAAAAACAACTAACATTCATCCATTAGACAGAAATCATTTGAGGTGAGAAATGGTAGGCCCTATCATTATCTATTATTTTGGATAGAGATTTTGGAATTAATGGTTATTGGTCTTGATATAGTGAACATAACAACTAATAAGACATAAATGGTTTGGGAGTGTATAAAATCAAAACATGACCATTATAAATCTTATTCTAACCATAGATGGAGGCTGATTTAATATTAGGATGGAAACCATGTGTTTTTATAGGTGTCCCATCATCGGGGCTAGTGAATGATTACTAGAGGGAGTAAAATTTATTCCGAGTTCATCTGGCCCGTTGATTTGTTGGAGCATGTTGGTGAGGTGGATTATCAGTTGAAAATTCCACAACAGCAATAAAATATCAATTACATCTTCCACGTGTCCCAACATCATTGGTATCTTCCTGATTATTTCCACATCATTTATAGGGACGAGTTGGATATCAAGGATAAAACATCATTTTTAGAGAATCCAATAAAGATCTATGTTTTTTGAGAAATATTGTTGCATGAATAAACCATTATATTGTTTTTTGTGTTCTGTAGTAATGGTGGATTAGAGAATAGTACATGAGATCTTGATATATATATGCTTCAACAGAACCCGTTTTTTGAGTATTTTCTGGTTATGATTTTTTTTAATGACGTAACACATAAATGTTCCTGATCTATTTGATATTACATTTATTTTACTTGTTGAATGTGTTATATTTTAAATAATTTAAAGATGGGAAACCACATTCCCATTCAAGATATGTTATATTGATGAAACTTTTTAAATCTGCATTGGTGAGATAGTAAAGGCCATGATGGATAATAATATGATATGAAGGGTGTACTCCATTGATTTTTGTGGATGATAAAATGTCATGTTAGGGATGTGATAGTTTTTATCATCGATTAATGCTGTTAAATGGTGGTAGTTATTGGATTGTAATGATATCCCAATGAGGTATTTCATGGGATGGTTGTTCAAACCCTTCCCTTTACATTATTTAGTTTTGTTTTGATTCTCTAACAAAATAAACATTTAATAGGTATCTAATATAACAACCTATGTCTTGTTGGCCTACAAATATAAAAGGTTGGGAGTTAAAGGTGTTTAGATATGTTTATAAGAGTGTTTGGTGATGATTATAGATGAAATTATTCTATATATGGTTTCTCATGGAGTGAAAATATTCTCATGGTTTGAATGGGGTGTTCATTGATTTAAATCTAGTGGTCTACAAATTAATGTCTTGGAAATGGAATTTTATGAAAAAATAACTAACAATGTAAAATAACAATTGATAACATTAATGAATTTGAGTTTGAAGAGCATTGTAATTTGGATGATAATAATAAAGCATTTAATTAATATCATTCATGACTTGAACTAATTTCATGACCTAAAATGGATAGCATCACCAATACTCATGGTATGAATTGGTGTTTCAAGTCTTGAATGCCTCTAATTCCATCCTATTTATAAATTCTATTGTAATATTTAATCTATCTCATTATTCTATAGTTTATGGAAAACCCTAGAAGATTTTGGAGGATCCTCCATTCACATTTACCTTTGTTTGGTCTTTATCGTTAGGTGTTTGATATTCAACACTCTATTGTGAGTCCCCCTTGTTTAATCTTCAGTTCTATTACTGTCCTATGGACTCTCAATGGTTCTATTGTTTTTATTTTGATAATAGTTAACATATTATTTTTATGATCCCATAGTGTATTTTAGATTGATCTCAGGTTTTCCCGTATTCTTATTCCATTCCAATACTTTCTTCTTCACTGGGATTCATGTGTTGATTTATAAATCATACTCGATATTAAGGATCCTAATTCCCAATCATTATATGTGAATGTGGGTAGATTTTATTCCTTTAACTTAATTTTGGAGAATAATATGTGCCCTACTAATAAAATAATTAATTAAAAAGAAATTAAATTTAATGGGAATTGGGGTATTCACATGTGTTTAATACTTTTGTGATATTTCCAATGAGATAATATATTCTTGTCACTATGTTATAAAATCATTGTTATTGAGAGATTTTATTATTCTTTAGTTGAAATTATTATTAAAATCGATTTGATTTTAACATTTGATACCACCATAGATAAATGTATATAAAGATTTATATTTTAATGAATTGTTCACCCATAGAAATATGAAAATATATTATAGTACCCACTGTAATACATGAGTTAATGTGATTAAACCCCATTGCTGAATTAAAATTTTCATTAAATTATCTTGAATACAATTTAAAACATTGTGTTGATTTACTTTTTATGTTGTATTGAGTTATGAGTTTGAACCATTTTAGGGATTATACAGTGATGGTGGTGACATGTATGTGTGGGGAATGTGTTGGGACGTGAAGAGATGGTTGGTGGGTCTGAGATATATTATGGGAAGATGTACGGTTGATGGATTATAGTTTTTATTTTGAGATAGTAGGTTTATATTAATGTATTATAATGTTATATATTTTTTTATGATGTATTTTAATGGGTTACATGTTACGTGTTGTTGTTTAGGGTAGTTTTCCTTTTATCCATGTATTAAATTTGAGATACTGAATCTAAAATTACCTAGTCCGGTAAATGAATATGCATGGGATGGTAATATATTTATAAATGGGTAGAAATTGATGTGTGGTAAATATATTAAATGAATTGAATGATAAATTAATTGGTTGTGTTAATGTAAAATATTATTTCAATGTATATTGGTGTTAGTGGAAATTCATTAATCATGGAAATGGAGGAACCTATAATGGAATGTGAAATTGTGTTGTTGTTTTGTGGCCTGATTCATTTATTGGATGTAGAAGTTGTCATGAATTTTGTGAGGTGCAATATTTCTTATGTAGATTATTAAAGTGATGTTGATATTAAAAAATAGAATGTGTATTGTGTACAAATCATTTAACTTTTATTTTTATGTATTTTTAATATAAACCTTTTATAATTAGGTTATCCTTACAAACACCCAAGCATTTTGGGTTTTGGGAGTTTTTCATAACATCAATAGTGTTAGTGAATCAAATGGTTAGCTACACCCTTTCCCTAGGTTTTAATAAGTAGTAGAGGTGATGACATTGTTTGGTGTTAGAGATCCCTCATTGATGATATATTTTTGTTTGAGATCACCCAGCGGTGACATGTTGGTGTTACATATCACATAGTTATGATCCGTATTTGATACGATGTGCGGGTCATGCATTGTATGTGGAGGGAATGGAGTTGATTTTTTCCATACTCATGATACCCTATATCCATAGTTATGAGGATGAGGTTGTGACATAATTATTACTCATGATAGCACCATATAATAGACCATGTTAGGGTGGGTAGGTAGGGATGCATCATGATTTGTATTAGAGATTCATAGATATGTGTTGAGATATACCTAAAAGGGATGGAATCATATGCCTTTTTATGTTTGGTTGTGGGGGAGGAAAATAAAAGGATGTATGGTTGTGGGGAACATTTTTTATATTCTATGATGTTATGTTATCATATTTCTGTTGTTATTTAGTGACCATTCCATGATGATACAGGATTTGGTTAGTTAACCTATTTGGGTGAATTTCTGTTCTACCATTTATTCACTAGTGAATTAGTATTCTCTTTTCACCAATTTATAAGAGGCCTTCAGTATGATCCTACTAATTATACATTCTATGATCATATTAAACATATAAAAAAATAGATTCCAAGAGTACTGCATTGGCCAAACTAGACATTACTATCTTGGACATTGAGGTGTCTATTTGGCCA
Organism: Viscum album; assembly: GCA_963277665.1. Classification (NCBI taxonomy): domain Eukaryota; kingdom Viridiplantae; phylum Streptophyta; class Magnoliopsida; order Santalales; family Viscaceae; genus Viscum; species Viscum album. Next base: position 939,723,324 of record OY728153.1, read on the forward strand.
TTTCCATAGGACTTGTCTTTTAGGTTATTTATTTCGATATTTTTATTTATGTTTTTTTGTTATCGTTCCTAAATTGTGGGATTGTTTTGGATTTCATTTCTTTAATGTGATATTTTATTTGTGTATCCAATCTAATGATCCCTATTATATTAAATAGGGTAGTTACTTCCATATGTGATATTTTTATACTCTTGGTTATAGTTTCCAACATGGGGCCAATTAGAGGTGGGACTTAGGGGTCATTATCACTCTTGATTCCTTGTTGGCCTAATATGGGTACCATTAGAGGGAGTGGGTCTTCATAATATATATATATATATATATATATATATGATTTTAAAATGGATGATTTAAAATATTTACCAAGATTAAATAACATAGATGTAATATTTTTTAGGGTTTATATTAATATTATATGATAAATACGTAGTTAGAGGATTATGAAGTGATATTTAATGTGGTATAGAGTTTCTCAGATTTCTAAGTTGCATTGTATTTTTTCTAAGAAATGCAGTAATTTAGTGACAATTCCTCACATACCGTTTTCATGATGAGATGATATATCAATGGGAAGAGTGTCAATATCTTTTTTTACCTAGGTATCTACTAATGACTCGTTAAAAATAAACTGGTACCAAATACATTGATCTTTTAGTGAGAATTTTTTGTATATTATTTTCTATTTCAATTAAATTATACACTTTTCTAATATCCATATATGATAAAAATGAGAAGTATTGAGAAATTCATTTTTGGGATATGTATTTAGGAAAAATTAATAATTTATTCCATTAAAAAATATTCAATCAACCACAATGAAGAAAACAAGGTCGGGGACAATATCTCAGCCCCAAAACCGAAAAATGCACAAAAAATAGTACCCCCTCATCCGAAATCATAAAATACAACCAATCAATATAGGAACCACTATTTCCAATATGATGGTAGAAAAAATCCTAAAAAATAAAAATAAAACTTTTAAAATTGATTAAAGAGGCCTAAATAGAAAATATAAACTATATATCTTAGAGGGAAAAAACAAAATATATTGCCTAGATGAAATGATTCCCCAAAACACAAACCCAAACAAGGATATATTTTCAAACAAATAATATGAAAACGATGGTTTTAATACATTCAATACTTAAATAAATCTATCCTATAGTTCTCATATTATGGAATTAATATTTGATGTAAGTCCCCCACATATTATAAAAACCCAACATAATTTTGGAATCAATGATTATGTTTATGGTGAAGAATACCATGCCAATCCACTATAGCAGGCCTATATCCATTCCTTATAGTTCAAAAAACACAAAAAATACTACCAAAAACCATGTTAGATAGAAATTTGGAAACAACTATTCATACACTCCATACAAAAGCTTTAACCCACATAATTATTAGTTATAAAAAATAAAACAATATTAAATGAGGATTTATTTATATAGTTCACAAGTAAACTAAAATTATTGTATAGTGTTTTTAAATATAATGTGGAAGAATGTAGTGAGTTGGAAGTAGGTAGTAGTAACATAACCCACGGAGTGTTGACTCATTGAATGCTGTGAGGGGAGATATATATAGTAATAAAATTCATTATACAAAATAAATAAATTTAAAATATTAATTTTGTTAGCAATATATTTTGTTCATAAAAATTCCCTCTCAGGGTATCTAAGGATGTTCTCATAAGACTAGTATTTCCCATTAAATTTAAACTATATTCTATACGTATTGTTTTCATCTCATATTACATATTTTATTCGCCTTTAAATTCTCTAAATTCTCATTCTATAAGAAACAATAAACATAAATTCAGTGGATTATTTGGGATTCAACACACTCTCCATCACCCTCACACTCATATAAATTAAAAAATGAATAAATAGATGAATAATTATGTAAAATTCAATGAATAAAGAAATTTAAGACTCAATTAACATGTTCTATAATAGTAATGATCATCACCATCATTAATCAAAAAATAGTTCCTCAACAAGGATACTTAATACAATGAAGAATGAGAGAGTAAAAATATATCACCCATGTTGATGATCAACCTTTATTCGACATGGGTTTTAAAAACTCCTCTTAATAGAGTGATTAATGGAATAAGTTAATCAAAATAGTTGGAATGATATTAATAATCGATGACTGTGGGTTTTTGTGAATAGAAAAAAGGTATATATATGTTTTTTGGAATGAATACATGTAGATGGAATACATATTAGATGTATTGGCCTATTAAAAATTAAATAATTCATCAATGTTTTTACCAAAAATATAATTTGATCAATTGTATATAATTTCCTGTCTTATATTTACTAATAAACTCTATTAAACACAATATCCAAAAACATATAGACAGTACCATGAGGATTCTCTCTAATCGATGTTCATATGGAAGAAACACTGAATTAATGAGATCTCTTTAATAATCCTCTGTTAAAAACCAACTTACATATGCAATCTCCATTACAAACTACCTAATTATAGAAACTGTAATTATATGAATATATTATAGTCATTTAAAAACAACCTAAATGTATTTTAGTTGAGGTAAAAGCATCTCATTCAACATCATTAGTTCCGTCATAAAGTATTGATCAAATTATACTTAAATGTAATCCTGTTTTTGGATTAGTGTGTACAATATAAATATATCTGATATAACAAACCAGGGAAATACCCAAATAATTACAATTTCTAGCTAGTTTATGGGTAACAATCCACCATAGTAATTATTTTTTTCTTCATCTTCTCTATTTGGGTTGATGATAACATGTGTCATATTATCGAAATAGAGTACATGAAGTAATAATAGAATATCAATTACATAACCATATTCTAAATTTTTAGAAAACATATTTTTATGGACATTTATAATGATATTCTAGGTTACCCAAGTGTCTTTAAATTTAGGTGTGTCACTTTTTATGTATGAAAAATCATGGTTCCAACACCAATTTCTACCTAGTGAGATTTTGTAGCCCCCATATTTTTTACTTATACAATGTAAGATTTATAGATGGATGAAATTATTGTTAATATGACACATTTATCCCTTCACTATCTAGAGATGTATTTCCCCATACTTCTTTTATGAATCCTTTAGGATGATCATTCCAAACCTATTCAATAATTTACTTTATATATTTACATTGACCCATCTTTTCCCATGTTTCTAAAGAATAAAATTTCCCCCAATAAAATGTCTAAAAAAAATTCTACAATTTTAATTCATAGGGTACCTACAGAGTTTGGATTGACTATTAAGGGTTGAAATATATTTTACTTATCACATAGCTTTATTTTTTATTTTATGTGTTCATTCCATTTTCCATGTTATTCCTAAAAAGATGATCATTTATCTAAATTTACTCTGACATAGTGTCATCCAATAATTATATTCTCATATATTTTATCCTTCACCAAGATAATATTAACCTATATATGTCCAAAAAACATTTCTAACTAAATTTATTTTAAATGGTCTAAATTTATGGGGAAAATTTTTGAATTATTTTTTATATTCAATATTTTTTAAAACAAAAATTGGTATCATATTTATGAAAATAGAAACAATAATCCAAAATTTTAATTAATTTTTTTTAAAAAACAATGAATAAAAATTGTGAATAAGTGTTATTATCATTTAAATAGTTTATATATAATTTTTTGAATTTTTATGAGTATTGAAATGAAATAAATCTGGTTATGAATTACGAATATAAAATTTTATGGTAGGATGTGGAATAGTTTTAAAGAATTTTTTTAACGATGATTTTGATATGAAAATAGATAAAATCAATGTTATATTTACATTTATACCTCTAAATTTATTGATGTTTTAGGGGGTAGTTTTCATTTGAATATAGGAATTTATAGATGATTCATCAATAATTTATGAAAGATATTATTAATCCTATGTTTAATTTCAATGAAAGATGTGAATTTAAAAATTAATAAAGAATGTTTTGAATCTTTTAAAAAACATTAAAAAGAAAAACTAAACAATAATAAGAAAAATAATGAGATGTGGAATTTTTTTTAAATAAGGTATTATTATAGTTAGATTTAATTTGTTTTTTACTTTCTAAATAAAAAAATTAGAAAACATTTTATTTCCAACTCCATCATGTTACATAATAGTGACAAGATGAATTATACCAACGGTTGTAGTGGATGACATAAATAAATTAGGCATTACTTTATTTGGTAAAAAATAATAGTTTACATAAACAATTCATCTTAAAAATAGTTTATTAAAATGAAATTTGATAATATATAGTTGATGTGGTGTTCCCTTCTCCAATAATAATTTAATCTTGAGATCAATGATATTAAAGGGTAAGAAAATCAAGTGGAATATTATTTTTCCAGGATTTATTATTTAGTAGTCTAACATATAAACGCAATTAATTTTATCTTCCATTAAAACTCTTTTATTATCAATAAAAGTTGGTCTTCTTAGTATTTAGTGATTTTCTATTCTCATATAGTCGGAAAAGTACATAAATGAATGTAAGGGTGTCATGGCACATGCCTTCCCAGACCATTAATTTTCTAGATTTTAGGGAGTTTTTTAGAGTCTTTACCTATTTTTCTTATATATTCCATTATTAAATTATTATTTTTATCATCTGGTAGGTAGGTAGGTCATGTAGTAAGTAGGCACTTTCAATTGGTTTTTCATGTTGTAGGTTGGATGGTTGTTTAGTCTATTGGAATAATCTGTTGTTTGTTTATGTGGTTGGGTGGTTGTTTTTGTAGTTGTTTGGGTCAGACAAGTATTTTTTCGAGTGTTTTGAAGGTAGGTAATACTTCTTGTAGGAATATTAATTTATTTGTTCTCACTACTATTGGAATCGACTCTATGGCAATATAAACAATGTGAATCAGTAATAAGGCTAGATCAACTACATGAATCTGATACAAGATTAGATCAGATAGGCGAATCAACAATATAGATGGATAAAATACACAAATCATAAATTTGAATCACTTATTTCAATTGGTTACATTAAACGTTTGGATATATGGGGATTTCTGCTACGTATAATTGACCATGTAGAGTTTTCTATTAGTTATGTACAAATGGACATATTGGTCTTGCATTGGTGTGAATCAGGAGAATAAAAGGTTCACTTCAGCTATTATAATTAAATCATTTATTTTCAATTATGATTTATTCTATAAAGAAGTCCTACCATATAGAGTTTAAAGATATATTTAGTAATTTGTTCATTAAATATGTTGTGATTTGAAATTTTGATCGTTATGTATCTATTGACTAAAAAAATAAATTTCCCATCATTCCTTCCTGATATGTTTATCACGAGACTAGAGGCACCAAATCCCATCCCATGGACTCATGGAACCCTTGTTTGGTTGGTTTGAGTTTTTTATAATAATGATATTGTCCTGTTCACAACCACTATTTCAGTGAATCAAACCACATAAATCTTCCTCGATGTTAGAGATGATTCATTTCACAACTATTGTATCATGGGAGAGGGGATATACTTATTTTATCTTTTATAAGTAATATATATAGACTAATAAATATTAGTAATTGAAGTTATTCAAATTTAATTGGTAGCATAGTTGCATTTAATGTTTTTATTGATTTGTTATTATTGTGTTGTTGTGATTATACAACCTAAATACTGAACTACAAATCATGGTTGTATGGGGATTCATTTACATAGTATATGTTGAGATATTAAACCATTTTGTGCGTTGTGTCCAATCACCATAAATTTGAAATTTTTTAATTACTTATATTTTGATACTTATATAATTTCCCCATGATTATGAGTTTGGTAAAATTTCCCCTAAAATAAATAAGTGGAAATAATAAAAATCCATTGATAATTCTACAAAATTTTATATAATGTTTTGTGATGTTTACTCATGTTGTGGGGTGGTGATATACAATTTTTGTGTAGTTGAGGCTTGTGATGATGATAAGGGAGATGCAGTGTTGCTGGTGGACAAGCGAGGTGATAGTTTATTTGGATGTTATTATGGGAGGATAGGATATGTTTTTCTGTTTTATTGGTTGGAAATGTGATGGGTTCGATTGGAAATTATCTGATGTGTCAATGTGGTGGTTTTTTCGGTCATTCTATATTGGGGTAGTGATCTAAGGTGGTATGTAATGTGGATATGAAATAGTGGTGTTGGGGGTCGGTTGACTGGATGATGTTGATGTGATATTTTTTTTGTGATATTCTTTGATGAATTTTGATATTTTCATGTGTATTTATGGAATTAGAAATTTTTTGTGATATATGGTGATTAGTTTTGTTAATTGAATTGAAAAAATTATTAAATAAAATAAATGAGGCTAGATAATAGGACTTGGTTTGGATTGTAATGAATAGTGTGATGTGGGTAGTGGATTGTATTTGTTACATGATTTTATACATTTAGATGTGGTAGTTTAAGTGTAAATGTTGTGATTTGGTTAGTAAATTGTTGTGAACCCCTTTTGATTTCTATATACATCCCACTCATATATAGAACTTTTTTCTGACACACCATATATTCACATGGGGTTATTTTTCACAATATATTGATGATGAGGATGGATGGATAGATAACTAATATTTCCCAATCTATCTTCCTGGAGAGTAAATATGCATATAATGTGATGGAAAAAGCAGTTTTTGTTCACTATATGATGGACTATGTGTCTTGAGGTGATATTTGGTGTGATTGTACTATGGTGAGGTGGCCTAGGATGGATTGGGTGAGATGTGATGTGACTATGATCTGGGGTAGTGGTATTTGTTATTTGAAAGATATTAGAGCACTAGTACATACAATGTTTGGTTGTGATATAAGTAAATATGAGGGAATGTGGTTCGAGGACAACTTTATAATCATGATTATTATTATATTATTATGTATGTCTTGTGATATCCATTTTGTTTTCCAAGGTGAGGTTGTAAATGGTTAGTTGACCTGTTTAACAGCTGTTGGTTCCAATATTTTCCCATAGGTTCATTAATATGTTTCATTCACATGTGCATGAGTGAATTTGGTTTTACCATACAATATATATATATTCTCACAAAATTTATATAATTTTTTACTATTTTGTAGGAGTATTATGTTTCTTATTCTTGACATTACTATCTCATATCTTAGGATAGTATTTGTGTCACTGCATTAGTTTTTCTTTTGGGTATTTATATAGTTTAATTTTACTTATATTAGTTTTATTTATGCATGTATTGTAGGATGGTTTTGATTCCAATTTATATTATTTAATATAGGTTCTTATGGCTTATTAATTCTATTTTTTGAACTTATATTACTATACATAGTAATTCCATCCATTATATGGGATTTCTATACACTCAGCGAGAGTCTCTAACATGAGGCTTGTTGAAGGTAGGACTAAGGGGTAATTATCTCTTTTCATTATGGTATCTTTAGTGGGAGGGGGCCGCGGAAGAGTAATATTAGAAGTTAATGGTAGATAGATAGGTTGGTTATATTGTTAATTATATTGAGTATTTCATTGGTTGGTATAAAAATTGTTCCTGTTGAACTTGGTGCATGACATAGGCCTGGGAGACCAGCTAGGACATGTGATTTTTGGGTCCCCAATGATCTAATTCATGGTATTAGACCTAATTTAATTATTTAGTCAGGAAGTCCAACTTCTATTGAAGATACCAATGAGAAGTAAATTTATCTTGATTTACATGTGTTCTTGTCGGAGTTTGGTGGTTTTGAGAATGGTAAAATAAAATATGTGAGTTAAAATGAGTCCTTATAAAAATTCCATACTACTTATGCTTAGGAAGACCATTTTACTTCAAATATGTCCCCTGGTATTCGCCCACATGTCATTCATGTAATAGTGGGCCATCAAGATGATTCAATCGATCGCTAGAGGTTTCATCTTGTTATAGAGAGAGATTAGTGGAAAATGACATTGTGCAATTTTTAGAGGTACAACTTAGTGATGTATGATGAAAGTAGTTCTGATGTGGAGACAGAGAGCTGTATGAAGTAGCTAAAGATCACATGTATTTTGATACAACCCCCTGTGGTGTAATGGGTCCCTTTGGTAGATAGTAATATTTAGTGAGGTGTGCATCAAAGGTGGATATTGTATCTGTGTGAGAAGACGTAGGATTTTGTTTACTTAGTTGGATTTTAGAATGAGTTTTAGATAGAGTTCTTTCATCTAATGTGATGGTTGTGAAGATGTTGTAGCTTCTTTCTCTTTAGCAGGGAAGTATTTCACTGTGGGAACAAGGGATCAAGTTTAAATCCATATTTCATTTTTAATTGTATATTTTTTCTAGATGGGGACACTCTTGCAAGACATATCACGTAACTCTATCAATCTATCTAGTTTCTCATTACACCCATTCTATTTCCAATATATCTAGAGGTTTAGATAAAGGTGGTAGAGATCATTCTTATATACTCATGATTATATTTTCAGCAAGTGGGGACCTATAAAGGTTTATAAAGAAGTATAGTTGTTAGTGTAATGTATCAGGATCCATGGCCTTTGAGGGTTTGACCAGCACTGAGTCTACCTTAGTATCTTCTTTAATATCCTTCTAAGGCCAGTGGTTTCTAGGATTTTCCTAGGTATGTATGGATATCGATTTTTGAATTTGGGTTTCCTGGCTATCACCAAAACATATTCCAAGTTGTTCTTCATGATCATTTTTGGTGAGGAAGACGTGTTCAACACCTACCTTAGTAGTATTTTCCAATGAGGTCATTTAGTAGTAGGCGTAGAAGGCTTACTGTTCGTCATGGGGAGATAGAGTAGTTAATGCTGATTTCAGGATATTGTTAATATTTAGGGACCTATACCTGAGCATAGAAATGGAGGTTTCCATATAAAAATAGTAACATGATGTGTTTATAGTCAGTTTCATGATGTTGAGGAAGCATAGCCATAGGTTCCAGATATCATTCAAGGAATTCTTTATATTCCAACATTATTTGTTCTTTTTTGATTTACTTTTATAAAAATCTTTTATTGATCCCTCCATAGTACAGGCTATAGGACAATAAATATAGAGGATTTTCATGCCGTTGTTATTGACATTGATAGTCAATTTCCATACTATATTGGTTAATGTGTTTTGGAGTTATACACTAATGTTAGATCCACACCAATCCCATGGGTGTTTTTTCGTTCTTTTGATATAGTTGTATGATGTCGTACATGACATCAAATAGTTATATTCTCTTTATACTCTATTAATATATTCAATGGGAATGTCTTATTCTTGGATGTCGATAACTGACTTTTTTTCATTAGAGACTACAGTTGTCAGGAGGATAGTAGGTGTGTAGAGACCCATCATACCATGATGACTGAGTTGTCTATGGAATCAGTGAATGATGGGAAGGTGCTGGTTCCCAACAACAATGTGTATGTTTTGATTTTTTTCTTAAGGAGGTTTTAAAAACCCACTTGTAATTATGTTGGGTTTGGGATATTCTTACAACCTAGAGCTTCTTCAATTTTTATGGATCCTTATCAGATGACACATTCTATGTTGTGGGAGTTAAGGATTCATATAGATGATATGACTTTGAAGGCTTTTATCAAACCTAGTGTATTGTCATATGGTGTTTTAAATTTGTTCTGAATGAATGTGGATGGTAGTATGAGTTTTTTTATAGACTACCAAAGGGTGAATCTGGTGGAGATCAAGAATATCTATCCTCTTTTAAGGATTGATGATCATTTCATCCATTTTTGCGAAGCTAGTTGGTTTTATATTTTCAATCTTTGGAATGGGTATGACAAATTGGGTGTGATGGAGGGTAATATCCAAAATTATAACTTTATATACTAGTACATGCACATCATGTTTAGGTTCATGTTGTTCAATTTTATGAATGCACCTACTTTTCATATGGGGATCATGAACTCTATATTTAATGAATTCCTGGAACAGTTCGTAGTTGTTTTCATTGGCATCATATTAATATACTCGATGGTATAAGGAGATTACGCTTATTATCTTGGAGGTTTCTTACATGTACTTCAACACCATAGGTTCTATGGAATTTCTTCCAAGTGTATGTTTTTTAAACAATATGTGTATTTCCTCATACATATAGTGTCATATATAAGTGTTTCAGTAGACATGTCAAAGGTCGAGGTAGTTTTTTTGTGCGAACCACCAAATAATTTAGATGAGGATCAGAGTTTCATTGGTCTCGGAGGCTATTTTTTGATATTTTTACTCTATTTCTACAGATTTTTATCCCCATTGGAAACATTAAATGGGAATGACTACGTGTTTATCTAGATGAGTCAGTGTTTGGAAGCATTTAACTACCTAAAAGGGAAGGTTTCTAATGTCCAAATTCATTAGTTATTTAAGGAGGGTGTGATGTTTGTGGTTTTTTATGATTCTTACCATATGGGCTTGAGATATATATTAGTGAAGTTGATAGTGTTGATAGATTATGGTTATAAGAAGTCACAATCTCAATAGATTAACCCGTCCCTTAAGATATAGGTCATGAAATTTTATTGTTTGGATGAAGTTGTGGAAACATTACCTCATTGGGGAGTTATTTATGGTCTTTATGGATAAAATATTTTTAGGTATATTATTTCTTAGCATGATCTTAATTTTCATAAATATAGGTGGATGAAGTTTCTTTAGGATTATTATTTCATTATATACTACACATCACTAATGTGAAATGTTCTAGTTGTTATTTTGAATAGGATGTAATGGAAGTATATTGTTTAGGAATATTGAGAATATTAGAGTGCTATATGGAAATTGGAAGCCCAATACATGGATGTGACAGTGGTTGAGGATGGAGGTTTCTTATTTCAAATAAATGTGTAGTCTTATTGGATACAGCTGGTAGAGGAGTCTTATAGGGGAGACCTAGAGGTAGAGGTCATGCATGAACATGTTGGTTATGGTGATGCTCTATATGGATGGTCTATGGATAGTCAGAACCAAATGTTACTTCAGGGGAGGTTTCTTGATAGATTATAAATTCATGAACAATTACCTCATGAGTCTCATATATCACCTCTAGTGTTACACCTAAGAGTTTCCACGATGTACCATGGCTTGAGGATTAAGTTTTTGGGGCCTAGAATGAAATGACTAATGGATACATTATTAGTGAGTAGTTTGGATTTCAAGAAGGTAAATGTTAAGAATCAAGTTCCTGATGGTTTTTTTACCCATTGGAATTTATTGAGTAGAATTGGGAAAAAAAATCAATGAATATCATCACTAGGTTTCCTTGAAATCATGGAGGTTTTGATTTAATATTGGTAATCATGGATCAGTTGACAAAATAGTCACACTTCATAGTGATTAATGAATTGGAATTATAGATTATATGGAAGGGAAATTTGTTGATAATGTGACATAATTTCATGATGTTACAATGTCCATTGCTTCAAATATTAAATTAAGTTTTACCTCATTATTCTAGAGGGGAAAACAAAATTTTTCTAGAACACAGTTCTGCCTTATCACTTCATTCCTCCCTTAGACTGAGGGGAATATAGAGGAGACTATCCAGGTGTTGGAGGATATATTGTTGCCTTGCATTTTTGACATCAGTGGATCATAGTAATAACACTTTACTTTGGTTGGGTTTTATTATCATAAAAGTTATCACTCTACCATTGGAATTGATTTTTTTAAGGAATTGTAGGAGAGGACATATTGTTCATTATTTCTATGAAAAGAGGTTATGGAAGAAACAATTAATGGTGTCAATGTGCTATAGAGAATTATGGAAAAATGTTAACAAGATCATGAAATTATGAAATGAGAACATTCCGAAAATAAGTATTCTTACGATCAAAGGAGGAGGCCCTTGGAGTTTGAGGTTTGAGACCACGTGTTCTTAATGGTTTTCTAAGATTTGGGTGGTAGATTTTTGGTAGGGATAGTAAGTTTTCTCCCATGTTTCATAGGTAATATGTGGTTTTAGGGTGAGTTGAGAGGTGGAATATAGGATGGAAATATCACCTATGCTAAAGAGGATCCATGAAATCTTTCACATGTCTCAACTTCATCGAAATCTTTATAATGAATCACATTTCATGGAAATGGGATATTTAGATATCGAGGATGATGTGATATTTGAGGAACAACTAGTAGAGCTCATGGATGGTTGAAACAAGGTTATTTATAGATGAACCATTCAATTTGTTCTTGTGTTGTAGAAGAATGGTGTTTTTGAAGAGAGCGATTGGGGGGCGGGAGAGATACAGATGCATGCCAATCATCTAGAGTAGTTCTATGTTTTCCATTGCATACATTTTCTTCTTGACATTATGTTTAGATCATAGTATTTTATAACAGGTGATGTATCTTGGATGTTCTATTTTACTTGATGTATGATGTGTGATGAAACTGTGACAAATGAAAAGTGGAGGAACTAATTACTAAATGATATAAATTATACTATGATACAATTAAACCCATTTTGGATAGTTAGTATTTCCGATACCAGACAATATCATAACATGAATAATGAAATTATCTGATTCATATGTTTGGGGGTGGTTTTTTTCTTTGGGACTTGTGTAGTTTGAGATGGATGTATGTACAACTATTTGGTGTGATATGTCTTGTGGCTATAACCATATCTTGTGATGTTTTTCCTAGATAGAGGCAGTGATTTTGTTTTTTTCATTGATATAATTCCATGGGTTGTCTATTGGTGTTTGGGTTTTGTGTTTTTTGGATGGTGAGAGTTTTTGAGGTGTAATGAGATCCATGAGATGTATCTTGTTGGGTGGTTATTCGTAACATTTTTCCTTCCATGGTGTTTTTTTGATTCATGAGGATAATAATTACTTGAGATGTATTTTATTCCACAACCCATTCCTACTTATATATTGACCTTTCCATTTTTATTTATTCGAATATTTTTTAGAGTATCTTTCTATGGTTCTTGAAAGTGCCCTTCTTACTTGTTCTCCAATTTTCCCTTCTTGTAGTGAGCTACTTTTTGTAAAGTGAGTAGATTGCTCTTGTGTTATGTTGTCATGGTCAGCTGTATATTCACATAGTTTGTATGTTAGTCATGTGATCATTTGGAATATGTAGATGTTTGTTCATTTGGTAGGTAGGTCGGTCATGTAGTTGGTTGGAACAATCAGCTTTTTCTTTATAATATATGTTGGTTTGTTGTTTCATCAGTTAGAAATGTCTTTTTCTTGTTTCCAAAAATAGTTTAATCGACCACATGGATGGATCAACTATATAAATTAGCTGAATCAGTGGATCATCTATGTGAATTGGCAACATGGAATAATCTTCTATGTGAATTGGCTATATTTTTTTATCCTCTAACTGTATCAACTATGTGAATCGACTACATGAATTAGTTACGTGGAGCTTTTAGCTACAAGTAGTTTTTTGACATGTGTAATTAGACACATAGAGTTTTTTATATGTTATATAAAATTTACCATGTTTTTATTTTTGGAAGGGGTAATTAGGGGTGTTGAAAGGCTTTTATAATGAGGATAATTATATCATAGAATTTATCTTATGATCATGGCTATAAACATGTCCTTCTTTATAGAGATTAATCGCATCCAAAATAATTTGATTCTAAATAATTTCTAATATTAATTTATTATCGTTACATATCTGCTGACTCTAAAAAAAGGAAACATCCCTTCATTCTATCCTTATTAATTTCTCTTAAGACTAGAGGTCTTTTCATCCATTCCTTGGAGTTGGGGAATCCTTCTATCATTGGTTCTAGTTTCTTTAATTGGTGATATAATCTAGTGTGAAATCCCTATTTCGGTGTAGCAAATGATGTAAAGATTCTTTGAGGTAGGGGATCCTTTGTTTCTCATCTAGTTTTTTTGGATGGAGGGAATATGTTTTGTTTTCATTTTAAAGGAGTATATTATACCTTATAATGATAAATAACTAGATTAATTAAAATTGAAGGGGAGGGGAATTTTATTTACATTTTTTATAGCTTTGATATTATTGTGATGTTATGATTTTACTATCTAGATTCCCCTTTAAATTTTTTTTCCATTGTGGTATTCGTTTTCCCAATGGATTTAATGATATGTAAACCCTGAAATGTGATATGTGATATTACCAAAAATGAGAAATCTTTTAATTACATAGTTTTGGCTGATGAAATAATTTCCACAGGATTACAGCTTGGGTTATAACACCCCTAAAATGAAGATGTTGATTTGATAAAATTCCATCAATAAATCAATTAACTGTTCTATAATGTGATGTGATGTGTGTTTGTGTAGTGGGTCAATGATGCATGGTTGTTGTGTTTTTGGGGCATTTGGGGTTGATGGGTGAGATGCAGCCATGCTTGTTCGGTGATAAAGGGTGGTTTGTATGGTTATTATTATAGGGAGGCGAGGAGATGGTATGTTTCATTGTGTTGTGGTGTATCAATTTGATGGGTTTGTTCTTCCATAATAATGGGTGGTGACAAGGTGGTTTGTTTTGATATGTTTTGGGGTGAAAATTATTGGAAGGTTCTATGTTACGTAGTGGTGAATGGTGGTCTTGTGGGGATGGTTGTCTTGATGAGGTTTATGTGTTATTTGTTTGTGTTATGTTGTGATGTTTTGTGATATATTTCTATTTACTGAAGGAATTGGAATATAATGTTTTTTGATGGATGATGTTTGGGTTGGGTAATATAATGGAAATGGGTTTTAAACAAAATAAATGGGGATGAATAATTGGATATGTCTTATCTTGTAAGGAGATGTGTGAATTTTCTTATAGTCTGTGTTTATTACATGGTGTTATAAATTTAGAGGCGACAATGAAAGTGGGAATTTTGGGAGTTATTTTGTACAATTATTTGAATATATAGGTTTGGATTATGTGTGGCGTTATGTATATAGTTGTATATTTTTGTGAATTTTATAAGAACCCAACATGTGTCGACCACTATGTTATGATGCCACTATATTAAAATGGGGGTGTTTTTATGGCATCCCAATGACGATGATAGATGTTTTCTACCATCCCATTCCTTATATCTAATATTGGAAAATAGATATGCACGGTCATTGACGGCCAAATGTTTGTAAGTGCAATAGGTGAAGTCCTAGGTTTCATTTGGAGATATGTCTTATGACCATGATGCTGAGAGGTGGACCATGTATCTTCGAGAGATATGTGATGTGACCATTATTTGGGGTAGTGTTATACGTTATTCCAAGGAGTCCAAGGTCATACTATGTTTTTTTGTGAGGGAAGAAAATAATTTAGATACCTGTAGGGGTAACCTTTATCAATATTCTTTTTATTATGTTATTTTACATTGATTGCATTATTTGGTTTGAATTACATTATGAGATTAATATTGGATCATTGAATTGATTATGTGTCTTTTGTTATGCTATTTTCTCATGGGTGTATTAGTATCCAACTTTCACATATACACAAGAGACTTTGGATTTCCTTCTGAGTAGACTTGTATTCTCACCCAATATATATAAAACAATTTTCATGCATCCTAAGGGATTACATAGACCATGATATAAATTACTAGCTCAGACCTTGGGATAATTTTTTTATGCTTATTGTTTTATGGATATTTACTTTGGCAAATTTTATCTATATCAGATTAATTTAGCCATGCATTTTGGGTAATATTGGGATTGATTTTATATTATTTTGTGATGTTTTTTGCATTTTATTCATTATAACTCCTAATATTATATGACTATAGAGGGTATTTTCTATAATTCCATGACATTTATATAGTCTCAGTTCTATTCTCAATCCCATAACCCATTGGAGGTGGGACTCGAGGGTCATTATATCTCACGTTTGATTGTTTTATATTTGGTGGGAGGGGGTTGTGACACATGGAATGAGAAGAAGTTGTGTTGGGATGTTGTGAGAGACAATTTTTATGAAGATATATTCTTTTTCAAATATAGATTTTATGTAATTATAATAAAATTTATTATAAATGATGAATTGAAATCCATTTCAAATAATTTTTATTCATTTCAATATGTTGGAAAATGAGGAATTTGGAAAATTACTACCAAGGAAGTACAATGATGTTTATACTCCACACTCCATTGAAGGATTCTATAGAGTATGTAAAAACTCCTGAAAAGTGTGAACTAATTAACAACATGGGAGAAAAGTAGAAAATTACACCAACTAGAATACTTGAGGTGGTGATTTTTTTTCTTGGGTATTATATATCATGGTTCCAATTATATTATTCTATATATATACATATATATAGGTTTTTATTTATTTTGAATATATGGGGATTTAGGCCATTATTTTTATATATAGTTTGGGAGATTTAGTAGTGATATTTTTTATCAGGAATATTATCTTAAAATATTGATTGTCTTTGGAAATAAAAATTAATGATGATGTGAACATCTAAAATAAATAATTCATATATAAAATGGTGAAGTATGTTTGTGAAAATAATATTTGAAAAATATATAACCCCCAAAGTATTGGTCATGTTAAGGATCCAATAATATGTTGAATAAATTTTTATATTATATCGATTATAGCTTACAAAAATTTTAGTCATGTATTTCGGGAGATGAATTATTAAATTATTATACTCTCTATGACATCTAGATTTTAATATATCCATACTTGATTATATTTTCGATGTATTTCCTAAATAATATATAGATTAAACATAAATGATTTTTACCAAGGAATAGATTGGCCATTTACTAATAATTTATTGAATATAAAATAATATATAATTTTAATGAATTAGTGGATATTATAATATTATCCTTTGAAAAAGAAAAAATTAATATGGTGAAAGCTAAAACTTTTATGATATATTGGTTAAAAAAATAAACTTCAATGATATATTAAATTTATTACTATTAAATTGATGATTAAAACATTTACTTGGGAAACATAAATAAAAGTTACATAGTAATTTTAAGGTCTTGAAGATCACTGAAACTAATTCCATGAAAGTAATTTTTGGAAAATGGGTATTATTTTTGTGAATGGGTAGATTCCAAAGCCTTATTTTAGAGAATTTTAGGCCGAGTAACCCACAACCACTTATCTAAATGAGTGAAGAGGAAGAAGATATTATAAATTAATTAAAAACAATTTTAGGAAGAAGCGAAAGAATAATATTACTCATTCATTTTAGTAAATATTTTCTCTAAATAAATATACATTATACTTACAAAGTATATCAAATGAATTTAGTATCAATTTTATAATAAAGTAGAAGATAATTTATTTTAGAAGAAAAGAGACACCACATGCCATAGAGGTAGAATCCCAAAATAAGGTAAAATTTTTAACCCCCTTTATATTTCATTTTTTTCATTATTGATTTCATTGTTAGATTATCCATTTAATAATATTTCTTATATATAAAGTGGTCAAATGATAAATTCCAAATATTTTAGAAAGGAGTGTATAGTTTGATGTTATATATGAGGGAACACACATTAGGGGAAATATATCCAAAAAATATTGGATGAAAATTAACTTCTAAGGCATTAAACCTCCTATTTACATTAATCATTCACTGAATGTTATTTGAATAGGTTTTAGGTGAATAAATTATTAGAATTTATGAACCAAATTAATGGAATCAATATTTAGTAAAAACAATTTTGACAAGGGAATCTATTCAATAATTCACTTTAAATATAAATTTAGATATCTTCATTTTAAATAGATTAATTTGTATAGTTGTGAATAAAAAACAATATAATTTATGGTATGTTGGAACAAGGTGTGAAAAAAATTATAAAAATATAAGATCCATAAGGACTGTGGGAGTCAATTTTATAACATTTATTAATTTACATGGTCATCATAACTAATATAATGGGTGAATGTAAATTATATTGCGTTAATTTTTTATTTTCAAGACTCACGATTTAATATGTTTAATCAAAAAGAAAATTATTTAGAAAAATATGTAGAGTGAACCTTGTTATAAATGTAAATGAAGAGAATAATGACTATTGACTCTAATTAAGATAGGTAAAATGATGATATCAAATTAGTTTCATTGTAGTGGATCATGGTTGAGAGAGACTGGGTAGTGTGGTAATGATATTTAGGAATTATGGTCTAAAAATGTTTTTATATGTTGAAATCATGATTCACATAATATAGTCACATTTTGACCTCCATTATCCACCACTGACTCAACATCCATTAAACTATGGATTAAATGTGAGATGAAATAAATTCTTGAACAAATTTTATATAATCTAATTACATGAGGACAATAAATCACTGAAGTGTTGGGGAGTGATATGAACATATATTACGGTTTTATTTCTTATAGTAGATAAATATATATATTTTTGTTTTATGTGTAATAAAAAATATAGGTATATATTTATATATTTTTCGAATAAATTTTCAAATGAAACATTTTTAGTGGTTATTACATGAATTCTGACTAGTTATCAACATTTTAGTAATAAATTATATTTTTAAAGCTCATAGGTGATGGTTTTTTTAAACAAGGATGGAGATAATTAATTTAATATATTTTGAGGATGTAATAATTCTAAATTTGGGGGAAATACGTTGATCCTATGGGATAATGATGTTGTATTTTTTTAATGCTAGATCATGTATAAAAATTAGTGAACTATTCCATGCTTTTAAATAACATGTAATAGTGGGAAGCACATCACCTATAATGATGAATATGACTGATGACGAAACAAATATTAATTTGGATAAAGAAACGATGAATGAAAATATGAAAACCATATAAAACTAAATTAATTACCTGAAGAATATATGGATTTATAGTTGGATTGAAAAACCATACATGGCAATTATACTATGTTTATATTATATGATTGTCAAACAAAATTGGATAGCCAATGCCAACCAAGATATGGAAGGTCTATCCTACATATTTGGGGGTAAGATCAGCTATGTGGGAGAGATATCCAAGCCACCTATCCATGGTGAAAAGAGGTGGTGGGTGGATAACACTCCTAGGGGTTCTCATGGGAATTTGTGTAGTGCATGTAGAGCCTACATAGATTCATTAGGGGGACCACAAAATGGTGTGATATGGAATGTGTAGACAAGTGTGTATAGTGTTTCGAGTGATGATATTGGTGATAGATCAAGATATAGTAGAGAATGAATAAGTAATAAATTAGCTGTAAGGAACGTTTTTTTATGTGGGATGAGTGCCACACAAGAATAATTATTCTCTTAAAAATAAATAGACAAAACACTTTACACCTGATGTTGTCTTCAACCTATGTTAACCCTTAAAATATCTTTATAGATACCACTATGCGAGTGAACACATGAATACTGATCTATATACTATGACCAATATAAGATATTGAGGCAAGATCAATCAACATGAGATGATAAAAAAAATCAATGTATTTTTTGAATGTTATTTGTTTAAGAATGAAATAAACAACAATAAGATGGAACAAGAATCACATAAACATTCTCAAAACATAAATACATCTCATCAAAATTAGAAAATCCTTTATCACATAAGGATCCCATTGTGTAAAATATTCATCACATGAAGCGTTCAGTGGGTTTTGAGAAAATATATAATGAGGATTCACATGGCCAAGAGAAGTGATATTTTGACCACATATCCACCCCATAATCTCCCAACTATGAAGTGGAATAGATTTTATAAATTTTTAGTTAAATGGGATTTCATGATATTTAGGATTCCATGAATGATTTTTGACAAGGTATAAATTCTTGATAAAATGTGGAATTATTTCTGTAGGAGACAGAATGGATTCTCATATATATATATACTAAGGGACTTTGATGGGTTTATGTTTCTGCCAATTTTGAGGAGTTTATACTGAAATAGATAATATTATTTCTCTATTCATGTGATGAATAATTTCTCAGAAATCCTTACTATATTACATGAATGACAGGATAACCCATGAGGCTACCCTAGTTATGTGAAGGAAGACAAGTTTTTCAACTTCTAGAGATGAGTAATAGGATCTCCAATTCCCTAGGTTACATGAATATTTTTTATGGAATGAAAATATATTTACAATAAAGACAACAAATATTTGGGCCTTTTGTTCTTTATATACATGAAGTACTACTAAGTTAACAAGAAGAACACTAAATTTCATTAAAGAGAATAAGAATAATTAATGTTTTCGTGCACAATAAAACAATATCATATAAACAATGATTAAGGTTATTTGATGCCGAAGCAATATAAGTTATTTTGGGACTCGTGTGGTGGTTCATGCATTAAATGTGTATTATAAATTACTTTTTCTATTTTCATTTGTTTGGAGAAATCATTATAATAGATATAAGGTTATTCCTATTCTCATATTCCTAATGATAATGAGAGGGGATATGTGTAACTGGGATAAAACCCATGACACACCATGGATGAAGTCATCCATAAAGGAGGTGAACCTCAATAACAATCATACATTGATCATTTATTTCCCACAATAGTTAACATATATAGAGAATATGTGTTGAATAATAATGATAGTTGAAGGGACTTTTGAATATTTATAATCATTAATTAACACCCATCTAGACGTTTATCACTCTTTTTATTAGTATTAGAGAACATATTAATCTATAGTGTTTATCTCAAGTATCTCATTTGTATCAACACAATTTGGGTTATAATAAGAGATGTAAATAATTTTATGGAAAATGACTTCATACATGGAATGAGATAACTGAACCTTACCTCAAATATCTTGGGATTGATTTTCTAGATTCTAATTAATGTAGTTTTATAGTTCCAATGAATACCATGTCAAGGTGTTTTATAGAATGAAAGAATATTAAATGTAGTTGAAAATAATTAAATAAATTATTTCCTTATCTATTTGAAAAGGAGATAAAAAAATTTATAGGCTATTGAATGAGTAATTATATTTTAATGAAACTTCATATTATTTATAAAGGGAATATACAGATGAATTTATCCATGAATCAATTGAATATACAATTGTTTCAAAATTATAGAATTTATGAAGATTAATTATTCGATGATTTCATCACAAGGTAAATGTAGTTGTTATCACTATAAGAGGATTCAAATAATCTCTTAATGGATCAATACTTGTAAATAATCATAAGATATTATTTTTAGACAAATTTTATACTAAAATCTCATATCATGATAAAAGGAGACACCATCGACATATATATTTATGAACTTCACTGCATGCTCATAAACTATGTGATGAGAAGAAGAGTTTCCCTGAGAAAATGTAAAAATGAAACAAATATTTCTTATAAATCATCATAAATTTTAAAATATAATAGTAGAATAGAAATACTAAAAAGGTAGGATATATGGATGTCTTTACTAAAGAACATTTTGTAATGACATGAATGTTCTCGCATGGTGAAGTTATGTATAAAGGTAAAATTTCATTCAAATGATTTAATTATAAAAAGGATGGCCATTTTATGAAAAATTTCCCAAGAATGTTAGGGATGAAAATGAATATTATTGTAATTATATATAGGTGATTAATAAGAGAGATTCTATAATGAAAAACTACATAGTGGGAAATTTGAGGTTCTCATCCATAAAATTTAGAAAAAATTTTCTATCAATTTAAGTAGGTCTTCTTAGTGGTGAATATTATAATGGAAATGAGAATGCATCCATTAGAACCTCATAAAAAGTTATTTTGGTACACAAAGAATAAAATAATTCCTCATATGATTTTCCACAACAAAATATTTAATATTTTATAAAGTATTATGAGACTAATAAATAGTACCTATGAGAATAGAAATAAAAATTTTCATGAAGATGATAGAAAAGATAAGAAAAGTTAATATATAACTCAATGTAAGAAGTAACAGGAAATGTGAGAATCATGTTGAGAAGGGATTTTGTTTAAAGTGATTGAGAAGCACAATGTTGAAATTCATAAGAGAGAAAAAACTATTGAGGAAATGTCTATATTAATTTTTCTTTGTAACAAGGAAATCAATAAAATATAGAAAAGGATAGTTAAAACTAAGAAAATGAAACAAATTACGTTGCGAGACATGACTAAGAATATAAAATATATTGTAGCATTTTGAAAAGAACATGTTATGGAAACAAATATTATTCACAATGTTGAAAGTGATGATTGAAATATTAATTTCAGTCAAAATCATAATAAATACATAGTTTCAAAAAAAATGGAAATAAATGAAAAAGATTATCCAATTAGAAATCATTGTGGAATGGAAAAGATATATCAAGGTTATAAGAAGATGGATTTATACAATATTTCATATTTAGTTTCTAAAGATCAATGATTCTCTTTAAAATAAAATGTAATGTGACTAATAGTTTAAAGTTGAAAATAGAGAACTACAATAACAAGATCAACAACACGAATTCTTTCAAAGAAGAAAATTTAGAGGTTATTTATGGTGTTCTAGAATATTTGGACGTAATGGATAGAAATATTGTTAGAAAATTTATTTGTAAATCCAAATAAATTAGTATTATTTTGGTGGGATATAATAAACATAGATTATAACATAAAATAAGGAAACAATAATTCAAAATTATAGTTAAAGAGAGAAATAATTTTGAAATATTGTAAGTGGTTCATTGAAGATGTGATCAGAAATGTCACACATTAGATGTATGCATTTATTTTATATCAGATCAGTTGGATTTATGACCATGATTTGTTAAAAAACAAAAACAAAATCATATCATACACTAATCTAATGTTGTGGAATTTCAATTTAAATCCTATAAATCTAAAATACCCAAGATCATGGATAATATTTATCAACCCACATAACATGATGTATGAATAATCAGAAGAAAATTGAGAAATTTTAAGGAGGGTTTATGAAAATTGAAAATTAAATATCTCTACAAATCAATGGGTTTAAGATAAAAAATTATTTGGGAAGAATAAAATTAGCCTAGACAATATGTTATTTGTTGAGGGGATAAAGCACAGTCTGCTAAGTTTATAACAACTTTGTGATGAAATAAATGATGTTACCTTTAGGAAAAATGATTTTTTATTTCAGATAATAAAATTTAAGGGAAGTTATAACAATGTTTTTGAATAATATATGTAATTTATTTCAAGTTGGAGAATCTAGGTCATATTTTAATATAAGATAACAATCGGAAAATAATTTTTCTAAGAATATATATACACATCTTCGAAAAATGAACATGAAGAATCTAATCAGAGAAGAAGTTGTAAATAATATTACTATTCTGAATTATGATACATAAAATGTTTCGAAAACAAGTAAAAATGGAAAAAAGGTGAAAAAAAATCATAATGGGATGTGAATTCAAGATTTTAAGACCTCTATAAAAAAACCACTATGATTTATATGGACTTATGAAAAATGGAAAGAAGTAGAGAAAATTAGTTTTTTACTTTGATGATTTCACAGGGATAACAAACATCATGTTTGTTTCAAATAGGACACACTCCATGTACATGATCAAGAGTTATAGAATACTTTAAGTGAAGAAAATATGATAAATCTTCAAGTGAGTAAGGTTACATAATATCAGTGAGTATTCCAATATATAGTTCACTAAATAACCTGATAAATATTGTTTCATACATGAGTTTGGTGAACCATACACACCTAAATACAATGGAGTGGATAATGGAAGAAAATTATTCTAGTTGATATGGAAAGAACTATATGGCCAGAGTTTTACACCTCATGAAACTACTGGATACATGTTATTACAAAAGCTCTAATATTTCTGATGAGGGGTCTCTTAGGACCATAATAATATATAACTCATTATATGTTGTGGTTTATTGATTTTTTTAAAAAAATTATAGTGTTTTGGATTCAATAATTTCAATTAGAGAAGGATAAAAGTGTACTAAAATATAAAGAAAATATAAAGAATAAATCTAACATGTTTATAAACCAAATGGGAGCTCTTATAGATGTTATAATAGTAAATATGAGGGATTTTCAGGTTGTGATGATGTCTTTGTTTTTGAAAATGAGGAATATATATATAATGATATCGCTTTTGATGATGATAATGATGTTATTATTTCTGAACCATACATCTAGACTATAAAATGCACACAGATTAAATCAATAATATTAATTTTGAATACACTAGTGATAATAAAAAAACATATTAAAAGGACCCAACACTATATTGATGATTCAATGTGAAAATAATATTATTGTTTATGATAAAAATAATAGAGAATAAACCATGAGAAATATTATAGAAACTATCCATACAAGTTATTATTTATGATTTAACTTAAAAATATTGATGACTAATTTTTAAGAGAATGAATAGTTCTAGGTTATAAAGGAAAAACTAGACCACATTGAAAATAATAAAACATAAAAACTTGTTCATAGACCTAAATAAAATAATATATTTATAAAAAAGTTTGTTTTCAAGAATATGTTGGACGAAAAGGGAGAAGTTTATTAGACACAAACATACTAAATTATAATGGATATTCACAAAATGAATGAATGGACTTTAAATAATATATTTCTCTAGTTTAAATACATGAAACCATTATGATTTTCTTAGCTATAAAATCTCATAAAATCTTCAAAGTGCATCAAATGAATGTTAAGACAAAACTAGAAAATAATGATTATAATGTAGAGGTATAAATGTAAAAAAACAGGGATTCATGCTAGATTCATATGGAAATAGGGTATGTAAGTTGATGAAATATCTTTATGATTTGTTGCATGATCCAAGAGTTTGGTATATTAAGGTTGATTAATACATAGGAATCATGGAATTGAAGAAGGGAAATGTTTACAATAATTTTAATGTCCAGAATACCAACTACACATTAACATCATTTATTGTGTATATCAATGTAATTATTTTTTCTAGAAATGAATAAAAGTTATGTAATGACTTTTCAATGAATATGAAGGAATGATTTTAAATGTCACTGCATAGTGTAATGCCTCGACCCCCGAAGCCTGGAGAAGGTAAACTATTTTATTATATTAACATGATTTCAAGGAATCAAATACCAAATGATTGATTCATTTTTTTCTTGTAAATCCATATTACATACATGAACCCATTATACATTAGAAAATATAAAATAAAAACATTATACAAAATAAGATCAAATAAAAAGTGTCTTTAAAACTCATTCAAATGACTACACTTCATAACTTGGGGAACATAACTATCATAAGGGTGAGATAAAATGCTTAGTATGAGTATGTAATGAGAAATCAATAATGAAACAATGAGAATAAATCAACATGGAAAGGTAAACAACTGATAACACATGCCATTCAAAAAACTACATAAGGCATAATCAATATGGAAATGTAATAAACTAAAACACACACCATTTAATCAATATTTGGATAATTGAATGGATTCATAGATATTTTAATGAAAAATATCATTGATAAGTAACAAGTGAATAAAAATGAAGGAAATTATTAATTATTGAATGCCATTTATAAGGAACATTAAAACCTATTATCCAGATTATTCACAAGATACTTTAAAAAAATTATTGAAACCCATTTTATGAACCAACATATTTGGACCATGATAACCTATTGTTGAACTGATGGGATATATAAATTCTGGGCCTCACCTGTCATTTCTAGCATAAATCATTCATCATATTAAATTAT
Organism: Viscum album; assembly: GCA_963277665.1. Classification (NCBI taxonomy): domain Eukaryota; kingdom Viridiplantae; phylum Streptophyta; class Magnoliopsida; order Santalales; family Viscaceae; genus Viscum; species Viscum album. Next base: position 939,749,000 of record OY728153.1, read on the forward strand.
ACAAATAAATAAAATTTCGTATCAAATATTTATATTGAATAAATGACATTTTTATCAATATTTCCATAGTCAATCTCATAACTGTCATATTGAACCCGATATGAAAAATGAAATACAGTTCATGCAATAATATTATCCAATAGATGGGAATATAGATATTCACGAAAATTAATCATGAATATTTATTACAATAAAAAAAATTTTCATGAGAAATATAATAATCACCGAATTTTGTAATATTTCAAAGATAACCATTAAGAACATTATTATGGAAAATATTGTTTAAAACCCCGAAGTGTCCTACACCACGTCGAAATATTTGAATCATAAACCCCATGAATTTAAGAAATTAAATGAAACATATAATACCATGAAAATAATAATAATCATGACATAAAATGTCAAAGGGAAGTATATACCCTATATAAATGTAATTTTCTGAATAAAAAAAATTAGTCTCTATGGAATGGAAATTTAGATGAAATCCCTTACCTTCTGTTTCTTTTTGGGTGATCATCCTTAAAATATCTATATAATGTATCAAATAGTATTAATAAATAAATATAGAACCATATTAATGTTTATGATATCATATATTATCATCTTAAAAATTCTTATGACCAATGTGTTAACATTAATTCAATATTTTCACTATTTTTGGTGCTAATTGCTTAGTTTCTCGGTTAAGTTTTGAATTATAATTTGTTTTTTCTATTAATTATATCACAATTTAATATCCAAAATAATTTAAACAATAATTAAATTATCATATATGTTTATTAAATATTTATTTATAATAATACATAACATTTTGAGATAAAAAAGGAAATACACCGTGCATAGAGACAATATGTCATATGTACGCCTGAGCGATACTTTCATTTCATTTCTAAATTAAAATAATGATAAGTAAATGATAAATATATATATTAAGAATATTTTATAATATTGATTTCTTATATTTCATATAAGTTCATTAAAATGTTCCTTAATATGTTCCATGTATATCATGAGCAAAACACATCGCTTTGAGGAAGCAATGATCCACACTCCGACAAATTATGTTAGTGTATATGAAAAAATGGAATGTATCAATTTTTTTGATATAAAATAATTAATTAATAATGAATATATAATAATTATCATAATTATCGTGTATAAATATCCTCTCTATCATAATTCCTATAAAAGAAAAATGAACAATCCTTGTTTCGCGAGATGGTAAATAATCATACCCAAATGAAAAGTTTGTTTTGTATTAGATTGAATTGTGTGTATGTTCAATTAAAAAAATAACATAAACACATAAAAGATTATTTAAGGTTATTTTTTATTATTTAATCACATCATAAAAATATTTTAGGGGGAGGTTAATGAAATTAAAACAAAATATCTTATGGAAGGATGTTACATTTTCTTTTGGTACCACATTTTGGTTTGCACCAAAGGGATTCATTGGATGCATTTATTTTTAAAAATAAAATTATAGGACGGGTATATGGATGGTGAAGATATATTTTGTGATACTTTAAAAAAAATTCTTCAGAAGTGTGATGAATTTTGAGGAGAAGAGACATTCCTATAATGGAGGAGGAGTGGCATTGTTGTAAATTTTGGAAAAATGAATTCCACCCATGTTGTTCTCAATGTAATGTGGATCCAATAATTGTAATAAATATATTCAAGGTATTTTAGTGTTCGACTACATCTATATAAATGATTTTTGACAATATTATTGGAAATTGGGCCCTAATGGTTATTGTTTAGTCCTTTGTTAAACATAATTTCACCTTAATCGTTGTAATTATTTTTAATTACTTACACATTTTATTGGTAAAAACAATTTTTATCCTATTAAAAATTAAAAATTATTATAATTAAAATTATTTAATCCATTTTAATAATTTTAAATCACATAAGTGGATGAAATTAATTTAAAATTAATCTCGATAATAGGATGAAAATGCAGGTTTTTAGTGAAAAATGTTCAAATTTTTTTGGTTTTTATGTCAAAATTTAATTAAAAATTGATTCCAATGAAAAAATTGGATTAATTAATTTATAATAAATATAATTTAAATTTTAAAAAAATTAATAATAAAATATTACACTATATATATATTATATGAAAAATATATTTGGAATTAAAATTCTGTATATTTCACTATGCATTATAAAATGAAACATCATAGAAAAAGAAGAAAAATTCAACCTAAGGTATTTTTCTTTTACTATTTAAATGATGAATTTTTTTGACATATAAAATTTATAAAATAGTAAAAATTTGATTTAAAATAGTTTCTCCATTTAAAGGCAGTAAAATTTCTATTATAAAAATAAAGGGTTTTATGCATAATTTTTTTTTCTTCTCTTAGGCCAATAGAATCTATTGGATGATTATAAAAAATTTATTTGATATATATCATATAATTCTAATATAAAAATTATATAATAGTTTTAGGATTTAATTGGCCTTGAAAATTTTAAATAAATTGTTTTTTTGTTTAAATTAGGTGTTGCATGCATTCAAAATAGACTCAGTATTTCGTGTTTTACATGTTATCATCAAAAATAAAATAATTCTGAAATAAAAATAGATTATATTCATGGGGTTTAAAATTATTACATCCTACTTAAATTCTTCCTTGAAATAGTTTTTGTTATCACCTTCGAAAAATATGTGTGTAGTTTTTTTTATAGAATTCTTTGGTTCCCACGTTGCTTCGTCTATTTTTTGAATTTTACTAAGAAACTTTACTAGAAATGTCATCTAATTCCATAATATATTCTCCATGGTTTCACTAATTTAGATGGGTCTTTAAAAATATGAAATTCCAGGTTCCAACTCTATCCCATCATGAATGAGAACATGCATTGGGTTAGGCATGCACATCCTTAGCATAGATATATAGAACACATCATGTACCTTTGATAGATTTGGAAACATTTATAAATGATAAGAATAAACTCCATCCCTTTCAAGAATTTTTAAGGGTCCAATGTTTCTGGGACTCCATTTCCCTTTATTATCCAACATGAAAACACCATTCCATGAATATAATTTTAAGAAAACATGATCTCTAAATTAGAACTCTAAATCAATCCTGAGATTATTTTTATAACACTTTTACCAATATTGATCATATATAATATAACCTTGAATAGAATTTATCATTTTCGTCTTCTCTTAAATAGGTTTTGGGCTGATGGGTTTCCCTTCACCGTCTTCATCCCAAAAAGTTAGAGATTGACATCTCTTTTCATAGAATGCTTCATATTGTTCCATTTGAATACATAAATGAAACATATCATTATAGGAAAACTCTACAAAATATATATACAGATAACACATACATTGAATGTTGAGTGAGAATGAACTCAACATGAGTTCTATTGTTTGAATAGTCCATTCAAGTAGCCCATTAGTTTTTGGGTGAAAGAAATTTCTCAAATGAAGATCAATTTCAACATAATTTCGATGAAATTTCAATAATTTCAATGTAAATCAATGATCTAGATTTGAAATAATTGATAAACGTTCACCATAATATCCTAAAATGTAATTAATATAAACCCTTATGACTGTCTCAAGAGTCATTTTTAATATTATATAATTTAAATGAGTATAGTTTTTTAGGAAATAAATAATAACCCATATTATGTCCTTCCATATTGGTCTCTTTGGTAGTCTCAGGATAATATCTATAGTAATTCCACCTCATTTCAACAAAAGAATATGAAGGGGTTGTAGGACACCTTTCAGATGATGCCTCACAACCTTTAATTGTTCAATAACTAATCATCTATAGACATAATCATAAATTTCAATCATTATATTATCCCACCAAAAATGTTCCTTATAGTTTCTATATATATTAGGGTTCCAAATGTGTATAGAGAAATTTTGAGTTTTGATAATCATCCTACAACACAGTTTTTAGCTCAGGTATAGATGGAACACATATCATTTTTCCAAATTTTAAAACGCCATCTTCAAAAACAAAATCTACAAATTTTTTATTCATTCACACATTTAATTTGGATCTATATATCCCCATCATCATACTGATAATAATTTAACCTTTATAATAAAGATGATTTTGTAATCATTTGAATAATAATTGATTTATCCCCTTCTGTTGAAATTTCTATATCCATATTTTTTATATCCATGAATATTAGATCTTTCTCAATCCTCATTTGGGTTACAACTCCATGAAACATTATACTGAAATAATCTTCTTCTGTATTCTACTTTCTTAGGTGGTAGTGTACTTAGAAATCATAATCTTTTACTAGCTTGATTTATCGTCTTTGTCTCATATTGATCTATTTCTATGAGAACATGTATTTCATGATCTTATGATTAATGTATATATCAAAACCTTTTACATAGATATAATGATTACATATATTCAAAGTAAATATTATAACTCATAATTATTGACAAGGGGCTTGATTGTTCTGCTTGTGGGTCTTCATCTTCCTCGATGAATATGAATGAACTTTATCATTTTCCATTACGACCCAACCAAATCAATTCTTTGATGAATCACTATATATGAAAAACCCTTCAATTCCAAATGATTGGGTCAATATCATATCATTGAATAATCCTATATTTATATTATTTAACCATTCATCACATTCATTGGTACAAAAAACTTAGCCCCTTTACATGTAAGCTTTGTTAAGAGGTTACCAAATCAGAAAAAATTCAGAATGAATCATTGAAAGTAACCATCCGAACCAATGAAAATATGTACCTCAATTATGCTTGTGGGTGTAGAAAATTCTCTACGATTTTATTTTCAAGAGGAACTGACAATCCATCCCTATAGAGAATATATCCATGAAAAGGTACTTGTTATATCCCGATATCACACTTACTAAATTTACCACATATATATTCCCATATAAGAGTCCTCGGAATGATCCTATAATGATTATTATAGTCCTCATATCTTTTAGAATATAGTAAAATATCATCAATTAATTCCCTAAAAATCATCAAGATATTACTTGAATACACTCTCACTTTTTACATAAAAAATTGGCTAGTATTACTATATTCTAGTAATGTCCATACCTCATCTGAAAAAATGGTCTTAAAAAATTACTCCTTTTTTAATCACAATGAGTAATAACACTAATAAAGATCAATATTTTATAAATATTGGGCCTTGTGAAGTTAATGAAAAAATTAATCAATGTGAGGTAATGTATTATTGTTCGTTATTGTAATGGAATTTATTTTCTTATAATAAATGTACATCATCCTGGATCAAAAATTCTTATTAACAAATAAGATATTGTCTCCCCATGGTGAAACACGTGGGTGAATAAATGCCTTATTACCCAAATCCAATAGTCGATTATTTCATAACACTAATTATTAAGTGTCCATTATACAGGGAGTATTGGATGTTGGAATATAATCAAGGATTAAATTAATGAAAATTTCAATTTTATGCAATAGGGGATGTCTAGGAAATTCTTCAAAAAATAGATGAATGTGTTCCTACAGAATTGGTACATCCTCAATTAGAATATTTCCTCCTTCACTACTAGGTATTGTTTTCTATTCATCTCTATGTATTTCATTATGTAAGGATATTTGGGGTGGATCTTAATAAGAACGGGGAGATGAAGGTTTTTCTCAAAAAATTCTAGATTCTACATCTTCCTCAAAAATATTAATTTTCATCCTATTTTAATAAATTTATGTATCATATTTTGACATCCAGTCCATACTGAGAATTATATCAATGTTGACCATAGTCTTAACAAGTACATTAGTAGATAAATCTTGTTTATATTCCATAATAGGGTCTTCCTAACTCATCTATATTTCAATGTTAATTCCTTTTGGAGTTTTGACAGACAACTACCTTATGAAATCAAAAGTTAATATATTATTTTATTATAATACTAGGAAGATATAAAAGAGAGTAAAAATCTAGAATTAAAAAATTCATTGAAAAAATATGAACATATGATTAACATTCGAACCTCCATGTCATTTGGCACATCTACCTCAGCTGTAATGATCAAATTACCAAGGAAATCAACCATCACCCCTTTATGTAGAAGATTCAATAGAGTTTTAGGGAATTAATTTTCTTAAGGTCCCATATCGTTATTATTATAGAACATAACATCATTGATCAGCTTCTTCCACTTGCATTCATGAACCTGGTGACTCGTATATCTACATTTATAGAAAACACATAGTCCCATCAAACATTTCCCAATGATATTTACATGTAGTTTTCACAAGATGAAAATCAGTCAAACTTATTCTTAATTGTTTTATATTCTATTTTTCATGGTACTCATATGAACACTTCTTGTCATAGAATCACTTAACTATATTGAAACTAAAAAAAAATTTCTCTATTTTGATTGTACATAGACCCATTTCAAAATATGATGAAAACAATTGGGAAGTTAGTTCCCTTCATATACATCGATTAATACATCCAAGAAGTTATTAACCTTTCACTTAGTTTGGATTATGAAATCTGTAACAAAACATGATTATATTTGAAATTAATCATCATAATCCTCAACACACCCCTCTTCATTTTTATTTATGATAATGAACATTCTCTTCATCTGAATTTTTTGATCATGAGAGAAGTATTTATCAAAGAATGTATATTTTAAGGTTATTCATTACATGAGATCTATTTCTTATTCCTCTCCATTATTTTGAATTAAGGACCAACAATGATTAGAATATCCTTTGAGATAATAGACCAAAAGTGTAAAAATTTCCATTTTACTACATCCCAAGGCCATAAATATCTTCTATATCGACTTATGAAATTACTCAACTACAATTGGATCAGTAGTCCCACATAAATTTGGGGGATTCTATCACATAATTAGATACATAATTGGATATTCTCTCTTTGGAATAGGTTTGTAAATTCTCGAAAGGTTATTTATCATAACAAGATTTTGTTTCACCAATATTTCCATAATTCTCACTATTCCAATACTGGATGTATTGGTTTCTCCATTAGGGAAATCCCTAAATTTTCTATGGTTATAGATACCATTAAACCCAACATGTACCATTTATAAATAAAAAAATATAAAATATTATCTACTAAAATAATAAACTATAAATAAAATTATGTTAAATCAAATTAAATAATTTTATTCATCATGAATCTCAAAATCAGAAAAATTGGTTTCTTTGGGGAAATATTAAATTCAAAATCCATCATAATGGTTTGTAATAAAATTGTGAATTATCTTAAGTGTATCTTTAGAGAGTATAAAACTAAGAGAATAGTATGGCTGAATGTTGTATACCAGGATATGACGAGTCGGGCTTGAAAGACTTTGTCAGAGTTGTTTCTATAATGTATATTTATCCCAAAACCACAAATAATTGTAGTATCGAGAGAAGGATGGGTTTCTAAGAATACCCCCAAAAGTTATACCTTTACCAAATTATGGGATATTGTTCTATACTAATTAAAAATGTCTATATTAGGGTTATATTTCTTAATCTTAGTTTGTTAAATTGTGTTTCAAGGGTTGTTTCTAAATATACATTGATACCAATTGTAACGCCTCAATCCCAGATGCCTGGATCCATTATAATAATTTATTACATTGGCGTGATTACATGGAGTAAAATTTTAAAGGAATAATAAGTTGCGATGTTTTTAATGGAATATTACATATATGATACACATAATCTGTTGTTTAATTGAAAATACAAACATGATATATAATAAAATAAAATAAACAGTATCATTGAAACTCATCCGAATGACTCCTCTTTAAAACCATATAAAATAAAACATAATAAGGGTGATATCAAATTCTTAGTAAGGATATATAAAATGAAAAAATAATAATTAATAAATGTGAATAAAAAAATTGAATGGTAAATAAATGATAACACCTTCCATTCACATAAGTAGACAAGGTATAATCCATATAGAAAGGTATGAAACTGAAAGAAATGTCATTTGATTAATAAAATGAGGATAGAACGAATCCATAGATATATCGATGAAAAAAAATCATGGATAATTAATAACTGAATCAAAAGGAAGGAAATTTTTAATTATTCAATGTTATGTTTGAGGCATGTAAAAACCTACTACATCAACCCCTTTGATAATACAATTTAAAACAAAAAACAATTTTAAATTTAAAAGGTCATGTTGTTCATCTCATGGGAACCTATCAATGTATCAAGGGGATATATAATGCTTGATCCCCATCCATCATTACCAGTCTAACCAATTCATCATATAAAATATTAAAAATATATAATATCCCTTATCAAATATTTTTATTGAATAAATAATATGGTTTTATAAATATTTCCCAAGTTAATCAAATAACTGTCAAAGTGATCATTAATTATAATAATGATATACAGTTTGGGAAATAATAATATTTATTGTATGAGAATACATATATTAATGGAAAAAATGAAATATTATTACATTAAAATAATTTTTCCATGATAAATTTAACAATCACATGAGAATGTGAGTTAAAAAAGGCAACCATTTAGAATATCCTTGAAGAAAATATGCATTAAACATTCCAAAAAGTCTCATACCACTTTGAAAAATTTTGAATCATAATATGCATGATTCTATGACATTATATGAAAATTAAATATCATGAGAATAAATATATCCATGATATAACATTGTAAATGGTATTATATATACCATATAAGAGTAAATTGGTGTATAAAAACAAATAAGTCTCAATGGAATGTAAATCGAGATGAAATCCCTTACCTTGGGATTTCTTTTGGGATATCATCCTATAAACTAATTTATAATTGTTTTAAGAGTATTAATAACTAATTATAAGATCATATTAATATTTATGATATCATATAAGATCAAATTATAATATCTTATTATCTATTTTTTAATATTCATTCATTATTTTCACTATTTTGGGTGTTAATTTCCTAGTATCTTGAGTAAATTTTGAGTTGTTATATTTTGTTTCAATTACATAAATTCTTATTTAATCATCTCCAGAATTTAAAACCTAATTTATATATCCTATATATTTTGTACATATTTATTTATAATAAATGGAAATATTTTTGAATAATAATTGAAATGTACTGTGCATGAAGATGGTAGACCCTATGTATGCATAAAACCACTTTCATTTCATTGTAATATTAAAAGAGTGATATATAAATGATAAATATGAATATTAAAACTCATGTGTAATATTAATTACTTATGTGTAATTTATAATTATTAAAATCATATTTAATATGTTCCATGTATATCTTGAACGAATAACATCCCTTTGAGGAGGAAGTAGTCCACACTTGCACAAATGATGTTATAATATTAACAAAAAATGTAATGTATAATAGTATGTGTCAAATATTACAAAAGAATCATGAAGAAATTACAGATATCCAATATATCATATATAAATATCATTTCCTTCATAATTCCTAACCATGAAATGCAGTAAATGAAAAATGAACAATGATCATTTCACGAGGCGGTAGTTCAATGTATAGAAAAGGAAGGTTTGTTACTCATCATATTGAAGTGTGTAAAATTTCATGTCAAAAAAGAAACATAAAAATAGTATATTACATTTAGTATAAATATTTTATTATGTAATTATGGAATATTATGAGTAAAGGGTGTGGAGAATAAAATCTAAACTGAAATGAATGAGGACAGATGATACAAATTATATGGGAAAATGATTATGGTTTTCACAAAAGGGCATCCTTGGTTGGATTTATTCCTAATTTGAGACTTCTAGGATGCATTTAGGGATTTTTAGAATAATGTTTTTATGATATTGGATGATAAAATGTGTCTTAATGACGAGAGGAGTCCCTTTATGGAGGAGGATGAGTGGCAATCTTGTAATTTTTTTAAATGGAAATCCACCCACGTTTTTATTTTTCATGTGTATCCAATAATGGAATAATTTATATACATGAGAGGATATGTTCTAAATATTTCAATATAATTCCTTTTGTAAATTTTGATATGTTATTTGGGCCTTTATGTTTAAAATTTATTTCTTTTTTATGCTTAATTTCACCTTATTATTTGTAATTAATTTTAATTACATTCACTTATTTTTTTTGGTAAAAAAATAAGACAAACTTCTTAAAAATTATAAATTATAATTATTATAAATTTATAATACTTTTTAACAAATTCCTTTCATAGTATTTGCAGAAATTAATTTAAAATTAATATTATAGATGGGATGACAATGTATGTTTCTAATGTAAAAATATTCTAAACATTGTTATGTTTTTATATCCAATTTCAATGTGAAATTTATTCCAATGACCTAAATTGTATTAGTTGATATATATAATTGATATAATTTTACTTTAAAATAATTAAAAATAATATTTAATGTGATAAATAAATTGTTTCAAAAAGATTTTTTGATTTAAAATTTTATATTTTTCAATATTCATCAAAATAATTAAACATTAGAGAAAAATATGAAAAAATTTCCCTAATATTATTTTAATTTTTTATTTAGAATTTTTATTTTATTTTTAAATATTTAAATTATAAAACTCTTAAATTTTTTTTTCTAAATAGTTTCCCTATTAAAAGGTGGAAGGATTTCCATTATAAAAATATAGGTTTCTATGTGTAATATTGTGTTTGTTATTATACTATACATATAGAATCTATTAGATGAATATAAAAAACATTTTAATGGATATATTATATTTAAATTTAATATATAAATTCTTTAAGAGTGTTTTATTAAATTTAATATTAAAAAGATTAGTAAATAGTTTTTTATTTAAACTGGGTGTTGCATACAATGAAAACTAACTTAGTATTTCATGTTTTGCAAGCTACCATGAAAATACAATTTTTTATACATGGAAAATATGGTATATTCTATAGGTTGTACACTTATTGAGATTATTTTTATCTATTGGGACACCCATGGTTTCACTACATTGTTTTTAACCCATTCACTATGCTTTGGGTGGCCCCTTGTGTGTTCGATGTCATTAGAGGGTTTTAGCCAATTTTTCGAGTCACACAATTTTGGTATTGTTTTCCCATACCAAGAAAAACAAACTAGAAAGGTGAAAATATGATTTCAATTGAATTTAAATGGGTTGTTCATTGTTTCCATGATTTTATAGAAAAAACAATGAATACCAATAAAACAAAAATGTATATTTTTAAAAAATAATTTTTCTGAGTCCACCTCAGATATGACAACCTCTTAGTTAGTGTTTGACCAGGGGTCTCCCCCATCATTGTGATTAACTATGGGAAATTTTTTTAGATATTTTTAATAAATTTTCAGTAATTTTTCATGATTTATTCAAAAAAGCATTCTATTTCCTCTTATTCCATATTTTCTTCTCAGTTTTTCTATTTCAGCCCTATTTTCCTCTAACTATAACGGCCATTTATGACAATTTTTATTGTTAGGGTTATTCTAAAAATGGGGATTCTCATTTCAATCGGTTTTGATACATCTCTTAATGAATCATTTGGTGGTTTTTACTAATAGTGATATGATTCTCCTTGTTAAGGTAGTGGTTTCAATTCCATTTCCATTTCCTAAAGTTCTCATTGATTTCTTGATTTTTTAAAAAGTGATCTTTTTCAGGAATAGTGATATATGTGATACCTAGTTTCTTGTTATTAATGGTTTTATTTGTTGTGTTGGTCTTTCCTTTGGAAAATTATTTAAAATACTTGGTTAATTAATGGTTTTATTTTAAATAATGTTTTATGTATTATAGGTGTTTAAAAAAAATTATTGATGGGTTTCCATGAGAAAAAATTTTTGTTCACATTGCTTATGAAAAATTGGATTTTATATGGTGATGTAATAATTTATTAAAAATGGTTTTCTTATTATATTATTTTCCCATTGTTTTAAAAGAAACATTCATATCTTAAATTCGGTTTTCCTTGATTTCATGAATGAGGATGTTTTTTCAAAGAGGCTTTATATGTTTCAAAAAAGATTAAACGACTCATTTTGGGATTGTTTATCTTGGTTTAATTATTTATTTTTTTATATTGAATATTCTTTAATTTTTTGGTCAATTTACAAAAAATTACCATATGTGAAAAAGTTGATTTTGAAAGTGGATTTCCAATAATGGATATGGGGTGTACATTTATGTTGGTATGGTTTTCCAGTGAGTAGAATTTGGTTTATAAATTTTTTTAAAAAATGATTTACAAATCATGTTAAAATTATGTATAAGGATAAGGCATAATTTTAACTTTATGTGAATCTATTTTAATGAATTACATTTACTCCATATATTATTCCATTATCACCCATTGTTTTTACTTATATTCTTATTTTATTATATTAATTTTGATTCATGTATGATTGTTTTTTTTGGGATAAATATGATAGGAGTCTTTTTAAGAGGTGATATGATTTTCTTATTGCTACATATCCTGCCTCAATTTTGTGTGCTAGTAACATGATGATATTGACTTAAAGTTACACATCTCATTGAGGTGTAAAATGAGGAACCTAGATATTATGTGGGAAATTTAGTTGCGTTTTCATAGAAATTGAGTTCGATACCCTCGATATTAAACTTTAGTTTTATATAGTACATTGATAGGTGATTTTTCATTGACTAGGTTATGTAATAGATATTCAAGAGTTGATTTTTTTGACCCTAAGTCATCAGACAATTGGTTCCAGTATTACAAATCGAGAAAGATGCACAATAAGATCCTAAAGTTTTTTGTCATTTCTTTAAATTAATGTTATTATGATTTGTGATTAGTATATTTTATTTATGTGTTTTTATGAATTTTAATTATATTATGGTATCCTTTATATATACCCTTGTTGGGTGATTTCATATTATTGTTTTAAAATTGGATGTTAGAAATTTTTTTAAACATAAGACCACAAATGAGTTTGCATTGAAAATGTACAATAAACCATATGTGGGTTTTCCTTAAATTAATGGTATTTTCAAAAGAAAGTATTCAGATTTTTCTTTTTGAAATGAAATTTTCTATGTTTTGAAAGGGTATATGGTTGGTTTTTGAAATGGAACTACCCTATTATGTCCTCTTTGAGGCATGTTTTATAAAATTCATATTAGAGAGAGTATACATGTCATATATTATTTTATACAATTTATTATAAATAAAATATAAAACTATATCACATTATATAAATATAAAAATAGATTTCATGGTTTCTTTATAAGTGTAATGTGAACAGAATCATAGTGGTATTATACTAGCCTTTGGATCAGACACAACATACTCATGTAATTGGTTATGCAATCATCATAATTCCAACTATTTTTCAGGTTATGAATTAAAATATGGACTTTTACCACTCTCTATTGAGAGGTGTGTATTGTTTGGGTTATGATGGAAACATTATAGTAATTCATAGATATTATAGTTTGTTAGGAATTTATGCTCGACTACTTTCAGTCCGTGTTTTATATCAGATTCTACAGAAACATGTTTCTTTTTATTGTAGTATTTATTTCCATATTTTAATAAATATATTAAAATTAAATAAAAACAGTTTATTGTATGAATTTTTTTTAAATGTTTTCATTTTTTTGAGAATGTTTAGTTATATAACTATATTTTCATTTTTTTTCTTTTTTTCACATTTATCCAATGTGTGCAGACATCATGTTATGTTTTTGGTGCGAAAATTTTTTATCCTCATTTTATGAGGGTGAAACATTCCCCACAAGTTCAACAGTGATACCCTGGTTCTTGTCACCAGTTTGGAGTGAACTAGAAAGTGCCCCTGTCTATGAGGGGTCTGATACAATATAATTTATTTGTGATCATCATATAGTTCAATAAAAATAGTTATAAAATCCATTTTTCTATTTGGGGGTAAAGGTATATTAGATCTAGGATCGTCATAACATAAGTGGAAGATATATTGAAGTGCTTGAAAATATCTTTCCATCTGTCAGATAATGATTTTTCATGGTTTGTCAGAAGATTAAATTTATTTTAGTATTTATAAATGTTTTATGGATTTATTTTTATGTTGTGTACTAGTACAATAATTCTTATGAAGATTTTGAGAGAGGTCTAGGGAAAATACTCATTTTGGAATGAAACTAAAGGTGATGCATGGGAACATGGTTAAATAACATGGTTTTTAAGACAACACATAGCACATGAAAACTTTAATGGAATATTCAATTGTACCTCACATGGTTTGAACAACTCCTAGAAAACAATGTGGCCAACTTTTGTGTAGTGGAGAATGTTGGGAATTTTTTATTTTCCCCTCTTATACTGGTTTTTCCCTAACATGTGTTTGATTAGTCTTGTATGTGGATGTTTAAGAATTTTTTTGTGACTTTTGAATGATGTTAAAAAGAAATGTCTAAATATTTGGTATTAGATTTTTTATAAAAACCCATGTTTTTATTTCAAATTTGTTTTGGGAAAATTGGTATTTAAACTCTATTATGAATTATTGTTATTAATGAAATAATTTGGATTGTTAGGGTTATCAAAGGAAACATTCATGGGATTAATGTTGGAAATTTATAAAACATTTTGGGGGGTATTTTTATAAGTGTAATTGGTTTCCATGATATGAGTTCATTTGCAGTTAGTTTTCAATTGTTAATGTTTTGAACCCATTAAGTTTTTTCAGTTGGTAATAAGGTATTGTTAATAATCTTTTATATAAGGTTTAATTTTTTTTTCAAACTTGTTTCTCTTGATATTGTGCATTTTATTTTTAAGGTTTGATTTTGGGGTAATTTTATAAAATGGCAATGGCTAACGATATTTTAGTATGTGATAGATTAAAATGAGTCAGAAAGGTTGTATGCGAATCTTTTTTGTGGTCCCCCTAGGAATCTAGAAGTATCCTTCCTTGTATAACACTATGCCAAGACTCATAAAAGAGTAGTAGGGCCTTTTCCTTCTCAACATGTGGATCTCATGAATGAGTATCAAAATTAGAATCTTCATATGTTTAGTGGTGAACAAATAATTCAAGAGACTAATTTTTTTTAGTTAAGGTAGAAATAATTTTTGAGTCACTTGGTACTCTTGCTTCTTATCGGGTGAGGTGGACCTATCTTTTTTTGATATATTGGAATCAAAATTATTGGATCCACAAATTCTATGACTAACCATTTGAAGTGTTTTCTTAGGATTGTTTGAAGGCTTGCTTCCCCAAATATTTTTATCCTCGGGATTTGAGAATTTAAAAGGTGATAGAACTCGTGGGTGTCCCCTAGAGAGATCTCTATATTAATATCTACATGTTATATTTCTATACACCATTTCATTTCTCATCTGGATTAGTTGTTGATGATGAAAAAAAGGTATGATTATTTTCTAGGGACATTCATCTGAATCTATATTTTATTGTGTGTCATTATGGCTTGAATAATTTCAATGAAGTAGTGTTCAAGGATATTATTGTAGAGGAATTTTTAGCAGGGCACCATGTGACCCGTGATGTTTCTACCTCATCAGTTGTCAACAAGAGTTTTTTTGATTAACAAGACATGCAATAGAGTTGTGTTCTATTAGTGTGGGAATTATGGTCACGTTCAATATTATTATCATATAACATAGAGGACCTATAATTTGTGTAACCATAATGATCACCTTCAGTGTTTATGAATGATGAATGAATGTCATATAAAGAATCCTCTTATTGAACATAGATCTAGGTAGAGGTATGTGGTGTTCCTTCTATATGGAGAGTCAAAATCTATTTTGTGGTTATGAGGATGTTATACTTTATAATACTTGTAATTTTGTAATCTGTTTCATATCATTTTAAAACCCTGTTAATTTTTTATTTTAAATAATGAACCATTGACTCACTTTAAATAATTTTGAATGTTTAGTCCTCATTTATTTCCTTATTTTTGTCTTTAGACCTGACGTGTACCATGGTTTGAGGGTCATTTAATGAATGTCATGGGATTTCCATGGGTGTGGGAGGGTGTATCGAGGATAGGATTTTGGTTACTGGGTAGACGATGATATCTACTGGGATGAGAGTTTCTTTTTGAATTATTATAGATAGGTATTATATATGATAAAAATCATGTAATACTTCAGGTAATAATGTGACCAAAAGTAAAAGTCATTTTATTCATTTTTTGGCATGTTTCAGTTTAGAGTGTTTCTATAGATTCAATGGAGTGGGATATTGGGGTGTGTCTTCCATGTTGTATTTTTATGTTCTCAAGATGTTCTCTATTATAAAGTTTTGAGTTAGTTGAAATAGTTAGGGGATCCATGGTTGGAGGATAATTCAGGTTTGGTGAGGTTCATTCTATTGAGTCATACCATTGATGTTTCACTAGTTTAAATTAATTATTAATAGTAGGGATACCTCCAAACGGTTTCAATGTAATTTAATCATTTCCAGTGAGTTACAAGAAATATTATTCTATATGGGAGGCATAATTATTTTGAATTCATGGGGCCTTGCTTATCAAAGAGGTATTTTATGTTTGGTGGAGTTTCTGAATTATTGTTATATCATAAGATTGTTTTTCCCAAAAATTCATTACATAATGAATATGTTCTTAAGATTATTATAGATTTAGTGGTTTGTAAATCTTTTTTGATTTTGGAATTCAAGATAATCTAGTTGTTTAGATCCCTTGTTTCTAGTTTTGATCCCGAGAGTGATTTGGACCCTTCCATTGTATTAACTCATCGACAATGTTCTACAAGAGTTCATTCTGGGGGAAGAATGTCGCATAATGAAAGATTTGTGACACCCATGATTTCAAAGAATTTTATATATCAAATATATTGATAATTGGGTATCCTTCCCAATGTTTGGGGAGTAATTTAAGGTGTTTTGGTAAAAACAATTAGGTCGCATGGTTTGATATGGTTTTCCCAAACCGTGCAAAAAATCCAACAAGATGAAAATATTTCTCCAGTAGCATTCACATGGATTGTTCATTATTTTCCAAACCATGATAAAATATTGATTCCCACTAAAACATAAAGAAATTAATTTGAAAACATTATTTAAGAGATTCTACCTCCCTTTTCACCCTCTCAAATTTGGGTATCGACTATAGGGAATCCATCTTCAATCTATTTTATATTGGGACACTAGTGGGTTATTTCTCACCAATTGATTGGGATTATTCATGATCTATTCATTAAATATTTTTAATTACTATTATTATCTTTGTTCCTCTATTTCTATAATATTTTATTATAGGACTAATTTGAATGTGAAAAAATTGTTATAGTTATGGTTGTTATAAAATCGAGGCTCTTGTTCTATAATTGTCTTGAGGCATCTCTAAAGGTATATTTTGGATACTTTTGTTGAAGTTGGATGATTCTATTGGTCAAGGGAGGTTTTTCCATTCCATTTACATTTTTTAAAGATTTACCTGATTTATTGATGTTTTAAATGTGGTCATGAACAATAATAATGATATATATGACAACTAGTTTTTCATTATTAATTGGTGTCCTTATTGTTTTGTCTTTACCATTGGTAAAATTGTGTGAAATTTTTAGATGAATATTTCTAAGATTTTAACTGGTGTTTTACACTTTATAGGTGTTTTATAAAATGACATCGATGGGTATTAATGAGAAAAAGACATTGTTCAAGGAGTTCAGGAAAAAATTAATTATTCTAAAATTATGTTTTCTTCAGTAAAAAAGGTTTTCTTATTCTAAGAGGTTCTCATGGTTTTAAGTAGAGATTATTAATTTCAAAAAGTTTTTCTTATGAATTCGTAAATGATTGTGTTGTTTTTAAAGAGGACTTCCATGCAAGTTTGTTGATTCCATTTTCATTTATTAATATTTAATTAAGACACAACTTTTTAAGAATATTTATTCATTGATTTGGTTGGTGAATTTCAAAAATAAACCTTGTGTGAAAATAGTGATTTTTAAATTGGATTTCAAAATATGGATTTCCAGTATGCTTTGATGTTTTTATAGATTTACTTAGTGGATCATTTAGTTTTCAAATTGTTTTCAAAATTTATTTCAGTGGTATGTAATATTTATGTATAATGAGATTCCCTAGTTGGTAGTTTATGGGATTATCTTTTCTTATATAACATTTCCACCCATGATGATCATATTATCACCCATTTTTTATGAATTTAATCATGTGTTTGATCATATAAATTATGATTCATGTCTCTATGTTTGGGTTAGAGATACATATTAATCATGGTGTGTTGGAGGTGATATTTGTTTTATTTCTATACCTCAGTCCTAGAGGTGATGTTCTAGTCACATTATGATGTTTTCCTGAAGAAAATTAGCAATTTTAATATATTCTATGAGGAAAAAATGTTTCTAAGTGGGATGTTTAGAAATTTTTTTACAAGTTGAGTGTATAAAATTATTAGTAACCCCTAGTTGTATGAATCACCTAGCTATGATTTGTTTCACAAATGAGGATATGTGAGAGCATTTCAGGTGATGAATTTTGAAACTATTAACCCTATAGATGTTGGATCCAACATGGCATGTCAATAAACATGATCCATTAGTTCATAGGGTGTTTACTCATGAATTATAATTTATTATAGAATTAGTTTTTTTATTCTATTTTATTTATGACTTTTTATGAATTTTTATTGAATTATGTTTTCTATGATTTATACCCATGTGGTGTGTGTGTGTGTGTGTTAATGTTTTTGAAGAGGGAACGTATACAATTGTTTTTATATAAATACTTGAAATGTGGTTAGTTTGAGAATGTATTTTAAACTAGGTGTGGGTTTGTTTTCAAAGGGGTTGTATTCAAAAGAAAATGTTTTACCTATTATTTTTTACATATAAAAGGATATTTTAAAAATAAATTTTGTGGGTTTTCAAATATAAATAACTTGTGAAATCCTCTTTGAGGATTGTTTTTAAATGGTATGTTTGAGAATGTTTACAAAGTATATCATATTTTTTTTCATTTTATATAAATGAATTTAAATCCTATTTTATATTTCCTTACTCTCAAACAAGTACTTTTAGTATCTTTATAAATATAATTTAAATCTAATAATCATGGTATCCAACTAGAATTTGGCTCACACCGTATATAATCATATTGTTGGTTATGAAATCTTCATGTTTTTATGGTTTTTAGGTTATGGATTTATTTTGGATTATTACTAATATTTATTAAGAAGTTATATTTTTCAGTTTATGGTGGTGACTTGAGAGTTATATAGATATGTTGTGGTTATTGACCCATTTTATTTCACATAATTTTAGGATGGGTGATGTATCATCTTCCAAGGTTATTTTTTTTCTTTCAATGTAGTTTTTTGGGAAAAGTAATATATTTGTTTTAAAATGGTTTCTTTCATGGAATTTTTTGTAAAAGATATTGTTTAATTAATATTTATAAATTTTATAGTTATTGGTTTTTCAATTCATCTCAATAATTTTGGAATATTCATCTAATGAAAGGATACCTCATGATGGGATCTTGGTGAAACCATTGTTGATCCTAGTCTTATGAGGTTTAAATAATTCCCACGAGTCTAATTGTCACACATTGGTGCTTTTCCCTAGCCTAATGTGATCCTGAATGTTCCTCAATACATGTTATTGTATATCTAAAGTAACATGTTAGGATATCTAAGACTGGTTTGTTATATATTTGTATTAAAATTTTTACAAGAAGTTGATTATATTTTTATATCAGAATATAAATATAAGATATATCTATTGAAGATGTTTTTTATGAAAGAATGTAGAGGTGTATCCACTCCTATTAGTGCAGGCATAAAATAATGCTAGAATGATGAAGGATACTTAGTTAGTGAAAACAGCTGTAGTTTATTAGAATTATAATATAATTGATGAAAACTATGATTGGTAGTATATATGCTATCATTATCTTTTCAAGATATCAATCTAATTTGAAATATTCACATCTACTAATAGAATAAGGAATATGCCATCCCATATCTTTAATTCACCTTAAATCCTGATTTATTATAAACATACACACATAATATAATCCAAAATGATTTAAAGTCATGTTTTATTTTTATAATTGGATACATGACACAGTAAATGGTATCTCTTGACATAGGGTTCCTAGGATAACCTCAAATGAACAATAAATGGTATATCATAAAATAAATACATTACCTAATTCCATTAATGGATATATAATTCTAGTCTCACATATCACATTCATATCATGTACATGAATTCATGTGACACATAGATCATATTATAGAATGGTCTATTTAATTACATTTAATCCAATTATGAAGGAGAGTGGGTAATATTAATACATTTACCAAATCAATGAAGGATAATAATAACAAGTTGAATAAACTTGAGTAGAAATGGGTATATGAATTAACTACACAAATGCATGGAATGGAAGAACACATGATAATTTTGGTAACATAATAGGTGTATGTAATGACTCATGGAAGGGTTTTTTGAGAGTGAAATGTGGATATAATTACAAGAAAATAATAATTTATGTTAGAGGTATGTGTAAAAACACATCACAACATGAGAAACTTGAAATCAAATTGCATAAAAAAATAAAGTTATTGAATAAAGGGGAGGATGAGAGAAGTTGTTACCTTGGGAATGAATTTATAATAGTTATATTGGAAATTTTTATGATCTTGGGAACACCTTGGGATAGTTTCAGAGAGGGATAAGAAGAGTTACATCATGATCAATGGGTTTTTATTGAAGGGGAATTAGAGTTTGGGTGGGTATTTATAGACAAATAAAGGGGGTTATTTATTAATTTCTAAACATAGATTTGGTATTAAATATAAAAAATTTATAAAAATTTGAAATATTTCCATGGTTTCTGCATCTTATTTCATCCAAATAAGAGTTATTCACATTTTTCCATGTACATGAACCATAAATATAAAAGTTATACCCTCGGTGATGCGGATGTGAGTAATGTTAAAAAAGAAATGATTTTAAACCATAAAATGTAATATTGGTCTAAAATAATTCATTAAGTGGTTTTAAAATTAATAATACAACAAAATAAAATATTATTTAAAAGGGTATATATATAGTCATGAAAGCATTTTTTTTGAATTTATTACATCACATTAAGATATATAGATTTCCTAATACAAACTATATATTTTATGATGTTCTTAGTCATTACCCAATAATTCAAATGTCAGAGAAAATTATGAAAAATTAACAATGGATAATATCAAACTATGATTTCAAAAATATATATTTATTTTATCAAAATAATTACATAAATATTATAATTTTCTATTTAAATAAAAATAATTATTTACACTAATACTTCTTTTTACATTAATAAAAATTATCTGACCCTTATAAATATTACATATGAATTAACTAAATTATATTATAATTTTTATATAAATAAATATTATTTAATAATTACATTAAATTAAATTTTTTTTTTCAAAATTCTTGAATTTATCCTAAGGAGTGTTTGATATATGTATTTTACAAAAAACAATTTTGGTTTCCTTGTATCAAAATCTAATTACTCATATATAACTATATATATAAAGTAATAACGATAAGGGATAAAAATAATAATTATTTTATTATAAATAAATCTCACAAATTCATAGTAATAGGTTGAAAATCAATAACCCATTATCACACCGGCACATGCCCTAATGGTAAGTTGTGTGATAGTGGCACTTTATTAAGGTTGTTCAGTGAACATGGTTTGGGTTGTGATATCTATAATATTGAATTTCTACAATAAATATGTTTTTAAATTTTTTGTTATAAAATTTATTTTTTTGTCACTGTAAAACCCCAATGATGCCATATTCCATGGAATCTCTGATATTTGGGTTTCATATGGTAAAATTCCACTGGTCAAGGCCATTTATTCTTCAATATGATTCAATTAGACTTCATCATGTCCCTTTATATATACTAATATTATTTTTCAATAGAAAAACACAATATTGTCAGTGGTTAATATGTTTAATGTTCTTTTAAATTTTAATTTTTTATATTTTATGATGGTCCAAAATAACTAATATAGAGAATTTGATTTCTAAAACTGCAATACTTAATGCATCTCATATTCATTCAAAAATGGAATTTCATTTATAAAATTTCAATCAATTATATTATATCAAACTTTAGATATTTATCCCCAGAAAAATTATTTCATTCACTAAAATTAATGAGGGTATTTCTGTTT
Source organism: Viscum album (assembly GCA_963277665.1). Lineage (NCBI taxonomy): Eukaryota > Viridiplantae > Streptophyta > Magnoliopsida > Santalales > Viscaceae > Viscum > Viscum album. The sequence continues at coordinate 939,771,200 of OY728153.1, forward strand.
CATCAACTCTTCCAGTACCCATGTCAATTCCTCAAACTTGTGGTTCTGCCACAACACCTTTACTATGTGGGTTGTATTGATTCCTTAAAATTATTCTCTATGATATAATATATTCGAAGGAAAATTTTTATATTAATGACTATTATCCAATGCCATTATTTAATATTTAGTGTATCTATGGGGTTTGATAAATACTTGTCCAAGAGGGATACATGGAGCACATCATGTATCTCGGATATGATAGGTTATCATGATAGTTGATATGAAAAAACTATAATGTGATTAGGGATATCAAATTTGATGATGTATCGTAGACCAATATTTCTCTTCTTCTCAAATATAAAAACTTTCTTCTATGATGATATATAAAGTTACACCTTATCTCCATCATCATACTAAAAGTCTCATCGATGATCATGTGCATAAGTTTTCTATATGATTTTTTAAAATCTAATATGATTTTGAATAGTCTGAAATTTATATATAATCTCATGGAAAATATATTTTACCATAATCATCCAATATATTTCTTAATCCATGTATATGTGAGTCTGAAACCTATGAACATATATAGCTGCAGAATGTCCCAGTTGAATTATATAATGGAAACCATTTCTATGACAACACCACTAGGGGAATGTGTTGATCCAAATATCATTATAAATCCATTAAACATTATATCATAATATCCCCTAGAGTTTTAATGTTTATGTTAGACTTATAATCTATCACACGGTGCTATGAAGTTCTGAAACATAACTTTGCATTCAACTCTTGCTGAAGGGTACTTCATAACCTCAAGGTAAACCTCAAATATTGATCATAGACAAGTAAGAAAGTAAATTTTTTTAGTCTTATAACTTACATGTATTATATCATGGATATTTATTTAAAAGGTAAATATTTATTGATATTAATGAATTCAACTAACTTTATATGGACATATAATACCACACAGATAATGTTATTTCCTTTAGATTTATCCGGAAGTTGTAGAGTAAAATATATGGTTATGTTTTCCCATTTCCATGATTGTGGGGAAAATGGTTTCATCATATCTTTATACTTATTTTATTTATCCATGAATTCACGGATTATCAACATTGAGATTAAACTTATATAATCTCCCCCTTCATGTTATCCAATATAAGGTTTTTATTTTGATCTCTATACATCTTAATATTTCTGAGATGAATATTGAAGTATATTCTATGAACGTCATCAAAAAGTTCCCTCTTCAATTATATTATTTTGGGGACACATATCCATATTCAAAACCTTATAAACTATCTTTAGAAAATTAAAACTCTTGGATATCCATTAATTTTCCCTGTAGCTCCTCATCACCTCTATTGGCCTCTATGATCCTATCAAGAATAGATGGCTGAGTAGTCTTTTGAGAAAGGTAGGATAAGGATATTATTAATATTCATATGTCAATAATTTACATGTCCATGAATATTTAATATCTTTTAATCCTATTAATGTATAGGGATGAATAATCCTTTCTATATTGATAATATACCTATTTATTACCCTTTCTAATATGGTATTAGATATAAAAATAAGAATCCGTAATGAACTATAACCACATTCATTGTTACATATTGATCTTCTGTTGTGTGAATACATACATGAGGAATTAATAATATGTTAATACTGTATACTTATCCTCATAGATATTATCTCAACAAATATTAAATAAGAAGATCAAAATTGATAAGTCTAGACCATGTGTTGGTATGTACTACCATGGATCATTAATTAGAGAGATGTATATGTTATCACATTATAAAATTTTATGTGTAAACATACAATCCCTTTTTAGAATCATTGACGTAGATCAAAAATCTTTTCCCAATGGTGGGTAAGGTAATAACATTTTTAGTGATAAACCTCTTCATTATATTTTTAAACCTATCCTTGCATTCATCAATAAAAAAACATCAATCCATTTTCTTTTATCATGGATAGTGTGATTGAAAATGATTATAAAATTTTCCAAAATACATTATAATGCCTAGATAATCTAGAGAAACTATTGATCTATTTAATAGTTTTTTTTGGATCATACATCATTTACATAAACTTTTAAATGATCTATAGATATCCCAATAATAGTGATAAGATTACATATAATTATTACTTGATCCAGAAAAAAATTACGTTTACTATAAATTTAATATAACATTTCCTTTCAAAATGTCATCAACACAAAATTTACATTATCATCTTATTCTTACTTTCTTCTGGAGTATATAAAATTATCATCCATAAACACTGAAATAATTTTTTAGATTTAATCCCTAAAGACACTATTTTATACTACCAAAAATAAAACTAGAAAATTATTTACTCTAAATACAATAACTATGAACTCATAGTTCATCTACATTATATGAACATAATTCATTGGGAAATCCTTCCTCTTCACCATTACTTGATAATATCCCTACTTAACATCCACCCTAGGGAAGTACTTGTATCCATGTTGTTGATTATAAAATTCATAAATTTTTTCAATTGGATACTTTTATTTAACATGTTTTTGTTATTATCATGATAATCAATGCATAGGAACACTAAACCATCTTAATTCTTGATGAAGAGGAATAGTTAACCCAACCGTGATGTTCTTGGAAATATAAAACCATTATCTATATTATCTTATAGTTTCTTTTTCATTGACTTAAGGTCAAAATGTTCATTCTATATTGGGTATTAGATATTGGAAGTTCTATGGGTTGGATTTAGCAATGAACATATCCTCATAGATTAGAGTAAGGCCATCCAATTATTTTATAAACACATTCTTATAGTCCCTTACAATGGGAATGTCATCATGTATGATCTTTTCATTAGTCTAAATTATTTTATTTTGATACAGTTTCACATAATGATATAATATCAATGTCTGAGACAAACGATTGTAATAGAAATTCATCCTCATCCCACCACATTTATAGAATCAGATGTTGATTTTTTATATATATGGTTATTTACTTCTCTCAACAACTTCTGTTGGATCTATATAATGAAATCCAATCCATACCCAAAATTACATAAAATTTTTTAGAAGGAACTATAAGAAGTTTTATTAGAAAGATTATAATAAAAATACGGATGGCGGAGAATTTATATACTTGTGATGAAAATAATTAACCCATCTTTTATTTTCATTTATTTCCTTATTTCTAGCTATTGAGGTGGTGTTTGAACAAATCTACTAAACATGCATGATATGAATCAATTCATTGAATTAGAATGAAATAGAATGATTTTTATCCATGAATGAATAACTTACACACTTTTAACAATTATATTGTTAGGATTTACCTCAATAGTTGTGATTATATTGGATCTCCCATTATCACTGGGCCTTGGAGGTTTCTTTCATCAATATTCTTCGATAACCTTTATCTTAGTGCATTGATTTTAAAAGTGTTCTTGTACTTTATTTTTGAAAAATTGGAAACTTGGATGAGGGTTGAATCAATAAATAATTTATTCTATTATTTTTAGGTTTCTCCCATTGAGATTTTGTATCTAGGATTCATCCCTTTTAATAGATAAACTATTACGTTGATCCCATTCAAAAAAATCAGATTATTCTTCCAACAATTTTATTAACTAGGATGTTGGAAATGTTTTACAAAGTTAAATTACTCCAACATGCCTCTAGAATTGAAATCAATTATTCACTTATTACACCCTGACCCATTAGACCATTGATATTCCTTGATCTCCATTTAAAATTATTGGTCACAACAACCAATTTTCTCAATGATATCAGACACTAATTAGTAAAGATTTTCATAGAATCGACTTTATCAAAACAATGAAGTTTCCAACCTTAATTTTTGGGTCAGTAAAGAAGTAAGTGATATATTATAAATGTTTTATAATTTTGAACTCAAATTCATTAAAAGATTCATCATCCATTATATTGAGGCTATGGAAATACCCCTATATTTTAATTCATAGAGTAGAAGGAACATATTTATTGAATTGTTTTCATAATTATTTCCACTCTATCACATTAATATCCTATTCAACCAATACATTTTTCTATTAATTACCACAATTGATCAGTATCACCCTCAATATGATTAATATCCAACCAAACCTTCTATTACGTAAAGAACTAATTGCAGGAGAATATATTTTGAATGTAGTTGATCCATTATGACATGATTAAGTGATCAAAATATCAATTAAAATTTAGAGGAATTTAACATATAAAGGTATCAATTGAAACATCTATATTTATAAGGGGTTGTATATTTACCCATAATTATTGTTTAGTAAAAACCATGAGTTAATTGAGAACGTTTTGTTATTATGTTCTTAACTGCTTCTCCCATCAGTTTGAGCATATATTTTTATATTACATTACATTTCTCATCACATTGTTTGTTGACACAAATCCTCTTATTTCTATTCATTGAATAAAATAAGGAGAACATTTATAGATAAGTATTTTGAAACTATTAACAATATAAATGGGATAATATGGGGATTTATGGGATAACACATAAATCAAATTCATTTTAACCTATTGATTGAGATATTCAAACTATGTTATACATGTACTATTTTTTGACGTAATTTTTTTGTTAGTGTTTTCTCTTCAGGATGGTTCATATAGATCCCGTGAATTTAACAAATCATATCTCCTATGATTTTAACACCATGAGTGTGAAATGGAATCTTTTTCATGAACTAGATGATGATATTATTAATATTCAATGTTCTATATTCCATCCTATTACCTCTAGTTGTTATGATGTTAGTGCCACATAAACCTGTAGCATTCAAACATTGATTTTGTTCTATAAAAACACATAGTTTATAAATTAAAATTAGTTTTTAGATGTTTTACTTTATTTATTATTCTCATCAAGGCTTCCACTAAAATTTATAATCATAATCCTCAAAATAACTAGACCATGCTCTGACACCATATCTCAAAAACAATATCATTGACACATCATAAATCATAATTTATTTTATAAATACAGACATAATAAAATCACAAAATACTGAATGGAATAGTTTATTTAGGTAAAGAGATTCATTAAATAGTAACTTTAAATATGGATATTAACACATTTTTTTAAAACTTATTAAAATATGATTAAAATTATATCTCTCTTTTAAAAATAAGGAGAATAACCTAGGGATATACATAATAAATGGTTCATCAATAAATATTATTAAGGGAATGATAAAATAATAAGATGATGGATGAAATATATTTTAGTCAAGATTAGTATGATAACGAAATTGGAAGTTTTATAATTATTATCATTTTCATTTATGTATGATATATGATCATAACATCATGGAATAAAAATGATGTAGAAACAACATAAAACCTGACATTACAAGAATAATCAAATGATAAACCCCAATACATCATAACATATTGCCCTTTGAATGAACTCTAATTCACCATAAATTTTTTTCATGAGATATTAAAAATAACTATACCATTTTAGGTCTATATAATTCAATTTCCACACATCAAATTCATATTAAGACCAAGAATTAGTGTACCACATAGATCATAAATCATATGGGTGCCTTTAATTACTTTGGGTACCATGATAAAGTTACATGGGTAAAATAAATGGATGTCTCAAATTAATAATTGATTTGTAAATCTAGTTGATTACCCATGAGTGGATATTGGGATAGGTATTCACTAGAAAAAATTTTCAAATGAAAATTCATATGATAATATAGACCACTTAATAGGTGTACATAAGAAATCCTGGAAGGGTATAATGAAGTGAGAGTTGGTATATATTTACATTTAAATCATTAGAACATTAATATGTATGTGTAAAAACATATGAAAAAATGAAAAATATAAAATAAAGTGGCATAATATAAAGAAAGTTAATTAATAAAGGGTACTAGAAGAGAATTCGTACCATATGATGGTGCTTCTAAAATCTGAGTAAGAGCTTCTTAAGAGTTTGAAAAAAAACCTTTGGAGGTATATAGAGAGGTATAAGAATAATAAATTCATTCTTAATCAGTTTTAAGTGAAGATATCTTATATTTTGTGTGGGAATATTTTATAAAAGAAAGGGGAATTATTTATTAAATTATAAACATAGGTTTTGGACGTTGTACGATAAAATAATCAAAATCAAGAACATTACCATGTTCATACCATTTTATTATTCAAAATAGATGTGGTATTGTGTATTTATTAAGCCAATGAACTGAAAATATTAATATAATATTATTGGTGATGTGTAAGTATGTCATGTTTGCAATGATTGATTTTAAATTCTTAAAATATAATACATGTTTCAGAGGAATCATTAATGGATTTTTGTTTTTATCAAAAAAAAATTATAAATTTTAAATAAATATTTTTTTATTGATGAGTTATATGGAAATTATTACAAAACATATAGGTCATTATGATTTTATAATAAAAAAATTAATATCTATTCAATATTTTATTTTTTTTCAAAAAAAAGCCATTAAAAATTATGAATAACTAATCATAGAATAATTTTTACATCATTATCTAAATATTATAATTATTTTCATCAAAATAATTGTATAAATATGTGAATTTACAATTGAAAATAAAAATAATTATTTTTTATAAAATACATGTATTTATAATAATAATTATTTTAAGATCCTTATAATGATTATATAAGACATCATTGAATTATATTATCATTTCTATATAATTAATTATTATTTAATTTTAATTCTAAAATAAAATTATAATTTATAAAAATTTATTGAATTTATCAAAAAGTGCGTTAAAACCATGTATTTTACAAAAATACAACACTAGATTCCTCATATTAAAGTCAAATTTTCATTTACTCACATTTAATTATATATATTAAATAATAATTAAAATAGATAAACATATTCAATATAATATTATGAGAAAACCATACCAATTTAGAAAACAGGAGTCTCAATACATAAACACTTATTACACCAGTGTACATCATAAGGGTAAGGTGTGTGACGATGATACATTTGTTGGGTGGTTTGGTGAACATGGTTTGGGCCATTTTCTGTATAATATTGAATTTATAATATAAATGGTTTTCATCATGTATTAGTTTTTAAATTTTAGCGTGTTCTTTGTCAAAGGATAATGAATGTGATGCCATATTCCTTAGAAGCTCTGATAATTGGGCTTCATAGGTGATGATATTGTTATTTGAGGATATTTCATCCTCCATCCATTTTAATCATACTTTATCACAACACTTTATATATACTAATCATAATGGTCTCTATATAAAAAATATATTTTAATTGGTTGTTAATGTTAACAATATTTTAATTAAAACAGATTATATTTTGTGATGGTATAAAATTAGGAAATTAAAGGATGTGTTTTCTAAAAATACATTTCATAACATTAAACGTATTTATTAAAATAAGGAACATCATTTAACTTTATCCTTATAATTCAAGTGAATTATGAGAAACATATTAAATACATAAAATTTGGGATTGATGTATATTAAGAATAAGGAACAATATGTAATGGGGTTTAGATATGGGGATTGGGAAGTAGGAATCGATGATAAAAAATAAATATCATCTGGATAATTATTTCTATATGAATTTATCTATCATAGAACTCAAATAAAAAAAGTCTTGTTACATTGATCTTACCCTAGGTTGAATATGTGGATACATTAAAGGTAGCTACTCAAACGATGTGTATGAAGACACGAAATAAATAATTGATTGTTGAAGTTAAATTTAAATTAATCATTCAATATGAAAATCATAGTTACATTAATATATCTCGTAATAATTTTCTAAAAACCATTTCGAAACACATATATATCGATTATCATATCTAAATAATTATTTTGGGAAAAGGTATACTAAAAAAAGAATTTTTTACATATAAGAAACATATTTTTGATATTATCAGCATAACACTGACAAAAGAGTCCTTTTAGAATTTATTGCTTTAAATGAGTGTGCATACCACTTCCCAACACATAGTCATATTTGTAGTTTGTTTCATCCTCTATTAGTTAATGTTTCAATTTTTTATTATATTTCATATGTTGGGGAGGAAAAATGTATGCCTTAACTTGAGAACTATTGTGATGTGTATGTTACGTGTTACAGCAAGCAATTATAAAAATATATTTCATGTTACACTTTTAGTTGAGTATGATGACAAGAATAATATATAGCTAATTTTTTTCTACATTTGAATTGATGTTATTTTTGTTAAATCTTTTTTTCTACACTAAAATATCTCACATAGACATAGATTTGACCAATTCATGACACATTTCAAATGATATATTATTTACTCACTTTATTAACTTTGGATTTATTATCAATTTGGCGAAAATGTTATGGAATATATATTGATAATGAATACATATAGGGTGATTATTAACCTACAAAAGGATGATGTTGTATGTTTTATTGATGAAATAACATTTATGATGATTTATGATCAGGTCTACATGTTTAAATAACATGCGTTAGTGGGTAAAACATTTTCTATAATAATAAATATGATTGATAACCATGAAAATATCTATTATCATGAAGGGATGATCTAGGAATATATTTATTCCATGAAAAAATAAATCAATTACATAAAGAATAGAATTTATTTTTGTTGGTGGGTAATATTATACCTAGTAATTATATTAAGTATATATTATATGGGTCTTCACAAAATATTGTCCATCCATAACCAACCAGGCTAGGACTAGTCAATACCACATAAGTGGCAGGAAGTTCAACCACATTGGAGATCTATACAGGCTATATAGCCATGGAGGTATCTAGTGATGGGTGCATACAACATTCAGGGGTGCATATGGGTATATATAGAGTATGCATATACTGTGGATAGAGGTTCTTTGGGGGACTGCATGAATGTGTGGAATGGACCATGTTGGTGAATGTGTTTTGTGTTATGGTTGTAAAAATTAGTTTACACTAGAGTGGAAGGAAGCATGATTTACCTTATAATGTAGAGCCCAACATATATCAAATTTAATATTGGATGAGTGTGTCATGAACACTATTCCAATATTAAAAATATACAATCGAAATGATGAATTCTTTATCCCTAATATCTTAGTATTTTTATTATGTCTGTGTTTGCATCAACCTTTTAAAATTGGTAGACAGTTTTCCATACAACCATCATGTGGGTAACTTTAGACATATAAATTCCATCACCTTATATCAAGCCAAGAGATCAAGATAAGTTCAATCGAACCGATTCCATGTATGAAATCAATTGATTGCATTAATGTGATGACTTTATGAATGAGATCAATAGCTAGAAGAAGGATTATGGCCCTCATAAGTATCCTATTTAGATGAATGTTTCACTTAAAAGATATTGTGTCATCAATTTTATAAGGATACTAACATGGAAAACATTCATCACATGAAGAATTTAATAGGATTAATATATCTATCTAAATAGTGTCTTGCGATCAAGTGAAGTGATCAAGTTAGAATGTATCCTATCTAGTGTCCCTTGAGTATGAATTTTACAAGAGTTTTATAATATAAAATTAAATTAATTATAATGATATTTTGGTGTCTTCGAATGGGTTTTTAAATTTCAAACAATGTGGATCGAACTTGAAAATATTTCTATAAGAGATGGTGTGGTTCATCATCATTAAATACTCATGTCTTGGGAGGAGTTGAAGTTGATATTTGTTTTAAAGAGTTTCTACAGAAATAGATCACATGTGAACATTGTTAATTGGAGAAATAAGTTATGAAAATTCATTTCTATGCTCTGTGGAATAGTGGAGAACATGTAAATCTACCTTTTTCATGTAACAGATGAAGATCTATGTGCCATGTACATAAAAAGAAGAGAATGACGAACCTCCTAAGGAATGTGATGATTTTTAGGGTTTTAACATACTATTTATGTGAAGGAGAATAATTTTATTTGTTTTTTGTTCCATATATATGTGAATTACACTAGTGGTCCTATGAAGAACACTATATTTCATGAAATGGAATAAAGAGAATAAAAAGTGAGATATGCACTTGAAATAATGAAAATTAAAATTATAGATAAGGTTGGTCGATGTAGAAGAAAATAATGTTATTTTTTAATATTATGAAGGATCATAAAATCAATTTTTATTATCCATTAACATTTCTATTATGTAACTGCTTAAATTAATCATTGTTATGGGTCAAAGTGTATTCGTTTTCTAATGTTCTTCTCGATAAACAAAGGGGAGATGTGTGTGTGGTGTAAAAACCATGAAATGCTGAGGACATAGTCATCCATAATGGTGGTGTCACTCATTAACAAACATATATTATCCATCCATTTTATTCACTGCATAAAATATATTGAGAAAAATTATTGAATAATTATTGGAGTTAGAGAGTTTTTAAAATTATATACATTGATTCCCCCTCTCGATGTTTATCACCCATTATGTTATACAATCATAGTTTCATTCCAAAAATAGACCATTATGTAAAATAAGACCAATTGGTTTAATTTGAGTTTAGAGTAAAGTACTAAAATATGGGAAGCATCGTAATATAAGTGATGATTTCCCATATCATTCAATGATTAAATTCTAATAAATTTACGATTCACTTTGATTTGTGTATATGGAAAATTATTGTTTCCATGTATTTATAGTAATATAGTAGAAGAATATGTGTGGATATATCTATATAATGAGTGATATTGAAGTTGTAAAAAGGGATAACAAAAAAAGTAATTATAAATTGATTTTTTAAACAATAATGAAGACATTTATGTTGTAGATGAGAGAACAAGGTTATACAAGACATCCCAATTTGAGAAGAATTTTTAAACTCTAATTTATTTTTATAGGAGGATGGTTGATTGAGAATTTAGTGGTGATAGGGAGATGAAAATGTAATGATTATATTTTCATTATTAATATTATAATTTATTCTATTTATTCTCGTTATTCATAATTATTTAATATATAGAAAACAAAGATAATTAAAATAATGGTTGGGTGATGTAAAAAAGGTAGATTATATCCCTATCGATAGATAGATATATATGATTTATAGATTATGATTATTAAATAGGTGCTAATTTAAAGTTATATTTCACACCAATTTTAAATTAGATTCCCAAAGTGATGTTTTAATAGAAACACTAATTGGAAATTTGGTAATATTAAGGATCATATGATATAAATGTTTCCATAACATAATTAATAATCTATATTATTTAAAAAAACCTAAACACCCCAATATTATTTCATTTTCTTTTAACAAATTTTATGAATGTATTTAATTATATCATCTTTCATGATACTTTTTTGAGATACATTACATCAGTTTAGTTAGACAAAAATACTACAAAAAACTTATTTCACTTATAATTATTTGATAAAAAATTAAATTAATTGATTAACAAAAATGATTTCCTCTATGGGAATTTTCTAAAAATCTATTTTAATGTTATATATCAATCCAATGAATTTATATGGGGTGTATTAACAAATTCACCCTTCAATATTTGATCTCTTTCATTGTATGAATCTAATATTTAATGACATCAATGATCATTTTGTGTATAATAACAAGAAAACTGAAGGATTGTAAATTTCTCTTATTATAGAGATAATAATCTATGGATTATATTTTTTATCATTTTGTAAGGAATAATAGAATGTTTTGGATAAGATAATGATAATAGATAGTCCTTTTACAATTGTATTGATGTAATAGAATAATAATTGGTTCAACACTTAAAGGGATATTTGATATGTGATGTGCCTTATAGTGGAAAACAATTCAATGATTTATAGCCCTAATGACCACAAACTGATTAAACAAAAGAGATATCATAAAACTATGATATCATTAAGAAATAGTTTTTATATGAAAATCAATCTATTAAAATCCAAAAGTTCAAATATAGTGATAAAACATTAAAATAATCATTGAAAATATATTTACTATATAAAAATGATTCTGATAATAAATAAATTTATTTCAATTAATATCTATGAAAAAATAAATAGAAAAAAATACATCAATAATTATTAAAAATATCTTCATTCTATATTCATCATTCGATTTTCAATCTATTATCTATAAAATTAATGTTTTTTTGTAAAAATAGAAAGAATTGAATGGGGTGAGTACATATGCACAATAAGGGATGACATTTCAAAGAATCTATATACATCATGACCATAGAATACATAATATGTGAAATAATAAATAATTAATATAAATCCATAACATATTATATTAAAATAATATAAGGAATACATTATCACAAATAATATAATGAAAAAATATCATTATTTTGAGATTGAATGATTATAAAAATCATAAAAATATTATGATGGTACACTTCAAAAACACCATACATAAAATTAAGGTCCTTAAAATTACCGTATTTTGTTTCTCATGAGACAAACTTGGGTTATATAATTATAAAAAACACCTATAATATTAATAATACATTTTAATCATTTATATGATAAAAATTGTTAATAAATCAATATCATAATGGTTACTAATGAATAATATAACATCATGGTTTGAATGATTAGTATAGTGACTTGACTAGTAGTTCCATTAGAAATTAAAATTGATACCTCATATGCTTGTAGATTATGACTAGAATTGAGGGTTGATAAAAAAAATTAATGAGGGCGTTATACCCTTCATTAGAGAACTATAAATAACTACCAAAGGATCAATAATAATTGACTAGAATGAAAATAATTAAATCTTCATTATAACTATGGGAGAACCATTAATAAATAAAAAACCCATGCTATAAAAAAATTAAATTTAATATAATTTCACAAAAATGTACATAAATAGTTGGACTACCTGTGTGAATGTTGTATATATCATGCTCCAAATAATCAGGAGTCCCTACTGTGCTCGCCTTATAACCACATCCATGATGAACCAAATCATACATCCAATGCATGTACCTTTCCTTTACCCAAGGCACGAGTCATGAAATTTACAATCCATGAGAATTCATGCGTAGGGTGTGGGTATGAAATAGTAGTCCAACACCAACTAAATAACTAAAAAGTATAGTAAAAAACATCATGTGTAACATCCTGGTTCTAGATGCCACCCAGAGGCCCCCCACACCCGGTTAGTCACATGGACTCAAGTGAATTTCCCAGAATTCCTGAGGCTGCCGACTAGCAGTGAGGGCCTTGGTTGTGAGAGTGGGGAAACTATGACCTCATGGGCAGAGTAAGTCAGTGGATGAAAAACAATATAAATAGCATAAGCAGTAATAATCCATACCAAAGTAAACATTGGAAGACTGGAAAATAATAAAATAGAGAACACATATATATATGAATGATGTGTATGTATTGAAAGGCATAAAAACAAATCCCAATGATAGAATACAACAGTGCTAAACCAAATAAAAAATAAATCAAGTAAAAAAATCCTCATCCTCAAGAGCCATACATTGGTACCATGCTCCCCACCCCCATATTCAATCAAGAACCTAAACTAGAAGGGCACTTTTCCTTATCTATAAATGCAACAATATAATTTGTTTGGACCCAAAAGCATGTCCCAAACAGGGTGTGAGAGTAAATTACAGTAGGCAACCAACCAAAGATATGTGCCTAACAGTCAGTGAATATATATGCCAGGCAATAATCAAAGATGCAGTAAATAGAATTTACTCAGCAATAAACCATTACACATATCAAATACGAAGCTAATCAAGAATGGTAACCCTCTGTAAAGTACACATAGCCTATCCCGTCTGGTTCTGTCATAAGAATATATATAGAATATTTGAGGAAACACCCACAGTCGATTCCCCTTATAGTCAAAAGTTATTTATGGACATTTTGAGGAATCTCACACAGTCAATTTCTCTTATACTATAAAGTATTCAATGACTCTATGAGGAAGCTCACACAATCAAATCCCCTTATAGCATCAAGTGGTTGTAGAATATATGAGGAATCTCACACAGTCAATTCCCCTTACAGCCCAAATTAGTTTAGGATTCTTTGAGTAAGATCACTCAGTCAATTCCTCTTATAGCCCAAAGTGCTTCAAGACTCTTTGAGTGAGATCACTCGGTCAATTCCCCTTATATCCTAAAGTGATCTATGACGCTCTGATGAAGCTCACTCCGTCAATTCCACTAATAGTTTACTACACCAGGTTCTAATGGCCCTGTGTAAATCAAACGAGCATAGAAAAGAAATATGGTCAAAGTAAACATATAGAACTACTTGTCTAATCAGTCTAAAACATATCAAGCATGTCAGATAAAAATAATAAATCCATCCTATAGTGCTAGGAATGAGAAGAACATAAAGGAATCCTAATAGTCTAAATAAAACCCAAAGGTCGTAAACAGAGCGTGAACCGAAAAACACATACAAAGCATAGAAAACTACCATATTCACATTTAATTAACCTCCACACAGGCATACATTCAAGGTAGGCAATAAATAGGTGTAAAATAGTAAACACCCAATACCTCAGTGTTATAGGAATTATATACGTGAACCTCGAAGCTTGAATCATCCTAGAATTCTGAATATCTACAAAAAAGTCTAAAACGCTCAATATAGGATAACATGAGAAAGAGGGGGAATCATGAAACAAAGATCAATAAGAAGAGAGATCTTACTAAGGCGAACCAAACACAATCGATGATGGTAGAATCAGATCTTTGATGCTTTATTGTAGGCTCGGAGGAAGATCATGGTTGTATGGGAGATCTCGGACGAACGAAACCTAGAAGAAGGTGTTTCTGGCCATTAGACATGACCCTGGGGAGTTTAATGAAAAAAGAAAAGAAAATTCAACGCATGTACTATTGAAGTACACAATGTGTACTTGTCATTTCCATAATCCACTTTAGGCAGCCTCCAAGTCACCCCCACATGGCCATGTGTGTGGAAACTACACGACTGCATATGGCTACCCATGGTAAACTAGTACACAACGTTTACTCATAAAGTACATGGCGTGTACTAAGGAAATTTCTTGGAAATCCTTTTTTTCCAAAAAATGACCAGAGAAGGAAAACATACCTGATAAAAGGTCTAGGTTCTTACAAACTTTCCCCCATAAAGAAATTCATCCCCGAGTTTCTCAAGAATAGCGTAGAAGAATAAACCTCAAACAGCTTCGGCCACTGTGCTCGTACAATAGGCTCCCTCTCCCAAGTCTCATCCTGTACTCACCTGTGCTACCATAGCACCTGTACCAGAGGAATAGACTGGCCATTGAGAACCTTCTTACTATGATCAAAAATCCAGATAAGAAGCTCCTCAAATGACGAAGCCACATCGAGTTAAACCTATTAGAGTTAAAAGACATGAGATGGGTCTAAAAATTAATGTAGGAGCTGAGAAATGTGAAACAAGTCGTGCATAGCCCAGAACCTCAGGGTAACTGCAACCAATAGGTAACCGACCCAACTCTCTCCATATCCTCAAACAGCCCGACGTACCTCGGTAAAGTTTACCAGGTCTCGTAATTCTTCAGTGCCCCAACCTCGGTGTGTCATGTAGAAAACCTAGATCCCCATCCGTGAATTCCAGAGGTCATCTCCGCTGATCAACATAATACTTCTGTGGAGACTGTGTAGTAGACATCCTCTTTCGAATCAACTCTATCTACTCTGTGGTCTCCTGAACAAGACTATGTCCTAGCAAAGCTGCCTCTCTTGCCTCCAGCAAACATAAGGGTGATTGTCATGGCCTACCATACAAAGCCTCATAAGGTGCCATATGAATAGTTTCTAGAAAACTATTGTTTTAGGAAAAGTCCTCAAAGGGTATGTGCTTCTCCAAAGAACCTCCAAAATCTAGGATGCATGCTCGGAGCATGTCCTCAATCACCGGAATCATACGCTCGTATTGACCATCTGTTTGGGGGTGGTATGTTTTACTCTAAAGTACCTGTGTGCCCAAAGCCTTCTGAAGCCCCTACGAGACTTGAGAAGTAAAACTAGAATCCCTGTCTATAAAAACGAAGTGTGGAACTCCATGAAGATGTACAATATCCCGAATGTACAACCGTCCCAGCTAATCAACAATGAAGGTCTCCTTGATCTGGAAGAAGTGGGTAACCCTCGTGAGTCTGTCAATGACAACCCAAACTATATCATTCCCTCATGGTGACCTTGGTAAACCTATCATGACCTGACCTAGGTTCCACACAATAGTGCCCCGAGCTGGACCACCACATGGCCTCATGCGTGCCTCCCCATATGCTAAAGGCTTCTGATTAGCAGCGTGGGTCTCGTAAGTCATTCGTGGGGAGACTATACACTCTTTTATAAGAGTAGACACCAACAGAAATAATAAACAATATATGAAGCATATATAAAGACAAATAAGCCAATATCTGAAGATTATGAAGCAAGAATATTCAATATCAAACTGAAACAAAAAACATGTCATGTTGAAGTACTTGTTAGGAGAATAGAAATAAAAATGACAAGTAAAGACACTGATGACACCCAATGGGGTCCCGAATAATGTTTGGTCCCCTCACCATGCTGCATCACAATTCAAAAATCTATCTCAGTGAATTTTCCATTATCCTGTCCAGAAAAAAAACAAAAAAAAATGTATACTCGGTTACCGATCATGAAGCCCGAGTAGGGTGTGAGTTCAACTCAGTAGTCCACCACAAACGACTTCTAAAACAAATCCAGTCAATAATAGTGTATGAAAATGTACAAAAAAAAGTAAAAAAGTAGACAGTTTACATTTTTTAATTATCCCTTATTAAACTGCATAAACCACAGAGTTCCCATGGACACCCATATTTCAATACCTTCTTCGGTTGTGCCGTTGTCAGAACCATTTTATTGTATCAATTCAAATTTCATTTAAACTAATGTTATTTCATTGCCTATTTCAATTCAATTAATATCTCCTCTAATTGGATCCATAGTCTAATGTTATTTAATAGGTGTAGAACGCCATGTCTAGCACCCTCGTGAGTATTTGGAGCATCAGTCCATGTCTCCCAACCCATGAGTATTTGGAGCGTTAGTCCATGTCCCATAAAATAATATTTTTATGCATAATGAGTGCATAACGCCATGTCTATCACCCCGTGAGTATTTGGAGCATCATTCCCTGTCTCACAACCCATGGATATTTGGAGCATTATTCCATTTGCCATAAAATAATATTTTTATGCATAATGGGTGTAGAATTCCAAGTCTATCACCCCGTGAGTATTTGGAGCATCAGTTCCTATCTCACAACCCATTTCTCAAAAACAACATATACCAAATACATCACATTAATCAAGATTAATCAACACTAATATTTTATCACAATTTTATATGTCACTTTATCACAAGATCACGTTAAATTAATTAAACCAATAATTAATCACAACATCACATTAATTAATTCAACAATTAATTAATCACATAGTCTCATTAATTAATTAAACAATTAGTTAACCATATCATCAAATTAATTAATTCAACAATTAATTAATCACATATTCCATTAATTAGTTTAAAAATTATTTCATCACATTATACCATTAAATAATTTAATAATTCATTAGTAATGCCGTCACATTAATTAACTTATCAGTTAATTAATCAATATCCACAACTTGAAATCTCGTAATTAATTCTACAATTAATTATCTAATTCAAAATACCAATAGCTTATTATTATTTATACAAATAATTATCTCAAATCATATATTTCAATATGACATAATTAATTCAATAATAAATTACTGAACTTATAAATCTCTTTGCCTCACTTCTATTAAACCATTAATTATTCAATAATATCAATTCAACATCTCAAACATCAACATTAAATAACATATCAATTAATTAATATAATTAATTCAATTATTTCTCATATAAATACTCATTAAATAATTCATCAATTAATTAATTTAACAAATATGATTATTTTTAAAACAATAATCTCTGTTAGTTAATTATTAAATCAATTAATCTGACTCATCCAAATCTAATAGCACAAAAATCGCCATTAATAAATTCTTCAATTAATTAACGTAACTCATTCAATTGTATCAACCCAAAAATTCTCATTAATTAATTATCCAATAAATTAATCTATCTCAAAAATTGTAAAATTACACCCAATAATAAATTTACTAATTAAATAAATCAAATTATTCCCATTAACTAATTCCTCAACTAATTAATTTAACTCAAGACTTAAATTAATTCACAAATTAATTGTCCATGTAATTTAATTAATTCACAATTAATTAATTCACATTCAATCCCCTCTTCAATTAATCCACTAATTAATTTTTTTTTATCAATTCTATTATTTAGTTCAATAATTAAAATATTTCGTTACATCAATTAATTAATTCGCCAATTAATTATTTGAATCAACCAAATTAATTAATCATATCATGACCAATTATTAATTTCAAAATTAATTAAAAAAATCCTACCATCACAAATTGATCACAATTAATCTATAAATTAATTATTTAATATAACAAAATTAATTAATCACATCATGACTGTTAATTAATTCCAAAATTAATTAACCAAATCCACCATCACAAAATCCTCATAATTAATCCATCAATTAATTATTTAAACCAAACTAATTAATTAATCACATCATGACCCTTAATTAATTCCAAAATTAAATAACCAAATCCACCATCACAAAATACTCATAAATAATCTATCAATTAATTATTTAAACCATCCAATTCTATTCCAAATTTCACAATTCTTCTAAATTTGTTAATTTACCCAATTAATTCATTGATTATTGAATCAAATTCAATTCTCAATTATATCATAAAATAACTAAAATTGCAAATGAATAAATTAATTAAGACTAAGGGATTGAAATTTAGACCACCAACTCAAATATGATGAACACACAATATGAATCCGACATCGCTAGCAGCACATTATTCCAACGACTATCGAATGAGAAATTAAATAAATAATAATATTATGATTAATAAAAATATGTTTAAAATAATTCATTATATTTGAATGAAATATTGATACGCACCATCCTCTTATAAATACAAATCCAATGCAACTGGCTGCACATCATTCTGATCAATATCGAAAAAGATATTTGTTATTGAAATTGTGTTCAAGCAGAAAGAGAGAACAAACGAATTTTAAAAAAACACATGTTATTCGCTGATAAATATTTTAGGATAATATCATATTTTTTTATCATGTAATAATTCCATATTAATTATTTATAAATATACTTGATATTATTATGCGAAGACAACAAAATGATAACTGATGAAATCTTATCTTATCAAATCATACATTAATAAATTCTTTAAAACAATCAATGAAATAATAATTTGAAAAACAAAAGTTTTTTTTATAAAAAACCACATTTCCCCTTTTTTCCGTTTATTTTTGTTTAAATAAAATTATTATAAACGGATAGAAATATATAGGGAATAATAGAAATTAAAAAAATAATAATAAAATCATAATAAGACACACCTGGTTGGTGCACTCGGTTTTGGAGCACAACAAGGTGGGGCTTCATGGGGGTTTCACACTGGTTTTCTACAAAGAAAAAGGAGGAGTCCCAGTATACCCAAGTAATGTTACACGATGAGAGTTTAAGGTTTAACTAGATTCTAAAGGACCAATCCCACAAGAACAAACAAAGTTCATTCCAATTTATAAACCCCATGTGCATTCCTCCGCTGAAGAACCAAAAGCCTCATTAATCCACTCCTTAAATTTAAACAATAAATTATGAGGGTTTAATTTCATCTCATTAAGTCATTTCAATTTTTAAAACATAAAAAACGGTTGAAATTTCATGGTTTAGAATTCAACCAGCCTTAAAAATTGTGGAAACTAGTTAAATATATAAGATGAACAGTTTTTGTCGATTTTTAATTAAGTAGATAATTTAATTATGTAACATGAAAATCCAATAATCTCAAACGTCCATTAAGCACACAAATTATGCCTCGACTAGGGTAAAAACCTCATTACAGACCCAACGATGGTCTTGAATTTCTCAATCGATGAACTATATAAGAGATATTGATGATTAAATACATAAAAAACAGAATAAATAATTAATAAAAAAATGATATTTTTATGAACAAGGCATCAAAACGCTCATCGCACACCAATGTTATACCTTGGATAGGGTAAAACCATTGTTTTGGACACACTAGTGGTCTTAGATTTCACGTACGAAGTACAGTTTGTGAGTTCTTAATGATTTATTCTTTTAAAAATGGAATACATAATTAATTATAAATTAAGGGTTATTTTTACGAGTGAGGAATCCAAATGTTTGACGTGAACAATTGTTTTACCTTATCTAATGTAAAACCCTCATTATGAAACCATTGGTGGTCTTATATATCTCATAAGATGCACCGTTTTAGAGATATATAATTATTTTGATGAAAATAATATATGAAATATTATTTAATAACTTTAACCTACAAGATATGCATGAAAACGTATGAAGCCAACATAATTCATACTCTTCCTAGGATAAACACCATGTTTTTGATTTAAAAGTGGTCTCATATTTTTCATACGATGAACCATTTTAGAGTTATTCAATTATTTTGAATAAATATTCTGTGATTATTATAATATAATTAATATTTTTATTTCACCTACAACGAGGCTTTAAATGTCTTGGAATCGCACACTATCCAATGTCTGGCTCCTAAAGAATTCTAATAAATATATTACAATATATTAATTGGGAATTATTTCTCATATATGTCTTTAAACATTTATTAAGGTCTTTCGCTAATAAAATATTTTGTTTCCACAAAAAGTATTTATAATCTATAAAAATTAATAACTCAAAGGAAAATATATTTGGTAAAATGATGTAATCGTACAATATTCCCACCTTATAACAGCTCATCCTTGAGCTATACTACCAGGCATATTATTGAAAAACCATGTTCTTACAATCTATATACCTTTGAAGCTTTTTTAACCCCTCTGGTTTAGTTTCTCAACAACCATAGTGTTTATTAACCTTTGGTAAATCATGAAAAACTCATATGTAAATTGATGATGACGTAAGTCACAATATCATGTTCCACATATATACTAATTCATAAGAAAACCCTCTAAAGGACCCTATATCTTACCAAAATACATTTATTTAGCTAAGCATAAAGCCAGAGTTTTCTCAGTGTACCAGGGACGATGTCAAGATAGGGGGCATGGTCATCACTAATTAAAATTACACTAAATAGTCATCTATAAATAAGAAAAAATACCTTTCATCATTGATGTTACCTTACACTATGGAAACACCTTAATCAGTTCGAATGTATCGGCTCCCCTTCCCACCTAAATCTCACCACAATAATTCAAAACTACTTGATCATTTACATAACCCATAACTGAGTTATAAAACTATGGAATTATCTCTACCCAAACTATCTGCATCAAGGATAAAAAAAGAATGAATTATTTTGTCACAATAATTAGCATAGTAAATGAGAGATATTTACACGAAACCATATCATGTATTTCCCATATATCCTGCCACATGGTCAAAACTAAGGCATTATCTCTGTCAATAACCACCCAAAACCTAGTTCCTGGTTAACAAGGGTAAACACAATATCCTTTTTTAAATTTTATCACTTATACACTGATTTAAATGCATATTGCATCATTTCACAATCTATCTAAATTTAAAATTAGGCACCATTTTCATTTTCATTTTACATGCAAGGGAAAATAGTTTATCTTCAACAACGTACCCAAAACCCATTTTCACGTGCATGCCTACATTGATGTATATCAAAAATAATAATCCTGAGTGCCTAGAATGATGCATGAAGACTCAACCCTCGTGCCATACCAGGCCCTGAGTCAATCTCAACAAATCACAAAAAAATATTCACATCACACAACAAGTGCCTCACCCAATGTGAAATAATATTCAATAGTAATAGAAAACAACAATAAAAACAATCCCACCATGGGTACTTGGATTCTCTCACATACATGGGGTAGCTACTCCCATGCATGAGCTCATAAAAAAGCCCTTTCACTTGCTAGTCTGCTTTCTAGCTTTCCTAAATCTAGTAATAATAAATATATTGAAAATAAAACCTCCTCAGATACAACTTTTTATCATCCTTGGTTCAGAATCCACCTAGAGGTTCCCCGTACCCTGTTAGTCACCTGTCCTCAAGAACATTTCCCCGAACACCAGAGGCTGCTCACTAGCAGCGAGGGCCTTGGGTGTGATAGTGGGGAAACTATGCCCTCATTGAAAGATTAACACAACAGAAGAAAAAAATAGCAATAGAGGAAGCTATAATAATCCATACAAAAGTAAACAACGGAAGACTGTAGAATAATAAACTAGAGAACACACATATATATGAAAGATGCATATATCTTGGAATGTAGAAAAAAAACATAATACAGAAATACAATAGTACTAAACCAAATACAAAAAAATAAAGGAAATAAATCTTCTACATCACAATCCATAGCTTGGTCCCAGGCTCTCTAGCTCCACAGTCAATCCAGAATCTGAAGTTTATGGGCGATTTCCCTTATCTATAGCTGCAACAATATAATCAGTTGGGGCCTAAAAGAATGACCCAAACAGGGTGTGAGACTAAATCCCAGTAGGAAACCACCCAATGATCTATGCCTAATAGTAAGTAAATATATATGGAAAGTAATAATCAAAGATGCAGTAACAAGATAGTACTCACCAATAAACAATTCCAAATATCAAATAACCAGATAATCAAGCAAGGTAACCCTCTGGAAATGACACGCAGCCTATCCCCTCTGGTTCAGTAATAATAATATATAAAGGCTCTATGAGGAAGCACTCATAGTTATTTTCCCTTACAGTCAAATGTAATTTAAAGACCCACTGAGGAATCTCACACAGTCAATTCCTTATATAGTCTAATGTAGTCATGTAATCATTGAGGATGCTCACATAGTCAATTCTCTTTATAGCCCCATGTTTTCATAAAATCTCTATGGAAGCTCACACAGTCAATTCCTCTTATAGCCCAAAGTAGTTCAAGACTCTTTACGAAACTCACTCTGTCAATTCCCCTTATAGCCCAAAGTGGTTCAAGACTCTTTGAGGAAGCTCACTCGGTCAATTCCCTTTATATCCAAAATTGCTCAATGACTCTTTTAGGATGCTCACCCAGTCAATTCCCCTTATAATCTATTACACCGGGTTCTCATGGCCTTATATAAATCAAACAAGCATAGTAAAGCAATACGAACAAAGTCAACCTACAGAACTACATGGCTAATCGGTCTACAATATATCCAGAATATCAGATAAAAATAATAAATTCTTCCTACAGTGCTTGGCATGGGAAGGACATCAACGACGGATAAAAGGCTAAACAGAACCAAACAGTCATAAACATAGCATGAACGGGCGAACACATCCAAATCATAGAAAAAAACCATATTCACATCCAATCAACCTCTACACAAGCGTATATGCAATGTTGGCAATTAAAATGGGTAAAACGGTAAACACACAATATCAAGTTCCAGTATTTTGGTAAAAAATTCATATATTACTCAAATAATTTCTACTAAAAGGAACCAACCAACTACCTCGGTGTTGTACGAATGATATACGTGAACCTGGAATCTTGACTCACCCTATAATGCCTATGATCTACAAAAACATCTAAAAAATTCAATAGAGAATAACTTGAGAAATGGGACAAATCATGAAACAAAGATCAATAATAAGAGAAAGATTCCTAAGGGGATCCCAACACCATCGATGGTGGTCGAATTAGAGTCTAGATTCTCGGTCATATGCTTGGAGGAAGATCATGGCTGTACGAAATCTCTCTACCGATCAAAACCTAGAAGAAGGTGTTTTTGGCCATTAGACGTGACCCCGATGCATATAATGAAAAATATGAAAATACATCGCATGTACTATTTATGCACATAGCGTGTACATGCCATTTCATTACTCTGCTTTAGGCAGCCTCCAAGTCACCCCCACATGGTTGTGTGTGTGCCCACTACACGGCTAGCATACGACTTCCCGTACTAAACTAGTACATTGTGTGTACTCATAAAGTACACGACGTGTACCTTGGAAATTTTAATAAATTCCACTTTTTCTAAAAAATGACCAGAAAAGGAAAACATACATGAAAATAAGGTCTGGGTTGATATGAAATGATAGATAAGTAATCGGTAAAATAATGTAAATAAATTATAGAGTTGTTATAATCCAATCAAAAAATGACCCTACCATCTTTATTTAGTTCCAAAATGGGATGATTCATCCATAGTATGTACACATTTCAAGGGAAAATGATATATCTCCAATTATATCATATGATAATGGGAATCAATTATCACTATTCTGTAACCCATCGATGAATAATGTTTCACCATAAAATGTTCCCCCTGGTGATTTATTGACAACCATAACATAGCCCTAGTGAATGACACATCACTATCACACATACCGAAGGAATTATAAACCACCTTAGCATGATCAATAGGGAAATATCAACCCCAATATGATAAATGTTTTGAATGCGGTGTCATCTAATGAATAACATATAACCAACCAAGATCTCAAAGGAGAATAATGAATAACCTATCAATGACACAAAAAATGAGGTATCATATAGATAATGATTCATCACCAATAAAAAACACCTTGTTGAAAAATATATAATGACATTAATTTCCAATGGCGATTTATCTATCACCAAATAAAAACACATAGATGGATGATGGACCACAAAATCAACCCACTAGTGGATAAAATACCACTAATAAAAACATTCATTTTTATGATAAAACAAAATATAAAATAACAAATAAATGATATGCCAAAAGTTTAGTTAAATTAATAAAAAAATAAATCACTATTCAACCATTCAATAAAATGATATATCACTACTCATGAAAAGATTCAATAGTGTGGCTAAATAAAACATAGCCTAATATTATCTCAATTATTTCCTATCATCAATGTATAAAATGCCTCGTAAGGTTTTATAGGGTAATCAATTTAATAATTGAAACCCCTTTAAGGATGTATGATATTCCATATTAATTTATATAATTCACATAATCAACAGTTACCATGGATGAAATATATTACTCATAGTAAACATCCAAAGGTTCCAATTAATGTTTCCCGAATCAAATGAGACAATAAAAAAGTTATCTTTTTTAAATAGCATTCTTACATGTCCAGTATATCCCACATTTCATAATAAGATTCAAAATATTTTAAAAACTGATGGGAAATATTAGGGACCACCTAAATTAAAGGTTTCTTGAAATGGGTCAAAATATTGTGAGTAATGCCGAAAATAAACACTAGTGGGGTGTTATACATACCCAAACTGATCTTCTAGTATAATTGGTTTATTGTTTTTTCAGTCAATGAAGGGGATCCAACCTTATAGGTCACAGATGAGAGGGAGATAAAGGAGGGAGGAATGATTCTATGATGATTGACTCGAGGTGATAATTATTTGGTTTCTATAAAAATCAAAATTCAGTTAATGATTATAATTTTAATAAAACAATGTAGGTACCATGTGATCCCTACCCAGTATCTAATGAGTACTTGGTACTCCTCAAGAACCTATTTCTATGGAATCAAGTGGTCAATATCCTATATAAAACAACTAATTATTCATAGAACCATTACTAATTGGTAATAAATAACATTGAATTTAGTTCCTTTAGTTTCTATGAAGAATGTCCCAATAATGGTTGAAGCTTATCAAAATTACCCCTAGTGTAATTCTCCCATCCTTGTTCACCCAAAGATGAAATATTATTTATTATATAGAAAAAT
The DNA here is from genome assembly GCA_963277665.1 of Viscum album. Taxonomy (NCBI): domain Eukaryota; kingdom Viridiplantae; phylum Streptophyta; class Magnoliopsida; order Santalales; family Viscaceae; genus Viscum; species Viscum album. The sequence goes on from OY728153.1 coordinate 939,797,080, forward strand.
AATTTTTAATATCTCTTTCCCATGATCAAGGTTTTTTAATCCTTAAGCGAAAAGGTACATAAACATTATAAAAAATGGCATATTTTATCAGTTATGTATAAATATTTTTTTCAAATATATATATATAAATCATATCAAAAAATTTATTCTACTTCATTTCCAGGGTAATTAGGAAAAAAATAAAAGGGTGAGTTGATGTCCTCAGTAAGGCGTAATGTAAAACTGAATATAACAAAACATTATATTAGAATAAGAAATATAGTAGAAATAAATTATTACATAGGATTGAAAATATAATTATAAAATAACAAATGTATGGAAAAATAAATAATAAATCAAATGGATAAAATAAAATGATCACATAATGAAAGAAATGATGAGAATTCATAATGCCAAATATCATACAAATATAATGGGGGCCTTGTTCGAAAACATCAGACATAAAGAAATATTATGATCCCAAAACCCTATATTTGATGTGTCATGAGACCTTCCAGGACACATATGGGCTATATAATTCTGATCCCCATATTTCACATAAATTTCCAAGGAATTCAATCTTATAATAAAATATTTTAGTTAATACATGGAATACTATTTAAGAATGAATAACTTATAAATATGTTCTGTAATTTCATAGTGCATATTTCATTATAATATTTTCATGAATGGAATACAGGATTATACAAGAATGTCAATATATTTCCCCATTTGATGAATTAATATGGATTCATAGGTGAATTGAATTCAAATTTATTCAAGATAAAAATGGATTCACAATGTTCAAATAAGTATCCCCATTTGGGAATTCTAGTTTTCAGGTATATATAATGATTAAAGTGATCAATGAATTTAGTCAATTGAATAGATGTATTATAAAGGATTGAGACTAAATTATTTGTGGATAAATAATTTATGAATAAGGATTAAGTAATCACAGATATTTGATATGAATTTTGGAAATACAATTTTCTTCAGGAAAGACCATAAGGACGACAATGATTGATGGAGAAATTGAAATTGTTCCAAAATTGAGATTAATATACTTGGTACTTGATAGATGTTTCCAAATTTATATCACAAAATTCTAAATTTAAACTATCCCATCATATTAAAAATAACACATCCAAAATACCAAAAATATTTTTCATATATAGGGTTTTTTATAACAATAAACTATAATGTTTTATTCTTATTATGACATTTTTTGTTTTAAAACATAATATGAAAGTGGTATAATGGGGAATATCAAGTAAAAAATATCATAAGTATGATATTTAAATTTAAATTATAATAATATTAAAATGATAAATCCAAAATTGAAAAGGATATTATGGGATTTTATGGGATACAATAGGGACCTATAATGAATATTCTATTTTCCCATTATCTCAACATATCTACAACCCCCTATAGTGCACTATTATTTCCCATATAAATCCAATATAATTCCAAGTTCTATAATAATGAATCGATTAATAATTTAGTTGATTTTAATCAATCATAGATTCATATTTTGTCACATTTACTAAATTTTTTCTTATTTTACTATTTTTACCTTATTTGACTTTGTTTTAAAAATAATCATGTTTAAACCCTACACTAATTTTGATAAAATTATTACAAATATTTAATCCCTTATATCATATTAAACACTAGAACTTTTACTTTATAAATTCTATATAAGGTTGATATATTCTATAAAACATTGTATCAAAGTAGACAACATTTTTTTTCTGAAATAAATTTATATTTTAATACGAGTTAATCCCTTGATAAATAACCCATTATCAAAAAACATAATCCAAATGTGTAAAATTTTATATATTGGTACATTAATAGTGTGGTTTTACCAATATTAATCTGGTTGTGATTTCAACATACTGGAACATCTCATATGTAATATTTTTCTCCAGTCATAGTTATGGATGCTCTTATTAGGCTTGGTCTAGGGAAAACACTCGTAATGTTACCTCATTCCTAAGATTTGGTAAATGAAATTAGTAATGGATATTCAAACAGGTTGTGAATTTGGTTTCTCTATTTTATAAAAACATTTTATTATAATTAAACTTTCTGTTAACAATTTCTAATTGTTACTTTAAAATGACTACATTACTGATGGTCATAATTCCCAATGCTTATAATGACCAATGGTCATAATTCAAAAATTTCATTATACCCAAATATCATAATTTCAAATAGTTATAATTCCAAATGGCTATAATATCAAATGGTAACATAATGTAAAGAAATAATGTCAATAAATTATTTCAAACCCATCCTGAATATAATATTTCTCATTTATTGTTCCATCAATTTGTCAATTATATATCTTGTATTTTTTATAATTTCTACTTTTTTCTGTAAGAATAATTTTTATTAGACAAGAAACCCCAGGAGACATATACATAGTCCTTTAATTATTATTTATATATATTTTCTATTATCAGTTGTATTACTATTAATAAATTTGTACCTTTGATATTCAGTACATTATTTGTAATAAAAAATATATTTATTATAGTAATTTCTTAGGTATTAAATTCTCCGGCTTATAATAATTTAATATTTAGAATTTCAATTCAATAAATGATAAAAGTTGATTATTCTTTCAAATTATATCATTTGATTCCAATATCAATTATTTGAGATGGGGATTCCTCCTAAAAACCTTCACCAATTGAGAGGTTCAATTTCATTTAACTTCCTCGCACATATAAATAATTTTAAAAGGAACTTCGTTATATGGTAATTTAGGATCATACTACACTCGATAAACCATAAGAACAGGTTAGGGGCCAATCATATACTTCCATATAAGTTATATATTAAAGAATCCATTCCATTCAGATAGTTTTTATGTCATAGTTAAATTATATAATCCAACATACTCTAATATTTCAAATATCCTAGTTTAATTCATGCTCAAATACCCTTTATCCAAAAATTTAATGTCCCCTTTCAATAGAAATATATTTAAAAATAAATGGTCCCCCACTTGGAATTAAATTTCCCTATGGTTTTAAATATAAATTTTATACCAACATTGATCATCGTTGATATGATTATAGAAAGATCATACCTTCTCCCAGGTATATTCCATATTTTTGGACCAAATAAATTCATTTATAAAACATAATCCTAACATATGGAGTCTTTCAACTCTCTCCATAAATTGATTTATATGATACAAGTTTTATACATAGGTGGAAATTATTACTGCATAATGACTCTTTTAGAGGAAAATACAGATCCCAACATCATTGAAAGAAAATAGTGGATGATTACAATATATACTATAATTTTTATATAGTATTTTCTTGATGTACATATATTTAAGGGTGGTAGGATCCACCATGATTATGGTCTATATTTAAATCACTATAGAGGATCCTCTAAAATTTTTATGTGATCTTTTGGTGATGATAAAACACTATTGAAAAGGGTGTTACATTTTGTCTTATAACATCATTAAGACACACACTTGAAAGAAAATCTTGGGGTAAATAATAAAAAAATTCCATGAAATGAGTATATTTTAGAAGATGATTTTTACTAACCCATATTTAATTATTACACTTATATGTCATAGGTATCCCAATGAGGAAATAAACTGTAATTATTTTTTTATTTCCACTATAATATATGTAAAGGATTCATGACCCCTTTGGGATGTTGTCTTTGAATCTTCACTTATTGGTATACTATGAATATTTGAATACAATATGCAATACATTTCAATATATTTTCCCACTTGAAATTATCATAGATATCATTATACAAATAGGTATATCTAGGATGTATTAAAAAGTTTTATAAATGAGCCTAATGTAATAAATATTCCTCTACCTCTAGATCATTCTCCACTCAATGTCTATCCTTAGTAAATCTTTGAGAATTTGATCACTCTCTATATCCATCATGGTTAAGACACAACAATATATTTTAATCAAATAATATAAAAAAAATCATCATTACAAGGGTGATAATCTATATTATAGTTATAATTGGAACGTAGTTCCAACATCCTCATTTTCCTCATAATTTATTTTTGAGTAATGATATATTTCAAACAATTCGGTTCATTGTATATATTGAATCTCCTCTTATATAGATAGTTTCTATATATCATATAGTGTAAATATCACCGCTACCAACCCTAATAATGATTATGAATATGAATCTAAAGGGTATTCCACAATCTAGTTTAATAAGACACCACACTATCAGTTTTCATTGACCACATCTAGTACATTTTTCTTGATGCCTCACTATAATTTACCAATAATTCTTTACAAGATTAGAAGAAATAATAAGATGAATTTACTAAAATCTTGGTCATTTCTTGAAATCCATCATCACATTTCTTTTTCACAGTGAACATAGATCTCACAGACAGATATTACATATTAATATATTATCATTCATTACATAATGTAATTTTACATTCCATAATCTGATGGGTATATAATATTTATAAACATGGATACAAAGAAAACTGGTTAATTAGTGAACTGCATCAGTTTATACTATGTTCGTTATAAATAGAACCATTATTAGACATATCATATATAATAACTTTTTTCTTATACTGGAATGAAAACATAAGAAATCATGAGATAAGATGTTCAGTAAGGGTAAATAAGGGAGAAATAAATTATCACATTAATATGAAATGGGAATAAGGGTATGAGAACATAATAATGACAATTTTAAACCATACACTACAAAACAAAGATCATAATCATTTTTCCTAGAATAAATCATGGAATTTTAAAATAACTGAATCATAATGTATTCAAATAACATAATCCATGAGTGTATAACATTAGAATAAGGAATGGATTTTTAGTATAAACATATGTATAGAAAATGATTTCCAAATTATTAATGGAATAATACCAAGAATATCATTATGGATTACATTCACTCTCCAAACTATCTTAGTAATCATGGGGTTTTAACACATAAACTAAATCTTATTATATTAAAATAATGATTTTGTGAAGAACCTACATTGGGGACATTGTGGGAGGTGGTCTAAAATGGTGAAGAGTAAGAGAATCAGGCTGAAACTTTTTTCATAACTAAAATGGAAAGGACCAATTACTAGAAAAAAGTAGTAAATAATATTCTAGATGAAGTTTAGAATCAAGGAAAGTATCCATCATATATACACCATTCCAAGTGTGAAGTATGGATGTGTTACTTTCCAAAGTCCACTTACACCATCAGATAGAATATTTTTTAATCCAAGGAATATGGATTTTTCAGAAGGAGCCTTGATAATTATATGCAAGTCAACCTAAACTTCACAAATATGAATATTCCTCTAGTTAAAAAGGGAAAATCCTATATTAATGGATTGGTATTCCACTTGTAGGGAATATACATTAATAATTAATGAATAAAAATCTGATAAAATAGAATAGTGGGGATCTCTGAAAACTTCTCTTCCACACAATGATCCCATGCTACACTACTCATCAGTGTCAAGATTATACCCCATGCATGAAGGATTCCACATGAACCTATGCCACTGAGCAGAACTACCACTACTGGAAAAGTGAATCGAGGGCCTAATGGATAGGAGGGGAGGACCATTTGATGAGACCTTGTACAGCTTACCAAATACCAGAACAAGTGAAATGATTTTATAGAGTATTCCCATACAAGAAACAAGAAGGGAATGATTTAACACCAGGTTTCTAGATGACCAAATGACCTAACATCATTCAATTTGAATAAGCACTTGAGGATTTTCTTCAGAACTAGGTCTGTCCTCTCCCTTGAACAATATCTGAAGAAGTGCCTCATCTAAAAACATGCCATCAAGATGGCCTGTAAACTAGCCATTATTCCCCCAAACCTCCTCCACCCACTGACCACTAAGAAATATATTTGACATGGATGTATAGTTCTGCTTCTTGCAATAGTAACATTTATAATCCAATCTAATCCATTACCAATTTATGTTATCCTAGGTTGGAAAATCATTGTTTCATTCACTCAACAAAATAAATAAGTTCTTAAAAGGTATATCCTTTCAACATATAACATCTCTATAGGGGTCCTGAATAAAAGGCACATAATAAATATTGATAAATTTAGTAATATTAAGTGTTCCTATAATCAATCCTATAAAAAATGGTTCTATTTAGTAGTTGGAACAATGTTATAAAAAATGTTCTTTTGATTTACATCCAACATAGAGTTCGTCGGGACATGATGAGCATTGGCTTCTCTAAATCGGATGAAGGGATAAAGACAATGCAGGATGCCTATAACTGACCTAGACTAATTCCGGAGCCAACAAATCACTTCTCCAATGCCAATATCCCATAATGAATAATGATGAAGGAAATAAATAAATTATTGTATAAACATCAGGACACTATAGGGATTTAAGTTGAAAATACTTCCATCTATACCAAAAATTACTCTACATATATTTACCCAAAAAAGATTTCCCCTCAATAATATCCCATTCCAATTTGGCATTAAGGCCAGCCGTGGTATATGAAATGATCCAAAGGTCAATACCTCCAACAATAACATGTTTAAAAATATTATTCCATGATTCCCAATGACATATACCTTTTATATGGACATCCGACTATAATGAGTTATATGTTATCTCGATGATGGAAATCACATTCATTGGAACTTTGATAGTAGACAGGATATGAATATGAATGGATTAGAGGGAAAAATTGATCAAATTGATTAACCCACCAAATTAATGGAACCTATTTTTCAATTGGGAATACTCCCAATAATATTTTCAAAGACCACATCAATGTGATTTATAAGAAGACCATACAAAGACATAGGCGCACCTAAGTAGATCATAGGAAAGGAGCCTTTGTGCATACTGAGGCAGGATTCCATCACCCTTACCTTCATCTATCTACATATTTTAGGAGAAAATAAGTTTTTTTTCTCATGTTTAACAACTTTACTACTCCATGAACTATATACTGTCATCACATCATTAACCTCCTGAATAGATATTCTACAACCATTAAAAGAATGAATAGTGTCATCCTAGAACATGAGATGAGAAAAAATTCTATTTCTATGCATATTATGAAGGTGGAAAATATTGAACATCTTAATTGAATGATTAAAGTACCTAATTAGATAATTCTTATCGATGACAAAAATGGATGGGGAATGATGGTATCCCTACCTTATTCCATTAACAGATTTGAAGAAACCGAACATTTTTCCCAAAAAAGAATTTGACAGCCATGTAGAACAGCAAAAATGAAAAAAGATATCATAGTGTATATAGTCTCTTAATGAACTATGTTAAATCCTACTCCAATCCTATTTTCCTCCTAAGATATCCATATTTACTGAAGTCATTAGAGGGATATAAAATATCAGTCTCAACAACCACATAATGAAAATAATACATATGTACTACAAAACAACATAATACATTCATAATATCATAACCCTTGAAAGGTAAATGGGTATCATAAACACTTCATCACAACATAATCCATGGGAAATAAATAGGGTTCAAAAAAATTATCTTTTAATCATAGAATAACCCATGGGAAAAAAGTTTCATATATTTATGTTCATTATATTCAAAATCCATTTAAAGAATCTATATGGATGGTTTCAATGGATTATATACCTATTAAATCCTTATTAAAATCATTGGATTTCATCGCTGATGAATAAACAATTAAATGTTTCTTGGATTATTTCTTACTGAATCTATCCAATTCACATTAGAATCAATTATTTAAAATATAAACATTTAAAAAATATTTTGCAAAAAGATTGTTTGAATGGAATATTTGAAACATGTAAAGGGAGGTCTAATGAATTGGGTGGTTGTTATAGTGGAAAATTATATTTACTCTGTATAAGTTAAAATAAAACATTCTTTTCATACTTTTATTCAAAAATGTCAAATGTACCTTATTTTTAATACAACATAAAGATTAATTAATATTAGTTTTTAAAAAATTATATCATTGGTAAAAAATTAATTTAAAAAAACATATTATATAATTAAAATATATATTAAAAAAATTTAGATAACATGAATATGGAATAGAATTAATTTTTGACTGAAGTGAGAAATAAATTCGTTTTTTCTTTAAAAACATTGTTCTGACATCTTGAATACAAAATGTGGAGAAGATGAAAAGAAAATACATAAGTTTAAGAAATATCTTGAGAAGAAGATATTTTATATCTTTCTTGGGTGTTATATACAACAATTTCATCATCTAAAACTTAATCATAAACTATTCTTCTAAACAATGAGATAGTAACAAAAACAATTTACCTTATGTTCCACTTCATTGAAAGTTATCTGTAATCCAATATAATAAATATTAATTTTTTATAAATATACCCAAAAATCATGAATATAATTATTATATCATTTATGATTCTTTTATAACATTTCATCACCAATTTAGTAATAATTAACTTTTGTAGAATATTTATTATATCATTTAAATCATATATATTAATGAAATATATCCTTATTTTTAACACCGTGAGATTTTAAAATATAACCATAAATTTTGAAAGTGTGTATGAAATGAGACACCAAGAGTTTATTGGAATATAACATCCCAAGAATTTACTATGTTTTTAATTTTTTAATAATTCAATCAATTCGATAGCCTGAAATGTACACAATATCATTTTTGATAGAAACGCAATACTCTATTAAAATATCATTATCTAAACATGAACATTATAACCTTGACATTGAATTTGGGGGTGTGGATATTTCTAAATTACTTATGGAAATTGCAGAATTTAAAAATATAAATAATAAATAAAATGGATATATATGGATTTTAGATAAAACTATAACTATTTCATATTGAAATAAATGATTTCTATAAAACTGTATTTTCTTAAAAGGCGTTTTAATCGATGTTTGTACACAAAATTTTAAAGTAAATTATTGTAATTTTATAAACTTTATTTGATAAAATGATATTAATTTTTAAAATTATTATATAAAAATTATCTTATGATGAATTTTAGTGATTTTTCTGAAATGTTTCATTTTTTGATGTATAGTGAAAAATAACAAATTTTATTTGAAAACTACATTATTTAAATAATTAAAAAAATATATATTATAATTAAAATTTTTTAAAGTAAAATCAGTTCAATTATATATATATTAATTCAATTTAAGTCATTAGAAGAATTTTTATATTGAATTTTGATATAACAACATTGTAATATTTTGAATATTTTCTCAATGAAATTCAGGTTTCTCATTGCATCTTTAGGATTAATATTTAATTAAATTTTTTTTAATCTATGAATTGAATTTTTAAAATATATTATATATTAGTAATTATAGAAATTAATTTTATCCTATATAGGAATGTTAATTTGTTTTAAAAAATTAATAGTGAAGGCAATAAATATTTATATATCACGGTTAAGGTAAAAAATTGATTTATAAGAGTGTTAAATTAAAATGAAATAAAATAAAAAGTTCATAAAGTGAATTTTATTAAAATATTTAGAAATTTTAATGTGTAATTATTTATAATAATACATTTTTTACCCTTTTTGAATGTGGGAAACATGGTTCCACCATTATCTTTTAAAAAATTACAATTATGCCTCCCAACTCACTTATAAAAGGACACCTACACTCATATATTATTCACAACATAAATTTTATTTAAAAAACCTTGTAAAAATAAATTTCCAAATTCAATAACCACATTATTTAATAGTTATTTTAATAAAGATCTATCCTTGGATGCATTTTGTTTAAAACCTAAGGAGGTTACCTGAGGAAGATGTAACATTATTCAGCAAGCATTTTTATAATATTTATCCCACCACATCATTAATTTTTTATTAAACCAAAATGATTTAATAAATTCACTATATTAAAAATAGTATGTTACTTAATGTTAATTTCATGACTAAACTATCCTCAATTCCATCAAATGGGTTACTAAACACTATTCATGTGGATGTTGGATTACTGTCTCCTGAACCAATGTCATTAACCTTTACTTTACCGCCTCTAATGAATGGGTATGATGATGGATATAATATATATATATATGATATTTATAAAATAATTATACTTATACAGTCATTATGTTATATAATATTTTTTAATTTTTATTCCTTAGTGGATATGATAACATCACTCTTGTTTACGTTGAACTACTACCTCAGGAAGCGATGTTATTATTTTTTCAATAACAATTTATATGAATGTAAATAAAGATAATTTTAAATAATATATGAGATATAAATAAAATAATTATGATAATAATGATATACTTATCATTATTAAAAAATAATATATTATTTTCTTTCTTACACTAAAAAATGATAACGTCTATCGTGTATGTTTAGACTATTGCCATCACAAAGCTATGTGTATATGTTTTCATAATCACACAACATGGAAAATATATACATGTATATTTAAATAAATAATGTGATATTTTATATTACAAAAATTCAATAACGTAAAAATATTACATACCCTCTTTCCATAATGATCATTGAAAAATGGAAACGTTAATCATGCTTATGTATGTCCTACAGTCTCCAAGATTGTTAGATAGTTGATTTTTCATTACCATATTTTTTTATTGATGTTAAAACTATAAATTATGAATAAATTTAAATACTTTTTCCTGATTATTACTCAAAATATTTTTAAATAATATTTTATTTGATCATAGTCAATGTACCAAAGACATTTTTGATAGAAATACCAAATATTCCCGAAACAGCCGACATAATTATATTTTAACTAAGAAATAAAATATAGCATAGTAATAAGTAAAATAAAAGAAAAATAATAATGAAAAATTTCATTAATAATTTAAATAATTAACCAAATATTATTATTAAGAAATATAATAACATACTTGATGAGTCAGACTCATGGTAAGGGATTCTCATCTCAAAATTTATTTCATGATTTTTACGTATTATTTAGAACTTATTTATTTTGTGTGGGTGATATAATACACTGTTTTTATATCATAAATTAATTATATCTATGTAATTTTATATTTCATTTATATTTATTTAATCTTTGGGGATTATTATATCAAATTTACCAATGTGGGAAGAGTTTATTTCATAATCTCTTCATTATTTGAGATTGCTTTTTCCAAGGTACCTTGGCAGATTAATTTAATATTTATATCTTATAAACAAGTAATCTCTAATAATATAATTATTCATGGACTATTTTTAATATTAATACAAGTTTCCCACTTTCAGGTACATAAAATGATTCAAAAAGTGTTTTTGAAAAAATATGACATTATTAATCTATTCGATCAGAAATCTATTTTTCATCAAAACCAATGTTTTCTGAAAATGTTTTTAAAAATGTTTTTATTCTTTTAAAAGGATTTATTAAATCCATTTTAATAGTTTTTTTACTATTTTTATGATTTATATTTATTTAATTTTCAAAACAATTTTCATTTTGATGATACAATAAATTTTAAAGGAACATTTTTATTAATTTCATTGACATATATGAAATAAAGTGTCATTATGGCCGTTATTTCTTCTAATAATCCATTTCATGTTTAAAATGATATTTTTAATGAAATTCTCTATATTATAGTTTTCAATTTACTAATTATTATAAAAATTTCAAATAACATTATTTTGAAAATGTTTTTTAACATTTCAAACATTAAAATAGAAATTGGGAGTTTAAAATGATGGTTATTTTCATCAAGGAATGTTCCAAGTGACCTTTCAGAATAATTTTTCCATCTATGATTATAATGCTTTATGTTAATTATATTTTAATGGGATATATGCCAATGTTACCTTATTTTTTCATATCATTTACGATAAGTTTTAATGAGGTTGTACAATGTTAATAACATTCATTTTAATCGGGACAATTAATGATTATGTCTATTGATTGAGAAATGTATTTATATTTCATATGATTATTTAAATATAAATGTTTATGTGTATTATGATTCACCCCTTTCTAATAAAGAAATCATTTTACTTAGTAAGAAATTTGGAACGCCTGTTATATCCCCTCAATGTATAAGTATTTATAATTTGACAAGCTTGATTGGGTTTTGGCCAATGAAAAACCAATTTATATTGATTAAATGGAATAAAGCCTCTACAGTATTAGTTTCCATTGAAAATGTACTCCACTATTTAATTTATATGTCCATTATTATTAATTTCATCATTATTAATTCTATTATTTATATACCATGATATTTTTTTTATTAGTTTGAATAACCATAATTATGTTCATTCTCATTAGATTATACATATGGATTTATTTGATCATCTGTTTTTCCTACCATACTATTATCATGTTATTGATTAAATGGAATTTGTTTCATTTAATTTCCTTTCAATTATAATTATTCTTTATTTATTCCTGATATAGTTGGTTATATACTTTCCCTTACAAAGCATCTAATATCACCCCATCGCTGTGTTTTATTTTAACTAGGATTTGAGGAAAAGGATTAACATTGATATTTGGGGAAATGTTAAGGGGGAAAATATAATTTTCAATGAATGCTATTTTTTATTTTATTTCCTTATTTTTATTATTAAATCTTTTAATAACTATGAGATCTAATATAGTGTCTTGTTTATTTTATAAATGGATCCTTACCGAAATAAGGGGAAACGCATCAGTGCACAAAATCCTAAGAGTAATAATGTTCATTTTTTATGGGATTAAGACTATATTTTGATGTAAAGTAGCCTCCTAAAGATTATCATAATATTTATAAATAGAATAAATTGCTGATAGTATTGAAATATTATTCAATATTTATTATGGTTTAGAAATGAAGAAACAGAAAAAGAGGATATCAGTGAAAAAGATGGATAAAGTGGATAAGGTAAAAGATGTATTTACCCACATGTGATAATTATGGAAATAAACACCATAGTATATTCTTAAAAGGAATACGACTTTGGTATGATTCTAGAGAGAAAGTCCACTATTACTGTAATAGTAACAGAGTGAAAAATGTTTCAGATATTAAATGCTTTAACTGTAATGATATAGGGAATCAAAAAATTAAATACCCCAAGGGTCAAAGTAATATACCTCAAAACTAGGTAATGGATCATGGTAATGAATATACCATTACCACAGATAAAGTGGAATTGTTAATATTATTGTTTTTGAAAGAGAAAATTATGTAATTTTAGTATTTTATCAATTATATCGTTGTAATTAGTATTAATACATTTATAATGATTCTACTATATTAATTTCTCATTAAGGATTTGAATGAACTCGTTTAATGGAATCTATGTCAAAGAAAAATGATTAAGTGGAACATTGAACTTCATGGAAAATTCATGATTGAAGTAAAGAAAACACTTAATAAATTCTTGATGTTGTGATAATGATATTGGGATAAAGAGAAGCTTGATATTGATAAAGTAAAATGGGTAGTACTTACTTCCATGGAACTGAATAATGACTTTTTGAGAAATTTTTTTATTCCCTCATTGATGGACTTTACAAAACATTTTAATGTAAGGAATATATTCAATAATAAGTGTTTTATTTAAGGAATAAGGAAGAATGTCTTTTTTTAATAATGTTTTATGGTAATTCAGGTTATTACTATGTATAAAGAGAGTTCAAGATAAAGGCATTCACATATTTGGTCAAAGATTTTTAAAGATACTTTATATTTTTTGGTGGATTACTGATATGTTAATTTTTAGAATTTATTGAACATATTATATATTATTGGATTTTAATATTTTTAAAGAGTCGCAAGGTTAACCATTTATGAAATGGGTTGAGTTGAAATTTACATAAGGATTAAGAGATTAATGTGTTAATTCACCATATGAAAATTTATTAATATTAGAAATCCTATACTGACAATTTTTTAATAGTAATAACTCATCATAGGGGAATGTATTATCATTCTGTTATGGAGCATATCATCAGTTTAAAGTGAATTTCTCTTCTTTAGGCATAAAAAATTCCTTTTTTAGATATTTATTTCATGTAGAATGTGATGAAGTAGAAATTGATTGAAGAATAACCAATGGAATTAATTGTTCATATGAAATAGGAACATATCGAGTACATATATTTCATTATATTCTTAGATAGTAAAATAAATCTTCAATCATAGGAAAAGGATGTCCAAACAAAATGTTATCCTAATACACATATTTGTGTTGAAATGATTGTATTTTATATAATTAACAAGTTATGGTTTTAGGGTCCTTAAAACTCAATTGATCATTCATTTTCATGTTCTTAATGACTTGAACCACTCTCTATAATTATTTACTCTCTTTTTTTCATGTCTTAATCATTATGTTCGACTAATTGTCCCCTATGTAGAAGCCTATTTATGTGTTATTCTAAATGAAATTCATAATATTCGTTCAATATTATCAGGTAGATGATTTATTATCCATTATAGTGATATGGTATTTCTATAATGGATTTCTGAAATATAAAACCCCTAATTACAATGATCAATATTAAATTGTGGGAATATAATTTATTTAATATGGTTGACTCCAATACCTTGATATTTTAAAATATAAAAATCGAATTTTGATAGAATGTTTGGAAAAAACCATTCATAGAAGGTAATATTACATTAAAATGAAGTATAATATGTTTATTTTTAAATAATTAATATTCATTAATAGCATATAACACATGAAACATCATTTTTTAATGAAAAACATTTCTATATTAAAATATTATTATTTAAAATAGCCTCTATAAATAATATGTTATGTTGGATTGTACGAATATTACTAACTAAACTGTGAAAAAAAATGGATAACACTTATATAAAATAATATAAAAATATATCAATTTATTGGATATAAAATTATAATAACATGAATGAAAGATATTATTTTTTTGACAAACCGAATTAAAAATGGTTTAATCACTCATTTCACACATAATTTAAAATACATTTTTAAAAAAATTACAAATTTATTTTGATAAGATAAATTTGATTATTAAAATTATTATATTAAAATTATACTATGTTTATGTTTTTGTATTTTTATATAATGTTTCATTTTTCGATGAATAGTTAAAATAGATAATTTTAATTACAAACCTCCTTTTCATTTAGATAATTCACAAGGTTAAATTATATTTTTAAATTGTCTTAAATAAAACTTATTTCATATATATATATATATATATATATATATATATTAGTTCAATTAAAGTCATTTTAGTCATTTTATTAATGAATTTGGATTTTAAAACGTTGTAATTCTTTGAACATTTTCTCTTAGAAGACCCATTTTATAGTAGCCTCTACAAAATTAATTTTAAATATAATTTTTTTCATATATATGAATAATATTTAAAAAAATGATTCCATATTTTAAAAAATAATAATTTCTATTATATAATAATGTCATTTTGGGTTTTTAACAAAATGAATAATGGAAACATTAATACTTATTTACAGTGGTTAAGGAAAAAAGGAATTTATCGGGGGTTAAATTATAAATAAGGGATAAAATGATATATAAACATGTATTATATATTTTTTATGTCCATATTTCAACCTTATTGTGTCTAGGGATAAATAATAATCCATTTTCAACTCTTGTGTAATGATAAAAATGTGGGTACCCAATTTTATTTTTAAAAATTACATGAATGCCTATCAGCTCACTTATAAAATGCCACCCCGTATCCTCTATTCTTCCCATCTTCATCGTGTTTAGATCATCTAAGAACTATAAATATTAGTTCTAAAATTCCACCACTAGCTCTATAATTTTTATTTTAGTTTGAATGAAATCTTTGTATGCCTTTTGTGCGAATATTAGGAGGTTACCGAAGGAATATGAAACAATCTGAAGTGATCATTTTTATTTTTGTTCTCCCTCCACATCATTAAAATATTTTTTAAACAATTTTATATAATAAAAATATCATATTTCATATAATTATGTGTTATTATGTTCTATAAATGACCAACACCCATCACCACTTACATTAAATATTATACAAAATCATCATTCATATGTATAAATGTTTACCACCACGCGAACATATGACATTCCTTTTTTCCACTAAAACCTCTCATGGTTTAGTATGATGATGTATGTAAAGTATGTATGTGAAATTTTTTAAATAATTATTCTTATTTATTTTTTATATAATATAAACAATTTTTACATCTTGTTATCTAGGGGATACGATAATGTCGCACATGTGTACGACATAATACCACATCATGGAGTGATATGATTTTTTGATCCCTAACTCTGTACATGGAAGGTAATAATAATATTATGAATTTATATATGTTATATAAATTACATATTTTTTATTTTAAATATATTTTTATTAATCATAAAATATAACATACCATTTTCATTTTTATAGTGAGAGATGATAATGTCATTCGTTTTCATATGTGTTATGTTATAAATTTTCTATTTCATGAAAATATTATTGAGACCCATTTTATAAATAAATAATTTTTTTATAGATATCATATTTAATCATTATATATATATATATATATATATTTAATCATTATTGAAGGTTTTACATGGAAAATTAATCTCATCTCATTGTGGAGACAATATGCCGTACACACACCCGATCAAAGATAACATACCCTTAACAAGTCAAAGGTTATGGATTTGGGTAATATATTAATCATCCCTAATTTATATTAAGTCATATATATAACTTTTACAAAGTAAATTTATTCCAATTACATTCTATGTAATGTGTAAGTGAAAAACAAATCACATTACTTCACGAGGTTGTAGTCCATCGTACACACTAGTGACCTTATTTTGTATTAAAACGAATCGAAAGTTACAGGGTACATGATAAATTATAATTCCCCAGGTTTAGTAATATCATATATATATAATATACATATGTTAAATTCATAATTATATCTATCCTTGAGATGTGTTTATGAAAAAAAATTATATCGGTTCGTGAGGTGGTAGTCCTCCATACACATAATTAATGATTTAGTTTCCCATTTGTTGGAGTTGGAGATGGATATATGTTATTAAAGTAACATAATAAAATCACATTATATGGAAAATAATATTTTTCTTATACTATCATGATTTTATAGTATTTGAAGGAGGTGGAAGTTGAAAAAAATGAAAATTCTCATTTAAAAACATTACCTCTTATTTGGGGAACTTCAGTTGGTTTTCAGCAAAATCCATTATAAGAAAATTTTCTGATAAAAATGTTATCTATGATGTTTCCAGGGTAGTAATAGATTTATTTATTCATGGATTTTCTGAACCAAATTCATCATTAAAAGTGAATACTGGAGGAGCACAGGTGGCCTTTTATAAGTGGGGGAGAGGATGAACGTGAAATTTCTAAAAAGAATCAATTAGAAGCACATTTTAATCATTTCAAAGGCCTAAAATTTTATAATTATCGAACAATAGATGACATACGGCCAATATATTTCCAAAAAATGACTTTTTGACACCTTGGTAGGTAATGTTTGACACTTATGTTGTTTGTTTAACCCCTATAGTAAATTGTTTTTTACCTTAACCATGGAAAAAATTCTATTGTAATTGTACAATTCATAATGGAAAAAAATAATTTGAAAATATTAGATAATATAAATTATTAAGGATCATAATTAGGAATAAATTTTGATATATTAAATCCACAATATTGGGGTACTATAATTTAAAATTAAATTCATATACATGATGAAAAATATGATTTCAAAAGAGAAAATTATCACATATATATATGTTGTTAATATCTATGTTCAATATGAAATTTATTAAAATGAAATAAATTTAATTTATTACAATAAAATTTAACTAATATTACCATAAAATCATTGTTACATATAATTTATTTTTTAAAATAATTTTAAAAAAATGAAGCATTCAATAAAAATTGCATTTTCACTATTAATTTAAATATGAATCATTTCAGAACAAAAACACCCTAAAAAATTTAATATGAAGAATTATAAAATAATCATCATTTTATGAAATAATTTTTACAAAGCTAGTAAAAAATAAATTATTTGTCCAATGTGTGACTATACCACCTTTTTTAAAAATATTATTTTTCAAAAAACATTCCATTTTCATCAAATAAATCCTATTTTGGATCTAATCAATAAATATAAATTAATTTTTTTATACATGTATAAAACAGATAAATTTCATAATTTATTTATTATAATTCATACCATGAACTTAATGGATCAGTTATAATAATCATGTTTGAATAATACATTAATAGTGTTTGTTAATATAAAATCAGTGTTTTGTGCATCACAAGATATCAAAGAGGTCATAATTAATTAAAAGGAAATAAATAACAAAGTATCAAGGAGTTACTTTTTTCCCTAATTTAAAAATATCTCCTTAAAATTTTATGGATATTACAATAAAAATATATTATGGTATTTATTCTTCATAAAATCAAGCGGTTCCCATATTCCATCCTTCATTTTTGGGATTACTCTAATGCACCTATGCCGATCGAGTCATCAAATTTCTAAATAATTTTTCTTTTGTATCATGAACCTCAATGGGTTCATTATAGAATGTTAATCCAATTTCTAATTCTATTTCATTATAGGCCATTACATTTGTTGGTTTTGGAATTTTCATCATTAACTACAATATATGGCACGCATCATATACTTTTGAGAGACCTAGTAACATTTCCAAAAGATATAAAAAATATACTACTATTTCACATATTTAAAAGTGTTTGATGTACCTATGTCTCAAATTTACCTTCCTACCAAAACATATAACACCCTCTCATGGAAAAAATTTCAAGAAAAATATATATCTCACTTGGAAATCAAAATCACCCATATAATTATAAGTGTATGTTTTTTTACAACATTCATATTTTTAATGTGAGCCTAAATAGGCTATACCTATATCAGTGTACCTTCCTCATTTTTTGGGTCTATAAGTACCTTTCCACCAACATCATCCCAAAACAATTGAGTATGAATCCTCAAAACATATAATTCTCTATATTGTACAATTTGAATAATTGAATGAAAAATATTTTCATAGTATGTCTCTACTAAAGGTAAATGCAGATTCTAAATGACTTGAATGTCAAGTTGAATGATCTCACCATGTCTTACATTTATGGAATAATCCTTTAAGTATATAAATCAATTTGGGGATTGTAATATGTTCTCAAAGAAAGCTCAGTATCAGGAGACATTTGATGAATTTTCCAGAATTGTGATGTAAAATATGGGTCATGATCAAAAACATGAAAATGCATGATCTAGGAAGTCTTAAAAAATCACCAATATAGAGACTTTCAATGAACTAATTATGTAAAACATATCTTAAAGAGCATGATTATACATATTTGGATAGGTGGTGAATAATCCCCCAAATTTCATCATTATAAGAGACTTTTGTAGTCCTTTGACAAAGTACATAATAATGTCATCACATTTTCAAACAGGGACAGAAAGTGGTTGAATTATTCTTAAAGCATATTTTCTCATATATTTTACATGATAAAAAACCAAACATCCTGATATATAATCATAAATTTCAAACATCATATTATCCCAAAAAAAATGTTTCACAAATCAATTTACCAATTAATTGTTACCAGGTTGTGTGAAGAAGATTGATCTATGTGGGCCATCCAAATATTCCATCATAAGATTAGAAATATATGGAACACATAATCTCATTCCACATTTCAAAAACATATATTCACAAACCATGTCAGTTAATATCCCATAATTCATAGTGTTAAATATCTTCTAAAAGTTCTCATCATGAGAGTGAAATTTTTTTTATCTTTTCAAATAATGTTGGGTAGATAATTATTTGAAAATTGAGTGATGTATCCCCTTTCATAATAATTCTCTTATTTATCCTTACTTGATCCTTGAACATAGGATCTCTCTCAATCCTTGTTTAGGAAGAAATCCATTGTCTTTACTTCTCAATGAATCCAGTAACATATTTTCATTACCTCGGTAATAGTGTATTGAGAAATGACAATCCTTATGTTTCTCAAGCCAACACATTTGTGTCGTATTAATCAATTTCTATGAAAATATGTATTTTAGTCATTTATGATCCATGTATATCTCCCATATTTAACAATAAAGATAATGTCTCTATATATTAAATTAAAAAATTATATTTTAGACATCATAATCATTATTTGGATGGTTTAGTTCCTGATTCATCAATTACCTTGGTGAATATTCAATATTATTGTCAATATTCATTAGGACATGAAAAATTAAATGCTTTGAGGATTCACTATATATCAGAAAATTGTCATTTCACCATTGTAGAGTCAAAATAGGATCGTCTACCAATATCCTCTTCATTTCTTGAGATCATTCTTACATTCTTTTTTCCATACAAACATATCCCCTTTATATGTAATATATGTTAATGGGTTATCCAACCATGGAAAATTAGAAACGATTTAATGATAGTAACCTTACAAATAAATGAAACCACAAACCATAGTTATGTTCATTGTAATATGTCATTCTATAACTACATTTTTCTTTATAGGATTAACTAAGATTCAATATTTGATATTAAAATGGACAATAAATGAAACTTCATGTATCCATAAATCAAACATACTAAATTTCTTATAATTATATTTCCAAAATATTGTCTCAAGAATAATCCTCATGTGATTCTCATGGTCCACATTTATATTATAATACAGTTACATATAATCAATGAATAAGAAAAAATCATCAAGATATTCCATAAATAAACTATTCCTTAGATATTTAAAACTAAAGGGTGAATTAGTAAGTCCAAATTACATTACTGTAACTGATAATTTCTATAAATCAATATGAAATCATTTATTGAAATTTATCGTATATTTACATTCAATTGTTGATAGAAAAATAAAATGGCCAATCATTGAAAAATGTTGGGCTCCTTGAATTGGAATGAATAAGCCACCAATGTGAGGTAGATGATACATGTTTTTATTATAATAGAACTAAATTCCCTGTAAATATCGCAAAACCTCAAATATCTATCATTCTTATAAATGAATAGAATAGGGGATCCCCATAGTGAAACAATAAGGAGAATAATCCCCCAATCACTGAACTCCTCTCGTTGTTTATTCTGCGACAATAATCCCATAATGGCCATTCTATAGGGAGAAAAAAGTATTGGTATTACATCAGGGATTAAATAAATTGAAAACTCAACATCACACTATAGGGAATTTATATGTGATGTCTTATAAATTACATCAATATGTATTTGTATAATATGTACATCCTCATTTTTAAGGTAACCTTTTCCATTTATAGATTGAGTATTCCCTTCTTCCCCAAGAATCTAATTTAGTAGAGCTACTGGGTTTGGATATAGAAATGTATCATATGATTATTTCCCTTTTATGATGACAAGGAATTATATATCTTCATCAAAAATTCTTATTTTATTTTTCTTCTAATAACTATATTCATATTATTTTAAAAGCTAGTCTACAATAATGGTTATATAAAAGTCAACCACAAGTAAGATAATAAGGTTACGAAATAAATCATGTCTTTCTCCTAATGTGGACTACTTGACACCTCCTTGTAATAATGAATATTCAACTAGAATATTCGATAGAATATTCATTTTTATGTGATATGGAAATATACAGTTTTCTTGGAAGACATGGACGATACAAAAGTGTGTGAGGATAAATAATAATAAAAAAATTATGATTGGATTAAAGTACCTACAATCAAATAATTGGCTCATTATTCCTTATCTTTAGTGATAAAATTGTCTTATCCATTACCCCTTGGACTATTCTATGTTAGGTTCCATTGAAACATGGGTAATTATTTATCATAGTGCCCCATATCCATATAGTTAAAACACTGAATTAAAATGTACTTTTTATTAACCTTTCATTATTTATCATAATGACACTTATCTCTATATATTTTAAAAAAATCATTTTATTTATGAATTTTATAGGATGATTTATTCCATAGTTCTCAAAAGGTGTAAATTTCATCATAATTTCATTCTTATTTAACGTATTCACTTTTTCATGGTGCTCATTCGAGATCTTGTTTTAATGATTTCCCTTGATCACGTAAGACCTTTATAATTCATTTTCTATTTTTATGGTATATAAATCAAATTCATAATATATAGAAAACTTTTAAGAGACTGGAACACTTCACAGAACTGTGTTAGGGTCTTTAAATAAATGGTTAGTCTAACACTCCATGTTCCATATGTAATATGTCGCATATGTTTCTAAACATGTAAATGTAGCCTAATAATATGAAACAATTTCTTCTTACATTTTTTATTAGAACAGGTGTCACACCCTGAACTTAGACACTCTTTGTTTTTATCCTTTTATTTTTCATTGATTATTGGGTCGATTTTTGGGTTTGAGTCATGGTAAAAATTGTGTTTTAGAGATTTTGAGGCATTTTAGAAGTGAATCAATGTCAATAGTAACTACGCAAACACTGTGTGGCTATTGTTCAGTAGAGAAAAATAATCACACGGATAATTCTCGGTTTTTAAATAATTTTTAGGAAACCTTATGGTAGATCTACCTTAGACCACGAAGCCCACACCATTTCCACACAGAGGGGAAAACCGTTCAACAAAACCGTGCAGGTTCACTAGGTCATTAAATACATGTTTTACTTTTTTCACTCTCATCCCTTTTACCCTTGATCAGTCTCCATCCCCTCCCAATAATTTTGGTGCACTAAAGGGGCCCCATATCCCTCCTCCTTGGAACTATCATCCTATATAGTGTTTTCCCTTTGGATCTAATGTAAGATTTAGTGATTCTATGTCATTTTTCTTTCTCTTAATCTTCCCCACCTCCTTTCCTTAGTTTCCTTGGGGTTTTCCTTCCATATCTGATCCCTAACACCCAGGTGTTTTTTTTTCTTCATTTTTATTGGCATTATGGTGTTTGGATCCCTCGTGGGGATTTGATCTCTATCTCCTTGATGTTTTATTCCATTTTCATATACATTTGATATGGGTTTCTATGTTTTCCATTCATATACCTATTGATTTCATTATTGGTATTTTAAATAAAACTATTGAGTTGATTCAATCCACTATTACATTCATGCTAAATATATTATTGTATTTTGGAAATGATTAATTTTTTTAAAAAATTGGGTTTAAATGATTTTTGTGTAAATTTCCTATGTGTATGGCCCCATTGATGATTGTTTTACTTGGCTTTGTCTTTCTAAAGTGGAATTAGGCCTTTT
Organism: Viscum album; assembly: GCA_963277665.1. NCBI lineage: Eukaryota > Viridiplantae > Streptophyta > Magnoliopsida > Santalales > Viscaceae > Viscum > Viscum album. The sequence goes on from OY728153.1 coordinate 939,820,383, forward strand.
ATGAAATTAACTATAATGATGTTGTAGTAATCTTTATGGTTTGTGAACTTAGTTGGGTATGAGTGATTTTGTAATGTTACAGCTTTCCAAATGTGTTATGAATTAATTTGAATGGTTTATATTGTTTTTAAGGAATTGTTTATGTTCTTTAAAATAATTTAAATGGGTAGTTTTGATTTTAAAAAAATTCGTGTTTTGTGGAAATGGGATTGAAATTTCTCCTGGGTTGTTCACTGTGTGACTGGGTGTCGGAACATCCATTGGTTCACTCAGTGGAGACATGGATGTGCGCCCAAAAGATGATGACACATTTAAATTGTGTTTCCTAAAAATCATGGTTCTGTAAAATGGTTTTCTAGATTCTATGGGATGGGGTTTCCATTGTGACTTTTTGAAAGAAATAGTTTATATTGAATCCTTTGTGAGCTTGCTCATTACGATTTTGGGTGTGTGTTTTTTGGTGAAAGTGTGGCCCAAGGGGTCATTTGGAATGTTTTACTAGTTTCAGGTTTTCCTAAATTGGGATATGGAAATGATCTTGGTGAATAGTATATGAGGTGTTTTTAATTGAAGTTACATTCTGATCTTTAATTTTAAAGTCAATATTTTGGTCTTGCTTTTGGAAAGGGTTATGGTTTGGAAACATTATGTGCCAAATTTTAAACATAAAGTGGATATGAAATGGTTTGAGCATTAAGGTATTATAGCAGACCGGCTGGAACCTTCATGTGATATGAATTGTATTTATATTTACATGGGGATCCTTTAGGGGAGTGATATCTCTTAGCGGTTTTCAGATATTGGTGTCTGTGTTTGGGGTAGGAAAATGTAGTAGCCATAGCTGAGATGATTCATGTGTGTGTTGGCCTCCTACTTACATAGAATTTATATTTCCACCATGGGTTCCTGAGAATCTTATAGATGATCCATTGATGTTAGATTACTATCTTTGAATGGATGGGTTGGTACCATCTAAAGTTGTTTATATTCCATGAGGGTTGTTCCACTTATTGGATAGGATAGGGAAGTCAGTTGGAAATAGACACAGGGGAATCACCGTATGCCTATAGGTGGTTCCGAACCCAGTACATCCAATGATTTTCTAGGGATGTTTAGGATCACCAACAGTTATTATTTGTACTACAAGATTGTTCTTGGTGTACTATTTTTAATTCCTACAATGCTTAACTATTTCATTTATCACTGCGTTTATTTATTCAATGATTTGGAATTATAATTTTAAAATGAACATGGATTTGGAAAATGAGATGTGTTGTGTTTTTTTGAATGAAATGGAAAACCCAATTTTTATAGTCGTATTTTCAAATCTATGCCATTATACTATTTTGGGCATGTAAATGATTGGACTCAATGGTTTTATTTTGTCGTACCTAATGATCATATTGTGATAAAAACTATCCTTTACCTTTTTGGTTACAAGTTCAATGTTTCTCAGGCCCTCATTAGAGGATGCTCATTTTAATGCATTCTTGGTCTTGTTCTTAGAGGTGACCTATGGGTCACAGATAGATCATGGTACTAGGGTCTTGTTTTTAGTATGGGTTCTTTTTAGTAATAAATTTTAACTAATTTAGTTTTCTATTTATTTTTTTGTAGTTCATCATTGTTGTGCTTTTAGTTTTCTCTGTTTATATCTATGGTCTTGTTATCTTTTATTTTGGACTGAAATCATTCCAATAGTGTTTTTTATGCTTGGAACTAGATTACATCCCTTGGGGATCAGGAATTCCCCTCCAACTATTCTAGGAAACAGATCAGGTGACCGGTTCATGGATGACATGGGTCTATTTGTGTAAAAAAGGTTTCATAAGAGGATCTTGTTATTTGGGGTGTCTAGTAGATTTAGATTAGGATTTATAGGACATAGGAGGTAGGCACGTGAAGGGTGTCATGAACCCTTCCTCAGTCTGAACCTCTAGTCACCAGTGGTATCCTAGGAATTCATGTAATTGTCTTGGGATGTTTTTAATTGAGGTATAATAATTATGGTGAACCAATGTTAGGTTGCGGCCTCACATAGTGTGGTGACCCATGTGGCACCCAAGTGCCTGGTTGAAGGTCTTATTTGTGTTTTGTCATATGTGGGTCATGGCCCACCACCATGTTACTAGGATAGGCATAGAAAACGACCTCTCATTCTGGTATTTTGTCTTTGGTGATGATTCGTTTTCATTTTTATGGGTATAATGTTATGTTTATAATTAATGTGGATTAAGAAACTAAAATGGATTTAATAATGTAATATGTTTCCATCAAATGGTTTTAAATTCGATATCTGGGTTTTGAAACAACAACGGTTTTTTGGGCTTGAGAATTTGGATTAGATGTAGCCCTTAATATCCCTTATGGACGTTAATAGGTGTGTGGGTTTATGTCAGATGTGTGTGTTGGCATGTGAGGATGGTAATGGTGGGAGACACATGTAACTGTTCATAATACACCATGGGAGAGGTTTTGATGTTAATGTTTTTGTTTAATTCTTCTAAAGTGGATTTAGATGGAAAAATTATTTCAATATTTTTTCCTTGAAAACAGGTCTTTGGAAGTATATAATTTACCTTAAAAGAAGATAGTTTTAAATTTTGACAGGTGGATGGTGTTTATTAGAATGGTACATTCTCGTTCTGTTTACATATGGTAGGCATTTGAACTAGTTATTTAGGAATGGGTGACCTTTTTAATTGTTCCTCATTTTGATATTATAATTTTCATGTGATTTTCATGATGGTCAGAAAATTCCACCAAGAAAAGTCCCTTGGCTCTCTAATGAGTCATGACCGATTCCTAGTATTTCTCAAGTATTTCTTATTTCTTATGGTGACTGAGGCCCACATGAGGTTGTGGAGTGTATTAAGGATGTCGAGTGTGTTTTTAGGTCATTGGGAACACTAGAAGTTATTAGAGTCCATGTAGTTATGATTTTTTAAGGGACTATCCATGGATCAGGGGTAGTTAGTTACCCCTTCATCGATGCAGGGTTAGATGATTTGCGTGGTGTTTAAAGAAACATTTATCCAACAGCTCATCCTAGAAGATGTGAAGCTGAGGAAGGTTAAAAATTGTAGGGGAGTTCAACAGGGTCAGTAGTCAATAATGATTTATGTTGACCCTTTTAGAGATATGGATTCATTCTCTTTAGAAGTATCATTGGAGGATCAGATGAAAACCCATTATTTTGTCTAGGGTCTCTATCCCGAAATTATTGAAAGTGATCTCATCTAGTTTTAAATACTTCAAGAAGTTGTGGGATGAGTCCTTCATAGATGATTTTGTTTTTTGGGGTGCATCCAATCAGAGTTGGCTCTCAAGAGGGTTACCCATCTAGGTAACGTGCTATGCTAGAGGAACATGGTTTTGAAAAAACCTCCTTTGTTGGTTCTGGGTTCTACCTCCTCGAACTGCTTATTTATATATTTCTTGTGCAGATGATTTGGAAATTAAAAGTTGTCTTAGAAAATTCTTCTAAATTTGTGTCATTAACTTTGATATTTTGTTAATCTGCATAAGTTTTATCAAAAAAATTTTCTAAAAAATATGCCTTGATCAGAGGATGTGGAGCCTGACTTTGAGGTAAGAGATGCTTCAGCTGTCAGATTCCCTACCACCGGTCATCAGGTGAATCTCGCACATAGTTAGAATTTTACAATGGTCCCAAAAGCCCATGCGAAGAATTTTATTTTCTATCTTTTTACCTTTGGGTTATTATGTGTTCATATTCTATTGTAAATGTGGATTGAACTTGTTCTTTTGTAACACATTGTTTTGGTGTGTCTTTATATGGTTTCACAGATCGTTCATTTTTTCATAAGGTGTGTTTGTATCTGTTGTAGTATGGTTTTGGAATTATAGGTGCCTATTAGGGAAATTTATGGGTTTTGAGAAAAAGGATGAGTGGTAGGATTGATTCACTATTTTTTTTGTTTAATTTGGATGGTATGGAGAATTGGATTGAGTTATAGTGGGGTTATTGTTCTCCCTTGTATGAAGATTTCGTAATTCTAGTTGGATTTTCCTTATTCCAAAGACCTAGTATGTTGGGTTTCTCCATAGTAAATTCTATGATTGGATTCATGTGGTGGATTGTTTTGTTCATGTTGGTGGTGTGGTAAATTTTAATTGGGAGTTCCCACATAACTCCCCACGTTGGCCATTTTTAGTTGTATATTCTCACATTTTGGGAACACTTGTGGTGGGAAGGACCCTATGGTTTCCTCCATTTGTTTTGTGTTGTAGTTTTTCTCCGATTGGTTCGGTGTGACCTATAAAAATTGTCTTTTATCTAGGGTCTTTTCCTTTCCACTTTTTTGTCTAGGCATGGACTCAGGTTTTGGTTTTTCAGTGCCTTGGTGACTTTCTGGGGGTTTGAAGTGTATGTGGTGGGGAGAATTTTTACACCACAACCTCAAAAACTCATTATTTTTATCCTTTTATTAGACATGTATATTTAGTTTGAGGTTTGGGTTTGAGTCCTAGTCGAAAATTTTGTATTTGGAGCTTTTAGGGAGTTTAAGAAGGGAATCATGGTTTCCACACAATTAGTAGTAACCGTTTGAACATCGTTAAATTATTTATAGTTGTACATAATGGACCACACAACCTATGTATGTTTATGTGGTGGGTTACAAGAAACATAGTGGTATCTCTCACATATATATAGAGTCTTTCATAGTTTCCACAAAGTTAGGAAAACTGTGCGGGTTCACCAGGCTATTAAAAACTTGTTTTTATTTTTTTTATCTCCTCCTTTCTCACACTATGTCATGATCTATACCCTAACTATAATTTCATCACTCCAAAGGGGCCCCAAACACCTCCTCCTTGGATCTAACATCCCTTGGGGTTTATTCTCCTAGGAATAAAAGTATGATTTAAGGTTTTTGAGACATTTTTCTCCATCTTCATCTTCCCTTACTCCAATATGTGGTTTCCTTGGGGGATTCCACTCATGGCCAAACCCTATCATAGAAAGATAGAGTTTTCATAATTTTTCCTTGGCTCTACAGAATGTATAATGCTTTTAGGGCATTTATATCCATCTCCTTGAAGTGTTATTTCATTCACATATGGTTTCAATAGGTATTTCCAGGTTTCCCATTCCATTAGATTTTTCATCAAAGCATAACATTTTAAATAAGTCTATTAAGTTTACATGAAGCTCTATGGAATCCTTGTTAAAAATAATATGGTATTTTTTAATTGATTGAATTTTATAAATATATGTTTTAATATTTTTGTGTAAATTTTCTACATTTATGGTACATATGATGACAGCTTGATTTACCTTTAATTTTTTAAAGTGGAATTAGGCCTTTTATGTAATGGTCAACTCTTGTTATGTTGTAGTGATATTTTTGGTTTGTGAAATTTTTATAGTATGTGTGATTTGGAAATGTAATTGATTTCTAAATATATTAAAAATAATTTTCATGGTTTTTTTGTTTTCATGGAATTATTTTATTTCCTTTAAAATATTGGGAATGATTTGTTTTGGTTTTCAAGTAATTGATGTTTTTTGGAAATTGTTCTGAAATATCTCATGGGTTGTTCGTTGTGCAATTGGATGTTTTCACATCCATGGGTGCACTAGGTGCATTCATGGATATTCCCTAAAATGATTTTGGCACATTTAAATGGTGTTTCTAAAAAATATTGGTTTCATAAAATGGTATCTAGATTTTATGGAATGGTGTTTCCCTTTGGAGCTTTTGAAAGTAATGGTTTAAAGTGAATCACATGAAATTATTCTCATTTGGATTTGGGTGAGTGTGTTGTGGTGAATGTGTGGCTCAAGGGGTAGTTTGGATGGTTTTACAAGATGTATGTTTTCCTAAATGGTGATTTGGATATTTTCTTGGTGAATGGTATTTGGGGTGTGTTTATCTAAAGGCCCATTTAACTCATATAATTTAAAGGTGAGGTTTTTTTTCTTTTTTAAAGGGTTAAGGGGTGGAAAAGTTGTCTGCCTTGATAGAAACATAAATTTTTTATGAAATATTTTGAATATCTCTGCAGTATAAAGGCCCGATTTGCTCCTTCGTGTGATATGAAATGTCTACATTTATATGGATTATCTTTATATGATGGATATCCCTAAGGGGTTATCATATATTGGTGTCCGTGATTGCAGTAGGCAACTGTAGTGGTGACTTCTGAACTGCGTCACTTGTGCATTGTCATCCTACTAACACAATATTGATATTACCTCCATGGTTTTGTAGGAGTCTTATAGATGGTCGATTGATGTTAGCATACCATAATCGGTTAGATGGGTTAGTTCCCTATGGATTTGTAGGAATTATATGAGGGTTGTTCCACTGGTTTTCATGGATAGGGAAGCCAATTAGTTATTAACTTATGGGATTCACCGTATGTCGTCATGTGGTTCTGAACTGAGTATGTTCAAGGATTGTTAAGGGATGTTGAGGTTCACCTATAGTTATCATTTATATAACATATTTATTAACTATGTACTAGTTTTTATGCCATCATTTCATAACTATTTCTTTTATAACTTCCTTTGTTTTATCCTTGCATTTAAATTACAATTTTAAAATGGAACATGGATTTTGAAAATGTTATATGTTGTGTGTTGTTTAAAAAAACATGGAAATCCCTATTTGTATAGTTTTATTTTTAATATTGTGTCATTGAAGTACATCAGGTATAGAAATTCTTGGATTCAGTGTTTTACTTCTGGCATCCCCACTGAGCATTGTGCTATCATGCATATCCTTTACCTTTTCAGTTACAGATTTAGAGTTTCTCAGGATCTCATTAGAGGATGATCATTTTTGGAGCATTTTTTGTCTTTTGGTTGGATTTTACATATGGGTCACACGTAGATCCTAGTACAAGGGTCCTGTTCTCAGTTTTGTTTCCTTTCTCTTTTATCATGTATTTGGTTTAGTTATTTGTATATTGTGATTCAGTTGTTCAGCTTGGCAGAATTTTTAGTTTTCTATGTTTATATATCAGGTCGTTGTCAATTTTATTTTGTACTGAAATCATTTCCAATGTGTATGTATTGATTCCTGACACTAGTTTCCTTCTTGTGGGGATTAGGAACACCCCTAAGGCCATACTGGAGACTAGATTGAGAGACAAGTTCAGGGTTGATCTGGGTGGGTTCATGACACTAAGAATCCACTTCATTTTATTTTTTAACATTAGAGAAATATCTATCATGTATTGTCTCCTTGAACACTTTCAATTCAATAAGTTTTATTTCATATTACTCCCTAGTACTCTATATCAATGACCATAATTGATCAATATAACATTTTTAGATAATACCCTAAAATTATATCCTTTTCATTTTCATTGCATCATAAGGTCACAAATATCTTCTCAAGAGACATATTACATTTATCATTTACCATTATATTATTATTGTGAAAAAATAATGAGGTATTTTGTCTCAAGAACCAATCTAAAATAGGATAATCATGTTGTTGAATAAGTTCTTCTATTTTGGAATGTTTATTTTTAAAAAATTGGATAATCGTCTTTAATATAGCCCTTATATGTTATATTGAAAAACATGTTGTGTTGGAATTCGATAAATGGGAATATTTTCATTGGCTATGGGTATCGACGCCCTCCTTCCATCCTAGTGTCATTTCATAAAAAAATTTATATACTAGGTTATCTCATTAAATTATGATTTTTTAATCACAATTTATAATTCTAAATAATGTGTTACACATAATATAAATCGAAAATTTAGTAATTTTTTATCTTATAATATAAAACATTGTTTTTAGGGGTAAATTAATTTTTAAATAATTCATATTGGTTTTTATATAAAATTTTATTAATCCTAGGAATACCCCCTCAAAGTGTCGAAGTAGTTGAATAGTAATGATTATTATTGTGCCCTAAGTGATGATCATGTAAAACCCAACTCACCATTTTCAGATTTAATACCACTAGGTACATCTATTTTAAAACCACATAAAATTTGGTTGTCAATACATGAATTTATTGATAAGAAATACCACAAAACCTCATCTATTCAAAAAATAAAATGATGTTCTTCAATACTTATACATTAAGTCTATCATTTTTATGTGTTATTTAATCTAGTTCTCAGGGATTCTACTAAACCTCTATTGATACCATCTATAATGACCATGACTCCATTAACCATATTCTAGGTCCCAATTTATATTATTGAAATAGACAGAAGAGGTAAAATCATAAATTACATATCAGTTTAGCAATTTTGGAAAACCATTTAAATACATGGTCATAATTTTACATTGGGAAAAGTTAATACAAAAAAATTTACTGGAAAAAATTTGGAATCCTTGAACACATTCCAAGACTAATTCATCATATCCAAGAGAAAAAATTAAAAGTAAATATGATCTCCAATTACTATTAATGGTTAAATATTGAGAAATATATAATGAGTCAAAAATATATAATCAACATGGAATGATAAATAACTAAACACATATTCCATTTAATCAACAATCTGAGATTGAAATGCATCTAGATATAATATCATAGAGTAAATATCTTCGGAAATAAAAATATATAAATTAACAAAAAATTAATTTCTTAATTATTATATTTCATGATCTCATGAATCAAGATACCTCTGACTTCTTGTCCTTTCATATAAAAATTTAAAACTGAAGGATAAAAACCCATCTGATTTGTTAAACTGATTTGTCTCATTAGACCAGTTAATGTATTAAGAGGATATCTATAACTAGGTAACACCAATATCTATATTTAAAAATTATTCATCATATGTTTAATATACTATTTATTTCATGAATCCGTATGCCTTATCATGAAATATTCTTATTTTTTAAAGGATATATATTTATCAAAATTTCCTTAGATAATCAAATATCTTTCCAATTAATCAGTATATGTAAACATTTGTATACATTTTCCCCCCAGTCTACTAAATAGTATAAAAATATAAATATTTTATAATAAAATAATTTCTAATTAAAAATGATCTTAGGAAATTGATTTTCAGAAGATAAATTTAAAAACCACAAAAAGTGATATTTTACAATAAAATTTCCAACTTGGTAATTATAAATTCAAATAACCTTTGAAAAAATAATAATAATTGAAACTTTAAATACAATTAATTTTTTATGAAATCAGGATATTACATGTAAATGTGGTAGTATATACACCATAGAAAAAAAATTTGGTCCATAACATCACAATATTCCTTAATGAAGCGATATTGAGTTAATTATTTTACCTAATACTTGTTTTGGTAGAATGTAATTCAAAATATTTTATGAAGGTTTTAATAATGTTATTCATGTATACAAGAACTATATACACATTTATAATATAAAATGTGACACCCTTATAACATTTTACCATCTTTTAGTTAATAAAATTTCATTATTTTCACTATTTCATGTGGTAATTACCGAGTTTTCTCGTATGTGTTATCTAATGAATGATTTAGTTCTTATATATATATATATATTATATAATCCCATAATATCCACACCAAAATTATTGTATTAATTTAAAATTTAATAATTATATAATTTTTATAATCATTTCTGAATGTTTTACATTGAAAGTGAGTCTCGTCACTTTGATGAGATGATAGAACCAACAAACGCACGTGTGACGATGTCATTCACTTAATGAGTGAATGGTAAGGATGTGTGTAATATATTAATATTCATAATATATATCATGTCATATTAATTACATATATTCATTAAATTTATCTTTATAACGTTAAATATAATGTGTATGTGAAAAATGAATCACATCAATTCACGAGGTGGTAGTCTTCCGTACACACAAGGGACATTGTCATATTTTATACAAAATTCAATGTAAGAATTTATAATTTATCCTAATATTATATAATCATATTAATATCATAAATAAAATATTAGTTTTTAAATAAATATTTATATACTAACCTTAAATGTGGTGATGGAAAAGGAAATATATCGTCTTTCGATGAGGTCTTCTATCGTACACACAATAAACATTAATTTTCCCACTTGATCGAAGTTGTTATAGAAATAGTTTTTTACAAAAAAATTATATAGTATTATGTTATGGGTGATTCAAGGTTTAATGTATTATCATTATTGAAAAATAATTGAAGGATGTGGATGAAAAATGAAATCAAAACATTCATTTATGAATGAGACCTCCTCTTCAAGGAACATCTATTTTTTGTACCGGACACCTTCACAAGAGGTATTTATGATATATAAAAGGTCTATAATACTTTTTACATATATAAATGAAGGTATTTTTTGGTTTTTTATCCAAAAATAATTAGAAGTGTGAATTGGGAAAAACAGGGGTGACATTTTTTATGTCGGGATGAGGACACACAAGGAATGTTTGGAAAAAATAAATTACAAACCCATCATTATCACTTGTATATATCCTCTAAAATCAGTAATTATAGACAATTATTTGTTAAAAGGCTTGTATATAGCAATAAATAAATTTTTGGACATTTTTTTATTTCAAGATCCATATCTTCTCTCTTTAACCCTTTGTAAATCATTTTTTACCTTAACCATGGTAACTAATTTTTACTACATATAAAATTCATTATATATTAAAGTTTTGTTTATTTTTAGATAATATATTTTATTATGATTCCAAATATTTAATCCATTTTTTCAAATACAATTAATAAAAGTGGCATAATCCAATTTTAAATTATATGTGAAGATGTGATGAAAAAGTGGATTCCCAAGAAGAAAATTATCAAAATTATATAATGTTCTAATATAAAAACTCAATATTAAATTGATTCAAATGATATAAAATATATTTATTATAACATATTTGAACTAATTTTAAGTAAAAATATTTTTATAATATAATTTATATATGAAAATAATTTAAAATATTATGTAGTTCTCTAAAAAAATGTAGTATTTTTCACTGTACATTGAAAAATAAAACCAAATCCAAAAAATTCACCTAAATATAATTATAAAAAATTTATTCACAAGTAAATTAAATATTATTAAATAATTTTTCTAATGAGGTAGAAATTAATTTATTATTTAGTGAGAAAAGAGTGACAATACCGCATTTTAGAAAAAGTCTATTTTTCAGAAAACATTATGTTTTCCATAAAATGGTTTTTTATTTTACTTATACTCAATGGACATCCAATTAATTTATTTTATATATGTATAAAAAATGATATTTATAATTTATTTAGTATTATTAAATCCCACCAAATTAACAGTTAGGTTTAGTGGTAATTTTTTGATAATATAATAATAGTGTATTTTCATTCAAACCTCGTGTTGTATTCATCGCAAGCAAATGAATACAATAAATTTAATTAAATGAAAATAAATTATATTGTATGTATGTGTTAAAATAAATTCATAATGATTTATATTATCGTAAAATCATTAATTAATATGGATTCAAATATTATCTTCACCAAATAATTTAGTATTCCTTGGACCACAAACATTAGAGTAAATATACTAATGTTTCATTTTCCGTTGATTCCCAACACCATTTTTATTCTTTTTTGACATAAACTATTTTTGGGATTTTTATACATATTGGTTCTATAAATCTATAATATTGGAATATTTCATATACCCTCTTATTTTTCTACACTTTTTAAAATCATTTTTTCAAGATAATATTGTCTATCATTATATTTTTTTTCAGCATTAAAAATCGTGTGGGAATCTGTTTTATCATTTCCAATTTGAAGAAGATTAGAATGATTTTTCAACCCTTTCATATCACTAATAAATATAATTATCTATTAATAATAAACTCATTTTCCCAAATATCACCATATTTGAATCATATAAAATTAATGATACACATACATATAGTGTTTTCTTTTTAAAATGTATTAGAAATTGTTAGTTTTTACCTACTATAATGAAATTTTAAAACTCTAACAACCCTAATAATTCAAGACCTATAACTTAAAAAGACTACAACCTCTATTTTATATTATTAAATATTTTATAGATTATATAATTCGCCTTTTATTTTTATGGGAATCCTAATTTCATAATCTAAGAATTCTCAGTTTTGAAAAACTTGAAATATAATTTAACAAAATCTGCATTGAATTTAGATTATTCATTTTTCTAAACAATATATAATGTAAATTTATGATTTATTTGAATGGGTATAAGGGTAATACCCTCATTAATAGTTTATCCTTCATGAATTTCCCTTTGAAATATGTCCATTAGATTCCCAAAATCTATTTTTCATAGTAATATTCTATCAATATATTGAGTATTTATTACAATTATTTTATAGTTATTAATTCACTCATTAATAATTCAATATCATTTTTCTACACATATACATATATTAAAATAAATTATAATAATTATGGAAAATACACCAATATGATAGGAGTGATCCTAAAATATTTTCTTGTATAAAATTTTTACATATATTTTAGTTTCTATCAAACCAAAAATTAGGCCATTGATGTGATGGTTTCCCTGAAAACATTTTTTTTAAATATTCCCTGAAAATTTATGTAAGGGATAAAAACATTTCCAACATTTATTTGCCTCATGGTATGTGAATTTTTTTACGTCCCTTCATAATTATTAACATGGATAATAGTATATTATTTTTATTAATTAACTTATAAACAAGGGAATACATTTGGAATTTGTATTATTATAATTCTCTTATTTATTTCAATGTAATTATGTTCTACGAAAGTTTAAAATTTGATGATTTTGTCACTAATTTAGCTGATATTTAACCTTGTTTTCTATTTAGACATCATGAAACATTCAAAAGGTTTTGAAAATCATTCCAATAATTTATCATGGATTTATCCAAGTAATTATCATTATAAATAATATTCATATTTATTCAATCAAAATATTCATTTATAATAATGATAGTATTATTCATATCATAAAAGATTTAGTTTCTCTCCGAATTAGCATTTTTTAATTTTTTTTTTCTTTAACTAAATTTGATTTTATAGGATGGAAATTTTTTCATTCAATTTGTTTTCATTTGAGATGTAATATTTCATATATTAACATTATAATAATCATTATACCCAACTTTATTTTAATTATAATTTTGTAATACATTTATGATTAACTTACGACATCAACAAAATCGCTGTAATTTTTATGATCATCCACTAATGATACACATTCTTCATCATCTTAACCCACATGAACTTGTCGTACTATTTCAATAGAATTTTCTTCTTCAATATAGCTCTATTCAATTTTGGTATAATAGTTCCTAAGAGTTATCTGTTTTATTTTGGGTAATTTAAATGACATATTATATTTAATTTTGATTAAGATTATATTCTCTTAAGAGAATATCCATTATCAATATTTCCATAGGTTGTTTTGTCATATTAATTCTCAAGAATTTTTTTAAAGGATACTTTGGGAAAAATAAACAATTTTCAATAATTTATATTTTTAACCAATAAATTTTCTCCAGACATAAATTTTCCTTTGTTTAAATTTCTTAAAAACATAGAGTATATTTCACAAATTCATTCTATGTTCATATATTTTTTATAGACATCCTACTCATCTTCAATCTTTTGTTTACAATGTGACTTAAATGAAATAATAATTTTCTTCTTCATATTTATATGAACATCAACTCTTATTCTCATCTCATTGGATAATTTATCTATAAAGTGTTCATAAATAATTATATTTTCAATATATCAATCATAAAATATTGATATATTTGAACCAAAACTTTTCTGGAAGAATTATTATAAATTTCTTGATGAGAGTGAAATCATTAATAATTTCTATATTTTTCAATGATGACGCTGATAATCATATTAACTATTGTAATGAATTTATTAATATATTAAACTTATTTCATTTCCATATATTTAAATTGACTACTATAAATTATTAGATTCACATAATTTAATGTTCTTTATACATAATAAAAAATATAATGTATTGTATAAATATTCATAGATGATTCACAAATTATAAAAAATTTCAATGATGTTCACAAGAATATGATTTACTACATATATGTGGGTACTCTTTAAGAATTACTTTTTTTATAAATTAACATATATATATTTTTATATTCTCTATCCTTCTATCCATTTTATCTTAACCTTATCCATTTACAACATGAATAATAAATCTATATATAGAATGGATTATTTTGAAAAGGTTCTCCCCGATGTATCTCGTTACATCACGGATGTGTTTGGGTGGAGTCTTAGACTGAAAGGTTCCCCTAATGTATACAGTAAATAAAGGTTTTATGGGAATGTATCATCCTTTACCAAATAATTTTCCCCAACAACTATGTATCTTAAAATATCATTACATCAGTTCCTAATAGTTTCTAAATATACCAAAAAAAGAATTAGAAAGCTCTTCCTATTATTATAATTTTATTTTTCAAGATTTGATGATATTATATTGAGGCTGTATAATAAATAGAATCCATACAATATTAAAAATATATCTTCTAAAATTTCACACTATGAAACCTCAATCTGAATAGTTTATGCCTTTAGAACCTACTCTATTCTCAACTTCTGAAACATGGTTGTCTATATAACACCCCCAAAAATTTTAGGATATGTTCCTCTTAAATACTATATATTCATTAGATAGCCTATATAGCATGAAACACTATATCTTTTGTGAATCAAAAAATTATAGGATAAATTTATATGATATTCATTAAAAATAAATTTTCCACTTCTATGTTTTGAATTTCAAAAAATGATCATATAGAGTTCTGACCATAAAGTCATTTGAAGTTTGATAGAACCAGCATGATTTTTTGAAAAATAGTAACATACCCTTATAAATAGTAATATTATTTTCAATATGAACCTTATAAATAGTAAATAATGAATATATTTTATTTTTTTAAGGAAATAAGATAATGAAATATTAATTGATTTTTTAATGTGATATAGAACTAATTATACCATTAAAAATTGTTTTTTAATTAACTATTATTTTATCTAAAATTTAAATTAAAAATACTAAGAAAATTATTTTCTAAAAATAGAATACATTTTTTAATTATACAGGTCAAAAAATAGTAAGGGTGAATTTTTTGGATTTTTCGGAAATACATGAATGTTTCGTGAATAGTTAATATACAGTTTTTAGTATTTCGAACTTTAATGACATCATAATGACGTAAAAATTAAATATAAAAGTAGGTTAGACTTTTTTACTTTATCTAATGACATGAGATGTCCCATGTGGCTAAAAAATGTAAAAATACAATGGGAAATCCCATGGTTTTTCAAAGACCACTAATGAGATGTCCCTTTTAATTAATAAAAAACTCTCTCATAATTACTATAAATACCCACTCACCCCCTTCGGGTTATTTAATTAAAAACCCCATATCCTTGATACAATGGTGGTATTACCTCACTAGGAGTTATACCAAGGTGTCCTAAAACCCCCAGGGTCCCAACCATCATTTTTTGGGAGTTACTCTACAGGGTAAAAGAATCAACCACCCATCTCTTTTTTGAAATATTTTATTGTATGTTTTCTCTTTTATTTTCAACTTTATTATTTGGGGATATTTCATTTCATATTCCCATTACTGCCCATATTATTTATGTGTGATTAGATACACCTTTTCTTTCATTAACTAATTTTATTAAATTTTAAGTGACAATGTTTTGCTGCCGAATTTTCGTAAGAGATTTCTTAATTTTTCCATTATTTTGAGTTCCTTTCATTTATACTTATCTCCTCACCTCACTTCACCTAAATAATATGATAATTACTGTAACTTATATGAATTTTAATTAAATTATGATAATGGAATATATCATCATCATCTCTCTTTCCCCCTTCTCTTAAATTGAAAAATGAAAACACCATCTGAGATGTGTTAATTTATCACACTCAAGTATGACAGGTTCTCAATTTTCATTAGCATGTATAATTATGGTAATGAAACCATTTTAATGGTTAAACTAGATACGAATATATTTATTTCATCTCTTTAATTTTCAGTAATCCCAACACACTGATAATATAGAATAATAATACAAAACAAGTTCATTGTATACAAAACAGCCAATCTAAATTCCAGAATTTATCAAAAACGTTTAACTAATCCTGATGTATAAAAACCAGAATAATTATAGAATAATTCATATCAATTTAATGTCAAAAATAATATATATTATAAATTATGTATGATTAACCACATTTCAAATGAACTCTTATTCATGAAAGAAAGTAAATGAATAATGAAAACCAAGGAAGAAAATGATTCCAAAACAATAAAATTGAACCCCATAAACCCATCAAAAGGGAAATGAATGAACCTAATAAGGTTATAATAAATCAATTACATGAATAAGAGGTAATATAAATATTAAATAATTAATCTAAAATTTATTATCAAGGTCATTAAAATAAACAAAGAACACACTCGAGCAAAGGGTAATGGGTTTCTATTCTCACTTTCATCTCTTTTATATATTCATTGTTCGCCACTTTTTTCTTATATGTGGTATATGTGTACTTAAATTTTATATATAATAACATGATTCTTTTTATATTCATGTTATTAAATTATTCATTTGATGGTCATTATGTTCTCGTCATATTATTCATCCAATTACATTGTGGTAAGAGACTTTGTCTCAACTACTATTTTGTTGTGACTAACCATGTAGGTGGAACATAATAATAATTATGGTGTGTAACTACTACCCATTTATGATCAAATTTCATTTGAAATTATATTAATATTAAATATATATAATCTCATATCATGGATATGTTTTTTTCTATACCGTATACCAATTTACATACAGTAATTATTTTGAATGTTATTTTAACTATAGAAATATGGATGAATCTCTATACTCTACACTGTACGGATATTGAAAAGGCATGTTTATTTTGTATTGAATCAATATATAATGAACTATTTGGAAATTTTGTGGTCATTGGGGACTACTATATCCCCTCGATACATCGACATGTCTCATGAGAAAAATTAGTTGCTGAGAAACCCTTCGACATTGTTTCCAAAAATCAGACAAGTTTCTACCCACAGAACTAAACAGTTTTTATAGTATTCTTGTATCATGTTCCAGATACATTAAATCCAATTAATAATAATTCTATTTAATCATAATCGGTTTTTACTATCCAAGAGGTTTACACTGTTGAAAAATCTATGCATGCAGTTTCATTCTCATTTTATTAATAGCGTGAGTTTCTCATTTATTCACCATGCCATGTTGATTATGTCATATTGTTTCCAATTTAGTTATTATTGATTCCTTATTCCTCCATTTGTAACCCTTAAATAGCATTTGAGATCACCCCTTTCATTTTTTACCTTCAACAGGTGATGAATAAGATATCATTTATTGATTTCCTATGGTTTTAATTTTTAGTTTTTGTTATGTATTATATTTTGTAACCTTTTCCAATGTAATTTCCGTTACAATATATGTATCTAGTTTCTTCAAGAATACTAAAATAATCATTCCGTCGGGATTTTCATTCCTTCTAAACATGCCAATATATCATATAATGCACCAGCTCCAGTATAGAGGGGTCAGGGTGTTATAGTTTGTATAAGAGGAAGTTTAGTAGAAAACATAGAAACTAGAGTAGGAAATGTATAGTTGGGATCAAATCCATAAGGTAGTATTTGAGGGTAAACAGACAAGAATATCCTAGTATTTTGGTATAGAATATATTATTTGAATCATTCTAGCAAATAAATCCCTATCTGGATATGAGTAGGTATATGTGGATTTGGAATAGATGTACCTATGAGTGAAAGCTCTGATAAGGAGTTTCAGGCATGACCCATGGTATCCTTGTACACGACAACAGGTCTTTATGAACTCTTGGTTTCGTAACTCCTATGGGATATGATTAGGATAATTCATGTTTTCTTTACAACCCCTTATGAAGGACTGAAATGTAAATTATTCTTCAAAGAAACCATTTGTCTAATTATCAGATTATCCATGCGTAGGATCTCGATTTATACTATGTATTTTGTTTATTTTAGATTATAAATTATGAATCATACCATAATCTAGTGTGTTCCATTATTTAGTAATGGTGTATAATGGATTAAGGGGAATCAATACTTGTGGGAAATATGGGGATATCCCCACTGATCATATCAATACAGTCAATGTTAGAGCAGATTAGATCATGACCATATTGGGATTACATACTAAGGTTGTAACAAATAACCATTCCACACTTATGTTGATCGTTTTATGTGGTATAAGCCCCCATATTTCTGTTGGACTACTAATCTAGTGTTTTTTGTGCAATGGACCAAGTCCCTTGAAAAGATATTCATGGCATTAAGATGAAATAAAAATGAAAAGGTAGTTCTGGTGGTATATTTTCTAAAGGGTGATGTTGATCAATGGTGGTACTTGATTTAGAATACCATAGTGGAAGAAAAATAGAAGATATGGAATAGAGGAATCTTAAGGAAATATTCTTCGAAAAATATTTCCCTTGTGAGAAACGAACTGAAATGAAGAGGAAATTCATCGGCTTAATGCAAAGGGAAGAAATCAGTGTTATAGAGTGTGAGGATTCCTTCACAAGGCTATCATGGTATGCCATAATTTACAAACATGACTCGACGGACAATATTGATCAATTCTTTGAAGGTCTTATGTCATGTCTTCGAAGGGCACTTTCATCTCAAAAAATTTCATCATATGATGAAATTGAATCAAGTTCCATCAAAACCAAAAAATAATTTTCTAGATGAATTTTGTTCAAGGGGAACCAAGATAAGAGGAGGTACTTTGATAACCAAGGGAAAGGTGAAGCACCAAAGAAGAACAAGGGAACAAAAAAATCACATTATGCAATAACTGTGGAAAGAATCATCTTAGGAAATTCTTAAAAGGCATGGAAGTCTGCTATAAGTGTGGTGAAATGTTTCATAAATATCATGAATTCAAGGGAAATAAATAATTTGATTATGTTCAATGCTACAATTGTAATGATATTGGACACTATGTAAATGAGTGTTCTAAGCGCCAAGGAAACATTCCTTAGAAAAAGCCAAGAGAACAAGGGAGAGCTTACGCGATTACAACCACAGAAGTTGAAGTTCTTAATGGTGTGGTGGTAGGTACTTTAATTGTTTCCACAAAGTTAGATAACACTTTCTTTGATTCTAGATCATATCATTCATTTATATCTTCCCATATTTCCATTAAAATTAGACATGTACAGTTTGACTTAATAAATAATTTATCAGTCAAAACTCTTTGGGGATGCATCAATGCAATAAATTCATGTCCACTAGTTCCCCTCGTGACTCATAAACGTTTTTAGTTGATAAACTTATCATCATACGAATGATTTATTTTGATATAATTCTCAATATTAATTGGTATGATGTGATGATTTATTACAAGAAAAGAATGTTACATTTTTTGAAGATGGTGTAGAATCTCTTATCTTTAGAGCGGAGACCTCACCATCTAATTATTTTCTAGACCCACACCTAGTAGCTCTATTTAATGAAACTCATGTAGAGGAAGAGAACCCAATATCAATGAGTGAGGAAAGAAATATTCAAATTTAAGTAGTTTATATAGTGCAAGAATACATTCATGTATTTCTAGAGGATTTACTTGGACATCCTCCAGAGCGTAAAATTGGGATTTCCACTGACATAATTCTTGATTCAAGACATATATCAAAGCCCCCCTATAGATTGGATAATGTGGAGTTAGTGGAGCTAAAGAAACAACTAGATGAGTTGAATGAGAGATGATTTATTCGACCAAGTGTTTCTCCTTCGGGAGCCCCGGCATTGTTTGTCAAAAAGAATGATGAATCCGTGAGGAAATGCATTGATTATAAGTAAATCGATGCTATTAAAATAAAGAATAAGTATCCTCTTGCCCGGATTAGTGATTAATTTCATAAAATTCATGGAGCTCAATAATTTTCAAATATTGAACATCGATCTGGATATCAGAAATTGAGTGTGAGGAAAGAAGATATTCGGAAGACAACATTTAGAACCAGGTATGGGCATTACGAGTTTACAATGATGCCTTTTGGACTGATGAATGAACCATCTGTTTTCATGGATTTAATGAAAAATGTTTTCAAGGATGATCTTGATGATATTGTTGTGGTATTCATCAATGGTATCCTAGTATACTCAAAAATATATGAAGACGTTGAGGATCAATTGTGGATTATTCTAAAAACTCTTAGAAGAAATATGTTATATGGGATGCTTATCATGTGTGAATTCTGGCTCCAATCAAATTATTTTCTTGGAAATATTTTCTCTAATGATGGAATCTGAGTAGATCCTATGAAGAAAAAGGATATCCAATATTGTACAATTCCAACAAACACGACTGAGGTATGCAGTTTTATTGTCTTAGCATGTTACTATCGGTGTTTCGTTCATAATTTCACCCAACTAGCAAAACCTGCTAACCAAGATCACACATAAATGAGTTATGTTTGTGTGGAAAAAATTGTGTATGTAACGCTTAAAATAATTGAAAAGAATATTGGTCAATGCTTTAATTTTGACTCTTCTATATATAAGTGATTGATTTATGATATACAACGATGCATCAAAGAATGGGATGGCTTGAATCCTTATGCAAAATGATAAAGTTATTACTTGTGCATCAAGACAGTTGAAGACCCATGAGAAAAATTGTCCAACTAATGAACTTGGGTTAGCAGCTATAATCTTTGCTATGATTATATAGAGACATTATCTCTACAAAGAAATTTTTGAGATTCATACGACCCAAAGGAGTTTGAAATACATTTTCACACAAAAAGAACTGAACATGAGGCAAATGATATTGCTTGAGTTACTCAAAGATTACGATTGTTCAATATGCAACCACTGAGGAATGGAAAATAAGGTGGCATATGCATTAAGTAGGAAGGATCATGGACTTTTGACTCAAATGAGGACTCAGAGAGATCTAATTGTTTTGGATATTATAATGATGGATATGGTAATAGTTAAGAAAGGGTAAAACTCTTTTATCTTTCCAATGGTTGCTAAACCATATTTATTAGAGAATATAAAAAGCTCTCAATCTGATGATGATAATCTGCACCAGAAAATTAATATTATCAAGGATGGGAGAATGGATGACTTCATGTATGAAAAAGGAGTATGGAAATTTGGGAAGAGGTTATTTTCCCATCAGTACCTGAGCTAAAAAGAGAATTATTAGATGATGCCCATAGCTCAAATTTATATATACACCTAGGTAACACCAATATGTATAGAGATCTGAGTGAATATTTTTTGGTGGTATTATATGAACCAGTAAATTAATGACTACGTGTCAAGGTGTCTAGTTCTTCAACAAGTGAAGGAAGAGAGGAAACATCATAGAGGAGTGATGAAACCTCTACCTATTCCAATGGGGAAGTGGGATAATAGTACTATGGATTTTTTTACCATACTACCAAGGTCATCGATAAGGAATGATGCAATATGGGTAATCGATGATCGTCTCACAAAATCAGCACACTTCCTTCTTATAAGAGAGGATTTACCACTTGAGAACCTAGAAAGACTTTATATTAATGAAGTTTTAAGACATCATGGTGAACCTCTATCGATTGTGTCCGATTGAGATCCCCGGTTTACAACAAAATTATGGAAAAGTCTCCTAAAGGCTTTGAATACTGATCTTCGTATGAGTACTGCTTTTCACCCTCAATCATAAGAATAGTCTGAAAGGACTATTCAAACTCTAGAAGACAAGCTGAGGTCATTCCCTCTTGACATCCAAGGTATTTGGGATAAATACATTCCATTGGTGTAATTTTAATACCAAAATCGTTTCCATTCTTGTATTCAAGTGGATCCATATGAAGCATTATATGTATAGTGATGTCGAACTCCAACTTGTTGGGATGAAGTTGGTGGGAGGAAAATTTTAGGCTCAGAACTTATTGAAAAGACAACAACAAAGGTGAAGAAAATCCAAGCCCATATTAAAGCATCCCAAAGGTGGCAGGAGGGTTATGTACACAACCAGAGGAAGGATTTGGAATTCCAAGTGCAAGATCATGTCTTTCTGAAATTATATTCATGGAAGGGTGTCTTATGTTTTGGTTTGAAATGGAAACTGAGCCCTAGGTACATCAGACCATTGTAAATTTTGGAAATAATCAGAGAAGTAGCATAATATTTAGCAACTCCCCCAAGTCTCTCCAAAGTATATTATGTATTCCATTTGTAATTGTTGAAGAAATACATGCCAGTCCCAATTCATGTACTCACCTATGAAGAAATAGAACTGGAACCAGATTTTTCATACTATGAAGAGCCTGTTGGGATTCTTGACATAAGGGAGAAGGTATGGAAAAATCGAACAACTCATCTAGTAAAGGTACTTTGGAAAAACCAGAATATAGAGGAAGCAACCTGGGAACTAGAGGATATTATGAAGAATAACCACCCACATCTTTTTTGTGGGGTTTATACATAAAATTTTGAGGACGGAATTTTCGAAGGAGGGAATAATATAACACCCCAAACATTTTATGGTATGTTCTTCTTAAATACATTCTATTAATTAGATAGCATATATTTATTGAATCACTAATTATTTTTGAATAAAAAAATTATAGGAGAAATTTATATGTTATCCATTAAACATAAATCTTCCACTTCATTATTTTGAATTTTGTAAAATGGTCATCTAGAGTTGTCACTGGTAAGTCATTTGGAGTTTGATAGAACCAACTTGATTTTTTGATGAATATTAACATAACCTTATGAATATTAACATGCATAGTAATATGAACCTTATAAATAGTAAAAATGATTATATTTTAATCTTTAAGGTAATAAGATAATGAGATATTAATTTATTTTTTAACGTAATATAGAACTAATAATAAATTTAAAATTTATTTTTTAATTAACTATGATTTTATTTAAAATTAAATTAAAAATAGATAGAAAACTATTTTCTAAAAATGGAGTTCATATTTGAATTCTCCATCTCGAAAAATTGTTTGGGTGAATTTTTTGGAATTTTCTAAAATACTTGAATTTTTTGTGAATTATTAAAATACAATATTGAGTTTTTTGTAGATTAAGTACATAATAATGATGTAATAATTAAATATAAAAGTATGGTCTAGTTTTTTTAGTAACTTATTACATGAGGTGCCCAAAGTGGATGCAACCATGGGCAAATACATTGGGAACACCCATGGTTTTGATGAAACCACTAATGAGGTGTCTATTTTAATTAATAAAAAACTCTCTCTTAATTACTATAAATAACCCCTCACCCCCATTGTTTTCATTCATTCCAAACTCAATATCCTCTAAGATTTGGTGTTATTACATCCCTAGGAGTCATACCACGGTTTCGTCAAACCCCCAAGGTCCCAACATTTATTTTTTGGGAGTTACTCCACAAGGTAAGAGAATCAACAACCCTTCTCTTTTCTTAAAGATTTCCTTTTATGTTTTCTCATTTATTTGAAATTATATTATGTGGGGATATTTCATTACATATTCCCATTACTGAACATATTTTTTATGATTCATTAGATACCCCTTTTCTCTCATCATATTATTTTATTAAATTTTATGTGACGTCGTTAGGCTGTCGAAATTTCGTGAGAGATTTCTCAATTTTTCACTTATTTTGAGTTCCTTTCATTTATAATTCTTTCCCCACCACAATTAATCCAAATGAAATCATAATTCTAGTAAAATAAAAACTAGAATTATATTATTTTAATGGAGTATTCCATCATCATCTCTCTTTCCCCATCCTCTTATACTAGAAAATGAAAACACCATTACAGATGTGTTGATTTATCACACTCAAGGATGATGGGAACCCAATTTTCATTAACATGTCCATTTCGGGTCATGAAACCAGTATTAATGTTGAACCAGATCCGAATATTTTTATTTAATATCATTAATGTTTTCTAATCACTACACACTCATAATATGGAATAATAATACAAAACAATGTTATTGTATACCCAAATGGAAAATTAAATCCCAGTGTTTATCGAAAACTTTTAACCAATCATCATGTATATAACAAAAAATAATAATAAGATACTTTATATATATTTAATATGACATATAATATATATTAACAATTTTTTATGTTTAAAAACATTTGAAATGAACTTCCATTCATAAAAGAAATTAAACAAATCATGAAAACCAAGGATGAAAATTCTTCAAAAAACAATAAAATTGAACCACTTAAACACATTAAAATGGACATGAATGAACCAAATAAGGTTATAATAAATCAATTAAATTTATATGAGGTTCATTAATTATTAATTAATGAATATAAATTTGATTATTCAGGTTATTAAGACAAACAATGAATCCACTCGAGAAAACTGTTAGGGGTTTTTCGTGTCACTTTATTCTCTGTGATATTTTCATTGTTCACCACTAATTTCTTGTATGTGGTATATGTGTACATCCATTTTATTTATAATAACATTATTATATTTATATTAATGTTATTAAATTATTAAATTAAGGCTTATTAGGTTTTGGTCTTGTGATTCGACTGATTACATTGTGGAAAGAGACTTTGTCTCAACTACTATTTTGTTGTTACTAACCTTGTGTGCTGCACCTAATAATCCTTATGTGGTGCTCCTAATGCCCATTTGAGATAACTTTTCATTTGAAATTATATTCATATTAAATATCCATAATCTCATATCATGGATATGTTTTTTGGTTAAATCTTATACAATTTTACATACGGTGTTTATATGGAAAGTTAATTTAACTATGGAAATATCTATAAATCTATATACTCTACTATATACAGATATTGAAAATGAAAATTGATCATATATTGAATCAATTTATAAATAATTATTTTTAAATGAAATGGTTGGTGGGGCCCTCTATATCCCCTAGATGAAGCAACAGGTCTTATGAGACAAATCTATTGGCGATAAACCCTTCGAGTTTGTTTCAAAAAATCAGACGGGTTTCTACCCACAGAACTAAACTGTTTTCAACTTATTATGGTATCATGTTCTTGATAAATTATTTCCAATTAAGAAAAATTATCTTTATAAATTATCAGTTATTACTATCCATCAGGTTTTCACAATGGTAGAATCTATAGATGTCGTTTCTTTCCCAGTTTATTAATGGCGTGAGTTTTCATTTATACACCATTCGATGTTGATTATATCAAATTGATTACAATTTAGTTATTATTTATTCATGCTTCAAAATTTTTAACCCTTACTGAGAATTTGAGCTCACCCCATTTATTTTTTACCTTCAATGGGTGATGAAGAGGATATCATTTATTGAGTTCCTATGGATTCAGTTTTTAGTTTTTGTTATGTATTTTATTTTGTAACCTTTTCAAATTTAATTTGAGTTACATATATGTATCTTGTCTCTTCAAGAATACTAAAATAATTGTTACTTATGGATTTTCACTCCTTATAACCATGCTAATATAAAAATAATGCACCGACTTCAGTCTAGAGTGGTCAGGGTGTTACACTCTAGAACTTCAAAATAAGCATCTTATTTTTTAGAATCTCAATAAAGTATTGAAATGTTTTAAACCATACGCTCATGTAAAAATAATTTACACAATTGGATAACATGTATGTTATTTTGGGAAATATTTTTTATGTAACTATCATCAAATAAGGATTATATTGACACTATCCTTAAAAATGAATATATATCATTACTCTCTAAAATTAATATTCCCCTCCCTTTATGATTTTATTTTGTTGTATTTATAGGAAAACACATTATTTGTGAAACCCCCATTTATTATGAAAAATTTGTTGCCTTATATTCGTGATTCCTATTGGCTTCAAATAAAAATACATCAAAAATCAATTGAATTTCATGAGATGAGGAATAGATTACATGATAACCCTTCCTTTACTTAATATCTATTTGTTACCATATTCCATGGCCTTCCTTCTATACAAAATAGTCTCAAAATTTTTAATCTTACTAGATTATAGAATTTTAAATTTTTTCAACCCTCTCTTTCTCTAATTATTGATCATCTAGAATTTGTTTAATTACCATGCTAAAATTATTTCTAGCCTTACTCATTTAAATTATACCTTAACTAATGATTTTCCATAGTTATAATTTAATATTAATAATTCATATTGGTATAATTATACTTAAGGGGTCCTTTTATAATATAATCATTCTTCCTTTAAAAATTCTTTTATTTGCAAACACACATACAATAGAAAAAATATTATTTTTATTTTTCATTATGTTTGAAATTAAACATGACCATACTTCATGATCTCAAAACATAGAAATAATTTAACTTCAGTCTCAACGACACTATATCTTCTAGAATTTTTATAAATAAAAATATTCAAATTACCATATTGTTTTTTACAAAGATAGAATAACATAGAATATTTTTTTTTTATTCACCTTCTAAAAAAATTTTATCTTCTTAAAAGGATTTAATTTAATTGTATTTATGATTCACACTTAACTAGAATTTTAAATATATGATCTAATATTTTGTGAGAGTAAATTTGGGAAGAAATATTTCATATCATTTAATTAAAACCAAGTAATATCAAAATTATTCACACATTAAAATGTTGATTCTTTTATATAATAAACCATGTCTCATTCCAGGTTAATTTTTTTTATAAAATTCAAACCTTCTTTTTTGGTGGATCGGTAAAATATTAAAAAAATCAACAGATCATAATGTATTACTTTTCAATAGATAAAAGCATTGTTTTTTATAATAATTACATATCTAGAGGAGTCAACATAATTTATATGATTATTGGAAACTTTGGTCTACAAACAATCAGTTTCAGGAGGAAACAACTAGAGTCACTTGGTTGGTGCTTAGTTAGTTTAACCGTGTGGATGAACCATGTGATCACATTCCTTAAGGGGAATAATTTTTATATGATATGGGTGGTTCATAGAAAGGTGTGTATCCTGAGGAATATGGCCTAGGTGAACCACATACTTGGCACATGTTTTTTAAACCTTGCATTGTCGACATGCAATGGGGTCCCTGTTAGGTAGAGGGTTTGAACAGGATATACATAGTTTGTCAAATGGTGTGCATGGGCCATGAGGGGTGGCTGTCTTTGAATCAAAGAACTAAATGGTTGGATCTTGGTTTTCATAATAGTATTCATAAAAATTGAATCTATTTAAATATGTTAAATAGATCATTTTCCCCTAATTAATTTTAAATCCTATTTATCAATTATTTCATCTCAACACATAGGATCTGCCTCATCTAGGAGATCTCATTGAACATCCAAAAATTTATGGATGGATCTCCTCTATCAAGACTCTAATTTTATTATATCTTGTCTTGTTGAATAGAAATCCACCAGAATGAAACTCCTCATACATCTCTTCTTTGATTATCTTTCCAAATGGAATGATAAATCCATTAAATCATCTTGTTACTATTTTTAAGGAGTTTGATTAATAATATAATTTCTCTCATTATTTATTAAATAAAAGACCAATATTGTATCATTAGACCATCCTATGGATTTTTTAGGTATTATATATTCTATTATTTAATGCCTTGATTAATTATATAATATTGTTGTTGTTCCACATAGTGAAATTTTGGGCCTCTCTAATAAAATATGAAATGATTTAAATTAAATTCCTATACCATGAACCGAGTGAACTTAGTAGACTATTACATGTTGGGAGGTGGATTCCTCAACCCAAACCACCCATTTTGGTTGGTTCTTATAATTGATTAAAAACTATAATTCTTTTTAAAAAATTTACCACCATTTAGGGAATGGTGATTTAAAGTCTTATAAATATATTTCTTTTATTATTTTTGGATAAACTTATAATGTGATTTTATTTATATATATTGAGTGATATGGTTATGTGGAATTAAATGAATAGAAGAATGATGATATCTTGTTTTATAATAAAACTGCATTTTTAGGTGTGGTGTATTATAAATTAAAATGTGGATTGATTAATGAAGTTTTAGTTGATAACAAATAATATATTATGAGTCATCCCCATGGCCATTATAATTATTTTCAAAATAATGGCCCAAGGTATTATGATAATTTAATAATAAAATAATATCATGAATTTTTATGATATGGATTTAATAACCCCATGGAATTTAATTAATGTTAAATATGTTATAATAATGGTCCACTACCATTTTGAAATGAATGTTTCCTTTTTTTTGGAATGTCTTGATAGGGGCTAATATGTTATGTGGACCCCCTATAATTTAGGAATTTGGGCATAGAAGCCCTAGTCATGGAGTCCCTTAACTAATGATAGAAGTAATGAAATCCCTT
Organism: Viscum album; assembly: GCA_963277665.1. NCBI lineage: Eukaryota > Viridiplantae > Streptophyta > Magnoliopsida > Santalales > Viscaceae > Viscum > Viscum album. The sequence goes on from OY728153.1 coordinate 939,848,774, forward strand.
GCATTATGATAACAGGAAGGTTGTCCCTTACTAAATGACCATGGTCTTGGAATCCTTAGGAGATGAGTTGCATAATGTATGATAATAGGAAAATCATACATTACTCTATCATTCTATGAAAGTGGGTCCTTACTATATGATAATGGGAATATAATCCCTAGTAATCGAATCCATTAATTTATATTTTTGGGAAAGGATTTACTTAATTTACAAAACATGGAAAGGTTTCCCTACAAAAGGAGTCCTTTATTTTTTAATAAAGGGAATGATGTCCCTTGATTAGAATGTGATACTCATTATTATTATTTCTCTCATTGATGCCTTGGTATATAAACTTATAAATTCATTATTGCATGTATATATATTAAATGTATTTCCTAACATAGGCATATATATACATGATGAGAGGTGTGTAGTGACACTCCGACATAGGATAACGAATATATGGTTAGTCACGTGTCCTTGAGGAAACTAAGCCTGACTTGTTACATTTAATTAACGATTATAATCATTAATTGTTATATATTCACACTAAATTAATTTAAATTTTTATACTATATTTAATTAGATTTCATTGGTGGTTTCTTACTATGTGTATCTCACACCTTGTTCAGACATCTATTTGGAATGTAGACTGACATCATCATGTATGTAGGTTTTGACCTGGACGGTGATTTTATGATGTTTTCCGATTATTTGGTATTCAGATCATGGGAGTAGATGATGAGATTGAAATCATGTTGCCTCGTAGAGATTGTGCTTTTATAATTTATTCCTTATGGAACTTTGTTCTTTTTTACATGTATACATGTTGTGTATTGATTAATTTTATTTATTTCATAAAAAGTTCATACATAGATTTTATCTGACGCAGACCAATTTTTCACTCAGTTACAGGCTGTATATTTATTATTATCTTTAGCTTATATTAATTTATTTATTATTTTGGAATATTTACCAATGATCTCTAGGTTATAGTATTCCCACCATACTACCTTTATACCCTCACTAAAAGACAGAAACCTCTGGTATATAGGGATGCATGCATGAGGGCAGGTGACTGATTAACCCAAGACACCATTTTATTGGATACTAGGAAAAGACCTCACATATGACATAAAAGGGTTCTCTTACTTCATTAAATTATTTAGGAAATGGTATACATGAGAATAAGATTTTTTTAGAAATTAAAAAAATTCTTTTTTCTAGGTCGGCCGACCCAAAAATAATGGAAAGTTAATGTTTCCCAGTTTGGCACTATTTTTAGGATGTTTTTTATTATAGTTGAACATTATTTCATCATGGGTGACTATTTTACTTCAACTAGTTATTTATATAGGGATATTATGGATTATACCCTTGACTTACTATGGAATCGTGATATTTCTACATTCATCACTATAGGTACATAGTGATTCCCATGACATGCATATTCAAAGAAATGTAGACCAAACTATAGTTTACATGATGAATGATCATTTTATACCCTAAATGGTGATTATATGAAATTATTATTTTTAAAACATGGTATGTGATTTATTATAATATATAGAAGTATATTACATGATTGAGTGTTTCCTACTTATGTTGTAACTTTCCTTGATTGTTTCCATGCCCACCAGATTTTATTTATTACGACCTCAATCACATTATATTCAAAATATATCGTTGATTAAATAAAATCCATACATCAACCAAAACGTTTTTTTAATACATAGTTTTATTTTTCAATTCTATTTAATTAACCGATTATTTTATGTTTGAGTCTTGAACCATTGGTTTCATGGGATGAAACATCGAATAATGTGATAAAATGTATTAAAAATCATCAATATATAATAAGTATGGTTTATTAATAATTTCGGAAAGGTAAAAAATATAATTGATACATAAATTATGGGTTTCATATATTTTTAGTCTAATCTAGCTAATATTGTTGAAAATACATGAATTATAATTGTAAATTATAAAGGCATCTACTGATATAATTTTGTAAAAATATTTCATATATCATGGATATTGTGTGGAATAATAAAATTTGAAAATTTTATCTAAAAAGAATATTTAATGAGTTGTGATGGTTCATAATAGAAATTGTAAATAATTGATGTTTTTATCATAAATATAATCCAATATTTGTTAATTTATATTTAATTAATTATAAATTTGAAAAAATCATTACGGTAACTGGACATGCATAGGCCACCTTATATTATTATCACACCTAACTACTTAACCCCATGGGTGTATGTTTGTGTTTTAGGTGATGGTTATGTAGAGTGTTAATATCCACATAATATTTTATTATATATTTATGGTGTAATCTTACTCGACCAGTCTCTTTAGCTATTAAAATATCTTTTCCTTATTTTTAGATTTTTTATGGGATACGTCAAATAATTTAAATTCTAGTTAAAACCTCATGGGTAATTTTATGTATATATTTCCTCATAATTTTAATTTAACTGAGCCCTGTTAAAATAAAATTTTGTGTAAATAACAGGCTAAAAAATCATTTATAAGATTAATTCTCGAAAAAAATCACAACCTCAGGAGTATTAAATTCATAGCATAGTTTTATTTGAAAACTCGTACTTGATACCCTCCCATATGAACTTATTAAAAAATTTACAATAAATGAGAATCATTTATGTTCATTAAATATGAAACCTATTGTTGGTTTATATTGTGTTTAGGGGTTATCTTAGTTCTCTTGAGTGTTTCCTTGAGGATGAAAGTGATGATTTTCATTGTTTTTCAATTAGTTTCTTCATAGGCGGTGTTGGATCTAAGGGTAGGTAGTATAGACATGTGAATTTTTTAGACACAACCTTATTTATCATCTATGAATTACATAATTAAGTGGTTTTCCTAGTTTGGGTAGTTCTCATTAGAATCAAATATTTACTAAATGTATGTATAATATTTATAATGTGAGTTGTCATTCAGACATTGTTGTCCCATGTAGGACTCATAGATGATAAAAAATACACCCCAAATTAAGATATTGGTTTCATTGTAATATTCTCCTTGATTAGATATTCAAATAAATGAATTAGATGTGAGTTTTAGTTCCTTTACATATAATGAATTTATTACCCGTGTAGGTGAAAGAGCTTACATTCATCTTTAGTTATACCTATTTCAGGGTAAGATTATTGGAGCATGGATTTGGTGTGATAGAAGCCTATGTTCTAGAAATGATTCTTGTTCCAACGATCATTAGGCTTGGTGGGAAACCTATAATCGCTTGTGTTCTACAAATACCCCAATAGGATTGTTTTTTTTTCATAGGGAAAAAATGAGAGATGTTGGGCCATAGGTTAATGGATTCCTTTTTTGGAAGTTATCTAGATATTATTCATGTTTCCACACTGAAGAAATCGAGCAGATCAAGTTCTTAATTTTAGTAATAATTATGTATTCATTTTTAAGGTAGAATTGCGTTCTTGGGAATTGAAACTGGATTTGATGGGAAGGACTGGTCATGAACCTTGTTGAAATGACCAGAGGTTGCATTGTTGTATCGTTACATGTTGATTATGATACCAGGAGGATGACAGTATTTTAATGATCTGAACCAAGTTTCATTGAGTTTATTCCTAATTTTATTAAATTTTCATATAAACATGGAAATCATATGCCAAAGGAACAAATAGTTTAACATCTTTGCAATAAATGATATATACATAATTCCACCATTAAAAATTAAATGTAAATTGACCATATCAACTTCTTCTGATTCACACATAATCTACTAGATTATCCTAAAAATACATTCATAATATTCATCTTCACCTCCAAGGTAAAAATAAAACCTCAGAAAAGGTTTATCATAAATTCTCAGTAAGGGTATGTAATACAGTGGAAATTATCATATACAAAAACACTAGGTATGGTGAATAACTGAAAACACATGCCTTTAAAAATTATACTTGAGCATAATATAGGAGGAATGGAAGATAATTAAATAAGGACCTATAAATGATAATTAGATAATGATATATAACTATTGATATTCTACTGGTCTAATAATAACATGGTTTATCAACTGGTAATACCACAATGGGGGAAGGAATAATTCTGGATATCTGAAACATATTATCAGGGAATCAGCCAAGACGGTTGAAAATATTAGACTAAGGCCCTAGTGAAAACCAAATTATTTTGTGTCTCATGAGACTTACAGGTCTATAGAGGGGCTATAATAGGCTCTTACTATAAATTTTGATGTCCAATGAATTCCACGTATGAATCAGGGATAAATCTAAACAACATGATCATTTGAAATAACTTTCCCCAATATATACACAAAAACACTAACCATTTAGTATAGTATGTTGAATGGTATCAAGATAGTACATCCTTAGTCAAACTAATCATAAACCATTTAGTATAGTATGGTTGATGATAGAAAAAAGATAATAACCTCAATTATACATAAAATTCAACATAATTATTGAATTAAACAAAGATACTCTAATAAAATCATCGAAGAAGGTTTTGTAGAAGTACACATTTAAATTAAAAAGAAGAGTTCTGTTGAAAAAAATCATTGCACTAATCTAGAAATGAACTAATGTAGATTTTTCATGATAAAATAAGTGGTTTTTTGAAAAATAATTTTGGCATAAATTATATTATAGAGTGAACTTTAAAATACGTAATAATTATATAAGTTTCCCTAAATAATTCTTATTCATTGTAACGAATTGAAAAAGAACTGTATTAAACATTTCACTCACCATAAAATAATGATGGATTAAGAATATTACATGTATATAGGGCATTAATTGAGAACATTTTATGAGTACAACAAAATAATAAGAATTTAAATGGGATTAATTGATACAAAGTGCATCCCAAAAGTAAATGGAGATTCGGGTTGAAAATCCTTACTTTATGTCTGAGTATATTCTGTACATGTTCCTAATGTCCTAGATAATAAAATTAAATCCATTAAATAATTAATTAAAAATATTATTTTTGTTCATTTTATTCAATATTGTTTTATTTTTTTAATTTATGTTCTTGTTGATATGTGATATTATTGAACTCCATTGTTCTGTACACTGTGTTTTCCTTGATTTCATGATTGGTTTGCTTGATTATAAGTAATGCAGTTTATGTGGAATAGATATAATTCTCCAAAATAGAAATTATATATTATTAATAATCATGCAGAAGTTTAAATGGTTATATATATATATCCTTTTGTTACATGTTTTCAGGATGAATCAATACATAATACACATAGTGATAATAGGTTATATTTTTACAATAGTTTTTTCTTAGATTATTATGAAATAGTTTTTTCGTAAGTATATATATTGGTTCCAGAAAATTAAGCAGTTTATAATACATATGTTATATTCTATTTAGGCAATGAAAATTGTATTATGGCCATCCATGAAGTTGGTAATATTAATTGAGAACATTTCTTCCTTGATTATGATAATTTAACACACATTAGATGATGTATTCATTTATTTTTGTATAAAAATTGGTAAAAGAGAGATGATGATGAATAATTCCATTTTCTTAATAACATTACATTATATGTATGGTACTAGAGTAATCATATCCTTTTTATGATGTGATTTGTGGAGAGAAAAATAGAAAAATGAAATTTGTATGAAAAAAAGTACTTGACAATTTCCTTACGAAAATTTGGTAGCCTAATAGAATCAATTAAAAATTGGTAAAATATAATGATGAGAGAAACGAGGGCTTATCATAAATTTTTTAAATAATATGGACAATAAATGGGATATTTAATGACATATACAAAAATAATAAAATGGATATGAAAAAGGAATAACATTAAAGTAGTGTTGGTAAAAGAGAAGGGTGGTAGATTCCTTTACCTTATAGAGAAACTCATAAAACATTAAGGTTGGGTCCTTGGGGGATTGAGGACGACTTTAGAGGTCTAATAGGGAGGTTAAAATACCAAATATTTGATACAGATTAATTTGGAATGAAATTAATTGTATAAATGAGTGGGTATTTATAGAAAAAGTGATGGAATGTTTTTATTAATTTTTTAGGACTCCTCAAAAGTGGTATTTGAAAAACCATAGTCTTGACCTTGTTATTTTTCCATGGTAATAGACACATGGGATAAATAATATCATATTTTAATGTACATAGGTCGACCATCATTTTATCTTAACTATTACATCATTATGATGTCCTTAATCATAAAGAAAACTCGAAAATGTTTTTTACTATTCAAAAAAATCTAAAGTATTTTATAAAATTATCATAAATTCAGAATAACCTAATATAGATTTTTTAAATTCAAAAATGACATATATTTTATCATTATAATTCTCTAAATAGGAAAATTTTATCTTTTGACTATGAAAATGCATATTTTTTAAAAATAATGGTCCACGTAAAATGCAAAGTAAAATTTTCACCACTAAAAAAATAAAATTATTTATCATTTAAAATTAATTATGAGTGTTTTGATAAGACTAAATCTTTATTATAAACTTTAATAAAACCATATTTTGATATAATAATTTAAATATCCTTGAAATGTAATATTTTTACCCAAAAAATCAATTTATCAAATTGATTATATTTTAAAGAAAAACTATACTCAAAATTGAAATGATGGAACAAAAATATTATTTATACATTCATATAAGAGATTACTATTCTATTAGACATATTAATATTCTTAATTGTAACATTAATATTCCAATCTGTTATGTTACTATTCACTAAAAAATTAGTTGATCCTTTGAGACTCTAAATATCGTACTGATCACTTCTGTGTATCTTAGTTTTTTGAAATTCAAATCACAGAAGCGACGAAAATATGTTTAGCTGCTAGGTTTTAAATATCTCCTACAACAAAGTCTTTGTTTCTCATGGTTTTAGTGATTCATTCAATCTATTTATTTTTTAAAACATGGGGTGTTAAATTCTCCCCCCCCCCAAAAATTCCATTCTAAAAATTATGATAATGATATCTCATATAAAGATTTGGGGTATTTATCATAAGATACTTAGGCACACAAATCGCCTCTTCAATTTTATGATTTTTCAAAAGTACATTTACTAGTTGAGAAATCTGATTCCTCAACACATTTACTTTAGTGTCTAGAATTCGGATATTCTCTTCATAGTATGAGAAGTCATCTTCCAATTCTATACCTTCAAAAGTGAGTACAGACTTTGGGTTTGGAATCTACATTCTCAACAATAAAATATGGAACACATTGTGTACCATAGAATGGCTACAAAGTATTTATAAAAAATAATCCACAACTCTAATTCTCTTTAGAATATCAAATGTACCAATGTATATCTTACACAGTTTTCATTTCCTCCCAAATATCAAAACTCCCTACCATCGTGATTATTTAAAGTAAACATTATCTTTACTTGAAATTACAATTTTTCCCTTCGATTATCAACATAGATATTTTTCCTGTATTGAGATTCTTTGATATGGGTTTGAATAGTCATTGGTCTAACTATTTTTTCCTCTACCATATCTAGGCCCACAAGCCTCTTTTCACCAACTGTGTCCCAATATGTTTGTGTACGAAATCTGTATCCACACAATGACGGATAAGGTTCTATTTGAATATTTGAATGGAAACTATTATTTTATGAAAACACCAAAAAAGGTAAATTTTGATCCCACATACCTAGAAAATCAGCTGAGCAAAATATCAACATGTCTTCTAAATGTTGGATTGTCCTTTCTGATTACCCATCGGTATTTGGGTGATAATAATCACTGAATCGAAGCTTAGTATCCAATTAATTTAAAATTCCTTTCAATAATTTTTATGTGAATCGTGGATCACGATCATAGATAGTTGGTAGAGGTTCTCAATGATGTCTCACAACTTTCTTGATATATATTTTTCCAAGGCACCCTAGTATAAAATACTCCCTTATATTGAGGAAATGTGTAGATTTTGTATGTTGATCTACAATTACCCAAATTTTATCATTCATTCTAAATGTCATGAGTACTCCATTGACAAAATCCATGGTGGTGTCCTCACATTTCCATGTAGGAATTACTATAGGTTACATGACTCTTATATAATGATGTCGTTTAGCCTTCACTTATTGACATACTAAATATCTTGATATATAATAAAACATTTCCAGCTTAATTTTGTCCCTCTATAAATGTTCCTTAAAATATCTATAAATTTTAGTGAAACTTGGGTGTAAATTGAAATTCTATGTACGGGCATCTTCCATTAACTCTCATTTCAGCTTGGGTATAGAGGGAACACATATCCTCTTCCCAAATTTCAAAATTCCGTATCCACACATGATGTCAGCCAACTTCCCATTATAAAAACCATTAATTTTCATTTTAATATTATAATCATAACATTGAGTAGTTTTAATTAATTATCTTATAGATTATTGGACAACCAATTGAAAAAGTAATGTTGTTTCACCTTTTTGATAATTTTGATATCCATCTTTATAAGGTCCATCAATAAATGATCACTTTAAATCAGCATTTTGATTAATACAACATGGTTATTACTACTCAATGCATCACCTACCCTATTTTCCATTCTTGTGTGGTAGTGTATGGAAATATTATAATATTTGAGTTTCTAGATTCATCCACTTTTCCTTATGTTGACTTATTTATGTGAAAAGATATATTTCAAGATCTTGTTATCAAAATATATCTCACGCCATTAACCCAGGAGATAATTTATCGATATCTTAAGAGAAAAGATTATAGCTTCTAAGAAAATATTTTGAGTTGGGAAGTTCTGTTAATGACATTTTAACTTCCATGATGCATATTCCATGACTCTATCATTATTCATAATGACACATCAAAGTCCTTTTTTGAATCATCACTATTAATCATAAATCCACCATTTCATTATGGTAGATTTAAGATTAGAGAATCCATTAACCCAATCTTCAATTCTTCAAAACATTATTCAAATTCATTTTTCAATTTAAACATAGCCCCTTTACAAGAATGCTTGGTCAACGTGTTGGCTAAATGGGCAATGTTATGAAGGAAACACTAATAATAACCTCCTAAACCAATAACACTTTGTATCATGGTTGTGTTCATTGGAGTATGCCATTTCTGGATATCCATTTTCTATATAGGATCAACTAAGATTCCAACCTTACATACAATATGGCCCATTAAAGAAACTGACTAAATCCAAAATTCACACTTGATAAACATCCCATAAAATTAATTTCTTTTTAAGGGAATTCAGAATAATTAGCTAGTGATTCTCCATATATTCATTGATTTTAGAGTATTCTCGGATATCATAAATAAATACCACAACAATGTAATCATGATATTTTTTTAATACTCTTTTCCTTTTATCAAATAAAAGGGAGTGTTCATTTTTCATTCCAAAATGAATTTCTGTAAACTCATAATTCCCCTACATAGTTTGAAATTTTATCCTGGGAATATATTCCATCCTCATGCACAACTAATGATATAAATATAGAAGGTCAATAATAAAAATATATTTTTCTCCATGACATTGATCAAATAATTCATCAATATTAAGAAGGATATACTTGTTTATTATTTTAATATAATTGATTTATCTATACTCAATTCACAACCTCATGGATCCATATATGTTTTTAACTAAATGATTAGCGGATCCCCATAGAGAAACACTAGGGCGGATAAATCCTTCATGAATAAATTCCTCTTGTTGTTTCTTTAGTTATATTAATTCTAATTTTTCTTTTCTATAAAAAGTCTTGATATAGGCCTTTCACCAAGTATTAAATCAATATAAAACTCAAGTTCCCAGTCTGATGTATATATCGGTAAATTAACTAGAAATAATTCACTGTATTCTTCCACAATAAGTACACCCTCAATTTGAAAATTTCTTACCTCACAAATATATATTGAGTTCTCATTTTAACCCATAATTGCATTAAATATAGATACTAAGGGTTGATCTAGATAAGATAAAAATGGTTATGTTTCTGATATAAAGATAATTGATTATACACCATCCCCAGAAATCATATTTTGAATGAAAATCCATGCCATGGATTATGTCAATGTAGAAAATAAGTATGAAGAGAAAATCATTAGTTAAAACATATTAATTTTCTATAAAGCGGAATTCCTAAAACATCATTGTTACAATAAGACTCCCATTATGAGTATTTATTGAAAACTCCCTTATTAATGAGAACTAACCATATATAATTTTTTAAGAAAGCAAGGATGATATAATGGAATACGATGATCTAGAATCAGATAAATCATTGGGATTGTTTGAGGAAATGAATATAGTACCTGCCACCATATATATTGTAACTTCAACAACAACAATTTAGAATGCATAAGCATGGACATTCTCCTGTGGAATTCTCTTGGGAATGTTTCCTTGAATTTTAGGAAAATCATTGGAATAAGGTTCCATATCATACAACTGTATCATTTAACATTGGTATCTTTATTCATTCCAATACAATCTAGAGGTTGGTGGCCTCTTTATCCAAATTTGTAACAAAATCCATTTCTTTTTACGTAGGATATGAGGTTTTTCATTCCACGAGAATCATATGATGGAAATCCCCCATTTTTATACTTCCCTAGATCCATTCTTTCCTCAACCATCCAGTTCTTCTCTTGATTCCATTTAAAGTCATAGGACATAGAGAATACATTACCTATCTTGAATACACACGAAACTATATCTTCGTATGGTGAGAATGTTGGGAATCTAGTTCCTTTAGAACTAATGGTTTTAAAATATCAAATAATCAATCAATCACGCTTCATGGACTATGCAAGTAGTATGTGGCATGCCTTGCTAGACTTGTAAAATTTGCTATATACATAGCAAAATTTTCATCATTTGTTGTTTCAAACTCATGAATTGCGTCTCCATATCTACTTAGTGTTCTCAAGGAATTTTTTTATAATAATATTTACATAATAGTCCTTCCATTTTCATTTAATTTATTTCTTCCTCCTCCTTTATGTTTTGATTCAATTGTCATGATTGACATGAATCTCCCAAAATGTGATAAAATACAATGAAAAATTTATTCCTTTTGTTACATCCCTATGTGAGAAATATTTTCTCTATGTATGTTATCCACTCCTAAGCTATAAATTGGTTCGCATTCCCATTGAATAATGGATGTTTTTGTCACATTATTTTTTTAACACTTCATGTTGACGTTGTGGTTTAGGATGATCCATACTAATATTGTAATTTTTCATATAATGATTCAGCTATCCCCGTATAGTTATAAGCTACTAAGCAATAGTCACAACTCCAATACAGGATTCATTATCTTTCATAGGAGAAAATTCACTATATGGGATACGTGTGTTCATGCGGTTTCCATTCCATACACTAGGAAATTTAACAAAATATTGGAATAGGATAAATTAGGCAATGAATCACTATATACATTGTCAAACTTGAAATATATTAAACAAAAAAAAATGAAATTTTATGTATATAAAATCACATAATCCTATGTATGGTAACATTTAGAACTTATTTACAATTAAATCCTTCAAAATGGTTTATAATGAAAATGTGAATTATCCTAATAATATCCACTAATAGTTCCAATCTTGATGTCTAGTATGTCCTAGTATCGTGTACTAGGATACCCCGGGTCAAGCCTATAACTCCTTGTTGGAGTTTTAACTCCTATGTACATCGATTCCAGAACCATGTCCACTTGTAGAATCTATAAAAGTATGTATTTTTTAGAAATATCAACAAAATATATTTCTTACCAAAATTCATGGATGTTCTTCTATGTCTATCCACAAAGCCTATCATAGGGTTTTGTTCCTGTATCTATGTCTTCTAAATATGGTTTCCATGTTTTATAGTGAACATCCTCTAATTACAACTATAAATACCCGATACCTATTGCCCAGAGTTGGTGCCTTATTTTATTACATTATCATGTAAACAAGGAATTCATATCTTGAAGGAATGAATAGTTTCATAGCATTGGAAAACAAGATACATACATAAGTTCAACCTTACCACTTGATAGGAAATTAATCATTTAAAATTCATTTGAATCACACATAAACTCAAAGATTATCCTTGCAAGTCAATTATAATATTCATCTTCACCACCTAGTGAAAAATAAAACATAATAAATGGTTGAGCTCATATGATCAATAAGGGTATTTAATACAGTGGATTTTATCGTAAGACTAAATATTGTAAAAGGTGAATATTTGAAAACACATACCTTTAAAAATTATACTTTAGAATAATATGGTAGGAATGAAAGGTGATTAAATAAGTCCATATAAAATTTCATGAGGGAATGATACATAATAATTGATATTGTACTAGTCTCATAATCTCATTGTTTATCCACTTATAATACCATAATTATGGAATTCTTAATGCAGGACAACTGAAACATATTGTTAAGGCCTCGACCAAGATGTCAGAAAATACTTGGGTATGGCCTCAGACAAAACAGAATTTTATATTATATAATGAGACCTACCATTTAAAAAAGAGACTATAGTGGGAACCACCCCTAAATATTTATGTCCAATTCATTCCACATATGAAAGGGAAAGAAACATAAACTACAAGATCATATGAAATAACATTCACTAATATGTACACATACACACTAACCATTCTGTGTAGTATAGTGAATGGTATCAAGATAGCACATCCACATTTAAATAGATCATAAACCATTTAGTAAAACATTTTATATGATACAAATAATATATTACCCTTACTATGACTTAAAATTCAATATTAAAATTGAATTAAATAATGATACTCTAATAAAATCACAGAAGACGTTTTGAGAGAAATACACCTTTACTTTGAAAAGAATAGTTCTTTTGAAAAAATAATAGCATAAAACCATAAATGAAATAATTTTGTTTTTTCATTATGAAATTATTTTTTTAGAAAAGTAATTTAATCATAAATATTATTATATAGTGCCTTTTAAAATAGGAATGAATTTGTGATATTCCCTTGAATGGGTCTTTTTAATCATAACAAATTGGGAAAGATCATTATAAAAAAGATAACTCCACATAAAATAATAATGGATTATGATTTGTACAAATATAAAGGACATTCAAACATAAACTATGAATAGTACATAAAAATAATTAAGAATTTCATTTTGATTAAGTTAGACAAAGATTATACCAAAATTAAATGGAGGTCTGGGTCGAAAACCCTTGACTTATATCCAAATGTATTATGCATTTGTCCTTAATGCCATGGATAGCCATTTTAAATCCACTAATTAAAAAATTCAGAACCTTATTGAAATATATGTGATTCTTTATAGTTTTAATAATTTCATTTCTGTTACTATTGATACATTATAATATTGAACTCCATCGTTCTCAAGTGTTCGTTTTCCTTGATTTCACAATCGATCAGCTTGATTATAAGTAAACAATTTCATGTGGAATTAATATAATTTCATAGAACTGAACTTATATATTATTAATGATATACATGATTCTAAATGGTTATATATGTATTGTGGGTACATGTTATGAGGATGAATCAATAGATAAGAATTTTTAGGGACAATCATTTATATTTTTATGACAGTTTTTTTTCATTGATTATTACAATCTAGTTTTGTCAAATGTATATATATACAAGTTCTAGAAAATTAGGTAGGTTATAAAAAATATTTTATATTCTAGTTCATCCATAATAATTGTTTCGTTGATGGATATAGATATGGTAATAGAAATTTAAAACATGTCATCCTGAATATGATAAATTAACAAATCTCAGACGGTGTTTTCATTTCATTTTGTGTAAAATAATGGAAATGAAAGATGATGATGAATTATTCAATTACCATTACAAAATTATGGTGTATGTACATTAGTGTTGTTATAATAACTTTTGGATAAGGCGATTTTATGAGTGAAAATGAAAAGAAGGGAAATTAAATTAAAAAGAGAAGTTGAGAAATCCATTATGAAAATTCAGTAGCATAACGATGTCACATAACATTTCATAAAATATGTAGGTAATAGAAAAATGATTCTTTAATAAATTTTTACATAATAATTAAAGTAAGGGGGATATTTAATGACATATCCCCACACAATCCAATATAAGTTAAAATGAAATAACATAAATGGAGTGCTTGAAAAAGAGACGACTGATAGATTCCCTTAACTTGTAGAGTAACTCTTAAAACATGATGGTTGGGACCATAGGGGATTGAGGATACATTGGTAGGACTCCTAGAGAGGTAAAACTAACATTTATTCTAGGACAATGAATTAGTATTGAATTTAATAGAATAAATGGATGGTTCATAATATAAAAAGTGACGGAATGTTTTATTAATTTCCAAGGACACCTCAATAGTGGTATACACAAACCCATGGTCTTTCCCATGGTATTAAAAACATGAGACACCTAATATAATATTTTAATGTACATAAGTTTTACTGAATTTCATAAAAATAATTACATCCTTATGATGACATTAAAGATATGCAAAACACAAAACTGTGTTTTTACTATTCATGAAAAACATAAGTATTTTCTAAAATTTCAAAAATTTAGCCTATCAAAATATCGACAATATGAATTAAAAAATAAGAATTTATTTTATCACAATAATTCTCTCAATATGAAAATTTTATGTTTAATCTAGGAAAATAAATTTTTATTAAAAATAATGGAGGACATAAAATGCGTAGTAAAATTGTATAACACACACTTTCAGACATAAACAAATAAAATTTGATTGTCATTAGTAATTAAATAAGTGTGTTTTGATAAGACTATTTAATTATTATAAACAATAATAACACAATAGTTTGATATAATAATTTCAATTTCTATTAAATGTACAATTTTTACCTAAAAAACAATTTATCAAATTTATCATATTTTTTAGAAAAAAAAACTCAGAACAAAAATGGTGGAACAAAAAATTTATTTTTAAATTATTAGTTTAGGTTTCTATTCCATTGTTCCTATTACTATTCTGAAGTGTAACATAAATATTCTTAATTTACATGTTACTATTTAACAAATAATAAGTTCATCATATAAGATTCTAAATATCTTAATGTTCACAACTGCGTATCTCATTTTATCATAATTCAAATCACAAAAGGGGAAAAAATAATTTTACCAGATTGGTCATAACTATCTCCTATATAAAAGTAATTTTTTTCTCAGGGTATCTTTGTTTCACACATTCTATTTATTTAAAAAACCACGAGGTGTTATAGTCATTTTCTTAATCATGACATAATTATGTTCTCAATTTTGAAAAGTATTTCAAGGGGATCTCCCTATGTATTATAAACTGGTGTGTTTTATTGCATGGTCAGCATGAAATTGAAGATGGAAGTTTCAAGAAATTGCAAATTACGTTTTTAATAGGGTGGTACCAGATGTAGTACTTCTAAATAAAGAAAGCTTAATTCGATCCACCAGTGAGTGCGATCCATTTAAATCCTTACACAGTGAGTGGAAGAGTGCATAAAAAGGCCAATGCATTACAATGTTACACGTAAGGGAAACATTACATGGATGTTTTGGGTGAATCAATGAATTTTCCTAGTGATTAGTGTTATTCATTAAATTTTCTTCACATCATAAGAATGTTGAACCACCACTAGAACTCAACAAGAATTTTTAAGAGAAGTGGTTCTAGGTGTTGTTTAATGCTGGTAACCCCTATTTTCAGTGTAAGCATAGACCATGGGAGAAAACACTCTTATTAATGAAATATTAATGTAATCCCGATGTAGTGATGATGATGCCCCATTTTTATTATTATATTGAGTATAAAAAGAGTCACTATTTATACTCCAAGATGAATTAATATGGAATGAATGTTGATTGGTTTAGGTTACTCATTTGATGTGTACTCAAGGATTAGTTTATGTGAATTATATGAGGTGTGTAATTCTGTTCTATCCTTCTAATTTTAGTGACCCTAATTGAATTTTTAACATTAGTGAAAACCATAGAAACTATTATCGGGAGAAGGAATGGTGTTTAGGTGATTTTTTTAGTTAATAAATATGTATGAGTAGGTTCATTACAATGATAGTTGAATATATAAGAGGGGAAAGGCATGGAAAGTGCAGATCATATTAACATCTTGAGAAAGATACAAATAGGGTATTCCTAAGGTGATGATAGGAATGTTGAATGATAGATACAAAAATCAATTGAGAGGGTTTGTGGTATAATACAGGACCAATTGTGTGCTGGTTGTTCATGTTCATGTATGATATTAAATGGATGGTTCAATATATGAGATGAATCTACGATAAACACCATATATGTGTTTGATAATGGTTTTACAGAAACAACAAATGAGTTAATTAATCCTAGAAAATATTTTGATGATCCAATAGTATTATATCAGTTATCTATGAGGTGATTGTGATATTGAATAATTATGGATGGATTATGAGAGAGTTTAGTTTGGAAACATTTCTGGATGTTGGTTTTATAAATCGGTGAGTGTTCATGGAAAAATCTCTATATGTGTTAGGGTAAAAGCGTTGATAATCTATTTTTCATTGAGTTTTGTAAATAAGAGATGGGTGTTATAAATGAAATGGTTGACTAGATGGTGGTTCAACATATCTTATTTTGAGGAGATGGATGAGGCCTGTGGATAACCATGTTTATCATGTCATTTGAATTCGAAAGATTAAGTATAATATTTGTCAGGGTCTTTTCAAGTAAAGATCGCGTAAGTAATGTTTGCTAGGTTGATTAGAGATTGACCATTATAATTAAATTGTGATACTGAGTGGGTACCCAAGGGTGATCATTTGTATCACCTTTAAATTAAGTCTAGTATTTTCATTGGAATGATAAGGACATAGTCAATAGGAAATTTGAATGGGGTGTATACCATTTTTCAATAGTTTACATTGAAATAAAAATACATACAGTGAGAAGCGACATATGTGAGTAGATTAAAAGGGATTGATACACGATTATGTTACTTGTAATAATTTATTGTGTATGTTCTATATCAATATTTATTCGGTGGTATATATGATTGATTGAATGAGTTTTGGGTGATATGAGTATAATATTTGTTTTAAAGATCATAGAGGTGCACTGTTGACTAGTAGCGCAATGGGGATTTAGTAGATGGTTAAATTATAAAAATGATATTTGGATTGTATTTATTGTATTGTTAAAACTAAAAATTTGTATTTTTGGATGAGAATTAAGTCTGTAAAGGTATATTAAGAGTCTTTTGAGTTTCAGAATCATTTGGCTCCAAATAATATGTTTCTGGAAGAAATGTTTAGATGAGTATGGTTGGTGCATGATTCTATTATTCTTCTATAAAAACCATGATACCCCATTACATAAGAGTCATATTGTTTATAAATAGTTCCTGGATACTATGAATCTATATGTCTTATTGAAGCAGTCTCGAGTGACCCAAATTTCTGGTGCACATTTTTTCAAACCATGCAATGTTTCTATTCATGGGGGTCCTCTTTAGGTAGGGGGTGCACATGGTCTAGGCATGGGTTTTCCAAACAATTCACATGGTTCGTACAAAGTGGATATCTTGAAAAGTTCTAAACTCATGGTTAGTTTAGTCATGGGTCTTCTCTATTTTAGTGTGTTTGTATAATTTTTTTATTTATCCCATTCTGGATCAAATAAATGCTTGATTTATATAAGCATTTATTTTAAAACATTAATTTGTTGGCCTGTGTTAAAATTCAAAATGTTTATTTTTTCTTTATAATATCTTTGTTGTGTCATTAACTAAAATTTTCTGGTGCCTCTCCCATATTATAAAATTAATTAAATTATGATCCAAGAAAATTAACTTGATGATCTGACACCCTATTTCATGTTTGGAGGTGGTGGCCACTAATAGAAAGAACTGTCTTGCTGGGTTTATAAAATTAAATAAAAAGGATTGTTATGCATTATGATTTATCCACCCTTAGGGTTTATTGATTTTAACCCATATTAATATATTTCTTCTCACATGTTTAGATGATAATATAAGGTGGGTTTATTTAATTATCTTCAGAGATATGGTAAAATAGAATGTCTAATAGAATTATGGTGACATAGATTCTCAGGATTAAACAACCTTTTGAGGTGTGTTGTCTAATAAATCAAAGAGTGGATATATTAATGAAATGTTACATCAATACTTCTACAATGGAATAGGTTGTATCCAAGTCATTTATAATTGTGGTCAAATAATTTTGATGAATTTAATAGAATTATATTTTATGGGTAGAATATAATGTGTTTTTAGGTTAAGTAATGAATAACCCCAAGTATATTAGTTAATATTAAATAATTTATACTAACATTCCACTACACATGAGTGATTCCAATTTCCATCTTTCGAAATTTCTCTATAAGAGATCACAAGTTAAGTGGATTCCTCTATAGTTTGTGACACTAAAAATGACATAATTATTCAAAGAATCCTGTACTTTTTGATACCAGGAAAAAATTCCCTTATTTATGATTATTGGAAAGGCATTCCATACTATATGAACCTGGGTGTGGAATCCCTATGAGTGGCATCCCAAAAATATTGATATTAGGGATGGAATCCCTTAAATTATGATTATGGATAAAGGATTCCTGCACTCTATGATACTAAGCATGATGTACATAGGAAATGTGTTCCTTACATTATGATACTAAGAATTTAATTCATTATATTATGCTTCATGGCATGGAATCTCTGGTCAACAATTCCCATACATTATGGTATTGGGAATGGTGTCCCTTGAAAAGAACGTGAAAGTCAATATTATTATTTCTTTGGTGGAAGATTGGATATTAAATCATAGGATTATTTTGGATTAATCATATATATGAAAACAGGCTTATAACGAATGGATATATATATATACATGATAGAATGTGTGCATAAGAATTCCATCATAATCCAAAGTGTGTATAGTCAGCTAGGTGTCCTTGAGGGAACTGATCCTGACATGTTACTTTTATTTATATATTTCTTCCTTTAACCATTACATATTCAAAGTACATTTTTGTATATACAAGGACTAGATTGTGTTTGATGTTGTTTGGGGTGGCTAACTAAGTTTTTTAAAAACCATGACTAGGACACCATTTTGAAACCTGGACAGACATTATCATATTTACATGTTTGGCCTTGGACAACGCGTCTACATCATAGTCATATAATATAATAATTTGAGCATGGTAGTAATAGGTAATTATGTACATGGTAATCCTCCCAAATATGGATAATTTTTATTTAATTATCCTAGAATTCACATTAGTATGGTTTATATGTATTCTTGATGTGTACTATTTATTTGTATTAATGTGATAGATTGTTTATGAAATTATTTTATCTGGTGCTAGCTAGTTTGTATCTCATTTAGAGGTTATCCTTTTTTATTATCTTCTAATTATCATCTTTTATTTATGTTTTCACTGTATTCATCACTAATCCTAAGTTTATAATCTTCACACCATACCGCCTTTAGACCCTCATTTGTAGTCAACTACAACTTGTGTATGTGGAGGCATGCTTGAGGTTGGGTTACCAAGTAGCTCATGGAATCATTTTAGTGTCTCATTGGTCGGGATGTTTCATTATCAATAACATCCAGTTTTATGTAACATCTTGATACACATTAACCTTTAACATCTGTATTCAATTTTCAGTTTAGATTATCATCCAAACTCATCAATTAACATGAATAATTTTTATTTGGATTATGGAAATTGTGTAACATGGAAAAAAATCCACTCAATAAATCTCACAAAAATTATTCATACATAAAGATTTGTTAAGAATAAATAAATTATAACATAAAAAAACATCAATTCAATTGGTTTATTCAATATCCCATTATAATTTTTCTCATCACCAACAAGTCACTAATTTTCATCATCTCACAATATTTCTCAATGTGATGTGTACCAACACTACACTATTAGATAAAAATTTGTTTTTTAAAATAAATCTATTACATAAAATTAATATATGGTTATTAAGTTTTATCTTATACCCCATAAACAACCTAGATATCTTTTCTCCACCTTTTAAATAAAAACATATTCAGATTCATAGAAGATATTGTATGTTGTTCTTATAAAATTAATGTACTTTACACCCTTTAACAATAAAATATGAATAATACTTGGGTGATTATATATTTTATTGAACTAAAAGGGTAGGGATAAAGAATAAGATTATACATTAAGACAAAAAATCTCCTCCTTCGCACAACTTTAATGATGATATCATAAATATGATTTCTCATAGAAATTTTCGTTAAACTCACATCTCTGTTTGTATATTTCTCATTAGTAAAGTTATCTTATTTTCAATATATTTAGATCTAGATTTTTTCACTAGAATATTTTATTGAATAATTAAACATATTTTTATTATATGATATAATCAAAAGAATACATGTGTGATTTCATTTGATCACATTTATATCAAGCTAATAAATTTTATGCACAAATAATGTGTAGTCTTGAAATCTAAAAATGCATTTCTTTTGTTTAAAAAACTCCCCCAAAGAATAAAATATATATCTATAAAATATTTTCTCACCATTGTAAATATAAAAAATTATTTTTCATGTGCTCATCTTCTATAAATATAAGTTATTTTTAAAATTTACTTGAAAAGGGATCAGTTATTTCAAAAAAAAAACATTATGTTTAGAGTACCATGTTTGGAAATAATTTCTCAACACATGAAATGATTTCATAAATCTAATAACCATAGATCTATAACTATATAATATAAATAATTCATGTCTCTAAATGAAAACATCAACCAGATATCTTTTCAAGAATGTAGATTTTAAATCTATCTATTAGACATTATAGTTTCTACGAGTTAAAATCCTAGAAACATTTTAAATCATCATGTAATATAAAAAGTGAAATATTTTCTTCATAATTTATACCATACACTCAATAATAACTATTTAAAACTAATATAGTTTTCTAAAATAACACGTCACATTTTTTTGTTTTTAATTATGAACAACCAATTGGTTTCGATTAAATTTTTTTCATTTTAGAATGTGAAAAAGTTATTATGTATAATTATAATCTATTTGATTTATTTCATTATTTATAGAATCTATCCCATCTATATGATCAAAATAAAATTTGACTGGTCATGTTTTAACTTATGAAATAAGAAATATTTTATTTCAATCTATAGTTTTTTCTATCTATTTTGGATCATCCAAATTTCAATTGATGTATTTTGGATTGGTTATTCTTCTATAGATTTGAAAACATTAACCTTTTACTTTAAATAATTTTCTCATCGTCAATGGACTCGTAGGAATTAATAATGATATTATTAGGTTTTTAACCATATCTTATTACTAATTATATTAAAAAGAATACATTTTATCTTCTTTTAATTAATCAAAATTTTATTCAACAATATATTTTATGATTGTGTAATTCTCATTGATTTTCAAACTATGATATTCAAAAACTGATTTGTCCATTTTCCATCATATATATCATCTTCCATTTTAGTTTTGATCGAATATTTCATCACATATTATTTATCCTATAGTGATAATTATTATATATTTTGATCACTTGATAAAATATGGGTTTGTGGTGAAAATAATTTCTTATTGTCATCAAACTGTTAGTATACTGTTAAAAATATTATATTAATCGAAAAAATAATCATATAATATTTGGATTTTAGTTCTTTTAATTTAATCTCAATTCTACCAATTCCTTTAATTTTCAATGATCTCTTATCTCCAAAGAAACAACATCTTCATCAAGAATCATCAATTTCCATTAACTTTTTTGTATAACCAATCATGTGAGAAGTACAATTCCTAACAATTATCGATATATTAATTATGATTTTAAGAATTATTATAACATCACCAATTATATACGTTTCTTCATTATTACATTTTATACATATATTCCTTTTTGAATATGAGAAAATTTTTCGAGTAATATAGTTTCAAAATATTTAACGTGATGAAATTTTTGGTCAAACATTCTGTAAATTGGTTTCATGTTGATAAATATTATTTTATTTTCTACTATTGGGGATATTTTATTTACATATATTTTTTATATAATTTATTATTATATTTTTGTGTTCACATCCCCCTTAATTAATGCCTAACCCAATTATGTGATTTGTTTTCCTAGAATATATTGGATTTTTCCAAAAAAAAATTATAGCAGTATCAATAAATTTGAATCATGTACATCTATTTTGATATGATTTCAATATAAAAATTGATTATGGTTGGTGACCATATATTTTGACCTTGTTTTAATTTAAGGAAATATTTCTTCATGAGATAACTTTATATTCATTTGATATAGAAAAAAATTTATCATCATGTTTCTTAGATAAAGATCCCGAAATATTGTTATAATAATCTAAAATAAACGTAAAAAATAAATTTGATTTTATGTTCGGAACTTCTAGATTTAACATGAATTGTTTGGATAAAATTATTAGAAACATGAGATGATTTACATTTGACTTTAAAAAATTTGTTGAATTAATCAATAATATTTTTATTCCCAACATAAGTACACATTTATTTTTTCTTATCATGCTCTTATTCATTTACAACATGATTTTCATCAAGATCACTCAAATATTTTTCATATTCTGTAATATTAAAGTTATGTATTTTAATTTCATTAATTTTTTAATATTATTTTTCTAGAAGCTAATATATTACTTCTTTTTTTATTTGTATCCTAATTCATTAAAAACCTAATTTTATTATTGTATTTTGGGTTTTTCATATGACAACAATTATATTAATAATTAAAACATCCTCTTTGTTTTTTCTGTTCCCCTTTTTAAATATCATTCCATGAATATTTTTCATGTTTTCTGAAATGATACATGATGTTAGTAAACATTTTAAAATCTTTTATTCTAATTGACTACATAATGGGTTGTATCTTTCCTCATATTTTCCCAATATACATATTATTTTAATTTTAATTTGACCCCATTTCTTTTTGATTAGACTATATTTTTTTATCATTTTTGAAAATACCAACATTCTTCGATGGATTGTTATTTTCAATGTTCCTAGTAAAAAAACATAAATTGTTTTTTCATGAGTTTTACATTATACATAAATTTAACTTTTTTATGTCTTTTGATATTATATTAATAATATAACTATACAATTGATCCTTTTCTAAAACATATTCATATTCATTAGACTACTCATATTCCTCTACATAGTTTTTAGGATTTTTTTTGATATCCATTTCATCCATTATCTTCTTATTAAACAACATATCATAACTTATTTCATAAGAAAGAAAAATATTATTGAATTCATTATGAGATAATTCAACCACATATTTTAATGTAATGAAATTAACATTAAGCCTACCAGTGGAGGTTTCTTTTAAATACCTTGATAATAGTGGGTTCTTAAAATATATGAACAAATTATTTGATTTTGTTTATGATATCATTCACACATGTGAAGTATTCACTAATATTTTCATCTTCATCCATCCTAACATATTGAAACATTCCTCTCTATATCTACTAATTTTCTACATATACCATTGAATTAATTTCAATGATTCTTTTATGTTTTCTACATATATCATTATATATTTCACCTCCCACCACCCTTATATGAACTTTTTCTAAAATAGACATAAGAATATCATTAATTCCATGTACATAGACCATGATGATTCACATATAAAAAAATTATGTATGAGAAATTTTCTCAATGAATTGATATACCATAGTTTCATCAATAACTTTTTGGACAAGTGAGGGAAAATAATAAATTATCCAATTTTTTATCTAGGATACTTTTCAATAAAAATTAAAATACCACTGCTATTAATAGAATTAAAATTATCCATCTTAAAAAAAGTATGGATATTTTGGAACAACCCATTATCTCTTTGATACCAAATGAATTTCAAATGAATATAATGTCCCACCAATAGTAGGAGGGTAAATTAGTGGAACTATTATAAAATTACATTTAATAAAATATAACTATATGAATTGTTATAGTGTGAACCCACTCTATAATTTAATATGAGAATTACCTATATGAATTAGATTTAAAAACAATAAAGGTATATATTATTTTTTCAAGGATTTCCCATTGTGTGGGTAAATTTTTGTTCTTTTGTTTTGGGATAAGTTAATGTAATCAATTTTCTATTAATATTCAAAAAGATTACAAGTGTTCTGGAATGGTATGAGACTTTTACAAAATAGTTATTTTAAAAATAAACGACTCCTCAAATCTCTATATACTATTTCCTACTTGTTTGAAAATTTACCACCAAATTGGATAATAATTTCCTTCATATTAATACATTTTCATTAATATTAACTACTGGTCTTCCTCTGATCCTCTAGAATAATCAAATTTATCCCATGATCACAAACTTAATGTCCATACCTTATGTATCTAAATACATTATTTTTAGAACATATGCCTAAAAAATGATCTCTTCTGAATTTTTATTATTCCAATATATATATATACCTTGAATGTTCAAAACATTTTTATTGGGTGTCTCATATCCAAAATTTACTGAACAACACTGTATATTCACAAAAACAATATTGTGATATTTTTTATCATGTAATTTCATATATGAAATTTCTTTTTAGGTAAATGTATTATCGAATTTAATACTATCAAATAATACTTATTGAATAATAGAGTAGTTAGATATCCCCAATGTTTATTCTAAACCCATAATGTTTTGATTAGGTCCTCCTATTAGTTATAGCCAATCCATCACACAAAAAGACTTGGTTTCTAAAAATATATCAACTTCCAATCATGAAAATAAGCAGGTTTTCATAATACGACTTCTATTACTTCCTCACATACATTATATTTTACATGACTTGTGTGATAATCCTTCATTTGGTCAAATTTTAAATGTTACCTTCCCCTAATTATTTAATTCCACGTAAATAAACTTCTTTTTTTTGATATTCTCAGCTTCTAGACTTCTAATGTCTTTCTAATTATAGTCTATTAAACATTTGTTCCATTAGAAATTGGTAAATCAAAATCTTGACATTATTTCCAAACTCATGTTTTATATTTTTTGGCCTTATATTTTATATAGTTAGTCTTTATCGTTTATAATTCCTACACACATTACTTATAGATAGTAAGTCATTTAATATTTAGACCATTTTTAAAAAAAAAATCTTTCCTCCAAAAGAAGACAATGAAATATAATGATTATTCCATTTTCTTCTAATATTATAATAAGATTTATTATTTTCCGAAATCTCATAATTTTAGGATACTTAAACTTAACTCTCAAAAAGTATTTATCTTTCGAACCCAGCATGAATAAAAATATTCAAATACACTTGATTCTTATTAATTTGAATGAAAAAAATAGAATCATCTTATATCATTATCTAGATTAAACTTTTGGAATGCTATCATACTTTAAAACTGAAACACATTATATATGTTTCTAGTCACACTTTTTAATCCATTGTAATTACTATGCTAATCATACACAAGATTAATATCCGATGTAAATTTTTGGATGTTATATTGTAAATCCTTGTATCTTCAGAGAGATTCACAACAAAAGAAACTAATGATACAAATTTACTTCTACATTCATGTAACATATTATGAAACATCAACCTTCAAAAATCATCTTTATGATACACTTTATCATAGAATCTGAAACATTTTAATAAATTTTTAGAAATTATCCTCCAATTCTAGAACAATGGTATATTTTGAAAAACCACCTCATATATTATATCATAAAAATTATTCAATTAGAACAAATTTTTAACAAAAAAATCACAACATATATTATAAATGCAAAAAATTGTATTTTGTTCATCAATTAAGATATGCTTGAATAATAAATAAAACAATGAATTCATTTCCTTTCCATTACTCTCAAATTTATTCTTATCCAATATAGACCATGAGGAAGTCTCACATGGAAGTCTAAAATCATAAATAGAATAACAAATGATATAAAATAAAAGATAGATAAGGCTAGGCAATGTTATCTTATTCCATATAAAAAAATAGTTATAAAAATAATATGAAATTCCAATATTGTTAACTATGTTTTTTTGGTCTAATAAAATATTTAATGACTGATCCTATGTTGAAAATCATTATTCTGATACTAATTATATGTATCAATTATATAGATAACCAACACATTAAGGGAGAGTGAACTATTATTGGAAACTTTTATCAATTTCTAATATAGTCACCCACATTCCTTTAAAAATATAATCTCTCAAGTCAATATTTGTTTTATAATATAAATTGATAACCCACCGAAATTAATTATGCTCATATCTAATATAAATTAAAATATACCTACTTTATAATGGTTGTTATCCCCCTTCCTAAATATTTTATATTATTATCAAGGTAAATAAATGGTAAATTATTTATCCTTAAACCAAATAGAAAACAGGAACAAACTAGATCAAACCAAAAAATAATAATTTAATTTTAATGAATAATAAAACATCTTAAATAATGATTTCTTGATAAAGCATGGGTCACTTATCGACCTAAAAAATGAACTTCTTCCTTGTTAATGCCTCATTTTTTGTGTTTTTACGATTTCATATCATTAAAATATATTTAAAGATTAATTTGTATCTTATATACAAATATTTATTTATTTAATATTGAAAAAATTAAATATTTGATTAATCTTCATTAATTGAATCTTATTAAAAATTTTATATATTTATAATTTTTATGCCAAATGGAATTTTTTTAGAATCCTATTAGATGATAATTGATAACCTGGCACTGAATAAGGTTGAAATTTGAATTCAATACCCAGAAAATGATGTACACAAAAAAATGATTAAATTTTAAATTTAAATATTCAAACAACATGACTTAGGGGTAAGATACCATGAATGATCAACATTGGGTCATGTTCCTGACCCCAAGCCTTGTGTGTTCATTGATATGAGAATATAAATAATCTTATCACTAACACTAACTGATAATTCGTCCCATGCATACCATCACCACTAGAATCATATCCCTCTAAAATAATCAGAACATCTAATAATGAAACAAAATTCCCTAATAGAACCTTTATAAATTTTATCGAAGAACCAAATTAAAATACATTCACCATAATAAAACATATAGTCCATAACTAATTTCACCATTGATATCCAACTATTTAACAATTGATCTTCTATTCATAGAACCACTATTTTGGATAAAGAAAATGACTCCATAAATGATGCTTCATCAAAACCGCAGATAGAATCCAATGACCAACAACTTCAATGTAGGAAGGAAACATGTGAGAAGCCAAAAAAACAGTCTGTAAGACCAAAAAAATCTTCAGTTCAGAATGATGATGATTCCACCCAAAAAAGAAAAGTCCATTTCATTTAATATACCCATCAATGTGTCTCAATCATGTAGGAATTTCACATTTTAATATAGAAATCAACTCTTGAACCAACCAAAGAGCTACCATTAATGTATATTGTAATAACAAAAGTGATGTAATCCACTAAGAGATAGTGTATTAAATATAAGAGGAGTATCACGATCATGAAAATCTATAGTATAACAGATACATACTCAATAAATCACAACTCCTAGAGAAATATCTAGACCTACAAGATGTGGATTGTAAAGAAAACTTTCCTCATGGAACATCATTAAATATCCTAAAATAACATCCAATTACTTTTTTAGAAACCCCTATGGTGGACCAAAATATGGAATATAGTATGGAAGATTTAAAATCAAGGATAAATACTGAACAAAACACAATACATCAATAGTGAAAATGTCCACATATGATAAAATAAAAAAACATCAAAACGGAGTACATGTTGCCTATAAATAGTTCCCATTCTAAAATCAGTTTGTTTTCAATGCCATCATTCAAGGAAAATACAGGGCCTTGTGTGATGGGTAATATGAAAAGAGAATAAGGGAGGAATTAGAAGACAAAAAGTCGAAATAAATTGAGAAAACAAATATTGGAATGATGATGAAAAATTGGAAAAGTTTCCAATGAGGAAATTGAATAGGGAAAAAAAATTAAATGATATAGTGATGACCAATTGATGATTTTGGGAGTTGGAAACCATTTAGTATAAAATATAAGATCGGATAAAAAAAGAAAAAAACCATGATAGATGGACTAAGTGACATTGATTCGAAAAATTAGCATGGGAAACCATAGAACATGGGGGGATTTTTGGGAGAGGGGAAATAAACTATGAGAGAAAAGATAATCAAATAATCCTCTATATATTATCCTCATTGTGAGGTAATTAATATCATCCATTTTCAGATCAATAAAAACATTTTTCAATGATCATGTAAAATTTCCATGATATTATCATTTAATTATCAAAAAACATGGCTTCCTCTAATATTCAAACATCCATAATTCTGTAGATAATATGTCAATTTTCATGACCACCTACACAAAATAATTATTATTTAACAATATCAACTAATGATAGAACTATATGATCAAATATTGATATATAAAAATGAATAGAATAATTGATTATCTAACACCATCATGGTATTTTAAAATTAATTAAAATATATCATTATTAGATGTAATATTATTATTTCGATTATTGTAGAAATTACTATCATGTATTTTTCAGACCCATGGGGTTAATATGAAACAGTTTATTCAAAATCATTGTTATTTTAATGAAATAAATACATTGAAAGAAATATAATACATTCACAATAGAAATTCCAAAATTACATTATGTAATTCTCCTAATACATCCAAATATCCCCAAAAAATTGAATTAGTCTCAAATTTAATGAAACCTGAACATTATATTAATGAAAAATATAACATCCAAATCCATGGGGCCAAAAAAATAACCAACATATATTTACATGGAATCACATTAAATTGGATTGTGAATTTTATTTTGTATATAATTTAATTTTAAATATAATGAAAATATAAATTTTATAGCTGCAACAAATTAATTATAAATGAAAATTCAAAGGAATCATTTTATATCATCTATCATGGTATCATATGAAATTGAATTTCTTAATATTAAATCACACTAGCCATTTTTGAGTCACATCATACTGTATATAAGTATAACACAATTTTTCACAGGTAATGGTATTGAATCCTACTAATTGTTGAATAGTCGATTAATATCTAGATTCATGATATTGTTACCCTAAAACCAACCCTTTTATCCACCATTTTATATTTATTATTCACATTAAACTAATCACATACCCATAATTTTTACTGGAAAAAATGAAACATTATAGAATATTAATAAGATATATTAAATTTAAATAAATCTATAAATAAATTTGATAAATTAATATTTATTGAAATCATTCCGGAAATGTGAATAAACCTACCTTAATTCATGTTGAATGGGTGAATTTCTTATTTTATTACCATGAATTTGTCACTTGATAATCTTGAGTATATTATCTTTCCAAAAACATTCATTTTAATTTAAAACCTATTTACAACGAACCAAAAATCATCATAAGCCAAAAATAAAATTCCATAAAGATTATTTATATCAATTCTTACACCAAGGAATTTTATAAACCCTCAATAATATTTTCAGAGTAACTAATTAATAAATAAATATTTCTATTGATGTTTACTATTAATCTAATGAATTGAAAATTATAAATCGCTTGAAAATTGTGTCGTCTTTATCCTAGAATCTAATGTTGAAAAAATATTTTTTGAGGATAAATAATGTGACAATTTTTCTTAATTTCACATAAAGAATATCCTTGGATAGTCCACCAAATGATGTGGAAATAATTGAAAAAATTATGAATAGGGGGAAAATGGTAATTTATCAAATGATATCAGCTGAGTTATCCATTTGTGTGATTTATAGGGAAGTTGATGTAAAAATTAATACACACATGTTTAGTTATTCTTCATTGAGGAAAAAACAATTTTTTCCTTGAAAATACGAAACCTCATGTTGGACCACTAGAAATATGGTTTCATATCACTAATACACCAATATTATGAGGGGATAAAAAGGCCACATATCATATAAAAGATCTAGTTCAGGACCATTAGACCTTAGATGTCTAGTTTGGTGATCTATGACACTCTACAAACATTACTTTACATTGAAATTATTCTATTAGAAAATCCTAAAATACCATGATTAAATTTTCCAAGACCATTCACAGTGAAAGAAGTGGTTCTAATCCTTTGGAAACATAAATCTAAAAAAAATCATATTTTGAATAATTTTATTTTATTTTAAAAAATTCAAATTATGAACACTCATTTTATTGAATTTATTTATTTATATGATATCAAAAATATGATTATAGGTATTACAGAAATATATATCATTTTAGACTCATTTTTTAATAAAATTATCCAAAATTATTCCTTAATGGTAGCATTTTTATTGATTTTATTAATCACCGGTAACATTACAATATAAATTATGTTTACATTCTTATCCATAGAATATACTCTCCATACATCATTGTATTATGGTTCTTGCTTTCAATGTCCAATATTCATCTCTATTATATTATTTATTGATTTGAAATATAATACTACATAGAATTAGAATATTTTAATATTAAATAGAATTTAAAACATTTTCATCATCCAACATTATGATTCTAATCATAATATGGGATTTCATAGTTCATCTCAAAACTAAATTATAAAATCCTTTAACTATCACTTATAATTTTTCATAAATACTAATTACAATTAAGCTTTTAATAAATTTTTAGAATAATTCCTTCTTTATTAGATGACCCATAAATAACCACAACACCACAACCATTTAAAAATAAAAAATTTGATATTTTAGATTTAAAATATTTGTTAATTTATTATAAAGAATTTCAACTATATTTATATATTCATAGAGATTTCGATTCTCAAACGACCTCAAAGACCCTGAATTCCTATATCATATACAAAATCAACAATTGGGAATTCAATTAAAATATAACATAACATCACAATTTATATTATATCATCCAATATAAGATAAAAATGAAAATTTTCCATAAAATAATCAAAATACATTGAATTATATAAAGTCATTTTATTTGTTATTTGTATGAAAATGAATTATATATAAATATATTTATAAAAATCATTGATTCCAAATTCTGTTTTTTGTATCAAAGGCTACCAAGTAAAATCATTCCATAATATCACTAAAAGCATCCAATTTTAATCTACCACAACAAATCATACAACACTTTTTATTGGAATTATAATCACATGTTATATTATTCAGTTAAAAAAGTCCAATCAGAAAATAAAAAAAAACTTAACATCTTAACATGTTATTATAATTGAATATTCTCCATTGAAGATATGTTTATTTCAAAATATATCAAATAAATAAATATATTAATAAAACTAAAAAAATAATAATTAATTTTTTTAATAATTAAAATAAACATACAGTATAAATTTTAAATTTGAAATAATTTAATAGAATAGGTTACTTTTAATTTTAACTTGAGTATAAATTCAAAAAAATTCTATATTAGAGGGATACTGGATTTTTTTTAATATAATAAATTTAATGTCAAAATCAATCTAAATTACACAAAATTTAAATAATTTTTTTTTAATTCAACTTAAATGATTTCAGATAAATCCACCACTTTATTAAAAGTTGTATTTTTAAATACATTTATCAAAACATCCTAATTTTAATTTTTATTTCAAAATACTAATCCATTTTATTTCACCTATTGATATTATATTTCTAATAATAACTTTTGGGTCGAAAATAGATATTTAGAATTTAATTCCCTTTTTAAAATCTATTTTATTCATCTATTTAAAATAAAATTTTAAAATATTATTAGAGTTTTATAATTTTTAATAAAATCCTAAACACCTAATTTAAAAAACATGATGTATTTTTCATAATTTCAACTTATATTAAAATAAATTATCTCAAAGTTATTTTTTTATAAAAAATATTTGATCCTCAAATTTTTAAAACATAATTAATAAGAAGTAATGTATTGAGATCTATATTTTTGGGATATAGGAAATTAAAAACCATTTTGATATAATGTATCATAAGTACATTGTTTGGGTATTAAGGTAGTGACATGGGGAGGTATTTTTAATATCAATATTAGTTGTCTGTATTTGATTTTAAATTATAATTTTTAGTCATGTAATTTTCTAATGTGTAATAAATATATTTCATATGAACAAAAAAATTTAGATTTTTATCCCATTATTATCACTTTGGTATCCTCATGGTTATTATATGAATTTTGTGTATTTATGAGATTTTTTATTTTTTTATTATCCTTATTATGAATGTTAATTTTTATGATTTTTATTTTTAGTATGCAATGTTTCCTTTTAATACATTATTTAATAATAACTACTTATTAATTATATTTTACTCACATATATATTAGAAGGCCCTTATAGGTGTTTCTTTGGAAAACCCTTGTTTAATTTACAATTTATCAGGATAAATAATTCCCATATATGATTTATTTCCCAACTATCATTCCAACACATGGTTTCTTGGAATTCTATTTGGGAATTATGGTGGACCAACTTGAGATTCATTTTAGGATTGTCTATGTCGGTTCGTTACAAAATGATATGAAAGAAAATATCTATTATATATTGATTCAAATATATGTTTAGAAAAAATATGATGATTGTAATTTAGGAGGTGTATTATGAGTATATTTACGGATAATATATTTAGTCACATGACTTGAGTTTACATGGGATGTCAGGAAAATTATTTTTATGGATTTTAAAATTAGTTATTATTTATTTTTATAAAAAAATATAGTTAAAAAAAATATTTTATAATAACTCAATAAATGTTTGAATGCTTGTGTTTTTGACCAAGAAACTAGAACATGTAATTAAATTAATGGAGCCAATTTCAATTTATGGATGTGTGTGAAAAATTCCAAACCTTGCATTAAAACCATTCATGTTTGAGAACATTATTTTTATTCTTATTATATTTAATCTTAATTTTGTATAACATGAATGTAATTTTATAGTGTATGTGTATTTTTTTTAAGGTAATGTTTGATAATTTAGATTATGTTCTTTAAAATTTCAGTTAAAAATAATAAATCATGTATGTGAAGGTATTGAAAAAACAATTTTTATATTTTATGGAATGATTAAAATCAATGTGATATTTAAAATTTATTATTGATTTACATATTTGTTTTTCAATATTTTATATGCATAATAATTTATTTAAAAGTTATTTAAGGTTACAAATGATATTTATTAAAATATTTTATCATATTAATATGTTTATAAATTATTTAAATGTTTTATATATATATCATGCTAGAGTAAATTTTCATTCCATTTATGAGAATGAAAAATTATTATTATATGTTATTATTGTTATAGAAATAGTTTTATGATATCGTGGTGTTTTTTCATTGAATTATATTTTATGCTGTGTATTTCCAAAAATAGGGTATTTTTTTATGTGGTTGCATATTTATTTCCATTTTTAGATTCATTCATTGTGTGCTAGTCATAGTAAATTATTAGAAATTATGAATGATCATTCATAATAAAAGCATATATTTTATTGATGTTCATTTGAATAATTTGTTAACTATATTCATGTTATAGATTGTGGTTTCATTCCTAGTCCATCTGTATGTTGAGATTTGCTTCATAAATTTTAGAATTTTGAGCCACCTATCATCTATGGGGGGAAATGATCCATCGTAGCATATGGGTGATTAAAATTTATTGAGGGAATCTTCAATGCTATAAATTTATTTTGGAATATCATGTTAATGTTTTATACATTCATAATTGAAAGTATGAGTTAGAAATTTTATAAATGTTTTTCATTTCAGAATAAACCTTGGAAGGAAAATTCATGGGATGTAGAAAAGTAATTTTTCATTCAATAATAATAACACAAGAGCATAAAATATTTTATGGTCATGATGTTTTTTTCATCTAAAAAAATAATCAATCATTTTTTTGACAATAATAATTTTAATGAGCTATCAATATGTCTAACTATGTTATTCATTTATGATTATTTAAATGATTAGTGTTTTAGATAAGGTATCTATCAAGACCAGAATTTTAATATTATTTTATTCATCCTAAATTCATATGTGTATGTGGTGGAATATGTTATAAGTGTTTAATAAATCATGGTTGGGTTTTCTAAGAAGGGTAATGTTTACATTATATCTAAAAGTAGTGAAAAACAATCTAATTATGAAAATAGGAATGTATATTATTTACATAAAAATGGGATTTGGAATTATATGACCATCCAATTTTTACGTATTTATCATCAACAATAAATAAAAATTTAGAATTTAGTCAATTTGGGGACAAATGACATTAAATTAATTTATATCAAGTAGCTCATAAATACAACCATGGTTATGGATAGTTTCGTCATCTGTAATGATTATATAGGGAATAATATTAAAATAAATGTAGAATAACCTACATCCTTCAAATGTATTTGCACACACAATTTGATGTTTTCAATGGAAAAAGTTATAAAAATGATATGAAATAATTATTTTAGTTCATAGTCCAATAAAAATTACAATGATTTGTCTAATGAATTATAAGGGATGGTAGTTGATCGTATTCCTAATAATCATGAATCTAAAAAACCAATAACTGAATGAATCAATGTTATTGTTATGAGACACTTTATTATTTTAGGATCATTATTTCATTTTTAAATTTCATCTAAATTGGAGAGTTTTCTTGGAATGTTTATATTTGGAAGTATTTAATCATTGTGGTGATGTGATATTAAATTATTGAGTATGATGTTACATCCTTATGGGGCAGTGAATCACTATATAATATTTATTATTATTTATTCCTTTTTAATTAGATATAGAACACTCATCCCATAGTTTGGTGGATATGTTTGGAGTCTCTCTTAGTTGTGTAGGATAAAAAAGGGATTTCAACCACTGTAATTTCTTATTTTTTCAATAATGGTCATATCATTATTATCCATACTTACAATATGGGTTGGGCCATATGGTTATCTAAAATGATCAATTGGTGGAATATTTTAATTTTAATTGAATTCTAATAGACCCAAGAATCAAGTTTTGTAGAAGTTTAGTAAACTAAATAAACATTTTCATTTCTAACTAGTTGATTAAAGTATTTCTATTTTCATTATGTCATTAATTTATTTTCATGTAGCATCTAATATAGGGGATAAAATAACCACGTATGGTGTGAAATATAATGATTATTTTTTAATTATGGTGAGTAATCACGAGTATCCATCTGATTATAAGTTTCATTAAATTAATGGGATTCTAAATAGAAAAGACGCCTTTGCAGAATTCTCACTATCCAAAAATGGTGCTAAATTTTCATCCAAGAAAACATTTCATAGAAGAATAGTGGTATCATTGTAAACTAAAAAGTTGTGACTTGAAGTTCTCATTAAAGGAATTCATTCAGAAGATCATTCATAGATTCACATATGTTATCACATTTCGTCTGATCATGAAATCATATACTATAATATCTTTATTAAACTATAAGGTTTCAAAATTATCCCTAAATATCTATATCTCATAATGGAAACTAAATCCTTTACATTGTAATAAAATATCACCTTAGATTAGGTATAGAATCAATTAATGTCATATCATTCATAGAACGATTAATAATAAATAAGGGATATTTAATATTTCAAATATAGACATCATGTTTATGGTCAAAATAGTGGAATAATTAAGAAGAATTATAAGGGATAAATAGTGATTTTTATGATAGTTTTTCATTAGGAACATGTGATTGAAAAATCATGAAGCTAGAGTGTAATGATTATATTATAGAATAACGAGTTCAAATTTTTTAATTTTTTGAATATCATGTAATTACATTTTTAAATATATATATATATATATATAATGAAAATTAATATTATTTTACAATTTTTTTGGGTATATGTGGAATTGAATTGAAAAAATAATTTAATATTTGTTTAATTGCATACAATGAGATATTAAAAAGAAGAAAAGTCACATTGTGGGGAAAATTATGGAACCCTCAATTTCAATATTTATTTTAGGATTTTTTTACATATAATTTTAGAATTTGGAGTAAAATATATAATATTTTTGAAAAATAATAGACTAAAAAATTTGGGTTCATGGTTAGTCTAACTTTTCATATAGACATTGCACTATAAAATTTAAGAGTGTATTGAGGTGATCACAGCTACTAAAATGTTCACTCTTACTTTATGAATGAATAATGAATCCAATTAAAAGATAAAAAAAATATTTTTAAAATATATATTTATATATGGTTATCCTTTTATTTTCATGACATGATTATGATTGTTTTAAGAGAATAATCCCATCATGCATAGAATTCTAATTCTATATAATTGTAAGATCCCGTATTTTCATTAGGTGGTTGTGTTTTTTTATATTTCAGTATAATTATTTTATTTCGGTAAAAAAACTATTTTACCATGTTCATGAGAAAGAGTAGGGGTGTGTTGGGCGGTTTAGGACTCAAAATAGGAGCAAGTACTTGAGTTTTTTGGCATGTTGCACAGTTTTTTCACTGTTAGTGAAAACCATGCAAATCATCCTAGGTAACCATGGAGCATTTAATAGATTATTTCATAGGTTTATCACATGGTAAACCTTACCATGAGAAATTCCCTTGAAAAATATGTGATAATGAGATTTTGGGATAGTATTACTCACATGGTTTGTGAATGATTTGTGAATGGTTTGGAAAACTATGCGGGTAAACTGTGTAGCCTAGTAAATTAAAAAAATTTAAAAAATTTCAAATCCGTGATTTTAAAGCCTTACTATAGATTTTACCCCATTCTTCCCCTATCAACCCTAGTGATGAATAAATACCTCTATGACCTTATATGTATTGATCTCTCTGGTTTCTAGGCCCTTTGGGATGTCGTTGGGAGTGAATCGATGATCCGGGTAAGCCTAATCCTACTATTGCTTCTTGTTTTTGGATAAGGGTTTGTAGTTTCTCTCAACTTTTTCTGAAGCTATTAAACCCACTTTTTTCTGTTGGAACCAATGTTATAACTTTAGTGGGTTTGGATCCAGATCTAAGGCTATTTTTAAGAGTTTATTCATCGATAGATTCATGGAAGGTGTTCTACCAGTTATATCCCATAGTTTTGTTATATATTTGTGCATGTGTGTTGACATATTTCCTTTCGGTGGTTGTGAATGTGTTTCCATGAGTAAGATTTGGTAATTTTGGGGTCTAAATGATTACTGGAACCCCTTACAGTCCCAACGGGATTTGTTGAGGATGAATAAAATATTTCATAGTCACCCATGGGGTGTGCTGACCACATCAGACCACAAAATTGGAAAAGATAACTGTGAAATTGGAAATAGATAACGTAGTGGCATTATTGAACATGTAACATGATTAGTTGAATTAGAAATGGAATTTTTTTAGTTATTCCATGGATGGTCATGGATTAAAGGGGTTTCTTGGATGACATTGTAATGGGTTTATTGGGTTATAGAGATTTTCTGAGAAGGATTATGAATTATGGTGAGTTACTAAAAGTAATTATTATATATGTAAAGATAATCATGTTTAATGGGAAATGTATTTAAAAAGGAAGAAAATGAGACTAGGTTTACATAAAGGTAATTTATAAATATGATAAAGGGGTAAATACATGGAAAATATTATGTACACCTAATGGGTTGTAAGTGACAAATTGGTTTTGTTATGTGATATATGAAGTGTAAATAAATTGTATAAGTGGGAAATTCTTGTGAAAAAATAAATGTTCTAATTAGGTTAATATGTAGTAATTGTAGAATGTTGGTTATAGTGTGGAAATATATGAAAATATATAATGTGTTATGGCGTGTGAATGAGATATTGAATCAATTCATCTTTGAAATATATAAAAAAATGAATTAAAGGGATATGGATTAGTATTAATTCCCATGTTGATTTTTTGTGGATTTTTATTCCCATTGGAAGCGGTTAAGTTTGTTCTATTATGGTATGAATGGTGTTTTTATATTTTTGTGTTTGTTTGTGATATGATTTTTCTATTAAATTAATGGAAAAGAATGTGCACACCGCTTGGTAGTGGGAGAAATGAATAATTCACCTCTAACTTGTATGGTTGGACATATACTCTAACCTACCCAAGAATTCACTGGTTGTGGAGTCATACTAATTCCACATGCCCCCAATGGTTGTATTGAATGAAACAACCAGGACTAAGTCTCTAAGATAAGTGTGATGATTAATTTATATCCTCATACCTATTTACATAGCGGCATAACTAGTTTCTCATTTGAAAAATGTCAAATTCCATGAACCTTGTGTGAGTTATGTGAATGCCTAACATAATAACATGGTGATTGATGATGAAATAGTAACAACATAGAGATAATTAATTCGAACATGGTTAGTAATAGCTAAGTAGATATTTGTAACTAGTGGCAAACGAATTTTCTCACATAATTATTATTTATATATACTTTCAAGCCCAATTTATTAGAATCGATATTTGTAGACACCATGGGTGGTGGCCTACGGAGTTTTATTCACAGCTTTCTCGAGCTTCTGTTGGGTACCTAAGAAAATTTCATGCTTATAGGTCTTTACAAGGGCAATGAACCTATGTTAGGGAGTTGAGTTGGACATGGGACGTGAATAAATAATGCTCCAGACCTGGAGTTAGGACTGTTTTTGGATTTCCATTATTTTTATTATTTTAGGTTTTTTTCACATGTAATTGTAGCATGAAATTGAATATTTAATGATGATTGGGCTTTGTACCTAGTTGATAAACGACTATTCATTCTTGTTAGTAATTAGTTCATGTTGTATCCACTGTTTTATATGTTTATTACTGGGTCTTACTCTATCAAAGAGGGTATTATATCCCCACATGACCAATCCAAACCCTTACTACATGAGGTAATCCTTTGGCATACGAGGAGTCATGCATTAGGTTATTTGACGACCTAGATCAGGGAACCAGTTTAGTGGAACCCAAGTTGGGGATGTTATAAAGTTGTACCATAATAGTTCTTTTCTCTTCTTACTATTTTTAGATGGTAGAAAAGAGAGTTTGATCATGTTGGGTCTTGTTTATGAGATCATTATTGGGAGTACATAGACAATGTATGGGGGAAAACCCAAGTCACCCATGGTGTGGATTATTGTTGTTGATGTGTATTGTTATAGTGTAATGATATTTCACATTTAGTTGATGCACATGTAGTGCGATTTTACTAATTTATGATATTTTTCTCATCGATGGAATGGAATGAGGTTGTGCATTCATGAAACATTTTAAGAACCAATGGATATAAGTTTCATTAATTTTGATATGAATAAACGAGATATGTGTACATGTCATAGAGAGTATAATAAATTTTACTTCATTGTAAAATTTGAGGGAAATGGATACTAAAAATAGTAATGAATGTGGGTAAATGAAAAAAAGAAATGGAATGTTAATGAATTTTTCCTAATGAAAAGATTAAATGAGTTAAAATGATGTTTATAACATGTTTTGAGATGAGAAATGTGCATAATTGAAAAGACTTATGTGTAATGAAGTAAATTTATTAAAGGGATGTTTGAGGAATGGTTTGTGATTAAGTAATTTGTTTTTCCCCATGTTGACTGTGACCCATTTTAAGAAGGTTTTAGGTTAGCGGTAGATATGTGAACAAAATTTAGAATAGTGTATGTGGTGTGGTTTAAGTATGGGAGTTTTTCAATTCAGTTTTTTCAGTCTATACCAATTGGGATTCCTTTGATATTTATTGATGGAATTTTTTTGGGGATCTGAATCCATGTATATACGAATTTTGATAATTTTGGTAATAATAATGTTATAAAGCATGAAACGTTGTGTGTTCCTCGTTGTGTCTTTAGTTAGGTGGTGTCCTTGAATCTTAAGGTTATGTTTGGTAACATGAATGTAATAAAACTCATGGGTTTTAATTGAGTGGGTTTTATGATAAACATAATAATGAGAGTATTTGTTTTAGTGTAATTAGAGATGGGTGTTGTTGTGGGTGTGGAGGCTCATGTGGTTTTATGCCTTGTGAGTTGTATATGGGACAATAGAGTGGGGGTTTTGGATCTTAGTGACAACATATGTTTTTTATTACCTTTGGTGAGGAACCTAGAATAAATTTTTTATGGTGTGCTATGAACAAGGTGTAATTAATTGGGGGTGAGAGTTTGGTTTGCAAACAATGCTTCAGTTGTTTATAGATTTGTGTGAAAATCAGTGACCTTCTTCTATTGTGACATTACATTAGGGGGCTGGTATCACTCGACCATAAATGTGGCCAAGAAGAGAGGTGTAACGGTAATATTAGTGCTCATGTGTCACATGGGTAGATGCTAGACCATGATAGTGGTACATGGAAGATGTTTTATAGTGCAGGTTTACCTGGTGGGATAAGTGGGATTGTCTATAATTTCATGATGTGAATTGAGTTATGGTGATGTGTTGGTAATTTTAGGGAAATCATGGGTGACCCCATGAGAGGCAAGCCATGCGATGTGTGTGAATTTGAATAAGAGGAAAGGGGAATGTTTTAAAGTAGAGATCTACTCATATGAATACCATTATTCTTTGGTAT
Organism: Viscum album; assembly: GCA_963277665.1. NCBI lineage: Eukaryota > Viridiplantae > Streptophyta > Magnoliopsida > Santalales > Viscaceae > Viscum > Viscum album. The sequence continues at coordinate 939,889,513 of OY728153.1, forward strand.
ATAGAATCACATGGATTGTATTGATTATAGGAATGATTTGGTAGTTGGGTGAGATGTTGAGAATGCCTTGGGTCCATTGAGTCAAACTAACCAAGATGCATGGTTAGGTAAGTATGTGGGTGTTTTCATATCCCAAGATACGAGTTTACTTTTGGAAACTAAAGACTATATGAGAGTGGTTGACCGAAAGTGTGATGCCTTGAGGGATTTAAGGGGTCCAGATGTGAAAAAACAATGTGAGGGCTTGATTTCAAATCGGATGGGAATCTATTGTTCTTAGTGAAACAAAAGCATGATGCATGGTTATGAGAGAAACCATGTTTTAATTTGGATGGACACACATAATATTCAATTTTAAATTGTTAAGGACATACTAGAAGAACATGAGTGGTGTGGTGGAAGTTGTACTAACGATAAAATTGGTTCTTGACTTCTTGAAATACACTCTTAGGGTGGTGGTGAGTCTTAGTTGTCAATAGTGATTTGGTGGTGGTGGTTAAATGTTAATGAGAGGTGTACATTAATGAAGCCTAAAAACTTCAATAAACCAAAGTGCTCTATCGTGGGAGGTATTTTAAAAAATAAATACGTTTGTGGTGGTGTTCTTAGATAATTTCTTAGCATACCTCCACTAGTGAAAATCATTCCCAGTAGCTTGACATTGTCCTAGGTATGTTTAGAATCCCTAGATTTACACCTACAAATTTGATGGTGTTTTGTTGGGATAAAAAAACCATTGATTTTATGGTAATGGGGATTATATACGTGAAGTGGGAAAGTTGTATTCTCACCATAGATGGTTTCAGGTGATTTCCATGGGATGGTTTCGGTGTCAACAAACGCTGTGGTTACCACCCATGGAAGTTGGGGGGCATGCTTTTGTTGAAATTCAATTTCTAGTTTTTGAGAAATATGGAAAAACATGTCTATGTTTTGGGATATCCATAGTGTTTGGGTGTGGGCCATGGTGATTGGAATACCTTATGGTGAGCATTGGTAATGATGAACCTAAGGTGGGAAGTGATGGGTCTATCCTGAATGTGGGGGAGGATAATGTTGAGTTATTGTAGTGGTATAGGGATATTAATGAGGAAACCGTGAGTTACATGATGGGTATTTAAATGGATACATGTGAGCCTTGACTATAGTTGTTCATTGATCAAAACTATGGATTTGAGGTCGAGGTCATTCTTGAGTGAAATTTTAGATGCTTGTGTTTAATCATCAAGTGTTTTTTGAGATGTAACACTAGTAATGTTGTAGGATAGGTTGAGTTCAATAACTCCAAAGGAGATCTAGAGTAGTCTTAGGTATGTGTTCGATAGGGGTTTAGGATTTCTTGATGTTCTAAGGAACATTGTCCTTGTGATGTAGACTCATTTCAATGGTGAAGATAAGAATTCATGTATTAGTCCACAAGAGAAACCTGAATTGTCGTTGAGCAAGGGATGAATGTAGGGAGTGGTAAATCACTTCTCGTTGAATTTTTGAGGGAGAAGTGTGTCTCAAATTTCGAAATGGGATTGAGTGAGAACATTCACATCCTTATATAGTATAATAATGGTAGTGGTTCTAGTGAATTGTAATTTTTATGAGGTGGTGGAGCCAAATGATGGTTGGCAGGGCATTGGTACCGTGATGATCAAATTCTACCATAAACTAGTGAATTACTTTAGTGGTTGTGTCAGGTATGATATAAAATTCAATTTTAGATACATATGGTCTTTAATCGAGAGTGGAGGTTCTACATAACTGAAAAGGGGGGATAGAAGCATAATAGATAAATTGTTGGTTGACTAATTGATCAGAGATTCAGGTTAAAGGGACTCAAGGGTTCCCCATTAGGGTGAGTCGGCCCTAGTAGGGATCTTTAGCAATTAATGAATCGGTTGAGTACTGGAGTGTTTGGATGGCATTTGGATGTATGGTAATGGAATGAGATCATTAGTAAATGAGATGTGGATTGGAAAAGGTTGGGAAATTTGGTTTGGATGATCATGTGTTTTAATCACGATGATACCTAATTAGGACACCATTGGATTTTGAAAATGGATGAAAATGATGCCAACTGATTTGGGTCTTGACTTTAATAGAGGATCAGAATGATGGAGTGATAATTGGTTCCTCATTGATGATATAATGAGTTGTGTGATGTTACCTTGTGTTGTGACTTAGGCATTGTTGCATAGTTTTTAATCTATTAAATCCTAGTGTTTTCGTGTGGTTGAAGTTGATACCTCCTTAAGAAATATATAGTTTTTGTTGGGGGTTGTGGTGAGGATGTTCTGCGGGTCAAGAACTTGTCATGGTTCAATTTTTTTGGTCAAATTATAATGTTAAATGAGAAACATGGAGAAATGGAAATGGATTTATGGGCCTAGTGGCATGAACTCTTGTTATGGATGTTCAGTGATGCTATGGAAGAGAGGCTCGAGGATGAGCTGTTATAAGGTGGGGAGGTTGTAAGATAACATATTTTCATTAGTTGTGTGTATTTATTTTTTTCCCTTTAAATCCATTATTATTTTTAAATAATTGTTTCTCCATGTTCATGGGAAGGATCGTGGGTGTTTCAGGGGGGGTTCGATTAATGAAAAAGTAGGGAAAATGAGTTTTCAGGGAATGTTGCATTGTTAGCGTAGAGTTTGTGAAAATAGTGAGTATCATACTAGGTAAATGTGCATCTTTAAATAAAGGATTTAACATGGTTATTTAATGGTAAATTCAACCATGTAGAATTACTTTGGAAACTTTGTGATGAGGTGATTTTGTGATAGTATCTCTCACCCGGTTTGCACACAGTTTGGTAAACCATTTTGGGAAATAGTACATCTTAGTAATGTTAAAAGAATTCAAAATATCCACTCAATGATTCTAAAGATTCACTTAGGATTGTACTACATTATTTGCTTCTAAAAACTAGTTATGAAAAAAATTCCTCCAAGAACTTTAAATGATTGATCTCTCTATTTTATAGGCCATTTGGATGACATTAGTTTCAAATCAATGATCTTGTTGTTTCTAATATTTCTCATGTTTCTCTTTTTCCAGATTAGGATATTTAGTTTCTCTCATCGTTTTCAGAATTTCTAAACCCTCTTTTTTCAGAGAAAAAAATGTTGGAACTTCAACGGGTGATTTGGATCCGGATCTAAGGGTACATTTAAGATTGTGCTCATCATCATATTCTACGAAACTGATCTAGCGGTTATAAAACATAGTTCTGTTTTATATTTTTGCTTCTGTTTTGAGATATTTCCTTCCTCTGATTGTATATTTTTCCATTGAGTATTATTTGGTAACTTGGGAGTATAAATTATTACTTGAACCTCTTACGGTTCATGTGGGATGTGTCGAGGATGAATCAAACATTTTATGGTCACCCATAGTATGCACAGATCTTATAATTCCTAGAAATTGTAAAATTAATGTGTGAAATTGACTTGAGATAATGTAAATCCCTTATTCAAAAAGTTATATGATAAGTTGAATAAAAAACAAAATGTTGATTTTTATGTTTAGGTTGGTAATGAAATAAAGGGGTTTGTTTGTAATGATTTATTAATGGGTTAATTTGGTTATAAGATATTGTTTAAAAAGGGTTATGAATTATGTTGATTTTTCCAAATGAAGTAGTTTATATGAAATAATGATCGTGTTAAATAGGAAATGTCTTCATAATGGAAGAACATGTGAATGGGTTTGTATAAGGGAATTGATATATAATAAAAAGGGGAAAATACACAGAAATTTCAAGGTACACATAATGGGTTGAATGTGATAATGTGGTTATGTTCGGTTATATTTGAATTTTACTTGAAATGCATAAGTGGGAAATGCTTGTGAAATAGTAAACATGCTAATTGGCCTAATACATGGTAATTGTTGAATATTGGTTAAGGTGTGGAAATATATGAACGTACTTAATGGGTTATGGAACATGAATGAGAAATTGGGTCAAATGAGCATTGAAATATAAATGAAAAATGTTTTAATGGGTTATGGCATAGTATTTCTTCCCACATTGATTGTGGTTCATTGTTGTTGACATTGGTATTGGTTATTTTAGTTTTTTATGATATGATTGGTATTTTTATTGGTTTTTCTTGGTTTTGATATGGTTTGTGTGGAAAAAGGATGGATAAGAATGTTCACATGGCTTGGTGGTGGGATAAAGGACAGATGATCCTGCTAGGAGAAGGTTTATTTTGATGCTTTAACAAACATAAGAATGCATGGGTTGGGGACTTAGACTAATTGAATATTCCCCCAATTTTTGTATTTAATGAGAATAATCGGACAGAGGATCCAAGGTAAGTGTGGCGATTAAATGATATGTTGATCCCTTGTGAGATAGAGGCATAACTAGTATCTCTTATGAAAAATGAAATATTCCATTGGCCATGTGTATGCGATCTGAATCCCTATCATATATACATCATGATTGATGATGAATTAATTATAAAATATGCACAATGAATTTTCACCTGGTTAGTAATAGATATGTAATATTCTGAACTAGTGGCCGCCCGAATTATCTCCCTTAATTTTTATTTATCCATAGTTTCATGTTGTATCCGTTAGGCTGAATATTTATAGACACCATTGGTGGTGCCTACTGAGTTGTACTCACACCATTCTCGGACCGTAGTTGGGTACTAGAGAAGATTTCGTGCTTGTATTTCATGAAAAGGTAAATTTCCATGTGTTAGGTAGTTGATTTGCAGATGAGAGATGAATGGACGAGGTTCCATACATAGAATCAAGAACATTTTGGGATTTCTGTGGCTTGACTTATTTTGGGTTTGTTGACTTTCAATTGTAGCATGACATGGAATATTTACTATTGGATGTGGTTTATACCCAGTTCGGAAATAGTTATTAAATATTATTAATTAATGATTTCATGTTATATATTATATTATACATGTTTAACGATGTATATTACTCTAAAAAAGAGGTTTTAATATCCCCACCTGACCAATCTAGACCCTCATGGCTTGTTGGAAACCTCTGGAATATGGGGAGGTGCGATTGAGGTCAGGTGATGACCCAACACGGGGTACTGGTTGAGGGGAACCCATGTCATTGAGTCTATGGTTTTCCAATTATTCATCCTTTACTATATTAAATACTTTAATTTTAAAAAACAAATCACAGAGTTTGAGGATTTCTATTTTCAATTTTATATTATGGTGTTTTTTAAATTATATTGGTTTTGATCTTCATTTAAGGACACCTATTCAACTTCCATACCAGAAAAACACTTTGAAACATTGATGTCATCATTAACTAGTAGGTGGATTTAGTTATTCCCCTTCTATGATGGAAGAATGAAGTCTTACATGTTTTGAAATCATCTTTTTTCAGTTGATTCAAATATTTTTATTATTATCTACAATTTCTAATAGAACATTCCTTATGATTATAGTCAATTTATTATAATATCTATGGTGTATTCAATGATACACATGTCACGGTTTTTTATTCATATTAATTATGAAGAGAAGGTGTTTGTTAATACATAAACCATGCATTTTGTTGAATAATTGATTTGGTTTTCAATAAATGATTCATTATAATTTCAAACTTATTAAAATCGTGTTTTTATAAATATTTTCCAAGGACAAGGATGTTTTTTATTCTTTTATGTTTGTTTATAATTGATTATAGAACTATATTGTTATTCCCACTATATATAATTTTGTAATGTTTTAATTGGGATATGAAAATGGGAATTTCATGGAACTATTCTTGTTTTCCAGAGTGTATGCTTTTCAAGAATTGTTTTTAAAGGATGTTTTGGTATGGTTTACTAAATTAACATGAAAACATGGGATATAGATTTTCAAAAATAAAAGTTAGATTATAGAGGTACTTGGATAAATGATAGATATTTGTTGTTATTATGGTATGAGTATTATCGTGTGGGGTTGTTTCTTTATAGGGTGTTATGGGTTCTGGTTTGTGTTTAGGAATTGTGGTATTATATATTATATTGTTTTATATGGAAATGATATCTCAACACTATTAATATTTTTAATTCAATCCTTCGGGATGTAGGTGGGATATATTGGGATGAGTACCCCCCTAGTTGAGAACCATGCACTTTTTAGTTGTCCCTAGATAGAAAAATGATCTGTATAGAAGATTTTACAACATTTTTAGGATAAAGAGATAGAAAATAGGTCTAAAGGTAGTTTTTATCACATCATTGACATGCCAATTTAGATGGATTCTACTTTAGTTAGATCATATATTATATCTAGAACACATTGTAGTTTTCTAATAATGACACATATATGATTGTAATTCTGTATATATATATGGTATCTAATATTATTATCATTGATATAATTCATATTATTTATATTTTCTTAAGCCATGGATATCTGAATGTGTTTTTTGGAAATTGATTATTTTTATCGTAAAGTGTAATTGTATCATTATATTTTATTTTTTTAAATACCTTTTCACTATCCTTTAAAAATGATACTATCTTCACTTTTTTCCTTCAATTATGAAATATTATTTTTTATTTAAAAATGGGTCTACCAATAATTGTTTTGGACATGTTTAAATAATATATTCATTGATTCTATATTTATTATTTTAATAAAAATATAGATATCTGATTGGTTTAATCATATACAGGTTTTTTATTTTATATGAAATATATATGTAATAAATCATTATAATTGACCATTATAAAATGAAAAAATAATTATTACTTTTATTTCAAAATAGATTATCCTGGTTTATTAATTAAAGGATTCTCTATATAATTCATTTAAATTTTTCTTAAATTAACACCAGCACATTACATATACACTTGGTGTGTATGTAGGAATTAATTTATTAGCTCTCTGTATAGAAAAGTCAACTTTGAGTTTATGGATGATATTTTTTTCTTCCAGTGTTAAAAATGTTAAAAAGAGAGAATGATCATTTATATAATTAATTATGATAGATTATATTTGACCATTTTTTTACTTAGTTTATTTTGGTTCTATATAATGGATATATCTCATGTAACAAATCCACTTCATATTTTCACCATTTTTATCATTTTGGTCAATTCTTTGTTGATATAATTTTTTGGGGGTTTTCATCTTTTTTTTGATTTTTAATAATGGTTTATCAAGATTTAATTTATGGAAATTATTTTTAATGGATTGTATCTCAAATTATTAAATTAGATTTATTTTTAAAAAATTATGTATTATATATAACTCAATGGTATATGTGAATGTTTTATTTAATTTTTCGATGAAATCCTTTTCATCATAATTTATCAAGAGAAATCATTACTAATAATGTAAGGATGATTTTGAATCTGTTGGGGCCTAGCTGAAGTTGTGTGACTAAATAATCATGTTAAATTTGTCATTTAAGCATGATGAAATAGTATTGAAACCTGTAATTGGATCATCACCCATAATTAATAATTTATTATATAAATAATATAAATACTAGGATAATTTTATTTCTCATTTGACTCTCGCTCATGATTGACATCACTGATCCAGCCATTAATCAAGTTGACATTTTTATTACTTCTATTATCTAATTTTAGTTCCCACTAGACATATCCATATTAGCCTTATGAAACATAGAATGATTTTTTGGAATTCCATTGTTCTAGTTATAAAATAATAAGTTCTTGGCATGACCATTATGAAGGGTATCATATTTTATATCACTAAAATAACAGATATTGGTCATTGATTATCTTTATTTCACTCCTAAAAACATGAGAGATGAATTCACTAGATTTTACACTAACTAGATGATCTCCTGTCAATACAATCTCACATTTTTATAAACTCGTTCAATATTAAAATTAATAGAATTATTCATATTTTCTTAGGTTCTATTATTTTAGTTAACCTTGTAAATAAATACCATTTCACCATTTTTATAAAATAAATAAATGACAATTATTATTTTAATGTTAAAATCAAATTTAAATATTAATTATTAAATAGAAATACTTTTTTAAATGATAAAAATGTATCATAATTGTCACTAAACATTCAAAAAAATGTTTATTATTTTAGGTGACCATTAAATATATAATATCATTTCTAAAATATATTTTTTATTAAATTATTGTATAATATATTTATTAAATCATTATTAAAATCAAAATCCTCAAATAATATTATGGAAAATTTCAAAAAAAATTATTTATTTGATAAAACATTATTATAATAATTTAACATTGTAATAAATTATATATATATATATATTAAAATTCAAGAAGAACATGGAACAGTAAAATATTGAAAAATATAAAAAATAAAATATGGGTTTCAGATAAATGTTAAAAAAATTGAATCAATAAAATCTATTTCTTCTATTTCTCAAAATATTATATGCATCTCAATTTACGTATAAAGTAAAAAAGAACAAAACTATTAATGGAAACTTCTTCATTTTAGATTTATGAAATTTATTTCTCATGATCTGTGTGTTATAGCTTGTAGTCCCCAAAATATACATACATTAAATCATATAAACAAGAAACCCAACTCATGGATCTCTGATCATCAATTACCATGTAAAACTATGGTATATTAGAGAGAATTATGATCTCAACTTGATCAAATGAAGAACATAAGATCAATTAAGAATGTGGGACTGATATGACATTGTTCTTCTCTCAGTTTTTCAGTCTAAAAGTTGATATAGGAGAGGGGGATCTCAAAACTAATGAAAATAATTTAGTACACCATTATTGAATAAATATTTCCATTAGATACTAATGTTATAATTTTTAAAATTACCCTAAAATCCTTATAATTTTATAACCATCATTTTAGAACCATATACACATTTAGAACATAACTAAACTTATCCATAATGACAAAAATACTTTATCACCCACCCTTACCATATCAAGAAGTAATGTGATAAAATATGAATCATTATCATGTATTACACCACCATTAATAATTTATCCAATGTTGAACATGTAATGTTCAATCAACAAATTATATATTCTACATTCCTTTTTCTGATTAAAAAACATGTGAATACCGTGAAAAATAAATTCAATCATTATCATTAAAAATATTTTCAATATCACTTAATTTTTTATTATTGATAGTTCAATATTCGATTTTTACTATCTCCTTCATCTGGGTTCCACATCATTCTAAACACTTATTCATGAAAATAGGTCAAACTTGTTGATATACATAGTGTGCAACCCTCTATGTCCTCATCTCGATTGGAGTAAGTCCAAATCATAGACCGCCAGTGGAGTCTAGAAACCCATCAAGTCTCCTAAGGATATGAGGAATGTCATAACTATGAATATATTCTATGAACATTATATGTGTAATATAATCTCTCTATATAACGATATATCATATATTGGGATTCACATGTGCCTAATTATCCATTTTAGGCTTTATATATTTTGTGACATTTCCCAAGTAATTTTCATACATATAAAATGGTCATAGATATAATGAAGGTACTACTATCCTTGTCAATCTAGGCCAATGAAATATATCATCTTTATCTGAGAAGAAATAAATATCTTAACCAATAAACCAATTCCATACTATTAATGATGTAACTAACACAATATATCTCACCATTAATTTATTAGAATGGTTTTCTCCATGAATAAATCTACATAATCAAATAAAACAGATTAATAAAGATCTCATGGAAGGATAATTTTTCTCATGATCATAGATATGGACAAATAAAGACACACATTCACGTGGTGTTCCAATTAGTGGTCCCGTCCCTAGGATCTCATTAACTCGAGATCAACAAGTAATAACTTCTAGAGAAGAAGCCTTAATAATTCCAAGCCCTCAATACCCGATATTCATAAATATTTTTTGTCCCATCAGAATGATGTATTAAGACTACATGGAATATATTTTAGATTACTATAATATAAACATAAGGTTCACATAATACCAGTGAAAAATGAAATATTATTTCTATTGGACACATAGTCTAAGAAAATTACCATGTAAATGGTGGATGTAAAAGTATCTACACTATTTTCATAAAAATTAATACATGAATATTTCAAAATTTATAAATTTAATGGTAATGAAAGTACTTAAATGATCTGGGTATAGGAAAAACACTAACAAAAAACCCCTTTCACTAGACCCAGTTTCTTATAATTCATAACCCAATTACATATATGCAATCCCATAGACCATATTATTTTGTAATCGGTTGAGTCTGTATTCCACTTTCTGCAATGTGTATCACAAAAAAGATAAAGGTAGAGTTTAATGGAACATATTATATCTAGCCATGTCTAGAAGGGTATGATTTGTTCTTTTACTAACACTATTCACTGATATATATGGATGATTATGTTTGGAAATGATCCCACACATCATTAAATGAATGATGAAATATTAGTTTCGTCATTCTCCGCCGCATTTTGCATGTTGTGTATTAATATTCTTACCAAGTTGATTTTATTCTTCTTTCTGATATTTCCTAAAAAAGATAATGGAATATGGCGTATAATTCATTGAGTATATATATCAATATATACTGTTGTATTTGGTAAAATTAATTATTTAAAAAAAATACCAATTCCCTCTACTATAAATGGACCTCATAATCGAGTATAATCCAATCCTATTGGTTATTTGGATCTTTATACATCCCCATTGAATGGTGATTTGGTCATAATTCATTATAAATAACCATGACACTCATCCATGGGTTTTAAGTAAATAAAATCTAATTACCCTATATGACATAGTTATCTTAAACACTTTTTTATGTGATCTATCATTATCCTCTATAGGTAAAAATGATAGGATTAATTATTACTAGATTTATCAATAATTTTTAAAAATAATAATTTATAGTTCTTGTATATATAACCCATCAATAATATGTGTCATACCATAAAATATGTTTTCCTTGTACATAAGTTAATGTTTATTTCCAAACACTAAATAAAATCCCATTATTTATAATATTGACACTAATTTGACGATTAATCTAACTTATAATACATAATGAGAATTATTTTGTATAATAATCAATACATTGGGAAATGTTAGGTGATAATCTCTAATTTCTATTGTTTCTAGTGTCGCACCATTTTCTATTCCAATATCTACATAACCTTTTCCAATTATATTGAATATAATATGTTCCAATATTTGAATAAAAATTTGTGAACTACATATAGTATCCATTACCCATATTTTAGATACATAAATATACATTCAAGGAAAAAGATTTGTGAACCAGAAGTGTATCCTTAATTTAACATCCAAGCTCTAAAATTATTCTTCTACTATACTTTCAATCTATGTATAAAGTGGACTGCCTCCTAGAGAATACTATAACTATGAATCATTGGCTTCTTGATTGGGATGTGCCTTGATTTCTTTGATGAAACCCACATTTTTGAAACAATTTTTTTTCTTTTATTCTTCTTTTTCACTATAAGTATTGAAATTTTTTATTCTCCATATCCATTTCATCTTGGTGAACTAATACCAATAAATCTGGGAGTGAAATATTCATGTAATTTAAATTATAATTAATAATGGATGGTGATATTATATATAGTAAAGAGATAACAATGAGATCACATTCTTGTTCCTGGTTTATTTTCAACACAAGGGACTCAGTTCTATCAATGTACCTAACTATCCTGAGTACATGGAGTACTTAAATTGTTTCTTTCTTATATCCAATATCAAAATAGAGAACATAATATTTCACATCATTCATGCAGAGCACTCTCCAATTATAAATAATGTGGATAATACAATACATGTAAAGAATATTTATTATCTATAATTCTCTATAACTCATTTGAAATAGATGAAAACATACAACACTAAACACATAGTGAACCATTGATATGATTCATGTGTTTATATTTTTCCTCTTATCCCACACCCTATTGGGGAACAATAAGATGTGGGAATTATTTTAAACAAATATTTTTTTATCCTGTTCTACGATGCATAAGCACCTTTACCACTCCTGGAAGTTATGGTCGACTAGTATAATATCTTTATCAAATATTGATAATGTAAAATTAAATAATAGTATTGTAATGACCTAAAATTTTCATGTATTTTTGCAAATATATGGGAATTTTACGAGTCCAAAAAAATTGATAGTGCGTGATTTCGAGGCCCATTATGCCAAGAATAAATTTCTTAACATTATTTATGTTTGTTCAGTAAATGTGTGAGCGGGTTTTTTTATCTTTTGAACCATTGCTATGAATTATAATCTGAGGGCACCGTTGAACTCGCAGTGACAGTTTTCGCTTAAGGAGACCTTCAACTCGACTGTAGTAGGTTGAGGTTGAAATACATTTTTTGTGTTTTTCATTAAAGAATTAAAAAAATAATAATGTTAACATTTTTATTTTTTGTGGAAACCCCTTAACATGGTTTATGGTGGTGGGGACAACTCGAGCCTAAAATTCTCATGTAGATGTTTAGACGTCAGGACCTATTGAACTAACCCCCAATTTGAATTTAGGGGCAGGGACCATCTGAACCATCTTAATTGGGTAGCAACCTCTCAACTCCCCCATTAAACCTTTCCTCCCATTAATTGTATCCAATTAATTATGCCAACGTGGTACAATTAATTATTCCAACAATTAATTTTTCCAATAATTAATTGTGCCAACCTTTTAATTTGTTAAACATAATTTAACAAGGGGGATATTTTCACATTTGGTGGAATTAGGAGAGGAGAACCTTTTGGAGGATTACTCTCTCCAATGAAGAAAGTGTTCTCCAATGAAGAAAGCACTCCCCAATGAAGAAGACTCACGCCGAGGAGGAACGTCTTCAATGACAATGAACCAACGGTCGAGGAAATGTCGACCTCACAGACATCCATCTTTCCGTAATGACTTCTTCTGTTTCCTCGTGACCTCCGTCAAAAAATCTCCGACGTAGCATTTTAATTATGTGTGATTATTGTTTCCCATGTTCGTCTCTTCTAAAACAATGAACGCGGATCAACTCTATAACTAGTTGATCTGCAGATGATTTCTTTTGCGGATTTGGGAATAATCAATTGAGGGAGGTTTTATGGTTTGACGTTATTTATTCATGTTTTTGTTGAGCCGCTTGCTATTAATCTAATAAAGAGGGTGTGGGCCCAACGAGGCCAGGCCGGGACCCGCACACCGGGCCGGACCAGACCTAACAGGCAGGGTCAACTCGAATCGGGTCGGGTCGGGCTAGGCTGGGTTTGGTCGGACCAGACCAAGGCCAACATTGAACTTTTCGCTCTATCGGTCATAACATTGGCACTGGGAATCCATTTGACGAACCGTTAGTGGCGCTGGAATCCTTGGAGCCCGACGGTCCCTTTGATTATACCTCGATATAGATTTGGAAAAAGTTGGAGTATGGTCGGGTTGGATCGATCACGAATCCCAACGGGCCCTCATGACAAAAAGGATAATAACATAAAAATAGGGCATCCGATTGATTCACTATTTTTTGTGTTGAGGCCCCTATGACATGGCAGTCCTTTGAATTACATCTTCGTGGGACTTCATGGAAATTGGAGTATCGACCAGTGTCATGAAGAGCGTTGTAACTCAGAGAAGAGCAAGATTAGTGCGGGAACCCAGAAGCTGGATGTGATTTGAAGAATTAATAACGATCATGTGTGGGTCAGAACTGAGCGATCATATGGGGGTCTGCACCGAGTGATCCTATGTGGGTCAACACTATGCGATCCTCTGTGGGTCAGCACCTAGTGATCCTCTGTGGGTCAGCACTGAGCGATCTTGTGTGGGTCAGCACCTAGCTATCCTGTGTTGGTCAGCACTGAGCGATCCTGTGTAGGTCAGCACCTAGTGATCCAATGTGGATCAGTACCGAGTGATCCTATTTGGTCATCAATAGATCCTCTTAACAGAATAATATGATATAGCCTTTGACTAATCATCTATACTTCTATACATAAATTTTACCTTGTGTGAGTAGAGTCTGTACCATGTGGTACATTCCTTCATGATAATACCTTGGTGGTATTATTATGTGTGGACTACCTATCTAGTACAAACCATCGTGGTATTGGTTCCTTTGAGGAATAGTTGATATTTGGGAATTGAGTTGGACTCTGTGTTTTCATCATGATTGAGATTGGTATATTTGATAACTTAGGTATATGTATGGGCATATACCTAAATAGGGTTTTCATTTGATTTCATGCCTTGTGGTTTATCCTTGGTGGATTTTGTGAGACCTTGAGGGTCTCGGGGTCCCTACTGAGTATCGTTATACTCACACCTACATGAGATATGCCCGCACCCTGTTGGGTTTGGTGCAGACGAAAGACAATGTTGATTAAGGCTAAGGGGACCAGGGCAAGATGGGGCCCATAGGTGGACCATACGTCGTGCCGGTACGCAGAGGAGATGGGAAAACATGGAGTGATGATGAGTCTATATGTACCTACCCATCAGGTAGGAACCTCGGAGGAGGACCCAGTAGCATATTTTCTTTTTCTTCAGTTGTATAGTATTGAAGTTGTACTTGTACTAATACTATTGGGCATGTATTCCAACCCATTTTTACTTTAAGCAGTGTTTTTACTATAAAATTATCTTGTGTTCGTATTTTTTTGTTTTCTTGGTTGCGTGTGTTTACAGGTTAAAAAGGCAATGCCTTCATGGTTATAGGGAATATTCCTTTTGGTGCTAGTCTCTAGCCACTAGCCTATGGAAGGCATGCTTGGGGTAGTCACGGCATAGGCCCTGAGGGACCTTTCATGACAAATTGGTATCAGAGGAGTCGGTTCTACAATGTAGAACAAAATACTCTGATCATTTTTTTAAATGGAAATAGTGTTATGTTTACTGGGTGTGGCTATCAGTTTTGGGAATCCAATGTTGATGCAGTGGCTGACGTATGAAAACACCAAGACCCTGACTTCTGATCTCAAAACTAGTGCATGAAAACACTGATTTTGTGTGTGTTTTGAAGAGTTTTATTTGTGATCTATTATATTTAGCTCACCAGGTATAACTTTTGACCATGGAGCACCTGATTCTTTTTAGGATACGTCCTTGTTGATAGCTAGCTAGGGTTCTGGATATAGTACGCACTGATAGCCCACTGAGTGACAAAGCCTCGCTGTAAGGCCCTCTTCCAGTAGAAGGACCAGTGGAGGAACAAATTGTACCATTACCCATTGGGCCACTGATTCCACTAACCCCTACAGTAAATGGTGCACATTGTTTGAGCGTGTTTCATGGGTCCCAGCACTAGAGGCCACCAAGGTTTAGGGGAGAGATGGACCCACATGTGGCTGAGGATTGGTTAGAGGACATGGTGATAGTCTTCTGACTAGTAGAGACACCATTTGATCTCATGGTGATCCTTGTCGCCAGAATTCTATAAGTTGTAGGAGGAAGATGGAAATGCATGATGCTCCAGGATCACGATGAGGTGACACTTCTCTATGAAGACTTCAAGAGCCTGTTTCGGGCAGAGTTTGTTATAGAGACTCTTCACATAGTGTTCATACAAGAGATACTTCATTTGCAACACAACATCATGAATATGGCTCAGTACTCAGCGACGTTCACTGACCTCCCACGCTACTCCACAAATATTGTGTGGGACCTATTATTCAGGGCCCAACCTTTTAGTATGTACTCAGAAGGGAGATTAGGACATTGATGTTTTCTCTTCGCATCCTGACGCAGGTGGGGGTATTAGAGAGATGCCTCTTAGTGGATATATTCCTTACTAATATGTCACCAGTAGCGTGACCCACCCCCAGTCATCCCATAGTAAAGTCTTCTGAAACTGGTTGTAGACAGATGTCGTAGAGGTCTAAGAGGAACCGACCTACTGGTGGGCGACTGTAAGATTCAGGGTTGGTTGTGTGGGGCAGCTGAGGTAGAGCTTGTCATGCCCGGAGTGGGTAATGTTACGCATGTGGCGGGCATGGTCACATGGCTCATGATTGTTCGGCCCACCATACGGATGATCAAAATATGATTGAAGGACCGCCCAGGCAAAGGCAAAGGTTCGACCGAGGAGGTCTGTAGGTAGCAGTATGACGTGGCAGAGGATCTGGCCATGTAGCTGGAGGTGGGGGATGAATCAAGATTTCACGGCCAGCACCACCATGTTGTCCACCCCGACCATAGGGAGTAGGAGGATAGGGGCGAGCTCGTCTCTAGGCCGCTGAGGCCTACGATCATGGTGCCTCGAAGATGATACGAGGTACACTATATGTCTACTCCACCTTAGGTTTAGTGCTTATAGACACATGTTTTAGTCATTCTTATATTGCCACTACCTTCGTTCGGAGATCAGAGATTCTTATGGAGCCATTGGCTCAATCCATATAGATAAAGACTCCTACAAGGGAGTATTCATTGATTACTCATTGGTGTCGGTAGTGCGAGATTACTCTAAGAGGGAAGAGCTTCGGCTGGGATCTTCTAGTAGCAGCATCGAGGCCTTATGACGTCATCTTGGGTATGTATTGGTTATCTAGAGTCCATGTTCATATTGACTATTTAAGGTGAAATGTTTGGTGTGACCCCACGTATGGGTCCAGTTTTACCTTCACCACTATGAAGGGAGACTTTGTAGCATAGGGTGGTCTTACCCGAAGGATAGTGTAGTTGATCACTCATCAGTTGGCTAGCCTTACCCTCGGAGCAGTTGATGTAGAGAGTCTGTGTTATCCTATAGTGGTGGATTAGTATGGATATGTCTTTTCGGATGAGGTTTCGGGTATACCTCCTCGTATAGAGGTGGAACTTTACATTTACATGTACCTTGAGACGTCACTGATATCTATACCAGCGTATCAAATGGTTCTCACAGAGCTTCATGAGCTATGGGTATAGATAGAAGACATACATGTAAAAGGGTTCATTCAGTCCAGTGTATCTTTGTGGGAAGCCTTGATTTTGGTCACCAAGAAGGCGGATCGAAGCTTGAGACTTTGTGTTGACTATCAGCGCCTGAACTTGGTGACCGTGAAGAACAAGTACACACATCTAAAGATAGAAGACCTCTTTGATCAGCTGAAGGGAGAACGGTGGTTCTTGAAGATAGACCTCATATCAGGATATCACCAACTCAGAGTATGAGAAGAGGATGTGAAAAAAATTAATTTTAGATGTCAATATGACCATTAAGGGTTCATTGTTATGTCATTAGAATTAACCAATGCACTATTAGTGTTCATGGGACTCATGAACATGATATTTCAGCCATACCTTGCTCGCTTTATAGTATTATTCATCGATGACAATCTGATCTACTCTACTACTGAGCAGAATCATGCCTATTATTTTCAGGTAGTGCTGGATATACTTTGAGAGCACTAGCATTATAGTGAGCTCCCAAAGTTCCAGTTTTGTATATGAGAATTTCACATTCTCAGACACGTCATCTCAGAGGATGGAGTTCCAGTGGATCCAGTGAAGATTGAAGTGGTACTTTCTTGGGAGCCACCCAAGAGTGAGATGGAGATACAGAGTCGTTTGGGTTTGGCCGGATACTACTACAGATATGTGCCAGATTTCTCCAGTGTTTCAGCACCTTTATCAGCTTTGACAAAGAAGGATAAACCCTTCATGTGGTCAGAGAGATGCCAGTAGTGTTTTCAAGATCTCAGGCAGAGGCTGAAAAGTGCCCCTATCATGAGGCTTCCAGAGGAGAGCGTATGGTACGTAGTCTACTATGAAAAAATCAGGGAACAGACTCAGATGTGTCTAGATGTAAGAGAGAGAAGTTATCATAAATATTTCTTGATACCTGATATATCATGAGTAGAACTATGCTACCCATGACCTAGAGTTAGCAGCATTGTTCTTCACCTTGATGATGTCGTGACATTATTTTATGGGTGAGCATTTTATAGTGTAATCTAATCAAAAGAGTCTCTAGTATATCTTCACTCAGAAGGATTTGAACATGAGAATGTGACATTGTCTTGATTTCTTCCAAGACTACGACCTCGAGATAGTCTATACTCCTTGGTACAGGAACATTGTAGAGGATGCACTCAGGTGGAGATCTGGTATATAGCTGCTTGGTGAGGCGATGATGAAATTGGCCACTTTGCAGATATCCTGTGTGGATCGGGATGGAGCAGGTTTTCTTCAATCTCGTACAGTCACTCCCCCAATTCATCAATGAGTAAGGGAGGTGGAGTGCAGGGACACTAACTGTGAAACTTGAGGTGCTCATATATCCATATGACATGAACCTAATAGATTTTCTGATTGTGGGGAGCATGCCATCCTCTTCAAGGGATGTGCCATTGTACCATTTTCACTCCAGGAAGAAGTGTTGAGGGATTTCCACACATCCCCAATGTTGGTACATCCAGGAGAGGTGAAGATATACCAAGATATCTGACGAAATCACTGGTTGCTGGGAATGATGAAAATTGTAGCATAGTTTGTCTCCTGGTGCCTCAATTGTCAGCAAGTGAAGGTAGAGCATTAGGTACCCGCAGGCTTGTTTCGGCCTTTATAGGTCCCAAAGTGGAAGTGGGATGGGATATCCATGGACTTCATTACATTAATTCCTTGTAAATTGAGGGTTCATGACTCTATTTGGGTGATCGTCGACCTAATCACCAAGTCGTCGTACTTCATACTGATCAGTGAGCAGGGATCAGAAGAGAGTTTGAGATCCCTCTATGTGTAGAAGATTGTGTTGATACATCGAGTACCCTTAATGATTATCTCCAATTGTGAGGCATGGTTTACTTCCTGACTTTGGAAGGGGTTTAGGAGGCTTTTGGGATGCATCTTCATTTGAGAATCACCTTCCATCCTTCGACAGATGGTCAGGATTGAGCGGACCATTTAGACCCTCTAGGACATGCTACATGCTTGCGTCCTCTACTTCGGTTGTAGTTGGAAAGATCACTATCCTTTGGTTGAGTTTGCCTAAAAAACAGCTATCACTCCACCATTCGGATGACACCTTTTAAGGAGTTGAATGGGTGACCTTGCAGATCAGCTTTGTGGTGTACTATCCTAGGGGAGTCACCACTCATGGGACCAGAGATGGTATGAGCTACAACAGAAAAAGTGCAGATCATCCAGGAGTGGATGAAGACTACATAGAGTAGGACGAAGTCTTATGCTGATAAGAGATAGAGACCTCTGGAGTTCAAGGATGGTGAATACATCTTTGAACGGGTCAAACCCTGATGAGGTTTATAGAGATTTGTCCGAGGTGACAAGTTATCACCGAGGTTCATCGGGCCTTTTCAAGTCCTCGGTAGTGTTTGGTAGGTGGCTTACCACTAAGCTCTTCCCCCACAGTTGCACCGGGTGCATGATGTCTTCCACATATCCCAGCTGAGGAGATACATGCATGACGCATCCCTTGTCATCGACCTCGGTGAGCTGGACATCGACGATGGGTCGACGTTTTCGGAGCTACCAGTTGAGATTGAGGATTGACAGGAGTCGGTATTTAATGTGGGGTTGAAAACTCATGTGCATGTTTGTTGGCATCTTGGTAACCTGTAGGAGAGTACATGAGAGTGGGAGGATCATATTCATTCTCAATACCCCCACTTTTTTCCATGTTTTTTGATGTGGATTTCTGGGATGCAAAGTCCTCAGGTGGGGCGAATGTAAAGACCTAGAATTTCCATTTAATTGTTTTTGAATATATGGAAATTTTACGAGTCTGAAAAATTTGACGGTGCGTGATTCTGAGGCTCAGTGTGCTCGAAATAAATTTCTGAACTTTTTTTGGGTTCGTTTAGTAAACATGAGAGTGGGTTTTTGTAATTATTGAACCGGTGCTCAGAATTAAAATATGAGGGCACCATTGAACACAGAGCGCCCACATTTTTTTAAGGAGACATTCACCTCTACCACAATAGGTCGAGGGTGAAATATAGTTTTTGTGTTTTTCTTGAATGAATGATATAAATAAAAATGTTAACATTTTTATTTTTGTTGTTGAAACTCTTCAACATGGGTTCCGGTGGTGGGGACCACCAGAACATAAACCACCCATGTGGATGTTTAGAGTTAGGGACCAATTGAACTAACCCCCATTTTGATTTTAGGGGCGAGGACCACCGGACCCCTCTTAATGGGGGAGAAACCTCTAAAATCCCCATTAATCATTTCCTCCCATTAATTAGAGACAATTAATTATGCCAATATTGTAAAATTAATTGTACCAACAATTAATTAGGACAACCTTTTAATTTGATAAATTTAAATTAACCAGGAAGATATTTTCACATTTTGATGGAATAAGGATTGGATAATCCTTTGGAGGATTACTCTCTCCAATGAAGAATGTGTTCTCCAAATAAGAACACGATCCTCAAAAAAGAACACTCATGCTAGTGAGGAACATCTTCAAAGACAATGAACCGACGATCGAGGAAACACAGACGTCACCGATGTCTGTCTAACCCTAACGACTTCGTCTATTTCCTCACGACCTTCATCGACTAATCATTGAAGAATGTGTTTAATTATATATGATTATAGTTTCCCATGTTCTTCCCTTCTAATACAAGGAACGCAGATCAAAAATATAACTAGTTAATCCATGAATGATTATTTTTTCAGGTTTGGGAATAAACTATTACGGGAGGTTTTCAGGTTTAACGTTCTTCATTCAGGTTTTTGTTGAGCTGTTTGCTACCGCTCTAACACGGAGGGTGCAAGACAAAAAAACATGGCATGACCCCTCCGTCATTCTCCATGAATAGTGACTTCTTCACGGTGCAAGAGGGAGGCTTTGTGCCACGGTGATGAATGAATGTGGCGACCGACACATAGCCGTCCATGATGAAGGCGATGGCCCCACCACTCCTCACCACTGCACGGCCCTCCGTTGCGCCCCGCGGCCTCACACCCCACATCCCTCCACACCACCCCATGACCTCACTGCCCCGTGGTCCATTACAGTGCCCTGCGGCTCACTGCGACGCCCCGCAACCTCCGTGGCCATCGCGACCCCTGCGGTCTTCACGGCCCCTGTGGCCTCAGCACCCCACGACCCTTACCCCCCACCATGTGGCCCTCTACACCACCCATCATGGTCTGAGCCACCCGGCACGGCCGTACCGGGCCCAGCACGGCTGGGCCAGACCCAGCTGGCCGGGCAGCCCAGGCCGGGTCAGACCAGACACGGACCGACATTGAACTTTTTGTTCTATCGGCCATAACATTGGCACCGAGCATCCGTTTGACGAACTTTCAGTGGTGCAGGAAACCTTGGACTGAGACAATCCGATTGAGTATAACCCACTAGATATTTGGATAATGTTAGAGTATAGTCTGGTTGGACCAATAACATATCCAATAGGGCCCTCGGGACTAAAAGGCTAATAACTTACGGACCATGCGTCCTATTGACGCACCATCTGTTGCGTTGAGACCCCTATGATGTGGATGTATTTTGAGATACTTCATCATGGAACTTAGTGGAATTTGGAGTATCAACTACTGTAATGAGGTGTGGACCCCCCAAAAGATGAGAATGCTTAGTGCAGGAACCCATAAGTTGTCTGTGATGTGAAGAATGAATATCGACCCTATGTGGGTCAGCACCAAGCAATCCAGTGGTGGCCCGCACTGAGCAATCCTATGTGGGTCAGCACCAAGTGATCTTATGTGGTTTAGCACCTGGATATCCTCTAGGGGTTAGCACCAAGAGATCATGTCTGGGTCAGCACCTAGCAATCCTTGGTGGATCAGCACCCAGTGATCCTGTGTGGGTCATCAGCAGAGCCTCTTAACAAAATAAGATAATATAGCCTTCAGCTAATCATTTGTACTTCTGTACAAACGTTATTCCTATTGTGAACTTAGTCTGTACCTTGTGGTACATTCCTTTGTGTTAATACCTTGGTTGTATTATTCTTTGTGGCATATGTGTCTAGTACTTACCTTCGTGGTATTCCTTCCTTTGTGGAACAGTTGAGATTTGGGATTTGATTTGGACTCTATGTTCTCCTCATGATTGAGATAGGTGTACTTGATAACAAAGGTATATGTATGGTCATATACATTAGTAGGGTTTTTAATTGATTTGATGCTTTTTTCTTTATCCTTGGTGGATTTTGTGAGATCTTGAGGGTATCATGGTACAAATTGAGTATCGTTATACTCACCTCTACACAGGCTATGCCCACACCTTATTATGTTAGGTGAAAATGACATACAATAATGATCGAGGCTGAGGGTACCAGGGAGACATGGGGCCCGGAGGTAGACCATAAGGCGTGATGGTACGTAGAGGAGACGTGCGGGCATGGAGTGTTGAGTAGGTGATATGTACCTACCCTTCAGATAGGAACCTCGAAGGACGACACAGTAGCTATCTTTCTTTTTCTTCAGTTGTATTGTATTTTAGTTGTACTTTTACTATTAATGTTTGTCTTGTATTCCCGCCCATTTTTTACATTCATCATTCTTTTTTTACAGTTGAATTGTGTTCGTATCAAGTTGTGTGTTTGGTTTCATGTGTGTACAGGTTATAAAGGAAATCCCTTCCCAGTTATAGGGAATATGCCTTTCGGTGCTAGTCTCTAGCCCATGACCTATTGATGTCTGGCTTGGGGTGGTCACAACACAAGCCCCTGGGGACGGGTCGTGATAAGTATGTTTTCATTTTATGAAGAAGAAGTAAATTTATTATATTAGAAATTTATATTAATTACCGATCGATTTTTTCAGATTATTAATTTGAAATTCTTCATAACATTTTATCAAATAATGGTATCCCTAAATTACTAGATTCAAAATTTTGTTCCATATATTTATTATTTTAGAAATAATTGTTAAACTAATATTCTTATATCATGTAATGAAATCACCACAATTACAAAAGTCTATGGATGGATTTTAACTATCTAACCACTTTAACTCATGGTTATATGACCTATTGAGTAGATTCTCATACGATGTAAAGAATTAAATGGCACTACTAAATGATTTTCCTCTAATATTCCAATAATATAGCTTTGACTATTACATTTATTCTAATATTGGATAATTCTACAAATAATTATCATATGAAATCTCAGTACAAAGAAACCTAGAAAGTAAGAAATACCGTAAACTATGGATGAAGAGTACATTAATCTATCAGTTTTGTCCAAATTCACATGATTGAAGGAGTTTAATGACATAATAATTTCATTGAGTGATTTGTTAATTTATCTTAGAAAATGAAATCCTTTATTATCTATCATAGAGGTTTTACTTGGTCACACTCACTACATAATTATTCATTGTATAGAAAATTATCTTGACACATGTTAATATTATCTCTTTAGTCTTGTTCATTACTATACTATGTGATCACACTTGGTAAATAAAATTAAAAAAATAAAAAACCAAAAATATGAAAAAATAAATAAATATTAAATGATCTTGAGTAATTAAATATTGACTAA
Source organism: Viscum album (assembly GCA_963277665.1). NCBI lineage: Eukaryota > Viridiplantae > Streptophyta > Magnoliopsida > Santalales > Viscaceae > Viscum > Viscum album. The sequence continues at coordinate 939,912,946 of OY728153.1, forward strand.
TCCTTGATGAAAATAATTTATTAATAGATAAACTATGAGAATACCTTGATTTGATACCAGACTATAATTGCAGCACCCATAACTCCCATGCACATCACATTTATAGTTTATGTTGGCATTCAAAACAAACTACTTAACTGAATACTCTTATAATCATTATAATATATACCCACATGCAGGTAAGTGGAACTTATGGTAAGAAATTACAATTTATCACTTAAAAATGGGAATAAATCCCCTTATACACTTTAAATAAGGATGGATTATATAAAAAGTATCTAAATAAATAAATTATTATTTGTTAAAAAAAGATAAATAATTAAATAAAAATTAAAATAAATAAAAAATGTGAGGGCCAGTCTAGGGTCATGATCGGTCAATATGCAATTACGTTACATAATAAAAATTAGTTTTTTAAAATTAAACTCAAGATAATTTTAAATTCATTAACTTGTATAAAAATAATTTTAAATAATTAAAAATACATCCAATGATACTCTAAATAATTTTATTAAATTCTAGAAAATTAAATTTAAATATTTATTTTTTTCTCATATTTTGGGTGTATTTTTTCCAAAATAATATCCTCAAACATTTTCATAGATTTTAGCGAGAATGAAGGACTAGGTAGGACTGAAGGATCCAACAAGACTCATCTATACTAACTCTTCTTAGACCGATTCTAGTTGTGGCGTCTGATTAATAGGGTATATATATATAATACATATTCATATATATTTAGTATTTTATAATATGAAATTTATTTAATATATATTAATATATAGTATATAATATATAATTTATATACAATATATATATATATGTTTGTGTAATATGGTATCACCATTAATAATGTGGTGGCCAACACCCCCTCCCAATAAATGAGGAGGGACAATATTTCCAAGCCCATGGGTGTAGGGAAAACAATATTTTTTAAATAAAAATATCTCTCCACTTAAAATGATATCCTTACCTGTTATATATTTATTAATATTTGTAATTTATTTTAGTCTTTCATGAAACTAATTATATCCAATAAACTGCCCCAGTGGGATTCTAGTACAACATTCAAACCCACAATGTGACCACTTCATTCATTGACAAAAAATCCATTAGATAGGTAGGCACTAAACTGTAATAAAAACTATCCCTTAATTCCAATAATAATTTATATCAAAAACCAATCAATTATCAATGAAACAAATCATGGCGATGCTAATCAGACTGAGGAATCATCAATTGCATTTTTATTACATCAAACCCATTTTTTTAAATCATAGAAAAATTAATTGAAATTTTGATGTCCGAAAGAAAATATTTCATTTTACCACTGATACTAAATAATAGAACTCCATTTGTAGTGGAATGTTAAAAAATATGAAAATTATAATTCCATTTTCAGATTCATGATCAAAACACAGAACCCTTTATATCCATTGACAGAATTTCTCAATGTAATGTGTACATTTAAATTTAGTGATGAAGAAAACAATGATGAAAATATAAAATGGGAACATGGTCATTTGAAATCTATTATTAAATTCACTCAACATCAGTGTGTCATGCATCAAAGGAACCAAACTATGAAATCTCATGAGCATATTCATGTGAAATGCAACCCTTGGATCTTAATATTTTGATTCATTGTTCTTATCACGGGATATTGAATTGCTTTTATGACATAACCTCAATCACATGAAGAACAAAGACTTGATTAAGAAGATGATTTCGATTTTACACTATTTTTTATATGATATCTAACTCTTTAACATGATAGATAATAAATGATATCTTAAAATTCATGAAAGTATTAGATTTCTCTATTAATGGATCTAAAGTTGATTTATATTGTTAGGTTATATTTTCCAAAATTTCATTTTGGTTGTTGGAATGAAATAAATGATATGACTCTAATATATGAATGTATTAATTCAGAATATTATTTGGCTTATATTTTGAGCTAGGAAATGGGACATCCTGGGATTCAAAGGCACAGTTAGCATTGAAGAAATATTTGATCAATATAGAAAATATTTATATCACATGCACAATGTTTTCCAAAAAAAGATTAATAACCCATAAACATAAGCTTATATCAAGAATTTTAATTCCACCGTTGAGTTATAAATAATTACTCTAACATATGTATGACAGAATCTATTTTTTCATCGTGCATTTAGCTTATGTTCCATCATGGGTGAAAAATTTAATAAATATAATTATATTTATTAAATTATTTAATTAAATTCATAAACATAATAATACTGAATAAATATGTTACAATGTACAATTTTTAGGGTTAGTCACATAACCTTAAAAATTATGAGTGAGAGATAGAGATAATTGGAATATATCGTGGAAAATGACATAGGATTAGATTGGAATCGAGGATCTGTATGCCTTCAATGTTCAATGATCTTTCCAAAGGAATCAATGCTGAACAGTTATTCATCATCAGTCAATCCAAAAACCATGTAGGATGTTTGATTTATGTGATTCTATCTCATTCCATTATCTGGTTAAAACATGGATCCATTACATGGAAATTAATTAACTTGTTCATCAATAAATAATTTATTTATGATTGGGTAATGTTTTTATTGTTTATATATCTTTTTTATTCTTCTTCTATGTAAACAGATCAACAAAAAAAAAGGAGGAGTTTAATTCCTCAAATTTTTTATTTTAAGGATGTCCCCTTTTTTCACCACACAATCCTCTATGGTATTTTATTTGTCCAATAGTTCAATGAATAATCAGTATTAGATCATTGTGAGATTGTTCACTGGCATAACGATTTTATACCACAAGCATGGATCATGATAGAGAGTGTGATCATGGTGTGGTGAAAATGGATGATTTGAGATGTACTGAATCAATATATGTAACACCATTATTGCTCATTGATATATGGGGGTGGCATAATGTGGCTTCAGATGGCACGATAAGGTATTTTTACAGTGTATTTGAAGCCATGAATTAGATCTACAGTGATAGAAAATTTGACCGACCCAAAATCCATGATTCCTGACATGTTTTTTGGTGGTTATGGTGTTGTAGGATGACATGGAGGAGAACAATGAGATTATATAAAATCCCATATTAGATAACATGTACACACCATATGGAACCTACTCTATTATTCCAGGGATTCTATAAAGAGTGAAATATCATCAAATTGTGTGATATATATGACATCCCATCATAGTAATGATGTATGAATAGCTTGTACCATGGTAGGTTCATAGGCACAAGGAGACCAGGGTACTTGGAAATGATAAGATTACATGGGTAGAGAAGTCCAGTCATACATAGCCAAGAGTACACGGGCATCCACAAGTGTAAATGTATTGGTTCACGGGCATGATCATAAGTACATGGGCACAAAGAATAAGACACTAGATGGTTGTCAATAGACCTAAAATTTTTGTATATTAATTCTTTTATCCAGTGTATTTTGATTTTTACATATTCTATGAGGTGGTGACTCATGGGAAGATCCTAGTTTGGTTGTAAATGTTGTGTACTCCCAAGTTGATTTCGTGTACCACCTTGTAGGTTGTTTGGAGCCCTTGATATTATTAGTTCGGACCTGTATAAGTTGATTGTATTCCATTAGTGCATACCCTTTAGGGTAAAATGTGGCCTTATATCCAAAACTATGTATTGTGATCCCATATGGAGGATGAGTCTCAGATAGAGTTCTTGGTGATCCTCCATGAGACCAATGTTTGATCCTATATCATTCCATATTAAAACCTATTTTGAGTTCATGGAATTGGTGTGACATCCTTGAATAGGGGTTTAACCCCCCATCTATAATTTTTTATTATGAGAGATTATTGTATCATTGGAATATCATTCCCTATATAGATGGTTGATCCAGATTGGGATTTTCGTGCAACTTAGATGTCATGTGTGCAATCCTATATATGAGTATTGACATCGTTAAAGGATAATAAATTTTTCATGTGAGAGGCCCAATGATTATGAGATCTTGCATGAATCTCTCCAGTGATAGAATTGGGTGTAGAGTGTATTATAACAAAATGAGTGTTTCCTAGAATCTTTGAGTAGAATAATGTGGCTAGAAGTTTGTTTGAGATCTCATAGAGGCATAGTGTCCTTATTTAGTATATATAGTTTTTCCCTTCATAATTATACCATTATTATTATATTAAAATAATTCAAGCTATGTGCTTATTTTTTTTGGGTTACCATACATTTTACTGTAATAATAGACCATGAATGGGATCTACCTGAACATTTCAGGTCTTATAGAGACGATGACACATTTTATAATGTCATGTTAGGATAAAGAGATAGTGGAGCATTAATTGAGCTAGATAGATGGAGGTATTTTCAATGTTTCTTCATTTGATAGTAGTACCAACATTCTCATTAGTTTGGAGCCTCAGTAGTTTTTTGTTGAGAGTGTATTGGGGCCCATTATTGAATTCAATACTTTATTTTCATAATCTGATTATGGGGTTATAGATGTATGCATGCATCAGTTTTAATTGGTTTACATTTCATAATTTTATGGGATCAGATATCTGTGAGGGTTTATAGGTACATTAGGATGATGCCTCCAATGTGAGTAACATGTATACCTAACAATGCTCGCCATCCCCTTGCCTTTTGGAGGCTGGCTTGGGTTTTTAAATATGAAAACCCTTATATTTATTACACATTAAATAATGATTCAATAAAAATATTACACATAAACAAACTCTAATGATGGTGGGGTCCAGTGTCTTTGGAAATTATGTCTGTTAAAAAGACCTTCAAATTTGGGAAACAATAATATTATTGATATATTTCCTTACATGATCATATTATTCCATAGTACATAAAACTGCACGAGATAAACTAGGTAAATACATAAAAAATGGGTTATATATAAAGCCTAACAAAAGAATAAACATGACATAACATGAAGAAATTAATTCATGTTATACAATATATATATCAACGAGGTGAAAAAGGAGTGGTGATCATAAACATGAACAGTGAGGAATGATATAGTGTGATAATAATAATGGACACATGGGAAATGTAAATACAACTTAATACACTACATCATAAACATTGTTCAAGGATAAAATCCCTGAAATAAAGATTGAACAAATCTAGTTATTTATTAGGTTTAATCCCTTATCCCAAGGATGATGTATCATGAGACTAAAACATTACCCAATGAATTGTAGCTCCAAATAATTATGGGTTCATCTGACACTTTCAATTCATTCTCTTGAATAAGTGTACCAAATAGATCATAAAATATGGAATAATTGACCATAAATTATATTCCAAGATAACTTAATGTTGATTAAATATATGTATGTACAAAATAACAGAATTATAATTGTGTTAATGTGAACACACTTTATAAGAAATGGGTATGGATATTCACTACATAATAGATTATAATGGAATATCTCAGCGAAATTTTGGAACCATAATTGTTGAATATAAATGTTCATGGAAGGGATTAATTTGATTAAATTGGTAATATCATAAAAGAAAAATAAAATGGATAGTATGGAATATAATGAAGATCATATCCTATCATTTTGAATCAGAGAAAAAATATATAAGTTATTGAAGAACCATGAATAAAGAAGAGGATAGGATCACATACCATGAGAATGTGATTCCAAATTCTGAGGAGGATAGTCTTGAGAGCCTGTGTAACCTTAAGAGAAATAAATAGAACTGACAATAGAGAAAGGGTGTGATGATTGGTTTTTTGGTGAATAAAAATAAGAGTTTTGGAGGGTTTATGTAGGAAAATAGAGGGGAATTATTGATTAATCTAAAACCCAGGTTTCAGAATCTATATAATAGAATAACCAAAACCACTAACTGTAAAAGGTTTTTTTTCAAAAGGATTCATCTATAGATGGTTGGATTTAAAAATTTTATTATCTCAAGGTATGAGAATATTAAAATAATACCCTTTATGATGTCGAGGTGAGTCATGTTTACAAATAAATGATTTAAAAACATTAAAATATACTAGTGGTTTTGGAGGATTCATATAAGCTTTATTAAATAAATTAAATAACTGTAATATTAAATAATACTAGTTAGAAAACATATAGTTGGTCTTTTGTTACTATTATAGTATTCATAACATCATTTTTGGATCATTATGATAACATAACACAAACCATATATTTACACCATATTTATTTTTTGCAAAACAAATCGACTCTATCAAAAAATTATGAAAATTGGTTATTTAATTTTTTTTAATAATTTTGATTCAAATATGATATTTATTTTATCAAAATAACTTTTCAATGTTATTTATATTAATATTTCAATAAAAATCAATTTTTATTGTCAAATTCTATGTTTTTTTAGAATAATAGTTTTTGAACCCTTATAGAACTTACATATTCCTCATAAAATTTATACGATAATTTATATTTAATGTAAATTTTTTAATAATAGTATTATAGTAAAATATTAACTATTTAGAAAATCCATTAATTCATTAATTCATTAATTGAATATGAATAATACCAAAAAAAATTAATTTGTTTTTTATTGTAAAAAAGTCCATAATTATTCAAGAAGTGAAAGTAATAAAATGAAAATATATTAATTTTTCTATAAAATATACATATTCATATTATTTGGGTATTGAAACATTTCCCTTTAATACACCATCCAAATCCAAAATATTATGGTGTTTAACAGTGATACATTCACGGTGTGGTTTGTCATACATTATTTTAGCCCCGATCTCGATGATCTGGTACTTCTACCACAAATGGTTTTCCTCACACATATGTTGTTAGATCTCATCTTGGTCATGGTCACGGGAAAAGAATAGTGATGTTTTCTCTATTGGAAGCTCTAGAAAATGGGATTCATAGGTTATGATCGTACTAGTTGAGGCCACCACTTCCTTTATCTATTTTAATTGTATTTATTAAAAACTGATATTTATACAAATAATAAGATCACTCTTTAATGGATATATTAGAAATGGTAATTATGATAAATGGTATTTTCAATATAATAGGATATAATAAAACCTAATATGTTCATGTGTTTTCTATAGCCATAATATATTTAATTAAATCAAAATGGAATATTTATTTATAAAATTTTTGGAGGTTACAATCGTACCCCCTTCAAGAATTTCACTATCAAAATTTTAATTCTAGACACTAAGATAGATGAGGGTATTTTTGTTTAATCACTTCCTCTAGTTCCTCTATCACATCTACAAATTTTTAATTTCTCTACAGAACATTTGACCAAGTGAATTTTCATATTATGTAGAACATTATATTAATGATATAATATATTCACTGGATGCTCCTCATATGAGAGATCATTCTACAAAGTTACCACCATGGGATTGAGTAAATTTGTGGGGTATAGTTTGTAATTCCTTAAGAGTGATACGTAGAATAACTCAAGTACTTGAGATAGGATCGGTGGAGTACTAGTTTGTAAGCCATTTCTCTTATTCATTAAATTATCTCAACGGGTTTGATGTATCTTCGACTAAGCATTCACTTCTTCTTAAATCTCATGAATTTCGTATATGGAGATATGTGAAGAAATACCTTCCCACCAATGTCAAACTCTAGGTCTCATCGAGGATTGTTATCATTTTTTAATATTTGAGTAAAATTGAGGTGATGGTGAATGGTCTGGACCTTTTCTACCAATTCATATACCATTTCATGAGATATCAGTTCATATTCCTCAACTTCATCCCAGCATGCAGGTGTTCTGTATCTCTTCCCACAAAATAATTTATAGGGAGCCATATATATTCTTGAGTATAAACTATTATAGTATTAGAACATGACCAGAAGAATATGTTGATTCCATCCACATTTGATTTCAATTGAATATTCTATCAATATGTATTTGAGTTTCTGGATAGTCAACTCAGATGGGTCATCTTTTTTAGGATGATAAGCTATGATGAAGTTCAAATCACTATTTAAATAATGATAAGGCTCTTCCAGAACATATAAGTGAATATTGAATATTGATTAGATAAAATAGATAGTGGTGTTCCATAAAGACTCACCACTTCTCTTATGTATAACCTTCCATGTTTATTGAGGGAGAGGTCCTAACAAATTTTGATGATTTGATCAAACATTGTAAGATGTTCCACCACAACCCATATTGCATTATTTACTATTAATTGTTTTGTATTAATAGTGAAAAATTCCATGGTGTTGTTTTCCCATTCTCATGTAGGTATGGGTAACGTTTTTATCAACCCCTTATATTTTTACCTTTCCGATTTCACTTGTTGACATACAAGACATCTTGTTCTGTATTAACTAATATCCTTATTCATATTGTCCCAACAATAGTTATATTAAATATCACAATACATCTTTTTTACATTCCAAATTGATTGAGAATGTCGAGCTATGTGAGTCATCCAACAATATGTTCTCTAACTCTATATGTTATGGTACACATAGTCTTGAACCAAGTCTTACAAATACTTCTTCATTAATATTTAATTCCAAGGATGTCCTTTTTCTATAGATTCCACTTTCTTATAAATTTCCATATAATAACTTTAAGAATTCGTTATCTTCTCCGAAATGGATATTTGAGAAATTAATTGTGAAAGTATTTACAATGTTCCTTCCTTTAGTATTCCCATGTCTATCCTTTTAATGTCTAAGAATACCATATCCTTCTCAATTATCACCAGTGAAAAATTTTAGGAAACTTTTTAACATAGAGAGTCTTACAGCTTATTTTCATTCCATAAGTTTTGGTAGATTTAGAATTCATAATCCTTAATCTGATATAACCATATCCATTGGAGTATATTCAACTTTTGTGTTTGAATCTATATTTTGGGTTCTTTTGATCAGTATATATTTCACTCTTATCCCCTAAGATGTAATAACACTAGATTTTGTTATCCAAAGATCACTACATCTAACTCTATATCATGCGTTGGGAAGTTCAATTCATGAACTGTAAATTCCTGTGAATAATATGCTATCACTATGAACTTTTCATTAATAAACAACCAAATACCGTTTTCAAATCATCAATGAAAACAATAAAAATATCCCCATTCATCGGTAGTGTGAGCACCAATGTAGTGATAAGACTATTTTTCAACTCCTTGAAGATCCCTTTGTTGTCATAATTCTAAAACAACAAACTTCTTTTCACGTAATCAGGGATAAATGGTTTTATAATCCTAAGAAATTTCTCACAAATTCATGATATTACCAAGATAATCTAAGGAAGCTATGTATTTATGTCTATGTTCTTTTCCTTGACTATACTTCAATTCCTTATCCCTTTTAAGTGTCCACAAATTTTTCCTTTTATTATAATAATATAACCTTATAACGATACATCCTTTATCTAGAACTCACTTTTTCAATATTTTCATAATGATTATCTATTCGTAAGGTTTTCAGAATATTACTAAAATGTTCATCATGATCATCCATTTTTTTATATTATAGTATCATCTATAAATAATACCACCCATTTAGTGAGGTAACCTATAAAGACTATATTCATAAATTATATGAGGATTTATGTATAATTAGTGAGTCTTAATGAAATTACTATGAAGTCATAGTGCCCGTACCTTATATAGAAAGTGCCCATGGGGATATTATCCTTCTTTATCCTTAAATGATATTATCATGACCAATGATCCACCTTATATAAGTATTGTACTCCATGTAGCTGATAAATAATTACAACAAAGCATGTTAGAGGATACTAGTTTTAGATGGTAATATTATTGAGCTCATGATAATTAGTGATGAAGAAGCATTGACCAATACATCTTTGGAAAAAATTGGACTGGTAAACCCCATGGTGAAACATATGGTTGTATAGACCCTTCTTTCAGATTCTATTGTAGTTATTTATTCAACTCTATAACATCCACAATATCCATTAAAAATAGATTCTTGGATAAAGGTTACACCCTAGGGATGTGCTTGATTGAAAATTAAATCTCTCACATAGGATAAAGACCAAGATTTCATTGGGAAACACATCATTGTATTACCTCAAAATGGTCAAGCCTTTACGGATGAAATTTTCCTTAGACTCAATCATTTGATCTAGATACACTTTCTCATAAGGAAATAAAATCCATGCATGAGATGTTGGTACTAAAGAAGAGTCATCCATCTATTTGAATTTCTTCCAAATTATAGGATGATTTTCAATATGGACATTGATTTCCTCCACACAACAATTTATGTTATCTAAATATAGGTAAATACAATCCATGTATAGAACAATTTCATATTACAAATATAATAGTATGATAAGTTGTCTTGGGAAGTTTACCAAAAAAAATTTGATAGGGGAAGAGCTATATACTTGGGATGCAGTAATTAACCCCATTTACCTTTTCCCCAAATGGATTTCCTACATTATTTGTGGTGGTGTTTCAATAGTTATACTAAACATTCATAATATGATTAAATTTATAGAAAAAACTAAAAATTTGTGCTTCTATTCTTGAATAAATACCTAGCATACTAATCAACACCTAATTGTTGAGGTTCACCTCAGTAGTTTTAATGTAAAAAACTTTACCCTTACTAACATAGAGGTGGTTTATTTTATCTGAATTTGCTTGGCTTAGCGAATTGGATTAAAAATTTTACAGGTTTATTTCAGTTGAAATAATGAAAAATGAATTAACGGTTACTAAAGTATTACTGTCCTCCATGAAATTTATGGGATTGTCCCATCATAAATTTCAATCTTGGTATCCTCCTTCCCATACATAGATCATTTCCTTATTTGAATATTGAAATTTCTAGGATTATTTTTCACACACGTATGAAAAGTGGGATGTGGGAATTTATTATAATTATTATATATCTTAATTGAACATCAAGAATTAAAATCCATATTCCACTTCTTATCCATTTGATACCATTGAGATTTTCTGATCACTATTTGGACATTGAGGGAACATCATGAAATTTCTTCATAGGGATCAAAGTCTCAGATCTCTAGGGATTTTCATAGACTAATTGTTTTCTGACCAAGAAGAGATCAACTTCTCATTATGGGCTATTATAAAAGATAGAGGTGTATCTTGAAATTCCTGTGAAGATTTATCGGTTCTCCATCATAGATTCATTGTTTTCTTACTTTAGAAAAATTAGACCCATTACATTTTATGTTTAAGAGTTTGAGGAATATTTTTATCATGAAACATGTTCCATAATTCATTTCACTATAACACTTCAATCTCATCTTAGGATTCAAAATCTTGACTGATGTACACCACTAATTTGTTTCCCCCAACATTTTAAAATATTTTGTAGAACCTTCTCCTACTCAGATCAATTAGTGATAAATAAGTCCTTATGATTGGAGTTGATACAATTTTATAAGATTATATATTCGGGTGATCCATTGAAATTATGAGGCCTTTTATCATATAAAGGTATAAATTGAAAATTGTTCATTCTTTGGGAGAATTGGGAGATTTTTTAATCCAGGATTATATTTATGAGTTGATTCAAATGAGAGTTTATCACCATAATGTTTTATATTCCATATTCTATCATCTTGGGAATCTATTTTTGGCAGTCATCACATTTCCCTTCACATTCATTTTTTTTCGATTCCTACTAGTTTTTCTACATTTTCTAGAATGAAGAGAAATTTTGGGATGTGTATTTTTAAACTCTTAATCACATAAATGGGAATACAATGAAAATAAAGATATTTCTTATAAATGAAATTTATTTCCTAACATATGAATTTCTAGGATTGAATATATGTTACCCATGTTCTATTTCCTAACATATACTCTAATTGGAATTTTGGTCCCATTAATAATGGTTCACCATGAGCTTCTAAATTAAATGAATCGTTACCTTGAATATTATCAATCTATGTGTATTTCTAAGACCATTATCATTCACCTGTTTATGGTATAGTATTCCTCAACGCGGTGTTTGTTTGTTTTACACCAATGCACATCATTTCTAGATCTACATATAGTTGTTCAATCTATACAAGTATGTATTTTAATGATAAACCACTTACTCAATTCTTTACAAAAATTAATGGATGTTTTATTATACATAGTTTTATCCCAATTTCTTTTTCATTATTTTTAAAATATATTTATCACAAAATAACTAAATTTCTCACTCATACCAACTATGACAAACCAACTCTTTATTATACACAAATTGAATATTTTTTAAATAAAATCACACAGAATTGAATTTTGAAGATTTTTTAATTATAGGTTATTTCAAAATTAGGAACCGTACAAAACAATATAAAACATGGGATCCGACAAATTTTTTTGGAAATTTCCTTGAAATACCCATATTATTCCATTGTACATATATCTATATGAGATAACCATGGAACATACACAAGAAAAGGGTGAGATATAAAGAAAAATAAGGGAATAAACATTGAATAACAGGAATAATGTAAATCATGTTATAAAATATTCATATCAATGAGTAATAAAATGAGTGGTATATATAAATATAAACAATGAGGCATGATATTTCATGATAATCATAAAGGCATCATGGGAAATGTGGCCAAAAATTAAAACATTGCACAAAAAGCATAGGTCAATGATAACTTCCCTGAATTCAAGATTGAAAAATCCACATGATGGATTTGTTTCACTCTCTAATCACTTTTATTACATCTTGTGAGACTAAATCATAACCCAATTAATTGGATCACTATATAATTCCAGGTGCATCCATTAGTTATTTTCATTCTCATCCTTAATTATTCCACATAATTCATAAAACATTGAATCACTTATCTCAAAATTTTATTCCATGATCAAAGATTGTGGAATAAATAAATGTAATCCCCAAATCAAGTATGTATAGGTGCATTAATTTGAACACCCATGATTAGAAATGGGTAGTGGTATTCTCTACATAATTGATTGGGATGGAAATAAAATTTTGAAATTTTGACTGCATGACAAAGTCATATAAAGGATCTTGGATGTGATTAATGAGAGTAAAGGAGGATTATAATAATTTATAAATAAAATTTAATGTATGGTATAATTGGGAGAACTTATCCGATAATTATTAAATGGATATAAAAGATATTTGATAATTAGGAAACTTGAATAAAGAGGAGAAGGGAGGAATCTCTATCCTTGAGAGTGTGGTTCAAAATAGTAGGGAAGAAATTATTAAGAGATTGGGATAACCTAGTGATAAATCTATTGAGAGGAGTAAAGACTAAGGATGTTTTAAAAGGTTTTTGGGGGAAGATAAATGGCAGAATAGGTTGGATTATGCAGAAAAATAAATGGAAATTTGTAATTATTTTTCAACTTAGGTTTTGGGATCCCTAAAAAAACCAAAACCAGAAACCTTACCATGGGTTGTGCATATGTTTTCTTTCTTATAGGGGTTTTTTCATTATTTTATTACTATATGGGATGAAATAAATGAAATAATACCCTTTTGGATTTATAGGTGAGTCATGTTTGTAATGAAATTATTTTAAAACATTAAAATAATTAAATGGTTTTGAGGATTCATAAATACTTTACATGATTAATCAAATGACTATAATATTACATTATTTTTTATGAAAAAAATATATTTGGTCATCTATGAACATTATAGAATTTATTATATCATTTCGAAGTCATTACGATGTCATAATTCACATTGTATATTCATATAGAGTTTAATTTTTTCACAAAAATTTGATTGTCATAGAAAATTATGATAAATACACCATTTGATAATTTCAAAATTCTAAATAAATAAAATATTATTTATTTTATGGAAATAATTTTTTAAATAATTTAATTTTCCCCTTTAAAATAATATTGAACATTTTTTTAGTAATGTTGTGGTTTTTAAAGATGAAATTTTTTGAAGCCCTACAAAAATTACATTTGTATTCATAAAAATTATATAATCATATATATTTAATAAAAAAATATTTAATGATAATATTAAAAAATATGTATTTAGAAAATCCACCAATACATAAATTCCTTAATTATATATGAATATTATAGAAAAATATAATTTTTTTATTTTATAATATTAAAAAATCATTTATAGAGTAACAATAATAATATGGAAATATAATAATTATTATATAAAATTTAGAAATTAATATAATTAATTTCATGATATATAGCCCATTAATACACCAAAAAACTCCCTAAGAGTGAGGTTCACGATGGTGATACTTCTATTGGGTGGTTCGATATACATTGTTTGGATCACGTTATCGATGAGGTTGAACATCTCTCAAAATTGGTTTTAATTGTGAATAAGTTGTTAGATCTATTCATTGGCATAGTATAGGGAAAATCTCAATGATGTTACCTCCATTAGCAGAGATGATAAATGTGATTCGTAGGTTACGATCCCCCTTGTGGGGGAAATCACTTCCTTCAGCTCTGTCAATTGGATTTGTTGAAACCCTATATTTATAATAAAAACATGATCAATTTGAAAGGACTATATTATCAATAGTAATGATATATAATGGTGTTTTAAATATGATACGATATAATGAAACCAAATAAGTGAATTTATCATTTCTATACAATTTATATTTAATCAAATCACATGGGGTATTTATATATAAATTATTGGGTCGTTATAGTCTTGGTTTAGGTCATGTAAAGATGGGATGAGATAAGGTTGTATTAGAGGTTCTAGTTCTTTCGTATGGATGGATTCTATGAGATTGGTTTGGTTTTTATGAAAATTATATTAAGTTTATCATGTTCAAAATTTATTTCTTGTAATTTAGTGTTGGTGCAATGGCTGATGTATCCCTATATCAGAACACTGAAGACCATATATTAAACTCGGTATTGTATACATTAGTTTAAGGGAAAACATTGGTACATGCATCATATATGAAAAAATTGTGGTTTTCTTATTCATCTGGTGTCATATCCCAAGATAAATACTTTTATCATAGTATATCTCAATTATTTCAAGATTCCTTTTCAACATAATCACATCAAGAATCATTTATGGGATCAGGAGGATAATCCATCGGTGATTAGAATTTAGTAATGGGGAATGTACTAGATATAGTACCTCTAGGTGGTTTACTAGCTATACCACCACCAATTGAGAAGTAGTAAGCACCGACATTATTTTCTAATGATTCACATTGGCTAATTACGCTATATGGGTTCCAAATGAAGTGACCTAAAATGCTTCGAGGTGATCGAATCCCAAATGTCGCAAAGGAATGGCCAGAGGTAGTCACTCAAGGGCACTTTCTTGTGAGTACACATACAGATCAAATGAAGGTCCTAATGGCGAGTCATCTTTGGGGATCTACTGAGGAATTGGGGAGTTTGGTGGCTCAGTAAAATGAGATGATCACTCACTACTAATTAAACACTTAGTGTCTCTTAATGTAAAATAATAAGTTTCCACATTTCAATTATGATGAATCACTAAGATTCTATAATTATGATATGGAAGCTTGAATATGGTTGATTACTCGATGATTTTTAATGTTATCTCTTTGTAAATAAAGGATACGGTTTGAGATCCATTCTTTCAAGCTTGTAGCATTGGGTTTGACATAAGGCAGTATATCATGGAATCAGGGTTATATCGTTACATTCCCACATTTGAGGGGCTACATAAGAGGGCATTAGTAGTGTAATGATTATAGAAAGAGAATGAGTTGATAGTGGGTTGTTCTAGTGGTAACCGAAGGGATGATACCTTGTTATCCAGTATACGATGATGATCACAAGTATTATATCATGTTATATTCTTTATGAGATGATCTCAAGATGGAGTATTAGTTGAATAGGTTTCTCAATATAGACCTATATAGAATATGGAGAGCTGTTGTTTCTCTTACCATGGTTAGGGAAATATTTCTTGTGATTTTACAACCCAACATAAATATGACTGAGTGATGGTTGAGGGACCTCCCAGTAAGACATAGAGACATTATATTGGAGGTCTGCTTGTTGGTGGATGTGGAAGAGGGTTTAGTAAATTAGAATGAGGTGTTATGATGTTTGACCACAACCCATATGTGTTCTACAAAATGATTATGGATATTGTTGTTAGGGATGAGAAAAACTAAAGTCTATAGAGGCCTATGACCATAAATCATCAGGAATGATATGAGGTATGATATGTTTCTTTTCTATATTAGATAATGTATTTATAGATAGTAGTGTGAATCATTCCTTTCTTTCCACTACTCTAGTAGATGACATAGAGTTTCTGGTTGATCATTTAGGTCAAACATTATTCTTGGTGACTTTGAAAAGAAGTGACTCTGTGATTGGACACTTCTGCCGAAAGTTGGATCTGATATTTAGAGGCGAGGGATTATTATGAGATCTATTTGTAGTAGTGATGACACATTATGATTTAATATTATTTATGAAGTAGTTATAAATAATTCATTCCATGATTGGATGTTTTATGGGTATCATGTGGTGTAACTGTAGTGATAGGATAATGTTTTATTTTTTGGATGAAATGGAATCCCAGATCGAGTAGGGTGGCCTCAAGTATAGAAGAGTGAATCCAATTATTCATCAGTCATCTAGGATGAATTTTAGAGATTTTTATGCTATATGAAAGGAGTTGTATATTGCGGTGACACAGTTTGTGATTGAATTTTGTATTGATTTCCTATTATTACCTCCCCACCAAGAGCTATACATCATCATTGTTAAAAACCATGATATGAAACTGATATCTTCACCAGCATGTCAGATGCCTCTCATATATATTTCTTAGTTTACGGTGCATTTGGTGGTCTTGATAAAAAGGCATTTCTGAGACCTAGTGCTTCCCCCTCAGTGGCCCTGGGGTTTTCACTAAGAATAAAGATGAGAGCATGAGGTTATGTGTGAATTACAGGCTCTTGAACCCGGTTACCCTAAAGAATAAGTATCCAAAAAAGAGGTTTGATGACCTATTCTATTCTTTGAAAGTGTAAATTGAGTTCTTCAAATGTGACCTAAGATTATTCTATCACAAATTGTGAGTACAAAAATAGGATATACCAAATATCATGTAGAGACCCAATGCCTGGCATACATGGAAATTACCTTACTTTTGCGGAATACTTAATACATGACAAAAACAGATGCCCAAAGACCGTATTAGTTTGGTGTCTTTGGAAACTCGGAATGTAATATTCTAATCATGGTGAAAGATCTTCAACACCTCCCATAAATATCTTCCCCTTTTTGGTTTTCATACCTAATACCTTTATATATATCATGTGGAAAAGAAAACATAAAAAGGGTGAGCTCAAATGATCAGTAAGGGTAATGATATATAACATAAAACAATCCATAAACATTTTAATTGAAAAAATGAACATAAAATCTAAACATCAAAATTGTGAGCGAAGACATAAATCATGGAAGTCCGTAAGGCATATATCATAAAGGAACATCAATCATGATAAAATAGCATGGTAATAAAACATGTGATTGTGGAAACCATTAAGCACATGATATGATTTCCATAGTTGCCAAGGCATTACTGCCAAGACCATCTTAGAAGAAAATGTCCCTTTCTGAATTGAGTTCACTCCTCATTTCAGTCTTGTAACACTGAACCCGATTAAATTACTATTCCATCCATGTATATCTCATGAGATATAAATCATTACCCAATGCATTGGAGGTAGATATAGGTCCCACCCATCTCATAATGAAATCATTATTTCATGTGCCATAAAATCATAAATCATACATCATAGCATATCCCATGTAATAGAATGAGATTCTTAAACATCATTCCATCATAACATAATCCATATAAAAAATGGATATCATTTCATCATAAGAAGAATAAAACCGTGTAAATAATGGATACATTTTACTTGAAACATAAACATATTAAATAATGTCATTTTTAGATGGAAAATAGTTTTGATAAAACACTTGAAATGAATTCTTGAGGAAAATATAATTTCTTCTTAAAAATCATTTTCTTTTCAAAAAATTACATGAAATCATAAAAGAAAAGGATTTTGTTGAAAATAATAATAATATATTTTAGAGGAAGCTTCATGAAAATGAGGCATTATGAAACTGTAAAAATCCGTTCACACCGTATAAGTTAAAAATATCATTTTCTGTGTACTTTTGTATGAATAGTCAAAAAGTTTTTTGTATGGTAAAAAAAATAAAGATTCCTTCCATAAAATGGGGTAAAAGTAAAAAATTGGTAAAAAGGCCAACAAACATAAATTATTTTTTTTAGAGAACTGGGACATGGATGATAACAAAAACCCCAGAAAATACTTATGAATAAACAATCTCGTATAAAAAAAGAGATTGGAAAAGTTATCCCTTACCTTAGGTCCAATATGCTTTGTACGTATCTGAAACTCCTATATAATGATATAAATAATGTTCTTTACTTATTATAGAATCATATTCATTGGTATGATATAATATATGGTTCAATTATGACTTTATATTACCCGATCTTTTGTATGTTCCATATTAAAGAATGTGTTTTTGGGTAAAATCGTTTTGTTTATCGTACATGTTTGGACTTGTTGTTATTGATATTATTAATTATATTCTAATTTACATAATTAAAAAATGTAAAACATGATTTATATGTAATATATATTCATCATATACATATATATATATATGATAGATTGTTAAATGGAAGGAAATACACCGTTCTTGGAGACGGTAGGCCGTACGTACACATGAACGCTGTTTTCATTTTTATATTGAATTGAATGGAATTAAGTAGAATAAATACATAAATATATATAAATAAATCCATTATCATTATTATATCATATATTTCATAATTACTTATTATATATACTTTATAATCATTCATGAATGGTTACCATGGAGAATGAATCTCATCGCGTCGTGGAGACGGTAGTCCGTATGTATGTACGAGCGATGATATCATTCCCATGATCGTGGGATTGTTTTGAAGTGTATGTATAATAATTCATAATCAATATAACTTTATAATAATCATATATAGTTATTTATTTTCACCTTTATACACATCCATGTAAGGTGGTGGTCGAAAACAGATTACACCACGACGTGGAGATGGTATTCCGTACGTACGCACGCGCGGTGATTTCGTTTTCCGTAGGATAGATAGAAGGAGAAATAGGGTTGTTTAGTATTTATAATAACATATCAGTGTATAAGTAATACTGATGTTATTATGTTATAATTAGACAAGTAAATAAGAAGTAGTAGTAGAAGAAACAAACTTGAGAGAATGGGAAGAAGATATTACCTCTTCTTCGACGCACCTCCTTTAATCCTCTCTTAAGGAAGTAGAGATGGACATTTGAGATTACCAGAACATCTAGAATGTTTATAGGGAAGTTGAGAAGAGAAATGGGAAGGGGTTTTCCGAGTTTCAAGGCTCAAGAGGGTGTGATGAGAAGAGGGAAGGGGTTCCCTTTTTATAGGGGAGGAGAGGGGCACCTTTGGAAAAACTTAAAATATTATTTTATAATAAAGTCATATTCGGGTTATAATAGCTTCAAATTGATTTATTTCTAATATAAAGTGGTTATGGATCTAAATAATCTCAACCAATAGGTTTTAGACATGTTTAGGTTACTATTTTAACCTCATCATTTACATTTAACTCTAAGTTAAATAATTTAACTTTTACCGTGTCTTTTTTTCTTACACTATATGGTTAATAAAATTACAATAACAAGCCAAACTAACCCCAAGTGGTTTATTATTAACATATATATCCATATCTAATTAATTTGGTCTAACCTTAGATTTTGTGGAATAGAATAACAATTAATAATATAATATTAGTTTTAAAAACTATTTTATGTCAATTTTGACTCTATTAGGTATTTGATTTTTGTGAAAATTATAACAGCATATATAGTTCGAAAAACGTTAATTAAATAAATACTTACATTCCATATTAACCATTAAAATAATTTGGATTCATAACAAGTCTAAAATTACATTTATTTGGGTACTTGTGACATCAATTATGTTAATATTTCATTAACAAGGTAATTACTGCACTATCATTGTGTCATAAATAAGTTAAATTATTTAATGTCTAAAAATTATAAATAAAATACCATTATGTAGGAAATATTTTTATATTTATAATTAATATTTATAGTCTAATTTATCTTATGTATAATCCTATATTAAAAATATTTTAGTTTTTAATCATTGATTTTAACTATTTTAACTCTTCTTTAAATAAAATAATAATAAATTTCCTAATCTAATCCAAGTGGACCTAAAGGGTAATATATTATTCCTAAGGTTGTTTTTGGTCGATTTACAATTATCCAATAGAATTTAGACATGTGTTAGTGTAAAAATAATATCATTTTTACCCTTAATTTCCCTATTTACTTTCTTCCGTGGTAAATAAAAGTAAAACGATACTATTCACCATGAATTATTTTTATCTTATTGAACCACATTTTACTCCTTGATATTAGCCGTGTCTCTCTAATTTTCTAAATTCCACTCATAGAAGCGGTAAAATTATGTTTTATGTAAATTATCAAATTCTCCTAAGCGGTGGATAAAAGACGGTGACATGTTCAATAAAAATTTTATATATCTAAAATTATTATAAAATGTATCCAATGAATTACATAGATTTTATATAGGTATTATGTATCAATTTTGACCTCAAATAAATTTAAATAAAATAAATAATTATTTAAATAAAAATTCTATTTTTTAAATTGTAACCCAGAGTTTTCACTATTCATCAAAAATTGGAGGTTTTCAGAAAAATACCAAAATTTCACCGTATGCTAATTTCGTTATTCCGAATCCAAAAATGAAGTCCATTTTGAATGATAAAAATTATTAAATTTCAAAAATTGGGTATTATTATTCATAATGGCTAGTTCATAATTATATTATAATAATATCTTTTATTAGTGAAACTCGGTATTGCGTACTACAAACATTATCGAGGAAGGTCTTAATTGCGTGTAATGAAAGACAAGTCAGGGATTCATGTAGTGAAAGCTCCGTTTGGTGTTGCGTATTACATAATCAAAACATATTTCATTTATACATTAAAAAAAATCTATACTTAATGTTGCGTCGAATAATTTCCGCAAAACGAACTTGAATTTGTGTGTAACACAAGCCAAGAATATTGTTGTGTATACTTAAAAATAATGCGGTGTTGCGTATAGTACATGTTAATCTTGGTTTTGTGTATAATATATGACATCAAAGAAATTAAAAATAATATATCTCATAAAATCTCGGGGTGTTACATTCTACCCCACTTTAAATAAATTTCGCCCTCGAAATTCATTGGGGTTATAAATGGTTTACTACATGAAAGTTTCTTTCATAGAAACCCACATCATATAATGGAATACTAAAACTTCATTTTAAAAAGGAATGATATAAATGTAACGGTTACCCAGATTAACTCATCACTGAGTTTCCACATAAGAGAACATAGGTGGAAATATAGATGTGGAAGAAAAAATCTAACCGTCATGTTCTGATGGAGGGTGGTAGAGGAAATGGCTATGAAAACGCCAACAATCACAAAGCCATAAATTTTTGATGTTCTAAGGTACCATCTTATTCATCAGATATAAGAGCATTAGGACAACAGTTTTGGTTTTCATGATCATTTTCCTAAAGTTGAATAAATTTTGATTTAAAATCAATACTTACTTGATTTTGGTACAATATCAATGTTGTTTGTGCCTCGAACAATTTCCCCATCATCTCTTAATGAAATGAAGTTAAATTTGTCATTCGTGATGTGTTAGCAGACCATGCGATAGAATGACAGGTCATTCCGTCTGTCTCAACCATAAAGTTAGAAAAAGTTATATACATAAGTTCATCTATGGTGAGATTAATCGGATATGGTTTCAAAATGGACTTATACTTCATCTATGATCCTAATTAATAAAATAAAACTAGTGTCTACTAACTAGGGACTTCCTGTAGGGCAGTGGTAGGCGATAAAGGCTTGTCGTACTTCGGTTGTGGGATCGATTCCCACAACCTTGTCTGACGCGACGGGTTGTCTCCCATCCTATGAGTTTTCCATTTTCTAAAACTATACTATTAAAATATAACAAAAGTTATAGCCTTAAACAATACTATCTGATATCTAACTTAATCTATTCCAATATTTTGGTTTATCATAATTACTTCTGTCCAATCTCATAGTATAAAGATAATGATTACATGAAATGTCATCTACCGAGAATGTGAATACCATAATTTATCATACGATATATCTTGTTGGTCACATTCCAAACATTTTAATACCTTAATCATGTATTCTCGTGAAACATGAATTACCATAGAACCATAGTGAAAACATGAGTTCTATCAAAAGTTAACTCTTTTCACATACCAAAATTCCAATAATTCTATATACTCAAACCATGATATCACTTAGACCTTATAACAATCATGAGCTCATGAATACTATCAAACACCTCATTATCTCATTATCCCTTAATTATGTGCATATCATCTAGTTTCCAAATATATCTGAATAACCTGTCATGGTTACCAGTACCATTCAATATATACTTTCAAATACTCTAGGAAAAACAATAGTGTAACAATCCTTAGATGTGTATTTATTCTATAGTACCATTACCTATACAACATTACTCTTGATAAACATAAATCATTCCACTACCTTCTTAAACCATTGACTAAGATTCAACAATTCTTTCATCCCACATATCATTTTTAGTCTCTTCATCATCATCGACATAAATACTACCCATACGACCATGCTGATTCTGTTTATGAGATTATACCTTAGGACATTCGTTTTCATAAGGCCCATACATTTCACATTTAAAACATTTAATCGTTGTTGATGTCGTAGCAATACCATTATCCTTTTACATGGTGTTAACTGAACCTTTTCCTTTGCATATACTGGCTTTGTGTCCTTCTTTTCCACACCCAAAGCATATTCCAGTTCCTTTGAAACATTCTCCCTGATGACTCTTCCCACATAAATTACATGAGGGAAATTGAAATTTCCTTCCTCTATAATCATCATGAAACTCCATCTTTCTCTTATTAGATGAGTCAGGAAACATTACAAAGTTGAGATTATTGACCATATTATGAGATTCCTGATTTGGCATAATAACGATGTTTGGACATCCAAATCTCGTTTCCTTTGGTTTCTCATGAAGAATTTCATTCCATTGTCCATCATATCCTCTATTATCATGAATCTTCCTGTTTCCAACCATTTTCTAAAACCCAAAAAAGAATAGTATGAGAGGAAAAACATTTACTAGAAAAACAACATAGTCAAGGGGGAGTACATTCAATCACTAACATCTTAATTTTAATTCTATGATCGTTACCGTAATTCTAGGACTATAACCTATACGTATACTTAACCTCAGAGACATCCCTAGACATACCTTAGAATTATTTGTAGGGATTTACTGATGTTTTCACATTCTAGTTTCCAAAGGTTTACTAAACCTTCACTCTGATACCAACTGTAGAGAAACAAATCCTGGCGTATGAGGACATTAAATTAATTTTTCTGAAACTTAATACATGACAAAAACAGACGCCCAAAGATCGTATTAGTTTAGTGTCTTTGGAAACTCGGAATGTAATCTTCTAATAATGGTGAAAGATCTTCAACATCTCCCATAAAGATATTCCCCTTTTTGGTTTTCTTACCTAATAACATTCTCTATATCCTGGGGAAAAGAAAACATAAAAAATGGTGACCTCAAATGCTCAGAAAAGGTAAACATATATAACATAAAATAATCCATAAACATTAGAATGGGAAAACGTGAACATAAAATCTAAACATCAAAATCTTGAGCAAAGACATAAATCTTGGATGTACGTAAGGCATATATCATAAAGGAACATCAATCATGATAAAATATAATGGTAATAAAACATTTGATTTTGGAAACTAGTAAGCACATGATATGATTTCCATTGTAGCCAAGGCATTGCTGCCAATACAATCTTAGTGGAAAAAGTCCCTTTCTGAATCCTGATCACTCCTCGTTTCAGTCCTTTAACACTGAACCAGATTAAATTTCCAATCCAGCCATGTCTATCTCATGATATGTAAATCTTTACCCAATTAAATATAGGGAGTAGTAGGTCCCACACATCTCATAATGATATCAATATTTCATGTGCCACAAAATCATAAATCATATATCATAGCAAAACCCATATAATAGAATGGGATCCTTAAACATCATGCCATCATAACATAATACATATAAAAAAATGGATATCATTTCATCATAAGAATAATCAAACCATGTAAATAATGGAGACATTATACTTGAAACATAAACATATTAAATAATTTCATTTTTAGATGGAAAATAGTTTTGATAAAACACTTGAAATGAATTCTTGAGGAAAATATTCTTTCTTCTTCAAAATCATTTTCCTTTCACAAAATTCCATGAAATCATAGAGGAAAAAGATTTTCTTGAAAATAATCATAAAATCTTGTATAGGAATCTTCATGAAAATGAGGTGTTATGAAACCGTAAAAATCCATTCACGCCATATAAGTTAAAAATATCATTTTCCTCTTACTTTTTTCCGGAAAGTCAAAAAAGTTTTTCATATGGAAAAAAATTAAAATTCTTTCCATAACATGTCGTAAAGTCAAAAATGGGTACAAAGGCCAATAAACTTTCAATAATTATTTTTAGAAAAAAGGGACTTGGATGACAACAAAAACCCCAGTAAATACTTACAAATAAAAAATCTCGGAAAAAAAAAAGAGATTGGAAAAGTTATCCCTTACCTTAGGTACGATATGCATCGTACATATCCGAACCTCCTGTATAATGATTTACATAATGTCATTGAATTATTATATAATCATATGCATTGTTATGATATCATATATGGTTCACTTATGACTCTATATAACTCGTTCTTTTGTAAGTTCCTTGTTAAAGCAGCGTTTTGGGTAAAATCGTTTTATTTATCATACATGTTTGGACTTGTTGTTCTAGATATTATTACTTATATCCTGATTTAATTAATTCGATAATAAAAAAAATGATTCATATGTAATATATATTCATAATATACATATACATATATGATAGATCGATAAAGGGAAGGAAATACATCGTTCATGGAGACCGCAGGCCGTACGTATGCATGAACGTTGTTTTCGTTTCCATATTGATTTGAATGGAATTAAGTAGATGACCTACATATATATATAAATAAATCAATTATCATTATTATGTCATATATTTCATAATTACATATTACATATACTTAATAATCATTCATTAATTGTTAACATGGAGAATGAATCTCATCGCGTCGTGGAGACGGTAGTCCGTACGTACGCACGAGCGATGATATCATTCCAATGATCGTGGAATTGTATTGAAGTGTATGTATAATATTTCAGAATAAATATCACTTTACAATAATCATATATAGTTATTTATTTACACCATTATACCCATCGATGTATGGTGGTGGTCTAAAACAGATTACACCATGGCGTGGAGACGGTATTCCTTACGTATGCACGCGTGGTGATTTTGTTTTTCGTAGGATGGATAGAAGGTGAAATAGGTTTGTTTCATATTTATAATAACATATAATTATATAAGTAGTAATGATGTTATTTCTTTATAATGATACAACTAATGAAGAAGAAATATAAGAACAAAGAAACTTTATAGAATAGGAAGAAGAGATTAACTCTTCTTCGACGCTCCTCCTTTAAGCCTTCTCTTAAGGAAGTAGAGTTGGTATTTTGAGAATACCAGAACCTTCAGAATGTTTCTAGGGATGTGGATAAGATAAATGGGCATGTTTTGGCTGAGCTTCAAGGATCAAGAGGGTGTTAATATAAGAGGTAAGGGGTGCCCTTTTTATAATGGATGAGAGAGGCACCTTTGGAATAACATAAAATATTATTTTATAATAAAGTCATATTCGGTTTATAATATCTCCAAATTGATTTATTTCAAAGATAATGTGGTGATGGGTCTAAATACTCACAATGAATAGGTTTTAGATAAGTTTATGTTACTATTTTAACCTTATCATTTACATTTAACTCTAAGTTAAATAATTTAACTTTTACCGTGTCTTTTTGTTTTCTTACACTATATGGTTAATAAAATTACTATAACAAGACTAACGAACCCCAAGTGGTTAATTATTAATATATATATCCTTATCTATGTCATTTGGTGGATCCTTATATTTTTAGGAATAAAATAAAAATTAATAATATAATAATAGTTTTAAAAACTATTTTATGTCAATTTTGACAGTATTTGGTGTTTGATTTTTGTGAAAATCATTACAGCATGGTTAGATCGATAAAATTTAATTACATCAATACTAACATGTCATATTAACCTATAAAAATATTTATATTCATAAAAAGTCTCAAATTACATTTATTTGGGTACTTATAACATCAATTATGTTAATATTTCATTAATAAAGTAATTACTGAATCATCATTGTGTTATAAATAAGTTAAATTATTTATTGTCTAAAAATTATAAATTAAATACCATTATGTAGGAAATCTTTTTGGATTTATAATTAATTTTTATAGTTGAATTTGTATTATTTATAACCCTATATTAAAATGTTTTAGTTATTAAACTTTGATTTTAACAATTTTAACTCTTCTTTAAATAAAATAATAATAAATGTCCTAATCTAATCCAAGTGGACCTAAAGGGTAATATTTTATTCATAATTTATTTTTGGTTGAGTTACACTTATCCAATAGAATTAGGACATTTGTTAGGGTAATAATAATATCACATTTACCCTTAATTACCCTCTTTACTTTTTACCGTGGTAAATAAAAGTAAAATGTTACTATTCACCAAAAATTATTTGTATCTTGTTGAACTACATTTTACTCCTTGATATTAACTGTGTCTCTCATATTTTCGAAATTTCACTCACAGATGTGGTAAAATTAGGTTTTATGTAAATTTTCAAATTCTACTAGGAGGTGGATAAAAGACGGTGAAAAGTTCAATAAAATTTTTATATATCTAGAATTATTATAAAATGACTCTAATAAATTATATTGAACATCTATAGGTATTATGTATCAATTTTGAACAAAAATAAATTTAAATAAAATAAATAATTATTTAAATAAAAAGATGGTTTTTAATTAGTAACCCAGTGTTTTCACTATTTATAAAAAATGGAAAGTTTTCAAATAAATACCCAAATTTCACCCTAGGATAATTTCGATATTCCGAATCCAAAAATGAAGTCCATTTTGAAAGGTAAAATCTATAAAATATCAAAAAGTGGGTATTACTATTAATAACGGCTAAATCATAATAATATTATAATAATATCTTGTTTAGTGAAACTCAGTATTGCGTACTACACATGCTATCGAGGAAGGTATTGATTCCATGTAATGCAAGACAAGTCAGGGCTACATTTTGTGAAACACCTGTTTGGTATTGCGTATTAAAAAACCAAAATATATTTCATTTATACATTAAACAAAATGTATACTTAATGTTGCGTAGAATAATTTCGACAAAACGAACTTGAATTTGTGTGTAACACAAGACAAGAATAGTGTTGCGTATACTGGAAGCTAATGCGGTGTTACATATAGTAAAAGCTAATCTTGGTGTTGTGTATAATATAAGACTTCAAAGAAATTAAAAATAATATATCTAATAAAATCTCGGGGTGTTACATATCACATTCATATATATGACTACAAAAACTGTCTATATATTGTGATACATTTTTTTATAATTAATTTGAAAACAGTGTTCATTGGATTCATTAACTAGATCTCTCATCCTTTATTAGTCCTATTTGTTGTGGTCTTCATCAATGATATATTAGTGTACCAGTCATCCAAGGAAGAACCTATTAAACAAATGAGGATGGTCATGCACAGGCACTAATAGCACACTATTTATGGGAATCACTTGAAGTATTAGTTTTGGATTCAATAGGTCCATTTATTTGGAAACTTCTTTTATGTGGTAGGATATGTAGTGGACTCAGTGAAGTATGATGCAGTGATTGATGGGGATCCATAAAAATGTGTTACCAGAGATCATAGTTTCTTTTTGGTTTTAGGGTATCATTAGAGGTTTCTACCTGATTTATAAAGAGATAAAACACCATCGAAATATTTGACCGAAAATGGGTATCCTTTTTAGTGTATATAAATGTTTTAACAGTTATTGTAGGAGTTTTGGTAGGCACCAAAGAGAACCCCTCCCCCTGATATGAGATTAACATTAAAGGGATTTGATTATGTTGTGTTCAATGATTCCACATGGCATGTACTTAGTTGTGTTATGTTTCATGTGATGGAAATGATTACCTATGGGTCAAGGTTGTTAAGACCTCATCAGTATAGGTATTCAACCCATGATCTTGGCTTACCAGTGGTAGTTTTTTCCTAAAGATTTGGGGACACTACCCAATGGGTGACAAGATAATGATGTACTCAACCTACAAGAGTATCAATTATATATTCTCTTAAAAATATATTAACATGAGATAGAGGTGATGAATTCAGATCCTAAAAACTATGACTTTAAGATTTTTTATGCTATTGGGAATGGTAACATGGTGGGAAATGATCTCAGTAGGAGTTCTTTTTCATTGTTAATGGATGATGAATATGAGTTGTTTGAGTCATTGTTGTTTTCCCTAGTGGAAAATGATGGTTGTTAAGATCATCAGTCTATGGTTGTCACCTCATATCATTTACATCCTGTTAGGGGAGCATAGCTTGTTGATTTAGACTATGATACCTTACAAATAGGGATATCCACAAGACGTGATCCTAATATATTTTCTAAATGTGGGAAACACTTTATCATTTCCATAGGATAGAATATGGTACGAATTATGTAGTAGTTAGAGGTGATGAGGGATTTCATATATCTCATTGGAAGTAACATTATGGTGTATCAATGATATATGAGGACATATGATTTGAATTTCAGTGTCTAGGTAAGGTAATATGTTTTACAAAGTTAGTGTCTTGATGCCTCACATGTCACCAATTGAAGACTATGAACTAGGTTATATTGGGACTAGCTCAACCCCCTGAGGTGATAGAGTAGAAGAGTGTTGAGATATAAATGGACTTCATAGAGGTGTTACTAGGTACATCTATGGGACATGATTCCATCTAGGTGCCCACAAACTGACTAACCAAGTAAGATCACATCCTAGCCATTTGAGAGAATAGTTAAGTTGAGATATTGGGATGATTATGCATGTAAGTGATAGTTTGTATCCATGGAGTTTACTCAACGATAATTTTAGACTATGGTGTTAACATCACATCTCAATTATAGATAAGATTTGAGGAGGCCTTTGAGATTTATTGCATTTGATCATGTTGTTTTTACTATTGACTGATATCCACAATGAGCATACCAATTAGTTCATGGAGAAATTGTTGCAGGCTTATATGTAGGATTTTGGATATAGTTGGGAGGGCCACCTACCCTTGGTGTATTTTTTGAACTAAAAAAATTACCATTATACCATCATTATGAAATAATTTTGAGGCATTGTATGAGATTCCAAGTAGGTACCCACATTTTTGGACTGATCCAAGTGACTCAACACGCATGGGACCTGATTTGGTGCATGATGTGAAAGAGAAGTCTTAAATAATCTATGATTAGATGTGTACTACACATATCTATTAAAATTACAAAGTGGAATGATGATGGAGACCATTGTAGTTTAAGTAGAGTTACTATGTTTTATTGACGGTCTCAAATCTACATGGATTGTAGATTTATTGTAGGGACAATAGGATATCAACATGATTTATGGTCTTTTCCAGATACTGACTATAGTGGGTGAGGAGGAATACTAATCATCTCTAGAAACATAGTTAGATCCGGTACATGAAGTATTTCATTTGTTGCAACTATGGAGGTATGTGCATGACCAATCTCATGTTATCGACTATGGGGAGTTGGACATTAAGGGTGGTGATACCATTGCTGATTACATAGATGATATTAAGGATTGGTATGAGATGATCCTTTAGGGTAAATTATTTCCTCATGAGCATATATGGTGGAAATATGGTAATATTTTGGAGAGAACCTATGAGTGGGAGACCAAAATGTGATCTCAGTATGCTCATCATATTGAGTAGGTGTTTATCTTTTTGGGATGAAAATTCATAAGGTTGGGATAATGTAATGACAATTATTTTTTAACATATGACTCCAAAATATTAAATGGATTATTTATGGGGGAGGTGTAGAGACAACATGAGATTCTAAATACCATTGAACCTGGAATTAATAGTTTGAAAAATATTATAAATATTAAGAACATGTGTGCATCGGTTTCCTATAAGAGTGAAATAAATCTTAAATAGAGTCATTTATTAGAAAGATAATGACATAATTGAGTTTACAATAGAGTTTACTATAGGTGCGATATAATCATTTTTTTTGTAAGGAATTGGGCTTGAGTGCATTTGTGGGTGTATAATTAAATAAAATTAATTATATTTATTTTCTTTTTTAATTAAAATCATAAAACTAATAATATATTACATGTCTAACACAATGGGAAGTTGTTAGTTTTAGCAACATAAACCTTCTAATTGAGTTAGGGACAAAGAGAATTAGAAGAGATCTTGGTTGATTTTATCAGATCATATTGTGATCAAGGATCGCCATTCCATCAGAGTCCATGGATATACATAATGATAGAAATGAATGGCTTTTATTCATCATTGATAAATAAAATATCTATATAGAATTTTTTATTTATGTCATTACATCCCATAAAATTTTCATGTCTGAATTAAAATATAGTCAATGAACATGAATTGATTCACGCATCATTAGTTGATTTATTTAAGGATGATTAATTTGTTCATTCTTGTATATACCTATTCATTAATATATTTCTATAATAATAGATTGATGTTGAAATAAAAGGTTGAGGATCAATACTAACATTCATTGTTTATGTTTTCCCCCAAAACATTTTATCTTGTTCATTATTTGTATTTTCATTGTCCAACAATTCGATGAAAAACCAGTACTCGATCATTATAAGACTGTCATTTGGCACAACAGATTGATACTATGCATATGGTTTTTGATCAAGGTTTCCATCAAGAATTGCTGAATGTGGATGATCATATCTGGTATTAATCAGATAAGGAATCTATTTTCTACCTTTTTGATGCATTGTTGCAGCGTGGTGTCGCTACGAGCATCTCGATTGTGTGTTTTCCGAGAAGATTTGATGCACATAATCAAATCTATGACAATGGAATAGATGGTCGACCCCAGATCCACAATTATAATTATTTGTTTGGGGAAGAAGTATGAATGGATGATGTGGATAAAAAATATAGGAATATAGAAAATACCATTTTACACAGCATGTAATCCATAACTACATGTCATGTGGTACCCTTTGTCCAGAACTATGGTTTCCATGAAGAAGGATATATCAAACATCATGTGACATATTTAACAGGTTGTGTGAAGCCTTCTAGCATCATAGTGTGTACATTATTTGGTAAATGGGTACAGACAGGCTAGGGTACACAGACAAGCCCATAATACACTGGTAGAGCTACGTACTCAAACACAACTAGGTTTACATATGTGATTCAATCAAATAGATAGGCTTTATAAGAAGGGTTGTGGAAGACCTATACATGTCATGTATACCAACCTACAAGCTGGTAATTTTTATCATTACATATATTGTGAGGAAGTGACTCATAGGGTAGATAAGGGGTTGGCTTTACAGGTCTTGTACTAATTTGTTCACATTTTTTTACCCCCGTTGAGGGTGTTTAGAGCCATTAGTTTCATTAATTTATGCTAGTATCATTTTATTGTGTTTCCCTAGTCCATACCCTTGAGGGGTATATTGTGAAATTATTTCTATAACTCCGGATTGTGATCCCATCAGGAGTATGAGTTTTCAATATAGTTTCATGTGTCCCTCCATGAGACTAGAGTGTGATCCTCTATCATTACATCTTATAACATAGTTTAGGTCTATTTAATCTACATGTGCAACAAAATAATTGAGTTTATACCCATAAATTGGTCCATTTTTGTAGGGTTCATGGTACTTTTGTCACACGATTCCTTACATAAAGGGTTGATCGAGATTGGGTATGTGATGTCCCCTGGCATTCTTAGGTTCAACCCTATAGTTGGGTATAGAGGTAATCAGAGACCATTGGGTTTTATTGGGAGGGTAATAATGATAAAGAACTATTTGATTATTATATCTCGTGATAACTTTTATCGTTGATAGGGTTTTCTCGGAATGTGAATTTCATGCAAGCATCGAGCAGAATCCTATGAATGGCATTTTGGTTGAGATTGTAAGGAGGTTTGGTGTCCTTCCTGGGTATATCTAGGATTTTCATATGACTACAATATCCTTGATATGATATGAATAATATTTATGCTTTATTTTTAGTTTTTCGGGGTGCCCTACTATATAGTTTTAAACTCAGACATGAATGGGCATGGCCTAAAAATGTATCGTCTTATGAAGTTGAAGACCCATTTGATTTTATCGTAGGAGGTCTGAGAGAAGTTGGAGGATAACATAATCGAGATAAAATAGGAGTTTAATAGGTTGTTTCATTAGATAGTAATCCCCCACCTTTTATGTAGGCTGGACTGTCGATTGTTTTTTTTTTGTATTTTTATTTGGAGCCTTTATCTCTTTCAGTGCATTATATTCATACAATGATTATGGGATTATAGACATCTGCATTAATTGGATTCAATTGTTTTACATTTGATAATTATATTAGGTTGTTGATCGGTGGATGTGTAAATTTACATTATGAAAATTCCTCCCAAGTGTGTGATTCTCCTACTTGGTGCTCTCCATGAGCTTCAAGATTATTAGAGGCAGGTTTGGGGTGGTCATAGTTCAGTCCCTATCGAGATGGGTCATAAAAATAACCTTAATCATAGAACCTTTTACACACTTATGAATGAATTAAACTTATCAAAAAAATATTATATGTTTTTCCACCCAATTGTAACATATTAACATGTTACATGACAAAATTTGAATCATTACCTCAACTCACTCATCCCCTACTAATTTAAAAACCCTTGGATGTTATATGTCTATTATAAAAATTATATTTTATAATATTATTTTTTATGATCAAAATACGAATGAACATATTTTTAAATAACGTCAATAAAATTTAATATAATTTTAAATAATATTATATAATTTTTTTTACTTGTGACTGTTCATCGTTGGTTGTTTATTAGTCCTTGAATACAGGGTCCACTTCATTACAATCTCACAATCCATTGAATATGTGGAACATAATGATACACATAGTATGAGACCCTATAGGTTCTTATATTACTAGAAATGAGTCAAACTAAAAAAATAAAAAAAAAATTATATCAACCCTTTGTGGCCCCATAAGAGATATAGAATTTCATATCTATGAAGACCTCCTACAAACATGCTCTATTTAATATAATCTCATCATGTATTGATATCTCATAAATTAAGATGAACACATGTGTTATTGTCATTTTTATTGTTTATATATTTCATGTGACTATCATATATATTTACCATATGGTACTATGAACATGGATTTAAGGAAGGAACCATAATCTAAGTCAACCTGGGCCTATGAAATATCTCTTCCTCAACATAGAATAGATAAATTATATCATCATTATTCAACCAATTCCATACCTCCAATGACAACCCCAATATAATATTCCTTACCAAGAATTTGGAATCATGATTGTTTCTATGAGTCATTGTATTAAATAAAATGGTAAACCTTAAAAATGTTAACATATTTGGAGACCAATACACATGTCAATAGATAAGAATAACCAATGAAATTTGAATCATGTGGTGTTCCTATTGGTTGGATAGTAATCATGATATAATCTAATAAAGGTCACCAAGTGAAAACATAATGAGAAGATGTACAAATGCTTATCATCCCTTGAAACCTGATAGTCATACATCATTTTTTTCTCATAAATATGATATATCTAGACTAAAGGAATTACATTTATAATTATTGACATTGTATCTCTAGGTTCTTATTATGTCAATGAACATCTATAACATTTGGATACAATACGAATCATAAGATATTAGCAAGTATGTATTGGATAAATAAGTGACAACACTATCATGGTAAGAGCAGACACATATATATTTTAAACTCTATACATATAATGGTAGGAAAATTACATAAATGATTTGGATCCAGGGAATACACTAACTTAAAAAATAACATTCATAAAATATATATATTTCTCCATATTCACTAAAACGTTCAATAAATAAATAGTATATTCATTAAATAGAGAGTAAATAAACAAGATATTAAATTTGAATCACATATTCTATTTTTCAAATTATCATAACTAACTTAATAAAAATATATGGAAAAAATATTTTCCCAATAGTAATGAAAAAATTTATTCTTAAAAAAATAAGTATAATTTGATAATTTTATGGATTAAGAGAGTGTATAACCCTTTGGCCCCATTTTTTCAATGGAGTTAGGTTGAATACACCTAATTTTATAGATCATTATTTAGTAACAAATAATATCCCCCATACAGAAATAATTTAGTGTTCAAACTACAATTGTAGTCCTAAAAAGATACGATATAATATAAAATTATCTTCAATTGAAATATCATAAATCTTGACTAATAATTTTTTAATAATAAAATATTTAAGACGTATATTTAATTGATTTTATGAAATGAAATTTTCTACAAAATATAAAAACTATTGTTTTTTTAGAAACATTCTCTCAATCAAAATTCAGAAGATATATTATTCCAAAATAATGATGTAAAAATATCATCATTATCATTATATTAATTTTATATCAATAATTATGAAAGTATTTATAGACAACTCACCACATTTATATTCAACATGGTATTCATCATGTATCATGGAACACATGTCATGTCACATTTTAATAATTATATCATTCACAAGGAATAATAAACAAATTTATAGATAAAATTCACCAATGTTATATTTAATATGGGGCATAATTATTTACCTGATTGCGTTCAAGAACTCCAATAATATAGATGACCAATTTTTAACTTCATGAGATGATATTTGAATGCTTATGATGTCCAAACACTAGATAGTGAGACAATATTTGTGTCCTATAACACTGATATGGATGGACCATATTGAATATTATTTGAGAGTGAAATCATGAAATCTATAGGTTCTCATTATAGCGGGGAACTACTACAATCTTATGATTTAAGAAATATTCTATGTAAACTATAAAATCAATTTCATATAGAATAATAATCCATGTGTAATAAAATTAAGTATGTTACTAAAAAAAATTATAAATTCTTGGGGTTCAACAGCACCAAAAAACTCCCTCTTACACTAGAACAAAATTTAATTATTTGTCAACTCATTTTATCTTATGTAATATTCATGGTTTCATTAAGTTACTTATGTATTTTTTTGGGACATCAATATTTAACATTGTGTATGTACTACTATTTTATTATTTATCTCTTTGAGGATAACATCATCATAGATGTTATTTGAAAGATATTCATATAATTATCCTTTACATTCCTCAAAATAAATTATATATCTTGATTTTATATAATTAGTAACAATTAGTTACTTTGGTCATATCTTTATCATTAAAATATCATTATATTAACTACAATATGAGATTAAATATATTAATATAGAAACCAAATATGTATGGCCTTAACAATGTGTTTCTTATCATCTCTATATAATAGGAACATATCCTACATAAAAATATTTTATTTTACATTGGTTTTGACAACATCTCAATAGTGTTATATTGGAATTTCTAGTACATGTATAGGTTTAAATAGTAGATAAAATCATCAATACAATATGAAAACTAGTCATTATTTATTTCACATGACATTGGAAATAATATTTACATGGTTGATCAATATTATATCATTAAATAATATTTTAATGTATATACACTGACCTACAGTAAATAACAAATTGGATCTATATTTATGGATATTGATCACAGAAATATATGCCACTTTATTCAAATCATTCATGTTGAAACTTTTTATTAACAAGGTCACAACTAGTTTTAAGGGCTTTGCCTTTTGTGAACTAAAAATATGTTCTTCACATATTTCAATAGGGAAAATTTGGGACTCCCACTAACTATATACATTAAAAAACATTTAAAACCTCTTTAATAGATAGGTTTTTTATTGTCATTTATGAATAACGAGTCAGTATATTTAGTTATAAGAAAACAAAATCACTTTGGTTCTTCAAAAAATATATGTCATTTTGTTTCTTTGAAACAACATATCATTATATATTAAAGGGAATTGATGTTTCTATAAAAACTAGTGTGCATCATGATAATTAATTTCATTGAATTGTATCTTACTCACACTATCTTAAATTAAAACGCACACCCTCTTATGTAAATATAATATCTAAATTGACTATAAATTTTGTATCATGATAATTTTTTAATACTCTTAGTAATATCTAATAACTAATTATGATTACAAATTTTAATTATTAATAATAATTTTTACTAAAATAATTTTTAATAATTTACACTCATCTAAAAATTTAATATACTAACATAATATGTTTCATTAATAATTATCAATATGATATCCATTTTCATTATTTTTTTGTATATGATTAAATTTAATTTTTTTTATATGTAAATTATTTTTTAAATAGGATAATGGAAGAGTTTTATGAATTTTAAGGAACCTCTTTGATCCCCCTTTTACTAACACCAAAACTCTAATTCATATAAAAAGTGATTTTTTTGAATAATTCCACTCCGCCAACCCTAGAAATCTATTTCAATTTTACACAGTATATCTCATACCTATATTTTACACCTCTCAAATATCTTGAAGGTATCTCATGATGTAAATTAATTTACCTTTCACTTCTACTTGAAATTGTCTAAATATCTTATTGAAGTAATTCTATGATATTTTTCAATTTTTCACCCCTTAATGTAAAAATGTTTTTTTATCCTCCAAAATTATAATTAACATTGATAAATAATTATGAATTTTATCTAAAAATATTTTAATCACTATTTTGGAATATCTATTTATTTTAGTTCTATTAAACATAAAAAATAATTTTCTGACAAAACTAGGTATTATTCAAGTCTTAAGTTTTATATAAATCATTAATTTATTATATTGGACATTTGGGAGTAAAATTTAATATTACTATTAACTAATTATGAAATTCGATAAAAAATTATTGTTGATATATTAAAAAATTCATTTTGTATAAAATCATCCTTTAGATAATTTTTTTAATATCCAATATAGAACAATATTTTTAAAATGAAATATTATT
This sequence comes from Viscum album, assembly GCA_963277665.1. Classification (NCBI taxonomy): domain Eukaryota; kingdom Viridiplantae; phylum Streptophyta; class Magnoliopsida; order Santalales; family Viscaceae; genus Viscum; species Viscum album. Next base: position 939,950,420 of record OY728153.1, read on the forward strand.
TCTACATTGCAATATACAAGTTATGATATTATTTAGTTGATATATGATTCAAGATATTTGGTTAAATTTATGAGCTATCTCGTTCATGGGATATTTATTAATATCCAGGGTCAATGAATTTCGATACAAATGTGTTAGTCACATATTTTATATAATACACAATAAGTAATAATTTTTTTTGAAATTTCGAATATAATATGAGTTGAAGATTCTTCTTGATACTTATTCAATTCATTTTATTTTCTATTTAAGATTCCTTTATTATACATGTGGTGAAAAAACATATATTATCCACTCACTCTTCATCATGGTGTTTTTAGACGTATTCTGAGAGGGTTTATTTTTACATTGTACTCGACATTTTACTTTTAAAATGTTCTTTCTTCTTAGCCATTTTATTAACTAAATATTTACATTTCTATAAGTTATTATCTATATGGTGAAATTTAACCAATGATATCCAATAGGTTTCTCCACATTAATTGTTTTATAGTTTATAAAAACCAGATTAACTATATGATAAGAATGGGAGAATGAGATTTATTTAAATATCATTATTTAACTATAATCCCAACTCTATAAATAATAAAATATACCCTCTATCATCTTGTGTACATAAAAAACATTCTGGATTCCATATTTCATAATAAAATTGTGTTTTGTAATGATAATATCATTTATTACCACTCCAATTTCTCCTCATTACTCTTTGTAGATGATAAAACATGGTATAATAATATATATCCTAATATTTATTTTGAAACACATTAAAAATTGATGATGAAATTTTACTGTAAACATTTGACACATCATACACGTGACATTAATAATAACCCTTTTAGCCCTCACGTTTTTTGTATGGGGGATTAGTAGGTAATATGGATTTTGAAACATACAATTTCTTTTAATACGATATAAATTTTTAAAACCATTATAAATCATTTCTGTAATTGTTCCACTGATGAAATTTCTATTTTCCAATATTTGGTTTCAATTTTTTTTAGTACTACATTCCATTTTTCATATAATAAATTAATGAAAAATTAATACCTTTCATTGATTAATAATTTAAAGAAATTTATATTTTGTGAAACCTTATAACTACCACTCTTTTATAAAATTACCATAAAACTCACCATTGTATTTTTAATATCCACTAACTATAAAACTATAATAGAATGTATCCACATTTCCACTATCATTTCAAAGACTATAACCATACCATAACATTGAGGTATTATTGTAAGAACTACTTTTTCAAATTGTGTTAACTCAAACTCCATGATCTATTGTGGGGACCCACGTATTATAAAGCCATATAATAGAATTTCCACAACACTTTCCGCCAATTTTTATTAATTAGACTAATCATTTTAAATTTAATAATAATCAGATTTTGTCTTGCCTTTATCGGTAGTAAGACTCCCCTATAATTATATGGGACCGTGAATATAGCCAAACTAATAACAACAACCAGGGATTCATCTAAAATAACATAATGAAAGACAAAAAATGACCTAATATTTATTAGGGGTGTTTTATTAAAGTATATATATATATATATATATCTTAATTCCAATATTGTTTTTAAAAATTATGTTAAACTTATATAAATAATTTAACGTGTCAGAAAAAAAATTCAGTATTATTTTTATATCAAATGTCATATATAATTATACATTTCATTTTGTTAGTATAAAATCTAATTCATAACCTTAAGACGACAATTAAAATCAACCATAATACATTTATTTATTTTATCTATGGATCCTTGTTGAAATATTCTCAGTGATAACTTCTAATAATACATTCAACAAATAAATAACCATGTTTATAATAATAAATAATCTAATACTTGATCACGAGATGTTATATAATAATTATTCAATTGAGTGGATTAATGATTAAATTGGACCCTAATGCACTTCTTAAACTCATGTAATGACTCGAATTATAACACAAGGAAATCATCCTTTAAATTATTATTGATTTGTTCTACACAAAAAATGTATTAAATGTCATCATCATATTAATAATTATAACATATTTATACTCACATGATGGTTAGAGGAACTTGTTATGTGAATATTATATTTAATTCCATTAAAATGTGGATTCACTCACCCTTATAAATATTTACTAGATATGATTAATTCACATTCAACTTATTTGATTAATTGATAAATATATATAAAAAATACCAAATAATAAAAATAATTAATTTAAATATACAATAAACCAAACAGACACTGGTCGGTCTCAGATTATGATGAATCTACATGAAATAAATTTTCACAATTAAAAAACCATAAAATACACTTTTAGGGATTTTAAATAATTTTTAATTAATTTTAATTACTTTTCTATCTTATCTAAATGTATGTGTGCTGTCTATAAACACCTAAATTGATTTATCTAATTTTATGAGTTTCTATAATTTATATATAAGTACATATATGTAACCTTATATATATATATATATATTATAAATAAATAATAATAGATACAGACACAGACACACAAATATATATATATATATATATATATATATATATATATATCTATGTGTGTGTGTTAAGGGAAAGGTTGGAGGAATCCCCAAACCCTAAATTTTTATTTATATTCTAAAAATTTAAAGAGATTGAAGCACCTTTTATTGGGTTTTGAATAGAAATGTTTATTGGTCAATGGGGGGTCCTATTTCACCCAATAGACTAATTACCATACATTTTTAAATTATATATTGTATATAAAAATACTATATATACATACACACACTTTATTGTGAAATAATATATATATATATATATAATAAAGGAATTAACATTAATCGAAAACAAAACTAACATTAATCCATTAAATCAACCTGTAAATTTAGTTTATTTATTATACATATTTTATATATAAATTATATAATATAAAATAAAATAAAATAAATTCATTAATTTAAATCATAAACCTTTTATCATTGATCCATTCTCAGTCATGAGAATATTTTTTCTCATGCAGTCCATTCGATTATGATGTGAACTACACCCTTGTATTGAATTTTGATAAGTCAAAATGAAATATAATCTATATGTTTAGCTGACCCTTTTAGTATCACATGACGGTTGTAGGGTAGAGTGGAAGTGGTGTGATTTGGTTCCCATTTGAAAATATATTCACTAAAATTGAAAAAATTGTCCCAAAACATTAACTAATATTGTCACACATAAATAACAAATAATTATTAAAATAAAATTAATACCATGATTATTTTATTTCTAAATTGAATATTTCTCTACATTTCTATGAATAACCTATTCATTGATAGTGTTGACAGTACCATTAATATTAGAATCCTATAAAGCATATAATTATATGGGTCCACATATTATCTAGGAAACTCTATATGATGATGTCGAACATCTATGTCCAAGGAAACGTAGAACAATTAATTTATGTTTTTTATATTGATATTTATAATTGATATCATTTTTTCTATCACTATAAATTTTGTGATGAATGTAATATCTTGTATATTTTTATCTGTATAAATAATAAATAAATTATCTAGAGAAAAATATCAATAAAGGATCTCCAATCAATTCTATTCCCCAATATATTTTTTTATGATACGTTAACATTGAATAATTTTAAATGAATTTTAGTCCCATAATTTAATTAAAAAACCCTTCTAAATTCGAGTTAAAAAATAATTATAATAATTATAAATATTTAAGTTAACATGGGAGAAACTCATGTCACCATTCACATAAATCGATTAAACCATAATTATTATTCTACGTTGATATATAATATTCAGATACAATTTCATTACATAAATATAATTGTTTAAATGATAAAAATAAATTCTTCATGTCACAACACTTAAATAATAATATATTTTTTTAAGTCACCATTAATGATCTAATATAATTTTCAATTAAATATGTGTTTAGAATATATTAAAAATTATTTATTAGATCATTAATTCAAAATGAATACTACTATAAGAACAAAAAACCTTGAATAAAAAATATTTATTCGATATGAATCCTATACGCAATAGGTTGTTGAATAGTGGAGATGGTCTAAAATTATGTGGGGAGATGATAACCTCAATTATCAGTGATTTAATACATAATATAAAAACATAAAAATAATCCAAATAAATAAAAGAGTTCGAGAAGACATGTATACATTCTATAATGGATTTGAGGCTCATCTATATTAATGATACACCTAAAGACCCCCATTATGGTAGGTCAAAATGTATATGATGTAAAACTGAAATATAAAAAATCCAATGATGCGACAATAGTTTTCTAGAGTTCATCCAATTACTAAATACATATGTTTTTTCTAAGATCCTAAAAAAACTTGTTATAGGGCTATTTCCATTCTTTGGATCCTGGATCATGAAGTCTATATGCTCACTGAGATGGCCAAACACTGTGTTTATGTAAACCTAATCTGAAACCATCAATTAATACTTAAAATATGTTCACATGTATATATAGGTTTATGTCATGATTTAAAGAAAAAATTTCATAAAATAATTTCACCAACCATATAATAAGTTATCATGTGGTAACCAACATGCTATGATTCCCAACCATGACTACTTTGGTGCCATTCTTTGAGAAAGTCATATGTCATAAAGACCTATCCTTGAACATAATATATATGTATTTTTTCATTTGGAGAAAATATATATTCCACCATTAAGGAAAAACTAAAAACCCTCTTTTATGAAAATTTCAAACCTTTACGGATGGATAACTATGCCTCGAATGGTATAATACTTGGCATACTTGAATCATTGGAATTAAACACATATGTATGGAAATTACCCTTTAGTATATTATATCTAACGACAAACCCTCTCCCAATGATGTATTCCATTCCCATGTGGGAAATACATTAGAAACTCGTGGGATAACAATCATATGCGCAGAGCTATAATTAGTGATTCATGTCATTCAACCTCCCCCACCAAATGGTGGACTATGTCTATTAGCTATACTTTTCAACATAACCATGGTTACTTTTGATTCACTAGCTATCAAAAAACCCATATGTATGTAATTAAATATAATGTAACAATTTATACTAATAATTATTCCATACTAATGAAATAATAAAATATAAAGACACAACATTGCAATAAATAATCAAAAAAGAATAAATATTCCATAGTAACAAATTAAAAATATATTATGTAGAACATAAAAAGTAAAATAAAAGATAAATTCTACCAACATAGTCCAATATGATATATATTGCGTGGTTCTACACACTAGTAACATATACACAATCATGCATGAAACAAACAATATACAAAGGTCCCATGATGTTAAGAACATCCTACCTTTAATGCATGTATATAAAAATCCATCACCCATCTAGGATGATACCCATATCTCATCTACACACAATTATTCAATAGATCATGACCAAAAAAATTAACATATAGTCACATGTATTGGAATTCATTGATGTAATTATTCCAAGGCATGAAATCCATATTAACATAAAATAATAGGTTTTCCATTAAAGATGGAACTAGATAATCTTAATGAAATAATTCAATTTTAGTAGATCAATAATCTGTCTAAAACAAACAAGAAAAGTCTCTTATATTATTATATAATCCTTATATCTATCTAACATATCATAGATCTAATATTAATCTCTTGTGATAAAGATAGATCTAGGATATACATGAAGAATATATGGGGAAACAACATATAAACTTGGAAAAAAATGATCCAAACCCCTAGATCCACTGGACATGATGTATGTATAGAGATGATGCACAAATAATCACCTTTAGAGACCCTAGGGTTGTGATCCCTATAAATAAGAGAAACAATGATTGGGTGTTGAGATGTTTTGTGTTCAAAATTATATGTTTTGATTTATTAAAACCCTTCACATGGTTAAGTATCATGGTTTACATAATCTTTTAAAAACTCCTATACAGAACACTTATATGAGACACATTATTTTCCTGGAAAATTCACATGGTCAGATTTAATTATGTGCCAACTATGCACCACACACTTCCCTTATCCAAATAATCAATATGATTTACAAGGCTGAACCAAATGGGTTTCACAAAATTTACACCAACTGTATTTCCTCATTAAGGATTATAAAACCCTATGAAAACAATCATAATCTACCCATGTATTGACCCTTGGAAGGAAATAATTTTTAAAAATAATAAAGGGTTGTATGTATGGTTTAAAGAACCTAAATAATTGTTTGTTGTTACTTTGGAGTAAGCATTGTTTCAATAATATTCTATAGTTTTATGATGATTTTGTTTCTCGTAAATACCCTAGTTTGTTATTCTAATGACTTTACTTTAAGATTATTTCTCGAAATTAATATTCTTTATATTCCCAATTTTTTAATAATATTAAAGAAAATGATTTGCATGAAATATTTTTCAAAGTGTTCGGAAAGATATTCAGTGTGTTCTGGAAATGTTGTTCATATTGTACATTGGAAAGCATAACATAAGGATTAAATCCTACATTTATTTTATTAGAGTTTACAAACTTATAGTTCATCAACCTTATGTTTGGAAGGAACATTACATTTATTATATTATAAAAGTATGGTTGATGAACCTTACATTAGTATGGAACCTTATTTTTTCTTCACAATAGTATGGATCACCAAACTTACTTTTGTAATGAACCTTACATTATCTGGAAAAGAATGGATCATAAATCTTACATTTAGATGTTATAAAAAATATGGATCTTGAACTATACATTCTGATGTTAAAGAGAAATGTATATATCATCACCGTATATTTATATTCAACCGTACTTTTGATATATGTGATACATGGGTTTCTTCAAAAGAAACCCTACGGTTAACTTCTTCAGGAGTTAGAGATTTGATTTTACGACATTATCATGCAATAATCTTTTGCAGAATATCAGGTTGTCTCAAGATCTATTCAAAGACCATTTTTTAACTGCATCATTGAATAATTTAATGCCATTTATACATGATTCAATGGATTTATTTAAAATTAAGATTTTGTGTTGATTATAAATGGAAGTTATGAGAACTCTATCACTTAAACTTTTTTTAATATTTTGACATGTCTGGCGACTTTTTGTGGATCTGAATTTATGAATATGTTGGTCATATTTATTTTATATTTTCTATCTATCTAATTGTATATATTATAAGGGTTACATGATATCCCATGAATTCATGGTGATTAAAAAATTAAAATATGGAGATATTCAAGTTTCCCAAAAGACAAAGTTTCACTGATTATTTAAAACAATCTTTTACATATATTCTTCTATAATGAATGACCCGATAATGTTTTATATAATAAGAAGAAACATTTAGGATTTACCTGTTCTATATTAGAGATCTATCATGAATTTATTGCTGATTTTTTGTTGAATATATTTCAAGATCAATTGAAACTTGATCAATTCATAACTTCTCTTAACTAAAGAGAAAACTTTCTGAAGACGACGATCCATTTACTTTCAGTTGCGTACTGCTACAACTGTGGTGATAAATTGAAATGTATTTTTAAAATCAATACACTTTTAATTTGAGTACCATATTCTCATACTAAACTATTTTATTGGTTCTCTGTTTAGAAATAGAAGGCTCTGTATTAGCCTTAAATTGTAAAGGTTTCAACTTCCTGCACTCAATTGTGGATGGACTCCTGAAAATACGATCGTTTAGTGAATATCACCAAGGTCATGTAGAAGAGCATTGGTGGAGTGGACTAGGGGATCTTTGTGACCCAAACCACTATAAATATTTTCATCCTGATATCTGTTTATTTCTAAAGCATAAATAATCAGCTAATAATAAAGAGACATAATTGATTATCATCATTATTTTATAGAATTGTTGAAAGACACAATTCAACCACCTCTTATTTATATTTTTCACAATAGAAAACAACAATTATTATTAGGGGTTGGTATTTTTTTGTTAATTCTATAATAAGATGAATGTATAGTATTATATAGATATCTCAATAGATGACACCTGAATGTTAATGTCAATGATTCGAGCTCTATACATAAATGGTGATAAATATGGATGTTGAAAATCGAGTATGATCGCATACCTGATGAATCTTGGATACAGAGTCTACTAAAAAATTCTTACTCCTTATGAAATTCCTGGGAACCTAATCATGGAGTGTAGCTATTGAAGCGGAGTGTGAAATAAAGTCAAAATCTATTAATGTTAGAATCTATGGTATAAGACCAGATGAATTTAATCGAATATCTCAATCCCTAACTGACTAGGAGATGTGGCAGAAGATTTTAGTATCTTATGAAGGAACTGACAATGCCAGACAAATCGAGTATGCTTGAACAAAGCTAAAATTTTATACATTTATAATGATTGACTGTGAAATAATAACTCAGATGAATAGAAGGATTACACTGATAGTCAACAACATTACTGCCTTGGGAGATCTTAAAAACCCAGTAGATTAAGCCTTGAATGTAATGAGAGTAATACCAACCCAATGAAATTGGATATCATCAGACATTAGGAAATCATCACTTGTTAAAAATCAAACCATTAGAGAAATGATTGGAACCCTGATGATTTATTAAGTGGAGATGGAATATGAAGGTAATGATAATAAATTCTTGATAAAAAGTGAACATACATATATGAAAATCATATCTCAGAAGAAGAGAAGAAAGATAAAACAAGTGATCAGAATGGAAGAATGTTCTTACACATATGATTCAGAGATTGAAATGGAACAGATGGTCACAAAATTCAAAATAGTTTATGAGAATAAGAAAGTATTCATAAAATCTTTCAAGAATGATGAGAATGATCGAAATGAAGTCAAATGCTATGAGTATTAGAAAATGCTTTACATAAGTCCTGACTATGGTCTACTAAATATTAAAAATAAAAAGTGGTTATTCAAAAATAAAGATTATGAGAAGAATTATAAAAGAGTAATAAAAGCTAAATGGAGTGTTTCTGAAGACTCTAGAAGCACATCAATGTATAACTCTGAAAAAAAGAATGAAATATAAAAGAAAACATGTGTTTAATGGATGATGATAATGAGGTAAAATAATATTACTCTTCCAATTCCGATTAAAAACCTAGCTATTCAAATGTAAAACGTGAAGCTTACTACAACATGATAGAAGAAAAATATGATTCCTTATTAATAATGAATAAATCACTAAAAATATTCACAATGCTATTTTATGAGAAATAGAAACAATGATAAAACAACATCAAGAGTTAATATAATAATATAACGCACCTAAAACAAACATTGGAGATTATGAAAATAAGATCAAAATACTGGAAGATGAAGTAGAAACCCAACAAAGTGTAGCAGTATATTTTTACAAAAGGATAAAATATCATGCAGGTAATTTTTTGTAAAATTTTATTTAAGAATGAATGATATAGAATAGGAAGTAAAGGTGTGAAATCTAAATATTACAAAAAATATTCTGTTTCAAATACAGAATTTGTAATTTTCAAATAATATTGAACAAAATGTTACACAACTAGAAAATGTTATTTTAGAAATAACAAAATAAGTGGAATTAAAAACACCTTTGTTTCAATTAGTGTATTCAACATAAATGATTATATAAAAACAAATAAAATATGGTTCCCCATATTACTACTACCTAACACTGCTGGACCCATGAGAATATGCGTACCAAAACAAACCACTGTATAAATGCTTTTGTAGGATGTAGATCATAGATGTCGAAAAGAAATATCGTACATAGTTAGTGGATGATCCTTGTATATGAGTGGATAATCCTAGAAATTTAAAACCATAACTCAAAAATATGGTGGGTTATTCACCATTTGTGAAAATGAAAAAGGAAAAAATCATTTGTATTAGAACTATTATAGATCTAGAATCGGTCTCAATCAATAAAGTATAATATGTAAAATAATTGAAAAATAACCTGATAACTATTTATCAACATTGCGATGATGGTTATTATGTTGATTTTTCTTACAATGGTTGATCTATTTTCAAAACATAAATTACATAAATTTAGAGAACCCAGAACTGATACTGTTTATACCATGGACATAAATTCTTTGTGTAAACAAAAAGAAATTTTTTTAACTTTGAATATAAATGAATAATGGATCTTCCATAGAAGACTTGGACAACACAATATTTATTCTCTACATAAGATTCATAAGAAACTCTTTGTTTCTGATTTACCTAGTCATAAATTCTACAGTAAATGTGTTTGTGATGCATGTCAAATTGGGAAGCAACACAAACCAATAATCAAATCAATTAAGAAAATTGCTACATCTAATCATTTAGAACATATCTATATGGAACTATTTGGACCTTCACGAGCAGCATGTTTTGATGGTAAATTACATGTATATGATTTAGTTAGTGACTATTCTATGTTTACATGGATATATTTTATAAAATATAAAAATAAATATTTTTCTATATTTGAACGTTTTTGCAAAGAGGTTCAAAATGAAAAATATTTTAAAATAATTTATCTATGAACTGATCAAGGAGGGAATTTCAGAATCAGGAAGTCAATTAATTTTTCTAAAATCTAGGTATTAATCACACCTTATCAGCACCCAAAATACCTCAACAAAATGGAATTGTGAAAGAATAAATAGAACTACTCATGGAATGGAGAGGACTATGTTAAATTAATACAGTCTTCCATCTTATTTTTGAACAGAAGCTGTAATCACAACCTACTATAGAAAACATAGATTTTTAATCAGACCAATTTTCAAAGAGACACCCTATGAATTTTGGAATGACAAAAAACCTAAAGTAAAATAATTAAATTTTTAGGATTCAAGGTTTATATGTTGAACATCAAGAGAAATATTTGTACTTTTGATCCAAAATATGATGAAGACATTTTCATAGGATATTCTGATACCTCCAAATCATATATAGTTTTTAATAAAAATTCAAGGATTATTGAAGATTCAGTTTATATAAAATTTTATGAATAAGACCCTTTTGAAAAAAGGAAAAATAAAATTGATTAATTTGTCCCTAATGATAACATGAGACTTGAAAACCTATAATATGATTTTGAAAATGATATTAAAAAAAATAAGTCCAGTTCAGAAGAAAATGACACAGATAAAGCATATAGTGTTTTACCGAGACAGTCTAGAACTCTAAATAATCACCCTTTAAAAACTATTATAGGAGACCTAGAAAATGGAATAAAACAAGAAGAAATATAGGAAATCTAGTTGAGTCTTTTTCCTTTAAATCCCAATTAGGTCCTAATTCAATAGAAGAATCCTTCATTGATGAACATTTGTTGATAACAATGCTTGAAAAACTAATCCAATTAAAAATAAACGTATTTTTGAAATTAGTTGAAAAACCATAGAACTATCCTATTATTGGAACTAAATAGTTCTTTAGAAATAAGCAAGATGATCAAGGAATTATAACTAGGTGTAAAGTAAGAATAATATCTAAAGAATGTAATCAGGAAGAAGGTATAGATTATGATGAGTCCTTTTCTCTTATATATTGATTAGAATCTATTAGGATCGTTTAATCCTATGCATCTCATATTAATTTTAAATTAATTCATATGAACGTTAAATATGTATTTTTAAATGTTTATTTAATGGATGGAGTTTACGTTGATCAACCTCTTAGTTTTGAAAATTCTCAAAAACCATATTTTGTATTTAAACTTACCAATGCTCTTTATTGTCATAACCATGAACCTAGAGCATGGTATAAAGGATTATTTTCATTTCTTTTAAAAAATGAGTTTACTTTTGGTTTGTAATATCCAACAATTTTCAAGAAAACTATAAATTAAAATATCTTATTGGTTCATATTTATATAGATGAAGCAATTTTTGAATCAACAAATAAATAAAAAATGTCATGAGTTTTCAAACATAATCCCAAAAGAATTTTAAATGAGTATTATGGTAGAACTAAATTTATTTGTTATGACATCAAATCTATCAAAATGATTTTTGGACATGTTTTTCATCAATTCAAATACATTACTAATTTACTAATGATATTTGGATAATGAACAACATGACATATACAAATATTATGTGTATTAATATAAAATATGATTTGGATGAATCTAGAAAACCAGTAGACAACAAGTTACATAGATTTATGACTGGTAGTTTATTATATCTTACTACTGACATGCAAGATATTATGTAATAATTATGTATTTTTGCATGATTTGAATCAAATCCTATAGATTCTCATATTACTGTTGTCAAAAGAATTTTTAGATATTTAAAATGAAATATTTTTCAATATCTTCTTTATCCAAAAAAATCTGATTTTAGTTTGATTTCATATTTGGATTCTGATTTTGGAAGTCTAATGTTAGATTGAAAGTGAACCTCATGAACATATCACTTTTTAGGAAAATATTTAGTGTCATGGTCTCGTAATAAAAAACTCTCAATTACCATGTTAATATCCAAGGGAGAATATATATCTACAATAAGTTCTCGTGCAAATGTTTTTTGGATGAAAATAACTCTAATGAACATTGGAATAAATTTCGATAATACACATATTTTATGTGATAATACTAGTGCTATAAATATTTCAAAAAAATCCTATATTTCCTTCTAGATCTAAGTATATTGCTATTATACATCATTTTCTAAGATATCATGTTCATAAAAAGGATATATTTTTAGAATTTATATGTACTAAATTTCAATTAGCAGATATTTTATCAAATTCACATCTCATTTAATGTTTTGATTTTATTAAGGGGAGTTAGATTTATTTAATTTTTAAAAAATAATATATATATTTTAAATTTTATTTATTTTTAAATATATTTTTTTAATCATAATTTTATTTGATCATAATTTTTTTATTTTTTATTAATTTATTCTATTTTTCAAATGATATAGATACTTATATTTTAAATATATTTACACTTTTATTTTTTTATGTAAATAATTTTACATGTGATGTATACAGTTTAATTTATTTTTAAATTCTGTAATGATTACTATGTTCATATTGACACGGGAATCAAGTATCTGTGAGAGCTCATTTTGAATTCCAAAGCTCCTCAGTTTCTTAAAACCCTTTGAACAACTGAAACCCTTCACTCCTTTCATCTTCCATTATTGGAACCTTCAAAACCCTAGAACCTCAATCCATTATAACATTTAGATGGAAATTTTAAAAATGAAGGGAATAAAATAAGGTGAACCTAGTGATTCGAAGAATCAGTGTTCTAGTAGACATAAAATCCTATAGGGAAAAGTCATTAATCTAGAATGGTTGTATCAGATGAATCTGATTCCGAAGTAAGCATTATCTTTTCATGTTATTGAAAAAAATTTAATGAGGAATACAGTAAATTTCTATATGATTTTTAGTTGAGATGTATTTTTAAAAAATGTTCATTTTAGTTTGGGTGATACAGAAGATTCTATGGCAGCCATGATCGAGGATAGGGAGTTATCAACCCCTTCTGTTGAAATTGAAAATATCTTGAACTGCCCTCATGAAGGACTTTTTCATTTTTATCTGAAGTCAATCGGTGATAAAAATCATAAATATGAGGATATTATGTATTTTATGTTTGGATATACTAACATAAAGAAAATGTTGGTAAAAAATTTTAAACCATATTAGAAAATTCTATTTATGTTAATTCACACCGGGATAGCCCCAAGGATGTTTGGGATGGGGAAGATTGTTTTTCTACATATGTATATAATGATAATATTTCTAAGTGACATAATGTAGAATTTACCAAGATTCATGATTAGATATTTTAATTACTGGTGTCAAGCTGATGTTTGAATGAATTTCTATCCTTCTGGATGATTTATTTCAATGTTTTTTTAAGAATCATATGGTATACTTGATTGATGTCAGAGCCAAATTCTATCACAGCAATGCGTTGAATGTTATAACTTTGAGAAAGCTAGATTTTTTTGGAGCACTATAAAAGGTAAAATCCTACTTGTATGAGATGAAGAGTATCAGGAATCTACTCAAGGGGAGAAACCTTCCAAAAATAAAGAAGTTACGGATAAATCTAAAACATGGGAAGTTTCAAAGACATCATGAAGAATAAGATTTGGAAAAGAAGATGAATCTGCTGAGGAATAAATTCATGGAGGACCTCATAGTTCATGGAAAAGAATAGTTGGTCAAAGACCCTACTACATAGACAATTCTCAAAACAAGAAATATTTTACATTATATGTTGTTGTGAGAATCTTTTCATGAAGAAATATAAGAGGAAGATTCTTCTCAAGTAGGATTTGATGTTTTTCCTCAAGCTGAGGTTGGGACAGGAACTGAGGTTTTACCTTAGATTGAAAAAACTCAGGAAATGGAAATTAGAGATGAATATGTGGATCAGATTGAATCTGTACATCAGATTCAGGAAAAGATTCCAAAAGAAATTTCTCATAAATAGAACCAATCATTGGATGTAGATATTTAAGATCATCATAGTCATGAAAATTTCTCTGAAATTCATACAGAATATTTAGAAGAATCTTTCTCTATTGATATTTATAAAGAAAAATCAGTTGAGAAACCAGTGGGGAAAGATGACGTAGGGAAATCAGATGCTCAATGTTTACCACTAATCTTGGAAAATCCAGTTGTGAATCAAGGACAGGGTGCCTCTGATTCTATATTTTATCATGTTGAGGAACATGTATAAAATTTTAATTGAGGCAAAGAAGAGAATGATTCTTTTTTAAGAGAGTTGGAGAATGAGAAACCAAAATTTCAAAATTTGGAAGATTTTTTGATTTGAAAGAAAGATTTTGATGATTTCTGAAATTAATTGCTGGAAGAAATGAAAAACTTAAAATGTAAAGTCATATTGTAATCAGATTGAGCAGAACTGAATAGATTTTTGGTGAATCAGTTTGCAACTATCACAGGAAATCAAGAAAGTACATCAGGTACTTCTCCTGATTTGATCAGAAATTCCATGCCACTACAACAGTAATGAGAAACAGGAATGATAGGTTGCAGGATTTACAATGAAATAGGACTACGTTTTTTGTTCATTTGGAAAATGAAAAACATCATATTGATTACCTTACGATAAGTGAACATGGTATTTGAGAATTTTTGATCAGATTCATTGAGAAGATCAATAATTATATAATGAATGAAGAGAGATTGCATGAGTTTTTTAGACTGAACCTAATTAAAGATACTCATTTAAGTCAATGAGGAAGATATATGATCATTCAGCTGGGTGATGGTGTTATGAAGAGATTACGATTATAGTTGGAAGTGTTGAAAGAAGTTAATTCGAATCCCTGAGATACCATTTTCCAAACCATTATCCCAACAACTATGATTCCTGATCATTCATGTACTTGAATATTGATTTATCAATTAAATTTATTATTTATCAAATTTTATGGTTTTTAAATTTTTTTTATGTCTATGTTAGACTGCTTAAAAAATTTTGATTCCTTTATTGATAAATAGTTTCTCAAAAAATGTTCTTATAATTTTAATACTACATTAAAAGATTTAGATTCCATAGTCTATAATTATATTTGACATCGCAAAAATGTAGAGAAATTTGAAATAACCGAACATTTAACTTTGTTTTTTAAATGAACTGTTGGGGGAGAAATTTGATATGGTGCATTTGGAGAGAAATTTGGATAAACCAGTATTGTAGATTTTGAATGAGGTTTTTGGAAGTAATAATTAAATATTGTTTTTAACTAGAAAAATTATAAATTATATGTAAATAATTTTATGGGTTTTGTGATCATAAAAATGGGGGAGATTGTTGAGAATGTATTGTTTCAACAATACTCTATATTTTTAAAATGATTTTGATGCTCTCAAATACCCTTGTTTGTTATTCTAATGATTTTACATTAAGTGTGTTTGGTGAAATTAATATTTCATATATTCCCAATTCTGGAATAATATTAATGCATATTATTTGAATGAAATATTTTCAAAGTGTTCGGAATGTTATTCAATGTGTTCTGAAAACACAGTTCATACTATATGCTGGAAAGCATAGTGTAAGGATTAAATTCTACATTTAATTTATGAAAGTTCACAAAAGTATGGTTCATCGACCTTATGTTATGAGGGAACCTTGTGTTTGGATGTAACATTATGTTTTTTATATGAGAAATGTATGGTTTAAGAACCTTACATAAGAATGAAACATTATGTTTTCTTCACTGAAATATGTATCATCATCCTTACTTTTGTAATGAACCTTATGTTCAATTGTGAAGTATAGATCATGAACAATAAGTTTTGAAGCTAAGAAAAGTTTGTATCATGAAACATTCATTCTGAATTTAAATATAAAATTATGGATCATCAACCATACATTTTTAATCACCCTTAAATTTGATAAATGGGATGTCAGTTTCTTCTAAAAATAACCCTACATTTGACTTCTTCAAGCATCAAAGATTTGATTTTGAGACATTATCATGCAATGGTATTTTGTATAATATACGCTTAACTTCAAGAATGATTCAAAGCCTATTTTTAAAGAGCATATATGAATGAATTAAATCCAATTCTAAATGATTCAAAGGATCGATTTAAGAGGAGGATTTCATGACGATTATTAAGGGAAGTTATGACCACTATTTTATTCAAATTTTTTAATCTTGTGATCTATCAGAAAACATTTTTGGATCTGAATTTTGGAATAAGGTTCTCATCTTTATATTATGTATTATTTGTATATCAATTATATAGATTACATGGGTGACACTATATCTATTGAATTCATGGAAATTAAAAAATTCAAATATGGGGAGATTTGAGTGCACAAAAGGCAGATATTCAAATATTTTGTAAGAGGATATTTTATAGTTCTTATTTTACAAAGAATGACAAGATTATGTCTTATATCAGAGAGACAAATGTTGAAGATTTACTTTTTCTACATTGGAGATCTATAGTTAATTTATTTATGATTTTTTATGAATATATTTCCACATAATTTTCAACCAGATTGATTCAGAACTACTCTTGCATGAAAAAACAACCATTCTAATGTTGATGATCGATTTATTATCATTTTCATACTACTGTAACTGTGATGATCAATTGGAATGTATTTATCAAAAAAATACTATTTTATTTTGAGCATCGTATTCTCATTCTAAGATGTTTTATTGTTTCTGTTTTTAGAACAGATGGCTCTGTTTTATCCTTAAACTATAATGGTGTCAACTGCCTGTACTCAATTTTTGATGGTCTTTTGAAAACAGGATTAATTAGTGTAAATCACCATGCTCGTGGAGAAGAGCATTGGTGGACTGGACTAGGAGATCTTTGTGCCTCGAAACACTATAAATATTTTCATATTGATGTCTTTTTATTTCCATTTCATAAAAAATCTGATAAAAATAAAATGACAAACCAGATTACCATCACTATTTCACAAGATATTCTGAAAGGCTCAATTCACCCCCTATGGTTTATATATTTTGTAACACAATCCCACAGTTACAATATTACCCTCTAAAGTATTCTCATCCTTGAGAATTTTCTCATTATATTATCGTTAATAACCTTATAAAATTGATCTCATACATAATATTATACCTCCAATTTATCTTCTTATAAATTTCAATATATTTATAAGACACGAAAAAAGATAAAACTTTTCCCCAAAACACATTCTTTATTTTTTCAATGATCTGCACCGGGTGCTCCAAAAATATTGTAATGAGTTCTAAATCAGTGTCATTATAGTTTATATCATGGAAAGAAATGGTATGTACCTCAATATTTTAGATACTTGAATAAAATTGTGCATTAATCATTATATTGGAGGAAGATCCAAAATCTATTCAACTACCCATATATTCATAGTAATATCAAACAGTCGAAAAAATAGCAACACTAGCTTCCATTGTATTAAAAAACATAAATGATTCAATCAAGGAGTCACCTACATAAAAACTTGGTCACATAAAATGTACATTAATTGAATCCTCTTATAGTTTAAATAAAATTGTTGTTTTCTATGTGTGGTGAATAATAGATTTGAAATCAATTGTAATCTCTCAAAGGTCTCGTATATGAAACAAATCCAAACATTAGTTTCCTCAGTAACCTTATTTCAATAGAGTGGTGAGATACACAACCATTCATAAAGACCCTCAAAAAGTGAAATATAAATTCAATCCTTGATATTGGTATAATATAAAAACATAACCATGGATAGGAGATCAATAAAAGATCCCCCAAATTACAAAATTCCTACTAAACAAATATCCTTTGAAGACAATATTGTCCACACTAACTATATAGTAGATTGTAGATAATACACTACACTAAGTTTCAACTTGATTACCCAAGAATTCTGTAATCTCTACTGAATACATGATGCGAGTCAAATGTATCTATTTGATAAGATTCTCAAGGTAACTTCTAACATGAATATAATCTATCTTTATAAAAATTCCAAAAATCATCCATTGAAATTGTCTCTCGAATAGATAATAGATGAGACATGTTCATCATATAATCATAAATCACCCAAATAGATTCACGCCTCACTAGGGGGCTACATAATACCATTAGGAAAGCCATTATTATATATTATTACTTTCACATAAAAATTGTAGGGAGATAAATCAAAATATAGGATAATATTAATCAAAATTTATCTGTTGGAATGTAGTGAAATGTGAAATAAAAATAAGTGATGTCTATCGTCATATCAATCCACCAAAATTGATGTTAAAAGACATGTTACATCTTCAATGTCCTAGGATAAAAATCCAATTTTTATTCCTGATTGTCTCTCATCTGCTCTAACCTTACTGGATTTTACAAAACATCTCACTCATGAATGTAAATCACATTGTAATTATCTAAGGACCACCCTAGGACTGAATCACCCCCACTAAGAACTCCCATAACGCTATGTAATCATTATCTGAATCATGTATAGACATTAAACAATCTACAAAAAAAAATTTAACTAAAGGTGTATATGTTATAATTATGTGATCTCGAGATTCAGCCACAATCCACATTGATATCAAACTCAATTTTCATCATTCCTCTAAAAATGTTTTTTATCTATGTTGTTGCATCTCCAATGTTTACCTATGTAGATAATTTCTAATGAAATTTATTTCCCAAGGACAATAGAATATATTGATGATGAATTTATTTAGGTTCTCTAAAAAACATTTTTTACCTAATATGTATATCCCACTGAGAGAAAATTAATAAAAATAACTTAAGGTCCATGTAGACTATAAAAAAATTACTGAACAAATTATGTTTCTAAAATTTTAGTTTATGGACCACTACTACAAAATAAAACTAACACATTATGTACTTATTCACATGCGTTTTTAGCTGAAAAATCCACATGTGAATACCTAATTTCTATATTTCAACAATAGTCTTAAACCAATGCTAGGAGAATAAGTATTAATTGTGTATGAAATCCTAAGATCTAAAATATTAAAAATTGATTTTTCATCAAATATTTATTAATTTATAAGAAGGAATTATCATAATGATCATACCAATAAAACATCAAACTCTATAATCACTACATTCATACTACATATTTCCTAACTAAAATTTCAATAGTATTCCACAGTAATATGGAAAAATCGTCCTAAAATATTTTTTAGTTATTTTCGAAAGTAATCAAAACTTCTACCATCTATGTAAAGGTTTATTTATAATCAAATCTTATTTCCTTGAATATATTATTATATATTTTAAAAATAACCCAATTAAGGAGTCATGATGTGGATAAAAATAAAATTCAAGAAAGATATAAATAGAAATCAGTCATTTACCAAGGCCACTGTTATCATAATATATTCATACAATCCACAAAAACTCCTAAACATTATCTTGGGAATATCCTCCCAATAAACATACATAAGATATAATCTTAAATGAATACTAACCATGGAAATAACCAATCTCCTTAAAAATGATTGAATGGACAATCAATCTTGTGTAATGGGAATCCATTATTCATTGTTACATTATTTTGTTTTCTATAACCCACATATAATGTAGAATACTATCTCCATTATTGAAAAAAACTAAATCACCCCCAATAAGGTGCGCTCAATCAAATAAATCTTTTCACCTATAAATAATCTAACGTCACCTTTAAATATCTCAACTCAACCATTTTTATATGATAAAGAGGGGTTGATATTAGTTTATCCCATGTATATGATCAATTTAAAATGAAATTATTTTTCTTGAGGAATACGTGTGAGGCTATCTAGTAAGAAATCTTGATAATGATCCAACACATATGTAAAGATAGAGGTGTGTACATATCATCTTTTTATGAGTTCTAGGCCTAATACATAAACATGTGTTATCTCAAATATGTCTTAGATGTTGTCACATCCTTCCTCATTCGACAACCCACTCATTAATAGATAATAATATCAGTCCTTTAGATGTGTTTACAGATACAAATTAGCTATATTAGTACATATGATATTGGGAACTACTCAACCATGTTTTTATAAATATCACATAAAAACTAGTAATATCCAAGATCATGAAGCCACCCAAATTTCCAGAGCCACTAACCACTAAGGGAATCATATAGAATCATTGGATATACTATAAATTATTTCTCAAGGTCATGTTTAGAGAGAGTATCATAGAAGATAGTTTAACTTATAAATGTTAGAAATACAAACAATTAAACACTTAAAGGAATGAGAAGCTCATTTATCAAAAAACATTGGACCACATAGAAGAAATCAATACTAGACCGGTACCATTATATGGTCCATATACATTGAATATTAGTTCATCATCTATCATGTGCATCATTACTACATCTAGATAATGTTCTTATTGATACGGTGTGTGAATCACTCAAGTCACTGAAGTCTATTAATCTAGGGTAATCAATTGAGCCCACCTACTAGCAACCTGGAATTATCTCCATGAATATAGGCATAGAATATTAAAAAACATAGGGATGACCAACCATTCCACATCAGTGGAATTTCAATAGTAACTTTTCACCTGATATAATAAAATTGCATCCTCATATATAGTCATATCACATGGTAGAGCCTCCTCCCATAGTTGGAGTAGAAGAAGCCCATCACTACTTCTCCTATCTTCCACCATGTTGTACCACCTCAACTTTACATTCATAAAACTATAAGAAGTACACATTTCATAACTAGTATGCTTTCACATTAGTGCATAATAATTTGTAAGAGAACCTATGATCCTCTCCGCCTTCACAATCATAAAAAAATTCAGGTCCATGGGATGTACCATATAATATTTCCCTAGATAAAATCCTCTAAAATGATGTCTATGATCTAAATGAAGGATAATCTCAAAAAACATATCATTTTACACCTCATACATAGAGAATTGAGTATAAAAGCATAGTAACTCCATAAAATGATTCGATTTTGAGGAAACTCTCATCATCACCTATGTAAGATCCATTATCTCCCATGATTGGTCTAGATTTATCATGTTAGAATGGAATCCATGATGAACATATCCTTAAAGATCATCCTAGTAAGATAGTCATTCCCGCATATGTGCCTTATAATTATTTTAAAACTACATTAGGGTTCCATGATGTAAAATTACTCTTGATTCACCCTCATATCCTCAATAGATTTGACTAGAAAAATTATGAGTTTAATAATGTCAACCAATTCTTTAGCATCATAAAATCCATTATTTCCATGGTATTATTATAGATGTTGGAGATGAATGCTTCATGAATAGCTAGACATTGTCTTCTACTCCCCATATTTTTTAATAATTCATAATCAATAAAAATCCAGGAGGGGACTGAATCACTACTAGAACCACCAGACCAGGTGCATAAACCTTATTATTTGAATCCTCCAATATAGCATATGATGAAACTGCACATCCTACCTGGTAGGGAAAGTCTAGAATATCTGATGAAAAATATTACTAAAATTATGATAAAACATATATAACACACATAAAAAATCGATATAATAAATATATAATAAGTATCAAGGAACAAAAATAGTTTTTTAGTCAAAAGACCCATCCTAAAAGATACACACAAAAAAGGTATAACCCTATTAGTTTTTTCAAAAACCTCAAGCCTAGTACTCCAACTATACACACTAGTCACAATAATATATATAAATTAGAATAAAAATTATAATATCAGAAATGTAAATTCAACAACAATATATCATAAATATATAGTATATTGTTATATCACTAATAGATTTTATTGAACATAAATATAATTTAAGAACTATGATGTATTATCTAATTTTTAAAGGCATGACATGTGATCCAACATTCCAAGTGTTCATGTATGAAATCAGAAAATACCAATAAACTATAATAGTAATTCACATTATGGTAAATCATAGCTATGTTTCGTATGTGATGGCCATGAATATTACATGTCCCCTACCTGAGTTCCTGACAGCCTATCACTATTCTTCCATAATTGCAAATCAATAGAATGTAAATATGAAAATTTGATATACATTTTTCTGCACCATGAATATAATCATTGTGTCTAAAATAATGTACCAAAAAAATTCACCCATTCCTCTATATATACAAGAGTATTCAAACAATTAGTGAGTGTTTAAAGTGACATGTAGAAACTATATCCTCAGTAATCATAAAATAAAATAAAAAATAACAACATAAAAATTATCCAAATAAAAAACACATTAAAAATAAATTGAATAAATGGAAAAAGTTTCAATGATAGTTCATAAAATTAATAAACCAATGGACTTTAAAGGTTACACATAAACATGTCTATGAATTATGGCTTCAAAATAAAAAAACAAATGATTTCATCTTAGTTTTTCAATGTACAAACTGAAATTGAATCCATATGTTATCATCAATCTCCATAGTAACTTACCATAAGGATCATTCAACTCTCTAGATCCATGATCATTACATTTAAATACACAAAAATATTCTTCTGTAGGTTTTTCATATAAACCCAGCAAAACACCACCAATTCAACATTAACCAATATAAATAGGAATAATGAGTTGTAATCCATTATGGAAGTGTAAATATGTATAAAATCATACAACCAACCACATACCATGAAATCATGTTATAACTAATCTTCCATTATTCTCATTCATACATTCTTTTGAACAATGTCAGAAGAACTACATAATAATCCTCAAGTGACCTAGAAGATGTATATGTTTTTATTCCATATTTGAGAAAAATATACATTCCTCATTTAAGAAACAATTACATAACTTGCATTATGGTGAGTCAACACCCATGAATCATGGATACATGTTCCTCCATTAGTACACATCCCTAAAATTCCAAAATAAATGGAAATTTACAAGTATTCAGGAATTTATTCCATCAGTACAAAATACCAACCTACAAAATCTCTACCAACGGAATTTGGAAATCCCTACATGGGATAAATGATGCTAAGAATATGTACTAAGAATCTTATTAATGGAGAAAAAAATCAATGATTCATGTCATCCATGATCCCCCTATAAGGGATTGGTAAGATATATCAAATACATCTATCAATATAAACACTAAAATAAAGTTTCCACTGGTTATGCCCAAATAAAAAAGAATGTCATGAAATATATAGAATAAATACATCACAAGAAAAATTACACAAGATATGAAAAAATAAACCAGAAGGAAAAAATAAAATATGTTGTAAACTAGTCATAGTAACTATTCTATATCTATTAATTAACCACATATAAGGTAAAAGATATGAAATAACAAACAATCTATGCAAAAAATAGGACTCATCCTCAACACATGAATAAAAAAAATACCATTTTAGGAAATGGTTTCTAAAATAGGAACCCAAATGTTATCCAAATATTCAAAAAACACATTAAAAGGCCCTTCATGGTAAGCAATTACAACTATAATTGGGTTGATGTCAAAATCTAAGATCAAGCAAGGTATGGAACCTAAATCATATCCATTCTATGATATCCAAAAATAGTTCATGATCTAGATCAAATGAGGTATTAAAATGGGATAAGTGCATATTAATTAACCCCATGATTTCCAAAAATAGTGGTTGATCTAGATCCACTCAAGAAAATAATTCATATTCCCTAGATCATATCTATATCTGAAAAAAACCAGGACAAATTATTTATATCATGATTTATTCCCCAGATCATGAGAAAAAAACATGTATCCATGAAAATTCACAATATATAAAGATGAGTTATAGTAAATACATGAATAAAATAGAGTGAATCAATATTTTAGCTTGAATACACCAAATAAATCACCCAAGATCCTTCGTATTGGGAGATTGGAAGGAGTGGACACAAAACAATCACCATTGGATTCCTTATGATCGATAGCCCTATGTTTAGGATAATTAATGAGTGGTTTCATAGCCATTTAATGTTTAAAAGCCAATTTTTTGATTAATTAAAACCCTAAAAATTAGTTCTTCTCTCCATTTACATAATAATGTACCCACTGTTCCTTTCAATAATATCTTATGCTAAAAAGTTTTCTATGAAATGTCAGATAGTTACCTATAACATTTTTCTAATTTTAATCCACCTGAATTCATTCTATAAAATAGATTTATTATTTACTAGGGTGAACCACAAGGTTTAAACTAACAATGAACCAGTAAGGCCTCCCATTTATGGACTCCAAAACCCTCAAAACCCAATTAGAAGATACCTAATACTTCACAAAAATGATTAATAAATATCACATAAAATATTTTAGAATCAACGTATAATGTAATTAAAAAATATTCTTTCTGGATAAATGAATCTATAATAGATTAAATATTGAAACCACCTAGACAGAGGTAGATCAATTTTTTTACTTTTCTTTTTCTTGTTGTGGTTCCCAAATGAACATATATATCATATTTTATGACTTTTTTAATGTTATTATTATAACAATAGTTAGTTAATGTGACTGTAGGTAATGATATATAACCTATAATATTATTCGAAAAGTGAACACAACTCCTTCAAAGTCACACAACTCATTTTAATGATAAATCTGACAATAAGTGTAAGATATCCATTCAATGTCATTCCATACAATAAAATATCATCATTTTTACAAAACTATATGGATGTATAAAATAACCATAGTGGAATTACATATCGCAAATACTTATATATACATCACCAACTCCATATTTAATGTGTGAATCTAGGATATTAGTGTTGAATCTTTCATTTCATTCAACCTTGGATTGTTAAACGCACACAAACCAAATATCTGAAACATTCAAAAAATTATATCATGAAGTGTTAAAATGATATGTGAATGGAATATCATGACACTTTCTCTATGAGGGAATATATTTAATGATAATTATAATATGTTTTTAAATATCATTTTCATAGAACTATAGTTTTACATGGCATAATTTTTTCCAAAATTTCACTTTTAGGCTGTTCTTCACACAAACACTTCTCCATGGAAACTTATTTGTGTGCAATAACAATGTTTCATGACATAGTGAAAATTTGCATGACGAATTTGAATGTTTGGTGATACATTTTTTGAACCATTGTATAGTTGAAAAGAATAGTTTTTTGGGGATTAATGACAACCTATCCCTACCGAGAGGGATGCACCCCCCCCCACACACACACTAAATCGATATTATTATCGATATTTGGTCATGATCATTGTACCTTCAATACCATTAATGAACCACATGGAAAATAATGGGTTTCACTATGATAGTTTTGGGTTAGGTAAAGGAAACTTTGGGTTTTGGCATGTACACACCAACATACATCTCTTATAATAACATGAATCGAAATACTTCTATTGACTCCCTGAAATAAATTGAGTTGCCATATTCCCTTCTGTACCCTTATCACACCACTAATTTAGATACAATTATTAGTGTCCTTGAATATTTTTTCTCAAAATAATTCTCATTATATTCCTAAAATATCATCAAATGATACATATACCATGTCAAAATAGAAAGGGATGATATAGTGTAAGTGAGACACCTACCATTTCTAGGAATCTTATACCAAATATTACTTGTAATATGACATTAAACTGTAGTATACCATATGTATAAATCGTATGATCATTCATCTAAAAAGAAAAAAATGACTTATATGTCAAGTGTAAGATCCCTCATGGGATAAGTATAAGACATCCCCTAGTCCATACTGTAGTATTTAAACAATTCTGAATATGAGTCTTGAATGCATGACCTTAAAAGGAACATTATTTAGTCAATGATACATCAACGTAAACTCAATATAATATTACATTTAAATCAAAATTAAATGGAACAATGTGTCCCATTAATGTGTATGAAAATATATGGCATTTGATTACTTCTATAAGGATCTGCATGAATCCCCATTAATGGCCTCCATCCCAATTTTGCAACAACATTAATCGTGAAGCAATGAACTCCATGTTTCCCCACATGGGCCCACACTATAGGTGTGATCCCAAATAATATCCACTTATCCATTAATAAGTGAAGATGCTATGGTAAACCAATAAGAGGAAAAAAATTTTGGAAATACTACCATTCACGTCCCATATCTATCCATAAAACACTCTCACAGATCCTATGGGCCTCCTCCTTAGGTGTAACCCACAATAATATTCCAAACCCTATTGGAAGGTTGAAACTCCCTAGTAGAATGAAATACAGATGGAGAAATATGAAACTCATTGGTCAACCCCCAAAGAAAAAACCTCCCAACTACAAGACACTAAACTGCATAACATCAATGTACTTGAGGAATAATGTGAAACATCATATTTCCCATTGATAAAAAAATTTGATTCCATGAGTGAAAAACATTAGATTGACCATATGACGTACATGATATGCATTACATAAGATGGATAATGTGGAGATCATGATATTTTCCATGTTGTACTATGTAGCACACTACTTTTTGAACCACATAAAAATTGATGGACCTTAGTATCAGATGGGAAGAAAACTCATGTAATACCAACAAATAAAATAGAACCTCTATAGCTGCACCTGGGAAGAACACTCACATATGGCCCAAAAGTATAATCACTAGTCATTATCATCACATGGGAAGATACACACACATACCTTTGTTTCTCCTTATAATAATATATATAGTATACTCATGTAATCCCAACCTATAACATTATTGATTTTAATTAACAATCATACCTTAAACTCTCATAATCCATATATATACCGTCAATTATCCTTATATGCACATGTGAAGCTTCATTTGTAATCCCCAAAAAGTGTAATATTAATGATTCCAAGATATATAGAATAACATCATCACCATATGATTTTATACTGCATGAAAACATCCTTAACATAAGACATTAAACTAATGCCTTTCCCTATGTAAAGATTATAGGATTCCCTACATGAAAAATATAGGAAACCCCATGTTATGAGAATAAGATACATCATTTTATTAGAATAAGACAATGCCTACATCTACCTGGATTCTATTATGCATAATCCCCACACCAACCATTGTTGACTCCTTTAAAATGATATATGAATCATTACTGCATGACATTAAATA
The DNA here is from genome assembly GCA_963277665.1 of Viscum album. Classification (NCBI taxonomy): domain Eukaryota; kingdom Viridiplantae; phylum Streptophyta; class Magnoliopsida; order Santalales; family Viscaceae; genus Viscum; species Viscum album. The sequence goes on from OY728153.1 coordinate 939,978,023, forward strand.
AGATATCTATATCATTCCACAAGAACTAAAACATTGTAATTGAAAAATTAGGGTATTGATGCATATCTATTAATATGGTTTATATGACTCTTATTTAGGTTTTAATCCTAAAATTACCGTAAATAATTCTCCCTCATAGGATTCGATGAATCAAAATCCTCATCATTTCTATCAAGCATTATGGGAATCCCATAAATAGAAATTAACCATGGATTTTGGCATCACGTGATGACTTACAAATATGCTTAGCCAGTATGTTATGATCTTATTTTAGAAGTTCCCCTCTATTAGAATTTAAATCTGTTAGATCCCTCACATAGATGTAAAACTATTCTTATCTATGTATGTGATGAGTTTATTAGGATGGTACCCTTATATGACTTAATATCATTGTGTGACTTTACTGGGCTATAAAACTATGACCCATCCTGATGTTTCAGATACACAACCCCAGCTGATGAGCCTAGGGTTCCTTAGGTGGATAGCATAATAAGTATATGTGATGAGAAAAAATTATCTTTTTTTCTACTCACATGTTGAGCATATGTTCTTACATAATGTGAAGTGAATTGGATTTCCTAGGGGATGATACATGAAATTCATATATGTTGAGATTACGATTCTATGATTTGAGAGAAATAAAGGGCTCACATGAAAAATAATACATTGAATATGTGTCTGGTAGATGATTTGAGATGTTATTTCCCTTGGATTCCATACACACTGAATATAGGCTTCATTAGGGATACAATGTGATACCTAGAGTTTTATGCCAGAAACAAGTTATTTCATGAGCATTATATGCTTCCAAAACCCAAAATGTGGAAAACTATTATAGATTCTAAACATTCGAAATGTTTATAGATTAATTACACTACTAAAATAATCATATTCTAAAACTATTGGTTGATGCCATGCTATGATAGAAAGAAACGTAATTAACTAGTTACACTAATAGGTGGTTTGGAAATGACATACATGAACTATTCAAAAATATAATTATTATCACGAAATCAAATCATATTGTATGACAATATAACAACATTTTCATAAATAATGGAATTAAAACATATCATTTATAAAATCATAAAATCATATATTTTTTCATAGAATAGTTATATATTAATAAATTTTGATATCATTATTGTGTTGTTACCATTTAATTATACATTTATAATGTTACTGTATAATATGGTATTTAAATATTAATTTATCACCAACCTGTCATTCATCAATTTTTTATTTATATATATTATAAACTTCTCAAAGAACATTATTACTCTTAAATCATTTTGTCATCCCCAACATAGTTCCAGAATCTAATTATTGGTACAAATCACCTATATATATATTTATCTATTATAAATTAAATAAAAACTATGTGACTATAGGAATAATCAACCAGTAAGAGAGAAATAAATTGTAGGTGGAATTTTATTTTCATCCAAGACCATATTTACTCCTTATTCTGATAAATATATATCTAAGAGATCAAAATATTTTACACATCCAAAGTATCCAATGTAAATAAAATAAGTTCAAAGATAATCTAAATTTATCTTGTTCTCCAAAATAGTCCAATACAATGAGATTACAAAAATAATATAGTGTTGTACTAGAGAGATCAGTAAGCCTTGTATGTTTCTAAAAGGTTTATGGAATACTCACTACCAAAACATGGTAAACTTCCTCTTTCTTCCGATCCATGAAATACTTCAAGGAAAATAATAAGGATAAATGATGTACATGTCACTCTAAAAATAATATCAATAAAAAATTATAATTATAATAAAACAATGTGTTTATCCATTAAGATTTATCTTTGTTGACCAAATTTAGATCATAAATGATTACTTTAATGTTGACAACATATCACTCATAGAATTAAAGATGTCCATAAACAACATCTAACCAATCAAAAAATTTATATTTTATTTAATACCCTTCAATTTATTTCTCTTCATTTTTAATCATAAATTGTTTCTTTGAAAATTTCATAAATAGGATAATGATTTTATGTCTCTCATTCTCACTTAAAACCATCATGAATGAGTGAGTTAAACATTTCAAAAACTGATCCAAACACTCAATAAGTGAAATGTATTCAAACAACTAAATAAATATATCACCCACAAAACTATGACATGTTTATCAAAATTATGGTCTAACTTCACTCAATTACCCAATCATGTAAAAATTATATTCAGATTCAAATATATATTCTATATATTATGATTCACCATGGTCGATTGGTAGTTGAGAGAGGGGGAGGGGTGAATGAAAGGTCTTATTTTATTTACATGTAATTCAACCTCTAGAAATTGTAAATCTTCATGATCTACTCAATGATTTGTCACATACCCAACACATGTGTACTAATAAAAAATATATATAAACACATTTTGTTTACATGGTTCATTCAAAATTTCATAATCTTTAACATGATTGGTTCCACACCCCCATTCAAAGTTTCAACCCTTATCGTCAATATTCAATTGTAACCAAGCACAAACAATACATAAATAAGAGACCAATATTCGTAGCCATAAAATCCCTATTAGAAAAGAAATAACTCCTCAGTAAAATATTATCTTGCAAATAAAGTCCTCTAAATTTCTCTTGGATTACTCTACACCTCATTATTATAGCCTTATTAATAAAAAAGATAGATTATTAAGTTTACACATGTACTCCGTTAAGGATGTATATTATGATCTTGTTTAAAAATTAGATTCTAGGATTTCTCATCTTCCAAATAATTTAATTGAACCAGTTCTCTTCATTACATTGAAAACTCATGAACAATCAGTATTATTTTATATGATGTCTCATTTAAAACTCCATACTCCTTTGTTATTGTGATGTATTACATTGTTAATTCATTAGAATTCAAGTAACTAATATTTTTTTAGTTTTCTCACTATTATTCACTACCCTTTTCATACCATGTCATGTATCTATATATTCACAAAATTATATCAAGTATAATATTAATTTATTGAAACTAAATTTGGATACATTAATGAATATTAGTTGACCTGAAATGTTCACATTCACATATAAATGTTATTACCAGTTCGAATTATATTTTTAAATCAAAATCATGCTTCCTCATTTACATCCCTAAAATAATCGAGTATTTCAATGTAAGAAATCCTCCATAAAATAAACATATTTTAAATCGTAAAAAATATCGACCCTCAATTGAATAAACTCATGTAGTTGATGTGGACCCTCTTCTTGTGGGATGGAACTCGAATTTCAATATTGATTCTCCCTTGTATATCCTTAATTAATAATTGGATTATATCATGAATATTATACTGTTAATGATATTTTTAATCTATGAGGATCATCATGGAAAAATTTTCAGAATCATTATCCTTATGAAAATATAATTATAAAAAAAAATTCAACATTTTCCAAGTATCATACTGCTAGATAGAACGTCTTACTTCCTTCTAAAATTTTCGATGTCTTTTTGAAATATCATATGCCATTATAATTTCTCCATTTACATATTTTGGAAAAATAAAATATAAAACATTTAGATAAAATATCATTAACATGTCACAATTCTCTAAAACAATGGATAATTATCTTATGTAACCGTTTTTTCCATTTTCCCATAAAAAATATTCAAGTATCAACATCTATTTATGCCACCCAAGGTATTATCCTTGTTCATTATAGAAGAAAAAAATTTCACTATTGTCAACACTTTTTAATACCTTTCCCATGTCAGCCATCCATTGATGGTTATATATGTTGCATCTCCGCCAACGAGGTCCGCCTTGATGACTGATGATTACCACAAGCCTCACTAGGGATGTGTCTTCATCACCTACCTACAATGAGGATATCATAGGACTCACTAATTCTAATTCAGATAACCCAAAATCCCATGATGTTATCCTTCATGATCCACCACACAAAATGATGGAACCACTGAGACCTATCCCTTGCTCACCGCCTTTGCCATCCAACAGTAGAAATAATTCCTCATAAAATTTTCTACAACCCAGAATCAAACCTAGGGTTAGATATAGGAATATACTATTTATATTAAACTATGATACATCCTCAACATCATAGTAATCAATTTATTTCATCAACATAAATCATTTTAAATCCTTCCAATTTATATCATCACGTAGCACCCTCAAAAACAACCCCAGTTTTTCAAATTGGTTACCTTATTAAGAAAGATATAAAATGAAAACATTCCATTAAGATTACTGTAAGAATTCATCCTTATCAATCATCTTCGGATAAAAATTTTCATTTTCTGAACACTTTTTCTTCCAATAAATATAATCTGAAATATTTTCCCATAAAAAAAACATGGTTTATATCTTAGGATAATTCCATGTTTTATCCACCAGGATGTATAATTTATCATTATTGTGTTATATCTATCTATATGTAAAATAATAAATTCCCATTATCACATCACTATCAGGGAATAATATCTAGTTTCAAAATACTGTAGCATCTAAATATTCTTTAGGGTGTTAGGAAAATTTATTATATATCAATCACTCCTCTGAGAAAACATCTATTCTATCACCTCATCTAATTATGGAATAATATTATCCTTTTAATTTCTATTTATGAACACTAATTAACATTTTAATCAGGGAAATTTTATTTGGAATGAATCTTTCTCATCACAACATAATATTTAGAGAATAACATAACAAAATTAATTATAAATCTGTATCTCATGACTAATTATGCCATAACATGAAAATTTTATTGAATTAAAAAATAAACTCTAAAATTCGATTGATCTACAAAAGTCGCTTCCATGTATTTATAATATTTAAAATGAATTCAATATATTTTAATTCTAAAAAAACTAATTATAGTAATGTTTTAAAAACATCTCTTATATATATATTATTCTGACAATATAAAATTTACGAACATGTGTTCTGACATTCTACCTAATAAATAATTAGTGTTCCAAAATTCCACCCCTCTTGGGTTATTGCAATTCCTATGTCTAATTCAAAATAAATTTTTTTTAAATTACATTAAAAATAATAAAACATAAACATCACTTTAATTCAATATGTGTAATTCTTGTTGTATAAAATAAGATATCAATATATAATTCAACGCTATAATTCATATATTTGACATAAAAATATATTTTTATGTTCTATGATATATATATATATAATTTTACTTCTGAATATACAACCGTTTCACCTAAAGGAATATTGTATATCATAAAAAACCTGAACCAAATAATAAAAATGAATTATAATATATTTCATTAATTTAGATCATCATATTTTTAAAATAATTAATCTCTATACAATTTAATATATTATAATAGTTTAATAAAGGTAAAAAAAATCATAAATATAATTGGAAAATTAGATAACATTGGTCTCTTATAATTATCAGACGAGAAAACTATACAATAATAATGAAACTAAACATTATTTATGTAATAGAAAATTTAAAAATGAATATTATATAACGATTAGAGGAAATAAAGTTGATAATGAATTATGAAAATATGAGGTATTTATAGGGAGTATAAAACGAATATGACCACTGGAATAGTAAAACTGATCATTAGAAATAGTAAAATAACCATTATAATATTAATATAGCCAATATAATAGCTATGTAAATTGTAAATAATATTTTATATGAATAAAATAGTTAAATATTTTTGTTCCTTAGGATTATGAGAACCAGCCAGAGGGGGGAGTCTATGGTAAACATTAATTATTAGATGCTTTTGAATTTAAACATGGAAATTGGTATTGTTTTTATCCAAAAAAATATTTTATAATAACATACAAGCTTGAAATAAAAATAATGTAACACAAGGTAAAAAAATATTTCCAATGTTTGACCTCAGGGTGAGAACCAGCATCCTATCCATAGAGACTCCCATCAGTCCCAAAAAATCCCGTATTGATAAGTAGTAAAGAAAAATTTATTGAACTGTTTTTTGGATTTCTTTTATCTCATGATAGCCATTATTATATATCCTTTCTTTAGTAACTAATTTTTTTAATATTTTTTCAATCCAAAAGATGATTATGAACTATAATCTAAAATCAACTAAATGTTCATCCATAAATGTAACACTCGAGATTTTTATGAGTAATATTTTGTTTTTATATCATCAAAGGAATCTTTCACTACACACTTTCTTGGCTTACTTTACACGCAATCATGACCTTCCTCGATAGCTTGCGTCGTACGCAATACTGAGTTTCACTAAACAACGATATGCTATTAAAATATTATTAAAACTACCCGTTATGAATAGTAATAACCACTTATTGAAATTTTATAAATTTTATTTTTCAAAATGGACTTCATTTTTGGATTCGGAATACCTAAATTAGCCTAGGGTGAAATTTTGGTATTTTTCTGAAAACTTTCAATTTTTGATGAATAGTGAAACCACTAAGTGGTAGGTTAAAAAACTGAATTTTGCAGAAAACTTAATTTTACCGCTTCTGTGAATGAAATTTCGAAAATCCGACAGACACAGTTGATATCAGTAAGTAAAATGTGGTTCAATGAGATAAAAATAATTTTTTGGTGAATAGTACCTTTTTACTTTTTTTACCGCGGTTAATAGTAAATAGGGTAAATAAGGGTAAATATGATATTAATATTACCCTAACACATGTCCTAATTCTATTGGACAAGTGTAATTCGACCAAAAACAACCTTATGAATAAAATATGACCATTTAGGCCCACATGGATTAGATTAGGACATTTATTATTAATTTATTTAAAGAAGGGTTAAAATAGTTAAAATCAAAGTTTAATAAGTAAATCATTTTTAATATGGGGTTATACATAAGATAAATTCGACTATAAATATTCATTAGAAAGATAAAAAGATTTCCTACATAATGGTATTTTATTTATAATTTTTAGACTTTAAATAAATTAATTTATTTATGACACAACGATGATGAAGTAATTACCCTTTTAAGGAAATATTAACATAATTGATGTTATAAATGCTCAAATGAATGTAATTTGAGACATTTTATGAATTAAACTAATTTTCTAGGTTACTATGATATATTAATGTTGATTTAATCAACTTGGTTCGAACATATAATTCTGTTATGACTTTCACAAAAATCATATATCAAATAGTGTCAAAATTGACACAAAATAGTTATTAAATCAAATATTATATTATTAATTGTTATTTTATTCCTAAAAATCTAAGGTTCGGCCAAATGACTTAGATAAGGATATATATATTAATAATAAACAATTTGGTGTTCTTTTGGCATGTTATAGTAAGTTTATTAACCATATAGTGAAAGAAAACAAAAAGACATGGTAAAAGTTAAATTATTTAACTTAGAGTTAAATCTAATTGATAAGGTTAAAATAATACCCTAAACTTGTCTAAATCCTATTGTTTGATAGGATTTCGACCCATCCCCACCTTATCTTCGAAATAAGACCCTTTGGAACCATTATAAACCGATTTTGACTTTAATATAATATAATATTTTGAGATATTCCTAAGGTGCCCCTCTCCTCCCTTATAAAAGGGCACCTCCTCCCCCTCCTCCTCACACCAAATTGAGCACTCAAGCTCGGCCAACCCCTGCCATATTCTCCTCTCCACTTCCCTAGAATAATCCTAGAGGTCCTGGTCTTCTTCAAAGACCAATAATAGTTCCCTAAGTGGAGGATTCAAATAGGCGTTCCAAAGAAGAGGTAATATCCATTAACGATCTTTTCAATTACTTCTTCTTCAACTTATTCTTCTTTAGTTGTTTCATGATGAAGTAATAACATCAGTATTACTTACATACTGATATGTTATTATAAATATGAAACAATGCTAATTCACCTTCTATCCATCCTACGGAAAAATGAAATCACCGCGCGTGCGTACGTACGGAATACCGTCTCCACGCCGTGGTGTAATCTATTTTCCACAATCACTTTACAAGGATGAGTATAATGGTGTAATGAGTAACTATTTATGATTATTATAAAGTAATATTGATACTGAAATAATATATATATACTCCAATACAATTCCACGATCATAGGGACGATATCATCACTCGTGCGTACGTAGGGAATACCGTCTCCACGATGTGATGCGACTCGTTCTACATGATCATCATTACATAGTAATTATATAAATGAATTGAATGAATAAATATGATATATGTTACACTAATACCATTCTGGATATAAGGTATCTATAGCCTTAAAAGAAGAATAAGAATGTATTCGGCAAAACACGCATAAGAACAAAAGGCAATAAAGACCCGAGTAACAAGTAACAATGAAATATTACTATCAAGAAGCTAAGAATATGGCCATATATGATATGTATGATTCTGGAATAAGTCAATAACATTATTTAAACCATTATACAGGATATTCGGACACGTACAAAGAAAATTGGACCTAAGGTAAGGAAAATATCACAATCTCATTTTTATCCGAGATTGTTTATTCGTAAGTATTTACCGGGGTGTATTTTATCATCCAGATCCATGTTCCTTCAATATATAATATTGTTTCCATCCACTTACAATAGTTTAAATCCATTTTTACCCTTCGGTGAGTTTTTAGTAATATGTATGAAAGGAATCTTTTGTCTTTTTTCGTACGAGGTACTTTTTTACTTTTCCGACAAAAGTACGAAGAATGTTTTTTTAACTTATACGGCATGAATGGATTTTTAAAAAATTATTTCCAAGAAGCTTCCTTTACAAGTTTTCAAGTTTATTTTTAATCATCTTCTTTTATTTTAAAGTCATATGACATGTTATGAAAGGAAAAATGTTTTTGAAGTTGAAAGGATATTTTCCTCAAGAATGGAGTTCAGGTGTTTTATCAAAATTATTTCCCATCTAAGATAATATAGGGTTCTGTTTTTATCCCTATTATTACATTGATTTGATTATGTTTTGAGGGAATTATGTATATAAAGTCATTTACCTTATATGATTTGTTTTATGATGTCATGATGTTTCAAGAATCCCATTTTTGATACATGTGTTATGCGATGATGTATGATTTATGATTATGTGGCACACATAAGAAAGGATTCATTATAAGATGGGTGGGACCTATATCTCCCTCCAATGCATTGGGTAAAGATTTTATATCTCATGAGATAGACATGGCTGGAATGGTAGGTTATACCGGTTCAGTGAAACAGGACTGGGACGAGGGTGACTCGGTTCAGAAAGGGACTTTGTCCACTAAGATAGTCTTGGCAATGAGTCATGACTAACAAGAAATGATTTTCCATGATTATGCGTGCATGCCACAAAGTTTCAAGTTGCATTTTTATGATTATGGGGATCTCATTTTCACTTCTATGATTTATTCCATGTTAAGATATTATGATCTCTTTTGCAGGTTATGATTTTCAAAAAGATATGATATGATTTTTATTTCCTTTATTTGCCCTTGCTGAGCATTTGAGCTCACCCTTTTATGTTTTCTTTTCCCCAGGTTAGGAAGATGGATATTAAGTAGAATATGCTAAAAGGGACCCTAGATATGATGAAATAAATGGGAGACACTGTAGAAGATTTATGAAGCAGTTGTTTATGTTTCCCAGTTTCTAAATACATTATACCTATACGGTCCTTTGTGGTTTTGTCATATGTTGTAATAAGTGTGCTTCAATTTTAAAGTATTAACAATGTATGTAAAGTATGGGTCATTATAGTTGGTATCAGAGGCAAAGGAGGTAGGAATGTATCCGATCCTTGGGAACTCTCACATGTGAGCGTTGGAAGAAGCATGGCTCTCCGCCCAAGGGCTTCATGAGGAAATGGCTGCCACTGGGGATGGTGGTGTGTCCCGCCCAGGGGGTGTAGCCGCCCATGGAGTGCCCTGATAGGTATCAACTATAGTCCACTGGAGGTAATTCCAGACCGTTATAGTTGGTATCAGAGGAAAGGTATAGTCTACCTTTGGAAACTAGGATGTGAAAGCCTTAGTAAGAACCCTAAGGATAAGTCTATGCATAGAACACAATCTTAGTGTTTTAGAAATGGCCATGAATACCCTAGGATAAAACCTTAAGTGTGAAATTTTATCCTTGATTATGTGGTTTTCCTATTATAATTAGTGTTGCTCACACTATTTTTCTTGGTTTTAGTCAATGGCTGGAACCCGAAGGAACCGTTTTAATGCGGAATGCGATGGGCAATGCAATGATTGTCCCCCTGAGAAACCAAACGATATGGGAGCTGGAATGCAAAATCTTGTAGCCATGCTCACACAACTTTCTCAAGCTATGAATCATGCAGGACTTCCAAACGAGCAAAGTAAGGAGAAACATTCTGTTGAATCCTTCATGAGGCAGCGTCCACCTTCTTTCAGCGGGTCTACTGATCCATTAGTTGCTGAACAATGGATTAGTACTACTGAAAAGATATTTTCAGTTCTTCAATGTTCTGAGCATGATAAAGTCATCCTAGAAGTATATCATTTGGAAGGAGATGCTGATCAATGGTGGAATCTTATTAAGAATACGACGCAAAGGGATGAAATTGAGTCTATGGAATGGGACGAGTTCAAGAACTTATTTTTCAATAAGTACTTCCCTCGTATTCTCCGAACAAAGATGGAGAAAGAGTTTCTTGAACTGAAGCAAAGGGATGATGAATCTGTTGGTACCTATGAAGAAAATTTTACAAGACTTGCAAGGTACGCTTCTGGTATTATTATCCAACCTGAGAGTAAGATCGATCGATTCTTTAGTGGCTTAAAACCAAGTCTTCGAAGGGCGTTAGCCATAAGGGACTTCAAAAGCTACGAGTAAATCGTTCGATGTGCTCTCAAAGTCGAGATGGAGATTGGAGTAACCCATCAGTCACATGGGTTTGATAAGAAGAGGAAGATGGAATTCAAAGAAAAATCTAAAGAGCACACTGAAAAGAAGATGAACTTTCCCTGATGCTCAAAGTGTGGAAAGAAACATGGAGGGAGTTGTCTTAAAGGGACAAGTAAATTTTTCAAATGTGGAAAGGAAGGCCATCGGGCATTTGAATGCCGCGATAATGGGAAGAATATGTCTAATGATGCAAACAAAGGAAGGGATACATAGAATGAACCTACTACACTTCAATGTTTCAAGTGCAAGGGGATGGGGCATTATGCCAATCAATGCCCAAATCCAAGGGTTGATGATGATGGTCGACGTCAACAAAATCTTAAGGCTAAAGACAAAGGAAAGTCACATGCAATTTCTATCAGCGATGTGGAGTACGATAACGAAGTGGTGAAAGGTACACTTACCATCCACTCTAAAGTAGAAAATGTTTTATTTGATTCTGGATCCACCCACTCTTTTATTTCTAAAGAATTTTCTAAGGGTATCACTGTATTACCTCAACAATTAGATGTTGAGTTAGCTGTGACAACACCAAATGGCACAACAGTCGCATCAAAAGTTTATAATTCTTCTCCGATCGAAGTTTGTGGGAAAGTTCTTCCTGCAAATCTTGTGATACTTCCTTTAGTGGAATTTGATGTGATTCTTGGCATGGATTGGCTTTCTCTACATGGAGCTCATATCAATTTCCAAAGAAGGGAAGTCACATTTCATATTCCAGATCAATCTACGATCGTCTATCAATGCAAGGATGAACATAACCTTCCAGTGGAAACTCCTTCCATCTTATGGGTCTTGATTCCACTAAATGAACGTTATTTATCTCAAATGGTTGGTGAGAAACTCACGATTAAGAATATGCCCATTGTACGGGAGTTTGATGATGTCTTTCCGGAGGAATTACCGGGTCTTCCACCAAATCGTGAAGTTGAGTTTTCAATAGAACTTGTACCGGGTGCTTTTCCTATTTCAAAGACACCTTATAGAATGGCCCCAATTGAGTTGCAGGAATTGAAGAAGCAACTCCAAGAGAATATTGATAAGGGATTCATACGCCCTAGTGCGTCACCTTAGGGAGCACCTGTTCTATTTGTTAAGAAGAAATATGGATCAATGAGACTCTGTATTGATTATCGAGAACTTAACAAGATCACTATCAAGAACAAATATCCTCTCCCATGCATTGATGACTTATTTGACCAACTACGCGGAGCTCAATACTTTTCCAAGATTGATCTTCGTTTAGGGTATCATCAATTAAGGGTCAAAAGGGAGGATATACCAAAGACGGCTTTTCGTACAAGGTATGGACACTATGAATTTATAGTGATGCCATTTGGTCTTACTAATGCCCCTGCTATCTTCATGGATCTAATGAATAGAGTCTTTAGAGACTATCTTGATCAATCTGTGGTAGTCTTTATAGAAGATATTCTTGTCTATTCAAAGAGCAAGGAAGAGCATGAAGATCACTTGAGAATTATATTGAAGACCCTGAGAAAGGAGAAGCTTTATGCCAAATTTACCAAGTGTGAATTTTGGCTTCAAAAAGTTGCATTTTTGGGTCACATAATCTCAAAAGAGGGGATATCTGTGGATCCAGCAAAAAACAGAGGTTATCGAAAGATGGTCAAGACCAACAACAGTAACTGAGATCCGAAGTTTTCTTGGATTGGCTGGATATTATCGACGTTTTGTAAAGGATTTTTCACGATTATCTAATCCACTCACCAAGTTGACTCGGAAAGGAGTTAAGTTTGTTTGGACAGAGGAATGTGAAGAGAATTTCAAGGATTTGAAAAGAAGGTTATCCAGTGCACCTGTGCTCACACTGCCTTGTAGTGGAGAAAGGTTTGTGATCTACAGTGATGCATCCAAGAAGGGATTGGGGTGTGGTCTTATGCAAAATGATATGGTGATAGCTTATGCCTCACGACAGTTGAAAATCCATGAGCAAAATTACCCAACACACGATTTGGAGTTGGCTGCGGTAATCTTTGCATTAAAGATTTGGAGGCATTACCTTTATGGTGAAAGGTGTGATATTTATACTGATCATGAAAGTTTAAAGTATATTTTCACACAAAAGGAGCTGAATATGCGTCAAAGAAGATGGTTGGAGCTGATTAAGGATTATGACTGTTCAATCCATTACCACCCTGGGAAAGCAAACAAGGTGGCAGATGCATTAATTCGACAAGACCATGCTAGTTTATCCATGATGAGGATCACAAAATATCCAATATTTATGGATTTACAAAGGATGGATCTTGGAATTATAATGGAAGGGGAAAAATCTTATCTTTCTCAAATGAATGTTCAACCATCTATATATGTGAAGAATAAAGAGGCACAGAAAGAAGATGTCGAGTTACAAAAGAAGGTGAGAAATGTTCCTGAATTCAACCTTGATTGTGATGGGATAATAATGTTCAGGAATCAGGTTTGTGTTCCTCCCATCCCCGAATTAAAGAAGGAGCTGCTGGATGAGGCTCATAGTTCATCATTCTCTATTCATCCTGGAAGCACGAAGATGTATAGGGACCTGAAAGAGTACTTCTGGTGGGTTGGCATAAAAAGAGATGTTGCTGAATATGTCTCTCGATTCTTGGTTTGTCAACAAGTTAAAGCTGAGAGACAGAAGTCTAAGGGGATGTTACAACCATTACCCATACCCGAATGGAAATGGGAAAACATCGCTATGGACTTTGTCACAAGACTTCCTAGAACATCCAAAGGAAATAATGCCATCTGGGTCATAGTTGATCGTCTTACAAAGTCTGCACACTTCATTCCTATTAGAGAGGATTTCTCTCTAGATCAGCTTGCCAGGATATATGTAAAGGAAGTGGTAATATTGCATGGAGTACCACTTTCTATTATATCTGATCGGGATCTGAGATTTACCTCGAAGTTCTGGCGAAGTCTTCAGCATACTCTGGATACAGAGTTGAGTTTCAGCACTGCTTATCATCCCCAGACAGACGGTCAGTCTGAGAGAACAATTCAAACCCTAGAAGATATGTTGAGAGCTTGCTCTATGGATTTTAAAGGAGGTTGGGATCAACACCTACTTTGGTGGAATTTTCTTATAATAATATCTTTCACTCCTGTATTCAGATGGCTCCTTATGAAGCTCTCTATGGAAAGAAATGCAGGACTCCAACTTGCTGGGATGAAGTTGGGGAAAGAAAGCTATTAGGAACTGATCTCGTTGATGAAATGGCAGAAAAGGTCAGATCTATTCAACAACACATAAGAGCAGCTCAGAGTCGATAGAAAAGTTATGCCGACAACCGAAGAAATGACCTAGAGTTTGAAGTGGGTGATAAAGTGTTCTTACGAATATCTCCCTGGAAGAGGGTTATGAGATTTGGAAAGAAGGGGAAATTGATCCCTAGATATATCGGTCCTTTCGAAATACTAGATCGTGTTGGGAAGGTAGCTTACCGATTGGCGCTTCCACCGAATCTCTCTCAAGTTCACGATGTGTTCCGTGTATCTCTCCTGAAAAAGTACATACCAGATCCTTCACATGTACTCAGCTCAGAAGTTGTACCGCTGGAGCAAGATCTTTCTTATGAAGAACAGCCGATAGAGATTCTGGATCGTAGCGAAAAAGTCCTACGAAACAAGACCACTCGATTGGTAAAAGTTTTATGGAGGACCCACCAACTTAAAGAAGCTACGTGGGAGCTTGAGGATATGATGAGGGAGAAGTATCCTCATCTGTTTGTTACAAAGTGACGAATTTCGAGGGCGAAATTCTTTTTAAGGGGGGTAGAATGTAACACTCGAGATTTTTATGAGTAATATTTTGTTTTTATATCATCAAAGGAATATTTCACTACACACTTTCTTGGCTTACTTTACACGCAATCACGACCTTCCTCGATAGCTTGCGTCGTACGCAATACTGAGTTTCACTAAACAACGATATGCTATTAAAATATTATTAAAACTACCCGTTATGAATAGTAATAACCAATTTTTGAAATTTTATAAATTTTATTTTTCAAAATGGACTTCATTTTTGGATTCGGAATACCGAAATTAGCCTAGGGTGAAATTTTGGTATTTTTCTGAAAACTTTCAATTTTTGATGAATAGTGAAACCACTAAGTGGTAGGTTAAAAAACTGAATTTTGCATAAAACTTAATTTTACCGCTTCTGTGAATGGAATTTCGAAAATCCGACAGACACGGTTGATATCAGTAAGTAAAATGTGGTTCAATGAGATAAAAATAATTTTTTGGTGAATAGTAACTTTTTACTTTTTTTACCGCGGTTAATAGTAAATAGGGTAAATAAGGGTAAATATGATATTAATATTACCCTAACACATGTACTAATTCTATTGGACAAGTGTAATTAGACCAAAAACAACCTTATGAATAAAATATGACCATTTAGGCCCACTTGGATTAGATTAGGACATTTATTATTAATTTATTTAAAGAAGGGTTAAAATAGTTAAAATCAATGTTTAATAAGTAAATAATTTTTAATATGGGGTTATACATAAGATAAATTCGACTATAAATATTAATTAGAAATCTAAAAAGATTTCCTACATAATGATATTTTATTTATAATTTTTAGACTTTAAATAAATTAATTTATTTATGACACAACGATGATGCAGTAATTACCCTTTTAAGGAAATATTAACATAATTGATGTTATAAATGCTCAAATGAATGTAATTTGAGACTTTTTATGAATTACACTAATGTTATAGGTTACTATGATATATTAATGTTGATTTAATAAACATGGTTTGAACATATAATTATGTTATGACTTTCACAAAAATCATATATCAAATAGTGTCAAAATTGACACAAAATAGTTTTTAAATCAAATATTATATTATTAATTGTTATTTTATTCCTAAAAATCTAAGGTTCGGCCAAATGACTTAGATAAAAATATATATATTAATAATAAACAATTTGGGGTTCGTTTGGCATGTTATAGTAAGTGTATTAACCATATAGTGAAAGAAAACAAAAAGACATGGTAAAAGTTAAATTATTTAACTTAGAGTTAAATATAATTGATAAGGTTAAAATAATACCCTAAACTTGTCTAAATCCTATTGGTTGATAGGATTTAGACCCATCCCCACCTTATCTTCGAAATAAGATCCTTTGGAACCATTATAAACCGATTTTGACTTTAATATAAAATAATATTTTGAGATATTCCTAAGGTGCCCCTCTCCTCCCTTATAAAAGGGCACCTCCTCCCCCTCCTCCTCACACCAAATTGAGCACTCAAGCTCGGCCAACCCCTGCCATTTTCTCCTCTCCACTTCCCTAGAATAATCCTAGAGGTCCTGGTCTTCTTCAAAGACCAATCATAGTTCCCTAAGTGGAGGATTCAAAGAGGCGTTCCAAAGAAGAGGTAATATCCATTACCGATCTTTTCAATTTCTTCTTCTTCAACTTATTCTTCTTTAGTTGTTTCATGATGAAGTAATAACATCAGTATTACTTACATACTGATATGTTATTATAAATATGAAACAACGCTAATTCACCTTCTATCCATCCTACGGAAAAATGAAATCACCGCGCATGCGTACGTACGAAATACCGTCTCCACGCCGTGGTGTAATCTATTTTCCACCATCACTTTACAAGGATGGGTATAATGGTGTAATGAGTAACTCTTTATGATTATTATAAAGTAATATTGATACTGAAATAATATATATATACTCCAATACAATTCCACGATCATAGGAACGATATCATCACTCGTGCGTACGTACGGAATACCGTCTCCACGATGTGATGCGACTCGTTCTACATGATCATCATTACATAGTAATTATATAAATGAATTGAATGAATAAATATGATATATGTTACACTAATACCATTCTGGATATAAGGTATCTATAGCCTTAAAAGAAGAATAAGAATGTATTCGGCAAAACACGCATAAGAACAAAAGGCAATAAAGACCCGAGTAACAAGTAACAATGAAATATTACTATCAAGAAGCTAAGAATATGGCCATATATGATATGTATGATTCTGGAATAAGTCAATAACATTATTTAAACCATTATACATGAGCTTCGGACATGTACAAAGCAAATTGGACCTAAGGTAAGGAAAATATCACAATCTCATTTTTATCCGAGTTTGTTTATTCGTAAGTATTTACTGGGGTGTATTTTATCATCCACATCCATGTTCCTTCAATATATAATATTGTTTCCATCCACTTACAATAGTTTAAATCCATTTTTACCCTTCGGTGAGTTTTTAGTAATATGTATGAAAGGAATCATTTGTCGTTTTTCGTACGAGGTACTTTTTGACTTTTCCGACAAAAGTACGAAGAATGTTTTTTTTAACTTATACGGCATGAATGGATTTTTAAAACATTATTTCCAAGAAGATTCCTTTACAAGTTTTCAAGTTTATTTTTAATCATCTTCTTTTATTTTAAAGTCATATGACATGTTATGAAAGGAAAAATGTTTTTGAAGTAGAAAGGATATTTTCCTCAAGAATGGAGTTCAAGTGTTTTATCAAAATTATTTCCCATCTAAGATAATATAGGGTTCTGTTTTTATCCCTATTATTACATTGATTTGATTATGTTTTGAGGGAATTATGTTTATAAAGTCATTTACCTTATATGATTTGTTTTATGATGTCATGATGTTTCAAGAATCCCATTTTTGTTACATGTGTTATGCGATGATGTATGATTTATGATTATGTGGCACAGATAAGAAAGGATTCATTATAAGATGGGTGGGACCTATATCTCCCTCCAATGCATTGGGTAAAGATTTTATATCTCATGAGATAGACATGGATGGAACGGTAGGTTATACCGGTTCAGTGAAACAGGACTGGAACGAGGGTGAATCGGTTAAGAAAGGGACTTTGTCCACTAAGATAGTCTTGGCAATGAGTCATGACTAACAAGAAATTATTTTCCATGATTATGTGTGCATGCCACAAAGTTTCAAGTTTCATTTTTATAATTATGGGGATATCATTTTCACTTCTATGATTTATTCCATGTTAAGATATTATGATCTCTTTTGCAGGTTATGATTTTCAAAAAGATATGATATGATTTTTATTTCCTTTATTTGCCCTTGCTGAGCATTTGAGCTCACCCTTTTATGTTTTCTTTTCCCCAGGTCAGGAAGATGGATATTAAGTAGAATATGCTAAAAGGGACCCTAGATATGACGAAATAAATGGGAGACACTGTAGAAGATTTATGAACCAGTTGTTTATGTTTCCCAGTTTCTAAAGACACTATACCTATACGGTCCTTTGTGGTTTTGTCATATGTTGTAATAAGTGTGCTTCAATTTTGAAGTATTAACAATGTATGTAAAGTATGGGTCGTTATAATAAAGTTATCTATCTGTATTACTCTAACTTCTGGATGTATATATATGAAACCATGCATCTATTAGGTATTCTCAGTATGATACTATATCTTATGCCACAACATGATAAGCCTGTGTCTAGTAATTCTAAACTAAAACCCTATCTAGAAAATTTTCTCATAAAAATATTCTTATTACAATAACCAGTTCTAATCTTCCTTACCTAATTAATTTAGAAACTTATATATCTCAAAACATCACCATGTAATATTTTTTTACAATGATGAATATTGTTTTTTCATAATCTATAAACTCACATTTATATAGGAATTCCCAATGTTTATCTTTTGGGAACCAATTTGATCATTACTACTATAGTTAAATTCACAAGATACTTCTTAATACTTGTAGAACCTTCATGAAATTACCAAAATATCATTAATTCTTCATTGACTGTAACCATCTTCAAACATCCTTAACCTCAATTTTAGGGGAGTTATTTTATCTTCTTTATCTCACGCAGATAATAGAACAATTTTAAAAATAATCTTCTCAACCCCATCAAATTAATAAGAAAATCACAGTGCTAGGTAAATATTCTCAAAACATGGTCTTATAATATTTTTCTAAAGAATTAATAATTATTTCATCACATAGATCTTTCTATTTTACTATCCTTTCGTAGCTCTTCATAGAATAATTATTATTGTAAGAAAACTATTTATATTATAATTAAGAAATATATGTATGATTTATATACATTTCTCTATCTATTGAATTTTCATTATCTCACACATTATAGAACAATTGGTTAAACCTTTTTGAAATATTCATCTTGTGACATCAGGAATAGTTTTCCAATGTATATTCATGTGATTTATCTTTCTTCGATTTAATTGATCTATTTTGTTTCCACTTTTATCACACTTCATAACTTATCAACATCAAATATTCTAAAAACTGTAACAAAAAACATTTCTACATGAACAACACATTAAATATCTTCCCAAAAAATCTAGAACCATCTATCCATTCCCGTCAATCCATTCATATGATTTCACACTATTTATACATATATATAAATCGATCATATAATGATTTCCCTCTATAGTTACAAATACCAAGCTCCACCCGATGCTATAGATTAATCATTTTACATCCATTCAAATATTGAAATATCGTGGATTTGTACTTCATTACTAATTTAGACTTTTTTTGTTGTAAAAACATATTAAAGAAGACTTTAGTCATATTTATACATTGGAATAACTACCTTTATTAAATTCCTGGTGATATTTATAAATATATAAAGGGACTTTTCATATGTTCTGGTATGTCCGGTTATCTTTGTCAGGTGATCATTACCATGTACTTTAGATAAAACATATTATTACCTCTCATATTATGAATTCTACCCCTTGTATATCATATTTATGTATATACATCCACATTCATATACCCAATTATATTCTCAATGTCATATTTTTAGATTAATTACTATTCGGAAACAAAGTGTATACTTATCCTCCCTTTAGAAATGTATTCATTCATTCCCCTTTTATCTGATAATATAATTTTATTGGCTTGTATCACTGCCTTTGAAAAAAATATTGGATTATGGGGTTTTTTATGCTCTTGGAAATAGTTTTAGGAAACTAGTAATTTTCATAATTTATAGAAGTTTATTTATAATTTTTATGAAACAACTTTAACATCCTCCAGTTACATCGTTTGATAAAACATCTTAATAGTTTTAAGAATCTAATTTGTCACATATTTATGAAAAACATTCATAAAAAATATATTTTAACAAAATATAAAAATCTTTTTTATTAAAATGATAAAATTTATCTCTAATATACATCTTTTAATTCGTTAGAATCATTTAAAAAACATAAAACAACTTGACATATAAAAAAATATAATTTGTTCACATTTCTGAACTATTATCATCATTTCATCAAAACATATCCTTTCTAAAATAGATTTTCCTAATATCCCACTATTTTATATAGTAAATTTTTAAAGTATCTATATCCCTTGATGGAAGGAAATTGTGCGTCCTGGTTAATATATGCTTCGCCCATAGTTATTTATTTTCTCAAAATTTTCTCAAAAAAATTCAATCATATATTTCTCTCTCATGTTTTATGATTACAACAACTTTATATTAATTTAAAAATTATTTATACTTATTTATAAATTATATTAAATTCCCACATTTTATTAAGGTAATCCCAAGAATAGTGGGTGTAATCATTCTGAAATTGAGTATGTGTTTGATAGAGTCTGCATATTTTATTTCAACCAAAATTATATAGATCATTCCCTTTAGAATAGTATTTTTGAAAACATCAACAATTTCATACATTTTCTAAATATACTCAATTATGATATATCTTCAAATAACATAATATTTTTTTGATGTGATATTTAATATTAATTTATATTTATATTTAATACTATATAAGGATTTTGGAAAGTTGATGGTACTTTTTAGAAAAAATTAATTTTTTATTTAACAATAATTCACAAAATCATTTAGAGTATATTTTATAAAATCATATTCTTATAGGAATGAATAGTGAAAAATAATTTTTCTTCTACTATACTAAAATTAAATATAACTTTCTTCCTTATATGTCTTCTCAAACAATATCCTTCCAATAAAAACGTCACCTGTAATGATGATTTTATGTCACTGAAATCTCTGGTCCAATTGACAATTGAATATCTATTAATTTTCATGTCACACATATTTTTATATAAATATTGATATATGGATTTTACTTTAATATATATGAAATTTTTTTCTTCTAGCATATCTGATTACTTTAGTTCAATAGTGTATCATTCATACAATTTAAAAACATGAACGATGTATGTCACTGAATATTTAAGATTGGTAAAATGTCCATTTAACATCTATAATTATTTTTAATTCACACATATCTAGGCTTCATCATTACTTATCTTTATTTATATCTAAATAAGAGTATAAATATATTTTAGAATCCACTATTAGAAAATTTTATACAAACTCTAAAGCATATATTTCATGTGATTAAAAATATATCATTCCATATATTTAAATTATAAGACTATAGAGAATGTTAATTATACAATAATAACATTTCATTGTTCTCTCTATTTCATCAGAAAACTATCTTTCTTGTTTTATATATATCCTCAACAAAAATTATGTATTCAACAATAATATTAACAATAAGGGTATCCCAGTTCAAATATTTCACATATAGTATTCATTAATCTTTTCCTTTAGAAAATTTTATCTTCGTAAACATACGATCATGTTTCGACTACCATGTTCATGGATCTTGTATAAACCCATATAGAGCATTCTTCAACATACAAACCATGGTTCCCTGTTTATCATGAAATAACCCACTGGTGTTATGAATGTAAAATTATTCTTCAATTTCTGCAATTAAGAAAGGAAACATTAGAAACATCTAATAAAATTTTCTACAATGATGTGCATTACCATCATAAAAAATTACTATTGTTTCTATCTCTCAATACTGGGAATAAAATTTTCAATATCAATTCACTTCACCTATGTGTAATCTATTCAAACAAGTCAATATAGGTTATTTGAAATTTATCCATATTCATTCAACTTATCTCTAAATTCCAAATCAGTCCTTATTACATTCATTCTTACTCATAAATGAACAATATCACATGTTACATTATTCTACATCATAGATATCTCTACTTTTATAGATAATACCCATACCTTGTTTTTATCTTCCTGAAAAAGAAATTATAGTTTAACCTATGAGTTATCTTATTTCTTATTACCTAACCACCATATTTTTCTTGTTTGACCTAGATATTTCATAATTCCAATTTTTTTATTCTTAACTAGTTTCTATAGGGAATTAAATTTAAATTATTTTGTTTTTCTTATGTCACTTTCTTTATCACATGGTTCATCAGAATCTTCATGTATATGTCTTTTCCCACATTGTTACTCAACTTTGTAATCTCATTAGTATTATTGTATTTAAATTTTATAACATTTTTGTCAAATTTTAATATGTATGATACATTTTAAACAAATTTAACATCATATAAAAATAATAACAATGTAGTATTTTGTTCAATAATTTACTACTTATTTAATTGGATGGATATACTATGAATGTTTCATATCTTGTTCATCAAATATTCCAAGATCCGAATTATTGATAATAATTTGGAAAAGACTGAAAACAAATGTAATTTTTATGTGAGGGTTATTTCATACACCACATCTTGTAGGAAGTCATTATGGATTCATACCAAAAAAAACATCTCTATTGTACATTAAAACTAGTACTAATATCTTCCCTCTAGAAAACAAATTATATTCGGCTTGTATATTTCTTCACATTTATACTAAATGCCAACTTTTTTCTATCTTCCACTCTATTTTTTGATGAGTGTATGGATCAACATATTGATGTTTTCTTCCATTTATATTTTGAGTGTGTTAAAAATCAGTGATTCTATAATCCTTTCCCTAGTCAGTTTATAGTTTCAATTATAAACACCCATCTCTCTTTCCAATTTCATTGAAAAATATCTAAACATATTTACATAATTTGATTTATGATTTTAAAAAATTATATTCATCATATAATTCAAGAAATAATAAAAGTGATAATTTAAAAATCCCATTTTGTTGACTGATGTCTCATTAGTAAAAAAATTATATAGTATATAAGCTCAAGTCGAATGAGGGAATGGATTTTAATAGTCTTATTCCTTACAATGAACACATTCCCTTTCTAACTTGTTATAAAATATAATCATCATTAAATTTCAATGGTGGTGGGTTTAATATAAAATTTTCATTAAAAAGTGTGATAATACTTTTCTAGATAATATTCTGAAGTCTTAGATGCCAAAAATTGTCTTCATCCTCTGTTGTAATGTAACATGAGTTACAACGATCACAAATCATGAATATATTTCAACTATTACATTCCCGATTTTCAATAAGTCTGAAATAATTTATAATTTTATTTATATAAAAATCAGTCTAGAAGAAAACCTTAAAATCTTAATAATTAGAGAAATACTCAAAATTGTGTGTCAATAACCACCTACATATAAAAATTATTTTGATTTGTGTTTTTATCTTCAATATCAACCGTTCTTATTCCAATAATTTTAAGGGAACTATAATTTTTTAATGTGACTTGACCTCATTCATATGCTTAAATATCATTCATGACCATTGTATCACCATTCATGTGTAAAAAACAATGATCAATACTCCATGGGTTTTCCTTTTTCTATCCTTAAGAGTTATCTCAACACCAAAATCTATTTCATAAAATTTCTTCATTAAAAAACTATTTATTTTTTAAAAAAATAAACATGTCCCAAAATAATTTTCAAGAATTATTAAATAAACTAAACAATATGTTCAAATATTACACAATCATCCTCCAATAAAGCAAATATGTTTTTATATTTAGTATATTTAGAATCTTACGATTTTTCATTTTCATGTTTTTTCAATTTTGAAATATTGTGGTCTTTTTTATCTCTATTTTTCTAAATTAGTTTAGTCCCATTTCCACGAAGATATATATTGTTAAAATTGTTATAAAAATTGTTCCCATGAATTTCTCAACACCAACAAAATCCATTGAATCCTATTCTTTTATATAAACATTGTATTTCTTTGTAGAATGCTTTATACAGTTTCTAAAATCCTTATGTTATTGTTTCCTTGAGTAATGGGAAAACATTCTTATAGATGTTATTTTAGTTATTATTTTTTCATATGATGGATTTCACACTTCCTTTATTAATATGTAATTTCAAAATGTATTTTATAACAACTAGATGGTTATAAATATTAGATGACCAGTTATTTTTAATGGGAAAAGATATCACCTTATTCTTTGGAATAATTTTCTCTGATAGTCATGTTGTTTTATATTTTATCTCTGAAGACATAATGAATATTTCTAATATACTCTTCAATGTACATTCATAATTATGAAATATTTATTGAATATTAGAAACCTACTAATAAATACATGAAAGATTTTTACATTGATCTTCCACCATCTTTATTTTCTATAAAACTTTCATCTTTTGGATTTTAATTTCCTAAATGTACACAACCTCCTTTTTATGAGTATTTTCATTTCATACATTAATTTTCACACCATAATTCTTCATAATACTATTTTTTTTCATGATCTTTTTTCCTAACACATTCCATATGTTATGGTCTCAACTAATATTCTATGTATGTTTATTTACAAAAATATTTTTTTATAGTTAAGAAATATTTTATTTCTCAATATTTTCTAAGATTGCTCTGAACTTCACAACATTATCATAATATGAATACTTTTGTAAGAATATTATTTTTAAACGCTCCTACTCATCAAACTTATTTTTTCCATAAAATTTTATCATACCACCTCTATATTTCCTATCCCACTTATAGGTTTTGATACACTTATTCCATAATGTATTTTATCCTTGTCACCTTCATATTTTCCAACTTTATTTTAAGGAATATCCATTAAAAATTTCTAAATACATCCACATTCAGAAATATTATGTGATATTTTTCAATTATAATTTCCACTGCCTCTTTAATAATTTTTTATGGGGAAATGATTATTTAATTAATTTCATAACCTCGTACATCTTTTGAATAATTATGGTTAACAAGGATATTTATTTTTCTCCAAACATTAAATTACATTTTTCCTTTTCATTATATTTTAAATCCAAATCATTCAACATAACATATATAAAATAATGTTATGTTTTCAATTATTGGAGAAATATATTTATCATTGAAAGTAGATATTTTGTATTCATACTCCCAAGGTAATTCTTATATAAGTTTCTAAAAAATGGTATAAACATCCATGAAATAATGGAATCCTCTAACGTAAAAAAAAATTCATTATCACTAGTGGGGTACCCATAAACAATTTATTCTCCATCAATTATTATATCTTCGAACAAAAAATGAATTTTTTTAGCATTTCCTCGATAAACTTATTATTTTCTTCAAATATACTGTAACATTTTTATGAAATTTTGTTAGTTGAATAGAGACCTATCACAACCATGGAATATTTTTCTTGATAATATAATTAGTATAAATTTTCTTGTTTTTCTATATACATCAAAATTTATTTTGTTAGAAAATGCCATAGGGTCGTTTTTATCAATTTGAGGGAACCAAACTATAGATGCATTAATTACAGCCATACTATGAGGTAAGATATAAGGTATCATTTTGTTTCTATAACTCTAATAATTTTTTACATCAATGGTAGAAATATTTTTTTTCATTTTGTTGATATTTTTAATTATATGTATATAAAAGATGAATGTTGGATCAGATAGAAATTTAATTTCATAATGATCCTGAGGACCCCTAATAGGAGGTAGGGGTGTTGGTTGAATATATGGTGAAATTTTTATATTTGAAATTCAATATAATTGAACTCAGAATCATTTAAGTATTTGGACCTCAATGTGATGACCTATATCAATTCATTTACAACCCTCATTTATCTATGATAATTCAAAATTAAAATGAATTAAATAAATCAGGACCCAACTCCCATAAAACTCATTATATCTCTTCATATGTATGATTACACTGACTTCTGTAAGATAAAAAATTATTATGTTTCTATGTTAAAAAATGTTTCAGATTTTTTTCCACATGAAACTAAAATATCATCCAATAAAAAATCAATACATTTTTTCTATCAATTGGGTTTCCCTATGCTCCGACCAATCACAACAAGATATCATTACTACACCGAAATACTTTACATGATAATTATAAATTGAAACTCTATCTAGTAACTCACCTTCAAATGTTTTTTTGATTACACTGATCAGTTCCATTATTATATAACCGATTTAGAAAAAAACATTTTCTGCAAAAAAAATTCACAATTCTACCTTTTTTAATGGATGGAATTTTTTTCCGTATAGTAAGAACTCACATTCTTATAGGAATTCATAACGTAGAAATATTGGCATCTTAATTTCACTTTATTTATAAAATTATATTGTCTAGATGATTCTCAATTCATTTATACAATTCATGAATATTATAAAGGGTTCATGAATTCTATAGAAACTACAACATTATTCAAACTTATTTAACCTCATCATTAAGGAATTTTTTCAGAGACCTATATATCTTCAGGTTAACAAAACAATTAAAAAAATATCTCTACATCATCATGATGAATATGAAATCTCAATGTTACTTATATTTTCTCAAATCACCATTCAGTAAGATTTTTTTAATTCCATCATAAGAACATCTTCATCTAGTTTTCTCTATCTAGTAATCCATACATAGTATTATTTAACATGTTCCATTTAGAAATATCATATACTCATTAAAATTGAAAAATATATATTTGACTAATAATAATTTATGCATCTATACATAGAAAAACTCAAACACTATACACCACTTGGTCAAAATTGTAAGAAATTTTTTTATTTTGAAAGCTTGAATGTTTTTATGAACTATGTTTATCTGAGGGATATTTATCTTGTGTATATAATCCATTAATCATCCATTAGTAGTTCATTAAATATCTCTTCAATTTCAATCTTGATATACCTATTAATATGAAACTTTCATACATGGACAATATATTATCTCTTTGATAGAAAACGTTATATACCTTTATTTGTGCTGATCAAGTTCTTGGTGTGCTTCAATATTATTAAAACAACTATATAATATTGTTAAATAATACATTCCCTATCTAGTTACAAAATTCATGATCTATCCAGTGTTCATAATTAACATAGTAATGCAACTCAAAATTTAACATCTTGTGGATTGTTTTATCCATTGGTCACTTTTACATTGTAAAAACTCATTAGAGAGGACCAAAGTTTCCTTTAAGAATTGTTATAACTCCCTTTATACAATGTATTATTGAATGTACTATAAAGTTATGCCTTTTCAATCCATTCATGTATTATTAGTTGTATGTGTCTGACTGACTGCATCTGATTTTCCATCTAGTTCATTATGTACCAAGCGAGATTATGAATTCTCCCAAATGGAAATCACAGTAATCAATATCAATACAATTTTATTTTTTTCA
This sequence comes from Viscum album, assembly GCA_963277665.1. Classification (NCBI taxonomy): domain Eukaryota; kingdom Viridiplantae; phylum Streptophyta; class Magnoliopsida; order Santalales; family Viscaceae; genus Viscum; species Viscum album. The sequence goes on from OY728153.1 coordinate 940,005,438, forward strand.
TTGCCTACTTTTAATGATATGTTTTTTGTGATGTGTCTAGTAACTATTTTTTAATTCTTTCCCCTTTAGAAACTTCTTCCTATGAACACATTTGTATCGATAATATATTTTTGGTACCTTTGATCTCTCCCTTTGATCAAAAGCATGGATCTTGTGCTTTTTCATAATGTTAAAAATATTCATGAATTTATTTAAATAAAATTTGTAATTTTTATTAACAATGTCAAAGAAACATTCTTTACATCCACTATAAACATCATAATAAAAACATTCTATAAAATTTTAAGAAATTTATTTCTCCCATGTTTAACAAAAAAAATAATAACAAGAATTTTCCCATAAAAAATAAAAAAATCATAAAAAAATCAAAAATGATCTTCAAGTACAAATTTTATAGATATTTTAAAAATATATTATGTTTATAAACAAAAAGAGAAAGCATACATACATTTTTAATAGTTTATGTTTATTTATATTATAAAACAATATTTTTATATTTAATATTAGAAAAATTATATTAGAAAATTATTGTCCAAAAATTTAATGTAGTTTTATAGTCATCATTAATAAATAATTCTAGATTAATATTCAAGTAAATATTTGAAAAATATCAATTTTCATGTGCATGATAAAAATATAGTTTATACATAATATATCTTTTAATTAGACAATTTTAAATTTAATAATTAAATAATATGTTTTCTAAAATGTGGATTAGCCCAAAAAAAAATTTTCATAATAAAGAAATATTTTAAAAAATATTAATTTTATATTAAAAACCCAAAATGTTAACTTTATTTTATATAAAAATAAATTAAATCATAAAAAAAATCCTTCATTTTTTCCTTCATTCCCATTAAATAAAATAATAAATTTTCTATTAAACTTATTACAAAATAAAAAAATTATAATTTACGTAAAATATAATTAATAACTTTAATGAAAACCCCAATTATAGTTATTAATGAAGAAAAAATAATTTCATTAATATTCTAACACCAAATACCCTTCCACTTAATTATAAATACACACACTCTTTTGTATTGGAAAATCATATCCCATACAGTTCTCAAAGACAAATATCTACACAATTTCATCCACCTAATTCTCTTTATAACCATATTTATTTGTTAGTTTTATCCGACCACAAAACAACAAGTCTTTAGTTCACTTGAATATGAGTAAAGCATCAATGATGTGGAAACCCTATAATCATTTTATTGTTCTTTGATTTCTTTTATTATAATATATTTTATTTTTCAAACTCATTTAACTATTCAATTGAATTTTATAAAACATAGTAATTTTGCATGATATTTTATAATTATTTTAATCCATTTATAAAAAATATTATGCTTTAATTTTTGAAACATCCCACTAATAGTTGGTTTTATCTATTCTGTATGATGATTTGAATTGATTTATTATCACTTCCTTTAACGGTAGTTAGTATAAATTATTTAAAATGTTTAAAAATTTAATTTCATAGAATTTTATAATTATATTGGTCATTTGAAATAATATATAAGTAAAAATTAATTGATCTTGGAAAACTAATACATAATGGGATAATTTAAAGAAAAATATCATTCAAACAATTTCATATTTAACAAAAAATATAATTTATTTATTATTTTTGATTAATAATAAAACTAATGAATTTATTAAACTTATATACTATTACTTTTAATAAATATGTGATTTTAATACATGATGTAAAAATTTAAAGAATCCCAGTGGGGATAAAGGTAAGAAGACATTTGAACAAAACAGTTATTTAGGGTTTATCTTATATTCTTATATAATTTTCACCATGATTATTAGAAAATTTTCATCTAAATTTTCATCTAGTTTTATAATCCTTCTTTTTCCTGGGATTTTAAATTATTCCATTATAGAAATGAATTCTTAGTTACATTTATGATTTTTCATAAATTCTATTCAAAATATCCCATTGATTTTTCTTAGTTTTATTCTTATATCCTCAAATTATATGATCTCTTCGTTAATAATCATACACCTTCTTGACCAAAATAATATTATACATTACTCATCTAGGGACTCTTTATTTGATGTATTCTTTGTTCCATTATTATGGAACTAACTCTTTTCACAAGGTTTTATACCATGTTTTCTAGTGATTACATTTTTACTTCCATATGAAATGTATTACTATGAGAATATTATGATGTCATATGTGGGATAAAAATTATATAGACCGCACAATCATTGGGTAATGTGACATATCTCATTATATTATGATAATTAAATAACACTATTATATTATTGTTCATATTTTAAGATATGCTAATTTATTAATATATTTAATGAGTAAAAATGGTGTTATCATTCTTCCCAATGTTACGATATTTCATTCTTATGCATAAGACACATTCTATGATTCATTCAAATGATTCAAATATGTTTGTGATGATGATTATATTCTTACAATATAATGAAGATCATTATGGTCACCCTTATTATCAATTTATTCATTTCTTAACCATTATACCTCCCATTACTAGACTCCTATGACACCCTTTCCTTAATTTATTACCTAATATAGTTACATGTACAAAATAAAATATGAATTCTTATGGATGGTTACAAATAATTATTTAAAAAATTATAAATATATTATATATACAAATGTTACGGGATCCTAATTTTCCCAGGATACTAAACCTTTCAATTATAGAATTTATTATTGTTATATAATTTCTCTTAATAATATTGTAATAGTCATTTATAAATGATATGGGTTAATATAGTTTCCACTCTTTAATGGTTTTGTTAATTTGATAATTAGGTTAGTAAAATAATACCTTAGCTAATCTTAGGGGTCCAAAATGTGAATATGTTAAATATGATTTAAACATTTGAATAAGTAATTAATGTATTCTTTGTTGGCATATATTTGGTTATATCCATTTATATTTTATAAAATGTTTGGATCTAGGAGAATCTATACCAACAAAACATGTTAACAAAACTAAAATCATTGTTTGAATTATATTACTAATGTAATATATGGGGGATTTAAAAACCTCATGTTTGTACATATGAAAATAATTCATTTGATGAACAATAACCATAAACATGATGAGCCTCCCCCTTATCCCATGAAAATTGAACTATAAATTCAGTCCATTATGATCCCATGGACACCTACATCTAGTTGATATTCATATCCACTTAGTATAAGGTAGTGGTTCAACCCTATTGAAAATAACATTTTCCGTTTTTAATGATCTAATATTTATAAAGTTCTTCTAGTCATCTATTATTAAAAAAGTTATCATTATCAATATTAAAAATAGATCAAGAATATAAATTCAAACTATAATGTGTAAAAAAATGGAGTGAGAAGAATTTAATAAGATGTATCTTAATAATTATTTCCTGAAATATCATCATACAAATGTGAGGAGATAATTTCAATAGATTAAGAAAAATATGAGTGAATTTAGTATAACTTGTGATGAAAATTTTATAAGGAAAGGAAACCTTCCAAATAATTTATTAATAATGATAGAAAAATAGATAGATCATTTAGTGGGTTGAAATCACATATATAAAATGTATTATTAAACAAAGAATTTGAAGTTATTATGAAGTTATTATATATTCTATCATATTATATATGGGGTTGGTGTAATAGTTAAAAATATAAGGATACAATAAATGAATAATTTAGTCTCAGGAAGGCGGATTAAATTATAACAGAGGAAAGATGATCCAATCATCCTCATAGAAAAGATGTAGAAAAAAACACCATTGTAATTTCTTTAAAAGATTGATGAAATGATTTATGTTTAAAAAAAAGGATTTTAGCTCAGGATTATCAAAGATACATGAAGAATATCATTAATATGATTGAGGAAGGGGAGGAAATATCCAATGAAAATACCAAAGTCCAATGTTTCAACTTTAAATATAATGTTCACTAAAAATTCTATTGCATCATATTAAAGGAATATGATAAAAATCAATATTATATAATAGAGAAGGAGAAATCATATTTCATCACCCCCAATAAGGTGTAACAAAAAATTGAACTATTGTAAGACACAAAATTTTTTGAATCTATAATGGAAAATGTTTTATTTGGTGTGAGTTCTATACATTTTTCTATATCTCAATTTGTTTCTAGAATTATTGAGCCACCTCCCCAATAACTTGATATTGATATACTTATAAAAACTAAAATTGGTGAAATTGTTACATCCCAAGTATCAAACCATATATAGTAAGAATATATGGAATATTTTATCTAGTGAACCCTATAATACTGTATTTTTTCAATTTAATACAATGCTATGAAAGGATCATATCTCAATATCTAGAAAAACCATAAACATCTAGGAATGGGATAACTATTTATATATCTCAAAATAACCCATTATATTATATTAATGAAATATAAGATTTTCATTTTCCTTTAGAAAAACCATCAAAGGTGTGGGTGTTGTTTCCTAATAAAGATGTATAGCTTTCTAAAATAATTGATATAATGGATATCATCAATCAGGAAGACATTCCCATTTTAAGGGAATATACTAACATATTTCCAAATGAATTTCCTAAACCCACCTAAGATTGTGAGGTAGTGTTCTCAATATAACATATACTCTAAGAAAAACTGATATCAAAGAATCCTCAAGGGATATCCTCATTATAATTAGAAAAATTAAATAAGAAACAATAATAAAATTTGGATAAATGGTGCATAAGATATAGTGAATAATAATGGTGTTACCTATTTTCCTTTGTTAAAAAATATGTTTAGATAACATGACATTTACATGACTATCTAATGCACTACACTATAACCATAATGAAAAATCATCAACTAATAGATATTTATAATTTGATTAACAAACATTGGGGAGATCAAAACCTATCAAAATTATATATTCAATATGGATATAATCTATTATGACCTATGATCGAGCTACAGGACTCAAAAATTATAAATATTGGGTGCTATTTATTTTAATAATATAAAATAATATATAAAAAATAATTTACACATATGAAATTTTTATCGATCTAGGTTATAGAGAATTTGATACATGACTTATGACATAATAAAGCAGTAAAAACAAGATAAAATAAATAAAATATTTCATGTGTGTAGACTCCTTAATCAAATTGAACTCCATTGGGAACTCTAATAAACCTATGGAAAATATTTTAAATCAAGGGGATAAAAATAAATTTCTCATTAATGTTTTTAAAATAATTGATAAATGCATTTTTTTAATTATTCTTTTAATGATATTTTTTGAAATATATTTCCCAAAAAATTATTTAAAATAACATACGCTTAAAAACAATATATCACATATTTGAAAACTGATCATACTCAAACTGCATTAAACATATTTATGTGTTTATTAAAATGGTAAGAACACGTCGTAAAACAAAAATATATATCTAAGGTCACTTGAAACATTGATGGACATCTTGGGGCTACACACTTATTGAACTATGGGTTCACTCCCCAATTCCATTCCATAATTACAATGTTTAAGTTCTGGAACATTAGAAAATGTTTTAATCATTATTTAATTATAAATATATTCAATTGAGTTTTTGATTTTGAAATAATATCTCACATCATTATATTACACATTCACACTTATATTTATATGTAAGTAAAAATTAACTTCACTTGAATATCACTTATGGGTTTTGTTATGACCAAATCTCATTCCATATTTTTTTCATGGACTATTCATGTATTCAAGCTAACTTTCACATAATACCTTTGAAATAAATATAAACATTTGATCATAATAAATAATTATATTTCACAAATAAAACTATAAATAAATAAAACATTTATATTTTTGAAAAACAATTGATGTGCTTAATAATCTTAGATGTAAACCATAGAATGTAATTTGAAAAAATGAGTATATTATTAATGTATGGTACATTTATGCAAGCATAATTAATAGAGATGTTTATATGTAAATGATATTTCTATAATTTTAATATACAATGGTGAAATTCTATACCCATTTTTTAGAAGCATTGGAATAAGATTTCAAAAATAACAATAACCAGTTCATCCTTATATATATATATATATTTATGAGGTCATACACTTAAACATTACATAATCTAGTTATTTCAATTTATTTATCTTATTTTCATTACCAAAGATCATTTTGGTATATATTTTCGGAATGCTATTACATAAATCATACATATCGGCCCACAATAACACAATGTGTGTACCACTAAAACAATATCAATTTCTTCCAAAAAATAATATTTTTATTACAAAACAACAATGTGATTTCTTTGTAAATATTCATAACCTATAACTTGAGTTCCTTATTTCACATTCACATCTTTAAAAACTATGAAAAAAATTAAGATACCTGGGATGGGCATAAAAATCAGAGGAAGGGATTTAAACAGAAGGATATTAACCATTAGTCCATAAATACTTATAAAATATGAAATTATTTTTCATAATGACTTAGTTTTATCCCATTTATACTTAATTTTTGAAATATTAGATACCTATAAAACATAGAGAACATAAATAAAATAATAATTGTATCTTAGTTAACATATTAATTATATCATAACTCTCATGGCTACCTTATAATTTTTAACCCTCACTACTACCTTACAATATAACCCTCACTGTTACCATATGGTGTAACCATCAGAATTAAACATAGAGTAAACATATGGCCAACCACCAATATACACATAACCAATGAATTGGTGGATACATAGGTCACACCATTCATCATAAACAATTCCCATTAACCCTATCATAATCATAAAATGTTAATAATTGTATAAAAAGTTTTCTTTTGAATTTTGTAAAATGGAATTTTTAAATAGGATTTTTAAATTAAAGTCCCTTAAAAATTTCATATAATTGAAGTGAGAATAAATAGAATGATATTATTTTGTTTATATACTATTAATAAAAATAATGAATAACAATATAACAAAAAATAATGATACAAATTATATTGGTATCACATAATTATTGAAGTATAAGTTTAACCAAAAGAATATAAATTGGGTTATGAATTCCCTAAAACGTGTTTTTAGTACAAAAAACATGATTAAAAATCATTTAAAATTGTTCAAATAGTGTTATTTATATTTTATAGAAATATTATAATTTATATAACACCTTATATGATAATTGTATGACATAATTGGCCCCATTTATTATGAATATTTTGTTATTTCAATTGTTCTGTGTGCGTTCTTTACATCATTTCCATGGTCAGTTTGTAAGGGATTTTCACATAGAATGGAATATAAAAACAATAAGTGGAATTAAATGGTATTAATATGATTCAATAATATTAAATTATTCCATAATTAATTTTGGTTATATTTTATGAGGATGAATCATTAAATAAATCATTATTGATATACGTTTAGATCATTTCGGAAGTTCTTTGATAATCACAAACTATATTCTGTATATAATTTAATATCATGAATAAATTAATTCCAAAACATTAAAGTTGTTATATCATAAAAAATAAAATATATTTCATCCAAAAAATGGGTTTCAACCCTTTTTTTAAGGAAGTAATTGAAATTTAAAACACATCATCCATGATTTTGGTAAATCAGCACCTCACAGACAATGTTTTTATTTTTTGGATAAGATGAAGATGAGAAGAAAAATGACGTTGAATTGTTACACAAATATGATAAATATAAAACATATAAATTATATTTCATATTTCATGCCTCTTGTATTGGTGTATGTGAAGATAGTATAAGAAAATAAAATAATTGAAATAAAATCTCTAGAAAATGAAAGAGGTTTTTACATCTTGATATCTTGTCCTTCAGATCCACCATCAGAATATATTATATACCTTTTAGTGTGAAAATAAGGTCTTGGACGTCGGAAGATCCTTGGGAGATGTATTGGGAATATTTTAGGCAATTCTCAAAAATTTAGAGGTGTGAGTGGAATAGGGGTTGAGAGTGGTATTTATAGTGGATGAGAGAAGGGGTTTTCCATTATTTTAATCATTAGTTTAATATTTTTGTCAAGATGATGAAAATTATTGATTCATATGACCTAAAATATAAAAGAGATAATGTGAGTTAAAAATAATGGTTATTGCATCATCCATGATGCTATTAATAGTGTATTTATTTTATAATGTATATATACGATAAATTACCGTATTTCACTATTCATCGATAATTCATGTATTTCAAAAAGATACAAAAATATCACCCTTAGAATTTTAGAAGTTTAAAATTAAAATAAATAATTCTATTTTATAAATAAAATTTTCTAAAAATGATTATTTTAATTCTTAAATAAAATAATATTTTATTAGAAAAAAATAAAATTTTAACTATAACCCATTTTATGACACCTTAAAAAATTTATCATGGTCTCCTAAAATTATAATATAACTATAAGACAATGAAATAATAATTTATAATCCAATTTTATGAAAATAAATATTTATTTAAATTAATTAATTAATCATAATATGTTAAATAAATATTTATGACTTACAAAATTGCCCACAATTACATAATGATCATATTGTCACTTATAAGATGCATTTTTATTAAACATTTATTATTGAGTATACTATTCATTTGGTGATTTTACTATTTAAAAGGGTCATATTAATATTCATACGGGTAACTTTACAATTCATAAGGGTATGTTACTATTTACTAAAAATTATGTTTGTCCTGTAAAACTCTATATAACATAATGATATCAACTGTGTATGTCTGTTTTTCAAAATTAAAATCATAGAAGTGGAAGAATTATATTTAACGGAAATTTTATAACTATATCCATAAAAAAGTTCCATTATGTAGAGACTCAGTGTTTTATTCATCTCAATTTATTTATAAAACATTGAGGGGTTATATCATCTGTTGAAGAACAACAGAGATGATATTGAAATGAAAAATAATTTATATGATTTGGACACTATGAGTTCACAATGATTCCATATATAAATAAAAATACCCCTTCAATTTCTATGTGGTTTCTGAATAAATTATGTTTAGATTCCCTATAAAAAATATATTTATTGATGATATTTTTATATAATCTAGGATAAAAAATTAACATGATGTCTATATAAGGACTGTGTTTAAGACTTTGAGGAAATATGTTTTTCTAATATTTTCATTACGAGTGGATGTTGGATATATAATGTCACATTCCTTGGGAATGTGATCATCAATGAAAAAATTTATATTGACCCTTCAAAGGTATTGGTGATTAATGAACGGACAAGAAAATAATGTGTTATAAATATCTATAGTTTTCTTGTATTATATAGGCCCTACTGACACATTTTGAGTAATTTACCTTGACAATATTTCTCATAAACTAGGTTACCATGGAAAGGGGTAATGTATATTTTTTTGGAATACTGTGAGGAAATAATTATCGATATCTAGAAGTGGCTGGTCACTACACCAGCAATCACACTCCCCTATAGTGGAGAAGGGTTTTTGATATAAATATATCATTAAAATCAATGTTCAAGGTTCATACATATAGAAAATGATTATTTTATAGAATATTTCTACCAATAATCATAATTTCATGAGGAGAACTTCAGGGATGATGATTTGGAGTTAACAATGATGCTTATTCAATTTAATATTTGGAGAAACATCCTCTATAAAGAGAATAATGTCATAAATTAAAATGAAAAGAGATCATAGTATATATTCACATAGAAGGTTTAAAAAATAATAAATTAATATGGTTGGATTAAATGATTTATTATAATTTCTCAACTCCCTACCATCCTAGAAAGAAAAATAATGTAGATTTTCACTTTGTATGAAGGAATCTAAAAATTTATGTTGAAAAAGAACTTGTCTTCATGATATGAAAAGGATGAATTTTAAAATCATATGTGTAACATTCTAGATTTAGAATTGTTTTCAATAAAAATATATATTTGGTGTCATTTTTTATACACATTACCATGCTTAAATGAACCACGATATAATAAAAATATATCATAATATATTACTAAATTCTATGACCTAACCATGAGTTTGGTCTGTATAAATAAGAATAACCACATTACAAAATATATATGGAAATATTATACATAAAAAATGAATATTCAATCATATATCTATTATCAACTAGATGGAAGATAAAATATTATTTTTTGAAGGGGAAAAAGTCTTTGCTTAGGAAACTATCTTTATGTGCGTAATGTATTTTTATATTAAACGATTATGTTGACCACTATTTGTTAATTATTAAAATAAAATAAATAGTTAATATATAAATTTTAATGTATATAAATTCATTTTAATATTTTTATTAGGAATGGAATGGGAATAATGATATTTTTTACATCGAAAATACATTTTTCTCAAAAAATAATTTTATTGAACTTTTTTAGAGGATATTAAAAACAAATAATGAAATTTATTTAAATTTTGTATTAACAAATGAATATAATTTTGAAAATAATAATTTAACAAATAAATTAGAATGATTTATGAATTTTAATGAAATTATTTAATTTTATATGAATATAAAAAAATTTTGACATTCCAAAAAAAAATATCTTTTTATAAAAAATTTAATATAAGACTCCCTATCCATTTTGTATTTATTTAAAGTAAAAAACAATAAATATTATTAAAAAATATCTAAATAATTCTATTAGAATCAACATTATATATCATTTTGGTATATGTTCATTTTAATACTTTAAAACGTTATTTTCTAAAAACTATTTTTCATTCAACATTGCAGAGATTTATCTAAAGACATTTCCAAAATTTGTAAGAATGAAATCATGATAAATAGATTTAAAATTTTTTAATCATTTTTTTAATATTTTGTAAATTTATTAATTTCAATTTTAATAATGATTAATAGTAAATATAGAAAATTTATATTTCCATGGTAAAGGGTAAAACAAATAAATTAAGGTCAAAATAGGGGATAATGTCTCAAAATCAACCTAAGAGATGAATTTATTTAATTCTATGGGTATTATTTTACCTTAATTATTTTATATTAAGTATATTCTATTAGTTTCCAATTTAATTTTATTATGACCTTTATATTATCTTTTCATAAAAATTACAAAATCCCAGTATTCTTCTATTAGTATATCATATATGGTACAATGTGCAAAACAAGAAGTTATGAATGACTATACATGGTTATTATAAATATTAACATTTATTTTTTAACAATATTAATTTAATTTTAATTTTTATAGACATTATTTTTTCCTTGAACACTTATGAAATGATGAACCAACACTTATGTAAGAATAAGAAATTTTAAATATAATATATTAAAATAAAAAAAATTAATATATTTTTAATAAATTATGGTGTCCCACAAATTTTATTAATAATTATAACTTATATGTGATTGTGAGGGAGTTAATATTGGAATTATATTTTACTTTTTATGTCTTAAAAACAGAATATTTATATAGTTTTAAACAACCATTTATGGAATTAAATGTTTAAAAGTTATTTTTAAATCATTATAAAATTTAAAAAATCCTATTATAACACTGGTTGATGGGAAATTTACATGAATATAAGGAATTAATAATTTATTTTTCAACATTTTATTTTTAATATTACATTCTTGACCAATAAAAAGTGAATATTATGTTACAATGGTAAAGGTAAAATAGATATAAAGAGGGTGTGAAACCAAAATATATTGTTTAAAATTATAGAAAAATATATCCAAAATTTGTTGGGAGATTATATTTCTACCGTAAACTTATTGAATTAACAAATATGGTAGTTTTTAGTTATTTTAAATGAGTTTGAAACATATTATGTATTTATATTTCATGTATTTTCAGGATTTCTACCCACCACACATATAAAAGAGCATATCCTGTCCTATAATCCTCAAATATCTTAATCCATTAAGCATGAGTAAAATAAAACGTGAACTTCAATTATATTAAGTGAAAATTATAATATCATAAAACTATAATAAAATCACATTTAAATATTCCAGGACACAAAAAAAATCTAATTTTATAATACTAATATCAATTTTGAACTTACTTGTTCAAAATAAACCTTGAATTAATTTTGGAAATTTTCCATTAAAAATAAGATTTTATAAATAATTAAAAATATATCACTAAAATATTCAAAATATTATTTATAATATTATCAAAAAAATTAATAATAACAATTTATTTAATTTTAATTTTATAGAAATAAAGGTAAGCTCATTTTCTTGTAAAATGGATATTTTTCCGAAAACTATTTTGTTTCTTGAAAATACACTTTGGTTAAAAAGGGATAATGTCTAGAAATTATAATTAATTAAAATAAAATTTAATGATGAATTATTTAAATGAAATATTTATATTTTATATCTAACTATACAAATATAAATATATATAATTCTGAATACATTTTATATTGTTACTATAAGATAAAATTATGTTTGAAAAATGTATTTCTTGAATACTAACTTTTCGACATGTTTTTAGGGTTTATTTTCAAATTAAAATCATCAATTTATAAAACATTAATTTTATAAACTTTATTACATTTTTATAATTATCTTTATTACTATTATTTAAAATTTACACAAATTTTTTTTTCCAAATGAATATTAAAAAATAGTAAAAACTTATTACAGTGTTTAAGAGGAAAACATGGTTACAATGGGATAATCTAAAATTATAAGTTTAAAAATGACCTAGAAACATAAATAATCATAATTATTTGTTTTATTTTGTCTTTATAATTTTTATATTATAATATGAACAATATTTGAGATATATGTCCAAGACAGTGACATGACATTATTGAAAATCATTGAAAAATTATTAGTGTACCACTCACCTAATTTATAAAATAGCACATCATTCCATCACTTGTCCAATCCACTAAAGCAATACTACTCAATAAAAAATGGAAAAAATATTTCACAAACACCCTCATAAACATTCTATAGGTGACAATATTCCAAAAAAGTCCACCCATTGTGTCCTTAATAAGATATATAATTGAGGGTCTTGAAAGAGAAGGTAAATATCATTATTAAGAACATTTTTTAATTTCTTATTTTCCAATATTCCATTGAATAGTTAAATTTATAATTTATTATCACAATCATATCACATATACTATGATGTTATGATTTTTATATAACAGTTTTTATCATTCATTTTATTCAATAAATAGGAATCAAAACCCTCGCTCATGTGTATGGATGGCCACCGCCTTGGAAAACAAGTGTAATTGTTTCTCCATAACTGACATACATAGGTCGAATAATTATGGAAATAATTAATATCTATGTTACTTATTACATGATATTGACAATAGAAAAAAAAATATTTCATCCACTTACTTACCCGATAACCCATTAAGGGAATGATATCATCACTCATACGTACTTATAACCTATTGTCTCCACAAAGTGATGCAAATCATTTTCATTGTAAAACATAAAATAATTATTTAATAAATGATGTTAATGAATTTATTTTTCTGAAAATATAAATATAAATATGTAGGTGATGTATATATATGAAATTCAACATAACTACATCTTCAATGACAAAACATGAATGATAAAAAGAAGAAGTTTACACCAAAAACAATGGTAATTTGAAATATAATTTATGAATGGTTAATGATATATTATAATAAAATTGTTTATGATTTTATAAATAATATTAATGCATTTTTATAAATTATTAACATGATTAAAACTTGTATACCGTATATTCATTAACATTCAACTAAAGATAATTGTTAGGTAGGGGATTTCAACTCAATTTCTATTCCAATAAGGCATATCTATTATTATGAAACTACTCACATTAATGAGGACTATATGAATCCCATTTTATATATTTATCATTAATATATTATTATTCAAGATGATTCATGCTTTATTTTATGTTCATTCATTCTATGTGATAAAATTCAAATCTTACCAAAGAGGTAATTATTTTTTTATATCACTTTCTTTTCAATAATTTTTAATATTTAATGTAAAAATATTTTTATTTCACCATAATAAGTTCCCATAATTTTTTTATCAGTAATATATTTAATGAATTTATATATTTTCATCCAAAAGTTTCACAATTTGAAACTCGAATCAAGAAATGAATTGTTAAAAAACAAATTATTTACCTCTTAATTGTGTATATTTTCTACCTAGTGCTTATTTTTGAAAATATGGTTTGAAAAAGTGATTTGTATTGAAAAAATTATTTGTTTAAGACATCTAAATTTATTAATAACTTAATTTTTTTATAATTAATCAATATAATATTTTTTGAGTTTGTCACTTGGATCTTTCATTAAAAAATGTCAAAATTAATATTTTTTTAACATATAAGAAGTTAAAAAAATAGCCTCCCACTATAAACATTACATGTCATTTAGTGTATTTTACATATTTTTAGTGGGTTTTTAAAAAAAATTAAAATACATATTATTTTAATATTTTACTTCCATTTGACTTGTTTCTCCAAATGAAATGATTTATTTTAAAACCAATGTTTTCAATGAAGTGGTGGTAATATCTTATCCCTTATTTTTTTGTGTTCATAAATTATATTTATAAATTTACTTTATTATTATCATTGGGCATTCAATTTACTTAAATATCTATTATTTTTATCATGGATATTCATATTAATTAAATTCATTATAATTTCTACATACGGGTTTTTACAATGAATGTTGTTTAATTCACTAGGGATATATTGATATTAATTATTACTTATTCAATAAGGAAATTATATTATAAGTAATATTTTTTTATAAATTTAATAGATAATTAAATATATGATTAATTCATTGGAAATGTAGTGATGGGTGAATCTTAGTGATAGTTATCCCCTCGATGCATCAGTAATATCACAAAATAAAGTAGTTGGTCATATTTAATAGGTTTTTACCAATAGTTTTAAATTAATATCATTCAAGGTATTGATGAAATATATATTACTATATATGAGATCATGAATTCCAATATTAATTATTTGTTTCAATTTTATTTCAATTTTTATTAACCGTGATATTTTTTCATTGATATTATCCATGAAATAATTTCTTTCTCATGTTATTAATTAAATTGATTGTGTTTTCAGTTATTTAACTTTTAATATTTAATATTTTTCAAATGATTATATATTTTCAACCGTACATGAACAATATTGAGTATTAGATCTAAACTGTATTTTGTTTCCTTTCTCTTGGATATGAAGATGAATTCTCTGAGTGAGTTTCCAGGAACCTGAATTTTTACTTTTATTATGTTTTATATTAAATTCACAATGTAATGTAGGTATCATTTAGGTATATAGTTCTAAAAATATAATAAATTAATATTTCCTTTAGGATTACATCCCTTATTTCATTTCTAATCTAATAATGTTACAACTGACTCACGGTTACTTGATACATGGTTAATATAGTTGGTAACAGTGATAGTTTAGTAGATACGTTGAGAACAATATTTAGTAAAACATATATTAAGTAATATTACCCCATGAAATACTTTTATGATATTTCAAAATATAAAATACAATACAATTTTTTTGTAATATAGTGAAAATATGGAATGTCCTCGAAAACAAATTTCCAGGATAATACAAGTGTGTATGGATCTAGTATAGTTCTAAATAGGGTAATAACTCTGAAAATGGAACATTGAGATTTGACATGCTCTTCACATAGTGTAAAACAACATGCCTTACAATGAAACTTGTTTGAAACTCATAGGGGATATACTTTGGAAAAGTCACATATACATTACAAAACATTGTTAAGGATTTGAAAATATTTATATGATTTAAAGAAATTCCCAATGAAACCATGTTTATCAATCTGATATTAAAAATGTAAAAATGTTGTTTTATGTTACACTAGATTAATGAATATATTTTATGATTTAAAAATTATTATTTTAAAGGATAATATATTATATGAATTTTTTTATAATGGATACTTGATGAAATAATGGTATAAATTATCATGGTCAATGTATAAATTTACCAAATGATGATGACAAAAAAAATAGTTTTGTTAAAGAGTTGATCATGTATATAATAGGCCATCATAATAAGGTTATGATAAGTAAACAATCCCTAATATAGGAGAATGTTTTTAAAGAATTTGATTCTCAATTTTTGGATCACATAATGAGATAGTAGAACCCATAATTTAGTGGGGCTACTAATCTAGTAGTAGTTGAGAAATCAAATTAGTCCCTTGAATAGATAATTCGTGCATTGGGTTGTGTTGAAAAAAAAATTTATACACGATGTGTATTTTCTCAAAATAAATTTTGATAAATGGTGTTCATCTATACAAAATAGTATAGATTAAAAAGTAATATAAAATATATAATGGAGTAATTTTATTGAATCAATATTCAAGAAATTATAACATTAAGATCAATGAATTGGAATAAAAATAAATATCATCAACATAAATCCAAAGTAATAATAAACTATTTTGGATTTTGTGGAAACATTTATAAGAATATTTAGGTTTGTTAAAAATTACATATGCAGTACTGAATGCATGACTGATCATTTCACGTAAGGGTGTAATGCAAGTCACTAAAGGTCTCAGGTTACAAAGACCTTTTATTCATATATTTAAATAGTTTTATGTTCTAAAACAATATGCATGTAATATTCTAGATCTTATAAATTCATGGCGAATAAATATATTTAGAGTTTTCTAGAACCCTAATAAAAAGATACTGTGTAAAAAGGTATATGAAAATGATTCAAATTCTATAATATAAAAATTTAGGAATGTAGAATCCATAAAAATGAAATATGGTCCTTGGAGTGTTCCCTGACCATGGATAAAATGTTAATCTAACTAATGAATTTTTGGAAAATGAAGTGACTAATTTTATGTTTTACTTAAACATTAATGAAATGGGGAATTATTCATACTAATGATCTAATAATAATAAAAAACTACCAAAATAGGACTAACGATGGAATTACAAGATTATGTGCTCACTACATCTAAGGTTTATGTTCTAAAAGATGTGGCATTAGTTAATTTAATAAGATATTAAAATTTTGATAATTCTTCATTTGAATCTAGATCCTCAACCTATTTTTATCATTCCTGTTTTGAATGAAAATTAGATATTTTTCTACCTCCATAAGTAGTGAGTTATTGTTCAAAAAACCTAGTGTAAATCTTTCTATGACAATGATATGTCAAGTGGTTCC
This sequence comes from Viscum album, assembly GCA_963277665.1. Taxonomy (NCBI): domain Eukaryota; kingdom Viridiplantae; phylum Streptophyta; class Magnoliopsida; order Santalales; family Viscaceae; genus Viscum; species Viscum album. The sequence continues at coordinate 940,022,693 of OY728153.1, forward strand.
TTTTAAAACACATAAATATAAACTATTTTTAAAATTTACTATTACATCTATGCCCAAATTTCATATATTCCTTTATATGGATAGGATATAAAATAATTAAGTAAATATTAATTTAAAAGTTATGGGAATTATAATTCGTGATGAACATATAGAATTTGTTTCATAATAGATGAGACTTAACAATATGTATAGAAACCCATGCATACAATTGATATATATTATATCAGTTTTCTATGAATATTCTATACATTACCGAAACACACTCCTCAAGAATTTGATATTTTTGTGTCTTTGGAATATTGGAATCATTGCCAACTAGTCAGTAGTTATACTAAATAATATCCACTAAGATCTTCATTACTATCACATATCTTATACATATCATAGGTAATAAATTTCTTCATTAATTACTAAAAGGAAAAATAAGAAACGGTGAGATTAGATTTTTGGAAAGGGTAAACTGTAGAGATATAGAAGCATAACATGAATGTAATGGTATGAAAACTTGACCATAGAATTTGAAAATTATACCATAAAAACCATAGATTATAATCATGAGTCATTTGATAAAAATATGAAGATTAGAAGATATAATTCATAAGGTAATCAAAGAACATTATCCATGTGTGTGTAAAATTTTCCTATAAAATAGATTTTAGAAATAATCCCACGAATAGAAAATCATTTACATAGTATTTAAGGCTCATTTCCAAGGCTATCATAGTGGAATGAAATCACTCCCCAAATAAACAATATTTATGTGTCCCAAAAAATAATCAAACAATCATCATATCACAACCGGTGGAAATCAAAAATAATTCCTAAGAACTGTCCCATCACAAATATTAACCATTTTATGATAGAATAATAATGGTAACATTACATAATATCCCCGTTAATTTATCTTTATCATCAATGGTTGTCATCATTGATGGAAAAAAATTAATGTTAATTTAAAACATCTGTTAGGTAAAATATCATTTCATCATTAATAAAAAACATTTTAATATATGATTTTTATTTTTTTTTATTTAAATATTCCTTGAATGTTTTAATGGGATCTTAAAATAACGTACTGGTCATTACCACAATATTTTTTGTCGATAGATTACATGTTATAAAAATATTCATCTCACATTTTCGGTAAGTGTTAATAATTAATTTCAAGAAAAATGAATAAAATATAACATTAAAAGAAATATATAAATATTCCAAATGAGGAAAATATTATTTTAATAAATATTGGATAATATTAAGGCATTTTAGAAATATTTATTATAAAACATAGTTTTGGAAGAAAATAGATTTTCGACTAAAGACATAAAAATGATGGATTTTTATAAAAAGAGATTCTCAATTATTTTTAGTACCAAAGTTTAAAAAATGGTACTATTACTTGAAAATATCATTAATAAGAAGAGGATAATAAAATTAGTGGGTTTTGTTAGAGATGGATTAAAATATTGTATGAGGATAATCATAATCATTAAAAATCAAGATAAACAATGAGATAGAACATAAAATCATTACCACATTAGTAGGTCTGACTCCTAATCCTGAAGAAGGTTTTAAAAAATAGAAGATAAAATATGAATATGATAATTATATTCTTGATATTACATGTCAAATGGGCTATATATACTCCTCCTGAATGAATATTGGTGCATAACAGAATGTTTATCTCAAGGAAATAAAACTAAGACATAAATCCTTTACCATATGTCTTGACATCCATCATACACATTAAAACATCCTATTTAAAAAATATAAATTTACTATAAATGAATTAAAAAAATAATTATACATATAATACCATATATTATTATCTTAGGACACTTTATTACCCTATTATTAATAATTTCATGTTAAATATTCAATTTAATAATAAAAACATTGTTTTTATTATATGTTATGATTTTTTATATTATATTTTCTAAAAATTTCATGATTTTATCATAAAAATAATTTTAACCATCATATAAATATCATACTTATTCTATATATTTATTTTTATAATATTACATAAAATTCAGTGATAGATAATGAAATACACAACTCAAAATGAATATAGGTCGTACGTATACATGAATGTTGTTTATATTTTGTTTTTTGAGTGAAATAAAGAAATTTAAATGATTTATTTTCATTATATAATAATTAATGTTATATATGTCATATTTTTTCATTAAAAACATCGTTATTACCTTCCGTGTAAATCATGACTAAACCACATCATTTCTCAAGGTAGTAGTACGCCATACAAATGAGTGGTGTTATTTTATTCCAATAATATAGAGTGTCTTAAATTTTTTGTGATATGATAAATCAATAACTATAATAATATAATATATATAATATAAATATTATGTACTTAATTATTTCCATCTTTCATATGTAGAAATAAAAAAATTAGTTACATCGAATCGTGAAGTGGTAGACTATCGTACACACGAACGATGCTTTATACAGCCATTCGATGGAAGTATAGATGAATTTTTATTAAATGATCACAAAATAAAAATTATAATTATAGAAAATACACTATTTATATGAAACCATCAATGTATAATAGTAATTTATAACAGTGGAGAAATAAAAAAACTAAAATGCTCATTGATAAACAATGCCTCTTCTTATGGTATCCTCCTTAAAATTGGATCAAAATTCAACCTAGGATGGATTTTAGTATAATATAAGGCTTATAAGATGGTATTAAGGATTTCTGGATGTTATATTTTATGGTATTTTTCATGATGAAGTAGTACATGGTGAGATGAAAAGAGAAGAGTTCCTTAAATATTATAAGCGATGTAAGTGGAACACTTTTAATTTTTTGGAAGAAAATGTTTTATCCCAATTTTTATCATTAATAAATGATCCAAAAAATACCATTACCTATAAAATATAATTAAATTTATAAATATTTAAATAAATCTTTTTATTAACATGTTTTGGATTATTTTCATCCCAAATCATTTTTACATTAACCCCCAATAAACAAATGTTTACCATAATCTTGATAAATAATTCTACGGTTTTCATGGTTAATTTTTTGTCCAAAAACGAAATTTAATTTATTATATAATATTTATTATTTGTATTAAAAATGGTTAATCCATTTTTTAATATTAAATCCACATAATTGGAAAATTTTAATCTAAAATTAATCCAGGAGATGAGACCGGAAAGCGAGTTTTTAAATAGAAAATGTTCATATTCATAAAATGATTTTATATCCAATTTCTATATAAAGTATATTATAGTGAACCAAATAATATTAATATAAATATTATTTAACTAAATTTAAATTGAAAACAATTTAATATTTAATTTAAATTTATAAAGAAAAAAAAATTAAAAATAATTTTTTCTATTTAAAATGATATAATTTTCACCATTCATTATAAAATTAATCTTCTATGAACAATATACAATATATTCTCTAATATATTATAGAAATGAAGAATTCAGAAATTAATTTTAATATTTAAAATAATAATTTTCAATGTTCAAAAAATTAAAATAAAATACAACCCTCTAACACAATGAAAAATCATGTTTTTGAGATGTGTATTTTTTACAAGAACAAGATGATTGTATATTTCCCATATGTATAATAATAATAATTTTATGAATAAAAATAAAAATTTAATTATATATATTCTATAAATTTTATGTAAATCATTTCTCATTAGGTATTGTTTTTTCAATATAGAAATATTTATGATTATTAAAATCATTTTTATAAAAAAAATTCATCCAAAAAAATAAAATAGTATTAAAATTCAATATAATATAGATTAAAATTAATAACATGGGTAAATGTTACTAAATAATAAATATTTTATATTTAAATTATTTGGATATTTAAATTAATCAATTTATTTGAAAAAAATTATTTCTACAAAAATCGGTATATTTAACTATTCTATGAAAAATATATATTTTCAGAAAAAATCAAAACATTTAACCATAATTAAATTTAGACATCATGAATCAAAAATAAATTTCCTGTTAGAAAATAAAATTTTATAGTATCTTTATATTAATTAAAATATTTTCTCATTAAAGGAAAATAAATCAATTTTTAAGAAAACATATTTTGGATGAATATTATTTCATTATTAAAAAATGATTTATTTGAAACCAAGAATTTATAAATGAGATTATTTTGTGTAGGATATTTATATCTATATTTCATAAAGTAATTATTAATATTCTTACCCACAAATTTAATGGAATTATTATAATGGAAATATGTTAAATAATATAATTTCATGGCTTAGTGATGCTCTACATTGTGTCCGGAAATATTTCTCAAAACAATGTTTCCACATAATAGAGAATATATGGGAAGTTATTATTTGGAAATTGAATAAAAGTAACAATAATTATGTGGAATGAAATTGATAGCTCATGATAAGAAATTGGCTTATCAAGAGAAGATTGATGACAAAAAAACTATAAACAAAAGAAGCATAAAAAAGTTGTTGAGGTCACCAAAATTGACGATAATAGGAAAAATATTATTTCAAGATGCTTTCCAAATTTTGGGGAATTAATTTTATATATATATTGAGAAAATATGAAAACACAGTGGATAATTTTTTTATTTAATTAGCACAATTTCATACTTTTATTGTTCAATGGTCAATTTCAACTTCATCAATTACTTCAAGAGATAATTTTTTAAGCTTGAAGAACTATTAGATTTTAAGATCCATAATATAATGATAAATTATTCATTCTATCTAATCATACCAAAAAAAATTTCACAAGTTATAAAATAAGGATTAATATTTTCATGATGAAATAATTCATTAGCCTCTAAACCTCATCCATAGTTTAACAAAATCATTTTCATAAATTTTTATTCTTATAACCCATGCAATAGATTAAAATCCAAAAATATAGAAATATGGTCAATAAAAATAAAAAAATCTACATATCATTAATCTTCAAAATATCATTGAGAATAGATTAATGGTCACATGCCAAATATGTGAATTCCATGGTCATATATTCTCATGAATCTTCTTAATAACTAAATTTACCATAAAACCTAAATAAAAAATTGCATTCTTCTTCATTCATTGAAAATAATTATAAATAATATATTATATTCCATAGATAAAATAATGTTTTAAACTCCATCAATGATAACATAAACCACATTGTCAACAAATCCTATTTTAGTTATGGGGTCATAAATAAAATCCAATTTACCTTACTTAAAACAATCATCTCTTAATCAAAAACAGAAACCATTTTATAAAACAAAAGAAAACTATTAATATCTATATTTCATAATAAAAATATCACAATGAAATTTCAATAAAATTTCCATTTAATTAACATTGTACAATTTTTTTAAATATTAAACAAAAAGATACACAAAATAATACTTATAATTTTATTGATTCATGTTTCATAAATCTAGAAATTCTATATAGAAACACTGAAGTTATTCCACTTCATCCATAATCCATGGACATGTATTAAAGATATTATCCTATAATACTTCCTTCCTTTCGTATTTTATTCATAGTATCTTCATTTTCATCAGAAAAACCATTACTCGTAAAACCTTTCTAATTCACTTCACAGGTTTTACACATACAGGATAGATTATTAAAATTACCATATATACCACATTTAAAACATTCAATAGTCTATGATAATATAGGGAGACCATTATTTTGATTCATTTTTTTAACCAAACTATTAATTTTTTCATTGTAGTTAATTGGTTTGTGTCCTTCACTTCCACCCAAAAAACTACTTCTCATCTCTTCCAGACATTCCCTTGGGTATTTCTTCCCACATTCTCAACATATAAGAAAATGAATCTTTTATCTTGAAAAGAAATTTATATATAAAATATCATTAAACACTACCCTTACCTAAATTTCTTATTCTATAATTTGGTTATGTTTCAATTTGCTAATAATTTTATTGATATATCATTCGAAAAAATCACAACATTCAGTATAGTCATCACCCCAAGTGGATAATCCTAATAAATTTGTTTCCTATCAACAAATTTAACCTAGTATTTCTATTCCTTCCATCAAATAAAACACCAAAAATAGTTTAATCAATAATAATCATAGTTCAAAAACATGTTAATATATGAAAATACTATTTGGATTTCTAAGTAACAACACATTATTTTTAATCAATGACATGTTTGGTTTTTCCTAGCCCTTTCATAGTCATCAACTATTTAAATAAATATGGATTATTCATAACAAGTTTTTGGATTTCCAAATTATATCCCCAGTTTTGTCAAACCAGGTGTCAAACAGTGCCCATTTTCATGTAGCACGTAATGTTTGAGTCCAGCTCATTGCACCCTTTTTAGAGTTTTTACACCTTGGTACCTATGTTCCAGTTCCACAAACTATTATAAAATCTAGATGGGGATATAATATCTGGGGAAAATTAATTTTGACCATAACCAAAATTACATGACATTTTCCTATTCTTTTACTCATCATTATACTAATCCTTAAAAAATTCCCTAGACATATGCTTATAAATATTTATAGGGATCGTAATACAGTTTTCGCATCCTAGATTAAGTGGTTAACTAAACCTTACAAATGATAACAACAATAGAGAATGATACTTTTCATACATACATATTACATTATTTTTTATGAATATTCATTGAGTTACAAAAATACGCTCTTGGTGACCATAAAAAATTAATGTCTTTTTATACATGGCGACGAAAGTAACAGGTCCATAAGCAAACTACATAATATCATACAATGAATATCATAAATATTACACTTCTTATATATATTAGATATAATAAAATTATTCATAACATGGGTAAAGACAACATAATAAAGGTTGATCATAGATTCTCAATAAGGGTAAACAAGGGAGATATGTAAGTATAAAATTTAAAAAAGGGTTTCAAAACATTAGAATAAAAGTTTAGAACCATACCATGCATATAAGACATCATAATATTGAGTCATGGAGTAATGATTTTTATTTTAAAAGAATTGAACAATAGTGTAATCAAATAAAATGACCCATTACTACATAACATTAGCATCAGACATATATTTGTGGCATACACAAAATCATGTAAAATCATTTGGTTGTATTCAATGATATTTACAAGGATATCATAGTGGAATTGGTTCAATATCCAAAATATCATAGTGTTCAAGGTTCACTCGCAATATCATCATAGCATATAAAGCCGATTAATATGCTAGGTTCACTCCCCATTATAATCCAGTAAATATCATGATATATATATATTTTCCCAATGCATTGTAGGGAGATAAAGTTACAACATGTATAATAATAAAAAACATGTTTATTTCCTCTATAGGATCCTAAAACCTTCATCATATCAAAACCCAAGAATTGAAATGGATTTGAAAAATATTTTATCATATAATAACAAATAGAAGAGAGAATTTTTTCCTAATCATTTCAACATTTCTTCATAGAAGATCCCCTATAAAAAATAATGTTTCATAAAAATTTAATGATGGTATAAACCATGGATAAAAAATAGGTTTTATAAACATTGTAATATCAAAAAATAATCCATTTAGGTAAACCATAAAAAAAGTATTCTTGGATAAAATCCCCAAAATGTCATATGTAATGTCAACAGACATCATCTGTTTTGTAAAATAATTTTTAATGATCAATTAAAATATTTCATGAGGAAAATATTCTATCCTCTTTGAAATAATAATTTTATAAACATAAATCATTTCTAAACCACTTTTCATTTAAAATGAACACGAGAACTTAAAAAAGAGGACTAAATGTAAACAATTTTCATGAATATCAAATGTTTCATTAATTTCGTACATTTTAAAACTAAGATTCCAATAACTTTTTTAATAAATTATAAACATGAATTATTGGAAAACAATAAAAATAATAGTTTTAATAGATTTTAAAAAAATTTAAAATGATTTAAAAAATATTAAAAATCATAAGATAATAGTAATAAATTTTGGAAAATAATTATTTTAAGCATGGTTTTGGAAAAAAACGATTTTCCAACAGAAGAGAGAAATAATATCGGATTTTCAAATAAGCATTTTCTAAATTAATATATTTAAAAAAAGTGTAAATTTGGAACTATTATATTAAATTTTTTTGAAAAACATTAAGATAATATAATTCATTATTTTCATGCGATATGTATCATAATATTTAATCAACAGAAACAAAATCACAAACAATCAGGAAAAATAACTAGATTTTAACAACAAATCATTACAAATTTGGTAAATTTGATTTATAAGACCCTTGAAGGAATAAAATATAATGGAAGTAAAATATAATTTGGTTAATTAAATTCTTTAAATTACATGTCGTAGGGTTTTTATGTACACCTCATGATTTTATATAGGTTTATAGCATAATTTACATCATAAAGAAGAAAAATTGAGAAAAAACTCCTTTATCGTAAGTCTTGAATTCCATCGTAAACGTTCAAAATTAATGTATTAAAAATATAATTTTAATATAAATAATAAATATATATATATATATATATCAAACCATATGTGGTTTTTACTGGACATTTTATTACCTTTTTTATCAATTCCATGTTCATGTTATGTTTCAGGTAATAACTTCTTTTTTCATATATATTTTGATTTTTTATTTTTATTCCTATTAAATTGATGATTATTTCATCACTTATTGAATTTTAAATAATAAATAATTAATATATATACAAATTATATTTGGATTTATAGTAATCCATGAAATTAAGTGATTGAAAATAAAATACACTATTCATAGAGATAGTAATTCGTACGTACACATGATCGTCATTTGCATTTTATTATCAGATTGAAAGAAATAAAGTTAGATGGTATATTATAAATAATTAATAATATTTTCATATATATATATATATATATTATTTTCATTAAACCCATCACTATTACCATCCATGTAATGCGTGAATAAATCATATCATGTCATGAGGTGGTGGTCTAACGTACACTTGAGCGACATAATCATATTCCCAAAATATGCACAATATGATGGTATGTATGATATAATAATTAAATAAGTATAGAAATACCATAAATATCTTCCATAAATAATTAATCTACCACTATTTTTATCCATGATTCATTTTAATTTAAAAATGTGTGACATCGGTTCACGAGGCGGTAGTCCACTATACACACGAATAAAGTTTTCCTGACCTATTTAATGGAAGTGAATATGGATGTTGGATGTAAGAAGAAAATAAAAATATATATATATATATAATATAATGAGTTTATTATTTAACCATTGTTTAATAGTAGTTTATGGTTGTTTGGGATGATATTAAATTAAAGTGTTCACTGATGTATGAAAACTCTTCTTGAAGAATCCTCGTTAGGTTTGCACCAGATGACATCATAAAATATATATTTTTATCGCAAATAAGGCTCCTAGAATGATATTAGAAATGATTTAAACTTATTTTGGTAGGAATATTCTAAAAAATATGTTTTAATTCATGAATAAGAGAGGATAGTTCGTGGTCTTTTTTAAGTAATGTGAGTGCCACCAAAGTAAATATTTGAATGAGAAAGGTGGACCAATGACTTAATCTTTCCAAATGCTTCAAAAAAAGTTCAGTATAGATAATTTAAAATATTGGTCGAAATATAGTTATATATTTTGTGATTTAATGTTTTTGTTTATTTTTAACCATTATTTTTTAATTTACCCCCCAGTAAACTCTTTTTTACCTTAACCAAGATATTTTTTTATTATTTTCACTATTTATTTTAGTAAAAAAAAATTAAATATATTATATAATATAAACTATAATTATTACATATATTATATCCTTGTTTCACAATATAATTCATAAAAGTGTAAAATATTAATTTAATATTTATCTCGTAGATGCCATGAGAAAGTGGGTTTTTGAAGTGAAAATGATCAGTTTCTTGCAACATTTTTATATCCAAATTGAAAATGATATTGAATAAAAAAAATATATGGTATTAATATATATATAAACATTTTTTTAATTTAACATTAAATAATTTTAAAATAGAATTTATAGGTGTAAATTATTTAAATGAAAACATTGCCTTCAATTAGAATTCAGTATTTTTAATATTCATCTAAAACTAATCTTTTTTGAAAATTTAAAAAAAATCCATTTGAATATTTTTAAAATAATTATTAAAAAAAATTCATTTCTTAATTGAAAATATATATTTCATAAAATAAATAAATTAATTTAAAACCAAACTAGTAGAAGCAGTGAAAAGAAGGTTTTTGAGAATTGTAGTTTTTTCAGGCACACGATGATTTTATATAAACTCTATGTTTAATTATTATCATTTTTTAAAAAATGATTAAAATAATTGATATATAAACAATACATTTAATTGGGGAAATTCATATTTACAGATTATTTTAATTAAATAGAATTTAAAAATATTTTCCACATTGAAATAATTTTAAAAACCCCTTTTTTATAAAAAAAATCACACACACTAAAATCCAATATAAATTTGTTTAAAAAGTATTTAAGTCGGTTAAATATTATTAAATAATAAATGTTTCACTTTCAAACAAAATTGGGAATTTAAATTAATAAATTTATTCAATATAATAGACAGTTTTAAAAAATATGTGTTTTTCAATATTAATTAAAAATCATCAACATCTGAAAAAATTCAAAAAATTCAAAAAATTTAAATTATGATAATATTTTTATAAAAGTGGATATAATTTTTTAATGTAATGTTCTAGAATATATATTTATTAATTATAATATTTTCTCCCTCAAATGAAAAAATAGTTTTCAATGAAAATATATTTTGTAAGAATAAAACTAATTTAAAAAGGAATTTATTGAATATTTTCAAAGAGTTTATCGATAAAGTTATTTTGATTTGGAAATAAATTTTTAGACATCCTAAATTAGTTAATACTGTTCATACCCGAATATTTAATATCTATATTATTGTGGTAATATTTAATTTAATAGTATTTCACATTTCACTGAATGTCATTATCTATTTTCACTAACATTTTGATAGAAAAACATTATTTCATTTAAGGTAAGATAGAATCAGTGTTTCTTATAATAGAATATATACACACTATTACCTATAACAAAATATATAAAAAATATTAATTCAATTAGAAATAAAAATCACATATTCTAATGGTGTTAAATTAATGGTCTTATCTAGATCCACACCTAATGGAAGATATGAATTAGATTCATGGGGATGAATAGAAAACCCAATAAATGTAATATTCATGTTGAGTAAATACCTACTGTATATAAATAAATTAATGCATTTCATAAGGGTTTACCTATAAATCCACCATTTCACATTGTTTATTTTTCCAATGTTTAAATCCATGGTAATAAACTACAATCACTAACTCCTTTAAAAATGAAACTATAGAATTAGGGGTATTGAAGAAAAAATAGATGATTTTGGGATAAAGGATTTATTCTCCCTAATATTTCACCATGGGGATCTTCTTTTATATAAATTAATAAGAACAGTGGATAAAATATGTTATTAATTGATTACTGGGAAATAAATGACCTTATAATGAATAACATGTATCCTCTTCCATAAATTGATGATTTAGGTGATCAACATCATGGTTATCCATATTTTATAATGATTTATCTTTGATCAAGGTATCATCAATTATGAGTAATTAAGGATCAACTTTTGAATATAACCATATTAACAATGTATAAACATTATGATTTTATAGTAATCTCATTTTTACTGACCAATATAGAACCATTTTTATGGATCTAATTAATATAGTATTGAATTAATATATTGATTTTTTTATTATATCCATTGATGTTATATATGGATATTATAAGATCAATGAGGTCTAGGAGAATAAGTTAAAGATAATTCTTTAGACTCTTCTAATAAAATAAATACATGTGAAATTTTGAATATGTGAATTTTAGTTTTTAGAAGTATAATTTGTTGGGAATATTGTCTTTAAGAAAGGAATATTAGTTCAAACTAATAAAAAAAATTATTCTTTTAATGTAATACACCAACAAACATAAATGAAGGCAGTTGGTTTCATTGGGATTTCAAGTTACCATAAATAATTCATTTTGTAAAATTTTTATCTTGCAAACCTATTAACCAAGAATACACATAAGGTTTTATGTTCATACGGAAAAAGTAATTTGACTAATTTTTTTAATAATTCATTATCAAATTGGGAGATGCTCAAAATTTTAATCTACCATCATGAAATGTTGGGTTTTTGATATTTAGTGATGAATCAAAAAGAGGATATTTTTTGTTATTTTACAGAATGCTATTGTAATTACCATCATACTCAGTTAGTTAAAGACACATTAATAGAACTATTCCTCCCATTAAATTCAGTTGGAATCCATAATACATGCTTTGATGATATATAGACATTATTATTATTCTAAAAGTTGTGAGATATTCATTGAACAAAAGGGCCTAAAATAATTATTTTTTGTAAAATAATCCCAATATATAGAAAAGTTAAGGGATGAAGATACTCAAGGATTGTGATTTATAATTACACAATCACCCAGGTATAGAAAATAATTTATAATATTCATTGATTAGGAAATTTAATTGATCTTAGAACCAAATATAGATTGATTGGGATCCTATGATAAAGGGTCTCGTGAATATGTATATGTGACTTATTAATGAATGAGAGGCATCACATATTTTCCCAATGATTTTGAAGAAATATTTATTTGAAAATATAAAAATTCCCCAACTTGATAATGATATTATTCAGAAGAAAATTAAATCCTGTATTTATTTGAAAGTGGAATAAATTATTTTTTTAAAGACAAAAATATTCTATTTGGAAAGAGACTATGTGATCTATATATACCTGAGCTAAAAGGGTATTTTTTGAGGATTCTCACAGCTCAAATATCCCTATACACCACGATATAACCACTATGTATAGGGATTTTAGTGAACATTATTTGTGAGATAACATTAATTGAGAAATTGATGATTATATATCATGGTGACTACTCTTTATACTGGTGAAGGTTGGTGGACAACATCCTAAAGGATTCAAGAAACCTCTTCCAATTCATATATGGACATGGGATGATACTACTATGGAATTTGTCAAATGATTCCTAAAAAGAACCTATGAATGAATGATTCCATCAAGGTTATTTTTGATATCTATACAAAATCTGAATATTTACTTGATAAAATAGATGATTTTCCTCTTGATTTCATTTCATGAATCAATATTAATGAATTTTTAATAATTCACCGTGAAATAATTTCAATTTCATCTATTTTCTATCCACAATTTACATCGAATTTATTGAAGATAATTTGAAAGGCTCTTTATACTAATATTCATTTGTGAACTACCTTTTATCTTTAATCCAATGGAAAGACTAAATGAACTATTCATATATTATAATTTATATTGAGGTCATGCCCAATTTCATATCATAATGTGTGGGTTTAGTATTTACCATAGGTATATTTTTTTAGAATAATAGTTTTCATTCTATTATGAAAATGCAATCGTATAAAGAATTATATAGAATAATATGTTTTACTCTAACTTATAGGGATGAAGATAGGTAAGGGAAAATTGTAATCCTAGAAAATATTGAGGATAAAATTCAAATGTTCATGACTATATTGAATTATATAAAATAATTTCAAGGAATTAAAATATTTCTTCTAATAGATAAATAAATGATTTGGAATTTTATGTGGGATATCATGTTTTATTGAAATCATCTATATGGAAGGCTATTAAACAGTTTTTTAGTAAGGAATACTCAGCCACATTTATGTTGTAACTTACTAAATTCTATAATGAAGTAGATATTTAGAATATCTACAAAAAATGAAACCAAGAATTAGTAGAGTATATGATTTTTTCTATATATCATTGTTAAGGAAGTACACACTAGACCCAATTCATGTGATCGCCTATAAAGAAATTCGATTGCAACATCATTTATCTTATTGTAAATTTCACATCCCTGTTATGGACACTAGATAGAATGTATTGATGAATCAAATGGATTGAATTCAAAAATACTTTTGAAAAATCGTAAAATGGAGGAATAAAATGTAGGAACTAGAGGATGATATGAAGAGGCATCACCTTCATTTGTTTAGAAGGTAATATCCATAAAATGATTGGGGATTATATTTATATATGATGGAAGAATTTAACACATTATTTTCAATTATAGTATGTATAATTTTTTTTCCATATATCCATTATACAATTTACATTTAAATATTTAATTTCAGAAACTTATAATTTGATAGTATTAATATCAATTTCCATCATTGGTGGTCAAAACATGCCTATGATGGTAGTTTAAATTTTCCATTAGAAATTATCTCTTACGAATAATAAATGGGTATAATTTAAATTGTCCTAGTTTTATTTTTAATAATCTTTCATTATAAAAATAATTACTAATTTAATAACTATCATTTTTATAAAATCAAATATATGATAATTAGGATTTTAAGGGTTATTTTTTAGGAAACCGTTTTACATTCTTAGAAAACTGTTTGGGTTTTAATAGAACCAATATATATCCATTTTATGTAATTAAAATAATATTAAGTGATTAATTATTTTAAGGATATTTAAAAATTATATATCTTTTTATATCAATTTTTTTACACATAAGGATGATTACGAGTCGTATAATTAATATAAAATCATCTTATTCTTTAAAAACTCATTCCCTGAAAACGCATTTTTTGACACGTTTTTCAAGATTGTTTCTTAAAATTAAATCCTGAAAATTATATGAATTTTATTTTATAAAATAGATTTCATAAACATAAATAGAATGATTAAAATAAATTAATATGGTCAACATTGTTTTTGTTCTTAATAAATACTAACAATATTATAAACTAATTACAATGATTGTGGTAAAAAAAGGGATTAATGGGTTGTTAATATAAATTAAAAAAACTAAAAATTAATGAAAAAGAAAGTCAAAAATCATTAGTTGGTTTTATATTGACCTTCTTCTTATCTAGATGTATTATGGGACATTTTAGATCCTTATTTTCAATAAATTGTGATGAAATTACTAAAAACTTTTATTAATTACTAGAGTATATATCAACTCAATCATAAATGGGAACATGTTTCCCTCACAAAATCTCACTTATAAATTCATATATATTTTAAAAATAATGTAACAAATTATCCCTGAAATCCTTATACACGTTCTAGTTGTTTTGGTATACCTAAAAGACCAATCCTAGAATCCTTAATAAGAGACCCAAACAAGGTTCTTCTAAGAAAAGGTGATTTTCTTCACTAAGATCTTTCTTTTTTACATCAAATTTGTTCCCATTTAACTGTGTCTTATAAATTATATCATAATAACATGCTTAGTTAAAATACAAATATTTTTATTATATTAATTTCTTAAAATTTTTTCATATCCTTTTCAATCAAATGATAAATAAAATCGTAACTCGTGTGTGTGATGGACTACAACCTCAAAAATTGATGTAAATTGTTTCCAAAACCAAATCACATTTATAGTAATATTTTTAGAATAAAATTAATCTAAAAGTTACTTTTGAAAACATATTTATTATGTAAAACATATATATCATAATCCTCGTTGCCCTTTTTTTAATTATGGAAATTATATCACCGCTCGTGTGTACGTACAACCTCTAATATCCACGAAGCGTTGTGATACATTTCCCACATTTAAATTTCATGAATAGTTCTAATAAGTAATCTAATGAATAAATATGATATTTATAACGTTAATATAATATTCAACATTATGTATCTATAACCGATGAAAAATAATGTAAACTTCTGCAACAAAATATTGATGAGAAAATGAAGCTATTGACACCAAAAATAATGATAATAATGTAATATTATTGGAAAATTTATTGCAAGTTATTATAGGAGAATAATATGTTATATTGTAAATATTAATATCATTTTTGAAAGTTATAACATTTTTATTAAACCTATACAGATGATTAATCTCTTTCATCAGAAGTGAAGCATGATGTGATGGATTGTTTTTTGTATTTTTAATTCCATTAAGAAAAATGTGTTATTATTAAACTATTAAATTTAATGTTCTGTACATGATGAAAAATTGATATATATAACATTAACACTTACTTTTCATGATGATTAATGTTTCAATCCATGTTTATTATTTCAATGTGTTATGATCGAACTGTTCCCAAAGTTATAAGAATTTATTTTATAATATCCATTTCATTGGGGATTTATTTAATATATATTGATGGAATCCTATCATTTATCGTTTATAAGATCCAATTCTTTTATTTACATCTAGATATATATGTACTTTCTATATTTCATTCCAAAATATTGTATCTTATTAAAATGAATCAAAAAATTTATTTTTTAAATAAATATAAATTTTAATTCTCTTTTAATGGGGTACATTTCTTCTGCATTAATTTTTTCCATTTTGTTTTCACAAAAAATAAATTTTAGTACTCAAATTATTTATTTGTGAAATATTAAGTTATCCATTATATTTTTAAAAGAATTAAATGAACCATTTAAATTTATATGGAAAGGGTCACATTATATTTTCATTACAAATTTTCAAAATAATTTTTAAATTTTATAATATTAACGTACATCCCCACTACCATAAATGTTTTAGAATTTTGTTACTATTCCTTAATATTTAAATGCTTTTACAATGATGAATCTTAAATGAAATATTATTTTAATGTTTGATATCTAAATTTCGTATTTCATAATTTAAAATAACTTTGTTTGAAACATAGGTCACCTTGATCATTCCATGGGTAGCCTCTGTAATATGTCACATTCTCCAAACACCTAGGAAAATCACATTATTTAGGAGATTTCAGATAATTCCAATGTCATCATTAAATTGGGAATCCCTAGCATGAGAAGTTTCCATTTATTCTACTAAATTCGGTGGAAATATCACCCCATCATTTATCTGCATGTGATATCATCTGGGTTTATGGTAATATAGGATGGATCAGGGGCGAGCATTCATAATGAATTATATTTGTTGAAATTGGATCTAATAGAAGGGGATAACAATATGACTTCTTATTTCACTAAGATAGATAGTATCAAATAGGATATTGATAAAGCTGAGTAGGATCTATAAAATATATGGGATTGTGATCTTTTCGGTGATCTTGTTAACATGATTCCCCTCTTGGTCATGATTATTATTGAAAATAAATGATTTGTTATAGAGTGTTTGAGGGACACCTAGAATAATGATGGACACAAGAACACTACTAAATTCTTATACTGCATTAAAGAAAGGAAATGGTTTTGTTCACCTAACAACCTTCTTCATGAAGGATCCTTCACCAATGATCCCAGGGAGGTCAGAGGTAAGAGTGCTTTCTAATTTTGGTTCCTTAATGTAGGTGTAAAACATCACTATTAAATTAAATTACAAGAGACAATGAATAATTCTTTAATAATATCCCATAGGTGATATCTCATGATATCAACCACTTACTTGAAAATTTCCCTAGGTTGTGTAGATTTGGGAGGTAGATAAGGCTCTCACCTCTAGAAATTCCCTTGGTCATGATGGTTTTCTTGGATCCTACTATGAATCATCATTGGTCACCATCAAATATGGTCTTGTGGTTCACATCCATGATTTGGGGGAGGGATTATACCTCTAGTTTCATTTACATCACTCTAATAATCATCCCTAGAGTTAAAAATACCTCTTCTATCAAAAAATACAGACAAATTAGTATGTGAAGTTTCCCATTAAATTTCCTTTCTAATATCTTTAACAAGAATCATGTGAGACATATTCACAAGTGTATCTATGAGAATAAAGATAGTTTAATATATGGAAGGACTACCCAAATGGCCAATTTTGTGGCCTATGAAATGGTTAGATATATTAATAAGATATTATTGGAGTCTAAAATTTATAACAATCTTGATATAGAAAAGGAATAATATTTATTGGAGTGTACTTTTTCTTCAAAATTGTGTGATGTATTGGCTTATAAGAGACAATTATTAACCCTTTTTTAGTGTATGTGATCCAAATGGTTTTCTGTCACATTAGTGGGAAGGAGTTATGGGTTTTTGAAGTCACTATAGACAATTTTCCAAGGGGAAATGCTATCCATTAGTTTCATCATAATGATTCAACGTTAATTCTATATCTATATGAATAAAAAAACACATTAGGGTTTCATTTATTATTTTAGTGTAGGCCAAACATCACTGGGGTCTCAAACGTATTCTTTGCAGATGCTTTTCTCATATTCAACATTGGAGTATCCATCTCAATTCAGTAATTTAAATTCTTCCTTAAAACATTCACCAAATGGATATTTTATTTTATTTTCAAGTTGATAATTAGTTTATTTATTTCTAAAAACTACTCATAAAAAATGGGAAGAGAATTGAAGAGAGGTTTGGGGTTCATATAAGAAGATATACCATGTATTATATAGGGGCCCTGATATCTCTTGTTAGGATCTGTATTCATCATAAAGACAACTCTATTGATAAAATTTCATTCAATATTATCAACTATATATATTTATTTCCATCCTTTTGGGTCCATGAAACACATATTAACTATTTTGTTTACATCGATACCGACGAATGTTTTATAAAAAAGCATCAACCCTGTGATTGTGCTATGGGATATAGAGAATATCCTTTCATGAATCCATTTGGACATGAAATAAAAAGGTATCAGTTACTTGGATTCATGGTATAGACATTCTAAGGAGGTTGAGAATTGAGGTATTTATCGTAGGAGTGTTTAAGAAACAATGAGCTTTCTCTAGAGTAAGATGATATGTGACTTCATGGAATGGAAATCCTTTTGGGAAAGCATCATTAGAAAAAGTACATATTGATTTCTGATAGATTTGGAGGGAGAAGATCTATAATAGGGGATCCTATTAGGTGACACCTTCTTTGATTATGTGATAATTAAGGATGATTCGTAGGGGAAGGCTTGATTAACATTTAGAGTGTAAAATAGGTGAAAGAATTATTTATTTTTCTGGATGTATGGTGCCTGATATATCCCACTCTCACACTATCAGGTTTCCATTGCACATGACATCTATTATTAATCCTGAGTAAATGAAGTTATGTTAATTTATTTTATTTATCTCTGACATGGATAGCCTGGTTTTTATTGCTTATTCCTTTAGATTATTCAAAACGAAGGCATATCTTGGACCACTCTATAAAACCTTATACCATGATGCATGGGTATCCACTCTATGTCTCAATAAAGTCATCTCAAATTCAAATTTACTATTTGAAATCTATGTACAAATTATCTTCTTACTAAATATGGGCTGCAATTTATGGTGTTTTATACAATCTCTATGTTCTGATGATTCCATAATCCAAATGAATAATTGAATTCCCACTTTTTTCATGCAAGATTTGGCCTTTGTGGTTTGGAGGTTCTTTAACATCTTCCATGGATGTGAGGTGTTGGATCAAATCTGTAATAGAATATTTAATTCATAGATCTATTATAGAACAAATAATATCAATGAATAAAAGTCATGGGATCTATTTTTTTGTGGTCAACTGCGAGCACATATGTAATGTTTGTAATAATTTATGAAATATTTTTTCTTGATATCATCTATGGTAATGACTTTTTGAGTGAGGTCCATTGAGGCTGATCATGGCCTCCATTATAAGTTGTTTAAAATTTCCCATTCCATTTGAGTCCTCATATTGAATAGATAATCATACCAAATTTTCCAATGTCTGACACTTCATGGTAACTTGGATAGATGTACTCTCTTATATAGGGGTATACTGACCCTAAATTCAATCAATAGAAATTCACTTTAGATATAGTATAATCACATGAAATCACATTAAGGACACTAAAAACATTATAAATAAATATTGTATGATATTAGATGTATTTCTACATGTTATGGAACCTATTCCAATGGAACAGTAACATGAAATATGGAATTGTAATGTGGCCCTATGAATAGTAACTCATCCAGTATAATAGTAACCTCACCTATCAATGTATAAATAAAATTTGGGTATCTGATAAATAAATAAATGAAATATTTATAACATTAAATAAATAAAGAAATGCTTTATAAATGATAAATTAAGTGTTGTTATTTTAATAAGTTATAAAAATTTAATTTCAATTTTATAATTAATATAATAATTCAAAAATTTATTTATTTTCATTTGACATATTCCTAAATTTATAATTTTTTCCTGTTATTATTGGATAATTTTATAATATCATATTTAATTTTAAAATTTTTAAAAATTCCTTAATACTTTTAAAATTTTAATATCTTGAGTAAAGGAAAATTTTATTTAACAATTAAATATATCATATATATAAAATTATTCTCATAAAAATGAGTCTGTTTTGGGATTTTACGTGTCAAAAAATGTGTAGTATTATTTTTTAGGAATAATCTAAATGAATTGAATTTTGTGAATAAGATAATACGATAATTTATAATAAAATATAAATAACATAATTATGGATTCTTATATGATTTTTGGCTTATGTAAGCCTAAAATATCAAAAATTCATTAATTATTATAATATATTTGGCCATAATTCTAAAACATTTCATATTCTTTATTGAAAAGCATAAACTAATTAATAAAATAATGAGAAAACACACATCTCATCCACTATAAACACAACCCCTCACTCGTCTTCTACCCACACATTGGAATATTTTATCGTTGTAAACATTACACCCAATACTCATCCCAATCCCTTCAATGACATATAGTACCTCCTGGTCTCATCAAAATAAAAATATCATTTCCAAAAGTGGTTTTCAAGAAGTACATATTCAAGAGGTAATGTCCCCTTTCCTTTCCTTTTAACTTATTTTAGTGTAATTTTTTTATTATCTACTTTCCTCCCCTTAGAAATACGTCATGATAACTCCAATAACAGAGAAATACTATAATTGTATTATTTTCATGCAATAGTCCATCATTAAACCCCACTTATATATCTTTTTCTCTAAAAATAAATGTTTATTTTTTTGCAAGGTAAATTTATAGCCATCAAGGATGAAAATTATTAATTTTCGATAAATAAATTCATGTCTTATTAGGAATCAATAATTATAGTTAAAAAACATATAAAATATTTATTATATACTATATAATATTCTATAATCATTATATAAATATAATTTTAAACAATAACAGCAAAAAAATTCGATGTGATCGAAAACCAACCAAATAATCCAAATGATTATCACAAACATATTTTCTAATGATCCATCCTCACAAAAAATAAAAAATGAATTATATGATCATTTATCATTATATATTTAAATTAATAGCTTATAACTTCAATTCTAGATTCTTATTTCCATTTAACAAGAAATTACACGTTCTAATACAAGTAAATTTATCATGAAAAAATTGAAAATGAGCACTCCGGAACGATAAAATTGAATAGTATAACTAATAAAAGGTCCATAAATAAACTAAATAAAATTTTAATACGTCCAAGACATGCTTAAAATGTTCTATAATTATCAATTAATAGATCTAATTTGGTTATTCTGAACATTACAATCAAGTGCAGAACCATTTCTAACATAAGGTAAGGGATTGTACCTAAACCTCTATTTTCCTTCAAGTTACTCTTTATCACTCTTTACAACAATTTAAATACTCTTTTTTTATATTAATATAATTAATAATGTATGTATCATCCAGAATCATATTTTTAGATCATATCATTTCTCTTTGATTGGGAAATATGTGTTATAAAAAGGTTCCCTTTTTAATTCTTCCGGATAAGTAAGTACGATTCAAGAGAATATCAAAATTTCTCACACATTCCAAGTACATAACTTAATCTATTTTACTCCACCATTATATTTATTAAATCACTAATTTTATCATGAAAAAATATCTTGGTTCATATATAGTTGTCTTATAAAAGATATTACATTCATGCTTTAATTCCCCTTTAATATTTTCTTTAAACATCACTAAATTGATTCATTTCTAATGCTTCAAAAACATTCCTTTAACATGTTTCCAAATAAATTGGACATAAATTTACATAATCGACACCTATTTTCAGTTATTAATATACATGAATATTTTTAATCCTTTATTTCCTGAAATAATTTATTGTGTGCTCATATTTTATTCCATGTGGAATGATTCGGATACCCATTTCATTACATGTATAATCATTAGGCTTTAATCTTCAAATGGAACACATATTCATAAATATGTTATGATGGGTTTTTCCAGATTTCACTCTAATTTATTGAGTAATGTTTTTTCTCAAGAGAAGTCATGATAGGGTATGGATTAACCTTGATATCTTTACGGGACATTGTCCACCATGTGATATAGTATTTGAAGTGCATTGTGTTGCATTTGTTGTCAATAAGTCATGAAGTTGTCTTGGAATGAATGGATGTCAAGGAGTCAAGACGTGAATGTCAAAGGATGTGATGGTGATGGTGATGAAGGAGAATGGCCATGGTACTAAGATGCATGTCACTTAGGAGATTCACTAAGTGGCATTGGAGAATATGGTTGAAACATTCTCCATGGACATATGACGATTGTTGAGCTGCTCTTTAAGTTCATAGAACTTGTATCCTGATGATACAAAGTCACAACAATGATAGAAGACCATGCATTGTATTGACAATGCATGAGGAGATGAAAGGAGATCCATCCACACCTCCTAAGTGGATGAAGTGAGCTGAAGAA
Source organism: Viscum album (assembly GCA_963277665.1). NCBI lineage: Eukaryota > Viridiplantae > Streptophyta > Magnoliopsida > Santalales > Viscaceae > Viscum > Viscum album. The sequence goes on from OY728153.1 coordinate 940,045,514, forward strand.
GTCCATGCACTAACACTTAGTGCATGTGAATCTGTAGAAGTCCCAATTTGATCTCTGATTAGATCAACAAAGAGAATTGAAGAAGTTATTTGATTCAGGAGTTCGGTTGAAGATGAAGATCCTTGAGAATTCTCTCCTAAGTTGAAAATGAGATGGTGAAGAAGAATTATAAATTGAGGAGTTGTTTTTAATCAAGAAGATTAATGTTTGAATTCTCAAGAAGAAGATGAAGGAAAAGAATGCCTTAAAGGGCAAGTGGCACATGGCATATTTTACATGGAGGACTTTGTTTTTACAAAGTCTTATTCAAAGACTTAGCCAAAAAATTGGCCTGCCCGTGAGCACCTTGTGGGTTCAACCCCAAGGGTCATGTGGGCCTAAGGCGCCACGCCCAAGGGGGAACCCGTGGGGCGAGCTCAGGGCGGCAGGGGCGCACCCGCAGACACCACAGAGGCGCTGGGGCACGCCCGGAGGAGCGCAGGGGGCCGTGTATAAGCCCCCGAGGGCACGCGGTGGTGAAACCCGCGCGCCGGAGGAGCATAGTGGGCGCTAGGAGCGCGCCCGCAGGAGCAGAGAGTGGGCGCAGAGCGCGCCCGCAGGGAGAACACGGTGTGGGGCGGCACCGTGGAGGGAGAGGATTCAACTGGCGAGTAGCGGTGAGAGCCAGGGTAATAAGCCGTGAGAAAACTGGGCGGCGTTTCAATGTGGGACGCGGGATTTTCCCGCGGAAGAGATCCTGGCCGTCCGAGCCATCGCGCGCTTGATCTGCGCCGCACGATCCATCCGCGGCGAGATGATCTGATCCAGGCCGTCCGAGATCAATCGAATCGCCTATCCAACGGCTGCGAATCCGTCTTCCTCCTCGAGCTCAGCCGAAGGCCACCCGAAGCCACCCGCGAGCTCCGACGAACCAGAGGTCCTCCCGACGACAGAATTTAAGCTTCCGGCCACCATTTTCGAAACCGAAGACACCATTGGACTCGTCTGGACCACCTGAACCTAATCATGCAAGAAAATAGGCATGCATGCAATGTATGGAAAAAATCGGTCGAGGCCGAGGCAAGCAAAGCTGCCGAAGGCCGTGGGGTGTTTATGCGTGCATGTTTTGGATCAGAAGAAGGCCGTGCATGCGTTATAAATCGCATGCACGAGGAGGAAGAAAATAATAAATGAGCCCGCGTCAAACCGAGAATAAATATCAAGATTTGGAAAAATCTTGAAGATCCGAAGATCTCGGGTGTTTGAAGTTTTTCTCACGCGGATGAACCGAGGCTCTCCTCGCCTATAAAAAGAAGACCCGAGGCGCTGGAGAAGCTTGCTGATGCGCTGAAGTATTCTTGAAAATCCGAGTCCCGTGAGAGCTCTGCCTCGCGAAGAACAGCCCTGCGCGCACACTTGCGCGGTAGTGAAGCCCGGAGCATTCCTTGCTCCGAGAGGTTCCTTTTGCGCACCTCTTGCGTGAAAGAAGAATTGAGAGGTCCCCTGCGCGCCTCCCTTGCGCGACAGGAAGACCCATGGCCGCAACATCTTGCGCGCCCACGGTTGTAGCCCGAGGTGCCTTGCACCCGTGGCTTGCGCGGCCCGTGTGGTGTGAGGCTTGCGTGGCAGTGTTGAGGAAGAGAGGCTGTGGTTCATACCTTGTGCAGCTATTGGAGAAGATGTTGGCCGCGGCTCATGCAGACCCTTGCGCGCCTTGTTTGTGTTCGGGTTGAACACACCTTGTCCGAGACATACACTGTGTGTGTGCAATTGAAGAAGAAGCCGTGTGTGTGCAAGAAGAGAAGGAGAATAGCCCAAGTCTCATGTGTGTGCTTAGTGCAATATGAAGATGGAGTGCATTACATACCTACGGGTTGTGTGCTAAGTGAGGAAGAACCCGAGGCTTGGTTGTTTTTGGAAGTGAGAAAGCAAGGCCGAGGGCACACTTTGTGTGAATGAACAATTGAAGAACATACTTTGTGTGTGCAAGTGAAGTAGGCCGTAGCCCTTGTGTTGGTATTCGGGTGTGTGCAAGAGGAGGCTGAGGCATTCCTTGTGTGTGCAAGTGGGTGAAGTGAAGACCACACATTTGTGTGTGTGTGCAAACTTGAAGAACCACCTACGGCCCAAGTGTGTGCAAGAATAAAGGAGGAGGCCAAGATCAAGTGTGTGCTAAAAGAATATTATTTGTGTGTGCTAAGTGAGGAGGAAGAGCACACTTGACCGTGTGTGCATTTGAAGAGGCCGAGGGTTGTGACCTTGTGTGTTCACCAAGTGAAGACACATTTTGTGTATGCAAAATTGAAGAACAACCTACGGGTTAAGGGTGTGCAACAAGAAGAGGGAAGAGGCCAAAGTCAAGTGTGTGCAAAACAAAGAACAATTTATGTGTACATAAACAAGTGACAAAGAAGGCCGAACCTATGTGTGTGCACAAGAAGTGTGTGCTCACTTAGAAGAAGAGGAGAAGACCCACACAAAGTACAACACACTTTTAAGTGTGTAAACAAATAGAATTAAGTGTGTGAAGATTGTGAAGAAGGTGTGTGCTTAAAGTGACTACACCCTTTGTGGGTCTACTGCACCAAGAGGAAGAAAAGGAGAGTGCATGCATGCATGCATGCACGTGCACACGTGAACAGTGCTAAATCAGTGGTGTGCAACTGAGACTGGACCAGACCGAAGATAAAGATATTATTTGTCTGAGCATTCAGTAATTGGAGAGAAGCCGGGGCATCCTTAGAAGAAGGTGATAAAGCCCGAGCAAGACGAGAAGACCTGTTCACCACAAGTGATCAGAAGAAGAGCAAGGCCAGCAGTCTTTATCCCAGACTGCTGAGGATTCTTGAAGAACTTAAAGAGAAGAAGAGCTACTCGTGTGACTCGAGGAGCCAGGAGAAGACCCTGTGGGACTCAGGGAGAAGAAGTCTTTAGTGGGATTCTGGAGCAGGCCAGTGGGACTCTGGTAACACTGTGGGACGCAGTATAAAGACCCTCCTGTGGGACTCAGGAGAGATACGGTGGGAAGCTGTATCGACCATTGTAATACTAACAGATTATAATGGGAGAATCCATGCTGGGAGAGCATGGCAAGGATGTAGGCCTTTGGTGCCGAACCTTGTAAATCCTTGTGTCCTGTGCCTTTTCATTACTGCATTATCCGGGAAAGGTTGAGAGATACAAGAAGAGTGGATCGAGGCTTTAACCAGCCATAGAGGTTTAATTGATTAAGAATCAATTAGTAAAAAGTTTTAAAGGATCACTGATTCACCCCCTCCCCCTCTCAGTGATTCACACTGATCTGGGCACTTCAATTGGTATCAGAGGGAGGTTACCTCTAAAAGATCCAAGAGAGTCTATATGGAGTGCAGATTTGAGGAAACGAGCGACCAGCCTCAAATGGAGATATCTGCCAAGACTCAGAAAAATAGAAAGAAGAAACAGGCCAAGAAGATGAAGAAAGCCTGTCCTAGCTGTGATGAAGTTGAAACAATGAATGATCTTCAGAGTGCACTCAAATATCTTCAGAAGACAGTTCCCATGGAAGTGCCAAAGTGTATAGCTACAGACATCCATGATCTTCATGAAGAAAAATCACAGTTAGAAGAAGAAGCCAATGCTATGGAAGATTAGCTGGCAAAAAGGTTTGGCATAACCAACACTCTCAAAAAGCTGGTGAATTCCAAGGATGAAACTGTTTCCCTTTGCAATGAAAGATATGAAGATACCTGTGAAGAATTGCAAAGGAGCACTTCTGAGAAAGAAATATTTTTGATAATTATCAAAGAAGTGTTCCATGCACTGGAGAAGCTGCACAAAGTCTCAATGGTTGTCAGGGATGCTCAACTAGAAGACAAAGTCAATAGGGTGAAGGAGCTTTACAACTCATTGCTTGAAATGAAGCAAGTGCATGAAGACCAGATGAAACAGCTGGAAGAGAAATGGGAAGGAAAGCTAAGAACTGTTGAGGATGAGAAGAACTCCCTCAATATGAAATACTTAGTACTGGAGGTGATATTGACAAATCAGCAATCACCCAAAGCCAAAGCCTCCCAGTCAACTGGAAGAAGACATGTTGCTACTCAAGTATGCCTTGAGAAGGATGATTCTAAAAGAAAGACATCCTCTAGTGAAAGTGCAACAACTTCTAACAAGAAGGTACCATCCATACCATCTTGTACTCATGTTTCTAAATGTGTTTCCACAAAAAGTGCAGGATGGAAGAACGAATCCAAACAAATATGGATGAAGACAGTAAAGAAGCAGAGCTCTCCTGGAACAACACAACAAATCAAGAAAAGTACCCAACAATCAGAAGGACTGAAGAAGTCAAGATTTGTGGGTCAATGTTGGTGTTGTAACAAGTATGGGCATTGTGCAAAGGATTGTTGGTACAATCCACTGAATGCCAAAGCACAGAGGAAGCCCATGCCAAAGGGGAGCAAGCCAGAGGAAAAGAAGCAACATCCAAAGGTCCAGAGACATCTGTTTACTGCTAACAGATTTGGATTACTTGACAACATCTGGGATGATTGCAAAAGTGGTCAAAAAGATACATGTCAATCTCCAACTGTATCCAGAGCTCAAAAGATGAAAAGATCACAGAACCTGGCTCAAAAAGATTCCTTGGGAAGCAAGAAGAAAGTAGAGAATGCTCCCAAGAAGTGTTTGAGAAATGAAGAGAAGTCCTTGGAGTCTGAGTCCAAGAAGGGTGATGCATCCAGAAGGACCACCAAGAAATGCTTCTACTGTGGAAAGAAAGGTCATACCATGGATCTTTGCAAACAAGCCATGGAAATCAATAGAAGCCAACTGAACTCAAACAGACAATCAATCCAGAAGAAGCAGAAGGGATTGATTGAAAACAAGTTTCCTAAGAGAGGTAGCTTGACAGCATCACAAGAACCATGTGGAACTTCCGGAACTGGGGCCACTCTTCCAAATGATTTACTTGTCATATGGCCACATCAGTTGCAACTTGCCAAAGATCTGCAGAGAGCTGAAGATGAAGTTCTGGCAATTTCTGAAGCAAAAGGGAAGAAGAAGGTTTCACATAAAGATGTTTTGAGAACCACACCAGCACAATCATCAATGAAGATCAAATGTGCAAGTGTGAAGAATGGTGAAAATAGGACATCTCGGTTGAGAGAATCTTCTCAACCTTGTTGTTCACATTGATGAACCAAGGAGGTTCCATCTTATTCCCTTATACATTCGTATTTACATGTGCTAACAATGCAGGGAATTGAAGATGATGATCATTCTCAGCTGGAGAATGGTTTGGACAAAATGAAGTGCACCCCTTGAGGGGGAGCTAATCTGAAGAAGATGGCATTCTTAGATTAATACCATCTTGAGAAAAGGGAAGGTATTCCAATCATACTTTCATCCCTTGTTTCTTAATTGCATTCATTATGACAATTAAGGGGGAGTATTGATTGAAGACAAATGGATGAAAGGGGGAGCTTTATCTTTGCACTGAACTTTCTAATAAGTTTTGTGAAGTGTGTGCAGGATTTAGCAATTCGTTGTTATATCTGAAAAATTTTCAAACCCCTGAAGCATGATCTCACATGTATAGTGAATGTTGTACAGCATTGAGTACCTTGGTTACATCACTCTTGTTTTCTACACCGGGTTAGCCCAAGTAGACTTAGAGCTGATTTACTAAAGGTTCTTTGCTAAAGAGAACATGTGACATCATCCCTCTCCTAGTGTTTTTCAAGAAGATACTTTTCAATGGGAGGAAGATATTTCTGGAAGAGAACCACACCACACCTTTGCATTTGATTGCCAATAAGGGGGAGAAATATTGGCACACATATTGACCCATTCATATGTGCTGAAGTGGTGTATTGACAACAAATACAAAGGGGGAGATTGAAGTGCATTGTGTTGCATTTGTTGTCAATAAGGCATGAAGTTGTCTTGTAATGAATGGATGTCAAGGAGTCAAGATGTGAATGTCAAAGGATGTGATGGTGATGGTGATGAAGGAGAATGGCCATGGTACTAAGATGCATGTCACTTAGGAGATTCACTAAGTGGCATTGGAGAATATGGTTGAAACATTCTCCATGGACATCTGACGATTGTTGAGCTGCTCTTTAAGTTCATAGAACTTGTATCCTGATGATACAAAGTCACAACAATGATAGAAGACCATGCATTGTATTGACATTGCATGAGGAGATGAAAGGAGATCCATCCACACCTCCTAAGTGGATGAAGTGAGCTGAAGAAGTCCATGCACTAACACTTAGTGCATGTGAATCTGTAGAAGTCCCAATTTGATCTCTGATTAGATCAACAAAGAGAATTGAAGAAGTTATTTGATTCAGGAGTTCGGTTGAAGATGAAGATCCTTGAGAATTCTCTCCTAAGTTGAAAATGAGATGGTGAAGAAGAATTATAAATTGAGGAGTTGTTTTTAATCAAGAAGATTAATGTTTGAATTCTCAAGAAGAAGATGAAGGAAAAGAATGCCTTAAAGGGCAAGTGGCACTTGGCATATTTTACATGGAGGACTTTGTTTTTACAAAGTCTTATTCAAAGACTTAGCCAAAAAATTGGCCTGCCCGTGAGCACCTTGTGGGTTCAACCCCAAGGCTCATGTGGGCCTAAGGCGCCACACCCAAGGGGGAACCCGTGGGGCGAGCTCAGGGCGGCAGGGGCGCACCCGCAGACACCACAGAGGCGCTGGGGCACGCCCGGAGGAGCGCAGGGGGCCGTGTATAAGCCTCTGAGGGCACGCGGTGGTGAAACCCGCGCGCCGGAGGAGCATAGTGGGCGCTAGGAGCGCGCCCGCAGGAGCAGAGAGTGGGCGCAGAGCGCGCCCGCAGGGAGAACACGGTGCGGGGCGGCACCGTGGAGGGAGAGGATTCAACTGGCGAGTAGCGGTGAGAGCCAGGGTAATAAGCCGCGAGAAAACTGGGCGGCGTTTCGATGTGGGACGCGGGATTTTCCCGCGGAAGAGATCATGGCCGTCCGAGCCATCGCGCGCTTGATCTGCGCCTCACGATCCATCCGCGGCGAGATGATCTGATCCAGGCCGTCCGAGATCAATCGAATCGCCTATCCAATGGCTGCGAATCCGTCTTCCTCCTCGAGCTCAGCCGAAGGCCACCCGAAGCCACCCGCGAGCTCCGACGAACCAGAGGTCCTCCCGACGACAGAATTTAAGCTTCCGGCCACCATTTTCGAAACCGAAGACACCATTGGACTCGTCTGGACCACCTGAACCTAATCATGCAAGAAAATAGGCATGCATGCAATGTATGGAAAAAATCGGTCGAGGCCGAGGCAAGCAAAGCTGCCGAAGGCCGTGGGTTGTTTATGCGTGCATGTTTTGGATCAGAAGAAGGCCGTGCATGCGTTATAAATCGCATGCACGAGGAGGAAGAAAATAATAAATGAGCCCGCGTCAAACCGAGAATAAATATCAAGATTTGGAAAAATCGTGAAGATCCGAAGATCTCGGGTGTTTGAAGTTTTTATCACGCGGATGAACCGAGGCTCTCCTCGCCTATAAAAAGAAGACCCGAGGCGCTGGAGAAGCTTGCTGATGCGCTGAAGTATTCTTGAAAATCCGAGTCCCGTGAGAGCTCTGCCTCATGAAGAACAGCCCTGCGCGCACACTTGCGCGGCAGTGAAGCCCGGAGCATTCCTTGCTCCGAGAGGTTCCTTTTGCGCACCTCTTGCGCGAAAGAAGAATTGAGAGGTCCCCTGCGCGCCTCCCTTGCGCGACAGGAAGACCCGTGGCCGCAACATCTTGCGCGCCCACGGTTGTAGCCCGAGGTGCCTTGCACCCGTGGCTTGCGCGGCCCGTGTGGTGTGAGGCTTGCGCGGCAGTGTTGAGGAAGAGAGGCCGTGGTTCATACCTTGTGCAGCTGTTGGAGAAGAAGTTGGCCGCGGCTCAAGCAGACCCTTGCGCGCCTTGTTTGTGTTCGGGTTGAACACACCTTGTCCGAGACATACACTGTGTGTGTGCAATTGAAGAAGAAGCCGTGTGTGTGCAAGAAGAGAAGGAGAATAGCCCAAGTCTCATGTGTGTGCTTAGTGCAATATGAAGATGGAGTGCATTACATACCTACGGGTTGTGTGCTAAGTGAGGAAGAACCCGAGGCTTGGTTGTTTGTGGAAGTGAGAAAGCAAGGCCGAGGGCACACTTTGTGTGAATGAAAAATTGAAGAACATACTTTGTGTGTGCAAGTGAAGTAGGTCGTAGCCCTTGTGTTGGTATTCGGGTGTGTGCAAGAGGAGGCCGAGGCATGCCTTGTGTGTGCAAGTGGGTGAAGTGAAGACCACACATTTGTGTGTGTGTGCAAACTTGAAGAACCACCTACGGCCCAAGTGTGTGCAAGAATAAAGGAGGAGGCCAAGATCAAGTGTGTGCTAAAAGAATATTATTTGTGTGTGCCAAGTGAGGAGGAAGAGCACACTTGACCGTGTGTGCATTTGAAGAGGCCGAGGGTTGTGACCTTGTGGGTGCACCAAGTGAAGACACATTTTGTGTATGCAAAATTGAAGAACAACCTACTGGTTAAGGGTGTGCAACAAGAAGAGGGAAGAGGCCAAAGTCAAGTGTGTGAAAAACAAAGAACAATTTATGTGTACATAAACAAGTGACAAAGAAGGACGAACCTATGTGTGTGCACAAGAAGTGTGTGCTCACTTAGAAGAAGAGGAGAAGACCCACACAAAGTACAACACACTTTTAAGTGTGTAAACAAATAGAATTAAGTGTGTGAAGATTGTGAAGAAGGTGTGTGCTTAAAGTGACTACACCCTTTGTGGGTCTACTGCACCAAGAGGAAGAAAAGGAGAGTGCATGCATGCATGCATGCACGTGCACACGTGAACAGTGCTAAATCAGTGGTGTGCAACTGAGGCTGGACCAGACCGAAGATAAAGATATTATTTGTCTGAGCATTCAGTAATTGGAGAGAAGCCGGGGCATCCTTAGAAGAAGGTGATAAAGCCCGAGCAAGACGAGAAGACCTGTTCACCACAAGTGATCAGAAGAAGAGCAAGGCCAGCAGTCTTTATCCCAGACTGCTGAGGATTCTTGAAGAACTTAAAGAGAAGAAGAGCTACTCGTGTGACTCGAGGAGCCAGGAGAAGACCCTGTGGGACTCAGGGAGAAGAAGTCTTCAGTGGGATTCTGGAGCAGGCCAGTGGGACTCTGGTAACACTGTGGGACGCAGTATAAAGACCCTCCTGTGGGACTCAGGAGAGATACGGTGGGAAGCTGTATCGACCATTGTAATACTAACAGATTATAATGGGAGAATCCATGCTGGGAGAGCATGGCAAGGATGTAGGCCTTTGGTGCCGAACCTTGTAAATCCTTGTGTCCTGTGCCTTTTCATTACTGCATTATCCGGGAAAGGTTGAGAGATACAAGAAGAGTGGATCGAGGCTTTAACCAGCCATAGAGGTTTAATTGATTAAGAATCAATTAGTAAAAAGTTTTAAAGGATCACTGATTCACCCCCTCCCCCTCTCAGTGATTCACACTGATCTGGGCACTTCAGTATTTACCATTAGACATGACTCATGATTATGTCATGTTTTATTTTTCCACATTCCTATTATTAAAATATAATAGGTTCCCATGTCATAGAAGTAATTATTTATTATTTTTATTCAAATTACATGTCTTTTATTCCATTATGTCTTTCCTTGTAACCAATATTCTATGTTTTATTCCTATGATTTCTCCATATAATTATTTTTAACTCATCCCTTTTATTCATGTATTCCCAAGTTTATCCTTTACATTTGTAAGATCTCAGTGGATGTTTGGCGCACATAATGGAGGTTAAAAAAATGTGGTTTTTAGTTTGGTGTCATTTTTAAAATTATGTTCCTAATATTATAAAGGCATTAGACTCTAAAATTCTTGGTTTTATTTTATGGTAATTTATTCTTAAAATACTGTAATAAATTGTGTAAAAGACTAGGGTCCCTATATTTGGTATTGGAGAATGTTATAGCTAATATTCTGATTATGACTATAGATCTATATCAGAAACCATACGACTATGTATGAGAAAAAATACATATTATTTCATTATAGTGTATGTGGTTTATTATAAAAATACATCATTTTCTGTATAATACATGTTAGCGTGGTTTTAGCATAGATATATCTAGGAGTAAAAACTATAAAAAGGTGTTTTCGATCGGACTCTAGGTAAACTGGTAGATGAAAATTGGCCCCACTGGACACCTATATTGACACTCCAAGTGGATATTATTAGTCAAATTCATAATCAAATTACAAACAATTATTATGGGAACAAAAAAATTCACATAAGAATATATGATGGGAAAATGATCCTAGATAACCTATATTGAATCCTAAATAATCACAAGTTAGGTTATTATTTTGATTTCAATGTTTATAATTTTAAGTTTAATGTTTCATTTTTAATTTCATTTGATATGTATTCAATCCTATTATTTCTAATTTCATTCTATTAGTTAATTCCTAGAAATATAAGAAATCATTCCAAAAATCAATGTGATTGGAAATGTGATTTTTCCCAAATATAATGAAAATTATAGTGGGAACGGGAACTAAAAACTTCATGAAAATATGTTCTCACCTACATCATGTTATGAATAATAACATGAATCATGGGTAACACCCTTATTATCTTTAAAAAATTAATGGTACAATCAATAATAATATGCAGCAATGTATCCCCATTGTTAGGGGATCTTCTGATCCCATCATCAAGGAACAATGGATTATCTCAATTGAGATGATATTTTCTATCTTCTTGTGGTTAGAAAAAGAGAATTTTGGGTTGGAAGTTTATTATTTTTATGGGGAAACAGATCCGTGGGGGACCCTAATAAAAATGTGAAACGTCTAAAGATAATATTGATTCCACATAATTAGAGGGCTTTAATAAAATATTTTTTAATAAATATATTACTTAAAACCTCCATATTAAAATGGAAAGGGATTAATATAATTAAATGAAAAGTAAGATGAGTCTATCGAGGTGTATGCAGAAAAAGTAACAAGAATTGGAAGAAAAACCAATGGATTTTCCATGAACACCAAAACCACAGTGGTTCACTTGTGTATAGGATTAGTGCTGAATCTATGAAAATTATTAGATATTCTAGAATAATACAACTACAAGGAGATTTTTTTTTGTTCCCTTCTGTTTAAAATATAGATTGGAGACTTATAGTGGTCTCCTGGGACTTCGGAAAAATAGAAATTGGAGTTTAATTTGTGTGATAAATTCAATGATGGAAAGAATTTATAATATCCCACATCTCCAAAATGTGGGAAGAAGTATCATGGAAATTGATTTCAGGGAACTAAGACATGAAAAAATGGGGAAGATATGGTCATACATATAATAATTGTAGAAGGTATTTGAATAATCCCACTAATAAAGAAGAATTATGGATGGTTCACATCAATACTCATATTTTAGTATATTTTATTAACTACATGGAACTAGTTAATTATGTGATCCATTTCACTAAGACAGGGGTTGTTGGAAGAAATAAACATCAACAACCTACAAGGAAACAATGAAGGGAACATTCTATCACTATTGTTGGGTTAGATCCTACCAATGATATAGTGACATGTATTCTACTTATTCATTTAATAATATAAAATGAACTATTTGATAATGGTTCTATCCATTATTTCATAACATCAAAATTTAGTTGAACTATTCCATCAAAACCTCAAAATATGTTGGTCGAGTTATATATGAGAACATAAGATGGGAAAATTATTCCATACAATTTATATAACTCCTCCATAATTAATTTTTTTGGACTAATCCTCCCAAAAAATATTTTCATACAACATTTTGTAGATGTTGATGATATTTTGGGCATGTATTGACTATGTTTATATAAATCCAATTTCAATTGTCTAAAGAGGGATATCACTCTCCACATCAATAAGAATCCTATAGTTCTATAAAAGTGTCATGTGGAGGATCAATATCTTGAAGAATCATCATCTCATATGTGGATAAATTTTTATTTTAAGAAATTATATCTAGCTCAAATAATTGAGAGAAATAAGAGAATCATGCTTGAAGACACGCCCATCGTGCGGGATTGCACTAAAGTACATCCAATAGAATTCTGTAGTTTCCATCCTGATAGAGAGTTGGAGTTCTCAATAAAAGTTATTATTGGATATCCTCGTATATCAAAGACACCATATAGAATTGAATCACTAAGATGGATGAACTGAAGAAGCATTGGTAGGAGAATTATGACAAGGGGTTTTATGCCTGAGTGCTTTACCATGGGATGCACCAACCCACTTTTTAAAGAAGAATGATGCATCAACGAACATACACATTCATTATCATGATCTCAATAAAATCATTTCAAATAAAAAGTCTCCAATTCGAGGGATAGATGGCGTGTTTGACCAGCTATGTGGGAGTAGTTATTTCACTAAGGTGGAACAATCAGTCAAGATATCCATAATTAAATTCGAGAATGGAAGATATTCCCAAGACTACATTTTGACCATGATATTTACACTATGGGTTCATAGTGATGACTTTTTAACTCCCTAATGCTCCATAAATTTTCATAGATTTAATGAATAGAGTATTTAGAGATTACCTTGACTAATTTTTTGTTGTCATTGTCTAATATATTCTGAAAAACACTATGATTAAGGGGAAACATGAGGATCATTTTAATAATGTGATGAATTAATCGAAAATGAAGAAACATTATGAAATGAATAGTAAATTTTTGTTATAGTTGAAGGATGTATCATTCATGGGGAATGATACAACTTGAAAAGGGATATCTATGGACCCTTAAAAGACACAGTGAAAGGAAGAGTGGCCCAGGACAAGTTCTTTAACAAAGATCTATAGCTTCCTTATCCAAGCTATGTATTAGAAAATATATTTGGATATTTTATCATGATTGTCAAACCCTCTAACCCATGTGACTCATAATGGAGTAAAAAAACATAGACCAGTCAATGTGATGATTATATCAAAGAGTTGAATAATAATATTAGAATTTCACCAGTTCACACACTTCTAAAAAGTTGATAACACTTTTTTTGTGTACCAAGATTATTCAAAGAATGAATTAGAATATATACAAATTAAAAATGATGAATTGATAGACTACACCTTAAGGTAATTTATAATTCATGATATAAACTATCTCACACAGGATCTGGAGTTGATAAATGTGATAGGTGTATTGAAAATCTAGAAGGATTTTCTATCTGGGGAGAAATGTGAGATACATATTGATCACAAGATTATAAAATATATGTTCACATAGAATGAGCTTATTATATACCATAAACCATGGTTAGATCTCATCATGGATTAAGACTTCTCAATCCACTACCATCCTTGTAAGGAAAAAATAGAATCATATAATCTATGTAAAAAGGATCCTATATCATTATCAATTATGATAACTTAAAAGGATCCAATCTTCACATATTTTAGAGGATGGAAATGGGAATCATAATGGAAGAAACATCATTAGTCCATTCTCAAATTATTTCTCAACCATCCCTTATATATAAAATAAAGGATTCTCAAATTAATTATTTCTACATTTAGAATAAGGTGGAATCCATTATAAATTGGAAATCAGTAGAGTTAAAAATGGATTCGAAAGAGTCATTATAGTGAGTCAAAATTATGTGTAACATATGATTAATAGATAGAGAAGGAGGTTCTAAATGAAACACATAGATAAACATTCATTATTCATGAGGAAATTTTGAGCATAAATCCGGAGAGTGCGCTTGGGCCAGATGGTTTTCTGAGGTATTTCTACAGGGTGGCCTAGGATTTGGTGAAGGGGGACTTGGTTGCGTAGTCCAGGATTTATTCAAGGGTGGGTTCTAGCTTCGTGTCGCCTGTGCTACCACCTTGGTGTTTATTCCCAAGATCACTAATACCTCATCCATCCACCACTAAAGGCCTGTATGTATGAGCAATGTCCCTTACAAGGTCCTGGAAAAGACCATCAATAGGAGACTCACAGCCCACCTCCCCACCCTGATCTCTGATGAGCAAGATGGATTCATCAAGGGATGATCCATTCAGGGGGTGATCGCTCTGGCACAAGATGTTATTGATGATCTCAAATTAAAGGCCCATGGCTCAAATCATGCTGTTAAACTAGACATGGAAAAGGCCAAAGACCACATGGAGTGGAGTTTTATCATCAAATTCTTTACCAGATTTGGTTTCTCTTCTTGGATTATTGATATGATTTTTAGGTGCATCGGCTCTCTATGGATGGCTGTTCGTTTCAAGGGAAAGCATCGCAGCTTTTTTAATATGGTTCGTGGTCTGAGACAGGAGGACCCCCTCTCCCTGAGCATCTTCATCATGGCCCAGGATGCCCTTAGTCGGCATATCAACAGGTGAATTGGCAACAGTTCCATCTCTCCTTACCGGTGTAGGCAGAGGCAGAGCTTCATTTCGCACATTCTGTTTGTTGATGATACACTCATCTTTCTTAATGCAAATCGGCAGTCCATTCATGGTCTTAACTGGATCATGGAGGAATACAGCCTTTGGAGTAGCCAATTCATTAACTGGAGAAAGAGTAATTTTTACATCACAAACCGAAGCTCGGATTCTCAAAGCGCCTCCTTGAGTAACCGATTGAACATGAAACATGGATCTTTCCCAATAACCTAACTTGGTGCTCCTATTTCCCCTGGACGACAGTGAGTACGCTACTTTGATCATATTATGGCTCACATTACTAGTTGGGTCAAAAAATGGAAGAGAAAGTTCTTATTTTTTGAAGGTAGGATCACTCTTGTGAATAGAATCTTAACATTTATCCTGGTCCATGCGCTTTCCGCCATTAACGTACCGAAAGGTGTGATTGCTCGTATTGACAGGATCCTGGTATCTTTTATCTAGGATGCTCATTCGGATGGGAAGCACCACTGGCCATATTGGGAGAGACTCTCCAAGCCACTAGAGGAGGGTGGCATCAATGTAAGGAGCCTCTCAGGCACTCTTAGTTCCATGCATGCTATGCTTGCTTGGGATACCATTGAGGCCCGATTTCCAAGGGGTAGGTTTATGGACTTACGATATAAACATAGTGAGGTGATTTGGAATGGTCACGCTGCATCTATTTGTCCTGTGGTGGCCCCACTGATCGTGTCCCAGCAACAGTACTCATGATGGATTGTTGGGAGAGGGGGGGTCTCTTTTTGGCACCACAACTGGTCTGGTGAGATTCTTGGATTCCCAGGCTTCCCTATTAACGACAATACCTTTTACCAAGCTAGTTCGTATCCCACCATTGTTTTAGTGGTTATTAACACTATCCATCGGGATTTGTTTGATCTTATCGACATGAATGATGATCAGGATGGGTGTATCTTCATAGCTTCACGTTCTGGTTGTTTTTCTTTGAAAGATTCCTGCAGGATCTCTACAACCCCAAACCAAACCAATTCATGGGGGGGACTCTCTGGCTCAAAGAAATCCTGGATAAATATAATTTTCTGGTTTGCTGGATTAGGAACCATGCTATTTCAATAGAAGATAATGTCAAATGGATGGGTATTCAGATGGTGTCAAGTTTCTCCTACTGCAGAATGCATCGAGAGGAAACTACGGTACACCTTTTCTTTATAGGAGATTGGGGCCAATGCAGTGTGGTCGGCCTTCAGGGGCTTCACTGGCTGGGAGTCCATGAACCAGATGGAGTCTCCCTTCCTTGAGAGATGGTTTCACGGTGCAGGTGGCCATGGGGCAGACTGGAAGGCTCGTTCCTTGGTCCTAGTGGCGGGTTGTTAGTGCATTTGGATGACTCGGATAAAAGCGATTTTTGAAGGGGCAACATGTTCCCAGCATGCAATGGTTACAAGGGTTATGTGCTTGTTGTTGGATCTGGTTTGTCTTGGAAAAGGATGGAGGGATAACCCCACCATGAGGCCATTTCCAAACTATATTCAATCAGCAACCCCCATCGGTGAGGGCAATCAAGGGTTGTGGGTTAGATGGCACCCACATCATTTAGGCCCTAAACTGAACACCGATGGCTCAAGCACTAGGGGCACCATGCGTGGGGGAGGTGTTATATGCGATAATAATGGGGCAGTTATGGATGATTTTGCTGGCCGATATGGAATGGGTCATTCTCTACAAGATGAAGCCCTAGCGATGCTCTCTGGTCTCCAACTTGATAGGCAGAGGAAAATCACCCTTAGTTCAGTGGAAACCGACTCCCTCATTCTCTACAACACCATTTTAGGTATGTTACCCATCCAATGGTCCATTTCCTACATCATTAGGAAATGTATTAGTCTCTTAGATGATAACACCGACATTCTCCATACATGGAGAGAGGGGAACAAGCTCGCCGACTTTCTTGCCTCATTGTCAATTCATGGGGTTAACACCATTCGCTCTCTAGATATTGTGTTACAGTTTCCAGAGGGGGTGAACCTTTCCAATGGGGATTCTCTAGGGATCCACCATTTTAGACCTTCATATTCCACGTTCTGCTCGTTTTTTGTATAAGGTTGTTTTATTTTTTTGTTTTGTATGGTGTCCTTAAATAATATATAATGATGATGAATGAATGATGTGGGAGAACATTCACATGGAAATTTTCAGTGGACTTCCAAGGACATCTATAGGAAACAATTCTGTATGGGTTATTTTGGATTGTATTTTATTAAATGTTATTGCCTCATTCAAAGGACAAAAGAACTAAAATATATAAATATATAAATCTTACAAGAGTCCGAATGAGGGGAATGTATTATAATGATTTTAAGGTAAATCCATGGACTCAGCTAGAAGGTTCCTTATGAATTTGTTATTTCTATAAACAACCTTATTAAAAAGACTATCTAAAACCTCTTTTTCCTCACTATAGGAATGATTGATAATATGATTGAGTTATGATAGGATCCGGAGGAAGACGATCAATTTATTTGTGGGTGTGCACACTAAGTGAGTCATTCCATATCTAAGATTCTAAACAATTGTACCTAAATCAATTTCATTCCAAAATTTATTCCATACTGTTTTCCATATCAACTAAACTACATTGATGAAACTATCAATTTCTGCATCAAGGGAGGATACAGGACAAAAAGATCCAAAGAAGCATCCTAGAATTTCACCATCATGAATTCTGTATATGATAACATAGATTGTAGGTTCTGGGATTCCTTTTGTGTCACCTTCCACATAAATTTTGATCCATCCAAGAATTAATTTTTTTGAGAATACATCTAGAAAACACCTTGGCAGGTAATATCTTCCATTGATCCGGATCCATTGTTGGATATTGAAATCCTTAGCAGAGTTTTAGAAGGTCAATATTTTCATGATTCTAGCGTCCTTGATCACTATGAATATCTGTTTTTGTGCTAAAAAAAACTGAAAGTATTATTTTTTTCATAATATAATTTGTTTAATACAAATTAGGGTTTATCATTTCTACCATTGCGGTAATGAAAATATGATTAATTTGGGGAGAGGTATCCATCGTAGTGCATATCTAATGCTACAGTCCAATAGAATCCAATCATGTCCATCTATGATCAAAAATGTCAAAAATGTATTTCCATATAGTAGAATAAGTATCAGAAGCTAGAAACAGGTTACTGATATCCTATCTTTGTTGATTACACATAAGACATTTTTAAAAAACACTGTATACCACAAATATGAAAAATTTAATTAGTGAGAATTAAATTATGGAAATTTCTCCAAACAATGGTGCATTGGGAGGTTATAACCCATTTTTTGTTAATGTTCAACAACCAGTAGAAATCATTGCTATTAGAAGTGATATTATGATTATAGTATAGTTTAGTGGTTAGAATACCATTATTTTTAGTTCACAAACTACAAAATCATTAGTGTTGAAAAAGGTTTAATTCTTAATGGTAGTAGAGATATCATTGGGTGAATCAATATCAGGAGATCTCAAATAGTCATTTAAGGAGATATTAATATTCATGGGTAAATGCATGGCGTTAACCATGCTACAAAGATAATTTCATTCCAGTTATCCAATGAATATTTTATAGATTAATCTCTGTTAACTATCCAACAATAGTGAGAAGCGATTATGAAATAGGTGTGTTTATTGGAAGTCCAAATAGAAGAGTCCATATATATGTGCTTTCACTTTCTAAGGATATTGTAAAATCATCCATGAAGGGAATCATATGTCTCAGATTCATTGTTATAAATATTTCATGTATGTTTGGCTTGAAGGAATTCATTGAAATGTTTGGGGTTCTTAATGTCAATCCCTCCTTATCAATGGGAGTGAAATAATTATTCCAGGGAATAGTGAAATGTTTTCTTTTAAGAGTAATTCCACTCCAAACTATTTTTTATTCATAAATATATCTTTTTGAGCACATCGGAAGAACATTTATACACCATCATAGAGTATATAATTTTAGGAAAATGGTGTATTTGACTAGACAAATATAACATACCTTTGATAAACTTTATACTATTCTAGGAGTATAGTTGATTATTGTCTGGAACAATTTTTATTGAAAAGTGAGTGGTTATGGGATTCCCCAAAAAGATGGGGACCCCAATATATATAAAGTGGAAGGGTACTTCTTTTATTCCAACTTTGATCATTATATCATTTTTATCAGGATGGGGAATCATTTTCCAATGAAAATGGACAATTTGATCTATTTAATGGATTGACCAGAGACATCCTCATAGCACGAGAGGAAATCCTTAAGATTATATTTATTTTAATTATCCCCTTGTAGGAGTAAAATTATATCATCAACATATAAAAGATGTGAGGGAACAATCATATCTTTAGATGAAGAGACGGTCTGAATAACACCCTGATTGGTCGAATCAATGATAACTCTACTGAGGTAGTCTCCATAAATAACAAAGAGGATGGTATAAATTGGGTCTTTTTGTGTAAAACCTTTTTTATAAGTGAAATATCCTTTCGGGGAACCATTGATCATAATATAAATGTGAGAAAAATTAAAAATTGGTTTTAAATTTCTTACAACTTTGTCATTAAATCTAATGATAAAAAGGATTTTGATGATTAAACTCCAATCAATGGTGTCAAATATTTTCCTAATATCAGTATTTATAGAAATTCTCCCCCCTCATTGATTAAATTTTTTAAAAAATAACTTTTAGAGGAAAGGAAAATGTAGTCTTGTATATTCCACCGTTTAAGGAACAAAATTTTTTTCCAAGAAACAATTTCATTTCAAATAGGGGCCATTCTCAAAACATGTAGTTTGGGAATAATTATTTACAAAGATTTATAAGATAAATTAACCTAAAAGTGTGAATTTCCTATGATTTATTCACATTAGGAATGAGGTTAGGAAACTGGTCATTAATACCATATAGAAGATATTCATTAGTGAAAGTTAATTTTATATG
The DNA here is from genome assembly GCA_963277665.1 of Viscum album. Lineage (NCBI taxonomy): Eukaryota > Viridiplantae > Streptophyta > Magnoliopsida > Santalales > Viscaceae > Viscum > Viscum album. Next base: position 940,064,935 of record OY728153.1, read on the forward strand.
GGGATAAACATCATTGATAAAAATTTTCCTATAATGCTAGAAAAAAGAATTAGGAAAGCCATCAGGACTAGGGGCACTATTAGACATTAAAATAAAGCCACATCATTATTTTTATAGTTAATTGTAATAATATTCCTGGGGTTATTATCACTTTATGCAACTATTAAATGAATGATATTAGCCCTGATATACTTATATAGATCTGGACCATTAAAAATGATTCTCAAGATGGAGGTGACATGATTCTCTAGTATATCCTCATTATCAATGATATTTTCCCAATATTTAATTATTAAAAGAGGACTATTGTCCTTTCTATTCCATTTCATTGCATTAAATAATTTAGTGTTTCTATCTCAATTTTAACCTAAATTATTTTAAGGGTTTTTCTCAAAAGGTTGTCTTTTAAGGTATGAAAATAGTTGTGCATATTGATAAGATATGTTTCCTAGGATGGGTCTATTGTAAAAGAAAAGTTGGTTGAATCAGTTTGAATTTTATTAAGGGAATATTCAAGGGAGATAATTTAATTATCACTTTGTTGGACTCTATCTCTACACCATAGATTTAATTTTATTCTTCTAAAGTTTTACTTTTAGAATGTGGGGAAATACATCATTCATCTTAATTGAATTCAATGTATCTTTGATAATTTTGTTGCAATCTAAAATATTGTAACAGACATTATTGGACCTAAAATGAAGTATATGTTTGGTGTCTCTTCTATTGAGGCTCACCAAAATTGGATGATGATCATAATTTAGCATAGGAATGGTAATACTAGAGATGGTATTCTAATTGTCAATGGGATAGAAGTATATTAAATATATATCAAGTCTACTCAATAAAATTATATTATGGTGTCTTTTATAACATTTATATTTATCACAACAAGATTAATTTTAAAATTTAGCTTTAATCAATATAGAGTTTAAACTCATTAGTTGAAATGATTGATTAAAAGGGTCCTAGATTTTCACTTGGCCCTAGAATAGAACTAATGTCACCGATAATGTCCCAATGTGTTGGGATAGTGTTTTTAAGGGATGATATATTGTACCAATGAGTTTCTTTGTCATTGTATATATTGTTGTAATACTCATAAGTATAAAATAATGTATCATTAGGTAAATTTATTTCACATTACATGGGATGATAATCTGAATTATAAATATGATACTTAGTTATAGAGACATGAGCAATCACCCATGTGCAATCAAAAGTTCTATTATGAGATGTTTCACCAAAACAATTATATATATTTATCTAATCTATAAAATCTAAATGTAATGGTGATTTTAGGCCCAAAGATAGAAAAGATCATCAGACTATGCATAAATAAGAAACTTTGAAAATGTTATGGTTGTGTCAGGGTTATAAATACACTTATAATTATAGTAGAAAAGATTCATTAGGATTTATGATTGGTGTTGGCCCACTATTTTTTTATGTCATAATTTATTTCCTCATTTTTATTTCCTTAATTTCATGATGGAATTAACATTAGTTAATGTTTCTTTTTTTTCCCTACAAATTCATGGAGGAGTTAGAAAAGAAATTATTATTTTTCGTACCATTCGAGTCTTCATCTGTATGTATTTTTTTGTTTTAATTATTTTTCTATCTTTACATCTGGTTTATTTACTTTCTCATGGAATCAATATAACTAATCTTTTCATATGGTTTAAGAGAATGTGAGTCATTCTTAAAGAGTGGGGTGCTCATCTCAACCATCTATAGGTCCTCCCTATGTATATCCTATAAAATTTCTTCAAATGTATTGTAGGAAAAGGATGAAGGATGTGGGATTGTAGTTACATTGAGGTCTTGAAACATTCAGAATGCTATAGGATACCATCAATGCACTTCATAGCTTTGATGGATTTATTTTGTGTAGTGGGAGGGGGCAACATCCAGTGTCATTTGGGATTGTTCTCCTTATCTATTAAAACTACATGCGTAGTAGAATCACGTATTTTTCATCTATTGATCATAGAAATTCCCTATCATATACATCAATATTAGAGCACTGAGGTATATATATCTCCAATGTATTGGGCTTTTCAACATTGGAATTTTATGAGGCTCAAGTGTCATATGTTTCATCAAGATCAAAATTCACATAGGAGTTAGTGTTCTTGAAAAATAGATCCCTGGAAACAGTTTACATAGGTGACTAAATTTGAGCAGTACAAGAGTCATCTATCATGAGTATATTAGTGAATTAAAAATAAGCCGAGAGACCGTCCATCTTGTGTCCAGTTCCCTAACCTCTAACTAAGTGAGTACTGGTTTCTGACGGCATATGAAATTCCAAAGATGCATCCATATTCACAGTTGTTTAATTATTAATATTCTGTGTTGACTCAGTATTATCAGCTGGAATGATGAGGTTGATTGTGTCCAAAACCATGGAGGTTATTTCTTTAGCAATTCACTTCTCCTCCTTTTCACATTCATCCGTTTCAACTAGATCTCCCAATGTTCTCATTGGAGTTTATTTCAAAATAGATGGGTCACCAAACATTCTAATATATTTTTCATTTTATTCATGTCTGTCTCATCCATTTATGAGCCATCTGTATTATCCCACTTCTTCTTATTGACTTCAGTATAATCATTCTTAATAGAGGGTGTAATTTCGTTTTTAAAACTCAATAATTGACAATAGTATGTAATATGACCATGAAAAAAATCTGAAAAAGGGGGCCTTTTCTCATATTCTATAATTACATTAGTTTTATATTCTTTTGAATTGAAGGAAATGACATGATTTATCTTTGAATTTAGGTTAACATCCTCCATGGCTCCTGAATTTTGACCATAATCCCCAATCTGATCAATCATTAATGGAAATACTATGAAACAGGTAATGTCATTCAACATTTTTGGGTAACAAAAATACCATCTTAGTATATGTAAGTGGACCCATATCTAGGTCATAGAGTTTATATGGGTAAAAGGGATAAAGTAATAAACCCATGTGGAAGAGAGAATAATACCAGGTTTTAGGTGTTTATTTCTATGACATGAGACCTGGTTTAATTCCTCCTACAAATGGAGAATAATATGAATGTAACATATTAAGATTAGGACTAATATCCAATTTGTTCGATTTCCAGAAATGACCCATATTAGGTTTTATCTCATTATTTGGCCATAGTTTGTCACCCTGATGGCTTGAAATGAAATGATGAACCGAAATCTTACACATTTTATCTCTATGTCTTAGTGCAGAAGGTGTTGCTTTGATGAAAAAGACTCTATCGTCAAAATTTTTAATAATTATGGGTGTCGTTGAGGAATTATTTTGTATATCTGAGCCCTAGAAGTCTATTATAATGGAAATACCATGGGTTAGTTGAGGTAAATACAAAATGACATCATTGGGAAGAGCATTATGGATAGTATTACAATGAAAACTCTCTTTATTGAAATCCAATATAACATATGACTAGACTAATTTACATGGATATACATCAATAATTTTTAAGGATACATGTAGTATCACTATTTATTGTTTCTGATCAAGATATGATATTCAATTCCATTTTCTATAAAAGTGTCCAAAAATCTCTAAGATCTCAATAGAGTATTAGATTGGCATATCACCCTCAAACTGATGGTCAATATGACTAGACCATTCCAAAAATAGAAAAATGAGAGCATGTTATATAGACATAAATGGAGTATGGGGAACAAAATCAACCACTAGATAGCTATCTTATAACAATAGTTTCCACTTGAGCATCGGAATGGATCTATATGAGGCCTTTGATGGGAAAAGATACATAACAGTGGCATGTTTGGATGAGGTCGGTGAACACAAGATGCTATTCCATAGTTGAATTAATTGTAGAAATCGTAAAAACCATTCTACAGCACACCAAGGCACCCTAAATACAACAAAAGATATCTACAAGAAATTATCGATCAGACCTTATGTTTAAGGATAGATATATGGTATTCTATTATATATATATATAGAAAAGGATCTTGAGATTTGGTATGAAATGAATGATAAGTCCACGGAACATCATACTTTTTGAGATATTTGACATGATGGATTTGTGGCATATCAACTTTCTCTTCTACCAACCATGACTCCAGTACATGATGTATTCCATGTATGCATCTTGAATAAGTAAAGAGCAGAACCTTCACATGTACTGAATTCTGAGGTGGTATACTTATATAGAGACATCTCTTGTAAGTAGCAGCCAATGAAAATACTTGGTCATAGAGATAAAGTTAAAAAAATGAAGGCCACTCACTAGGTCAATGTACTATGGAAGAATCAGGGGTCTCAAGAGGAAAAGGGGAACATGATGAAGTGATAAAGGAGAAGTACCCTGACATGTTTTTCCCATATTATGAAAAACAAAATTTTGAGGGTGAAATTTCAAGGGGGGGAATGTTGCATCCCTGAATATTATCAATGGAAATTAAATTTTTATATATTATAATTACATGAAATCAAATTAAGTACCCAATATAATTTTTATAAATAAGTAACGAATTAAATAAGAGGACTTTTTAGAAGTTAAGGAACCAAAACCAATGGAATTCTATCTTGAAAATTGGAATAGTAATGTGACCCTAGGAATATTAAATCATCCAATATATTAATAATTACATCTATGGACATATAAATTAAAAATTTGGGAATCCTATTACTAAAGATAAGATCTATATATATCTTGGAATAAGTAAATAAATGTTTTAGAAAAGATTAATTAATTCATTATATTTGTGTAATTAAAAAGTATTTAATTACAATTTTATAATTAATATAATTATTTAATGGTATCATTATTATCAAAAAATATAATAAAAACTTAATATTCTATTCTATTATGAATATAGGTTAATTTTTTGAGGTGTTAATTAAATTTTAAATGTGTAGTAAAATAAACTATAAATTTAAAATTAGTGTTCTTTGAATAAAATATGATTTTTTTTAAAATATATTTCACATATTTAGAAAATCACTTTCATAAAAAGAGACCAATTTTTAATACTAAACATCAAAAAAGGGTTTGGGTGAATATTCATGGTTTTTATAAAATAGTTGATTTTTTTAATAGAAAATTTTGAAAATTTGTGATAAAAGCTAAATATATGAATTATAGAGTAATTGTTTATTTATAGAAGATGTAATCCCAAAATATCAAAATATCCTTAGTTATTTAAATATAATTGATGATAGTTATAAATCTATTAATAAGATGGATCCAAAATAATAAACTATTGCATAAATAATTATTAAATACCTCTCTCCATCAATATAAATACCACCCATCACACCCACTTTTCCTCACACATTCCATGATTTGATACATGTAAAAATTATACCAAATACTCTTCCCAATCCCCGCTCCCACATCTAGGATATCTTGGTCTTATGCATTGACCAAAACCTTTTCCCTAATGAGGTTTTCAAAGAGAACAAAATGAATATGTAAATTACACTTTCCTTTAATTTTATGTTATATTCATGATATTTTATTATTCTATTATATACTCAACTTATTCAAATGGTTTGATAACTCTAGTACTTAACATATAATATAATTTTATTATTCTAATGTAATAATCAATCATTAAACCCCAATCCATTTTATTCCAATAATGAAAATATCATTTGTGAGGTGTTAATTTATCGCCTTCAAGGATGAAAAATTTTCATTTTCAATTAACACCTTCAAGGATGGTCAAAAAAGTATTATTATGGTTCAAAAATAGAATTTATTTATTATAGAATATTTAATGGATTGTAATCATTATATAAAATTGGCGCTAAATAATAAAACCATATGTGTTCGTTGTGAGTAAAAATCTCCCAAAAAAAGCCAAATGATTCTCACTAACATCTTATCTAATGATTAATACTCACCCAAAATAACCAATTCATATATGATAAATTATCGATAGTTATGTTCATTAATATACTATAAATTCAATTCTAATTTTCAATTTTCATTTTACATGAACATCTAAACTTTTTTATAAAGGTGAACTGATCCTGAAAATTTAGAAAAGGAGCACTCTTGAATGATGAAACTGAACAATATAACTCATCAAAAAGGCCATAAATGAAATTAAAAAAATTATTGTACTTAAATTACGTGTATAAAATTCTATGCAATTTTAAATTAATCAATATAAAATTTATTATTCAGGACATTACGATATTGTGAAAAACTATTTTGGACATAGGGTTAGTGAATCTAGCCAAACTTCGATTTTTCTTTCAAGTTACTTTTTATCCTTCATTAATTCAATGTAATGATTCTTCATTTTTATATAATTCTTCTATATTATATGTATATATTCCAAAATCACGTTTCAAGATCATATAATCCCTCTTTTATGGGGTAATATTTGTTTTATAATGGATCTATTTCCAATTCTTATCGACAAGTAAGCACGATTCAAGGTAACATCCTGATTTTATACCAGCATCCAAGTTCACACAATAATATATTTCAATAAATAATTATATTTCAATGATAACTACTTTTATAATCAAAAATTATCTTGGTTAATTTATTATTTTGTGAAAATATATATTATTTTTACACTTTAAATTCTCTTTAATATTTTCCTAAAACTACACAAAAAATTTTCATTTATAATGTTTCGTAAACAATATTTTTATAATTTAACACTTAAATTAGACACAAATTATCTTAATCCATTCCTATTTAACATTATTAATTTCCATGTAAATTTTGAATCCATTATTTCATGGAAAAATTTATGATTTTCTTAGTTGGTATTCCTTATGACTGATTATAGTACCCATTACATTCCATGGGTAACCCTTATTATTGATTCTTCATGTAGCACACATATTAATGAACAAATTATTATGGTTGTTCCCAAATATCACTCTAACTAATTGGTTATTTTTTAAATTTATGATACATCTTGTTGGGATAGAGAGTACACCTGATTACCTTATTGGAATTTTCCTCTATGTTAATTAGTCTTGCTATTTATCATTGACACATGTTTATGTCATATTATATATTCTTTAAACATTCCTATAATGTCATGATTATATTTACCGATGATATACAAATTATTATTCATTATCCTTATTAGTATTCCATTCCTTTTTTTGACATAATTTTATAACTTAATACCTAATGTTCTTTGATTTATTCTTGTGATTATTCTCTACTATGATTTTTAGCTCATCAATTTTGTTATTGTATTCCCAAGGTTATCCTATAAATTGTTATCTTCTCAATGGGTGATAGGATCTCATTCTGGATATTAAATAAAACATTATGATTATTTATTTTTTGGTTTTTAATTTATGTACACAATATTTCAAATACACTAGACATTGCTATCCTCGGTTCTATTTTATTGTTATTTATGCTTAGAATGATGAAATAAAATTTGTAAAAGGATAGGGTCGGTATAAGTTGTGTAAATATTAATTTTTATTGATCATGAAGGAATGTATTTTATTAGAGTGGATGTTTTTTTGTGATCAGATAGGTTCAGTTATGCTGGCCTATAGTTTTTTTGTGGCCATGGGGAATCACTCATGTCTGACTCTTCAGCCATGCTCAAGGGGCTCATACTTTTTCACTTTCACTGTATCCCTATGGATTGGGTGGATAGCATTTCCTATACTATTTATAATTTTATTTTAAAATGATATCATCATCCCATCAGATATATCAAATCATCTTTGTAAATGCAATGGTATTATAAATAGTCCAACGATGATTTCACATACATTGTGGGAGGGAAACAACATGGATGAAATCTTAGACTATTTGAAAACCCCTGAGGGGTCACATACCATATGGAAATACATTGGATCCTTCTCATTGAGTGTGTTTTCGTTTTTATTTGTGATTATCTTGGTCGTTATTATTTCCAGCCTCCTTGATCATTTCGATTTCTCCCCTTTCTATTAATAAAATGGTCATAACATTGGATAGATGGATGATTATCTCTTATATATTAATAATTTTGTGATCATAAATTCTCTTGAACTATTCCCTATATTGTGATCAATGAAAATTGAATCTCTATTAAATATATTTATTTTTTATCTTGGATATATATATTTTCTGAATTCATATAATTTATATATAAGAGGTTTTAAATTTAATGTCATTTGATTGGATGGGTAAATATTGATATTTTTTATTATTTATTCAATACAGACATTTAATGGTAAGGAATATTATTCAAAAATTTAATTGATTATTAAATATAGGATGAATTCATTGGAATGTAGTGACCAATTGTGGCTATTTATAGATATCCCCTTGATGCATCATTAGTCTCAGAAGACAATTATGTTCGAAAAATTAAATACGGTTTAACCTATAGTTTTAAACAATATATACATAAGGTTTTCAACTTATATATATATATACTAATGTCTAATATCATTAAATAAAATATTAAAAATATATTTATTCAGAATTTGGATATTTTTATACATGATATTTTACATTTATATTATCTATAGACGAATTTCATGCTAAATTTATTGATTAAATGACATGAATTTTCAGTTATTTACCTAAAAATATTTATGATACCCTGTATAACGATGATTTTTTTGTATGTAAGTAACCATTATTCAGAATTTAATCTCAATCTTATCTTGTTTTCATTCTCTATAATATGATGAAGAATTATTTTAATTATTCTTATAGATCATGAGAATTTTATTTTTTTATTTTTTATATTCTATTACCAATTTAAAATTGGTGTCTTATATGTGTCTTGTTCTCTAAAACTACTATATTACCTGGTTCTTTCATATTATAACCCATATATATATAGAAATATATTTAAGTGACATCCATCTCGAGGATACAAGATATGGGGTTGTCCAAACTAGTATCTATCCAAATACATCCCCAACCTTCATCCGCATGTCCTATAGGTTAACAAATTATAAAAGTAATATTTTATAACATAAAGGTGGTTTTCCAAATAATAGTTATACTCCATAACCATGTGATCCATATTTATTCATTCGTATACCAACTTAAAATATACCTTAACTATAACCAAATAATAATATCAGTAAATTAAATATACTAAAATGGAATTAAAATATGGTATATCCCATTTTAATCACATTATTTATCCTACAGAAAATGAAAACATTACTCTGGCATATGTTTGGACCACCACCACCACAAAGAGATGCATTTCATTTTTCGTCACATCTTAACAATAATGGAAATAAATATGATACCAATGAATATATAATATGGTTAAAAAATTATTTTGACTCAAAAAATATTACATATTACTTAAATTACTAAACAATCCTTCATTGGGAAAATGATAATAGTGTCTGTTCATAAGTGTGGAACAGTACCTCTATGAAGTTAATTGATTTATTTTTCATTACAAACTCACATGTATAGTCATTAGGATTTAAATAATGAATAACTAAAAAAATTATAACATATTTATGAATATTAAAATTAAAACTAAAATAAACTATATTTATTTTAAACCAAGTTGAACAATTAAATTATCATTGATGGTTATGTACGAACTACAATGCCCATTAAATAATGTAATTCAATTTTCCAAGAAACCATACATTGGTTATTATAAATTTCATTTAATGTATAAAAATTATAATTATTTCATGAATTTGTTAACAAATATTATGATATAATTACAACTTTGACATTGTTCTTTCTAATGATGTTGTTAGGTGATTATGAACCAAACATCCTCAAAATGTGTTATATGATGTTAATCAATTCATTTATTATGTAAAACATGGTATATGATGACATAAATGGAATAATGAAAATCTAATAAACATAGAAAAAGGTTTTTAATCAAGTATAAAACTAAAATAAATATATATGTCATGACGGTAAACATTTGAACAAAATGAGAAGGACTATAATTAAGGAATATTAATTTAAAAATATCATTTTAATATTTTTTCCAACTCATTTTCAACCATGTTGATGTTATTTTTCTTATTTTAAATAATTATACTATATTAGAATGAAAGGATTATGTAAGATCCCATATTTTTTCATGTATGTCCTGCTTAATTATTAGTATAAGCAATATTAGTTGGGCATTCCTTCATCATTAATCCTTGGTGGTCGAGTTCCTTTTTGGGGATGGATAACTTTTTCAATAGAAAATAACATAATTCATTATGATTTATATATGATTATATTAATGGACTATAGATATAATTATTGAAGTAATTATTATGCTTATCATTGGGATTGAGAGGCTTTAGAGTTAGTTTGGATTCTTTTTGAAGAACCATTAATTTGTGATGTATGTTGGACATTTTAATGTATTGATCATATTACACAACTTAAACCCACCTCCTAGAAGATTTAATTAATTGTTTTATATTTTGAAATGGAAAAACATCATAGAAAATGTTTATGTCCTGAAATGGCCGATCAGGGTTAATTTAACAAAAGGTGTAGCATTTTTCAGTTTATCTCATATACCAAGAAATTCACATCATTAAAAGGATTCATGTCATGAATATCATAGTTTCATCATTTTAAAAAAATGTCCTTCATATGATTTATCCATCATCAACCATAAATTTCTCTCTCTCTCGAACCTTATAAAGAGTACATGTGATTTTTGGGTGATTTATTCCATTCTAATGGTCTTAGTCTAATGGTTGATATCTAGTGAGTTCTATTCATTCCTTTCATTAATCATTCATTTTTATTATTATCATTATTTACTTTCTTAAACACTTTGTAATCAGGTGTGGATCTTAATCTTTTGTGATCTCGATTACTCATTGTGATCTCTTCCTTATTCGTTCCTCATTGTAATTTTTTTAAAAGGATTTCTAGAAAGTCTAATAATGATAGTTTCTCTAAAGATAAGATTTATAGTCAATATTTATTTGTATATGTATGGGAAATATCATGGGATTGTGTCGACTCAACAAGAACATTATCAAAAAGATTAATGGGTGATGATAATAACGTATTTGGAGAACTCTTTGGATGATTTGGGATCCCATAGGGTTTAGATGTGGCTTGTGGAAGACTTTATGGTGAGCCAACACTTGGAAAATAATGAATTTTAAAATGGATTAAATTTTGACGCTTTATGATAAGAAATAGCATGTCATTTCTTATGATAGATTCACCTTGAAAAATTGCTTCATTGATTATTTGAATGACTAGCTATAAATAGATATATATGAGTGGGTAGGATAGCATCATAATAGATTAAGGTTTATTTTTATTATATTAATGAATAATTAAAAGGGTATTGATAATTAGATAAGTTTATATTTGTGACCATTTTTTTTATTTTGGGTTATTCTTGTCATTGTTACATGTGTTCTGATTTATGATAAAATTATCATACAAAGTCATTTTTCCGATTATTCAAAAATTCTTATATAATTAAATTTTCATTATTAAGATTAAATTATTATATAAAAGTTTTTTATTTGTGATGATGATCTTCTTATATAGTGGTATTTACTTGATTTTTATTAAATTCTATTATAGAAGGATTTTCCCAGTAATGTGAATATGACATGGACTTGTGGTTATGGTTGTCTTGGTTGAGATTCATGATCAGAGATATTACGACATGGTTCCAGAGTAGGTCAATTATTTTATTGTATTAATTGAATAATTAATACCCATGATTATATCTTTATATCATGAAGATTATTTTAGACTAGTTTTCTTAGGAAAAAGGGTGCTGACCTAGTCAGTTTTACTAACACCTAATTTGGACCAATGTTTGGTACATGGGTAGATTATGTGGATGAAGGTTTTGGAAAAGGGAAAAAGATCTCATTGTTTATTTTTCCTTATTTGATCGGTACGAGCATGAGATGGGAACCAATGATGGATTCAACAATATATTATTTTTATTTTATTAGTGTAATATTATTATATCATATAGATTAATTCTACCATTTATATAGTTATATTTCAGCCTAAAATTACATGGTTCATTATTATTTAGTTACATGGTTCATCTTTTTTCCTCTAGAATCAGGTTTTTCTATTTCTTTTATTTCTTTTAGTCTAATATTTTTTAATTCTATTATATTTAATCTCTATACCATGGTGTATAGTCTCCAAAAAAAGTAATCTACACCCCCACAACTATTTGTTATACTATGGAGTACAAAGAGGTGAGAATGTGGTCCAATAACAAACCAGATTTGACCACATAAGAGAGTTCCATATATGGGCATGTTAAAAAGTTTTATGGGATGGTAATGTTCTTTTTTCAGTTTATTTATTATTTATGAAAGGTAGAAATGAGACTAATTTGATTCAGAACATGCTAATGAGTTTGTGCATGGGGGTAACTAAGCTATGTATGGGGAAATATTTTATTACCCTTTGGATGGGATTTTTATTAATTATGTTTATTTGATATGGTTGATGTTATTTTACCAACATTGATTCACATATTATGATATGTTATAATTTCTTTAGAATTATACTCATGGCCATGTATGGCATGATACAAGTATTCATGAATCATGAAAGGATAATATGGATATATGTTGACATTTATTATTTATAATAAGGACTTATTAATTTAATATGATATGTTTTTATAAATGAACATTGAAATGGGATACATGTAATATCTAGTAAAATATGTTAAACAACTATTATTAATTTCTAATTCCTATGTTAATCCACGTTTAGATAAACCATGAACCATTTTTTCTCAATTGTTTTCACTTTTGGTGGTTGACAATGATGTTATAAATTTTCTTATGGAGTATGTCTATCATGAACATAAAAGGAATCATCATAATCATTGAATTGAGTGAAATAATGGAGGAAATTAACACTGTCTAATCATAGCTAAACTAGAGCCTCATTTATCTCATAAAGACTATATATGGGTTTTCTGTGGCAATATTTTCCTCAGGGTCATGCCATCCATGAAAAGGGAATTACTCACATCCTACCATCTATGTAGGATATTATGACTGAGTTTTAGATGCATCATCTTCCTATGTTGACTTGGGACGAGGACCCAAAATTTTTTTTTCTAAAATGAGTCCGTTCTGAGGATCTTTAATAACCATGATTCACCCATGTATATGAGGTTTCAGCATCCTTCATACGTTATTCATGGACCATAAGAGAATTAATGGGACACTTTATGTAGAGGTGGTACGAATGTGGCGATATCTTGGAAGGTATTTGTGAATAAGTTCATAACAATATTTTATCCAGAGACAATGAGGGATCGGAAGACTCATCATTTCATGCACCAAAAAAATAAGGTAATTTCGGTGATGGATTATAAAATATGATTCACCATGATTTAATTTTTTTTTCAATCTATAAAATATAATGGGTTTCCCATGGATTGGAATTTCTATGATGGGATTCACTATAAGATTGGGTCACATGTGAATTTTTTCCTTGACTATCTTTTTAGAAGTGATCAAGCAGGCTATCATCAAGAAATGAAATCTAATAATGACCTCAGGAAGTGTCTATACAGTTTCATATAGTTTAATTGGGAGATAAACATCTTATAGCATGAAGTGCTACTATAAAAGTTATCACTAAAGAAATAATGGGTAGAGTTTCTAGGGTAATGGGATTAGATCTCAACAACGTGTTCTATTACATTGTTATTAGTTTGATAGTCTTAGAACACGAATCTTCATTGTATGTTCCCTATAATATAGAGTAGATCATATAGTAGGTTGGGCTACATGTAATCGTTTTTTTGGGGAATGTTACTATAGAGTAGTGGCATGGGATCATGATATGTACTAGAGTCTTAGTAGGAATCAACTACCCCTCAGTAGATTGGTAGCTAGAGTTTCATTGGATATTATAGTTGTGGAAAGGTTCATGGTCCACCAGTTCAGGAATGGTACTACAAGGAAAATGAAATAGTGTATGTGATTCATACTAGATCCTAGGGAAGAGGGTAAAGTCAACTACATGTTATGAAGTCTACCCCAAGTAGTTTTGATGCATGATAATGTACCATCATAGGTAAAATTATTGTTACATATACATTTTCTTGTGTTCATTTTATATAGGTAAATCACATTCCATTATATTTAATTTTTTTAAAAATGATTTGGTAATGATCATGTAAATATTGGATTCTATTTTATCCATCAGTACACCATCGAGAGTGTGGTTAGAGAATATCAAACTTTTCAAAATGTGTTCTCTAGATATTGGTGGATAATATTGATTTTACTAAATGTTTGTGTTTTAAATGATAGGTTTTGATTTGATTCTGTGTATTTATTGTTGATTTCAATAGTAGAAACATATCAGATATTATATGATGAGGGTTTCCTTCTTATCTCTGGATGGGGGAAACTATTTTCACTTGGGTGATTGTGATTTTAACGATGGTAATGGAGGACCAATTTAATGAAGATTGGAATGTATCATTGAAGATAAAGAAGTTATTTCTATAGATAATGGTTTTATATAGAACTATACATATCCTTTAGTTTATATCATTTTCATGATGTCTTTCTTGATGATTTTTACAACTTATCATCTGAATGGGAGATCCAGTTCATGACTAAGTTTGTGTCGAGAGTACACGTAGGTTTTATCCCACCATACATGAAGCAACCATCAGAGCATTTGGAATTGAATTTTTAGTTTACTAATTTTAAATCAAAGTGTTTAATATGACCTACTATTTACCATGGGATTCTCCAATTATTTTTTCCAATAAGTCTAATTAGAAATTGCACTTGTGTATGGTCTACTAGAGATTGATCCAAATAATATTCACTAACTTATATCCCCATGCATTCATTGAATAACTATCCTGATAGATGAGAATGGAAGATATATTCTTAAAGATCAATTTGGGATAAATATACCACCAGTTCAGGGTGAGACCATCGTACATAACATAGCCTAATTTTATGAGATGGTATGTCTTGTACGAGTTCATAGTGATTCCATTCAGTTTGACTAATGCACTGATAATATTTTTTTCCTTGATTAATCAAATAGTTCAACAAATTGTAGATCATGTAGTTTTGTGTTTTCATAAGTTTTAGTGTAATCCCAATCAATATATGATCATTTTCAACTTCATGAAAACATATTGACTAAATTTAGAAAAAAATATATTTATGCCAAGATAACTAACTGTTGTTTCTAGATTGATAAATTTCAATTCTCAGAGTATGTCATCTCAGAGGATGGAGTGTTAGTGGGTGGATATAAGGTTGAAGTTGTTTTATCATGTGAGATGTCCAAGAATGTCTTCAATGATCAAGGTTTTATCGGTTTATTAGGATTTTATCAATATATTATTGAGGAATTATTCTACCTGGTGGTAGTGATGTCTGGGATAACCATGAAATGTGTGAGGTTATCTTGGTTAGATTCTTGAAAGATATATTCTAAGGAGATAAAGGTAAATATAAATTTATCACCAATCCTCATTGTACCTATTCAAGATAATACATATACCATGTACTGGGATGTATCTGTAGATTGACTCAGAACACTTCTAGAGTAGGAGGAATGTGTGGTTTCTCCTGTGTCCAAATAGAAAGGGCCACATGAAAAGAATTTTACAACTCATGATCTAGAGTTAAAAAGTGGTGTTACATTCCATAATATTATAGATATAGTATCTTTTGGTTATAACATTTTGGTGTACATGGACAAAAAGATCCTAAGGTACATATTCTCTCACTGAGAACTATAGCTTCTGTATAAGATTTGGCTTGAGTATTTGTAGCATTACAACATTGAGATTAATTATACAATAAGACAGGGAAACATCATTTTACATTACATGAGTTGAAAGACAATATAATAGGTAGATTGAGAGTCCTATAATAATTTCTAGGATATTGAATTATTTAAAAATCACCATCAAGATTTCTAAGAGTACCAGGGATGGGTAAATTCGATTTAATCATCTATTATACCATGGTTTTGGAACAGATCAAGACTAAGAAGTTATCTTATCTTGAGGGATTATATCTGAGAGACAACATATATATTTTGGATCCATATTCCTGATGATCTCTTAGAAGTAGTCATGTTATTATATTTTATATAAGAGTATGGGTTCTTATGGGAATACATGAGGATATGATGAGAGAGTTTCATACTTTTAGATGGACGGTACATCAAATTTCTTTGAAGATGTATCAAGATCTCCCAAAGAAGTAACATTGTCCTGGAATGAAAAATGATGTTCTGAAATTCATTGTGAGATACTTTTCTTGTAATTTGGTAAAAATTTACAATTAAAATACTAATATTATATTGCATCCTCATCCCAATTATGATATTATATATAATGGTTTCAATAAAGATTTTGTTATAGTATCACATAAGAAACCACACAAGAATAATGTAGTGTGGGTGATTAGGGATTCAATGAGTAATGTATCACACTTATTACATTTTAGGAAGACCATTATTGTTGATGATTGTTTTAGTAATTATGTTCTATAGATATTTTTTATGGGTTGTGTTATGTAGAGTATCATTTTTGATAGAAATAATCATTTCATGTCTGGGATTTGGGTTGATCTTCCTAAGTATCTAGGATCATCTATTTTTAGAATAATATCCTATAATCAACATACTAATGGTCAATCTAAATAGATAATTCAGATACTATAGGATATTCTATGTGTAAATATTTTTGATTTATTTGGTTTAGGGGAGTAGAAAATTGAACTCATAGTCATTTTGTGTACTAAAATCTTATAATAATCAATCCAAATTGAACCTTTTGGGGTTTTTATGGTAGTTCATTTAATTCACCACATTGTGGGTTAGATATTAGTTATTCAATAAAAGATGGACCTATTATCATGTAGGTGATGTATGAGATGGTTTAATTGATTAGGATGTGGTCGGTGACCATGAGCAGAATGTAATAATGTAAAACCAAACAACAGACACATCCTATGAAGTTTGAGGTTGGTCATCATGTTATCCTTTAGGGTTTTATTGGGATTGAGAAATACCATATTAAAAAACAAGAAAATCTAAAACCCATGTTAATTAGGATATTTGGGATTGTGTTAAGGTAATTTTTAGTGTCTCATTGATTGTACCTTTCATATCATTATAATGATAAACATGGTTAGTTTTAAGTATCATAGCTTCTTTGATATCATCAAGACCCTTCACACATCATAGACATTGAAGAATTTTGATTTATCATAGATGCATCAATTGAGGATCATCTGATATGAATTATGGACCAATGTTGGAACTATCACTAGGGAATTCCCATAGCTTTAGTTCGTGTTATATTACAGTATGGGAAGGATCAAGAGGATACATTAGATATGAAATCTATTATATATTCACAATATCCTTACATAATCAAAAAGTCCCCCATAATGATGCTTGGAGTAGCTCAGGGATGAGTTTCTATACAATTCAGAGGTTGTAAGATCTATAATTTTTTCTTATACATCTCTCTTGAGTTTTTGACTAACCCATTTTATATTATTAATAATCCTTATTTAAACATTCAAGGTTGAGTCAATTTTTTCAGATGGAGAGCATTTTCTAGGTAAAAGAACGTAATTTTATAGATGTATGTTTGTTTCAAATAATGGAGTCCATCAATAAACTTGTAAAGAGAGTAAAAATGTTCTTTATTGTTTTGGTTGGATACAAAGGTGGTCAAGGTTCTTTTTGTGGATATTGAATTGATATCCTTTTTCCAGATACATGCATTCCATTAACATGTTGCACGATGTGAGACTATCACTAGTCCAATTTCATTAACTTGTTCTGAGTGTGAAATGGTTACACATAATGAAACATGTTCACATAATTAAATAGACTTTTATTGATAAATAACAAGATGTAACATGTTTTTTTAATGTATCTCATAATTTACTTAAACCGAAACATGGAAGGGTTTCCTGTCATGAACCTCTCAAAATAAGAATTTTAAAATATTGTTATATTTATGACTTATTGTTCATCTATCATGAAACCCAATCTATATGGAATCCTAATGAAACTGTAGGTGATTTTGGAGTTATTTATTCCCTATCTACATATCAGTTTTGGTGTTAATATCTGATGAGTTCATATTCATTTCTTTTCCCCTCACATCTATTTGTTCATAAGTGTAATATCGTAACTATTTTGGAATAATGTATTTTTCTTTTTGAATCTTGTGTGATCTATGTTTTCTCTTCTAATCAATTTTTCAGTAATTTATTTTTGTAATTTTACATTTGAATTCATTTCTGCATCACCAAATAAATTTATGTGGTCTGAAAATACCTATGGTTAATTTCTATTCATTTAATTATATGGAATATTAGGAAATTTTTCTGACTCTATCATTATCTTAAAAAAAAGAATAACATTAGATGATAATATTGTGTTAAAACTACTCATTGTATCCATTTGGATCCGATGGTTTAGATGCATATCTTGTTGTTACTCATATAGTGAGCCTACCATTTATTAATAATGATTTAAAATTGGATTAAAATTTGCTTTACCATGGTATGAAACCCCAATTTATTTCTAATTATAGATTCTATTAGGGAAATAGTTTCCTTTATTATTTTATGAATGTTAATGAGTTCATAAAAATGGGTTTGTGCACTGGAATGATAAGGACATAAGGTATATTTAATAAATTAATATTTAACTAAAATACATCCAACAATTCACTAAATTATCTATTTTCAACATCGAATTTATGTTGTGTTTTCCTAGAAATTTTGACTTGTGTTATGATTTATGTAGAAAGATTTATATAAATGGATTGAAAAAATTATTATTAAATTATTATATAAATTAATTATGTTAGTGACACTAAAATGGTTATATAAATATTTTTCCCTCGTTTTAATGAAATTCTTATATAAAAGGATTCTCTCGTTATTCTGAAATTATTATAAAGGGGGGTTTCCTAGTTTTGTAATTATATAATGTAATTGGGTTATAGTTTTCATGGTTGTGCTACATACTAAGAGATATTTTTAAAAGGTGGCAACGAAGGTTTATTTTTGGATCATATTCATAGATTAATTATTATATTGAAAAATTCTTTTCATTTATATATATTACATATAAATAAATGAATATTTATATTATAATAAAATATTTCTAGAATCATATAGGTATTGTGTATTTGGGAACTGTTAATAAAAACTGGTTTACAAAACATCTATATCATCTCCCACATATTACATTGTTACAAGAACTATATTGTACATATCCAACTAAATATAGTTTTTCATAAATAAGGAAAAAGAAACAAATGGAAAGTGGAGGAATAGATTATTTGTATGTCTAAATAAGTGAGATACGAATCATAAAATAAGCACAATGATTTATGAATATCAACATAACATTTTTAAATGATACCATGTATATACAATTTCATAATCATGGGTCAAATAATAAATTATAAAAATTCATAAGACTTGAATAAAATAATAATAATTTTAGATTAAAGCATGGGTTTTCTAAAAACACATAAGCATAGATTATATTATTTAAATGATAACTACGAAGACATTTGTTCAATGTTAAGCTTGGGTTTATCAACCATGTAACTACATGAGGCTTGGGATGACATACCATTTACATTCTAGTTTTAGGTTAATGATGACCTTCCATGATCCCTCATGTTCCTGGATTATGATGACATCTGATGTGCCCTATTGTTACGAGATTAGGTCAAACTCAGATATAACCATTGAGATCATAGAAAATTTTACATTACACATTTCATTGGAGGGATATATATTTTTCACCAATCACATAATGAAAAACATACATATGTGTTATATAAAAACATAAATCATTTGATAACTTATAAATAGTAATAGGTTTTATAAACATTTTATCATATCATAACCCATAGAAAATAAAAGGGTTTCATAAATATAAATGCCTCATACATATGAAAAAATTAAAAAAAAGGAAAATATAGTTGAATAATATCCATATTATATCATATGTGACATTATATAATTTTATCTTAGATAAAATATAATTTTGATTGATCACTTGAAATAATAATTGAGAAAAATATACTTTCAAATTTGAATTTTTTTAAATCATAAATCATTCAGAAACGACTTTTATGTTGAAATTAAAATTAAATCAATATAAAGGAATCCTTGGAAACCGATTTTATACATCATTTAATTTATTTACTATGAGAATTTTAAAATTATATTGAAAAAAAAACATAAATACTTTTCTTAGGAAACACAATTTTTGAATAAATGAAATTTCAGATCAAAGATAAAATAATATTAAATGAAACACATGATATCATGACACGATGTCTATTCCAGATAAAAAATGTCCATGGTAATTATATAAGCCTAATAAAATAATATATGTTCCAAACACAACATGTGTCTCAAAGAAGGAAATTTGAGAAAAATTACATTACCGATTTCATTACATTTGAAATGTAAACCTTATATAATAAATATCGTTAAATGGATATGTAAATGCCAATAAATTTATGGATAAAAATTATATATTTCATTTATTGGAATTATATACCTATATGAAAAGAAACATGTTGGGAATACGGTAATAGTGTTGCATGAATATTAGTGAGACTTGAAATCCCCTTACAAATATCATATCATTAAAGTGAGGATTAATAGAATGAGTAAAATGTGTTTATTCAAGTTCAATATAAATAAATAAATTTAAATAACAAAAAAGGTAATAAAAATTCATTTTACACATAATTTTAGTAAGATATAAAAATATAAATAATAGGTTCACTTATGGAATGGAAATTGAGTTTAGAATTCCATTACCAATTTTATATCATGAGAATAATATGAACCATAAAAGTAATAATTATTAAATAAAACAAAGAATAACATTAAGATAATGAGATTTATGACATTACATATCAAATTTCAGTATATACACAAAGAATAAGAATTATGTGGTGAATAATGTAAATATATAATACAAGAATAGAGGAGATGAGAAACTCTTACCTCATGCATCCTATTAGTTATGTGCACATAAACCTGCCCTTGAACATCACCTCCTTGGGTGCACATTGAGGAACATGGATTTAGAATTTTGATGAGAAACTCAAATATCATATATGGTTTGAGTGATGACGAGAGTTTTGGGGAGATATTTGAGAAGCTTCAAGTCCTTTGGGTCAAAATGGGGTGGTATTTATACATGTGAATAGGTTAGTTTAACTGACTAAAATAATGATTATTTTATATTAAAAGGCATATACACCAATGTCACATTAATTTCCAATACAATTCCTATAAATTAAAATTTTATAGGGGTTTTAGGGTATATGAATACCTCAAATATCCAATAACTTTTTTTAATATTTAGTTATGTTAAGATCTTAGCTTTTATCATTATCACATGTCATTATTTTACCTATACTAAGGTAAATAATTATTTTAATATGGAATTTTTTTACCAAAAAATTAAATTGAACATAAAAACTAATCAGAAAATTATTATTCCAAATATAAAATCTATTTCACCCAATTTAATTCACAGTATTTGAAAAATTATATTTAAAATTATTCCCAAAAATACATCAAAAAAGCGTGTATTTAGCATGAACCATTAAAAATTAAAAATTGTTTTTTATCCAACAGAAAGGTGAAATTTATTTCAATGATGTCAATTATATTTATTGGTGTATTATTTAATTTTTATTACTCTAAAAAATTTAAATAATAATTTAAATAGTTAAATAAATTATACAAAAATGCATTCCTTAATTAAAATATAGAATTTTTCATTATTCGTCAAAAAATGAAACATATCCAAAACTACCAAAATGTGACCTAAGATATTTTTCATATACCAATTTGAGAAATTAAATTTATTTTTAAAAAATTCATAAAATTATCAAATTAATGTTTTAAAATAGGGGATCCATTAAAATGCACAAAAAATTCCTATTACGAAAATATATTTTGTTATTCTTAAAATTTGTTTTACTCTTGTCTTAAGCATATAAAAAATATTAATGAATTTCAAAAAAAATCTTGCAATATATAACATAAAAAAATCATTGAATTTGTAATGACAAAATGTCATTATGATAATAAAATTAGTTTTTATATAATCAATTCTTTAGATTAAATTGTTTTTTATTTTCATTACTAATTAATTGGTAACAAATTAATTAATTTTATAAAATAATTTAATGTATATTTTAATAATTTAATAAATATAATTCAGTCCATCCAGCCCAATTGTTAGGTAAAAAATATTTCAATTATATAATAATATTTTAGAGTTCATTTATGTTAGTTGTTTTTTCAATGTAAGCAATCAAAGAGATTAATATTTTTAAATGACGTAGCTTAAAGTCATGGGGTGTAACATTCTACCTGACATAAAATGTCTTAATTCATTAATATATTTTACTCAGATATAAATAGTTGAGGATTCCAATTCCATATTATATCAACAAGTTCCCACATATCTTCCTCAAATTGACCATTTTTATATTGAAAATTAACAAGGTGAGTGATCATGTTTCGTATAACGTTTTCTCTATAATCTAGAATCTCAATTGGTTATTCATTATACGAAATTGTTTCTCCAATAGTACAAACTCTAAATATTGTACATGTGAAGGACTAGGTATGTACTTACTTAGGAGAGATACACAAAACACATAATAAACTTGAGATAGATTCAGTTTAATCACCTATCTGTAACCGGAATTCCCAAATATGATCAAGGATTTCAAAAAAAAATGCATCCTCACAAATATCATAATTTACATGAAAAATAATATATTGATTTTTTTAAAATTTTATTCTTTTAAAACCCACATCAAAAAAGGGGTCAATAAAATATCCTTAAAAAAGTGGTAATATTAAAGGTGAAGATCCCCAGATAACTAGGATTATGATTTTGAGAAAATTATTGGAATTTGAAAACAAGTAAATGGAAGAGAATTATAACAATCTTTTTATCGTGTATAATGATAAAAAACATGGTCATTAGAATTTTAATAACCGCAAAACCATTGAAAAAATTGGTCTAAAAATGTCATTGATATCATCATAAAAGTTGATAATATGAAAAAAAAATTATTTCATAATAATATGAGGGGACATACTTACTGGATTTTATATCATAAGTACAATCTCACTCATTGGTTTTCCCATGATCAACTTATGATTCATTTTTGACACCATCGATTGAAGTTTAAATTATTTTTCATATATAACTAGTGGATCATAATATTCATATGTAGAAAAAGTATTTCATTCCCATCTCTAGTAATCACCATAACAAAAATGGGTAGCATGTGGTATCCAACACACATAAACATTCATATGATTAAATGATACATTATTCTCAAAAAAAATCACCAAAATTTCATTGAAAACATTTTTATAAATTTCCGCCCTTGTGAACATTCCAAAAAATTATAATACAAAATATTTGAAAGATGTTTATAAAATTTACAAAATCCACTTATAATTAATTTTCAAAATAACATGATGTATCTGTTATTATTTACATCAGAAATATGTGTTGATAATTATCAAGTATTCAATTGATACATGGTAAAATCCTTAATTAACATAAAAAATTGTGAAGACATTAATTCTTTCCAAAATTAAATATTTCATCATATTATAAATCCAAAAAATCTATAAAATCATTCTAGAAACCACCATTTCTTCTTATTACCAATATTTTCCATGGTTATCCATAATATCCCATTTATTTTATAAAGAACTGAAAATAGATTTATCTCATTATTATCCCCTCATCATGCACATATTAATTGTTAGCATTACCTAAATTAAGTGTTATCTAAATACATCACCTTTCAAGTAAATCACATTTACATACCATTAGAATTATTCAACATATTATTTCATATCCTTAATGAAATAATATACTAGACAAATCCTTATCTGTTTCATTATTATATAGTATTATATATGTCATTACCTAACATTATTCTTTATTTCAAAAACATGAAAACGTAATCATTCCACCACATTATTATCGTAATATATATTTAAAATAGAGATCACATGATATTTTCCATTTTATTGTCCCTTAAGTGGTTTTTATATCGATCATCATCATTAACTGTCAGATTTGGGATTTTGTTATCATAATTTATATATTCCATAAACATGATGAAATGAATCATGGTGGATTGAATCCCATGTAGTTTTCTATATATTGGCATCATTATCAAAACTATTCTCAATACATCTGCACATAGTTTCCCAATCACCTTATTTCAAAATTTAAAACATGTACTAGTTCCTTTGAGATAATTTCCTTCATTATTCTTCCCAAAATATGATAATATTGTAAAACTAAACATCTTTTCTCCAGGTATTTTAAATTTTTTTATTGTATTCCATTTTTATTTTCAAATAATAATATTGATTAATGGGTTAATATAATTTAAATATCCATAATCTAGAAACATATTAAAATTAAATCATAGGTACTAATGTCTCTTTATGAAAATTTAATTTAAATAATCTCATTCAAACCAATTAATAATTGATCAATTTTTATAATAAGAATTGATAATTAAACCATATTCATACCTTGGTTTTCTTTTAATATTTTCATCATATGTACCGATGGATTATCCATACTTTGTCTTTGGCTCAATAAATTCATTCTCTATACATATACATTGAATGTGAGAAAATTTCATTATGATTAATATCCCCATAAGATAATCACATCTCATGGATTAAATGTCATCATATTTCCCCATATTCATGATAACATTCCAAAATATAACTTCTTCTCCTTCAATAAGATTATTAAATTTGAAATATTTTTCATGTCTTCAGAAATTAAGAATATAAAATATTTTATCAATGGTTTTAATCCATTTCTACACCAGTGGTAGATGAAAATACCCTTAAAACTATTCATTTTGGTTCATTTGACAGACTAAACCAAAATGAATAGTGTGAGAAGCATACTTAATATTTGGAAAAGCATGTATTCATGTAAAAATAATTATAAAATTTCAATCCATGACACCTTAAGCTTAATCATAGGTTATTTATGGTTTTTACAAAAACACTAGTATTGTAACTTAGGCATTTACATAGGGTGCTTACTAAGGTTTTCTCAAAATAATTACCAAATGGTAACATAACCTTGATCTAATACCAATTTTAACAAACCACTATTTTCCTAAATTGATATTACATCTTTATAGTTGAATGTTAATGTTACCACAATACCACCCCATAATAATATGGGTTTAGTGTCTCTAGAAACATGTAAACAAAAATAAAAGGTTCAAAAAACATATAAATTTTATCCTTCTTATTTAATTATTACTAGAACATTTTTTACATATCAAACATATTACCTTTCAACATATCGTTAGGTAAAGAATCATATGAATACATTGAGCTCAGATGCTCCATAAGGCTAGACAAGGGAGGTATGAATCCTAACATAAACATAAAGGTATATAAATATTAACACAACAATTGAAAATCATTCCATATATATACAATTTCATAATATTGAAACATAACTTAATTAATAAAAATTCACAATACCTAAATCATAAAAGAATAAATTTTAAAGAAATCACAGGATTATGGAAAATATGTAACCCCAACATATCTTATGTTAATGATACCAACCAAACAATCATAGTATGTTTGGATTGGCCATGTCAGATGTGTAATTACTTGAGGCTTGGAATGAACTCGCTTTTACCTTCTTGTTTTTGGATTAGGATGACCTCTCATAATCCATCTTATTGAGGTAATAGTATGTCCTCTATTTTACCCTCTTTTATTGGGTAAAGGATAATTTCCCATGTAATCACTTCTTAAGGTCTTAGGATGACCTATCATGTACACATTGATAACAAAAAACATTTTTCATTACCTAATGCATTAGAGGGTGATATAGGCTCCACACTTAACATAATTAAAATAATAAATATGTGTTTTACAAGAATATAAATTATATTAGAACCTATAAACGGAATTAAGTTTCATAATCATTTTTTATTGAATATCCTATGGAAAATAAATGTGTTTCCTCGATATCAAGACGTCATAAATATAAAACAACAATAAAAATAATAATAATAATTTTATTTAAAAATTTCACCATTATTGAATACGAATCCTCAAATATTGTTATATTAGATGGAAAATAATTTTAAGACATCACTTGAAATAATTTTTGAGGAAAATATACTTTCTAGTTTGAAAAATGTTTTTTAAATCATAAAAAGTAATTATTTTTTTTACTAAAAATAACCTTGAAAATATATAACTGAAGATTTCTAAAACCAATTTAAACATCTTTGAAATCTATTTAGTTGAACATTATTATCAATAATTTAAATTAATTTAAAAAAATTTATTCCACACAATTTTGGAGTTTAAAAAATTTCAGATTGAAGAGATAATCACATTAACTGAGACATATAATGTCTTAGAAAGAATTTTACTAATGATAAAAATTATCAAACAAAATTATATACATATAAAAAA
This sequence comes from Viscum album, assembly GCA_963277665.1. Lineage (NCBI taxonomy): Eukaryota > Viridiplantae > Streptophyta > Magnoliopsida > Santalales > Viscaceae > Viscum > Viscum album. The sequence continues at coordinate 940,091,465 of OY728153.1, forward strand.
ATAATATAGTTCCATAACCCAACATGTGTCTCAAATATGGAAAACTGAGACAAAATTACCTTACCAATTTAGTAATATTTTAAAAATAAACATCCTGTAAGATATATAATCAAATGTATGTGTTAATACCCATAAAAATAATGATGATGATGATAAATTGTATTCATAGTAATTATATAAAATGAAAAAATTAAAAAAGTGGTGAATATGGAAACAGTCTAACAAAAATATAAGTGAGACTAGAAATCCCTTTAAAAAGATAATATCATTGAAGTGATGATTAACTAAATTAATCAATTATGTTTATAATATCTAAATGAAAAAGAATCCGTTTAAAAAATTAAGATGAGGAAAATTTATTTAAAAAATAATAATACAATGAAATATACATGTAAATAATAGTATAACCGCATTAATGGAAATTTAGTTAAGGATTCCCATACCACTTTTTAATCAGTCAAATCGTATGCCACATAAAATTAATAATTATCAATTAAATCATTTAATAAAGTTAAGATAGTTATAATTATGATATTATATATCAATATTAAGAGTATAATTCACATAAAATATACACTTATTGAATATAGAACATATATAATTGAAGAAAAATAGGGGCATGTCACCCTTACCTCACACTTCCCTTAATATTAGAGTATTTCAACAGCCTCTTCAATATCATCTCCATGAGAGTCCTTAGAGGACCCTATATTTAGTATCATGATGTGAAAATCAGCTTATGGTTATAAATATAGTGAGGATGATTGTTTTTGGTAAATATTTGAGGAGACTAAAGGCAAGATTGGAAAAATGGGGCAGTGAGGGTGGTATTTATACTTGGGAAGAGGTGGGTTACTGTGATTCAAATATTGATTATTTTATATTTAAAGACAAATATACTAAGGTGTATTTAATTTAAATACTCTAAGTAGAAACTATTATATTTTAATATTTATAGTGATAATAAATACCTCAAACAAAAATTAAATATTATAATATTTAGTTATGTTTAGATTTTACCTTATAACATTAACTATCATCACTATTTGACCCACATTGTATTAAATAATATTTTACCAAGGAAAATATATATTAAATAAATATAAAATCGAAATTAAATACTAAATTTTACCTTATTATTACTAATTATAAATCTATTTTATTAAATTCAATTCACAGAAATGAAAAAATTGTATTTAAAATGAATCCCACATACACAACAAAAAAGATTGTTTTTTATGTCAAATGTTCATAAGTTCTAAAAGTTTTTATGTCCAATTTCATTGTGAAATTCATTCAAATAACCTAAAATTCATTAATTGATGTATAATTTATCTGAATATTGTCTATAGAAAATTTATAAACCAATCTACATAGATAAAAATATTATAAAAAATGTAGTTTTCAATTAAAATGTTGTAATTTTCAGTAATCGTCAAAAAGTGTAACATATCAAAAAAATACCAAAAAATCACCCTTAGCAAAGTTTTATATCCTCATATAAAAAATATAGTTTATTTTTCCATATAAAACTCTTAAAAGTGTCAAAAGTCATTATTAAAATAGGTACAACATTAAAATGGAGAGAAATTACCTTTGAGAAAAATATAGATTTTTAAGCTAAAAATTGGGTTTATTTCTATATTAAGCCTACACAATATATAGAATTAATTAAAAAAAATTGAATTAATATATAAGATACACATTTTTTAATATCTCTCACTAATATTGATGAATAATTTTTTTAATATAATATTCCCATGTGAGAATAATATTAGTTTTTTATAAAATAATTTTTTTTATTTTCAATTTGTTTTTTTCATTATTAATTAGTTTTTCACAAAGGATCTAATTTTATAAGAAGGTGAAAACTATATTTTTATAATTTAGATAATTTTCTATGTTTTAATAGAAATATTTTATTATCATAATGAAATAATAATATATTCAAGTTAATTTAAGATTTGTGTTTTGTGAAAAGTAATCTATCAATGAAATTAGAATTTTTTAATGACATAATGTAAAATCATTGGGTTTTTCAATTAATAATCATGATTATCTCTTTATTTAATGCACCTAGTATTTGTCTTGTTATGATTAGACACAGTGGTTCTGATCAATTATGTTTTAGTCATACCATATTTGGGGTGTGGTTTGGTACCTAATTTGATACTGGATGTAGGTTTGGACAAGAGAACCTAAAAAAATTGTTGATTGTTGATTTATGTATGGGCTGGAGAATTGATATGGAATTAACTAGAGATTTAGGACTAACATCTTTTGACTTTATTTGTTTCTTTATTATCTTTTATAATTATGACTTCTAACATGTCATTATGTTACATTCCAGTTTTAAATTACATGGTTTATTATTATTTGGTTAATTGGTTCATCATTTTTCATATAGATGTGTATTTTACTATTTCTGATATTTTTCTCACACGTAAATATTTTATATCTAATTTATTTTAACTATATAAATGGGGTATAGTCTCCCACAATTTTCTTTACACCCTCTTAGCTAGTTGAAAGCCTCTAGGTTATAAGGAGGTGTGCCTGAGGTCCAACAAACATCCAGATTTAACCACATGAGAATGTCTAATCGGAGAAGATTATAGTATCTAAAAGTAATTTTCATCAATATTTCAATTTATGTACATATGTAATAAATATTAAGGTTTTGAAATTTTTTTCTATGATTAATATTTTACATTATTTACCAAACTCTAAAAAATATTGTTATAATGATTATCGAGTGAATGTGTTTTTACACTATCATGACTCTTATTTTTTTAATATTCATTTACATGTTTCCATGATTATATTAAAAGCAATTATTTTTCTCAATAATACATAATTTTTTAGTTTTAATTTTTTGTACGTTGATTTAATTTTTTTTCATTTTTATAACATATGTGAATATGATATTTATTATGTGATTAAATTCCAATTAAAATGAATATTATAGTTAATGTGAAATATATACGTGTTTAACAAATTATTTGGTTCGTATACATTTTATATGAATGAATAATTATCAAAAACATCTCTTGATTAAGGGTGAACATTGTATGGGTCCATAATTCATTATGTAAAATGATGAAATTTAACAATGATAGGTTACTACTATGTTTGGTGTGAATTAAATTTTCATCTTATTCATTGTCAAGGGTGATTGTAAGGATAATTTTCTATGTTTCCTACATTGTTTTGGAAGTGTTTTTATAGGTTTTAATTTAAATATTTATATTCCAAATGGTAATAAAATAAAACCATGAGTTATAGAATGTTTTTTTATCTTATGAAGGTGAATGGTTTGTTTTCCTATATTCTCGTATTTTTCTAAGTAAATTCCATGTATATTACTCTACATTAACTATTTTTTACCAACTGTTTTATGAAAACTATAAACAATTTTTTTGATTCTATGAGTAGGAAAAATTTTATTTTGAGTCAAATGGAATATTATATTGGAACTAAAATTTAATTAAGTGTTTTAAAGAATCTAAAATGAATTAATTGGTTTTGTTTAATTTTAAATCCCTTATTAAGGTTTTTTCCCAACCCATATTTTAAAATGTTTATTATATAGATTAAAGATGTGTATAGATTATACGATGGTTAACAGGTACATATCATGAATGAAGAACATGTGTCATGAATAAAATAATAGTATAAACATAAAAAATTATGCAAATGATGGAGTTTTAGTGGAAATTTTCCCTTTTTTAAATGGTTTTATTTTTATGAGTTTTTCATAATTCCCAAAAACTATAATCCAAAATGGTACTCTAATTGTATGAAATAAAAACCCGTATTATAACCATTTAATTATGTGTTTATTAATTTATGTGGTTTTATTATAAATATATAGAATATATTTAATCTTAATGGAAACAATTTACCAAATATCTTTCAAGGAACTTGTTAATTATGTGATCCACTACATTAAGCCAGGGGCTGTAGGAGGAAATAAACAATGACAACCTACAAGGAAACAATGAAGGGAACATTTGATCACTATTTTTGGGTAAATCCTGACAATGATATAGTGACATGTATTCTAGTTATTCATTCAATAATAGAAAAAGTACTATTTTATTCTTGTTCTATTCATTCTTTCATAATGTCTAAATTTTGTAGAACTATTCAATCACAACCTCAAAATATGTGTGTTGAGTTATCTATAAGAATATAATATGGGAAAATTACACCATCTAATGTATATAACTCCTCCCTAATTAATTTTTTTGGACTAAACCTCCCAAAAAATATTTTCATACTATATTTGGTAGATGTAGATGATATTTTGGGCATGTATTGGCTATGTTTATATAAATCCAATTTGTATTGTCTATAGAGGGAGATCGCTATTCACATCAATAAGCATTATCCAATTCTATAAAAGAGTCTGGAGGATGATCAATCTCATTAAGAATCATTGTCTCATATGTGGATATTTTTTTCTTTTTATGAAATTATATCCAGCTCAAATAATGGATATAATGGAGAGAATCATTCTTGAAGACATGCCCATCGTGTGGGATTGCACTAATGTACATCCAAGAGAATTTCATAGTTTCCATCTTAATTTAGAGGTGGAGTTCTCAATTAATGTTATTATTGGATCTCCTCATCTATCAAAGACACCATATATAATTGAATCATTAAGATGGATGAACTAAAGAAGCATTTATAAGAGAATTTGGACAAGGGTTTTTTATGCCCGAGAGCTTCACCATGGGATGCACCAACCTACTTTTGAATAAAGAATGATGTATCAATGAACATGCACATTTATTATCATGATCTCAATAAAATCATGACAAAGAACAAGTCTCCTCTTCTAGGGATAGATGACGTGTTTCATCAGCTATCTGGGAGTAGTTATTTTACTAAGGTGGAACATCATTTGAGATATGAACAATTAAATTGGAGAAACGAAGATATTCCCAAGACATCATTTTGACCAATATATTGACACTATGTGTTCATAGTGACGAATTTTGACCTCATTAATGCTCCATCAATTTTCATAAATTTAATGAATAGAGTATTTATAAATTACCATGACTGATTTGTTTTCCTCTTTATCTAATATATTATGATATACACCGAGATCAAGGAGAAACATGTGGGGAATTTTAATGTTGTGATAAATTCATTGAAAATGATGAAACATAATGAAATTAATAATAAATCTTTGTTATGGTTGAAGTATGTATCATTATTTGGGAATGTTATAACTAATAAAGGGATATCTGTAGACCCTTAAAATCCATAGTGAATCGAAGAGTGGCCTAGGACAAGATCAGTATCAAAGATCCATAGTATCCTTATCCTTGCTATGTATAACAAAAAATTTGTTAATAATTTATCTTTATTGTCAAACCCGCTAACCCAAGTGACTCAGAATGGATTAAAAAAACATGGACCAGTGAATGTGATGATTACTTCAAAGAGTCGAAGAAGGTGATTTGAATTTCACCAGTTCTCACACTTCTAAAAAGTGGATAACACTTTTGTTGTCTACTAAGATTATTCAAATAATGTATTAGAATATGTACTAATGAAAAATGATTATGTGATAGCCTACAACTTAAGGTAGTTGAAAATTAATGATAAAAACTATCTCACACAAGACCTAGAGTTGATAGTTCTGATATTTCTATTGAAAATCTAGAAGGGTTTTTTATCTTGGGATAACTCTTTGATATATATTGATCAAAAGATTATAAAATATATGTTCACATAGAATTATCTTATTATATATCATAACCCATTGTTAGATCTCATCAAGGATTATGACTTCTCAATCCACTACTATCCTTGTAAGGAAAAAATGGAATCATATGATCTAAGTAAAAAGAATCCAATATCATTATCAATTATGAGAACATAAAAGGATCCAATCTTCATAGATTTTTAAAGGATGGAAATGGTAATCAAAATGTAAGTAACATCATCAATCCAATCTCAAATGATTTCTCAAAATTCTCTTATATAGAAAATATAGGTCACTCAAATTAATTATCTCAAAATTTAGAATAAGGTGGAATCTATGAGAAATGGGAAATCAGTAGAGATAAAAATGGATTCGAAAGAGTAATTATTGTTGGTCACCATTATGTGTACCCTTTGATTATTAGATAAAGAAGGAGCTTAAAAATTAAACACATAGATCAATATTCATTATTCAATGATAGATTACAAAGATGTATTGAGATATCTGAGGGAAAAATTGGTTGGGAATTTTAAAAAATGAGATCACTAAATATATGTCAATGATCATCGTATGTCAGCAAGTGAAGGATGAAAGAAAAAATATAAGGATATGATGAAACCAATATCCATACCAATATTGAAGCGGGCGAACATTCACATGGAAATTTTCAGTGGACTTCCAAATACATCCATAGGAAACAATTCTATATGTGTTATTTTGGATTGATTTTTATTAAACGATGTTACCTCGGTCAAAGGACTAAATCACTAAAATATATAAATATATAAATCTTACAAGAGTCCGATGGAGGAAAATGTAATTCAATGATTTTGATGTAAAGGGATGAACATAGCTAGAATGATCCATATGAATGTGTTATTTCTATAGAAAACCTTATTAAAAAGACTATATACCACTTTTTTTCCTCTCTATAGGAACGATTGATAATATGATTATGTTATGATAGGATCTGGAGGCAGATGATCCCTTTAGTAGTGAGGGACCACACATGGGGAATAATTACATATCTATGATTCTAAAAAAATTTAACTAGATCAATTTCATTCTAGAAATTATTCCATCCTATTTTCCATATCAATTAAACAACATTGATGGAACTATAAATTTTTGCATCAAGGGATGAGATAGGACAAAAAATATCCAAAGAAGCATCCTAGAATGTCAATTTCATAAATTCTGTAAATGATAACATAGATTGTAGGTTATGGGTTTCCTTTTGTTGCACCACCCACATAAATTTTGATCCATCCAAGAATAGATGTTTTTGAGATTACATTTAGAAAACACCTTGGCGGGTTATATCTTCCATTGATCCGGATCTGTCGCTGGATATTGAAATCCTTATCTGATTTTTGGAAGGTCCTTATTTTCATGATTATTGCTTCCTTGATCACCATTTCGATCATAGTTTGCGCTGTAAAAAACTAAAAGTGTTATTTTATTCATAATTTAATTTTTTTAATACCAATTAGGGTGTATCATTTCTGCCATAGCAGTAATAAAAATCTGATTAATATTGGGAGAGGTATCCATCGTATTGCATCTCTAATGCTACAGTATAATAGAATGAAATCATGTCCCTCTATGATCAATAATGTCAAAAATATATTTTTATATAGTATAAGAAGTATCACAAGCTAGAAACATGTTATCGATATCCCCTCTTTGTTGATTACATAAAAGAAATTTTGAAAAAATGTTGTATACAACAAATATGAATAATTTAATTTATGAGAATTATATTATGGAAATTTCTCCAAAAATTGGTGTATGAGGAAGTTATTACACGTTTTTTTGTTAATTATCAATAACCAATAGAAATAATTGCTATTAGTAGTGATATTATGATTATAATATAGCTCATTGGTTAGAATACTATTATTTTATGGTTCACAAACTAGGAAATCATTAGTGTGGAAAAAGTTTTAATTTTTAATAGTAGTAGAGATAACATTGGGTAAATCAATATCAGGAGAGCTCAAATAGTCATTTAAGGAGATATTAATATTCCTTGTTAAATGAATGGGGTTAACCAGGCAATAATGATAATGTCATTCTAGTTATCCAAAGAATATTTTAGAGAGTAATATCTGTTAACTATCTATCAAGAGTGAGACACGATTATTTAATAGGTGTTTTTGTTGGGAGGCCAAATAGAAGTGTCCATATATATGTTCTTGGACTTTCTAACGTACTGTAAACTCTTACACTAAGTTAATCATATTCCTTGGATTCAATGTTAAAAATATTCCATGTATTTTTGGTATGAAGGACATCATTGAAATGTTTGGGGTTCTTAATGGAAATCCATCTTTATCAATGGGAGTGAAACATGTATTCTAGGGAACAATGAAAAGTTATCTATCAAGAGTAATTAAACACAAATCTATTTTTTATTATTCAATTTCACTTTTTTTATCACATAAGAAGTCCATTTATTCATCGTCCTAGAATATATCATTTTACATTAAATGGTGTATTTGACCAAACATATATAACCTACCTTCTATAAAAAAATTCAATTCTAGGAGTGAATTTGATTATTGTTCTGAACAATTTTTATGGAAAAGTAATTGTTTTTGGGATTCCCCAAAAATATTGGAACCCCAATATATGTAAAGGGGAAGGATACTTATTTTATTCCAACTTTTTTCATTATATCATTTTTCCCCAAGATGGAGAATGATTTTCCAACAAAAATGGACAATTTGATCAAGTTTATGGATTGACCAGATACATCCTCATAGTGGGAGAGTACATCCTTAAGATTATTTATATTTTACTTGTCCCATTGTAGGAATAATATTATATCATCAATATATAAAATATGCGAGTGAACAATAATATCTCTTGAGGAAGAGATGGTCATAATAGCACCATGATTGGTCGAATCAATGATAAGTCTGCTGAGGTAGTCTATATAAATAAAAAAAGGATGGAATAAATTGGATATTGTTTTGTAACATCTTTTCAATACGTGATGGATCTCTTCAGGGAACCATTGATCAGAATTTATATGTGAGAAAAATTAAAAATTGGTTTTAAATTTCTTACCATGCTGTCAATTTTTCCAATGATAAAAAGGATTTTGATGATGAAACTCCAATAAATTGTGTCAAATGTTTTCCTAATATCAATCATTATGGAAATGATCCCCCCTCATTTATTATGATTAAAAAAATTACTTTCAGAGGCAATAAAAATGTAGTCTAGTATATTTCTCCATTTAAGGAACACAAATTGTTTCTAAGAAACAATTTTCTTTCAAATTGGGGCCATTTTCAAATCCAATAGTTTCGAAATAATTATATATATAGATTTATAAGATAATCTAACCTAAAAGGGTGAATTTTCTATGCATTATCCACTTTAGTAATGAGGGTAAGAAATTGATCGTTAATACTATATAAAAGATATCCATTAGTGAAAATAAATTTTACATGGGGACAAACATCATTGATAAAAATTTTCCTATGGTGGTGGAAAAATCATTAGGAAAGCCATCAGGACTAGGGGAACTATCATACTTTAAAATAACTCCACTTCTTTATTGTCATGGTTAAATGTAATACTATTCTAGGGGTTATTATCACTTTCTACAACTATTAAATGAATGACCTCATCCATGATATCCGTATATAGATTTGGACCATTAAAAATGATTCTCAAGTAGGAGGTGACATTATTAGATAATATATCCTCATTATAAATGATATTATCCCAATATTTATGTATTAAAAGTGGTCTATTGTCCTTTATAGTCCATTTCCTTGCGTTATATAATTTAGTTTTTCTATCTCAATCATTAACCCAGTTTATTTTAAGGGTTTGTTTCTAAGGATTGCCTTTTAAAGTAGTATAAGATTTAATCATATTGCTAAGATATGTTTCCTAGGATGTGTCGATAGTAAAAGAAATGTGGGTTGAATCAGTTTGAATTTTATTGTGGGAATATTCAAGGGAGATAATTTAATTATCAGTTTTATGGACTTTATCTCTACACCATAGATTTAATTTTTTTCTTCTGATTATTTAATTTTAGAATGTGGGGAAATACATCAATCGTCTTAATTGAATTCCATGTATCTTTGATAATTTAGTTCCAATCTAAAATGTTTTTCTAGGAATTATTGAACCTAAAAAGAAGTATATGTTTGGTGTCACTTCTATTGAGGCCCACCAAAATTGGATGATTATCATAATTTAGAATATGCAAGGTAATAATGGATATGTTATTCTAATTGTTAAAGGCATATAAGTATATTTAATCTCTCTCTAGTTTACTTGATAAAATTATATTATGGTGTCTTCTATAACATTTATATTTTTCACTAATAAGACTAATTTCAAAATTTTGGTGTAATCAATATGTAGTTTAATCTCCTTAGAAGAGATACTTGATTGAATGCGTCATAGATTTTCACTGGGTCCATGAATAGCACTGAAGTCACCGATAATTTCCCAATGTGTTGGGATAGTTTTGTTAAGGGATGATATATTGTACCAATGAGTTCTTTTGTCTTTGTGTCTATTGTTATAATACTCAAAAGTATAGAATAATGTATCATTAGGTAAATTTATTTCACATGATAATGATTGATAATCCAAATTATAAATATGAGACTTATTTATTGAGACATGAGAAAACACCCAAAAGGAATCAAAAGTTCTATTATGAGAGGTTTCACCAAAACAATTATATCCATGTTTGTCCAAACTATTCATGATAAGTTTAATAGTGATTTTAGGCTCAAAGAGAGCAAGGATCATCGTTTTATGCATAAATAATAAATGTTTTTACAGTTTTGGTAGTGTTAGGGTTAGATATACCATGAGAATTCAAGTAGAAAATATTCAATAAGATTTATGTTTGGGGTGGGCCGACAATTTTTTTTATGTCTTAAGTTCTTCCCCCATTCTTATTTCCATTATTTCTTAATGGAAATAACATTATTTACTAATTCATTTTTTCCATGCAATGTTATGGAAGATATAGAAAAAATATCATAAATTTTCATACCAGTCGATTCCTCTTCTGAATGTATTTGTTTGTTATCATTATCTTTATATATCTCCATATAGTTTATTTATTTTCTCATGGAATATATATAACTAATATTTTCATATGGTTTAAGAGCATTGAAGTTAGTCTTAGAGAGTGGGGTGCTCAACTCAACTGTCTACAGGGCCTCCCAATTTATATCCTATACACTTTATTAAGATGTATTGTAGTAAAATAATGAAGGATGGGGTATTTTAGTTATATTGATGTCTTGAAACATAAAGAATGGTATAGGATACCATCAATGGCCTACATAGCTTGGATGGATTTGTTTTTTGTAGTGTGACGGGGAACCATCCAGTGTTCTTTGGGAATGTCCTGCTTATCTATTAACACTACATGCATAGTAGAATCACATATTTTTCATATATTGAGCAGAGAAATTCCCTATCATCTACATAAATATTAGAGGACTAAGGTATAAAAATCTCCTATGTACTAGGCTTTTCCAACATTGGAGTTTTTTGGAGGATAGAGTGTCATATGTTGCAGCCAGTTCAAAAGTCACATATGAGTTACTGTTCTTGAAAAACAGATCCCTAGAAACAGTTTCCTTAGCTGACTAAATTCCAGCAGTACTAGAGTCATCTATCATTATTATATTAGTGAATTCAAAATATGTACAGATACCATCCATCTTGTGACCAATTCCCTAACATCTAACTGAGAGAGTACTGGTTTCTAAGGGAATATAAAATTCTTGATCTTAATCTATATTCACAGTTGTTTACTTATTAATATTCTGTGTTGACTCAGTATTATCATCTAGAATGATGTGGTTGATAATGTCCAAAATCATGGAGGTTATCTGTTTAGAAATTCACTTATCCCCGTTTTCATATTCCTCCATTTGAACTAGATCTACCAATGTTCTCATGGGTGTTTCTTTCAAAAATAAATGGGTCACCAAACATTCTAATCCATTTTTCATTTTATTAACGTGTGTCTCTGCATTTTCTGAGGTATCCCTATAATACCACTTCATCTTCTTGACTTCAGTACAATCATTCTTAGTAGTGGGTGGAATTTCGTTTTTACAACTCTATAATTGACAATATAATGTAAAATCACCAAGCAAAAATCCGAAAAGGGGGTGTTTTCTCATATTCAATCATTACCTTAGTTTTATATTCATTAGAATTGATGTCAATGACAAGAGTTATCTTTGAATCTAGGTTAACATCCACCATGGATCATGCATGTTGAACCTATTCACTATTCAAATCCCTCTGATCAATAATTAATAGATGTATTGTGCAACAGGTAAGGTCATTAAAAATAATTAGGTACCAAAAATACATGATTAGTCTTTGTATGTGAAACTATATCTAGGACATGGAGTTTTTATGGGTAAAAGGGTTAAAATCATAGCCACAAGTGGAAGAGAAAAGAATACCTGGATTTAGTTGTATATTCCTATGATTCGAGACCTGGTCTAATTCCTCCTACAAATGGAGAATAATATGAATGTAACATATCCAGATTGGGACAAATTTTCATTGTTTGGTTTCTACCAATGACCCATATTGTGTTTTATCTCATTAATTGGCCATAGTTTGTCACCTTGAAGGCATGAAATGAAATGGAGAACCAAAATCTTACATATTTTATCTCTATGTTTTAGTACATTAGGTGCTGGTTTGATGAAAAAGACTCCATAATCAATTTTTTTAATTATTTGGGGTGTCGTTGAGGAATTATTTTGTAGATATGATCCCTTGAAAACTTTTATAAAGAAAATCCCATGGGTTCGATGAGGTAAATACCATATGGAATCATAGGGAAGAGCATTTTGGATAGTCTTACAATGAAAATTTAATTTATCAAAATATAATATGACTTATAAATAGACAAATTTACATTGATATAAATCAATAATTTGTTCTGAATAAATGTAGTATCACTATTGGTCTTTTATGATCAAGATCCGATATTCTCTTCCATGTTCTATAAAAGTATCCAAAAAACTCTAAGCTCTCAACAGAACATTAGAATGGCCTATAACCCTAAAACTGATTGTCAATATGACCTGACTATTCAAATAATAGAAAATATGTGAGCATGTTATATAGACTTTAATGGAGGATTAAGAACAACATCAACCACTATAGAGTCATCTTACACTAATAGATTCCACTTGAGCATCGGAATGGATCTATATGAGCCCCTTGATAGGAAAATATACATAATAGTGGAATGTTTGGATAAAATCAGTGAACACGAGATTCAATGCCCTAGTCAAATTAATTGTGGAAAAGGTGAAATCAATTGTACAGAACATCAAGGCACCCTAAAAACAACAAAAGATACCTACAATACATTATCAATCAGGCCTTCAGTGTAAGGATAGATACATGGTATTCTGCTATATTTATTTATAGAAAAGGATCATGAGATTTGGTATGAAATGAATGATAATTACAATGAACATCATCGTTTTTGAGATATTTGACATGATAGGTTTGTGGAATATTGAATTTCACTTCTACCTACCATGACTCTAGTACATGAGATATTCCACGTGTGCCTCTTGAACAAGTAAAGAGCATAACCTTCACATGTTCTGAATTCCGAGGTGGTATACTTATATGAAGATCTCTCTTGTATGTAGCACCCAATGAAGATCTTCCGTCATAGGGATAAATTTATAAAAAAAAATGCCACTCACTAGGTCAATTTACTATAAAGGAAGCATGGGTCTGAAAAGTAAAAGAGGAACCTGAGGATGTGATAATGGAGAAGTACCCTCACATGTTTTTCCCATATTATGTCAATCAAAATTTCGATGCTGAAATTTCAGGGGGGGAGAATGTAGAATCTCTAAATTTTATCAATGGAAATTTCATTTTTATATAGTATAATTACATGAAATCAAATTATGTCCCCAATACAATCATAATAAATAAATAATTTATTAAATAATAGGCAGTTTAATATTTAATGGAACCTAAACCTATGGAATTATAACTTGAATATTGGAATAGTAATGTGACCATAGGAATAGTTAATCATCCAATATATTTATAACATCATTTATGGTCATATAAATTAAATTTTTTGGAATCCTATTAATAAAAAGATGATATATCAATATTTTAGAATAACTAAATAAATGTTTTAGAAATGATTAATTAATCCTTTATATGTATGTAATAAATAAGTATTTAATTGAAATTTTATAATTAATATAATTATTTAAAGGAATAATTATTATCATAAAATATACTAAAAAATTAATATCTTGTTCTCTTATGATTATAGTATAATTTTATGAGATGTTAATTAAATTTTAAATGTGTAATAAAATCATCTATAATTTTAAAATTAGTGTTCTCTGAATAATATATGATTTGGTTTAACAAATATTTTACACATATTTATGAAAATTAGTTTAATAAAAAAAGTACAATTTTGAATACTAATCATCAAACAACGGTTTGGGTTAATATTCACGGTTTTTCTAAAATAGTTGATATTTTTAAATAGTAAATTTTGATAATTTGCGATAAAAGCTAAATATATGAATTATGGAGTAATTGTTGACTTATGGATGATTTAATCCCAAAATATCATAATTTCCTTCATTATTTAAATATAAATGAGGATAAATTTCAATATATTAATAGGATTGAGCCAAAATAATAAACTATTGGATAAAATAATTATAAAACACCCCTCTCCATCACTATAAACACCACCGATCACAACCACTTCTCCTCACACAATCAAATATTTGATTCATATAGAAATTATATCAAATACTCTTCCCAATCCCATCTCCCACATCTGGGATATCTTGGTTTTATGCAGCGACCAAAACCATTTCCCTTATTAGGTTTTCAAGGAGAATAAATTGAAGATGTAAATTACACTTTCCTTTAATTTTAAGTTCTATTCAATATCATTTATTATTATCTGATATCCTCCCCTAATTAAAATTTTATGATAACTCTAGTGACTAACATATACTATAATTTTATTATGCCAATGTAATAGTCATTCATTAAACCTCTATTTCTTTTATTCGATAAATGAAAATATCGTTTGTGAGGTGTTAATTTATCGCCTTCATGGATTGAAAATTTTCATTTTCAATTAACACCATCAAGGATGGTCAAAAAAATATTATTAGGCAGAAGAAACATAATTTATTTATTATAGACTATTTAATTTTTTGTAATCATTATATACAAATGACGTTAAATAATAAAACCATACGTGTTCGTTGTGAGTATAAATTACTCAAAATAATCCAAATGAATATCACTAACATCTTACCTAATGATTAATATTCAACCAAAATAACCAATTCAAATATGATAATTTAACCATATTTATGATCATTAATAAACAATAAATTCAATTCTTCATTTCAATTTTCATTTTACAAGCAAATCTATACTTTTATAAAGGTGTACTGATCCTAAAAATTAAGAAAAATAGCACTCTTCAATGATGATATTGAACAATATAACTAATCAAAAATGTGATAAATGAAATTAATAAAATTATTGTACTTAAATTATGTGCAGAAAATTCTATGTAATTTTTAATTAATTAATATAATATTTATTATTCGGGACATGATGTTCTTGTGAAGAACTGTTTGAGACATAGGCTATGTGAATCTACTGAAACGTCAATTTTTCTTTCAAGTTACTCTTTCACCTTCTTTAACTCAATGAAATGATTCTTAATTTTTATATAATTATTCTATATTATATGTATATGTTCCAAAATAACGTTTCTAGATCATATAATCCCTCTTTTATGGGGTAATATTTGTTTTATAATGGTTATATTTTCAATTATTCTCAATAAGTAAGCCTGATTCAAGGTAACATCCTAATTTTATACCCACTTCCAAGTACATACATTAATATATTTTAATAAATCATTATATTTCAAGGATCACTCATTTTATCATTAAAAAGTATCTTGGTTAATTTATTATTTTATGAAAACAAATATTCTTTTTCCACTTTAAATTCTCTACAATATTTTCCTTAAATTACACTAATATGTTTCATTTATAATGTTTTGTAAACAATATTTTTATAATCTTCCACTTAAATTGGACACAAATTATCCTAATAAATACATATTTTCCTTTATGAATGTCCATCTAAATTTTCAATCCATTATTTCATAAAAACATTTATGATTTGCTCAGTTGTTATTCCTTGAGATTGATTATAGTACCCATTACTTTCCATGGGTAACCTTTATGGTTGATTCATCATGTGGCACAAATATTCATGAAAAAATTATTATGGTGGTTACCAGATATCACTGAAATTAATTGGTTATTTTTTAAAATCATAATACATCATGTTGGGATAGAGTGTAAACCTGATTCCTTTATGGGAATTTTCCACTATGTTATATAGTCTTGGTAGTTAGCCTTGACACATGTTAATGTCATATTATATATTCTTTAAACATTCCTATGATGTCATGATTATATTTTCCAATGTTATACACATTATTATTCATTAGTATTATTATTATTACATTCCTTTTTTACATAATGTTATGCCTTTATACCTAATGTTCTATGAGACATTCCTCTGATTATTCTATACTATGATTTTTAGCTCAGCCATTCTGTTATTGTATTCCCAAGGTAATACTTTGAATATGTATCTCTCAATGGATGATAGGAAATCATTATAGTGATTAAATAAAATAATATTATTTTAATTTATCTGTTTTTTTTTATTTACCGAATATTCAAAATACACTAGACATTGCGATCCTTGGTCATATTTTATTGTTATATATGCTTAAAATTATGAAATTAAATTTTTATAAGGATGGGTTCTCTATTATTTGAGTAAATATTAATGTTTATGGATCGTGAAGGAATGTATTTTAGCATGGTGGATGTTTTTATTTTATGATCATATAGGTTCGGTTACGCTGGCCTACAATTTTTTGTGGCCATGGGGAATCACTCGTGACTGATTTTCCAGCCATGCTAAAGAGGCTCATACTTTTTCACTCTCATTTAATCCCTATGGATTGGGTGGATACCATATCCTATGCTATTTATAGTTTTATTTGAAAATGATATCATCATCCCATGAAAAATATCCAATCTTCTTTGTAAATGCAATGGTATTATAAATATTCAAACGAAGATTTCACACACATTGTGAGAGGGAAAGCACGTGGATGACTTCTTGGACTCTTTGAAAACCCCTGAGAGGTCACATACCATATTGACATACCTTGGATCCTTCCCCTTGAGTGTGGTTTCCTTATTATGGGTGATTATCTTGGTCATCATTATTTCCAGCCTCCTTGATCATTTCGATTTCTCCCCTTTATATTAATAAAATATTCATAACATTGGATTGATGGATGATTATCTCTTATCTATTAATAATTTTGTGGTCATAAATTTTCTTGATACATTTCCCTTTATTATGATCTATGAAAATTGAATCTCTATTAAATATATTTAATTTTTATCTTGTATATTTAAATTTTTTGAATTCATATAATTTATATATAAGAGGTTTTAAATTTAATGTTATTTGATTGTATTGGTAAATATTGATATTCTTCATTATTTATTCAATACGACATTTAATGGTGTGGAATATTATTTAAAAATTGAATTGATAATTAAATATTTGATTTATTCATTGGATATGTAGTGACCAATGGTGTCTTGTTATAGATATCCCCTTGATTCATTATTATTCTCATAAGACAAATGAGTTGGAAAAATTAAAGAGGTTTTAACCCATAGTTTTAATCATTATAGACATAAGGTTTTAAATTTATATATATATATACTAATGTCTAATATCATTAAATAAAATATAAAAAATATATTTATTCATAATTTTGTTATTATTATACATGAGATTTTACATTGATATTATCTATAGATGAATTTCATGCTCAATTTATTGATTAAATGATATGAATTTTCATATATTTACATTAAAATATTTATTATACCCTATATACCCATGATTGTTTTCTATGTAAGTAACCATTATTGAGGATTTGATTTCACTCTTTTCTTGTTTTCTTTCCCTAGAATATGATGAAGATTTATTTGAATGATTCTTATAGATCATGAGAATTTTATTTTTTTTATTTTATACATTCTATTCCCAATTTAAAATTGGTGTCATGTATGTGTCTTGTTCTCTACAACTACTATATTAACAGGTTATTTCAGATTATAACCCCCTATAACTATTCAAATATAATAAAGTGACATCCATCTCTAGGATACGGGATATCGGTTGTCCAAACTAGTATCTATCCAAATACATTTCCAACCTTCATCCCCATGTTCTATAGGAGGAAAAATTATAAAAGTATTATTCTATAATCTAAAGGTGGTTTTCCAATTAATAGTTATAATTATTAACCATGAGTTTCATATTTAATCATCTATATAACTAATTAAAATATACTTTAACAATACTCCTATAATAAGACCAGTAAATTAAATACACTAAAATGGTATTATAAATATGGTGCATCCCTTTTTAATTACTTTATTTATCCTACAGAAAATGAAAACATTTCTCGGGCATATGTATGGACTACCACCACAACGAAGAGATGCATTTCATTTTCCGTCACCTCATAAAAATAATGGTTATACATATGATAGCAATGAATATAAAATATGGTTAAAAAATTCATATGACTCAAAAAATATAACATATTACTTAATTTATTAAACAATACATCCATGGGAAATTGATAACAGTGTCTGTGCATATGTATATAACATTACCTCTATGAAGTTATTTGATTTATTTTTCATTAAAGAGTCACATGTGTGGTTATTAGGATTTAAATAATGAATAAATAATAATAATAATAACATATTTATGAATCTAAAAATTAAAATTATAATATACGATATTTCTTTGAAACCAAGTTGAACAATTGAATTACCATTCATGCTTGTGTAAGAACTACCATGTCTATTAAATAATATAATTATTCTTCCAAAGAAACCATACACAGATGATTATAACTTTTATTAAATTTAAAAAAATGATAATTATTTCAGGAATATATTTACAAATATTATGAAATAATTACCACTTTGACTTTGTTTTCCTAATGAGGTTGTTAGGTGATTATGAACCAACCATACTCAAAAGTTTCTATATGATGTTAATCAATTTATTTACTATGTAAAACATAGTATATGATGACATAAATGGAATAATTCTAATCTAATAAACATGAAAAGGTTTTTAATCAAGTATAAAACTAATATAATTATATTAGTCACGATGGTATACATTAGAACAAAATGATCAAGACTAGAATTAAGGAATATTAATTTAGAAATAACATTTTAATGTTTTTTTCAAGTCAATTTCAACCATTTTGATGTTATTTTTCTTATTTTAAATAATTGTACTATATTTGAATCAATGGATTATGTAATATCCCATATTTTTTTATATATGTCCTTCTTGAGGGTTAGTTGAAGTAATATTAGTTGGGCGTTCCTTCATCTTTAAACCTTGGTGGTTGAGTTCCTTTTTGGGGATGGTGAACTTTTTAAATTGAAAATAAAATAATTTATTATGATTTATATATGTTTATATTAATAGAGTCTAGGTATAAATTATTGATGTAATTATTATGATTATCTTTGGGATTGATAGGCTTTATAGTTGGTCTGGATATTTTTTAAGAACCACTACCATGTGAAGTGTGTTGTAAATT
Organism: Viscum album; assembly: GCA_963277665.1. Classification (NCBI taxonomy): domain Eukaryota; kingdom Viridiplantae; phylum Streptophyta; class Magnoliopsida; order Santalales; family Viscaceae; genus Viscum; species Viscum album. Next base: position 940,110,997 of record OY728153.1, read on the forward strand.
TAAATGTATTTATCATGTTGCACAAAATAAAACCACCTCCTTGAAGATTTATTTAATTGGTTTATATTTTCAAATGGATAAACATCATAAAAAATGATCATGTCCTGAAATGGCCAATCATGGTTAATTTAACAAAAGGTATAACATTTTTTAGTTTATCTCATATACCAAGAAATTCACATCATTAATTGGATTCATGTCATGAATATCAAAATTTCATCATTTTAAACCCATTTCATTCTTATGATTTATCCATCATCCACCATGAATCTCCCTCTCTCTCAAACCCTATGAAGACTACATGTGATTTTGGGGTGATTTATTCCATTCTAACAGTCTCTGTATAATGGTTGATCTCTAGTGAGTTATAAGAATTCTTATCTTTAATCATTAATTTGTTTTTATTATCATTATTCACTCTCTTAAGCACTCTGGAATTAGGTGTGTATCTTTATCGTGTGTGATCTTGGTTTTTCCTTGTGATCTATTTTTTCTTATTTCCTCACTGTGATTTTTCTTTTGAAAAAATTTCTTGATTTCAAGATAAAGATAGTTTCTCTAAAGATAAGATTTATAGTTTATTTATATTTGTATATGTATGTGAAATATCATGGGATTGTGTTGACTCAACACACACATTTACAAATAGATTAATGGGAGATGATAATAATGTATTTGGACAACTCTTTGGATGATTTTGGATCCCATAGGGTTGAGATGTGGCATGTGGACACCTCTACGGTGAGCCAACACTTGAATAATAATGAATTTTTAAATGGATTAAATATTGACATTCAATAACAAGAAATCTCATGTAATTTATTATGATATATTCACCTTGTAAAATGTCTTCATTGATTATTTGAATGACTATCTATGAGTAGATATATATTGGTGGGTACGCTGGCTTGAGAATAGATTAAGATGTATTTTAAAGTATTAATGAATAATTAAAAGGGTATTTATAAATAGATAAGTTTATAGTTGTGTCCTTTTATAATAATTTGGGTTATCCTTGTCATTGTTTCATGTGTTGTGATTTATGATAAAATTATTATACAATGTAATTTTTCCAATTATTCAAAAATTCTTATATTATGAAATTTTCATTGTTATGAAGAAATTAATATATAATGGTTTTTTTATGATGAAGATTTTCATATATAAAGGTATTTACTTTATTTTTATTAAATTCTATTATAGAATGATTTTCCCAGTAATGTGACTATGACATGAACTTGTGGTTATGGTTGGCTTGGTTGAGATACATGAGCAGATATATTACGACATGGTGCTAGAGTAGGTTAAATATTTTACTGTATGAATTGATTAATTAATACACATGATAATATCATTATATCATGAAAATAATTTTAGATTATTTTTCTTAGGCAAAATGGTGCTGACCTATTCAGTTTTACTAACACCTAATTTAGACCATTGTTTGGTACAAGGGTATATTACATGGAAGAAGGTTTGGACATGGGAAAAAGACCTCGTTGTTTATTTTTACTTATTTTATGGGTAGGAACATGAGAGGGGAACCAATGATGGATTCAACATTATGTTATATTTATTTTATTAGTGCAACATTATTATATTAACTATATTAATTCAACAAATTATATTGTTACATTTTAGCCTGAAATTACATGGTTCATTATTATTTAGTTCCACAGTTAATCATTTATCCTTGAGATAAATGTTTTACTTTTTTTTAATTATATTATTCTAATACTGTTCAATTACATTATATTTAATCTCTATACCAGGGAATATAGCCACCACAAAAAGTAATCTACACCCCCACTACTATTCATTGTAATATGGAGTACAAGGAGGTGAGCATGAGGTCCAATAACAAACCTAATTTTACCACAAAAGAGAGATCAATATATGGGGATGTTACAAAGATCTATGGGAGGGTAATGTTCTTTTTTAGTTTATATACTATTTATGAAAGGTAGATATGAGACTACTTTGTGTCTGAACTTACTAATGAGTTTGTCCGTGGGAGTAACTAACCTATGTATGGAAGAATATTTGAGAACCCTTAGGATGAGATTTTAATTCATTATTTTCATTTGATATGGTTAATGTTATTTTAACTACATTAATTCACAAATTATGATATGTTATTATTTCATTATAATTATACTCATGGCCATGTATGGCATGACACAAGTATTCATGCATCATGAACGGTGAATATGGATATATGTTGACATTTATTATTTATGATATTCACTTATTTATTTAATATGATATGTTTTTATATATGAACATTGAAATGGGATAAATTTAATATATAGAAAATTAAATTAAACAACTATTATTAATTTCCAATTCATATGTTAATCCATGTTTATAGAGACCACGAACCATTGTTTTCTCAATTGATTTCACTTTTTGTGCTTGAAATTTTTTATAATGTTTCCTATGGAGTGTGTTTATCTTGAAGATAAAACTAATCATCATAATCTTTGAATAGAGTGAAATAAGGGAGGAAATTGACACTCTCCCATTATAGCTAAACAAGTGCCTCATTTAGTTCGTAAGGACCATATATGTGTTTGGTGTAGCAATATTTTCCTCAGGGTCAAGCCATCCATGAAAAAGAATACTACTCACATCCTACCTTCTCTGTTGGATATGTTAACTGAGTTTCAGATGCATCGCCTTCCTACATTGACTTGGGACGGGGACCCAAAAAACCATTTTCTAAAATGATTCAGTCCTGGGGATCTTCAATAACCCTCATTCACCCATGTATATGAGGTTTCAGCAACCTGCATACATGCTTCATGGACCATAAAATAATTAATGGGGCACTTTAAGGAAAGGTGGTACGAATGTGGCGATATCTTGGAAGGCATTTGAGAAAAAGTTCCAAACAATCTTCAATCCAGAGACAATGAGGGATGAGAAGACTCATCATTTCATACACAAAAAATATAAGGGAATCTCAATGATGGACTATAAAATTTGATTCACCAATATTTAATTTTTATTCAATCTTTAACATCTAATGGGTTTTCCAAGGATAAGAATATCTTTGATGGGATTCACTCTAAGATTGGGACACATGTGAATTTTTTTCATGAGTATCTTTTTATATGTGATAAAGAAGGCTATCATCAAAAAAAATCTAATAATGGCCTCATGAAGTTTATACGTATTTTTAGTCGGTTTAATTGGGAGATAAACATATTGTAGCAAGAAATGCTACTATAAATGTTATCACTAGGGAAATAATGGGTAAAGTAGCTAGGGTAATGGGATTATATCTCAACAACATGTTCTATTGCATTTTTATTAGTATGATAGTTTTGGAAAATGCATCCTCATTGTATGTTCCCTACATTGGAGAGTAGATATTATAGTAGACTGGGCTAAAAGTAATCGTCTTTTTGGTGAATGTAGCAATAGAGTAGTGGCATGGGATCATGACATGTACCAGAGTCTTAGTATAAATCAACTACCCCTCATTAGAATGGTATATAGATTTTCATTGGATATTATGGTTGTGGAAAGGTTTATGGTATCCCAGTTCATGAATGGTACTACCAGGAAAATGAAATAGTGTATGGGATTCATACTAGAGCCTATGGAAGAGGGTAAAGTCAACTACTTGTTATTAAGTGTACTCTAAGTAGTTTTGATTCATGATAATGTACCAGAAAAGGTAAAATTGTTGTATCATATACCATTTATTATGTTCATTTAATATATGTGAATCACAGTCCTTTATATCTAATCACTTTTAAAATGAGTTGGTCATGGTCATGTAAATATTGGATTCTATTTTATCTATCGATACACCATCGATAGTGAGGTTATATAATATCAAATATTGAAAATTTTGTTCTCTAGAAATTGGTGGCTAATATTGTTTTAGGAAACTATTCTATTTTAAATGATAGGTTTTGATTTGATTCTATTTATGGATTGGTTATTTCAATATTAAACACATATCATATATTATACGATGAGCATTTCTTTACTATCTCTAGATGGAGGCATCTATTTTCCCATGGGTGATATTGATTGTCAGGATGGTAATGGAGGACCAATTCAGTGAATATTAGATTGTCTCATTGAAGTTAAAGAAGTTATTTCTATAGATAATGGTTTGATATAGAAGTATACAATTCTTCTAGTTTATATTTTTTTCATGATATCTTTATTGATGAGTTTTAAAACTTATGAATGGGAGATCCAATTCATGATGAAGATGGTGTCAGGAGTAGACCCAGTTTTTATCCCACCATACATGAAGGAACCAGCAGAGCATCTGGAATTGAATGTTTAGTTTTTTGATTTGAAATAAAAGGGTTTCATATAACTTATTATTTACCATGGGATTCTCTATTTCATTTTCCAAGAAGTCTAATTTGAAATTTCACTTGTCTGTGGTCTACTAGATATTAATGGAAATAATATTCCATAACTTATATCCCCTTCCATGCATTGATGAACTCTTAGGATAGATGAGAATAGAAAATATATTCTGGAAGATAAATTTGGGATAAAGATACCACCAGTTGAGGGTGAGACCATCATACATAACTGATCCTAATTTTATGAGATGGTATGTCATGTATGAGTTCATGGTCATGCCATTTAGTTTGACTAATGCATTTATGATATTTTTGTCCTTGATGAATCAAATCTTTCATCCCACTATAGATCACGTAAATTTTTTGTTTTTTATAAGTTTTCGTGTAATCCCAATCAATATATGATCATTTTTACCTTCTTGAAAATAGATTTATTAAATTCAGAAAAAAAAATATATTTATGCCAATATAACTAAATGATGTTTCTAGATTGATAAATCTAATTTTCAGGCTATTTCATCTCAGAGGTTGGAGTGTTTTTGGTTGGAGATAATGTTGAAGTTGTTGTATCATCGGATATGGCCAAGAATGTCTTCAATGTTCACAGTTTTATAGGATTAGACGGATTTTATCAATACATTATTGAGGAATTCTTCTACCTGGTGGCAGTGATGTATGGGATAATCATGAAATGAGTGAGGTTCTATTGGTTAGATGCTTGAAAGTTATATTTTTAAGAGAAACAGAAATATAACTTTAACACCAATCCTCATCGTACCTATTCTAGGTATGTCATATACCATGTAATGGGATGTATATGTAGTTGGACTCAGGACACTTCTAGAGTAGGAGGAATGTGTGGTTTCTTCTGTGTCCAAATAGTAAAGACCACATGAAAATAGTTTTCATACTCATGATCTGAAGTTAAAAAGTGTTGTTACATTGCCTAATATTCTAGAGATAGTATCCTTTGGGGGAGATCATTGTGGTGTACATGGACAACAAGATCCCCGGGTACCTATTCTCTTAGTGAGAACAATACATTCTGTATATGATTTTTCTTGAGTATTTGTAGAATTTGAGCATTGGGATAAATTATACAATAAGACAGGGAAACATCACTGTCATTTACTAGAGATGAAAGGCAATAGAATAGGTAGTTTGAGAGTCCTATAATGATTTCTTACAGATTGAATTATTTAAAAATAATCATCAAGATATATAGGAGTACTGGGGATGAGTAACTTCGATTTAATCATCTATTATACCATCATTTTGGACTAGATCAAGACAGAGAAGTTTTCTGATCTTGAGGGCCTATCATTGTTGGACAACATATATATTGTGGATCCATATTCAAGATGATCTCTTTGCTATAGTCTTGTTGTTATAATATATGGAAGAGTATGGGTTCTTATGGGCATACACGAGGATATGATGACAGAGTTTCGTAATTTTAGATGGGTGGTACATCAAATTTTTTCGAAAATTTATCATCATCTCCAAAAGAATTAACATTTTCCTAGAGTGAAAAAGGATGTTGTGAAATTCATAGTGAGATGCTTCTCTTGTAATCCGATAAACATTTACCATTAAAAGACTCATAGAATATTCTATCCTCATCCTAATTAGGATATTATGTTGAATGATTTCAATATTGATTTTGTTATAGGATCAAATAAAAATCCACAGAATAATGATTTAGTATGGGTGATTGGGGATTCAATGAGGAATGTATCGCAATTATTCCCCTTTAAAAAGACCATTATTGTTGATGATTGGGGTAGTCATTATGTGCTATAAATATTTTTTTGGGTTTTATTATGAGGAGTATCATTTTTGATAGAAATAATAATTTCATGTTTGGGATTTGGTTTGATCTTCTGAAGGCTCTAGGATCATCTATTTTTAGAACCATATCATATAATCCACATACTATTGGTCAATATAAATAGATTATTTAGATTCTAGAGGATATGCTATGTGCAAATATTTTCGATTTTGGTGGCTTATAGGATTAGAAAATAGAACTCATAGACATTGTGTGTACTAAAATCTTATAATAATCAATACAAATTGAACCTTTTGGGGTTTTTTGTGGTAGGTCATTTAATTCACCACATTTTGAGTTATAGATATGTTATTTAATGCATGTTGGACCAAGTCTCATGTAGGAGATGTATACTATGGTTTAATTGTTTAGGATGTTCTGGGTGAGCATGAGTAGAATGTAAAAATGTTACACCAAACAAGAGACACAACCTATGGATGTTGAGGTTGGTCATCATGCTATCCTTCAGGATTTTCCTGGGATTGTGAAATACCATATTAGGAAACATGAAAATCTAGAACCCAAGTTTTTTAAGATATTTGGGACAGTTTTAACGGCATGTGTAGTGTCACATTGATTATACCTTTCATATCAGTATAATGATACACATGATTAGTTTTCAGTATCATAGCTCCATTGATATTATCAAGACCCTTCACACATGATAAACATTGAAGAATTTAGGATTAATTTAGATGAATCAATTGAAGAGAATCTGATATGAATTTTGGACCAATGTGGGAAGTATATCTTTGTAATGCCCATACATTTAGTTCATGTTCAATGACAGTATATGAAGGATCAAGAGGACACATTAGATATGCAATATATTATATAGTCACAATGTCCTTACATGATCACAAATCCCCGCTAATGTTGCTTAGAGTAGCTCATGGATGAGTTGCTATATAATTAGGAGGTTATAGGATCTATAATTTTTCATTATACATCTCTCTTGAGTTTTAGATTAACCTATTTTAGATTGTTAATCATCCTTATTGAAACCTTCATGGTCGAGTCCCTTTTTACAGATGGAGAACATTTTCTTGGTAAAAGAACCTAAATTTTACAGATGTTTGTCTGTTTCAAATAATGGAGTCCATGTATAAACATGTCAATTGTGTAAAAATGTTCTTTATGGGTTTGGTTAGCTTCAAAGGTGGTTAAGGTTCTTTTTGTGGATGTTTAATTTATATCTTTTCTCAAGATACATACATTCCATTAATAAGTTACATGATGTGAGACTATCACTATTGAAATTTCATTAACTTGTTATGAGTGTAAAATAGTTACACATAATAACACATGATCACATAATAAAATAGAAATTCATTGACAAATAACTCGATATAACATGTTTTTTAGTGTATCTCATAATTTACTAAAATAACTACATGGAAGGTTTTCCTGTCATGAACTTCTCCAAATCAGCATTTTAAAACATTATCATGTGTATGAGATATTGTTTATCTATCATGAAACTCAATATATATGGACCCCTAATGAAACTCTAGGTGATTTGGAGTGATTTATTCCCTTCTCTACATCTTAGTCTAGGTGTTGATCTCTGATGGGTTCATTTTCATTTCATTTCCCCTCTCTTCTATTTCAACTTAAGTGTAATCTCTTAACCATTTTGGAATAATGTATTTTTTTAATCTTTTTTGATATATAATTTCACTTCTGATCACTTTTTCAATAATTTATTTTTATAATTTTACATTTTAATTCATTTCTGGATCTCCAAATAAATGTATGTGGTCTAAAAATACCTATTCCTAATTTATATTTATTTAATTGTATGGAATATTATTCAATTGTACTGACTGAATTTTTATCTCAACAAAAAAAATAATAGTAAATGATAATATTTTGTTGAATCTACTCTTTGTATCCATTTGGATCTGATGGTTTAGATACATATCTTGTGGTTACTCATACAGTGATCCTACTATTTAGTAATAATGATTTAAAATTGGATTAAAATATTCTTTAGCATGGCATGAAACAACAGTTTATTTATAATGATAGATTCTCCTAGGAAAATAGTTTCCTTTATTATTGGATGAATGTTAATGAATTCATTTAAATGGGTTTATACAATGGAATGATAATGACATAAGGTATATTTAATAAATTAATCATTAACAAAAAGGCATCCAACAATTCTATAAATTAAGCATTTTCAACTGCAATTTTATGTTGTGTTATCATAGTAATTATGACATTATTGAATGGTTTATATAAATGGATTTAGTATATTATTATTAAATTATTATTTAAAGGAATTCACCTAGTGACATAGAAATGGTTATATAAATAGTTATTCCTAATTGTAATGAAATGCCTGTATAAAGGTATTTTCTCAGTTATTCTGAAATGATTATAATGGGAGGTTTCCTAGTTATGTAATTATATAATGTAATTGGGTTATAGTTTGCATGGTTGTGCTACGTACTAAGAGTTATTTTTAAAAGGTGAAAAATAAGGTTTATTGTTGAATAATATTCACAGAATAATTATTATATAGACAAACTATTTTCATTTATATATGTTACATCTAAATAAATGAATATTCATATTATAATAAAATATTTCTAGGATCGTATGGTTAAAATGTCTATGGAACCTTTGAAAAAAATATGGTTTTCACAACATCTCTATCATCTCCCACATATTACTTTTTAACAAGAACCATTTTTAATAAGTCCAACTAAATATAGTTTTTCATATACTAAAAATAAGAAACATTTTTAAAGGGTGAGAATAGATTATTAGTATGCATAAATAAGTGAGATATGAATCATAAAATAAGCACAATGTTTTAAGAATATCAACATAAAATTTTATAATGATACCATGTATATACAATTTCATAATCATGGGCCATATAATAAATCATTAAAATTCATAAGACTTGAATAAAATAAGAATAAATTTGGCCTAAAGCATGGGTTTTATAAAAACACATAATCATATATAATATTGTTTAAATGATACCTACCAATACATGCGTACAATGTTAAGATTCAGTTAATCAACCATGTACCTACTATAGGCTTGGGATGACTTCTCATTTACATTCTAGTTTTAGGTTTATGATCATCTTCCATGATCCCTCTTGTTGTAGGCTTATGACGACATTTGATGTTCCCTCTTGTTACGAGATTAGGTAAAACTCAAATGTAACCATTGATATCATAGAAAATTTAACATTACATATTTAATTTGAGGAAGATATATCTCTCACACATCACATAATGAAAACCATACATTTGTATTCTATAAAAATATAAATCATTTTAGAACTTATAAATAATAATAGGATTCATAAACATTTTATCATATCATAACCCATGGAAAATAAATCTGTTTCAAAAATATAAATACATCATATATATTAAAAAATAGACAATTATGTAAAATTTAGTTGAGTAATATCTATATTAAATCATATGTGACATTATATAATTTTATCTTTGATAAAAATATTTTTTATTGATCACATGAAATAATTTTTGAGAAAAATATACTTTCTATTGTGAATTTTTTTAAAATCATAAAACATTTAGAAAAACTCTTTTGTTTAAATTAAAATATAAACAATACAAAGAAATCCTTGGAAACCCATTTTAGGCATCATTTAATTATTTTCTATGAGAATTTTAAAATACTATTTTAAAAACCTATCAAAATATTTCAGAGGGAACACAGTTTTTGATTAAATGAAATTTCAGATCAAATAGAGAATAACATTAAATGAAAAATATTATATCATGAAAAGAAGTATATTCCTGATACAAAATGTCCAAGGTAATTATATACGCCTCATAAAATAATATAGCTTCCAAACACAACATGTTTCTCAAAGAAGGAAAATTTAGAAAAATTACATTACTGATATGATAACACTTGAAATGTAAACCCTTTGTAATAGATATCTTTAAATGGATATTTAAATGCCCAAAAATTTATGAATAAGGATAATATATTTTATTATTGGGAAGTATATGCCTATATAAAAATAAACATGCGGGGAATATGGTAATAATGTCACATGAATATATATGAGACTTGATATCCCCTTACAAATGTCATATCATTGAAGTGAGGACTAATAGAGTGAATAAATTGTCTTTATTCAAGGTCAATATAAATAAAATAAGTTTAAATAACACATAAGGTAATAAAAAATTCATTTTACACATAATTTTAGTATGATATAAAAATAGAAATAATAGGTTAACCTATGGAATTAAAATTGGGTTTAAAATTCCATTACCAATTTGTTTTCTTGAGAATAATATGCCCCTTAAAAGTAATAATTATTAAATGAAACATAGAATAACATTAAGACTTGAGATTTATGATATTACATATCAAATTTCAGTATATACACCATGCACGAGTATTCTGTGGGGAATAATATAAATATATAATACAAGATTAATTGAGATGAGAAACTCTTACCTCGTGCTTCCAATTATTTAGGTGAACATCAACCTGCCCTTGAACATGACCTCCTTGGGTGAAAATTGAGGACCATGGATTTGGACTTTTGATGAGAAAATAAGATCTCATATATGGGTAGATTGATGAAGAGAGGTTGGGGGAGATATTTGAGGAGCTTCACGGATTTTGGGTCAAAAGGGGGTGGTATTTATATATCAGGAGAGGTGGGTTTAATTGATTAAAATAATGCTTATTTTATATTAAAGGGCATATACACAGATCTCACATTAATTTCCATGTAAATTCCTATAAATTAAAATTTTATAGTGGTATTAGGGTATATAAATACCTCAAATATCCATAAAATGTTGTAATATTTCGTTATGTTAAGCTTTTAATTTTTATCCTTATCCCTTGTCACTATTTTACCTATACTACGGTAAATAATTGTTTTAATATAGATTTTTTTATACCAAAAATTGAAATTTTATGTACAAACTAATCCCAAAATTATTATTCCAAATATTTAATCTCTTCCACAAAATTCAAATCACGGAATTGGAAAAATTATACTTAAAAATTATCCCAAAAATACAACAAAAATTTTGTATTTAGCGTTAACCATTCAAAAGTTAAAATTGTTTTTTATCTAATAGAAATTTGAAATCTATTCCCATGATGTAAATTATAATTATTGGTGTATAATCTTATTGATATTACTCTAAATCCAATTTTAATTATAATTTAAATAAATATATAAATTAGATGAAAATGCAGTCCTTAATTAAAATTTAGTATTTTTCATTATTCATCAAAAAATGAAACATATCCGAAAACTACACAAAATGTGACATAAGATAATTTTCATATCTCAATTTAAGAAATTAAATTTATTTTTAAAATATTTAAAAAAATTATCAAAATAATGTTTTAATATAGGGGTTCTATTAAAATGCAGAAAAAATAACTTTTAAGAAAATATAGTTTGTTATGCTTAAAATTTGTTTTACTATTGTCTTAAGCCTATAAAAAATATTGATGAATTTTAAAAAAATCATGGAATAAATAATATACAAAAATAATTTATTTTATTATGAAAAATTATCAGTATGATAATAAAATTATTTTTTTATATAATCAATTATTTATATCAAATTGCTTTTTTTCTTTACTAATTAATTGGTAAAAAATTAATTATTTTTATAAACAATTTTTATGTATATATTAAAATTTTAATTAAAATAAATCTTTCTTATAGTCCAATTTTTTGGTTAATATATATCTATTATATAATAATATTTTATAGTTCATTTATGTTCGGTGTTTTTTCAATGTAAGCAATCAAAGAGATTATTTTTTTTAAATGACGTAGCTTAAAATCATGGGTTGTAACATTCTACATCACATACAATGTATTTTTTACTTAAAATATTTTACTCAGATATAAATAGTTGAGGATACCAATTCCACATTATATCGACAAGTTCCCACATAGCTTCTTCAAATTGATCATTTTTATATTGAAAATTAACCAGGTGAGTGATCTTGTATCGTATAACTTTTTCTCTATAATCTAGAATCTCAATTGGTTATTCATTATACGAAATTATTTTCCCAATTGTACAAAATCTAAATTTAGGACATGTGAAGTACTAGGTATGTACATACTTAGGAGAGATACAAAAAATACATAATGAACTTGAGAGAGATTCAGTGTAATCAAATATCTGTAACCGGCATCCCCAAACTGATCAAGAATTCCATAAAAATTTCATCCTCACAAATATCATAATTGATATGAAAAATAATATATTGATTTTTTTAAATTTTCTTTCTTGTAAAAACCAAATCATAAAAGGGGTCAATAAAAAATCTTTAAAAAAGTTGTAATAATAAAGGAGAAGATCCCCACATAACTAGGATTATTATTTTGAGAAAATTAGTGGAATGTGAAAACAAGGACATGGAAGATAATAAAAACAATCACGTTTTCATGTATAATGATATAAAACATGGTCATTGTAATGTTAATGACCGCAAAATCAATGACCAAATTGGTCTGAAAAAAGGTCATTTATATCATTAAAAAAGATGATAATATGATAAAATTTTATTTCACAATAATATAAGGGGATATACTTACTGAATTTCATATAAATGTAAAATATCACTCATTGGTTTTTCCTTGATCAACTCCTGCTTTTTATTTGACTCCATTAATTTAAGTTTAAATTATTTTTCCAACAGAACTAGTTGATTGTAAGATTCATATGTATATAAAAGGCTTTCATTACCATATCTAGTAATCATCATAACAAAAATGTGTAGCATGTGTTATCCAATACACATAAACATTCATATTATTAATTGATACAGTATTCTCAAAAAAAATCACCCAATGATCGATGTAAACATTTTTATAAATTTCTACCCTTATGAACCATCCAAAAAATTATAATAAAAAATATTTGTGAGAAGTTTACTAAATATACAAAATCCACATATCATTAATTTCAAAAATAACGTGATGTATCTTTTAGTATTTACACATGAAATATCTGATGATCATTATCAAGTATTCTATTGATACACGGTAAAATACTAAATTACCATAAAAATTGTGAAAACATAAATTCCTTCCAAAATTAAATATTTCTTAAAACAATAATTCCAAAAAATATATAAATTCATTCCATAAACCACATTTTCATCATATTACCAATATGTTCCATTTTTATCTATAATATCCCATTTATTTTATCAAAATCTGAAATTATATTTATCTCATTATTATCCTCTCATCATGCACATATTAAAAAGTTATCATTACCCTAATTATGTGTTCTCTAAAAAGATCCCCTTACAAGTAAATCACATTTACATTGCATTATAATTATTCAACATATCATTTCATATCCCCAATGAAATTATATACGAGACATATCCTTATCTATTTCATTATTCCATAGTATTATATATTTAATTACCCAATATTATTCTTTATTTCAAAAACATGAAAACATAATCATTCCACCACATTGTTGTCGGAATATATATTGAAAATAGAGATCACATGACATTTTCAATTTTATTTTCCCTTAATAGGTTTTTGATGTTTATCATCATCATTAACCATTGGATTTGGGATTTTATTATCATAATTTAAATATTCCTTAAACATGAATAAATGAATAACCGTGGATTGAATTCCGTGTAGTTTTCTCTATATTGGCATCATTATCAAAATTATTCTCAATACATCCACACATATTTTCCCAATAACCTTATTTCCCAAATTCATAACGTGTACTAGTCCCTTTGAGATAATTTCCTTCATGATTCTTCCCAAAATATGATCATAAAGTAAAACTAATCTTCTTTTCTCCATGGATTTTAAAATTTTCTATTGTATTCCATTTTAGTTTTCATATAAAAAATTTGATTAATGGGTAACTATAATTCCATTATCCACCATGAGGGAACATATCAAAATTAATTCATAGGTATTAAAGAATCTTTTTGAAAATCTAATTTAAATAATCTCTTTCAAACCAATAAATAATTGATCAATTTTTACAATCCGAATTGATAATTAAACGAAATTCATAACTTGGATATCTTTTAAAATTTTCGTCATATGTACCGATTGATTTTCCAAACTTTTTATTTGGATCAATAAATTCATTATACATACATATACATTGAATGTAAGAAAATTTCATTACGATTAATATCCTCATAAGATAATCACATCTCACTATTTAAATTTTAGCATCTTTCCTAATATTCTTAATAATATTCCAAAATAGAACTTCTTTTCCTTCCATATGATTATTCTCTTTGAAATATTTTTCATTTCTTGAGCAATGAAGAATATAAAAAATTTTCTAAATGGTTTTGATCCATTTATACGCCACGAGTTGATAAAAATACCCCCTAAAACAATTCATTTTGGTTTATTCGATAAACTATACCAAAATGAATAGTGTGAGAAGCATAATTTATATTTTTAAAAGCATGTGGTCATGTAAAATTATTTATAAAATTTCTATCCATGACACCTTAATATTAATCATAGGTTATTCATGTTTGTTACAGAAACACTATTATTGTAACCCAGACATTTACTTAGGGTCCTTACTATGGTTCTCTCATAATAGTTTCCAAATGGTAACTTATCCTTGAACTGATACCAATTTTAACGAACCACTATTTTCATAAATATATATTACATCTTTATAGTTGAATATTAATGTTACCACAAAACCACACCGGAATAATATGGGTTTAGTTCTCTAGAAACATAGAAGCAAAAAATTAAAGGTTTAGAAAACATCTATATATTATCATTCTTATTCTATTATAACTACAACATTTTTTACATATCAAACATATTAACATTCATCATATTGTTGGGTAAAGAATCATATGAAAACTGTGAGCTCATATTCTCCGTAATGGTAGAAAAAATAGGTATGAATCATAACATAAACATAATGGTATATAAATATTAGCATAACAATTGAAAATCATACCCTATATATAAAATTTCATAATCTTGAGTCATAAATTAAATTATAAAAATTCATAATACCTAAATCATAAAAGAATAAATTTTAAAGATATCATCGGATTATGGAAAATATATAACCACAAAATATATTATGTTAATTATACCAACCATGAAATTCATAGTATGTTTGGATTG
The DNA here is from genome assembly GCA_963277665.1 of Viscum album. Taxonomy (NCBI): domain Eukaryota; kingdom Viridiplantae; phylum Streptophyta; class Magnoliopsida; order Santalales; family Viscaceae; genus Viscum; species Viscum album. The sequence continues at coordinate 940,126,328 of OY728153.1, forward strand.
GGCATGTCAGATGTGTACTTACATCAGGCTTGAGATAAAATAACTTTTACCTTCTTTTTTTTTGGGATTATGATGACCTCTCATAATCCATATTTTTTACGTAATAGGATGTCGTCTCTTTTACCATTTTTATTGGGTTAAGGATAATCTCCCATGTAATCTCTTATTACGGTCTTAGGATGACCTCTCATGTACACTTTAATAAAAAAAAAATTTATTACCTAATTCATTAGAGGGAGATATAGGCTCCACACTTCACATAATTAAAATAATAAATATGTGTTTTACAAGAATATAAATTATATTAGAACATATAAAAGGAATTGGGTTTCATAATAAATTTTCTATTGAATACTATAAGGAAATGAAATGTGTTTCAAAAATATCAATACGTCATAAATATAAAACAACAATAAAAATAGTAAGGATTATTTTCTTTACTAATTTCACCATTAATGAATAAAAATCCTCATATAATATTATACTAGGAAGAAAATAATTTTCAGACGTCACTAGAAAAAATTCTTGAGGTAAATATACTTTCTAGTTTGAAAAATGTTTTTAAAATCACAAAAAATTATTATTTTTTTATTGAAAATAACCTTGAAAAAATATAAATGAATCTTTCTAAAACAATTTTAAAAATCATTGAAATTTTTTTTTTCTTGAAAATTTAAAACAATAATTTAAATTAGTTTTAAAAAAATATTTTCACACTATTTTTGAATATTAAAAATTTCATATTGAAGTGATAATCACATTTCTTGAGACATATAATATCATGGAATGAATTTTACAAATGACACAAAATATCAAAGTAAATTATATACACCTCATAAAGTAATATAGTTACATAACATAACATGTGTCTCAATGACGGTAAATGAGAAAAAATTACCTTACTAATTTGGTAATATTTGAAAAATAATCTTCATGTAAGATATATCATCAAATATATGTGTAAATACCCATAAAAATAAGGATGAGGATCATCAATTGTTTTTCATGGTTATTATATAAATCGAAAAAATTAATCAAGTGGTGAATATTGAAACAGTCTAACAAAAATATAAGTGAGACTAGAAATCCCTTTATAAAGATAGTATCATTGAAGTGAGGATTAATTTAATGAATCAATTATGTTTATAATCTCTAAATAAAAAAATATACGTTAAAATAAAAATTAAGATAAGGAATGTTCATTTCAAAAATAAAAATCAAATGAATTATCCATATAAATAATATTATAACCAAATTAATGGAAATTTAGTTAAGGATATCCTTACCAATTTGTAATCAGTCGAATCATATTCCCCATAAAAAAATAATTATCAGTTAAATCATTAAATAAAAATAATATAATTATATTTATGATATTATATATCAATATTCAGAGTATAATCCACAAAAGTTTTTTAGGTATTGTATATGGAACATATCTTATTGTTGAAAAATAGGGGCATGAAACCCGTACGTCACACTTCCCTTATGATTGGAGTATTTCAATCGCCTCTTCAATATCATCTCCATGAGAGCCCTTATAAGACCATGTATATGGTATTTTGATGAGAAAATCAGAATATGGTTATAGATAGAGTGAGGAGTGTTTTGGGTTGATATTTGAAGAGACTCAAGCATGATGGTAAAAATGGGGCAGTGAGGTTGGTATTTATACATGAGAAGATGGGGGTTACTGTGATTAAAATATTGATTATTTTATATTTAAATCCAATTATACTGATGTGTGTTTAATTTAAAGACTATACCTGGAATATATTATATTGTAATATTTATAGGGATGATAAATAACTCAAACAATAATTAAATATTATAATATTTAGTTATGTTTTGATTTTACGTTTTACCTTTAACCATTATCACTATTTAACCCATATTGTAGTAAATAATTTTTTACCAAGGAAAATATATATTACATAAATATATCATTGACATTAAAAACTAAATTTTACCTTATTATTATCAATTTTAAATATATTTTATCAAATTTAATTCACCAGAATGAATAAATTTTATTTAAAATTAATCCCACATACACAATAATAAAGAATGTTTTAATGTGAAATGTTCTAAAGTTCTAAAAGTTTATATATCCAATTTGATTTTGAAATTTATTCAAATGACCTAAAATTTATTAATTTATGTATAATTGATTTAAATATTGTTTATATAAAATTTATAAATTAATCTACATAGATAAATATATTATAAAAAATTTAGTTTTCAATTAAAATTTTGTATTTTTCAATAATCGTCAAAAAGTGTAACTTATCAAAAAATAGAAAAAATCACCCTTAGCTAATTTTTATATTCTCATATAAAAAATACACATTATCGTTCCATATAAAACTCATAAAAGTGTCAAAATTCTGTCCTAAAATAGGTAAAACATTGAAATGAAAAACAAATTACCTTTTAGAAAAATCTAGCTTTTCATGCTTAAAATTGGGATTATTTTGATATTAAGCATATAAAAATTTTAATTAATTAAATAAATTTTTTAATTAATATATATGATACATAATTTGTTAATATCTTTCAATAATATTGATGAATAAAATTTATTAATATAATATTTATATGTGAGAATAAAATTAGATTTTCATAAAACAAATCTTTTAAATTCAATTATTTTTTTTCATTATTAATTAATTGTTTACAAATGAACTCATTTAATAAGAAGCTCTAATCTATTTTTTTATAATTTAGGTAATTCCCTATATTTTAATCAAAATTTTATATCTATCATAATGAAAAATTAATATTTTCAAGTTCATTTAAGATCGGTGTTTTGTGAAAAGTAAGATATCAATGAAATTAGAATTTTTTAAAAACATTTTTTAAAATATTTGGGTTTTTCAATTAATAATCATGATTATCTCTTTATTTGATGCACTTATTATTGGGCTTGTTATGTTTAGACAAAGTGGTTCTGATCAATTATGTTTTACTCCTACCCTATTTGGGGTGTCTTTTGGTACCTAATTAAAAACATGGATGTAGGTTTGGACAAGGAAACCTATTCCAATTATTGATTATTGATTTATGTAAGGGTTGGAGAATTGATATGGGATTAACTAGAGATTTAGGACTACTGTCTTTTGACTTTATTTGTGACTTTATTCCCTTTTAGCATTACGACCTCCAACATGTCATTGTGTTACATTCCAGTTGGAAATTAAATGGTTTTTTTATTATTTGGTTACTTGGTTCATCATTTTTCTTCTAGATGTGTGTTTTACTATTTCTGATATGTTTGTCACACTTAAATGTTTTATTTATAATTTATTAAAACACTGTAACAAGAGTATAGTCTACCCACAATATTCTCTACACCCACTTAGCTAGTTGACAACCTCTAGGTTATAAGGAGGGGTGCTTGAAGTCTAGTATCCATCCTGATTTAAACACAAGAGAACATCAAATCAGAGAACGTTATAGTTTCTAAAAGTAATTTTCAACTATTTTTCAATTTATGTAAAAATGTAATAAATATTAAGGATTTAAATATTTTTTATATGATTAATATTTTACATTATTTACCAAACTCTGAATGGACTCATTGTTATAATGATTATCGAGGGAATGGATTTTCCCACCATCTTGACTCTTATTTTATTTTTTTATTCATTTACATGTTTTCGTGATTATTTTAAAAGCAAGTATTTTTGTCAATAATAAAAAATAATTAGATTTAATTTTTTAACATTTATGTATTTGTTTCTCATATTTATAAGATATGTGAATCTGTTATATCATATATGATAAAATTCAAATTAATATGAATATTATTGATAATGTGAAATATATATGTGTTTAAAAAATTATTTGGCTCTTATACATTTTATACGAGAGAATAATTAACAAAAATAGCTCTTGATTATGGGTGAACTTGGTATGGGTCCCCAATGAATTATATAAAAAGCTCAAATTTAACAATGATAGGTTACTAATATGTTTGGCGGGAATTAACTTTTCATCTTATTCAATCTCAAGCATGATTGTATGGATAATTTTCTATGTTTCCTACATTGTTTTGGAATTTTTTTATAGGTTTTAATTTATATATTTATATTCCATATGGTAATAAAATGAAATCATGATTTATAGAATGTTTTTTTCTTCTGAAGGTGAATGGTTTGTTTTCTTATATTCTCATATTTTTCTATGTAAATTCCATGTATATAATTCTACAGTTACTATTTTCTACCAATTGTTTTATGATAACTATAAACATTTTTGTTGATTATATGAGTATGAAAATTTTTATTTTGAGTCAAATGGAATATTATATTGAAATGAAAATTTCATTAAGTGTTTCAAAGAATCTAAAATGAATTAATTAGTTTGTTTTGTTTTTAAATACCTTATTATGGTTATTTACCCATCCCACATTTTCAGATGTTTATTTTAGTGATTAATGATGTGTATATATTATACCATGGTTAACAGGTATATATCATGAATGAAGAAAATGTGTTATGAATAAACTAATAGTGTAAACATAAAAACAAATTGTGGGAATGAAGGAATTTGAGTGGAAATTTTCCCTTTTTCAAATAGTTTTATTTGTAAGAGTTTTTCTTAATTCCCTAAAACTATAATAAAAAAGGTACTCTAATTGTATGAAAGAGAAACCCATATTATAAATCTTTTAATTATGTGTTGATTACTTTATGTTGTTTTATAATAAATGTATATAAAATATATAAACTTTCTAGAAACAATTTACCAAATATATTTCAATGAAATTGTATTGGTGGAACACTAGGATGATTAATAGATTTATAAAATACGATAAAAACAAAAGAAGAAAATGTTTCTGTATTCAACATAAAAAATATAGATTCATTAATTTTGTAACTAGTGTGTCTGTGATAAAATAATTAGAGATAAATATTCACATAGATCATCATTCACAATATATATAGTGTATACCATGATATAATAAGATCTTGGAGATCACCTTTAGTGGGAAAACATGAAGAAAGTGATTGTTAAGAAATCCTAAAAATTCATTGTATGTTATAAAGTAAAAGTATAAAATTATATTTCCAAAGGAATGATCAACCCTAACCCATTCCCGCATAGATATTGGATAACATAACCCTTTAATTTTTCATGGGTTTTTAAAATCCATCTAATTTAAAGGATTTTATATGGGTTATGGTGGATAGACTCATGATGTTGACTTCATTACTATAAGGGAATATTTCTTGCTCTACCAAGTCTCTATGATATAATTCAAGTATGTAGGGAGCCTACATGAGGGACCAATCATTATATTATCTTATTAATAATACAGGTTCCAATCTATGTTCAAGAAGAGTTTTTAACATTTCGAAAATACTTATTTGAACTGTAGTATGACATATCATCCACACACTGATGGAAATTTTGATGGACAAATTTTAAAACATGAAAACATGAATTGAAATTTGTCAATATAATTCAATAGAGGATCTGATAAAAATATTTTCATTTGTATGATACCCCAAAATTACTCTACATGATTAATTGAAAAATATGCATACTTCTATTACAACACATGTATTATAAAAAAACATAAAATATCAAAAGATATGTGTCTTTGAGAAATAAATACATATACATAAAAACTCATCTTACAATAAAAAAATAATCAAAAAATTTTTTCCACTCGTGAAATGTTACAATGCATGTCCCTTTATAGAAATTCTTGTAGAAAATCTGGAAACATAAGAAATGGTGGGCTCAAACTCTTAGTAATGGGTAAACATATATAAGAAAATTTAAAGATCATGAGTGAGAATGATATAATCAAGAAGGTATAAAAACATAATCAATACATGTAAAAAATCATATTAAAATCAACCCCAATAAAAATATCATAATTCAACAATTTGAAACCATTATATTTTTTTAATGTTTTTTATAATAAATATATTTTATTTATAGCTTGCGTTACACATAACAATAAGTCTAAAATAACCATGATATACTATCAGAATATTAGTAATCAATATTATCACATAAAAATTGTATTGGATATAGTGAATAAGACCAACTAAATTTTGAAAATTCATGGCTTAAACATTTTTATAATTAATGAAGTTATTATTAATTAATTATAAATTTAAATAAAAATCTTTTGAAAATTAATAGATGTTATCTCTTAAAAAAATCTACAAAATGTATTTTTCTCATAATAAATTATATTAATATCATTTTGATAATTATTGTAATTAAATTTATATTTTATATATTCAATAAAATGTTTCAACATTCCTTTAATATTTCTATATGCACGGGATAAGAAAAAAATGATATTTTAAGCATAAAAATATATTTTTTCTGAAACAATTTGTTTGTCATGTGTTTTGTACATATTATTAAATTAATTTCATCACCTTTTGAAAATTTAATTTAATGGAATGTATTTTATATTTTCAAATATGAGGTTTTTATTTGGTAAATATGCCCCTTTTATTTTATTCCTATATGAATAGTAATCACGAAAATATTTATCACACTGGAAATTGGTAAATTAGATTAATCTATTTGGAAAATAACTGAAAATAAAATAATTTTTCTTCCAAATTATTATTATATGAAAGGAAGATTAAAATTATAAATATATTATAAAATATTATTTATTTAATGATAACTGTTCCATGAAAATTACTAAACTATTATTAAAAATAATAAATGTTATAAAATGTCACTATCATAGATTTAAATATCTAGCATGTGTTCGCATATGAACATAAACTTATTACTAATGAATAATAAAAATATTTTTTTGAATAATTTAATTATACGGAAAAAATAATTTTTTTATCATTTTTTGGTATGATATAATTACAGTAATTTATTATATGAAACGAAAATAGTATTTATTTAATCAATAGAAAAAATATATTAAATGATATTTAAAATATAAAAATTTATATATTTGGAGTAATTTATATTGTTAGATGACTTTTTTAGATATATATAACATATTAGTGTTTTTAATAACAATTATTATATTTTAATTATATATATGGTTTTATATATTTTATTTCAAATTAATATAGTGTCTAAATTGATAATATTGATATTTTGTGTATATAATATTTTACAAAAATACATAAGTATCATTAAAATATTGAAATAGGTAAAATATAATAATATATGGATGAAAATTTAATCCCCTTTCCATTTATTTTTCATTTTAAATTAATTCTATTGAGAATAAATTTATTATAATTTAATCGTGTTAGAAATTCTATGTGTGTCATCTTCCTCCCTTATAAATTAAACCCCATTATTTCTATTTTTACATTACTTTGAGCCATCTATCTTAACCATACATTGTAAAATTTCCATGTAAACATCATTAGAAATGTTTTTGGGGTACTGATCTCTCTAAAAGTCTGACCCTAACTTCCATAATAATGAATCTAAATAGGTTTCTTGAAAGATATGCAGTAGTATTACAAGACCTATTTTAATTTATTTAGTTATCTACTTCCACACATTTTTTTTATTTATCATCTAATAATAAATTATATATCCTAAATTTTTTTAAATTTTATTATTTTCCTGAAACTACAATTATCCACCAAATTTCAATCAAATGTGATGTCAAACTATCCCTGTTGCGTACATATAGATTACTGTCTCCGGGTAGTGGGACAATTCATTTTCCATCAATATGGTTGAATTTTTTTTATTATGATGTTTTTAATTTTTATAAATGATATTTATGAACTAATTTTACATCTATAAGGAGAAACCCATATATATATATATATATATTCTTAGCTTTGATAACATTGGGAAATGAAAATACATATCATGTGTATATGTGAACAATAACTTCCACAAAGATATATGATCCATTTATTATTTAAATTTTACTTGTTTATTAAATAGGATAGATATGATGAAAATATATGATATAATTGATATAATAATCATTATATAAAGGTTAATTATTGTTTAAATTTCTTTTATTCAATCTCTTAAAAATTGAATGTAGGGTTCTTGTGTATATACGACCTACCATCATGATGAATAATGTAAAACAATTCTCTATATCTAATTATGTATGACTCTAAATTTATTTCAATAATGAATATTTATGATGTAGTAATAATTTTTCATATTATGATATATAATTATAAGAAATTTAAAATATATTATACATGATGTTAAAATGATTTTGAAGTAAGTGGAAATCAATGTAATGGATTTTCATGTCACTTTTATTTCGTTGGGATAGATACCATATTCAATAATTCATTCTTTTTTGTGGTATATATACTACCATTTTTTATATTATTTGGTTCTTGTTGAAAACATTATTGTGATTTTTATATCCATATAAGTTTACTTCGTTTATGGGAATTATGATTCAAATGTTACCAAAGCCGTAATAGTTTTATGTTATAATATCATTTTATATAAGCATTGTATTTGATTATGTTTTCGATGAAAAACCCTATGATATTCCTTTCAAGAAATTAATTTCATTGGTTCCCCAATGGTTGTTTATAAAAAACATGTTTTCATTTCATTTTCATCACCTTATGTACTCAACCGATCGATCATAGTTTTTATAAAAATTTGATCTTTTTTATCGTTTTAGTAAAAAATCCATTTTACCCCATATCAATGTTTTCTAAAATGTATAATAACTTTTTTAACTATAATAATATGATTTATAAATCCACTTTTACAACAATTTTACTTTTTATAAGATTATATAAATGGAATCTTCATTTCATTTTGCAAATGAGATATTTTTTGGATATTTTCTACAAAACTGTGAATGGATTGTTTTGTTTCAATGTATACAACAAGAAAAAAAATTATATCCATTATGAATGATTAATTATTTGAAATTTCTATTAAAAATTTCTATTATTATATTAAATGAAATATTTTTTAATTTTTTTTGAAAATTTTATATTTTAATAATTTTATGTCAAAGTGAAAATTATTTTTTCAACAAATAATATTCAAAGTGGTATCATAAAAAAAATTTCAATATAAGAGTAATTAATTGGATGTTAATTTAGATTTATTAAGGTTATGAATCAATGATACCACCTTTACTATTTGTTTAGATTATTTTTGTTTACATTGATTCACTTTTTCTGAATCCCAATCCTTTTTCCATGGGTTACGCTGTGATGAAATAATTATGAAAGCCATTATATTTCATGTATTTGGATATAATTATTATTTTCTTCTCTTATGGCTCACATATGTACTTTTTTCATTATTTGGTAGGAGGAAAATATGTCACTATCCAATGCATTGGGTAATGATTGATGTTCTATGAGCTTAAATGGTGTACATGAGGTTATTGAGATCCCAAAAGAGTGTACAAGGGAGGATATTCCAAGACTAAAATATGTAAGATTCTTCTTATACCATTCCTAATATGATATAAATTACATGTTGGGTACCTATGACATATGGTTTTCTATTTATATGTTTATTCATCAATTCCATGTCTTAGGAAAATGTTATTCTGTCATGGATCATGTTGTTTGATTCTTATATGATTTATATCTTATGATCTACAAAATATTGTACTATGACTCAAGATTAGGAACTATGATAGTAGTTCGTGAATATAAAAAGTTAAAATTATATTATTATATCATTATGATCATGTTATATATATGTGATCTTAAACATCACCCTTTTTACCCTTACTAAGCATTAGAGATAACCCATTCTGATGTATCATTTTTCAAGTTATAATAAAAGATATTATATATGATATCTCTAAGATGAGTTCTAGTTAGGAAGATCTAAGTGGGATAAAATGTAGTTCACTTATTCTCTATTTGTTTATCCATCAATGTATACAAAGGGACTACACCTATAATATTATAATTAGTGTTGTCCTTATATGTATAAAATATTATCCAAATAGTATTTGATATTTTTGTAGGAAAAAATTATTTTATATTATTGATACCAAATAAATATTTGGTCTACCACTGTAAAATAGAATGAAAATAATTTACTGATAACCCAAGATATAACTTGATATATAAGATAAAATCCAAATGTTTTGTAATGATCATAATATAACTAGGATAAACATCTGATGTCATATAAAAATGTGACTTTATTTATAAATCATTTAAATAATTTTTCATGGACACATGGATTCCCTATATGAATAATTTTTCTCATTCAATTATTTATGGTTTTATTCAATATATGAAACCTAAAGGATTCATGTTAATGATGTATGAAATGGAGGATGAAAAGTTTTTTCTTTTGAGATACTAATCATATGTGATATGCAATAAAAAAATTTACAATGCCCACACAACATTATAAAGCTATGAATCATATTGATCTTCAAATTAAGGAATGTTGGGACCAAATTTTTATTGAGTCATCCATGAGATAAGGTCAACATTATTTTAATGGGTTCAATGATAAACTAATTATTGAAAAATGTATTATGAACTTACAAAAGATATTTTTTTTCTCCAATGCGTGGTCATGAAAAAGTGTTTTTATATTTATATTATGGAAGCAGAATCATATCAATGTTCGATTATTATCAATAATATGAGGGAAAAAGATGATATTTACTCTATTTAGTGGTTTGACATTAATAGATTTTTTATCAACACATATCTTCATTGTATTCATTAAAAAAAACTAGATAAGTAAATACTTGAGTTAATGAAAATAGATGATGAATGTTTTGGAACCTATGTGGAAATATCTCCATTTATTTTGAGATATGATTCTAGACTTGTCATCCTATATGAATTTAATATTTACTGAATGGCTAATTTTTCTAGAAATAGTCTTCAAATGGAGTTATCTACAAGGGACTTTAGAATCTAATAAGAAATAATTCATTATTCTATAAAGGATGAAATTGATAATGTAGTTACCCAAATATATAATGGTTTTGATATGAAAATAATGATGTAATTTAATTGAAATTCTAAAAACCATGTATACAATGCAATTATACTTCTTTTATTAATAGAGTGTGGAAGGAAAAATCAAGGAGATTGCCTTAAATGGACTAATAAATGTTCCATGAGTTGAATGTAAGGACATTATGGGATTGAATTCCAATTATATGGTAAGAAGGTAAGTAAGGATTCTAATAAAATGAAATCTCAATAGAATTCACCTTAAAAATCCAGTATTTCAAATAATAAGAGTATGGGAATTAGGATAACTAGTTCTAAAAGCCAATGGTTAATGATGAAAATCATCATCTACAACCTCTTAATCCTAGACACAGTAGTAAATTTCATGAAATCACTATTTATGATGAATTTTGGGATGCCTACAGGGTTAAAGTAACACTTATCATCAACTTAAAAACTTTTAATGTCTTATTTGATTATAGATCTACCAAATTTTTTATTTATAGGGATTTTTATAAGGGTATAATTATACAACCATAGTGATTAGTTGTTTACATTTTAGTAAAAATCCCTAATTGTAGGATGATCAGATCACATGTTTATAATTATTAACTATTTTATATTTATTGTAGTTTATTTCTTAAAATACGTTATATTATGCCATTGATTGATTTCGATGTTAACATAGGAATGGATTGTATTTTTACATAAATAACAAATCAATATCTATCGAAGGGAAGTCAAATTTGATACTTCACACCAGAATATGATTGTCTATCATTGTGATGATAAATATGATCATTTGATGAAAATAAAATCAATTTAATGGATCTTTATTCCAATTTGTAAGGAGTTCTATAACAAATGGATTGGAATAAAATTAACATCAAATATTTTTTTACTAGAGTTATAAAGGTCTTTATATATGATTTTCCTAGTCTTACACTAACTCATGAAGATGAGTTATCGATAGAACTCATACATGGTTCAACATTTATTTCAAATCCTCCATATATAATGTCCATTATTCAATTACAATATTTAAATAAAAAATATCATATTAATATTTAAATGGTATTCATTCAGCCAAGTGCATCACTATGTGGTGAATTATTTATTTTTGATAAAAATATATTGTTCTATGATACTTTTTATTGATTATATAGAACATAATAAATTCAAGGATATATTCATATATTTAATTAATAGAGTAATTATGTTTTTCCTTGATAAGTTTATGTAAGGCTTTATAAATTTTATTATTATATATTCAATGATAATTTTAGACCATGAAGAACACTTATGAATTTTAATAAAGTCCTAGAGGAAGATAATATTTGTGAAAAAAATTCCACGGTTGAATTTCAACACTATAAAGTTTCATTCGTGGGTAATATAATATCAAGTGAGAATATATCAGTATATCCTTCAATGATCATGGTTATTAAATGTTGGACTAGATGAACAACTGTGAATAAGAAATATATTATTCTTGGTTTGACAATATATTATTGGAAATTTATAGATAATTTCTCATATATTTCTAACCCACACACCTTGTTATCTTGGAAGCGAAATATGTTGTTTTAGACAAATGAATGTGAAGAAAATATAAATGAAATGAAGTAATAGATAGTCAGACCACATTTTATTAATTTACCATAGTGTGTAAAATGGTTTTTAATTAATATTATTTTCTTAAAGAAAGGATTTGGAAGAATTTATATAGAGAACAATATGGGGTTGTCTTATCCCTCAAGAAAAATTAAGGTTCATTGAAAAAAATTACCAACTAATTATTTAGTATTTATTTTGGTAATTTTTGAATTAAATATATTGTGGAATTATATTTATGCATAATGGTGTGTTATATATACTAAAAAGAATATTGAATTATATATTCAATCAAATATAGTTCAATTTTCTCTAGAGAATGTAGTGAGAGATGATTGGAGATTATACATGCTCAATACATTACCGTCATGGGGACGAAAAAAAGTGTCCAATAAGTTTAGTTGAAAGGATAATAACATTTTCTATGATAAGGATAAAATATATATAATACAATTATAAATTAAAATATGGATCTAGAAATATAAAATTAAGGTTAACAATATTATCTAGCTCCAATTATTATTCAACCATCTATGCATGGAAGGATTAAAGATGCGGAGAAGAAATATGTGGAGCTGTAGAAGATGGTGGGAAATGTTTCATCATTAAAAATTTATTTTTATAGAGAATAAGGTACAAGAAAATTATTTTCATACTTTCTATTATTGTTCTGAAGATGGAAATTTTGGATGAAGCTAATAGTTCATCATTTTCAATTCATTTTAGATATACACAGACATATATAGATTTTAGTGATTATTTATAGTGGGATGGTATGATGGGTTATATTTTAGATATTGTATCTAGATGTTTTATATGTAATAATGTTTAATTTTAGAGACCGATGTCCAACATGATGTTATAACCATTACCCACACATGATTGGAAAAGGGAAACATCACATTAGATTTTTTTCATTGGAGTCCCCAAAATGTATAACGATCATAATGCTATATGATATTTAGGTAATAATATTATAAATTCATCAAAAATCATTACAATTGGATAAAAGTTTTATTTAGAACAAATTTAAAATACATATAATAAGAAAGGGGTAAGTTTTTATGGGGAAAAACATTCTGTTATATGTGATCAAGATCTAAAGATAACCTTGATGTTTTGGTGAAGTATTTATTAGCATAGAGATAAATAATTGAGTTTTAGAATAGTTTATCATCCTCAAATAGATATTCAGTCTAAGATAATTATTTACAATCTAGAATATGTGTTGATATCCTTTTGTATGGAAGTAAAATTTAGTGGGCATCAACACCTTCCTTTAGTTGAATTCTAAAAAAATTATCATTCAATCAATATTTCTGAAGGATCCTTATAATCACCTCTATGGTCAGAAGATAATAGATCAAATGTGAAAGAATGATGTTAGGGAATGAAAGATATTTGGTCCAGACCATGTTGAGGTAATGATAGAGAAGGTTAGAATAGTTTAGTATTAAATAAGGGTATCATAGATTCTGCAGAAGAATTATGTTGAAAACCGTAAAAAAGTTTCAGAGTATGATGTTTGAGATAATGGGTTCCTGCAATTATATTTTTAGTAGATAGTGTTGATATTTATAAATAGTTGTACAATAATCCCTTGATATATATATTCAATCTAAATTATTTATCATGTCAATATGGTTTATTATAAATTAGAGCTTCCACTGAATCTTTCTCAATTTCATGATGTGTTCCTTGTATCTTTATTGAGGAAGTATATTCCTAATTAATATTATGTATTAACACATAGGTCATACTATTGGAGTAAGATATCTCATTTGAGAACTAAGTAGTGGATATTTTGGATCGTACTGGGAGTGTTTTATGATATAAGACCACTCACTTGGTCAATGTTTTATTTTTATACAACCACCTATTAGAGGGATCTACATAAGAACATAAGGATATACTGAAACTAAGATATAATGAATTTTTTCTGTGTTGAATTGATTTAATAATGAGGGTGAAATTAATTTTATGGGGGATATAATGGAACCCCCAAATAATTTATGTTTTTTCTAATACATTCATGTCTTTGATATATTTCTTTACACACAATAGAATGTCTATATGAACTATATTATACAATTATAATATTATAATTATATGTTATCACCAAGTCTTTAGACATGAAAGTAATTTTGAACTAAAATCATAAATGTTACAGGTTACCGATTTATAATATTAATTCATTTTATATCAATTAATTATAAATGAAAATAAAAATCAATTGAAAATAAAGAAGATGTTTCCTTCAAAAATTATTTGTGTGTGGAAACATTATTTTAACCTTTATAAATTAAATAATTCACTTTTTATGAAATACTGTAAAGAATTTGTTCTATTATATATTCTATAAAATTATTTAACATTATTTTAAAATTTTCAATCCATTATATAGTAATAAAAAAGATTTATTCCCAAAATGTTCATTAAAATAGTGAATTCTGTTATGTGTTCTAAAACTATTTTAAAATTAATTTATTCCACTTTAATTTATTGAATCTGATCAAATGGATTCCCTATTTGGAATTAAGAGTTATTGATTTTGTAAATCAGGACCTTTTATTTATGATCAATATTAACAGTAACCATGGAAATAATTTTCACCTCAGGGAAGGATAAATCTGGTAAATCTAGGACAGAACTATGTTACGAGGATATAAATTTTCATTCTATTTCTTTTTGGATAATATTAATTATACCCTTATCAACATATTCTCTAAATTTTATATTTAATGGACATTTTTCCATGAAATTGACTTATATATTATTTAAATAAAATAACAATAAAAAATGCCACTCTCTATGTTTTCCATATCAATTATTTATTTGAATAAGGAAAAAATATTAATGAAATAATAATAATATTCATTTCATTCATAGTGAAATTATTTTCACTGTATAAATTTACTTTTAATTTTTAGATAATATATAATTACATTAAATTATTTCACAACGCCAAATTTTTTTTTGCAATTGATGGAAAATAAAAATAAATGATATTAAAAATAAAAAAGATATATATTAAAAATGTTATTGTTTTAAATGAATTTTTTAGTTGATTACTAAATATTATTTTTATATTAATAAATTATATTCTATTTCTATCTTTTTAAATAGGATTTTAATAAAAATTAAATGAATAGTGTCTAAATTGGAAATAATGATATTTCATGATACTAATATTTTATTAAATTATATAAAGAGCCTAAAATTAAAAAATGATCTAATATTGTTCTAAAATTTATTTCTTTGTCCATTTATATGCCATTTAGAACCATTTTTATTGTTAATGACTACTTTTTTATTTAAACTTTTAAAAAATCTAATTGTGCCCACTCCATATCTTATGAAAGGAAATCCCTTATTTTTGTTAATAAAAACACCTTGAGGAATCCATATCAAGAATAAATAGAAAAATTTATTCTCAAAATCATTAGAAAAGTATTATATGCTTCTTTAATCAAATTCAAAAACAAAATTTCAATAATAATTGATCTAATGGAGGTTTCTCAAAATAGAGGTAGTTGTCTTACAAGACTTTTTAAAAATAATTTCTTCTCTGAATTCAACAATAAATATATATTCTAGTTATCAAAAAATTAAAAAATTTATCCTTAAAATTATTAAATTATATTATTATTATGAACGAAACATTATTCACCCTCTTTACATCAAACGAGAAGTTAAATTGTTTCATGTGTGTACGTATAACTTACTGTCTGCACATACCAATATAATTCATTTTCCATATCAATATTTATTATTATTTTATTATGATGATTTTAAATTTTATATACAATATTTATAACATATGTATTCTTCCTTAATTATAAAATCATATCTAATTTTTAACTTACAATCCAATGGAAAATGATAACGTTGATAATGTGTTTGTGTAGACTACCACATCCAAGAAGCTATTTGTTTCTTAGCATTATATTTTATATGTTTGGTAAGGAGGAATAATATAATGAATAAATATTACATATATCATATAATAATTATTATATAAAGTGGAATTATTATTTTACTCTCTCTCTCTTTCCATTTCTGAAAAAATTAATACAATATTCATATAAACTTATGGCATACTGTCTCCACGAACGATGTAATTCAATTTTAATAACTATAATTATGGATGACTCTAAATATATTTATATATTGAATATATATGTTATAATATTCTTGAAAGTCATTATGGTATATTTTTCTAATAAATATTAATTTATTATATAACAGGATATGGCATTTTGATATAAGTGGATCTCGATGTAAGGGATTTTCATCCCACTTTTATTTTCATGGGACACATGCCATGCTCACCATTGGTTTATTTTGTATAGTTTCTATAATTACCTTGGAAGTAATTAATGAATAAAATTATGAATTTTATGAGGATTTGAATATAAGTTTTTTGTTTTTTCATTCATAGTAAATTTGATTCAAATGCGACCAAATTAGTAAGTCTATTATGTTATAGTCTTGTAGTTTATTAATAATGTATTTATGTTGTTTTTTATGATTAAAATTCATTATATAACTTTCATGAAACTGAATAATTTTACAATACTATATTAATAAAAAGAAAAAAAAATCCTTCCACATTCCTCACATTACATACTCAACAAGAATAAAATATATTTTTAAGAAAAAATTAACATTATTTCACAATTTAGTTGAATTTTTTTTCATCTATATCAATTTTTTTTTAAAAAAAGAGAATGTTTTTAAATTTTATCTTGTAATTTTAAGAGACATTATTAGCCATTTTTTTATTTTCCTAAAAATGTTGCAAAACTAATATTTTTTCCATTTTCTGAATGAGATAATTTTTGAATTTTCTATAAAAGTATGAATGTAATGTTTTATTTTAACATATACGATATAAAGAAAATTTACCACCATATTAAATGAGAAATAATTTGAATTTTCCATTACTTGTTCCCATTTTTATTTTCATTTAAAATTTATTTCATAGTAATTGGGAACATTTTAAGTCTTAAAATGGTAACTTCAAAGTGAAAATGGTATTTTCCCCAGGAAATGATTTAAATGATCATTAAAAATAATTTTCCTTTTTAGATGAGAAACATAGAGGTCAGTTAATAAATATTTTCTTTATAATCCAATGATATTATTCTTATCCATTCTTGGGTTTTTATAATTTTATTATGATAATATTGTTATGAATCTTGTAAATTTTCCATCTTTTTTCTCTGATGAAATGTTTATAAAACATAAAAATTTACATGGGTTATTATATGATTAATATTTAATTATATTGAGAAAGATATAATTTTTATATTTATTATAAGATGGGTGGAACCTATATATCCCTTTTATTCATTTGGCTAATGATTAATGTTAAATGAGCTCAAAGGGTACATGTGATGTTACCCCATGAACAAAAGATTATACATGGGAGGTTACCCCAAGCTCAAAGAAAGTACATGAGTGGTTATCCAATGACTAACATGTCATTATAATCTTGGTGGTTATCCTTTACATATAGTTTTCAATATTTTTTTAATGTCAAAATTAAATAACATATATCAATTTTATACATTAATGGTTAATTTCCATTGATTCATTTTTTATTCATGACTTATATAATGATAGGCTATATGGTATGAAACAATATTATAATCTATGACTTGTATGGAAAAGATATAAAAACTAAAGTCATGTTTTTATACCATTATTTTCATGTTAAAATTATGTAATATTATATACCACCCTTTTGTACCCTTTTAGAGCATTATAGATCATCATTTATAATGTTTCTGTTTCCCAGTTTTTTAAAAAGGGAATTATATATGATATTTATAAGAAGGATTATATTTATCTAGAACTTAGTGGGACATATTTTAGTTCACTTATTTAATAGTATTTAATGTATCCATTTTCCAATGTCATTACACCAATAATATTATAGAAGGGATCGCCTTATTATATAAACACATTATCCAAGAAGATGTGATATATATGTATGAAAAGTTTGGATCACCGTAATGAATCATATTTTAAGGATTTAAACATAATTAAGTAGAAATTAAGAGAGTATAATATTGTTAAAACAATGTCAAACATGACAACAGAATCATAATTCAAGGCCCACATCCAAGACAACAAAAAGTAGTGGAAAAAGTACCAATAGATTGGGATCACACTACAGTCCCATACATATCATCCCATGGGATTGAAAAAATTTCCTAATTCAACAGAGGGATGACTAATTCCTATCACACCAATCACATAATAGTTTTTACATGAATATTTTTGAGACATAATTAAAACCTATACAAATCCATAAGTATTCATAACACGATAAAAAGTTGCGATTAAAAGGACATCGAATGAAATTAAGTATCCTTATAGGTAGATTTCAAATAATTAATATAATCTAACAAGATGTGTTAAAACTATATAGATAAAGGTTATAATTATTAGTAAATAATTTCCCTATTTAATTGATGCACGACTATTTAGGTGAACTCACTTTAAATGGAATAATCATACAAGGAAATCTTAATGGGAATGGAATTAAATTAAAAGGTAGGTATTGTTGATGAAAATTCAAGATAAAGGTAGTGATGCATCATTATTGGATTATATATTTCATTTCCACTATAGGAAATGTATATAACAACAAATGAAATTGGATAAAAATAAAAAGGTAGCAGTGGAGAGTAATTTCATGGTGTATATATAGAAATTGGAAAAATACATTATTTTGGATTTTAAAGAGATCATGAATAAACTATATCATATCATCTAAGAGTGTGAATATAGGTGTGAAAACGGGAAAAAAATTCATCAAGTGAAGGTTTATTTTGAACTATACTATACATTTTAGGGTTTTTACATGTAACACATTGAGTTTTTATACTTTTTATAGAATAATTTAAAATTCCTTGATGGATTTATTATCAAACTTCCCCAAGTTATGATTTTATTACACATAACACCATGTACAGATTTCATTACATACAATATAGACCTTATATTTCGTTACACGCATCATTGAGTTAGCATGTGTTACACATAATAATGACTTTCTTCAATAGTTTTTTATAAAAAGACCAAGTTTCTTCAAAAAATATTTATATTGTTATTTAAGATTCAAATTATATCTTACCCATTAAATTGGCGTTAATTAATTGTAAGAATTATGTTAGGAAAATTTACGGTTGAATTCATCGATTACAAATTAATTAGAGATGAAAATAAAAAATAATATAATGTAATAGAAATGCTTTAGTAAAAATATTTTTTATACCATCATAGAAATTAAATCTGAAGTAAATACTATTAAAATCTAATATTAATGAAATTTTAATATTATCTATTCAATAAAATGTATTAAAAATCCATAAAATAATATTGATAGCTAAAATATAAGAATTAATCTATGTTTATGCATAAAAAACCGTGTTTTTCTAAAGTTAGTTTTCTCCTCCTTTTGATGAAGCTCATTTTTTAAAAATAAATTTATTATATTTAATATATTATAGATGAAATAATTAAAATCATATTGTTATATTAATTCTATAATTATCTTAAGATATTTTTTTATTTTTATAAGAAGTTTTACTTTTTGATGAATAGTGAAAATAGAGAATTTCAAATGAATGCTAATTTTCCATTTAAAATAGTAATATAAATAAATAATAATATTTTTTTGTTAAAAAATAAATTAAATTAATTATAAGTATAGTAATACATTATAGGTCATTTAATTAAATTTCATATTGAAATTTATTATAAATACATTTAAAACATTTGATCCTTATGATTAAAAAACTCGCTAACTCCACACATGTGAGAGATTAATTTTAAATTAATTATTCAAATTATGTTAATTAAAATTATAAAAATAGGTTAATTTTTTTTAAAATTATCACATATAATTTATAATGATTACAACTTAATTTTTACCAAAAAATAGGTAAAACTAGATTAAATTAAACATGATAATTAAGGTAAATACAAGTTTATTAAAGAACTATTCATTAAACATAAGGATAATGTGACCTCAAAACATGTCAAAAACCTATTATATTCAATGAACTCAACCATATACCTTCCATTATAGAAAAGTTTTCATTATTGGAGGAAAAGTATATTATGGAGACCTCCTAATCTTTTTTTTTTGTTTTTTGTATTTATAAGAATTCCACTCCTCCTATATTATAAATGTGACTTCACACACCACCATTCTTCAAACCTCTAAATAAATTTTGATGCTCCAAAAATAGAATTAATCACTTCTAAAATTTTTTAATCTCATCCTTGAAGCATTAATTTATTAATATATCCAACTTTTTATGAATTTTTGTGCAATAAAAAAAATAGATTCTAGAACTAGAGGAATGTCCATAAAAAAGCATTATATTTTTATTTCTTCCTCAAATACATAAAATTATTTTTTTATCATGATTATATAATAAAATCATGATCAATAATATATTGATATTATTTTTTTAATAGTATCACCAACAACATCACACACTTTTATCAAATGGGATACACAGTCACCATTCGTGTGTATACTGGACTATATCCTGGCCAACCAATGTTTTTCATTATTCCATTAGATCAATTAAAAGTTGGGAGTGTTGATGATTTTATAATAAAGGAATTAAAATCAAGGAATAATGACTGATTTATAGTTTATATATGATATATATAATATGCATATTATTATTATTATTATACAATTTTTATGTAACATGTAGCTTCATGATTTCTAATTTTTTAATAATATGATAAAGTCACATGTGGGTATGGGGAACTGCTTCCACATGAAGTGATTTGATTCGTTCACATTTTACATGAATATATTAATATTGTTTTTTTATAAATATGTAATATATATATGAAATAATAATTATACAAGAATTAATATATATCTATATATATCATTTACATTCCTTACTTTTAAAACAACAACAAAATGGAAACAATTTTCATTCATACATACATCCTACCATCTACATAAACAATGTCTTCCATTTCTTATCACTAAATATTTTCGATTAATATGAATATATATATATATAATAAATATATCTGATATTTATAACATGGGTATAATAACTCTAACTTTTCAAACATTATAATTTCATTACAAATGAAAAATATATAATCTTATACAAACAGATGTCGAATGACCATAGTTGGTATAGTGACTTTGGAAACATGGAATCATTAACCCAGTTACATAAGTGAGATACATTATCTCTTACTAGGTTTTTAACACATATAACCCTTCATAGACACAACAAACATAATAAATATCTTCATAACATGGGGAATGAAACATAAAAAGGTGTTCCCGTTTTGGGAAAAAATCCCTCAAGGTATCATTGAATCATTTTTTAGTTAATTGTGTTTTTTGACAAAGTGGGCCTCCATGTTGTATATTTTGACAGAGCAAACCAAAAAACACAAATAGTTTTACAAAGGGGGTTTATATGGTGAGTATTTAGGTTAAGGAGATGTTGTTGGCTATCCGTGTTTGATTGAAGAGCCTCAAAAAAGGAATGGACGATCTAGAGGTGGTACAAAAAGATTAGATACAAGGCAGCGTCATTTTCCTGTGTTTTTGGTATAGTGAGTTGCGCACAACATTAAAGTGGTGTACAAAAAATCAAGTGGTTCATGAAATATGGGTGTGGTTCTCAAAATATAGGAATGATGTTTTTCACGTAATGAGAGTCTTGAGATGAGAAGCCCGGAAATTGGTAAAGGAATAAGGTGCACGAAAAATTGGATCATTGCGCGAAATACTGTGTTGTACGAAGGAGTGTATTTTGTTCTCAAAGAGGATTACTTGTGGAAGGAGGGTTATTCTCATACGGGACGATTTCACCTATAAATATGAATTGACTCCCCTCATTTGAAATAAATCAAGACTTAGAGAGTATCCAAGATCAGGTGTACGAAATTGGAATATGCAAGGGAGTTGCATGTAAACATCATGTTTGCGCATAATCTTAGGTGTTTGTGGGGAAAGAAAAGGTTGCACATAAAAAGATGTTTATGCGTAATGCTCGGGTTGTGCATAACCAGGTTGTTATACGTAATTAAAATCTGCATTTAAAAAAAGGATGTTGCACATAAAACTATTGGGTGCACATAAAATAGGGGTCACGTGAAAATTGAATTTCATGCAAGTCAAGGGAATTATGCCCAAGGTGTAGTAAGGGATGAATAGAAAAATTAGAGATGTTCATTACACCCAGTGAAAATTGAGATTCATCTGCAGGTGAATTTTGGATGTAAAAAGAGACTCTATCAATAGTCAAAGATGCATATTTCATTAGTGATAATGAAAAGACATACAAGCCCATAGACTATGTGTGGATCCTTTCCAGAGCAGTGAGCAAAGAAATAGGAAAAGGTGATCTTTTCTACTGGCAGTAAGCTAGATAGAGAGAGAGGAACAGCGAGTGACCCCTGGGAATGTTGTGAGATAACCCTAAACATTGTAAAGGTAGTGAGCCTAGGCATAGAAGTGATATATCACAGGCATTATAAATTGGCAGTGAGATTTAGTGGATTTGGTACAATGAGACCTCGCCATTGTATGCTCCTTGGGCATAGCCCAGTGAGGGTGAAACAAGTAAAAATATATGTGTATGTCTACCTTCTACCATACATTGAATCCAAAGCATTATTATCAGTTAAATAATTAATGAAGAAGATAAATATTAATAACATTAGTGCAAGAAAAGTGACCCTTATAATATTGAGGTCAAGATCAAGTGGGGCAGGAAAGATTTTGAGAATAGGATTTCCATACCCTGATTCACCCCCCCCCCTCTTTAGGTATATAGTCCCCTTTTGGTCCTAACAATTTACAATACTTAGTAAAGGTAAACAAGGGGAACATTTAAGCATAAATAAAATAATACGAGTATACTAACGTGATCATGAAAATAGAAGATAATACCCTTCATTCGAGGATCATATAAATGAATCATGGAATAAATCTTAGTAGTTCAAAAAAATGATTCAAATGTATATAAATGATGTAATCTATAAAATAATAACATATGAGTAAGACATAGAATTGTGGAAACACATAAGAATATACTGATTTTGTTAGTAGTGAAGTCATTAATGCCAAGTCCATATTAGTGGAAAAAGCTCATTATTGAACCAGGTGAACCCACATTAGAGCCTTGTATTACTCAATTGATTAAACCCTCATTAAATCCTTATATTAATAAATTGAGTAAACCCTTGTTCCATACCTATGTTACTGAACAGAGTAATCCCTTTTTCCAGCCTTGCCTTTCTCATAAGATATAAATCTTTTCCCAGTGCATTGGATAGAGATATATGTCTCACCCACTCCATAATGAACTCATGCATACATGTTTCACAATATCATATATAAAAACATTATGACCCATGAAATGAATTGGGTATCATAATCATGAACACATATCCTAACCTCCGAAAAGATGAAGTTTTCATATTCACATTATCATAAAAATAACCCTTGAAAAGAAGTGGGTTTCAAAATCATATAACCAGTGAAAGGGAAATGTATTTAATAACACCCTTCCATAAAAACAAAATCTTATCAAATAAATAAAATTAATGGAAAAAATTAATTATTTCCCCATAAAGGCATAATAAATACCAATGAGTGTTAACATAGATGGGAAATAACTCTGAATGTTATTTTTAAAACACTTCGTGAGGAAAGTATCCTTTCCTCTTTGAGAAATTACTTTTAACACATTAATCCTTTTAAAAAAATTCACATTAAAAATACTCTTAAAAACTTATAAAAGAAACTTTTGAAACAATTAATTACTTTTGAAATCCATTTTTCCTTGAGAATTATCTTTATGTATCTTTCAAATTTTTTTTGAAAACATGGTTTTTGAATAATATAGATTTCCAACTAAAGAGAGAGGTGGTCGGATTTTTCCAAAAAATTATCTTCAGAACCAAAGTCAATAAAAAATGGTGCTATAAAATTAGGATATATTGAATAAATAGATGATACGGAAACTTGTGAATATTAAAGAGTGATTGCATCAAAGGAAGCATAAATAATCTCAAAAAAGGATAAGAAAGTCATAATAAACTCTTATAAGATCGATACCTGGGATCATTCTCTCCATATAAAAAATGGAAATTACATGAATATTAATGTATAATGAGAAAAAGTATATTTATTATATAACATGTAAAATGGAGGTATATACACCTCAAAGAGGGGTATAGGTGTATAAAATAATATGAGTCTTAAAGAAGGAAAAGTGAGACAAAACTATTTTACAGATTTGTGAACATTGGAATTTTTTAATTCATTAAAGAAGGTTCACATAATGGATATGAAAATACCCATAAATTTAGTTTTATTATACAAATAATTCAATCATGGTATGTATATAATCCACTCAATAGGAATTAGTGGTGAACATAACTTGAATCTCACAATAATTAAAATTTAGATGAATTAACCCTTACATTGTGTCTTCACTCTCTCCGTAGGCATACAATAATCATGTAGAATATATATAATTTTATAATAATATTTTACATAATATTATTATAATATATATTACCATATATGAAACTATTATTACCTTATATTACCTAGTTTTTTATCATCCTAGGTTAAATTTCACTTTGGGTAATATTCGATTTGTTCTTCGCTTGTGTCTTAATTTGTTATATTGTTTTTTCTAAAACTTATATCATGATTAAAAAATTTATAAAATGAATTAAATATTAGGTATATAATTTATATTTATATTACAAAACTATATTCCTTAATGAAGTAAGAAATTTAATAAATCGTTCATGGAGACGGTAAGTTGTACGTACGCGTGAACGTCGTTATCCCTTTTTGTGGTCATATTAAAAGAAAGTATGTAAATAATATATATATATATATATAATTATTATAATAAATGTTCATAATACCCATCCTTAATATATTCCATGTGGAGTGTGAACGAATCACATCGCTTGGAGGGGCAGTAGTCCACACTTCTCATATGAGATTATCGTATTAACACCAAATGGAAGGTAAAAATATTTGTTTTACAAATGGAATGAAGACGCGTAAATAAAAAAATAAATATAAGATATTACATATATACATAGATATTCCATTATAATGTCCACCATGATTGGTAGTAAAGTATAAAGGAACAACCATCGTCTCGTGAGGCTGTAGTAATTCGTACACAGAAACAGTCTGTTCAACATCTATTAGATGGAGGTGTGTGTAAGTGTAGGTAAGAATAATTTCATAAAAACATCATAGTATATGTAAAATACATTTTTGTCACAAATTAAGGTTATAATGTTAATGGATGGTTGTATTAGTAAAAAAAATAAAGCAACTTGAAAGTAGTTGATATCTCAACATCTGTATCTCCTTTTGGTTTGAGCAATAAGGATTTCATCAAAGGGGTTCTACCCAATGTAAGGATTCAATGTATAAGGTAGGATTTTTAGGGGTCTAAATTTTTAGTGAATTGATGATCTTTATATTCTTTATCTGTGTTAGGATGGTGTATTTGTGGTGTCCTTTTATATGGAATGAAAAGGACTCACACAGAATTTTTAGAAACAAATTACGTGTGCACATGGTCTTACATAACAGATGTCTTAAAAGAAAAAAAAGAAATAATAGTTGGTTTATTGAAGAAATATGCACATAAATTGGGTGTTGGAAATGTTTCTTGGAAATTTGGGACCTTAATTTTATGGTTTAGTCCCTCATTATTTTAAATGTGTATTTAATTTCTATGATTATTTTTAATCACTTCTACAAGTCTTTTTGGTCAAAATAATTAAAATTTCTATATCAGACTCTAAAAATTAGACTAAATACAATTTTTATGTCTAATTTTTGAGATTACAATTTCATAAATGGAAAAAATATGACATGTTTACATCCTATAGATGGGTTGAAATAATGGAGTTCTAATGTAGAAAAATGTTCAAAAGTTTTTAAAGATGTTATATTCAGTTTCAAAGTGAAATTGATCCTAATGAATTTAATTTTATTATTTGATTTAATATTTATCAAAATTTACTTTAAAATATGTTAATAATGTATTTTAACAATAATAATCAACTAGAAAAAATGTAGTTTTTTAATAAAGATTAGTATTTTTCACTATTAATCAAAAATGATATTTCCCAGAAAAATCCCAAAAAATTACCCTAGGAATATTCTGACAATTAGTATTCAAAAATAATGTTTATTTTTTATAATTAAATTTTAAAATTGGTCTACATTTACTTTCATTGTTAAAACTAGTTTATTTGAGAAAACAATGGTTTTAAATATAAAAAGGACTTCACCAAAAAAGAATATCTTTTATTATAAATATGTTTCATTTATATAAAACTATTATAAATATTATTTGAAAATTATTTATAACTATTTATATTACGATTTTTATCATCTTGGTTATTAATATCTTATTTAAATAAATAAAACCAAAAAATATATATTTTCTAGGAATGCCATTTTTGCGTGTATCTTATGCCAACTCAGTGTTGCATGCATCTTACACAAAGTTGTTGTTGCATGGAATGTGCACCATGTCAGTGTTTTCTGTAAGGTGCAATTAGTTAAGTCCATGTGAAATGAATATTTGACATAGTGTATTTCATGATATAAATTAAAATTAAAATTAATTCTAAAAACAGGTCCATAAAAACTCATGATGTTACATTCTACCTACCATAAATGAATATATCCATAGAAATTAGTCACATAGGTAAAAAAATTTGAGGATACTTATTCTTTATCATATCATCAAGTTCAATCAATTATTCCTATAACTTGAACTTTCTCCACAAAACTTTTACTACGGGCGTGGTCTTATTTAATAGAACATCCACTGATTGGTCTATAATTTCAACAGGTTTCACCTCATAAGAAAGATCCTAATCTATCTTTATGAACTATGAGTTTAGTACATGTTAAAGGTTATGTATTTACTTCCTCATGAGTTATACATGGGACACATCCTGGAATTGAGTGAGATATAGAGGAAGCTCTAAGAAATAAGTCAGCATTCGGATACGATCAATAATTTCACAGTGTCCAATATACCTAAGGATCAGTTTCCCATTATTCATGAGTCTCATAACTTTTTTCTAGGGTGAAATCATAAAAACCAATTTTTTCCAACATCAAATTACAGAACACACTGATGGTTATCATCATACCTTTTCTTCTGTATTTGGGATTCCTTGGTATGTTGTTAAATAGTTCTAACCTTCTTGACTATTTATTCAGTGATCTCAGGCCGTAATATATTTCTTTCTCAAACCCCATCCCATAGTTTTGGAGCTCTAAATTTCATCCTATATAGGTCTTCATAAGGTTTCATATAAATTCTTGAGTGAATTATATTTTTGTAAGAAAACTCAACCAGAGGAAGGTGTTGATCCCAACCACCTTTGAAATCTAGAAAATTGGATCTCAACATGTCTTCTAGGGTTTTAGTTTTTATTTCTCACTGAACCAATATTTGAGGATAATAAGAAGTTATGAAAATCAAATTTTTATCATGTTATTTCTAAATACATCTCTATAATATTGAGGTAAACCTCTAATCCTCATCTGATACAATATAATATGGTACTCCTTGCAACCATACCACTTCATTAATATATATTCTGGAAAGATGATAAAGAGAGAAATAATCTCTTATAGCAATGAAGTGTGGTGACTTATTAATACAATTGACTACCACACACATAAAATTAAACCATTTAATGGTTTTTGGTAGTCTAGTGACAAATTCCATAGTGATGTTCTCCCGTTTCCATTCTGGTATGGGTAATGGATGAAACTTCCCATTAGAATTTTTTCTTTCATCATTGACATGATGGAATACCAAAATCCATGATTCAAACTACATGATATCTATCTTCATTACATACAACCATAAGTATTCCCTCAAGTCCCCACTCATCATTTTACATCTAGGATTAATAGAGAATGATAATCTTTGTGCTTCCTCTAACATCTCATTTCTAAAATCGTTCATGGATGTAACATATACATGATTCCGGAACTGTATCATTCCATCCTGATCAAGGTTAAACATGGAAACATTTCTAACCATATTTTGATGCTCTTCCTCTCAATTTTATACCTCTCTAATAATCACATGGACAGATGTATGAACATTCATTTGAGAAATATAAACATTTTCCCCTTCTATGAGGATTTCTAGATCAATCCTTTTCAAATACATAAATATTGGATCTTATTTGATCCTCATCATTGATATGCTATAATGATCATTCCGACTCAAAGAATAATCAACCATGTTTTCTTTCCCATGGTGGTAATGTACTGAGAATTCATAATCTATTACAACTCTTAAAATCTTCTCTGGAACATGATCAAATCTTTTTGTGTGAATATATATTTCAATCATTTGTTATCAATATATATATATATATATATATATATATATATATTTATATTTATAGTCACCATAAATATCATTCCTTTATATCTTTAATTCAAGGATTACGACCACTAACGACAAATCATGAGTTGTTTAATTTTTCTCATGAATCTTCAACTAACATGAGGCATAGTGTATAACCATGTTATTTTTCATAATAACACATCCACAAAAATTTGAGGATTCATTTATATAAATTTTAAACCCTTCTCTACTACAAGGTATTGTTAGCCCGTGTGATCTAACAAACCATTTCATTAGTTCATTGAAATTATCCTCACATTCGTCTGCCTAGAGAAACTTCACACCCTTCCAAGTTAACATGATCAAGGGATTTGATAGTCATTATTAATTTTATAGAGACCAATGATAAAATATATAAAAACCTAGAATTTTATCGATCTCATTCATCATGGATAGTCTAGTAGCACTTTCAATAGCCTTCATCTTCGATATATCAGTTATTATACCATATATTGAATTTATCTGACCTACAAAAATAATTATTTTGTATCCAAAATTCTCATTTTGTAAATTTTTTATATAACTTGTCCTTCATTAGTGTATTCATTAAAATTATATAGTGATCTTAAGTCTCTTCCTTTCTCTTTAAAAATATATGAATATCTTCTATAAATAGTACCAAAAATTCAACGAGGTAATATCTAAAGACTATATTCATTGAATCCATGAAGATAATAAAGAAATTAGGGACATTGAAAGGCATAAATATATATACATAGTAACCATACCTTGTTCAGAATTTCATCTAATATATACCCTACTTCTTGACCTTCAATTGACGATATCCAGAATGATTTTCAATATTGGAAATGTATTGATCTCTATGCAGTTGATCAAATGAGTCATCAATACTCGGAATATGATACTTGTTCTTGATTGTGATCTTTTTCAACTCCTGAAAATCAATGCAGAGATTAATTGATCCATATTTATTCTTCACAAAAATAACCATTGCACCCCAAGGTGAAACACTTTCCCGAATGAATCCCTTATCATGGGTTTCATGGAGTTGATTCTCCAATAACTACAACTATATTGGGTTCATTCTATAAGGAGCCTTTGAAATTTATGTGGAACTAGGTATAAGTTATATTGAGAATTGAACATCACGATTTTGTGGAAGACTTGAAAAATCATTCGGAAGTACATCAAAAAATTAGAGAACAAAAGGAATATCATCGATGTTGAACATCTCCCCAACAATTTAAGATAAACAACCCTTTTAAAGGTGATTAAGACCCATGCACTAGATTAAACCCTCTATAGGGTGTTTATACTTGTCGTCACATTGATGGATGGACATAGGAGGGTTTGAAAATTGAAGGCAACTTACCTTACTTGAAAATTGATATAGAATTGGTGAAGATAAATCCAATCCATGCCTAGGGTGAAATAAAATTTAACCAAAGTAATAATGACATGATTTATAGGATCCACATTCCAACAAACAACAACTGTAGAGGAATCAAAGAATTGAGATGCAATCATCGTACCATTAGGATGTCTTACCTATAAAACCATACATAATATATGACACCTTATGTTTATCCTAGGTTATTATTATCAAACCTATATATAAATCCTTCATAATGATATGAAAATTGTTTGTGAATTCCAAAAGCATATCCCCAGGGAGTGTCAAACCTATGTGTAGTAAAGACTGATGTCATGTACCATATTACCCCGAGTCAAGCAATAACGTCATGTCAAAGTTTTTACCAATAGGTTCATCTGTTGAAGAGCCACATGTACTTGTAGTATCCATACATGGATATATTAATATGAAACAACTCACTCTAACCATCACCATAATCCAAGGACATTATCTTATACATTACCTAGTCCACAAACTTATCCTTAGACATGTTCCTTAGGGTTCCCACAATGGTTTTCTTATCCTAGATTCTCACGGTTAAAAATAAATTTACTCTAATACCGACTATAGTGACCATAAATTTTAAAAAATTAAAATTTCATTACATATGGGGAATACATATACATAATTTAAATAGATGCATAAAGACCGTAGTTGGTATAATGCCTTTGGATACATGAAAAAATAATCACGGGTGCATTAGTTAGATACAATATCTCCCACTATGTTTTTCGAAACTGGAACCCTTATTGACAAGTCAAAAATAATATATATATTCATAATGTGGGGAATGAATCCTAAAAAGGTTGAGCTCAAATGATCAGTAATGGTAAAAAAGGGATCCATGAAAGCATAAACATGAGCACAATTGTATGATAACATGGTTATGAAAATAGTATATCGTGCACTATATATAGGAGATCATATACATAAATAATAGCTTAAAGGGTGGATGTTCATAAGAAATGAATCCGAAGGATGTAATGGAAATAATCCATGAAAAAAAACGAAGGAGTAATACATGTAATTGTAGAAACACATAATAATATACTGATTTATATAGTATCCAATACATTAATTGCATGACCTTCATATTAGAACAATTCATTTACTGAATCTAGTGAACCCCCATTGCAACCCTATATTACTGAACCGAGTAAACCCTCATTCCATCCCAGAATTAATGAACTGAGTAATCTCATGTCACAACCCTATATTAATGAAATGAGTAAACCCAATTTCTATCCCCCACTATCTCACGATATATAGATTTTTACCCCCATGAATTGGATGGATATTTAGGTGCCAATAATCACATAATAAAATCATACATACATGTGAGAAAAAATAATAAATAAAAATATTAAAACCCATTAAATAAAATAAGAATCATAAACAAGGACACATATCATAACCTATGGAAATAGATAGGTTTCATGATCACTTTATCCTAAACATAACCATGAAAATATGCTGGTTTTAAAAGAATATAACCCATCAATGAGAAATTTGATTAATAACATCAACCCAACAAAATAAAATCCATTAAAATAAAAAATATGAATAAAATCTTGAATATTTTCCCCTTAAATTCATGATCAACACCAATGGATGTTATCTTATATGGGAAATAATTTTGAAAGATCTTTTAAAAACAAATGATGAAGGACAATTACTTTCCTCTTGGAAAAATGTTTTTTATTACATAAAACATTTTGAATACATTTTTATTTGAAAATAGATTTGAAAATATATTAAGTAATATTTTAAGACAATAAATCATTTTTTTTAAAAAAAATCTATTATAATTATCTTCATGGATGTTATGTTTTTTTTAATATAGATTTTGAATATAATTGATTTCCGCCCAAAGGGTGAGGTTGTATTATATTATTTAAGAGGTTATCTAAAGTACCAAAGAGTGGGAAATGGTAATAAAAAATAGTATATCTTGAATAAAAAATGTATATACAATCTCATGAATATTATTTAGATATTTCATCAATGTAATCATAAACAATCATAAAAAAAGTTAATATTTTCTCAATAAACTCTTATAAATTGGTTACTTGGGATCATAATATCCATGTAAGAAAAGTAAATTAGATGAATATTATGGTATCATGAAAGAAGTATATTCATGATATTACATATAAAATGGAGGTCTATACACCTTCCATAAGAGTTTAGGTGTATAATAAATTAGACTCTTAATGGAGAAAAATTGAGATGAAAATGTTATACTGATTTAGCAACTTTTGAAAGTTAAACCCCCTGAAAGAAGGATCAAATAATGGATATTTGAATACCCAAAAATTCATTTATAATATGAATATAATTAATCATGGGTATCAAATACACCACAAAAATGTAATGTGTGGTGATCATAACATGAATCTCATAGAAATTAATATTGAGATGAAATTTCCATAACCATATGTCATGACTTTCTCTGTACTTGTACAAGATTCCTGTATAATAATTATAATTTTATTATAAATCTTTTTCATATTCATAATGTTATTTATATTATGATATATAATTTTTTTTATTACAATATATTTCCCAATTGTTAAGGATCCTATGATAATGATTTACTTTGGGTAATATTCATTTTGTTCTTTAATTTTGTCTTAATTTGTTATATCATCAGTCCATATACGTATATTATAATTCCAGAAAACAAAATGTAATATAAATATCTGATATATAATTTATATTTATATTATATTAATTTATTTCATAATGATTAATGAAATATAATACACTATTAATGGATACCATAAGTCGTGCATATGCATGGGCACTATTTTCGTTTTTTTTACAGAAAGAAAGTATGTAAATTGCATATATATATATATATATATATATTTGTATATATATATCAGTATAATTAATATAAAATATATATTATATATGTTCATTAAACGCTTCGTTAATACATTTGATGTCGTGTGATAAATAATTACATCACTTTGAGGGGGTAGTAGTCCACATTTCCTTAACTGAGACAATCATATAAACCTAAAATGGAAGGTAAACGGTTATGTGTTAAAAATTAATAAATATGATCAATGAAATAATAAAAATAATATATTTTATATATAAATATATTTTCCATCATAATAACCACCATTACTGTTGGTTGTGGATAAATGAACAATCATCATTTCGTTAGACAGTAATTCTCCCTACACAGAAATAGTATGTTCAATATCAATTAAGTGGAGGTGTGTGTAAGTGCAGGTCATTAACATTGTTTAAAAACATCTTAGTATATGTAGGATACTGTTGTTTTCCACAATATGTGTATAAAAAAAGTGGTTGGGTGGAGATGAAATATAAAGGAAAGGATCTTGAAAGAAGATTTTACCTCAAATCAGGTAACTTCTTTTGGTTTGATCCAAATGTTTTTCTCGAGAGGGTTTATTCCAAAAGGGATTCCTTAAATAATAAGGGAGATTTTTTAGAGTCTACATTGGTAGTTAGTGGATGATCTTAAGAAGCATTATAGGTGTGTGGAATTGGTAGAGGTGGTTTCCTTTTATAGAGAAGTAAAAGGACTCACATTTAATTTTTAAAAACAAATTAGGTGTCCATGTCATATTACCCAAAATAAATCATCAAAAACAAACCAAAACACAATAATGAAAGGATAATGTATAATATATGTACATAAAATGGGTTTTGGACATGTTTTTTTAAAAATTGTATACTTATTTTCATGTTTTAGTCCATAATTAAGCTATATCTGGCCATAATTACTATGATTAATTTTAATCTGTTTTAGTAATCATTTAAAAAAAATTAAAATGGCCTTGTTTAAAACTAAACATTATACTTAATAAAATGGTGTATGACTTATTTTTGAAATTCCAATCATCTATGTGGAAAAACTTAGATTAGTTTTAATCCTACATATGAGATGAAATAACGAGGTTTTAAAGTTTCAAAATGTTCAAAAGTTAGAATACATTTTATATAAATTTTCAAAGTGAAATTGATCATAATGAATTTAATTGTATTATTATACGTAATATTTATCTTATTTGACCTTAAATGTTTTTAATAACATAATTTAACATTAATAATAAATTCAAAAAAAATTTAGTTTTAACTAAAATGATGTATTTTTCATATTTCATCGAAAAATGATATTTCACCGAAAAATCCCAAAAATTCACCCTAAGATAATTTCAATATTATGGATTAAAAAATAAATTGTATTTCATCCAATTCAATTTTGTAATTTTACTCAAATTAAATTTATTATTAGAGGGTGTTTATTCGAGAAAATGATGTATTTAAATATATAAAAGAATTTACCCAAAAAAATATCTTTTTTTATAAAAATTTATTATTTATATAAAAATATTATAAACAATATTTGAAAAGTATTCTTCACTTATCATATTATTATGTTTAACTTATAGGTTATAATTATCTTATTTAAATAATTTAAGTAATAAAGAGAGATATTTTGTAGAAACTCTGTGTTGCATGTATTCTACGCCAACATAGTTGTAAAGACCCGAAATTTCCATATAATTTTATTTTAAAATAAATGTAAAATTTATGAGTCCGCAAAAATTTAGGGCGCATGATTCCGAGTCCCGAAGTGCCTGAAAAGAATTTTTGAACTATTTTTTGGTACGTTCAGTGAATGTACGAGCAGGTTTTTATAACTTCTGAACCAGTACTCGGAATATAAATATGAGGACACCATTGAACTCACAGCGCCGATATTAACTTACGAAGACTTTCACCTTGACGGCAGTTGGTCAAGGGTGAAAGATAATTTTTTAGTTTTTCATGGAAATAATATAATAAAATAAACACACATTTTATTTTATTTTTTTGTAACCACCCACTTGTGGATATTGTGGAGGTAGGGACCACTTGATTTTTATTCTCCAAATTTAATGCTTGGTGGTGGGGACCACCCAAGGCTTAAAACACTCAAACTTCCTATTAAATATGGGGGAGCCTCTTCAACTCCTCCAACATTTATTTTGCCAACTATCCCACTTTAAATAATTAAGACATCTCAATTAATTAAATTTTTCAATTTGAAATTATGAGAAATTATTTTATTATACTGGATATCTCTAATTATTGGTGGGTTGGGGGAAATTAATCATTGGCAATGGA
Organism: Viscum album; assembly: GCA_963277665.1. Lineage (NCBI taxonomy): Eukaryota > Viridiplantae > Streptophyta > Magnoliopsida > Santalales > Viscaceae > Viscum > Viscum album. The sequence goes on from OY728153.1 coordinate 940,161,892, forward strand.
AGGAGCGTTGGGAGGAAAGCTCTCTAATGAAGAATGCCTACGAAGAACAAATGAACGAACCTAAGATCAGAGACGTGTGGTGGGCACGACGAAGGCCGATATATTGGACTTCCTCCAATATGGGATGTCTTCATCTATGAAAAATATAAATCCATACATCCTTCTGGCACCAAGGTCAATGATCATTCCATGGTAGGGGTTTATTTGTGTATGAATACTTTTCCCATGTTCTTATTTTGAATTATTTTTTGGGATTGGGAATAAATCATTTCTGGAGGTTGTAATGCTTGACGTTCTTCTTCATGTTCTTTTTGAGCCATATGCTACCACCCTAACACAGAGGGTACGGGCCAAACAAACATGGCCCGACCCCTCTGTAAATCTTGTGACGATTTTTGGTGTTGAACGTGAAAAAGGCGGCAGTGCAACGAAACCACCTCGTGGCCACCACCACCTTGCGACATCCACACCCTCACAGCACCCCCACGGCTGAGCCACTCTACAAACCCCAAGGCACCCACATCCTGCGGCTCTACCACTCGTGGCCCCGCCATGCCACTCCCAGCTGCCGCCGTCCGGGCCGCTCCGCTGCCCCCGACCAGGCCGAGATTCCACCGTCCTGCCAATCCGTCAGCTGGGGCACCTCAGTTGCTTTGCCGGCGGATGTCTGAGCAGCCCCGACTGAGTCACCAGCAGCCCTCCGAGCCACCCTAGATACGCCACCCACAACCCTCCAAGCCGCCCTAGAAACACCTCTTGTGGCCTCTCCAAAATGTCTTAGGCTAGGACAAAGCGCTCGGAACCCTCATGGCACACTTGCGGCCGCGCCGCCATCCGCGGTCGAGCCAACCTGCGATCTCTACCACCTGACGGTACCTGCGGCCCTCACGGCCCTCGCATCCTACTCGACCGCTCAGCGGGATGGGCCACACCATGTGCTTAGCATGACCCAGTGGGTTGGGAGTGGTGGACCCGAACTGGGTCGAGACAGGTCGGGTCGGTTTGGGTATGTCCGACAGGGTCGGACTAGACCCGGACCTGATACTACACATTTACATTCTTTTGGCCATAACTTAGGCATTGGGCATCCGTTTAACAAACCATCAGTGGTGCTGGAAATCATGGAGTGAGATGGTCTCATTGAGTATACCACAATGGAATATTGGATTATGATGGGGAGCGGTCAGGTTGCATCAAGCATGAATCCAACAGGGACCCCGGGACTAAAAGGTTAATAACTCTCATAACGGGCGTCCGATTGATGAGCCGTCTATTGGGTTGGGGCCCGTATGATTTGTCAAACCTTTGAAATACTTCCTTGTGGTACATCGTGGTAGTTGGAGTATTTTCCAGTTGCTTGTGGAGTTGATCATCCCAAAGATGGGAGATAATAGTGTCGAAACCTAGTAGTTGGCTGAGAATTGATGACTGGTGACCTTTTCTACTTGGAGTGACTTGACAGGCCCAGTGGGGAGTGCCTATGTGTGACGCAGAAGACCCATAGTGGAGAGAGCCTCTGTGTGATAGGGTAGACCCACATGATCAATAGCAGGGATACCTCAGCAGGCCACGGTGGGTAGTGCCTTGGTGTGATGCGGCAGACCGATGTACTCAACAGGAGGGGTGTCTTAGCATGTCACGAGGGGGAGAACCTCTATGTGACACAACAGACCCATGGTGGGGAGAACCTCTATGTGACATGGAAGACCCACAATACTCGACATGAGGATTAGCTTAGTATTCCAAGGTTAGTGGGAAGCACCTCTGTGTGACGCGGTAGGGAAATTATACTCGATAGAGGAGGGATCTCCAGTAGCCAAGGTGTTTGATGATGTGACTAGGGATGTTACTTGTTACTACCCCTATAATATGTCCTGGTGTGATCTGAGTCAATATCTCTTTGTTTTCCTCATTTTTGACATGGATTACATGATATCATCGATATATGTATGGGAATATACATAAGTAGGGTCATATGTTGATTTCATAATTTGTGTTTTATCCAAGGTGAATTTGTTAGAACATGAGGGTCACAGGGTCCCTACTGAGTATCATTATACTCACCCCTACATGGGCTATGCCTGCACCATGTTGTGTTGGATGAAGATGACAGACAGCTCTGACTGAGGCTGAGAGTACCAGGATTGGGCGGTGCCCTGAGGTGGACCAGATGGTGGGTCAGTACGCAGAGGAGACGGGTGGATGTTAAATACTGAGGAGGAGATCTATACCTACACATTAGGTATAAACCTTGGAGAATGATCCAATATCTATCTTTTCTATTTCATTAGTTGTTTTTTATGTTAGTTGTACTTGTATCTTTATAGTCAGGCTTGTATTCTGCACCACTTTTTACTTTTAACATTTTTTTCTATATAGTTGACTTGTTTTCATATCTAGTTGTGTGCATGGTTGCGTGTGATTACAGGTTATAAAGGTATTGACTTCCCAGTTTTGGAGAATATGCCTTTTGGTGCCAGTCAACAGAACCTAGCCTATGGAAGGCGGGCGTGGGGTAGTCACCGCACGGGCCTCGGGGGACGGGTCGTAACAAATTGCTATCAGTGGAGTTTGTCTACCATAAAACATTGGACTCTGATCTTTATTTTTAACAGAAATATTGTTATGTGTAGTGAGTGTGGTTATCAGTTTTGGGAATCCTGTATTGGTGCAGCGGCCGACGTATCTATACACCGGGACACTAACTTCTGATTTCCGACTCTGTGCAAGAAAACACTAATTGCATGTGTGTTTCCAAGAGTGTCCTTTGTTATCTTATGAGTCAGATAACCCTATATAACTTATTTTCCACGACCCACCTATTTCTTTTCAGTATCCCTCCACGCAGACAGCCAGCTAGAGTTCTCAGAGAAGCAAGCACTGATAGCCCACCGAGCTATGGGGCCTCCGTGCATTGCCCTTTTCTAATAGAGGCACCATATGGGGAACCACCGGTACCATTACCCATTGGGACACCGATTCCACCATCCCCAGCAACAGAGAGTTCATGTGGCTTGATCATGTTTCAAAATTTCCAATTCTAGAGGCCACCCATGTTCTGGGGAGAGACAGACCCATAGGTGGATGAGGACTGACTGCAGGCCGTGGTGAGAGTCTTCCGACTCGTAGGGACACCAGCCAATCACATGGTTATCCATGCCGCCATTCTTCCACCAGCCGCAACAGGATGATGGTGGAGCTTGATTATCCAGGTTCATGACGAGGTGGCGCTTCTCTAGGGAGACTTCAAGAGCCTGTTTCTGGTAGAATTTTTCCCTGTGACACTTCACGTAGTGTGCATAAAATAGATTCTTCATCTTTAGTAGGGTAGAATGACTATAGCTCAGTACTCAGTTAGGTTCACTAACCTCTCACGATACTTAACAGATATGTTACGAGACCCATTATTCAGGGACTGGACTTTTGAGCAGGGGCTCAAGTGGGGAGATCAGATCTTCAATGTTCTCACTCAGCATCCCGACGTAGGAAGGGGTGTTAGAGATATCCCTCTTAGTAAAGAGTTTCCTTACCGAGCAGTCACCAGTTGTGAGACCCACCACCAATCATCACGTAGCAGAGTCTTCTGTAGCTGGAAGAAGACAGACGTCACAGAGGTCCAAGAGGACCAGAACTACAGGTGGACGACCGCATGATGCAGGATCGGTTGTGTGGCACACCCGAGGTGGAACCAGTCATGCAAGGATCATGTAGTGTTACCCATGCAGCGGGCCGGTTCACATGGCTCGTGACTGTCTGACACATTTTATGAATGATCAGCAGACGATCAAAGGACCACCCAGACAGAGACCAATGTTCGATCATGGAGGTCCAAATGGAGCATGCAGATGTGGCGGGGGATTTGTCTGTGCGGTTGGTTATGGGAGACATTTTGAGATGTTACTGCCACCACCACTAAGAGGTCCACCCCAATCGCATGGAGTAGATTGATAGGGGAGAGATCAGATCCAGGAATTTGAGGCCTACGATAATGGTGATCTAGAGATAATACGTGGTACGATTTGGTTTTACTCTACCATAACTGCAGTACATATAGACACAGGTGCTAGTAATTAATTTTTTCCGTTGCCCTCATTCGGCGCTCGGAGATTCCGACGAAACCGTTGGATTGATCTTTATGTATAGAGACTCTTATGGGAGTGGATTTGACGATTACGCACTGCTACCGGTAGTGTGAGCTTGCTCTATGAGGCGAGAGCTTCGACCGAGATCTCATAGTAGTGGCGTCGAGGCCTTACGATGTCATCATGGGTATGGACTTGTTATCTAGAGTCCATGCTCATATTGACTGTATTAGGTTCCAAGTGTGGTGTGTCCGCATGGATGGGACTAGGTTTACCCTCTCCACTGAAAAGGGAGCCTTTGCAACATAGGATGGACTTTCCTAGTGGAGATTTCATCCAATCACTCATCAGTTGGCTATCCTTACCCTCAAAGATGTTGATGTAGAGAGTCCGAGCTATCCTGTAGTGGTGGACCAGTATGTGGATGATTTCCCTAATGATGCTTCAGGTATACATTCACCCAGAAAGTTGGACTTTTACATTGACTTGTACCCTTATATGACACTGATATCTACACCGACATATCGGATGGTTCCTGTGGAGCTTCGTGAGATTCGGGTACAGATGGAGGACTTTCATGGGAAAGGATTTATTCATCCCAGTGTTTCTCCTTGTGAAACCCCGATTTTGTTCCCCAATAAGGCAGATGGGAGCCTGAGGCTTTGTGTTGACTATCAGCACCTGAATTAAGAGATCATGATGAAAAAGTACCAAATCCCGAGAACTAATAAACTCTTTGATCTGATGAAGGGAGTATGGTGGTTATTAAAGATAGTCCTCAGATCAGGCTTTCATCGGCTCAGAGTATGAGATGAGGATGTACAGAAGACAACCTTTAGGTGTCGGTACAACCATTAAGAGTTCATGGTTATGCAATTCAGCTAGACCAACACTCTATTAGTGTTCATGAGAATCATGAAAATGAACTTTCATCCATACCTTTATCACTATGTAGTGGTCTTCATTGAAAACATTCTGATCTACTCGACTACTGAGGAGGAGCATGCCTATCATTTGCAGGTAGTACTAGACACACACCAAGATCATTGGAATTATGGTAAGCTCTCAAAGTGCCAGTTCTGGATCAGATATGTTCACTTTCTAGGAAATTTCATATCGGAGGCTAGAGTTACAGAGTTTCTAGTGAATATTGAGGTTGTACTTTCTTGGGAGACACCCATGAGTGTGACAGAGGCAAAATGTTTCCTAGGTTTGGCCGGATACTACCAGAGATTTATGCCATATTTCTCTAGAGTTGTAGCACCACTATCATCCATGAAGAAGAAGTGCCAACCCTTCATTTGGTCGGAGAAATGCAAGTGGTGTTTTCAGGAGCTGAGGTAGAGGCTGACTAGTGCCACCATCATGATGCTTCCAAAGGAGGGCATAGGGTACATAGTTTACTGCGACACATCAAGGACCAGACTCGGATGTGTCCTGATGCAGCAAAGTCCAGTGATCACGTTTGGTTCTTGAAAGCTAAGACTGCATGAACAGAACTATTCTACCCATGATCTCGAGTTAGCATCAGTGGTTTTCCCCTTGAATTTGTGGCAATACTATCTGATGGGCGACCGTTTTACCGTGTACTCTAATACAAAGATTCTCAGGTATATCTTCTCCCAGAAGGAGATAAACATGATATGATGATGTTGTCTTGAGTTCCTCCAGGACTATGACTTCAAGATAGTCTATACTCTATGGAAGGGGAATATTGTAGAAGATGAACACGGTTGGAGGTCTGGTATACGGCTGCTAGGCGAGGCGACGGAGCAGCTGGCTTCTTTACAGATATCCTATCTGGATAGATATGGAGAAGTTTTTCTTCAGTCTCTTATAGTCACTCCCCAACCCCTTCAGTGAGTTAGGGAGGCACAACATAGGGACTCTGACTGCAAGACACAACATGCATATATTATCATAGGGCGGGCACCTAATAGATTTTCATAAGATGGGGAGCATGTCATCCTCTTTAGAGGATGTACCATTATAACGACCCATACTTTACATACATTGTTAATACTTCAAAATTGAAGCATACTTATTACAACATATAACAAAACCACGAAAGGACCATATAGGTATAGTGTCTTTAGAAACTGGGAAACATAAACAAATGGTTCATAAAGCGTCTACACTGTCTCCCATTTATTTCATCATATCGATAGTCCCTTTTGGCATATCTTACTTAATAACCTTCTTCCTGACATGGGGAAAGAAAACATACAAAAGGGTGAGCTCAAATGCTCAGTAAGGATAAAAAAAAGAAATATCAATCACATCGTATACAGAAGAACATAACTTTTGGAAATCTTATCCTGCAAAAGAGATCATAATTTCATAACATGGGATAAACCATGGCAGTGATATGTAATCACAATAATCATAACATAAAACATGAAACTTTGTGGCATTCACACATAATCATATAGAATCATTTCTTGTTATTCAAGACTCATTGCCAAGACTATCTTAGTGGACAAAGTCCCTTTCTGAACCGAGTCACCCTCGTTTCAGTCCTGTTTTACTGAACTGGTATAACCTACCGTTCCAGCCATGTCTATCTCATGAGATATAAAATCTTTACCCAATGCATTGGAGGGAGATATAGGTCCCACCCATATAATAATGACACCATTCTTATGTGTGCCACAAAATCATAAATCATACATCATTGCATAACCCATATAATAAAAATGGGATTCTTAAACAACAAGACATCATAAAACAATTCATATAAGATAAAGGAATTCATAAAAATAATTCCATCACAACATAATCAAATCAATGTAATGATAGGGATATAATCAGAACCCTACATTATCTTATATGGAAAATAACTTTGATAAAACACTTGAACTCCATTCTTGAGGAAAATATCCTTTCTACTTCAAAAACATTTTTTTCCTTTCATAACATGTCATACAATTTTAAACTAAAAGAAGTTGATTAAAAATAAACTTGAAAACTTGTAAAGGATGCTTCTTGGAAATAATGTTTTAAAAATCCTTTCATGCCGTATAAGATAAAATAATACATTCTTCTCGTACTTTTGTCGGAAAAATCAAAAAGTACCTCGTACGAAAAATGACAAAAGATTCCCTTCATATCTTTTACAAAAAACTTACCGAAGGGTAAAATTGGATATAAAATATTTTAGAAGGATGGAAATAATATTACATATTGAGGGAACATGGATGTGGATGATAAAATACACCCCTGTAAATGCCAAAATATAAACAATCTCGAATAAAAAGGAGATTGTGATATTTCCCTTACCTTAGGTCCGTTTTGCTTCGTAAGTGTCCAAAACTCCTATATAATGATTTAAATAATGTTATTGAATTATTCGAGAATCATACTTATTTTTATTATATCATATATGGTCATATTCTTAGCTTCTTAGTAGTAATATTTCATTGCAACTTGTTATTCGAGTGTTTGTAACTTTTTGTTCTTATGCGTGTTTTGTCGAATAAATTCTTATTCTTATCTTTAGGTTATAGATTCCTCATTTCCAGAATGATATTAGTGTAATATATATCATATTAATTCATTCAATTCATTTATATAATCATTATGGAATGAAGATCATGTAGAACGAGTCACATCACATCGTGGAGACGGTATTCCGTACGTACGCACGAGTGATGATATCATTCATATGATCGTGGAATTGTATTGGAGTGTATGTATACTATTTCAGAATCAGTATAACTTTATAATAGTCATATATAGTCATTATATACAACACTATACACAACCAAGTAAGGTGGTGGTGGAAAATAGATTACACCACGGCGTGGAGACGGTATTCCGTACGTACGCATGCGCGGTGATTTCTTTTTCCGTAGGATGGATAGATGGTGAAATAGGGTTGTTTCATACTTATAATAACATATCCGTATATTAGTGACACTTATGTTATTACTTCATAATGAAACAACTAAATAATAAGAAGTGGAAGAAGAAATAAAGATGAAAGAATCGGTAACGAACATTACCTCTTCTTTGAAGTGCATCTTTGAGACCTCCTTTTAGGGAACAAAAATGGGTCTTTGAAGAAGACCAGAACCTCTAGGATGTCTCTAGGGAAGTTGAGAGGAGGAATTGGCAGGGTTTGGCTGATCATGAAGGCTCAAAGTGGTGTGAGGAAGAGGGGGAGGAGGTTCCCTTTTATAAGGGAGGAGAGGGGCACCTTTGGGAAAACTAAAATTATTATTTTATTATAAAGTAAAGTTCGGTTTTAAATAGCTCCAAATTGATATATTTCAAAGCTAAGGTGGTTATGGGTCTAAATACTCTTATCCAATAGAATTTAGATAAGTTTAGGTTCCTATTTTAACCTTATCATTTAGATTTAACATTAAGTTAAATAAGTTTACTTTTACCGTGTCTTCTTATGTTCTTATACTATAGGGTTAATAAACTTACTATAAGTAGCCAAACGAACCCCAATTTGTTTATTATTAATATATATAACCTTATCTAAGTAATTTTTCCGAACCTTAGATTTTTAGGAATAAAATAACAATTACTAATATAATATTTGTTTTAAAAACTAGTTTATGTCAATTTTGACACTATTTAGTAATTGATTTTTGTGAAAATCATAACAGAATTAATAGTTTGAACCAAGTTAATTAAATCAATAATAACATGTCATATTAACCTATAAAATTAGTGGAATTCATAAAAAGTCTCAAATTACATTTATTTTGGTGTTTATTATGTCAATATTAATAAAATAATTACTGCATCATCATTGTGTCATAAATAAATTAAATTATTTAATGTCTAAAAATTAAAAATAAAATATCATTATGTAGGAAATCTTTTTAGATTTCTAATGAATATTTATAGTCGAATTTATCTTATGTATAACCTTATATTAAAAATTATTTACTTATTAAACTTTGATTTTAAATATTTTAACCCTTCTTTAAATAAATTAATAATAAATGTACTAATCTAATCCAAGTAGGCCAAAATGGTCATATTTTATTCCTAAGTTAGTTTTTGGTCGAATTACTTTTATCCAATAGAATTAGTACATGTTTTAGGGTAATAATAATTTCATCTTTACCCTTAATTACCCTATTTACTTTTTTACCGTGGTAAAAAAAAGTAAAAAGTTACTATTCACCAAAAATTATTTTCATCTCATTGAACCACATTTTAGTCCTTGATATTAACCGTGTCTCTCGGATTTTCAAAATTCCACTCATAGAAGCGGTAAAATTATGTTTTATGAAAAATTCAGTTTTTTAACTACCACTTAGTGGTTTCACTATTCATAAAAAATTGAACGTTTTCAGAAAAATACCAAAATTTCACCCTAGGCTAATTTCGATATTCCGAATCCAAAAATGAAGTACATTTTGAAAAATAAAATTTATAAAATTTCAAAAAGTGGTTATTACTATTCATAACGGCTAGTTTTGAAAATATTTTAATAGCATATCGTTGTTTAGTGAAACTCGGTATTGCGTACGACGCATGCTATCGAGGAAGGTCGCGATTTCGTGTAAAGCAAGCCAAGAAAGTGTTGTGTAGAAAAAGATTCCTTGGATGATTTATATAACATAAAAGTCTCAGGTGTTACATTCTACCCCCCTTAAAATGAATTTCACCCTCGAAATTCGTCACTTTGTAACAAAAAGATGAGGATACCTCTCCCTCATCATATCCTCAAGCTCCCATGTAGCTTTTTCTAATTGGTGGTTCCTCCATAAAACATTCACCAATCGAGTGGTCTTGTTTCATAGGACTTTTTCGCTATGATCCAGAATCTATATCGGTTGTTCTTCATAAGAAAGATCTTGCTCCAGCGGTACAACTTCTGATCTGAGTAAATGTGAAGGATCAGGTTTGTACTTTCTCAGGAGAGATACATGGAAAAAATCATGAACTTGAGAGAGATTCGGTGGAAGCGCCAATCGGTAAGATACCTTCCCAACACGATCCAGTATTTCGAAAGGATTGATATATCTAGGGCTCAACTTCCCCTTCTTTCCAAATCTCATAACCCTCTTCCAGGGAGATATTCGTAAGAACACTTTATCGCCGACTTCAAACTCTAGGTCTTTTCTTCGACTGTCGGCATAACTTTTCCGTCGACACTGAGCTGCTCTTATGTGTTGTTGAATAGATCTGACCTTTTCTGCCATTTCATCAATGAGATCAGGTCCTGATATCCTTCTTTCCCCAACTTCATCCCAGCAAGTTGGAGTCATGCATTTCTTTGCATAGTGAGCTTCATAAGGAGCCATCTGAATACTGGAGTGAAAGCTATTATTATAAGAAAATTCCACCAAAGGTAGGTGTTGATCCCTACCTCCTTTGAAATCCATAGGGCAAGCTCTCAACATATCTTATAGGGTTTGAATTGTTCTTTCAGACTGACCGTCTATCTGAGGATGATAAGTTGTGCTGAAACTCAACTCTGTATCCAGAGTATGCTGAAGACTTCGCCAGAACCTCGAGGTAAATCTCGGATCCCGATCAGATAAAATAGAAATTGGTACTCCATGTAATCTTACCACTTCCTTTACATATATCCAGGCAAGCTGATCCAGAGAGAAATCCTCTCTAATAGCAATGAAGTGTACAGACTTTGTAAGACGATCAACTATGACCCAGATAGCATTATTGCCTTTTGATGTTTTAGGAAGTCCTGTGACAATGTCCATATTGATGTTTTCCCATTTCCATTCGGGTATGGGTAATGGTTGTAACATCCCCTTAGACTTCTATCTCTCAGCTTTAACTTGTTGACAAACCATGCATCGAGAGACATATTCAGCAACATCTATTTTCATGACATCCCAGCAGAAGTACTCTTTCAGGTCCCTATACATCTTCGTGCTTCCAGGATGAATGGAGAATGAAGAACTATGAGCCTCATCCAGCATCTCCTTCTTTAATTAGGGGATGGGAGGAACACAAACCCAATTCCTAAACTTAATTATCCCCTCACAATCAAGTTTGAATTCAGGAACGTTTCCCACCTTCTTTTGTAACTCGACATCTTCTTTCTGTGCCTCGTTAATCTTCACATGTATAGATAGTTAAACATTCATTTGAGAAAGATAAGATTTTCCCCCTTCCATTATAATTCCAAGATCCATCCTTTGTAAATCCATAAATATTGGATCTGTTGTGATCCTCATCATGGATAAACTAGCATGGTCTTGTCGACTTAATGCATCTTCCACCTTGTTTGCTTTCCCAGGGTGGTAATTGATTGAGCAGTCATAATACTTAATCAGCTCCAACCATCTTCTTTGATTCATATTCAGCTCCTTTTGTGTGAAAATATACATTAAACTTTTATGATCAGTATAAATATCACACCTTTCACCATAATGGTAATGCCTCCAAATATTTAATGCAAAGATTACCGCAGCTAACTCCAAATCATGTGTTGGGTAATTTTGCTCATGGATTTTCAACTGTCGTGAGGCATAAGCTATCACCATATCATTTTTCATAAGAACACACCTCAATCCCTTCTTGTATGCATCACTATAGATCACAAACCTTTCTCCACTACAAGGCAGTGTGAGCACAGGTGCACTAGATAACCTTCTTTTCAACTCCTTCAAATTCTCTTCACATTCTTCCATCCAGACAAACATAACTCCTTTCCGAGTCAACTTGGTGAGTGGATTAGATAATCGTGAAAAATCTTTCACAAAACGTCGATAATATCCAGCCAAACCAAGAAAACATCGGATCTCAGTTACTGTTGTTGGTCTCGACCATCTTTCGATAACCTCTGTTTTTGCGCGATCCACAGATATCCCCTCTTTTTGAGATTATGTGACCCAAAAATGCAACTTTTTTAAGCCAAAATTCACACTTGGTAAATTTTGCATATAGCTTCTCCTTTCTCAGGGTCTTCAATATAATTCTCAAGTGATATTCATGTTCTTCCTTTCTCTTTGAATAGACAAGAATATCGTCTATAAAGACTTCCACAAATTGATCAAGATAGTATCTAAAGACGCTATTCATCCGATCCATGAAGATAGCAGGGGCATTAGTAAGACCAAATGGCATAACTATAAATTCATAGTGTCCATACCTTGTATGGAAAGCCGTCTTAGGTATATCCTCCCTTTTGACCCTTAATTGATGATACCCTGAACGAAGATCAATCTTGGAAAAGTATTGAGCTCCGCGTAGTTGGTCAAATAAGTCATCAATGCATGGGAGAGGATATTTGTTCATGATAGTGATCTTGTTATGTTCTCGATAATCAATGCAGAGTCTCATTGATCCATCTTACTTCTTAACAAATAGAACAGGTGCTCCCCAAGGTGATGCACTAGGGAAAATGAATCCCTTATCAAGATTCTCTTGGAGTTACTTCTTCAATTCCTGCAACTCAATTGGGGCCATTCTATAAGGTGTCTTTGAAATAGGAAAAGCACCCGGTATGAGTTCTATTGAGAACTCAACATCACGATTTGGTGGAAGTCCCGGTAATTCCTCCGGAAAGACATCATCAAACTCCCGTACAATGGGCATATTCTTAATCGTGAGTTTCTCACCAACCATTTGAGATAAATAACCTTCATTTAGTGGAATCAAGACCCATAAGATGGAAGAAATTTCCACTGGAAGGTTATGTTCATCCTTGCATTGATAGACGATCATAGATTGATCTGGAATATGAAATGTGACTTCCCTTCATTGGAAATTGATATGAGCTCCATATAAAGAAAGCCAATCCATGCCAAGAATCACATCAAATTCCACTATAGGAAGGATCACAAGATTTTCAGGAAGCACTTTCCCACAAACTTCGATCGGAGAAGAATTATAAACTTTTGATGTGACTATTGTGCCATTAGGTGTTGTCACAGCTAACTCAACATCTAATTGTTGAGGTAATATGGTGATACCCTTAGAAAATTCTTCAGAAATAAAAGAGTGGGTGGATCCAGAATCAAATAAAGCATTTGCTTCTTTAGAGTGGATGGTAAGTGTACCTTTCACCACATTGTTATCGTACTCCACATCGCTGATAGAAATTGCATGTGACTTTCCTTTGTCTTTATCCTTAAGAGTTTTTTGACGTCGACCATCATCATCATCCCTTGGATTAGAGCATTTATTGGCATAATGTCCCATCTCCTTGCACTTGAAACATTGAAGTGTAGTAGGTTCATTCTGTGTATCCCTTCCTTTGTTTTCATCATTAGACATCTTCTTCCCATCATCGTGGAATTCAAATGCCTGATGACCTTCCTTTCCACATTTGAAACATTTACTTGTCCCTTTAAGTCAACTCCCTCCATGTTTCTTTCCACACTTTGAGAATAAGGGAAAGCTCATCTTCTTTTCAGTGGGCTCTTTAGATTTTACTTTGAATTCCATTTTCCTCTTCTTATCAAACCCAGATGACTGATGGGTTACTCCAATCTCCATCTCGACTTTGAGAGCACATCGAACGATTTCCTTGTAGATATTGAAGTCCCTTATGGCTAACGCCCTTCGAAGACTTGGTTTTAAGCCACTAAAGAATTGATCGATCTTAATCTCAGTTTGGATAATAATACTAGAAGCGTACCTTGCAAGTCTTGTAAAATTTGCTTCATAGGTACCAACAGATTCATCATCCTTTTGCTTCAGTTCAAGAAACTCTTTCTCCATCTTTGTTCGGAGAATACGTGGGAAGTAATTATTGAAAAATAAGTTCTTGAACTCATCCAATTCCATGGACTCAATTTCATCCCTTTGCCTCATATTCTTAATAAGATTCCACCACTGATCAGCATATCCTTCAAAATGATACACTGCTAGGATGACTTTATCATGTTTAGAACATTAAATGACTGAAAATATCTTTTCAGTAGTACTAATCCATTTTTCAGCAACTAATGGATCAGTAGACCTGCTGAAAGAAGGTGGACGCTGCCTCATGAAGGATTCAACAGAATGTTGCTCCTTCCTTTTCTCGTTTGGAAGTCCTGCATGATTCATATCTTGAGAATGTTGTGTGAGCATGGCTACAAGATTTTGAATTCCACCTCCCATAACATTTGGTTGCTCAGGGGGACAATCATTGCATTTCCCGTCGCATTCCGCATTAACACGGTTCCTTCGGGTTCTAGCCATTGACTAAAACCAAGAAGAATAGTGTGAGCAACACTAATTATAATAGGAAAACCACATAATCAAGAATAAAATTTCACACTTAAGGTCTTATCCTATGATTTTCATGGCCATTTCTAAAACACTAAGATTGTGTTCTATGCTTAGACTTATCCTTAGGGTTCTTACTATGGCTTTTACATCCTAGTTTCCAATTGTTGACTATACCTTTCCTCTGATACAAACTATAACGACCCATACTTTACATACATTGTTAATACTTCAAAATAGAAGCATACTTATTACAACATATAAAAAAACCACGAAAGGACCATATAGGTATAGTGTCTTTAGAAACTGGGAAAAATAATCAACTGGTTCATAAAGCGTCTACACTGTCTCCCATTTATTTCATCATATCTATAGTCCCTTTTGGAATATTTAGTTAATAACCTTCTTCCTGACCTGGGTAAAGAAAACATAAAAAATGGTAAGCTCAAATGCTCAGTAAGGGTAAACAAAAGAAATATCAATCACATCGTATACACAAGCACATAACTTATGGAAATCTTATCCTGCAAAAGAGATCATAATTTCATAACATGGGATAAACCATGGCAGTGAAATGTAATCACAATAATCATAACATAAAACATGAAACTTTGTGGCATTCACACATAATCATAGAGAATCATTTCTTGTTAGTCAAGACTCATTGCCAAGACTATCTAAGTGGACAAAGTCCCTTTCTAAACTGAGTCACCCTCGTTTCAGTCCTGTTTTACTGAACCGGTATAACCTACCGTTCCATCTATGTCTATCTCATGAGATATAAAATCTTTACCCAATGAATTTGAGGGAGATATAGGTCCCATCCATCTCATAATTATATCATTCTTTTGTGTGCCACAAAATCATACATCATTGCATAACCCATGTAATAAAAATGGGATTCTTAAACAACATGACATCATAAACCAATTCATATAAGATAAAGGAATTCATAAAAATAATTCCATCACAACATAATCAAATCAATGTAATGATAGGGATAGAATCAGAACCCTACATTATCTTAGATGGAAAATAATTTTGATAAAACACTTGAACTCCATTCTTGAGGAAAATATCCTTTCTACTTCAAAAACATTTATTTTCCTTTCATAACATGTCATACAATTTTAATCTAAAAGAAGTTGATTAAAAATAAACATGAAAACATGTAAAGGATGATTCTTGGAAATAATGTTTTAAAAATCCATTCATGTCGTATAAGTTAAAAGAAAACATTCTTCTCGTACTTTTGTCAGAAAAGTCAAAAAGTACCTCGTATGAAAAACGACAAAATATTCCCCTCATATCTTTTACAAAAAACTTAACGAAGGGTAAAATTGGATATAAACTATTGTAGAATGATGGAAATAATATTACATATTGAGGGAACATGGATTTGGATGATAAAATACACCCCAGTAAATGCCAAAATATAAACAATCTCGGATAAAACGGAGATTGTGATATTTCCCTTACCTTAGGTCCGTTTTGCTTCCTAAGTGTCCAAACCACCTGTATAATGATTTAAATAATGTTATTGACTTATTCCAGAATCATAATTATATTTCGGATATCATATGTGTTCATATTCTTAGCTTCTTAGTAGTAATATTTCATTGCAACTTGTTATTCAGGTGTTTATAACTTTTTGTTTATATGCGTGTTTTGTCGAATAAATTCTTATTCATATATTTAGGTTATAGATACCTCATTTCCATAATGTTATTAGTGTAATATATATCATATTAATTCATTCAATTCATTTATATAATCATTATGAAATGAAGATCGTGTAGAACGAGTCGCATCACATCGTGGAGACGGTATTCCGTACGTACGCACGAGTGATGATATCGTTCCTATGATCGTGGAATTGTATTGGAGTGTATGTATACTATTTCAGAATCAGTATCACTTTATAATAGTCATATATAGTCATTATATACACCACTATACCCATCCAAGTCAGGTGGTGGTGGAAAATAGATAACACCACAGCGTGGAGACGATATTCCGTACGTACGCACGCGCGGTGATTTCTTTTTCCGTAGGATGGATAGATGGTGAAATAGGGTTGTTTCATACTTATAATAACATATCAGTATATTAGTGATACTTATGTTATTACTTCATAATGAAAGAACAAAAAAAGAATAAGTGGAAGAAGAAATAATGATGAAAGAATCGGTAACGGACATTATCTCTTCTTTAAAGTTCTTCTTTGAGACCTCCTTTTAGGGCGCTAAAATGGGTCTTTAAAGAAGACCAGAACCTCTAGGATGTCTCTAGGGAATTGGAGAGGAGGAATTGTCAGGGGTTGGCCGAGCTTGAAGGCTCAATGTGGTGTGAGGAAGAGGGGGAGGAGGTACCCTTTTATAAGGAAGGAGAGGGGCACCTTTGGGAAAACTAAAAATATTATTTTATTATAAAGTAATGTTCGTTTTTAAATTTCTTCAAATTGATATATTTATAAGATAAGGTGGGGATGGGTCGAAATCCTCTCATCCAATATAATTTAGACAAGTTTAGGTTCCTATTTTAACCTTATCATTTAGATTTAACATTAAGTTAAATAAGTTTACTTTTACCGTGTCTTCTTGTGTTCTTATACTATAAGGTTAATAAACTTACTATAAGTAGCCAAACGAACCCCAATTTGTTTATTATTAATATATATAACCTTATCTATGTAATTTGGCCGAACCTTAGATTTTTAGGAATAAAATAACAATTACTAATATAATATTTGTTTTAAAAACTATTTTATGTCAATTTTGACACTATTTAGTAATTGATTTTTGTGAAAATCATAACAGATGTATTAGTTCGAACCAAGTTAATTAAATCAATAATAACAAGTCATATTAACCTAGAAAATTTGTGGAATTCATAAAAAGTCTCAAATTACATTTATTTTGGTGTTTATTATGTCAATATTAATAAAATAATTACTGCATCATCATTGTGTCATAAATAAATTAAATTATTTAATGTCTAAAAATTACAAATAAAATATAATTATGTAGGAATTCTTTTTATCTTTATAATGAATATTTATAGTCGAATATATCTTATGTATAACCTTATATTAAAAATTAGTTACTTATTAAACTTTGATTTTAACTATTTTAACCCTTCTTTAAATAAATTAATAATAAATGTCCTAATCTAATCCAAGTGGGAATAAATGGTCATATTTTATTCCTAAGTTTGTTTTTGATCAAATTACACTTATCCAATAGAATTAGGACATATTTTAGGGTAATAATAATATCATCTTTACCCTTAATTACCCTATTTACTTTTTAACCGTGGTAAAAAAAAGTAAAAAGTTACTATTCACCAAAAATTATTTTCATCTCATTGAACCACATTTTTGTCCTTGATATTAACCGTGTCTCTTGGATTTTCGAAATTCCACTCACAGAAGCGGTAAAATTAATTTTTATGAAAAAATCAGTTTTTTAACTACCACTTGGTGGTTTCACTATTCATCAAAAATTGAAAGTATTCAGAAAAATACCAAAATTTCACCCTAGGCTAATTTCGATATTCCGAATCCAAAAATGAAGTCCATTTTGAAAAATAAAATTTATAAAATTTCAAAAAGTGGTTATTACTATTCATAACGGCTAGTTTTAATAATATTTTAATAGCATATCGTTGTTTAGTGAAACTCGGTATTTCGTACGACGCACGCTATCGAGGAAGGTCGCGATTTCATGTAAAGCAAGCCAAGCATGTGTTGTGTAGAAAAAGATTCCTTTGATGATTTATATAACATAAAAGTCTCGGGTGTTACAACCATGGTACCAGTGTCAAATGAGGAGAAAGTGTTTAGGGTGTTCCACACATACCCTCTCTAAGTACATCCATAAGTGGTGAAGATGTACCAGGATATCCAATTACAGCACTGGGGGCCGGGAATGAAGAAAGAAGTAGTAGTGTTTGTTTCTTGGTTCTTCACTTTTCTGCCAGTTAAGGCTGAGCATAAGGTACCTGAATGCTTGGTTCAGTCTATGGAGTTCCCAAAGTGGAAGTAGGATGGGATATCCATGGACTTTGTGACATGACATCCACGTACATCTAGGGGTCATGACCTGATTCGGGTGATCATCCACTGACTCACCAAGTCGACCCACATCCTACCGATTAGAGAGTATGGTACAGAAGAGGGAAAGTGACACCTCTATGTGTAGGTGATTTTGAAGCTACATGGAGCAATCTCGATGATTATATCTGATCGTGAAGTGCATTTAACTTCCCAGCTATGGAAGGGGTTGTAGGAGTTTTTTGGGATGAATCTTCGTCTAAGCACCACCTTCCATCCTCAGACGGATGGTCTGACTAAGCGGACCATTCAGACCCTTGAGGATATGCTGCGTGCTTGTGTCCTCGACTTCGGTCACAGCTGAGAGGATCACTTTCATTTGGTTGAGTTTTCATACAACAACAGCTATCACTCCACCATAGGTATGGCACCATTCATGGCGTTCTACGAGAAACTTTTCATATCCCCTTTGTGTTGAACTAACCCAGGGGAGTCCACACTCATTGTACTAGAGATGGTACGAGCTACCACATGGAAGGTTTCGATCATCCAGGAGCAGATGAAGACTACATAGAGAAAGAATAAGTTTTATTTTGATAGGAGACATAGACCTCTAGAGTTCAAGGATGGAGACCACGTCTTTCTACGGGTCTAACCCCGACGAGGTCTACAGAGAATTGGAAGAGGAATAAAGTTATCTCCAAGATTCATCAGTACGTTTCTAGTACTCAACGATGTTGGAGACCTGGAATACCTCTTATCTCTTCCACATCAGTTACATTGGGTGCTTGATGTCTTCCACGTATCCCAGATAAAGAGATATGTGCACAACCCATCCCACATCATTGACCATGGAGATCTAATGTCGACGATGGGGTGACTTTTACGGAGGTTACAGTGGAGATTGGGGATTGAAAAGAGCATTTCCATCATGGGAGGTCGATACCTCTAGTGCACGTATGCTGGTAGCAAGGGAAACTCCATGTGAGCACATGGGAGTGGGAGGCTTAGATGCATTATCATTTCCCCCTTTTGTGTTCCTAGTTTTGTTCTATGGCTTATGGGGACGTAAAGCCCTGAAGTGGGGAGAATGTAAAGACCCGAAATTTCTATGTAAATATTTTTTTAAATATGTTGTAATTTTACAAGTTCATGAAAATTGACAGCGCATGATTCTGAGGCCCAGAGTGCCCAGAACGAATTTCTGATCTTTTTTTCAGGTACGGTCAATGAATGTACGAGCGGGTTTTTAGAACTTTTGAACAGGCGCTGCAAATTGATATCTGAGAACACCGTTGAACTCACAGCACCGGTATTCACATGAGGAGACTTTCACCTCGATGGAAGTTGGTCGAGGGGGAAATATAATTTTTGGGTTTTTTCGTGGAAATAATAAAATAATATAAACACTCCTTTTATTTTATTTTGTTGTAACCACCCTCCTGTAGATATTGTGGAGGTGGGGACCACATGATTTTTATTCTCAAATTTAAATGATCAGTGGTGGGGACCACTCGAGCCAGTAGAACCTCCTATGAGGTGTTATGGTGGTGGGGACCACATGAGGTTTGAAACCCTCAAATTTACGATTAAATATGGGGGTGCCTCTTCAACAGCTCTAACACATATTATGACATATATTGCCCTTTAATTAATTAATCCATATCAATTATTTAAATGTTTCAAATTGAAATTATTCCAAAAACAATTATTATAATGGCTATATCTTATTTTTGGTGGGTTGGGGGAAATTAATCGTTGGCAAAGGAAGGAGCCTTGGGAGAAAATCTCTCCAATGAAGAGCACCTATGAAGAACCAACGAACAAGCCCGGGATCGGAGATGTGTGGCGGGTGCGATGAATGCTAATATCTTTGACTTCCTCTAATGTGTGATTTCTTTATCTATGAAGAATCTATGTTCATACTTCCTTATCATACCAACTTCAACGATCAATCCAATGTAGCAGTTTATTTTTGTATGAATATTTTTCCCATGTTCTTCTCTTGAATTCTTTTTTCGTGATTGGGAATAAATCATTGCGGGAGGTTGTAAAGCTTGGAATTAATCTTCATGTTCTTGTTGAGCCATATTCTACAACCCTAACATGGAGGGTATGGGCCAAACAAATATTTCCCGACCCCTATGAAAATCTTGTGATGATTTGTGGTGTTGAACGCGACGAACGCGACGACATAATGACATTGGCCCGCGACCTTCGCACCCCCGCGGGACCCCCGCAGTCGGGCTGATCCAAGACACCCACGGCCACCACACCCCACAGCTCTGCCACCCGCGGTTACATCATGATGCCCACAGCTGCCACCGTCCAGGCCGAGCCGCTTCCACCGACGTGGCCGAGCCGCCCACGTCCCGTATAGCCGCCGGCCGAGCCACCCCGGCCGCATCGCCCGTGGCCTTTTGAGCCATCCAAACCGATTCTACCATGGACCTATGAGCCACCCCAGCTGTGCCGCCCGTGGCCCTACGAGCCGCCCATGCCGTGATGCCCACAGCCTCTCCGAGCCATCTCGGGTCGGGCTGAACCTACCCGAACCCCCGCAGCACCACCGCGGCTGAGCCGCCGTCTGCAGCTGAGCTATCCTGCGATCTCTGCCGCCCCGCGGTACCCACTACCATCGCGACCTACTAGGCCGCACCACGAGCCAGGCTTGACCAAGCGTGTTAGTTAGGGTCGACCCAAACCAGCTTGAACCAGGCCTGGTCAGGTCAGGTCAGTCAGACTGGGTTGGACCAGACCCAGACCTGATACGACTTATTTACTTTCTTTTGGCCATGACTTTAGCACCAAACATCTGTTTGATAAACCATCAACGACAATGGAAATATTGGAGTGAGACGGTTCATTTGAGTATATGCCCCTATATTTTTAGATTAACATGGGGAATGATCTTGTTGGATCAAGCATGAATCCAATAGGGCCCCCAGGACTAAAAGGCTAATAACTCTAAGACCGTGCGTCTGATTGGTGGGTCGGCTATTTCGTTGGGATCCCTATGACATGGCGAACCTTTGAGATATTTCCTTGTGGGACTTCATGGTATATGGATTATTGACCAGTAGCTCGTGGTGCGGATCCTCCTGGAGACGAACGAGCATAGTACGAGAACCCAACAGCTGGATGAGACTTGACAACTACTGACCTATTGGACTTGGAGTGACTTGACAGGCCCAGTGGGGAGCACCTTGGAATAACACAGATGACCCACATTGGGGAGTGGCTATATGTGATGCGGTAGACCCACGGTACTCAACAGGAGGGGTACATTAGTAGGCCATGGTGGGGAGCACATCTGTGTGACGCGGCAGACCCACGGTACTCGATAGGAGGAGTATCTCAACAAGTCATGAGGGGGAGCACCTCTGTGTGACACGGTAGACCGACGGTGGGGAGTTCCTCTGATTGACATGGTAGAACCATGGTACTTTATAGGATTAGTACCTTAGCAGTCCAAGGATAGTGGCAAGAGCCTCTGTGTGACGCGGCAAGCCCACTATACTCGATTGAGGAGGGGGTCTCCATCAACCAAGGTTTTTGATTATGTGTCCTGGGATGTTACTTGTTAATACCCCTAGATTAAATCCTAGTGTGAGCTGAGTGAGTATCTCTGTGATTTACTCATTTTTTAAATGGATTACTTGATAACATAGGTATATGTTTGGGCATATACCTATGGAGGGTTAATTATTGATTTCATACATTGTGGATTATCCTAGGTGGATTTTTGAGACCTTGAGGGTCTTAGGGTCCCTATGGAGTATTGTTATACTCACCACTGTATGAGTTATTCCCACACCTTGTTGTGTTGGATGAAAATGATGGACAAATCTGACTTAGTCTTAGAGTACCAGGACAGGACGGTGCGCGAAGGTGGACCATACGACATGTCAGTAAGTAGAGGAGACAGGTGGACAAGGAATGCTGAGGAGGAAATTTGTACCTACCCTTAAGGTAAGAAACTCAAAGGATGATCTAGTATATGTCTTTTCTCTTTCTTCGGTTGTTTTTTATTTCAGTTGTACATGCATCCTTATAGACATTCTTGTATTCTGGCCCCCTTTTTTTCTTTCATCACTATGTTTTCTATATAGTTGACTTGTGTTCGTATCTTTCTATGTGATTGGTTGTGTGTGAATACAGGTTATAAATCCAATGCCTTCCCAGTTTTAGGGAATATGCCTTTCAGTGCAAGTCACCAGCCCCTAGCCTATGGAAGGAAATCATGGGGTAGTCACAGCATGAGCCCCGAGGAATGGGTCATGGAAATAGTGTTTCATGTATCAGACGCCAAGTTAGTGTTTCATATAATGTACACGAAGTCGATGCATCATGTAACATATTCTAAGTCAATTCAATGTGAAAGGAATTTTTGACTTAGTGCATTAAGGGATATAAATGAACATTTAAATTATTTCGAAAAGAACATACTAATAGAAAATCAAGGTGTTATAATGGGTATCATATTATATATAATAAAACTATTATCTAAATAAGAAAATAGTGAATAAAAAATCAAAACATGATCAAATATTAGAGCAATCATTACCTAAACAATAACATTAACATGGAATCACTATTAAATAGGCAATATAAAGTCATAATAAGATCATATATGGTTATATATATATGAATACAGCCTTATATTAGGTGTATAATAAAATTATATTTTGTATACATGAGGTTTGAATTAGTAAAATTTAAGTAAAGACATAAAGTAAGGTATTTTTTTCAAACATTTATTTTCAATGAGAAAGAATACATATTCACTACATATTTCTTGTTTGTGGTGTGTATAATAACAATATATGTATTTTATGATTTATATAATGAGAAATATTTGGATTTACAAATCTATTTTATGATCTACCTTTAATGGAGTTTATAGATCAAGAGTTAACAATTGGTAAGGGAATTCTTTTTCAATTTTCCGTCTTTCATATGCATTTTATGATATTCCCCAATATTATTTTATGAGGTGTATATAATTCCCATCATATATGTTATTTAATAAATATCCTTACATTAATTATGTTGTACACGTCATGTAATTTTATTCTATCATGAGTATTATAATTTAATTTTACTAAAGTTGTAACAGTTTATTGCTATAATCTCATAATTTATCAATATTGTCACTAATTTTGCTTCCATTGTTGAAATATTATTATCCATATCTCAAACATTAGAAAGAATTTTATTTCCCTATAGTTACTAATAATATTGTAATTTAGTTGTTCCATTTATCAAATCGTTGGTACATATGATAAATAAGAAACAATTTTTTGTGAAAATTTATCTCTATTTATCTCTTTGGTCCAAAATAGTTATAATCCAAACCCATGTTTTCTGAAAAATGTTTTAAAAATATATAATTTGATATTTAAACTCATTTTAATGAAACGGTTCTTTATAATGTTTTCTGTTTAAAAACAATACATAAATTACATTCAAATATTCAATTGTATGTTTTGAAATCTATTTTCAAAAAAAATATGTTTTCAAAATGTTTTATGTATTACAAATATATTTCTGAAGACGATATAATATTTTTATTAAAAACTATTACAACTACTCTTTAAAAATACTTCTCCATCTAAGATGAAATCCTTTGATATAGTTCTATTTTATAGGGGGTATATTCTAATGATCTCATTCATATTCTCTTTGATGATGATTTATGTATTGATTACATGATTATTATGGATCCCAATTAATTTCCACTAGTAAATCATATTTCCAATAGATTTTTAGGAAAACAATTACTCTACATGGTTTACTCATGTTTCAATTTTACTAATATGAATCCCATTTCTATATTATAGGTTACTATGGTTATGAATGAATAATTATTTTATGATTTTTTATGATATTCAAGAACTTTGTACTTTATTCATGTGTAGGATAATAGAAATTTATTAAATATTGGGGTGGACTAGATATCATTGGGTAATCACATTATACATTATATAATGGGGTGTACCAGATAACATTGGGTAATCCAGTCACAGATTACATGATGGGGTGGCCTAGATAGCACCTGGTAAGCCCCATATAGTTTATTTGATGGGGTGACCCAAATAGATATCCAATTAATTGGGTAATGATTTATATCTAATGTGATAAAATGGGTAACAAGTCGATGGTCTTGATCTAAAATGGTAAATAAATGTGTTCAGACCCATAATGGGAAACATGTGTGTCTTGATCCACTACGGGAAACAAGTGTGTCTTGATCTATAATGTCTATGGTCTTGGTAGTTAACCTTGACACATGAAATGGTTTTATATATATATAATCGTGTAACTATTTTCATATATGAACCTATGGTTCTTAATTTATTTATGATAATTAATGACCCTTTTTATTAAATCATTATGAACTATTAATATTTAATCAGTGAATCATATTTATGATCTATGAATAGTTATATATGAACATTTTATGTTATCCTCATGATAACATAACCTTATTCTTGTATTATTATTTTATATTATCATAGAATGATATCTCTTGTGGTTACCCATACTGAGAATCAAGGCTCAACATTTATTATTTTTCCATTCCCTTGTTTATAAATATTTTTTTAGTAGGTGAATTAAAGGGAAGGATATTTATGGGAGGTAATGAAGATTCTCCACAAAATAAATATATTGTATTAAATATTTCCAAATTCACTAAACTATTATAGATCATAGGCATGTCTTTGTATAATTTAATTAATTTTCATCAAAAAATATGTATTTTCTATGTATGATTGCCTCTATCTCACTATAGAAGGTATCAAAGGAAATGATTAATCATCATTTTGAGACTAAGATTTAAAACACATTAGTTGGATCCCTTGGAATATTTATAATGATATTTCTGTGGATGTCTCTTTGTATAAGTCTAAGGATGAGTCAATTTTTTGGAAATTATCCTAGATTCTTGCTAAAGGATAGAGTGAGTTATTTGTATTCAATTACATCCACGTCTAGATACTCTAACTGAATTTTTATCTCATACTAATATACCAAGGAGTAATAACTCCAAAACACATTATTTATCTAGACTTTATCAGGTAATGGTGCATTAATATATTTAAATTTCCACACATAGTTTGACAATCCTGAGGTACATTATTTTTAAATTAAAAAACTATTTATGAACCATCATGATGGAATCAAATAAATGATGATTATCAATATCCTTTTATAAAATTAAGGTGGAATTTTTAAAATAATAATTTTTAATGATTTGGACATTGTATATAATATTTTTCAAGATTATGATGTTCCCCAATATGATTAGTATTTTTCACAGTATTTTTTGTTTTATTCAATGGTTGAAACATGAATGAATCAATATAATTCAGAATGACATGTAAAATGTGTTTATTTTACTCATATTAAATCAAACCATATTGTTGATGGAATGAAAAATCATGTTGATGTTCTCAAAAAACTTTATATATATATGAATCATGTTAAAAATACATAAGGAAAAATGAGGGTAAATGTTCTATTGAGTCCATCATGAGGAAATGTACATCTTTTTTTAGTGGTTCCACTAATTTACTAGTTGGTGAGAAATGGATCTATACCCCTGAAAAAATATTTTCAACTATTTCGTGTTCAAATCAAGAAAATGATATTTTGGATTCTTACCATTTGGATGGTGATGTAGGTTAGTGGTGGCCTCATTTTGATAACACGAGGGAATAAAAAAAATTGAATCTATGGAATGGTTATAGTTTAAAAGGATATTTTTGAGTAATTACATTTCTTATATTATAAAAAAGGATAGATAAGATGTTCATTGATCTTAAGCAAAAGGATGATGAATCTATTTTTACCTTTGAATATATTTTATAGAAATTTATAAGTAGGCATCTGGTTTGATCATCATCCTTGAAATCTAAATATATAATTTTTTTGGTGTCTAGAAACTATATCTTATAAAGCCTTAGTTATAAAAAAATTCTATCCATGAATATGACATTCAATGGGAATTGAAGATAGAAATAGAAATTGGATATTACCACCATTTATATAATTTTTATACTAAATGGGAAGAACATTATAGGAGACATTGTAGTTTTTTAGTGAATTAATAATATCGTTTTCCTTGTTTAAAATGGCACTAAACTATTATGGCCCATAAACATGTGTTGGATAATGTAAATATTATTCACCTAAAAAGATGTAATATCCTTGTTTTAAAAATCATTTCTCTATATTACCCGTAGTAGAATTTTTTATAGTGCCAAATTTTATGTTTATTATTTGAACGGGATTCCATTGGTAGAAATCCACATACTTTATTTAATTTTAAAATACATTTAGCATGTCTTAGGTATATAAGAATGCTTAATCATAGTAAAAATTTATTAAATATGCATGATTTGTTTGACATGGATTATCGTATGTATTGAATAACATATGAATATAACATAAAAAGTGGGAGAATACCAGAATAATTAGATTTAAATTAAAAATTATAATGTGTTGGATGTGTGAATAATAATTTCTAAACATATATAAGGAACACTTTCATCAACATTATAATGGTTTAAGAAGATGATATATTGAATGGGGTGGGAAATAATCTATCATTGACAATTTATCAAATGGATTATAATACCATGTAATAAAAATAATATTGGTATAAAAAATATTTTTAAATGATATTATTGAAATGGAATTTTAACTTAAAATGAAACAGGATTATTGAGGAACTTTACTCCGGTATAATAATGACATTATAAATGGATAAAATTATATTAGATCAGTAATATATCCTTAAAAATATATCAAAATTTAGATAAAAACATATAATTTTAGTCATGAAATTATATAAAAAATAATTAAAATGATATCATAAAAAAGGATTGAAATTAAAACTGAAAGAGGAGTATAAGTGATACTTACCTTGTTATGTAGATTCATTAAGATTAAGAGGTGATCCACAAAACCATTGAAAATCCTTGGGAGGCTATATAGAGATAATATTCTATGAACCTCATGGAAAATGGATTCTCATTGGATAGAAATGGGGTAATTTGTGGGTATTTGTATATAAATTTGGAGAATTGTTTGTCAATTTCTGAACATGTGTTTTAGACTCGATGTATTAAAAAATAAAAAAATGGACATACCAAGGAATTAAGACATGGTTTCTAGAATGGGGAAGTTTTTTTAGGAATATTAAATGATTATTATCACAACACCATTTATAATATATTTTTATTTAAAAAATAATCCTTTTTATAATTTATTTTTTGAAAACTGAATATAAAGTTTCCCTTTTGGATGATTTATTACTGATATATAAAAAATGGTATGACAATAAACATTATTAATTTTGTGAAAAAATATATTTCTTTCCTAGAAATTATTTTATAGCATTCATTAAATCACTTTTAGTTCACTTTTATTTACTAAACATAACATATATTCCTACTATATTTAGTTTTTAACCAATAATATGATTGTCTCAGAAAATTATTATTATTTCAATGGATATTTTTTAGGTTATCATTTATAAAATGAAGGCCTTTTTATAAAGTAAAATCATAAAATTTTGGAATTTAACTTTTAAATAAAATCAAATAACACATTGGAAACCAATTTATCTAGAATAAAAAATATTAATTTAAATATGAGTGATTACATTTATATTAGATATTATCAATAATTTATTACATGTATGGTAAATAGTCATTTATATATTTAAGAAATATAAATTTTAATAATTTATTATTCTTAATAAGTTGAATTTAAATTTGAAATACATTAATGAGAAAATATGTTTAGTCCAACAAACTATATACATAATGACTCCAATTTTCTTCCAATGGTCATTTTAATTGTCTAAAATAACTACATTTTTAAAGAATTATAAATATTTTTAGATAGTAAGAAACTAAGCATTATATAAATCACATTCTCAAATAAAAATAATAAATATTTTATAATTTTTTTATTATAAACCATAAAACATAATATTTTAAAGGGATATTTTTTAATAATAAATTATAGACATAGAATGTGATAAAACCCATTTAGAAATTAAATTATAAGTAATGAAATTGAAAATTACTGATAAAGTGTTAGTTTAGTAGTCAGGTCTCAGTCTGGTACACGGCCTCCGTACTCTGCACGCTCGTCTTTGGGAGGGTTCGCCCCACGAGCTATAGGTCCATACTCCAAGTATCTCAATGTCCCACGAAGAAGTATCTCAATGGATCGCCTCATCATAGGGGTCTCAACACAACAGATGGCTCGTCAATCGTACGTCCGATCTGTGAGTTATTAGCCTTTTTGTCCCAGGGGCCCGGTTTGTTTCGTGTGCGAACCAATCTGGACGAATCTCAACTGTACCCCGAACTCTCATAGGGTATCCTTATAGGGATCTTTTCTCAACGTGATCACCAACTCCACTGACGGTTCGTCAAACGGGTGTCCTGTCTGAAAGATATCAGCTCTTCCGTTCCAGGGGCCCAGTTGGATTTCGGGTACAATCCAACCCGGCCACTATCCAAATGCATCCAAAACGTGGGTGAAGTATTCCAAAAGTTTTGTCTCATCAAGAGGAATTCAACGAAAGAGACGGCGCGTCAATCAGACGTTCAGTCTGTGAGTTATTGCCTTTTTCATTCCAGGGGCCCGGTTGGTTTCGTGGATGAACTAACCCGAACGCACTCCGCCGACATCTAAATCTCAAGCGGAGTAATCCAAAAGATCCGTCTCACCTAGAGGAATCCATCAAAGTCGATGGCACGTCAATCAGACGTCCAGAGCTCAAGATATAAGCGTTTCCGCTCCGAGGGCCCGGTTGGTTTCGTATCCGAACCAACCCGGCTGAACCCAAAGTATTCTGAAACCTTAAGTGCGATATACTGAAATGACCATCTCATTCCAAGGATCTCTACGCAACTGACAGGGCGTCGATCGGAGGTCCGTAGCCTAAGATATGGGAAAAAGACCAAAGAGGGTCCGAAAACTGGGGGTCCGGGCCCGGACCGACCCGGCCCGTCTCCCTGGGTTGGCCCGAACCGGGTCGACCAGACCCGGCCGGGCCTGGCCCGGCGCGGCCCGGCCTGGCTGACTCGGTTATGTCTATCCGGCCAGCAGTGGCTCGGCCTGTGCGGCCGAGCGGAAGCCACGGGCGAGGTGCGCGGCTCCCCCCCCCTCGCCGCGAATTGAAGCCAGTGGCGCACCGCCGCCGCTAGCCATCCGGTGGCGCGCCGCCCCCGCCTTCCGCGGACCACCGAACGCGCTCTGGTGGTCCGTTTCTCCTACCGTATTCACCAACGGTCCTCCCAGGACCCAACCTTCACTACTAAGGGATTCAAACGCCATAGCGGCCTGCTTCATCGTCGTCCGTCGATCCACACATCGATAAACAAGCTGCGGAGGGATTTCAGGCCATGTTTGTTCGGCCCGCGTCCTCCGCGTTAGGTGTTATCAATTGGAAGATAATAAATACATGATTTAAATCATTGAAGAGTGTATAATTTATCCAAAATAAATTATACGAACACCTTGAAATCAAATACCCATGCACGAGAGTTTAAAATTTGAATGCGCAGCGTGACGATGTCGCACATTCTTGCCGCTCGATCCCGCGCGACGTGATGATGTCGTGCATTCTTGTCGCTCGATCCCGCGTGGTGCCGTCGCACCTCGTCAATTTCATTCGATTCGCAACAACAAGAAAAAAATAAGGGAGGGGGACGACCGTGTTTTTGCAGTCCAACCTCCTCCTTTAACTGATATCATGCGGTCCAAATATCGTGGATAAAAGATAGAAGAGAAACACGTAAGGAAAATCACGTAAACCCCCTACCTCGGTTTCAAGAGTGGAGTCACGGAAAGAGGATTTGATGATGACGTCGGGGTGCGTCTGAGGAGGAAGCGGCATCTCCTCACGTGTTGCGGTGAAGTGGAAGGAAGGCACGTCGTCGTTCTTCATGGAAGTATGGTGTTCTTCGTCGGACACCGATTCGTTCTTCACGTTCTTGGTTGATGAAGAAGATGTTCTTAAAGCCTCCCAAATCCTCCCAAGCAACAAAGGAACTAACCCAAAATAAATTAAGCCACACTTAATTTATTAACTGAACCCGGCTTTTGAAATTCAAGTGTTTGAATTTCAAAAACACACATTAAACTCACTACATTAATGTCATATGTTATTAACTTAAGTTAACAATATTAATGGTTAGTTTAGGGGGTTAGAGGATATGAAGGGGTGGGGTTCATGTGGGACCCACCACCCTCATAACCTCCCAAGGGAGGGTGGGTAGTTACCCAACTTCCATCCAAAGGATTAAACACTTATAGTAAAATAAAAATTGTTGTTAAATTTTTATTTTTAACTTCCAAAATTTTTATCAACTTCTCTCGAGTAAATGCAACTCTGAAATTGGCATTCCTAAGCAATTACCGGCGCTACGGTTCCATCGGTGCCCTCAGAATTTGATTGCGAGCACTAGTTCAAAAGATATGAATTCTCACTCGTTCGTTCACTGAACGTACCCGAGCCAAACTTCGGAAAATGATTCTGGGCACACCGGGCCTCGAAATCAGGCTCCGTCCTAAACTGTGTTCTTCTAAAATCCCAAAGAAAATTTAGAAAAAATTTCCCTTGAAATTTCTGGGTCTTTACATTTCTCCCACCTCAGGACTTTACGTCCTCGTAAAGCTTTAACACAAACTAGGGTAACAAAAGCAGTACAAAGCATGCATCTGAGCCTTCCACTCCCATCTGCTCACCTAAAGGTTCCTGTACTGCCAGTGAAAGCGCACCCGAGGAATCGTCCATTCTCATAGGATATGCTCTTGTCGATCCTCGATTCCCACTGGTTCCTCCGTGAAAGTCACTCCATTGCGAAAGTCCAGCTCACCATGGTTGATGATATGAGAAGGGTCGAACACGTATCTCCTCAGTTGAGAGACGTGGAAGTCGTCATGAACTTGGTGCAACTGAGGTGGATGGGTTAAGCGATAAACCACCTCGCCTACCCAGTTGAGGACCTAGAAAGGTCCGTTGAACCTCAGAGATAACCTGGCGCCTTGGCCACATCACTGTAAACCTCGTCGAGGTGAGACCCGTATAAGGACGTGATCGTTATCCTCGAACTCTAGAGGTCTCCAACTTCTGTTAGAATTGAAACTCAAACGACTGCTTCCACGAGGGTATGGTTGACCGACTCAAGAGTGATCTGTCACACCCTCCTGTGAAAGATTTTATCCTGTGCTGCCTGGGGTTTCCTTTTCGCCAGCCAAGGAAAACTCATCCCGACGTCGAAGTTAAACAACAACCTTTTAGCATAATACAGCCAATTCGTGTATTAACTGTGGATCCAATCCATTCTCAGACCAACGTCGTAAGGCCTCAAACCTGCCACCAAGAGATTCCAACTGAAACTCTCGCCTCGAGGGTCTGACCACACTGTCGGCATAAGTGTGATTATTGAGTCTCTTCCTAAGGTATCTCCAGACGTGAGGGTCAAGTCCATGGCTTACCGGAAACTCTAGGTCTGGAACAAGATTTGTGAAAGCAAGAAATGATTCATATCGACGTCCGTTACTACAACAGCTAGTAGTGGACGCAGACTGTCCCTTGAATCATTTCTAGATCCATTGGGTCACACTCCTTGACCGCATGCAGCTGCAATCTACCTCCACCCTCCAGCTCCCTCAGCCTAGCGGGGATAATTAAGGCGGGTGGTTGTAGCATGTTAAGAAGTACACCACCTCATGCTGCTCTCCTAGCTCTGCCTCCACGTCTTCTTCTTCACAGACTCATCTCTCCTTTAAGCTTCCTCTTATGGAAACATTTAACATTCCCGAGTCTCCAAGACTGGTGCCAGTTTCCTGTTTCTTACTGCACTGTGCAGTCTTCATCCTCTCCTGGATGATCTACACCTTCTTTGCTTACGATCTAAAAGAGCTGCTAAAATTTATCCTTTGCCGAAAAGAGAAACTCTGTCTCATCCCCTAGATGAACCACGTCCATTGCCTAATACAGTTAATCCTGACATGAATGACGCATTCATTCCATGGATGACGTCATAATGCCTCGACATAACTACTAAGAGATCCAACTATCACTCTCACCTCTAACAGTCGAGTCACACTATCCGCATCATTGTGAGGTCCCTGGATCTCCTCTAGTAGAAATCTTGAAAGTGAGGGTCAAGTCAACAGTTTTAACTGGGACCACTCAGTATCAACTAAACAAAAGGACATGAAAGCAAACAATGATAAGTGTCTTTTTATTATTGCAGCACATAGTACAATGAC
Organism: Viscum album; assembly: GCA_963277665.1. Taxonomy (NCBI): domain Eukaryota; kingdom Viridiplantae; phylum Streptophyta; class Magnoliopsida; order Santalales; family Viscaceae; genus Viscum; species Viscum album. The sequence continues at coordinate 940,194,493 of OY728153.1, forward strand.
ACAAATACAACAGCAACATGGAACTAGAAGTACAAGGGACGTATCCACTAGTTCTGATCCTGTCTACCTGCTCCCGAAGCTCTACTGCCTTGTCCACTGCTCAGCTGTTGCTCAAGCACCCGCCACTACTTCTACCTCGGTGGCTCCTCCAAAGCCCGCGGATTAGCTGTATGAGGAGTCGGATAGTCAGGTTCTAGGTGACCCTTCCTGCCATAGGAGTAACACTATCCGTTTCTCACACACCTGGATCTGACCCCACCCCTGGTTCCCCGCACCACCGATCCTAAAACCCAAGATCGCCCAACTGCTGGTCTGGTCCTCCTGGACCTCTGCATCATCTGTCTACTGCCCACAGATGACTCGACTACTGATCGAAAACCTTGCGGAAAAGTCAGAATCTCCTGTACACGCTCGGGGTGTAGAGCTACTGGGACAGACTCAACCGTGAAGAAGGTCTCGAAGTCTTCCCATGCGAAGGTCATCCCTTCGCAAAACTGGAACAAGTGGCTCTACCACCTGCCTGCTGCTGCCTGAAAAAGGCTGGTAGCAAAGATCACCATGAAGTCTATAGGCATTCCCAGTAGCCTGAAGACTCTCACCACTGCCTCCAGTCAATCCTTAGCCTCCTGCGGGTTTGTCTCTCCCCGAATCCTGGGTGGCCTCTGGCGCTGGAACTCGTGCAGCGCTCTCAAGTGGCGTGAATTGCCTACTGCTAGGGCTGGTGGCATCGGTGTCCCAATGTATGGTAGTATAGCTGGTGCCTCCGCTGGTGCCTCAACTACAGGAGGGCCCTGTACCAAAGCCTCGTCGCTCGGAAGGCTATCAGTACGCACATCCCTCTGGGCTCTAGCTGATCGTCTGTGAAAAGGAATCCTGAAAGAAACAACGTGACATGGTCAAATGATTATACTAGGTGATCTAACCTGGTTTGAGATGATATTTAAATAAAACTTCTGGAAACACACACACAATCAGTGTTTTTGTTCACAAAGTAGGAATTCAGTTGTCAGGATCCTGGTGTATGGATACATCGGCCACCCACACCAACACTGGACTCCCTGAACTAAAGACCACACTCGGTACCCTTAACACTATTGCTTCACAGAAAGAATATATCAGAGTTATAAGTTCTGCGGTAGAACTGACTGCCTCTAATACCAATTTGTCACAACCCGTCCACGGGGCCCATGCCGTGACTACCCCAAGACCGCCTTCCATAGGACAGGGGCTGGCGACTAGAACCAAAGTCGTAAATCCTGATAACTAGGAAGGCATTGGCTTTATAAAATTAAACAAAACACTACAGAGTACAAGAGGAAGTAAAACACTAAGTACAAGGAGATGTGCTGAAAAGTAAATGGGCCAGAATACAAACCCAAATGAAAGTACAACTACAACTGAACAAAGTACAACAGGAGAAGACAATAGGTCCAAGAAAGGAAGCAGCTCCTGGGTCATCCTCCTCGGATCCTACCTGAAGGGTAGGTACAGATGGCACATCTCCTGGATCATCCACCACGAATCCTACCTGAAGGGTAGGTACAGATATCCTCCACAACACCCTCGCTCGTCAACCTCCTATGTGTGTCGTCTCGCCATGAATTCCACCTCCAGATACTGACTCGTCGAGTAGTCCACCTCGGAGTACTGACTCGTCGTGTAGTCCACCTCCGGGTACCGTCCAGTCCTCGAACACTCGGCCTCCGTCAGCACTACTCGTCGTCTACAACTAACACAACGAGGTGTGGGCGTAGCCCGTGTAGGGGTGAGTATAATGATACTCAGTAGGGACCCAGAGACCCTCATGGTCTCACTAAAACCAACAAGGATAACCACAAAGAAGATCTCAACAGATAACCTATACTTAGGTATATGCCCATTCATATACCTAAGTTTTCAAGTAACGCATCTCAATCATGAGGAGAACACCAAGATCATGAAATCAACGGATAACCTCTACCCAGGTATATGCCCATACATATACCTAAGTTATCAAGTGACCCATCTCATTCAAGAGGTAAACACAAAGGTCAAAAGTCTCAGCTCAAAACATGATTTTCATTATCGAAACCCTAACTGCTGAAGAGCCCCGTCTCTGGAGTGTACAGTGGTCCTGTCACGACTCCGAGGTACTGCTCACTAACCTATGACTGCTGAGGTACTACTCCTGTCGAGTACCGCGGTTCAGCCACCCAAACACAGTACTGCTTCTCACCGGGGTATGTCACCCAAACACAGTAGTGCACACCCCCTAGTAGCCTACTGAGGTACTCTCCGGACGAGTACCGCGGGTTTTCACTATCACATAGGTAGTGATCCGTCCACCATGGGTCTTCACCTCAAAAAGTAGTGCTCTGTCCACTGGGCTAGTCGACTCACTCCAAGTCGAGTCGGTCAAGCACTCGTCAGGTCTCAGTTGGCTACACGGTCTCCATACTCCGCACGCTCGTCTCTGGGAGGTTCTGCTCCACGAGCTACTGGTCGATACTCCAATTATCTAAAAGTTCCACAAAGAAGTATCTCAATGAACCGCCTCGTCATAGGGGTCTGAACACAACAGACGGCCCGTCAAACGGATGTCCGGTCTGTGAGTTATTAGCATTTTCGTCCTAGGGCCCCGGTTGGATTCGTGTGCGAACCAATCCGTCTGTATCTCAACTTTACCCCAAACTCTCATAGGGTATACTCATAGGGACCGTTTTACAATGTCATCACCAACAATGCTGACGGTTCGTCAAAAGGACGTCCAGTCTGAAAGATATCATCTTTTCCATTCCAGGGGCCCAGTTGGATTTCGGGTACAATCCAACCCATCCACTATCCAACTGCATCCAAAAGTCAGGTGAAGTATTCCAAAAGTTTCGCCTCATCATGAGGAATTCAACAAAACAGACGGTGTGTCAACTGGATGTCCGGTCTGTGATTTATTGGCTTTTTCGTTCCAGGGGCCCGGTTGGTTTCGTGAGCGAACCAACCCGACCGCACTCCGCCGGCATCCAAATATTTAGCGGAGTAATCCAAAAGATCTCTCTCACCTAGAGGAATACATCAAGTCGACAGCATGTCAATCGAACGTTCGGAGCTCAAGATATAAGCATTTCTGCTCCGAGGGCCCGGTTGGTTTCATATCTGAACCAACCCGGCCGAACCCAAAGTATTTCGAAACCTTGAGTGCAATATACCGAAACGTCCGACTCGTACCAAGGATCGCTACGCAACTTACGGTGCATCGATCGATGGTATGTAGCCCATTATATGGGCAAAAGTCCAAAGAGGGTCCGAAAACGGGGTGTCTCGGCCCGGACCGACTCGGCCCGACCCCCCCTGGGTCAGCCCCAACCGGGTCGACCCGACCCGGGTCCGACCCGGCTGGGCCAGGCCCGGCCCAGCACGGCCCGGCCTGACCGGCCAGCCGCGGCTTGGCCAGTGCGGCCGAGCGGAAGCCACAGACGGGGTGCACGGCTCCCCCCCCTCGCCGCAAATTGAAGACCGCGGCGAACCGCCGCCGCCAGCCTTCCGGCGGCGCGCCGCCCCCGCCATCCGTGGACCACCGGACGCGCTTCGGTGGTCTGTTTCTCCTGACGTCTTCACCAATGGTCCTACTGGGACCCGACCTTCACTGCGAAGGGATTCAAACTCCATAGCGGCCTGCTTCATCTTCGTCCGTCGATCCGCACATCGATAAACAAGCTGAGGAGGGTTTTCGGGCCGTGTTTGTTCGGCCAACGTCCTCCACGTTAGGTGTTATCAATTGGAAAATAATAAACACATGATTTAAATCATTGACGGGTGTATAATTTATCCAAAATAAATTATACGAACACCTTGAAATCAAATACCCATGCACGAGAGTTTAGAATTTGAATGCGCGGCGTGATGATGTCGTGCATTCTTGACGCTCGATCCCACGCAGTGCCGCCTCACCGCGTCAATTTCATTCGATCCGCAACAACAAGAAAAACAATAAGGGACGGGGACGACCGTGTTTGTGTGGTCCGACCTCCTCCGTTAACTGATATCATGCGGTTCAAATATCACGGATAAAAGATGGAAGAGAAACACGTAAGGAAAATCACGTAAACCCCCTACCTCGGTTTCAAGAGCGGAGTCACGGAAAGAGGATTTTAAGATGACGTCGGGGTGCGTCTGAGGAGGAAGCAGCGTCTCCTCACGTGTTGCGGTGAAGAGGAAGGAAGGCACGTCGTTGTTCTTCATAGAAGGATGGTGTTCTTCGTCGGAGACCGATTCGTTCTTCACGTTCTTCGTCGATGAAGAAGATGTTCTTCAAGCCTCCCAAATCCTCCCAAGAGACAAAGGAACTAACCCAAAATAAATTAAGCCACACTTAATTTATTAACTCAACATGGCTTTTGAAATTCAAGTGTTTGAATTTCAAAAACTCACATTAAACTCACTATATTAATGTCATAAGTTATTAACTTATGTTCACAATATTAATGGTGAGTTGAGGGGGTTAGAGGATATGAAGGGGTGGGGTTCGTGTGGACCCCACCACCCTCATAACCTCCCAAGGGAGGTTGGGTAGTTACCCAACTTCCATCAAACGGATTAAACAATTAGAGTAAAATAAAAATTGTTGTTAAATTTTTATTTTTAACTTCCACAATTTTTATAAACTTCTCTCGAGTAAACGCATCTCCGGAAGTGGCGTTCCTAAGAAATTACCAGTGCTACGGTTCCATCGGTGCCCTCAGAATTCGATTCTGAGCACCGATTCAAAAGATGGTAATTCCCTCTCGTCCGTTCACTGAACGTACCCGAGCCAAACTTCGGAAAATGATTCTGGGCACACCGGGCCTCGGAATCAGGCGCCGTCAGAAACTGCATTTTTTTAAAATCCCAAAGAAAATTTAGAAAACACTTCCCTTGAAATTTACTGTTCATTACATTTGTGAACCTAATGTTGTGGTGGTAGGTACTTTTATTATATAATCAAATTTATCTAATGATTTATTTGATTATATATGTGATCACACTTTTATATCTTTTAATTTTAAAAGTAATATAATATATTTCCCTAGAACCATATGATTGGAGTTTTCAATCAAGTTTCATATTGAAAATCTCATCAAAACAAAGATTTGTGAGTTAGTTCCCTTTATGACTCATTAATTTGTCCTATTTTATGAGTTAATTATTCTACATATGGTTCATTTTTATATAATAAAATTTATATAAATTATTTCTATATATGGTGTAAAAAATCATTTAAAAGAGAATGAAGTTTCAATTCGTGAGGAAGATATGGAATTCGATATCATTATATGGGAGATTTCATCACATGATTCATGTTAAGGTGGACCTCCAAAATATATTCTAAATTATTTTCATAGGGAAGAAAAGTATTCATAAATTAGATATAGAAAATTTAATATTTAGATTGTGTATATATGTATTGCACAGAAATACATTATCATATTTCCTAAGGAATTGCCTAGACATCCTCCTGGTCATGAAGTTGAGCCTTATATTGATTTAATCCCTAAAAAAATTCCAATATCTATGAATATCTATAGAGTGGCCTTTATTGAACATTTGGACTTAATGAAATAGATATAAGAGTTGTTTGATATGTTAATCATATACTGTAGGGTTTCACATTGGGTGGCCCAAGTTATTTTCATTGAGAAAAATGATAGACCTATGATGTTGTTCATTGATTATAGGGAAATCATTGTGATTCAATTTAATAACAATTATCATATACCATAAATCAGTGACTAATTCGATAAAATTAATATAGCAAAATAATTTTCAATAATTGACCATTATTTGATGTGTCTTTATTTTTATTTAGTAAAGGAGTATATTCTGAATGCGTTAATTCATATATGTTATGTTCATTATGGGTTTACAGTAATGTAATTTTAATCCAACAATGCACTATCTATCTTCATGGAAATAATTAATAGATCCTTAATGTAATATTTTGATAATATTATTGTGGATTTTATTGATGATATATTAGTAAAATTTAAGGGTTATAGGGACGATGAGTATCACTTGAGGATAATTCTTGAGTATTTTAGACAAAATTGATATAGAAAAAATTTAGAAAGTGTGAATTATATATTCATAATATAAATTATCTTGTAAATATTGTCTCTATTTATGAAATATTAGTTAATATTTTGAGGAACATTTATTCCAAGAATGCCATATACTGAAAAAAAACTAAGGTATGCAGTTTCATTGAATTGGAAAGTTACTATTGAATATTTGCTCAAAATTTTACATATTTGGATAACCCATTAACCATGATTACTAATTGAGGGGAAATTTTAAGTAAAAAGGTATTTGAAGAATGTTAGGATGAATTGAAGTTGATATTAGGGAATACTACAATTTTGACTCTACAATTATTAAATGATGGGTTGGTGATAAATAGGGTTTCATCAAAGAACGAACTTGGTTGTGTCCTTATGTTGGGTGAATATTTATTTCTTATGAAACATGGTATTTAAGTATTCAATAGAGAAACTATCCAACCCATGATATTCGGTGAGAATGCATAATCATTTGGCTGAAGATATAGAGATATTGTCTCTATGGTGGAAATATGTGATATATAAATGGATTACAATAGATTAAAATACATATTTTCATAGAAACATCTCAATATGAGGAAATAGAATGGTTTGAGGTGCTCAATGAATATTATTGCACAATACACTACCATAGAGGGATGTAAAATAAGGAAGGGGATGGCTTGATCTGGGAAGATCATGGAGTCCTAACCAAAATGTGGATTGATAAGGATCATATGTTCATGGATTTAGAAAAGTTTGATATGGAAACCATTGAAGAAGGGGACACATCACATGATTTTTAGATAATTCCTAATACAAATTTTTTAAAAAATATAAAAATCAACCGAGCCAATGGATGTAATTTTTATATGAACCTCAAATCTATGAATGATGGAAAATTTAATGACTTCGTATGTGATGATGGTTTTCTAAAATTTGAAAAGGGGTTATGTTTTATATATATACCTATGAAAAAATGTAATTTTTGATAATTCTAAAGACAAGAATTTATCTATACACTATGGAATGAAATCAATGAATAAATATTTAGAGGAACACTTTTGGTGGTATTACATGAAGTAGGAAATTTCAATATATGTTTCATAATTTTTGTATGTCTATATGTGATGGCTGATAGATACAACCCTAATGATGTTTTGAAACCTCAAACTATTCCAACATGGAAATTACATGACATTATTGTGCACAATGTCATTGGATTGTGAAAGACTCGTATGAGGAGTGATTGAATATGGGTTATTATTGGCCTCCTTATAAAATCTATGCACTTCAATTATATAATAGAATATTTACATATTAATATAAATGAATGAATCTATATAAATAGGTTTTTAACAATTCATGTCACCTCTAATTCCATTGTGTATCATTATGATCCAGGAATTATATATAAATTATGGAAGAATCAGTATATTGTTTTTGATACTGAACTCAATTTGATCTTTTCTTATCACCACCATACTGATTGACAGTCTAAAAGGACTATTTAGACTTTTTAATACATATTTAGGTCATTCTCTCCTATATATCCTGGTATATGGGAACTATAATTTTTTTGGTATATTTCACCTCTAACAATCGATTCCATTCATGTATTAATTATGGATTGTATAAATAATTAAATGGTAAGATATATCATACTCCAAATTATTGGTATGATGTGAGATGAAGGAAACTTATAAGAAAAAAATTTTGTATGAGGTAACATAAAAGGAAATGAATATATTGAACTATATAAACAAATAACAAAGAAGGAAAAAATATATTGATAAATGAATGAATGATTTTTAATTTCAGGATGGAGATCATGTTTTTATAAAATTATCTACATGGGAGGGTTTTATAATATTTGAAAGGAAAAGGAAACCAAGCCCCCAATACATCATATATGTTGAAATCAGGGAATAAATTGTAGATTTCAAATATTATTTGGGAATTACACCTAGTCCTTCTAAAGTACATTATATGGTCAATATATCCTGGTTTGTTAAGTACATGCCTTGAAAATTTCATGTTCTCACAAATAAATAAATTGAATTAAATGCTGATCAATCTTACCATGATGATCCAATCTAGATATTGGGAACTAGGGAACAAGTGTTGAATAATCAAATGACTTAGATGGTAAATAAACTTTTTTTAAATCATTAGGTAGAATATGTGACAGGGGTACCCAGACCCATTACTTCCCCTTTACATTCTTTGTCCATATCGTTGGAACCAGACATCCATTTGACGAACTGTCAGTATTGCTGGTATTCTTGGAGCATAGCCATCCTGTTGAGTATATCCCACTAGAGTTTGGCGTATAGGTGAGATACGGTTAGGTTGGATCGTACAAGAATTCAATCGGGCCCCTAGGACTAAAAGGCTAATAACTAACAGACCAAGAGTCTGATTGAAGCGTCGTATATTTAATTGAGACCCCCATGATGCGGCATACCTTTTAGATACTTTTTCGTGGAACATCGCAACTATTGGAGTATTTCCCAGTTGCTTGTGGAGCGGATCCTTCCACAGATGAGCAGACAGAGTGCGAAGACCTAGTAGCTGGAAGATCTGATGACTGCTTGACCGATTCGACTCAGAGTGATTCAACTATCCCAGTGGGGGTTCTAATTAGTTGGTAGTAGACCCATGATAGAGGAGTGCCTGGTAGTTCGTGGTAGACTCGCGGTACTCAATAGGAGAAGTACCTCTGCATGCTATTAGAGGGAGAACCTGGTAGTTGGTGGTAAACCCACAGCTGAGGAGTGCCTGGTAGTTGGTATCAGACCCGCGGTACATGACAGTAGGAGTACCTCAGTAGTCCAAGGTTAGTGATAAGCGCCTTGCTGTCAACACATGCCCACTGTACTCGATAGAGGAGGAGTTCTCCAGTATTTGTGGTTTCGATAATAAAAATCCTAGTTTTATTTGAGTTAATGACTTTTGTGTTTTCCTCATGATTGAGATAGGTTACTATATAACATAGGTATATGTATGGGCATATACCTAAGTAATGGTTATCCGTTGATTTCATACTTTTTGGTATATCCTTATTAGATTTTGTGAGACCTTGAGGTTCTCGGTGTCCCTAATGAGTATCGTTATACTGACCTGTGCATGATCTATTCCCACACCAAATTGTGTTGGATGGAGATGACAAACAATGTTAACTGAGGTAGAGAGTACCAGGACTTGATGGTACCCAGAGTTGGGCCACTCGGCGTGACGGTACACGGAGCAAACAGATGGATGTGGAGTACTGAGGAGGCCATCTGTACCTACCCTTCAGGTAGGAACCCCAGAGGATGACCCATTAGGTACTTTAATTTTTCTTCAGTTGTACTTTATTATCAGTTGTACTTGTACATTTTGGTTGGGCTTGTATTTTTGCCCCCTTTTACTTTCCAGCACTTCTTTTGTATACGGTTTTTACTTAGTGTTTTGCTTCCACTTCTGTGCTCTAATGTATTTGTTTACAGTTAGAAAGGAAATGCCTTCCCATATTACGGATATACACCAGTGGTTCTAGTCTCCAACCATTGGCCTATAGAAGTCGATCTTGGGGTAGTCACGATACATGCCCCGGGGGATGGGTCATGAAAATTTGGTATAAGAGGAGTCGGTTCTACGGCAGAACATAGGACTCAGATCATTATTATCTATGAAGCAATAGTGTTAAGGGTATTAAATGTGGTTTTCAGTTTAGGGATTCTAGTGTTGGTGTGGGCGGACGATGTATCAACACACCAGGACCCTGACTTCGGATTTTCGGCTCAGTGCACAAAAACTCTAATTTCATGTTTGTTTTCAAATATATTTTTTATGTCATCTAAACTACGTCAGCTCACCAGGTATAATCTTTTGATCATGTCACATCTTTTTCTTTCAGGATGTCTCCCCGTGGATGACCAGTTAGATCCCCGAGAGTTGTATGTACTGATAGCCCACCGAGCGATGAGGCCTAGGTGCATGGCCCCTTTCCAGTGGAAGCACCATCAGTACCACTCCACATTGGGCCACCGATGCCACCAGCCCTAGCATCAGATGATGCATGCCACTTGAGTGCATTGCATGGGTTTCAGCGCCAGAGGACACCTAGGATCAGAGGTGAGATGAACCCACCGGCGATATAAATTGGCTGGAGGTTGTGGTAAGAGTCTTTAGACTGGTTGGGACACCAGCCGACTTAATGGTGATATGTGCTTCCAGCATCCTTCAGGATGTAGAAAGAGGATGGTGGAGCCTGATGCTCCAGATTCATGAAGAGGTGATGCTACTATGGAAAGACTTCTAGATCCTATTTCGGCCGGAGTATTTCCCAGCCACCCTTCGAGCAGTGCGAATACAAAAGTCACTACATCTACAGTAGGGTAGCATGACGGTGGAGTATTACTCAGTGAGGTTCACTGACCTCTAGATCTACTCCACAGATATGGTGTGGGACCCTTTATTCAGGTCCTGGACCTTCGAGCAGGGGCTCAGGCGAGAGATTAGAGCTCTGATGATCTCACATAGCATCCTGAAACAGACGGGGGCACTAGAGAGATCCCTCTTGGTGGAGAGTTTATTTTCTGAGCAGTCTCCTACAGCGAGACCCACCACTGGCTGACACATAGTGGATTATTATGTAGCTGTAAGTATACTGATATCGCAGAGGTCCAAGAATACCAGACCTACAGGTAGAAGACCGCACGACTCAGGATTGGTTGTGCGGGGCACCCAGTGTTGAGACAAAGCAAGACATGCTAAGAGTGAACAGTGTTACTCATGCGGTGGGCTTGGTCAAATGGCTCGTGACTATCCGACCAGCTATTCTAATGATCAGCAGATAGTTGAGGACTTCCCAACCAGAGGAAAATGTTCGAATGAGGCAGTCCACAGGGAGGTGGCGGACGAGGCAGAGGAGATAGACTTGCAGATGGTGGTGGAATCCACTATGAGGTGTTACCACCACCACCACTAGGAGGTCCACCCCGGCCGCAGGGAGTTGGTGGACAAGGGAGAGCTCAGTCCAGGCAGCTGAGGCTTACGATCATGGTTCTCTAGAGATGATTCGAGGTACTATTTGTGTCTACTTTACCTTAGCTGCAGTTCTTATAGACACAAGTGTTAGTCATTCTTTCATTTCCACTTCTCTGATTCAGAGCTCGGAGATTCCGAAGGAGCTGTCAGTTCGAAACATAAGGCTAGAGACTCCTATGGGAGAAGATTCGACGATTACGCACTGGTGTCAGCAGTGCGAGCTTACTATAAGAGTCAAGAGATTCAGCTGGGATCTCCTAGAAGCAGCGTCGAGGCAATACAAGGTTATCTTGGGTATGGACTGGTTATCTATAGTCCACGCTCAGATTGAATGTATTAGGAGAAAAGTGTTGTTTGTCATCACAGTTGGGACCAGTTTTACCTTCACCAGTGAGAAGGGTTCCCTTGAAGCACATGACAAATATACCTGAAAGATGGTGCAGCCGATCACTCACCAGTTGGCTTGTATTACCCTTGTAGCAGTTGATGTGGAGTGTCTAACATATCTTGTAGCGGTGTACTAGTATACGAATGATTTACCTGACGATGTTCCAGGATTACCTCCTTGTAGAGAGGTGTAATTCTACATATACTTGTACACCAGGATGACACATATATCAACCCCAGCGTATCGGATGGCTCTCGCGATGCTTCACGAGCTGCAGGTACATCTAGAGGAATTTTAGGGAAAGGGATTCATCCATCCCAGTGTTTATCCCTAGCAGCCTAGATTCTGTTAGCTAAGAACAAGGATGGGAGCTTGAGGCTTATTATTGACTACCGTCACCTGAACCGGGTAACCTTGAAGAACAAGTACCCACTTCCAAGGATTGATGACATCTTTGATCAGCTTAGGGGAGAACGCTGGTTCTCGAAGATAGTCCTCAGATCAGGCTATCACAAACTCAGATTTCGAGACGAGGATGTGCAGAAGATGGTCTATAGGTGTCGTTATGGCAACTACGAGTTCTTGGTTATGCACTTCAGTGTATACAACGCTCTAAAAGTGTCCACGAGTCTCATGAATAGGATCATTTAGCCTTACCTTGATCGCTTTTTCATAGACTTCATCGACAAGATTAGGATATACTCGTCTACTGAGGATGAGCATGCCTACCATTTGCAGGTAGTACGTTACACACTCCGAGAGCCCCAGTTTTATGGTAAGATCTTGAAGTGCTAGTTTTTGATTCGAGGGGTTAACTTCTTGTGACACATCATCTCGGAGGCTGGAGTTTCAATGGATCTAGAAATGATCGAGGCGGTACTTGTTTGGAATCCACCCAGTACTGTGACGAAGGTATGGAGTTTTCTGGGATTGGCTGGATACTATCGGAGGTTCGTTCCAGACTTCTCCAGAGTTGCAGTACCATTATCAGCCGTGAAGAAGAAGAAGCAACCCTTTGTGTGGTTGGAGAGATTCCAATAGAGCTTTCCGAATCTAAGACAGAGGCGGACTACTGCCCCCCATCTTGAGGCTTCTAGAGGATGGCGTAGGGTACTTTGTTTACTGTGACACATCAGGGACCAGACATGGGTGTGTCCTGATGCAGGAGTGAGCAGTGATCACATATTGTTCCAGGCAGCTGAGAGAGCATGAGCAGAACTACACTACACATAACCTGGAGTTATCAGCAGTGGTCTTCTCCTTGAAGATGTGGCGGCACTATCTTATAGGAGAGCATTTTACCGTGTAGCATGATCATAAGAATCTCAGGTATATCTTCTCTCAAAAGGACCTGAACCTAAGAAAATGTCGTTAGCTTGAGATCCTCCAGGACTATGACTTCGAGAAAGTCTATACTCATGGGGATGGGAACATTGTATAAGATGATCTCAGTAGGAGGACTGGTATACAGCTTCTAGGAGAGGCGACAGAGTAGCTGGCTGATTTAAAAATATCTTTTGTCGATAAATACGGAGTAGCCTTTCATCATTCTCTTACAGTCACTCCCCATCGTCTTCAGTGAGTCAGGGAGGCACAGCATGGGGACACTAACTACGAGACACGACATGCTCCGATATCCACAATGAAGGCACCTGATGAATTTTCTGAAGGTGGGGAGCATGTCAATCTCTTCAGAGGACTTACCAGGGTACCAGCGACACTTCAGGAGGAAGTGTCGAAGGAGTTCCACACATCCCCTCTAGCGGTACATCCAGAAGTGGTGAAGATGTACAAGGATCTTTGACAACAGCACTGGTGGCCGGCTATGAATAAGGTGGTAGTATAGTTTGTCTCACGGTGCCTCACTTGTCAGCAAGTAAAGGAAAGAACCACGTACCAGCCAGCTTGTTTCAACCTTTAGAGGTCCCAGAGTCGAAATGGGATGGGATATCCATGGACTTTGTGACGGGTCTTCAACTTACATCCAGGGGTCACAACTCGATATGGGTGATCATTGACCAGCTCACCACTTCGTCCCACTTCCTACTGATCAGAGAGCATGGTTCAGTAGAGAGCTTGGGATGCCACTATGTGTAATAGATTGTGCATTTACATGTTGTAACTTCTTCTATTGTATTCTACTGTGACACAAGGTTTACATCCCGGCTATGGAAGGGGTTGCAGGAGGCTTTCAGGACACAACTTCACTTGAGCTCCGCCTTCCATCCTCAGACTAATGGTTAGACTAATCAGACCATCCAGAGCCTCTAGGACATGCTACGTGCATGTGTCCTCATCTTCGGTTCCCGCTGAGAGGATAACATGCCTTCGGTGGAGATTTCATTCAACAATAGTTATCACTCCAACAAAGGTATGACACCTTTTGAGGCCTTGTACGGGTGACCTTGAATATCACCCTTGTGTTGGACTGACCCTGGGGAGTCCGCACTAGCGGGACTAAAGACGGTACGAGCTACTACGGAGAAATTTCAGATCATCCAAAATTGGATGATGACTGCATAGAGTAGACAAAATTCATATGCTGACTGGATATGGAGACCTCTGAAGTTTGAGGATGGTGACCACATCATTCTGTAGGTCTCACATTGAAAAGTTCTACATCGATTTGGCCAAGGCGGCAAGTTATCTCCAAGATTTATCAGACCTTTCTAGGTCCTTAGCAGAGTAGGTGAGGTGGATTACGTCTTAGATCTTCCACCTCAGTTGCACCGGGTGCACAATGTGTTCCACATATCTCAGCTGAGAAGATACGTCCATGACCCTTCCCACATCATCGAACATGGAGAGCTAGATGTCGATGATGGGGATACTTTTACGGAGGATCCAGTGGAGATTTAGGATGGTAAAGAGTGGGTCCTGCGTTGATGATCGATACCTCTGGTGCGTGTTTTCTCGCAGCACAAGAACCTCTAGGATAGAACATGGGAGCGGGAGGCTCAGATGTGTGCTCAGTACCCCCAGTTTTTCCCATAGTACGAGATATAGCTTACATGGATGTAAATCCATGAGGTGGGGAGAATGTAAAGACCCGAATATTACAAGGAAATTTTTTTCTTCAATACATTGGATTTTTACGAGTCCTCAAAATTTTACAGCACTTGATTCTGAGGCCCGGTGTGACCAGAATCTATTTATGAAGTTTTGTTTGGGTACCATCAGTAAACGTACGAGTGGATTTTTATAAATTTTGAACCGGTGCTAGGAACTGAAATCTGAGGGCACAGTTGAACTCATAGTGTCAGTATTCTTTTAAGAAGACATTCACCTCGACGAAAGTTGGTCGAGAATTAAAGTTATTTTTTTGGATTTTTATAAAATAAATTAGTAAAATAAAGTGATCTAACACTTTATTTTATTTTAAACTCTATGTGGTGGTTGGGTGGTTAAATTCTCCATGTGGAGGTTGAATGTGGGGGCCACCACACCTTAAACTCCTATGAGAGGTTATGTTGGTAGGGCGCACCCTTACATAACCTCCCTAGGGAGGATTTTTTTCGTGGGGACCACCCGGGCATGTAACCCCTTGGAACTCCCCATTTAAGGTGGAGAAACTGTTTGAACACCCCTCAACTTAATGAAGCCCAAACCCATAGAAATTAATGGTACCACCCCCACCCCAATTAATTGGGAAATCCAACTTTTTGAATTTTTGTGTCATATCCTCTTTTTAACTGCGGCAGCACATGTCAATTAATTATAGGGAACCTCTTCACATCCTCAAAATTAAATGTCAAACCTCTTGTGTAATTAATTTGGTGGAGCCGGGTTAATTAATTTCACATTTTTAATTTTTTGTGCCAACAAAACATTAGAAAAACATTTCCTCTATTATTTTCGTTGGGAATTTGTTGGACCTTGGGAGGATGAAAGCTAGGGAGAAAGTAAGTTCTCTCAACGAAGAACACATAGAATGATGAAGATGATTTCCTCCATCGACATCCTCCATGGTATCCTACCAATATGGAGTGTATTCCATGACTGACATAGCTCGGAAGTGGAAGTGTGTGGCAAACACGATGAACGACGACTTTGTCTTGTTCCCTCATCTTCGTCAACAAATGTCGAGCAACGAATCAAAGGTAGGGGTTTAGTTTATTTTAGGTATCAAGTTCTTCCTTCCATTAAAAATGAATAACAATGATGTTCATTTTTTGCCGGTGGAATATTGTGCTTCGTACTTTAGAACCAATTGTTACAACCCTAAACAAGAAGGGTGTGGGCCAAACCAACATGGGCCGACCCCTCCAACGATCTTGTTTTTATTGAACTTCGTCTTGGCGATGAAGCTAGAGGCAATGAAGGTGGAGATAAAAAAGGCCACACTACGCACAGCCTCCGTGAATCATGTCGCCCCTACAGTGCACCGGTGTTCCTGGACGAACACGTCGGTCGCGCGGCGCTCGACCCGCCTACCAGTGGCCTCCCGACGCCCTGCCCGGTGTGCTTTTTGGCTGAACCTGCGGCCATACCGGCCCCACCGGTGCCCTGCCTGGGTGCCCCCGTGCACTGCCCGCTCCCCCGCTTGCTGCCCCGCAACCCCGTGCGCTGCCTCATGCGCTACTCGGATCCCTCGACGCCCTTCTGCGACATGCCTGGTGCCCTCGCGTGCTATTTGTGCCCCCACACGTTGCCCTGTGCACTGCTCGACACCCTACTCCGCCCTGCTCGGTGCCTCCGCGCCCTGCCTGGTGCCCCCGCGACGTCCCGGCTCCCTCGCGGCCACCCGACCGAGCCGGATTCCCATCCCCCTCGCAGATTCATGGAAGAACTGGCCAGCCGAGCCCTCCAAGCAGAGCCGTTCAGGGCTGCACCCTCACAATGCTCTTGGCCGAACAGTCCCTGAGCCCGGGCTGGAGCGCCCATGCTATCCGCTGGGCCGGGCCCAGCGGACCGAGTGAAAAGATAGCGGGATGACCTTCCCAATGGGATGGGTCAGACCTAGCGAGTCTGACTGCGTCGTCCCAGACTAGGTTGGCCAGGAATGGATTGGGCCGAGTTGGTCTGACTGGGTCAGATCGTACCTTGGCCCAATGTTGCCCCTTTACTTTCTTTGCCATATCATTGGAACCAGACATCCGTTTGACGAAACGTCAGCGATGCCAGTATTCTTGGAGCATAGTCGCCCCATTGAGTATATTCCACTAATGTTCTGGGTATAGTTGGGATACGATCAGGTTGGATCATACATGAATCCAACCAGGCCCTTGAGACTATGAGGCTAAAAACTAACAGACCGAGCGCCAGATTGACGCGTCGTCTATTGCGTTAAGACCCCTATGATGTGGCGGACATTTGAGATACTTGTTGATAGAACTTCTCAATATTTGGAGTATTGACCAGTACCTCGTGGAGTGGATCCTTCCACCAATGAGTAGACAAAGTGCGGAGACCTAGTAGCTAGATGACCTGACGACTGCTTGACCTATTCGACTCGAAGTGATTCGACTAGACCAGTGGGGAGTTCCTGGTAGTTGGTAGCAGACCCACAGCAGTGAAGTGCCTGGTAGTTTGTGGTAGACCCACAATAGTCGACAGGAGGAGTACCTCTTTAGGATATTAGGGGGTGTGCCTGGAAGTTGGTGGCAGACCCATAGTGGAGGAGCACCAGGTAGTTGGCAACAAACCCGTGGTACATGATAGGAGGAGTACCTCAGTAGTCCAAGGTTAGTGAGAAGCACCTTGGTGTAATGATAGGCCCACCGTACGTGATAGATGAGGAGTTCTCCAGCATCCATGGTGTCAATAATAACAATCTTGGTTTGAGATAAGTCAATGAGTTATGTGTTTTCCACATGATTGAGTTGGGTTACTAGAAAACATAGGTATATGTATGGTAATATACCGAAGTAATGGTTATCTGTTGATTTTATACTTTGTGGTTTATCCTTGTTGGATTTTGTGAGACGTTGACTTTCTTGGGGTCCCTACTGAGTATAGTTATACTCACTCCTACATGGGCTATGCCTGCACCTCATTGTGTTGGATGTAGATGATGGAAATCACTGACTGAGGTAGAGAGTAAGAGGATTGGACCATACTCGGAGGTGGACCACTTGGCGTGATCGTACACAGAGCAGAAGGATAGTCATGGAGTGCTGAGGAGGCCATATGTACCTAACCTTCAGGTAGGATACCTGGAGGATGACCCCGTAGATGATTTACATTTTCTTCAGTTGTAATTTCTTTTCAGTTGTACTTGTACTTTCCTATTGGGCTTATATTTTCAATCCCTTTTATATTCCAGCTCTTCTTTTGTATACAGTTTTTACTTACTATTTTTCTTCCAGTTGTTTACTCTGATGTGTTTGTTTACATTTATAAAGAAAATGCCTTCCCAGTTTAGGGATATATTCCTTTGTTTCTAGTCCACAACCCCTGGCCTATGGATGATAGGCTTGGGTTAGTCACAGAACGGGCCATAGGGGATGGGTCGTGACACCGTCTCCATGTCGTGGTGTAGTTTAATATTCAAACACATCATTATTTGGATGTGTATAAAAATGAGTATAACTGGTTTAAATAATAAATATAACATTATAATCATTATGTATATATGATATAACATCCAATTAAATATGATTTCAACATCAATAGAATGACATTGTAGCTCGTGGGTACGTACAGATTATTGTCTCTCGGAATGCGATGAGATTCGTTCCAAATTGTAATCATTCAAGAATAATTTTTATTTTATGATTAAAAATAATTTTTTTGAAATTAATATCATTCTGGATATTAATAAAATATATCCTATCTATAAAAAACATGGCTTACGTAACCGATCATATAAAGTAAAATGGATCAGTTTACAACTGATATGATGATACTACTAAAATATTATTAACCAAGCAATATTATAAGATCATATATGGTATCATATTTATGTATATAGTTCTTTTGTATTTTAATAACAATTATTTAATAGTTATACAAGAATATAACATACCTTCAACCATAAAAAAGTATAATGTTTGGGGTTTTCATCTCACTTCTTATTCCTGTGAGATTCATGCAATATTGCTAATATTACCCTTTGTGTGGTGTATGTACTTCCCATGATTGTATTATCTATGTAATATACTTTAATTTATGTGTATTTACATATTCATTGTTTGAAACATATTTCATGGAGTGTATGTTTCGTAAGTTACCAAATCAGTAAGGTAATTTCAAATTTCGATTTCCTCCCATTAGGAATTTCCAACACATCATATATTATTTTACACCAAGACAATGTGTGGAATCACTATTTATTTTTTATGTATTACATTACACTCCACTTTTTGTGTATATACCTTTTAAACACATAATCACTCCATTGGCAAATTCACATTCCATTAATATGAACTTCTTAAGGGTAATCTTAACTCAATTTCCTTTCATTGAGTTAAACATCCAAGTCATTGGTTTTGATTTTAGGAGAATTTGTGTGAATTTAATATCATTTATTTACACATAAAGTCCAATTATATAGATTGTATTTATAATTTTCACACATAATTAATACCTTGACTTATCCTTAAAATAAGGATACTGTCTTTATAAGGTATTTCGTCCCAATTTACATTACATTTAGCCCTCTATGTCATTATGCACCAATTCACTTCTATATGGGGTATATACTATCCGTTGACATATTATATCATGAATCCCCTTATTATCATGATATTATAATGTTTTTATTAGTTTTATTCCTCAATTACGTGAATTCAAGCATCTCTTATTTGGTTAACACATTAATTAAAATATCATTTTAAATGTTTTAAATATTTATTCTTCAAAATATTTCTCATTAATGTCCACGTTTTAAAAATGTTTTTATGTATTTATTAATATGGAAATAATTTATTTGAAATTAAAATTGATTTTAAATGTTTCAAAGTGTTATTGGACACTTTTATTCAAAAATCTCTTTTAAACGACTTCTTTGATAAATAATTTGACCATTAAATGGTTTCAAGAAAAAGAGGATATTTCTCTCAAATAGATTAATTGACAATTTTCATCTTTGTGAATATCCATCAGTGTAATTTATTCTTGATTGAGGTTGATTTGTTATAAAAAATAATTCATACTGTATTGAATGAGTTATGTTTGTCTATCGAGGTTCTATTTTTATGCCATTCATGGTTTCATGTTAAAATATTTACATTTCGTGTGCTAGTTTTAATAATAATGTATAGATTATGTTTCACCAATTCATATGAAGAATGTATTGGACTTATTAAGTGATGGGTGGAGCCTTATATATCTCCTCAATGCATCAGTAGGTCTCATTAGACAAACTAGGGTTTTGGCACAAGGCCTTGACAAAATCTTATTTGTAGTCTTGGCACAAGGCCTTGACTATAGGGTTATGAACTCTGGATTTATGCATTCCATCATTATGAAATTTTATATTGATATTACATGTGATTATTCGACTAGTACAATATCCATGTGAACAAGTAAATGGAATTATTTGATTTATCATTGTCACATATGCTGAAGTTTTTGTTCAAAAGGCTTGTGTTCTAATCTTATCCATTGCCTTAAATGTTTATTCTTATTTTTGATAGTTTCAGCTAAATTGATATCCTAACTAAGAATTTGAGATCACCACTTTCATATGTTTTACTTTTTCTAGTATTCCAAGAAGTATATTATGATTAACCTATAGGAATAATCTAAGGGATATAAGAGTGTTCAAACGGGACACAATGTTGTAGATTTTTATTTCATGATGTAATGTAAAACTAATCTATGTATCTAGTTCTTCCAAGGCTACTAAACTGGTCAGTCATTCAGGGAATGATCCCTTGTATCATGCCAATATTATGTAATAGTGCACCGACTCTGGGTAACTCGAGTCAGGGATGTCACGACTCGTCCTCGGGCCCCGTGTCATGACTACCCCATGCCCACCTTCCATAGGCCAGGGGTAGGAGACTCGCACCAAAGGCGTAAATCCCAATAAAAAGGGAAGACATTGACTTTATAAAAGTAAACAACACAATATATTACCATTGGAAGCAAAAACTAAGTAAAAAGAAAGTGATGAAAAGTAGATGGGTCAGAATACAAACCCAACTGAAAAGTACAGCTACAACTGAAAGGAAAGTACAAATACTGAAAGCAAGCTGTAACCACTAAGTCATCCTCCGGATATCCCACTTCAAGAGTGAGTACAGTCAGTCTCATCGGCTCCTCGGGTCTGGTCGTCCTCTCCGTGTACGTCCCACCTGATAATCCACCCCCAGGCACCGTCCCTCTCTACAAACCTCAACCACGATCATCGTTGTTCGTTGTCTGCAACCAATACGACGTAGTGTGGGCATAGCCCGTGCAAGGGTGAGTATACGATACTCAGTAGAGACCCCGATAACTTCAAGGTCTCACTCAATCAAACAAGGATAATCACAAAGAAAGTTCTCAATAGATAACACTTACTTAGGTATAATCCCATACTTATACATAAGTTACCAAGAAACCCATCGCAGCCACGAGGTATGACACAGATATGAAGTCGATGGACAACCACTACTTAGGTATATGCCCATACATATACGTATGTAATCTAGTAACTCATCTCAATCATGAGGAAAACACAAAGTTTATTGACTCAGCTCAAACCAGGATTTTCATTAATGATAACAAAACCACAACTACTAAAGAGCTCCTCCTTTGACGAGTACGGTGATCCTGTCACATCTCCTAGGGGATTCTCACTATCCTTGGACTGTTGTAGTATTCCACCTGTCGAGTACTGTGGGCCTGCTACTGGAACCAAGCGCTTCCCACCATGGGTCTGCCGCTATAACCAAGCTCACCCCCGCATAGACTACAGAGGAACTCCTTCTGTCGAGTACTGCAGGTCTGCCACTACAACCAAGCGCTCTTCTATCATTGGTCTGCCGCTACAACCAAGCACTCCCCACTGGGATATCCAAATCACTCCGAGTCAATCGATCAGCAGTCTTCAGGTCTCAGCCAGCTACACGGTCTCCATAATCCATACAATTGTCTCTAGGAGGGCCTGATCCACGAGCTATAGGTCGATACTCAAAGTATCACAATGTCCCACGAAGAAGTATCTCAAAGGACCGCCTCGTCATAGGGGTCTCAACGCAACAAACAACGTGTCAATTGGACGCCCTGTTTGTGAGTTATTAGCATTTTCATCCCAAGGGGCCGGTTGGTTTCGTGTATGAACCAACCCGACCGTATCTCAACTGTACCTCGAAATCACATAGGTTATACTCATAGGGACCATTTTTCAACATGATCACCAACGCCGCTGATGGTTCGTCAAACAGACATCTGGTCTAAAAGTTATCGGCTTTTCCGTTCTAGGGTCCCGGTTGGATTTCGGTAACAATCCAACCCAGCCATACTCCAACCATGTCCAAACCTCAGGTGATGTATGCCAAAAGAACCGTCTCATCAAGATAAATCCAACAATGTCGACGACATTTCAATCGGACATCCGGAGCTCAAGTTATAAGCGTTTCCGCTCCGAGGGATCGGTTTGTTTCGGGTTCGAACCAACCTGGACACACCCAAAGTTCTCCTAAACCTTGAGTGTAATATACTAAAATGACAGTCTCGATACAATGATCGCATCGCAACTGATGGTTCATCGATCAGAAGTCTGTAGCCCATGTTTTGGGCCTTTGAACGATTTTGACCGAATTTAGGGGGTTTGGGCCCGGACCTACCCGACCCGAAACCCCCCTGTTCGGCCCGAACCGGGTCATCGCCAGCCCGGTTGGGCGTGGCCCGGCCCGGCTGGTGCCACCCGGCCTAGTGCGGGGGTCATGCTCGGCGCGGGAGGCCCGACCCAACGCGGGCGGCCCGGCCACGCACGAGTGGCCCGACTCGGCTGGGCGCTCGGTTCGTGAATGAGCGGGCGCGAAGGGGGGGGGGGGTGGTCTGCGCCGCCCTTTGCATGTAAACAGCGGACCCGAGGGGTCTGTCTTGCGATTTTGGTCGGGGGTTTCAACCCTGGGTTTTCTAGGTTAATGGCTAGCCATTAAGGCCAGCAGGGGGTGACTGTCGCGGGACCTGCCGGTCCTGCCTCCAGGTGCGCCGGCGGACGGGAGAGTCCGGCTGCCCCCTTTGCTGAACCACCACGGCCAAGGGCCACTGAATCCTTCTGTCCGGCATGGAAAGATGGAACCGCACCCCTCTGTCACGCCCTGCCCCGGCCGCGGCCCCCCTCGGTGCTCCGGCACGGAGCGACGACACCGCGTTCCTCCGTCGTGGCCCGGCTCGGGCCGTGGTCTCTCTCGGTCTCACTGGCACGGCGCGACGGCACCGTGCTCCTTCACCGTGGCCCGCTCTGGTCGTGGTTCTCTTGACCTCGCGCGACACAATGGTACCAACTCTGTTACATGCCACGAAGAAAATCAATCAACAAAATAAGGGGAGGGGTCCGACCATGTTCGTGCGGTCTGAACTCCTCCTGTTATTTTGATAACAGGCAGCCGATAATTTAATGAATAATCATCAAACATTCTTCAATGGTTAAATCAACCCCTACCTCAACAACAATTTCAAAGTCGGTGTTGTGGTTAATGGTGTCAGCATACGTCCAAGGTGGGTGGTTTCTCACACCGGCTGCAGAGAGGAGAAGAACATCACATTGATCACTCCTTGCAGTGACGACGTTATTCATCGAGGTCTTGACGTTCTTCAACGATGATGATGGAGTTCTCTAAGACTTATATAATTCTCTCAAAAAATCTACACACAACTAAAACAACCCCAAATAAAATAAGGCCTTCCTTATTTTATTAACACATGCCATGCTTTTTCAAAAACTCCAAATTCAAAACACATAACTCACTTAATTAAGTTAATGTGTTGGCTTTGAATTAAAGTGGGGAGAGGGAAATTCAACCTAATCAATGGGGAGTTTTTAAGGGTTACACACTTAAGAGTGTGTTTTAAGAATTTGAAGGGGTGGGGATTGTGTGGGCCCCACCTCACAAATATCATAACAAGAGAAGTTAGGATTTAGTGGGTTCCACCCCAACTCCCTCACATGGAAGTTAACCCACTTAGAAGAGAGAAATAAAAAGTGACACAACATTATTTCACCTAACACTTAAACCACTTAGTAATGAAATAATATAAAATTGTAAAACATTTATATTTTATTTCTCAAATTTTCATCAACTCTTCCTGAGTAAACGCACCTTCGAAAAAGGTGCTCATAAGAAATTATCAGCACTGCAGTTTCATCATTGCACTTAGATTTCAATTCTGAGAACCGGTTTAAATGTTAGAAATACCCGCTCGTTCGTTCACTGAACGTACCCGAGAAAAACTTCAGAAATTGATTCTGGGCACACCGGGCCTTGGAATCAGGTGCCGTCAGAAGACACAGACTAGTAAAATTCCAAAGAAATTATGATGAAAATTTCCTTGAAATTCCTGGGTCTTGAAATTACTCCCACCACAGGGATTTATGTCTCCATAAAGATATAACACAAACTAGGGAAACAAAAGTGATACTTAGCATTCATCTGAGCCTTCCTCTCCAATGTGCTCTCCTGGAGGTTCCTATACTGCCAGTGAAAGCGCACCAGAGGAATCGACCGTCCACGTAGGACCCGCTCCTATTGATCCTCATTCTACAATATAACCTCTATGAATGTCTCCCCGTCATCGGCATCCAACTCCATGTTGTCGAAGATGTGTGAATGATCATGCTTGTATCTCGTCAGTTGAGATACATGGATGACATCATGCCCCTGGTGCAACTGAGGTGGAAAGGTCAAGTGGTAAACCACCTCACCTACCCAACTGAGGACCTATAAAGGCCCATTGAACCTTGGAGATAACTTTCCACCTCGGCCACATCTCCGCAAACCTCATCGAGATGAGACCCATATAAGGATGTGGTCATCATCCTCGAACTCTAGAAATCTCCAATTCCTGATTAGAACTGAAACTCAAAACTTCTGCTGCCACGAGGGTAAGGTTGACTGACTCAAGATTGACTGACTACACCCTCCTGTCCATGAGTTTATCCTATGCTTCCTGAGGATTCCTTTTCGCTGACCAATTAAAACCCATCCCAACGTTGTAGATAAACCACAACATTTTTTCCTAATACAGAGAATCTAGGTATGAACTGTGAATCTAATCCATACGCAGACCAACGTCGTAAGGCCTCGACGCTGCCACCAAGAGATTCCAACTGAAAATCTCGCCTTGAGGGTCAGATCACACTGTCGGCGTATGTGTGATTATCGAGTCTCCTCCCAAGGTATCTCTAGATGTGAGGGTCAAGTATATGGCTTCAATCGGGACCTATCAGTATCAACCAAACAAATGGACATAAATGTAAATATCACATAGATAAGTGTCTTTTATTACTGTAGCTCATAGTATAAAGACACAAATGCAAGAACAACATGGAACTAGAAGTACCAGGAACAAAAGGAATCCACTAGTTCCGCTCCTATCCACCTGCTTCCGGAGCTCTATGGCCATGTCCACTGCTCGGTTGTTGCTCAAGAACCCGCAGCTGCTTCTGTTTCATTGGCTCCTCCAATGCCTATGGATCAACTATACGGGGGTCCGGACAGTCATGTTCCATGTGACCCTTCCTGCTGCATGCATAACACATCATGCTCCTCGTATGGGTGGCTCTGTTTCATGTGCCTCGCACAACCAAACCTATATCATGAGGTCACCCACCTGCTGGTCTGGTCTTCTTGGACCCCTGCATCATTTTCTACTGCCTACAGATGACTCAGCTACTGATGGAAAATCTTGTGGAAAAGGCAGCAACTCCTGAACAAGCTCAGGGTGTAGAGTCACTGGTATAAACTCCCCCTGAAGAAGGTCTCGAAGTTTCCCCATATGAAGGCCATCTCATCGCAAAACTGGAGCATTCGGCTCCACCATCTGCTTAATATTGGAGGCTGGTAGCAAGGATCACCATGAAGTCTGCTGGTGTACCCACTATCATGAAGACTCTCACCATAGCCTCCGGCCAATCCTCAGCTGCCTGTGGGTCTGTCTCTCCCCGGAACATGGGTGGCCTCTGGTGCTGGAACTCGTGCAACAAGCTCAAGTAGTGTGCATCGCCTGCTGCTAGGGCTGGTGGAATTGGTGGCCCAACGTATGGTAATACCACCAGTACCTCAACTGTAATAGGACCATGTACTGACACCTCATCGCTCAGTGGGCTGTCAGTACGTACATCTCTCAGAGCACTAGCAGGTCATCTGTGGAAAGACATCCTGAAAGAAATAGATGTGACATAGTCAAACTACTATACCCATTGAGATGACATGGTTTGAGGTGTTTTAAGGGTAAAACCTTTGAAAACACACACACAATTAATTTTTTCGTGTAATGAGTCAGAAATTAGAAGTCAGGTTCATGTTGTATGGATACGTCGGCCGCCCACACCAACACTGGACTCCCTGAACTGAACACCACCCTCAGTACCCTTAATAATATTGATTCACAGAAAAGGAATATCAGAGATATAAGTTTTGCTGTAGAACCTAATCCGTTGATACCAATTTGACATGACCCATCCTCAGGGCTCGTGTCGTGACTACCCCAAGCCTGACTTCCATAGTACAGGGGATGGCGACTAGCACAAAAGGCGTAAAGCCCAATAAAAAGGGAAGGCATTGCAATTATAAAAGTAAAAAACACAAAAAAGTACAAGAGGAAGCAAACACTAAGTACAAAAGAAAGAGCTAAAATGTAAATGGGCCAGAATACAAACCCAATGGAAAAGTACTACTACAACTAAAAGGAACGTTCAACAACAGAAAGGAAGATGCAACCACCAAGTCGTACACTGTATCTCCCACCTGAAGGGTGAGTACAGTCAGTCTCGTCTGCTCCTCGGGACTGGTCGTCCTCTCCGTGTACGTCCCACCTGATAGTCCACCTCTAGGTACCATCCCACTCCACAAGCCTCAACCACGATCAGCGATGTCTATCGTCCTCAACCAACACAATGTAGTGCAGGCAGAGCCCATGTAGGGGTGAGTATACGATACTCAGTAGGGACCCCGACACCCTCAAGGTCTAACTAAATCCAACAAGGATAATCACAACGAATTTTATCAATAGATAACCCTTACATAGGTATAATCCCATAATTATACCTTAGTTACCAAGTAACCCATCTCAGCCACAAGGTATCACACAGATTTGAAGTTGATGGAAAACCACTACTTAGTTATATGCTCATTCTTATACGTATGTTATCTAGTTACCCATCTCAATCATGAAGAAAACACAAAGGTCATTGACTCAGCTCAAACCAGGATTTTCATTAATTATAATGAAACCAAAACTGCTGAAGAGATCCTCCTCTGATAAGTATAGTGATCATGTCATGTCTCTGAGATACTGCTCACTATCCTTGGACTGCTGTAGGACTCCACCTATCGAGTACCGTGGGCCTTCTGCTACAACCAAGCGCTTCCCACCATGGGTCTTCTGCTACAACCAAGTGAACCCCCTCATAGCCTATAGAGGTACTCCTTATGTCAAGTACTGCGGGTCTGCCGCTACAACCAAGTGCTCCTCATCCATGGGTCTACCTCTACAACCAATCACTCCCCACTAGGATATCCGAATCACTCCGAGTCGATCGATCAGAAGACTTTAGGTCTCAGCCAGCTACACGGTCTCCGTACTCCCTACGCTCGTCTTCGGGAGGGTCCGCTCCACGAGCTACAGTTCGATACTCCAACTATCACAAAGTCCCATGAAGATGTTTCTCAAAATACAGCCTAGTCATAGGGGTCTCAACGCAATAGACGACGCGTTAATCGGACGCCCAGTCTTTGAGTTATTAGTGTTTGCATCCCAGGGGCCTGGTTGGATTCGTGTACGAACCAACCGGACCGTATCTCAACTATACCACAAACTCACATAGGGTATACTCATAGGGACCGTTTCTCAACGTGATCACCAACGCCACTGACAGTTCGTCAAACGGATGTCCGGTATGAATTTTATCAGCTTTTCTATTCTAGGGGCCCAGTTGGATTTCAGGTACAATCCAACCCATCCATATTCCAACTATGTCCAAAACTTATGTGAGTTATTCCAAAATAACCGTCTCATCAAGAGAAATCCAACAAAGTCGACCGAATGTCAATCGGACATCCGGAGCTCATGTTATAAGTGTTTCTGCTCTGAAGGCCCGTTTGGTTTCGTGTTCGAACCAACCCGGTCATAACCAACGTTCTGCTAAACGTTGAGTTTAATACACCAAAATGACATTCTCGATGCAAGGATCACATCACAATTGATGGTGTGTCGATCGAAGGTCAGAATCCCAAGTTATGGGTCTTTGAACAATTATGAACGAATTCAGGGGGTTTGGGCCCAGCCCGAAAACCCATGGGTCGCCCGAACTAGGGAGACCAGACTGGGGTCCGTGTCCAGCACAGTTGGGTGTAGCCCCGCCCGACTAGAGCGGCCCATCCTGGCTGGTGTGTCCCAGCCCAGCCGGTGCGGCCCGGCTCGGCGCGGGCGTCCAACCCGGCGAGGGCGGCCCGGCCCATCGCGAGTGCCCCGGCTCGGCTGGGTGCCCGGTTCGTGACCGAGCTGGTGCGAGGGGGGGGGGGGAGGGGAGGGCGCCGCCCCTTGTTTAGAAATGGCGGACCCAAGGGGTCCGCCTTACTGTGCTGGCCGGGGGTTTCGACCCTCAGTTTTCTAGGTTAACGGCCGACCATTAAGGCCGGCCGGGGGTGACTACCGCAGGACCTACCGGTACCGCCTCCAGGTGTGCCGGAGGCTGGGTGTGTCCGACCACCACCTTTGTTGAACTACCATGGTCAAGGGACACAACTTCCTTCTATCCGGCGCGGCGCAACGACACCCCACCCCTCCACCACGACCTTCGCGGTCGCATCCCTCCTCGGGGCTCCGGTGCGGCGTGACGTCGCCGCGTTCCTCCCCCACGGCCCGACACCGTCCATGTCCTCTTTCTATCTCACCAATGCAGCGTGAAAACGCCGCGCTCCTTCACCACGGCCCGCTCCGTCCGCGGTTCTCTTGACCTCGCGTGGCGCAACGGTACCACCTCAGTTACAAGCCATGAAGAAAATCAATCAATGAAAAATAGGGGAAGGGGTTTGGCCGTGTTCGTGGGCTTTGACCTCCTCCCGTTATTTTGATAATAGTCGACCGATAATTTAATGAATAATCGTCAAACATTCTTGAATTGTAAAATCAACCCCTACCTCAACAACGATGTCAAAGTCGGTGCCGTGGTTGATGGTGTCGGCATACGTCCAAGGTGGGTGGCGTCTCACACTGGCAGGGGGGAGGAGAAGAAGGACACATTGATATCTCCTTGTGGTGATGGAGTTCTTCGTCGAGGTCTTGACGTTCTTCAACAATGATGATGGAGTTCTCCAAGACTTAGAGAATTATCTCAAAAAATACACACACAACTAAAACAACCCCAAATAAAATAAGGCCTTCCTTATTTTATTATCACATGCCAAGATTTTTCAAAAACTCAAAATTCAAAACACATAACTCACTTAATTAAGTTAATGTGTTGGCATTGAATTATTGTGGGGAGAGGGAATGTCACCCTAATCAATGGGTAGTTTTTAGGTGTTACACACTTAAGAGAGAGTTTTAATAATTTGAAGGGGTGGGGCTCGTGTTGGCCCCACCTCCCAAATATCCTAACAAGAGAAGTTAGGATTTAGTGGGTTCCACCCAAAATCCCTGACATGGATGTTAAACAACTTATAAGAGAGAAATAAAGTTGTGACACAACTTTATTTCACGTAACACTTAAACCACTTAGTAAAGAAATAAAATAAAATGGTAAAATAATTATATTTTATTCCTCACATTTTTATCAACTCCTTCCGAGCAAACACACCTTTGGAGAAGGTGCTCCTAAGCAATTTTCGGCGCTGCAGTTTCATCAGTGCCCTCAGTTTTCAATTCTGAGCACCAATTTAAAAGTTAGAAAATCCCGCTCATTCATTCAATGAACGTACCTGAGCTAAAATTCAGAAATTGATTCTAGGCACACCGGGCCTCAGAATCAGGTGCTGTCAGAAGCCACAAACTCGTAAAATTCCAAAAAAATTATTAAAAAAAATTCCATGAAAATTCATGGTCTTGACAAGGGCGTTATAGTTGGTATCTGAAGAAGATTAATAAAAACATTAGAAACTATATTTAAAGAAAACTTTAATTAGGAAGCACCATCATAAGATAGAAATTGCTGATTAATATAGAAGAACATCGATAATTTTGGTTAATGTAAATATTATGCTCATTTTCCAAGAAATAAATCCCTATCTAGATATGAGTAGGTAGAGGCTCCTATGGCACATATATACCTAGGAGTGAAAACTCTAACAAGGAGTTTCGGGTTTGACCCTGGGTATTGGGGTACACGATAATGGGCCTTGATGCACTCTTGGTTATGACACTTCCTGGGGATATTATTGGGATAACTCACATTTTCATTACAAATAGATTTGAGGGATTTTAAAATAATATGAGAATAAATAACCTTGGTTAATCCTATGGTGTTTTAGATTGAAATTAAGGTGTTATTATATTCTCTAAATTATTTTATGACTCATACGGTGCTTCCTTGTGTTAGTCAATGGATGGATTCTGAGGAATTCATAGTAACATTTACCATGATGTACATGGTGGGCATGATGGTGGAAATGTGAAAAGAAATGGTATTTTGATAGGTTTAAAAGATATCATGTTCATGCTGAATCAGTTTTCCAAAAATATGATCAACAACATATATATGTTGACCAACTCCTGGACCCAACAAAGAAGAAAAATGCAGTGAATGATAAAATCTCCAGCAGTGGAGACCATAGAAAGAAGAAATCTAAATTTCCATCATGCAAGAAATGTGGATGGAGAAACATAGAAAACTGTCTCAATATGACAAATAAATGCATTATGTGTAGGAATGATGGAAATAAAGTAAAGAATTATAGAGGAAAAATGAAGTGTACTATGGAAGAAAATAAAAATGACCCAAATAATCCATTTAAATTCTTTTTCCATAAATGTTGTGGAACTGGGAATTACCCGAGTGAATGGCCTATTTTATATGATAACCTCTTGGTCATGGAAGAAACTATATGGAAATAAATGAATACTTAAATGTTTAAAAGTATTAAGATGTTTATTGATGGGGTTACTTTGCAAAAAAATTCTCTGGTATGTGTAACCCTGCAGTTTGTTATGTGAAAATTCTATTTTAGGAAGAATAATCTTTTCTATTGTGGATATGGTTATAAATAACCATTTGGGATTATATGATACTTAAATTTGAGGAAATTACATGTTACTAAATATTGCGATGAAAATGCGAGTTATGAGATAAAATTTGTGATGAAAATATGAAATCTTTATTTTGAGGAATTTATCTCATTTTGGGAATATTATGAAATATAGTTTTTGAAAAAGTACAACGCACAGACCATGTGACAACACGTAGAGTTGGAAAAAGCTATGGGAATCTAACACACAAATAGAGTGTGATTACGATTTATCACCTATCATTGGACTACGTGAAGTCCCTGGTTAGTGTGACTAATTATTTTTAGTCAAAGGATTTTATTGATAAATAATAAGTTTATTTGTGATTTTATGACTTATCAAATATATATCCTTAGTATTGTAAAATGATTTGGTGATTAAGTGATAAATGTTATTTTGGAAGTCGTTCGATCTGTTGGGAACACAATATGCCTATAGAAAATTGAATACTAAAGGATTTTATTTGAGGAGTAATTGTGTATTCTTATCTATGTTTTTATTTTGTATTTATAGAGATTTGGGTAATTTATGGAAATTATTAACCTATCAAATAGAATATGTGATTAAGATAATTATTTTTATGTATGTGATTTTAAGAGTAGACAATGTTATTTGGAGATACAATTTAAAGTAGAAGACAACTAAATAAAATTCCTCTATGTTTTGGGTTTCATTATTAGTTTGTACTATATTAAAGTACTTTAAAGACAATTATTTAATGAATGGAATTTACTAAAATTTGGTATTTTTAGAATATTTTTGGAAATTAAGAATAGTATTTTTTTTCTCTAATGGATTATCCTTTTTGGAGATCATCTGATCTTTTACTAACCATTTGAGTTTTGGTTAGTCTCTAAAGAAAAGGAAAATATATATAGTTTATCCTTTGTTGATAATGTGATTCTCTAGATGTTTATTCTAGAACATTAGGTGTGACCAAGTCATCTTGATTAATAATTTTTTGAAACAAAAAGATGAGTTAGTGGTAAAATTTTATTAAAGGATGAATCTCTGCATAAAAATTAAGTATATCTCTTTATTATTTTAGTTAATTTAATAAATAAATCCATCAACTTTATGAAATTGAACTTAAAAAAATGTTGTCCATTCACTTATCGTACTAGGAATCTAATGACCATTTATCCCATCACATGTTTGGGGTTTACTTGTTGTTACCTTTCTCTTGGTCGTGTTTTCTATCACTGTCCACTAGAACATGACAATTTTTTATCTTCCATATCAATGTTTTCTTACATGGAATCCTAGTTTGTGATATCATGGGTGACCTTTGTACTTCTTCTTTTTACTTTTAATGTGATAGTTTTATTGACTATTTTTTCTATGTGGGACTTTCAATGAAGTTCCCATGCATAATTATAAAATTTTAAAGACACAATTTCCAAAAAGGGGTAATAATGTTACACCCCGTGATTTCATAGTAAGTTATTTTCTTTAAAATATTTCAATAGCTTGCGCTATACACAACACCGAGTTCGAGCGCACCGTGACATACCAAACTATCCGATCAAAAGTGATTATGAATAGAAATAACTGAATTTTGAATTTTATATACTCCATGTAAATTTAAAATTCATATCATGTGTTTCTTAGAAATAATATAAGAACAAATTCATTTTTTTAGATGAAAGAAGTATTTTTCATAAAATGAAATTTTACCACCTTTTAATGGAAACCCCTTTTTAAAACCGACAATTTAATCTTCTATATATTCAGTTTAGTGACATTAAATTCTTATATAGAATCATGACATAAAAATTTATTTTGGATAAAATTTTTGTACTTTTCTCATAACTTTCATATTTTGATTAATACTGAAAAATACTAAATTTTAATTGAAAACAAATTTTCTAATAGAAATAATTTATAGTGTCAAATTATGTATTTGAATGGTTTGGAAGTATAATTAGATTATATTTTTATCATTTAATACAATTTAGATCATTAAAAGTAATTTTACATTTAAATTTGACATAAACACATGTCAATCTTTTGATATTTTTTCATTTTTTTTAAAACCCGCTTTTCGGTTTTGACAACGTGAAGTATTTTTAAATTAAATAATGAAAATTATATGTTTTCCATTTGGTAAAATATAATTCATTTTTCAATTCATAATATCAAAATTATCTTAAAGTAAATTTTTTGTATTTTTCTGAAATCATTCAATTTTTGATGAATAGTGAAAAACACTACGTTATTGTTAAAGACCGACTTTTTATTTAAATAATTATTAATAATATTTTATATTATTTTATGTATAAATTGATAAATAATACTTATATATGTTCAATTTAAATTATTAGAGTTATTTCATAATATTTTTAGATATATAAAATTTTATTGAAATTTTTACAGTCTTTTACCCACCTTTTAAAAGATTTTGAAAATTTCCATAAATCATAACTCTA
The DNA here is from genome assembly GCA_963277665.1 of Viscum album. NCBI lineage: Eukaryota > Viridiplantae > Streptophyta > Magnoliopsida > Santalales > Viscaceae > Viscum > Viscum album. Next base: position 940,227,714 of record OY728153.1, read on the forward strand.
ACACTTCGGTGAGTAGAATTTAAAAAATCCAAGAGGCATTTATAACATCAATATGTAAATTTTGGCTCTATAAGAAGAAATTTTTTTGGTGAATAGTAACGTTTTCCTTTTATTTACCACGATTAAAAGTAAATAGGTTAATTATGGGAAAAATGATATTATAATTACCCTCTCACATGTCCTAAATCTATTTGATAAGTGTAATTATACCAGAAAAAACCTTAGGAATAAAATATGATCCTTTTGGTCCACTTGGAGCAGATTAGGATATTAATTATTGTATTATTTAAAGTGGAGTTAAAAGGGTCAAATTCAACGTTTAATATATAAACCATTTTTAATATCGGGTTATACATAAGCTAAATTCGACAATAAATATTCATTAGAAATATTAAACTATATCCTATATAATGGTATTTTATTTATAACTTTCAAACATTAAATAATAAAATTTATTTATGTCACAATGATGATGCTTTCATTATCTTATTAACGAATGATTTAAATAATTGATATTATTAATATCCAAATAAATGTAATTTGAAAATTTTGATGAATTGGACTAATTATATTGGTTAATATTAAATGTTATGTATGATTGAATAATATTGGTTCTAATTAATCATGCGATTATGATTTTCACAAAAAATACTAAATAGTGTCAACATTGACATAATTGAGTTTTTAAAAAATACTATATTATTAATTGATATAAAATTCATAAAAATCTAATTATAGGACAAAGGACTTATATAAGGTTATATTTATTAATAATTAACCATTTGGGGTCTTCATGGATTGTTATATTAAATTTATTAATCATATAATATAAAAATACAACGAGACATAGTTAATGTTAAACTATTTAACTAAGAGTTAAATCTAAAAGATAATTTTAATATCGTGACCTAAACATCACTGAAACCTATTGGTTGAATGGTTTGATACCCATAACCACCTTATCATCGAAATAAATAATTTTTAATCCATTTTAAACTGAAAATAATTTTATTATAAAATAATATTTCAAGCTTTTACTAAAGTTCATCTCACCCATCCTAAAAAAGAGTAGATCCCCTTCCCTCAAAAAAACACCTCCAAATCCATTTGTCTCAGAAAAACCCTACCCAAATAACCTCCGAACATTCCTCCCTTAATCCTAGAGGAATTACATTTTTCAGAAAGCCAATATATGAATCCCTTTTGATCAAATCAAAAGGAAGAACCTAAAAAAGAGGTAAATATTTCAACACATCTTTCAAGTTCTTTTCTTCTTACACTTCCTCTTTCTTTGTTGTTTCAATTCTAAAATAATAACTCCAGTATCTTATATATACTGTGTTTTCATTAAAAAAATGGTACAACTATATTTATTATTATATCCATCATATGAATGACAAAGTCACTATGCGTGCGTACATACAGCTTATCGTCTCCACGTCATGATGTAGTTTGTTATTCAAACACTTAATTATTTGAATGTGTATAAAAATGTGTATAACTGATGTAAATAATAAATATAACATATTAATGTTTCTGTGTATATGATATACCATCCAATTTCAAACGATTTTACAATCAATATAATGATATTATCGCTCGTGCGTACATACAGATTACCGTCTCCACGAACGTGATAACATTCATTCCCCATCGCAATCATTCAAGAATAATTTTTATTTTCTGATTAAAAATAATGTTTAAGAACTTAATATCATTTTTTATATGAAACAAATATGTCCAATCCATAATAAAAATTACTTAGGTAATTGTGCTTGTAAAGGAGAACATATCTATTAACACACGAAATGATGATACGACTAAAATATTATTAGCAAAACAATATTATAGGATCATATATGATATCATATTTATGTATATAATTATTTTATAGTTTAATAATAAATATTTACCTATTATACAAGATTTTAACATACCCTCGACCATGTAAAAGTACAATGTAATGGGTTTTCATCTCACTTCTTATTCCGAAGAGATTCATGTTATATTGCTACTATTTCCTTTTTTGTGGTGTATATACTACACATGATTGTACTCTGTGTGTAATATAATTCAATTTATGGGTTTTAAATAATCATTGTATGATACTTCTTTCATTGGGTGTATGTTTTGTATGTTACCATATAGGTAAAGGGAATTTAAAATTTAAATTTCACCCTCTTTCCTTTTCAATTAATCTCATGCTAGTACAAACTCATTGTACCTTGTGTAATAACGTGACCATTTTATTTTTGTTTAATAAATTTTGGGGAGTATGAGTTTCACTCAGGCTTTGAGCCATTCTGGTATGAGTGGAATCATTATTTATTATTTATGTAGTAATTCCCACTCCCCTTTCTATGGATATACCTTTGATACACATAATCACTCCATTGGTAAATTAACATTACATTGATTTGAGCTTTTTTAGGGTAATCATAACTCAATTTCCATTCATTAAGTTAAACATCCAATTCATTGGTTTTGTTTTTAGAGTAATATGTGTGAATTTAATCTGAGTTATTTACATTGTATATTCAATTATATTGAGTTTATTTATATTTTTCACACATAATTATTTCATTGATTTATCCTTAATCTATGTATATTGTCGTTACAAGGTATTTCGTATCAAATTACATTTATTGGAGACCTCTTTGTAGTTATGCACCAATTCACTTTTATATGGTGTATATAAAATCCTTTGACATATTATATCACAAATCCCATTATTCTCATGATATTATAATGATTTGATTAATGTCATTCCTCAATTAATTTAATTCAAGAGTCTCTTATTTGGTTAGGAACTCATTAAAAAAATTAATTTTTTAAAAGTTTTAAATATTTATTCTTCTAAATCATTCTCACTAATATACATGTTTTAAAAATGTTTTTAATTATTTATTTATATAGACATGAATGCATTGAAATAAAAATTCCTTTTAAAATTTTCTAAGTGGTATTGAACACTTTGATGCAAATATCTCCTTTAAACGACTTCCTTGATAAATAGTGTGACATTTAAATATTTTCATGAAAAGGGGGTTTTTTCTCTCAAATAGTATTAATGACTATTTTCATCTACATCAATATCCATTAGTTTAATATATTCTTAATTGATGTTGATTTATTATAATACTATCATCCATACAGTATTGAATGAGTTATGTTTGACTTCTATGTGCTATTTTTATGCCATTCATGGTTTGTGGTTAAAATATTGACATTTCATATGCTATGGTTAATACGAATATTAAGATTATGATTCACCCTTTCATATGAGGAATGCATTAGACTTAGTATGTGATGAGTGGATCGAAATATAGATCATCGATTCATTGATAAGTCTCATGAGAAAAACTAGTGTCTTGGATAAGGCCTCGAAAAAATATTATTTCTAGTTTTCGCACAAGGACATGAATATGTCGTTATGAAGTCTGGAATTATGCATTCCATCATTATGAAATTGGCTATTGATATTACATGTGACTATTCGACTATTAGAATATCCATGTGAATATGTAAATAGAATTATTTTATTTATATTTTCTTTATTATGTTGATGTTTACTTTTAAAAGGCATGTGTTCTAGTCATATAAATTGCCTTAAATGTTTATTCGTTTTTTGACAGTTTCTACTATATTTTGATCATTACTTAGCATTTGAGCTCACCCCTTTCATATATTTTATTTTTCCTAGGATGAAAAGAAGTATATTATGATTAACCTATAAGAATAAGCTAATGGATATAGGAGTGTTGAAAGAGGAATAAATGTTACTGTTTTTTATTTCATGATGTAATGTAAAACATATGAATGTAACTGGTAATTCCAAGGCTACTAAACTGATTGGTCTTTCAGAACATGATCCCTGGTATGATGACAATGTTAGGTAATAATGCACTGATTCTATGTAACTGGGCTTGGGGTGTTACATTTCATCTCCTGTTGAAAGAAACATGTTTAAGTCCCATGTTTACTACTACCAATTTTCCAATCATGATATTAGCACTGGTTGACCTTTTTTACCCCTTTACCATTCCCCAAACACCTATGAAACCATAGAAACATCTCATACATTCAATAAAAACTTTATTGAAGAAAATGGAGTTTAACTAAAATTGAAACTATGACATACCTCTATAAATGTTTAAGATATTACAACCTTCTAACATTATAGTGTATGATACTCAAGACACATTTTACAAGAATAAAAATGCCTCCAATAAAAAATTTTGATTCATGGGCTCACCTATAAACATAAATCTACCATATTTCCTCTGGGAAAGTTCCATTCCTTCACCACACTCAGACCAAAGAAATAATCATGTCTTAAAAAAGATTCCTACAGTGATCCACAATCATGTACTTGAAGCTCATCAAAGGTAACAACAATCTCAAACCCACCATTAACTACAACAACCCTAAAATAGAAATTTGGAAAACCCCATAAATTATTACACAATGTATCATAATACATGGTATCATACATTATTGGAACAACCAATTGATACACTACTAATCTGATCCTCTATATAATCCATGACCCAAATCACATGGTGCCACATTAACCTCGATTGAAAAGTTCTAACTGTAAAACCAGATCAACATCACAATATTAATCACATGGGTTTCCAGCCAAATACCTCTAAACTACCTCAGTCAACAACTCAAAGACCATATCATCATTCCACATTCTATCATTTGAGGAACCACTCAAAAATAATCTTCATCTAGAGGTATTGAACGAGTCAAAATTTTAGTCAATTCTATTCACAAAAACTAAAGTCCAAATAGTGTGTTATTTGAGTCCATTCATTCCATAACACTTAATATTTCATAAACCAACCACACACCCATTATGGTTCTCCCCACCATAAAAATTAGCTCACAATCACCATCTTCTGGTGATAAGAACCTACACCATCCAATGAAATCAACTAGAACTTCAAACTCAATCCCCAAGACTTACCTGGTATTTTTCCCAACTCTCGGCGCCCAAAAAACTATGAAAACACCACCCATTATTAGAATAAAACATTTTCCTTTTAACCACTTATAATGGATATTCATCAAACATATATTTTTGTACTAATAACTATTTTATATCTCTCATGTTATCTTTATTTTCTAAAACCCGCTTTCTATTACAACAGTAAACCAGTTGTGGATTATAACTTTCAATGTCCATTCCTTTTACCATATCAAGTCATACCATACCAGATTATCTTGTACCATAATAGTACTCCTCATATTTTGACCTGACACCCCCTTCCCTACCTATTAAGACTCCTCTTCTATGGCCTTAACCATTATCTAACACACCTAACATAGTCGTTCCCTTGGGTTTTGGTAAAAAATCACCATCAAGGATTCCACTATTCTATAATCCATCATCGTTCTCAACTTAACGCATAAAAATTCCTTACCAAAGAACCTTTTCAGTCCATACATTTACTAATATAAACTATTTTCTACCAATAATACCATTTCAATTTTGAAATACAGTTATCATTCCAAAACATCCACCAATTATGGTTTATAACTCACCCCTTTTGTTTATTTTCCTTGGTGAATCATTCCATCACCATATAAATCATCATAGAAAATAATAATATTTATTTTTATAACATCACTAAATCCCACGACCAAGATTTCTAAAAACTTTATGTAATTACAAGATCACTCAAAAAAACCAACCTGATTACATGCCTGACTTCTGATGAGGTTCTAATACCCAACCTACATTTCAATAAACTGTTTTAATCCATTATAACACCCATAAATGTCCCTAAAAATAAATATAAAATATATATTTGAACCACACTGAGCCCAAAGAAAATTCTAGGCTCAACCTACCACCACATCAAAGGCCAACCTGGAAATTATGAGAATCCCAAACATGCACCAGACCAGTTTTTCATTGGAACCCTGATGCCACTAAATCCACTCCATGGATTGATCCACACATACATGACTTCCATATCACTCCCCACCTTAATAGTGTCATTATCCTTAATTTAATCATGAAATTAAAACCACCATAACTCACTTATTGATAAAATGATGACACCAAAAAGATGTGTGTGGTCATATAGCTGCAATAAGAAGAAAAAAAATCATACACTGTTGTTTGTTCTTAGTTTCTGAGAACGAAATTCAGGACATTATTAAAAATTCTATCCATCATGGGGACCTCTCCCATAACTAGTATATGTATTACATCCCACCATAAAGCTCCATATAAACCACTCCATGAGTGTAACCATCAAGAGGCTCCATATCCAACCAAAATACATTTTGGTAGCTTGGTTTGATGCCATAACTATCTTATCACACTCGAGATGATGTTAGTATATATGGAATGATTTTCAAGAGCTATATTTAGGTTCATAATTCATCCACTAACACAACATATCATTATCCATTATTGATGTCACCTCTACTTTAGGTACACATTAACATGCATAAATCCTTGGGATTTTCTATCCACTAGCATCCCATATGCACTCATCCACCACAAAAAAAGTGGGATTTTCCAACAACAATTTACCACTAGTTCATAACCCATTTTCGAAGTAGTCGTGACCCAACATTAACTTTAGAATGATAGTTATTAACCCAATTTAGTTATTTTAGAATTATCCCAGTGACCCACAATTGAAAAACAATGCTCCATTTCACATATCATAAAAAAAAATCTATCAAATTACTAGTGCTTCCCACATTGGTATCACTATAAATGAAATGTCCTAATCTCGAGCCATCTATATAGGTATCCCAAACAGAATCGTTCTTTCTTATTACATACCCACTTATGGACCAAAATATATCCTATATGTTTTTGAACCCTCTTCCGACCTCACACTGAACTCAACTCTAGAGCACATGATTCATATATTATCATAACCTAGACCAATACCTACTTGCCCAACCAAACATACCTTCTGGTTTATTAGCCACATTGAAATTGAGGGATTCCCAATGTTTTCAACCTAGAGCACAACCATAATCTATTAAGTGGTACTTATATAATGAAACCATGATGTTTTTATAACATTATAAAAAAATTTATAGCACCAACCATGTATCGATCCCATCTATGACGCACCCAACCATTACCCACATGGTAATATTCCTACAAATCAGACCTAGAATTTCATAAGGTAACCCAAAATTTTCATAAAACCATAAGTACATGACCTCACTCAAGGAAAATATAAAAAACAACTGACTTTTCTATATAGTTATTTTAGACTAACTCACACTAATTATAAATATATGTGTAGCATTTTAAAATTCCATAATGTTCACATGTCGCATAAACCCCAAAAAGCACAAGAATCCCCTCCAACCCTTTTCATGGGTCACCATAGATTGTAAAATAGTACCAGCTCCCTCATTGGGTCATTTATATAAAATATAATTGTCTCTTCCCCTGAGACATATACATTAAACCTCAAATAATTCAATGCTCACATGTGGAACTCCTGCCCCCATTCCAAAAAAGCACAGTGTCTAACACACCCAAAAAATCAATTACTCTCAGTCTCACACCAATGATATCCACACACACACATCGGCACTTGGATCTAAACACCAACTATGGGATCCAAAACAAAACTTACATTATCACAACCGACAAAGAATGCAACGCCCAGAATATATGACAACCTCTAATAACCCAACGTCCATAACCCTACTGAGGTCCCTTCATGGAAAAAACACCTAACCTCACACCGAACCCCAAATGACACCATGTCCCCTAAAAGAGGCCTCCAGATAAGTCACTCTCACTATATAAACCACCCTTACATAGGGTAAATTAACAACATAAGGTATACTCACTACCATGTTTTTTAAAAGTCCCTTGATTTCCTATTTTCCTTAAATTTAACATTACCATTTTAAATACATGACAAATCTCCCTCCCAAAATCCCATTTTCAGAACCAGATGATTTCAATAATAAAAAGATGTTTATTTACCTAATAATTAAAAAATATCTTCTTTTCTCATATTTAAATTTCAAAAAAAAATTATTAATAACTAGATACAAACAAAAATAAAAAAGTACACCACCAGTGTATGAATCCCATGGAACTATCAATCATATGAATCATACAGATGGTTTATTAGTAATATGTTACTAGAATGATGAATAGACCCACAAACCATCTCTTACCACATAGTTCCAAGAGATAATATCTTGTAGAATAGTAATATCACATACAAGTGCACCACTCAAAGTGGGAGTATCAACTCAATGTAAAATCACAGAACATGACATCAATTCATACCCATGGTAACATTGGGTTTTCCTCATAAATGGGGCTAAAGGCACCCCTTAATGAGATCATTACAATGAAAATATTATACTATACACATTTATAATATGTAAAAATAATAACACCAAACACCCAAGATTTGATACCACTCTGTAACGTCCCTAGCTCAGTTTCCACTAATATTAGTGCCCAAATCTGGGTCACCACGTGACCTCCAGTGGGCCTCCCTATACACAAGAAGATTTTGAATTTCTACAAGGGTAAAAATAAATAAGTAGTTAATTTATATGCCCATAAAATAGTAAAACATAATATATGTAACATAAATGGATAAAATAACCAAAAATAACAATAAATTAAAATCATACAAAAACTACCAATAATAACTAAAGGGAAACGTGATATATTGATGATATGTATACACTAAATGGAATGCAATCATACAAATAAAAAGACTAATAATAACATAAATAATCTAGAAAAAGGATCTGAGTCCCAACGTAGTCCTAAAAACCAATGATCCAATCAAACAATGCATGCATGATCCATACCCCAGGTCCCTCTCCTGAGCATGTACCTAAAAACAAGTAGAATAAAATAAGGTTCCTATGTTTCATGGTGGCATGTGCATTGTTTGAGTATAAAATAGTAAGAAACAATAAAAAATATCTAATGAAATAACCAGTCTATATAATGGGGTATATAGATAAATCAATTTCAAATAAAAAACAAGGATACTAAAAGAATATATCTCACATTTAAAAATTTTACAATAACTATTTTATTATTTATGTTCTCAAAGGATAACAAACAAATTGAAATAGCATTGGACCCACCGGGTTCCAAATACATAAAACATGGGATTATATATATTTTTTATTATAAAAAATTAACTAAAAAACCATTCAACAAAATACCTTAGTGAATTAGACAAAAAATCAAACCACTTCCATACATTTGGGAGTATAGATCCTCTATCTGAAATCCAAAACCATGCCTACCATAAGAGCATAGAGCCTTAGCCTAACATCTTAATTGTGGAAAAATAGGTTGTCCCTAAGACTAAATATATTCAAACTAAAATTGGGGAGCCTATATTTGTTTTTAGGGGTATATATCCTTTGTTCAACAGCATAACTCAACAAATATAAGGGTGCGGCCAAGAGGCTTATTCTACCTCAACCTGTGGGAGTAGAGCCTCTATTGGATAACCCACAAATAACACTTTTTTACATGGAATTGATTCATAAATCATTTATCACAATTTTAAACAATATCATTTACTTTAACTTTCCCCCAACAGAACATTTAAACAGAATCATGGCATAAAATATTTAAAAACCACCTTTAATGTTATCATGAAGCCACCCATTAAAACACGAGTCATCCTCCTTAAAAAAATAAATGTTTCCCCGAGGATTTCATTTACATTTAAATCTATTCAAAATAATCATTACTACATTTTCAACAAAAGGAACCACTCCCTCAATTAAAATTCTCATTTGAAATCCATTAAGAAAAAACCATTATAAATCTCACTAAGGCCAATACATCCTTTAATAAAATTTCCAAAATGGAAATATTATATTATGTATTTAATCTTATTCTTGGATCCAAATATAAAACACATTATTAAATCCATTTCAAAATCCCCTAATTTTTGTAATAATTCTAATATATAATAATTTTAATTTTTCAATTAACATGTCCCACATTCGAATTTTCTATTCAAAACTCATTCACATTCATCATCACCTTATCAAAATTTTTACCAACTTATTTCAACATTTTAGATGGATTTTCACACCCAAAGGGTATCCATAGTTTCAGTCTCTGATCATCAATGAACAAAATATTGTTTTTCAGGGGTTTCACATAATAATATAATGCCCCAATAACTTTCTATAGTCAACAAAATTATAAAAAAAATAAGGAATTGAATCACCAAAGCCACAGACACATTTAAAACAATAAGAATATTTGAAAAATATATAACATTACCTACATGATGCAAATTGATGATTACATTACTAACCACAATACTTTATTGGAACATATAGAGCATCAAATAATATTTTTAATAACACCATAAAAAGGTTTATAAATTCAAAAGGAGAGGAAACAATACACCAATCCAATTACAAAACATGGAAGGAAAAACAGTAGAAGAATTTATCATAGGGTCTATTATTATTAAATGACACTCCAGAAAATTAATATTCAATGTTGAATCATACCATGGAAGATTATAAGGGATTGGTTCATTAATCAAGGTTCTAGTGGAGGAATAGAGAATATATTCTGGATATAACCCATACACCCCGAGGTTGAAAATAGGAATTTACCACTATTTAATTGGTTGAAGGTTTGGCCACATATTAGGCCAAACAATGCACCAATTTTGTGTTTCCCTCTATATGAGAGTGATTCGGGTGACTCTTTCTTGTTAGACACTAACATAGTTTGGAAAATAGTGTGGTGGATGTACACTTAACACTGTACAAGGGGGATTATATCGCATGGTCTCCTAGAGACATCCCACTATATTTTAATAACCGTTCATCCCCTTCTACATGAATAATGGTTAAGGCACATTGTTACTACTAACTATGTACCAACCGTGCTCTCAGAATATGATATCCTATTTTCCTCCATTACTATTCCCAAACCATTAGGATACCCCTCAAACTTTCCACACACAGAAGAACCCATTCATTAAACAAAAAAACAGGTTTAACAAATATTAATAAATGGGTGTACCTCTATGTATGGTAAATATACTAAAATAATAACTTTACAATATTGACAGTTTTTATACATAGTATAATTGTATATATAAAGATAACTTTTTGTATTATTATTGAATTTATGGCCCAAAGGAAAATTAGTTACGATCTCATCAAATTATATTAATATATATATATAATTTTTAAAAAATAATTTTTTATTAAAAAATAATTTCATATTTTTAAATTGATCAAAAAATACTAATGAAAATAAAACATGTGATTTATAAAAAATATAAGTATGATTAATTTTGTCAAAATTTTATTATATCATATTAAACAAATATATTAAATTATATTTGGATTTATATTTATTATAATTTTTTATCTCAATGTTATTTATAATATTCTTATATTAAAATATATTTTACATTATAATATATTACTAAATATAAAAAACATTAAATTAGCAGGATAATTCCTTATATAATAGACCCATAAGATAATGAAATTTTAGGATAAAACCCTTTTTATAAGGATCCCGGTGAAGATATTGTGTTGTGGAGATAATTTTCTATGTAAAAATGTAAAAAAGATTGTAAAATAATTTTGAAAACCCATATGTATGAAGATTTAACTTGATAATCATAGGATGAAAGGAAATAGAAGTACCCAATTCTATTCTCAACTAAGGATATTAGTTAAAAACATGAGAAAGAAATTTCTATGTGGGAAAGATAGTAATGTCCCAAAATTTTATATGTGGAATTTGAATTCAGAATATATATATATATATAGGTAAAATTTTTAAATATAACATATTGTAAATAAATACATCAAGCAATAAAATAGAACAATACTTTATTTTATTTATAAAATTATAATTGGATGACAAATATACTATAAGAAATATAATATTATAATGTGGGAATAAAAGTTAAATAACAATAATGAATTTTGTTTGATCATTTTGGTCTCCATGAATTATCACTCCTACTAATAGTAATCAAATTTTATCTAAAAAAAATTATAATTAAATCAGAACATTAAAAGTGAATAATATATAACCTTTAGTATAATTAATGTGAAATTTTTGAGAAGACAATAAAACGTACATATAAGATGTTTAAAACCATTTTGACCATAGGAAATGTAAAAATAATTGTTGGAAATAATTTTCTAAGAATTATAAAATTGAATAAAACTATTTGAACAGTAACATGAATATTGAAATAGTAAAATACCTTATAAATAATATTTTCCATGAATGACATAAAAAATATAAATAAAAGTGTGATATAGAATTAATATTCAAATTAGAAAAATAAAAATAACATATAAGTATATTTTTGATAAATTTTATTTCTATGTATTTTGTAAAATTTTATCCGTTATATTGCATATTTAAATTAGCAATGATATTAAATTGTATTGATAAAATGAATATTATTTTTGGAATCCTAACAAAACGAGTTATCATAGATTTATTTTCTCGTAATTCTCTGTAAAACATTAATATTTTTCTGGATATCAAAAATATATTTTTTACTTAAATGATATGCTTTAACTACATAATTTATTAACATAATATTTATAATATCAATTTATCAATGTCTCGATTAACCGAAAATATATTTAGAATGATCATTATTACTATTATAAAAAATTATCAAATATGAATCCTAAAAAATATTGTCTAAATTCTAAAAAGATAAAATATATCTTAAAAATAGTTTGTCTCCTTCATTATGATTGAAAGACACATAAATTCAATTCAAAAGGTATTATAAATTAATAAACAAATTATTTAATAAAATATATTTCATAACCTAAAATAAAACTAATATTATTTCTTTTACCAGAAAATGATAATTAGATTAATATGTCAACATAAAAATACCAAAATTCTCATATTTAAATACCCCTAACCCTTCGCTTGAGAAATAAATTCATATCCACCACTAAAATCCCAAGATGTACCCAATTATCTCTTTATATTCAAACATAGAACCTTAGGGCTATTATGATTTAATCTAACCGCAATCTATTAAGGATTTAGTTCAAAATCAAATATATAATGCATCAATGAAAATGTAAGTCTATAATTCTATTCTTAAATCCTTTTTCGTTATAGTAACCTAATATATTTTACTCTTCTACCTTTGTATATGATTTAATTAAAATTTATATGGCACAATTATGTTATTATGAAATTTAATTACTATATTAATCAATTTATAACACATATAGCCCCCCCCCCAATTTTTGTCATGTACTATTAATGATCATTTTTATCAACCTATAATTCCATTTAGAAATATTAACTTATCATTTCATTCATTATTGGATAATATATATTATTTAAAATTAATTAGAATGTAAATTTATCTATTTTTAAACTTATTGTGAAAATTTTATAAATGTATACAAAATAGTGAGTTGTAACTTTTAAATTTCTAAAAAAACAAGATAGTTTAATGAATGTTGTCATTCAAACCATTTATTCATTGAAAAATAGTAAAAATATTTAAATTTATTATAATTTATTAATAATAAAATAAATAATTATTGTAATCTTATCAACCCAGGTTCAAATAATTCTTTTTATAGAGGTGCTGTTAGAATCAAAATAAAAAAAGACCAATGGTAATGGGACAACGAAAAAAATCTTCTTTTGGGTTTATCTATTTATTATAATATCATTTTAAAATTATTGTTATAAACTTTTTTTGTAACTTTATTTCAATTTTGTTAAAATTTTTCCATTTTAATGATATTTATTTCAAAATTTGTTGACATATATTCTTAGATACATAATTTATTTTCAATATAAAAATAGTTTTGAATCCTCTCATTGATTCTTCTTATGTTTTTTATTATTTTCTCTTGGAAATAAGATATATTATTTTCTAATTGAACTCTTCCACAAAAAAGTAATGTTTTCACTTCCTATTATGGTAACCTAAAATTATATTATTTGATATATTCTTTATGTCAGCACTATATGAAAAGGTATTTTCACATGGTTTCATATTATGATTATCACAGATATATATTTTATTTTCAGTGTGCCATGTAATTTTAAAAGAATATAGTGCTTTTGTGAGTGGATATAGAATAATATATCTTAAATGAAATATTAATCATGCCATATCTCATGATATTAGGATTATTCATTGACATAATTTTATCTCTGTTCAAATTTTTGGATTTGATTGATATATATATATATATATATATATATGTTATGCATGAACGTAATTCCAGATTTATAATTAATTTTTTAATGTTTCATTCTTATGAACGTTCCACATTACATCCCTAATTAAAATTATAAAAATAATATGATGATATTATGTTATGATGTGATGATGATGAATAAGAACACTCATATTCTCACATTTATTCATGTATTTATCATTATCCAAAACCATACTAGAAATTTAGCTCAACCTTTACATGATGTATTCCTTCAGCAGATTACATGTAATAAAGGGAATATGATACCTTTTGAAGAAATATAAATAATTGTTCAAATAATATTTATAATTTTATATTGACTCAGGTTGTAGGAAACTAATATTCTCACGATACAAACCATTATATTTTATAATATAATGTTATAAAATTATTTATTTATTAAAAAAAATTATTAATCTTGTTTTAATGTTATGGGTTGATATCTCATCTCTATAAATTATGATTCACTTTTGATATTGAAAAATCCGTTTATTAAATAAATTCATGATTTTATTCCCCATGAATAATTATGTTATTTTATCTTAAAACACAAAATCACCATAAATAATATATTTATTTATCTTTATATGATAGTTATGTTCTAACATTGCTTATTGATTTTAAAGTGATTTAAACCAACTTGATATACTCAATAATTCCAAAAAATTAGAATTGTTCCTATTTTACCCCATTTTATAATATAATAAAAGGGGAATACTTTCCCTTAATATAAAAATCATTTTATACTATTAATATATATTTGGAGAGTGGATATTACATACAACCTAATGCCAAGTACTTTTGTGAACACTGATATTCAACTCATTATTATATAAAAAACTTGTATATAATTATTTTGTAAATATTTCAACCACTTGATGATATTTTATAATATTATATACATTAAAAATACCTTTCTCAAACCTCTCATTAATGAAATGATTCTATATTTAAATATTTTAAATTATAGGGTTCAAAAAGAATTATATTTAAACTCGATTATACTTTTATTATCACAAAAGACACCAATAGTTTATTCAAACTCTTCCCTATGATCCATTAATTTTTGTTTCATAAATAAAATATTTAAGCGTGCCTTCGAAACTGAGATATATTATTCTTAAAAACATTTATTTGATATCATTCATTTTTATTACGAATCTAGTCAATACAATTATTGAACAGATAGAATAATTTCACACTTATAATTTTTTTCATTAACATATAAATATATTACATAAAAATATTCAAATTAATCATAATATTTCATTTCCTCAAACACTATTCCAAAATATTAGATACCTTAGACATACATTATAATTAATGTCATATTTTAAAGATGTTATTTTTTCAGATTACTTAAAAAAATCACTATATAACGAGAAGAAGAAACTATGGTTGAATAATGTTTTATTATATAAAATATTCCTATAAAAATTATCTAAAACAATTTCTTATCCAAAACCAATATATCTTCATGAATTCCATTTTTTTTTTCAAAATATGATTATATTTGTAACTATATAACTACTAGAAAAGAATAACTATTTCATAAAAACACATGTATACTTATCTTTATAATAAAATTATTTCCCATCTATTTAATTATATAATGAACCTTGAATATAAATATACTCAAACATTATATACCCATTAAACTCCAAACACATTAAATTATATAATTCTATATTTTTTTTATTTCAATAAATATTTTATCATCAATATAAATAGGATCGATATATTTCTTTTCCATGTATTATTTTATGTAGTGTTTTTGATATCCCATGGTGCATGTTTCAATCAATATAAATTATTATTAAAAAAAACAGAATTTCATCATCATCTACAATTTTAGGACACATAGATTATTATATATTGGTTTCCATATTTAGTGATATATTGAAATATTATTTCCTTACATTCATTTTCTAGGATCTAATACTCTTTTAAATCATATTACCATGAAAGGTCAGATTGACACAGGCCTCACTACTAATATCATTGTTTTTTCTATATCATTTCCTTTAATCTATGAATTTATAGTACACAATCATCATGAATTATCTTAATTCACATTCCCATATTCATTGTTTTTATATTTTGACTCCCACGTTTAGAGGGTATTGTGTCATTTATCCTTTTGAAAGAATTTATAATATTATTTGTTTTTCTATTAGATCAAACTCTAGATTCATGTACTTTACCCATGTTTCATATTTTTTCAACCATATTAAATGTTTATATCCTAATTCATAGAAACAGGGTAGTGTGATTAATAGTTTTAGTCATTTAAATTTTTTCCATTCTCATTTTCCACTAATGATGTTGTATTTGTCAATTTTATCTCTTATACTTTTTTGGATTCAATGATTAAATATTTTTGGAAATAAATTATTCATCTAGTTTATCCATAGAATCCTCATCGTCTAATAGATTATTAAGACCACTAAATTTAATTTCAATTTTGTTGACTTTTGTAAATTTTATTAAGATCTTAATTCACTCATTTCTATATTTTTCTTTAATACCATTGATAAATATATTCCACATTATTATTTGACATCCATTATAATTTTATGGGATTTACACATCAATGTGTATCCAAATAGTACACTTACATAAACTAAATATATATGTTTTTCATTGGTTTTATTTTGTTAGATAATATATCTTCTCTTAAAAATTATATAGTTTTTCACCATTATATTTATTCCATGAGACATCTCAAATGTTATTTTCTCCTATAAAGGACATAATAAATCCTAATTTTGAGTTTACATTTCGTATTTCATGAATTCCTTCTGATAAAATAAAGGGATACATCTTTACAAGATAAAATATTTGACTATAATATTCACCATATAATTATTAATTTTGAAAATATCATTATTTTATATAGTCTTAAGAAAAAAACGACATGTTTATTCCAATGTTTCTCTAGGTAGTTTCTATACTCATTATAATTTTAATCCATTCCATTTTTGGTTTGATGATGTTTTAAAAAAACCAATTTAGTTTTTTTCTCTCCATAAATATCATTTTATGTATTCCAATTTGTCTTTTTTGTTTTTTATATATCTTATACAATGATTCCTCCAATAATAATTAAACCATGGAAAGAAAATTTAATGCTTCATTCTTATTTTATATATAGTGATATCTCGCTAACATACGTATTAAGAATGTATTACATGTATTTCCACTATACTAATTAAAATTTAGAATATCAGTAAAATATTTATACAATGAGATATTTCCCGATGTTTGGTTGATGTAAATATAAAAGCCACTTATTCAATAAATTATTTTCCTCTTATCATTGTCATTATTTTCCACATGGAAAAAGTAATTTTTTGGTCTCTTTCATTAATAATGTAATTTTTTCTATTCACCTATAAAGAAATTATAATTAAATGTTTCTTTAATGAACGAGTGACATAATTATCTTATATTTAATATATTTAAGTTAACAATATCCAAGTAGATTACTTATTTAATTTTCAATTAATTATTAACATGCTTTATCTTTCCACTACCTTCTATTTTTGTACACTCTAGAATTTTCAAATATAATGGTCATTTCGACAAGACATTTTACATTCTTCGAAGAAGTCATGTTATTGCTCATATAGGTAGAGAACCCACTATCTATAATCCACGTGATACTATTATTTATAACCATAGGATAAATACTAGATAATATAGAAGTAATATTTTTATTTGTTTCTTTCTACGGTACATGATATTGAGTTGAAACCAGTGTGTATTTATGCACATTCATTTCAATACTGAGATTATATTAATCATACTCTTATATTATGGGGATCTTTGTTTCATTATTGAATATTATTCATTCATCTCAAATCTATTATCTCATAATATTTATAGAATTTTTTTTGCTTTTTATAAGTATAATCATTATATTCTTGGAAAATTTTAGAGAAATAAATATAATCTTAATTAAATTAATTTATTCAATGGTCGAAGGATATTCTCTCATTCCCCTATATTATATTCTGGGATCCCATTTTTAGGTAGCTTTACACCTGCTCATAATACTTAATTTTTTGATATAGTTTCTAATATATTTGAACTTCATTTGAAAAAACATTTCTTTAACTATCAATTGCATCCAAATTACTCTTTGGACTTTGATACATTCTTATGTTTTACGAGTTATCTATATCCATTTTATTTTCTTTCTACATAGATTTTATAATACTGGATTTTGATGCTTCACATTTGAATCCAAATCCTATTTTACTATTTTTTGGGGCATTTATCTTTTAATACATTCATAAAAATCATCTAGACTCTTTTATCTAATTTTTAATCCACTTAATGAAATGATTTTTTTGAACCTTCTTTTAATATTCAAACCATTTATTTTTATTTTAGTTTCAAGATTCTACCTAGATATCAAGACATATTTTTCAGGGGATTCAATATTATTTTCTCTATACTTGATACAATAATTATGTTCAATAATTACACAGCCTTCTATTTTATTTTAATATTCAATTCAATAAATTATCTTTAATTTTCTTGAGAAGATTTATATTCTTACAAAATCATCTCTAAGAAATAATTTTTTTATTTGAGTTGATCTATATTATCGGAATAATTATAATACTAATTTTTTATTTTTAAACATCATTCCCTTCAATAAAAACCTTATGATAATATTTGATACATAAGAATCATTTTAGAAGAATTAGTTTATAATTCTCATATATATATTTTCAACAGTTTCCATCATATAATCCCCTAAACTTGATTTAAAAGTAGTTTATATTTTTCAATGATAATCACTTCATCATTGCCTTCCTTATATATTATTAATTTCCATTGAATGATCCTTCTAGATGTAATTCTTTATTCGATTATTAAATATAGGAGGAAATTTATTTTTCCCATTTTGTGTGTAATTGACCAGCATGTTACCATACAATTTCCACAGACACCATTACAATATGTTTCATAAAATTATATAGCTAGAATAAAACACATACCAATTCTATTAATACTTTAATTTACCACTATTAAATTTACATTCAAGAAGTGATATGTAATTTTCAATTAAATCTTCTTTTATATAAAAACTCCCATTGATTCCTTATTTTTCAATTTCTGAAATTACTCTCAAAATATTAATTAAGAATGATTTTTTTTATATTGACATATATAAAATATACATAGAATGTAATTTTGATATTATTATGTGAAATATTCACAATTTTATTTCATTTAGTACTTCCTCCTATGAATTATAGAGGTATATAAATATCCACATGATTTTTAACAATATCTAAATCATTGATTGCACCACCATGTCTTTAAATGGGTTTACTAACCTTAACATTTTGAATGAGACAACCATCAATGTATTAATTTGAGTATATCATTAAATCATGGAAAACATTTAACACATATAACATATATTCTTTTAATTTAATACATCCTTTATAAAGAGTATAGAATTTATCCTAAATTTCTTTACTAGATGTGAATTTGATCACATTAATATAAAACTATTTAATAGATTAATATGTAATTGAATATTTCATTTCATAAATATTATGAAACATTGCATTCCAATAAGTTAATGGAAACTCTATATTAATATTGACTTTAATTCAACCTTTTTAATTAAGAAAACAACCATTCAAGGTGATCATAGATTTGATTGTAATTTGTTTTTTCTATTTTATAATTTCTTCCTCTAAAATGTAAACCCCAATAATTGTTTAAAATGATTTAATATCAATAATAATTATAAGATATGTTCATCACATCATAACCTCATGGATCAAACCTGACTTGTTGTGACCATAAGACCAAACACACCATATCTAGGGTCTAAATTTTGTTGTGAACATTCTATTGAACATCCAATGTATATTGTTATTTCATAAAAGATAATAAAATAAACTTGTAAAATAAATAACACATAAAAATTAACATATGTATAAAAAATAAATTCCCCTGTACATAAATAGTACATTATTCTGAACAACAGTAAATTCTATAGAGAATGCATTGATAATGTGATAATATACCAGAGAAATCACAATGCACTATATATATTCACAATGTTTAGGGAAGTCTCTATTCCAAAAAGGGTTACTAACTCTTTATTATTATATTTTTACATCATTAAATAAGATAAAAAAGATAAAAATTATTATATTTCACTCAAAATAGAAACAATAAAGCATTCATATAGTACTCATCAAGGGGTTTTCTCTCTAGTGTCAAACCTTGTGGATAAAATTTGAATCATTAATCAGATCATCTACTATAGAAAATTAAATCCATATAATTAGGTTTTTATGTTTTCCATTATGATATAATTTCAATACATATTCTGATCCTTTATAAATCATAGAGTGAAAAAAATTTGAACTTCCACAAATTGGGTTTAATATCTCTATATATATAATTTAGATCTACTAAAATATGACTTATCTCATCATTGTATAATACCCATATATGTATCATATTATCATTCCCATTATAAAATTATAATCATTTTGTAACATCCAATATTGAACTCTTTAACTGAGTCTAACTTATAACATCATAAAATTTCATTTTGGAATAGTCACTGTTTAGAAAAAAACAAAAATTCCATTATACCATTGAATTAAACCTTACTATATTTCACCTAATATATATTAATGACAACTTTTTCTTATTTATTTTTTTAAGAAACTAAATATCTATGTTATAATTTAACATTAAGATTTGACACTTATTACACTATTTTATGAAATTTATTAGTAAACACTATGACATGACCAATACCATTGTGGAAACAATCTGGAATATTTTGGATAAACTCTCATAAAATTCTCTAATAATAACTATATTATCAAATTATTTAAATATACCAAAATGAATCAAATATATTATATTTCTAATAAAGACAGTCAATTTTTTGTAGTTTAAAAAACCCCCCTGAAGAGCCATGATGCAAAAAATCTATAATTTATGATCATAGGATATAATATTAAAGCACCTGAATAACATAGTATAAAATAGAAAATGACATAATTATTAATTACATATATTTCATTAAAAATATATAAATATAATAAATTCATTAATTATAAATTTGAGAAAACATTATTTTTATATGATCACCATATCCCAATTTTATTATATAAAATTATAAATCCTTTTTATATTTTAGAGGAAATTTGAATATATAAATAAATGATTTAAAAGAGTTTACAAATCATTAATGAATATATATAAGTGTTTCATTTGAGGGAAATCAATTCTATTGAAATGAAAAGATACCACAGGGGTTTTAGTTTGGAATTTTTTTTATATCTATATTATTGATTTTTTTCCATAGTATATATTACATAATTATAAAAACCATAGATAAAATATAATAAAATTATAGGAAATATATTAGTTTTAATATTCTCACCACAAATTTGTTTGTTAATCTAATGGGTGATGATGTATCAACAAAAATATAAAATCATTAATCTATTTTATTATTATATGTTTTTATGAATGAAATATTATACTGTAAAGATAAGAAATTCCCCTATATTTTGAAAATTTAAATGACAAAAATATTTCTCCAGAATGTATCTGGTGGATTACATGATTTTTCAATGGATTAGTTCTAGATCCCTTTTATATTGGGGAGTTTAATGTGTATTATAGTTAAAGTTCCCTCGTAAATTTAATTTAAATAACTGGATTTTTGAGGTGATCTATATTAAAAAAAATTCAATATTGTATTTTTCAATATATTTATGGGTTTTGAATACTTCAATATATTATCATGTTCTATTGTGTAGTTTTTGAATTACTCCCACATTAGTTGGATGTTAGAAATTTTTTTGGAAACTTTATTTAGGAGTATTAAAATTATAATTTTTTAATAAAATTCTCACATAATAGTTATAAGATGATAATATTATTTTAGTTATAATGGAAATAAATTTCACGTGTTTGATAAATCCATATTGTGAATGAGTACCCAATATTCAATGACTTTGTAATGTAAAATTAGTTTTTTTACTCTTATATATGATATAAACTACTAGAACATTGTGTTTCACCATGATGGGTTTCTGAAAAGTAATTTGATTGATTACTAATTAGTATTTTGATCATCATTATAGTTAATGATTTTTCCTGATATTCTTTTTTGATTGTGTGGGAGTCTACTGTGACAAAATGTGGACATATCTCCCCAACAGAGAAGCACACAATACCAGATATTTGAACATGAAACATTAATGCTACACTACAAGTAATGAGATTTAGATATTATGATTCAATGTATCTATAACTATTTGATGTATTTAGAAATATTTACAGTCTATTTTATGATTTATAATGAAATTATATCCTAATTAATTTGTTATTAGGACCATGATCCACTGAAAATATTTATGTTATAAAAAAATGTGTGTTCATTAAAAATAGGTTATTTTCTATGGTAATTTTATGATAAACAGTAGGTTATATGACCAAAAATTATATAGAGTATTATATACAGGATCATAACAGATTTTATGATAATAATGTCTATTTTTACATGATCCAAATTTGGAGGAACATGAGAAGGTAGCAGAATATTAACTGACTTTTCGTTCCCTATATAGATATATCTTTTACAAAAATTTCAAGACATTATTCTTACTATATTATTTGTTGATATTTTTTAAAAGATTAGAAAATTTACAATGAGATCAAAACAATTTGAACTGAATGATTAGTTAGTTTATAGAAAGAGTGCATAAGATATGTAAAATATATTTTTTCATATTGATTCTATCTCATCATATCTCATGTAATTAATTTTATTTTTTAAAATTTTGTTAATTAATTGGTGATGGATAATTTTTTGAGTGTTATTATTTTTCATAACATTGATTCACTCCCCTATAAGTGGTTGTTTTAGTATTTCCTCACCATATTATTTGGTATTATAGAATTTTTAACATTGTTTGAAATATTCCCAATTATATGTGCTTATTTTAGTTTCCTAAAATCTTTTTCATAGTAACAATCTATACAGAGAAAGAGTATAATAAAAAATATTTTTCTTGATTTATTTGAAGTAATTACATCTATGTAATGAGTGGATGGATCCATGAATTTTATCTCTTATCATAGATATTCTAGACATCACTTATATGATTTTATATATTCCCAAATGTACGATAACCACTAATTTACATGATAAGAATTATATTTAAAATTAAATGAGAGCACATAATTTATTACTCCCATCCCTGTTAGTGAATGTATTCACATGATTTATGGGATTAGAGACAATAGATATAATTGGAAAAAATCCATGTTATCCCTGACTGGGATATAATTTAAAGGATTCCTAACTTAAAACCTTTTGGGTTTAATCTAAGGACATTTTAATTAGATAATGTGAGATCATGGAGAGGTTCTTCATTTGGGTGACCAGAATTTTTAAATCAATTCAGTTTATGGATATAATATATAGTATTTTTACAAGGAAATGAGATTAATAATGAATATCTATAAATTTTTTATGTAAATATGTATACCCATTGCGCGGATGATTTATATGACTTTACAACTAATTAACTCAATAATATCCTAAAATCATATAAGATGAGGAGGAAAAAAATAAAGAATAATGTAATGTCTAAAAAGGACATAACATCTATATATTCTACTGATTATAAATATCATTTATCAACTTGGAATTATAAGAATAAAATCAATAATAAATATGACTCAATTAATTTTAATGACTTTATATCAATATTTTCAAATGGGGTACAATGTGGAAATGAAAATTATATGAGTAATAAAATTTTTTGTGATTCAACTACAGAATAATTTTTCAAATTTTGGATAGATTCTTAGAGAAGGTTCAAGGAGAGGAAAAATATGATAAAAACATCTAGAAGGAATATTATTTCAATATTTTATCATAGGGGAATGTGTGTCAAATATTAGGGAAAATAGAGAACATCATGAATGATGGTGTTATTATAAATTTTTTTAACTATATCTTCTGACTAGGATAGTGAAATATAATTGGAGGACTATGATAATGAATGACCCATAACATTTTCTACTAAATGGAAAGAGTTAAATGATCAATCTAGTTTTGAATATGGTATTAATGAAGTATAGATTCCAAATGAGTTTTAAATATGGATGGATCTCTTGGTGTCCAAGAAATAATATATAATCTTTGTGATAGTCAATAAATCATTGAGTTATGATAATTATTCATTAATAAAATATATTGAAGACGCAAAATATAAAAATATTGATGAGATGGAAATATAGCTCGCATGGAAATGGGTGATCTCAATGAAATTCTTAAATAATTAGAAAATAAGATTTAAATGACCAAAAGAAGTCTAATTCTTATGAATTATGATCCAATGGATTTTATTAATATCATTTTTAATTATTAAACTTCAAAATAGAATTCTAGCAAGTAGATTGTAAAAATTCTATCAAAACATTTATTTAAAGTTCTCAATATGATAAGAATGGTATTGATTCTAGAAATTATCTTGGAAATTATCTCATTATTCTTTGAACTTTTTTTAAGTAATCAAAATTATATCTAAAATGATTTCATCAAACACAACAACGGTACAAAAGTTATTAAAATACATATGAAGGGGAATACCCCCATTGATTTTTCCATGTGGTGGTGTTGAAAATATCATACACAATGAGATATAAAAGAATAAATACATCAAGGATATGATTATGGAAAAATAAAAGTTAAATGTGGATTATTATAATAATGAAAATTCTAAAAAAAATATCAAGGTTTAAATAGAAATGAGAATTGATGACTAGTAATTGATAAAACAAATTAAAAAATAAGGATATTTTAATTCATTTGATGATTTTGGTTCTATATAGTATCATGAAACTAATCATATTAGTGTTTTTAAAAATTTTCATTCTTTAGTCTATGTGAGTTTATGAATCGATTTATATTAATGAATTGGTTCATAATAGTTAGAAAAAGGATATATCCATAAGATATGTTAAAATTACCAAATAATTTTATTTCTATTGAGGAAACATAGGATATGTGTGAAAAACATAGGAATACAACCATCAAGACTCTCATAATAATAATAGAAAAATTTACGTATAATTTATACAATAAATCAATTAGGGGTATTAAATAAAAAAACTAATCAGTGGTTTAGGTCACTTATAAACAAACTAATGGTGGAAATCATTAGATTATTAATAACCATTTCTTATTATTCATGAAAATAATGAATGAACTCTTAAAATTTTTCCAATGGTTTTATAAAGATTCTATAACTTTTATAAAATTATAAATCATTAAATGTAAAATTCTTTTATAGAACACCATTTTATAATTTTTCAAATACTACTATGTGAGAACAATTAAAATAATATCACTAAAAAATAAACCACCAACAAAAGTATACCATCCCAATAATATGTGCTCTATATTCCCTATGATCTGATAGACATACTATTTCTATTATCATTGTATTGAGACCTTCACACATCATTAAAAAAGCAATAAACATTTTATCCAGCAATTAAGTAAAATAAATTATCCATGAAACCGTCTAAAACATCTCTTTATCTTTTTAATGAACAACCATGACACTAAAATTCTACATTATATTTATAATAAACTAAAAATACTAATACATGACATGAAATAACAACACAAAAAACTATAATTTTTTATGCATCACTTTTCTAAAATTATATCCCAATGCATTCTAAAAGAATACTGATGTCAGCATTTGAATTTATTGAAAATCAATGCCTAATAAAAGGGAATAATAGTATGTTTGTAGTTTTTATTGATAATCCTTATAGCGTAGGAGTGATAATTTTTTCCTTCGAACAAATCATTACCCTTACACTCCTTGATTTATTTGAGTGATGAAAATAACATCACACAATGATATTTATTCCCAGTCTTGAGAGACATTGAAGGAGTTCTAAGACTAGGTGACAACAGTACTATGGTTGAAGATTGTAAAAAAGGCCAGATATTTTGGGACAATGGATCTAGTTTACTCTAGAACCTATTCTACAGATATGATGACCCACCTTACTCCTAGAGTGTGAAGAATCCTTATAAGGCACATAGTTTCCGTGAAATTCATAATCCTTTAATCTCACTATAGTTGACGACGAAGGATCTCAATCAGCGGCTTGGTGATGAGTAAAATGAGGTGATAATTGTGCCTCATAGTGATGGGTAGTAATATTCCAAACCTCTGTGAAAGGGATTTTCCCTGGTTCATTATATATGGGACCCCCCTTGTTAAAGGGAACTCAAGGCAATCCCCTTCATCCCTTTACACCATCAACAGCTCATAACTATGTTATATGAAGATAATAAACCATCACATATTATTTTTTACAAGAGAAATTACTCTTATACTATTGATAGGTAATCCAAAAAGACCCTTAAAATAGTCGTATAGGAAAATATATTTTTCTGGTGGACATAAGAAGAACTGGGTTTCCAGACCATTGAACCTCAAAATTAAATTTTTAATAAAAAACCAGAGTGGATATATATATTTAAATAGTAATTAGTATGAGTAAATTATGTTAATAAATCATATAAGACCTTTTTTGAGAAGAAACAATGTGAAAATATTAAAATAATTTTTCAGAAAAAGTTTCATAAATATTAAAGGATGAGAATTGGATATGTTTGATAAGAGATGTGATGGGGTATTTTTTCTTGGATATACACTTAGTGGTTAGAGTAAATAGTATTACAATAATAATCTTGGGATTTTTTTGGCATTGTATACATTATAATTCTAGAGACCCAAAATTAAAAAAAACATTAACTATAGATGATGAGACCAAAAAACAAAAAATATAAGGGGCTAGATAACATTGATCCATATGGAGGGAATGTTATAATATTATCTTTATAATGAATTACCCACATAAAGAATTACAAAGATGTCCATATAAGATCTTTCATGAGGGATACCTATTCAATTTATTTAAAGAGTAATTCTCATATAAAAATTAGGAGAGTAATGAATCTTAAACATCATTGTTTTGGAAAACCCTAACTGATCACATAAAACTCCAATATTATAAGAAATAAGTAATTGATAAAATATATTTACCCCCTTTCCAATGGTCCCTTGGCAAGAAATAAATGATCTATAGTCTATTACTTCTTGATAGATTCAAATTATGAATACATTTAAATACTGTAGAAAGTATTATTCACCCAATCCATCAACGTTGGTTGATTTAATCCAGATAATCTCATTGTCCATATTTCCTCAAGGTTAAAGACCATAAGGCCTGTTCTATCAAGTCCCACTCAAAAGCATCTAAATTTAATTGATTATGCTGATATAAACATATTAAATTCTCATGTGATCATGAATTCCATTGATGATTGGAATTAGGCACCATATTAATGACATTCACCATGTTTTTACCCCAATGAGATTGGATTCTCAAGATTCAATAAGTCATGTATTTCAATGATAATGTGTATCCTTATCATTAGAAAATTCATGAGACATCTCTAGACATAAGATACTCATACTAAACACATTAAACTTGTTTTGATATCTATTAATAATACATTTATCATTTATGAATACATTCATCATCATTGTGAATAAGGGATGTACATGGGACCCTATAAAAGTGAAAGTTCTAAAACAATATCATAATTTAATAAAAACTGGTTCATCTATTATTCCCTCGCAAACATACAAATAGATTGAAGGTGGACATAAACATATGAGCCTCCTATTAGGGAATATCTATAAACATGTCCTCATTTATGATATCATTCCCATATACAATTAATGTGCCATAAATATCATGGGACACCAACATGGTGTAATCTTTATAACCACCTTCACTTTAGTGATCATCCTATTTGAACTAGAAAGGGTTTCTCATGCATATATCCTACAATAATAATTTCAAGGAATCCTAATCCTACCATTCATAATTGCTTGACTTTAAACTTCATATAATAAAATCCATTATAGAATATGTTAATATACACATAATTTATTTGATTCACCTGTCCATAAATTAAAAGACATCAAGGTCTATGTTTCAAACCATAAAAAGTGATTCATTGGTCCCTATCAGATAACCATCCAAGGTATATTGTTTTTCATGGATTCATAATTTTATATGGAACCATAATAGATATTTTCATATAATTATACAATTTAGATCATTATTCATGATTGTATGAACTTTAAATCCACCACCATAGTCCTTGTCACATGACCATAAAAATTTTATAGTGTACTATCAAGTAGTACCAAATAATATGGCATTAATTCCCATTATAGGTATACATATGAATCCTTTATCGTGGCTCCAATCCTAACTCCACAAAACATATCACTGCCCTAGATAAGGATTAAATTTATTGGTAAAAAATATATAGATTTAAACAATAGTGTAACTAACAATTATAGGAAATATAGGGAACCCATAATATATATATATATGTCTACATTGATAAATAGTAATGATAAATTAATTTGATAACCAAGAAATTATTATAATTACATGGAAGGATATCAGGAATAAATACTAAATCTATAATAGCAAGTCATTCTAAGAATTATGACCCTATAATTGATGAGTTAAACTCCAATCATCTCGAACAATGTGTAATACAGTGTGCCAGTAGTATATCACATTGAATACCTACATTTGGAAAAAAAATGGAAACCAACAAAAAAATATATTTGTATAAAAAACTATGAAATATAAATGGTGAAACCAATATTAAATTCTGTGCTCATGGAATATATTAATTGATCATGCAATTTTTCTTATGATGTAGAACTTATGGGATCTTAGTTTTTGGTTATTTTACTAAATGATCTACCATGAAATCAACATTTAAACATCAACACACACTATCACATGGCAACATATTTAGATAAATTCTTATTACCCAAATGAAACCCCAATATATATTATACTATAGGATTAATCAATAGAAAAATGGATTAGTAGAAATGGAGGACATGGCCCTAGAGCCTAGACGTATGCTACAACCTAACTAGCATATTGAGCACCAGGTCATGAACACCCTTGTATATAAATATAAAATCAAAGGATATATCATATCCATATAGTTAATTCATGATATCCAATAAGTTATTAGGCCCCCAAAGTTGGGACCCTACCCCTTTAGTGTAGAGAGACCTATCAATCTTACCATTGGGAGGTATAATAGGACTTAAAATAAATAAATTTACAATTTGGGATATATCTATGGTGGATCCATCTATTCACTACCATGATAAGACCAACACAACCCCTTCACCTCAACAATATTTTAAAAAGGTCACCCAAATATATTAACCCTAATTTTCCAAAGTAAAAAACCTAGTTGGAGGGAACACCAGATAAGAATAGCTACCAAATCTCTAGAGAAATTACATTCACATATTCTGAAACATTCCCATGAATTCCACCTATATATCCTGATAGCAATATAATTTTTAAATGGGTGGTATTCTACTCATGAATGTCGTATTCAACCCTTTATGACCCCAATTATGATTATGATTCAAAAAATAATCACCCAAATAATAAAATATAGATTGAGGTATTTTTTAAATATATATATAATCATGGGGTATTTAATTACCGTTATATATCATAATATACATAAGCCTCATTTTATATTATGATTGTAACTCAATGATCTTCCAACACTTCATTTATATGATATGGGATCTATTGAAGTATATGTACACCTTGTGATAATATAACACATAAAACTATAGTTACTCAATAGAGTATCTTATATAAACACTCCCCCCACATCACCATAATGAATAACTCTAGAAGCTTCCCTAGTATAAAAGTTTTGAATGTCCTCTACACTATACAAAACATCTTAAACACGAAGGTCATCCTCAAGGGAGAAAATAGTAGATCACCGACCATGAAGGACATATTCATTGTCAAATGAAACCAATAAACATTGGAGGTCTTCTATAGAAATCAGTCCAATAAGGTCCTTTAAAAAACATTATAAATATTTTTAATGAAGGTCATCCTTGTAACATTGGTTGGGGAAGTCATCTCTAAAACATGATGACTGATGAAATTGGTTATCCATACCTTGTTATATCAATAGGAAATTATAACCATGGAGGTTGTCCCCATTGAAACCATGATACAAATTTTAGACATTCTCTCAATAGAATTTTCCATAGAGGCCCTCCCATTTGTAATATTATGGATGATCATGAATGTCTTCATCATGGAACTAGTAGGGGAGGTTCTCTGAGAAACATTATTTTTCTCATATAAAGGTCATCCCCTATTAGACTCAACTATAATAAGAATATACATAGGTTATCCCCATGGAATAATATTTTTGAACTCTAGGGATCAGCCAAGGATAACCCACCATAGAAATACACCCCATGAAAATTTTAATGTCAATTATGAATTACTTTGTCATTAATCCATTTTTGGAGGTCATATGAGAAGCATAGATATTGTTTTTAATGTAAATAATCCAATTAATAACTCATCAACAATTTGTAAACATAGAAGTTTTACCTTTAAAGTATAATATCTATACTCTTGTTTTCTACCATTGAGAACCAACTATGATGGTCTTCCATGTGACAATATAAAGGATTATAGCAAGGTTTCCCCTTATTATGCTAGTTACAGAGGTCCTCACTTCAGTATGATGATCAACCAACAATAAGGTCATCCTTTTCATATATCACCTTCATATAATAACCACAAAGGTTCTCCCCATGTAAAGAAATTAAATGAAATTATAGATCATTCCCACAAAAAAATATTTAGACATACCCTAGAATATGATATAAACTATCATGAATGCCCTCCACTTGATGGTATTCTAAAAGCATATAACTACATAGGCCCAAGAAGTAGAAACCAAGATAATAACTCATGAGGTCCACCTCAAGGCCAGTATTGCAGAGGTTCTCCACATGATAGAGATTTGATTTAGAATAGAGGACCTCCCCAGGATGGTCAATCAATAATTGATATTGTTGTACCACTCCATATTAATAAATGTGTAAGACCATCCCATAATGAAAAATATTCTCATCTTGATGATATTAAATACAAAAAATATACTATGAGGTTATCCTTATATTGAGATTCACTATAAATATTGAGTCTGGCTACAATGGGTTCTTTATGATCAATTTGGGATGTATTATCCTAGCTAAATGGAATTAGGAGTTTGCTATCATCATATAATCCTCCACAAAAATTGTTAACCTCTAATGGAAATGAGAACCTTATTGATAATTATCCTCTATAGAATTCAATGTAGTAGTGTCCTTTTTTATATTTACCTTATGTACTCATTATGGTTGATGAATAGAAATTAATGTTCATGTTGAAATATATTTCCAAGGAATGAATAACAATCATGTTCTGTTCAATACTTGCACCCAAATATGTCATTAAAGCGGAATTGAAATATTAATCAATACCACATTATTATGAAAATTATTATAAATTCTCTTTTTTCACTACATGAGATAAATATATTACATATGGTACATCATCCTCCTCAATACAATAAATGTTCCCTTCCAACATGGTGACATTTTGTCCATTTTGGTGGCCTAAAACAGTATGTCGGGGAAAAAAGTGTGTTTCCAGCATTTTGACATCATAAGAATGGAAGAAACTCTACATATAGTCACCAACACCCCACCTATAAATCTTAGTAGAGGGTTGGGTGAATATAGATATATGCATTTTACACGCTATATTGATTAGGATGGTTTGTTGATGAGAGTATCATGTAATTACTTTTATTTAGGTCATTTCTTTAATTTTTAAATTTCATAAGCTAGGTGGTCTACCCAATTATGTACCATCATTAATTTATCACAAAAGAAACTCTATTTGAGGGATCTAGTAATATAATCACCCATCATAACACTACAGAATTCAGGTAGTGAACTTGTTTGAGGAAAATTATTATTTCCATTATTGATTTACCCTTAATATTGAATAAAATATTTCCATTATAATCAATGATACATAGATAGTTTAATTCTATATTCTTAAAAGTATATAAATTATATTTAACAAATTATGATCAAAGTACTTGATAAGACAATGATTGAAGAGCATTCAGTATTTTTTTCTTCACTTCTACTACTAGAATCATCAAATAAGATGAAAAAAATATCATGAGAGTGAATGAGTAAAACCATTATCCTATAAAACAATGGGAATTTTTATCTCCCTACCCCATGAGGATGTACAAATATTATTGATTTGGAGCAACATCAGTGGATTTTCCACCACAGTTTCATCATCATCATGATTTGTCTCTCATAATAAGATCATGATCACTGAAAAGTTTTGGGGACTAACTCATTATCACATTACTGAAATTACTTTTGGGGGATTATTTAGTAAAGTGATTGAAACCTCATAAGTGGTGAAATTAAAAACTAATAGACAAAAAATATATATCAGGAATTATAAAAATATATCACACATCGAATATTTAGTGGATAATGATACTTCATAATACTATGATACGTATGAGGATTTTATTATTTCAAAAAAATTCATGTTGGTGAATGTTATCGATGTCATATTCATAAATTACATGGTTCTAGAACTCAAAATTGTGGGATGAGATAACGATACATCTGATATAATTTTTTTCACAACATAATTAATGAAGAAGTTCTGTTCACCATACAATAGAGACAAGTTCATTATTATAGTGGTCCTAAAATTTTTTGCTATATCCTACATATTTATCATTAACGAAGACAAAATGGAATAGTGTGGATGATTATATAATACAATTTCAATAAGATGAAGTTATGTCTCTTTATATTGAGGAAAATATTTCTCAATACAAATCATGACATCAAGAAGTGGAGTCCAATGTCCCATCCACAAATTTTCCTACCACATACTCATTTTAAATAATTAATAAAAAATCGAAAGGTGTAGATGAATATAACAACCACTTTCACCATATGATGGTATTTCCTTATCTATTGTGGAAAATATTTTTAAATATAACGTTAAACAGAAGAGGAAAAGAAAAGTGTATATTCTATAATAAGTTCCTTAAACAAGATGG
Organism: Viscum album; assembly: GCA_963277665.1. Taxonomy (NCBI): domain Eukaryota; kingdom Viridiplantae; phylum Streptophyta; class Magnoliopsida; order Santalales; family Viscaceae; genus Viscum; species Viscum album. The sequence continues at coordinate 940,261,123 of OY728153.1, forward strand.
TATTACAAGAAAAATGAGAGAATGTTCTAGTCATCCAAAATAAATTCTGACCAGAAAACGTGTCTACATAACCTAAATTCTTATAGACACCTAAAATTCCCACCCCCTGGGAAATGGTTTCCACTATTTATTATGAGTTATTCTGTGTAGAATCAGGCTAGATATGAATAGTAGAAACATGAATATATAACCATTCCAGTATTCACCCACTACATATATTTGAGAATTATTTTAGGAATTTGTTCCACCATAACATCTGATCTCCATTTATTCCATTTTCAATATAATGGAGTCTTTGTACAAGAAATACACACTACTGCAACCACAACAGAATAATATATTGAGTGGGTGTTCATAACATCTCCGCCAACTATCTTTTGGTATCCCACCATCCAATATTCCATGTAATGAGTGATTCAAAGTAGCATGTATTGAACATCACATATTTCTATAAACCCGTGATTGAAATACTTGATTAGTAAGATGAAGCAATACTTTTGTGTTTTATGAAAACCATGTAAGGAGTATATTATTAGTGGTTCAATAAACCATCATCAATGTCGATAGAAAATTTGTAAAATTAGTGATGGATGTTCCTTTACATGTTAATGTTTACACTAAGTAAGATGATTATATTTTACCTCGTGAAGTAAATTTTTTTTGAGGAAAATAGAGTTTCAAACTTCAATAATGGATTAAAGGTTTTATCCTATTCACTCAGTAGGAACATTTTAAAAGAGAAACTATTTGAGATATGTATAGAAAATTCCACAGTGATATGTAAATACCATCAATTCCATATATTTACTTTATTGATGTTTCTAGTTTATTCCCATAGAACATCCCCTAAATGATTCCATTCACCATTTCGAATATACATTTCATGATACATTGTTTACATAGGGGAAGAAATAATTTAAACATGATGCAATAACCATAACTATCAAACCAACATAGATTCTAATTCCAATCCTTAATCCCATAAAATTTCTTGTGATTCCTCCTCATGAATAAAAACAATAAATACAATTATCTTGTTGTGACGTAAAAAGAATAATGATTTCCTAAACATTGATGAATAAATTAATAATGGTTACTCATTAATTATTTTTTAATTTTAATGGTTTTGAATCATTAAATTTTAAAATAACATTGATATATTACTATATATGAGGATTCCCAATTAATTAAATCTAATTTAACATTATGATTACTAACCCATAAATTAGATAATGAGGAATAAATTATTAGATTTTTTCATATTCAATGATATAACTCAAATAATGATTAACTATAGTCACATTAAAAATTCCGAATAGCCATAATAAGTGAATTATGTTCTTTATTATCTTTTACAATTGTAATAATTGTTGAATGAAGATTTGAACATGATTATATAGGAAATTGGTGACTAGATAACATTGAAATTGGCTACCCGAGAACATGTAATCATCAAGGCATGGTGAAATATAGAAACATTTAACTTAATTATATATATGATACTAGTGTTTTAATATTCCTCATCAAATCATTCCCATATATGATTAAACCATCATCGATGAAATAAGAAATATGAATAGAATTGTTAAAGGGTACCCAAAAGAGTTTAGAATATTAAATATTTCATAGCCCCATCACCAGAAGTAATGAATACCCCCACAAAATTGATCCTTCATAGTATGAGGAGTTATAATATAGATAATTGAATATCATCCATTTGATAAAATCTTTTTCCTCTAAATAGGACTCATAAAAACATGATTTCAAAATCAATAATTGGGTAAGATACCAAAAATGTTGAGGAATATAAAATCATGGTAGACCTTGATGGAAAATATTATTGTTTCTAAATCAATATGTGACACATAAAATAGAATTTATAAGAACCAATGATATCAATAAGAACATAAATATAACTTAACAGCCTATAATGATTGTTTTTACCAAATTATAATGAATTATTGACTAGTAGATAAAAACATTTCTCATTGGTCATCAAAACATAGAGAGGTAGGTTCATCAAATACAACATATGGAATGTATTCCTCCTAGTCCTTTCTAGTAATAGATCCACCTACATATCCATATTTCTCCCAAAATCATCATGATTGCGAGTAAACCCATGTTAATAATCATATCCCCTTGTGTAGAAGTATGATATTTAAAGAATCTCACTAACATTGTAGATACAATTATGTAATTTACTTAAATCATATTTCCAATAAAAATTGGGAATCAATGTTTGAGGCTCCTTTGATATCCTATGTTTCTAGGGATAATGTTTCTATATCCAGGACACATCAAGAAAATCCTAGAATTACTATTGTGCATGATCATTTGTTTCACAAATAATGAATAAAAGCTAACATATAGGAGAAAATCAAAACCTAGTACATTTTTCATAGGGTTTGAGATATAAATATTCATAAATACATTGTTTATAGTTGTTGTAATGTACATAAGATGTTACTATATACATGAAATATATTGTAGATATTGGATCTACTAAATGAAACATGGTCATTTGTCTCACTAAACAAGAGGGGAATGATTCCAAATCGGGGTACAACTAGACCTTAAATATATTTGAAAAGAATTATTATATCAACATATTTTAATCTTTAGATTATAATTGTAATAGGATCTACATAAACCTTATCTGATCCCTTTGACATGGTATCCATGTTAAATTTAATATGTATCTCTTTATCATAATAAATCAGAGGTATGATGAGAGTGAATAAAGATCCATTAAGATGACCAAAATTAGAACATAATTTGGGCATTTTTCTTTTTATTTATAATTAGTGGTTTTCCAAAAATACATTAATTTCAATGAATTATTGTGAATGTCAAGTTCTATATGCAAGAAACAATTTTATTTTTATATCATCAATGCCTAAAGTACTATATTAATGGGACTGTTTGGCTATTTTATGATGTTAAATCCCTATTTGAGTCTTTTAAATCATAGTAAATTTATATATGCTACTATAAAAAATCATGGGAAGGGAAAAATGGAAAATAAATCCATATATATTTCTACTCATATAGTGTTGTAAATTTACAACATCAATCTACAGAGATAAATTGATGATGAATTTGTGTTTCCCATCAACAATTTGAAGGAAAAATATCTCGATTAGTGATTCATTTGGTCCATTTTTAAATGAAATTTCCAATATAATAATGTTCATATAATTTGATGGTAAAGTGATAAATTTCATTTAGAAATTACCAACATTATTGGAGAAGACCATTGAGTAATTAATGTATATCAATATTCTCACATTGTATGTTTACTCCATTATAGGAATACTTGTTTACAAAATGAAATAGAGAATTGTTTCAAATTAATTAGACATGGACCATAGATGAAGAGAATGGTGTTTATGTATACCTTAATCTGTTTTGATGGTGTTAGTATTATTATATTATCCACCATTTTGAAGAAGGATGTGTTCCTAATGGAATAAATAACTATCCAAAATTATCACATATATATAAACATTATATCCCATATTTTTCATTAAACATTGTCGAATAGTATTTTAAATAAATCATAGATGATCCTCTAGAATTTGAGTATTGAATCATGACAGCTATTAATGAATTCATCTAATTGAATATGGTTTTTGAGGAAGATATTTAAACTACATTGTTCAGTACAACCATGGATCCTGAAGAATAAGATAAATACATCTATTTCCTTATTCATCATAGTGGTTTATTTATAGGGAATTATTAAGAAATTACTAGGTTTAATTCACATGTTCAAATCCATAATTTAGGATTGAAAATTCACATTTTTGTTATGAAAATATATAAAAGATAATGCATCTAACCTATTTTTCCAAATTGAATGTCAATGATGATAAATTGAACAATGAAAACATCACATGGTATGTTCAATACCCAAAATGGCCCCCGAATATTAGACATGTTTTAAAAAAATTAACATTTATATTTGAATCAATTTTTTTCCCTCTCAAACATCACTTGAAAAAATGATTATTTCCTCGTCTCAATCTTGTAACTATTGATTTTTGATCTAACTATCTTCCATGCCCTCTCCATCATGGATGGGAATATTGGATACAATAAAATATAAATGTACCCATACGATAGGGAATAAATTATATTTAGGGATATGTGATGGGTATACTGCAACTATTTAATTCATTTTGTATTGAATAATACTAAATATACACACCAAAGAATAACAAATCATAATTTTTCGTAGTTTTTGGTTAAAACTATAGGCTTATATAGGGATGATATAGTGTTCAAATATAAAAATATTTTTCATAATATTTTTCATAATAATTAATTATTTGAAAAAAAATGACAACAAACATTTAAGATAAACCCCTTAAAATGTGGTTTTTTGGTAACATATGATAATTTTTTCGAAATTCTAGTTTTCCATCACTACAGCAATTAAAAAGTGAAAACAAAAACAGTGATACTTTATTTTCATCTACATCGAAAAACTACAGGACATAAATGGAATTAAATGATATGTAACCTACATTCTACACACTGTAGTTATACTCAATGGAATGTGTTTGAACATCAAAATAATGAAAATGAAAATGGGTTAATTGTCTTTTATAATTTTTTTTGAAAGACATAAGTGATTTCAAATAATTATTTCTGCACCCAAAAGTCTTGATACCCTATATAGAAGAGGATCATCTATTTATATATATGAAATTTCTGGATTCATTATTTTCTACCATAAATTGATGTTGGAAAATTAAATAGTATTTATTATCTATGTAAGATTATATAAATTAATAAGACTCAATGTTACAGTATTGAAAAGAAATATCTTGCATTGATTACAATAGTGTAGAAGATATAAAACTATTTTCCACAATATGTGGTCCATAGGGAATATTATATCGATTTTGTAAAATATCCCAAATCATCTAATGATAACTATAAATCTAGGATAATGGATGGTCTTTATTTAATAGATTAAATAAAATTAATGTTCAATAATGTAATAAAAGTTTGAGAATTGGATGGAGATCATATTGTGCACCTCATCAATAATAATTTATTTCTAAATGGAACTCCCCAAATAAAATTATTCTCCATTAATAAAACATCCCGATGTTTTGGTCCAATACCAATTTCAAAAAAACTACTATAAGATACTACACTGGAACATCAAAATCTAAAAAACAATATCTATAATTAACCCATATATATGATTCCATGAAAATGAATATATGTAAAACCATGTATCATGAACATAACATAAAAATTTTACAATAAAAAATAACTATGAGAGAAAATGGTCAAAATAAAAAATAAAAAGTAATGAAAAAAACAAAAGATAACATGATTCAGGAAGAATCATTAGTCTAGAGGGGAATAATGATACCCAATTATTAAATTTTCGAAGACAATTAATATAATGATCAGTTCATCAAACTATGAATATTAAAATTGATACACCCTACATTTAATGTAGATTCCATAGAGCACTAATAATCACCACAAAATTTTATATTCATGGGATGAATTCCACCTACTTTGAGATATGTTGAAGAATCCTTCACCCATTCAAGAAAATCCACCACCTCAATGTTCCATAATTGTTGAATATTCAAACTCATAGCTAAATCACCTTATTTACCTTCTATTATATATTATATTAAATGAAATTATGATTGAGTGACTCCTTCCACACCCACTTGTATGTTACTATGAACCGGTTCCCAACACACACACACAGATATATATATATATATATTATGTAATATTTGATTTGAAACCTTTATGAAAATATTTATTGGATCCCTCACCCTTTTTATCTTCTTTATGTCTAACAATACTTCCTCCAATAGTGTCCGGATGAAGTGTTAGATTATTTAAATATGATTTATATGAGAATAAGACACTATAATCCAAGATATTTGAATCACATATTTTGGATTAAAAATATAATTTGATTACTTTTCCTCCTTTCTAGATCCTTCAATAGACATATCATTAAAATCAACTCCATCCTTGTATCCATGAAAGTCACATAGAATGGTTATATGGTAAAAATTAAAATCAATGGGATATATTTTGATATCTAACTCATAAAAATTACACTAAAAATAATAAATATCATTTAGTTATGTTTTCTGAATATAAATATTCACCAATGTTAGTTATTTTAAAACCATACGTAAGGGAATCTATTTGAATGAAAATTTACAATTATTTTGAATTATTCATGTACTAAATGATCCACAACACTACCTCATAGCTCTATATTCCATGTTTGGACACAAACATGTTGATAATATCAACTAGAAAAGAAATTTTTAGATGAGTAAAACATGTGGTGTTTTCCAAACTGTTCATAACTGATTAATATGGAACTGTCACCATGTACTTGACCAAGTCATTAGTATGAGGTGAAAGATTTATTACGTAGTATCAAATATTTGGAAAAGGGTGTTTTCAAAGGCCTCTATTCCAACATAAAAAATTGTTCCTTCACATCCTCTATTTATTCATCTTATGTTAGGTATACTTTGTTAGAATAGATTCCACATATGATGCTCAGACCCAAAATTATCTTTACTAGAATGAGGTTCTTTTTCTTGAATCATCCAAATATCATAGACTTTATATCAATAATCATCTCTTTAACTAGACTCAATATTATCATGTCATACATTAAATTATTAATGATGATGAAAATACCACCATAAATAACATATAATAAAATTATGGGTTAATATTTCTCAGTATTAACTTCCATTATAGTGTGAATGTTTTTAAATTCAGATTCAAATTACTTAGTCATTGATTTAAGCTATTATGTATATGTTTGAGTTGAAACATAAATTTAAAGATTCATTATCCCTTGTAAGAAAATAGTTTATTCTAATATACCTTTTCAACTAAATCCCCACGAATTAATAATTTTTTAACAACTAGCTACATAAAATGATGATATTATGATGCATCCATACTCAACCCAATTTTAATAGTTTTATGATAAATAAAATATAAAACTTTTATATGAAATAAAAAATATCATTATATAGAAATCCCTCGAAAATTAGTAAGTATTTATAAGTATTTATATAATATAAATTATCCTTTTGTATATAATCACAACTATTTTGAAATCATATTCTTCCTAGAATGTCTCTTCATCATCTATAATGTCTTATATTCATGGAGGGACTCAATTTCATCTCTAATTTCTAACTCCCATAGTTTAGATTACTATAAAATCCTTACATCTATAGGTTATCTAGGATCTCAAACTTTATTATAAAATATATAATGGAAAGTACTCACATACTTTTTTACTTGAAACCCTTCTTAGTTATTTATCTATAGTTATCTTTATGTGTAAGCTCAATTTACTACTGTAGCATTCATAGTGTGAAATTATAGTGGTCATTATTTATTATTCATGGATATATTTAATATATTAGGCATAGCCAATACCATTATAACTTGAATCATATCTTCTTATAACTCCATCATTCTCAAATTATCATGAATCCTAAATGTTCTGCAAGATATGTATTTTTAGTTTTTATACCTAGGTGAATAGTCAACATACAATGATACTCTCTGTTAATCCAAATTACATCTTATACATGATCGTACTATAGGATCTCTTCATTCAAGATCACACATTAACTTCTTATAAATTTTCAAAAGTCATTATTTATTAGTAAAAATAAAAATAATTTATTATCATCAACATCTATGTAACACACTTGAGTTATAACCTCCGTATTGTCTTGTTACATACCCTAAACATTGGAATATGAGTGTCCTGTAATGATATTTAGTTAATTAAAATAACCATTATTTCATGAAAAGAATTTATTCAGACATTTCTATAAAATGGTTTATATTGGACTCTGGTTGATGAAGTATGTTGTTGTTGATGCATTTTGACCACATGATCACCAAAATAATGCATGAAAAATGTAATCTCACATGATTTTGAGATAGAACAAATGGGAATACCTCCCACAACCATGAAAAAATCCTCAACAACATGTTCCTCAAATATAAACCATGAATATAACAATTTCCAACTATCTATCCACTTATTCTATTAATATAACTGATTGTTGTAAAACAAAAAGTGATTTCATGTCTACTACATGACTCGATGATGGATAGATACATGAGACCATGATCCCCATTTTTTTGTCTCCACCTCTACTAAAAAATTGTTAAATGAATGATTTTAAAAAATTACCCATTAACTTTTTAAAAAAGCGGGGAGTATAAATTAGAGGATACACAAAGGAGAAAAATAGGTAATTAATCGAATGGATGATCTAAAAAACATTGACTCAGGCGATTTTGGTTTCTCAAATATGTTTCTTTTCAAATGATTAAATATAATCTTATTTTTTAGGCCCCATATTTCCATTCAATGACATGGAACCATTACCTCATCATATTTCACAAGAAGACTGACATGTTGTGCACATTTACCATATGAATCATCCTACCACAATCAAAAAAACAAAGTGGTATTGGTCCATGCACATTATAATCACATGGATCACCATCCCTTTCACATATTATAGGTATATTAGTGATCCTCATGGAGTAAATATGTCAATCATCGACCCATGTATTGAAAAAACATGGTAGCAGGACTTCTATATAATAATAATTCAAACTACCCTCTATCATGCATATCATAGGAACATCATCCGTTGACATTTTATTATCATGAAACATAGGTTTACCATTTTCCTACCTACCACATTTAATAATTTCTTAATGATTCATTCAATATATCTAGGTCCCCTTCAGCTTGAACAATCGTTGTTGACTATTATCCACTACCATCTAAACATACATAATGGTCGCATTTGTGTATCTAACAATATGATAAACCTATTTGGGGGTGTTTGAGCCCCTATTTCCACTAATATCTCCATATAATGTATCCAATATTTTTCAGCAACCCATTTGAATAATAAACACCTTGAATAAAATGTCAAAACCTCTTATGTTGCAATTAGATGTACACTGTTAGAGAATCCACGTCAAAACACATGCCTTAAATCATAAATTATATTTTCTAAATGAGTATTTGAGTTGTTGTTCCACATAATTATGACCTTCATGAGATTACTAATAATTTATTTCCTTGAATTAAAATTCCCCCTTTAGGATTATGTTTTAGTGGTCTCTCCCTTGTCATAATAGATTTCTTCTCTTTTAAATGAGAATTTCCAGATACTACATCCCACCAAGATTAATAACCAAGCCATTTTGTTGGATTATATAATTTTAATTCCTTTGTTCCATATATTATCCAACTAATAGTTATAAATATATGGAAATTGACTTCCTATCTGGTGTAATTACAGATTTATTTCTAGCTCAATCATGTATTTTTTATCAAATTAGTGTTCCCTGGTGTAGCCAAATTGGTATACATAGTTAATATAAGTTTGGATCGCATTTCCATTATTTTTTTCATTAATACATAGTATTAAATTATACTATTTAAGGTAAATATCACTAGGTAGCCTCATTTTGTAAAACTCATTCAAATATAGTTGTGTAGTTTTATTAAATTTTCATGATATTCTATTACCTCATTTTTCACCTCGATAATTACTCCTTTGGGCATAAAGATATTAGTTTAATATACAATTAGTATATTTAAAATAAATCCCTAGGAATAATACATAGTTTAATGAAAATTAATATTCCATTAATGGAATCATAAATGTATTATCTATCATCTAATATCTTTTGTAATATTTCACAACAAAAATGTCCCAAAAACATGACCTTAAAATTAGGAAAATAAAAATACACTACTCACATGATTTAAAACTGAATTATTATGTTACATAATAATGTTAGACATCATGTTATGTTTCGTCCGCACAACCATAGACTATTAATTTATAACTACATGGGATTTGAGTGATGTTTTATTGGTATATTTAGGATATATCCATTTGGTTTAAACCCAACATCATTAGTCAGAAATGTTTATCCCCATGGGTCAATATTCCTCATTGGATCATCTATGTCCTTCCATCTCTTTATTATATTCTTTTGAGGAAAATTTTCCATTTCTCGTATGTTGTATTCCCTGAGGACTCCTCATATTGGGACATTTGCCTATTGAAATCACACCCCACCTGTAGGTCCATATTTAATCCAGATAATCATTATACCTCTCTCACATGGTCCATATTCCCTATGAGCTACCTAGTGATCCATATTATTATTATCCAATAAACATTCATTATTCCTTATTTTTTTTGTGATACCCATAATTGGTTGTTCATGCATATGTCATACACCAACAATTACTTGGAACCTTTATTGCATAATTCCACTCCCTATGACTATAAAATATATTGAATTGGTACACGTAATAAGACTATAAAAGGTAATACATTTAAAATTGTTGGTATTTGAACTATAATATATATTATTCCTTTTATATGGATATATAGTAATACATTTTCATTGGATTGATCCGGACACAAAAAAACACATACTTCCTTCAAGGATGGTGATAAATTCTAGATCTCCCAGTTTTGGGAATTTTACCACAAAACCATAAAAAATGTGTCTATAATTAATAAATAAATCGATATAGTGATTTTATGATTCATAAATAAGTTATTCTAGTTTTATAACCTTTTATAAAAAATAATATTACATTTATATGGAACCTCTAAAGTGTACGGTAGTTTACATTGATGCATGTAAAATGACAAACTAATAAAACTGGGTAACCTATTCTGGATGTCTATAAAAGAAGTATTCATAAAATATATCATAAATATATAATATATTTTATGATTATTTATGAACCACTTAGAAAAGCTCTGATGATACCAAACTTACATCATCTCAACCAACAATGTACCATCTGAAACATGTACTCCTAGATTAAATTGTCATAAAAAACATTTTACATATCATCGTTAATGTTAACCATTCTGACAAAACATTAACCCTAAATAACTGAAATAAAACACTAAAATATTTAGTAATATATATTTGTAGTAAACTTTATTTTAAATGTTTAAGTGTGTTTTAAAAAAATGGACATGCCTTTCGAATAAAATGTAAATTTTCTAATAAATAATAATCTACTAGATTCAGAATATTTCATTATAATCTCTCACTAATTATCCCCAAAAGATATTTTTTATTCATATCACGATCAATATGATTCTTCATAACCATTAAATAATAAACATAATGTGGGTTGATCTCAAAAAAAATAGTAAGGTTAAATATAAGTGATAATAATAGAATATCATAAGTGACAATAAGATGATCCTAAAAATATGGACATAATAGATAAATAAATTAATTCCATTACAAAAATAAATTTAAATCACAACATATGAACTGTTTAAAATTAATCAATTATGTGAATAGAAAACAATACCTATATTTTTAGTGATGGAAGTCATAATTTCATACAAATAATTTCATGCCTTAATCCTATATATCATGGTATTAAACAACTTAATGTATCCTTCAATGCATTTTATTAATTAAATACTTTGTCTTCGGAAATAATTCAATAGAATACCTAATCTAGGATTTCTTATAAGATATATCAACGCATAAATAAGCTATCTATAACCATGAATCAACCATCATAAATTAATCCCAATTAAATAATCTTATGATTAAATGGAAAAATGTTATATAAACAAATTTTCAAATAAGTAATGGTTTTGGAATAAAACCTAAATGAGATTTCAAATCATTATATACATTTCTTAGCTGTCAATAGTCATCTATATAGATCTAACAAATAATAGAAATGTAAAAACAATACCTATTAGATAAATAGAATAACATGATCACTATCACGGTATAAAATTATCATGGTTGGTTAAAAAATATCATATATCATGGGTAACAGTAGAAACATACAATTATTATGATATAGATTGAAAACAAAATTGAAAAAGAATTCATTAAATATGACCACATATGAGGGGATAGTGAATTGGATTATTTGATATCAACGGTTCAATCCCCCAAATAGAAAAATAATATAAATAATATATTTGATATATCATGATACCTATGGCCCTTTGTGGAAAATACTTTTGAATATGAAAATAAAATCAAATTTGGAAATGAAATCCTGTTTTTAAAAACATTTTCAACATTATCATAAAGTTGATGTTGTGGGTCACTTTGAAAATTCATTTTTACAAATTTTAAGGTAATATTATAAAACATAATTTTAAAAATAATCTCAATTAACGAGTCATTTTAAAACACCAAATTCTATCTCTAGAAATTTTTCTTATAAGACAAAAAAATTGACCTTGAATACATTAATATTTTGATATATTCATAGTAAATTTTAGGAAAGACAACAATATAAAAAGAGTAATCGAAAAATCATTTTATTAAAATTGGCAAAGGATATATATGTTTTAAATGAGATAACACATAATTAGGTTCCTAATAATAAAATATATCACTAACTTTGAACGAAACTATAGAAAAGTTTGGGAAACATCCGTTAAAGAGGATGTGAATTATTCATAAAATGAAATTCTTTTTAGGAAAGAGATTCATGATGGTTTAATATTTTGATGAAATTTTCATTAGACATGTAGTGGAAAAAATTTCCACATAATAAAACCATAGTGTGGGATATTGAAATATTGGAAAATAAATGTTCATGGTGAAGCAATATATCTCAATGATAGAATATTTTAGTTATCAATATATCATATGATAAAAAAGTCAATAAAGTAATAAATATTTGAAAGTGGTTTGTGCAACAAAAATATAAATAGTGATATATTACAACATAGAAAATTATATGTGTAGAATGTACCCATATTATGAAAAATATGTTCATGATAATGATCATATCACATTGAATAAAAATTGAGTTAACATAAAATCATATGAATCTGGTAACACTTGACTTAAAAGGAATTTTTAGAGAAGAACATGATCTAGTTTAGTATATACCATGAATTAAAAATTAATAAAAAATCATGTGTGGTTAAATCAATAGAACATTATATGATGGAAATGTGGTGCATAAAATGTAACATGCCTTAAATAATCATAATAGATACTAGGAAAACCCATACATTATACCCCATCATCGCAAGATGTGCTACGAATGCCTCTAAAAAAATTACACTCGCAATATTCTATTTTGAAAACATATCCATATCTATAACCCATTATAAATATAATTTATTATTATTCTGTACAATTAAATTTGTTATTTGTTATCTATTTTTAATATCTGATGTCAGTGATCATGATCATTTTTAACCAACTTCATAAAAATGGTGTTGTATTTCTTTATTATTATAAGTATATTAATTCCAAAAGTAGAAACACTATTATAACATATGTTTTATAATTATTTATATTGTTATTATCTCATTTTATTACTATTTAAGTTGTTATATATTATGATAAAATTGATGATATAATTTTTTGGTAATTTATGATGAACCAAGGATGTTGCCTTTATTAATTGGGAAAATATTAATATTACCATTAAATGAAAAAAGTATTAATAATTTAATTATTAATATCCTATATTATCTTTATAAATCCATACTTGAAAAAAATTTATAGCACCATTCCTATTGGTGGTTAAACCAGCCCAATAAGGGCTTATCACAATCTATGTGTGAGTATGGATATGAAATAAATTATTCTTTTATAATTTAACAATAAAAATATTATAATTTGAATAATTATATTTTATTAAGGTGTTTAAACCTAAATTTTATTATTTAAAAGGAAAACATAAAATCGAAAAGATTATTCACTTATAAATAAATTACTTTTCACTCTTGATATGTTTGTTTTAAAATTTCAGTATTAAAATTATCTCTTATTGGTAATACTAACTATAGAATTCATAATATATATTTATATAAAATAATTAATCCCATAAATAATTCATATATTCACTAAATCCATTTCTAAAAAATATATTTTTTTACTGAAAAATGAATCGTTTTTGTTATGGAGACGGTAGTCCCCACACATGAATAAGTAACATTTTCATTTTTTTTAAATTAAAGGGATGGTAATTTAAACTAGTTATAATTTAAATATAATAAAATTTATGTTTATTATTTATACTTATTTATTTATATAAATGTTTTCATAATGGGATTGGGGATGGTGGGTTAGAAGGACAAGGAAAAAAGATAAATGGTAAGTAATAATTATGTCGACAATTTTGATCTTGTCTTGAATTATCCTTTGGAAATAAACATGAGTCACTTTCTTGTGCATTGGGTTTTATAAATGTATATATGGGATATATAAAAAAACATTGGGTATATTTGAAATTTAATTTAGATCTAGAGGTATGTCTTGTGGTGGGTGGATCTGAGCTGATTTTATATGTCATAAATAGGGACACGTATTTGAAAAAACAACTAGGTAAGGGTTATGAATATAATAACACAACATTTTGGTGACACAGATAATAATTTTTTGAGACATTTAGTAGGGAATTAATAAAAGAAAAGGTATTTTATAATTTCTAAATGTCAATTAATTTAATAAATTTAAAGACACATTAACTTTTTAATTTTAATACATCCAATTCATGATTTAGCATTAATAATGGTAATTATATTATTACGAAAAATATTATATTTCTCATCATACAAAATTTCAATGAGATGAATAAAAATTTATTATACATTAAATCAAAATGAATTTATAAATTTTATAAAAATAAATTATATTTTGAAATATATAATGTGTAGATATAATTTTTTTAGAAAACTATTACAGAAATTATTATATGTTCTTAATCTTATTTACCATTTTTTTCTCATTAAATTTGTTTCAATTTATTTATAAATATTTTTATACAAAATTTTATAGTTTTAATTTTTAAAAACATAATTTTGATTTAAAATATTATTATTTAGAAATGTATCATTCTGTCAAAAATAACTATGTTACTATGGCAAGGTATATTTACCACTGGTAAAATACTAGGATTCCTAAAAATGAAATTGAACCAAATAATTAATTCATAATTATAATTAAAAATATGCATATCATATAATTCTTTTCCATTTTTAAATGTGTGAAAACTAAATTTTTATATAAACCCATAAAAATATAATGGAGTCAATTTTAATAGAGAAATTATTATTTTTTAAACATTAACAATTATTTTTATTTTTATTTTTTATCAGTTAAAAATAAAATTGGTGTTAATAAATTATTCATGTAAAAACATATTTTTTTCATAATATATTTATCATCTAAAAATAATTTTCCTAGAAATATAATTTTTGAAAAATTTATTTCTATGAATTTTGTGATATATTTAGTTTCCTAGCCACAATGGTTGAATTTTATTAAATAAATGAATTTATTTCTAATTATTTTTGATTATGTGGTCACATATATTTATTCTATCCAACTTAATGGTTTCATTATGTAGTTATAAAATTTTTGTTTGTGTGATTCATGTAATTGTACATATAAGATTTAAAATGAAAATGTAATTTAAAATATTAAGGTTTTAAATCCACCGAAAAATAAATTTCATCTTCTCGATTTATATTATTACATACTAATGAAAATATCTACGGTATTTTAAAAGATATATGTTACTCAAGATATAATTTCTAGAGGAATTCAATCATCCAATCATAATAAATATCTTGTCTCCCCTAAGAATATAATTTCCTTAAAAGTGAGTATTGCACCAACTATATGATCAATGAATTGTATTATGATCATTATTATATAATTATTTAAAAAGTTACTTTATAGGTGACCATTAATTAATATAATATTTTAGTGTGGTATTAAATGTTTTTATTATTATTCAATCAAATAATTTTTAATCATGGTTTAGAAAAAACATTGATTTGAAAAAATTAATTTAATTAATCTAAATTATGGATAATAAGACTCTAATGATTCAAGATCCAAAAAATCATGAAAAATATAATAATAAAGTGTATGAAATATTGATACTAAAAGGTTTTTTTAATCTAATATTTGGTGGAATAATAAATACACAAATCTAGTATTATAAATAAGTGTACCTAACCCCACATAATTATCACTATTAACCTAAACAATGGTCAGTATACAATATTTATCTAATTCCTATGGTCTATGAGGTTGTTAGTGTAAATTTTATTCTTATTCCCATGCATCCGTGCATTGGATTTCATAGTTCCAAAATTTATCACATTCAAAACATCACATTTCTAGTGCGTGATTAGGGAGAAATTTAATTTTCCACATCATGTGAATTAAAATATTCCTTTTTCATAAATATCTTTTTTATCAATGGTTACATTAAAAAAAATAAGTCTATTAACATTGATACATTCCCCTAGGTTATTAATAGAAATTTTTTGACTTGATGGTAAAAAAATATTATTCCCTTCCTCATCATTATCACCTGAACTTCCATGATAGTCCATCCTTATCATATTTTGTTTGTTTGGGAAATTAACAGTGTTTGCATTGAGAATAATAATTCATGATATTTGTTTTTGACTAATCCCAAGGTTTCATACGTTAGATATTATCCTCTAAAGTTTCTCATTTGAAAAATTTCTATATTTCCCTGAAATATATTACTCAAAAGATTCCATCAAGATTTATCCACTAATAAAACTGTGATTTCCTAACATTGTTATCCATCCAAATAAAGCTATTTTCTGGTGGAAACATTGACTTAAAATCTCTTTCCAATAAGAAAAAGGATAAATATTATTAGTAAGGGTCTATGTTTGTGATAGTGGGGAGACTATACCCCCAGGTGATGATGATAATAATGGTTCATACATATATAACACAACTAAAGAAAGACCATAATAGTAGAAGATAAAAAATAAAATCAATTGGAAAATAATAAAAGGAAATAATAATAATCAACATGACCAAAGTAATAATACCATTTTCAGATAATACATGTATCAAAACATCATACAATACAAATAAACAACATTGATTGGGGATGACCATACTAGTACTTATATAATGTATGAAAAATCTAAAAAGTAAACTCCAAATCAATAAAAAAATCACTATAGTCAATTTCCATCTATCACATGTAATTGGTACAAACCCAATCACTAAGCCCTAGATCCTGAGCCTGAAATCTATCCTGTTCTCGAAGTCCAAAAATATTCATGTATCCTAAGGGGACCATTTAGGGTGTCAACAAAAACTCAGTAGGCCAAAAGCAATGTGTTCTTACTTTCATACAAAACTATATTGTTTATGAAAAATATAATTAAAAATCTAATACAAATAGGATTAGTAATTTTCCCACTTCACCTATACTCAAAAACCACAAAGTAGCATTTTCATACATTAGACAACACTGGTATATTTCTGATTATGATCCCCAAAATATATATTTGGCATACCAACTATGTCTATAAAAATATATTTGTAGTGTTAATGACCCATGGATTAGTTACAGGGTGTCCCCCAAATAATATCATACCTTGGAATCCATAGGGAACCCCGATTAGATGAATCAATGCCACCTCATTACATATGACACCTAACATTCCACTAATCATGTATCTAATATCTGAATGATGTAGCCATCGAAATGTCCATAGTCCCATGGACCTCAACTCAAAAAATCAACATCAACCTAATGAATTGAAGCTCGTAGGTTTGTAAATATCCCTCCATCCATAGAAAATAAATCACAGTCAAATCAATAACATACCATCTCAAGTCATGGTGATATCTTTCAACTAAAAATCTTGGCCTATCAGCCTCAAATTTAACATCAAGCCTCATCACTAGTCAAACCATCCCAAAGGGTTTTCACTATAAGAAATGGATTTATATGATAAAATCTTTTATAATCTATGGTAAACACCATCCCATAATCCACAATATCTATAGTGAAATCCACCCACAATGAGTGGTCAACAACACCTCAACAGAGTCTTATATATGGGTACATGACTCTAAAGTTATTTTTCCAACAAAAATGATCTGAAATCAGTAACAGTACCCATGTCTCATCATTTGACCCCTTATTAATATTTGAACATGTCAATCAAATCCTGATGTTCAACACTATCCCAATTCCCACTGACCATGCCCTCATCCTAATTATCATTTTCCCTCCATCTCGACCACCATGTTTCCTCATTCCGGTGCTCATCATCACCACATGTATCTCAGGCCATGACCTTAGCCCGATGACCATGACGCCTCCATCATAGTGATCCACATCACCCAAGTGAATCTGTTCAATGCCCCATATATTACAACGAGACCAATTCAAACATTTAAAAATAAAATTTAATAACGAAATTCAATAAATAGAATAACATAACCATCAAGTCCACAATCCCCATACCATTAATAATGTTTTAATAAAATGTATAGAGAATGCCTATGGAATCTCACAACATCTATTTACAATTAATAATAATAATTAACTCAGTATGTGTGTCAATCATTCACAACCCCCAAGATTATTTTCCAATACACCAATAACAATAGTAAAATTATAGAGAAAACTAGGAACCACGAATATTAGAATAATATGAAATAGCTCATCAAATTTCAACCTAAAATATGAGAAATGTAAATAGATCTCAGAGATTTAGAAATATTCGATCAAAATAAGGAAAAATATCTTTTATAGATTTAGCATTCAGTACAGCGATGTAAAAAAGAAACATATGAAATAAGATTCAATGCATTGCTGGTATGCTTCCAATAATATTAGTATTGCTTTAATAGAAGATTGGATATATGATATAGGCCAAATCCTAGATGGAGAAGAAACTATGAGGATCCGATGATATAGATTTGAAATTGTGGAGAATGAGGAGGAAATGAATAAATACAAGGGAGGGGAATAAAATTCATTTCACACCCTTTAATGACATGCATGGTAAGATTACATTGTTTTCCTAACCCTGATCTAACTGTGTAGGACTCAATGCACAACCACCACACATCACACATCTAGGTGCATGGTATGACAAACAATGCATAGCCCACATGGGTCACCACTATAAAAAATTTGTTGCGAATAACATAAAATCACACACCCATCTCAACAGATTGAAAAACAATATCTTTTGAAAAATGGAGCAACATAGTTTCCCTTTACTAGATTCATACAATTATCAAACCTCCTTCAGTGCATCCTGAATTTTGGTTTTTGGAGGCCGATGCTTATGAAACCCACCCAAAATCTCAAGTCAGTTGATGAGACTTATAACATGTCTAAAAACTTCTAGAATCACTAAAACTCACTGTAATTAGGTTTCAAAGCCCCAATAAAAATTTCCACCACACACCAAACATAATAATTCAAAAACCATCGGAAGCATTCAACCAAATCAAAAATATGTTAGGTTATAATATCCCCACATTAAAATAGATCAGTGAATAGCTATCCGGATTTAAAGAAATATGGTATTATACATTCACATGTAGTTTACATTAACTCGAAATACCTGGTAATAAAATACAATTTAATGACCCTAGAGGCACTATCCAACATAGGAGTCACCAACTCTATCACTACCTGACACAAAATATAAATCTTATGATGGTTCCACCAACTATACCAAGAAGGAAACATCTTCCCATGAAACAGAATCATTCATTAAACTTGTCAGTTTATTAAATTATTTCCATGTCTTACATTGAACCCATTATGTGCCACATCACATTAGATTTCCATTTCATACCCATTACATTAATAGAACCCATCAGATACTGCATCTCATCAAATTCACAGTGATCCATCATCATAAATGATGTTCAAAAATAAATAACATATAACATATATATATATTCCCATCATATTCATAATTCCTATGAACCTAATAAAATCCAGTCCCTCTAGCGAATTCAAAAAATAAATTTTGGTGCCTATGAACATCGTATATATATATATATATATATATATATATAACACATCATAACTGATTCCAATATACTAGATAGTGTTTTGTTAGACTAATAACAACATGTGTTCATCACATGTATAAAAACTATCTCCACCAACTCAAAAATGACACATCAATCAAGGTATACCTCTATGTGTCGTCAGATCACTATCCAACTCTAACAAAGGAAACACAACAACATGCAGTTGCATGATGCCCAAATACAAAAGAAATGCCATCTCAATATTGATTCACCAACTATCCGCCACTGACCCTATTACTGGGTCTCTCTATCTCTTCCACAATTTCTATTTGTCGCTAAATACTGGCTACCAACCCTTTTACCCCTCACATATCTATATCATTTTCCTATTATTTACCAAGTCCCTAAATCTTGGATGTCTGGGAAGGCTTCATATAGAACCTCTCTAGATGGACCTTCATAAAAATGATCGAAACTCCTCCAAAACCCGATCTCATTGGATCATTACATTCCTCATTTTCCCACACTCTAATAACACTATTGATAACCCACTCCTTGATAGCCTACCTGACATTTTGTTATGTTCGGCCATGTTGAGACACCTCATGATCTTACTTTTGGATATCTGAAGAATATTCACGATGATATGTTGAAATCGTCACCAGGCATGAATATGAATTTTCCATGAAATGTTTCTCAAATATCAACTCTTGATTAACCACCTATATGAATTATTTTATCTTGAACATGTTTACATTTGATCTGATGGCATGTTGTAACACATTCTCAAAAATACTCGCCCTATAAATGGTGTCACCCACCATAGTAGGTGATAATCAAGATAGGTCTATTTATTTTAGATTTATAATCCATAATGGATTTATATCACAATTATCGTTTTTTGAACCCATCGGATCTATCAATCACTAAAATATTTGGAATTTTTTTTCATGGACATAAACTCATTATCCTTTCAATGAAGTCCCTCATGTATTCTAGATTGTACCGTTACGTCCCACCAGTTCTTTTTCAGTCCACTGAAAATATATGTTACTGGATTCGCTGTCCAACTTAGGTGTGTACAAAGATGGTCAAAGATGGTCTATAGTAAATTGGAGTAGTTACATATTTTCTGTGGTCTAGCCTTACCCTAGAAATATGGTGGGTTCTCAGACTTGATCAATTGAGTAAAATATGTTTGCTATGTCTTACCTCCCTGAGCTCCCCCATTAATGCTCTATATTTCCTAGACCAATCGCACCATGAGATACTAATCAACCCATGTCCCAAAATATATCATCTTCTATTGATATCCCACTTATACTAGCGATTTTACCTATGGATCATGATCATATCGACTCTCAGGGGCCTCATTTGAACCCTCAGGGGCCTTAGACTATGCACACTCTATTGGCACCATATCGCTTCCCCTCCTGACACTGCAAAAGAATTTATCTCACTAGAATCACATTGAAGACCAAACACCACGGTAAAAAAGCCACATATATATGATATAGGGAAAAATTTAATAGAAAGTGCACCTAACCATTTTTCACTCCCCTACCATACAATTTCTAATGACATCCATCCCCAGGGGCCCTCAACTACCCATAAGGGAGTCATGTATCAAATTTCATCAGGTCTCATTCGACTTTTCCAATCTATTATAGTGTCAGGAATCAAACGTAATCTGGCCTTAAGGCCACTTTCCTACACATTGTGGATTTAGGAACAATATATCCCATGTAATTGGAGTTATCAATCTGAGGTAGATGAGTAAAAATTCCACCAATATTTTATATTATAAAACACTATTTACATTTTTTCTAACAATTAAATATACTCACCAAATTTCCTCATCCCCAAATATGATTATTAGGGTTAGCACCATACATTCCAAACACACATAGTAAAATCTTAGATCTTATTTGAAACCTCATACCTAGGCTCATTGAGAAGAATGGAAACAAAAAATTCGAAGTAGGGAATCATGGTTTAGTTTCTTTTTTAACTCATTATATCACCTAACACATATTTTTGATTTCAATGTTCCCAATGAAAATAAAATACACACACCATAAAAACCAACACTATTATTGAGGGTTATAAAAAATATTCCCTTTCTATACCATGCCTAGAATTAAACTAGGGTATCCAATAACTTCACAACCAAGTGTTCTACTTGAGGTGTAAATAAAATATCATTAAAATAAAAAACCAAATATCAAATTCCAACCCATAAAATCTAGATTTTTACCGCATGCATGGGACTATGGTCACCAAAAAATTACCTCTTTACCCAGTTTTGACTATATCATAGTATCCAATCTACAAAAGCTCAAATAGTTAGAGAAAAAATGAAAAAATAGTTTGGATACAAATTTTTTAATTGAAACCTATATTTCCACCCAAAAAGTGATCTTGGATGTTTGGACACTAGCCCTTAGGTGAACCTCCCAATATGCTAAATGATGACGATTACAATAATGGTATGATTAGGTGATTGTGGGGAGAATATACACACTAGTGATTATACCAATAATGGCCCATATATATATAACACAATAGAATAAAGACCATAATAATATAATAGAAAAATAAACTTAGTGGAAGCATGATATATGGTAAAGGTGATCATCTACAACCAAAAGTCAAAGAACCAATTGTAGATAAAACACGTCTCAACTGGTCATAAAAGATATATAGAAATGGTATCATATGTCCCATCATACTAGTACATATATAAAACATATAAAATATCAAAAATGAAACTCCATCTATATGAGAGAACCACTATGGTATATTTATATCCATTCCATGTAAAAGTTACCAACCCAATCACTAATGTCTAACTCTCAATCTTGAACCTTTACCTTGTATCAATGTCAAAAAATCTACGCCAATCCTAACTTGCCCATGTAGGGTTAAATTATGAACATAGTAGACCACCACCACTGTGTGCCTGTCTTATATCCATAATTATTTAGTGTAAGATAAATAAAAATAAAAATGAATTTCACACATATTTAATAATTAAATGGCTTCCCTTATATTCAATAGCCTCAAGGAAGTGTAAAATATTTTCATCTAATGCGTGCATATTTCATAATTTGATCCCTTAAATATATATTTGATATAAAATAGGGGTCTGTAAATATATATATATATATATATATATATGATGTTGTGAAGAACCATGTATTATTTTCTATGTTCCCCCTAAAAGATATCATACCTACAGATCCCCTAGACACCTCTCAAAAATGTATCATTGAAACCTCATTCAATATGAAAACTGACTTTCCACCAATAAAGTGTCCAATATCCAAACGATACACTCGTCAATATTCCAATGTCCCCATGGCCCTCATATCCTAAAATAAATATTGGCCCAATTACCTGATGTCCTAAGGTATGGAAATATCCATCTACCCAAATATAATAATTCTCCATTGGATCAACATCGCAATGTCCTGAGGCATGGTGATATCTATCTTCTGATTTTCCAGAACCAATTTCCTCAACTATAATATAGTACCTCATCCCCCAACCAATGGAATAAATAGTATCTCATGATTTCCCTCACCATAATCCACCATTATCCATGGATTTCTACTATTAGAACCTCCCCCATAACCGATGATCATCAATATCCCCTAAACCACATTTTATATGAAGGCTTCGACCCAAAAATTATAGTAAACACCACCTCGACTGAGTCATATCTTCATTCAGTTGACTCAAATAATACATCATCCAATAATAGTGATCTAAAATCACCAACAATACAAAAGTTACATTATCTGACAACACATTATCTTATGACCACATTTCTCAATTATTTATAGTCAATTCCATATCATGTCCAGCAAGCCATGACCTCATCGTATTGACCATGCTACCTCAATCCTAGATACTAAGTCACCTCAACCTAGTGATCATCATTACACCATGGATATTTGGAAACTCCCTCATCCTGATGAAAATGTCACCTTTGTCATAATTATCAACATTAACAAAGTAAATCTTTTTCATTCCAATTATGTTCCCATGGAACAAGTTCAAGTATATAATAATATAATTTTTAATCAATTGCAACAACTGACATAACTCAGAGATCTAATAAATAGGCCCCTTACCCAACATAATGTTTTTATAAATAGCATAGACCATTCCATGACAACTCATGACATCCATTTATAATTTAAAAATAATTATTATTGAATTAGGGGCCCCACATGGTCACACAACCAAACAGTATTTTAGAAAAGACCCATAAAACCTATTACATTATGAATAAATCAAGGAAACACCTACCATAGAATAATAAGAACTAACTCATCAAATAATGGCCTCAAATTCGAACCATATTGAGAAAAATCAGATATTTATAAAAACACACTAAAATAGAGAGAAATATCTTTCATAGATTTATAATTTTATTAGGAGAGATAATCAATAAACATAACTAAGAGGATTTAAATCCATATAAATACACTTCAAATGATATTGATAGTGCTTGAATCTGATCTCAGACCAGATATATATAATAAAGGCTAGGTGGAAAAGAAAAAAGGAGGAGCCCCATAATATACACATGAATGGGTGTAAAAAAGTTTAATAAATTAGAAAATACAAGGGACACGTGAAAAATTCATTTCACACCCTTAAATGACCCACACTATTTGGCTACCTATGCACCAACAGTGTGGTTCACAGGACACCTCCCCTGGTTAGGTGCTTGATTTTACAAACTGTGTGCATTCTCGGTGAATTCCCTCAGTAAAAAAGTAAGGGGACTCACACAGTCATGAACACCTACATACATGGTTTGAAAAACCATATATATTCAAAAAGTGGGTAACACAGTTTCAATGTATAGGATATATGGAAAGATAAAATCATTCACCTTAGTCATTACTTCCCAAAATTGGGTTTTTAGATCCTAACGCTTTTAAAAATCATTAAAAATATCACGGAAATTTAAAATAATTTAAACAATATGAAAAACTTAATTTGATCCCTAAAACTATTTTAATTATGTTATAAATCCCAAAATAAAGGATAGACCATCCACTAAATAGAAAAAATTCAAAAAGGCTGGGAAAACATCAAAATGCTCAAAACTCATGTATGTTACAGAAACAAAATTGAGTTATCATGACTGATTAAAACCATAAGAGAGTTATTATGTTATTATTAAATGTAAAATTTAAATTTAAACCATTATACAAATTGATATTATTAAATTTTATTTCTATTTACCTTACCACAATTCATTGTTTTATATTATCCCAATACCAATGTATTAAACTAGTTTTGGGTTGAAAATTAAGAGTGTAATATAAAATTTCACTTCATTTTTTATTCAATTATTTTTAAAATTAACACTATTAAAAAAGGATATTATACCTGTTTTTATAATTATATTGTAGGTGGAGGTGATATTGAGGGCCCATGATGAAGTCCATGAAAAATGGGCTTATTTACCGAGTATCCAAGCTCACAAGTGGACTAAAATACATACTAATACTAAACTGTAAATCCCAAGGGAATTAAACATTGTTTAAGGGTCAAAATTTTAATTTCCTACATTTCATTTAATTGAAAACAAACACAATTCTCTCATTAAGAGTCTCATGCAAACTCATCGGTACAATAATGTGAATCTTCACATGGACAAAACATTACCTCTTTATTTTTGAAATATCTCTTATTATACACAATATATGACTTCCAACGTTAACATGCAGATATATAACATGTCTTTAAAAAACTATAATTTTTTCCCCAAAGTTATTTAAGATTTTATGACCATCTAAATCAATTGACCATGATAATTCACGTAATCTGGGTACCCAAAACCACTTCCCACTGCCTATAAATTGGCACCTTGGGAAACCCATTTTCGAGATCGACCAGGATGCTTGGTGCTTCCTTTGTTGAGTCCCATAGGTTTCTTTCCATAATCAATAGATGTTCTAGAGGAAATGTGAATTGAAAATTCAACCTCTTCTTGTTTCTCCCCTGCCATGGATTTCTAAACCCCTTGTGATCTCCCTGAGTGGAACATGTTGAAATCTCGAGTTTCCTATTATTATTATTATTTTGAATGATCTTTTTAATTCCTGGTTATGTGTTAATTTTCTTCATAATCTATTTTTATTTAATTGAGTTATATTCTGTAATTTTATACTGAAACTCAAATGACCATGTTGGGGGTTACCCTTTCATTTGATGTTTCACACACCATTCATCCCTTTTTCGTACCTCATTCAATTTTGTTGTTTGTGTGGTTCATATTTTTAAATTAAAATCAAATAAGAGATATCATGGTAATGTAAATTTTTGTCATTTTATCAAAAATAAATAAAATAAAAACCTGGATAGCACACCACGTTCTTCATGTGGTGCCTTGGTAAGTTTCGGTTATGATGTCCAACACAAATCACCCAATCATAGGCGGTGTACGATGAATTATTATGTTGTTTGGACAGAACACTAGAAGGTGTCCTATAATAAAAATAGTAACCTTATGGTAATATGTGTCAAAAACAAGGGATTAAAATATCTATACCCTTTCTCTTGAAGTGATGATGTATGAGCGTCACGAGACATCTGTGGGTTGATCACGTTTAATAAATCTTGTTCATTTATACATTTTTTATCAGATTAATTTTCAATTTTCATATTTAATCATCAAAACCATGTTTTATAAAATCTCATCCCATTTTATTTTCATAATAAAAACCCAATTTTTATTTTAATTATATATGGCTCCGTCGAGAGATGACCTAGGGTTACTGTTATATTTCATAAATTCTTGTAAAACTTAAACTACTAATTTGACGTCCTTGACAATGCGATCTATATTTTGCACCATTCCATGGAGCCAAGATCAATTTTTATTCTTTATATCCTTTTGTTTTTTTATTATACTTTTTAATTAGTTATTTTTTCAATATCATAACCCCATTTGATTGTTTTTCTTTTGTGTTTTTGTGTTTATTTTTTTGTGTTTTCTCTCTAAATCTCTATCTCTTTCTTTTCTCTCTCACTCTCTAATTCCATAGTATAACATTCTCTTCCCTTTCCTCCTTTATTTTTTTATGTTTTTCTTTCATTCCACTACCATAGAAAAAACTAAAAAAATAACAAAACAACAATCTATCAATAAATAAACTAGAAATCATTATTGCATGACATGATATGGTAAAGAAACACTACTTTAATTTGACCCTAAAATTTAAAAATCACTTCACTCAAAAATAAAGGCATGTAGAGAAGTTTAATCATGTAAAAATGAGGCACCCCTTGTGGAATATCATGTGGTCCTAAATAAATCTAAAATTGAACCAAAACTAACCCAAGAAAACAGGGCGATAAAAAATCGAACCTAAAAATAATTGACCACCCCATATGTGGAGTACCAACCTGCTTATATCCAATATCCCATGGAAGAATCCAAATTTGAGCTAATATCAGTCCTCATCCACCTACTTCCAAAATTACATGTTCTTCCTAGGGAGGACCATCAAAAATATCTCAAAGAATTTTACATATTGTTCTCCACCATGAAACCCTAAAATGTTTCTGAGGGCCTAATTATGTTTAGGGCCTTCCCTTTCTCTCTTGATGGTTTACCAAAAGACTGGTTATACTATTTTCCTACCATAATTTGGGGATGGAATGACCTTAAACGAACCTTTATAGATAAGTTCTTCCCTAGAACCTGAACTACATCAATTAGGAAAACAATATGTAGCATTTGGAAATCACAAGGATAGAACCATCATTAATTCGGGGAGGGATTCAAAAGACTTTTCTCAAGCTTCCCTAAAAAAATTATTGATCAAATTTTAATCCAATAATTATAAGGATGAATTATCCCAACAAATTAGGGAATGATTGACGCTGTAGATGGTGGTTTTTTGGTTGATAGAATGTGTTCCACCGGTCCTGACTTAATAGCCAATAAAGCTCAAAATGCACAAACATTTGGTACACAAGTTATTACACCCACTGAAGAAGTTCATGAGGTAATTAATTCTTCCCTAGATCAAAAGGTAGATAATAAACATGATGATATGCATAAAATTCTATAGAAGTTATCTCAAGCACAAGGTAACTCATACTCTTCCTCAATTCCATTACATTGTGGTATTTTTTTTTGGACAATAATCATTTTTCTGACCAGTTCCCTAAACATCAAGATTCACCGAAGTCTTGTGAATCCATGTTCCATGGGAATCCATTCCAACAAGAACCTCAGTTCAATAAAGAACAATTCAGGCCAAATCCAATCCTTGGGTTGCAAGAACAACCCCAGTACCGATAAAGAGGAAACTCGAGCTACCCCAACAATAATTTAAATCAACAAGGCTCATGTGTGCAACCTTCTTATCGTTCAACATCTCAAACATTCATCATCCTCCTCAAAAATATAAACCAATAATTGAATATATGGTAATGAAAATAAAAACCCTAAACCTACAATTCTGACAAACCACACAATCAGTGATTCAAGACATATGAACTCAAGTGGGGAAATTGGAAAACACCAATAGTGAGCTTAAATGAATGGTTTTGGACCACTACCATTAAAACAAATATCCAATATGATGTACAACCGTATTTTATGTCCAGCTACACATTGTATTGGTAATGAATTTTGTCATTCTACTGATTCTGCATAACATGTATATCCCCTCTTGAAAATTCTATTTCCCAAACCTAAAAAATTCACATAAATAAAATCATGAAAAAGAGGTTAATATTATTATCATTCAGGATTAAATTATAAAATCCATTATTTTTATTTTCCCCCATAGACTTGTTAAATTTAAGAAATATTTTGATAATGAGATAGATAGTGAAATAATGGATACATTTAAAAAAATCAAGTTATTATTTCTTTATTGGATGTAGACAAAAAATTCCCATTCTACAAAATTTATTAAATAACAAATCACTCATATATGAAGGATGAAAGAGAATGAGAGTGTCAACTTGGAAATTAATTTCTCATACTTGATTCAACACCAAATTTCAACCAAATTCAAGGATCCGGGAACATTCGTGATACCATGTACCATAGGGGAGTCCTTATTTTCTGATTCTCTTCTAGATTTATGTGGTCCCATTATTGTAATTCCCCACTTAGTGTATACTTCTCTAATGTTTTTAGACATTCAACTAATAGGCATTAACATTCATCTTTCCCACCAGAGTACTACACATCCAACATGAGTGATTGAGGAAATCCTTATAAAAGTGATGAATCACATATTCCCCACTTACATCTACATTCTTGAGATGGAGGATACCTTATCACAAGGACATGACACTCCTATACCTGGGGTTACATCACATAAAATATAAAGGAAAATCATCAATGATCAAAATGGTATGCTATCAATGGATTTCATTGGAGAAAATGTTTTTTTAACTTCTGTGGGGTTATGAAACACCCCTTTGAAGAGCACTTCGTGCTTCCTGTCTATTCTATAGAAGTTACCTCAAATAATATGCGCACACACACATAATTCTCTCCATGACCCATACTCTAATGAATTTTTCTATTCATCACCATTGGATGATTTGAGCTTTGATTCCTATTTTCAGTGTTGTGTGGGTTTATAAAAGTGTATATTTTGTGATTTAATCAATAAGTGTGCTCATTCTGAGGCACCCCTAATCATAAATGATAATGAAAGTCTAATTTAAATAGTGATTCTATCAATATAGAACATAAATGAGTTTATATGAATCTTATTGGACCTCAATCCCACTAAACCTCCTCCATAAATCCAAAAACCACATGTGTTGGAACATAAACCACTTCCTTATAATTAAAAATATTTGTATCCTGAGGGTATTTACCAATTTACGGTCATTATTACCAATAAACTCCCTCCAAAATAAGAAAAAAATTGTTCAACCTTTTGATAGAGAGTAAAAAAGCTGATAGGATGGACATTGGATGATATTCCTAGGATAATCCCATCAATTTTTATGAAATATATTCCTTTTTATGATTAAAAAATGCGTGTAAGAAAATATCAATGATGGTTGAATCCCACTCTCCCTGAAGTGGTAAAATTCGAAGTAAATAAATTACTTGTCGTGGGGTTCTTTTAGCTTATATATGGTAATAAATTGGTTAGCTCAGTGCACATTGTGCCAAAAAATTGAAATGACAGTTGTTTCAAATGAAAGGAATGAATTGGTTCCAACACATGTGAAAAATAGTTGGTGAGTCTGTATTGACCACCATTGACTGAATGAAGCCATGCAAAAGGACCTATTTCCTCTACAATTCATTTACCAAATGCTAAAATGTGTCTTGGTAAGTCTCGTTATTGTTTTTGTGATGTCTAGTTGGGTTATTTCAAATCTATATAGCATGTCAGGATCCAGAAAAGAAAATATTTACTTGTCCATTTGGCACATTTGTGCACATAAGGATGCCTTTTCATCTATACAATTCCCCTTGTAAAATTCTGCATTGTATGTTGAGTATCTTATCTGAGTACCCTGATAATTTTATGGAAGTCTTTATGGATGATTTCAGTGTTTAAGGAAGTTCCTTAGATGATTTTTTTAACACACATAGGTAATGTCCTCCATTGTTTCATTGAAAAATATCTCATATAAAATTAAGATAAGTTCTGTTTTATAGTTGAGCGGAGGATAGTACTTGGGATTGTTATTTCAAATGAAGGAATTTAAGTGGATTAAAAAATTGAATTAATTTCAACCCTTCCATATACAAAATGTGTTCATGAGGTGTGAACTTTCTTAGGTCATGCTGGTTTTTACCGCTGATCCATTAAATACTTATATAAGATCTCAATTTCCCTATCATGATTATTGTTCAAAGATTATGAATTTTTTAATGATAAAAAATGTGAGAATTCATTCAATTCACTATAAGGAGTCTCACATCACCTCCCATCATCCAGCCACCATGGTGGGATCTCCCCTTCGAACATATGTGTGATACCACTAACATATCTGTTTGGGAAGTTTTATCAAAAATGGTTGAGAAGACTCCTAATGTCATTGAAAATTCCTCACATTCCCTTGACCCTACCAAGGAATACTACACAACCACATAAAAACCTCTTCTTTCAATTTTGATAGCCTTGTAAAAATTCTGTTCATAAATTATCGTGTCTAAAATCATCATCTTCTTTGATCATGCTGACCTTCATTTCCTCCTAAAGAAACATGAACCCATGCCCCACCTCATTCCGTGGATACTCATCCTCCATGTGTTTTACATTGAGATTCATCATAAGATAGTAGTGGAAAATGTGGTGGATCACTTAATTAGTAGGATTTACCTACAACTAGACCATCATGTTGACTCACCCATCCCTATTGGATAATTTTTCCCTCATTTCAACTGTTTTAATGTTGTGGACCTTACTCCCTCGTATGCGAACATTGTGAATTTTCTTGGAAACATCTTGGATCTCTGCTGCATTCAGAACTTCACATTCCTAGATAATTAACCCTAACTCTCAATAGTAAATTTGGGATATCCCATAATTTTGGATAATTTGTTGTGAACATGTTTTTCATTGGTGTGTCCCTGACCATGAGTTCACCTCTGTTCTGACCTTCTTCCACACTTCGACATATGGGGGTCACTTTGGCTCTAAACGTACTTCTTGAAATATCCATGACTTTGGAATTTATTGAAAAACATTATATAGGGACTCCCATTAA
Source organism: Viscum album (assembly GCA_963277665.1). Taxonomy (NCBI): domain Eukaryota; kingdom Viridiplantae; phylum Streptophyta; class Magnoliopsida; order Santalales; family Viscaceae; genus Viscum; species Viscum album. Next base: position 940,292,779 of record OY728153.1, read on the forward strand.
TTTTTCAAGTTGTGTAGTCAATTTTAATTCACCGGGAATATCTCCAAGGGGATTAAAATTCCCCAAAAACCAATGTATTTGTGAGATCATTGATACATTGGGAATTAACATCATGGGACCTTTACAAAATTCATTTGGCTTCATGTACATATTGTTTGATGTGAAAAATTGTAAGAACCCGTGTTTTTTCGGACAATCATTTTGTGCAGAAATTTGAATTTTTGCTATTGGATGATCATGATGGGTAAAAAGGTCATTTTCCTCTACAAGATGATCTCATATAATTTTTCTGATAGTTCCATTGGTCTTGGAATAGGGATTTACCCTAGGACAGGGGTTTGGATGAAATTTGTGTTGTTCGAATTTTGGAGGAATATTGAATATTTAATATTATTAAATTCAATATTAAATTATTCATGTAGGTTCATTTGAATTAAATTTTAAATAGAGAATCTTATTGAGATTCCGTCTATGCTATTGAGTTAGGAATGGGGTGTTTAGCCTAGGGAAGTGATAAACTCATGTCGGGCACCGAGGCCGGCCATGGCCCCTTTTTCTTCCTTTTCTTTTATTCTTTCCATTTATTTTTGTCTCTCTTATTTGCTCCTACTCCTTGCGCACATATCCAATGTTTCTCCTCCTTGGCTGTGACCTATGGGATAATTTGGAGATTGAGAAAACGGGAGAGATGGAAGGCGAGTGTAGTACTGATTCGAAGCTCTCGGCGTGCTGGGTCGGTGTACGACAACCCTGAGCCATGAAATCAACCGAAGCTTCGGCAGTTTCCGCCCAAAGGTAGGTCCGTAAATGTTTTCACCATAGATCCCTGTTAAAAATTTTGTTTTATATATTTTATACCTTATATTTCTTTCTTGTATGCCCATGGGGCTTGATCTATTGTTTCGGTGGTGAAAATGGGCAAATCGGGTGTTTTTAGGGTTTTCCTGTTGGAAAACCCAGTATACACGGTGTGTATTTCAGGGGTACACGTCATGTGTTATTCCCATTAGGGGAATAATAAGTATTCTTAAGTACATTTTGTTTACATTGAGTACACGCCGTGTAGTTGGAGGCCGTGTGGCTGGCCGTGTGGAGTAGAACACGGTTTTGGTGGTTTTTAAGGATTACACGTCGTGTACTTTAAGTACACACCGTGTAGTGGTACATGTGCATGTTTTCAGGTGAAAACGGACATGGGGTATCTTTTTGTGAATAGTATACGCTTTGTACAGTAAATTACATGCCGTGTACTATTACACAGGCATGCCTTGTGCTTTGGCCATGTAATCTGGCCATGTACTGCTTCAATTTAGTAATTTTGAGATATCTTGGGCTCTGGAAGTCAGAATTGGGCATGTGAGTAGTCGATTCTGAGCATGATTCTACATAGATCGCAATGGTGGAATCCTTTTTTTTATAGGTCATATAAATAATTGTTTGGGGTTTCTATCTAAATGGAGGGGTTCTTCCTCCACTTATCAAGTTCAGTTTTCACCTGAGAGTGAGACAAGGAGTGGATGATAGGTTGGGTGTTCAGACCAACATAGTTGAGACATTTTGTAGGAGATGAGCTATGATCTATCTCTTGTAACCCATGATTTATATAACATTACCCATTTGAGAGGTTCCTTTCTGGCCTATGAGGCTTTGATACCATGTACTTCTAAGGATCCCCTGAGGGATTCCTTTTCATGTGTGCTGACCTTGGGAGTCCCTTGTAGGATCTCTCTCTCATTCTTCCTTTGACAAGAACCATGTTATGGGATTCTAATGCTTTCCTTCCTTTGAGGATCCCATGTTGGATTCCTCCCTTACTCTTTGCTACGGATCCCGCATAAGATGCTTTCACTCGTGTTTACCTGGAGGATCCCGAGTATGATCCCTCCTCTGTGTTTGACTTGAGGGACCTAGTGGGTGCCCATTGTTTGACAAAACCTGAGTTGTTATGTCGGGTTTGGGTTGAAATAGTGATTGGGTGCCACCTAGGACCAGTGCCAAACTGGTAATCCCTTTGGGCTTTTGATGTATTGTTGGGTTGGGCGTTTGGGCCACCCACATAGTTTGTTTATATCTGACTTCGTTTGCTGATGTTGTAGTGTTTACTATAGGTGCTTCATGGTTGGTGGCTGCTAAGCCTGACACGATATGTCTTTCCTATTTGATTGGATGCCTACTTTTCCTTGTGTTCTTGAGTAGGTGTTTTGTTACCTTGCGTTGAATGTCATTGAGTTTTGTGTAGGAGTGTTGGATACCCATGCATCGGGTATCTCGGGTTAGGGTTTTGATCCTTCTTTATTATCTGCCTTAGACTGATTGTATTCTTATGGCTGTTAGATGAATAATTATTGCTTGATTAGCATGTTGAGGATCACCTCATGGGTGTTTCCCTTATTTTGGTTGTTTATCGTCATAGGCTTAGGTTGCCTGTGAGGAAAACCTTATTGCATTGCTTTCTTTCCTTGATATAGTTGATTGCATGTATTTCCTGCTGTTTATTTGCTTTTGAGGCATTGTAACTATTAGCCATGTAGTTTGATGAACTTACTTAGGGCTGCTAACAGTCGATTACACACGACTGGACTATGTAGGGCTATGTAAACCTGGTACATTAGAATAAATAGAGAATCGACGATTAAGGGATTCCCTATAGAGTCTGTTATAAATTAGTATCATTCGCAGGACCTATGAGAAATGGACTTTGTGCTTCCCAAGAGTGTCCTTAGTTTACGCACGTATCGAGACCGCATGTGGAATTTGACGTAAGTGCTTCCTCAGAGAGTCTGTAGCTATCATTGCAAGACCATATGGGAATTGACAGTGACAGCTTCCCAGAGTGTCTGTGCCTTTGTATAATTACTTAACTATAGGGGTATTCTAGTTTGATCCACCTAGAGAGTATATGCTTTAGCGAAACCCAACGGGTGAGACTGTGTGTGCTGCCCAGAGGGTTGCTTGTGTTGCTAGGTAGAACCGGAGTGGATAGGCTGTGAGTACTTCCAAGATGGCTACCTGTTGTGTTATCGGCTTGCTTGTGTTTGTTTGTTTGAACCAGAAGGGATAGGTTGTGAGTAATTCCCATAGGGTTACTTGATTTTCCTTATCTTGTTCAGAGACAGATTTCCAGTGTTTGTCGAAGAAGGTACATGTCAATGGGATTATGGACCCAGAGATCGACTTAATGAAACACGGCTTGAGTGGCACGATGTCCAGCTCAATGTCCTTGCACAGGATGTCCATGAGATCGGGCTTATGGTCCCATGGAACAACTACTGACGTTGTTTCTTGTTATTTGAAGCACTTCATCATTAATATTCATATTTATGTATATCTTTATAGGTATGGGACTATACATGTGTATTTATATAGATATGGACATCCATGGTGGCACTTGCCCAGTTGACAGGGATTACACACCCTGAGTTCAACTGTGGTTGCATGTTTGGTTTACTTACTTTTTTTTGTGTTCCAGCTAGGCTGAGCACATTGTTATTGCATACACTTTTAGCATCACAGTGATAGGTTGCTTGTCGGGGTTCCCTACTGAGATTATTTCTCACCCCTGCACGTGCACCTCCGTGAATGTGTAGACCTTATATCTACTTTTCAGGTAGAGAATGAGTTGCATGGTGGATAGGACTGAGGCCCAGTGTTACATGATCGAGCGGAGCTGCTCGAGAGCTTCAACTGATCGGGCTACTGCAGTTCGATATTGTTTGGATAATAGGTACGTGGATTGGCTCGAAGTTAGTAGTAGAGACATGTACTTTTACATTTAGTTTCTTTGTACTTGTATATGTATGGTCGGCCCAGTGGGTAACCAGTGTTGTATTGTATTTCATTTTTGTTTGGGCTATTACAACATTTTACTATTACAGCTTGTTCTATTTTAGTTTTTTACTACTTCCACACTCTGTTTACTTTCCGCTGTGTATGATACATAGTTATTTCCGCTATTTTCTAACTTTGTTATTAGGTCATAGTCTCCCCACTATCACACCCTAGGCCATCGCTGCTAGTCGGAAGCCTCTGGGGTACGGGGAGGCGTGCTTGAGGCCATGTGGTGAACCAGCTTGGAGCACCGGTTTAGTGGCTTCTAGGTCGGGTCGTTACAAAGTGGTATCATAGGAGTTTTCATTCCTCGATATTACTATTTGGTACATGGTAGACAAGATTATTGAGAATGTGTCGGAACCTGTGATGCATATAGGGATAGTGCATCACGAACACTTGTTCCGGTAAGAAGTCATAGATGCCAGGGTTTGGGATTGATGTTCTGATTTTGTGATGTTATAGTTGTATATGATTTTTTCCTTGAGCGACTCACATGTTGTGTGGTGTTTTGATTTACTATGAATCGCTGGCTCTTGGCCATTGGTAAGATGCTAGGGATAGATTTTGACACTTGGCTGGCGAAGGCAAGTGGCGTCTCATGCATCATACTAGGCACGTAGGATTCACAGCATATAGGGCTACTAGTGTGTTCTTTTACTGACGACTGAGGCATTTGGGTCTTCTTACGCATAATTTTACTATAATGGCAGGTTATGTGGATCTACGTTGAGGCGTTGGTGTGAGGATGATGGATCCATCATCATGTACAGGTGGTGCAGTGACCATAGTTGGTCGATGTGGCACGTGATGCCTTCCTGTTTAACCCCTTTATTGGGTGTTGTTTCTAGGGTCTATAGTTATCTAGTCGGATCATTAAGAACGACATCGATAGATACCATGGCTTTTCCTGTGAGCTTGACCTTCTTGGGGTATTCTCATATACGAATTCCTGATGGGTGTCAGTTCAGTTTCTCTTCTTCTTGGGTTGTGAACTCTAGGGATTAGTTCATTTTGAGGATGCTCGGGGAGGATCAGGGCCCTTGTAGGCTGTGTTTTAGTTTTGACATTCTATGGTTGTTGTGATCTTTACCATCTTCTGACTGGGTTTAGATATTTCGGGGTAGGTGGTTAGACCTTGTGACCCAGTTGTGAGGATTTTTCAATAGGGCTAGGTGGATGACCTAGATACCCTTGGTTTTGACTCAACCCATTGTAGGTCGATGAATGGTCCATTCTAGGGGAACATGTGTTGAAATGGTTGACCCATGCTTAAATCCGGGCCGGGTTTTGGCAGGATATTAGGGTGGATCGGAGGGAGCTAGACACGCCTTCAGTGAAATCTTAGTGTACTCCAGTAAGAGACGATCATGTTCTATCTTGATTCGTCTTGAGTATGCTGAGAGAGCTTCAACCCTACATCGAGATCCTTTTTCTTTATTAATGTTCTTCCCTTTTGAAGGTGAAACCTGTTATGGTTATGCTCTTGAAGCAGTGTAATGAAAGCCACGGGGTGGGGAGTGAACCATTTCCCCTTTTAAGGGTGGTTTTCCTTATTTATGTTAAACTTCGGTGTTTTCCAGTGGGATTTTTATCTCTGAGTTTCCTTTTAAGACAACGACATGGGTGTTCCTATGGTGGGGAGTACCAGTTTGGTTGTAGTTGAATATCTTCTGTGTAGAAGGTGGTTCTTAACGCTAAGGATGGTCATTGGACTATCTAGGTATCTGGGTTGTTTAGATGCTCGATTTGGGGGCATAGCTACTGGTCCTACTACTGGTCTTCTATTTTTTGGGTTTCTTGGGGAAGAGAAGGTATATAGTGGGGAGTTTGTTAGAACTAGTGATTTGCCGGACAGTCGTTTTGAACAGAAATTTGAATTTTTGTTGTTGGATGCTCGTGAGGTGTAAAACGGTCATTTTCCCCTATGAGAGGATCTCAGATAATTATTTTGACACCTCTGTTGGTCCCGGAAGAGGGTGTTTACCCTAGGACAGGAGTTTGGATGAAATCTGAGCTGTTCGAATTTTAGCGGATTATTTAATATCTAATATTATTAAATTAAATATTTAATTATTCATGTATGTTCTTTTTGAAATAACATTTAAACAGAGATTAGTATTGAGATTACGTCTGCTCCATTGAGTCTAGAATGAGGATTTTAGCCGAGGGAAGGCATAAACTCATGTCGAGCACTAGGGAAGGCCCGCGCCCCTTTTTCTTCCTTTTCCTTTCTTCTTCCCTTTTATTTTCCTCTCTCTTATTTTCTCCTCCTCCTTGCACATGTCTCCAAAGCCGATCCTCCTTTTCTGTGACCTATGGGATAATTTGTAGATCGAGAAAACGGGAGAGAAGGAAGGTGAGAGTGGTACTGATTCGAAGTTGTCGACATGCTGAGTAGGCGTACGATAACCATGAGCCGTGAAATCAACCGATGCTTCGGTGGTTTCCACCCAAAGGTAGGGTCATTTATGTTTTCTCCATACATCCCTGTTAAAAATTTTGTTTTATGTCTTTTATGCCTTATATTTCATGCTTATATGCCCATGGGGCTTGTTCTATTGTTTCTGGGGCGAAAACGGGAAAATCGGGTGTTTTTAGGGTTTTCCCATCGGAAAACCCAGTATACACGGCATGTATTCCAGGGGGACACGCCGTGTGTTCATCCCATTCAAGGGAGAAGAATTTTTCTTAAGTACACACTGTGTAATTTGAGTACACACCGTGTAGTTGGTGGCTGTGTGGCTGGCCATTTGGAGTAGAACACAGTTTTGGTGGTTTTTAAGGATTACACGTCGTGTAGTTTAAGTACACGCCGTGTAGTGGTACATGGGCATGTGTTCGGGTGAAAATGGTCACGGGGTAAATTTTTCTGAATAGTACATGCTATGTATAGTAATGTACATGCCCTGGACTATTACACAGGCAGGCCTTCTGCTCTGGCCATGTACTCTGGCCATGTACTCAGGCCATGTACTGCTTCAGTTTAGTAATTTTGCTATATCTTAGGCTCTAGAAGTCTAAATTGGGTGTGTGAGTAGTCGATTCTGAGCGTTGTTCCACGTAGATCGCAATGGTGGAACTCTTTTGACTTGTAGAGGTTATATAAAGGAGATTTTTGGGGTTTCTATCTAAATGGAGGGGTTCTTCCTCCACTTATCGAGTTCAGTTGTCACCTGAGAGTGAGACATGTTGTGGATGATAGTTGGGTGTTCAGACCAACTTATTTGAGACCTTTAGTAGGATATGAGATATGATCTATCTTCTGTAACCCATGCATTATAGAACATTACCCTTTTGAGACATTCCTTTCTGGCCTACGAGGCTTTGAGACCATGTACTTCTAAGGATCCCTTGAGGGATGCATTTGCTTGTGTGCTGACCTAGGGAGTTCCTTATAGGATCTCTCTCTCGTTATTCCTTTGATAGGAACCATATTACGGGGTTCCAATGTTTTCATTCCTTTGAGGATCCCATGTAGGATTCCTCCCTTACTCTTTGCTACAGATCCCGCATAGGATGCCTTCATTCGTGTTTACCTGGAGGATCCCGAGTATGATGCCTCCTTTGTGTTTGACCTGAGGGACCTAGTTGGTGCCCGTTGTTTGACCGACCCTGAGTTGTTATGTAGGGTTTGGGTTGAGATGGTGATCGGGTGTCACCTAAGACCATTTACAAACTGGTAATCCCTTTTGGCTTTGGATTTATTGTTGGGTTGGGCGTTCGGGCCACCCGCATAGTTTGTTTATATATGACTTGGTTTGCTGATGTTGTAGTGTTTACTAGAGGTTCTTCATGGTTGGTGTCTACTGAGCCTGTCATGATGTGTCTTTACTGTTTGTTAGGATGACTAATTTTCCTTGTGTTCCGGAGTAGGTGGTCTATTTCATTACATTGAAAGTCTTTGAGTTTTGTGCAGAAGTGCCGGATACCCATGCATCGGGTATCTCGTGTTAGGGTTTTGATCTTTCTTTATTATATTCCTTATACTGATTGTATACTTGTGGCTGTTAGATGAATAATTATTACTTGATTAGCATGTTGAGGATCACCTCATGGGTGTTTCCCTTGTTTTGGTTGTTTATCATCGTTTGGATTAGGTTGCCTATGAGGCAAACCTTGTTGCATTGCTTTCTGGCCTTGATATAGTCCATTGCATGTATTTACTACTGTTTATATGATTTTGAGGCATTGTAGCTATTAGCCAAGTAATTTTTTGAACTTACATTGGGTTGATGACAGTCGATTACGCACGACTGGACAACTCATGGTTGTGTGAACCTGGTGTAGTAGACTAAAGAGGGAATTGATGACTAAGGACTTCCCTAGAGAGTTTGTTATAAATTAGTATCTTTCGTAGGACCTAAGGTAATTGGACATTGATCTTCCCCAAGTGTCCTTATTTTATGCACGTATGGAGACCACAGGAGGAATTAGACGTAAGTGCTTCCTCATAGAGTCTGTAGCTATCATTTCAAGACCACAGGGGAATTGACGGTGAGAGCTTCCCAGAGTGTCTGTGCCTTTGTATGTTTACTTGAATATAGGGGTTGCTAGTTTGATCCACCAAGAGAGTCTATGATTTAGCTAAACCAGAGTGGTTAGACTGCGTGTGATGCTCAGAGGGTTGCTTGTGTTGCTAGGTTGGACTAGAGGGGATAGGCTGTGAGTACATCCCAGAGGGTTACCCGTTTTGTTGTCTTATTGCTTGTGTTTGTTTGTTTAAACCAGTGGGGATAGGTTGTGTGTAATTCCCATAGGGTTACTTCTTTTTGTTTATCTTGTTCAGAGACATATTTCTGGAATTTGCCAAAGCAGGTACATGTCGATGGGATTAAGGACCCAGAGATTGACTTAATGATACAGGGCTTGAGTGACATGTTGTCCAGCTCAATGTCCTTGCCCAAGATGTCCAAGATATCCGGCTTATGGTCCCAAGGATCGACTATTGATGTTGTTTCTTTTTATTTGAATCACTTCATCATGAATATTCATATTTATGTATATGTGTATAGGTATGGGACTATAAATGTGTACATATATAGATATGGTCATCCATGGTGGAAGTTTCCTAGTTGACAGGGATTACACACCCTGAGTTCAACTGTGGTTGCACGTTTGGTTTACTTACTTTTGTTGTGTTCCAGCTAGACTGAGCACATCGTTGTTGCATACAATTTTAGCAGCACAGTGATAGGTTTCTTGTCGGGGTTCTCTACTGAGATTATTTCTCACCCCTGCACGTTCACCTCAGTGTACGTGTGGACCTTATGTCTGCTTTTCAGGTCGAGAATGAGTTGCATGGTGGATAGGAATGAGGCCCAGTGTTACATGATCGAGCGGAGCTGCTCGAGTGGTTCTACTGATCGGGCTACTACAGTTCGATATTTCATGGAGATCGGGTAAGTGGATTGGCTTGGAGTTAGTAGTAGAGGCCTGTAATTTTACTTTCAGTTTCATTGTACATGTATGTGTATGGTCGGCCCAGTGGGTGAACAGTGTTGTATTGTATTACATAGCTGTTCGGTCTTTTACATCATTTTACTATTACAACTTGTTCTATTTCAGTTGTTTACTGCTTCCACACTCTATTTACTTTCCGTTGTGTATGATACTTAGTTATTTCTACTATTTTCTTACTCTGGTATGAGGGAATAGTCTCCCCACTATCACACCCTACTCCATCGCTGCTAGTCGGCAGCCTCATGCGTATGGTGAGCTGCGCTTGAGGACTTATGGCGAACCATCTCGGAGCACCGGTTTAGTGTCTTCTGGGTCGGGTCGTTACAAAAATGTATCTAAATGGGTTTATTAAAAGGCTACTAGGTCCAATGACTATCGTGTTGTTGTTGATTTTTAATGTCCCAAATTTTTTATAGGTTTGGGTTGTCGAGATTAATCATTAGTGATGAGGGATCCCATTTTTTCAATCTCAACATGAAAAATTGGCTTTATAAGTATGGGGTTGATCATAAATTCATCACTTCATATCACCCCCTAACTAATAGAAAATAAGAAAACTCAAAAAGGGAATTAAATAGAATCTTGGAAAAAATTGTACAACCCAACATGAATGATTGGAGTTTTTGATTGGATGATGCACTTTTGGTGTGCTGTACTACTTTTGAAACCCCTATCGGAATTTCACCATACAGGATTGTGTTTATAAGAGATTTTCACCTCTGGGAAGAGGTATAAAACCATGTACATTGGGAGGTTAAATAATGTAATTTGAATATCTCAGATATAGGTGAGCATAGAAAGTTGCAGATTCAGTAGTTGGATGAAATTTGACTTGATGCATACGTGAACTCAATGATATATAAAGACAGGAACAAGGCGCCATCATGTGCTGACTCATCAGTAGAAGATTCATAGTGGTGAGAATGTCCTCATGTACAATTCTTGGATATAGCTCCACCTTGGTAATCTTCATCCATGTTGGCTTAGTCCATATAGTTTTACTGATGTTTACTTTTTTGGTGGAATATAGGATTTGCATGGGAAGAGTGGAAAGAGGACTACCATCAATTGTAAGATGCTCAAACACATCTATGAGGATTCAACAATGCATCTCATGGAGGAAATATCACTTATAGGTGCTACAAATGACACCATGTAGCAGGGTTTCCCTTATACCTACCTTTATATTCATTTCTATTTATTTAAAATGCACTCATTGAAGATAATTAAAATTTTAGGTGTGGGGGAGGATGACATTTCATAGTTAAAATTAGAAAAACAAAAACAAAACAAAACAAAACAAAAAAATCATTTTCATTTTTTATTTCGTTTTTTGTTTCATTTTCCTTATTTTTCATTTTTTGAAAAAAAATTGCTCTTAAAAAGAATATCCAAACAAAATTCATGATTGAGTCGATTGTGTGGAAATTTCTATTGTTTTTGGAAATATGTTTTTCAAATTAATATTGATATGAAATATTATTTCTATAATTTTTATTTTCAAATCATTCTTAGGTGTTTAATGGATTTTTTAATCCCATGACTCATTAGTACTGACCAATATTTTAGTCCGTTACCTGAGACACATTCTAAGACCTTTATTGCATATTGTTTACTTCAATCAGTTTTTTGGGAGTATTAGGTCACGTAGAGAAACTAGAACTATCCTTGATTCTATTTGATTCCATGATATTTATGTATTATATAATCATGATAGAGGAAATCATATATTGAAAAAATATTACAATTATCCTCTATTTACGATAACCATTACATTTTATCCTTCTTAAGTCTTAGAGGGCATGAAATGCATGATAGATACACCCATTATAAGAACATTTATCCCTACAATCAATCTATTGTTTATATAATTGTTTTATTTTCAGCAATTTTGTTAGAGAGGGTGTTTCCATGATAATTATTTGAATTGAATCATTGTTATGGGTTGATATAATGGGTGTCTACCTTTTCCAGGCACAATAGGTTCACAATCCATATTAAATCATTACCTTACACGTGTTTTCCTCTTTACCTATAAAAAATAATATATTAAAAAAATAGTTCAGTATATTAAAAATAGAACTAAAGAATAAAGTGGAGAAACTAACATCTTTACTCATTATCATTAACAGCTTGGTTGTGACCCTCAAAAATAGACAATGGGTATTGTGAGTTGGAGGTAATACACATTGTGAGGTGTTCCATTTGTACATTAATTGTGAATAATTTTTAAATTTCGACATGTTTTGTGCATAATATATTACAAACACCTCTTCTACATTAGATTTTGAAATATTAATTCCAACCAAAACTCGGAACCTCAGAATAACCTATTACAATTCCTCTTGGGTAGAATACTAGTTTTTGCTTGTATAGAAATGAGATTATTAGAATTAATTTAGTAAGATCCAATAAAATATAGTTAAATATAATAAATCCACTTTCATATATTACTTGAGTGATGTGGGATAATTTTTAGGTGTTGTAGGTTGCGACATATTTCATGAGTGAACAAAGGAAATTGAAAAAAATTCAAATATGGGAAAATAAAAATGAAAAGAAAATTGATTCCATAATCGAGGAATGATAAATTTAATTTCAAAAGGATCCTGGATGTTTTCACATCTTTGATTTAGGAATGGGAAGTGATTAGTATATTATACTTTTTGAGGAGTGAAAATGTTTAGTTGTGGGGGTGTTATCATACCATGATTCACTATTTTATTTCACCCCTAAACCAATTTATTTCATTTGGTTTTTGTTGAAAATTACAAGTATAATAAAAAATTTCACTACAGGTTTGATTCAATTATTTTTTTATCCTTATTAAAAAATTAAATGTTACTTTTTTGATACTTACATTGAAGGTGGAGGTGATATTGAGGGACCACGATGAAGTCCAAGAAAAATGGGACGATCTGTACCGGATCCAAGAACACTAGTGGAATAAAATGCATACTACTACTAAACCATCCATCCAAATGGGCTAAAACATTTTTTAATTGTCCGATATTTAATGATATACATTTAATATGAAGGAACAGAAGCCCAATTCATCAATTTAGAGGCCCTTAAGAACTGATATGTCCAATAAATTGAATATGAATAGGGTCAAAACATTGCCTATATAATCTAGAAATATCTCTTATTATATACCATATCAGGGTGCCATCATTGACATGGAGGTAGAAAAGGTGTCTTCGAACAACTCTTTTATTTTTTCTAATGTGATTTTAGACATTATAACTAGCCAAAACTATTAACCAAACGGATTTTAGAAATCACGGTGCCAAAAACCACTTTCCACATTTGCAATAAATTGGCACATTGGGCACCCCATTTTGGAGTTCAAAAAGAGGAAAGGTGATTCCATTTTGGAGACCCAATAGTGTATTTCCATCATCAGTAGATGATTTAGAGGCTATCAGATGTTCTACATCAAAATCTTCTTCTTCCACCCCTACCATTGATTTATAAACCCTTTGTGGTCACCCGGGGAGGAAGGTGATGTAATCCTAAGCGTCAGGTTTGTATTATTGTGTATGGTATTTCTAATTCTACATTTTAATTTTTTTTTATTCATCCTATATTTTTATTCAATTGTGTAATACAATGGTATGTTATTCTAAGAGTCAAATGATCATGTTTTGGGGTACTGTTCCATGTTATTTTTCACAAATCGTTCATCCATTTTTCCTCATTCTATTGTACTGTGTGTGCTGTTCATACTGGTCAATTGAACTCACATATGAATTTTAAAGGCCATGAACATTCATTACATTGTATCATAATTAAATAAAATAAAATACTGTAAAAAATCTAGTTTATTATGTGTTTTTTTTGAGTTTTGATTGTCGTGTCAAACACAAATCACTCAATAATTGGTGGTGTACAATAATTCATTGTGTGTCTTCGACTGAACCCTAGGAGGTATCCTAGAATAATCAAAGTAACATTATTGTATAGGTGTTAAAAAATGGATTAAAATATATATTCCCTTTCTCTGGAGGTGATGAAGGTTGAGCATTACGAGATATCCCTAGGATGGTCATGTTTAATTAATATTATTCATTTCTACTTTGTTTTATCACTTTCATTTTCTATATTCATCATAAATCATCAAACCCATGTTTTCTAAAATCCAATTACTTCTCTATTTTAATAATCAATAAATTATTTTTAAATTAAATATCTATGGTACTATCGAGATATGTCCTAGGGTTACTTCTATAATGCATAAATTCTAGTAAAAATTAAACTAATTTGACGAGCTCAATGACACGATCAAATTATGGTGTCATTTCCATGGATACAAAATCATTTTTTCTTGTTTATTTAATTTTATTTATTTATTTTACTTTTATATTATTACTCTTTTCAATATCCCACCCCCATTTGATTGTTTTTTTGGGTTTTTACCGTTATTTTTATTGTTTTTTTTGTTTTTTATCTCTCTTTCTCACAATCTTCCTCTAATTATGTAGTATAAATTTCACTTTTCATTAATACTTTAATTTATTAAGTGTTTTTATTTAATTCAACTTCAATAATAAAACATAAATAAATCATTAAAAACCAATCAATCAAATTGGTCATCATTATTGCATGAAAATATCTCGTAAAGAAACAATACTTGAATTTGTCCCTGAAATTGAAAAATATATTCAATCAAAAATCAATTAATAAAGATATGGTCATTCAAGTATCACTAAAGAACCCCTTTTTCAACCTCATGTGGTCTTAATCCAATCTAAAATTGAACCCAATCAATCCTAAGAAAACATGGCTTCCAATACTCGAATATTAAAAGAACTGACCACCTTGAATGTGGAGTACCAACCTGCGTACAACCAATATCCCAATGAAGCATCCAACATTGATATGGGATAGGGACTCATTGAAATATTTCTCAAATTCCATTATCTTCTTATTCAGGAACTTCACAAAAATCTCAATGAGTTTTACATATTGTGCTCCGACAGGAATCCCCAAAATGTATTTAAGGACCAATTTATGTTTAGGGATTTCCCTTTCTCTTCTGATGGGGTTTCCAAAGACAAGTTATACTATATTCCTTACACAACTGGGGGCTGGAATTACCATAAATAGCTTTTTATGGAAACATTCATCCCTGCCTATTGGGCTACATGAATTAGGAATGAAATATTTGGCATAAGGCAATAATGAAGTGAGACCCTTCATGAATAATGGGAGTTATTCAAAAGACTATTCTCAGGGTACCCTCACTACCAAAATAGTGAGAAGAAATTAATCCAATACTTTTATGAGAGACCAATCCCCATGGATCAGGGAATTATTGATGTTGCAATAGGTGGTTCCATGGTAGATAAAAGACCTTTCGCTGCTCATGACATAATAGACAACATGGATCCAAATGCACTACAATTTGGTACATGAGATATTTCAGCCACTCAAGGAGTTAATTAGGTAAATAATTCATCCCTAGAACAAAAGGTAGATAATAATCTTGAGAAGATGCATACCCATCTATGTAAATTAGCTAAAGCACAAGGTAAATCACAATCTTCCTCAGTTTTTATAACAATGTGGTATTTGATCAGAAAATAAACATTTATTGGAACTATTCCCATAACATCAATACTCACCCGAGTCTTGTGCAGCAATGTTCCCAACACATCCATTCCAATAAGAACCATTAGTCGTGAAAAAACCATTTATGCCAAATACAAACCATGGGTGGAAGCAAAATCCCAGTACCGACTAGGAGTAAACACAAGAAAACCCCAAAAGAATTGGTATCAACAAGTCCAAAGTATGTAATCGCTTTATCCTTTAGCATCTCAAAATACTCATCATCCTCCTCTCAAATAAAATCTATGCCTCGAGGATATGGTGAACCAAATGGAATCCTAGAAACTACATTTCCTTAAAACCACACAATTTGTTGTTCATGACCTGCGAACTTGAGTGGGAAAATTGAAAAACACTATAAGTGAGGATAAAAAAGCAAGGTTCTAGATATCTAGCATCCCATACAATTTCCAATCCAAAGGAAAAAGGTAATGTATGTGCAGCTACACATCGTATTGGTAAAAAAGTTTCTTTTTCTACTTATTCTACACAATAGTTATGTTCCCCTCCTGAAAACTCTTTTTCACAACCCATAAAAGTTTAATATAAAAAGAAGAAAAAGGGTAATTATATTATCATTGAGGATTCAAATGAACAATCCATTCCACTTCCTTTCCTTAAAAGACTCCTTAAATCTAGAAAAAAAATCTGATAATGAGATTAATTTTGAAATAATGGATACATTTAAAAAATATTAAGTTTAAATTCCATTATTGGATACATTCAAGAAATTTACCCATTAAACCAAATTTTATAAAGAACATTGAACCCATAGACGAAGGCTAAAGGGGAATAATAGAGTCAAATATGGAAGGAATTTATCAGACTTCATTCAAAAAGAAATACCAACCAAATGAAAGGATTTGAGCTCATTCAGAATAATATTTACCTTATTAGATACCATCTTTTCCGAAGTTGTTTTAGTTTTAGTTGCTTCCATTAATTTAATTCCTCACTCTATGTATACATATCATCAGGTTGTAGAGATTCAACCAACATGCATTTTCATGCAACATTCCAACCGGTGTAATACACATCCAACATATGTGATTGTCGATGTCCTTGTAAGAGTGAATAATATCATCATCCCCACCAACTTATTCATTCTTGAGAAGGATGATACCATAACCCAAATATATCCTTTCTCATTCATGGAAGGCCATTCTTCAAAACAGCAGGAATGATCATCAATGTTTACAATGGTATAATGTTCATGGAGTTTGGTGGAGAAAAGATGAGTTTTAACATTATTGAGGCTATGAAACACCCCATTGGAGAGCACTCAACTCTTTCTATCTATTAGATGGAAGTGCTCTCATATGATACACACAGACACACACACACACACACACGTATTTCTCTCCTTTACCCATACACTGATTTATTTTCCTATTCATCGCCTTTGGATGATTTGAGATTCGATTCTTGTTTTTAGTGTTTTGTGGGTTATAAAAAGAATAATTTAATTAATGAGTGTGTTCATTCTATGTTACCCATGACTATTGATGATTTTGAAACTCTTTCTTCAATAGATTATCAATCTCTATAGGATAAACATGGGAATATAGATAGTTTCATGGACCTCACTCCCCATAAACCCCCTCCGTCAATGTAAAAAACTACCAATTATGGAACTTAAACCACCTTCTTCTAATTTAAAATCTATGTATCTTGATGGTATTGACCAATTAACCATTATTATTTCAAAAAACCTCTCTCCACAGTAGGAATCAAAACTGATAAACATTTTCTGAATTTGTAAAAAGGGGATCGGATGGACAATAGATTATATTCCCTGGATTGGCCAATATATTTGTATACACCATATACTTTTGGATGATGATGCTAAAACTGTAAGACAGTCTCAATGCCGGTTTAATCCCAATCTCCATGAAGTGGTAAAATTGGCAGTTAGTAAATTACATGATGCAAGTATCATTTATCCAATATCTGATAGTAAATGTTTTATCCTAGTGAAAATTGTGCCTAAAAACAGGAATAATAGTTGTGTCAAATGAAAGGAATGAATTCATTCCAACAGGTGAGCAATACAATTGGCGAGTCTGTATTGACTACCGTCAGCTGAATCTCACCACGTGGATGGACCACTTTCCTATTCATTTTTCATTGACTAGATATTGGAAATATTGGATGGTAAGTCACATAATTATTTCCTTTATTTTAATTCAGGTTGTTTTCAAATCCATATATCCCATGAGAATCAAAAAAAGACAAAAATTACCTATCAATTTGTCACATTTGTGTATAGAAGGATGCCTTATGGTCTACGTAATTCTCCGAGTACATTTCAACATTGTATGCAGATAATAATTTCTATGTACCTTGAGAATTGATTGAAAATATTTATGGAAAAGTTCACAATTTATGGTGTTTCCTTTTATAATTGTTTGTCACCCTTAGGTTCTGTCCTTCACCATTGCAATGAAAAAGATCACGTATTTAATTCTATAAAATTTCATATTATGATTGAGAGGACTATAGTAATTGGGTATTCTATTTCAAATGCTGGAATTTGAAAGGATAAATAAAATTTTAATTAATTTCAACCCTTCAATAAACAAAAATTCATTCATGAGGTGATATATTTCTTAGGTCATGCTGGTTTTACCGCAGATTCATTAAAGAATTTAGTAACATCACACTTCCCCTATATCGATTGATGCACAATAATTCTGAATTTATTTTGAATAAATATGTTAGGAACCTTTAAATTAACTAAAAAATTTTCTCACATCACCTCCCATCATCCAAACTCCAAGGTAGGATCTCCCCTTTGAACTTAAGTGGGATTCCTCTAATTTTTTTATTGGGTGAGTATAATCAGAACGTGTTGAGAAGGCTCTTCATGTCATTTCGTATCTCTCATGTACCATTGTCTCTGCCCATGAATACTACACAACCACTAAAAAAGAATTACTTTCTATTGTGTTTTCCATGAAGAAGTAATTTTTATATCTTATAATGTCAAAATTCGTCATCTTCTCTAATGATGCTGCATTTTGTTTCCTCCTAAAGAAAAATGAATCCAAGCCTCACCTCATTTGGTGGATGCACCTCCTATAAGAGTTTGACCTTGATATTCATGATAATATAGAAGGGGAAAATATGGTAATTGACCACATTAGTAGGATTTCCCCACCATTGAACCATCATGTTGACTCAACCCTACCCATTGGAAAATTCGTCCCGCATGAGAACCTTTGTGGTGTTGTGGAGATTACTTCCTAGTATGTAGACAGTGTGAATTTTCTAGAAACATTTAGTGTCCAAATTGATTTTACCTCTTCACTATCCCAGATACATAATCATGATTCTCTATGGTACATTTCGGATAACCCATAATTGTGGAGAGTTTTTAGTGACCATGTTGTACACTGGTGTGTCACTAACCATGAGTTCACCTCTGTTTTGACATTATGTCACACTTTTTCTAATAAGAGTCACTTTGGCTCTCAATGTATAGCTCAAAAAAACCATGATTCATGAAATTATTTTCCAAAATTTTATAGGGATGACCATTGATTTTCCAATTCATGTAGTTGATTTCAATTCATAGGGTATATCCATAAGGGGAATGAAATTCCCTAACTACCCATGTTATTTTGTGAGATATTTGATGTATGGGGCATTGAATACATGAGGAAGTATCCAAATTCATTTGTATTCATGTACATATTATTAATTTTTGACGGCGTATGTAAATAGGTGGAGAAAAATGGTACCAGGACTGATTACTCCCATTTTTTGTTGATTTTATATGTCCCCATATTATCAGTAGGTTTGGTTTGCTGAGATTCAGCATTACTTATCAGGGTTAACATTTTTTCAATCACAATATTAGAAATTTTCAAGCATGTATTGGGTTGATCATAATGTCACCGCATCATATCACCCCCAAAATAATGGAAAAGAAAAAAAATATATAATATGGATATTAAGAGAATCTTGGAAGAAAATGTACAACCTAGCATGAAATATTGGAGTTTTCACTTGTATGATGCACTTTGGGAATACCGTACAACTTTTAAAATCCAGATCCGAATGTCACCATACATGATTGTGTTTAGAGAATCATATCACCTCCTATTAGTGGTAGATAGCTATGTATATTGGGTTTTTAAAAAATATAATATGAATATCTCAGATGTAGATGAGCATAAAAAGTTACAGATTCATGAGTTGGAATAAATTCAACATGATGCATAAATTAAATCTTGAATCAATAAATAGAAGACAAAGGCTATTCTTGATGGGATGATTCGTCAGTGGGAGTTTCATATACATGAGAAGTTACACATATACAATTCAAGGATATAGCTCGACCTAGGTAGGCTTCATTCATGATGGGTTGGTCCTTATATTGTTACTATTTTTTACCCTTTTTGTGTTATATAGTTTTTTCATAATAAGTGTGGATAGAGGATTATTGTTAATGGGCAGAGGCTAAAACACTTCTATGAAGATTTCCCAATGAATCTCTTGGAGGAAATCGAATAGATAGATGCCATATATAATACCACTTATCAGGATGCCCCTTCTCCCATCATTTATTTTCTTATCTATTTATTTAAAATACTTTCATTTAGGACAATATAACTTATAAGTGTGGGGGAGGGTGACATGTCAGATATAGGATTAAACAAAACAAAAAACAAACCAAAACAAAAAAAATTAAAAATAAAACATTGTTTTCATTTTAGATTTCTTTTTCATTATATTTCATTTTTAGATAGAAATTGATCTTAAAAAGAATATCCAAAATCATTTTTTCATGACTAAGTTGATTGTGTGTAAAATACCATTGTTTTTCGGAAACATGGTTTTTCAAATGAATGTTGATATGGAATCTTTTTCTAGAATCTGTATTTTCATATCATTATTAGGTTTTTAATATATTTTTTAATCTCATACCACATTACAACATAACAATGTTGTAATCCATTACCCGAGAGACATTATGAGCCCTTTAGGGTGTATTATTTCTTTTAATCACTTTCTTGAGAGTCTCACGTCATGTAGATAAAACAGAACATTCCATGATTCTGTTTGAAGAAATAAGATTCAAGTATGCTACATTCATGATAGATGCAATCATTTATTCAAAAACCATTGTACAATTATCCATTATTTTAATCCACCATTATATTTTATCCTTTTGAAGCCTTAGATACAATGAAATTCATGTTAGGTAGCCACATTACAATAAAATTTATCACCACCTAGAAATATGATGTGTTTATTCTTATTTTTTTAGAAAGTGTGAGAGAGAGGGGGCTTCCATGAGAAATATGGGAAGAGAATCATTGTAATGGGTTGATATAATGGGTGCCTAACTTTTCCTTATGAAATGGGTTCCCAAATCACATCACATCATTGTTTTACACATGTCTTCCTCTATATATCAAAAAAACTATATATTAAAAAATAATTATGTACATAAAAAAAAGAACAAATGAATAAAATTGATATAATTTGATGTTTAATCATTATTATTTATAGATTGGTTGTGACACGCACAAAGAGACAATGGGGATAGTGAGTTGGAGGGGATAAAATATTTTAAGGGTTGAGAGTGTACATTTATTGTAAACACTTGCTGAATTTTGACATGTTTTGTACATAATAGATTAAACACTCCTCTTATGCCTCATATTTTTAATCATTAAATTCTAAAAACCCTAGAACCACAGAACAACCTGTTGGAAGTCCTATTGAGTATCACACTAGTTTCTACTGGTAAAGTGCTGAGAATTTTGGAAAGCATAGGGAATGGTCAAATGAAATCTCAGCAAAGAGAAAAAAATCCCATTATATGTGTCCCCTAAGTGATTATGGTAAATGTTTAGGTGAGGTAGAGTGTGACATAGTGCATTGGTGAACAAATAATGTTGAACAAATTTTAATGTTAGAAAAGAAAAATGATATAAAAATTGATTCCATAAATGTAACATGATGAATTTCATTTCAAAAGATTCTTGGATGTTTTCATAACTTTAATTTACAAAAGGGACATGAATAAGATATTATAATATACCCAGGAGTGAAAATTGTTTAGTTGTGGGTTGTGATCATACCACGATTGACTATTTTATTTCACCCTTATACCCATGTATTAAACCTTTTTTGTGTTTAAAATTGAAATAATAATAAAATATTTCACACCATGTGGGACTAAATTATTATTTTTAACATTGTTAAAAAGGTAAATGTTACTTTCTTTTATAATTATATTGTACGTGGAGGTGATTTTGAGGGATCGTGATGGCGTCTTAGAAAAATGGGCAGTCTTCGTAGAATACGTGCACACAAGTAGACAAAAATGAATAATCATACTAAAACATCCATCCAAATGGCCTGAAACATTGGGGAATGGACGTTAATTTAATGAGAAACATTTCAACTGAATGAATCCAATCCCAATTTGTCCATTTAGTAGCTAATGTGAATTGATCTGGGCAATAATGTGAATCTGCATGGTGTCAAAACATTGCCTCTACATTTTGGAAACATCTCTTATAATGTTTTATATTTGGCTGTCAAATGGGACATGGTGGAGGAAAATGGTTCTTTAAAAACTCTATGGTTTTTTACATTGTTATTTAAGATAGTGTGACTGAAAAAAACCATGGACCAATCAGATTCTCGAAATAAGGATTCCCAAAACTACATCACACTTTTCCTATAAATTGGCACCTTGGGCACAATATTTTGGAGATTGAGCATGAGGTAAGGTGCTACAATTTTGGAATCTCTAATGAGTATTTCAATCCTCAAAATAATTTCTAACGATATGGTAAGTTTTACATTAGCAAATTATTTTTCCTCCCATGCCATGGATTTCTAATGCCATTATGATCACCCAGGGAAGAACGTGATGTAATAATGGGCTTTGTGTTTGTATTTTTTTAATAATCTTTTTAATTCTAGTTTGTATGTTGTATTTATTAATCCTATTTTTTTATTTAATTGAGTTATATACTGGAATAATATACTAAAATTAAAATGAACATATTTGTGTGTACACTTTCATGTGATGTTTCACACACTCTTCATCCCTTTTTCTTCCCTTATTCAATTGGAGTGTTTGTGTGGTTTGTATTGATCAGTTGAACTCATATAATCTCTGTTAAGGTCATGTAAATGTTTTTCATGTTATCATAAAGGACTAACATAAAAACTTGTACATCACATCATGTTCTTAGTTTTTTTGCCTCGGTGAGTTTTATTATGATGTTTAACACAAATCAACCAATACCCGGCGGTGTCCAGTGAGTGATTGGGTGTTTTCAATAGAAAACTTTGAGGTATCATAGCATAAAATCAGTAACATTATGGTAATTGTAGTTACAAACCTGTGATTAAAATATCTATACCATTTCTCTAGAGGCGATGAAGGATGATCATCATGAGGCATCCTTGGGTTGATCATGTTTAATTAATCTGGTTTATTTCTACTTTTTTATCACTTTCAATTTTAATTTTCATACATAATCATCAATTCCATGTTTTATAAAATACCATTCCCCTTATATTTTCATAATCATAACCCTGTATTTAAATTACTGATCTAAGGATCCCTTGAGATTTGACCTAGCGTTACTACTATACTGCATAAATTCTTGTACAAATTAAACAACTAATTTAGTGTGCTCAACAACGCGATCATCTATTCCACTCAAATAAAAAAAATTCAATCTAGGTTTCATTCAGTTGGGATCACTTATATTTATTTACAAAATTAAAAAAAATATTATATTATTTATAATGGATTCAAAATATTTTTAACGAAATAATTTTGAGGAGTGTCTAGAATTTTGTGTTGTCTAAGGCCCTCTTATCATTCAAAAAAGTAAATATTGAGTGGATACTCAAACATACTATTTTTGGATGATTACCCCTTAGTGAATTTATATCATAATAGTATTCAAATTGTAGTATATAGATAGAGAGGTAATTTCTAATAGAATAACATAATATCTAATTTACCATGACATTAAGATATTTTTTTAAACATTCACATATCCCTTATATATACTCATAGAGTTTTCACTAAATATCACTTTCTCTAATCCATGAAATATTAAATACTAGATTTACTAAAAAAATGGTTATCTATAACATAAATTGTGATCATATTTTAGCTTATTGTCAAAAAAATTATCCTCCACTCACATCCTAACATACAACGTTAACTAACCCCTGCATTGATACCAAGTACATTGCCCTGTATTTAGACTCATGAATCGATTTATCATAAACACATTCCCTAAATATAGGCTTCTAAATAAAATTATGTGACCCAATTATATCCATCAATAAGTGTAATCTCACTAAAAATTATTAATTAAAATAAATTTGAAGAACCTATCTGTTTTAGTGTTTCATAGAGTTAGAGGAAGACATTTTACTAAAAACCCCTTATTTTTCTTACCAAATGTACCTTTTTACACTATATAAGATGATTCTTAATAAAAACTAAGCCTTTAAATTCCCAAAAAAATTTCATATACAATATATTTTTTGATACATATATCATGTCTTAGAATGCCTTATAAACCATATTAATGGAAAAATTAAAAGATTATAGGTCAAACAATTAGTAAGTAAAATAAATGAAAAAATAATAAAATATCATAAGTGAGCATAAATGATATAGAAGGAATAGATAATGAAAATATTTATATTATAAAATTAAATTGAGATGATGAAATATGAATAATTATAATTTTGATAATTAAACACATAGATAATAATAATTTAATTCATGGTGGGGAAATTAATAATTTTAGAAAACTAATCCAATGCCCTAAGAAAAGACATCCTAATCATATCATCAAGGCCAAGTGTCGAGAAAAAATATTCTTTTCTGTAGGAATACACCAAAATACCAATTCAATATTGTATAATGAGTTATATCTATCCATCATGCTGAAATATATAACCAGGATCAACCTGTCACTAATTATGTCCAATGACATCATCTGGTGATTGAAATGAAAAAATTAATATAAAATAAATATTTTAAATATTGATATATATAGTAATGGTAAATAGAAAATATTTTATAAAAAATTTTATTTCCCTACAAGTCAATAATCATCAACATGATAATAAAAAATATACTAAATGTGAGAGATTCCGTAGTATATAAATACAATCACCTAATCATATTCCACACAGAGAAAGAAGGATTATGGTTTCAAAAGGTCATATTTGTATTATAATAAAAATAACATAAAAGGATGTTTGTAACACCCAAATATTTTATATTATGTTATCTCTTTAAGGTAATTTAATAGCTTTTATTACACGCAACATAAGCTTCTATTGTATAATATGCAAGATTGAGTTTCTGCATAACAACACCATAGTATTATAATTATTTAATCGATATATTTATTTACCAATTATATATTGTAATATGAATAGTAAAAAATAAAATTTAAATGTTATTTATAAAATTTTTAAATAAATAAAACATATTTATAATGAGATGTATATGTTTAGTTAAAATAGTTATATATTTTGGAAAACGTTTTTCTTAAAAGAACTACTTTTATGTCATTTTTTGAACAATAATAAAATTAATTTTAGACACTCATACAAGTTGAGATATGTAGAATGGGCATCATTTTTTAATTCAGGATATCAAAATTATCTTAGGCGGAATTTTTTGTTTTTTATTAAAACATTCATTTTTTGATTAATAGTGAAAATACGGCATAATACATAAAAAATGACTACTTTATTTAAAAAAGTATTATTAGTTTAAATTTATTTTAAATTAAAAATTAGATACATAATACCGATATTAGAAAAAAGTAATAAATTGGAGTAATTTTATAATATTATTAGATATATAAAATTTTATTGAAAAGTTTAACATCTTTTACCCACCTTCTGGAAATATTTGTAAATTTGCATAAAATGTTATTTTTCCATTTCTGTGAATTAAATTTCAAAAATCTGAGAGTTGAAATTCACATCAGTAGGTAAAATTTTATTCAATAGGGTGGAAATTCTTTTTTGGTGAATAGTATCTTTAGACTTATTTACCACGATTAAAAATAAATATGGTAATTAAAGGTAAAAATAATATTATAATAATATAAATTTAATCCAACACATTTCATAATTCTATTAGAAAATTTTATTTCAACCAAAATCAACCATATGAAAAAAATATGATCCTTTATTATACACAATGATTATACTATGACATTTATTATATTTTTTTAAATAAGAGTTAAATGTGTTAAATTCAAAATTTAATAAATAATAATTTTTAATATAGGGATACACATGAGATACATTAGACTATAAATATTCATTTTAAAGTTAATAAGATTTACTACACAATGATATTTTATATATAATTTTTAGATATTTAATAGTTAAATTTTTTTATGTCAAAATGATGATGTAGCAATTACCTTATTACTAAAAGATTAAAATTATTGATTTTATAAATATCAAAATAAATAAAAATTGAGACTTTTGAGGACATAAAATAATTTTCTAGGTGAATATTAAAATTTAGTGTTGATAAAATGTATTTTTTTGATGTAATTAAGTTGTTTTGACTTTAACAAGAAAAAGAAATACTAAATAGTGTCACAATTGACATAAATGAATTTTTAAAACAAATACTATTTTATTAAATGATATAATAATTATAAAATATATGATTATGCCAATTGACTTAGATAAGGTAAGATATTAAATTAATAAAACAATTTTGGTTCTCTTGGAATTTAATTGTTACTATATTAACCATGTAATATAAAAATAGATGATTACATGGTAAAAGTTAAACTATTTAACTAAGAGTTAAATCTAAAAGTTAATGTTGATATTGTGACCTAAACATGTCTAATCCCTTTTGGATGAGAGTATTTTGATCCATCCCAACCTTAGAAACTATTTAAATCCATTTAGATTAATTATAAACTGAAAAATGATTTTGTAATAATTTTATGATTCAATATTTTCTTAAAGTTCACATCACCTCTATTATAAAAGGATACTTCCCCTTCTCTTAATTTCACACTTCCATAGCCATTTGGATCAATGAATCCCTGCTCAAATATATTACAACCTTTCAACTATTCAGCCTATTTTCCTTAAATTGATAAAAAGATAACCTAATGATCCCTTTTGTTCAAATCAAAAGGAAGTACCTGAAGCAGAGGATATTATTTCATCACCCCTTTCAAAGTTCTTTTCTTCTTCCACATCCTCTTTCATTGTTGTTTCCATAATAAAATAAAAAATCTCGTACCAACAACATACTGTGATGATATTGTAAATATGGTAAAACCATATTCATTATTCAATCCATCCTATGAATGAAAACATTCCCATACATGCGTACGTATGTCTTACCATCTCCACGTCAGGGTGTAGTGTGTTATTCAAAGCTTCATTATTTAGATGGATATAATAAAGAGTAAAATTGATGTAAATAATAAATATAATATGTTAATGATTATTTATATATAATATACCATCGAATTACATATTATTTCACCATCAATATAATTATATCGTTTCTCGTGCTTACGTACAGTTTACCATCTTCACGACGGGATGTTATTCATTCCCATGTTCACCATTAAATGATGATTATAAAAAAATATACTATAAATAAGTATCTAATATATGAAATAATAATTCTACTGGATATATATATACACATATACCTCATTCACTTACTTTTTTCAATATGATAAGAAAATGGACACAATGTTAATACGTACGTACAACATACCGTCTCCATAAACAGTGTTTTCCATTTCACATATATATATATATACAGATATATATTCTGAATATATATGATACATAAATAATTTTTTATATTATGGAAACAATTAAATCATGAAATAAGTGATATGATCAATAATAACAAGTTAAAACACATATGATAAAGAAAGCGATTATTACATGAAATGTTATTTTAACGATAGAATTACTATTAAATGGGACGTATAAATTCATAAATGAATCATGTATGATGTAATAAATATTAATATGGTTCTATTATAATTTAATAATAGACTAGGGTCATTATACAAGAGGTTAAACATACCCTCAACCATTGAAAAGTTCAAGGTAAGGGTTAATTTTTAAATCTCTTCATTATATGAGGTTCTTAAGAGGTAAGTATATAATAGGACTTCTTTTTCATCCGCATCCGTATTTCAAAAAAAATTATTTCAAAACAATTTTAATATTTCCCAGACCATCAGTTAAAACAATTTATATTATTTTTTGACTTTTTATAAAATGTTTCGAAAGGAATCATTCCATCGTTTTCCAAACAATGATACTTTGTGACCTTTTTGACAAATTAAGGGAAGAATGTTTTTTACCTTATAAGGTAGGTGTGGATATTTTATGCCATTATAACACCTTTGAAGCTTCATTTACAATATTATATGAATATTTTTAATATAAATGTTTTCTTTTATATTTATGCGACCACTAAATGATTTCAGGAAAAAGTGGTATTTATTTCAAAGCGTTTTATTGATTATTTTGAATTATATCAATATCTTTTACTAGATATTATTCTTTATTATGGTTTATTTATTATAATATAATATTTTATATTTTATTGAATTATTTATGATATTTTTTACTGTGGATGTGATATTTTTATTCCATTCATGTTTTATGGTTAACGTATTAAAATATCATATGATAATTTTAATTTTGATGTTTTTGTTATGTTTCATGCATTTCAAATGAGGAATGAACATGGATTAGTAAGTTGTTAGTGAGGCCTAATATAGCCCCTTGAATCATTATTAGGTCTCATGAGATAAATTAGTGTCTTGGTACAAGGCATTGACAAAATTTTTATTTGTAATCTTGGCAGGTACCCTTGACTATTTGGTTATGATGCCTGGAATTATGCGTTCCCTCGTTATGAAATTAGTTATTTCATGTGATTATTCTACTAGTAGAATATCCATGTGCTAGTTTATATGGTAAAATATGATTTATTTTATCCATATTATGTTCTTGTTTATGTTTAAAAGGTTGATGTTTTTATTACACATCTTTCTGTATAATTTTATAGCTTCTACTAAATTATTTTCCTTTATTAAGAATCTAATCTCACCCCTTTCTTATTTTTGGTTTTCCTAGGATTCCATGAAGTGCATTATGGTTGATATGCAATACATCTAAACAATTTGGTCATTCGAAAATTTATTCCATGTAATAATGACATTTTGTTAAAACAATGAACTAGATCCGGGCATCAAGGTTCAACTTTTTATAATGTTTACAAAGTTGGGAAACAATCCTGAAAGGATATTTCATCAAATGTTTCATTACAATATTAGATCAAGAATTGTATTTTTTGAAAACATGAGTTCAGTACCTCTATTTGAAAGAAAGAATAACAAAGAAAAGAGGATATATTAGGAGAAATAACTCCCATTATGGTAAATACTTTTGAATATGAAATTTAATAATAAAGAGAAAATATAATAGAGCATTAAGAAATCATTTTCAACATTATTATAACAAAGATGTTCAATATCGATATAAAATTTCATTTTAGAAACTTTGAAGTGGAAAATATGAAACATTTTACTTTTTAAAAATAACATATATTAGATAATTGAACAACATATAAAGGTATCTATAGAAATTTGTTTTTGACGTAAAAATTATCATTAAATGATTATTTTTATATTTTCTAAGTATATTATTTTAAAAATCAACATCATAAAAATAGTAAGAACATATCCTTTTTAACATAAAAAATGGAAATATAAAGGTCATATGAGAAAAAACCTACAAAGAATTAAAATTTTAATGGATAATATTTTTTGAAAATGAAAATATGGATAAAGAAGTTAATCTTTCCATAAAAAGAAGAGGAATTATTTATAAAAATGTTATTCTTTTTGGGTAAGAGATTCATCATTAAAATGAATTTGATATAAATGAAATGTTTTCTATGAGTTTAATAAGTAGAAGAATATAGTAAAATAATTGTGTGGGATTAACAATGTATGGATTATAAATTTTCATAATGAAACATAATAACTAAAAAAATGGTATTTGTGTTATCAATATAAATTATGAAAAATATATTCCACCATACTTAAAGTATTTTAAATTGTCTTTATATTATAATATTTTATGTGTTGAGATAACACCACATAGTTCAATCATAGGGTAATATGTATGTAACTAATATGAAATAAGTTAAAAAGTACAATCAGAACTTAATGACCATAAATTCTATTAGTAAACAATCTTATAATTGGGGTACCACATAATATTTGTTCCATTTTATGAAAATATCATCATTTGGGTTAGAATATCATATTAATGAAAATAATATAAAAAATTCAATCCATATGAAAAAAATATATAACATCGTACAATGGAATCATGGTTAAAAACATGAAACGTGTCTCAAAGAATAATAATTGTTACCAAGAAACTCTCACCCAGTTTCCACACCCAGTCAAATGTTCTCTAAAATCCATTACAACAATTTTAAATTTATCAATATAATTTTTTAAAAACATATTAATATTTATAAAATTATATACAAATCATTTACTATTATTCCTTATATGTATTTTAGTTTGATTAATCTATTTTTAATATCGAGTGTTATAAATATTATTTGTTTTGAACTAGTTTGATCAAAGTGGTGGTTTTCTGCATTCTTATAAAAAAAACTCATCATTTATATATTTGTAAAGATACTATAATTTATGTTTTACAGGTATTTATAATGTTATAATTTCATATAATAACAATTTTTTAATTATTTTTGATGAATAATGCAGCGCTAGACTTGGTTTGGTTATTTATAATGAACGAACTATGTTCTATTAATTAATAAGTAATTACATTATATTATATTTCTATGAAAAATAATTATTTATATTTCAATATAAAATATTATGATTCCAAATCAATAATTGATTTTTATTGATAGAATTGTTCTTGAAGGTGGATAATCAAACCCCATAAGAACATGCTACAATCTATGTGTGACTATAACTATGGAAGAGTTTTTAATTAATATATTTATAAAAAATGATAAATTAAATTATTTAGATGTTATACATATGATGAATCATCATTGGGATGATTAATATTAATAAGGTAAATGATAAATAATTCTTCACCTATAAATAAACAGTTTTTACTCTTATTATGTTTGGATTAGGCGTTTAGTTTTACAATCATTAGTTATTTTCAATATTATAAACAAATGCATAAATTAAATTTAAAAAGTATAAATCACGAAAATAATATAATATATATTCAATAAAACTATTTCCATAATAACCATTGAATTTTTATAATGAAAAAACAAATGTATTTTGTATATTGATGGTAGTTAAGACACACACATGCACAAAATTTTCCTTTTTATTATAGAATGGGAGGGGAATTGATAATATTTGAACTATAAATATTATGAAATTTATGTATATTATTTATAATAAATTTTTTATATTTATATTTTTAGAGTGGTTATTTAGGGGGTAGATGATAAAAAATAATGAAAATAATTTAATGTGAAAGTAATACTTGCAATGAGGATTTGGATATTAGCTTGAAGTATCCTTTGGAAATGATTTAATTGAAGTAAATATTTGAGAATAGGTGATCCCAAACATGAATAATGTGTATATGAATGGAAAATGGAAAAATGTTCATTTTCATTTCTAATTAGAGTTGTTTCAAAATGTGGGTGCAGCTGAGATCATTTAATAAGTAAAAAAGGGATAAATCATAAGAAAAGAATGTTTGGTATGTTTTATGAATAGAATTGCATCCAATATAGGCTAGTTATGAGGATAATTATTGGTGAGATGCTTATATATAAATTTTAATCCTAGAAATGGAATTCTACAAGGTATTAGTGTCAACATGATTTATTAAAATTTGATCCATTTTAGTTTACCCATTTTAACACTTATTAATCATGATTTAAATATTACCACTGTAATAATTTTATTACAAGAAATATTTTATAAAATTTAATAGAAACTTTTATCATGGTAAATATGAGTTTGGATTATATTTAATCTAATTTATTTTCAAAATTTAATTAAATTACATTTAAATTTAAATATATAATTTTTTGAAAAAAAATCAAATATAAAAACATGTTTAATCATTAAGAGTTGTTATTTAATTTTTCATTAATTACCAATTAAATTATTGATAATTTATTGGTATATTTAAAACAATATGAACGAATATATTTAATTTAAAGACCAAATATTTATAAAATTATTATTCCATGAGAAATAATCTTTTCCTTCATAACTAATATTTAACATTGATAATTAAATTTTATGCTGAAAAATAATAATTGATCCAATTATTTAATTTGATCATGATAATTAAATATTGAAAAATGAAATTATATAATTCAATTTATACAAAATTTAACCCTTAATACTTATATAATAATATAAAAATATAATGAATTTGTTTTTTCATATGAAATTCTCTTTTTTAAAAGTAATCATTATTATACAAATTTATTATCCAATACTAATCAAATTTTTGTCAATACTTAATTTTTTCTGAAATATATTTTACCTAAAAAATAATTAATATATTAAGATAGGTAATATAAAAATATATATTTAGAAGAAATAAATTTTAATAAATAATGTGGTCTTATTAGTTATTTAGCTACACATGATGAATTTTATTAAAAGAAACATTATTTCTACAAATATTTCAAAATGTGGTCACGTCAATTTATTCAATACATCTTAATAATTAAATTATAATTGTTATATAATTTTTCATGGTTTAATTTGGTATAGCATTTCATGTGAATAAAACTATTAAACAGATTACATTTTAAGGGTAAAATTAATTTAAAATCATAAGGTATTACACATACAAATTCTCAAGCATCCATAGTGGAACATCCCATAGACCTCATTCATTTACATTTTAGGCTAGTTATAATACATCAAACGAACCTTAATGGATGTAGTAACATCCAAATATTTATTAAACGAATTCATCCTTTTAAATTGAGTAGGTCCCTTATTAAGAAATAAAGTTCCATAAAATATATTAACTACTTTTGGCTATTTTGGTCTATTATATATTCTATGAAATTTTAAAAACCATTAACAATCATATCCATTGATCATATATCCATTGAAAGGTGACCATTAATATTAGTATATTAATATTATGATAAAGTACATTTGACATTGACCAAGGAAGAAATGGCATCAACCCACCTGATCGTACCCTATGATTCCCATTTATCATTGCTTCTATGGGTGATAACATCAATAAGTTTTTACCGAGGCCTAGACCAATCTAATATTAAAAAACTAAATCCTTAATTATACATTTTATAGGATACGTTCAATCTTATCGAGATCATGACTCAATCCATGTACTCATAAACACCTCAATAAAATCTCACAATTACATATCATAACCATAGAGAATTATCTAATGTAATAAACATATATGTATCTGGACCCTAATATTATGAATGTATATATTTTCTTATAATTTATAAATTATTATTCTTATCCATTTTTATTATTAATTTTCAAATCATTAAATCATGAGTTAAATTAGAATTAAATTTTTATGCAATAAATAGAAAGTATAGTTTATTTGTGAAATATATTGTTTCAATAGAGAATATACTTTTCGGTGATGGAGTTGGTGGTCTAGAACCAACTACTTTGTACTTTATTCATTAAATAAAAGACTTATCACATCTTGATTGTTCTTCTGCGTGACATGTCATGTGATAATGTTCGAAGGACAGCTATTGTATTAAAGGGTCGTAGTGGATCCCTGATATGATGAGAACCCGAAAGTGCCATAACACTGTTCTTGAATGTATGTTCTATGGCCGGATGATATTATTTGAGGGACACAAATAATACAGGTCATTAGGGGTGAGGACTCATAAATCTTTGAGTCACCTTCTCATGGTGTGCACCCTTGGTAATATCCTGGAGGATATTATGAGAACGTGACCCGCCAGTAGGAAATCCACATTTCATAGTGTCATTGGATGTTCCTATCTACGGACGTGTGTATTGATCCTTAGACTTTATGATTATTATTAATGGGTATTACAAATCGCGCACTTAGATGTATTGATGAAAACTGTGACGACACACTGTTCGCAGCGAGGTAGGATACGTTGGGTGCGTCACGAGTAATACCGCATTAATAGATAATGCGAGAAAGGATTTGTCCCTTCCGTTCCATAACGGAAGTAGATATCTCAGGACCTTTGATGGAATTGATATAGCCTAAATAAATCCATGGTCGTGGTAAGGTATGGGCAAGTTCAATTCTGGGAAGTCAAAGAAAGAATAATCAAGCACATGGGTTGATGGCACTAGCATGCCACCCACTTGATTGGAGATATCGAAACAAAGGGATTATATTACACGGTAAGCATTTGTAGGAGGTGACACGTCATTGCGGCGTTAACTTCTTTCTCTATGGGTGCCTTGGCGTGTTGCTAGACGCTAACCTTGGACTTTAGGCAGGCTCAGCCTAATGACATTGGGAAAGAGGCTTAGAGGGTCACACACTAAGTGTGTCCATATATCTCAGTTAAATATTAATTTAACAAGTTAAATAAATATTATTCCCGAATGTGGTTTAATAATTATTTAAGGATGTCTGATCGCATTTATTTTGACACTAGTTATTCGATAGAATATACTGTGGATAAAATAATATATTTATTAGTGAGTAATGCAGTTATATTTATTTAAGAAATAAATAGTCATTACTCAAGGTCTAATAAATGTGGTGGAGAAAAATGGAAAATAAAAGTACACGCCATGTATATTAAATATACACGCTGTGTAGTTTTATGGAAAACAAGTACACACCGTGTATTAATTATTACATGCCGTGTAGTTTTTCCAATTTGGATTTTGAGGAATTAATATTGTTTTATTAAATTATATTTATTACAATCAGCGTGGGTGCATGTCAAGGAATTAATAATTCGACATGGGGGTTTTCAATAAGAGTTAACGAAATAAATAAAACACGTAACACATTTATTTATTGTCATAACTCTATTAACCTCAAACCTGATTATAAATATCCTCGCAACCCCAACATTTTTTGG
This sequence comes from Viscum album, assembly GCA_963277665.1. Taxonomy (NCBI): domain Eukaryota; kingdom Viridiplantae; phylum Streptophyta; class Magnoliopsida; order Santalales; family Viscaceae; genus Viscum; species Viscum album. The sequence goes on from OY728153.1 coordinate 940,326,854, forward strand.
TGAGCCATTGTTGTGCACAATGGATTTTGAAATTCTCTCATGCCAAGAAAGAATTTCCTTTCCACCAAGAACGCCCTCAAGTTACGAGAGTAAGATCCTCCACTGGATCAAGGCGGTCGAAGGCGGACATCGCAAACGAAGGTTCTTCTGCGCTAGCACCCGGAGATCTCATCGGCGATGTTCGGAGATACGTGACACATGTGTGGATCACTGCTAGAGGAATCCTACACTTGGATTCTACGATGCAACGATGGATCACCGAATCGTGACCAGACACATCAATGAAGAAAGAATTCCAACGAGGTAATTCTTATGCATCAATTAAATTAATTATAATCAACATATGATGATCCTCCTCAAGGGTTCCAGGACTCATCTTTTCTTTTCGTTCTTCGTTCTATTCCGAAGATTCAGCGTTTTATATCATGATGGATCTCGGATTGAACATTGTTTAACGAAAAATTGAGTTGGGCAAACCCACCAACGCGCTTCCGCTGTGCCCGGAACCTACAAGTGGTATCGGAGGGGGTCATATCGTTGGTTATAATTATTTTGTTTTTTGTTGGTGATTTACACATTTAATAATTTAGTTATTTCAATTCATGTTTAATCGTTCTGGAAATCTGAATATCGAGATCTGTTCCTCCTCTCTCATTTCTCGTTCACCTCACAGAAAGAGATTTTTTCTTTTAATTTTGATTAAAATAAAATAGAGGAACTCATCCGGAGGAGCCAAATGTTTCTGGCCGTATAACACCAGAATAGACGGCATGTATTCGGAAGTACACACCGTGTAGTCTAGGTTCAATGCGTTGACTGATCCGCCAAATCAGGCCGTGTATTGGATTCTTTCTAAGAATTTAAGACACTGTGTGTTGACCAGAAACAGGTGGCACACGGTTTCCGGAATACATGTCGTGTGGTCCAATGAACATGGCGTGTAGTCCCTTCGGGTTAGGGTTGGGTCGTGTACTCCGTACATAGCCTGCCCGGCTGGAAACCATGTAACGCGGAAACAACATGGCGTGTGTCCCACTGTACATGTCGTGTACTCCGAAAATTTCTGAAGTACATTAACACGCCCTATCCCTGGGCATGTACTTCAGATGGACGGTGAAGAAAAAGTACACGTCATGTAGTCGGAACTACACGCCGTGTACTCACCCAAATTACGCAGATTTATTAAAATTTATTATTATATTATACAAACCCTTGAGACCTGTACCATGGAGCAAGCGTAAAGCTGAGGCACAACACGTGATAGATGTTTTATATAGATGTGTTTAATTTAACATCTGTGTAATAAATGGTAATTCTCCGGGTTGCCTCCAAGGTACAAGTTGTGTACAAGAATAATTTTAAATGAATTTATTTGTTTAAAATTATGATGTATGGGAATCTCAAGGAAATTCAAAAAATGGATGTAAGATAAAAGGATTGATTAATTAAAGATAATTAATTGATTCGAGCGTGATTTATCTTAAACAAGAACGATTAAAGAATTGAATGCTTGTTTTATTTATGCGTAAATATGGTTGCATGTATGGATGATCATGAGCTAGACCTAGACATTTGTATGTCAATGGTTTCTTTTAATTTATTTATTTAAATTAAATTTGTTGGCATGCGAGCCATCTCCTCATTAATATGTAGGGCCTGCACGCCAAAGGATTATTTTATGTAAAAACCCCTTTTTCCCCTCACCTACGTGTGAGATAAATTCATATGTAATTGATGGAGCTCCCAAGATAGAGTAGGTGGCTCAAGTCAGGAGCCAAGATGAAACCAATCCAAGGAGATACAAAGTTGGACAGGTGGAAAGCTGTAAACACGAACCTGAAAGGTTCAAGGTGTTTCTCCCCTAGGTCTTGGGTTAGTTTATCAACCACTAGATAAACTAACCAATACCAAAGCTCATGATCATACCATTTATTTTATTTCTATCAGTTGCATGGTTTATTTATTGTGGGTGTGTTGTCACGATCACACACTTAATGTATTAAACGAGCATGCAAGATGGAACTAAAATAAAATTGGCTTATACGTAAATATTATCGTAGACATGGATAATCAGTTAAGTATATCCCACTTAATATTAACATGCATGTAATCAAAGATAATAAAATGGAAATTTACGTATGAGGATAAAATCCCTCAACATAAATATTAAGTCGGCATATCCTTCCATAATCATGGTTAGAATCGAACCATAGTTCAAAGTGCTTGACCAACCCTAGTTGGGGTGCTTTCAATTATCGGGGAATTCTAATTCTAGGTTTTGGGTTGACTTGACTTGGTTTGCATCAAGGTTTGACTGCCACAGTAGGACTTGGTGTGACCAAGAGGAAAAGGTTGAGGAAATCCAAAAAGGATTTCAGGATTGGGGAGTCCACTCAGCGGATCAAGGAACTGCGAGTTAATGTAGTTGTCATTTGGAATGCCTACCTAAAACCCTTCAAGTTTCTTGACCAACCCTAGTTGGGGTAATGCGAAGGGAAATATGGATCCTTACCACTAGAATATTCACGCAATAGAATATTCCGAAGTCAATGGTGAGGGATATTGGATTTCGATAAAATAGTGGGAGACTAATAAGAATTAATTTATTTATTTGTATCATTTTTTATAATAATGTACTAAAACTTTGTTCATCTTAAATTGTAGAAACGACAATAAAATGACTTCAAACATATCGTTGCACACCATACTCGAAAAATAAAACCTTATCACCGGCACCAATTTCCATGAGTGGCAGAGGCGTTTACGCGTCGTCCTTCGCCACGAAAGGAAATTATATGTGCTGGAAGATCCTATTCCAGTTGCGCCTGGGAAAGAGGCTAGTGATGAGGAATTATCTCTCTACATGAAACACATGGATGATGCCACAGATGTCCAGTGTTTCATGCTATCGGCCATGTCTAATGATCTCTTGAAGCAACATGAAAGCATGGATGCGTATAGCATGATGTATCACCATAAAGATCTCTACTAAGAGAAGGCGAGACATGAGAAGTATGAGATCTCCAATGCTTTGTTTACCATGAATCTTGGAGAGTCTGTGCCATCTGGGCCTCATGTGGTCAAGCTTATTGGCTACATTGAATGCTTGGACATCTTAGGGATTAAATTCCCAGTTGAGTTGCATATAGATCTCATCCTATCATCATTGCCCAAGACCTTCTCTAGCTTCATTGTCAACAATAACATGAGCGGCAATGAGACGAGTCTATCGAAGCTTCTGACCTTGATTCACCAGGTAGATAAGGACATGGTGCGTGACAAACCCACGGTCCTTATGGTGAACAAGAAAAGGAAGGACAAGGCAAAGGGGCCAAAGACTTATAAACGGTCTGAAGCCCCTGAGCACCGTCCCTCCAAGAAGTGGAAGATCCAGAGGCAGGGCAAGGAACGGGAAGCAGTGTGTTTTGCAAGTGGAAAGCAGGGCCACTAGAAGAGGAACTCCACCCAGAAGCATGGGGATGCTAAAGGTGCGTTCGTTATCGAGTGCAATATTTCTATTTCTACACATTGTGTATTAGATACAGCTTGTGGGGATCACATCTGTATTCAAATGCAGGATCCAAGTAGATTTAGAAAGATCGCCAGAGGAGAGGTGGATCTTCGAGCTGCCAATGGTGCAAGGCTGGCTACATTGGCTATTGGAAACTATCACCTCTCATTGCCAACTGGCATGATTTTGGTTTTACAAAACTATTATTTTGTACCTAGTGTTACCAAGAACATAATTTCTGTATCTTGTTTGGATATGGATGGATTTATTTTCATGTTTGGAAATAAGGGTTCTCACTTTTATAAGAACAACGTATGTTATGGTATGGCACATTAGAATAATGGTTTGTATGTATTAAATTAGGAAAACCTAGTGTTGGAAATCGATAACGAAACAAACTTACATGACTCATACATCACCCAGTTATGGCATCACTGCCTTGGTCATGTGAACGAGAAGCGCTTGACAAAGCTCTGCCACGATGGCTATTTAGACTCTACTGAGCTAAAACCACTTGATAGATGTCACTCTTGTTTACAAGGAAAAATGACCAAGCCCCCTTTTGGTGGACAAGGTGAAAGGGACACAGAGCTTCTAGGATTGGTACACACAGATGTGTGTGGACCATTTCCAGTAGAAGCTAGAGGTGGATATTCTTACTTTATTACTTTTACTGATGATTTGAGTAGATATGGCTATGTCTACTTAATGAGGTATAAGTCAGAGTCCTTAGAGAAATTTAAGGAATTCAAGAATGAAGTAGAGAATCAACTTGGTAATAAGATAAAGATGCTTCGATCGGATCGAGGTGGAGAATATCTGAACCAAGAGTTCATCGATCTTCTACGGGAGTCTGGTATTCTATCTCAGCTCACTCCTCGTTATACACCACAATGGAATGGTGTTAGTGAAAGGAGGAACCACACCTTGTTTGACATGGTGAGGTCGATGATGAGTCATGCGGATCTTCCATTATCCTTTTGGGGATATGCAATACAAACTGCAGCATACACATTAAACCGAGTACCAACTAAGGCAGAAAATGGAATTCCATCTGATTTATGGAATGGAAGGAAACCCACTTTGTCGCACACACGTGTATGGGGATGCGAGGCATTTGTTAAGGCCTTATCAGGCAAAAAACTAGCACCCCGGGGCATGAAGTGTATCTTTATAGGATATACTAAGGAAACAAAAGGATATTACCTATATAACCCCCAAGACAAGAAAGTGATTGTCGCTAGACAAGCCGTCTTTGTTGAGAGGGAGCACATCCTCAAGAAGGATAGTGGGAGAAAGATTGACTTCGACGAAGTTGATGCTCAAGATAGACAGGATTTGGTACAGGAACAAGTTCCACAGGTCCCTGTGGAAGAGATTCCAGAAACACAAGTTCTGCGTAGGAGCTCAAGAGAGGTAAGGGAACCAGAGAGATTTGGTTTCCTAGTCACTGAGGATGGTGAATCATTATTGTTGGACAATGATGAACCTCTCTCCTACAAGGAAGCAGTAGAAAGCTCAGAAGCTGCAACATGGCTATAAGCTATGAATTCTAAGATGGATTCCATGTATTAGAACCAAGTTTGGGTTCTGGTCGATGAGCCAGTTGATGTAAATCCTGTTGGATGCAAATGGGTATTAAAAAGAAAGATGGACATAGAAGGTCAAGTTAGCACCTATAAAGCAAGGCTAGTGGCCAAAGGATTCAGACAGCCTCAAGGAATTGACTATGATGAAACCTTCTTGCCAGTTTCCATGTTTAAATCCATAAGAATCATACTTTCCATATCAGCTTACCATGACTACGAGATTTGGAAGATGGATGTCAAAACAGCATTCCTTAACGGGAACCTTCAGGAAGATGTCTATATGACACAACCAGAAGGGTTTGTGACACCAGGTGAAGCCAAACGGTTTTGCAAGTTGTAGAAATCTGTTTATGGATTAAAGTAAGCATCCAGGTCATGGAACATTCGATTTGATGAAGCCATAAAGGAATTTGGTCTCATTAAGAACGATTGTGAGCCATGTGTTTATAAGTGGTTTAATGGGAATGCGGTTGTCATCCTAGTGGTATATGTTGATGAAAAATTGCTTATTGGAAACGACGTACCAGCCTTACAGTCAGTTAAGGACTGGTTGAACAAGTGTTTCTCCATGAAGGACTTAGGAGAAGCAGCCTACATTCTAGGGATCAAGATCATTCGTGATATATCCAAGAGGCTGCTTAGACTATGTCATGGTACATACATTGACCAGATACTAAAGAGATTTAGTATGAAAAAATCCAAGAGGGGATTTTTCCAGTGTCACATGGCTTACATATTTCTAAGAAAATGTGTCCCCAGACACAATAGGTGAAAGATAGGATGAGCAAGATCCCATACGCTTCGGCTATAGGATCCATCATGTAAGCCATGTTATGTACCAGGCTTGATGTTGCCTATGAACTGTGCATGGTAGGCAGATATCAAGAAGATTCAGGAGAACAACATTGGACTGCTGTTAAGACTATCCTTAAGTATCTGAGAATAACTAATGATATGTTCCTGGTGTATGGAGGAGACGAGGAGCTTGTCATCAGAGGGTATGCTGATGCTGGTTTTCAAACAGATCAGAATGATCTGAAGTTGCAATCTGGATATGTTTTCTGTCACAATGGAGGAGCTGTGAGCTGGAAGAGTTCAAAGCAGCCAGTTGTCGCAGATTCTATAGCGGAGTCCGAGTATATATCATATTATGATGCAGCCAAAGAATCCATTTGGATTCCGAGATTTTTCTAGGAGTTTGATGTGGTGCCTAGCAGTAAAGATACCATTACATTGTATTGTGATAATACTACAGCGGTGGCTCTTGCAAAAGAACCAAGGTCACATCAACGGACAAAGCACATACTCCGGAAGTATCATCTCTTGAGGGATTTCTATCAAAGGGGTGACGTTGCAGTGATCAGAGTGTCCAAGAAAGAGAACGTGGCGGACCCCATGACTAAAGGCCTATCTCAGCATAAGCATAAATATCATGTTAGAGCTAGCGGGTTAAAGTTTGTTAGCAGTTGGCTCTAGTCCAAGTGGGAGTTTATTGGAGTTGGTGGTCTAGAACCAACTACTTTTTACTTTATTCATTAAATAAATGCCTTATCACATCTTGATTGTTCTTCTGTGTGACATGTCATGTGATAATGTCATAAGGACAGTTGTTGCATTAAAGGGTCGTAGCGGATCCCTTCTATGATCAGAATCCGAAAGTGCCATAACACTGTTCTTGAATGTATGTTCTATGGCCGGATTATATTATTTGAGGGACACAAATAATACAGGTCATTAGGGGTGAGGACTCATAAAACTTTGAGGCACCTTCTCATGGTGTGCGCCCTTGGTAATATCTAGGAGGATATTATGAGAACGAGACCCGCCAGTAGGAAATCCACATTTCATAGTGTCAATGGATGTTCCTATCTATAGACGTGTGTATTGATCCTTAGACTTTATGATTATTATTAATGGGTATTACAACTCGCGCACTTAGATGTATTGACGAAAACTGTGACGAAACATTGTTCGCAACGAGGTAGGATACGTTGGGTGCGTAACGAGTAATACCACATTAATAGATAATGCGAGAAAGGATTTGTCCCTTCCCTTCCATAACGGAAGTAGATATCTCAGGCCCTTTCATGGAATTGATATAGCCTAAATAAATCCATGTCCATGGTAAGGTATGGGCAAGGTCAATTCTGGGAAGTCAAAGAAAGAATAATCAAGCACATGGGTTGTTGGAACTAGCATGCAACCCGCTTGATTGGAGATATCGAGACAAAGGGATTATATTACACGGTAAGCGTTCGTAGGAGGTGACACATCATTGCGGTGTTAACTTCTTTCTCTATGGGTGCCTTGGCGTCTTGCTAGACGCTAACCTTGGACATTAGGTAGGCTCAGCCTAATGCCACAGAGAAAGAGGCTTAGAGGGTCACACACTAAGGGTGTCCATATATCTCAGTTAAATATTAATTTTACAAGTTAAATAAATGTTATTCCTGACTGTGGTTTAATAATTATTTTAGGATGTCTGATCGCATTTATTTTGACACTAGTTATTTGAGAGAACATACTATGGATAAAATAATATATTTATTAGCGCGTAATGTAGTTACATTTATTTAAGAAATAAATAGTCATTACTCAAGGTCTAATAAATGTGGTGGAGAAAAATGGAAAATAAAAGTACACACCATGTATATTAAATATACACGCGGTGTAGTTTTATGGAAAACAAGTACACGCCGTGTATTAATTATAACACGCCGTGAAGTTTTTCCAATTGGAATTTTGAGGATTTAATATTGTTTTATTAAATTATATTTATTATAATCAGCATGGGCGCATGTCAAGGAATTAATAATTCGACATTGGGGTTTTCAATAAGAGTTAATGAAATAAATAAAATGCATAACGCGTTTATTTATTGTTATAACTCTATTAACCTCAAACCTGATTATAAATATCCTTGCAACCCCAACATTTTTTGGTGAGCCATTGTTGTGCACAAAGGATTTGGAAATACTCTCAAGCCAAGAGAGAATTCCCTTTCCACCAAGAACGCCCTCAAGTTATGAGAGCAGGATCCTCCACCGGATCAAGGCGGTCGAAGGTGGACATCGCAAGCGAAGGTTCTTCCGTGCTAGCACCCGGAGATCTCTTCGGCGATGTCCAGAGATACGTGCCACATGTGTGGATCACCGCTAGAGGAATCCTATACTTGGATTCTACGACGCAACGACGGATCACTGAATCATGACTGGACACATCAACCAAGAAAGTATTCCAACGAGGTAATTCTTATGCATTAATTAAATTAATTATAATCAACAAATGATGATCCTCCTCAAGGGTTTCAGGACTCATCTTTTCTTTTCGTTCTTCGTTCTATTCTGAAGATTCGGCTTTTTATATCGTGAAGGATCTTAGATTGAACATTGTTTAACGAAAAATTAAGTTGGGCAAACCCACCAACGCGCTTCTGCTGCGCCCAGAACCTACATTGGGAAATTTAATATTATTAAAAAAATATTTTAATAAAAAAATCTTATTAATTTAATTTTTGTAAATATAAATGATAATATAATTTTTTGAATCCAAATGTAATTGTTACAGTGGTTAAAAATAATTATTATCCCAAAAAACCACTCATGATTTAATAAATGATAATTTTTTATTTAAATGTGAAGATTCCAATATTTAATTAAATTTTTTTATAAAATAAATATTATTTTTGAAATAATCACATTGAAATTGTCCAACTACACTTTTTTCATAATTTTCTAAAATAGTTGAATTCTATAGTAAAAAATAAATACATTATAAAAATACATTATGGATTATGACATCCTAATAACCCAAAAGAGACATTATATACTCCAATAAAATTATAAACTACCAAATACATACTTTTACATTAAATATTTTTTTTGAATTATTAATTTTATTTTATAAACCCTAAATTAATCCTCTAACACCTATATTATATATTAGTATTTTTAAAATCAATTCCTTATAAATATGACCCACATCCACATCACTAATGGTATTATTTTAAGGAAACAAGTTCTTAAACATTAAAAATAATTAAAACCACTCATAATTTGTAGAATCCATGGGATAAAATCATGATATGGTTTTAAATTTCATTACAATATCATATAGAGTTTCAAAAATATGTTTAGAAATAAATAATGAATTCTCTTTCCTTTTTTATATATAATCCTACCAAAATTTCCATTACTATTCACTAAAAACCCTTTTATCAGTATAATAATTCTACCTTCCCACTATATATCCCACCAATGTGTCTCTAAGATAAACAAAAGATCATCCTACTCTTTTAAAAGTGGCATAAATGTTTAGGGATCCTTTATTCCTCATATTTATAAATACCCATCTTTATAACATTTTCATTTTATTTACAAACTTATGTTTTTATTTTTTTCAAATCTCTCTTACAATCTTTATGAATTAGATTTAACGTTAAACCCATTTTATCTCATTTAGCTACTATTTAATGAATGATGTACACCTGTTATGCTGTCAAAAAATATCCTGCTATTTTCCATGCTAATCATTTGTACGGTGAACAACCATATTAATTTCATATCATGGTTATTAACCAAATTGTATATATATTTTTACAGTTTACACAAAGGCATTTAACCCACACTCCATATTTGTGGACTAAATAGTTGAATGAAATCCTTATGTTGTATAACTCATGTCGCATAATTATGTATGTGCATGATATCGAAGCGATAGGTGGAATAATATTTATATATCCCTATAATGAGCTAGAAAGTGTTTTAAGGTCATGAGAATCCATATGTGATTCAATAGAGGTATTATTGAGAACATTGTGTTATTTTTTTGTTGGTTATCCTTGAGATATATATATGAAGTCATGTTTTATGTTGTTTCAACATTTTTTAGCCTTTATACTATCATGTTACATCATGATTCAATGTTTATAATTAATATTATCACCCTTATTATTATACCTTGATATTCTTCTTGGAGAACATGTACTAATTTATCACAGTTTATTATTTTTTTCTTCCCTTTATGGGATTTGTTTCACACACCTTAATTATATACATCGCCATGTCATCCCATGTAGTTTTATAAGGTTCATGAAAAATAAGGGTATGTTTTTGTGTTATAATTAATGACATTGTATTCCTTTTGCAAGATGTTAGGTCATGTACGTAATTTAACCAAGAAACTAAGACTTGTGATATTATGGGATTATTTTAATTGCAACTTTATATAATAAATTTTGAATTATATTTTATTAAAGATATGGGTTTTAATAGTTATTATTTGAGGAATGTATTGTAATTTTTGGGATTTTGATTAGATGACTCTAGTAAAATTTATAGTGATTAGATTAATCATAGTAAAAAATATGTGACATTAAGAAAGAATATCTTATGATGTTTCTAATAATATACTCCCCTTTTTGGATTCAACAAGTGGATTTGTCTCTTGATAAGAGGTACCTAGTGGTAATTTCCCTGAATAGGGAGCATTCATATGAACATGATCCTCACATGGTTATTGACAATGGTCATTGATTTTCACCAAGACATACAATCCTAGGGTTCATTATTTGGTAAATTTTCAATATCATTATGAACCATTATTAAGGTAAAAAAAATTCCATAATATATTATGTTATAATATCTGTCTTGGTCAACATATCTTGAAACATATATATTCTTAGGTTAATAAATATATGTCAATTACGATTTATTCCTTAAAAATGTTTATTTTTCCATTTTATGTGTTCAATTGTTTAAAAATACTCATCCCTAACTTTTCCTTTATTTTTAGAAAATGGATTTGGAAATGAGGATCCTAGTCCATAACCAATGTGAGTAGAATTGTAATTACATCCGAAATGATATACCCAACATTATCGGACAACAAATACAGACCTTTATGAAACTAAATTCTCAACTTAATCACATTTTAAACAGAACCATGAATCATGGGAAACAACCTTATCCCCCTCATAATAAAATTCAATTGAGTCCTTTATATGAAAAGGCCCATAAATTATCATTGAATTAGTGAGCCCATAATATTGGATAATTGCATTAACTCCATTTAAAATATCCACTAAATCCTTTTATGATCTAAGTAATGGAATGTTTTATTATATTTTTTCATATAGTGGGAGAAAATGATCATAAAGTGGGAAAAACTGATCAATGATGTACATAGGGTTAATGATGTTTTTAATCATACTAGAAAAATGTACTAGAATATTATCCTATCATTTTCATAATGATAATGAGGATATGATTTATGTGTAGGAAGGATGGGATGCTAGCTAGAGATTACTGATTAAAGAAACCCAACATTGTGATAGTTGGACAGAAGTCTCAATCCAACCGTAATCCTTTGGTTCAACATTTTAGATTAGTGAAATATAGAAACTATGACAATAAATTCACTATTCCAAGGGTTGTCGATGAAAACAAGGTATGATATCCTATATGGCATAGAGTGAAATTTAATACTTATTCCATCACAACATATCGGGTTGATCATGATAATGATGTAGTCAATCATATTCTAGTAATTTAATAAATAATAAAGAATTTAATTTTTGATTTTAGGTCTACAAATTCACTCATATCATATAAGTTTAGTGAAAATATTCAATAACTACCACCAAACAAAGAAGGTGAGTAATTAATGAAGATGATGAATGGCTGAATTGTTATATCCTATGAATATAGTTCATCCCTTGTCCAAATTTGTGGTTTTAATTTTTAAGAAACTATTTTTATTATTCCCTTATAATAATTTGAGTCAATTATAGGCATAAACTTACTTTTCCTTTATATATACAAGATAAATTTATTAGAGAAGTAAATCACCACTCTCCACCCCAATATTAAAAATATTCCTCTGATTCTATACATGTTCAAGGAGGAGGATAAAATATTATTTGGTACTAAAATCTCAATAATGGATAATACTTCCTTATTTGTACGTGAGTAGAGAAAAAATTGTTGAGACTAAAGATCAAATCATCCATTTTGGAATAACCATTATAAAGAAATTCATTGATGTGTTTCCCAAAGAATTTGTTAGCATTACTCCTAACAATGAGGTTGATTTCTGAATTGATCTCATACCTGATGCTTTAATGATATCAAAGTCTCCACATAGGATAGAAATTGTTGAACTTGATGGGATAAAGTAAAAAATATATGAGAATCTAGATAATGGGGTTATATTACCATCTACTTCACCATATGATGCACCAGTTCTCATCTTCAAGATGAATACTATGTCAATTATCCTCTAAATTTGTAATCATGAGCTCAACAAGATCCTGATAATTAAATTATCCTCCCCCATTGATTTATAACATGTTCTATAAACTTTTAAATCCTAATACATTTTTATGTTGGATCATCAGTCATTATGATAAGAAGTAAAGTTGAAAATTTTAGATATGCTGAAGACTATTTTAAATATTATTTATTAGCAGTACATTTTCAATGTGATGAAATTTAGACTAACTAATGATCTAGACATATTCATTAAGAAATTAATATAGTCTTCCGTGATTTCCTAAAAAAAAATTGGTCACCTTCCAAGATCGTATTCTTATCTACTCAAAAAAGTAATGTGGATCTAAGGGGGATTTATATTCATTAATAATGATATTGTGTAATGAAAATTATATGTAAAATACAATTAATGCGTGTTTTCATAGAAGTAACATTCATGGGGAATTTTATCACTAAATATTTATATCTATGGATCCATAAAAACAGTAGAAATTGAAGGACGTCCTAGAAATCAGTAGTTGATGAAAATCCATAGATATTTTGGATTATTTGGGTATTATTTTCAATTTTTGTGAAAATTGTTAGGATATTCAATCCAATTAATATTATTTAATAGAAGTTATTCATGCTTTTCTAGATTATTTGATGTTAATAATTTTTAATGTGATGAAAAATATGATAATATCTAGGCATGTACTCAAATTACCCACCTACATGTAAGGAGTTTTTATCTATAGTGATGTATAAAAAATGTTATTGGGTTATGTACTCATGAATGATGAAAATGTGATAGCTAGTACCTCCCTCAAATAAAAAATCAGTGAGAATAAAATTCTAAATTGTGATCTAGAATTGGATGTATTTATCATCGCATTGATAATTTGGAAATGTTATCTCTATAGAAATATATATGACATATATACGTATCATAAAAGAATCAAGTATATATTGTTCAATATGATCATTTATTGTGATTTTTTAATCCATTTCTCTCATGAGAAGACAAAAAATGTGGTAGATTCTATGATTATTAAGTTTCCAACAACCGTATTCAATTTGAGGATTCTAGGGATCCAATATTCATGGACATCCCATCAATGGACATGGGAATACAAAATATTTTTAAATTCAACATACTCAAATAACTTATCAATCATAAATTATTAAGATGATAAAGGAGGCCTTAAAAGATGATCATTTTCAATAAAATAATGTATTGAATATTCTAGAGTTAAACATTTTCAAATACGTTGTTACGTGTTATGGAACCTATTTGTGTCTACCATAAAAAACATAGCTAAATTGGGGTAATATGGATGATGTGAAAAAATCATCCTTCTATATTCATCCTCGATAAACTAAGATGTATTGATATTGGAAACAAAAATTTTATATGGATAACATGAATAGGGAGATTGTGGAGTTTTTATCTTGATTTTTTATGTTACAAATTCAAGGAAGAACTAAAAACGTATAATGTTATGATGGAACCATTCCCCATTAATGTAAAAAAATGAACGATAATCAAAATGTATTTCATCATTGGTCTCCCCATAATATATAAAGGTATTAATGCCATAAGGGGTGTAATAGATCACTTTACCATGTTTACGCATTTCAATTGTATCAAGGAAGATTTATATCTTTAATAACTCTCTAAGGTATATGAAACAGATGTGGTATGACTATATAAAGTGTCACTCTGTATTGTGTCTGATTTGGATTTTCTTTTTTCCTATAGAATTTGTAGAATCCATTAGATCGTGAAACATATAGAACAAATTTTCAGCACTACTTATCACCCTAAAATAGAAGATCTTTCCAAAAGTATAATTTAAACATTAGAGGATATAATGAGATCAGGTTAAATAGATTTCAATTGAATTTGGGACTAACAATATCCCCTTTTATAGTAATCATTTAAAAATAGTTTCCATTCTAGAATTCAAATTTCATCTTATGTAGATTTTCATTGGAAGAGGTGTTATGTCATGACCTGACCCAATGTGGTTCGGGATGTAACTTCACAAGCCCGCCTCCAATTGTCTTTGGGATAATCAATAGCACTGAGTAAGAATATCACTCAAATGTGAGGTCATTACATAATGTACCAGTAAGCATGATCCAAAAATATCATATAGGCAACAAAGTATAGATATAAAATGATGGAGTATAAAATGAATGCATACATCTATCCAAAACAAGTATACAACATAATTATTGATAGCATAAAAATTGAAAAGAACAATGCCCAAAAAAATTAAAAAAGCATCTAACCTATTTAGAATGAGGGGATCAATTTAAAATGAAACTACCAGAAATATTCTTAGCCCAGCTCTAATAAATAGCTTGATCTCTATTGTTCACTAACATCCACCATCCTCGAGTCCTATATTGACTCCATTGAAAGGATTTTGGTCTACACAAGACACAGCTCTTGCTGGAAAATCCCATGCAAGGATGAGTATAAAAATACTCTCTTAGAATCCCAAAAACCAAAATGAAAATTGTTAAATTGAAAGGTAATATTCTTCTCAACCTAGATAGAGGAAATACAATCGAGAAAAAAATACATCTCAAAATAGCCTTAGCTATACATGACTAGTCATCTTAGTCCAAAGGTTGCGTCCATCTAGACATGTGAAAATATTGAAAGCTCTCCCATAAACACCCAGATATACTCATCTCATACTTTAAGTCTCTTGAGCTTCTGAACTCATATCTGACTACAGGATTCTACACAAGGATCTAAAGGTAATACACAACCCTTTGAACAAACTCTATGATCAAACACATCTTACATGAAAACCATTGGAGAGTCAAACACCATTGGGAATAACACTAATATTCCTGATTATATGTTTGATAGAAGAAAATCCATCACAAACATCTCACAAGCTCAAACTCTAGTTCCCAACATCATAGGTCCTTCCATTGCAACCATAAAAACAACACAAGCTAAGTAAACATAAATTCAATGGCCCACCCCATGAACTACACATTGTTGAGGAGGAAATGTTTCAAACTATACACTCTATGAACACACTCTAATGAGAGATAATAGAGGGACTCACACCTCACCATTACCAGGTAGTCATAGGGGTACTATCTCTTAATGGAACACTGTGAGTTTTTATAGATCTCTTTTAAAAATAAACTATATTCTTGTTTATTTCTTCCAATGCACTACGCCAAACATTCGTTTCACACGGAACTAACGCTGAATAAATTAGATAGAACAAATTTTTTTTACATTACATGAAATATCAACTGGGTGTATGTTACATAGCATTAACTTTACATACTTTACATGCATCATCAAGTTGGCATATGTTACACGCAACACTGATGTGTCTACAAAACAACATTTTGGTGTTATAATTATATAAATTATATAATTATAACCTAGAAAATAAACAATGTAATATGAATAGTAATAAGAAATATAAAATAGTTTTTATAATTGTTCTATATAATTAAATTATATTGATAATGAAATATATGATTTTTTGTAATGTCCTTATCTGTTTTAAAGTATTGTTTTCTCCAATGAATGGATTTGAATACCCTACTATGAAAAAAAATAATGTTAATATTACAAAATATTATACATATAATTTGATAAAATAAACTTAATTTTTTATATTTTAGTGTTGAAATTATCTTTGTGTGTGTTTTTTTATTTTTCAATGGAACGTCGTTTTTTTACGAATAGTGAAAATTACTCGATTTTAATTCAATAAAACAATTTCATGTAATTTATTTGTATGAGTAACCTAAATTTAAATTTGGTTTAAAAGTATAATTAGATTTTATGTTTATTATTTAATCCATTTTTTGTAATTTGAAAATATTGGACATAGATCTTTGATTTTAATTTTTGTTTACTTTTGATCCCTTTTTACATTAAAACCCCACATTGTCAACCCGATTACAGGATTATTTTTAAAATAATTTCTACCAATTATAAGTTTATAATTGGAAAAAAATGTATTCCATATTTTGAATCAGTATTATTAATAATTTCTAATATGTTAAACTTATTTGTTTTACCAAAAATATTAGAGGACGTGATTAAAAATAATTAGATCGATTATGGTTAAATTAATCTTAATAAGGAACTAAACAATATCCTTAAGTCCCAAAAATTTCAAAAAAAGTTTTAAAAAATCCATTTTATAGCATTATATGGACCCTATACTCCCATGGATCTACTTTGGATCATTATTTGGTCCACTTGCAATATTAAAAACTTGGATGGAATTATCATTTCAAATATTTACAAGCATTTCATTTCGCATTCCCTATAAAAGGCCACCACCTATCCCACATCATCACACCTCTAAAACCTCTTTTGTTCGGAAACTATATTCCATATAAACTTCTCAAAATCCCCCATTCCTCCTAGAATTCATCCTTTGGTCATAAGAAAATTGATGAAATCCTTTTTGAAAAAATCAAAATTAGTTACCCGAATAAAAGATAATATCTTCTCTCATGTCCTTTCATTTATTTTCTTTCTCCACCCCACCACGTTAATTTTTTTATATATTGAATTAAAAAACCAGTATCATAAATGTAATAAGATATTTTTATGCTAATGGTAAAAATTACACTTACTCACTCCTCCATCTAATTAGAAATGAACATACTATTTATGTGTACGATAAATTTCTCCCTCACTAAACAATGATAGTTCAATTTTCCATACCACATCCTGTGGTAGATATTGTGATTGAAACTATATTTTTAAATTTTATATATTATATTAATTTAATATTTTACATTATTTATTCTTTTTACAACACATATCTTTTTAACTTTCCATTTGGTGTTTGTATAGTAATTTCATTTTAGAAACTGCGGACTTCCACCCACTTAAAGCGATATGATTCCTTCATAAACTAAATTTGTAGTATTATGGATGTTTTTAGTGAATATATAAGATATATATGATACAAAATCTAATTTCATAATGATATATATATACATATATATACATATATATATATATTACATTCCTTCATTCAACACGACAATTAAACCGAAATAGTGGCCATGCATACATACGGAGTACCGTCTCAATTAACGATGAATTTTGTTTCATAATTATATATTATATATAATATTATAATATAGATACACTGTATATAGGTGATATTTATATCATCATTTAAATTCTGTGAATTATGATATAATGTATAAATACCAATGATAAAAAAAATTAAGACAAATGTGAACAATTAAGATAATATTACCTATAGCATAATCTTAACATATGATTATTAACAAGAAGGTAATATAAAGTCATAAGGAAACCATATATGTTATTAGATATAAGAATAACATTATATTAAATTTTTATTATAAATTATATTTATTATATATGAGGTTTTAATGAGTATGAGGAGATTAAATACAAAATGTGTGGGGATTTCATCTCACTTTTTATTTCCATCAGATACATTCTATGTTTGCCACACTTTCCTATTGTGTGGTGTATGTACTACCCGTACCTGTATATATGTTTCATATAAATAAATTTATGGGTATTCATGTATACATTTTATGATCATTCATTTATGGTTCCTATGTTTCAAAAGATACTAAGTTAGCTGAAGAGTTTTATCTCAATTTTCCTTCTTTGAGTGTCATATTTTGTTATGCACCTAAAAACTTTTTCAAGATGTATATACATCCATTTTAAATTTCATATCATAAAATAACTTATTTTCATGCTATTTAAATATTCATATAATTTTGTTTTCTTACCTGGCATATATAATCCCAAGTTACCAAGTTATAATAGTTTATTGAATGAATTTCATCAAATATCGAGGTTCTTTATGTTTATGCTTACATTAAAGAATGATTATGATCCATCTCTCAAGAAAACTAATGAGTTTCCTTAACACCAATTTAATTAGTATATATCCATTTATTAGTTCCATTTTTCTACATTTTAGTACATAATAATACATTTTTATGTAAAATATTATTTTCCCTCTCTATGGAGTGAAATCTATTATATTCAACAAAAATGTTTTATAAAATTTTTTCAAAAATGTTTTCAAAAGATCGTTGATGTCCATTTTCACGGAAAAATAATTTCAAAAACATATTATTGTATTCAATGTTTGTTTTATATGTTTTCAATGAAATTTTCAAAGAAAATGTTTTTTAAAAAAAAATTAGGTTTTAAAAATAATTTTCAGTGATGAAATGATATTTTCCTCATGAAATGTTTTTAAAAAAAAATTAAAAATTATTTAAAATATAAGATAACATCCATTAGAGATACTCATGCCATTCTGGGGAAATTATTTAGTGTTTCAATTCAAATTGTTTCTCTGAATGTAATATGATTTGATGGAATGGTTATTATGAAATGGGTTACTCTTTCACAGGTTATATGATTTTGAAACCCACTTCTTATCACGAGTTACATTCATGATGAAATAATTATGAATCCTATCTCATTCCACATGTTATTATATTTTTACATTTTTATAAAACCCATTTAATTTCTTGTGTTATAAGACTATTATTGATGATCTTTTGTAGAATGTATGTATGATTTCATTATGATATGGGTGTTACCTATATATCCTACCAATGTATTTGGTAAATATGTGTATCTCATAAGATAGACATGGGTGGAATGGGAAATGAACTTAGTTCAATATTATAGGACATGGAATAAAATGAACATGATTTAGTATTATTGGAATGGAATGGGGAGTGGATGTGTTTCTACAATACAATGTGGGAATGAGGTGCGAACATGGTTCAATAAAGGGTTTATTCACTAGAATGATATTGAAAGCAATTAGTTAGATACTATGAAAATAATTATATTTTCTTTTGTGTATGCCACATCCCCTTTTTTATTCATATACTATGGTTTTACAGATCATGTTGTTTATTTCATAATGATTCATGACTTATGAAAGAACACTATTTATTAAATAATTCATGTGATTGATCTTTGAAATATTCAGAATGAACTTATATTTTCATAATCTTGTTCTCATACACATATTCCAATGTTTATGATTACATATCTCCCTTTATTACCTTTAATGATCATTTTATCTCACCCATTTTTATTTTTCCTTCCCCATGTTATAAATATATGTAATATGTTTGATGTGTTTAAGAAAGGTTATAGTCAAGAAAAACCTATGTGGAGATAATGTAGCTCAATAATGTACTAGTGTTTATGTTCCCATGTTTCCGAAGGCACTAGAGTAATACGACCTTTGGGAATATGTTTGTATAATGTTTAATGTATTCTTCAATTTTATGTAATGTTAATGTATGAAAATATAGTTTCATTGTAGTCTGTATAAGATAAATGTTTTAGTTAACCATTAGAATCTAGTATAAGAAAACAATAGTGTGAACCAAAAGTACATGTCTAAGGATAAATCTAAATATAAGGAAATGTATAGGAAAATGTAATTGAATTTTGGTAAATGGTATAGTGATTGGATTCATTCTAATACATAATTTTTAAGATACTACAAGTGGATGTGGCTCTAATATAGATTTACCATGGGATAATAACTCCAAAAAGGAGTTCTGGACCTGACTCAGGGTAATATGGACTACGACAATATTCATTACTACACACCTATTTTTGACTCTCAGAGGGACATGATTTAGAAATCCACATACATTTCAAGAACCTTCATGAAGAAATTAAATAGATTTTTATTATAAATAACCTACAGTTAACCTACGGTTCAATATTTTAAGTAAGTCTTCATGATTTAGAAATCCTATAAGTTACTCTTCATGATTATGTAGATCCTCAATGTGATAACTATTTTAACTCTATGATTTTTTTAGTTAATGGATAGAAACCGAAGGAACCACATTAATGGTGATTGTGATGGACAATGTAATGCTTTTCCTCTTGATAAACCAATGTCTTTTGGAGATGGAATTAAAAACCATACTATTATGCTCACACAATTTTCTTAATCGATCAATAATGGTGGACTTCCAAATGAGAAATAGAGGAAACACCATTCTATATAGTCCTTCATTAGGTAATGTCCACCTTTTTTCGAAGAGTATTTTGATCCACTTTTTTCTAAACAACTGATTAGTACCTTGAAAAAATATTCTCTATTCTCCTGTGTTTATAGCAAGAGAATTTCATTTTTTGTAGTCTATTAGTTCGATGGAAAATCAGACCAATGGTGGACTCTATTTATTAATTCAAGTCAGCAAGATGATATTGAATCCATATATTGGGATGAGTTAACAAAATTATTTGTCAACTAGTTCTTTAATCGTATTCTTCTAATTAAGATGTAGAAAAAGTTCTCTGTGTTGAAAAAAATGGATTATGAATCAATTGGTACCAATGAGGTTCTCTGAGGTATGATTCAGTTATTAGCATTCAAACTGAAAGTAATTTTGATAGGCTTAGCAGTGGCTTAACTCCAACTCTAATAAGGGAGTATTCCATAAGATACTTTGGTATCTACGAAGTGATTTTTCATTTTGAAATCATGGTTGAAATGGTTTTTGGATTCACATATCAATATATAATTATTTTTATAAGAAGAGGTAGATTACGTTTAAAGGAAAATATAAAAACCATGAAGATGACAATATGATCTTCCCATTATGATCTAATTGTGGTAAGAAGAATAGAGGAAATTTCCCTAATGGTTCTAATAAATGTTTTATGTGTGGAAGAGAAAGCGGTTGGAAATTTTATTGCTAATGTTATTCAAAGAAGTTAGCTGACATTACGAATGGGGGGAATCTATCATAGAATGAACCTACCAAGATTCATTGATACATGTGTAAGGAGAATGGGAATTATGATAACCTCTTCCTAATCCCACGACCTTGTAATGATGATTGAAATTAGCAACCTATTATACTGAGGGACAAAGAGAAATATCATGAAATCACTATTTTTGAATAGGGATATGATAATGATGTGTTGAAAGCTACACACACTATACACTCTATAATTTATAATGTCATATTTGAATCTGGATCAAACTATATTTTCATTTATATAGATAATTTTATAAGAGTGTTTAGATTCCTCCAAAATAATTAGATGTGTAATTTTCATTGAAATTAACTAATGGTATGATGATTTCATCTTAATTATATAATTCCTCTCAGGTTGATGTTTTTAGGAACGTGCTTCATTTAAATCATTATATTATTCCTTTTGTTTAACTTGATTTGAACATAGGTATTCATTATATTTCTCTACATAAATCCCAAATCAATTATAATGGAATGGAAGTTACGTTTGATATTTCAAACCCTCCTATGATCATCCATCCATATGATGATATGAAGGAACATCCTATGGTTATTACTTATAATCTATTGTAATTAATTCCCATTCAAAATGGTTTTATATCTAAATTGGTTGGGGGGAAATAAAAATAGATGATATTACTATTTTTATGATTTTTTGGATGTCTTTCCCGAATAGTTTCTTATTCTTACACCAAAACGTGAAGTTGATTTCTCAATTGAATCTATACTTGGTTCCACAGAAATATAATATTCTCCATATATCTTGGATCTAATTTAGTTATATAAATTTAATAAGAAACTCCAAGAAAACCTTGATAATAGATTCGATCAGCCAAGTGTGTCCCCTGGGGGTTCACTGGTACTTTTTGTGGAAAACTAATGATGGATCAAGGTGAATCTAAATTGATTTTCAGTAGTTGTACAAGATCATGATTAAGAATGTGTGTCCCCGCCAATATATTTTTGACTCATTAGATCAATATGGTCGAGCTCAATACTCTTCCATGATTGAACATCATTCTAGATCTCATCAATATAGGGTCAAGAAAGTGGATATACCCAAGATGGCATTCTGTAAAATGGTTTGGACACTATGAATATATTGTGATTCCATTTGGTCTAACTAATGACCCAGATATATTAATGGATTTGATGAATAGAGTCTATATAGATTTCGTCAATTAGTTTTTGGTTGTCTTTAAAGACGATATTCTTATCAATCAATTAGCATGGAAGAACTTGAAGATAACTTGATTATTTTATTAAATACAATAAAGATAAAATACCTGAAAAATTTAAAATGTCATAATTATTGATGAAAATGTATTTATTTTTGGGTCACATAATTTCAATAGATGGTATTAGATTAGATCCATCGAAGACGGTATCTATTTAATGATATCCTAGAACAACCACAGTGACTAATATATATTGTTTTCCTGTATTATATTGATATTATCTATGGATTGAAGAGAAGTTACAAGGATTATATAATTCCCTATCATATTTTAAGTTGATGTGTGTCAAGTTCCTATGGATAGATGAATATGAGGAAAATGTCATGAAACTAATGGGAATGTTATTTGATGAACATGTGCTTGCATTACGCTATAGTGGATAATTGTTTGTAATATATATTAATGCATCTAAGAAGGGATAGAAATGTATTCTTATGCGGAATAACATGGTTATTTCTTATGACTCATGGAAGTTAAAGATTCATCATAAAAATTACACATGTCATTATTTAGAGTTAGTAGTGGTAATTTTTTCACTAATGATATGGAGAAACTATATTATTGAGAAAATTATAATATATATACGGATCACGAATGTATATAATATATATTCACATAGATAGAGTTTCACATACTCCACATAATACTGTTAGAGTTTATATTGGATTATTACAACTTAATACATTAACACCCTATGAAAGCGAATAAGGTGGTCGATGCTTTGTGTCAGAAGGATCATGCTACGTAATCAATGATGAGGATCACAAAAGATCGAATATTTCTATATTTTAAAATGATGGATTTAGTAAAAAATGGATGTAAAAACATATTATCATTCTAAAATTAATGATCAACCCTCTATCCGTGGGAATATTATAGAGGCACAACATGAATTTGAAGATATACAAAAGAAATTAAAAAATATACTTGAGTTTAACTTGGATCATGATGGAAAGTTATGGTTCGGGAAATGTGTATGTGTTACTTCCATAATATATTTGAGAAATGAGATGTTATAGGAAGCTCATAGTTCTCCATTTTCTAATCATCATGGATGTAATAAGACATATAAACATTTCATTGCATATTTTTAGTGGGATGGAATAAAGATATGTATTTCAAAGTTTTTATATCAGTTCTTAGTATTCAAAAAAGTTAACTATGAAAAAATAATGTCATAGGGGATGTTACATCCATTACCAATTCCACAAAGGAATTGGGAGAAAACCTCTATGGATTTTTTCAATGGACTACCGAAATCCTCTAAAGGGTTTAATGTTATATTGGTGGTAGATACTCACCTTACTAAGTCAATACACTTCATCACCTTTAGATAAGTCATCCCTATGGATAATCGATAAAGTATATAAATTAAATAAGTGGTAATGTTTAATGGAGTAACACATTCCATTATATCATATTGGGATCTCAGGATTACCTCAAAGTTATAGTGATATCTTCATTAAGGTATTAATTCATATGCTTGTTTCAGTACATCTTATCATCTAGTCAGACTAAAGGAAAAAATTAAAAGCCTAAAGGATATGTTGACATCATGTTCTTTAGATTAAAAAGGTCATTGAGATCAACAGAATTGTCTTTTGAGTTTTCTTAGAACAATTTATTTCACTCAACCATTCAAATGGAACCATATTAATCTATCTATGGGATGAAATTGATAGGTCCAATGTTTTGGGATGAGGATAGAAAAATTATGCCATGGGGACTTGAGATTTATAATGAAATGTTTGAAAAGGCTATAACCATTAAAATATATATATGAAGATAGAAAAATGTTGGAAGAAAAGATACTAGTATAAATGTCGCCTAAATTACGTATTTTATGTTGGCGAAAGGGTGTTTCTATAAATCTCACCCTGGAAGATGGTTTTGAGATTCGGTAAGAAAGCCAAACTATGCCTAAGGTATACTGGTCCCTTTCAGATTCTTGATCATATAGGGATGGTAGCCTTTCACTTGGAACATACTCAAAATCTCACTCATGTCCATGATATGTTCCATGTATCTCTGCTGAGAAATGACATACCTAACATTTCCCATTTAAGGAACTCAATGGACATACCAATTGAGCATGATGTTTCTTATGATTCAAAACTAACTGAAATTATGGACCAATCTGACAATATTATACAAAACTATACCACTCACATCATCAATGTTTTATAGAGAAATCACCTGTTAGAGGAAGATATATAGGAACTTGAGGATATGACGAAGTAATATTATCCACATTTTATTTCACCTTACTGTCTAATATTTTGGATTTTGTAAAATGTCGGTAGAATGTAACATCCTAATATTTTTGGGAATATTTTTTAAAATAAAATAAATTTTCATTTATATATTATAATGCAGTAAGTCAATGATTCCATTCACAAAGAACTCACTAGAGGTATTTTACATGAAACCAAGTTTTCTTATGATAATTAGAACATAAGATCATCATACGATACATGGAATCGACTCGGTGTACGTTTCACACAACATGGACTCGACATATGTTACCTACAATAGAGATGTTTCTATGAAACATCAATTTTTAGTTATAATTATTTAAAAGACATTATTATAACCTAGTAGTTAAAAATAGTAATATGGATAGTAATAAATAATTTTAAAATATTTTTTGTCATTTTTTATAAAAATTAAAATTGTTTACATTGAAATATATGATTTTGGGTAAAGTCCTTATATGTTTTAAAATACTATTTTTGAAAATGTATTACTTTTATTAAACATAAAAGAAAAATAATAAAAATAATTTTAAAAACATATAGAAATATAATCATATAAAATAGACTTCATTTTTTGAATTTATATTGTAGAAATTTTTATAGGGTGAAATTTGGGGATTTATTTGTGAAACCTCATTTTTGGATGAATATTGAAAATACCAGATTTTAATTCAAAAATGCCATTTAATCTAATTTGTATATAATGATAGATTATATATTAATTTTTATAAATGTTTAATTATATTATATTTTTATTAATTAATCCAATTTATGTAGTTATATCCAATTTCAAATTGATATTGGATAAAAAACGTAGAAAACTTTTGATCATTTTTACTTTAAAACACTGCATTGTTGACCCGATTGATGAATAAATTTTAAATTAATTTCTCCACTTATGTGCTTTGAATTTTAAAAAATGTATTTAATATTTTTAATCTGATACATATATAATATCTACTATTTTTTTATTTGTTTTTGGCTAAAAAAACTATTGATAGGGATTAAATTTAATTACATCGATTAATGTTAAATGAAACATAATAAGGAACTAATCCATAACCTTAAGGCCCAAAATGAACTTTAAACTTTTAGAAAATTAATTTTATGGATATATTTGAACTTTATACTCCCATGTATCTACTTTTTATCATTATTGGATCTAATTTCAACATGAAAATCATGGGTTGAATTCTCTCTTCAAATAATTACAAGAGTGCTACTCCTCCTTCCCTATAAAAGGCCACCACATATCCCTCTTCTCCACAACTACAAACCAACTTTTATTAGGACAATATATATCCAATAATATTATAAAATTCTATACCTTATTCCTATAATAGTTCATTTAAAAAAATTTAATCCATGAAATACTTTTGGTAGAACCCAATAAGAGTTACCTGATTAAGAGGTAATGTCTTCTCTCATGTCCATTCTTTTATTTTCTTTCTCACCCACCTGCAAATTATTTTTCAATATGATTGTATAAAAACAAAATTAACTTAAATATTATAGGAATTTTTTATTCTTAGGGTTCAATAGGCACATAGAAACACCTCCATCAAATGGTTAATGAACATGTTGTTTATGTGCACGACAAATTACTGCCACATTAAATAATGAAAGTTCATTTTTTCATTAGAACCACTCCTGGTGTAAATGATGATAGAAACACTATTTATATATGTTATATGTTATATTTATTATTTATTTATGATTATTATATTCTTTTTATAGAAATTTTGTTACATTCAATTTGGTGTTAAAATAATTATTTTGTTTGAGAAAGTGTGGACTACCGCCCACTTAGAATGGTATGATTCGTTCATACACTACATGGATTGTATTAAGGATAGATTTAGTGAATATATATAATATATATATGATATAATAAATATAATTTAAAATCTATATATATACATATATGTAAATATATGTATTTTACTTTCCTTCTTTCAACACAATAATTAAACTGAAATAGCGTCTATGCATATGTATGACCAACAATTTCCATGAACTTTGTATTCTATTTCATATATATATATTCTGTAGATTATTATAATACACATATAATATATATAAATTATATTTATATCTTGTTTTAATTACGTGAAATCCTTATATAAAGTACAAATCCATAATATATAACAAATTACGCCACATGTAAGCAACTCAATGAATATTGCCCGAAGTGAAACCTTAACATAGGTAATATTAGGTCATAATATAACAATATATGGTACTATATATACTAATATTATTCTTTATAATATTTAAAATAAGTTTATATTTATTATATTGGTTGTTTCATTGAGTACTATTATATTCAATACACAACCTAAGGGGATTTTATCTGACTTTTTATTTTCATGAGATACAAGCTATGTTCGACACTCTTTCCATTTATTTTGTGTATGTAAATAGATTGATTTTATTTTCTATTTATTATACATAAAATTATGGGTATTAAAATGTACATTATATGATATTTCCGTCACAGGGTATATGTTTAAAAAGATACCAAATTAGTAAAACAAATTGTCTCCATTTTCCTTCATTGAGACTCTTGTTTTGTTATGCACCAAAACACTTTTTCAATGTCAATATAAATATAAATTAAATTTTATATCACTAATTTTTATATTATAGTTACATTTTAGGAATCCTATAATTTATTTATCTTACATGGAGAATTTGACCTCAAGTTACAAAGTAATAAGGGTTTATTAATCAATGTCAATGTTTTTCATGATTAATGTTTATTCATCCATTGATGAAATATTATGATATATCTCTAAATAAAACATATGAGTTTACTTTTCCAAGTATTATTAATGATATATCCACTTATAATTACCATTTTCAAGTCCTTGGTACTTAATATAACATTTTTACATATAAAATGTCCATCTCCCTATCCCGACAGAAATTTATTGTATTAAAAAACAATGTTTTGAAAAATGTATTCAAAATTTATTTTAATAAAATATTAAATAATAAGGTATTTTAAAAATGTTTTATGGGTTTTAATAATTGATTTATATGTTTTTAAATAATGTTTCAAATAAAAACAATCTCAAAAAGGTTTTATGTTTCAAAAAGTTATTTCAATGTAGATGATGATATTTTTCTCATGAAATGTTTTTAAAAGATCAATAATAATTATTTCCCATATATGATAACATCCATTGGTGTCAATCAACCCTTTATAGGGAAATAATTCAGTTCTTCAATTAATATTATTTCTCTGAACAGATATGGTTTTGATGGAATGAGTCTTATGAGACCCATTTATATTTCACGACTAATATGATTTTGGAACTTTCTTCTTCTCATAGTTTATTTTCATGATGAAATGATTATGAAACCTGTAATGTTCCGTAGGTTATGTCATGATTACATTTTATAAAACCTATTTAATTTCATGGGTTATGATATGAATGTTAATGATAATGTGGAACATGAATGGATGATTTCATTATGAGATTGTTGATACCTATATCCCCCTCGAAAGTATAGGGTATATATTTTTAACTCCTGAGGTATAAATGTCTGGGATGAGAAATGAACTCAATTCAATATCATAGGGCTACAAATAGAAATGACCTCAGTATAGTATTACATGCATGGAAAGGAGAATGAACTAGTTTCAGTAATATAGGGCCAGAATGGGGTGTGAAATCATTCTAGTAATGGAATTTTTCCACCTATATAGTCTCAATATCAATGCCTTGTCTACTATGAAATGAATTATATATGATTATGTGTCTTCCACAATCCCGTTTATTATTCTTATTTTATGCATTCATGGGCCATGTTCATTATTTCTTTATGATTCATGTCTTATGAACTCCCAATATTTATTCCATGATTTATTTATATGAACTTAGATATGTAGGGTATTATCATCTATATTCGTGATCAGGTTCTTATACCATTGTGCCCATGATTATTCTGATTTATCTCGCTTATTTACCCTTGATGATAATTTGAGATAACCCATTTTTTGGTTTCCTTCCCCATTTTATGAAGATATGTTTTATATTTGAAGTGTCTAAGAAGGGTTCTAGTTTAGAAGAACCAAGTGGGAGATAATACAGCTCACTTATGTACTAGTATTTATGTTCACATGTTTCCAAAGGAACTAGACTAGTATGGTATTTGGTAATCTACTTTTAAAATGTTTTTACTATTATATAAATATTATTCATAGTTAATGAATGAAAATAGAGAGTCTTTATACCTAACTATGTTGTGAAACCACTACAGACAATGTATAGAGTGTCTAGTACCTCAATCCATCGATAGATAAGTAACTCTAAACTAGGTATGACAAGTAACTAGTTGATGGGTCCACTCCTCGTACCTATACTATATAGCTGAGGGAGCTCAAAATCCAATTAATTACATGCACCCCACTAATACCCGATAAATGTGGATTACATACACATTGGTGCGGAACCATACCATGGTATGATAGTGGAGTGCCACTCTACCAGCTAAATCACTATGCAGGATCCATGCCCTAACATAACATGGTATTAATGACACCAGGCTAGAGAACATGCTCCCTAATACAACTGGGAAGTACCAACTCTTCCAGAATAACATGTATGGAGGACTCACATCATGGAATGATAGAGGATATCCAAATACAGTGATAGACGACCTACACCCTAGCATGACAGGGGAGTACGCTCTCTATATATACATCAAATATAGATAAACTACATCGTGACATGGTGGGGGAGTACCGACTCCATGGATATAGGAACCACACCTTGGTCCAATAGGGGAGTTCCAAATCTATCTACAAAAAAATAAATAGAAGGCCTACACCTTGGAACAATAGGGTTGCACTATATCTAACTACATTAATGATAAGGTGAAATTGTGTCCTGATCTATCAGTGGGTACCATCCCCAAGATAACTACAACATGGGTAGGGAATCCACACCCAAGATGTTAAGAGTATCATCTATAACAAAGTAGTGAAGTAAGGGAAACCCACAACCTAAATGCCACAAGGAAGTACTAGTCCCAATGTATTTCTCAAGAACCACAGGGAACACCCACATCATTGAATGACACTAAAAGGAGAATCATTCTTATTATACATTGCATTGGAACACTACCATGTTTGGGTACCTTCAACGTGTTGTAACTGGGATCACATCCCTTTTTACCTAGATGATCTAGGGGATTGACAAACTAAGAGGTTATAGAACGGTACTGACACCAACATCCTCCCAGTGATCCGCAGTGATCACATCCCAATCTTCAGAAAAGATAAAAAATTAATTCTTGAAACATAAAAAATAATATCTAACAAGACACAATAGATGTCACCAT
Organism: Viscum album; assembly: GCA_963277665.1. NCBI lineage: Eukaryota > Viridiplantae > Streptophyta > Magnoliopsida > Santalales > Viscaceae > Viscum > Viscum album. Next base: position 940,356,875 of record OY728153.1, read on the forward strand.
TGTGATATTAATAAAAAAACTACTCATAATAGGCTCCTCGAGGGCCTGATTCCGAGTTATGAAGAAGGAGATACATAAGGCGAAATACCTCAAAAAGATCTAAAGGAAATCAAACAACATGCAATATGGTCCACATTATTTGTAAACCCCCTCTAGCACCCCGCCATGTATCTGGTATCCATGGTTGGCCTATCCATGTAGGCATTCATGGTGTGTATATCTTCCACCCATTGTATATCACCTCACCTGATACATGGCGGGGTTCTGGAGGGGGTTTACAAATAATGAGGACCATATTGCAAGTTGTTTGATTTCCTTTAGATCTTTTTGACGTATTCCGCCTTGTGTATTCCGCCTTTTGAGGTATTATTCATTTTGAGGTATTCCTCCATACGTCATGGCCAACTGTGTCCCCCACACACCGTGGATTTCAAACTAGATGGTGTTTTTAGGCTTAAAGGCCTCTAGGTTTTTTCCTTTTCTCATGCCTATGTTCTGAACTCCATCTCTATGTACATTGGTCATGTAATTTTATATGGCCATGTACTATCACACAACAAACACAAGCCATTACCTCGAACCACACAACATGGGGTCTCTACAAAAAATGTAACACATGTAGATGGCATGTTGTCTACATTAGTCATCTTCTTTCTCAAACAAAAAAACCCATCGTGTGTCTAATGGACTATAGATTGTTTAGATAGTAATTCCAGTAAGGAATTTCCTTTATAATCATAAGATTCACCATAGTTTTCCTGAAAACCTAAATATAGACCAAGGAGGAGTCTCTTTAATTCATAATAGAGCTCTATAACCTTAGAATGAAGAACACTAGAAGAGATTATATCCAAAACTCCAAACTACCTACATCTATGGAAAAAAGACAAAGATTTAGGTATAGAATGAAACCTGCATTGTGATACTCCTTGGTCTAATGATGATTGGTTCAAAGAATGATGATCTTCAATTCTTTTTTGATTAATTTTACCTCACTTTTTTTCCACCTCCAAAGTGGGATAGGATGATATATTATTCCTTTTTGATGTGTGAACCAATGTTAGAGGGATGGGATTTTGGTTGAATTATTAATTACAATTTCATTTAAATAAAATTTCTCCACATGTTTCCCCGCCAACTTGCCTCTTACCAAACCTCTAACTCTAACTAAAATTATATTTCACCTTGGGTAAAAACAATGTCCTAAACTCGAATTTGGTCTCAAAATTATGTTATGAGACACTTTTTTTGTATTGATTCCATGTTTTGTGAAAAAAATAAACATTTGTGATAAAATATATATAATTTATTTAATATCATCATGTCAAGTATCTCTATTCCTCATAATCCCACACCACCATAGCTATAGGATTCAAAATTAGTCTTAGTAATATTCCAAAAGTATGATACGACATAACTTGAGTCAATAGATTACACCTACCCGATGTATTTTCATCCCCGAAACTTGAAATCCAATGAACACTGGAAGAAAATGATATCTCTACAAGAACTCTCATTCTAATAATCTCATGAATGGTTCCCATGTTACTTACAATCATGCACTAGTGGAACCACCAATGAAAAACCTCACCTACATCTAACTCCAACTAGTTCAACATCATGCGACTAGAAGAACATGTCTCTTCAATTGGGAGAGGTTGAAAACACCAAACACAATGATATATCTACTATAGTAGAATGTAGTGGTACACTACATCACTAACCTAATTCAGATAACAACAAAATCTAGTAGTTTATATCCTCCCATAAATTAACATCTCTACATCCTCCTCAACCATCTTGCATTCAAGATTTACATCAAGCACGCAAGGGTACCTGTGAACTATACAGGGCTTCCCTAGTGTAATCACTTGTCCTTGTAGGTCCCATCACTTATAAAAATCCTACAATAAAATATCAGTTTAAACTAGAAACAAAATTAATCCAACTAGTGGGATCCCAACAGAGTAAGGATTGTTGGAAACCCAAATAAACTATGAAAATATCATATTTTCAATCTCTATCGCTACATAAAGGTTAAGTTTATGTATCTACCTCAATTAGGTCTTCCAACCATATGGGTTGAGTATAAAGGCTCCACTAGTAAAAAAAGACTTGAATAGACACTCCAACGCACAACCTCACACTAAACACACATTAATGAGGAAATCTTCTAGCACACCTTGACACTATCATCTTCGGGAGGCTCTAACTCACTCAAACTATTTTGATCACATCATAAAATCATGTCCTTATGGGAAAATTGTTCCTATTTCTAAAGAGTCCAAATATATTTCAGACAATAGCCACATAGGATTCTGCCGATGCGTTGTTTCACCCTGATTAAACCTCATGCAATAAGTGGAAATAAAATATTACCTCATAATATTGTCTAATTGTTTTTACAAAATACAGTTGAAATGAAACATAGTGTACCTCTATTCATCCTTACAGCTTTTGGGTCGACATCCTTTATGACATGTAATTGTCCTCACCCCCATAATCCATCTCCATATGCCTATAGTGGACTATCTAGGTATAGTGTTTGAATAATAAGGAACCTCCTACGACATAATTATGTTCTCCTTGCTCCTCCACCTCATCCTCCATCATACAGAACTCCCTTCTAGAAAAATTGTCTCTACTGAGTTTTTTATTCAATTATCTCTCTCTGAGTAGCATTAATGGTCAGAAAATCTCTAGAAAGATACCATTTCCGGTTACAAGTGTTACACTACCTCTCTAATGTCTAATATGGTCAATTACATGACTTCTGTTGTACTGGCCCATGGGATTGAGTCTATGCATTAGTATTCCTCTTATGTCATGACCCTGTCACCTACTATCTGCCAAGTACTATAAATGCCTCAGCCTCATGAGCACTACTATGAACTAATTATTTATATCCCTCATCTAGGAAGATATATAATATCATTTCTCACTCCAGTACCCCCACATATGTGTGAATTCAAAACGAAACCAAACCTTATCGAATGCTCTGTGATGTCCCTATTCAAGGGGTTGAGCATTGAAAATTGTGTCTCGAACCATATCCAGGGAGTATATTGGATGGTTTGAGAACCTCACTAGGTACTCTACCATGATCACTCTTCCCTACCCAAATAATAGAATCTCTGATATATGAATTGATCTAATATTAACTATTTATGATTATTACAAGAAGAGTTTCTCAAACTCTACCCAATTGAGTGTTGCCTCATGGTCAGAATGCGTCCCTAAACTCTTATATCACTTAGCTGAACCATGTAGAAGGATCAACACTTGGACAAACAACTTATAGGGAGAGATAACCATATTATAGGGAGGTGTCATCACAAGGAGGGAAATTTTTGGGACTACATCAATCCAATCACCATCTAACTAGGGGTTCGGATCACCTCAGGACGTCATAGTTTTTTCTTCTAGAACAAATGCACTACTCATAGAAAGTGCATATCCTCAACCAAAATTTCTGGCTCAACCAGCATCACAATGGGTGGTGACTCAATAAGAGAACAGCCAGAAAGGGCTACCTCAGAACCAGTTCCATACAATGAGACCCAGTTTTTAGTAATTTCATCATCATAATAATTCCATGGAATACTATCTTGATATAATTATGGTTGAATCCAAAAATAAATTCATGATTTCCCATGGTCAAAATATATATATCTATGGAGCTTACTCATGAAGTAAAAGGAACCCAAAACCTAGTCCTATATGATACAAGTCCCATTATTTGATTATGAATAGTGTTTAAATGTACCAAGTTGAGAAATAGGTTATCCAAGTCATGTTCAAAAGAGAGATCAACAACTGCACCAAAACTGGAACCTCTGGCTTGATACCCAAACTCAATAAATATTATCATTATCTATATGTAACCCAAACCAAGCTCATGACACCAATGTACCAATTTAGAACCCATTTATGCCACCAATTTATCATGGCCCGACCCAATGTGGTCTATAAGGCATCTCCCCACGACCACCCATAATAGGTTAGGGGATGAAGACTAGCACCGAGTACGAATATCACACAAATTGGAGGTCATTTCCTAAAGTATGAATACATACACACCCACAAACTCCTCCATGAAATAGTGTCGAGATATGGAAATTAGGGAACTAAAATGTATGCATACATATATCCCAAACCAGTGTAAAATATAAGTATTGAATGTTTAAATAGGGAAAAACACAAGCCCAACAAAATTTGAAAAAACATCCAACTTGCTGACAAGGTAAGGATCACAATAAAATGAAACTACAAGAAATATATATGTATTATCTCATGAAAAAACCTTGGTCGGTATAGCACACTAAGATCCACCTACCTTGGGTCCTCCGGGGTCTCCTTCAAAAGTAATATAGTATGTATAAGACACAAAACATGTGTGGAAAATCCATTGGAAGGGTGTGTACAAAAATACTTATTAGGTTTTCAAAAAAAAGGAAAAACTAAAATTCCAAAATCTGCTTCACCAAGATAGTGGGAACCTAATATACATTGAAACTTCATCTAGAACCATATTGGGTCATACATGACTAGTCAGACCAGTATACAAGGGATGTCAACCAAGACATGTGAAAACACAATAAGAAATCTAAGAAACACATAGATATACTAATCTTATACTTCAACTCTCCTGATGTTCTAGCCCTATAGCTAGAATCCGGATTCTAATCAAGGGTCTACAGGTAACACACAAGTAGAATATAATGTCCCAGCTCTGGAAACCACCCATAGGCACCCCATACCCGGTTGTCACATGGCCTCAATCGCATTTCCTCGAACGCTAGAGGCTACCAAATAGCAGCGAGGGCATTGGGTGTGATAGTGGGGAAACTATACCCTCATTGGTAGAGTACAAAGTTAAAGAGAAACAAATAAACAATAGAGGATGCAGTAAACAATCCATACATATGTTTACATCAGAATACTAAATGTTCAAAATCTAGAGCACATATGTATAAAATAATTCATCATACATATGTCTAGGAAAGTAGCCAAACAAGTCAAAATGCTGAATACAAATAGTACTAATCCAAAAAAACATGGAAAAAAGATAACATCTCATCTGTATCGCAAGCCTAAGATCGGTCCCCTGCTCCCCAGCTCTACCAAAATTCAAGTACCTGAAGAAGAAGGGCGATTTACCTTAGCTATAACTGCAACAATATAATCTTTTTGGGCCCAAAACAATGGCTCAAATAGGTTGTGAGACTAAATCCCAGTAGGCAACCACAATGAGTTTTTTTCCTAACAGTTAGAGAATATATGGCGGTAAAAGTACAGAAAGTAGTAAATAGGAAAGTACTCAACAGTAAACAATCCACATTTTCAGGAATTTGATTCATAAAAAATTAATCATCTACTCAAGAAAGTAGAAACAAATAGGTAACCCTCTGGTTATTTCTCATATCTTGGCCCCTATGGTTCAACCAAAAATTACTATCAACCCTTTTAGAGGCACACACAGTATCACCCCTCTGGTTCACCTATTGTACAGACTCTATGGGGAAGCACTCACCGTCAATTCCCCCTATCATCTTGTATCCATCTAAAGGGGCTCTGGGGAAGCACTCACTGTTTTATTCCCCCTGTGGCCCACATCGAGGAACTTCAGACACTCTAAGGAAGCACTCAACCTCAATTACCTCTATGGTCTTGCATCATAAAATTATAAAGACTCCCTGGAGAGTCTCTTATGTCCATTATCACTGTGGTCTAGTACACCAGGTTCTCACGGCCCTGTGCAATTCAAATAAGTATAGCACGCGTAACAACCAAAGTAAACATCAAGAACTACTTGGATACCATTCTATGGCATTTCAACACAATAGAACTATATTCATACCATCCTATAATACTAGGCATGGAAAGTAAATAGAAGCCAAAAGGAAACCTAGACCCAATGGTCCAGACAGGAAAAACATGCATGGAAAAAATTTCGAAAGCATAACAATTAACCCTTTACACATTTAGTATCCTTTACTCTATAATATTAGAAAATAAAGAAAACAATAGGGCTAAAATGGTAATCACACAATACCCCGTTGAATGGTATTGTTGGAATTTTCACAAAATATTCAATGACATTCAATAAAAAGGCACAAAACACCTACCATGGGGTTAGGAGATCAATATACATTGACTTCAACGATTTTATCTCCTCAGAACTTTATAGATATACAAAAAACTATAAAATGGTCAACCCACGATAACGTGGAAAAAAATTAGGAATTGGAACGCGATGCTCTGGGAGAACGAAGAACTCACCATTTTGATTTAAATGCAATAACTAATTTTCAAATCAGATGAAGGATTAAGGCTTGGGGGATCTTCTATGATATGTGGTTGAATGAGTTCTCTCAGATGAAGACAACCTAGATGAAGTATGTTCTTTCCATCAGACCTGACCCCGATGCATTTAATGAAAATAATGAAAGAACATGACATGTAATTTTGAATTACACAACGTGTACTCGCCATTTCTATACTCAACTTTAGGTGGCCTCCATGTCACCCCCACATGGCTGTGTGTGTGGCCATGGCACGGCCAGCGCACGGCCTCCAACGCTATCGCATTACACGGCGTGTACTCATAATGTACAGGGCGTGTACTTTGAAATTTTTCAGATTTTCCTTTTTTTCAAAAAAAAAAGGCTAATAAGGAAAAACATATCTAAATAGAAGTAATGGTTTCTTAAAAAAATTCCCACATAAATAAAATCATCCCCAAATTTCCCTAGCATGTCATAGAAGAAGAATCCCCAAACAGCACCGGCCACTATGATCGTACATCGGCCTCCCTCTACCATGTATCGCCATGTACCCGCTCGTGCTGCCATAGCACTCATACTAGAGGAATAGACCAGCCATGAATAACCTTGTACTGTTATCAACAATCCGGAAAGGATGCTTCTCAAATGATGCATCCATATCTTGCTCAACCTCATAGGGATGAAGGACATGAGACGGGTCTGAAATGTAACGTCGGAGCAGAGAAACAAGGAAAATGTCATGAATAGCCCGGTAACTATGAGGTAACTACAACTGATAGACAACTGGCCCAACTCTCTCCAACACCTCAATTGTCTGACGTACCTTGGTGAAACATTACCCTATCTCCTAATCCAATCATGCCCCAACCCCAGTTTGACACGTATGAAAAACTGATCCCTAACCTCGAACTCTAGAGGTCATCTCCGTTGATCAGAATATGACTTCTTCCTAGACTGTGTAGTAGCCATCCTCTTCTGAATCAACTCTATCTTCTAGGTGGTTTCCTGAACGAGATGATGTCCCAGTAAAGTAACCTCTCCAACCTCTATCTAACATAAGGGTGATCGGAATGGCCTACCGTACAATGCCTCGTAAGGTTCCAAATGAATAGTTTTCTAAAATCTATTGTTGTAGGAGATCTCTACTAGAGGTATATGCTTATACCAAGAACCCTCAAAGTCTATAATGAATGCTCGGAGCCTGTCCTCGAGAACCTCAATCGTATGCTCAGACTGGCCATCAGTCTGGGGATGGTATGTTGTACTCAATAGTACCTGTGTACCCAAATCCTTATAAAGACCCTACCAGACATGAGAAGTAAAACTTGCATCCCTATCTGAAACAATGGAGTGTGGAAATACATGCAGGAGTATAATCTCTCTAATGTATAGGCATCTCAGTTCATCAACACTGAAGGTCTCTTTGATCTGCAAGAAGTGAGCACATTTATAATTCTATCAATGACAACCCATACAACATCATTCCCTCTAGGTAATCTCGGTAACCCTGCCATGATGCCCATCTTGATGTCGTTCTACTTTAACTCAGGAATGGGTAACTACTCTAAAGGACCTTCTGGTCGCTGATGCTCTACCATCACTTGATGATAAGTAGATCACCTCATGGCGAAACCAGAAACATCTCTCTTATTAAATTGGCCACCAATACTGATGTTGTAGATCATGATACATCTTGGTGACACTAGGATGAACTACCCAAATAGATGAATGAAAATAGTAGATCGGCTCCTCATGTTTTTCTGCTGGCACCCATACGCGCCCCTAGAAATGCAAGATCTCATCCTCTCTTATGGTCCACCCATCAATAGAGTCCTCTCCTGATCTGCGTTCCTGTTGGACTAGGCCTTCATAGTCTAATATCTACCTCAATCGCACTCGATCTAGAAGAGTAGAGGTAACTGATATAGAAGATAGAAATGTCTTCCCATGTCTGTCTCACACCTACAAATTCATATTAGAGAACATATCCATAAGGTTCCACTCACTTCTGGCCTCTTGAACTACCTATATCTAAGTCCACCTACTCAACGCATCAGCTACAGTGTTACCCATCCCTAGTGTATAAGAAAGCTCAATGTCAGAGGACTATAGGTACTCAACCCTCCTTCGCTGTCTCAAATTTTGATCACACTGATTGAAGATGAACTTGAGAATATAGTGGTCAGTGAAAACCTCAAAATTCTCCCCAAGAAGGTAATGTCTCCAACAATGTAAGGCATTAACAATAGATGCCAACTCCAGATCGTGAATCAGGTAATTCCTCTCATGTGGCCTCAGCCTCTGACGCCCGTACGCATCGACTCCATCTCCTTGCATAAGCACAACTCCCAGTCTGATACCAAACTCGTCATAGTAAATGGTATATTTCTTGCCCGTCTATGAAAATACTAGTATCATTGTTGATGTAGACCTTCCTTTCAGCTCCTAAATGGCTAACTCACAAGAATGTAACCATAAGAACATTGAAGCCTTCATGGTCAGACCTGTAAGTGGTGCTGCTAAGCGTGAATAGTCCTGTATAATGTTTATATAGTATCCATCCAGCCCTAGAAAACTCCCCACCTCAAAGAAATTCTTCGGATTCTCCCAAGAAACTACTTATCTCATTTTCTCTGGGTCGACTAATACTCCTATATCTGAGATATCATGACCCATGATGTGAATCTGGTCCAACCAAAAGTGGCACTTCAAGAGCTTGGCATATAACAGATGCTCCCTCAGTGTACTCAAAACTATCTCAATATGGGTAGCATGGTCGTGTCGATTGTGAGAGTACACCAAGATATCATCCATGAAGACCACTAAGAACGAATCCAAGTATGGATGGAACACTCAGTTCATCAGTGCGATGAAAAATGTTGGAGCATTCATGAGACTGAACGGAATAACTGTATTCTTGTATAGACCATACCTTCTATGGAGGGCTGTAAGAGATACATATGATGGTCTAACGTGAAAATGATGGTAAGCAGAACATTAGTTGATATTGAAGAAAAATCAGTCCCCTCGAAGCTGATCAAATATATCATCGATCACCAGAAAGGGATATCAGTTCTTGACCATCAACTGGTTCAACATCCGATAATCCACAAAAATCCTCAAGTTGTCATCTACCTTCATTGAAAGTAGGACAGGCGAACCCCAAGGAGAAGTACTGAGTCGGATGAAACCCTTTGCTTGAAACTCCTCCAACAGTTTCGAGAGCTCATGAAACTCTGGTGTAGCCATCCTATAAAGAGTAATGTACATCGGAACCGCTCCTGGCATGAGCTCAATAAAAAATTCTACCTCATGCTCCAGAGGCTAACCAGAAAAGTACTCTGGAAAGACATCCATGATAAAATCCACCATTGGAGGAAAATCCATATTTGAAGTCCCCTTGTCATCCAGATAAAGACTAGCAATCGGGGCTATAACACCTCCTAACCCATGATTCTTTGGACCCACTATGCTCACCTGGACATCCCATTCGCCCCTACGAAGAAAGGATCAACCCTCCAGTGATATAAAACTCACCTTATGGTGATAAAATTTGACGACTTCCAAGAATGGAACTAACTAGTCCATCTTGAGATTGAAATCATAGATTTTCATCTCTTGGATATGGAATTCCCATAATAAGTGATACTCACCTACCTCTAGAGGGCACTCCTTGCACTGGAATACATCAGATGTTCTTGTACCCAATGGTGTGTCTAGTGTCAAAAAATCAGCAGAAGAAAAGATACAAAGACCAAGGCTCTCCACAATAGTGACAGATATAAAGCTATTAGAAGCCCATGTATCAAAAAGAGAAGAAGATAAAACTGAGGCTACAAAGATCGTACCTCGAACTGTAGAGGGTCGGGGATCCTGCTCAAGCTGGGTCTACTCCACAGCAAAACTATAACCTACATCACGACCTTGTGACCCTGCATGACCACTCTGAGCTGATCAACTTTGACGTCGCTGAATGACCGGCAACTGAATACCACAGCCATGACCTCCACCTCAGCCTGAACATCTAGAAGAACTCCAGTCCCCTGACTAGTGAGAAACTGGTGGTGTTTCTCCAGAATGTGGAGTCATAGAAGAACCCTTATCACTAGATTTTGGTGAAAAGATCCAAAAGAAGCACTGAAGGTGACCAAAATTTCCACATGATCAGCACTCCACTAGGTCCCTCTAGCATTGTATCATTGTATGCCCAGCCCTTCCACACTAGTAGCATACCACCTGGCTTCCTGAAGCTGTGTCTCGCTGCCTCAGATCACCATCCGTAGACTCCCTACAGTGCTTCCTTCTGTCAGCTAGCAGAGCACTAAATCTAGAAGTGAAACTACCCATTCCCTCAGCTCCCAAATCTCTCAAATTGCGCTACCCAACCAGAGCATGGTTGATGATTGAAGCAATGGAAGTCAATCTAAATATATTCAATTGTTAGTGGATCTACCATATGAGACCATAATCAATATTCCTTTCCAAGATCAACCCATATCCCCCCAGGAGGGGTGTGAAATGCTAAAACATGGTGAAATGAGAGGAATACTCTATTACAGAAAGAGTACCCTGCTCCAGACTCATGAAATCCCAGGCTCGGTCGACCATCAAGGATATAGAATAGAAGTAGTCCTAAAAGACGCGTTGAAACTCCTCCCACGCCATAACCTGATGATGACCCGCCTGTGAGATAATGTCCCACTACCTCTTGGAAGAGTCTCATAACATGTAGGTAGCAAGATTGACTCGCCTTTCTAAAGGAGTCTCCAAATTCTAAATGATTTTCAGTATGGCTTCTAGCCATGACTCTGTAGCCTGAGGTCCTCCTTCCCCTGAGATGGTGGGAGGATTCTATTGCTGGAAAACCCGAGTCAAGTCTTCTATAGTCGAGGCAAGATGTGGTGCTCCATGGAAGGTCTATATCATCCTCAAAAAGCCTTCCCTAAACTGTGCATCGGTGCCTGTAACCGGTATCACTATTGGTGCCAAGAATGTCACAATAGGTGGATCTATATGATGTCCCTGATCAGCCATACATAGCGTATGATCACTACCCTAAAACTGGCGGACAACCGGAGGACGACTCAGTGGAATGAATCTGCAAGGTCAAATACACATCTTAGATTCAAGATTATCAATGATTGAAAAATAGAAGTCCATAAAGGAAAATAATAAGTAAAGCATTCATGTTCGGGAAAACATGACATCACAACGTGTACTTTTCCTACACGGTGTGTTCCCTAAAGTCATTCATATGGGTGTATACTTTAGCTAAAACTGGTCGTGTAGCACCCCAAATACACAACGTGTTGTCAAAACACACAATGTGTACTTGAGTCCTCTTCCCTAACTGGTTCCTCTTACATAGTCAAGCCACACGTCTATCTTAAGACAAGACTACATGGCATGTTCAAGGTTAACATGGAATGTACTTCGACAAGATTCTCCGACCCGTGTTGTTAGTGACATGGCCTATGTACCCAGGTTACACTACACGGAATCTTCCAAAAAAACATGGCATGTACTAAGAATGGATAACACTGGCCCATATTGTTCATGACATGGCTAGGTACTGAGGTCAGACTACCTGGGGTGTATAATACTGACACTATGAGTATGTGAAAAGATAACAGCGACCCGTGTTGTGCGTGACACGGTCGGGTACCATGGTCAGGCTAAACGACATTCTAAACTGGTACATGACATGTTCCCACAAGGATCTCCCTATCTCGTGTCTCTGGACACACGGCCTAAGACACGGTTAGAAACTACAGGGCGTGTACAGAAGTACACGACGTGTAGTTTTGAAAAACCATTTCTTCTCAAACAGAAGAACACATGGCATGTATTCAAAACTACATGATGTGTGTTCTGTGTTTTTTTGGATAGTAACCCTCAGAAACTTATACAGAGCCTAGAAAACAATGAAACGAACATTAAAGATGCTAAATTCTGATCCGTGAGGGCCCATACTCCCGAAGAATCAAAGCTTGGCATTTTATACAAGTTTTAACAAGAAAAAATGTGATGATATACCAAATTCCAGTACATGAGGGCCCATAACACCTCAAGAAACAATGTTTGACATTCTTCCAAACAATTCACTACACAACAATTCCCAATCAAATAGCTAGTATCTTTATCAAAGAATCTATCACAATAGTTTGAATATTCTACTAAACAACTATCACATCAATAGGAAATGGATAATGAATCCTACATGGCATAGAAAGAATGAAAGGAATGTGATTTCTAACAAGTTACTATATGATGCATCAGATGTAATAAACTCATGTCAACAGGTTGCGACAGAATTTGAACATCAATAACAACAATGGTAACAACACAAAATATGTGAATCACCCAACAGTGAAAACAAATCAACTGTAAAATTGCAAACCATTAAAATTTAAATAAAGGAGCTAGTATGGATTTTCCCTATACATGGGATTGATACTCCCAGGAAAATATTATTACCAACTACATATTCCTTCCTATCCCTGGATATAGGCTCCAAACAGTAATTCAATAGAAAAGAAATCCTCTGATACCACTTTGTAATGCCCCAGTTCTGGAAACCACCCAGAGGCGCCCCGTACCCAGTTAGTCACATGGCCTCAAGCGCATTTCCTCGAATGCATGTGGTTGCCGACCAGTAGCGAGGGCCTTGGGAGTCATAGTGGGGAAACAATTCCATCATTGGTATAGTACAATGTGAAAGAGAAACAAATAAACATTAGAGGAAGCAATAAAAAATCCATACACATGTGAACATCAGAATACTAAATGATAAACTGCTAGAGAACATACATATAATGTAATTCATGATACATATGTCTAAGAAAGTATCCAAACAAGTCACCATGCTAAATACAAATAGTACTAAAGAAAAAACAAAGAAAAAAGATAACATATCCTCTTCATTACAAGCCTATGCTTGGTCTCCTGATCTCTAACTCTACAACAAGTCATGTACCTAAAGAAGATAAAGGGAGTTTTCTATTATCTATATATACAGTAATATAATCTGTTTGGGACCAAAAGCAAGGCCCAAATAGGGTGTGAGACTAAATCCCAGTAGGCAACCACCAAGATATATGAGCCTAATAGTCAGTGAATATATGGCGGTTAAAGTAATGAAAGAAATAAACAGGAAAGTACTCAACAGTAAACAATCCATAGTGTCAAGCATTTGATTCAAAAACATGTAATTAGCTACTAAAGCATATAGAAACAAATAGGTTACCCTCTGGTAGTTCTCACAACCTGGCCACAATGTTTCAACCAACTTGTACTAGAAACCCTATGGGAGGAACACACAGTCTCACCCCTCTAGTTCTACTAATATATAGACTCTCTTCAGAAACACTCACCATTAATTCCCCCTATAGTCTCGTATCGTACTAAAGGCACTCTGGGGAAGAACTCAACAACTCATTCCTCTTGTGGCCCACGTCAAGGAGCTACAGACACTCTAAGGAATCACTCAACATCAATTCCCCATGTTGTCTCGCATCGTAAAATTATAAACACTCTCTGGAGAATCCCTTATTTCCATTCTCTCTGTGTTCTACTACACTAGGTTCTCAAAACCTTGTGTAAGTCAATTAATTATACCGTACATAATAGAAAAAGTAAACCTCAAGAACTATATGGGTTGAATTCTATGGAATATCAGCACATTAGAACTATAGTCATACCATCCTAAAATACTAGGCATGGAAAGTAAACAACATCCAAAAGGAAAAATAGACCCAATAGTTCAGTCATGAAAAACAAGCATGGAAAACATTTCTAAAGAGTAACAATTAACCCTATTCACATTCCGTAACCTTTACTCTAGCATATAAGCAAAGCAAGTAAACAATAGGTCTAAAATGGTAAACATGCAATACCCCATTCAAGGGGATTGGTGGAATTTTCACAAAATATTCAATTAAATTCAATGGAAAGACACAACCCAACTACATTAGTTTTAGAAGATTGATATTCTTGAACCTCAATGATTGTATCGCCATATAATGTCATAGATCAATGAAATAATATAAATAGTTCAAGCCAAGATAACTTGGAAAAGAGGAGGAATTGGAAGACGATGATCTGGGAGAAAAAATAACTCACCATTGCGATTCCAACACATCCATCATTGTTTGAATCAAAAGATGGACAGAGGCTCGGTGGCTTGTTGAAGTTCTGTAGTTGTACTGTTTCTCTCGGACGAAGAAAACCTAGATGAATTTTTTTATGTCCGTCAGATGTGACCCCGATTTGTTTAATAAAAAAAATAAAGTACACGTCATGTACTTTTTAAGTACACGGTGTGTAATTTTCTTTTCCATACTCCACTTTATGTGGAATCCATGTCACTCCTACATGGTCGTGTGTGTGGCCATGACACGGCCATCACACGGCCTCCAGCGGCCTCATAGTACACAGTGTGTACTCATAAAGTAGACGACGTGTAGTTAAAAAATTTCCTGATTTCCCCCTCTTTCACAAAAATGACTAGAATAGGAAAACTTACCTAAAAGGAAGGTCTGCGTTCTTACATAGGATAACACACTCTAAAAGCTTATCCATATTAGATGTCACTCGTCCCAGAGACCCACGCCATTAGGAAAAACCACACCATTTCTATTGGTACATCCCAAAGAACACTCACTATAGGGAACCACTAACAAGGTCAAACTAATGTTTCAATATCTATATTTCCCACCATTACAACCATGCTCCAAGAATATGATAATGAACCCAAAGTGGAGAGGACCACCCATCAAACTGCACAATGTTTAGGGAGTGCTTTTCTAGATAATTAACCACATGAGTCATGTCCATTGAGAGAAAATAGAGGGACCCAAACTTCACCACTAACTCTATTTCAAGGTAGTACTATCTCATATGTAACCAATGAAACCACTATATCTCCCGTATATAGCGGTATGTGCCTTAATTATTTGATGGATAAAGAAATCATAACAAGTAATCACACATAACTAGTAATTTTACCTGGTCCATGTAACTGTACTCAACATCCAAGGGAGATACAACAATAATGGTGTAACTGCTCCCCACCACTACTCAATAAAGGGGGACTACTTCTATGTAGGTGAGGACCCACACCCTGGTATGACAGGGGAGTACCATTCTACTAGCTCAATAACTAGGGTGGACCCACTACCAGAACCAGTAAGTGAGTACTAGCCCTAGGGTAGAGTAACCACTACCTTTTATGATGGGGAGTACCAACTATATTTTAATAACACATATTGAGGACCTGCACCACTGAATTCTAGGGGATTCTGACTACAAGGATAGAGGTCCTCCAACCTAACATGATAGGATGGTACCCACTCTATCTATAATTCACATATAGAGGACCCACTTCCTAACATAGAATATAAGTACTTACTCCTAGGGTAGACAAACTGCACCATAGTCTAGTATGGGAGTACCTACTCTATCTATAAAACAAACATGGAGGGTATATACCCTGGCATAGAAGGGAAGAATTGTCACCAACTACATTAATGATAGGTGTAACCCATGTTCTAATTAAAGAGGGGGGGTACCATTCCTAATAGAACTACCATATGGTTATAGAGTCCTCACGTATAGTATTTGGACTCATGTATCTACCCAATTAGATAGGTAAGGGAAACCTATGATTTGAATGCTACATGGCTATAACAGTCCCAAAAAATCTCTCATGAACCACATTGATCCCCAACATTGTCCAAGCACCACAGAGAGGAGGGTCATGCGTATAATACATCACATCAAAACACAGCTATGAGTAGGGACCCATACCTTATTACAATAGGGGAGCACCATTATTCCATCCCAAAACATTTATGGGATCATAGTAATTAGAGGGTAGGGAAATGTACTAACCCCAACATCAATATGGTGATCCACCCTTATCACATCCCAATGTTAATAATTTCATCAAAAATTTCTTTCTTGAAACATTCCACATCATATATAGTGGGCCAAAATAGAGGCCACCATCACATTATATGTGAAAAAACTACTTCTGATAGGATACACATAGGCCTGAATTTGTGTTACGAAGAAGGAGATATATAAGGCAAAAAATCATAAGAATATAAAATGGAATGTACATAGTGGGAAATAGGGTCCACATGAAATCTGAACCCACCTGAGAACCTAAATTCATAACCTATTTACAAGTTTTTTTCTAGCCATGTAGAAATGCATAGTGTGTACAACCCATACACATCCTTTCCTGCATCACCCAACCCCCAAACTATGTTCTTCCTATAAATGGCCTAACCAACCATGTTCCTTACATGTCATGTATCCCATAATACCTAACTTGTTTAGGATAAACAGTCAACTTCCCTTGATTTGTTTCCATTTCTTATGTCTACCACTCCGTTTATATGTACTTTGGCCACGTACCTTTACACACCCATGTCCTATCACAAGGTTTACCCTAGCCATGTCATTTGGCCACACGACATGGGGTCATAGCATGACATATTAACCCAGTACATGGAGTATAGTCCCAAAAAGTCATCTTCATCTCCGAAGAATAAAAAAACATAGTGTTTCTAATCAACTACTCATTGTGTAAACTATTATTTATATCATGAATTATCTTTATATTCTCCTGATTCACCATGGTTTTCCCCAAACCATGCATATTGAACTAGGAGGGATATGTAGCCTCCGTAAAACTATTCTACAACCTTAAAACAAGGCATAAAAAATTTGATTATAACCAAAACTCAAAACCTCTTACCTTTATAGAGAATCATCAAATCACTGGGTGTTTAACAAGGCTCTGATCATGTTTCTCTATCAATCGACGAGGATCAATGTAGATAATGGGTATCAATCGTTCTTCATCACATCAATTTGATTCGATTTTCATCTATCGCCAATGGGGGGGAGGAGGATTTGTTCCTACAATTTCCCATGAACACTAAAGTGAGAGGGGGAGGGATTTATGTTATATAAGTAATTAAATTTTAATTTAATTAAAAATTCCACGACATGATGCCCTACCAACTCACATCTGATCGAACTGCCTATCCTTACTAAAATTATGTCACATCATGGATAAACACGACATCTTGAACTAAAATGTTGTCTTAGAATTATAATATAAGACTCTTCTTAAGGATGATTCCATTTTTTAGGAAAATAAAAAATTCCATGAAAAAATATATTTTTTATCTTTTAAATCATCGCATTAAGGCTTTCCCGACCCCAAAATCCCATGATAACACTGCGACTGCCGTCAAAAAAATTGTTATAAATATTCTAAATTCATATAGGTCAACTCCTATGTCATTACATGTAAGACTAAACTATGTGGGGATGAAGTTTTATAGTGGAAAACTAGGGAACCGATCTAGTCCAATATATGACTGAGAAGGTTCAAACCATTCATCACAATATAAAATATGCTCCAAGTAAACAAAAACGATTTAGATTAAATATTTGATACTACAAGTTGTTTGAGGTAGAAAATAATTTTTTCCTTTATATATTTCCATTTATGAAAGTCTTTGGGGTTTAGAGTAAAGGAATTCTTTGTCTAAGATAAATCGACCACTTCAAGATCACTGATCACATCGGGGCGATGACCTATCGACAAGAACTCCCTCCTAAACTTTATCATGTAGTTGATTTTTTCCATGTATCCCTCTTGATGAAATAAATACCATACCCATGACATCTATTTAATCTATAGGTGTTACCATTAGTGACTAACATTTCATATGATGATCATCCAGTGCAGATATTAGATCATAAAGACAAAGGCCTATGAAACCAGACAACTCACCAGGTCATAGTATTGTGGAAGAACCAAATATATGAGGAAGAAACCTAGGAAACATAAGAGGTGATAAAAAAATGTAACCTCATCTAATTTATTATATGAAATGAAAATTTATAGGGTGAAATTTCAAAAGGGCGGAAATTAAAACACCCTATAATTGAAATATAACTTTTTAAATGATTAAATTCATTACATAGAAGTGACATTATTGAAAACATGTGAACCAAATTGGTTATTTTCAACCATTACACAATCTATCAAAATTTAAAGACTATTAATGCACACAATCGTTGATAATATAAATTTATTATAGTGACCATTAGGATTAGTATATTAACTGTCTTGATATTGTCCATTTGACATGGAAAATGAAAGTGATGACCTCAACCAGAAGGATAATTCCCTATGAAGCCCAATTTTTAGATCATGTGAGGGAAATAACCACACACAGATTTTCCCTAGACTATGACCAAGTGTGGATTCAAGAACTAAATCATGAATGAAAAAATTTATAAGATAAATTCAAGATCATAAAGATCATGATGGAAATCATGTATAATGAACCACCCTAAGAAAATATCATCATCAAACACCTTACCCTTACAAAATTATTTAGTTTTATAAAGGGATATGTATCTAGACCCTAAACGTATGATTTTTTATGTATTCATTTAATTATGAACTTATTATATTTATCAATTTTAAATGGAAAAATTTAAATGATTAAATAAAATGTTTGATAAAAATTAGTTTCTCATATGTTAAAACATAATGTGTTTCTAGGAAATATATTTTTTCCATAATGACACCATTTTAACTAAATTTATGAATATTTGAAATAAATTTTATTTTAATAAAATAATATTATTAAATAATATTTCTTTAATATGAATTATAATATATTTTTAATCCAAATGAAATTGTTATATGGGCCATAAAACTGTGTTTGTGAATAAACTAGTATATTTAAATAAATATATATTTTTATTTAAAAGTATAAATTATCATATTTGAATAATTATTTTGGTAAGAGAAATATTTATTATAAAAGTATCATGTTGAAATTATCTAATAGTTATTTTTATATAATTTTATGCTACAATTAATTTTTTGGGTAAAAATTAAATACACTATAAATATATGGTATGAATTATGACTTTATAATGACCCAAAAGTGTTGTAATATATTCAATAAAATTTATTGACAAACAAATACAATTTTTACAATTATATGTGTTTTTTCAATCTATTTGACTAATTTTATAAACTCGTAATCAATCCTCAAAAATATATATTATATTTTATGGTTCCAAAATAAATTTTTTACAAACATGACTCACTTCCACATCATAATGGTTATTATATTAATGATAGCAGTTCTAACAGATTTAAAATAATTTATAATTCTATTGTTTCTAAAATTCCATTTTAAAAATTAAGGGGTTTATTTGTTGGTTTGGATTACATTATCATATAGAGTTCAAATACTTTGTTTGGAAATTATAAAAGAGTTATCCAATATTTTTCTATTTAAAGCTACAAAATTCCATTTCTCTTCACTAAAAACAGATTCATATCGAATGTACTCCATCCTTCCCACTATATTTTCCTCCCAAGGTGTCCAAAGAATCTTAAAAATCTCTTCCCAATATTTTAGATTCTCCCCTTCAAGGTAAGGGATCCTCTCATTTTCGTTATTCATGTCCCTACTTTATATCATTCCTTTTTTCAATTTGCTTATTTGGGGTATGTTTTTACTCATTACTTTTAATTTACTTATGATTCCCAAGTAACGAGAGATCCCACAAACCATCAAGGGTAGTGAAAAAAAATTATGTACACATGTTATTCTTTAAAAATTATCCAATGATTTTTCATTCCAATCATATAAGTAGTGAATACCCATCATAATTACCGCTAACGGGTATTCACCTAATTTCCTCTATCTATAATTTATTGGGGATTTATTTGTATGTTACCCACACTACCTAATTTTGTTGTTAAAATTGATAAAATAATTCATTTTGTTTTTTGGTCAATGTGGAACACTAATTCATTCTCCTTATATGAATTTTACGGGTGTACCCATGATTATATAGAAATAAAATGCATTGGGTTATGTTTTTATCAGACGAGATTCCATTTATGTCACTTAATCTATTATTATAAGCACACTATGTTATGTTTTCTTATATGTAATCCTTGATTAATGCTTATGATTTCACATTTTATATTGTTTCAATATAACCTAGTTAGATTTTTGATATCATTTTATAACATACCTCAATCTTCAAGATTATTATTCTCACCAGTCATATCTTACCTTTAAATCCCTATTGGATCCCATTTTTTTAATTAACATATTTTTTTTATTCCATTTAAGGGATTAATATCTCATTTCATTATTATGTACTTCCCTAGGTTATCACTTGCAGTTCAAAAATTTTCAAGTAAAATGGGGGAATGTTTTCGATTTTTGATTAATAATGATTCTTTTTTTTTCTTATTGATATTTCATGTACCTATTTTTTGAAATATACCCAGACTCATACTCATTTGGTATGGTATTAAATAGACCTTTCTGTAATAAATAATAAATTAATTTTATTAATGATATATTTATTCATATATTTAGGAGTTATTTTATGTTTTTTGTTTCATGAAAATAAATAATTCCCATAAAAAATTATTGAATCAAAAATGGTGAACACAACATGAAAATTTCAATATTGATAACCTAACATAATTGAACATCGAGAAACATAAATGGGAAAAAATTTAAATCACATAACTATGAGAGTTATTGATCAACCAATCTTTTATACTTGGTATACAACATTGATGAGATTTTCATGTTAATGGTTGTTATTACTTTTCTTGAAAAACACTAAAAACCCTTTAAACCTAATTAATGGAAGTGACTCAATTATATAAATTTGCATCAACTGCTACCTAAGATGGCCCCCGACCAAACTAGAAGGAATTTTTACACACACAAGGCCTGCAATTCTTGGTGATGGATAAATATTTATTAGAGTATCACCTCAATGATTCTATTTTTTCCATGGAAGTTTAATGTATAGTTTTACCCAATATGAACCCTTGTGGACTTTCTACAAAACCACAATTCATGAATCAGTAGGTGGAACCTACCCTTCCCTCGAAACACTGGGGGATTATATCCCTAGGACACATACAAAGAGCACATCCATTATAATTGGGAGGTGGATTAATAGGTTCACTATGATCTCTCTTGAACACAAGAGTCACCTATTAGAGATCATATGAAAAAACCATTATCACAAATTCCACATGACATCAATCGCATCGAAGCCTGCTGAAGACATCACCCATATAATTCTTACTCCACTCACTCATACCTGTGTATTTACAATAATCTTCTATGGGTAGAGATCCTTCAACCATATGGAGGGAATCCATATCTAAATTACCCTAATAATCCCTCCAACAAACCTTGTATTAAATTGGTGAGGAGGCCCATTTTATTATTCATACTCATTAATCATTCCAGTATACACTACAAATAATAAAAAATGGTTATTGCTATATCTCATCAACAAACATGGTGTAAGAATAATTTTCCATCACCATACATAATTCTCATCCGATAATTCAGGTGTGGGTCAGAGGATAAGAGTGGTTAAAATTAATGTACCCACCAAGGAATGGGAAAACATTCTCATTCTTATTATAATGTCTTCCACCACATTTTTTAGGTAATGTATGGTCACTCTTATATACATAATCACATCGTAAAAAATCATCAGCATATCATCGAAGTGGGAGTATAATATCGTTGTCAGTATATCCCAATGAATATTAATGGAATTCAAATATTATCACCCTCATTATAATAGAAACACTTTATGTATTTTATGATCCACTCAAGAGATGATACACATTCATATAAACATTCATTGTATAGTTTCATCATCCTGATGAATAATATAAAATTACATTAGATATAAATTCCCATTAAATATGGAGATCAATAACCCCATTCAATATGAAATTCAAGTATGAAACATATTACTACTAGTTCTTAATGGATATTCTAATATATTTTGGCACTATCTCAAGAGGAGTATCAATTTCATGCTCCGCTTTAGTGCATATAATTTAATTAACATATCTTGATGGTAACCAAGAAGAAGGACCATATTCTTCTCTATTATGATGAATCCCATCAAGATAGTCTAGTCGATACACATGAGTCACCTTAAATGACTCAAATATATGATCATTATTTTTAAAAACAGAGGAAATGAACCACACAATATAGAAAATATTGTAATATTTCTCATTAGGGGTACTCCAATGTTTAGGATTAGTCCCATATTTCATACATAATTAATGTTCTTGTTCTTGAGGACCCAATCATATTTCAATATTGATACATGATCTAGTTAAATCATTATCAAATAGTTGATTAGTTATAGTCTCAATGGTTTTTATTACAATATTACTTCAGGTTTCTCTATAGGTCCTCCCAAGAGTGTTTTACTTGAAATCATTACCCATGGTGGTATCATTATCTATCTTGGTAATTATTGTCAGGATGTGATCAACAAACAACCTCCTTGTGTCTATGAGATCACCCTATATAAATTTCCTCCCCTATCTACCATCCACCTTAATGGACCTCCGAAATGAAATATTCAGAAGAAACCTTTTTTGGTGGTAAATTTATCCATAATGGTATACCCCAAAATTGAATTTTTTGTGATTTCGATCCCTATAGTGACATTATAATATGACCAAAAGGTCCTCCCCTTACCAAAAAATCCTATAAAAGTTTTCACATCATGATTCACTTTAGATAACGAGTCTAATAAAACTATGTGGCATGCCTATAATGAGATATATTATTTCTAATACTCATGATATACCTATGTAGTTGTCATTTTCCATATGTATTACTTATCTTCCAATAAAACAAATAATATTCCAACTGATCGCACTCTCTTATGTTAGGAAGTATGGAAATGAACACTCTGGTCTGATCTTCTTGTGGAATCAATTATTTATTATTTGGAATATTTCATGAATATAGGGATATAATTACATCAAGATATCATACCAGTCACGTTTTGGCATAAATCCATGACTATTTATGATATTTCTACAACTTTAGAAAATAAAGTATATATAATTTTAATCTAAACATATTTATGAAACTTTATTATCTAATTAATTAATCTCTACCATATGATGAATTTATGTACCCATAATAACATTTCCATTATATCATTTTGGACACCCTTTTAGGTTCATGGAATCCAATATTGGGAAGCCATTGGGATGATCTTCAATGAACATGTGAAAATATCTATAGAATATACACAAGCTGATCAATGGAACTCTATCTGAACTATACATAATATGATGGGGTATGGATGGAGTGTTTAACTTTATGCCTCTCTAATGATAGCAGAGTTACAGATTGAGACATATTACTATATAATTAAATTGAACCAGATATTTTTAAAAAGATGATAATATGATGTCCATCCAATCAAAAAGGGTCTCGTTATCTCTAAATACAAGAAATAGAGAATGAGTTAGGATTGAGCAATCGGTAAACTATTACATCATGATTAAAAATGGTAAAAATAGAATAATTCTTCAATGAATAAAAATATTTAGTATAATTATGACCCTCAATAGAAATTAGAACTCATTTATAATATGTATTTCATGTTAACATTACTCAAAAAAATGTCTAATAACACCATTTGTGAAGTGGTAGTAGCTGCATTAGCATTGATGTAAGAGATACACCAGTCCATAGGTAGGGGTCATTTTTTTCTCAACCTCCACCCTAAAAATTATTAATTCTTCATTGGGTTCATGATTCCATGGTGAATAATTAAAGAAAACATCATCCCATAGGTCTTGGGTGATATTTATCCCAACGTAATCCACCAAATCCATGAGAATATATCTTCTCCAAACAAGGAGAATCATGCAAAAAAGGTTCGTTCATAGTTACTCTCGTTTCTAGAACCATCCCTATTGATGGGATGTGCTTGAAAAGGGTTTTTGAGAATTATATTTTGATTAATATCCCTAAATATTCCCATCGGATCATTTGATGGAGAATGAAATACCACACATGGGTGAAAATCAATGTGGTCTGCCAAGAAAGGAATGTCCATGTTGGTTTATAACATACCAATTGGAGGATATTCAGAATCAATCCAATATCATTTCCATTATAATTATTATATGAATGAAATAACTTGATATGAATTATTAAATATCATTGACATTGTCCCTAGAAATTGCCTATAACAGGATACCATTATAGATGATCATGATGAGGAATATATTTTATAGACAACATTGCATGACAAGATAGTTTATGGAGGCCATCATATGCTTAAATATAGGTAAACCCCAAATTTAGTGGATCCCCTAAATTCTTATTTTTCATCAATATAGTGGTCAAAAAATAGAGAACAATGAAATGGTGTAGCAACTACCCACAAGATTCCATAGGACATTGAGCGTCCTACTACAGAGTAGGGAATTTCACAATATATGATGGATATAATTTTTTAAATGTTCAACACTGAGTTAATAAAGAAAATTATTCCCATCATGTATATCACCTATGAAGAATTTCATGTTTCCACTTCCTCATATCTCCCTCGGAAAAAGGGTAAACATTAGATGCGCTATGAAAACTATGAAATCTACCCATTTCAGTGCCCAAACAATGAGACAACCTAGTCCCAATATCTTGGGAATATTAATATTTTTTATGTAGGGGTGGTTCCAAGAACTATTTCTAGAGAGACACCCTATACTAACTCACAGTAGTTATAAACAACATACATTGGAAAGTCAACCACATTAGGCTCCACCAAGTTCATCTAGCCTATAATTTTGTTACCTAACAGTTTAATTGGAGCTCATTGAATTATTTGGATCATTGGAATCTTGTATGGAAACCATGAAAGTGTATCATTCACCTATCTAAATTGAAAATAAATACACACCAAATATTTTTATAAATGTCTCCTACTTTACATATGGTTTGGGCTATAATATTTTTAACATTTTATTTTATTGGGGACACATATTATTTTATTACACACAACATATATCATTATTTTCTAATGATAGGAACCCTTAGGAAACAAAGGGCATCAAGGCTCAAACCCCTTTTATAGAATCTGGACCACTTTCCACATATCTATAGAAACCTAGAATTTATAAATGATAATTTTAATGAATATATGTGTGCTATATTGTATAGAATTAAAACCATACATCACTTAAAAACTTAAAAAACTTTATTGCATTAATAGATATTTTTATATTTATTTGAAGGTAATCCCTTGAAAATGAATAATGTTACAATGAAGAAATTATTTAATATAAAAAATTAGAATGGGAAAATATCGATCATTCTAATACGTTAGAATTATAACCCACTTGAACTAATCTATATAAATAATAAAATATTAGTAACCCAGTTTGCATCCCTGAAAATGATAATTTAGAACCATGGGATGAATTTTATTAAATGTTTTATAAGAGAATAAAGTTGTATTTATATGATGAAATGTGACTATTGGGATAGTAATGTGACCGGTGGATTAATAATGAGACTGTTAGGAATAGTAACATGTCCATTGGGAATACTATCAAACCCATTTAAATAGTAATTTGACCTAAAATCAATAAAATATTTTATAAAAAATATATATCTTGAGTTATAAAAGATAATATAAATATTATAATTAGTTTAAAGAAATATCAGGATTCCAAACTCAATGAAAATATATGAATATTTTTATTTAACAATCTTTTAATCTATTTTATTAAAATCATAATTTTATATATTAAAAATTAAATTAACATATGTAATAATTCTATTTTAATAAAATAAAATTATTTTTTATAATCTACACATTAAATTTTTTGAAAGGCGTTTTTTAATTATTTGAGATACATTAATTTTTAGGTGAATAATATAAATATAGTTTGTTCATAACCTATGTATTTTTAATTACATTATAAATGTTGTAATAATGGCTTAACCAATTAATGAAATGTTTGATCTAACAAAAAATTAATAAAACGATAAATGAGTGGTTTCAATGCAGTAAACATGTTTTCTAAACATAAATTTTATTTTCAATAGTCTTACATCTAAATTAATCCATTAAAATAATATATTTTCATTTTACCACCTTTTCTATTTAATAAACTATTAAATTATGATTTATAAGTGTTTTGATGTCTTAAATTAATTTTATTTTATTATAACATATTTTATAATGTCAAAGGATATTATTACTCAATGTTTTACCATAGATATAAGGTTTTATTCAAAATTATAACTGCATAATAATCCAATTATCATGTATAAATAACTCATCACCCCTTCCTGAAAAAATCTATCCAAACACACATACAAAATTAAATGTTTTACACATATAAACTCTATTAATCTCCATAAAAATCATTAGTATAATTTGATGGAAAACTAAGCCCAATCATAAATGGATTGATTTACATGATAAAAGAAAAAAAAGTGAAAATATTATATTTTTGTCAATTTATCTAATAATTTTCCTATTCTATTAATTTTTATCCATTCTTTTTAAAACCTAAAATATTCTATTATTAGTTTATTTTTATGTAAACATTATATTAATTATATTTACCTCTATTAATAATTAAATTTATGATGTATTTTTATCTCATACTTAGTTTTCTTGTTCTTTTGATAATATATTGTTAATTTTTAGTTAACCACCAAAGAGAATGTTTCTTACTCCTTAATTATCACCACCCTTATGAATTAACAAAATAAATAATTTCTGATGTATAAATATATAAATAGATTTTTTTTACCCTATAAGTAATTATACTTATGTGAAAATAACCAGTAACCAAAATTTTGAAATTGAAGAATGACGATATATTTTACAGTAAATATGATATAAGAACATTTATTCATTAATCAAGGGAGGTAAAAATTGTAATATAATGAAAATTATTGATCAAGAGATAAAAAATGAATATAATTATCCACTAGTGGAATATTTTTATAATCCTATTCATATTATTATGTAGGTAGAAAATCAATTAATTAAATTCGTATTTAATGCAAGGGGACTGTCAAACTAAATTGTTTATTTTTGGATTATTTTTTCTTTCAATTTATTCTACATACGTAGGTTCCTCCATTGAACTCAAACAATCCTCTTTAAATAATTTACCTTTTAATTATATGGATTTACAAGATTTCACATTATTGAAATTACTTCTAAGACAGTCACAATGTTTCTTTAAAATTAGGTTATTTTTTAAATCATCACCTTTACACTTATTAAGTGATTTTTAATTCAAATAAAAATTTACATTTATTCCAACATAAATTCCTCCATTATTAATTTGTTAACCCCGAAGTTCATTCAGAAATGTATGTTTTATGTAAATATTATGAATATAATTCACTCCCATCAGTTTATTTCAAGATACCAATTGTTATATGTTATCTTTCCATGTGAAATGCATGATTATGATCATTTTATGAAATGACAGTTTGAATATAATTATATATCTCTCCAATTAATTTTGTAATGTGATATATACTATTTGATTTTATGCATTATGAATGAACATATTAGTAACTTTGTTTTAACATTTTATGTTATGGTTTCTGCACTTATGTTATACAAGAACATGATTATGGAATTATTCACAAAATTGTGGGATATTTTACCATAATGTTACAATGTTTAATTATTATGTATATGTTGTATTCCATGACATTATCAAAATTTTCCATTATTGTTATTCTTAAAATATGATTATGTTATTATGGCTTTTTATTCAATCCCAATTACTATTGATTCGTATCCCCTACTCCCCCATGACATTCCTCCGCCTACTTGGCTTTTATATCACAACATTCATTGATGTGTATCCTTAGGTTATTACATGTACTAAAGAGAACATGAAATATTTTAGGGAGAAAAAAATAATTATTTAAATATTGGTAATATTTTACTATATATATGTGATATATGAGATACATTTTCCAATCATACATACCATATGATCTTGGATTGTCTCACTATTATGTTTTTTATCTTAAAATAACATAATAGCCATGAACAAAAAAATTTGGGTCACTAAGGTGGGTATTAGAGCAAAGTTTAGTTAATTTAGAAATTAGGATTATATTGTATTAGTGAAAATTATAATGATCTGTTTAGATATATTTAAACAACCGTTGTTTTTTAAAAGTGTAAGAGTCTCAAATTTTTTTTGTAACGAGATCCCTTTATGGATAATACAAGTCGATACGGCTCTAGTATAAGTGTACCTAGGGGTATAAACCTCAGAATTGGGGATTGGGTATTAACTCAATCATCACCTCATGCATGAAAATTATTACCTATTACACATATTATTTGACACATTCAGGGGATATGATTTAGTTAATCATAATCATTATTCATCCCATTATAAAGGATATATAGCTAATGTAATTATTCATCTTAATGATAAAATGAAATTAATATATATTATCAGAAAAGTTTCATTTTAGAAAAAATATAAACATATGGATCCCATAAGATATGAATTTAGAATCAATTTTCACAAAAGAACAAAATATATTTCAATTATTTTTTGAATTTTGTTTTTTTTCAAACGTTATATATATTATAAAATTATGGGAAACAGGAGAAA
Source organism: Viscum album (assembly GCA_963277665.1). NCBI lineage: Eukaryota > Viridiplantae > Streptophyta > Magnoliopsida > Santalales > Viscaceae > Viscum > Viscum album. Next base: position 940,385,714 of record OY728153.1, read on the forward strand.
CTAGACCAAAATCCCATGTGGGAGACAATTATTTTTTCTTCCAAAAAACATTCCAAACTAAATAGGATGTGTAATTTAAAATTGTTTTGTGTTTATTACCTAGTTTTCTCAAGATTTGAACAATAACCTTCACTATGTAAAACATCTATCTTCACCCAAGATGGAATAACTGACCATGAAGTCCTTTATGAGAAAATGACACCAATTATTTAGTGGATCATCCAACATACTATTCATGGAATAGTGGGTAAACTCAATGGATAAGATATTTTTTAAATTTTACACTCTTTTGAGATGGATAAAGTCACTATGGTTGTCTATCATTTAGATGGAGAGGATAATTAATGTTGGGTTTTGAGAAATAATACCAAGACCAATGATAGAAAAAATGAAATGGAGTAGGAATTAATTAATAAAACTACTAAAAATTCAATATATATAGTGTTACCCATTATAATCTCTATAAAAAATCACCGATAAAGTTACCATTTACTAGTAATTGAGCGGGAAATGGATTAACATCCATTGTCTCAAAAATTCGTATCCTAATTAAATGTAAAAAATCAAAGAGGATGTGGGATATAGTGAAACAAGTTGTCAAACATCACCCCAAAATAGAAACATCCAAAGTCATCTTGTTTAATTTATACTGCCACTTCTTTGAGAACCACTCAAACTACATGGGTGTCTTCTTCTTTTATACTGCTTAAGAGGATTCCAATTTCTATTCCAATCATACATGCTTGAGGGTATATGTTGTTCATCATGAGGCTAAATTTCATGGCGTTCATTTTGAAGTGTTCTATGAATGTTTCCAAATTCCTCCTGACACACTTCCCTACTAGGAGATCTATTTAATATATCAATAAATGTGATTTATTTTACTGATACCATGGTATAACGGATAAGTGAAAAACTATTGGGTTGTCTCCTCCTCTTTTAGTGATCTATCTTTAGCAGCCTTCTCCATGTATTCTTCGTAGATATCGTAAACTTAAAATATCAAGTGCTGAGAAAATTCTTATAATCATTTACATTAATAGTCACCTTTATAGTCAGCCCAGAATAAGGTGAATGAGTCATATGTATTCAATGAGTGTCCCATTGAAAACCCTCTTTATGCTTTATTTTTTATTTTCCTTACTGTTTGGAAATAATAAGTAGTTCCTTCTGTATGATCAGTTTAAATTTCTCTTGAGAAACATCCACACATTCAAACTACTCATAGAAAGACTCAGACTCCACTACAACTCCACTTATCTTGTAAATATCCTCTATAAAATAGAATTAAATTTTTTTCCTATAGCTCTTCCTCCTCGCCAACTGGAATACTAGGCCCTGAGGAATTTGGGTATGGTGTTGCGTTGGGACCATCCCCATTGCAACGTCAATTTTAGATGTTCTAGTGGAAAAATTAGGGACTTTGTTTTTAAAAACATGATTATGGCCTATGTCTATGTCAATCCCCTCAATAATATTTTTTTCAACCCAACCCTCTAGAAGAAGAATCAAATATATTTTGAAGGTTATTGTGAATTGATTCCCTTGATGCAAAAGTGGAGGGCTGCATTTGGACCTCTATAAAGTCATTAATAGGCATACGAGTCATAAAAAATCAATAACTACTCTATAAATCATTCCCCATTGGAACACTAGGATATACCAATAAATTCATTTGGATATCTGGTCATTTGTTCCTACTTTTAATTTCCGGTTATAAGAACATTTTTAACACTGATAACGGGATCCGTTATGAGCGCATTAATTTTAACACAAATAAAGGGGACCATTATTAGCACATTTCCTAGTGTTCATAAAGGTCCCCATAATGAGAAGTAGTCCTGGAATGTAATAGTGGTTTTTTCCCACTTCCTTATGTTATAATTTGTTTTAATCTTAGCTCATAAGCATATCGTAGGGATGAGCCCCCACATACACTACATACAGACTCATATGGGCCCATTGGGCCGCGTTAGCCTTTGGACTATCTATGCCACCCGCGAGCATTATCTAGCTAGCATATAAATAGTTGGGTTGTATGCGACCCAGCCCATACCCATATTTTATAATATATTCCAATAAAAAAATACAATTTTTTAGAAATATTAATAAAAAATTAAATAATTAAACAAAAAATTGAATATACATAAAATTTTCAAACAACATTAAATAAATAATTATTATTAACATTAATATATATATATATTATAAATATTGATATATATTATATAATAAATATTTATATATAAAATGTAAGAACCCGGTTTTTGCTATAAAAGACATTTGAAAATTCATGATGTTATTCCAGAGCAGCGCCTTCAAACGACGTGCGATTTCGAGCTCTAGTGTTGCTGGAATAATTTTTTTCAGTGCTTTCACACTGGGAACGCCAAATAAATAGTATAGCTCTTAAATGGTAGAATTTATGGGAAAACCAAGGGCACTTTTGAGTCATGAGTGTGTCGTTTACCCGAAGAGGGTGTAATTTTATGGGGTGCGACCCTTCTGTGGGAAATGCCAATAGGGGTGTTTTCGTAATTTGGCGGCCTCGAGCATTAAGTTTTATAACTCTCGAATAGAGACCTGGATTAAAATTATGATACCTCCACTGCAATCAATTCATGGCATTTACCCTATGGGCATCTTAACCCTGACCCGAGTGAAAGTTCGGGTACGGGGTCTATAGGCAAGAGGTTTATGTGTTTTCTTTTTAAACACACCACCCCCACCATCTTATCCCCCTTAGCTCCTCTCCTTGCCAGTTCCCTCTCGACGAGATCCTCCCCTCTCCACCACCTCTCTGGGGAGGCACGACAACTTTGGCCGACCGTTGGTGAAGCGTCGGGCTACACCCATCGAGGCAGGATTCTGTTTTTGTTGTTTTAATTCCCACAACCCCCTTTGAATACAATCCTTCACATAGAATGGCTATCCGATTGACGAGCAAAGCCCCTAGTTAATTAGGGATTCAATTTATCTTCCCAATGACCCTTTAGGATCAAATTTTCGAGTTTTGGGTTGTCCGGGGTGGCCCCGGGATGGTTCTCGCAAGTTTTTCACTTTTTCTGGCTGTTCCATGTAGGTCCGACGAGCGACTGCGGCGGAGATTTCCATGTGGTGGCGTTGTGTTTCTAGTGGTGGTGGTGGCTTTCTAGAAGGGTTTAATGGTGGTGGGATCATCTACGGTGGGGGTTTTTCATGTCACATTGGCGGCTCCAGGCGGCATGTGAGGTCGACGGCGAGGCGAACCTGGGTCGCGAAGCGTGACCTCGAGCAGGGACCGAGACCCGCCTTCAGTGGGTCTCCAAGAAAGACCAAGACCGGACACAAGGGGCGGTTGGTGGTGGATGGACCGGAGGACTACGACAAGGCAATGCAGATGAGTTGCGGGCCAGCCGGCGCGGGCCGGTCCAGGCCGAGCGGACTGGCAGGTCCAGCCCAAGGGGATCATCTCCACGAACTCGAACACAAGTAACATTCACTAGGGGTGTCCATTTTGTGTGCTGTCTGCGACAGAGTGAACCTCATCTTGAGTCGGAGAATTTGAGATAGTTTGGGTGATTTTTAATTCCTGAGAGGGGGGCTTGGTGGCATGACACGCTCATCTTGGATTGTCGTTTTTCCGGGGGTTCTTGTTTTGGATGGCCCAGACACATCAGATGTCTATTTTGAGCGCTATCAGGGGGGTCGGGACCCTGGTGTTGAGTCAGTGCTTTCTAGGGTGGTTTCAGTCATTTAAACTAGATTTGTGGGGTGGGATCCACGGCCCATCTTTTATGTTGTGAGCAGCGTTTAGAAACTTTTTCATCGGATATCCGTTCGGGGCCTGCGAGCAGTCGATTCTAGGTGTTTTTCTAAGGGCATTGTAATGGCGCAATCAGACCGCTCTAATTTCTCACAGTGAAGAGGGTCCCATGGGGGTCGTTTTGGGCATTGAAGGTGATTTTTATCCTCTTCAATGGGTGTCCATTTTGGACAAGTGAATAGTCAATCATGGGTGCTTCTTTGAGAGGATCACAACGGTGTGATCCATTGGCAGTGCTTCGGGACTGTGATGCAGGTCCCATGTAGCATCACTGGTGTGTGGTATGACTAAATGCATCATTTTATTTCGATATACATTCCAAACAAGTAAGTTGTCAATTTTATGTGTTTTTCCAAGGGATCGCAATGGTGTGATGCGCCCAAGTATTTTTGGGATCGAGGCTTGGGAAAATGGGACGTCTTTCAGGCGTAAAGAGGTGCTGAAAATATTTTCCATCGAATATCCATTTTAGCCAAGTTGATAATCTATATCACATGTTTTTTCACAAGGATTACAATGGTGTGATCCATTTGGATGTGTGGATCCTCATTCAATATCTCATTAAATGTCGAAGGCATGAAAGGGGTACTAGTGGATGTTCTTCCCGAGGTGTTTTCAAGGAACACTTGTCGTGTGATCGTGAGAACTCCTGTGAGAGTGAAGTAGATGTTTGAAGAGGTACGTTTGGCCATGTTAGGGTCGTGGTGGAAGCAAGTCAGAGAACTTCTGTTTTCACCTTTTTTGCGATGACGTTGGACATCGTGTGCACGATAGCCTTTAGGCTATAAATGTGGTATACTATAGGAGTATAAGAGTTTGACTAAAAGTACATGTTGTTGTATGTAACCTAGAATTCTTGTTTACGTGGTTTGGAGATGAGAAAGGGCCACACGTCATGAAGGGCCTCATGTGCATACCGTGTTCTAATTTACATACATTTGACCTCTCATGATGCAGAGGGTCCTTCTGTTAATGATGTTTTAGACTAGTATGGTGGATTAATTTCCCCTGGTACTGTTCTCACCGGTTTGATCGGCGGAGTTGTTTGGGTTCCCCTATTACTTTAGTGGTGTGGGCTTCTACTATCACGTCTCCTCGCATTCTCTAGTAGGGTTATTGTAGATTCGGTGTGATCAATACATTACGCGAGCACCGATCCTCTATCCAGGAGGTTGTTTCTAGTAGGGTGCGGAGACCAGTGAGCCCAGTGCACGAACTCCCTCACCGAGTATCGAGATCATATCTTCCTTCCTCGATCTAACATGGCGTGTTTCCCTAGGTAGAGTTCTAGGTATCAGCATGACCCACACTACACTGGCACTGACCCTCTGCTAGGTGAGTTGTTCCAGAGTCGAGTTGCCACGCGATAACCACTCCATGTTCTTTTGGACAGTGTTGTACCATATGGTAGGGATGAATAGATCAAATTTGGGTTTACCCAACAACAGGTCTAGGCAGTGGGTTGCACATCAAATTATTAGGGTCTACCCTCTAGCGGGGCATGGAAGTGGGTTGCCCAAAGACTTCTTAGGTTTTACCATCCAACGAGGCTGGGCAGTGGCTTACCCGATGACTTCTAAGGGTTTACCCTCCAACAGGGCTGGGCAGTGGGTTACCCAATGACTTCTCTATCTTTACCCTCCTACAAGGTTGGGCAGTGGGTTATCTGATGACTTCATAGAGTTTACCCTCCAACGGGGCTGGGCAGTGGGTTACTTAACAACTTCTTAGGGTTTACCCTACAACGTGGCTGGGCAGTGGGTTACCTGATGACCCTTTCCGGTTTACCCTCCAACGGGGCTAGGCATTGAGTCACTCGATGACCTCTTAGGGTTTACCCTCTAACTGGGCTAGGTAGTGGGTTACCCGATGACTTCTCTAAGACATAGTTCTTTCTACTAGGCTAGTCTGTGGCTTTTCTTGGTGACTGCCTATTGACACTCCTTTTCGTCACATTGTGTATAGAAATGGAATGGAAAATGACTTAGTACAAATTGATTCATCCATTGAAGAAAACCTCAAAATTCGACAAAGGCATGTACAAGGCTTCAAAAGCAAAAGGATCGGCCAAGTTCCCTCACTGGCGTGCAAGTATACTTGTGCACCACCTAATGGTTGCGCAAGTGACTTGCACGCCCTAAATGATAACCACCCAAGGTCTTATCTAGCCTATAAATAGACCCTAGGGCCCCCCTTTTCGAGGATGAATTTTTCCAGAATTCATATATTGAGATTTGAACACCGAAGTCTCTTATTCAGGTCTTCCAAACACTTCTAAGGTAATTTTTTACCTTGAATGGAAGGTCTAAACAAGAGGAGTAAGGTCTATGTGTTAGAATTCACTAACACTTGTGCGCCTAAGGTGTTTTACCCTTAAGGGAAATGAACATACTTGCGCACCACCCTACTTGTTCATCAAAACATGTGTGCCTCTCTTCTGGAAGTACCTCAAGATAATTATAAAGGCTTTGGTCAAGTATTTCCCAAGTGTTGCCCTACTGGTTAACAATCACGCAAGTACCCATGTGTCACGCAGGTATACCTGCGCGACCAGGACAAGCACGCCCAAACAGACCCTGCATGCCTGTTAGGACTTGCGTGCCCGTGCCTTTTTGGGAGCCCTTCTTTCCCATTTAGCCCCACTTATAACATTCCACCTCTCCTATTCAAGATTCAGTCTTCAAGACATTCTTCAAAGCCATTTATGACATGTTTTCTTGTTTAAGATCCTTATCTGAAAGGAATTATGTGGAATATCCCTCAAAACCTAGTGATATACACATCTTTATGTCACTAAAGATTGAGATTTCACTCAATCAACCTAATACTTTAAGATGAGAGATCCTCATTAACCTGGGCCTCCTTTTCAGGAGTATGTCCCAGTCATAATTCTCAAGTATGGGCATCCTCCTTATGAGTAAGCCCAAAATCTTCATTAACCTGGGCCTCCTTTTCAAAAGTAATTCCCAGTCATATTTCTCAAATATGGGAATCCTCTTTAGGAGTAAGCCCCAAGTCCCTTAATCTGGGCCTCCTTTTTAGGAGTAAGCCCCAATCATAAAATTCCCAAATATGGGCATCCTCCTTAGGAGTAAGCCCCAATCATAATTCTCTTAACCTAGGATTCCTTTTCAGGAGTAAGCCCTAGACTCAAATATGGGCATCCTCTTCAAGAGTAAGCCCCATGTCCCTTAATTTTTAAGGTCCTTTAACATGGGCTTCCTTTTCAGGAGTAAGCCCCAGTCTTAATTTCCTTTTTATCTGGGTCTCCTTCTAAGGAGTAAAACCCAATTATAAGTCCCCTCCTAATTTGGGCCTCCTTTTTGAGGAGTAAGCCCCAAATTAGAGTATCCAAATCTCTATAAAATACATATACCATTATAGACCCTGTTCCTGGATTTCTTCCCTGAAGTAAATCATAATCTTCATCTATTTGGGCAGTCATATAAACATAAGCGCCACATCATTTCTTATGATTTCAACATTCATGGAACAACTGTCTGGTTTTACCAATACCTCTTGTTTGTCATGCCGAGCATGACTCACGTGAGCTTAGAGTGTAAAAGTAATTATAACATCTTTCTTTGAGCCATCAATCATAAAAATCATATTCCATTACTCGAACTACGTGGGTTCTGATTACTTTTCCTAAACAAATGATAGGTTGGTAGCCCATCTCTAGGTATGATCCCAACTCTGAAACAATCCATGTCCTTCTGAATTAAAATAATCTTCAAGTGCCCCACTGAGTGGATTGAAAACCAGTATTGTCATCATAATGACCAAGACACTTTAATGTATCAAACTATACCATTGACTAAGAATCGCTAATAAATACAGATGATTCTCTATCGATGAAGAACCTCGAATACATATAAAAGATTCTCTAAATTTCCAACATATCAATCATTGATTGTCAGATCTAAAGGAATACTCATTTTATACAGGGTAATATAATAAGGATTCATGAGCATAACTTAAATCTATAAAGACAGTCCCGGAGTATACAATAATTCCCCTCAAAAAGGTGTGATGAGTCCGACCTCCCATCCTCTCGACCAATATAAATTTCTATGCCTCATCAGTCCACAACTAATGAGGGATTACCTTTGGAATGTAGGTTCAAATAGATATGGAATCATTGGATGTTTCCTGTTCTACGAACAAACCAATTAGAAACCACATGGAATGTATGAACCATAAATCGATGAAGTCATCCCCAATTCTAGAGGGAAACAAAAAATGGTGAACCCGACGTGAATCCTTAACAAAGTTAAAATGAATCTTTTCTTATTTGTTAGGCCCCTATTTAATTCTCAATGGGAGGGAAAACAAAAACAATCATTGGAAAATGTTCTCATCCAAAAGATGTAGTGGATGGACTTATCTTGATTACATATGTTATATCAAACAGGCACACTTTTCCAAGATTTTATGCATTCTAAGAAATGGTTGCTCTCATGTTCACACCTGTGAATACCGCTGCTGCAAATGCCACTACTGTTACTCCTACTGGATCATCGTCCACTCTGAGGACGATATCACCTACTCAGTGTCTTCAATGCTGGGTATCAAATGCGCTCCTTAAGGAGTACCGTAAAAACGGTATTATTCTAACTCTTGAGGATTCTTGACATTCCCTCCAAGTGAACAATTCACACCAGTCGTCCGGACAACGACGACCAGTGATCAAGAATCAGTCAGTGCCAACCACCGTCTCTAACTGTTTTGGGTCGTTATCCCCAGAACGCAATCACTATTCGCTCCCTTATTCTGTGGAGGTGAATGAGTAGGTCCCTCAGGGCCTTAATTCAAACAGACAGGATTTCATCCCAAGGGCTCCTATCAACAATTGCCGCCAGACTCGTGCGGATGTGTGCCCTCTACACGATGAGGGTACCGACTCTAGGAATTCGGCTCAGGTTCCTCGAACCCGGGCAGGCAAGACGAATTGCCAAAGGTGATTTCTGGTTAACAGTGAGCAGGTTATCATCTCTGCCATTTTTGTAGAAGTCCACCAACCTAACATGGTGGCATGAAACGAGCGAGCACACACCCATGCTCGTTTTAATTATGTTGTCCAGCTGACTCGTCTGGCGGCATCACACCAATCCCGCTAGAAAATTATGGCGGAGTATTATAGGAAGGAACATACACCTATTTATACGTCATCAGCTAGTCAGCAGGCTCATCTGACTACATATGATGGATCTCGTCAACCATGTTTGGCAAAGTGAAATAATCAGGAACATACACCTGCTAGTACTGATCAAGCCTACCAACAGTCTCGCTTGGTAGCATTCGGAGAAGTCAGTCAGAAAGCTCCGGCGACCAACAAGAGGCAGACTCAACTCTCTGCCCCTACACATTAGTACTGTCCGGATTCACTGATAGGAAAAGGAGGACATGAGCAGGCACATACACCTACTCCAAGCCCAGAATAGATGTATATCCTCGTTCCGACAGCTGAAGTCACCATGCATATTCTATCAATGGTGAAAGAGTAAAAGCAAATCCCTAGAAATATTCTGGATTTTTGCAAGGATATTATAACAGCTTCAGCAACATCTCAGGGAAAGACACACAAATCTTTCCCTAGTAGTGGAGTGACACATCAACAGTTCACTCCGGAGCAGATACACACATCTGTTCCAGTTCAAGAGGGATGTCGGGCATACTCCCCCATATCATATGGACAACCATGTCAGGGACATACACCTGATTTGAGTAGATATCGTCAGCCTAACCTGGACATCTCTCCTGATCAGGCATATACACCTACTTAGAGCAGCCACTTTCATTAACTAGTGGTTTCCATGGCTAGTAAAAAGGCGTCTTAGAAGAAGACCCGCCTAGCATAGTTAAGAGATCAAGATCCAATATGTAACAAGACCTTTCTCGATGCTGGAGTTCATGAATCCCTTAGATAGTTATCTATTAGAATTCAAGATTCTACTCCCTTATTTCCCAATAGTGGGAACATAAATTCCGAAGGTCATCAATAGACACATCCTCATTATAGCTTGCTTCATGACAATTCGGTCGATCTCGATGATTCATCTTCAGATGAGAGCCACAGGAACCCTCTGTGTGGCCAGAAGACCAAGGAGCAAGATATCTCATATTTTGTCGTATCCCACCATGGTGGTCCTCCCCATGATGATGAATTTCGATGCGAAAGTCCTCTCCGTAGTAGTGATGCACATTTCCCAGAAAATGCTCTAGTGGATAATGTAGTGTCGTGAAAGTCCTCTTATCTTGAGGAACTTGCAAATGTGAAACCAGTCAGATCTGATTCTTCATCACTAACAGGTGAAATCCTTTCTCAATAGAAAGACAGCCCAGGGTGTAGGTCATTCTTCGAACAAACCCTAAGTCATGCATCTTCTAGTTTGATCAGTGATTTCTCTACTAATCTTGTTGAATCTGATGAAGAAACAAGTAAGCACTAGCTCTGGTAAAATCAGGTAGAAGAATCTTCATTGAATGATAAAGATGAAATGCTGAAAATGAGAAAACAAATGGATAATGGTGAATTGCCAGTCATGTTTTGGCCTCTGGCTAACTCTCAGTATGACATTCCAGAGATGTTGACGGAAGATGGAATTCATGATATTCATCTCAACAGATGGAAAACTATTTGTCAGTTGAAAAAGAAAGTATTATCTTAGGATGAATATGAAAATCATGTTAAGATAATAGAATTATTACAATGTCAAATTGACTTGGTATCTCTATCATTATCTCGATATCCGAAGGCTGAAAAGCAGTAGAGATCCCTTCAGTGTTCATGCCTAGCTGCACTCAGACGATTGTTCCTGTTAATTGCCAATGCCCCATATGGTATTCATGTCAGAAGATGGGGTGTTAATGGAGCACTATATTTCACTGTTCCCTCTAGTTAACAATGCCCACCGAAAATGGTCTCATGTAATGTTATTTCCCATGGCCAGCCACAAATACCTGGCTTTGTTTGTAATCAAAAGCATTCCCAAGAACAAGCTTCAACTAGTTCCTCTCAAAATCAAGAATACAGAGAACAAGATGTTGAATTACTTCTGTATCAAGCAAAAGAGAATATTGAATAGCACTCTCGTTTGGAGCATGCACATCACCAAGTGATATAAGTGTCAGAAATCATCCAATGGTCTTTTGAACCAGGTGATAAAAGTAGTTTCAGGTTGATGCATCCAGCTAATTTCAGGACTAAGGTCTGCAAGATCAGGATAGCTTTTAAGAAATTCTCAAACATAGCTTGTCCAGAGCCACCCCAACTTGCTAGACTGGGGACTCTTTTAAACCAACCCTCAGAATCAACAAATAGGATTCGAAGAGTTTAGCATAGACAACAGGAACAGCCCCAGTCCACCGGACTGGGAACTTTTTCAAATGATCATCCCATCCATAGAAAAAGTAAATCTTCTCTCGATTGGGGAAGAAGCCACAGGAGGAACGAAGAGCCAAATTATCAGGATATTCCCTCCAAATTACAGTTCGTCAAGAAGTTCCTGAGGGATCGAATCAAAAAAGGAAATGTCTCATCAAAGAAAAGGAAGAATACAATATCACAGAAATGCTGATAGAAGGGATGTGATGCGTTATGTATCAATCAATGTCATCAATGTTGTTGTTGATGATCCACCAGATGAGGCTCACTCAGGGAATTCAGATGAAGAGGTTCCTGCTCAAGAAGATGTACGCACAGACACTAATAAAGAAGGTGTGCGTACACAAAATCAAAGTATTACTTAGAACCTAGGTAATCCTTCAAGTAACCCACTTCCCCCTCTCTAAAAAGGATCCAGCAATGGGAGGGGAATGAATCAGGTCATATATCTTTCCTCTGGAGAAGGCCAATCGCTCTCACTAGAGAAAAGGTTTACCCAACGGGAGGAAGAAATGAAAGAATTGAGGAGGTTGAATGCAGAACTATTTCAGGGTAGTCTTCTTTCTAAGCATACAGGAGTTAGTCATCCAAGGTAATTTGTTGTATCTACTGATATGGATTACGAATACCCTCATCTATTAGTACACCATCATAGGTCTAATCCTACGGGTCAAGTGCAACAACAGTTGACAATGCTACCATCAGTTGCAGCACCAGTCACTACATATGTCCAAGCTACAGTCATTGCACCTACCCAATTCCATGTACATCCATATGTTTCTCAAAAGTTAATAACTACCATCGAGTCCTTAACATCTCGGTTAGAGACTATGAAAGGGAAGCGTGTGCAGGTTCAACCAGAAAAGAGTGCTTACCCTGAATGGGTAGATTCAGTCTCTCCCCCATCATGTTTTGGACACCTTATATTCCCTATTTTCAATGGAACATGAGATCCTGAAGAGCATTTGACGCATTACGTGTCTTGTTGCGATTCTATGATGGGTACTCCAGAGCATCAAGAAGTAGTGAAACTCAGATTCTTCATGCGAACCTTGCAAGGACCAGCTTTTGTCTGGTACACAAGCTTTCAATTCTGGTCAATTACTGGATGGGAGGATCTTCGCCAATGAATCCTTCTCCAATTCATCTCAACATTTCCAAAGACAACAGTTTTCGATCTTATAGACTGTAATCAAAGGGAGAATGAAATAGTCTCTAATTTCATTGGTTGTTGGAAGGGATTATCATATTCCCTAAGCTTAGAACTCCCTCAAGAAGAACTGTTGCCAATCTGTGTGGGAAATCTGCGTGACGAATTACACACGTCGTTGATCCCTATGTAATACACAGGAGGGCTTCAATACCTTACTTAAATCACTCAATAAATTGAAGATTTTCTTATACATGCAATGGCTAAATCTCGTGTAATTCCGTAAAATCCAGGAAGAAGAATGGGTAAAGAAGAGACTTCTACAGTTATGCTTAAACAAGCACCTGTACCTGCTTCTACCTCAAAACCTTCATCTTCTCGAAGGGCTCCACCTCCTGAGCATAAAAAAAGTCTGTTTTGTCAAGAATATCAAAAAGATCAAAGACGGAAATAGTTTGATGAGTGGAGGAGAACATTTTATTCTTTCCGAAATGAACAATTTCCTGGTTACTTCATTTCGGCCCTAGAGAATAATCTGGTTCAATTGCTAAGGCCCAAGAGGCCAAACAATGAAGGAGATGAAGTCCGTCCCAATTATTTCCCTTTTCCTAAAATGTTGGGGCATCCCATCCAGGAGTGTTTTTTCTTTAAGGACCTCCTGTAAAAGATGGTCAACTCGGGACAAGTCAAAATGAATGTTTATTTAGGTCAGGTAGCATGTGTTACTGCTACAGTTCCAGAGGAAGAAGGCGAATGGCAAGAAGTCAAAAGCAAAACTCCCCAGAAATATGATGATTGGATGGTCAGAAAGATGATCAAACAAACTCATGATATTTTAAAAACACAATTGAAGAACCCAATTTTTCCTTCTACAATAAATGCCACAGAAAAACCCTCTTCAGAGAAAAATCCTCAAAAGGGCGGCATAATTACAAGAAAGAGGAAAAATCAGAATAAGATGGGTATGTGTCAAAGCCTATGATGTCTTTGACTCTGGAAGATTTCATGCTATCTATTTCGAAACAACGGGCATCGCCCCACCAAATTACACAACCAAAATAGGTTAATCAGGCAGAGTCTTAATCAAATGAAGAGTTGATCTTCTGTTCTGTTAATATGATTCAATTAACAGATCCATATGCTAGTCGTAGTTTTGATTTTGATGAGCCTGAATTCCCTGTATCAAATAGAGGAATCAGAGGAAGTTACAGAGGCTCAAGATATAGGGGAAGTCGTGGATCTTTCAGTGGCCACTATTACAATTATACTCCTACTAGAACTGTGTATGCGGCAGAAACTCAATGTAGATCCCTTTAGTGAGCTCAACAAGAACAAGCAAGTTCTTCCACCAATAGAAATCTCTATCCTAGCACAATTATTCTGGAATATCAGTGGAAGGTTCCACTTTCTTCTTCTCAGCAAGTAAATAGACCTAATCAGTCTAATCTTCCAAAACCAGGAATATTGCCAAATCCAATCCCGATACAAGATGCATCAACTTCCAAAGCATCAAATTCCAAGGTACTTGCTAAACCACATGTTCCTGTTGGGAAATGCAGACCTCTGGATCAAAAGTATGATGTATTGAAACACCTGGCCCAAGTATCGTCCATGTTATAAATTATGGATTCTTTGAATCTGTCAAAGGATCTTCAAGAGGAACTAATCGAGGCATTGTCATGTCATCAAGTGCTTGAAACTAAAATTGCTGTAGTAGAAGTCTATCACATAGAGAATAATACTGCAGAATGCTATGCTGTGATATATTTCACTTATGAAGATGAAGATGATGTCATTCATGGACATATTAGACCTTTGTATTTATCTGTAAAGGTCAATGCCGTAGACTTCGTAATAGCTTTCATTGATAATGGTTCAATAGTCATCCTCACTCCCATTCGTACACTTCGGCGATTGGGTCTCACTGAATTTGATTTATCTCCTTCTACCATGATGTTACAAGGATATTATAAGAGTGAAAAAGAACCAATGGGCGAAGTTACACTCAGAACTTAGTGTGGAGATCTTGTATCCAATTCAGATTTCATGGTTGTTGATGAAGACTCGTCCTTCAACATCTTGCTTAGAGACCCTGGCTACATCAACATGCGGCCATCCCTTCATTATACCATCAATTTCTCAAGTATTGATTTTATGGTCATGTTGGGACATTTTATGGTGATAAGGCCCCATTCAAGACATGTTAGTGTCAATACATTGATGCGGAATACTATCAGATGAAGGGAAAGGATAAATCCACAAATAGGGAGATTACCAAAGTTAATGCTCCATATGGTTTGGAGAAGATTACAGTATATCTATTTGCGCATGTGAGTACAAATTATGTGTTGCCTATCAGTCAAATTGATAGGATAGACCCAAATCGAAATACTCTTATGGAATGATCCATAATGTCAATTACGGAAATCGAGCCAGACAATATGGGAGAAATTGGTAACCCACCAAGTAGTGATGAAAGATCAAATGAGGATGTCTTCATTTCATCTGCTGAAATCCAACAAGTCTATACTTCACCAATCAGGCCATAAGATGTTATAGAAACATTGGAGGTGAACAATGATGTCGACTCTCAATCCATCATCTCCTCTTTATTTCCCAAGGAAGTACCTTCATCATCAATTGGGTCAGAAATGGAAGCTTCTTCTTCAAGATGTTCAAATTTTAACATCTCTTCTGATCATGAAAATTCTGCATTATCATCTACTATGCAAGTAGAAATGGAAGAAATAACACATGATGATGAAGAAGAGGAAGATCTCAGAGATGCAGCTCCAACATTTAAAGAAGGTGTCTCTACCACCGTGGATGAACTCAGAGAAATAAATCGGGGTACAAAAGATGATCCACGCCCCACATTAAGCAGTGCACCCATGACTCTTGAAAACAAAGAGATGTATATTTATTTTTTAAAGAAAAGTCGAGACATATTTTATTGGAACTATATAGAGATGCCCGGGCTTGATCCTGATGTTGCTACCCATCATTGGGGTTTAACAGAAGAGCATTGAGGATTTAAGCAACCCGCGAGAAGAACACACCCAACTTATGCTTCCAAAATTGAAGCTGAAGTGGATAAACTTATCAAACCAAACTTCATCATAGAAGTTCAATATCCCTAGTGGTTGGCTAATATTTTCCTTGTAATGAAGAAGTACTAACAAATTAGGGTTTGCATCGATTTCAGAGATCTTAATTGGAATTGTCCTAAGGAGGATTTCCCAGTTCCGATTACAGAACTTTTAATTGATGAAACAGCTAGCTATGAATCACTTTCCATCATGGATGGATATTCAGGATATAATCAAATCCGAATGGCCCCAGAAGACGATCAATCTACGGCCTTCAGAGCCCATCAGGGTGTGTTTTACTATCGGGTAATTCCCTTTGGCTTAAAGAATGTAGGTGAAACATATCATCGTGCCATGCATCGTATCTTCAAAATCTTTTTAGGGAAGTTTGTTGAATTCTATGTGGATGATTTAGAGGTTAAATCCAAACAACGTTCTAATCACTTGGCTGATTTGGAAGTCATATTCCACAGGCTTTGAAAACATAATTTTAAGATGAACCCCTTAAAATGTGCTTTTGGGGTAACCTCAGAAATATTTCTCGGCTTTATTGTATGCCATCGTGCTATTTATGTCGATCTTGAGAAGACAATGTCAATCCTTGGTATGTAACCTCCTCGAAATTTGAATTATTAAGAGGAATTCAAGGACACATAGCCTATATTTGTTGTTTCATCGCCAATTTGGTAGGAAAAAGTTTACCCTTCACCAAATTAATGAAGAAGGGAGTCACATACCAGTGGACTGAAGAATATCAGGAATCATTCAATATTCTCAAGAAATAGCTATTGAGTCCACTGATACTTATGCCACCTATTGTAGGATGACCACTTATTCTCTATGTCACAGCTTTAGAGCGATCATTCTGTGCCTTTCTTGCTCAGAAGAATGATGCTGGGAATGAAAACATCCTCTACTACCTTAGTCGGACTATGATTGAAGTAGAAACACCATATTAAAGTATTGAGAAGTGATACCTTGCATTAATCTTTGTATTTCAGAATTTGAGACACTACCTGCAACATCATGAGGTCCAATTGGTATCTCTCAATAACCCGCTCAAATTCATCCTTAGTCGTCCAATGCTTACAGGACATCTGGCAAGGTGGGCAGTTATTTTGTAGCAATTAGACATTCAGTATGTGTCTCAAAAGGCAATAAAGGGCCAAGATCTGGCTGATTTCCTTGCTGAACATCCTTCATTAGAAGATACATCTTCAGATATTTAACTCCCTGATGAGGAAGTCTTCTCTGTTCAAGAAAATCCTCGGTCATGGGAAATGTATTTTGATGGTGTATCCAAAAGTCCAACAGGGAGGAAAATGGAAAATACTAAATTGAACAATGATGGATTAGGAATTGTGATTATTTCTCCACAAAAGGAATTGTTACCTTATTCCTTCTTGTTAAGGGAAGGTGGTACCAATAATGAAGTAGAATACCAAGCTCTCATCGTAGTCTTGGAATTGGCGCAAGCACAAGTGAATCAATTAAAGGTGAAAGGTGATTCAGACCTGGTAATAAAACAAGTCAAAGGGGACTATGCCATCAGAAAAGAAGAACTAATAACTTTGTATGATTACATCGGAGAGTTAACGGTGGAATTCCCTTTGGAACTGACATTTTCTTACATACCAAGATCACAAAATGGTCAATCTGATGCACTGGCTAATATAGGGACAGCTCTGGCAGATCCAAATCGGGATGACACAACCATCAGTATTTCCCACTGTCGTGCAATTTCACCTTATGTTCGAATCAAAATAGAGTAAATTAATGAAATTAGTCCAATTTTTGAACCGTATGGTCATACTACAGGATGGATGTCTCCTATCAGTGAATACCTTCAAAATGGAACACTTCCACTTGATAGAACCGAGAATGAAAAAATCCGACGACGTGTGGTCAATTTTACTCTTTATGATAGCCCGGATTACCTAGAAAAAATTCACTACAAAAGTGGTTTTGATGGAGTTGTCTTCAAGTGCATTGATGGTGAAGAGACAATGGCTATCATTAAAGAAGTTCATGCAGGAGTCTGTGGTGCCCACCAGTTTGGACATAGATTGTCTGATCAGATTCGAAGGCTTGGATACTTTTGGCCTTCAATGATACAAGATTGGGTTGATTTCACAAAGAAGTGTCATTCATGCCATGTTCAAGATAATTTCATTCACCAACCTCCAGAGTTGGTTCATACTGCTAAATACTCGTGGCCATTTTCCACATGGGAAATGGATGTGGTGGGACCTTACCCTTCAGCTACGGACAAAAAATTTAAGTATATTCATACTTCTACTGATTTATTTTCCAAATGGGAAGAGGAAATATCTCTTAAGGAAGTCAGTTCTAAATTCGTTGTTAGCTTCATCAAGTCTAACATCATTACTAGATTTGGTGTCCCTCATACCATATTTATGGACAATGGCACCAACTTATGTTCATCCAAGGTGGAGAAGTTGTACCAAGAATACAAAATCAAATCCAATCATTCATATATAGTAGCCAATGGCTAGATATAAGCCTTTAACAAGACTCTTTCAAATATAGTGCAAAAGATGGTGGATAAAGATAAGAAATCATGGCCTGAAAAACTCTTTCATGCTTTATGGGCTTCTCGGACTACCACCCGCACTGCAACGTGGTAAACTCCATATTCACTAGTATATGGAATGGAAGCCATCATGATAATTGAATTTCAAATACCCTCGCTCATAGTACCAATTTGGGATTAGTCATCTACAGATGAGAAATCTCAAAAGAGATTGAATGAATTGGAATAGTTAGATGAAAAAAGATTGTGCACTTTGCACCACTTGGAAGTCTATCAGAATTGAATAACACGAGATCTTAACTAAAAAAGTTCTTCTTCGTTCATTCACTCATGGAGATTTGGTATTAGTTCTCAGAACTCCAATGATACCAGGAAAGAAACCTCCCAAGCTTGAGCCAAAATGGGATGGTCCTTACTCAATACATAAGGTCTACTCCAATGGAGATTATTCATTAATCCAGAAGGATGGAAAACTCATCACTACTCCAACCAATGCCATATTTCTAAAGATGTATTTTTTATAAACAAAAAATATATCATCACTAGTCCGGTATGACCTTAAACTGCACCACCGTTTCTAGCTCATTATTATAGGACGATTCTACATCCTTTCTCTTGTTTGGTTGAGTTGTAATCTTTACTGCACTATCTATTGTACTCCTTTACTATTCTCTATTCGATCTACTGCTCACTCTTCGGTACCTCATTTGTTTCTCCCTCGAGCCTTTGTGGTATCCTACAGTGTATTTTTATACTCTCCTCTGCTCGGGCTTTGACCACACTTGGTGTGCCCTTGTAGACGATAGATAGATTACTCGTGACTATATAGTAGTTTAAGAGATTGGGAGCTTAGACCATCTGTGGTGGTCGTTGTCGGTTTCCAGGTGTGGGACTCTCCCAGTTGTTTTACTTTTGTTTACCTGTTGTCGGGTTGTGTAACTTTTCTGGTTGGGTGCGTGTTTTTCGCTTTTCGTTTCAGTTTACCTTCAGCACTCACTTTGTACTATTTAAAGGTTGATGCACCTTTGTGGTTTGTTTATAGAACTTGGTACTTTAATTTTCCTTTTACTTTGCATTTATACATTGAGTGGGTTGCACGTGTGTGTACAGGTACTTAGGCAAAGGCCTCCATGAGTTGTTTAGCCTTCGACGCTTGTCGCCAACCCCTAGCCTATGGAGGCAGGCTTGGGGTAGTTGCGTCTTGAGCTCGGGTAGGGTCAGGTCGTGACATAAAATGATTAAATTTAAGAAAATACATGTATTAAAAATATTAAAAAATATATATATAAAAATAAAGATTAAAAACTAATAAAATTTAAAAAATAGTAAATATTTTATTAATTAAATAATTATTAATAACTCAAATATTAATATATATATTTATATACATTGTAAATGTAAATAAAAGATATATATTAAATATAGATATATAAAATGATTTAATTTATGAAAATAGAAAATAAAAAATAAAAATATGTAAATTTAAAAAGTATTAAACAATTTGTTAATTAAGTAACTAATTATAAAAATGTATAAATTTAATATATATATATATATATTAAATATTAAATCATATTATATATTAAATATATATATATATATATATATTAAAATATAAATTATAATAATTATAGAAAAAAATAAAAAATAATAAAAAAACATTATTATTAAAAAAATTATTAATTATTCAACTATAAAAAAAATTATAAAAAATAATATATATATATATATATATATATTAATTAATAATAATAATAAATAATTTATATTAAAGATAAATTTAGATATTGAAAAAAATATAATAATTAAATACTTATTAATGTCGTATTCATTTTAATGGTTTATATATATATATTTATCCACTTATATAATTAAATTTTTTATTAAAAAAACATACATATATTTATTTATATATATATATATGTTATTCCCTAAAATATTTTTAATATAATAAAAAATATTTATGGTAACATTAAATAAGTAATATATTAAGTGAAAATTGTTTATAATTAAAAAGTAATATTAATTAAAAATATTCACTAATTGTATTTAGTAATGTACATTTAATTGAATGTCATTTGATTGTTCAATTTAACCTACATGAAACCTTTGTAACATTTATTACACATATTCTTATATATAATTAATGAATTTTTATATACAGTGAAAACATCACTAATATTTTTATAATTTATTTAGTTTTTAATATTCATTTTAGAATTATATTTATTACCATAATATATTTAAGTTATATTGTGTTTCTAATCGGAAAATTTTATTATTTTTATATATATATTATATATTTTTTTCTATTACATTTGACTATCATTTTTTAATTTTTTGCTAACACATCTGGACATGTGGTCGAGATCGATCTCTAATGCAGCCTCTCTACCTCTTATGAGTGATGATATGAAAGAGGGCTATGTATGGTTCTACTACTATGCATAGAAAGATGTGGATGAATTTTGATCATGCATCTACTAACAATGTTTCTAGAGATATGATTCCATAAAGGATTTTTCCTTTGAGTGAGGACCCTCCGACTTCAAGCCATGATATATAGTTACTTGCTACAGGTCCCTCAGATTTTGTGGGAGGTTCTTCATAAGGTCATTTAGATCACTATGTGACTTCCATGAGTAGTCATCATGTCACCTTATTTTAGATAGTTTATTGTGATTATAAGAATATTTTAGGAAGTTTGGATCATTTCCTACCAACCAAGGATAAGATAAAAATTAAGGAAAGTACTCATAACGATTTTGAATATCTTTCCTTTACTAGTAGTGAGGAAAATGTACAAAAAATTGATGACATTCTTAAAGATGATGAAATGAGGGAAGATGTTGATACTCAGCTTTCAGAAGATGGAAGTGGGTCGTGGATGTATGTTTAAACTTGTTAGAGGGGAATCACCGTAAAGAAAGTGTTGGACGCTCTTTAAGTCATAGAATGCACACTCATTTATAGGTTTCTAGATATGTTTTTATTCTGTTCTTGTGGATGTGAACCCTTTTATTGACGTTTATTCATCAAATATTTGTGAATTGTCTTTTCTATCAATAAATGGGTCATTGAGACTCAACTTGTTTAAAAAAATATTTATATTTATAATTAAATAATTATAAATATATATAAAAATGTATATTTATTATATTTATAAAATTATATATATAGAAATATAAATAAATAAATATATTTTTTAAATGTATTAATATAATTAAATAAAATTTATTAGATTTTTTTAAAATTTTCCAAATTATATCATACATATTTAAATAATTTATATATTTAATATATTTATATTATATTTATATTTTTTTATTAAAAACATATATATTTATATAAAGGTATATAATGATTGAAAAATAATTATACATATATTTATATATAAATTTATAAATATTTTTTTTAAAAATATAATTATTTATAAATTTAATAACAAATCATTATTGAAAATCCAAATTTATCGAGGATAATGTTTAACACTGGTAAACAAGTCTTTTATCAGAACCTATTATTCATTGATAAAGAAGTATTTTATCAGTGCTTATTAAATTAGAAAAGATAAATCCCATCATTATTTGCACTTTTTTGGTAGTGCTCTGAAAACGCTCCCTAATAATTCTAAATGAACCCTAACTGAACCTATTTTAGTCATTCCTCTCAATCTCTCTTGTAATTCCAATGCATTCCTCACTATCTCTCAAACTAATCTCTAAGGAATCGTGCCTTTAATCAATGATATGTTATTTTTTCTCTTCCACTATCATTTCAATCTTTCTTAGGTTCCTCGGTGTGTGTTAGTGTGTTGTTTTCAAGGATCAGTGCTATAATGGGTTTCGTGGTCTCCTTTCCCTTAATTTTATCCTACATCTATATTATTTTTTATCTCCTATCACTGCCTTTTTTTAGTTCAAACACTAGTTGGGTTCACGTTTGAAATTTCCAATGTCTCAATCCATAGGGTGTCCTGGTGATATATATTTATATGTTTGATTATTAGTTATTATTACATATTTTTTATCAGTATTTATTATATTTTTATATTTAGGGATTCTATAATTTGGTTACATTTTAATGGGATGGTTATGTGCGTATAAATTTTGTTCTATTTATTGATTTGGGGCATTTCTGGGGGTTTTCAATTGGAAATATAATGAATGAATTGTGGTATAATTCAAGTTGCATTTTTTTGGTATATAATGGAAATATAGTCATGTGTTGTGTATTTGGGATTTTAGATTGGTTGGATATGGTGGTATTTGATCAATATTGATTTGAATGTCACAAGTTTAGTATGTGCTTTAGTGTATGGATATCTGAATTAGTGGTTTTCTAAAATCCTAGAAAATTTTCAAGGAATTTATCAGGGATGATAATTTATATGATGGGGAGTATACAATATTTATTACATGTTTTAATTTATTATTAATTAATTAGGCTCTTATTTGGGGAATTTCTATGGCTATTATACAGCTTAATGGTATTTTTAATCATAAATTGTAGTACATTTTTTGATTTGGTTTCTTTTGATATGGTATTTCAGTTCCATGTTTTTAGGGGATTTTGATGATCATTTAGAATTTTAAAATATCCTTATTTATATTAGAAGATTGTATCAACACACTATGTGATTATCAGGTTGTTACTATAACATGTTTCCTGTCTATTTTCCATGTATTTGTTCAAACTCTTATTATATTTATAAAATATTTACAAACAGTTTCCAATTATATTTTTTTGTAAAGGATTAAATTTAAGAAATGGTTCCAAAAGATTATATGTAGAGTTAATAACTCTATCTTAATTATTTTTGGTGAACCTTACTTTAAGAATTCAAAATTAGTGATACCCTACACACCAATATCATAATATTAGACACTATATTATTCAATTCATTTCTATTTAACCTATTAGATCTTTTCAAAAAAAACCTCGTACGTTTAATGAATGGAACACATTATCTTGACTTATACATGGGTAGAAATGGAAACCTTGGAATGTTTCCAAGTCATTATATTTTATATAAAACATGTATCCAAGGTCGTCCAAATGAATTGTCCCCATGAATAATGCTCATATAACATGAATATAATTCTTTTAACCTCTTCCAAATTTTTATATTATTATCACTTATTCCCAATTTAACTTGAATAATATAACATTCAACAAACCACACATAACATATGGGAAATAGTGTTTCAATAGTGCATTGGACGCTGAGTTTAATAGGAGAGAACAATTGTTTTAATATGAAAACCCAAAATTATTTAACATATATACCCAAAAAACATACAATAAAACTGTAACAATTTTATGAGAACAAATATGTGGAAATTTTTATAAAATCCTTATTATAAAATGGTTTCTCTTATAATATTCATTATTTTTTCCTCATTTCGATCATTAATTATTTTTCAAACGATTTTGTACAATTTTATTCATTTACTACTCACATTTACAATCTATAACCTGGATAGTAAAATGAAATATTGTTATATCTTGTCTTGATTATAGGACTTTTTCTGCATGATGAGTTAATTGGTGAACATTAAATTTAAATGATCCAAAAATATTTATAATGAAACTCTATTATAAAATTATTATTTTTTGGAAGTTATGCTTTTCTATTTCATCCCAAGTAGTTCCATAAGAATTACCATGTTTAAAACCATGCTATTTTTATGCAAACCATGATAATGAAATTGAATGAAACTCCATAATACCATATATAGTGTTTACATGGTGCTTCTTGAGAATCAATTCAGAAACACCTTAGATGTTTAATTTAGAAGGGACCAGCTTATTTGATATCATTAGTGTTTTCCTCCAAGTATTTTTTTGTCAAACCCTAAAAAACACCATGGTGGGAATACAACATCACTATATAAATTTTGACATACTTTTGGATAATTGAAACCATAAGACCACCGGAGAATTTCAATTATGTTTTATGTAAAAATGGTCTCAGTTCATATATCAGAATATGAGATAGATAAGGATATTCATGATCTTCTATTGATATTCTCTACTTCCACTTAATTTTAATTAGTAATACCCTACATCTCTAGATGTATTTTCATTTATATAGATAGTTTGGAAAAGTTAACCTTTTTTCATTCCTAATATTTTCTTTTTGGTTAATATTTTATTCTTTGAAATAAATTCCAACTAAATAGTCATTCGAAGTTTTATTTATATAATAACCATTACCTATCTCTAAAAAATGGGTAAATCATTCACCAACTATTATTATATTCCCGAAATACTAGCCATCAGTTGTTGGGGACCAGGAAGAACTCATTAGGAATTACTAAATATGAGTCAAGTGTCATAAGGGTTTTCAAGTCATGGAAAATATATAGAGTCATTTTATAATTTTATAATTATTATTAATATCAGGGAATCATATTAATAATAATTTAATGTTATGGAAAAATATATAGATGTTAGAAATATGAGTAAAAAATAAAATATTGAAAAAATAATGGTTTAACAGGTGAAGGAATTTGAAATTAATGTATGATATATTAGTATACCATTGATAGACTATTTTAATACAGACCGTTATTTATTCTAGTAACCAATCTATTAAATATAAAAGAAATAATCACTTTTACAAAACTTTTTCTATCACAATATCAATCACAACCAACATGTCAAACACCATAATTCCGAAGAAAATATTTTCAACCACAACATTTTATATATTGTTTATTCATTAATCAAAAACTGACCTCCCTAAAGATCATTAATTTTTTTTATAAAAAATCCATTAAAATTATTTGAAAATAAATGGAATTATAATATATTTGGTTATAAAAACAATTATTTCAAATCCCTATAATTATAATGTAATGTGTATCAGAATATTGTAAATGTGAATAAATGAGATGGGAATAAATGTTGCTCAAAGTGGAAAACTATCATTAGTATGATTCCATAATTAAATGAAAGATGGATTGAGTTTATACTGATACATTTCAATTATTATATTTTCTCTATGAATTCACATCCTCACAACATTTTCTAGATATTAAAATTTATCATACATGACATTTTTTCACTAACAAGTGATAGTCCCCTAAACATTCTCACTCTTTTAAAGATCCACACATACTATCAATGAAACACCACCTATACCACCACATATAAAGTGAAGAAATTAATAAACACCAAATACTATCCCTTTTTGGACTATAACATTGAAAATTTACATTAACCATTAGAGAATTACAACCATTATGTCATGGGAAGCTATGTAAAATAGAAATTAAGTCCACATGCCAAAGGCATTTAACTTTTTATGGAGTAATTGAAGGCCTATTTTTAATTTTGAAACTAAAATATTCATCTCACCATGAGTGTCTATATGAACATATAACTTACCATTCTCACTGTAACAATATCTAATGATCCCTTTATTGGGATTAGAATGATTTTTCATCATTTTTAGATTTAGGGAAAAAATAAATATATTTTGTATGGTTCTTCACCAACTCCCGTCCCAAGAACATTTATATTTAATGATTCAAATTTCATCCTCATTAAAATCATTTAGAAAATATTTATTATGTCATTTCACTTATTTAAACACATACCTCAACTCTTTTTTAAATTCACCTATGTTACCTGAACTAATTTAAGTAGTATTCATCCCATAAAGTGTACTAGTAATTATATTGGATTAATTCAGAGGATAAAACCAATCACTAGTTAAGTAATTATTTTATTAATTTCAATTATCCATTTCTTTCAATTAGTATCAAAATTATTGGAAACAATTAAAATTTTCATTCTCTATATTATAATTAACTCCAAATTTTTCTATTGATTATGAATATATTATTTTTATTTATTTATTATTTTGATAATTTGAATATCTAATGAATATGATTGGATGGATATGAATAGAAAATGGATGCATGCTTGTCATATGACCAAATGGAAAAGGATAGTGTTAACGAGTTCATGATGTTTTCAATAGATCATGATATGAACCTTTTTAAGTACATTATTCTGTAATCATTATTTCTATTCAAGAAAAAATTGTCTAGAAGAGTTGAAATGATATTTTATTAATTATAGAATATATCAGAGCTATAAATGTTGGAATAAATATGGGAAACAATTAACATATTTGTATGATATTTAATTTTAGGGATCATTTATTATGAATAACAATGTAAATGTTGATTGATATTGTATATATGAAATGAAAATAGAAATTTAATATTACATTTGTGATTATCCAAATTTGTTTAAAATTATAAATAGCTAGGATAAGAGACCATTTTATATAGCTTGTACTAAGTGCACAAATTTTTTATCATTATTGAAGTTATAAAATTTGAAAGCACATATTTTATGGGGAGACCGAAAAAAAAACTTTCTATCTTAAATGATATGCTACCAAAAAAATTAAACAGCTTTTTCAAACATATGATGTTAAACGAATACTAAATTAAATGGTCATGATGTTCAAAAAATTCATAATTTTCCAATGATTGGATATTGTTTTGAAAGGACCTTGATTAAGTTATAAAATGAAAAAAATGGTTCATATTGATACATTCAATATGATTCATGTTGTTCAAAATTTTTATTATATTAACAAATTGGAAATGTTTATTGGTTATAAATTTTCTTGATGTCATTCATTAAGAAAAAAAATTTATGTGATAGTGTTATTTACATGTTAATAAATATTTTAAAAAAATAGAGAGAATCATGGTTATGATAAACATGATTGGCCTGGGGATATGGGGAGAGTTTCTATCAGTGAATGGTGAAGGGCGGACTTATCTTCCTATAGAAGCTTATACACTATCCAAACAAGAAAAGATACAATTAATCATTTTCCATAATTATGTGACAGTTCCTATGGGTTATTTATAAAATTTAAATAATTTCATGTTAATGAAATCATTGATGATACATGTATAAAAATTTCATCAATGACATGTTTTAATAAAATATTTGATCCCCTTCACATTACATTTCATTCGACATAAAAATGTATGAGTTTTATTTACTAGAATATGCTTGTTTTTCAAATCCATATACAGTAAAGTTATAAACATTGTTATTTTTCCAATCATGAGTAATGATGTTTCAGTCATATTATGTTAATTAGATATGTCCTTCCCACCATTATTCTACGATATAAACGTTTACATGATGGTTTTCTTTGTTTGAAAATTTTATTTATGTGGCTTTGTCTATTATAGACAGATACACCTCATTGAGTGGTAGTGAATTTTTTTTAAATGAAATATCAATATTTGAAATTGTAAAGAAGTTTTTATTGAATGAAAATATATTATTGATGATGCTATTAAATTATTTTATGATTACTTATCAGATTATGATATCATTGGTCTCCCAAGTCACATTATAATTGAAACCATGTGGATGAAGGGATTTTTGGAAGATATGATATTACAATGACTATACAAGAGTGGGGGAATGTTCACTATTACATTTTATATAATAGTTAATATGTTGATCTATATGTTGAGTCCCGAAAATTTATTATTATATATTTTAATCTATCAAGGGATGAATGATTGATATCAAATACATATAACCAACAATTTATAGGATATTTGCAAGATCATTTCTATAAAGAGTTATCTGGAAATATGAAGTCTGTTTTCAAATGATATTGATGGCTATCCCATGGCATATATGAATATTTAATATATTACACTTGTCATTTAGTCAATGGATATATGTTCCCTACCAAAAATATTATGGCTATATTATGATGAAACACTATATAGTTACAGTTGTTTTGAAAGCGATGCGCATATCTGGTTCCAAGGATAGAAATATGGTTTATGAAAATATGTTATATTTGGGAATTAATAAATAGATATACAAGTTTTAATATATAACATTTCATGTTATAATTTATCATTTGTAATTTTTTCAAAATTAGAGTGTAGTAAAAGTCATTGAAATAGATTTTTAAAGGTGAATTTCAATGTAAGAGGGGGAAAGGATGATACTTTTGTTGTAAAATCATAATATGTTCATGTATTTGATATATCTGATCTCTAAAACAAGAGTTATATAATTGTCTTTCTACTAACAATGAAAACTCCAGGGTTGCATAAAAATTCACTTGAGGATGACTCTTGCATTACGATATCACAGTCAATACATGGTGGCCCTGATGTATTCATTATATTTTATGTTATAGAAGACCATGAGAGACGATTAAATACTTGGTAGTGGATAAAACCAAAAAAATATTTTATATAATAAAATTGAGTTCAATTATAATGTTAATTTTTTTTAATATACTATTCATTTCCACATAATATTTTTTTTACTACTGTAATAACATAATCTAAATTAAATTATCCACAACTCATACAGATAATGTATTCTTCACACGACGATGATACCAATATCTTCGAATGTCACAACCCATCCCTCGTGGCCTGTTCCGTGACAACCACAAACATGCGTTCCATAGGCTAGGGGCGGGCGACTAGCACTGAAGGCATATTCACTGAAACTGGGAAGGCATTGTTTTTATAACATATAACTCCCGCAACTAAGCACACAACATGATACAAACATAAGTAAACTGAATAGTAAAAAAGACTGAAGAAAGTAAGAGGGGCCAGAATACAAGCCCAATAGTAACGGTACAAGTACAACTCAAATACAATACAACTGAAGAAAAATAAAGTCAGCTACTGGCACGTCCTCCAAGGTTACTACCTGAATTGTAGGTAATGATTGCCTCCTCAGCACTCCACGTCTGTTCGACTCCTTTGGGTACCTACACGTTGTTTGGTCCACCTTCGTGAATAGTCTAGTTCTGGTACCCCCAGCCTTGATCAGCATTGTCTGTCATCTGCACTAAACACAACAAGGTGTGGGCATAGCCTATGCATTGGTGAGTATAACGATACTCATTACGGACACCGAGACCCTCAAGGTCTCACAAAATCCACAAAGGATAAACCCAAAGGCATGAAATCAACTGAAAACACTACTTAGGTATATTCCTATACATATAACTATGACATCTAGTAAACCCATCACAATCACGAGGAAACACAATGTCCAACTAAAAATCCAAAATCTCAAATGTTCCACAAAATAAGGAATAGAAAAAAGGTTAGTACAACATAGGTACACCACCTAGAAGAATACCACCAAGGTGTTACCACAAAGGAAAATACCACACATGTACAGACTCATCTCACACCAGGTATAATGTTGGTACAATAGTAGAGATTATTAGATGTAACTACTAAGTCATCTTACATTATTAAGAGGTCAACCCAAGAAGGATCCTAAATCATCATCAGACCCATAGAGAATCGATGTAAATTGTCAGACCCACACAGGATCCTAGTACCTCATCAGACCCACACAGGATCCTAGTACATCGTGAGACCCACACATGATCCTAATACCTCGTCAAACCCCCACAGGGTCCTAATACATCGCCAGACCCACACAAGACCCTATTACATCGTCAGTATTTCGTCAATACGTCTTCAGACCCACACAAGATCCTAGTACATCCTCAGTACATCGTCAGACCCACACAGGATCCTAGTACATTGTCAGCACATCGTCAGATCCAGACAGGATCCTAGTACATCATCAGTAAATCGTCAGACAAACACAGGACCCTAGTACTTCATCACAGCCTGCTATAGGTTTCCCACACTATGCTCTCTTATCTCCAAGAGAGTCTTCTACTCATGCTATTTGTCTATACTCCAACTGCCACGGTGGCCCATAAAGAAGTATCCCAAAGGACCTCCATGTAATATGGGTCACAAAGAAACAGACAGTTTGTCAATCGGACGACTAGTCTATATGTTATTGGTATTTTAATCCTACAGGTCTTGTTGGATTCGTGTTCGATCCAACCCGGTCGTACTTCAAATGACATCGGATAACCAAACGGGTCACTCTATTATGATTCAAATGGAAAAACACACTAAATGAATTACCGATTTTCCCAAAATGGATAACCAGAGAAATATTTTCATTTCACTACAACACGCTTGAACCGGGCCTCGTGGTTCCTGCGCCTCAACCTTGACTTAAATATCCAAAATTTGTCTTGAATGACCGTCTTAATTTCAGGGTGCTTCATCACAAATGGTTCATCACTCCAATACTGTATTAGAGAGATATGTCGGTTACAAGATACCATATTAATAAAAATTATATTATAATTGGCTGTTTCATGGCCCCCAGGCATGAACCCGAATTTAGTATCAAACATTAGACTTGAATCGAACGTATTAATGATAGGATCACGTCACCACTAATGACAAGACAATCGGACGTTGCACGGAGGAGTTTCGGTGGGTCTAAGATTTAATAATATTATTAAATCGATCAATTCATGAGTATTTCAGGTACCTGATCCAAAAACCCGAAAAGGACATCCAATATTTGACTCATAATTTCTGTCTCAAAGTCAGGGTCGTACTGCCACTGATGGTTCATGAAACTAATGTCGCACGGATAAGTTACAGACAAATAAGTGTTTTATCAACAATAATAATAATAATAATAATATTTTATTATTATTATTAATTGATTATTATTTAACCATAATTCCAAACTCAAATTGAGTTTCACAGGGATATCCCTTTTGTTTAGGAAGATTCCACATGCCACCTCCCCTTTTATATTTATTATTTATTAATATTTTAATTTTATTTCTGTAACATTTTTATTTCTCCAATAACATTATTCTTCCATGATTTTTCACCCACTAATCGGAAAAATGGAACCCCCATTCCACATAGCCGTCATGCTGCCTGCACTAGTTGCACCATATTTCCTCGCTCTACCTCATCACTCCAATGTCCGGGCATCCCCTAGCTGACTTGACTCATCGCATGGACCATTGTCGAACCTCCTATCTCACCCAGAACTACGCTGCGAAGACATGCTGGAATTTCACCAACACATTGCCCTTTGCACGAGCCACTTCATATTCTTTCTAAACCTAAAAAATAAAATGATCTCATATTTGCGATCCTTAGGTCAACGGCTCCATGTCCATATGTAGCGCTCAATAGAATATTGTGTTTCTTGTGCCAATTAATATTTGTCTTCCTCCTTCCAAGAGCCATTGCAGCTTTGTTCCTAGAATGAAAAATAAAACAATCACATATTTGTGATCATTACGTCGAAGGATTCACGTCCATATATCACGCTCAGCAAAAATCTGTGATTCCAACGCCAATAAATATTAGTCTTTGAAGATCTCACAATGAACTAATATAAAAGATCATAGTATTTGTGTGGATCGAGGGCCATGTATGTTTGGATATCATCATTAAGAATCATGAAAATGGGGAATCAACAAATAGATATTTATTATACTTCCAAATAAACCCCCTACCACGTCTGCTCGTTAGAGGTGGTGCGAGGAGGAAGATGATGTGTCAATGATTCTTGAACATTGGTTCCCCATTCCTCATTCATAGGTCGTTCTTCGTTGGAGGAACTTCTTCGTTGGAGAAAGTTCTTCCTTTGAGAGTTCTCTACAAATTTGGTTTTCCGTCAATTATTAGACATAACCCCACGAGAGGTGAGGAAACCCACTCCATTAAGCTTGATTAATTAATTAATCAATTAATGTTGGCTTTATTAATTGGGGTAATTTCAAGAGTTATCTCTAACTAAGAGAGGAGTTCATGTTCGGGTGTTCCCCACCCCTAGAATTCAAATCGGTGGCTTCAAATAAATAAAATAAATGTTGATTGTTATATTTTTTTATTTTTTTAACTCTCCCAAGAAATTCTGAAATACTAACTCCCACCATTAACCTACTGCGGTTGAGGTGACGGTATCCTTAAGAGAATATCGGTGCTAAATCTTCAACAGTGTCCTCAGATTTCAATTATGAGTACCTGTTCAAAAGTTACAAAACGATGCTCACCCGTTTACTGAACGTTCCTGAAAAAAAGATCAGAGAATACTTAACAGTCACCCTCGGCCCATTATGGTCATGGTTAGTATCTACCCATGTGAAACATGCCTCAACAAACCCAATGGTACCCTCGGATTTCCCATCTATGTTACCATTTAAATGTTATGGATTTTACAAAAAAAATAGTTGTCACTTAATTATTTTATTTATGGCCAAAAACTAGCTTTCACTGGTGGCCCTCACTGGACAAGGTTAGTATCTGATTAAATAAAGAATTCCCTCATGAGTTAAGTGGTGGTCTTAGATTTTCAATCTGAGATACCATTTGTGAGTTATAAGTATTTGAAAAATAAAATAATATATTTATTTATTTTATTAACGGTTATTCCATTTTTGGGTTTTCTCACAGGTGGCCCTCGCTGACTAAACTTAAGTCACACCTAGGGTAAACCCATCATCCTGAATTCAATGGTGACCTCAAATTTATGATCTGAGTTACCGTTTAAGATTAATTCCACTTTTTCCAGAAAACTTCTTACACATGCTACTTAATGTTTAATGAAACTTCGACGAACCATTTCTGGCACTCGAGGCCACGGTATCACACACCGTCAGATTTTGCGGTCTTGAAATAATTTTACATAATTGAAAAAAATTCTACAGATTTTTAGGGACATTACGTTCTCCCGACCTTAGGGACTTACATCCCTGAAAGCCACAACAAAGTCAAGACAACCAAAAGAAGGCACTGAGCAAGAATCTTAGACTCCCAGTCCAACGTGCTCTGATCTAGGTTACTGTGCTACCAACGTACATGCCCCAAAGGTATCAATCACCCAAGAATGACTCTCTCCTGTTGATTCTCAATCTACACTGGAACCTCCATAAATGACGCCCCATCATGTATGTCGAGCTCGACATGGTCGATGATGTGAGATGGGTCTTGCACATATCCCCTCAGATGGGATACGTGGAAGACGTCGCACACCCTCTTTAACTATAGTGGAAGATCCAAGAGGTATGCCCCCTCGTTGACCCTCTGAAGGATCATAAAATGACAGATATACCTTAGTGATAACGTTCCCCCTCGGCCAAATTTCTGCAAACCACATTGAGGTGAGACCCGTAGGAAGACATGATCTCCCTCCTCCTGTTGGAAAAAGACTTCTTCCAGCTCTGAGCAGTTTTCACTTGCAAACAAGTGAGGCATCGTGATAAAAAATCTTCCACTATTTTCTTCATCCCTGGTGACCTGTACTGACCCTAAAGGTCTTGGTACATATTCACCACATCAGGATATACCACCATAGGGGACATATAGAACTCCCTCATCACCTCATTCTACAGCGTTACTCGTACCTTAGTACATCCACTGAAGAGGATAAAGTCCTCCCCACATTTCAAAAATCCATCAGGTGGCTTTCCTAAGGATATCTGAACACGTCGAGCCTCATAGTGACTGTTCCCACGCTGTGCCTCCCTGATTCGCTAATGAAGTTGGAGAGTGACTGTCAGAGACTAAAGATAATCTACTCCATCTCGATCTGCATAAGATATCCACAAAACGGCTAGCTGCTCGGATGCCTCACTCAGCAGCTGCAGGCCAGACCACCTGTTGAGTGCATCATTTACCATATCCCCTTCCCAGGAGAATAGATCATCTCAAAGGCATAGTCATGGAAGAACTCTAGCCACTCCGTTGGGAAATGAAAAATTAAAACTCCTTTTACCAGGAGGGTAAGGCTAGCCGACTCAAGAGTGATCAGCTGCACATTATATGCATGAGTTTATCCTATGCAACTTGGGATTCCTTTTTCACCGACTAAGGAATACCTCATTCAAACATTGTAGAGAAACCACAACCTTTTTTCCTCATACAGTCAATCTGAGTATGAACTGTGGATGTCCATTCCATACTGAAACTAATGTCATAAGGCCATGACGCTGCCACCTAGAGGTTCCAAACTAAAACTCTCACCTCAAGGGTCAGATCACCCCTTCGGCATAATTGTGACTATCGAGTCTCCTCTCAAAGGTATCTCCAGATGTGAGTGTCAAGTCAATGTCTTAACCGGAAACACATGGTCATGAACATTATTCTTGGACATATGGAATGATTGGTACCTATGTATATTTATATGATATCTAGTAGTAGACACATACCGTACCTTGATTAATTCCTAGAGCCCTTGGGTCATAATCCTTGACCGCATGCAGCTACTCCCTCCCACTGTCCTCCAGCTCCCTGATCCTGGAGGGGTCCAAAAAAGGGGGGTGGTTTTAATATGTCGACAAGAACAGAACCTAATGCTACTCTACTACCTCTACTTCCATGTCTACTGCCATGTAGATTCATATGTCCCTAACACTTCTTCTTTCCGAATCACTTTTACATGCCCAAGTCTCTACTACTGGCGCCTGTTTCCTTTTTTCCCACTACTGACATTCACTAGTTGTATCTTCTTAGCCAAATAAAATTCAAACACAATGTTACTCTCTAGAACCCCAACATAATTAAGAAGGCATAGTGGAATAGTGCTGGCTCAGAAATCCTTAAACACATTACGCTTGAATGTCTGAGCCCCAAAGCACTGATCGAATCTATTCATCTTGTACAAGGAATTATTGGTACATCTCTATGAATACTCATCCACCGACATGTCATCCTACCGGAGCAGTAGAAACTCTATAGAACCGTCATATACCTCCCCAAGCCAGTCCTCAGCCACCTGTGAGTCGTGCTCGCCTTAGAACCTAAGGGGTATCTGATGCTGAATCACGCGCAAGGAACTAAGCCTATATGTGTCCTTTACCGGTACCGCCAGTTGTAGCTACGGACCAATGGTTAGTGATATTGCGAACACTCTACCTGAAGGTACTATCTATGGTAATGGTCCATGCACCGAACCCTCATCACAATAAGGACCATCCTCATGGTCACTCACTGAAAAAGTCTAGTAGCTAAGATCACCATCATTTCTAATGGTGTCTCAACAAGGCGGGAAACTCTAGTAACTGTGTCCATCCATCCCTCAGCTGTGTGGGAAACTATCTCACCTCAAAACCTCGGAGGACTCTTATAATAGAACTCGACCAACATGCTCAGTCGGTGTGCACCATCTGCCAGTGCGGCTGATCTTATCTACTGCCCAACTGGTGGGGGTTCTGCTGGTACACCACTCGAAGGTGCAAACAATGTAATAGTGCCCTACACCAGAGCCTCGTCGCTCAGTGGGCCGCCATCGTGTAATCTGTTGGGAATCCATGATGAATGTATTTGCATCGACATTCTAATAAGGAACAGGTGTGCCACAATCATTTATTAATACATGAGGATCTGACACATGAAAACACAAGAAAACTTTTCAACACTCACACAGAATCTGGGTTTTCGTGCACTGATTCAGAAATCATAGGTCAGGGTCCTGCTATAGGGATACATCAGTCGATGCACCAACAATGGATTCCCTAAACTAATAAACACACCCACTACACATAACACTATTTTTGTTAAAAAGATCAGAGCCCAATGTTCTATGGTAGAGCTAACTCCTCTGATAATATTTTTTCATGACCCGTCTCCCGGGGCCCATGTCGTGATTACCCCAAAACCACCTTTCATAGGCCATGGGCTAGCGATTAGCACCAGAGGAATATTACCTACAACTAGGAAGGAATTTACTTTATAACATGTACTCATGCAACCAATAACAGAACACGATACAAACACAAGTGAACTGAATAGTAAATAGAGTGTTGAAAGTAATTGGGCCCGAAATACAAGACCAACAGTAAAGGTACATGTACAACTGAAATACAATACAACTGAAGGAAGAGAACGAAAGATACTGGGTTGTCCTCTAAGGTTCCTACCAGATGGGTAGGTATAGATAACCTCCTCAGCACTCTATGTCTACTTGTCTCCTCTACGTACCAACGCATCGTATTGTCCACCTCCGGGCACAGTCTAGTCCTAGTACCCTTATCCTCGATCAACACTGTCTGTCATCTGCACCAAACACAACAAGGTGCGGGAATAGCCCATGCAGGGGTGAGTATAACGATACTCAGTAGGGACCCTGAGACCACCAAGGTCTCACAAAATGCACAAAGGATAAAACAAAATGCATGAAATCAGATGAAAACCCTACATAGGTATATGACCATACATATACATAAGTTATTAAGAAAACCCATCTTAATCATGAGGAAACACAAGGTCCATCTCAAAAGCCCAAAGCCCAACTATACCACATATGTTGGAATACCATGAAGGTAAGTCCCACACAGGTACACCACACTAAAGAATACCACCAAGGTATTACCACATAGGAAAATACCACATAGGTAAGAACTCATCTCACACCAGGTATACATTAGGTACAGTGGTAGGGATGATTAGATGTAACTATTAATTCATCTTACTCTATTAAGAGGCAGACCCATGAAGGATCCTAAATCATCATCAGCCCCACAAAGGCTCATAGTACATCGTTAGACCCACACACGATCCTAGTACCTCGTCAAATCCACACAAGATACTAGTACATCACCAGACCCACACATGATCCAAATACATCATTAATACATCACAGTACGTCGTCAGAATCACATAGGATCCTAGTACATTATGAGTACATCGTCAGACCCACACAGGATCCTAGTACATCGTCAGTATGTCTTCAGAACCACACAAGATCCTAGTACACCATCATTACGTCGTCATACCCACACAGGATCCTATCACATCATCACAGCCAGCTACAGGGTTACCACACTAAGCTCGCGTATCTCTGGGAGTGTCTGCTCCTCAAGATACTGGTCGATACTCCAACTTCCATGAAGTCCCATGAACGAGTATCACAAAGGACCGCTATGTAAAATGGTTATCAACGAAACAGACAGTGTGTCAATCAGATGACTGGTCTATATGTAATTGGCCTTTTAGTCCCGAGGGCCCGATTGGATTCATGTTCGATCCAACATAGTTGTACATCAAACAAAACCGGAAAACCAAACGGGTCACACCATTATGATTCACATGGAATAACCAATGATATGGACTACACATTTGTCCAAAATGGATACCCAGTGAAAACGTTTCATTTCCCCGAAACACACGCGAACAAGGCCTCGTGGGTCCCACACCTTGACCTCCACCTAAATATCCAAAATTGGTTTTGAATATTCTATCTTAATTTCAGGGTCTCAACTCCACAGAAGGTTCATCACCCCGACACTATATGAGAGATATATGCCAGTTACAAGATCTCGTAATAATAATATTATTATTATTGTTATTGGGTGTTTCATAGACCCGAGCCATGAACTAGAATTTAGTTTACAAAAGTAGACTTGAATAAATAATATTAATGGAAGGATCACATTTCCTTGAATGGAAAGTCAATCGGATGTCGCACATAGGAGTTATAGCAGGATGATGATTTAATAATAATTGTAAATCTAATAATTCATGAGCGTTTCAGGTACCCGATCCAAATCCCAAAAAAATACATCCAATATTGGACTCATAATTTCCATCTCGAAGTCAGGGTCATACTTCCACTGATCGTTCATGAAATCGAGGTCGTATGGATAAGTTACCAACGAATAGTTGTTTTATCAAAAGAAAATAATAACAATATTTTATTATTATTATTAATTAATTAATTAATTAAACATAATTCCAAACTCAAATTAATTTTCACTAGGGTATCCCTTTTATTTAGTCGTATTTCACATGGAAAATCCCTTTTTATATTAATTATTTATTTCTATTTTAATTTTATTTCCTAAACATTTTTCTCTATCCAATCACTTTATTCTTCAATGATTTTTCACCCACGAATCAGAAAAACTGCACCCCATGTAATCCTAGCAGTCACGCCGCCTTCACCAGCCGCACCAGACCACCTCACTTTGCCAGATCACTTTGCTGTTCGAACAGCCCTTGGCCAACTTGACTATCCACACTGACCACCGTCACACCGTGTATCTCACTCGGAACTACGCCACAATGACACGCCAGAATCACACCTCCACTTTCCCTTTCTGTGAGCCAAAACATCTTCATTCTAATTCTGAAAAATAAAATGATCACATTTTCATGATCCTTTGGGCAAGGGTTCCACATCCATATGTCGTGATCGATAGAATACTGTGTTTCCAACGCCAATAAATATTTGGACGCCTCTTTCAATGAGCCATTGTGGCTTCGTTCCAAGCCGTAAAAATTAAATGATAACATATTTCGATCCTTGCGTTGAGGGCGTCACATCCATATCTCGTGCTCAGAAAATCTCCATGTTTCCAGCACCCAAAATATTAGGCGTTGAAGAACTCATGAAGAATGCTGGAAGAATGAAAGGAAAAGTTCATATTATTTGGGCGTATCGAAGGTCGTGTTTGTTTGTCCATCATCATTAAGAATCAATAATATGGGGAATCAACAAATATATATTTATCATACTTCAAAATAAAACCCCTACCTCATTTTCTAATGCCCTGATCGCATAATCCTAGAGCTAGTGCATTATTACGTATCATTGGCATGACCGAAAAAGATCATGCCTCGAAAAACCGATTATATTAGTAGTTTTGAAAGTACTGTATACATTTATAAAGTTTACATTACGTCATAAAATGGAAAACTACAACAAAATTGTTTCCATAGACAACACTAAGATCCCATAGTCTATCCCTGCAGGTCAGTCATAATATACTTCTTTACATCCTGGAAAAAATATAATATATAAATGGGTGAGCTCAGATGCTCAGTAATGATAACAATATAGTGAAATCATTCATAAATAAGCATAAACATTTATTAAAATGTATGAGACTGAAACAAAAATATTTTAAACATGAACTTCAGCATAATATGGATAAGATAAAAAAATAATCCCATTTACATACTCACATGGATATTCTACTAGTCAAATAATCACATGATATTTCAATATCCACTTTCATAATGATGTAATGTATAATTCCAGACTTTCAAAACCACATATTCAAGTCCTTCTTCCAAGACTAAAAATAATATTTTGTTAAGGCCTTGTGCCAAGACACTAGTTTTTCTCATGATACATACCGATGCATTGAAGAGCTATAACAAGCTCCACCCGTCACTTACTATGTACAATTCATTCCTCATATGAAAAGGTTTATACATAACATAAACATTCGTATTAAAACTGGAATACGAAATGTCAATACTTTATCAATACACCATGAATGGAATGAAATAACATATCCATAGTCAAACATATTAAAAAACCTACAATACAATATTGATGTTTTGTATCATAATAAATAAACTTCAAACAAACTTAAAATCCGTCATAGGATGTTGACATAGATGAAATCAAAACCTTTTTAGAGAAGTAAATATTTATATTTTGAAATCATGTAAATGTAATGTATTTATAAATGAAAGAATTTATCTTTGATAATATTCTTATAAGATTGTAAGGGAATAATTGACATTGTTATGTTGGAGGAAAATAGACGCACCCGCCGTATAACTTAGAGACACATTCTTACCTTAATTTTGTTGAAAAGGTCATGAAGTACCTTTTTTGGAAAATGAAGGATAGATTCCTTTCAAAACATCAAAGGTCAAACAAGGGTATAAATTTCATTAACCCATAGTATATGAAATAGTAAAAATATATTTAAATAAATTTTTAAGAAACATTGATGTGGATGATAAAGAGGTCCAGAAGAAAATTACGTATAAACAACCTCTGATAATAAATTGATTATAGAATTAACCCTGACCTTGTACTTTTACTTGTTCTAGGGTACGTTAAACTCCTGTATAATGGTAAAAAAATTGTTATTAAATTATTCAATAATCATATTCCTTAATATGATATCATATATTATCTTCAAACATTGATTTGTTAATAATATCTTAGTATTATAGATGTTTCGGGTGTTAACTAATTCATTTTACTTTGTATGTTTTGTTAAATTAGTAATGTTTGTTATCAATAGGATGTATATTATTCATATTAAAAATTATATTAAGTCTTTAAACATTATTTTTAATTATCAAATGAAAATTAGTCTTGAATGGATACAATGGGTATTGAATCTCAACGTGCTCTTGGAAACGGTAATCCTTACGTACGCACGAGCGACAATATAATTCTTTTGGTATTAAAATAATTTATAATTGGATGTTATATCATATATACAGAGTAATTATCTTGTTATATTTATTATTTACATCAATTAAAACTCATTATTATAACCATCCAAATAATAATGTATTGAATAACAATTATATCACGAAGTGGAGACGGTAAGTCGTACATATGAACATGGTGACATGTCATTCAAAGGATAAATAGAATAATGAATATGGTTTTCCATATATATAATAACATCACAGTATATAGAATATACTAGAGTTACTATTTTAGAATTCAAATAACAAATAAAGAGGAAGTGGAAGAAGAAAGAACTTTAAAGAGGTGATGAAATATTTACCTATTCTTCAGGTTCTTCCTTTTTATTTGATCAAAAAGGCTCCATAGGTTGGATTTATGACTAAATTTTGGCCTCTAGCATGAATAGAATATAGTTGAGAGGGTATTTTGGAAGGTTTTTTCCGAGTAAAATGGATTTGAAGGTGTGAATTAGAGAGAAGGGGGAGTATCCTTTTATAAGAGGGGTGAGGGGAACCTTAGGAAAAGCTAGAAATATTATTTTATAATAAAATAATTTTCAGTTTCTAGTGGCTCAAAAATGTATTATATAAAGGATAAGGTAATTATGGGTCTAAAATAACTCAACCAATAGGTTTTAGACAGGTTTGTGTTACTATATTAACTTTATCTTTTACATTTAACTCTTAGTTAAATAGTTTGACATTTACCATTTCTCTTTGTATTTTTATATTATATGGTTAATAAACATACTATAAACAACCAAGAGAACCACAAGTGGTTCATTAATGATAGAAAAATTATTATATAAGTCTTTTTTTCCGATTCTTACATTTTTAGGAATATAATATTAATTAAAAAAATAATATTTTTTTAAATACTAATTTATGTCAATTTTGACACTATTTGGTATTCTATTTTTTCTAAATTCATAAAAGAATTAATAATTCGAAAATAAAATCATCTAACTAACCCTAAAATGTCATATTAAACATTAAAATTAATGGAATTCATAAAAACTCTCAAATTACATTTATTTGGATATTTATAATATTAATTATTTTAAGATTTCATTAATTCGGTAATTACTGCATCATCATTGTGTCATAAATAAATTTAACTATCTAATGTCTAAATATTATAAATAAAATACTATCATGTTGGAAATATTTTTATCTTTTTAATGAATATTTATAGCTGAACACATCTTATGTGTAATCCTATATTAAAAATGGTTTAGTTATTAAACATTGAATTTAACACTTTTAACTCTTCTATAAATTAAATAATAATAAATGTCCTAATCTAATCCATGTGGACATAAAGGATCACATTTGTTTTCTTATAGTTGTTTTTGGTCGAATTACACTTATCAATTAGAATTAGGACATGTGTTAGGGTAATAATAATTTCAGTTGTACGCTTAATTACCCGATTTACTTTTAACCGTGGTAAATAAAAGTAAAAAGATACTATTCACCAAAAATTATTCTCATCTTATTGAACAAAATTTTACTTACTGATATCAACCATGTCTCTCGGAGTTTTTGAATTCAACTCACAAATGTGGTAAAATTATTTTTTTTGTAAATTTGCAAATGCCACAAGGAGGTGGTTTTATGTCGGTGAAAAGTTCAATAAAATTTTATATATCTAATATTATTACAAAATGACTCCAATGAATTACATTTAACATATACAGGTATTATGTATCAATTTTGACATAAAATAAATTTTAATAAAATAATTAATTATTTAAATAAAAATTTCGTTTTAAACTATAACTCATTGTTTTTTACGATTCATCAAAAATTATAAGTTTTCAGAAAATGACCAAAAAGTCACCCTAAGCTAATTTCGATATTCGGAATCGAAAAATGAATTTAATTTGAATGATAAAAGTTATAAAATTTTTAAAAGTGGGTATTACTATTCATAACAGCTAGTTTGATAGGTTGTGGTGTGTTAGAACTCGATGTCGCGTACAACAGCTACTATTGTATTATCCAAAGAGAAGCGTATTGTGGAAGTATAGGGTGTTACATTCTCCCCTCCTTCAAATAACTTCATCCTCGAAATTTCTAGAATATTACTGCATAAAAAAACTCGGGTGGTTCTTCATCATATTCTCCTCGGGTTCCCACATTTCCTCTTCCATCTTATGGTTTCTCCATAGAACATTTACCAGATCAGTCGTCTAGATTCTCAAAAATTCTTCTTTTGTATCAATAATATTGATAGTCTCTTTGCAATAAGACAGATCGAGTTTTGGTTCTAATTCCTCATATGTGAGTACATGTGTTGTGTCAGGCATGTATTTTCTCAATATGGATATGTGGAATACATCGTGAACATTGGATGGACTTAGCAGCATTGCCAAACGGTAAGCTATAACCCCAATTCTTTATAAAATTTCGAAAGGTCCGATGTTCCTGGGACACAATTTTCCCTTCTTACCGTAACGTATAACACCCTTTCATGAAGATATCTACAAGAAAACATGATCTTCTACCTAAAATTCCAAATCCTTCCTTCAGTTATCAGCATAGCTCTTCCGCCTACATTGAGAAGCTTTGATGTGGGTTTGGACTAACTTCATGTATTCCATTGTTTATTCCACAAGTTCTGGGCCTACGTGTTTTCATTCACCAACATCATTCCAACAGGTTTGTGTGGGACATCTATTTCCGTATAACGCTTCATATGGTGGCATCTGAATACATGAATGGAAGCTATTGTTATAGGAAAATTCTACCAGGGGAAAATATTGATCCCACAAACCTTTAATGTCATGTGAGCATGATCTCAACATGTCATCTAAGGTTTGAATAGTCCATTCTGATTGTCCATCAGTTTGGGAGTGGTAGGCAGTGCTCAAATGATGTTCAGTATCCTGGTCCTTCTGTAGTCATTTCTAGATTCTTGATGTAAAATGGTGATCACGGATATAAACAATCGATAGTGGTACTCCATGAAGTCTTAAAACATCATTAATATATAGTCTCGGAAATCGTTGAAGTGGAAAATCTTATCTTATAGCAAGAAAATGTGATGACTTGGTAAGATGATGAACAATGACCCATATTTCATCATTCTTTCTAGGAGTATTTTATAGTACCCTGTCAATTTCCATCATAATATTATCCCTTTTCCACTCAGGTTTGTGAAGAGATTGCCAGACTCCTCCAGGTTATTTCCTTCCAACTGTGACTTGTTGAAAAACCCTATATCTTTACACAAAATCAGAAATCTTCCTCTTTTTGTTGTCCCACCAAAAATGTTCTTTCAAATATCTATACATTTTTCTGCAAACAGGGTGTATAGAGAAATTAGTGCTATGAGAATCATCCAACAATTCCCTTTTTAGATCTGGTATATCGGGAACACAAATTCTCTACCCAAATTTCAAAATTTCATCTTCATATACAATGCAACTCAATACACCATCATTCAAAGTGTAGAGACCCGAAGCCTGACGTACATGGACTTTACATTACTTTTGCGGAATACTTAGTACATTACAAAAACACACACACAAGGACCGTAATAGTTTAGTGTCTTTGGAAACTCGGACTATAATCTTCTAATCGTGGTGAAAGATCTTCAACATCTCCCATAAAGATCTTCTTTTTTTTACCTAAAACCTTTCTTTATATCCTGGGGAAAAGAAAACATAAAAGGGTGAGCTCAAATGCTCAGTAAGGGTAAACAAAAGAAATATCAATCACATCATATTCATAAGAACATAACATTTTGGAAATCATAACCTGCAAAAGAGAGCATAATTTCATAACATGGGATAAATCATGGCAGTGAAATGTAATCACAATAATCATAACATAAAACATGGAACTTTGTGGCATACACACATAATCATAGAGAATCATTTCTTGTTAGTCAAGACTCATTGCCAAGACTATCTTAGTGGACAAAGTCCCTTTCTGAATCGAGTAATCCTCGTTTCAGTCCTGTT
Source organism: Viscum album (assembly GCA_963277665.1). Lineage (NCBI taxonomy): Eukaryota > Viridiplantae > Streptophyta > Magnoliopsida > Santalales > Viscaceae > Viscum > Viscum album. The sequence continues at coordinate 940,429,788 of OY728153.1, forward strand.
TCACTGAACCGGTATAACCTACCATTCCAGCCATGTCTATCTCATGAGATATAAAATCTTTACCCAATGAATTGGAGGGAGATATAGGTCCCACCCATCTCTTAATGAATCCTTTCTTATGTGTGCCACAAAATCATAAATCATACATCATTGCATAACCCATGTAATAAAAATGGGATTCTTGAAACATCATGACATCATAAATCAATTCATATAAGATAAAGGAATTCATAAACATAATTCCATCACAACATAGTCAAACCAATGTAAAAATATGGATAGAAACAGAACCCTTTATTATCTTAGATGGAAAATAATTTTGATAAAACACTTGAATTGAATTCTTGAGGAAAATATCCTTTCTTCTTCAAAAACATTTTTCCTTTCATAACATGTCATACAATTTTAAAATAAAAGAAGTTAATTAAAAATAAACTTGAAAACTTGTAAAGGAAGCTTCTTTGAAGTAATGTTTTAAAAATCCATTCATTCCGTATAAGTTAAAAAAACATTCTTCGTACTTTTGTCGGAAAAGTCAAAAAGTACCTCGTACGGAAAAACGACAAAAGATTCCTTTCATATTCTTTACTAAAAACTCACCTAAGGGTAAAATTGGATTTAAACTATTTCAAGTGGATGGAAACAATATTACATATTGAGGGAACATGGATGTGGATGATAAAATACACCCCAGTAAATACTTACGAATAAACAATCTCGGATAAAAATGAGATTGTGATATTTCCCTTACCTTAGGTCCGACTTGCTTTGTAAGTGTCCGAACCTCCTGTATAATGATTTAAATCATGTTATTGACTTATTACAGAATCATATTCATTGTTATGATATCATATATGGTTCACTTATGACATTATATTACCCGTTCTTTTGTAAATTCCATGTTAAAGAAGCGTTTTGGGTAAAATCGTTTCATTTATCGTAGGTGTTTTGACTTGTTGTTCTTGACATCATTATTACTTATATCATGATTTACTTACTTCCAGAATATAAAATATGATTTATATATCATATATATTCAGTATATATATATATATAATAGATAGATAAATAAAATGAAAAACACCGTTCATGGAGACGGTAGTCCGTACGTACGCATGAACGCTGTTTTACTTTCCTTATTGTCTTGAAATGGAAGTAAGTATATTACATACATATATATATACATAGATCCAGTAGATTTATAATGTCATATATTTCATTATTATTTCTTATATATACTTTATAATCATTCTTAAATAGTTAACATGGAGAATGAATCTCATCGCGTCGTGGAGACGGTAGTCCGTACGTACGCACGAGCGATGATATCATTTCTATAAATATTGAATTGAATTGGAGTGGATTATACAATATATCAGAATCAATATGATGTTGTAATAACTATGTATAGTTATTCTTTACACCATTATACCCATCCATGTAAGGTTGTGGTGGAAAATAGATTACACCACGGCGTGGAGAAGGTATTCCGTACGTACGCACGCGCGGTGATTTCTTTTTCCGTAGGATGGATAGATGGTGAAATAGGGTTGTTTCATACATATAATAACATATCAGTATATTAGTGATACTGATGTTATTACTTCATAATGAAACAACCTAAGAAGAAGAAGTGGAAGAAGAAATAAAGATGAAAGAATTGGTAACGGTAATTACCTCTTCTTTGAAGTGCCTCTTTGAGACCTCCTCTTAGGGAACTAAAATTGGTCTTTGAGGAAGACCAGAACCTCTAGGATGTTGCTAGGGAAGTGGAGAGGATAAATTGGCAGGGGTTGGCCGAGCTTGAGTGCTCAAATTGGTGTGAGGAGGAGGGGGAGGATGTGTCCTTTTATAGGGGAGGAGAGGGGCACCTTAGGAATATCTCAAAATATTATTTTATATTAAAGTCAAAATCGGTTTATAATGGTTCCAAAGGGTCTTATTTCGAAGCTAAAGTAAGGATGGGTAGAAATACTATCAACCAATAGAATTTAGACAAGTTTAAGATATTATTTTAACCTTATCAATTAGATTTAACTCTAAGTTAATTAATTTAACTTTTACCGTGTCTTTTTGTTTTCTTTCACTATATGGTTAATACACTTACTATAACATGCCAAACGAACCCAAAATTGTTTATTATTAATATATATATCCTTATCTAAGTCATTTGGCCGAACCTTAGATTTTTAGGAATAAAATAACAATTAATAATATAATATTTGATTTAAAAACTATTTTGTGTCAATTTTGACACTATTTGATATATGATTTTTGTGAAAGTCATAACAGAATTATATGTTCGAACCAAGTTGATTAAATCAACACTAATATATCATAGTAACCTAGAAAATTAGTGGAATTCATAAAAAGTCTTAAATTACATTTATTTTGGTATTTATATTATCAATTATGTCAATATTTCATTAATAAGATAATTACTGCATCATTTTTGTGTCATAAATAAATTATATTATATGATGTCTAAAAATTTCAAATAAAATACCATCATGTAGGAAATCTTTTTAGCTTTCTAATTAATATTTATAGTCGAATTTATCTTATGTATAACCCCATATTAAAAATGATTTACTTATTAAACATTGATTTTAACTATTTTAACCCTTCTTTAAATAAATTAATAATAAATGTCCTAATCTAATCCAAGTTGGCCTAAATGGTCATATTTTATTCCTAAGTTTGTTTTTGGTCGAATTACACTTGTCCAATAGAATTAGGACATGTGTTAGGGTAATATTAATATCATATTTACCCTTAGTTACCTTATTTACTATTAACCGTGGTAAAAAAAAGTAAAAAGTTACTATTCACCAAAAAATTATTTTCATCTCATTGAACCACATTTTAGTCCTTGATATTAACCGTGTCTCTCGGATTTTCGAAATTCCATTCACAGAAGCGGTAAAATTATGTTTTATGCAAAATTCAGTTTTTAACCTACCACTTAGTAGTTTCACTATTCATCAAAAATTGATGTTTTTCAGAACAATGCCAAAATTTCATCCCAAGCTATATTTCATATTCCGAATTCAAAAATGAAGTCTATTTTACCAAATTCATAACATAAAAGTTGCATTAATTAATTTTATAATTAAATCCCGCTGTTAAAACAAATAGCGTGTTTTTAAGAAACAATATCTATCAAAAGATTGACACTTGTTTATGTCTAGTTTAAATGTGAAACTACATCCAATGACCAACATTGTATTAAATTGTAAAAATATATTCTAAATATACTTTAAAACCACTCAAATTAATGATTTATCACTATTAATTATTTCGATTAAAAAAGTTGTTTTTAATTATAATTTAGTAATTTTCACTATTCATCAGAATATGAAAGTTATCCGAAAAGTACCAAAATTTCACCTTAGGCTAAATTCGATACTCCGAATCCAAAAATGAAGTCCATTTTGAGAGTTAAAATTTCTAAAATTTAAAAAGTGGTTATTACTATTCATAACGGCTAGTTTTAATAATATTTTAATAGCATATCATTGTTTCGTGAAACTCAGGATTACGTACCACACACGCTATCGAGGAAGGTTGCGATTGCGTGTAATGCAAGGCAAGTCAAGGATTCGTGTTGTGCAAGCTCCTTTTGGTGTAGCGTATAACACAAGACATTAGTAAAATAAGAAAGAATATTTTTCATAAAATCTCGGGCTGTTACATTCTACCCCCCTTAAAATGAATTTCGCCCTCGAAATTCGTCGGGGTTATAAATGGTTTACTATTCGAAAGTTTCTTTAATAGAAACCCACATCGTAAAAGGGAATACCAAAACTTGGCTTTAAAAACTAAAGTATGAAATGTAACGATTACCCAAATAAACTAATCACTGGGTTTCCACATAGGTGAAAATATGGATATGGAATAGAAATCTAACCATCATGTTCTGATGGAGAGTGGTAGAGAACATGGCTATGGAAAAGCCAGTAATCACAAATCCATAGATTTGTGATGATATAAGGTACCATCTGATTCATCAGGTATAAGATCACTAGGACAACATTTTTGGTTTTCAAGATCATTTCCCTAAAGTTGAAAATTTTCTTAGAATAAATACTTACTTTATTTTGGTACAATCTCACTTTTGTTCGTGCCTTGAACAATTTCTACTTCATCTCTTAAATAAATGAAGTTGAATTTGTTATTTGTGAAGTGTTAGAAGATCATGTGATAGAATGACTGTTCATTCCATCTGTCTCAAACAAAAGGTTAGCAAAAGTTATTAAATATACATAAGTCATTCTATAGTGAGATTAATCATATATGGTTCCTAAAATGGACTTATACTTCATATATCATGCTGATTAATATAATAAAACTAGTTTCTACTAAACAGGGACTTCCTGTAGGCCAGTGGTAGGCGATAAAGGCCAGTCGCACTTCGGTTGTGGGTTCGATTCCTACAGCCTTGTCCGAAGCGATGGGCTGTCGCCCGTCCTGCAGGTTGTCCCTTTTTCTAAAACTACGTTACTATAACATCCCATCAATAATATCGAAAATCTTCTATCCTTAAACAATACTAACTTATGTCCAACATAATCCAGTCTAATCTTTAGGCTTATACATAATACTGCAGTCCACTCTCATAATATAGTGACAACGATTACCAGAGATTTAATACTGTCGTTGATCCCCACATATCATAAGATATGTCTTGTTGGTCACATTCCAAACATTCAAAGTCCTTAATCGTGTATTCTCTTGAATACCTTAGTGAAAACATGAGTGCAGTTAAAAGTTAACACTTTCCACATACCAAAATCCTCAAAATTCTATATACTCAAACCATGATATCACTTAGTCCTTATATCAATCATGAGCTCATGAATACTATTAAACATTTCATTTTCTCGTCTTCATTATGCGCATATCATCTTATTTCCAAAAAATATCTCAATCACTTTGAATACCACATCAATAAATATTGCAATACTCAATGATACAACATTATTTTGGAATCCCATTACATAAACACTTAATCATTCCACCACATCGTTGTCATATTCAACATTGCCAATAGTGATCGCATGTGATTTCCCTTTGTCCTTTGCCTTCAGTGGTTGCTCATGTTGATCATCACTAACCCTTGGATTAGGGCAATTATTAGCATAATGCCCCATTTCCTTGCACTTGAAGCATTGAAGTGTTGGCGGTGCGTTCTCTGCAGTGTTTGCTTTATTCACATCATTAGAAACCCTTTTTCCATTACTTCGACACTCAGCTGCTCGATGACCTTCTTTTCCACACTTAAAACATTTTCTAGTCCCTTTTAGACAATCTCCACCATGCTTCTTTCCACACTTTGTGCATAAGGAAACATTCATCTTCTTTTCACCATTATCCTGAGATTTCTCCTTGAACTCCATCTTTCGTTTCTTGTCAAAACCATGAGATGGATATGTAACACCAACTTCCATTTCTACCTTGATAGCACAATGCACAATTTCTTCATAGCTACTGAAGTCTCTTATAGCTAATGCCCTTCGAAGACTTGGTTTTAAGCCACTGAAAAATCGATCAACTTTACTTTCAGGTTGGATGATAATTCCAGAAGCATACCTTGCAAGTCTTGTAAAATTTTCTTCATAGGTACCAACAGATTCATCATCCCTTTGCTTTAGTTCAAGAAACTCTTTCTCCATCTTTGTTCGAAGAATACGAGGGAAGTACTTACTGAAAAACAAGTTCTTGAACTCGTCCCATTCCATGGACTCAATTTCATCTCTTGGCCTCGTATTCTTGATATGATTCCACCATTGATCAGCTTCACCTTCCAAACGATATACTGCTAAGATGAATTTATCATGTTCAGAACATTGAAGAACTGAAAATATCTTTTCAGTAGTACTAATCCATTGTTCAGCAACTAATGGATCAGTAGACCCACTGAAAGAAGGTGGACGTTGCCTCATAAAGGACTCAATAGAATATTGTTCCCTTCTCTGCTCATTTGGAAGTCCAGAATGATTCATAGCTTGTGTAAGTATAGCAATAAGATTTTGCACTCATCTCCCATAACATTTGTTTGTTCAGGAGGGCAATCATTGCATTGTCCATTGCATTGATCAACACGGTTCCTTCGGGTTCCAGCCATCATCTAAAACCCATAAAGAATAGTGTGAGAGGAAAAAATCATGCTAGGGAAAACAACATAATAAAGGGGGAGTACCTTCAATATCCAACATCTTAGGTTTAATTCTATGATCGTTAGCGTAATTCTATTACTATAACCTATACGTATACTTAACCTTAGAGACATCCCTAGACATACCTTAGAAATATTTCTAGGGATCTCACTAACGTTTTCGCATCCTAGTTTCCAAAGGTTGACTAAACCTTTCCTCTGATACCAACTGTAGAGACCCGAAGCCTGACGTACATGGACTTTACATTACTTTTGCGGAATACTTAGTACATTACAAAAACACACACACAAGGACCGTAATAGTTTAGTGTCTTTGGAAACTCGGACTATAATCTTCTAATCGTGGTGAAAGATCTTCAACATCTCCCATAAAGATCTTCTTTTTTTTTACCTAAAACCTTTCTTTATATCCTGGGGAAAAGAAAACATAAAAGGGTGAGCTCAAATGCTTAGTAAGGGTAAACAAAAGAAATATCAATCACATCATATTCATAAGAACATAACATTTTGGAAATCATAACCTGCAAAAGAGAGCATAATTTCATAACATGGGATAAATCATGGCAGTGAAATGTAATCACAATAATCATAACATAAAACATGGAACTTTGTGGAATACACACATAATCATAGAGAATCATTTCTTGTTAGTCAAGACTCATTGCCAAGACTATCTTAGTGGACAAAGTCCCTTTCTGAATCGAGTAATCCTCGTTTCAGTCCTGTTTCACTGAACCGGTATAACCTACCATTCCAGCCATGTCTATCTCATGAGATATAAAATCTTTACCCAATGCATTGGAGGGAGATATAGGTCCCACCCATCTCTTAATGAATCCTTTCTTATGTGTGCCACAAAATCATAAATCATACATCATTGCATAACCCATGTAATAAAAATGGGATTCTTGAAACATCATGACATCATAAATCAATTCATATAAGATAAAGGAATTCATAAACATAATTCCATCACAACATAGTCAAACCAATGTAAAAATATGGATAGAAACAGAACCCTTTATTATCTTAGATGGAAAATAATTTTGATAAAACACTTGAATTGAATTCTTGAGGAAAATATCCTTTCTTCTTCAAAAACATTTTTCCTTTCATAACATGTCATACAATTTTAAAATAAAAGAAGTTAATTAAAAATAAACTTGAAAACTTGTAAAGGAAGCTTCTTTGAAGTAATGTTTTAAAAATCCATTCATTCCGTATAAGTTAAAAAAACATTCTTCGTACTTTTGTCGGAAAAGTCAAAAAGTACCTCGTACGGAAAAACGACAAAAGATTCCTTTCATATTCTTTACTAAAAACTCACCTAAGGGTAAAATTGGATTTAAACTATTTCAAGTGGATGGAAACAATATTACATATTGAGGGAACATGGATGTGGATGATAAAATACACCCCAGTAAATACTTACGAATAAACAATCTCGGATAAAAATGAGATTGTGATATTTCCCTTACCTTAGGTCCGACTTGCTTTGTAAGTGTCCGAACCTCCTGTATAATGATTTAAATCATGTTATTGACTTATTACAGAATCATATTCATTGTTATGATATCATATATGGTTCACTTATGACATTATATTACCCGTTCTTTTGTAAATTCCATGTTAAAGAAGCGTTTTGGGTAAAATCGTTTCATTTATCGTAGGTGTTTTGACTTGTTGTTCTTGACATCATTATTACTTATATCATGATTTACTTACTTCCAGAATATAAAATATGATTTATATATCATATATATTCAGTATATATATATATATATATAAGATAGATAAATAAAATGAAAAACACCGTTCATGGAGACGGTAGTCCGTACGTACGCATGAACGCTGTTTTACTTTCCTTATTGTCTTGAAATGGAAGTAAGTATATTACATACATATATATATACATAGATCCAGTAGATTTATAATGTCATATATTTCATTATTATTTCTTATATATACTTTATAATCATTCTTAAATGGTTAACATGGAGAATGAATCTCATCGCGTCGTGGAGACGGTAGTCCGTACGTACGCACGAGCGATGATATCATTTCTATAAATATTGAATTGAATTGGAGTGGATTATACAATATATCATAATCAATATGATGTTGTAATAACTATGTATAGTTATTCTTTACACCATTATACCCATCCATGTAAGGTTGTGGTGGAAAATAGATTACACCACGGCGTGGAGACGGTATTCCGTACGTACGCACGCGCGGTGATTTCTTTTTCCGTAGGATGGATAGATGGTGAAATAGGGTTGTTTCATACATATAATAACATATCAGTATATGAGTGATACTGATGTTATTACTTCATAATGAAACAACCTAAGAAGAAGAAGTGGAAGAAGAAATAAAGATGAAAGAATTGGTAACGGTAATTACCTCTTCTTTGAAGTGCCTCTTTGAGACCTCCTCTTAGGGATCTAAAATTGGTCTTTGAGGAAGACCATAACCTCTAGGATGTTGCTAGGGAAGTGGAGAGGAGAAATTGGCAGGGGTTGGCCGAGCTTGAGTGCTCAAATTGGTGTGAGGAGGAGGGGGAGGATGTGTCCTTTTATAGGGGAGGAGAGGGGCACCTTAGGAATATCTCAAAATATTATTTTATATTAAAGTCAAAATCGGTTTATAATGGTTCCAAAGGGTCTTATTTCGAAGCTAAAGTAAGGATGGGTAGAAATACTATCAACCAATAGAATTTAGACAAGTTTAAGATATTATTTTAACCTTATCAATTAGATTTAACTCTAAGTTAATTAATTTAACTTTTACCGTGTCTTTTTGTTTTCTTTCACTATATGGTTAATACACTTACTATAACATGCCAAACGAACCCAAAATTGTTTATTATTAATATATATATCCTTATCTAAGTCATTTGGCCGAACCTTAGATTTTTAGGAATAAAATAACAATTAATAATATAATATTTGATTTAAAAACTATTTTGTGTCAATTTTGACACTATTTGATATATGATTTTTGTGAAAGTCATAACAGAATTATATGTTCGAACCAAGTTGATTAAATCAACACTAATATATCATAGTAACCTAGAAAATTAGTGGAATTCATAAAAAGTCTTAAATTACATTTATTTTGGTATTTATATTATCAATTATGTCAATATTTCATTAATAAGATAATTACTGCATCATTTTTGTGTCATAAATAAATTATATTATTTAATGTCTAAAAATTACAAATAAAATACCATCATGTAGGAAATCTTTTTAGCTTTCTAATGAATATTTATAGTCGAATTTATCTTATGTATAACCCCATATTAAAAATTATTTACTTATTAAACATTGATTTTAACTATTTTAACCCTTCTTTAAATAAATTAATAATAAATGTCCTAATCTAATCCAAGTTGGCCTAAATGGTCATATTTTATTCCTAAGTTTGTTTTTGGTCGAATTACACTTGTCCAATAGAATTAGGACATGTGTTAGGGTAATATTAATATCATATTTACCCTTAGTTACCTTATTTACTATTAACCGTGGTAAAAAAAAGTAAAAAGTTACTATTCACCAAAAAATTATTTTCATCTCATTGAACCACATTTTAGTCCTTGATATTAACCGTGTCTCTCGGATTTTCGAAATTCCATTCACAGAAGCGGTAAAATTATGTTTTATGCAAAATTCAGTTTTTAACCTACCACTTAGTAGTTTCACTATTCATCAAAAATTGATGTTTTTCAGAACAATGCCAAAATTTCATCCCAAGCTATATTTCATATTCCGAATTCAAAAATGAAGTCTATTTTACAAAATTCATAACATAAAAGTTGCATTAATTAATTTTATAATTAAATCCCGCTGTTAAAACAAATAGCGTGTTTTTAAGAAACAATATCTATCAAAAGATTGACACTTGTTTATGTCTAGTTTAAATGTGAAACTACATCCAATGACCAACATTGTATTAAATTGTAAAAATATATTCTAAATATACTTTAAAACCACTCAAATTAATGATTTATCCCTATTAATTATTTCGATTAAAAAAGTTGTTTTTAATTATAATTTAGTAATTTTCACTATTCATCAGAATATGAAAGTTATCCGAAAAGTACCAAAATTTCACCTTAGGCTAAATTCGATACTCCGAATCCAAAAATGAAGTCCATTTTGAGAGTTAAAATTTCTAAAATTTAAAAAGTGGTTATTACTATTCATAACGGCTAGTTTTAATAATATTTTAATAGCATATCATTGTTTCGTGAAACTCAGGATTACGTACCACACACGCTATCGAGGAAGGTTGCGATTGCGTGTAATGCAAGGCAAGTCAAGGATGCGTGTTGTGCAAGCTCCTTTTGGTGTAGCGTATAACACAAGACATTAGTAAAATAAGAAAGAATATTTTTCATAAAATCTCGGGCTGTTACACAAAGCATTAATACTCTATTGAATCTCCTCACCATCAACCTGAGAACTTTTTATCATTTGTAGTTAAGATTATTTCGCAACCATTTGAAAAGGCATTGATGTTTCACCTTTCATGGTTATTCCCATATCCATATTTACTATATCTATGAAAATATTATCCCTTTCAACTATCATCATGTTCAAATTCCATGATCTTATCTTCTCAAAGCATGTGCCACCATATTTTCCTTCCCCGGGTGGTAGTGTATCGTGCAATCATAATCCTTGAGTAGTTCAAACCATCTCCTTTTCCTCATGTAGAGTTCTTTTTGTGAGAAAATATACATCAAACTCTTGTGATCAGTATATATCTCACATTTTTCACCATAGTGATAATGTCTCTATAAATTCAAAGAAAAGATTACAGTTCCTAACTCAATATCTTGAGTAGTATAGTTTTGCTCATGAATTTTTAGCTATCGTGATGCATAGTCAATAACCCTATCATTCTACATAAGGACACAACCAAGTACTTTATTTGATGAACCACTATAAATAACAAACCCATCATTCCCCGATGGTAGAGTCAATATTGGAGCATTGACTAATATTCTCTTCAGTTCATCAAAAACAAATTTACACTATTTTTTTCCAAACAAATTTACGTGTGATCTTGGTTAATGTGTTAGACAATCGTGAAAAATTGTAGAGGAAACGCCGATAATAACCAGCTAAACCAATAAAACTGTGTACCTCGGTTATACTCGTTGGTGCTGGCCATTCATGGATTTACTTTGTCTTATAAGGATCAACAAAAATTCCATCCTTAGAGACAATACAGCCAAGAAAAGATATCTCCTGAAACCAAAATTCACACCTGCTAAACGTCCAATATAATTTGTGTCTTTTAAGATACTTTTGGATAATGTGCAAGTAATTTTCACGATCTTTGTAAGTTTTCGAGTATACCAATATATAATCAATAAATACCACTAAAATGTCATCAAAATATTCCTTGAAATATCTATTCATTAGACCCATGAAGACGGATGAAGTATTAGTAAATCGAAAATGCATTACTGTAAACTCGTAATGCCCGTACCTGGTTCGAAATGCTATTTTTGGAATGTCTTCCTTCTTCAAACACCACTAATGATATCTAGATTGAAGCTCAATCATTGAAAAGTATTTAGATCCATGATTTTGGTCAAATAAATCATTAATGCATGGTAGGGGATGCTTGTTCATTATTGATATAACATTGATCTCCCTATAGTCAATGGACAAACTCAAAGATCAATCTTTCTTCTTAACAAAAAGGAAAGGGGCTCCACATGGAGAAAAACTAGGGTTACTAAATCCATTATTACTCAATTCCTATATTTGTTTCTTTAGTTACACTAATTCTACAGTGGAAATTCTGTAAGGGGTATTCGATATGGTCCTTGAACAAGGAATTAAATCAATGGAAAACTCAATTTCTCATTCTGGAGGATGTCTAGGTAAATCCTTTGGAAACACATCAACATATTCTTTCACAATAGGTACATCCTCTATTTAATCATTCCTTTACTCACCCATAGTTATTTCATTCTCTTCCTCCACAATAATTGAATTTTTATGAGACAATCGGGAGGATCTAGATGTGAATTAGGTGGTGATGATTCTACTCTAATGATAAGGTGTTCTGCATCATCATCATCAAAAATAGTAAGCTCCTTCATCTTATAATAAAATTTTGAATCATGGTCTAAAAGCCAGTCTATACCGAGGATTATATAAAATTCAATCATGGGTATGATGATGATATCAGCAGATAAAGAACATTTATATGCCCTAATGGAGACTGATTCACAAAACATTATTGAAATGATACTTCCCTTAGGAGTTTTGACTAAAAACTAACTTCTTAAATCAAATTGGAAATATCTAATTTTCATAGAAAACTGGGAAGATATGAGACAATGCGATGATCCTGAATCAAATAAAGAATTTTCTATTCTTGAGGAAACCATTAAATTACCTACCACTACATCTTTTGGAGCTTCAACCTCATCAGTAGTGATAACATATGATTGGCCATGATCCCTTGTCCTTTTCTAAGGTAAGTTCCTTTGACATTTAGGACATTAATTCTCATAATGATACCTTTTTCTACAATTGTAGCATTCAACATCGACAGGCTATTTCATCCCCTTGCAATCACAAGATTGGTGGCCTTTTTCACCACACTTGTAACAGACTACCATTTCCTTCAGCCAAGTACCAGGGTGTTTCTTCCCACATTTACTGCTGGATGGATATTCATGTTTTCCCTTCTTCCCCAAATTTCCATTTCCAGAGTGTTCAGTAGATCACTTCTTCTCTTGCTTTACTTTAAAATCCTAAGACTTAGTGAATTCTTTTTATGTCTTGATAGCATATGAGACAATATCTTCGTACGACGAGAAGGATTGTGAGACTAATTATCAATACAAAAATGCATTCAACCCACCAAAGAAATGATCAATATTATTTCTTGGGTTATGTATATAATCCAAATCATTCATCTATATCCATGTAATGTTAGATTCATATTTTTCACATTCTCATCCTCTGTTTTCCTTAGACATAGAAATTGACTTTCCATATCTACTCGATGGTCATGAGGAATTTATTTTTCAAATAAAATTTCATTAAACTCCCTAAATTCAATATTTTATACTTCATCTTCTTCAATTTTGTTTTGAATCAATGACCACCATTGATCAGCATCACTAGTGAGGTAGTAAACTGCAATGATAACTTTTTCACTTTTGCTACTCCCCAAGCTGTGCAATATTTTATCATTGAATTTATCCATTTCTCAGTAACCAGTGGATTTGTACCACCTTTTAATATTGGTGGTGGTTGCCTCATGAAGCCATATAAAATTGATCCTCCACGCTGCGGATCATGGTGCGCCATATGGGTAAGGTTATTATTCATAACCTCTCTTAGTTGTCCTAGTATGGTTTTTAGCTGATTAGAACCAGTTGCATCACCAGCTCCACTATAATTGTCTTGAGTAGGAGGGAAATTCCTAAATGGAGTGCAAGAATTGATACGATTTCCATTCCTTACACTAGGAACCATTTCTAAATAATGGCATAAAATAGATTAGTTTATGAATCGAAATACATAATTCCAAACTTTTAAAACACATAACATCAATTGAACAGTTTATGGATATAATCCATAATCATAAAAAATGTTTTCTTTGAGGAACTATATACTCATAAAAACTTCATAATGTTTTGTAACGAAAATGATAAATATCGTAAGAATATCCCCAAGGAGTGTCGTAACCAAGAGTACAGCAAATCCCCTTGTCGTGCACCATTTCTCGTTCGACTCTAGCTCAAAGCGGTGTTTTCTAGTTTTACCCCTAGTTACATCTGTGCTAGAGCCACCTCTTCCTACTTTTATCCATATAGGGATGTATTACTTGTAAAACTCCCAAAATCTCTACAATACCAACTTTCTAGTATGTTATTCTATACTAATCCTCAATGTCTATCTTAGGACTATGTGATCTAATCAGAGTTATCTAAATATAGATTCCAAGGTTTGTACTAAATTTAATCTGATACCAATTGTAATGCCCCGACCCCCGAATCCCAGATTCAGTGCATTATTATGTATCATTGGCATGATCACAAAAGATCATGTATGGAAGCCTAATTTGTTTAGTTTACGTGGAAGTAGTAGATACATTCATAAGGTTTACATTACATCATAAAATTGAAAACTACAACAACATTGTTTCCATAGACAACACTAATATACCATAGACTATCCCTGTAGGTTAGTCATAATATATTTCTTCACATCCTCGGAAAAATAAAACATAGAAAGGGGTGAGCTCAGATGCTTAGTAAGGATGACAATATAGCAGAAACATTCAAAAATTACCAGAACATTTATGGAAATGTATAAGACTAAAACAAAAGCCTTTTAAACATGAACATCATCATAATATGGCAAAGATAAAATAAAAATAATTCCATTTACTTACTCACATGGATATTCTACTAGTCGAATAATAACATGCAATATCAATCTCCACATTCATAATGATGGAATGCATAATCCCAGACTTTCATAACCACATAGTCCAGGCCTTTTTCCAAGACTACAAATAAAATTTTGTCAAGGCCTTGTTCCAAGGCACTATTTTGTCTCATGAGACCAACTAATGCATTGAGGAGTTATAGTAGGCTCCACCCGTCAATTACTAAGTCTAATTCATTCCTCATATGAAAAGGTTTAAACATAACAAATACATTCATACTAAACCTACCATATGAAATGTCAATACATTATCCATACACCATGAATGGTATAAAATAAAACATTCATAGTCAAACATATCAAAAAACCCTAAATACAATATGGATGTTTTGTATCATAATAAATCAACTTCAATCATACTTAAAATCCATCAAAGGATGTTGACATAGTTGAAATCAAAACCTTTTTAGAGAAGTATCTCTTTCTATTTTGAAATCACTTAAAATCAAATAATTTTAAAAGAAAACTTTTATATTTTAAAATATTATTATAAGCTTGTAAGGGAAGATTCGATGTTGTTATAATGGTTGAAAATAGCCGTACCCACTGTATAAGTCAGAAAAAATTCTTACCTTATTTTTGTCGAAATGGTCATAAATTATCTTGTTTGTAAAACGACGGAAAGATTCCTTTCAAAACATAGAAGGCGAAACAGGGGTACAAATTTCATTAACCCATTGTCTAGGAAATAATAAAAATGTTTTGAAATACTTTTTTATGAATTATGGATGTGGATGATAAAGATGTCTCAGTAGATAATTATGTATAAACAACCTCGGATAATAAAAAGATTATAGAATTAACCCTTACATTGTAGTTTTCCTTGGTCGAGGGTAGGTTAAAATCCTGTATAGTGGTGAAATAATTGTTTTCAAATTACACAACAATAATTTAAATTAATATGATATCATATATGATCTTTTAACATTTCTTTGTTAATAATATCGTAGTATTATTGTCGTTTCAGGTTTTAACCGATTCATTTTCCATTGTATGCTTTGTTACGTAAGTAATATTTATTATGGATAGGATGTATCATTTTTATATTCATAATGATATTAAGTCTTTATATATTATTTTTAATCATCTAATGAAAATTAGTCTTGAATGGATATGATGGGGAATGAATCTCATTGTGTTCGTCGACATGGTAATCTGTACGTACGCACGAGCAACAGTATCAATCTTTTGATATTAAAATAAAATATATAATTGAATGTTAAATCATATATAAAAAATAATTATCATGTTATATTTACTATTTTAATCAATTACCCCTCATTATTATACCCATCCAAATAAAAATGTATTGAATAACAATTACACCACGATATGGAAACGGTAAGTCGTACGTACGCACATATGGTGACATGTCATTCAAAGGATGGATAGAATAATGAATATGGTTGTACCATATTTATAATAAATTCACATTTCATTTAATATACTGGAGTTATTATTTTATAATGGAAATAAAAAATAAATAGGAAGTGGAAGAAGAAAAAAACTTGAAAGAGGTGATGAAATATTTACCTCTTTTTTCGGTTCTTCCTTTTGATTTCATAAATAGGTCTCCATAGGTTGTCTTTCTGACTAATTTAATGACTCTAGTATGAAGGTAGGACTGTTGAAAGGGTATTTTTTCAGGTTTTGTCCGAGCTAAATGGCTTTGAATGTGTGACTTAGAGAGAAGGTGGAGTTCCCTTTTATAAGAGGGGTGAGGGGCACCTTAGGAAAATGTAGAAATATTTTTTTATAATAAAATCATTATATATTTATAATGGCTCCAAAATGAATTATTTAAAGGAAAATGTGGGGATGGGTGAAAAACCTTAAACCAGTAGGTTTTAGACAGGTGTGGGTCAGTATATTAACATTATCTTTTAGATTTAACTATTAGTTAAATAGCTTGACATTTATCACGTCTCTTTGTATTTTTATATTATATGCTTAATAAAATTATTATAAACATCCAAGAGAACCCCAAGTGGTTCATTAATGATACACCTATAATTATATAAGTATTTTGGCCAAACCTTAGTTTTTTAGGAATATAATATCAATTAATAATATAATATTTGTTTTAAAAATTCTTTTATTTCAATTTTGACACTATTTGGTATTTTGTTTTTGATAAATTCATAACAGAATTATTACTTCAAATTAATTGACCTAACCAAACCTATGATTTCATATTAACCTATAAAATTATTGTAATTCATTAAAACTCTCAAATTATATTTATTTGAATATTTATAATATCAGTTATTTTAATATTTCATTAAATAGGTAATTACTGCATCATCAATGTGTCACAAAGAAATAAAATTATTTGATTTCTAAATATTATAAATAAAATACTATTATGTAGGAAATATTTTTAGCTTTCTAATTAATATTTATATATGAACATATCTTTTGTGTAATCCTATATTAAAAATGGATTAGTTATTAATCATTAAAATTAACACTTTTTACTATTCTTTGAATTAAATAACAATAAATGTCCTAATCTAATTCAAGTGGACCTAAAGTATCATGTTTTATTCCTAAGGTCTTATTTGGTCGAATTAAAATTATCAAATAGAATTAGTACCTGTGTTAGTGTAGTAGTAATATCATTTTTACCAATAATTACCCTCTTTACTTTTAAACGTGGTAAATAAAAGTAAAATGTTAATATTCAACAAAAATTATTTTATTCATCTTGAATAAAATTTGACTTTGTCATATAAAAACATTCTTTAGGATTTTTGAAATTCATCTCACAAAAGCGGTAAAATTATATTTTATGTAAATTTTCAAATGATCCTGGGAGATAGGTAAAAGACGGTGAAAAGTTCAATAAAATTGTATATATCTAATATTATTGAAAAATGACTCCAATTAATTACGTTGAAAATATATATGTATTATATATCTATTTTTACCTATAAAATATTAATAAAATAAATAATCATTTAAATGAAAATTTAGTTTTAAACTATAACTCTGTGTTTTCCACTATTCATCAAAAATTAAAAGTTTTCAGAAAAATACCAAAAATTCAACCTAAGCTAATTTTGATATTCTGAATCCAAAAAATAAGTCCATTTTGAAAGATAAAATTTATAAAATTTCAAAAAGTGTGTATTACTATTCATAACGTCTAGTTTGATTGGTTGTGGTGTGTTAGAATTCGAAGTTGCGTACAACACACGCTATTGTATTATTCAAAGAGAAGAGTACTGTGGAAGCTTGGGGTGTTACACATTTGGTAATTGGAGGTGGTGTGAGGAGGAAGACGTAAAATCAAAACATCTTGAAAATTGGTTCCCCATTCCTCATTCGGTGGTTGTTTTTTGTTGGATAATCTTCTTCGTTGGAGAATTTTTTTCTGTCGAGAGTTCTCCACCAATTTGGGTTGCCAACAAGTTTCATCCCCAACCCCTTGAGAGGTGAGGAACCCCTCTCTTTTAAGCATACTTAATTAATTAATAAAATAATTTGGGAATCATTAATTGGGGGGATATCAGGAGTTATCTCACATTAAGAGAGGATTTCATGTTTGGGTGGTCCCCACCACCAGAATTCAAATGGGTGGTTTCAAAAAAATAAAATAAAAGTTTATTTTTTTATTTTTTTATTATTTTAACTCTACCATGAAAATCCAGAGAAACCTAACTTCCACTCTTGACATACTGCAGTCGAGGTGAAAGTCTCCTTATGTGAATATCGGCATTGCGAGTTCAACAGTGTTCTCAGATTTTAATTCTGAGTAATAGTTCAAAAGTTACAAAATGTCATTCGAGTGTTTACTGAACGTACCCTAAATCATGTTCAAAAAATTATTAACAGTCACCCTCAACATGCGTCGGTCATGGTTAAGCTCTTCCAAAGTGAAACACGCCCCAACAAACCCAATCATACTCTTGGATTTCAATCCGAGTTACCGTTTAAAAGTTATGGATTTTACAATGAAATAATTGTCACTTAATAATTTTATTTAAGGCCAAAAACTAACAATCACTGGTGGCCCGCACCGGCCATTGTTAGTATCTACTTAAATAAAGCATGACCTCATATGATCATCGGTGGTCTCGGATTTTCAATCCAAGAAACTGTTTCTGAGTTTTAAGAATTTGAAAAATAAAATAATTTATTTAATTATTTTATTTACGGTTATGCCATTTTTGGGTTTTCTCATAGGAGGCCTGCGCCGACTAAACATAAGTCGCTCCTAGGGTAAACCATCCATCTAGAAGAAAAATGTTCCCTCAGATTTCTAATCTGAGTTACAATTTAAGAGTTATACCACTTTTTCATGAAAACTGCTTACGCATGCTATTTAATGTTTAACGAAACAGTGACAGACCATTCCGGGAACTCCAGGCCTCGGAATCGTGTGTTGTCAGATTTCTGGGTTTTGAAATGATTCCATATAATTAAAAAAAATATAATGATTTTCTAGGACATTACATTCTCCCCACCTTAGGGATATACATCCATGAAAGCTACAATAAAGGTAAAACAACCAAAATAAGGTACTGAGCATGAATCTGAGCCTCCCACTCCAATGTGCACTCTTGAAGGTTCTTTTCCTGCCAACGTAAACGCACCAAAGGAATGAATCACCCATGAAGGACTCTCTCCTTTCAATCCTCAATATCAACTAGAACCTCACTATACGACGCCCCATCCTCTATGTCTAGATCGATGTGGTCGATGATGTGAGATGGGTCGTGCACATATCCCCTCAGTTGGGATATGAGGAAGATGTCGTGCATCCTATCTAACTGCGGTGGAAGATCCATGTGGTGTTCCACCTCACCTACCCTCTGATGGATCAGAAAAGGACCGATATACCATGGTGATCACTTGCCTCTTTGAAAAAATCTCCGCAAACCTCATCGTGATGAGACCCGTAGGAAGACACAATATCCCCCCTCCTATCGGAATAAGCCTTCTTCTAGCTATGAGCAGTTTTCACTTACTGACAAGAGAAGTATAATAATACAAAATATGCCACTACTTTCTTCATCCCTGGCCACCAGTACTGACATTGATGTGCCTGATACATCTCCAACACACGAGGATGCAACTCCAGTGTGGATGTATAGAACTAACTCAACACCTCCATATGTAGTGCTACTGGTACCATGGTACATCCGCTGAAGAGGAAGACGTGCACCCCACCTTTATAAAATCTATCGGGTGGATTCCATGAGGATATCTGAACATGTAGAGCATCATAGTGAGTGTTCCCACGCTGCACCTCCCTGACTCGCTGAAGATGTTGGGGAGTGACTATCAGAGACATAAGATAAGATGCTCTATCTCAATTCACCTAGGATATCCGCAAAGTGGCTAGATGCTCTAATGCCTCACTCAGCAGGTGCAGGCCAGAACTCTTGTTTAGTGCATCTGCTACCATGTTCCCCTTCCCAATATATCAGATTATCTCAATGTCAGAGTCTTGGAGCAACTCTGTATACTCAATTGGGAACTGAAAACTCAGAACTCATACTTCCCTGATGGTAAGGCTGGTCGAATCAAGACTTATCGGTTGCACCCTCCTATGCATGATTTTATCCTATATAGCCTGGGTTTACTTTTTCTCTGATCAAGGAAATCCTCATTCCAACGTTGTAGAGAAGCCACAACCTTTCTTCCTAATACCGTCAATCTGAGTATGAACTATGGATGTCGAGTCCATTCCCAAATTAATGTCGCGAGGCCTTGATGCTGCCACCCAGAGGTTCCTACCGAAACACTCACCCCAAGGGTCAGACCACACCATCGGCATAAGTGTGGCTATAGAGTCTCTTCATAAAGGTATCTCTAGACACGAGGGTCCACCCAACGGCTTAACTGAAAACTCTAGGTCTTGAACAGGATTTGTGGAAAAAAGGAATTATTAGTATCTATGTCTATTTATATGGCAATTAGTAGTAGACACAGACCATACCTCAAATCATTACTAGATCCCCTGTGTCACACTCCTTGACCACATGCAGTTACTCCCTTCCCCGAGCATCTAGCTCCCTATGTTTGGTGGGGTCCAAAAAAAGGGGTGTGGTTGTAACATGTCGAAAAGTACACCACCTTGTGCTTCTCTTCTAACTCTACTTCCACATATCCTGCCCTACAGATTCATCTGTACCAAACACTTCTTCATTCCGAAACATTTTTACAATCCCAAGTCTCTATGAATGGTGTTAGTTTCCATTTTTCCCATTACTAACATTCACTGGCTGTATCCGCTTAGCCATAGAACATTCAAACACAATGGTACTCTCTTGAACACCAATATATGTTGGAATTCATAGATTAATAGTGTTGTATTGGATGTCCTTAGACACACTATGCTTGAAAGTATAAGAAATGAAGCATTGATCATATCATATTCATCGTGTACCAGGAATTATCAGTACGTCTCGATGAATACTCAGCTACCGACATGTCCTCCTGCTGAAGCAGTAGAAGCTCTAGAGAACTCTCATCCACCTCCTCAAACTCGTCCTTAGCTGCCTATGAGTCAGGTTTACCTCAGAACCTAAGGGGTATCTGATGCCAAATCATTCGTAAGGCACTAATAATATATGTGTTCTTTACCCATACCACCAGTTGTAACTTCTGACCAACCTGTAGTGATATAGCTGACACACTACCTGAATGTACTATCTCGAGTAATGGTCCACATACCGATGCCTCATCACTTTACGGACCATCCTCATGGTCACTCCATGAAAAAGTATAATAGCTAAGATCACCATCTTCTCTATTAGTGTCTCAACTTGGACAAAAACTCTAGTAACTACCTTTTTTCCATCCCTCAGCTATGTGGTAAATTGTCTCGACTCAAAACCTGAAAGGCCTCTACTACTAGAACTCGTGCAATGTTCTCAGTTAGCGTACATTGTCAGCTAGTGTGGCTGGTGGTCTATGCTTCCTAATGGGTGGTGGGGCTTCTGGTACACCACTTAAAGGTGCCAACATAATAAGAAGGCCTTGCACCGGTTCCTCATCGCTCGGTGGGCCATCATCGTGTACTCTCTCAGGAATCTTAGATGGTTGTCTCTGCAGGTGTATCCTGATAAGGAACAGGTGGAAGATGGTCTTTTTGTTATACCTGGTGAGCTGACTCATGAAAACACAAGAAAACATTTCAAAACACACATGCAATCAGTGTTTTCGTGCAGGTAGTCAGAAATCAGAAGTCAAGGTCATGATGTATGGATATGTCAGTCGTCGCACTAACATTAGATTCCCAAAACTGATAACCACACTCACTACACTTAAAACTACTTCCATTAATATGATTAGAGTCCATTGTTCTATGGTATAAACGAATCCTTTGATAACAATTTTTCATGACTCGTCCCCCAGGACCCATGCCGTGGCTACCCCAATCCCACCATCCATAGTCCAGGGGCTGCAAACTATCACCGAAGGCATATTCCCTAAAACAGGGAAGGCATTTCCTTTATAACATATAACTCACACATCGAAGAACACAACACGATACGAACACAAGTTAGTGGAATAGTAAAAATAGTGTGGAAAGTAAGAGGGGAAGGAATAAAATCTCAACAGTAAAGGTAAAAGTACAACTGAAATACAATATAACTAATGAAAGAGAAATACTGCTACTAGGTCTTCCTATGAGGTTCCTACCTAAAGGGTAGGTACATATCTCCTCCATAGCACTCCATGTCTTCCCATCTCCTCTGCGTACCGACACGCCATATGGTCCTCCTCCGGGCATCATCTAGTACTCGTACCCTTAGCCTCGATCAGTGCGGTCCATCATATACACCAAACACAACAAGTTGCGGGCATATCCCATGCAGGTGTGAGTATAATTATACTCAGTAGGGACCCCGAGAACCTCAAGGTCTCACAATATCCACAAAGGATAATCCACAAAACATGAATTCAACTGACAACCCTACTTTTGTATATGCCCATTCATATACCAAAGTTATCAATTAAACCCATCTCAATAAAGAAGAAACACATGGTCCAACTCAAAAGTAAAAATCCAGTTGTTCCAAAAAAGGATGGAATACCATGAAGGTAAGTACCACACAGGTACACCACACAGAAAAATACCACCAAGGTATTACCACAAAGAAAAATACCACACATGTACAAACTCAGCTCACACCAGATATAACATTGGTACAATAGTAGAGATGATTAGATGTAACTACTAATTCATCTTACTCTATTAAGAGGAATACCCATGAAGGATACGAAATCATCATTAGACCCAAAGAGGATAATAGCACATCGTCATACCCACAGAGGATCCTAGTACCTCGGCATACCCACACATGATCCTAGTACATCCTCGGACCCACACAAGAACCTAGAACCTCGTCAGACCCACACAGGTTCCTAGTACATCGTCAAACCCACACATGATCCTAGTACATCATCATTACATTGTCAGTACGTATTCATACCCACACAAGAACGTAGTACGTTATCAGTACGTCATAAAATGCCCACAAGATCCTATTACATCATCAGTACGTCGTCTGACCCACACAGGATCCTAGTACATCATCACAGATAGCTACAGGTTTCCCACACTAAGCTCGCTTGTCACCGTGAGAGTCTTCTACTCATACTACTAGTCAATAATCCATCTTCAATGAAGCCCCATGAAGATGTATCCTAAATGGATGCCATGTAATTGGGGTCTCAATGCAACAGACGGTGCGTCAATCAGAATCATGGTCTGTATTTTATTGGCCTTTTAGTCCTGAGGGTCCTGTTGGATTCATGTGTGATCCAACTCAGTCATACTTCATATGGAACCAGATCACCAAACGGGTCACACCATTGTGATTCATGTGAAAAAACACAAAATATGGACTACACATGTTTCCAAAATGGATACCCCGTGAAAAAGCTTCATTTCACTACAACATGAACAAACTGGGCCTCATGGGGCCCTTTCCCCGACCTTGACTTAAATGTCCAAAATTTATCTTCAAACAACCGTCTTAATTTCAGGGTCGCAATGTCATAGATGGTTCGTCACCCTAAAACTGTATGAGAGAGATATGTCGGTTATAGGATCCCTTAATAATAATAATAATAATAGTAATAATAATAATAATAATAATATTTTTTGTTTCATGGAACCGATCCCTGAACTAGAATTTAGTATTCGAAATTAGACTTGAATTGACTATATTAATGATAGGATCACATCACCACTAATAGAAAGTCAATCAGACATTGCACCCAAGAGTTATGGTAGGTAGAAGATTTAATAATAATATTATATCTATTAATTCGTGAGTGTTTTGGGTACCCAATCCAAAAACCCAAAAACGACATCCAATATTGGACTCATAATTTCCATCTCAAAGTCAGGGTCATTCTACCACTGATGGTTTGTGAAACCGAGTTTGCACGGATAAGTTACGGATGAATAAGTGTTTTATCAACAAAATTAATAATAACAATATTTTATTATTTTTATTAATTTATTATTTTTTTAACCATAATTCCAAACTCAAATTGAGTTTTACGGGGGTATCCATTTAATTTAGGTATATTCCACATGGTTCTTCCCCTTTTAACTTTATTATTTATTTATTTTTAATTTTATTTCCTTAAATTTTTCTCTCTCCAATCACTTTCTTCTTCCACGATTTTGCACCAACGAATCGGGAAAACAACACCCCCTGTCAGCCTAGCTGCCCCACCACCTACAAAAGCCACACTTGAATGCCTCGCTCTGCCTCATCACTCCACTGTCTGGACAGCCACTGGGTGACACAACTCTCCGCATGGACCACCGTCGAACAACCTATCTCGCCAGAAATAATGCCCCGAAGACATTCTAGAATTGCACATCCATGTTGCCCTTTTCACGAGCCCCTACATCTTTTATTCTAAACCCAAAAAGTGAAATGATCACATATTCATGATCCTCAAGTCGAGGGATCGACATCCATATGTCCCACACAATAGAATATTGCGTTTCTAGTGCCAATAAATATTTGGACGCCTCATTCTGCAAGCCATTACGGCTTCGTTCGAAGCCGGAAAAATTAGACAGTCGCATATTTGTGATCCTTGCGTTGAGGAATTCACGTCCATATATCGAACACTACAAAACTCCATGTTTCTAGCACCAATAAATATTAGTAATTGAAGAATTCATGAAGACCGGGGGGAAAATGAAAGGAAAATATCATAATATTGGGGTTGATCGATGGATATGTCTGTATGGCCATCATCATTAAAAATCAAGAATATATGGAATAAAAAAATAGATAATTATCTTAAATTAAAATAAACCCTCTACCTAGTTTGTTCAATAGAGGTGGAATGAAGAGCAATATGATTCGTCGACACTTCTCAAATGTGGGTTCCACGTTCCTCGTTCGGAGGTCGTTCTTCGTTGGAGGATCTTCTTCGTTGGATAAAGTTTTTCTTTCAAGAGTTATCCACCAATTTGGTTTCCCAATAATTTTCATCCCCAACCCAATGAGAGGTGGGGAATCTCTCTCCTTTAAGATTAATTATTTAAAATATCAAATAATGTTGGCTTCATTAATTGGGGGAATTTAAATATTTATCTCACATTAAGAGAGGAGTTCATGTTTGGGTGTCCCCGCCATAAAAATTCAAATGGGTGGTTCCAAATAAATAAAATAAAAGTTGATAGTGTTATTTTATTATTATTTTTACACTCCCATGAAAATCCGGAAAACATACTTCCACCCTCGTCCTACTGTGGTCGAGGTGAATTTCTATTTAAGTGAATATCGGCGCTGCAAGTTCAACGGTGTCCTCAGATTTCAATTTTGAGTACCGATTGAAAAGTTACAAAATGCGTCTTGCGCATTTACTGATCGTACCCGAAAAATGTTCGAAAATTATTAACAGTCACCCTCAACCCACACCGACCGAGGTTAGGCTATGACTAAGTGAAACATGCACTAATGAACCCAATGGTACTCTTTGATTTCCAATCCAATTTACCGTTTAAAAGTTATGGATTTTATAATAAAATAATTTTCAATTAATAATTTTATTTACAAAAAAAAAAAGCATTCACTAGTGGACCGCACCATCCAAAGTTAGTATCTTCATAAATAAATTATTCCATCACGTGATCAGCGGTGGTCTCGGATTTTTAATCCAAGCTACTATTTCTTTGTTACATGCATTTATAAAATAAAATAATTTATTTTATTATTTTATTTGCAGTTATTCCATTTCTAGGTTTTATCATAGGATGCCCACATTGACTAAACTTAAGTCACGCCTAGGGTAAACCCGCCATCATGAACCCCATGGTGACCTTGGATTTCTGATCTGAGTTACAGTTTAAGAGTTATTCAACTTTTTCAGGAAAAGCATACACATTCTATTTAATGTTTAACAAAAGCTCGACGGACCATTCCGGGCACTCTGTGGCTCAGAATCACGCACCATCAGATTTTTCATTCTTGAACTAATTCTATATAATTAAAAAAAATTATACATAATTTTCGGGACATTACATGGAATAATTAGATGTTAATGCTGAAACTGTTGAATTATTAGGGGTTCAATAACATGTTCATGAAATAAAAACAATAATGACACCACATCATAGTGTTGGGAAAATTTATCAATTCAAGGAGTAAGGATATACAATATGAGATTTTCTAGAATCAACATGGCCTACGGGGTAATGTTAGACGATCAACAATGCATGGTGGGGAGCTAAGGAGATCAATGATTCAAGACGCCGGGGAGGGTCAGTTCTAGTGGGTTGGGCCTACGGTTCATGTAATGGGCATGGTATGCCTCTGGGCCTTCGGGTCATGTATTGTTGGTCGTGTCGGGCCTTGTGACTTGGGACTACGAGTGATGTACGGGTTTCCCTTCAACCCTTAAAATGTGGATTATATATAATAAAATAAAATGAAGGCCTTCAGGCCATTCGGGCTAGAATCAACATGGCCATCCTCTTGACCCTATTATTCCAATTTTCATTTTTGATGTTCGCTTAAAATGATAATGAATGTGATGAATGATATATATTTGTGGTTCCATGTCCAACCCATAATGATGGAAACCCTTTGTGAATATGTAACGATAATTTTATGATATATTTTTTTATATCACTAAAAAAATATATAATGAAATTTTTATTTAATTTTTATTATTCATTGTAGAGTTCTATTAATTTAGATGATTTCTATAAAAAAATTTCTTAATGGCTACAGGAAAAGTTGATAGATCCTTTCAGACTATTCTTACCAAGTTCTTTCTCATGGATTCTAGAGGGAATGTAATGATCCACCCAGTTGATGCTTATTCACACATTATAAAGAAGAAAATAAAGACTGTATTTAGAAGATTTGTAATGAGATGTCATGTTTGGTGAATTACAGTCGATAATAAATTATATGAAATTATTTATTTTATCCAATTTGAATCTAAATTGTTATTTTATAAAATCTAAAGGTAACATTGATAATAAATAACCGGCATCAAAACAAATATACCATAATTGAAAATAAAGGATGGATTAACATCACTATTTAATAAAGAGTTATATATTATAAATGAATAATAAAAATTTTGTGTGATGTGAAAAAAAATTCTTTCTGTAATTATATATATTTTTATGAATCAAAATACAACTCAATTTCAAAACCACATCATTTTCCATAGAAAGATCATCAGATAAATAAATAACGTAAACTTGTTGATGAAAAAAGAAAGAGATATTAGAAATGTGTATATGTTTGACATAGTTGAAATTAGTTATTATTTATAAAATCATTACATATAAATATATATTAATGTTTGTATGTTTTTTATATGGTTCAGACACGTGAATTTGAAAAAAATATACTACAATAAAATAATTTGGTAGATTGGATGTATCCAGAAAAATATGGTCACATTAGAGTTTTACATTTTGGATTGTATCCCCAAACATATTTTGAAATGAAAAAATGACTAAAGTCACATATATGATGATAAAAGGATTTCAAGCTAAAAAAATTATTTTAATTATAATATTGTTTGGTCTGGGTTTTCAAAAAAATATATGTGAAATGTTAAAAAATGGTGGTGGAACAAAGATCAGCACACGAACAACCAAATAACCATGCTATCATTGTGTCTAGTAATTCCCCTAAACCACAGAACTTACTCATGGTAATCAATTCATTCATTACTATTTTTCAAAAATATGTAGAAATTATTTTTCAAAATGTAATATTATTACAATTATGTTGGGAAATACTTAAGGTGATTTATATAAAATAACACACACCTACCACCATATAGTTAGGGGTATATTGTATAATATCCTGGGATACATGATACACAACAAGGAACTCCCAAAAGATCACAAGACATTGTGTATTGGGATAGATCAAGATTCGAACACGGAGTTTCAAATTCCACTTGATGATCTGTATATAACAATATTTAAATTATACTATTGAAAATTTCATATCATTGATATCTAATATTATATAGACACATGAGGTATGTATTTAACAAATTATTTCAGATGAAAAACCAATAACAGTTTATGAAAAAATATCTATTGTGTGGTATGGTATTATTTTTGGATAATATGATGGAGAAACAGAAGTTTAAATCAAGAAAATCTATTCAATTGACCATAAATATAAAACGTCCTTCGGGAGTACCATCTATCAACCAATTCTACTACAACTCATATTATTATCATAACTTCTTGCAATGTCCACATTCAAATATAGAGATATGTACTAAATTTCATATGAAGAAGAAATATCGTGAACAAAAAAATTATAGACCCAGTGGGTATCAATATTTTACATTTTATTCATAATTTTTAATGGATCAGAGTCTCATTTGTGAATATATACCTAAGGTAAATTTTTTATAATATGTATTCCCAAAATATTATCTAATATTTTCAATATTTTTATAACTATCAACATTTTCTACAAGAATTTGTATCACAACTACATATAGGGAAAACCATGAGAAACATTATTTGGATTCATTGATCCCAATATCATTACTACTAAAGAATTAAAATTCGTTTTTAATGAAATTGATATGAAAAAATGAGATAAATTAGGTGTTCGAGTAGAAATTAAAAGACAAAAACTTTTTTTTGATGTCTATAAATTTGGAGTAAACCTCTGCAATCTAATCATATAATGTTTTTTATCAATTATATGTATTTGTTTTTTTATGAAGCACTAGATATTGATTTCAGTCAATCAAGATTGCCCAAATATTTATATTTAGGATCCAATGAATGTATATCCATTAAAATTACCACACATAATGTGTATTGTGAATTTGTAATGCACTATAATAAAAATTTTATACAAAAACATGAAATTATTTATTTCATATATGTTTTAACTAGAATTATGTAATGATATGGAAACCTCAAAATATATGGTGAATCATGGTATGAATTCTATGATCGAGTATAATATGACTTTAGATTATATAAAATGGGAAAAATTGTTGTAATATACAATGATTTTACAAAAAAAGATATTTCAATAAAATTTTCATATTTTTCTCAATTTTTTTGCAGTGATTGAAGAAATATATTGATATTTATTGTGGATATTATATTTGAAAATATATTAATGTGATCAAAAACCATCAAAAGAATATAATCCTTGAATATGTAATTTATGATGATTATTAAAATTCCATGAAAAATATTTCATAAACGTTTTTTTATCTATATTTTCTCAATACTACCACGACTTATGACAATCAATATACTAAACAGAATAAATAAAATTATTTAGAGATTAGTGGGAGCCTACACTGTGTCAAAATGTTTTCTGAATTCATATTTAGGCGATTTCCTACTATTTTTGTAATCCTGTATATGATTTAAAAATAAAAATATATCTTGGATGTTAATTATTAGTATCATAATGATTATATAATAATTTGTATATATTTCTTAAGGAGAATTTTATTAGTGGAAATAATTTTTTTAGAAATTTATTTGTAGGACATATTGTGTCAGAATGTATTTAAACATAATAATGTGGGGACTTCCTTATCATTTTTAATTAATATTTATTTTGATAAATTTACATGTTAGTTCAAATCATACAACAATTTCTCTAAACCAATTAGAATAAGAGGTTTTTTTTAACTTTTAGTAAATGATCCATGATTCATTTTCATGTGTAGGAATTAACCACATTTTAATTTGACACTCTATGTGGTTAGTATGACTTAAAGTACGCGTTTTTTGAAAACAAATCGACATTTTCATTTAAAAGATAAATTAAATTGTCAAAACTAAGAAAACGAGCTTATATTCTTTTAAAAAATTAAAAAAGACCAATAATTCATTTTTCACATGTACAAAATGACGTCTTATAAATTTGAACCCTGATATCTTCAATATGTCCTTATGTATGTGTTTTCAATAGAGTTGTGATTTTTCATTAAAACAGATGTTAAATATCCAAAATTGGGTAAATGGGATTTGGTTTTTTCAAACAATAATAATTTAATCATATTTAACTTTTCACATTTAGTAATTGATTTCACATCAATTCATTAGACAATGTGTCTGGTATTACTATAATTTTGTTGTTTGAGTTTAGAATTGAAATATTAGTAAAATATAAAAGTTTCACAAGAAAAATTGAGAATTTTTTTGGATTTTATCGATACTTTAGGAAGAATATCCCTTAGTCATTTGTGACATATAGGAATGAGACTCACCTCAATCGGATACATGGTGTGCTCGGTATGGCTCCAAGGGTCTCCTAACCATTTAAAATTAACATTTATGTTTAAAATGTATGTCACTAAACAAATATAGAGAAAAAAATCTTTCATTGTCTTGATTATTTAGGAAAAATATTCATATGTCATTTCTATTATGTAGGAATCAGTCTCACATCAAAACAACACAATATGTAAACGGTATGAGTCAAAGTGATTGTTTTTTGTTTAATACTAGATTTTAGTAAAAAAGAATTGTTATATACTCATAACCAAGAAAAAAAATTCTATTTGTTTTTGATAAATTATGAAAATGATCTATTAGTCATTTATTACATTTAGGAATCAACCAAACCTTATTAGGATACATGGTGTACCCCGTATGACTCAAATTATGGGGTTTCAATTTAAAATTGAAATTTTATTCATTTCATATTTTCTTAGTTTTTTTCATTGTAGTATTAAATACATAATAATTGTTTTCTTATATATCTGGATTATTGTTATTATTATGGGGTGTTTTTTTAAGATTCTCTTTCTGATAAG
Organism: Viscum album; assembly: GCA_963277665.1. Classification (NCBI taxonomy): domain Eukaryota; kingdom Viridiplantae; phylum Streptophyta; class Magnoliopsida; order Santalales; family Viscaceae; genus Viscum; species Viscum album. Next base: position 940,460,739 of record OY728153.1, read on the forward strand.
AGATTGTATTCTGAGGCCTCAACTAAAAAAATTCAAACAAGGAAATGGGTTAGAAATTTATATAGAAAACGTTAATATGTTAATTACTATTACATTGGTCGTTAATTTATTCATCATTTTATCTTCTACTATAGAGTAATCTTCTTTATCATTCTTATCTAATGCTTATTTTAATTTATTGAAGAAATTTCCTCAGGTAAAAAGTTTCAATCATCTATCAACAACAAATCATAAAAGAGAGGATATGTTTCTTTTGGATGGAAGTATAAAACCCATGCTACCTAAAAAATGAAGTGTTTCAAGGTGCAAAGTGTTTCCTCATCCATATAAATGGAACATGTTCTCTCTTCTCTAAATTTTGACAAATTTTTGATGAAAAAACATCACATAATCAATCAACGACATCTCAATCTGATAAATTTTGGGCTTAGTATGACTCTATTTGTATGTTTTTTAGTTTATAATTTTTATTTTAGATTAAAAACACATCACAAAATTTAAACTCATAAAACAAAATTATATTATTTTGATACATTATGATTATGGTCCACATGTAATTTTTAATGTGTAAAAATCATCCTCACCTCAATCTGACACATTGTGTGAATAACATGACTCGAAGTGTGTATTTTTACTTAAAATTGACATTATTATTTGTAAACAAATTGACATAATAAAATTTGATCAAATACAATCATACTTTTTAAAAAACATTTTGAAAAAAATCATTATATAAATTGGTATAATGTGGGATTCAACCTCACCTCAATATGATACATGGTGTTCGTTAAATGACTCCATGTGTCCATTATCAGTTTAAAATTGACATTTTCTTTTAAAACTTGTTCCACTCACTGAAAGATGAGAAAATGTGCTCACATTGTCTTCATAATTTAGGAAAATGATTCACATATAATTTTTTATGTGTAGCAAAAGATATCTCATTAAACTGACACACAATGTGACTTGTGTGGCTCAAAGTGTGTCTTTCTATTTCAAAATGACATTTCAGTAATATAGACAAGTGAAATTCAAAATATTGAGAAAATAAATTCATATTTTTTTATATATTATAAAAATGATACAAGTCTTTTTTGATGTAAAGGAATAAGCTAAAACTCAATCCAATGCACGTTCTGACATGTTTGTCTCTAAGTGTATATTTTTTATATCAAATTTGAATTAATTTTAGTTAAAATGAAAAGTGACATACTTAAACTGAGAAAAAATATTCATATTATTTTCATTCTCAATAAAAATTATCCCAAAATCATTTTTGATGTCTAATAATTATCCACACCTCAATTTGACACACTATGTGCACAATACGACACAAAGTGTATTTTATAAGTTGAAAATTGACATTTTATTTCAAAATGAGTGTCTACCTCTAAAAACTAAGAAAATACACTCATAATGCATTAATAATGTTTGAAAAATGATTAATAATTAATTGTTGAAATTTAGGAATTATTCTCACATCTATCCAACACATGATGTGACTAATATGACTCGAAGTGTGCGTTTATAGTTTATAATGACATTTTAGTAAAAATAATAAGTTACATACACAACACCATGAAAATACATTTGTATTTTTTAATACATCACAATAATGGTACATATTTCATTTATGAAAAGTAGGGATCAGCCACACCATTATGCAACACACTGAGAGGATGGTTTTACTCAATGTGTGTCTTTTTATTCATAATTGAAATTAATATTGTTAAAAAATAAATGTGACATACTCAAAACTAGGAAGACACATTTTAATTATATTGATACATTATCAAAATGATGCATAAAACATTTTTTAGAAATAGTAATCATCCAGAACGAAATTAAATATAAATTATGATCAGTATGACTCAATGTGTATGTTTTCAGTTTAAAATTGAAATTTTATCTCCAATCATGGTTTGATCACTAAAACCATATAGGCACACTCATATTTTCTTTGATAATTTAGGAAAGAATTTAATAAGTCATTTTTTCATGTGTAGGAGTTGGTATTATGTCGAAGTGATACACAATGTGAATGATATAACTTAAATTGCATGCCTCCAGTTTATAATAAAATTTTAGTAAACAAAATTATATACTAAAAATCACGAAAATCCATTTTTATAGTTCTAATAATTTTTTAAAATGAAACATAAGTCATTTTTGATGTGTAGGAATAATCAGTAACTAAATCTGATGCATAGTGTGAACAATATCACTCCATGTGTGTCTTTTTTTAAAATTTCCATTAATTTTATTTACAAAGACAGGAGATATAGTAAAAAATAATAAAACACATTTATTTCATTTGATACAATAATAAAATGGTTTATATGTATTTATTGATATATAGGAATCAGAATCCCCTCAATTAGACATACATTGTTCCAATTATAACTCAAAGAGACAGCTATCAGTTCAAATTTGATATTTTAAATGAAAATGTGTTTCACTAACTAAAATATGATAAAACATGCTCCCATTATATTGATTATTATTAATAATAATTCACACTTAATATGTGATGTTTAATATTTTCCCACATATCCAAAAGATGAACCTTGTGACTGGTGTGACCCAGAGTACATTTTTTAGTTTAAAATGAAATTTTAGTAAACAAAAAAAGTGACATACTCAAAAATGGGAAAACACATTTAGATTGTTTTTATAAATTAGGTCAATGATCCATAAGTCATTATTTATCTGTAGGAATTATCCTCATCACAATCTGATGCATGGTGTGACATGTATGAATCGATGTGTGTCGTTTTATTTAAAGTGGCCATTTTAGTAAAAATGGAAAATGAAATACTCAAAACTAAGAACACTCATTTGAGTATTTATTATAATTTTGCAAAATGATTCATAATTTATTGGTGTGGTGTATGAATCAAATACACCTCAATTGGATAAATGGAGTGCCTCAGATTACTCAATGTATATATTTTTACTTTCAAACTGACACTTTCTATTTAGTATTTTTATTTATTGTGTTTCATTTATAAGAATTGTTTTCTCAAATAGGTGTATTATTTTTCTCTAGCTAGGGTGTTTTTTCCAACAACTAGTATCATGAATAAATTTTGAGGAAAAATAAAAGGGAAAATTGATGTTTGGAATGTATGTGATATTATTTACTTACTCATGTAATTGTACAAACCAATGTTTGTAGTGGATTTAATACATTAAATTTTTCCTTGTATATATGCTTCTAATTTAACCTCAATAAAATTAAAAATAATTTCTTCTATATATTATCTATATTTGTATTCTATTTTATGTATTCTGATTGGTTTTTATTTTATAGGGTTACTATAAGGATGCATTAGGAATGTTTCTAAGTAGCATATATAATTGGATTTATTAGTGCTCCATGATCCATAGATAAAGGAACTTGTTATCTACTCTTCATTTATCACTGATAAAGGTACCCTTTATTAGTTCATGAAAAATGTGCTATAAAATATTCCTTTTAGTGTCACTTTTTAGAAGTGTTTGATAAATGGAACCTTTATTACATCCTTATATAGATCAGATAAAGATTGTATAAATTTAAACTATCATAGGTTTTCAGTTCTAATTACTGACAATGATCAATTTTAGAACATTTAAATGTTCTTTTTGTTGTAGTGGATATAAAATATTACCAAGTATTTAACCTAAAGTGATCTAACAAATATAGTGTGGGGATTCATAGAGATTAATAAAAATGAGGTTGAATGTTTAATGACTAATAAGGAATATTTTGTATGGATTTCAAGATATTATTTGACGTTTTAACTACAATGTTTAAAAAACCTAGATTTTATAGTTTTTTAAAATCAAACATATGAAATAATATATCCATCTGAGACTTTTAGAGCTTGGAAGATGTAGTTATGTGTTTTATCAAAGTAGATATAGTGATTTGAGACATTTCCCATTATTAAAGAGATAGGAAATAAAATTTTGAGTCTCACGTAATGGGATTGAATAAAAAATGATGAATGGAGATCCATACCACCACATGTTAGAAATTCTGCAAGAAGCATGATGGAAGTTTTATTAAATGGATAATGAAATGATTTAGTTGTGGAAGGTAAGGTCACAAAACTCATGAATGTCGAAGATACAAGGAGAATATGACCAACATTCTGGAGGAGAGGAAGGAACCACCCATGGTTCCATGCGTGAACTAGAGGGAACAAGGGAAATATACAATCTATTCCACTAATATAATATTCTTCCTGGATAATTAGCTTTAACAACCCCCAAATAAAATAGATAAATTTATGGATGATTCTAGTACTAATGCTGAGTTGGAATAAGAAAATAATGTTATACAAGGTACACATTCTATTCAATCAAGAATGGATAAGTTTTTATTTGATTCTCGTTCAATTTGTATCCTTACATGATTAATTTTTATTGAATTGTTGATTTGAAACCACAATCCTTTGAATAAAAAATAATGAATGAAGATCCATCACACTACATGTCAGAAATTGTTCAAGAAGCATGATGAAAATTTTATTAAATGGATACTGAAATGATTTAGTTGTGGCTGATAAGGACACAAAACTCATGAATGTCGAAGATACAAGGATAATATGACCAACATTATGGAGGAGAGGAAGGAACCACCCATGGTGCCATGCGTGAACTATAGGGATCAAGGGAAATATACAATATATTTCACTAATACACAGGTCATCGTGTATAAATAGCCTCAACAACCCCCAAATAAAATAAATAAATTGATGGATGATTCTAGTACTACTGATGAGTTGGAATTGGAAAATAAGGTTGTATAAGGTACACATTCTATTCACTCAAGAATGGAAAAGGTTTTATTTGATTCTTGTTCAATTTTTAGCCTTATATTATTAATTTTTATTTAATTGTTGATTAGAAACCACAATCCTTTGAATAAATAATTATGAATGACGATCCATCCCACCACATGTCAGAAATTGTGCAAGAAGCATGATGGAAATTTTATTAAATGGATAAATAAATGATTTAGTTGTGGGAGATAAGGACACAAAACTCATGAATGTCTAAGACACACAGAGAATATGACCAATGTTCTGGATGAGAGGAAGGAACCACCTAGGGTTCCATGAGTGAACTGTAGGGATCAATGGAAACATAAAATCTATTTCACTATTACCCAGGTCTTCATGTATAATTAGCTTTATCAACCCCCAAATAAAATAGATAAACAGATGGATGATTCTAGTACTACTACTGAGTGGGAACATGAAAATAATGTTATAGAGGGTACACATTCTATTCACTTAAGAATGGAAAAGATTTTTTTTATTCTCGTTCAATTTGTATCCTTATATAATTTATTTATATTGAACTATTGATCAGAAACCACAATTCTTTGAAGTAGAGACTTTCATAATATGAACACTATTCCCAATGAAGAATAATACATTTCTCAAATAGATGAGTCAATGAAAAGTATCAACATTATGGAAATTCCCATTATAATGGAATATATAGATGTATTTTATAAATATTTACAAGACCTTCCCCCATATCATGATGTAGAGTTATTGATAGAGCTTATACTGGGATCCACTCATAAATCTGAATTCCCCAATAGAATTTCCCCAGTAGAATTGGAGGAGTTAACGAAGTGCATTTAAGAGATTTTGGAAATAGTGTTCATATTATGTAGTGAAACAACTTATGATGTGACGATTATTCATTATCTAAAAAAGTATGTTTCAATGAGGCTATGTATCAACTATCGATTGATTAAAAAGTACATCATAATGAATAAGTATACCATTCAAAGGATTTATGACATGCCTAATCAACTGGGTGGAGTTTAATACTTTTTAAAGTTATATCTTCATTATTGAAGCCATTAACTAAAGGAAAATATGGAATGTTATCAATAATATGTGATTTTGTACACTTTATGGAAAATATGAGTTCATTTTGATGGACATTTGAAATAATAATGCCCGTATAATCATTATTTATCTCAGGATTAAAGTCTTTAGATAGATCATTGATAAAATTATTGTAGGATTTATTGGAAATATAATCATTTAATCAAATAGAAAGGAGGAACATAAAGAATCTATAAGGATTATGATGGAGACAATATTAATGGAGAAAATGTACTCTCGGATTTGTAAGTGAGACTTTTGAATGGATCATGTTATATTATTGGGTACATGATCACTAGAAATGGGATTTCAGTGGACCCATCAATGTCAAAGGCTATTGAGGAATGTCCCATACCCTCAACTGTGATATAATTCAGTACATTTCATGGTTATGATGGGTATTAAAAATTGTTTATGAGATACCAACTATGATTTTCTAGATGTACAACTATGATTACTTGGAAAGGGGAGAATTATATCAGCATGAATGAATATAACGAAAAAAATAATGGAGCTCTATAAGAGGAAAATATTTATTGACGTACTCAACTAATTATCAATTAGTGATTATTTTTTTTGATATATTATGATGATTTAATCAATAGATTGTCGTTTTTACTAATCTATAATGATAAACTTATAGCATATGCCTCATGATTGTTGAATTTCCAAGATCATAACTACCCAACTTATGATCTAGAGTATGTAATTTTGATATGTACCATGATGATTTGGAGGAACTACCTCTATAGTGAAATGTAAGAATTATATATGAAAAAAGTGTCTAACATATATATTAGCATAACAATAGAAGAAAATGAGAATAATAAAGATTGATAGAGCTGAACACGGACTACACTCTATTTAATACAATCCTTGAATGGAGAACCAAGAAGCTAGTGATCTTAACAGAAATGAACCTAAAACTCTATGCATAATTCCAATTGATAAAGACTCTATATTCATGGAAATGAAAAGGTCAGATCTAGAAATCAATATAATTGGTAATACGACCAACATTACCCAAAATGATAACCCAACCATTGATCAAAATAGAAGACTATAGGGGGTTAATGTTATGGTATAGAATTTTAAAACAAGGTGTATATAGAAAATAAGGTAAAACTTCATGAATTATAGATTTATGATGAATTTATAATTAATTTTTAAACAACAAATACTATTACTACATAACCTGAGATAAATAATTAAATAGGGATAATGTACGTACCCTATCATTCTCAATCCATCGATGATGTACCAACCCATATTGTGATATTCATGATATCGTCTTGTGGGACAACATGATGAAGGAGGTTGCTGAGTACACATTAAATTTATTTTCATGTCATTAAGTTAATGGAGAGGGATAGAAGTCCAAGGGTATAGTGAACCCATTTCCTATAACCACATTTAAATAATAGAACATCACTATGTAATTTTTCTCTGATCTACAAAATACAGTCAAAGGAAGCAATGAAATATAGGTTTTTGTGGAATGAATGGACAAGACGTCCCACTTCATCACTACTCAAGAATATTTCCCACTTGAATAACTATGTATGATATAATTAAATAATATGGTGAAGCTACATGGGACACCACTATTAATCATATATAATCATGATCAAAGGTTAAATTTTAAATTTTAAATAATTATTCTACTTTCTCATAATTCTGAATATAATTTTTGTATGACTGATCACACAAAAACTTATTTCCAATCTAAAAGTAAAATTAAAACTCATGATGACACATAGAAACCCTAGTCAATGGAATTTACTAGTGGATGGAATTAACATATCCCATTAGTTGAGTAATCATACAAAAAAACATCCCCAATAGTACTCAAATGAATCCATATTATTATTTTTATGTGAAGTGATGTGGAATTATTAATTTTTGGGATAGTGCTAGTGAATAAAATATAATTGGACTTGATATTGTTCCATATTTGATAGAAATGTTTTTGTCAATCCAATAGTACAAAAATGCTACTCAGAGTTAGAAAAAATATTTTTGATGCAGACCATTAATAGTATATGGTGTTTGATATTAGAAGTAAATTTTTTTCATCGAATATCACTATGGAAAAGAGTCATGTGGTTTGGAATAAAAGGAGTATTAATCCTTAAAACATTCCCCCCTTTCATTCCCCCTTTCATTCCATGTGGGATTAATCCATTATGCACTTCACATGATCTGTTAATGATCCCACAAATCTTATATGACAAGTCCTTATGTTCTTGTGAAGATGTATAGAAAAATGATGATGATAATGTGATGAATTTTCAATGATCCACTATGATCATGACACCTATTAGGTGATAGAGTCTTAAAAATCACAAGAATCCCCTAATTAAATATACAAATAATTCTAATAACGGAGTAAGGCACATGCGGTCAATATTACACAATTCTTCATATGAAGGGACTATTCCCCCCATGTTACCACCATTAATCGCACAAAGGCCCTTCCACAAGAAATTTTTATCTCATGAAGGTCTCTATAAAAGAAATAATGATCATGAAGCAAACATATATTATGTCACCTTCATCATCCAAATTCCCTTGGACATGTCCATTCAATCATATGATGTATCTCCAAATCCATAATCAAGTGGAATAACTTCCCATGATAATGATTTTGTGTTATAAAAACCTAACTCTCTAATAAAGGAGTAAACCATATAAAAGAATATATACCATCAATAAAAATACTTGATTATAATCATGATATCCATTATTAATCATAAAATTACCTATTAGGAAACCAATTGAAAAAGGATATAAGTATTAATTTTTTTTAGAAAAAGTGGGAGCCTCTCTTGAAGTAATTATATAATAATTTTCAGGAGAAGGGGTTATGTGCCTCATGTAAAAACCATTGATAACATTATGGTAATTAAACATGATATCTTAATCAAGTTAATTACATCTAACAATAAATTTTTATATCATGAAAGGCCCTAGAAGAGTCTCCCTTGATCATGCAAAATCCTCTTCAACTGGTGTCCCTGTCCCATAAAGACTCCAAGACATGTCATTCTAATCATTGGAAAAATGTTTGACGTGAAAACATGATCATTTCAAATACCTTTGATACACCATGGGTTGAATAAATATGGTGATGAATGACTGTTCTTGTGGTCACTGATTATCATGAGATGTTATGGACAACCTAGTGCATGATCACACAAAGTGTGTTATGTAATACTCCTACAACTACATAAATCCCAAATATGTGATATATTATCTGTAAAAAGTTTAATAAATCTTAGAATATGAGGCCTATAAATTCCTCCCCCTCGGAATGACACACACACATGAAAAGAACACCCATGGGTTCACATAAGCGATAAGAAAACATTATAAGGAGGGATTCCATTCAATAGCAAGATTCATCTACCTGGTAAACATTAGTATTGACTTAGATGTTTACAAAAAATATATCTTCTATTCACGTGGTCACCATATTGATCAGGGAATGGACTTATGGTGCGCCATCTAGATTATGAGAAGGAATTTCCATATGTCGTCTTGGCCACCAAAAACCTCAACAAGATAATTCATGAAAAACATTGAGTCACATATTTTATAAAAGTTAAAAATTATGGAATAATTGTGAATATACATATATAATGATTTTCATGTGAAAGAATCATGTGATTTACTTGACTTATAAATATAATCTTACACCGTCCAAACATATCAACCATGTCTTGTGAAGTCCATTGGACATGAAAAATGTGTCACACGGGGTCCTATGTGTGTGTTAGAAATGTCATGAAGGGTATCCCAATCATGTATTTTATGATTTTAAATTCCTCTAAACATGATACTAGAGACATGATAAATCTTCAATACATGTCTACTAGGTCTTCTGAAGACCTCCAAACATGTCAGCATAGTCGTGTAATGTCCTCACGATATATATACCATGTCAGGGGAATTCCTCCATACATTATAGTCATATTGTGTGAATTTTTTTGACATTTTAGTCTTGATCATGAGACACCCTTGGATGTGTCTATGTGGTTTATGAAAATAAATCCAGGTAATGTAACAATTTTTAGATTTATAATTAGAACATATCAGAAAGTCACTCAGGACATGTCAGATGGAAAATAAGGACATGTCAGGTAGACACTCAAGACATGTCATACACACACTTATTACATGTTATAATTAAAATTGGTACATGTTGGGATGCACTGAAGACATGTTAGACATACAATCAAGGCATTTCATGTAGAAACAATCCAAAATTTCATGAATGTTAGCTAGAAACCCTAGAATAAGATAACCTTTTCTATTAGACACATTTTGACATACATAAAAATGAACTACCAGATCTCATATTACTATATAAACATGATATATAGGATACCAATTTATGGCATGTGCTCCAATGGTATCCACCCTTATGTAAGTCCCTTCATATCAAAAATATTTTTAACACATAGAAAATAATTCTCCCATAAGTATACCACCCTTCATTATCAATAAACAAATGAGAAGTGGGCTTATACCTGAGAATCCCCTTACATGCAAGACACAACCATTCCATCAGGTGTGGAAAACCCAACATCGGGATAGAGATTAATTAAACTATGATGAATCTGATTCCAGCTATGAACATGATATGCAGGACACCATCCAATGGCCTATGATCTCTATCAAAAACTCCTCCATCATTTCCCTAGTACATATGTTTCCTTACCATATATGATGAGTTTGATCACTATATAACCCTTATTTATAAAACAAATCTTGACTCACATGGTCTTAGGTATTTGAAATGATCATATCACTCTCATCATATATTTCTTTCAACCTGGTAATTTCATCAATGTGTAGGACCCATTCAGTTACATGATTCCATTTCCACTGTACAATTTCATCCTCATCATTGTATGTCCTAATAGAATTCCCATATTTTTAAACACAATGGTATATACCTCACATGAATTAATTTTCAATCAACACCCATCAGTTGGTTGAGGTATGACTGAACTATGATAAAATTGATTCCTGTTGTAAACTAGATACAATTTATTCCTTCCAAACGATTACGCTCAAAACCGAGTGATTGAGTGACCCCGTTTATTCCCCTTCCTCATGATGTTAAACAAAATATGTTGAACTCAAATATACTATTTTGGGTTTGATTCTTATTATAAAAAGATTGATAGGATGCCACATAAAAGTTCAATCCCATCATCCATACATGAACGAACTTAATGGATAGCAGTAAACTCCAAATAGACTAGTTATATGGCATTAATATATAAAAAAATAAAAAAATTTAAATAATAACATGAAACAAATGATGAATATCATATTCATATAGACGGTATCATATATATAACCCCCCTTTATGCATATAAGGATTCAATAACTAATAATATTATTATGGTAACCAGTCTTGTATCTGGATTTGGAAGTGATTCATGAACATATCATAAATCTATAATAGTGTCATGGAATAGGAAATACCCCCCAAAGGGTGATATGATACCAACCACCCATCTAGTCAACCACTACGAGTTACTAAGAACCATTATGTCTATAACCCAAAATGACTGGAAGTTTTTTGAAATAATTTTTGTACCTAATTATGGATTGGGTATCCATTTGGCATTTATATCAAACATGGAAGTGAAATAAGTGATGTGAATTATTATGCAACCAAAATTGACCCCCCAAAAATAATCATAAAATAGGAAAACAGTTGGTGAACATAATTCCAAATAATGTAATAATAGTATAACTAAATCATTATAGTCGTTGGGCACCATGCCTCTTAATCCCCAAGGATAACCATACCAGATATACAATATTTCCTCTTTTAATGGAACCAATAATGTTGAACCTAACATGAATCAATAAGATAAAAATACTCACTTCATATTATACATAAAAAATGGTATTCCCAATGCAAAAAAACTCATAACTGGGATTCCTATGAACTATGTCCATTTACACCACCAAAATTCCTTGGGAGAAAAATGCTCAAACCAGGAACAAGAAATGAAAATTGTGTTGTTAGTGAATATTTGAGTGACATTGTTTCATAAATGATATTATTCACTAATCAGTGAACTTTTCAATTCCTTCATGACTAAAAATACACCTCTCACAAACAACACACTGAGCCAAGATCATTTCTCTATCAAGAGAATGTTCTGGAACATCATCATCAGTAGTACCTTAAACATATAACAAATAAAACTCAACCACATGAAAAAAATTTCATTGTGTGGAACCATGGTGGTTCAGGAATCCCATCTACTCGATACAATCCCGACCCTGGAGGATGCCTGAAGAGGTATCCAGAAACCATAGCTGAAAAGTCTGTCTTGTTTTGGGAGAGCTACTGTGAAACAAGTGGAACCTGTTGCCACTAACAATCACATTAAAAGATCATACTAGGATAACTGTATCAAAATACTTACATATATCATGAAGGAGGATCCAGGAGTATATTACCGATCCATCTCAGTTGACGAGCTACCAAGGAGGCCACCTGTTAACTGTTATCACTAGCGTCATCCCACTAATACCTCTTAGTGTCCTTCTATGGAAACCACAAGATAACTATCTATCCTAGAAACTAATTCATTAGTACCAATGTATTCATATCACTAATTTAATTCAATGGTTAAATGGGAGTAGGATCAGATCCTCTCTTCTTCTAATGAATCCCATTGGCATATTCCCACAGTTGGCAGTGGGTAGGCTCATATCTCTTCTCACACTGATCATGTTTACATGTATATTTCCTTTAACAGATATGTTGAATAATCATATCCATTCTACTATGCATGATTCTCATAGGAATATTCCAATAGAATAATGGAGATTTGAGTGTGCTTATATACCCACTTCAATTGATGATATCACCCATTATATTTTGGGTTTTGAAAATGTGAAGTCATATATCCATGTAAAAGAATTACTAAGTTGTCACAAAATTCTAGAAATAGTTGAATAACCCCATTGGTAGATTTTAGTAATTTTAATGATATAGAGACATGCACATATTCCGATTATGATATTGAGAGAAGAATGTCATGATGATTAGTATGATTAGGTGGAAACTCTGGAAGAAGAACAAAGTATTTCTCACATCCATGAGTATTATCTATATTTTCTAGTAGAGGTTGATTTACTAGATGCGTCTCATTTCCCAATTCCTACAGGGGCTCACAAAGTGAGTTTGGAACATGGCTTGAGAAATTTTCACATTCAATTTTAAAAATACTTGTGGCACATTCCATACGTAATGACCAGGCTCATATCCCCATTCTGACTGGGATATTCTATGTTTGTTTAGTACAAGCCTCAGGGATATGATTATATTCCTACATATAGAGGCTAGAAAAATATTACAATGGCCTAGGATCTAGATCATTCCCCATACCATTAAATTTTTTTAGTATACAATATATAAATAAACATAGATATGGCTCATATCCACACCAATGATGCTAATTAGTATACTCTTGTTGCTCAATGAAGTTTGGATCATAACCCTTCTACATCCAATGAATGGAAATATCAACATCCTTTGGAGGCTATTAATTAAGATTATCCTATAAATTCTCAAATTTTGAAGGCCCATTGGAATATTATTATAAGGGATTCATATTCCAACCATGCCCATATCCCCACTTAATCCATGGTTGACTGAAATATAATGGAAACCACCGAAAGGAAAGCTTATATTCCTACCACTAATACATAATCTCACTGACATACTCCAAAATCATTGTAGTAGAAAACTAATATCTATATAACAAAAAATAGTTATGAACATATTATAGTAACCATCATGTATCATTCTAAAACCCCTACAAAACCCCAAAAGGTAGGTTGACATATTCCACCCACAATGTAGAATGAGATGTTGTAGAACTCTTTCAAGATCAACATCTCTAAGTAGGATTCTAATAGAATGTTTTAAAGAACACTAATTTTAAATATAAAAGAAAAACTTTTCTATATTGAAAAGAGAATAGAATATTTATAGGTGAATTAAATGATGGAAAGACATTCATTGAAAAACATATACATGCATTGAAATAGATGGCCTTCCATTTTGAGCAACGTATTAAGGATAACAATGACATGGAGAAAACTTCGATCAAATGAAAATTATATATAATTTGTCAGTAAAATTAATCTAATTTCATTTGTAACGTAGAATATTACACCTTTTTTGTTTGATGTTCCATTGGTTCTATCTACATGGTTTCCAAATTTTCATAAAAAGTTATTTTTTTCAAATAATAAAATTACATTTGAGGATATCCGCGATCTGTTTAATTTTAGTGTCCTTGAGGCCATTTGATGCTTATATGAAATAACTAAAGGGTATGTAAACTCCTCAATTAAAGTAGAATTAGATAATTTTATCAATAATCATTCCCAATGAAATGAAAAGATAGATTTTTAAGGTCATTACTAATAACGTCCACCATAGTCCACCTCCCCATGGGGATATTTCACATGGAAAGAGAAACCCCCCCTTCCTGACAAACCTCTATATTTAGAAGTTCTAAGAAATCACATACCTTAATATAGTGAGGATCTCAAAATATTGGGGGTAACCATATATAGTTCCCCATCAACCATCAGTAGCATGTCATCCTCATTAACAAACAACCTAGAGAATAAAAATATGTGGTATTTCTAGGTATGGGAAAATAAATCTGAGAAGGTGGATGATGACATGGATATAGAGGGATATTTATCTGAAGAAAATGTCACAACCATGTTCTATCTCCTCGCCATTTTTGACTATGAGCTCATGGATATGCTAAATAAGGACTTCATGCCAAACATACACCAAATATTGTTTGAAACTCATCATATATTGAAGGATAAACACCTCCAATATCAAGGATAAGAGGGAAATATTAGAATAATAAATACACTTAGTTTTCATTTTTATAATGATACATTCTCTAGAGCACAGAACCCATGGATCAAATAAAATAAAAAATTCTGACATAATATTTTTATCTTTATCATATAAAAATCATCATTAATTATTTTCTATAGCCCCATCAGATGTATGTATACAAGGATGTGGAAAATATTGATTATTTCACATTAATACTACCCAAAAGATAAAATCCCCTAGAAATGAAATCCCATAATGCTAATGTCATAGGAAAAATCATGGCAGTAGATAATGCACCAATTAGTTGTCCAATATAATGAAATTCCACGAGCTTTAAGATGAAAAGGAATCATGAACATAGATAGAGATATAAAAATATAATCTTATTCTAGGTCCATAAAAATAGGAATGAATGTCATAAAGAGAAGAAAAAATTTCATCTAAACCAACAACATACAATAGAAAATGATTCCCATCATGGTCTTACATTACACACATCATATAAACGATCAAAATTTCACAAAATAAAATATCTTTCATCTAATGAAACTATATAATTCATCAATGTTAAATTTTATCACATAGATATAGGGGATGTTTTAAAACTTCCTCAACCTCATGGGTCATCATTCCATAAGAATATAATAGTAATATTAGTAACAATTGAAAAAAAAAACAATCCCATTGGGTTGTGGGAATATATTATCTCAATCATCATCACTAGGTGCATCAAACCATTAGAGGTTCCTAGATAAATCAGTGATAGTTCTTTATCAACCCCATATAGTAAGGCAAGGGGGAAATTATATCTCAATTTTTGTCTCTAGAATCCATAGATCCTCAACTTGAATAATCAAAGCCATAACAACACTATTATAATGTTCTAATAAACACCCTATGTTAAACTCAACCCATTGGGATGGGGGAATTTTCCTCATTTCCATCACCCGATAAGGGATCAGTATTCTATAGGTTGGTCGGTATATATTGATAGTTTTCATCCTGTTGTTTCCTCCATCTACAATATAATCATTTTCTATTTAAGACCCATTCCACAAAAACGACTAGAAAATCCCTTAATTTCTATATTATGAAACCATTATAAGAAGAATGTACTATATTGGAAATTAATCCCTATATGGTTAATAAATAAAAATTATATGACTATTGGTAATAAAAATTACCATTACCTACAAGGCTATTGTACTAAGACAGTGATCAATATTGATCCTACTATGTACCAAGAGAGAGTTAATCCTCATGAAAGGTTGTCATTTAAACATTAGGTTATCTCTAGATCTGGGAAAATGATCTATGTAAATTTGGACGATGAAGATGATTATGAATATTCTCTATAATGGTGAAAAAATATCCCTCTTCAGGGAAATCATTCAATTGTAGAACATTTTGACTATTAGTATGACATTGAAATGGGGAGAACTTTTCCTGAAAGTCCCACTCCCTGTAGATGGGAGGTAGCCCATCTAGTGATACATCCGAATCATCTTAATGGAAGTGAATCCCTAGCTGAAAAAATGAAAGGCATGGGTGAAAAGTGTACAACTATATATCCCACAATGATTCCAATTACCAAATGTATGGATGACACTTTCTCGTATCCTAATTTCTTTAATACCACCTTATCATCATTTTAAAGTGTGGGAAATCCAAAATAGCATATCATGCACATTGTGTCTTGATAATACTATATGATTGGACCCTTATACTTCTAGGGGTGTACAATATTGGATGATTTTTAAAAACTCTAATGTGAACATAAATTGTTTGGTATAGCAAGATCCATTACTGTATTGGTATACCATAATCATTAATTCCTTTATCCATTCAATTTCACACTATGAAAGATCGTAATTTTAAACCTCAAAATCCGAATAAAACATGAAAATTGGACGGTTTACAACTTTATTGATAGCTGTAATAGTTTATCCTATAAACCCAATTTCCCTCACCAAGAAGATCAATTTATGGATCTTTTTTATAAAAAATCATGGTTATCCATTCAATTATATTTAATCATGATGAAGAATTTCGATCAAGTATATGAGTTTTTAGGAAAATTAAAATTCCTAGAATATTCCTTTCAATGAACCTAAGCTAAATCTTTGCCCATTCCCGCAACACAATAAAAAATTCTTAGAAAGGAAGAGACTATTTTTGGTCCACTAAAATAGATAGCGGTGCCCATTCCAACACCATGATAGCCCTGAATCATCTAGTGCATACCATTGAATTAGAGCAAGAAAAATATTTCCATCTTCCTGACGAAAAACATAACCAGGTCACTTGTGATTTGAGTAACTAATGAATAATGTGTATTACTTCCATATTGTTAAGGACCCTAGTAATTTCTATATAGCTATGGAAAATAACCAACCTATGATACCAAAGATCCAGAATCATAGAGAGGTAAACCTCACTAATCATCCTATAAAATTTCATTTCCATATAAGGCTTGGTCACACCATCCCAGAATTCATCATCTTCATTCACATTGTCCAATGAATGGTTGTCTTTAGAGAGGTGATGATAGATAATTCTCCATCACATGTGTATTTTAAAATTTTCACTCCACCAGAAGATGTGATTGAATTAAAATTATATCTAGCTACATGTACATGAAATTTTGTTATTTGGTGTTAATGAATGATAATTGAAAGATCACATTCTATGTTAAGATAACATCTTCGAAAACCAAAAATGATCTCTATATATAGGTATGTGACATTTAATAAACATTCTTATGTTAGATTCAACCTTTAGATACAACAAACTATTAAAAAAAATTACATATGGCACCCATAGAATCTCTAACTCATGAAAATTTCCTTCATTAAATACCTAGAGAATAGGAACCAACCCACCAAATGGAAACCTAATTGAATGAAGAACTCGTTTTTTAGTTCTATTAGAATATTTCACTTATATGAACCCTTCTATTATGTTAATTATTACTCTGATTTTGATTTCCTTGTAACCAATCCCAGTGAAGGAGGTCATGGACATAGAATCTAGAGATATATGTTATGGAGATGGTAAGGTCGAACCCAATATTTCAGTCACATCCCCACTGAGGATATATATGCATCTCAGAACATTGGGAGAGAACTCCTTCAAGCCCGATAAAAACACAGAGATGTATCATATCCCTCTTGTAGTCATCCAAGCCCTATCCACCAAAATGACTATCTATAGGGGGTGTTATTTTCTGATCATCCCAAACAAAGGTGATGGTCGGTGCAACCTACACCACCTACAATATCTCCTTTGACCTCTACTCAATTACCACATGTTTCCGCCTCAAACACCACAACTGGTGTTTGAAAAATAATTCTTTGCAACCATGTTTTAATATGTGGAGACCATGCCACCATAATTTCATACCACCATATCATTCACAGAATAAGATAATGAATCATTTATATATGGACACTTCAAAACCAAATATGTTTTAAGAAAACTAGATTATTATAAAATCCAAATGGATATTATTGAAAATAGTTATTGGTTCAACCTCATCTAGATTAAGACCCTCCAATGTTTTAGATATAGTGGGGGCGGGATTTATTTTTGATATATCTAACCTTTCAAGGGAATGATAAGAGAGATAAATTAATTACCCAAAAGATGAAACTCAAGGATATATTTGGGGATATAACATCTTAGTCTAGTTTCATGTTTATCTATCACAAAATCGCATATACTATCATACATGGAAGAACTCAGATTCCCATCCATGTGGTGGTGTCTTCAACATTTCATTACAACATGAAATAACAGATCGATGGGAAGGTAAACATACTACATGGAGACAACATCTCCTTTATGTCTTTCAAATCCATATATTCTGAGGTAGGTTACATTAAAAGTCATAAAAAATAACAAATGGTGGAAAAAAATTTTTTTGGATCCTCTAATGGATTAGGGACGATCCCTATGAATCCAATGTGTATGATCAATTGAAAATATGTTCTACCCACAAAACTAATTCATGTAGAATATATAATCCAGGATTTCAAGGAACCTACTATACCCAATGATAAAAAACTTAAATATATCAACTCTAATGTCTCTCAATAATTACTCTTCCAATTCAGGATGAAAATGTGTCTTCCCACATCCTCTTTACCTCAATAGTGATATATATGCCCTTAAATTACCCACAATTTCTGAATATTCCTCCACATAATCAAAAATGGGAGAGGAATTGGATAACCCAAGGAACACCCAACCCACATTTGAGTAAGGAATCTCCACCACCATCAGTGATTTCAGGAGGTGAATTTGGGAACAAAAAAGATCCAATACCTATAATTATTAGTGCTTGAATTCTTATCATGGAGAAATAGATAGATATTGCATTTATAAAGAAACATTGATATATGTTCTATTTTAATTCTAAATAAATTATAGGTTTAAACCTTAATGTGTCTATATACATCATGAAATATATTCCATGCAATGTTTTGAAAAATGTCTTTAATCGTGATCAAAAAGTTCAATGTGAGACTTTGCATTTTTCATGGGGGTCAGTTATAGTAGCAATGTCATCAGCCCAAAGGGCGAAGAACACAGTCCGAAAGTGATCCCAAGAATAGGTTGGGGTTGTAACCCCCACAATATAGATAAATTATTTTGGCTATGTCCCTCAAGAGGGTCCCAAATTACCTACAAGAACATACCAATTTTACACCTTGCTGGACTTTAATGACGTAATTATTTTTTCTATGCCCAAAAATCAGCACCCCAGTTTAGAAAAAACACTATCAGCCCACATGGTACTTGTGCACCACATATCTGGAAGACAAGTCACTTTCGTTCCCAATCAATGTTATCCTAGGTTCTTGTTTTTTCCTGTAAATAGATCTTTGGGGATTTCATTTGTATTGACGAACTTCCCTGAAGCTTAATTACTTCTCTGGTTTTCCTAGTTCTTTGACAATGTCTTTTCAAACCTTTAATGTAGTACATTAACACATAGAGATGTGTAATTGAAGTAGGATCCTAGTAATAGTGTTTGATATCCGTAACACTTGTTCACCGGAGGCACCCAACGTAGATGAAATAGAAACAATTGTGTACCACTGATTCCTCTCACATAAACATAAGGACCCCACTTCTGGGAATACCTGTGAATACTCATGAATGCATTAGTCGACTCTCCCCCAAGTATTACCTTCCAGGTTATTCATCACTTAAGTGAAAATTGGGTTTCCCATGCCTACTTACGTGCCCATTATTGTGTTCCAGATACTTACATTGGCACACTTCATTGATTCACCTACTCCCTTCAATTTAAAAGAAATTAAGCATTCCTCAAATCCATTCATGGAAAAGATTATTCATTATTGGATCCTATATCTAAAAGGGATTTTGTAGAAACCTCCAAAAAAACCTTCTAACTTCTTAGAACATTGGGAATGGTAAATCTTTGTGTCTCTTATTTGGGTTTTTATATCTACTGTCAAAGGTTTTCCATATTTGTTTCACAATGAGGTTATGATTCATGGAGTGTGTATAGGTTTTTATATCCTCAGTCATATTGACCTTTCTCCCTAGAAATGTTTCAGGAAGTTCCCAATTTAGAGGATTAGGGATTGAGTTCTGTCCTCCCCTTCTCGTCTCTAAATCTTGGAACATCAAATCTCTGATAGGGAAGGTATGGTTCACCCATGACTTTCCGTTTAGGAAAATTAGAAGACACACTTCTCTTCTGAGATCTACTAGGAATCAATCCTGGTGAAATCCCCTAACCATTGAAGTATGAGGTTTTTGTCTTTATCCTCTAAACCTCATTCAATATCCCTCATTCCTTACATCAGAGCCTCGTCCAGTGTACAAAGGACTCAGGGAAAGATCTTCACCTCACCTTCATCCTTGGTCGCCTCAGCCTCTTTCACCATGACAACCTTAGGTGCATCCCATTCCACCATCGGAGGAGGAAATGTGTGGGTGACTTTCTTTAATCATTCACTTCCTCTTGTTTCTAACATAGACCATGAAACATGTGGGACATGTGATTTGTGATGATTACAAAATTTTTACAAACACCTATAGTATATAAACTACAAGAATTCTGATCCAACAATAATTGGGATACGTAGGAAGCCTTCTCTTGGTGAGAGCTCATTGGATATACTTTTTAGGAATCCATACCAAATTACCTTAATTTTGGCATCCTTCATAAGAGAAACCCCCAAATTAAGCCCACAAATCACCATGGAATCCTTTTTAAAAAGTATTTACCAAATAATTTCTCTCAAAAGACTACACTCTCCTTTGAGACTCATCAAATGGAATGGGCTTTGATTCTAATTTAAATGAGATATGTACGAAGCCTCTCAAAGGATCAAACCCAACACATCAAATAATACATGTTCTTCTTGGAATATATTCCCAATATGGTCTAATATTAAATGGAAACCCATATTTGTTCCATGTTCCTTATGTTGTTTAGTCATAAGTCCCACACCAATCCTTGACAGAGAACTTTTCTCTTAGATTTCCATACTTCATGAAAATAAACTATACAGTCTGGTCTTTATCACATGAACATAAAAGGCATGATGTTTCCCATTAACTGGCACTAAAATAAAAGGGTTTTGATTCCTTCCAAAAGAATATGTATGTAGCCAATTGATGGGCTAGATCCCAATATCAAACCAAACCATCGTCTCCCTGGATGACAATAAATTCTAGAGTGCCCCATTAAGTGGCTAAAAAACTAGTATCATGATAATGATGTTTAATAGAATCATCAAATAAAATATGAGATGATTCCATTTATGGAGAACCTCGAATAAATACAGATGTCTCCAACAATAGAGAACCTCTAATACATACAGATGATTCTAAATTTAACACATGATAACAAATGATTGATAATTTAATGGAAACCAATTATATACTGGGTGAATTAATAATGATTCATGAAAATATCTGAAATCTATATTGAGATTCCCAGAGTAGACAATTATCCTCCCCAAAATGGGTGTGATGAGTATGACCTCCCATCCTCTCAACCAATGCATGTTCTTATATATCACATGTTTATACTAAAAAAAACACCTACCTTTGGAAAGCAGGTCCCTTAGGGATAAATAACTATTAGTTGTTTCTGGTGCCATTAATAAAATCAATGGTAAATTCTAGGATGCTTTGATTCCTATCATGAAAACACATTACAAGGAACTATGAAAAAAATGTTGAACCTGACATGAATCCTTAACCAAGTTAATAGTGTTACCCACCTATCAGGACCCAATCAATTGATAATGGAAGGAATGAAAAAATATTCATTCATGCAAGTATACATCTAAAATATGTTTATTTAATGTAGTTTACTGGTGTTTTCATGTTTTCTCAAAACTTTATTCACTCCAAAATGGATTCAATTAATTTAGTAATCGTGAATTCCCCAAACAGTTCTCAAGAAGAATAATCATTTAGTAGAAGAACATCATCCCCAACTCAGAATCTTCAACTCTTGGTATCTAATGAATTGGTAAGGTAATAACATCAACACAGTACTATCCAAACCTTGGAGGCTTCCTGACAGGCTCTCATGTTTATGAACAATAGTCGGTCGTCTGGTTAGCAACGACCGGTGATCATGAAGCAAACAATGCCAACCAGTGACTTCATCCATTTCGGGTCCTTATCTCAAGAAAAAAATTGTCCCTCTCATAGTATAGGGAGGTTGATCATGAGGCAACTTATGGACTCAATTCAATGATGCAGGGGTCCTTCCCATGGACTCCCATCAAAAATTGCCGCTAGCATAATCACGTGAAAATGAACCCCCAACATGATGGGGGTGTTTCCTATAGTTGTTTTGTTCATGTCCCTCAGACCACAAAACGCAAGAAGAACCATCAGGGACAACATCTGATCAACAGGGAGAATGATCTGACATTTTCCCCCTCTGTTTAAGTCCATCAACATAAACATTATAGACATAAATTAGTGGGAATATACATATGTATGCCCTAATTGCACTATCTAGAAGACACATATGGTAGTGACCCACCTATCCATATAGTTAAATCTGGTGGAGTACCATGAATAGGCACATAATCATATTTAAAAACTATCATCTAGTCAGCAGGCTTGTCAGAGTGCCTTCATAGAAGCCCATTAGTCAAATGTTGTGGAAACTGGTAAAAATGAGAATACACATTCTTACACTCACCAATTATATCAGCAGTCTCATCTTATAGTATTGAAAGAAGTCTTTCAACCATGATTGATAGAGAAAATATAGCAGTTACATACACCTACTAGCATTAATCAAGATTCCAACAATCTCATTTGGAAGCACTCGGAGAAGAAAATCGGAAAGATCCGATGAAAAAATAGTGCAGGCTCAATTATCTTCCCACATACACGAGTACTATTAGTACCCACTGGCAAGAAAGGGAGGACATGAGTAGGAACATAAACCTAATCTATATTGGGAATGAATCTTTATTCTCATTCTAGCCACTGATGTCACCATAAACATTTTATCATTGATGAAAGAGAATACATTAATTCATGCTCATATTGTGGAAGCATGCAATAATATCATAACAACAACTTCAATAGTACTAGGGGAACATACACATAACGGTTTCCCCACACGAGGGATGAAAAATTGGGATTCCATACCAGAGAAGATGCATACATATGTTCTAGTCGAATAGGGTTATATGGAATGCTTATTTATATCATACAGACAACCGGACTGGGAACATTAACCCATTCCAATTAGAGATAGTCATCCCATTTTAATGACCACTCCATTTATGGTACATACACCTACCCATGAAAACCACTTCTCCTAGGAAGTGTCCCGAACTATGTGAAAGAGAGCATCCAAGAAGATTTCTCGCCAAACATAGTTGGAAAATCAAGATCCAATCTATGATACAGATCCTCCTAATTCTTGAGTTCATGAAGAGATCTTACATTTATCTATTTATGTTCAAGATCATACCATCACATTACAAAATTATCGGAGTACTAGTAGTAATTCTAATGTTCCCCCTCAAAAACTTCATCATGAAGGCTTGATTCACGAATCTTCAGTCAATCTATAGAAGTTATCTCTGGATGAGAGCCATGAAAACCCTCTTTATGCATAGAAGACCAAGGAGAAATATGATTTATCCCTTGCTATAACCCACCATGGTGGTCCTCCAAATGATGGTATTTTCAAAGAAAATTCTCTTTATAGTAGTGTTTCACATTGTCATGTTAATTCTTTTATCAACAATTTATTATTGAGAACGTCATCTTATATCGAGGAACATTCAAACGAAAGTCTAGCCATTTCTGATTCCTTGTAATTAATGGTTGAAATACATTCTCAATTAGAATAAATCTTACAGAGATATCCATTTTATGAACCTCCCTTGAGATATTTTCCTTTTAATGTACATGAAGGAAAAAAATTAATTCCATAGTTTGTAATAAAATAATAAAACATTTTCTACTTTTGTCATACCAAGTGTATAAAAATATATAAAAATATGATGAATATATGTTGATCATGACAAAACAATTGTCTAAAGGTGAGGTACCAGACATGGTATGGACTTAGGAAAACTCTCAATAAAACATTCTAGAATTGATGGGAGAATATTGAATTAATGATGTAAGCCTCGACTTATGGAAAAGTATTCATCATTTGAAAACTAATGTATTATCATATTATGAATATAAAAATCATGTAAAGGTAATAGAAAGGTTGAAATACCAAATTGTCATGGAATATATCTCAGCTTCTTGAAATTGAAATGATGAAATGCAGTAGACAACACTTCAGCATGCATGCCTTGATGCACTAAAGAGGTTTCAGAAGATAATTTTTGATACACTATTTTGTGTTTATATCAGAGGATGGGGTGAACACAATGAATTTCATTTCACTGTGACAGAGAAATAGAAAATCCCTTCCAAAAGTGGTCTCATGCAATAATATAGCCCACGACTAGCTACAATCAATAGATTTAGTGTGTAATAATGTATATTCTCATAAACAGGCCTCAACATGCTCTCATCAGATTCATGCCCAAAGAAAGATAGATGTTGAGATACTTTTTCATCATGAATTTGAAAATATTATGCAGGCCCCCCACTTAGAATAATTTTTCCATCAGATAGTGAAAATTTCTGAAATAGCACAGTGGCCTTCAGAAATATGTGATTTGGGAGGTTGACGGATAATTCAAAAAATAATAGTCTAACCAATATTTGAAAAATCAAAAGAGAAAGTGCATGATTTTCATCGATATGAGTTCAAAAGACTCCCCAGCATAGAGGGCTAGGGGCTCGTTTAATTCATCTATGGAATTCCATAGACAATGTTGATGGTTTGAACAAGAAGAATAGGAATAGCCCCAGCCTGTGGGGCTCGGGGTATTTTCACATATAAAATTCCCTCCTCAAAAGAAGAAATTTTTCTCATGATTATGCGAGTATCGAAAATGTGAATAGATAACTGAACTATCCAAGGATTCTCTATGGTTTACTCTCCGTCATACAGTTCCTGGGAATTCATCATATAAGAGAACAAAGTCTTATGGAAGATACAGTAGGATAAGATCTTATAAATATACTAACAGCATTCCATTAATACATTATGAATTAGTAAATGTTATTAATACCATTGTAGAAGATCCTCTAGATAATGAGTCTAGTTTTAGGGAATCGGAAGATAATGTTCTAATCCATAATATGGTACACACTGAAGAAAATGAAGGATGTGTACGTACCCAAAATTGGAGTCTTACCCAAAATATAGGTATTACCTTAGGTAACCAACTCCCACCCCTTAGGAAGGAATCTAATAGTGGAAAGGTAACATTTAGATCATATCTCCCATTTCCACAGGATAAGTCCAATCTCTTTCGCTTGAAGAAATATTTTCTCAGCAATAAGAGGAGATGAATGAGTAGAAGTGACTCAATACAGAGTTACTTCAAATTAGCATTTCTACTAGACATAATCCCCAAAAAGATCCTCAACATCATATACCATATGAACTCCTCAAAAAAGAGGATTTGTTGAAACTACATATGTATATAATTAATTCCCTCCATTGAGTACAAATCTAGGGAAGGATCAAACACATCATTATAATCTTATCCTCGTCCGCTATCCAAGAAAAATACCAACAGCATCACCACCAGTGGTTTTTCCAATCGTTGCACCAGTTCATGCTCCAGTTATTGTACTGGTACAGGTCCCAAATCATCTGGAAATTCCCCCAATTCTTATGAATATAATTGAGGCATTAACAAATAAATTAAAATCTATGGAAGGATGGGGTGCACCAGCATTGTCGAAAAAGAGATCTTACCCTGAGTGGGAGGATCTTATCCGTCCCTCACCAAATGTTTTAAATATTGTATTCCCCATTTTTAAGGGTTTGGGAGATCCAGAACAAAACATATTGAATTTTGTTTCTTATTTTTATCCCATGATGAGGAATCCTCAACAAGAAGAAGCACTAAATCTCAAATGATTTATGCAATAATTATTGGGGATATCTTTTTTATGGTATACAAGATGACAATATTGATCAATTACTATATGGGAATATATTTTTCAGGAATTCCTTCTTCAATTCAGCTCAGTGTTATAGAAGAAAATAGTTTTTCCTCATTAAAATTGTAATAAAATAAAAACGGAAGAGTTTCAAATTTTATTTCTCAATAGAAAATATTAACATAGTCCTTAAATCAGGAACTCCCTCAATAATAGTTGCTTTCAATTTTTGTGGAAAATAAGAATGATGATTGATGCACACCATTGTTCTCGGGTAAATACACAGAAGGGTTTCGAGACCTTGCATCAATCTCCTAATAGGGGGAGGATACCATTAATGAATCTAAATCTAAACTTTGTGTAATTCCATCAGCTCTGAGAATAAGACTAAAGAATGTCGAGGCTACTACATTAACACTCATGTTGAAACCTATACCTGATTCCACATCAAAAACAACATCATAGAGAAGAGCTACTTCACCCAAGCGTTAGCAGTAATTACCGCATTGTCAAGATGATCAAAAATATCAATGATAAAAATAGTTTTAGGAGTTAAAGAAAAAATTTTAGTATTGTCAGAATGATTATCTTCCTAGTAACTTCATCTCATCTTTGAAAAATAATTTGGGTCAATTTCCTAAGCTGTAGAAACCAAACAATGAATTATATTAAGATATTTCTGTATTATTTTACCTTTAAGTGGTGTGTCCCATTCATGAGTTCTTTTTCAATGAAATCTTGTGAAAAATGGTAGACTCTGAACAAGTGAAACTAAAAAGATCGTCAGCCCAAGTAGAATGTGTTACTGCTACTGATCCAAAGTAATAGGGTAAATGGAATAATTTAATAAGTAAAAATGAGTAAAAAATATGATGATTTAATGATTAGAAAAATGATCAATCGAACTCATGATTTTATACAAACACATATGAAACAACTAATTTTTTCTTCTACCAATCCTTCCTTAGAAAAAACACCTTCATCAAAGGATCAGTCTTATATAGGTCAATCATCAAAGAAGTGATGTGATACTAAAGAAAAAAAAGAGTAGTTAGAAGAGGATGAGATCATGTTAAGTCCAATTTTTTCTTTGAATTAGGAAGATTTCATATCATCAGTTTAAAAAGAACAAGCCCTATCCCGCCATTTGGCTCAACCGAAACTAACCTTTCAAAAATAATTTTTATTAGATGATTAATGGTTCTTTGGTTTCTTGAATGCAATCCACATAACAGATCCCTATGAAAATGATGATTCTTGTAATGATGAGCATGGATTTCTTATACCCAACTAGATAATTAGAGGAACAATCCTTATTCTTGGATACAAGGTATTACATGGGTATCCTAAATGCCACTATTTCCACTCTACCCCTACTCAAATCGTATATGTGGAGGAAACTCATGGGAGATATCTCTAGGGGGCTCAACAAGATCAAGGATGTTCTCTATACAAGACAGGATTGATCCAGACATGACTATTTTGGAGGACCAATTAGATGTTACACTATCATTCTCTTAGCATGTAGATAGACCAAGTTAGTCTCATCTACCAAATAAATAATTATTTCCAACGTCTACTCCGACATAGGGTGCATCAACATAAGGATCATAAAATTATAATGAACATGAAAAATGTAACGCCCCGACCCTAATTACCCAGAGTTGGTGCATTATTATATAACATTGGCATGATCACAAGAAAGATCAAATCTCGAAAGACCGATTGGTTTAGTAGCCTTGGAAACACTAGATATATTCATATGTTTTACATTACATCATAAAATGAAAAACTACTACAACAACATAAGGTTTCCACAGTCCACACTATAATCCCCTCATAATATCCCTGCAGGTCATTCATAACTTATATCTTCACTTCCTGGGAAAAATAAAACATAGAAAAGGGGTGATCTCAAATGTCCAGTAAGGATAACAATATAGCGGAAACTTTCATAAATAAGAATAAACATTTAAGGCAATGTATAACTAAAACAAAATCCTTTTAAACACGAACTTTCAACATGGTATGGCATAAATAAAATGAAGTAATGCCATTTACTTATTCACATGGATATTCTACTAATCGAATAATCACATGCAAAAATCAATAACCACTTTCATAATGTTGGAATGCATAATGCCAGAATATCATAACCACATAGCCAAGGCCTCGTGCCAAGACTACAAATAAGATTTTGTCAAGGCCTTGTGCCAAGACACTAGTTTGTCTCATGAGAACTACCGATGCATCGAGGAGCTATAGCGGGCTCCACCCGTCACTTACTAAGTCCAATGCATTCCCACATGAAAAGGATTAAACATAACATAAACATTCGTATTAAAACTAGCATACGAAATGTCAATAATTTCACCATAAACTATGAATGGTATAAAAAATACCACATCCACAGTCAAACATACCACAAAACCTTCAATACAATATAGAAGTTTTGTATCACAATAAATCAACTTCAAATAAGCGTAAAATCCATCAAAGGATGTTGACATAGATGAAATCAAAATTCTTTTTAAAGAAATATCTCTTTTTATTTTGAAATCATTTAAGATCCATATAAAATAAAACATTTTCATTGAAAATAATCTTATAAGCTTGTAAGGGAAGCTTTGAAGATTTTATAACGGCGGAAAATAGCCGCACCCGCCGTATAAGTAAAAAAACATTCTTACCTTAATACTGTCGAAAAGGTTAAAAGGGACCTTGTTTTGAAAACGACGGAAAGATTCCTTTATAAACCACTTATAAAAGTCAAAAAGGGTATAAATGACTTTAACTCATATTCTAGTAAATAGTAAAAATGTTTTGAAATATATTTTTAAGAAACATGGATGTGGATGATAAAGAGATCCCAGTAGATTATTACATATAAACAACCTCGGATAATGAAGAGATTGTGAAATAACCCTTACCTTGTACTTTTCCTTGGTTGGGGTAGGTTAACCTCCTGTATAATGGTGAAATAATTGTTATTAAATTATACAAGAATCATATACATTAATATGATATCATATATGATATTTTAATATTGATTTGATAATAATATCTTAGTATTATCATTGTTTCGGGTGTGAACTTACTTGTTTGCTTTTGTATGTTTTGTTACATAAGACATGTTTGTAAAGGATAAGTTGTATATTATTCAAATCCAGAATGGTATCAAGTCCTTAAACATCATTTTTAAAACATCAAATGATAATTATACTTGAATGGATACGATGGAGGATGGATCTCACCGCGTTCGTGGAGACGGTAGTCCGTACGTACGCACGAACGCTACTTCCATTTAATTTTTATTTTAAAAGAATTGAATCCAAATTATACA
This sequence comes from Viscum album, assembly GCA_963277665.1. Classification (NCBI taxonomy): domain Eukaryota; kingdom Viridiplantae; phylum Streptophyta; class Magnoliopsida; order Santalales; family Viscaceae; genus Viscum; species Viscum album. Next base: position 940,490,440 of record OY728153.1, read on the forward strand.
TAGGTATATTACTATTACGGTATAATATAATATTTTATATATGTTACTTAAGTTCATTAACACCATCCTTTATACGTTCCATTTGTGGTATGAACGAGTCATATCATTTTAAGGGGGCGGTAGTCCGCACTTCCTCAAATGAAATTATCGTATGTTTATACAACATGAAACGAATAAATGTATGAAATAAAATGGAATTACAGAAGCTTATATATAAAATATATATCATTAATATCATATTTAATTACAGTGCCATCATAATGGCCACCATGAGAGGCGGTAAGATGTATTTGAACAATCATAGTTTCGTGAGGCGTTAGTTTGCCATCCACAGAAACATTATGTTCATCATCCATTAGATAGAGTTGTGTGTATGTGTAGTTTGAATCCTTATTATAACAACATCCTAGTATATTGTGGATACTGTTGTTTTTACAAAAGAAAGGAAATAAAAAGAGTTTGGGGGTTGGAGAAGCAAAATAAATGAAAATAATTTAAGAGAAATCGTTACCTTTAATTTAGGTAACTCACTTTGGTTGGAACCAAAGGACTTCTTGAAATGCTTTCTGCCTAAGGGGAAGCTTCAAGGAGGAGGAGAGGGATGTGGGGAGCTTAGTTGGGTAGAGTTTGGACGAGCCAAGTGGCTTGAGTGGTGTGAGGAATGTGTAGAAATGGTCTCCTTTTATAAGGGAGAGGAGGGGCTCTTTAGGAAAGAGTGAAAGTATTACATTATAATATAATTATATTCGGTTTATAATGGTCAAAAAATAATTGAGGTCGAAGATACGATGATTAATATTCTAAATAACATCAACCAATAAGAATTGGACAGGTTTTAGATAATATTTTAATCATTATAATCTTATTTATTTAAATGATTTATTAATGAGGTAAACATTGCATCATTATTGTGTCATTAATAATTTAACTTATTTGATGTCTAAAAATTATAAATAAAATATAATTATGTAGGAAATCTTTTTATCTTTCTAATTAATATTTATAATCGAAAATCCAACATGTATAACCCTTTGAAAAAATTGTTATTCTAAAAGATGTAAGCTTATGCCATTTTTATTTTTATTTTAACTTTATTAATATAAAGTGTCCCTACCACATACAAGTGTCTCCAAGGGGTCCCCAAATTGACCCAAGGATGCTCATGGTCGGGTATGTGTCCACCAATAATGTTAGGACACGTTTTAGGGTAATTTTGTATTATTATAATATTATTTTTTTAACCCTTATTTACCGGATTTACCCTTAACCATGGTAAATAAAATATTTACCACAGTAATTATTCAAAATGTCTAAAAAATAAAAGTTACCTATTTACACAATTTGGACATCCTGATTCCAAATATGGAATCCATTTTTCTAAATTCAAAACACAGAAGTGGCAGAAATTAATTTAAAATTAATTCCCGCTGTCAAAACAAAAAGCGTGTTTTTAAGAGGTAATAACTATCAAAAGATTGACACTTGTTTATGTTCGGTTTAATTGTAAAATTATGTCCAATGACCAACATTATATTAAACGGTAAAAATATATTCTAAATATACTTTAAAACCACTCAAATTCTTAATTTATCACTATTAATTATTTTGATTAAAAAAGTTTTTAATTAAAATTTAGTAATTTTCACTATTCATCAAAATATGAAGGTTATCCGAAATGTACCAAAATTTCACCTTAGGCTAAATTTGATATTCCGAATCCAAAAATGAAGTCCATTTTCAAATATAATATATATATAATTTCAAAAAGTAGGTATTACTATTCATAACGGCTACATTGATTGGTTGTGGTGTGTGTTAAAACTCAAGGTTGCGTACAACACACGGTACTGTATTATTCAAAGAAAGCGTACCGTGGAAGCTTGGGATGTTTCATTTTAAATTTTTGATGTCCCCATTTAGTCAAAAAGTTTAATATATTGTATTTAAAAAGGGTTCACTATTAAAAGTTGATAAAAGTGCAATACTGAAAATGAATTTGTTCTTGGATTATATCTAAGAAACTCATAATATGGATTCTAAAATTATAAGGATTATATAAAGTTTAAAATTTAGTTAACACTATTCATAACCTCTTTTGAACAGCTTGTTTGGTAAGTCATGGTGCGATTGAACTTGTTGTTGCGTGTAGTGAATGTTATTGAATTATTTTGAAGAAATAACACACTATAAAATCTTGGGGTGTTACATTCTCCCCTCCTTCAATAAATTGCGTCCTCGCAATTTGAAATTGTTCTTCGAAAATAAAAGGTTGAAAATAAAAAATATATTTGTGGGAAAACCCACATCGGAAATTGGGTTACTAAAATTTAGTCTTAATATGAGGAAAAGAGAAATCAAAGGGTCACCACCAAATTATGATCTTGATTAGGAGAACATTGGTGGCAATTAGAGACATATAATTGGTGGAAAAACGTAAATATTTATAGGTAGTGATTGAAGTCATCAATCACAAACAAGTCTAAAATTGAGGTCCTTAAATTCATCAATCTATGATGATTTGAAATACCATCGGTTCAACAAAACATTGGGTATTAGGATAACACATTTTTGGTGTTTCAAAATATCTTAGTTGAAATCCCACATCGAAAAATGAATTAATGAGGCCTCTATTTAAAATAAAGAGTCGAAAGTATGAAGATTACCGAAAATAACACATACTAGGGTTCCATGTAGGAAAATATGGATATGGGAGAAAAATATAACCATCAATTCTCTGATGGAGAGTGGTAGAGAACATGGCTATGAAAAGGCCAACAGTCCCAAAGCCATAAATTAGTGATGATTTAAGGTACCATCTAGGAAAACATTTTTATTCTAAGTTGCTTTTCTTAATGTTGAGGAATTTATTTATGAGATTGGCTAAGATCATAAGGAGATATAATTACATTATAATTAGAGTTTTATCCATTAATAAATTTCTACCACAAACACATCTTTCACTCTAAAAGATAATAGAATGTAAAAAAAATTCTATTTACACTATTCGTATAGGGTTCCAAAATAAACGAATTTATAATTCATCTACAAGATCTTTTAATAAAAACTACATTATTTAATCCCGGACATCTCGTGGGCCAGTGGTAGGTGATACACCCTTGTCGCCCTTCGGTTGCGGGTTAAAGTCTTGCAGCCTTGCCGGACACGACGGGTTGCCGCCCGACCTCCGGGTTTTCCTTTTATGGCAATCCAAAATAATCCAAACTAGAACTATCCAAAATACTTCTGTCCAAACTCACAGTCCAACATTTATAAGGAAGGTAAACAAAATATAGATCCTTTTTACCCTGTAATAGCATATGAATACCTTCATCATGTATTACCATATTCCTTATTGATTACATTCATGCTCCCTTATTCCATATAGAATGCTGGATATACTTCATTAATCCAAAAATGTTTTAAACCCCAAAAATGATGGAATATACAAATCATTAATCAGTTCCAAGGTAGTCAAGAATATCCAATATAATTTATCCAAAATAATCACATATTATTCCAAAATCACTACCTCAGTATCAGAACTATATTATGATTTATCATTCTCTCAACAATATATTTTCCAAAAATTTATCCTGCTATTGAGTCACTTTTCTTTGTTCCACACAATCTCAAGTCCTTAATGAAATAGTACTGCAGTACAATCCTTATATACTCCATAATTATTATAACAAGTACATTGTTGATACAACACTCAATTGACATAATCAACATAAGAACTCTAATCATTCCTCTTCATCTGTGGCAGTATCATAACTTGATTATTATCCAATAGCATCATTTGCGTCATAGTCTGATGACTGGGACATAGGTTCGTGTAGTGTCCAAACTCCTTGCAAATGAAGCATTGTACATTTGAAACCATTTTCTTACCCTTGCAGTCACGTACTTTGTGCCCTTTTTCTCCACACTTATAACAAACTCCCATTCCTTTCAGGCAAGTTCCAGGGTGTTTCTTTCCACAGTTACCACATATGGGAAAATTCTTCTTTTCCCTCTTCCCTTTATCCATCTTTCTCTCTTCCATCCTTTTCTTCTCTTTCTTCCCTTCAAAGCCATAGGACTCAGTAAACTCTTTACTTATCTTATCAACACATTATATTATTTCTTCATATGATGATAATACATGGGAGACTATTTCTCTTATAAATTCTAGCTTAAGAACATGAAAGATATGATCCTTCCTTCTCTTTGGATCATGTGCATTTCTAGAGTTCTCATTCCTTCTACTGGGCGCCATTTCTAAACAATGGAATACACTAGATCAGTTTATGAATCAAAATACATAATCCCATACTTATAAAACACTTAACATAAATTGAACTATTTATAGATATAATCCATAAAAATCTCTCCTTTGAGGATGTATATACTCATAAACCCTTCATAATGGTTTGTAAAGAAAATGAGAATTATCCTAAGCATATCCCCCGGGAGTGTCGTAACCAAGAGTGCAGCAAGGCCCGTTGTCGTGCACAAGTTCCCGTTCGAGTCTAGCTCAAAGCGGTGTTTTCGGGTTTTACCCCTAGGTACATCTGTGCCAGAGACGCCTCTACCTGCTCGTATCCAGACAGGGATGTATTGCTCGGAAAACTCACAAAATCTCTACAATACCAAAATTCTAGGAAGTTCTTCTATACTAATCTTCAAAGTTAATCTTAGGTCTACGTGCTCTAATCAGAGTTTATCTAAATCTAGATTCCAAGGTTTGTACTAAACTTCCTCTGATACCAACTGTAACGCCCCGACCCTAATTACCCAGAGTCGGTGCATTATTATATAACATTGGCATGATCACAAGAAAGATCAAATCTCGAAAGACCGATTGGTTTAGTAGCCTTGGAAACACTAGATATATTCATAAGTTTTACATTACATCATAAAATGAAAAACTACTACAACAACATAATGTTTCCACAGTCCACACTATAATCCCCTCATAATATCCCTGCAGGTCATTCATAACTTATATCTTCACTTCCTGGGAAAAATAAAACATCGAAAAGGGGTGAGGTCAAATGCCCAGTAAGGATAACAATATAGCGGAAACTTTCATAAATAAGAATAAGCATTTAACGCAATGTATAACTAAAACAAAATCCTTTTAAACATGAACTTTCAACATGGTATGGCATAAATAAAATGAAGTAATATCATTTACTTATTCACATGGATATTCTACTAATCGAATAATCACATGCAAAAATCAATAACCACTTTCATAATGTTGGAATGCATAATGCCAGACTATCATAACCACATAGCCAAGGCCTCGTGCCAAGACTACAAATAAGATTTTGTCAAGGCCTTGTGCCAAGACACTAGTTTGTCTCATGAGACCTACCGATGCATCAAGGAGCTATAGCGGGCTCCACCCGTCACTTACTAAGTCCAATGCATTCCCATATGAAAAGGTTTAAACATAACATAAACATTCGTATTAAAACTAGCATACGAAATGTCAATAATTTCACCATAAACTATGACTGGTATAAAAAATAGCACATCCACAGTCAAACATACCACAAAACCTTCAATACAATATATAAGTTTTGTATCACAATAAATCAACTTCAAATAAGCGTAAAATCCATCAAAGGATGTTGACATAGATGAAATCAAAATTCTTTTTAAAGAAATATCTCTTTTTATTTTGAAATCATTTAAGATCCATATAAAATAAAACATTTTCTTTGAAAATAATCTTATAAGCTTGTATGGGAATCTTTGAAGATTTTATAACAGCGGAAAATAGCCGCACCCTCCGTATAAGTAAAAAAACATTCTTACCTTAATACTGTCGAAAAGGTTAAAAGGGACCTTGTTTTGAAAACGACGGAAAGATTCCTTTATAAACCACTTATAAAAGTCAAAAAGGGTATAAATGACTTTAACTAATATTCTAGTAAATAGTAAAAATGTTTTGAAATACATTTTTAAGAAACATGGATGTGGATGATAAAGAGATCCCAGTAGATTATTACATATAAACAACCTCGGATAATGAAGAGATTGTGAAATAACCCTTACCTTGTACTTTTCCTGGGTTGGGGTAGGTTAACCTCCTGTATAATGGTGAAATAATTGTTATTAAATTATACAAGAATCATATACATTAATATGATATCATATATGATCTTTTAATATTGATTTGATAATAATATCTTAGTATTATCGTTGTTTCGGGTGTGAACTTACTTGTTTGCTTTTGTATGTTTTGTTAAGTAAGACATGTTTGTAAAGGATAAGTTGTATATTATTCAAATCCATAATGGTATCAAGTCCTTAAACATCATTTTTAAAACATCAAATGATAATTATACTTGAATGGATACGATGGAGGATGGATCTCACTGCGTTCGTGGAGACGGTAGTCTGTACGTACGCACGAACACTACTTCCATTTAATTTTTATTTTAAAAGAATTGAATCCAAATGATACATAGGTATATTACTATTACAGTATAATATAATATTTTATATATGTTACTTAAGTTCATTAACACCATCCTTTATACGTTCCATGTGTGGTATGAACGAGTCATATCATTTTAAGGGGGCGGTAGTCCGCACTTCCTCAAATGAAATTATCGTATGTTTATACAACATGAAATGAATAATGGTATGAAATAAAATGGAATTACAGAAGCTTATATATAAAATATATATCATTAATATCATATTTAATTACAGTGCCATCATAATGGCCACCATGAGAGGCGGTAAGATGTATTTGAACAATCATTGTTTCGTGAGGCGTTAGTTTGCCATCCACAGAAACATTATGTTCATCATCCATTAGATGGAGTTGTGTGTATGTGTAGTTTTAATCCTTCTTATAACAACATCCTAGTATATTGTGGATACTGGTGTTGTTACAAAAGAAAGGAAATAAAAAGAGTTTGGGGGTTGGAGAAGCAAAATAAATGAAAATAATTTAAGAGAAATCGTTACCTTTAATTTTGGTAACTCACTTTGGTTGGAACCAAAGGACTTCTTGAAATGCTTTCTGCCTAAGGGGAAGCTTCAAGGAGGAGGAGAGGGATGTGGGGAGATTAGTTGGGCAGAGTTTGGACGAGCCAAGTGGCTTGAGAGGTGTGAGGAATGAGTAGAAGTGGTCTCCTTTTATAAGGGAGAGGAGGGGCTCTTTAGGAAAGAGTGAAAGTATTACTTTATAATATAATTATATTCGGTTTATAATGGTCCAAAAATAATTGAGGTCGAAGATAAGATGACTCATATTCTAAATAACATCAACCAATAAGAATTGGACAGGTTTTAGATAATAGTTTAATCATTATAATCTTATTTATTTAAATGATTTATTAATGAGGTAAACATTGCATCATTATTGTGTCATTAATAATTTAACTTATTTGATGTCTAAAAATTATAAATAAAATATCATTATGTAGGAAATCTTTTTATCTTTCTAATGAATATTTATAATCGAAACTCCAACATGTATAACCCTATGTAAAAATTGTTCTTCTAAAAGATGTAAGCTTATGCCATTTTTATTTTTATTTTAACTTTATTAATATAAAGTGTCCCTACCACATACAAGTGTCTCCAAGGGGTCCCCAAATTGACCCAAGGATGCTCATGGTCGGGTAGGTGTCCACCAATAAGTTTAGGACACGTTTTAGGGTAATTTTGTATTATTATAATATTATTTTTTTAACCCTTATTTACCGGATTTACCCTTAACCATGGTAAATAAAATATTTACCACAGTAATTATTCAAAATGTCTAAAAAATAAAAGTTACCTATTTACACAATTTTGACATCCTGATTCCAAATATGGAATCCATTTTTCTAAATTCAAAACACATAAGTGGCAGAAATTAATTTAAAATTAATTCCCGCTGTCAAAACAAAAAGCGTGTTTTTAAGAGGTAATAACTATCAAAAGATTGACACTTGTTTATGTTCTGTTTAATTGTAAAATTATGTCCAATGACCAACATTATATTAAACAGTAAAAATATATTCTAAATATACTTTAAAACCACTCAAATTCTTAACTTATCACTATTAATTATTTTGATTAAAAAAGTTGTTTTTAATTAAAATTTAGTAATTTTCACTATTCATCAAAATATGAAAGTTATCCGAAATGTACCAAAATTTCACCTTAGGCTAAATTCGATATTCCGAATCCAAAAATGAAGTCCATTTTCAAATATAAAATATATATAATTTCAAAAAGTAGGTATTACTATTCATAACGGCTACTTTGATTGGTTGTGGTGTGTGTTAAAACTCAAGGTTGCGTACAACACACGCTACTGTATTATTCAAAGAAAGCGTACCGTGGAAGCATGGGATGTTTCATTTTAAATTTTTGATGTCCCCATTTAGTCAAAAAGTTTAATATATTGTATTTAAAAAGGGTTCACTATTAAAAGTTGATAAAAGTGCAATACTGAAAATGAATTTGTTCTTGCATTATATCTAAGAAACTCATAATATGGATTCTAAAATTATAAGGATTATATAAAGTTTAAAATTTAGTTAAAACTATTCATAACCTCTTTTGAACAGCTTGTTTGGTAAGTAATGGTGCGATTGAACTTGTTGTTGCGTGTAGTGAAAGTTATTGAATTATTTTGAAGAAATAACACACTATAAAATCTTGGGGTGTTACAAAAAATCTCATCTCAATTATAAGAAAAACATACATCTAGACCAAAAGTACGACGTTTTGATTCATCTAGCCCATTTATCGACCATGTTATTGATTTTGGATGCCTTTAATCTATCAATAGCTCTTTAAGAAGCACTTATTGTGGCTTTGTCAAGTCCTTAAGAGTTTGAAACTGATGTTTTTGTTGCTGAAGAATACATTAAAGAGAATGATCCTACAAAATTTCGTGTAGTTATATCATTAAATGGAGAAGATGAATATGACATTTTTCAGGTAAATATTAGGCTCTTGTATCTATCTGGACGGGTTTACGATAAATACATCTGAAGATCCTTAATTGATAATGGCATAGGAGTCAACCTCATTCCGATTCATATACTTCGTCGATTGGGTCTCACTGAATCTAACATATCACCTTCAACATTAATTTTTAATGATTATGACAAGAATGAGAATGAAAATATGGGTGGGATTACACTCAGAACTTAGTTTATAGATCTTGTGTCTAATTCGGATTTTATGGTGTTCAGTTAGGACATAGCCTTTAACATTCTTCTTGGAAGGAATTGGCTACATCAACATATGGCCATTGATTCATCATATCCAAAATGTATCAAGTACTATATCAATGGTCCAATAGGTACATTTTATGGTGATAAGGATCCATTTAAAATGTGTGAATCACAGTGTATTGAGGAATAATTTCATCACACGAAGGGAACAAGGTCTGTGACAAAATAGGAATCCATAATCAATGATATAAATGGCAAAGAAAATATCCACCTAACACATTATAACATTTTTTATATATAAAATGTTTTCAATCAATAAAATTGAAAGGATAATCCCAAATCAATGTACTCATCCAGTGACTTCCATAATGTCAATTATGGTAATCGAGACTGACAACATGGGAGAAATTGTTGTATTACAAAGTAGTAGTGAAAAAATTTAATAGAGATGTCTTCATTTCATCCATTGAACTTATACAAGTTTCGTATTCACCAATCAGACTATAAGAAGATGTAACAATACTAGAGGAAAACAATGAATTTGATTCCCAACCCATCATATCATATTAAATGTTCCCATAATACCCTTCATCATCAATAGTGTCAGAAATGGTTGCTTCTTCATCAAGATGTTTAAATAATGACTCGTCCCTTAGATCTAAAAGTTACTCTTCATCACCAACTATGAAATTTGAAATATAAGATAAGACACATAAGAAATAACAATAAGAAAAATAACTTAGAGATTGTCCTCCAGCAATTTATAAAGGTGTCTCCAGCACTGTGGATGAGCTCATAAAAATAAATCTGGGTACTGAAGAAGATCCACGCACAACATTAATTACTGTGGACATGACTTCAGAAAAATAAAAATAGGTATACGTCATTTCAAAGTAACGTCAAGATATATTTTCATTGAACTATATATAAATTATAGTCCATAATTCCAATGTATCCACTCTTCATTTGGGTTTTCCAGAAAAACATCGAGGATTCAAGCAGGCATCAAGAAGAACACACCATAATCATGCATAAAAAATCGATGTTTAATTTGATATACTTATTATGGATAAATTTTCTATGGAGGTCCAATATCCCTCAATTCTAGAAAAAATTTCCCCAATTAAAATTAAGAATGGAAAATTTAGAGTTCTCATTGATTTAAGTGATCTTAGCTCGCATTTTCCCAAAGATGACTTTCTAGTTCTGATCACACAACTTTTATTTGATGAAACAACTAGCTATGAATCTTATCCGCTCATGGATGGTTACTCTGGGTACAATTCAATCTGAATGGCCTGAGAGGATGATTAATCTATATCCTTTTGATACTCTTAAGGTGTGTTTTTTCTTTTAGGTAATTCCCTTTGACTTAAAGAATGGTTGTGCAACGTATCAATGTTCTAAGAACCATATCTTCAATCGATTCTTTAGAAATTTGTCAAATATTATGTGGTTGATCTGGTAGTGAAATACAGACATTTTTATATTCATATGACTGATTTGGAAATCATATTCAATAAAATTTTCATCATATTTTGAAGATGATTCCCTTGAAATGTGCTTTCAGGATAACCTGAGGAAGCTTCCTTGGTTTTTATGCCATAATGGCATCAAATGTGATCCTAATAAGACAAAAAAAATCCTTGTCGTCTCACTTACTCTAAATTTGATGAAATTAAGTGGAATTCAATGACACATAGATATTATTCAGTGCTTTATCGCCATGTTGGTAGGAATGTGTTTACCTTTCACCAGATTAATGAAGAAGAGAGTCAGTTATAAATTGACTAAAGAATATCGAGAGGCATTTGATACCCTCAATAAATATCCCTTTAGTCCTCCGATATAAATTCCACCTATTGAAGTAAGGCCACTTATTCTCTATGTGGAAACTCTAGAGAACTCATTAGGTTCATTATGTTCCAAAATAATGATGTTGGGAATGAAAATAGCCTTTACTATCTTAGTTGAACTATGAATGAAATAATGACTCTATATTCATGTATCATGAAGTGCTTCCTAGAATTAGTCATTATAATCCCAAAATTGAGGCACTAAATGCAATATCACGAGGTCTAATTAGTGTCATGTAATAACCCTATAAAATTTATCCTCAGTTATCCTATGCTAACAGGGAGTTTGGCTTGGTGGAAATTTATTTTTCAGTACTTTGACATATAGTTTTTTCCTGAGAAGGCATTAAAAGGCCATTAATTTGATGATTTTCTTTCATAACACCCATCTACAAAAGATACATCATTTAATACTAATGTTCCTGATGTGGAGGCCATCTCATTTAAGGATAATCCCCAAACATGGGAAATGTACTTTGATGGTGCCTCCAGAAGTCCAAATGGGAAGGGAGTGGAAACCCCTAAACTCTGCACTATTGGGTGGGTAGTTTTACTTATCTCCCCTAAATAGGAAATGTTTCTATATTCATTCATGTTGTCAAAAGGAGGTACTCACAATTAGGTAGAATATCAAGCTCTCATTTCAAGCCTATAATTAGTTCCATATGTACAAGTGAACAACCTAAAAGTGAAAGGATATTAAGAGCTGATAATAAAACAAATCAATAGGGATTATGATACCAGAAACAAAGATTTAATCTCTTTGTGTAATTTCATCAGAGTTTTAATGGATGTCATTCCCTCCGATAAAATATTCTCTTATGTCTCACGATCAAAAAAATCCCAAGATGATGCACTAGCTAATGAAGTAACAATCCAAGCAGATCCATATTAGGATTATAAAATCTTCATTATTTCTTATCTTTGTGTGGTTTCACTTATTAATTAAACTAGAATGATGGAAATTAGTGAAATTATCCCTATTTCGGATCCATATGGTCATTCCATGGGATGGATGACACCTATCATGGAATACCATCAAAATGGATTAATTACACCAGATAGAGATGAAAAATAACATATCTAATGATGGGTGGATAATTTTACACTTTATGATAGTCTAGGTCACTAGAATATTCTCTATATATGAGGATTAAATGTAATTATATTCATATGTATTGATAGAGAAAGAATTGTAGCTGTCATGAAAGAAGTACATGAACGAGATTGTCTTTCTCACTAGTCTTGGCAAAGGCTTTTTGATTAAATATGAAGGATTGGATACAATTGGTCTTCAACGACGTAGGATTTCATAGATTTAACCATAAAATTTCATCCCTACTAAGTTAATTCAAACTTCATTCATCAATGTCAATAGTTGTTACATACATCTAAATACATGTATCCATTTTCCACATCGGGAATGAATGTAGTCGGACATTATCCTCTAGCTACAGCTAAAAAATTCAAGTATATTATTACTACTACTAATTTATTCAATAAATGGGATGATACAATTCCTCTCAAAGAAGTGGGAGAAAAAATCATTGTTAGTTTTGTCAAAACTAACATAATCACCAGATTTAGTGTCCCTCATGTCATATTGATCGACAACAAGACTAATTTATATTATGTTGAGTTAAAAATGTTATATCATGAGAAAATTATCAAATGTAACCATTCATCTCACTATCATGTAATAGACAATGGAAAAATAGAGGCTTTTAATAAGACCTTATTACAAATATTCTAGAAGATGTTAGATCAATAAAATAAATCATTGATAGATAATATTTTGCGTGCATTATAGTAATATCAGACTACTAAATGTACTGCCACTTAGAAAACTCCATACTCATTAGTGTACGACATAGAAGCAGTTTTTCCAATTGAAATTCAATTGCCTTTTCTCCAAGTTGTGATTTGTGATCAGTTAACTATAGATGAAAAGTCTCAAAAAATATTTGATGATATGTAATGATTAATAAAAGAGATTGCATAATTTGAAACATTTAAAATTATATCATAAAATAATAGCATGATTTTTTAATAAGAAAGCTTGTTTATGAACATTTCTTTATGGTTAATTGGTATTGGTCCTCAGGACTCCAATGATGTAGTGAAATAACCCTCCAAAGCTTCTGCTAAAGTGGTAAGGTCCTTATTCTATACATAAGGTCAACTAAAATGGATCTTATTCCCTAATCTCAATGGATCTAGAGCTTATACCAACTTCAACCAATGTGATATTCTTGATGAAGTAATTTTTATCACTAAAAATACTCATATGTCTTCACTACATGAATCTAAACTGAACAACACAAAGAACTTGTTGCATGATGTTGAACTGTATGAAAAAAATAAGCGTCCTTTCTACATGACGGTAAAATGCCTAGAATCTTTTTCCTTGTTGCACGACATTAAACTACAAGACAACATTTTTCCACATTACATGACATTAAACTATATGGTTAATTTCTTCACTATTTTATGTTAAGAGCTTCCATATACACGAATCATTGATTTCATTACTACTCCTTAGTGGCACATGAGTTCCATTTCTCACTATGTACGAATCAGATCCTCATAGGGGAATTATTACAAGTACTATGTGTGGAATGATTCTTATTTTCAATGAGATATGTAGAGATTCATGGATCTTTAATCCTGGGACTAGTTGCAATCACAAAATAAAATTATTTTTCCTTTTCCCTCTTGTATATGAGTCAGATATATATAGAGTTATTTTTTAAGATACATCGTTTGATTTTCATACCATTATGTCAAATAAGTTTAAACTATTCTTCTAGATTGTGTTAAGATCCCCCGTCTCCCACATCAATCTTTATTGGTGTGGGAAATGATTGTTTCATGAACTATGTATGGCTTGATTCTCATTTATATGAGATACGTTGAGACACCTAGATCTCCAATCATGGGCCCAGCCACAAAAAAAACCCCTTTATTCAATGTGTATGAATAATACCTACTTAGGGAATGTTCAATGAAGTACATATGGATTGATTCTCATCGAAATGAGATGCATAGTGACACCCGTGTTCAATATTATGGACCAAATAAAATATTATTTTTTACATCAAAATCACTTCTTTTCATTGATGCATGACTCTAAACTTCACAACATAGTATCCTCACTACATGACTCTAAACTGCACAACAAAAATTCATATTCACATGAAATTAAAATGAAAATCACCTTAACAACAATGTATGGATTTATTCTCACCCCATTAAGATATGTAGTGAAAAACTAGGCTCTATATCATAGTCCCAGTCATAAGATGCATTTTTCATCTCTCTTCCACATATCATTAACAATCCATGTGGGAGTCTTAATTTTTGGTTTTGTTGTTAGAAAGCCCACGAAAAAACTAGAATACCCCTTTTTTACATATGAGTCATATTTATGTAATAGAATTCAAACTCAAGGCCAATATTGAATCAAATATTTATCCTATTCACTGATCATTACCCCCTTTCATATTTCACACTCTTAATATTGAATTTTTTTAGATCTTGCTAATATTTCTTATTTTCATTTTTTGGAAGAGTTTTTGATATCTGAGAACTCATTTACTAGACTATAGAGTACATGCTGATAGGTGTCATTACGTAAGTTTCCTATATAATGGACCATTCAGTCAAAAGACACCACTATTTAGAAATGCAGCAAATGCCCTAGCTGGCCCTACATAATACAACCCCCATAACAGGGTTTTAAAATAATGGTATCATTTTTCTTGGTTGAAATTTTTTATGTTCAGTTCGAACATTGATTAAAATATATAAGAATGTGTATCATAATGTAGTCATCTATGTATATTTTTTCCATTACCATTCTCACGATCTGAAAGTATTCAAGAACATGGTTTACACATTTTCCTCTCCTTGTGTTCAAAGAAATATGAAATAACCATAGATCATTTGACCACATATTATATTCTATATACATCATGTTACAAGTTTTATCACCCAAAACAACATATACCATACTTCTTATGTAACGCCCAAACCCCAGTTACCCAGAGTAGGTGCATTATTTCATAACATTGGCACGATCACAAAAGATCAAGTCTTGAGAGACCTATTAGTTTAGTAGCCTTGGAAACACTAGATACATTCATAAATATTACATTATATCATAAATTGAAAAACTACAATAACATGGTCTGCATAGTCTACACTCATATCCCCTTCCAACTATCCATGCATGTCATTCATAAAATACTTCTTCACATCCTGGAAAAATTAAAACATTGAAAGGGGTGAGCTCAGATGCTCAGTAAGGATAAAAACATAGCAGAAGCTTTCCTAAATGAACATAAACATTTAAGGAAACTTATAACTAAAACGAAAGCCCTTTAAACATGAACTTCAACATAATATGGAAAAAGTAAAATGAGATAATTCCATTTACATCATCACATGGTTATTATACTGGTCGAATAATCACATGCAATATCAATAAACACATTCATAATGATGGAATGCATAATGCCAGACTATAATAACCATGTAGCCAAGGCCTCCTTCCAAGACTAAAAATAAGATTTTGTCAAGGCCTCGTTCCAAGACACTAGTTTGTCTCATGAGACCTGCAGATGCATTGAGGAGCTATAGCGGGCTCCACCCGTCACTTATTAATTCCCATGCATTCCTCATATGAACAGGTTTAAACATATCATAAACCATAACGTAATCATTTCACATAAAACATGAATAAAGGAAACATAACATTTCCTCATTTCTATAAAAAGATATCAATAAACCACATTGTTATAAAAAACACATTCAAAACCATTTTCAATAACAAAATAAATGAAAATTAAAACTTTGTATTTATTTTCATTTTCAAAAAAAGTTATAGCTTGTAGAGGAAGCCGAAACTCAAATAATAGTCACGGCGGCAGAGAAGTCGTTGTCACCGCATACGTACAACAAGAAAAATATTCCTTTTTGTCATTTAGTAATACACTTCGTATGAAAAGATTCTTTTTAATAAATGTAAAATTCAAAGGGGCTTATACATCGTATAAAAGAAATTTTTGTATAAAACAAAATATGCCCCAATGAATGGAGATTGAGATGAAGTCCCTTACAAAGATAATTTTTTAAAATAAAATAGATCTATTATGTGTATTCACTAAAAGTACACAGAAATAATGTACAAATACAAGATAGTACATAATAATATCATGACATAATTTGAAACTAGGAGATTAACCCAAATAACGGAAATTAGGTTAAGAAGTTCCCTTACCTCATGTCCGACATGACTCGATCATTCTTTAACCTCCTGAATAATAAATTAGAGTTAATTTATACTTTCATAAGAACCTTTATCATTTTAATTATTCCTTTTATATTACTTATTACCATGTTATGAACATTATGTAATTATTTATGTTAATAACGGTCATTTTTTCGATCTTTGGTACTTGAGTCAAAAATAAACTTCTTATAATTACAAGTTGTTCATGTGGTGAAAT
The DNA here is from genome assembly GCA_963277665.1 of Viscum album. NCBI lineage: Eukaryota > Viridiplantae > Streptophyta > Magnoliopsida > Santalales > Viscaceae > Viscum > Viscum album. Next base: position 940,506,988 of record OY728153.1, read on the forward strand.
ATCAATTATATCAAGAATTATATTCATGATTTATATTTCATATATATCATATATATCCTGTATATACATGGATTTATAATATTACATAACATTTAGAGGTAATAAAAGAAATGCACTGTTCATGGAGACGGTAAGTCGTATGTACGCATGAACGCTACATTCAATTATATTTAGAATTTAATGGAATGAAATTATAATTATATAAAGGTATAATATAATTAAAATATAATATAATGTATAATACCATTGACTCCATCCTTTATACATCCCACATATGGCATTAACGATTCAAATCACTTTGAGGGGGCGGTAGTCCGCACTTCCTAAAATAAAATTATCGCGTTTACACATAATGGAAATCGTAAAGATATGCCATAAATTAAAAATACAGAATCATAAGGAAAAAAACATAATATATATCATATATAAAAATATTTCCATCGTAATGGACACCATGAAGGGTGTTAAAAGAAGATTGAACAATCATCGTTTCGTGAGGCAGTAATTCGCCACCCAGAGAAACAATATGTTCTTTAACTATTAGATGAAGGTGTGTGTAAGTATAAATAAAATAATTCCCATAAAAACATCGAAGTATATTTACGATAATGGTTTTGTTACAAAAAAAAGTAATAAAAAGATTTTAGGGGGTTGGAGAAGAAAAATAAAACAAAAGAACACAAGAGTAGACATTATCTTGAAATCGGGTAACTCTTTTTGATTTGAGCCAATGGCTTCCTTGTTAAGACTTCTGACCAAATTGAGGCTTCTAGGAGTAAGAGAGGGATGTTGAAAGAGTATTTGGGTAGTGTTTGGCCGATCCAAATGGCTTTGATGGTGTGAATAATGTGGTAGTGGTGGGAGCCTTTTATAAGAGGAGAGGAGGGGAACTCTTGGAAATATTGAAATGATACATTATTATGAAATTATTTTCGGATTATAAAGGTCCCAAAATGATATATTTCGAGGATAAGGTGATAAGGGTTCATAATATTTCCATCTAATAGGTTTTTGACAAGTTTAATCCTTAGATTTTACATTATGTTTTCATTTTATTTAAATTGTTTGATTAATGATGTAATCGCTGCATCATCATTGTGTCATAAATATTTTAATTTATTTAATGTCTAAAAATTATAAAACAATTACCATGATGTATGAAATATCTTTATATTTACAATGAATATTTAAAGAATAAAATTTAACTTATATATCCCCTTGTAATAATTTTTTTATTAAAACAACACATGTTTGTGACAATTTTATTTTTACTATAAATAAAACATTATTAATGTCATTCTCCTACCCAAGTGGCTCCATGGTGTCCCCATGTTGACCCATGAATTTTCATGGTCGTCTATGAATCATCCAATAAGGGTAGGACAAGTGTAAAGGTATTTTCATATTTTTATAATATCATTTTTACCTTAAATTTCACTAATTACCTTTAATCACGATTAATAAAACTTAAAAGATACTATTCACCAAAAAATTATTTTAATCCAATTGAACCACATTATACATCCTAATTAAAACCATATATGTTGGATTTTTGAAATTAAATTCATAGAGGTGGTAACGTTTCATTTAAACGAAAAATCAGTTTTTTAACTACCAGTTAGTGGTGTCACTATTCATCAAATATTGATGTTTTTGAAAACAATGCCAAAATTTCACCCTAAGATATATTTGATATTCCAAATTCAAAAATGATATATATTTTAAAAAATTACAAACATATAATTTTCATTAATTAATTTTATTATTAATTCCTGCTGTCACAACAAATAACTTGTTTTTAAGAAACAATATATATCAAATGATTGACAATTGTTTATGTCCAATTGCAAAGTGAAATTAATTATAATGACCACCATTGGATATAATTGTAAAAATATATTCTAATTATACTTTAAAACCACTCAGTATTATGATTTATAACTATAAATTATTTTGATTAAAAAAGTTGTTTTTAAGTATTTTTCACTATTCATACAAAATTGGATGTTCTCAGAAAATTACAAAAAAATCAACATAGGATAATTTGGATATTAAAAATATAAAAATGAAGACCATTTTGAAATATAAAATTTATATAATTTCAAAAAGTGGGTATTACTATTCGTAACAGCTACTTTGATTGGTCGTGGTGTGTTAGAATCTCGAACTTGTGTAGAATGCAAGCTATTGCATTATTGAAAGAGAAGTGTATCATGGAAGCTTGGGGTGTTACATTCTCCCCTGCTTCAATAAATTGCGGCCTCGCAATTTCAAATTTTTCTTTGAATTTAAAAGGTTGAAAATAGAAAATACTTTTTTGGAAAACCCACACCAGAAATAAGGTTAATTAAAATATAACATTAAAAGAAAGAAAGAGAAGTATAAAGGTCACCCGAGATAGCCCATACTAAGATTCTATGAAAATATGGATATGGAGGAAGAAAACCATCAAGGTCTGATGGAGAGTTGTAGAAAAGAAGATTAGGAGAAAGTTAACCACAATAAAATCACAAACTTGTGATTGGTTAAATGATCATTGATTCCCCAGTTGAAAAGTTAACCGAAAACATTTTTGTTTTATGTTACCATTCATAAAGTTGAGGAATTTATTTAAGAGATTTACTAAGAACCTAAGGAAATATACATAGTTGTCATGTAGACTTTCATTCTTTAATAAATTTTTACCACAAACCCATCATTCACTCAAAAATATAATAGAACTCAAAAATATTATATTTATCCTAATCGTACAAGGTTACAAATATTAACACATACCACATAGATTAGGAAAACTATTTTGTATGAACCAGGGACTTCCTATAGGCTAGTGGTAGTTGATAAAGTTCTGTCGCACTATGGTTGTGGGTTCGATTACTGCATCTTTGTCAGACGCAATGGGTTATCCACCAACCTGTAGGTTGTCCTTTTCCTAAAACTAAAGTATTATAATATTCCAAAAATAATCTTCAGAAATGTTTTAAACTTAAAAAATACTATCCAAAGTTCAAATTAATCCATTCCAACCTTTATAGTTATCCAAAATACCTCTGTCTAGACTTTTTGTAAAAGGACTCTAAATTACAAAAATAAATTCATTAAATTCCCCCAACAAAGTAAATATTATTTTATTGTCACATAATAAAAATATGATTACCTTCATCAAATTAAAACCTTAATGAAACAACAAGTACTTCAGTACAATCCTTATATATATCACATTATTCTTATAAGTAGAATATAATCCTTGAGTCCAAAAGCACCAATACATTAATTATTCCACTTCAAATGTAGTAATTACATAAGATTGGCCTTGATCCCTTGGCCTTTTCTGAGGTAAGTTTCCCTAATGCTTATGAAATTCATTTGAATAATGCCCCATTTCCCTACAATTGTAGAATTTTACATTGATATCATCTTTCTTTCCCTTGCAATCATGAGCCTGGTGACCTTTTTATCCACATTTATATCATACTCCCATTCCTTTTAGGCAAGTATCTAGGTGATTCTTCCCACAATTATCACTTAATAGAAAATCCTTCTTTCCCTTTTTCTCGTTATCTCTCTCTTGTTCCACCGTTCTCTTCTTATCTTGCTTTACTTTATTGTCATAAGATTTAGAGAATTCATTTTCTATCTTGATAGCACATGAGACAATATCTTCGTACGACAAGAAGGTTTGTGAGAATAATGCTCGACGGAAAAATGGTTTTAACCCATCAAAAAAACTATCAACCTTACTTCTTGGGTTATGTATATAATTTGTAGCATGCCTCGCTATCCTTTTAAAGTTAGCCTCATACTTTGCGAAATTCTCATCCTCCTTCTGTCTCAGACTTAGAAATTGCCTTTCCATATTTGCTCTATGGTCATGTGGAAAGTATTTTTCTAAGAAATTCTCTTTGAACTCCCTCCATTCCATAATCGATACTTCATCATCTTCCTTTGTGTTTTGAATCAATGGCCACCGTTGATCAACATCTCTAGTGAGGCAGTAAACTACCATGATAACATATTCACTTTCACTAATCCCCATGCCATGAAATATTTTCTCTAAGAAGTTTATCCATTGCTCAGATACTAATGGATTTGTACCCCCATTAAATGATGGTGGTTGCTACCTCATGAAGCAGTCTAACATTGATCCTCCACATTGTGGATCAGGGTGCTCCATATGAGTAAGGTTATTATTCATAACATGATTGAGTTGTCCCAGTACGGTGATAAGTTGATCAGCACCAGTTGTATCACCATCTCCACTATAATTATTTTGATCAGGAGGTAAATCCCTATATGGAGTGCGTGCATTGATATGGTTTCCATTCCTCCCAGTAGGCACCATTTTAAACAATCGCATAAACTGGATTAGTTTATGAATCAAAATACATAATAACAAACTTGAAAAACACTTAACATAAATTGAACTAATTATGGATATAATCCATAATCATAAAAATGTTTTCATTGAGGAAGTATATACTCACAAACCCTTTATAATGATTTGTAATGAAAATAAGAATTATCCTAAGCATATCCCTCGGAAGTGTCGTAACCAAGAGTGCTGCGAGGCCCGTTGTCATACAACAGTTCCCGTTCAAGTCTTGCTCAAAGTGGTGTTTTCGGGTTTTACCCCTAGGTGCATCTGTGCCAGAGCTGCCTCTACCTGCTCATATCCAGATAGGGATGTATTGCTCGGAAAACTCACAAAACCTCTGTAATACCAAAATTCTAGGAAGTTTTTCTGTACTAATCCTCAAATTCTCTCTTAGGGCTATGTGCTCTAATCAGAGTTTATCTAAATCTAGCTTCCAAGGTTATTACTATACTTCCTCTGATACCAACTGTAACACCCCAAACCCAGTTACCCAGAGTCGGTGCATTATTTCGTAACATTGGCATGATCACAAAAGATCATGTCTCGAAAGAACGATTAGTTTAGTAGCCCTGGAAACACTGGATACATTCATAAACATTACATTATATCATAAAGTGAAAAAATAAAATAACATGGTCTCCATAGTCCACACTCATATCCCCTTCCAACTATCCCTGCAGGTCATTCATAAAATACTTCTTCACATTTGGAAAAATTAAAACATTGAAAGGGGTGAGCTCAGATACTCAGCAAGGATAACAATATAGCAGAAGCTTTCATAAAAAACATAAACATTTAAGGAAATGTATAACTAAAACAAAAGCCTTTTAAAAATGAACATCAATATAATATAGCAAAAGTAAAATGAGATAATGCCATTTACTTCTTCACATGGTTATTCTACTGGTCGAATAATCACATGCAATATCAATAACCACTTTTAATAATGATGTTATGCATAATGCCAGACTATCATAACCAAGTATCCAAGGACTCGTGCCATGAATACAAATAAGATTTTGTCAAGGCCTCATGCCAAGAAACTAGTTTGTCTCATGAGACCTACCGATGCATCGAGGAGCTATAACAGGCTCCACCCGTCACTTATTAAGTCCAAAGCATTCCTCATATGAACACCTTTAAACATATCATAAACCATAACATAATCGTATCACATAAAACATGCATAAAATAAACATAACATTTCCTCATTTCAGTCATAATATATCAATACAACACATTGTTATAAAAAGACACTTTTAAAACCATTTTCAAAACCAAAATAAAATTAAATTAAAACTTTGTATTTATTTTCATTTTAAAAAAAGTTATAGCTTGTAGAGGAAGCCAAAACTCAAGTAATGGTCACAGCAGCAGAGAAGTCGTTGTTTCCGAATACATACGAAAAGAAAAACATTCCTCTTTTTTCATTTAGTAAATAACTTCGTATAAAAATATTCCTTTTGAATAAACATAAAAGTCAAAGGGGGTTATACACCATATAAAAGAAATTTTTGTATAAAACAAAATATGTCTCAATGAATGTAGATTGAGACGAAGTCCCTTAAAAAGATCATTTTTTAAAATAAAATAGATCAATTATGTGTATTCACTATAATTACACATAAATAAAGTAAAAATACAAGATTGGACATAATAATATCATGACATAATTTTAAAGTAGGAGATTAACCCAAAGAATGGAAATTAGGTTAAGAAGTTCCCTTACATCGTGACTGACTTGACTCGATCGTTATTTAACCACCTGAATAATAAACTAGAGTTAATTTATACCTTCTGAAAAAACCTTTTTCATTTTCATTATTCCTTTTATATCACTTATTACCACGTTATTAACATTATGTAATTATTTAAGTTAATAACAGTCATTTTATCGACCATTGGTACTTGAGTCAAAAATAAACATCTTATAATTAAATGTTGCTCATGTGGAAAAATATCCATTATATCCAGAATTATTTTCATGATGTAGATATCATATATTTAATATGTATCCAATATATACATGCATTTATAATATTATATAACATTTAGTGGTAATAAATGAAATGCACCGTTCATGGAGACGGTAAGCCGTACGTACGCATGAACGCTACTTTCAATTATATTTCATATTTAATGGAATGAAATTATAATTATATAAAGGTATACTATAATTAAATTATAATATAATGTATAATATCATTTACTCCATCCTTTATACATCCCACAAATGGAATTAACGATTCAAATCACTTTGAGGGGGCGGTAGTCCGCACTTCCTAAAATGAAATTATCGCGTTTACACATAATGGAAATCATAAAGGTATGCCATAAATAAAAAATACAGAATCATAAGGGAAACAAAAACCTAATATATATCATATATAAAAATAGGGTCATCATAATGGCCACCATGAGAGGTGTTAAAAGAAGATTGAACAATCATCGTTTCGTGAGGCATTAATTCGCCACCCAGAGAAACAGTATGTTCTTTAACCATTAGACGAAGGTGTGTGTAAGTGTAAATAAAATACTTCTCATAAAAACATACTAGTATATTAAGGATACTGTTTTTGTTACAAAATAAAGTAATAAAAAGATTTTAGTGGGTTGGAGAAGAAAAAAAAACAAAAGAACACAAGAGAAGACATTACCATGAAATCGGGTAACTCTTTTTTATTTGAGCCAAAGGCTTCCTTGGGAAGACTTCTTCCCAAAGTGGGGCTTCTAGGAATAATAGAGGGAATTTGGGAGAGTATTTGGGTAGATTTTGGCAGAGAAAAACGGCTTTTAGGGTGTGAATAAGGTTGTAGTGGTGGGGGCCTTTTATAAGAGGAGAGGAGGGGCACTCTTGGAAAGATTGAAATGTTACATTATTATGACATGATTTTCGGATTATAAAGGTCCCACAATGATATATTTTGAGGCTAAGGTGATAAGGGTTCGAAATATTCCCATCCAATAGGTTTTTGACAAGTTTATGCCTTAGATTTTACATTACCTTTTCATTTTATTTAAATCATTTAATTAATGAGGTAATCATTGAATCATCATTGTGTCATAAAACATTCAATTTATTTTTCTCTAAAAATTATAAAAAAATCCCAATGATGTATGAAATCTTTTTAGATTTCAAATATATATTTATAGTAAAAAAATTAACTTATATTACCCCATATAATAATTGTTTTATTAAAATAACACTTGTTTGTGACAATTTTATTTTTTACTTTAAATAAAAAGTTATTAATGTCATTTTCTTACCCAAGTGGTTGCATGGGGTGCCCAAGTTGACCCATGGATTGTCTTGGTTGGCCATGAATCATCCAATAATGTTAAGACAAGTGTAAATGTATTTTCATATTTTTATAATATCATTTTTACCTTAAATTTCACTAATTTCCTTTAATTGTGATTAATAAAACTTAAATGTTACTATTCACCAAAAAATTATTTTAATCCCATTGAACAACATTTTACATATTAATGAAAACCATGTATGTTAGATTTTTTAAATTCAATTCATATAAGTGGTAAAGTTTCATTTAAATGAAAAGTCAGTTTTTTAACTACCACTGAGTGGTTTCACTATTCATCAAAAATTGATGTTTTTCAGAACAATGCCAAAATTTCACCCTAAGATATAATTGATATTCTGAATTCAAAAATGATGCCTATTTTAAAAAATTCCAACCATATAAGTTGCATTAATTAATTTTATTATTAATTCTTGCTGTCACAACAAATAGCTGGTTTTTAAGAAACAATATATATCAAAATATTGACAACTGTTTATGTCCAATTTCAAAGTAAAATTAATTATAATGACCACCATTGGATAAAATTGTAAAAATATTTTCTAAATATACTTTAAAACCACTCAATATTTTAATTTACCACTATTAATTATTTTGATTTAAAAAGTTTTTTTTAAGTATTTTTCACTATTCATAAAAAATGGAAGTTCTCAGAAAATTACAAAAAATTCAACTTAGGATAATTTAGATATTACTAATACAAAAATGAGGTCCATTTTGAAATATAGAATTTATGTAATTTCAAAAGGGGGGTATTAATATTCATAACGGCTACATTGATTGGTCGTGGTGTGTTAGAATCTCGAACTTGCGTACAATACATGATATTTCATTATTGAAATAGAAGCGTATCGTGGAAGCTTGGGGTGTTACATCCTACGTTTTGGTCAGACCTTCATGACAATCATATTCCTCTGATTAATTGGAAATCATGATTGGAAATACTATTTCTACATTCAAGTACCTTAATCCATAAAACAATCATTGTTCTATGAAAATTATAAGTCTACATAAAAAGTCTTCAGCTTTTAGAAATATAATTTCAATATTTTGAGATCTCTTTTTCCTGACTATGCAGTATGTTCACATATGTGGCATCAATAAGTTTCCTACAAAACACACCTATTAGTCAAAAGAGGAGAATATTTGGCTATATATAATATTCCCTAGTTGGCCTTGCATAATACAACCTGAAAAATGGGTTTGTCAGATATTGGTAATTTTGTTCTTAGGAGAGAATTCCTCTAATGTATTTTATCCATTTTCCCATATAATTTTTCAAATACCAAAATTCACAAATAACTGTTTATTATTCCATTATTTCATTCTTGAATGTGGTTTTATGTTTCCAATTAAATTACCAAAAAGTTTTACTGTCTAAAACCTTTGGTCAAAACTGAAGACATTAAATTAAATCCACCCAATGGCATTACTGCATGACATAAAACTTCACTGTACAATGTCCTCACTGCATGACTTAAAATTGCACAATACAATGTCCACAGTGCATGACATAAAACAAAATAGTATAATATCTGCACTGTATGACATAAAACTACATAGTTCAACATCCCCACTGCATGACTTAAAACTACAGAGTATAATATCCTCACTGCATGATTCAAAATTACATAGCATGATATCAGAAATCCCAATTTCTAAAAAATTATAATCTTTCCTCATAAACTAAATTTGTGTATGAAGTGTTTATCCTATTCATTTCATGTATTATTATACATAAAAAAATATTCATAAAATTCCATTCATTGGTAAAACCACCCACTATGGTCTTTAGTCACCCAAATCCTATTTTCTCTTTACTATCAATAATAAAATGTTAAATTTGTGAGAGCTCTTTTGCATGAGTATGCAGTACGTGCCCTTAGGTTTCATTGCATAAGTTGCCTATATAATAGGCATGTTAGTCAAAAGAATCCACTATTTGGCAATGTATCATATTCCATAGTTGGTCATAAATAATACATCCCCTGTAACAGGTTTGTCAAATAATGCTACCCTCATTCATATAAAAGACCTCCTTTATTTTTATACATGTTTTAGATTTGGTGACAATAAAAATCATGACTCTAGATTCCCCGTGGAAGTATTTAAATAATATTTGAGCTATTCTTATCGAATGATCCTTTTTTGGATCTAAAATAAAAATTTATGGTAAATGTTGTTCAACATCAAACTTTTTTCCTTTTCTAGTCCAACATGGATGACTCTAAACATCCAAAAACAAGAGAAGTGGTACTCACTAGATTGGAAATCCTCAAAGGGAACTATGGAAAATATTTGAGTCCCAACTCACTAAAAATGCAATTTTTATGTTCTAGATGATATTGGGTAGTAAAACATAATAAGATACAGTGTTTTTAGGGTTATCCATATGACCCTAGTAAAAATAAATATATGATCTCTATGCCCCATGGATTACAATAAAATTATAGAATCCTTACACACATGATGTTGCTCCAAATCTAACTGAATTACATTGGAATGCGTCATTGTTCCCTACTATTTACATAGAACATGATTCTTTTCATTATGATTGAATCAAATTCTAGGGGGATTTTTTAGGCACCATGAAATGAATTCATTAATTTTTTTTTTCAAAATTTCCTCGATTGGGATTTGAATGTTCCAGGTGCGACTCTGCATTTTTCTTTGGGGTCAGTGACGGTAGCAAAGGTAGTAGCCTAAATGGCCGAGATGGCAGCAAGTCAATGATCCCATGCGGGGGTGTGGGGCATAGCCCCTATAGTGTAGAGAAATTATTTTTTGCGAAGTCCCTAAAGCGGCACACAAGGTACCTATGTGAAAATACATGTGTGCAACTATGCTGGAGTTGAATGAAGTAATTATTTTTTCTATGTCCCAAAAGTGGCGCCACAGTTTAGTCTAAATATCGTCGGCGTATAATGTACTTATGCACCACATATCTGGTGCAGAAGAAACTTTTTCACCCAATATCCTTTTTCCCAGGGTCTTATTTTTTCCTATAAATAGTCCCTTGGGGTCTTTATTTTTATAGATCAATTTCCTGAAAGCCTAATTAATGCTATGATTTCTCTAGTGCTTTTCCAATGTATTTTGAAACCATCAAGGTAGTTATTTAACACCATTAGAGGATGAATTGAAGGATGATCATAGGGTGTAAGTCCCTTATATGTTTCAAATCCAAAAAACTTGTGCGCCTAAGGTTCCCAACCTCCATGAATCCAAAACACATGCACACCACCTATTCCTCTCATTAGACCATGATTTCCCCACTTCTGGGAATACCTGTGAATACTCTTGATGGATTGAGTTATGTCTCTCCCAAGTATTAACATCCTTATTGTTCATCACTTATGTGAACATCAGGTCTCCCTAGCCTACTTGTGTGCCCATACATGAATGCCAGATACTTACATCATCTCCCTTATTTGATTTACCAACACCCTTAGTCTACAATCTATTAAGACTTCTTCAATTCCATTCAAGGAAATGATTCTTCTTTATTGTCTCCCTTGTCTAAAATGGATTGTGTTTAATCCTCTACCAAAAACTCAAAACATATCAAAAAATTGGGAAAGGCACATAATTTTGTCTTCTATTTAGTATTGAATATCTGTAGTCAATGGTTTCCCATATTGGATTCACAATGTGGTTAGGATTCATGGTGTGTCTGTGGGTTTGTATATCTGCAATCACATGGACCATTCTTCTGGGAATAGTTTTGGGAAGTTCCTTCTTTAGAAGATTAGGGATTGGGTTATGTCTTCCCATTTTCATATCTAAATCCCAGAACCTCAGTTCTCTAGTAGCAAAGGTACCGTTAACACTTGATTTTCATTTATGAAACTAATAAGTCTCCCTCATTTTCCGAGATCCACTAGGGTAGCCATCCTAGAGAAAGCCCATAACCATTGAAGTAGGAGGTTGTATACTTTCTCCTCTCTAGTTCCTTCACCATCACTTCTTCTTTACATTGGTCTCTTTGACAATGTAATGATAATAGAGGAAAGGCTTGTCTCCTCCCCCTCTTCCCCAGTTGCCTCATCCTCTTCCAATATCATCGTTGTTTACGCATCCCCTTACACTAGGAGAGGCAGAAATGTGTGGGTGAATTTGTTGAATAATTCACTTCCGCTTTTTCACACATTGAGCATGACTCACATGGGTTAGAGGTTCATGATTATTACAACATTTTCAAAAACACCCATCGTGAATGAAATATGAGAATATTGATTCCCAACAAATTGGAATACATAGGAAGGATTCTCATGGAATGAGCTCATTGGATATCTTCTTCATAAATCCATTCGTAATTACCTTAATATAGGCATCCTCCTTAAGAGTAAACCATGAATTAATCCCCTAAATCACCAATGCTTCATTTTTGAGAAGTATATCTAAAATAATTTCTCTTAATGGACTATAATCTCTTTTGATTCTAATCAAACTATGTGGGATTTGACTCCCCTCCAAATGGGATACATATGAAGGATCTCTAAGATTCATACCTATCACTTCAAATAAACATAGTTCTTCTTGTGAAAGTTTTTAAAAATAGTATAATCTTACATGGAATACCATATTATTTCCATGATCCTTTGGCTTCTTAGGCATAAGTCCCACACCAATCCAAGAATAATCACCTTTCTCATAGATGTTCTTACCACATGACATTAAAATGTATAACCAGGCCCTTATAACATGACCTTAAAATGTATGATATGTCCCATTAAGTGGCACCGAACTATGAGCGTTTTGATTCCTATTACAAGGATATGCAGGTAGCCCATTTATGGGAACAATACCAATATCGAACCAAACCATTGTCTCCATAGATGACAACAAATTCCAGAGTGCCCCAAGGAGTGGCTTAAAATCCAGAATCATGATAATGATAGTTAAAAGAATCATTAAATAGTATATGAGAGGATACCACTGATGAATATCCTCAAACACATATGGATGTATCCATTAATGATGAACATGGAATACATATAGATGGTTATAAATTTCACACATTAAAATAATTTATTTTAAATTTCAATGAAAACTTATGTAATCTTAGTGAATTAATAAGGATTCCTGAAAATATCTCAAATATATAAAGATAATACCAATGGAGACTATAATTCCCCCTAAAATGGGGTGATGAGTCTGACCTCACACCCTCTCAACCAATGTATGTTCTTAATTATCATATGTTTAAACACAATGAAAACCTAAATTTGGAATGTAGGTCCCTTTTAGATAATTAAATGTTGTATGTTTATAGTTCCATGATTAATTCCAATGGAAGCCAACTGAATGTAGTGATTTCTAACCAGAACACATATTCCAAGGAACTACAAAACACATGATATCAACCACCTAGGCTTACCCAATGACCATTAAGGATTCAAGAAGGTATCTAAGAGGTTTCAACCTTCTCATCATTTTACTATAGAGTCTTTTGTAAAAAAAAAAAAAATTAAAACTTTATATTGGTAGTGAAATACCAAAAATGGATTCAGAACATTATATCTATATATATAAAAAATTGTATGATTGTATTCTCCATCAATTTCATTGACTTTCCGTGGAACTACCGAAAGGATGAATTCCTAATGATGATCACTGAAATTATTAATGATAAATCTGTTAGATTCTAAGTCATTTTCACTATGGACGGTTATTCTGGGTATAATAAGATAAATATTTCTCTTAATGATGTGTAATTTATCACCAATAGAGTACATCAAGCGATTTTCCTATCATTTAATCTCCTTTAGATTAAATAATGATAGTTTTACTTACCAATGAATCATGCATTAGATATTTTTTAAAATTTTGTGAGGAATGGAATATTTTTATGTCCATGGTTGGATAGTAAAATCTCGACAGATATTTTATCACCTCATAGATCATCAAAAAATCTTCATCACATTGTGGTTACATAGTTGTAATTAAATACACTGTATGTTTTTGGTTTAACAATATTGATATTAATTTTCATTTTAGTAATCCACCATATCATCATGCCCGAACTAGAAAAATCTAGTGTAATCCCAACAATGTCACCTTCTTATAGTCTCAACAAACTGAAGGTTATCCAGGGGAACCTTGTTTAAATTCAGTGCTTCATTGCTAAACAAGCCATAAAATATATCCCATTAACCACATTACTGAAGAATATAATCACCTATCGATGGGATGAAGAGAGCCAACAATCCTTTCATAATTCATTCTAGTAAATTCTATACACTATGTTCATGATGCCTCTAGTATAAGGAGAGATGCCTATTTTATATGTGGCCCCCACGGAATGATCACTTGGTTCTCTCCTCTCAAAAAATGATAAAGGTAATGAAACCCGTCAATGTTACCTCATTTTAATGATGATAGGTACAAATATGAGGTATTTTAATGTTGAGATAAAACAATATAAACCCATATGTAAATTACAAAACTGGGACATTACTTATAGAATAATGATGTCAAATTGGTATTTTGTATCGCCTTTCTCATGTAAATCCATTGTTTTCCTATGATGAATGGGTGTATGGACTGATCAGTGGTTATGGTAAAATAGTATTCCATCTAGTTCATGTCACATGTGGTAGTTAAAGGACTGACCCTTGATGATATCCTTATAGTGTGTCCCATGGGGAAAAGAGCAACATTAGACCCAATCCTTCTAGAAAGAGATTTTATATATAAACAGGAAACCCCACAAACACAGGATATGTATTTTCTAGGTGCCTCTTGAAGTCCTATTTACAAGGATATAGAAAACCCTTAACTCAATCAAGATTGTCTAGGGATTGTATTTGTTTATTAAAAATGGGAAATTTTCCCAAATAGTTTACACTTTCCAAAGGCTGCAAAAATAATGAGGTATAATACCAATCCATCATTTCTATCACGGATCTATCCCTACGACTAAAAATATACTACCTAAACCTAATAGGGGATTCAGAGGTAGGGATCAATCAAATAAGTGGGGAACATTCGATCACTAAGGCGGAATTCTCCCCATTATTGGTTAAATTATAGGTCTGATGGAAGATTTCCATTTTGAATGAACATTTTAGCAGGATCCTCAATGATAAAAATATAATCCAAACATAAGTTTTATTTAAATTAAAATCATATCAAACCCTGAACAATCATCATCTGTAAAGTGGAAGAAATAAATTAGGCCAAAACAAATCTAGTTCATAATTAACAGATATCAACCCTTAGATAGATGGATCCCAATGTTTATTGAGTCTAAAATGGGAACCACATGCTGAACTGAGCAGAAAGGGAATATACTCGAAACTGAGTAGGGAGAATTTCCATTGGAGATGGGAAAATGATAAAAAAATCCATCCACAATGGATTCATTTATGGAATACACCTTTAATGAATAGTCGAATGATATATTCAAACTATCAATTAATAAGTTCATATAGGCACATATAGAACTCATTAGTTCAGGACTAGACTCTCCCATCACATAAGGAGGCATGGTTACTACTAGAAAAAAATGATACAGGATTGTGTGGAATTACAAATGAAATTTCATGCATTTTGGATTCATAAAAACATTATCAATCAACCCCTAGAATTGTTACATATACATAAATATTCCAATCCATTATTCATATGGGAGATAGATAATGTGGGTTCATATCACCCATCTACAACTAAGTGGTTTTTGTACATTATTACTTGAACTAAATTCCATTACAATTGAGATTAGGAAATACCCTTCATGGAATTTGGGAAAAATAATATCATTAAAATCATATATTCCGATAGATTCACCCAGGTTGGAGTACCTCTCATGATATTTTGTGAAAATGGTTAAATATTTTGTTCCATTAAATTATAGAAATTTTATCAGTTATACATCATTGATTCCAATGATTCATCAGGATATCATGTATCATAATATGTAAAAATATAGGCCATTAATACGACACTATGAAATATATTATATCATATGGTGATATTGGACAAAAATTAATACTCAAAAAATCACCATCATGCTTTATGAGCCTACCATACCACCACAAATTCTAATACATAAGAAAGACAATATTTGATCATATTTGGAACTGAGGAAGTGATTTCCGTTGAATTACATATTTCGTCACTCTGAATATCTATATTTGGATAGATCTTAGATAATGAGAAACTGGATAATTTTCTAGATTATTTGGAATAGATAGTTGTGAAAGGATCTGTATACTATGCAACCTCACAAATCATCATAATCAAATCGCATGATCCATCAATAAATTTTTTCAAATATGCTCATTTGTTTAAGTTGAACATGTATTTGGTCTCAGAACCCTAATGATTTTAGGAAATAAACAACCAAATTGAGAACCAAAATGGGATGTACCATACATCATACAAAATTTATATTTCAATGTAACATACGAATTTGAGAAAAGGGATGTGGTAAATGTTACACCATCAGTAATGCAAGGTTCCTCAAAAACTACTTTTCATATCTTCTATAAAGAATCTTAAATCCTCACCAAATGATTTTAAACTACACAAAAGTCGTAGAAACAATATTTTAAAATGAACAGTATCTACGAATTTAGTCATATAATATAAAACTATAATACACTATTCATTCTTACTATATGAATTTAAACTATATGGCTGACATCATTCTCATTCGAAGGAAATATGATTATATAAAAATATATGGAATGATTCAAATTCCAATGATATGAATATATGTGTCTAGATCCTATATCCTTCAAAACCACTACATGATACAAAACCCCCATACGTTCTTTTAATCACCTTTGTGTGGGGAAAGGATCCTTTTCTAATTTTTGAATCTCTCACCAAGAATAACATATGTGGTAATAGGAATTTCGGTAAATGGGATCCCATTATGATTGAGCGATATTATTTCATGTCCAAATAATCGTCTTCTTAGATTCAAATACCTTAAATGAACTCTATTACTCATTACAACATGAAGTTAAATTTTGTTAATGATGTCTGTTACAAGATATATATTTTTTCATTATAAAGTCCCTCAAGCAAGAGGACCATAGTCCTAAATGATGGTATACTAAAACACATACATTTAAAAACAATGTGTGTAGTGATTTATGTAATACAACTATATGTAGTGTTTCCCAGATATCCAATCCTAGGTCTATTCATTATTATTAAATGGGAGAATTTCCCAATCTATATATGGTCTAGACATACATTGGTATTTTCCCATTTAATAACTATGTGTGAATTTATTACTACCATCAAATGATATATAGTTACCATAATATCTCTAATCCTTTGTCTAACCACAATAATCAATAGGAAAAATCCACCCTATATATATTGGTAAGACCTACATGGAGATCATAGTGTTCAAGAACTATGTGTGTTTTGATTCCTACCAGCACAGGATATGTAGTGACACATGAATATCTAATATTGGATCTATCCATATATAAAAATGGAAAATTATCCACCTATTCATGTGGGTTAGACCTTTGTGGAGTGTTTCCCATTCATAAACTATGTGTGGCTTGACTCCTTTCATCACAGGATACACAGTGATTCTCTTATCTCCAATACTAGGCATAGAATCCTAAATCAATGGGAAAATTCCCCTCTCTGTTTGGGTTAGACCAGAATAGAGACATTCTCATTCATGTTTTTTTGTTGATTGATTCATTCCATCATATGATATATAATGGTTTCTAGATCTTCAATAACTGATCCTTCTATAACAATCAATTATAAAAACACCCCAAGCATTTGCGCCAAACCTATGTATAGAGTTTACCATTATTGTACTACGTGAAGAATGATTCATACCAAGATAGGATACATAGTGACATCTATATCTCCAATACATGGTCTAGACATGACAATATTTAGAAAAAATACCCCCTAATTGTATGTATTACACCTATATAGAGATATTCCATTCATGAACAATGTTTTTCTTGAATCCTCCCATAAGAGGATATGAAGTTACACCCATATATCCAATCACAGATCTAATTGTAATAATAAATTTAAAAAAATTCCCTCCTTCTATGTATCTATCACACATATGTATAGTGTTTCCCATTCATGAAATATTTGAGGATTTATTCCTTTTATAATAGGATATGTAGTGACCCTTGAATATCTAATACTATGTCCTGACTAAATAATCATTTGATAAAATGTCCCCAATGTGTATGGGTTAGTACCACTTAATGTTTTTTTGGTTCAATAACTACTGACATTTAGATTCCTATTACCAAATAATACACAATGAAACTCATAAATTCAATCATGGGTTTAAATAAAAGATAAAAATGGTCCCACTCCCCATACATGGGTTAGACATGTTCATGGAACATTCATAGAAGAACTACAAGTGTTATGATTCCATTTACTATAGTATACATAATGAAACTCAAATAACCAATCCTATGTCCATCTACAATATATAGAATAATAAAAATAAACTCCCTGTATATGTTCTAGAGCTTTGTAAGATACCATATAAAATATATGTATGGATTTATAACTATTACTATATGATAAATGGTGACAACTATAGTGTCCATTTCTAGACCAGTTATAGGTTTTCATCACTCTCGATCATATCCCCAATATATGAGTTGGATCTATTCATGGGGTCTTCTTAAAGGTGATGATTAATGAATGATGCATACCATTTCGATAATAATTGAGAGACCTAGGGAATAAGAATCATTAATACTGAATATACCTCTATTTAATGATAGTCATGTCATAACAACTGGCACTTCTAATGCATGATTCATATCTACACACTGCTTGATTGAACACGAGATAAATTTGTGTGAAAAGGGATCCATTATTGGACAACCACCAATAACCCTACATAGGGATAAAATGTGTTTCTTACATTAAAATTCCCCTATCAATTAGAAACAATCCCCAATGATAAATTTTTTAATTTCTAGTTGGTTTTGATGTCCTTTCTTTATGACGTTAAGATGAACGAAAAATTTCCTTGTCTCAAGATGCTGAACTACACAACAAAAATGTCCCAACTACATGAAATTAATGTTTTTATAAAATCATCCATCGTCATTCCTTATCAAAGTACCACACGAGGTAGACTCAAAAAAACCAGAGTATGGGGTTCTTCAGTAATATATTACAAATCATAAACCATAAATTTTACTTCATTTCTTGTGATTGTTGGGTTTCTACTAGCTTTCCACGGACCCTAGAAAAAAAATAGGATATCTCGCTACATGACCATGCTATAGGTTGATCTACATAAGGCATTTGACCTAAAAAATTGATATATCATGTCCCTGTAAGAAGGGATTTATGTTCTTCGACAACCCTAATGTCAGTATGGGGGAACTAAGCACCTTTGGGTGTTTTGGTTCATCCTAGTCATGATTTTCCCATACCATTACTCTTGACCTGATAACCATGAGAGATGATTTACATCATTTCTATTTCCCACATAAATGTATGTTGTTCTAATCTTTACCCTAAGTATCCTAATTACGATATTGTGTAACATTATCCTCATTACAAGACCTTGGTCATCATCACTATAAACTACATGCAATTTGGTAAAGGGTTTATGAATTTAAACGTTATCATATGATGGTCCAAATCGCAACACCATAAATATACTATATAAAGAGACATAAAACATATTTGGATGAAAACCCACCAAGGGAGTTCTGAGAAGAGGCCAAGTATTAGTTCACTAAAATCTTCTTCTCTAGAGGATAGTAAAATAAGTGAAGCATAAATAATCAAGGAATAAATATCGTAGAAAACATGATATGGCCCTAGTAAATTCTAACACATGACCCCTAGACTCTGTGGTCTAGGAATATGTTATAGAAATTATTTGTACCATTTCAGGGCTAAAATGAAAACATAAATAGTAATTTAAACACCATTTAGGGTGCTCAGACACTTATTGAATTTTACATTTTCAATAAACCACCAGCATGTATTGAAAATATGTGTTGACACAACAGGTTATGTGAGTTGGTATCCTTCTCTTGGAACACCATGGACATTAGGTTCCCTTAATCCTAGTTATTCTAAATAGAAAAATTGTACCATCAATTGGATAATCCAAAAGGACGCCATTAGTATTCATTGGTAAATAACAACCTGTCATAGTGTTTTTTCTTATGGAAAACATAGTCCTATAATGCCCCCATAAAATCTAGGTGTTGTTGTCAAGACCATGATGAATATGGGCTACGAACTTTACTGATTGTTTATAGATACACCTTGGTTGCCACCAATAATTAACTCAGATAGTCCTGGAAAATTATATTCATTATGTACAACTAAACTATTAATGATGATTCATCATCCTTGATGTTACGTCACTGTATAATGTAGCCATTCACAAAGAAATAATGCAATATTCCATTCCAGGACCATTTGATGGTCAATGCCATGTGATTCAAAATCATATGGTGTAAGACTCGTTATTCAAAATTTAAAAAGAATCCAATATTCCCTAGTTTTTAAAAACCCTTTAATATTTATCTTTTCTCCATACATCACTTCATCATCTCGACATTTGAGTCTCTAAACATATTCTATTTCCCTTGAAAAAGTTGGGGTCATGTTTACTTTATAATTCATGTAATACCTATGGAACCATGAAGAAGTTATTTTTATATACAAAATAATGTTATTTCCTCCTTTCATGAATGGGGCTCTAATCCTTGTGAGACTCAGAAATGTCGTGGTAAAACTCTATATCATTAGGTGGTTTGGTTCATACTCAGTACATCCATTGTAGTGTTAATAGTTCTCACAAGTATTATGTTTCCATTCTAATAAGGATGATATTCCTCTAGTTGTATAAGTGTGGATATCCCCTTTACCTAGCCATTAATGGGATCCCTAATGGCCTATGACCTACAAACTAGACGAATATCTTTGTTTTAGGAAAGGAAATATAATCCTTATGAACCAAGCCAGCACAACGGTGGAACTCATCAACACAGGGTGCCTTGGGTTATCCCATACAAGTTTTCCCTTTTTTATATATATTGGTCATATCTAGATATAATGAATCTAAACTACAAAACATCTGAAGTTCCTCCATCAAGACTCTAAACAGTATAGAAAACTCTAAACATCATATTACCTTCTGTCCTAGTTTAATGACTCTAAATTATAAAATGTTTGATGTCTTATAAATAATACACTAAACTGTATATTTTCTCATTACTATGAAGGAAGTCATTAAAAAATAAATTATCTCAAGTCTCGGATGAAATTCTCTAAGTAGAACAACATCTTAAGTCTTGGTAGTAACAATCTAAACTATATAACATCTATATTTCTAGTATAAATATGCTAGAATTAAGACTTTAAACTACATTTAATTTTACATCCTTATCTCATAATGATAAACTACATAGAATATGTCCTCACCCAATGATGTTAAACTACATGAAGACCATTACCTCGCAAACAATACACTAACAATAGCATATTGACTAATCTAGAAGACCATAAACTACAATATTAGATGGTCTGATCTAGAATACCCTAAACTATAACAATATATGAACCAATCTAGAGGACCTTAAACTACATAAATCAATGGTCCAAGATGGAAGACACTAAACAAAATAATTACTATAGACTATTTTTAAATACCGTAGAATAAACAATTAAAAGAGACACAATTATTTCTTGGTTGGAAACCAGAAAATGGATTCCTTGGTAGATGTTAGGTCTTTTACCACTGGACATACACATTGTGTGATCCATGAAATATTGATCTTTTTTTAATTTTTAATGGAAAATTTTGTAAAGGTGAAAACCCATAAAGTAGAATCCTAATAATAATCCCAGCACAAACTTGTTATGATTTCACAGAAAAAAGTAGGAAAAATATAGGGAAATAAATAAATAGACAAATATAAAAATATTATTGGGAGATTTATCTATCCCAAGAAAAAATAAATCATTGATCAATAAGTCCACTAAATTGGGAAGAAAATATATTTCTCTCCCGCTTGGACTTTTTTATTCACTAAAATTATCCTTTCTACACCAGTTGATCCACGGACAACCAGAGGATATATATCAATGAGTAATATCATGTTAGTATAAATTTATCTATAATTCTCAAGAGAAATCACTAAGGATTTATACATTCATATCCAATAATTTGGGATAAAATGGAATTATTAAAATGAAGGGTATCGTTAATGATGCATATTATTTGAAATGAATGAAATGCCATGAACATAATGAATACAATAAAAACATCATGAATAAAAGACTGATGAAAAATAAAATGTGAAAACGTGAAGATTTATTCATTAATATTGTGATAAAGAAGGAATAATATCTAAATTACATAGCTTGTCCCAGGAATCATAAAAAATATATCAAATTATGATAAAATTTGGTAAAAAGTGTTTTCTAAATCAGCTAGAGTCTAGAGTGAGGAATTGATATAGCATTGTAGTGCCGGCAACTAAATTTATCTAAACACATCATGAGGATCAAGAGTCTCAATAATTGAGGGAAACTCTCCCTGTCCTTTTTGAGTAGTAGATCATAGGTACAATGACATTAAAATAACATAATTTCACTATGTTATGTTCTCCTATTATTTTTCTTTTTTCATAATCTATTAATCCATCTAGTTTTATAGTTGATAGTTACATAATTTTTCTATTGAATAACCTTAGAAACATAACTTATTATTTTTATACAAGGGGTCTTAATGTCAAAAAAATGAATTCCCCCTCATTACTGGCCAATTGTTACTACATTGGGAAATATTTTCACACCATATCATGAAATTACTAATATTCTATTCCACTGAATCTCAACTCAAAAAAGATATAATGATGAAATTATTCATAATGTTGAATATTTTCCAAGGGGTTTTCTATAATAATGTTGTATATGTTCATCCAAATTATCCTTCGTGATATCAAATTCACTAAACGAGGGATCGATTGATCCAAAATGGAATAAATAGTTGGTTTTGCTTAAATACCTCCCCCAATAGATGTAACAAATTTCATAGATATCTAAGGTAAAACCTCGTAAAAAACATTGGCCACAAATGGTTGATTTTCACTATGATGAGAGAACTTCCATGGATGCTCCCCCAAGTTTTGAATCAATTCCATTCATTCCACATATTAGGGGTTTACGAAATCATACATCTTTTCAACCTAATTTACCATCAGATTATATATACTACTTAGGTAAGATTCCACTCATTATTGTGAATAGTCAGAATATAGAAAGACATGGGCACTATCATGAGGAAGAATAATCCCATCATTTGTGACTTCAAACATTTGTATAATCCAAAATTTTCAAATAATTCTTCTATATCGCTTGGGCTATATGAAAATTAAATGGAGAGGATATGACCTTTTCATCTTTACAACGTAATGAGAAAACTATTAGGGGGTCTATAGCGGACGTATTATCATATCATCTCCACGGGTTATATGAACCCCATCCCGAAGAGAGATTTTATATGACCCCTCATCAATAGATCCCAAACCATTATCAACTATTCAAACTATCAGTACATGATAGGGACTGAAGTTGAAACAATCATGCTGGATAAAAAAATTAACATCCTTATTGGGACATAGTGAAATTGTGTCATCCCTATATTCATTCAATTATCTATGATGGAAATAAGTATTGAGTATTCAAGTATTGTTATGATATTTGTAATAGTTAAAATTTTCTCCTATATAGCCAAATAAGAACTGGAAGGGGCCTCAAATTTGGTTAGAGATGTTGCCATGTTAGATATTACCAACGTGTTAATAATAGTGAGTATGATTCATCACAACTAGATTAAGAAGTCACCCCTCAACAAATTGGGAAAACACCACCAACATACCTAGTCGAATTACCAAGAATAAATCTTTAATTAATATGATACATCCATTAAATACATGGCCAACTTCCATGCTAGCCAAATGCACAGGGATACCTTTTGTCTCACCTATTATCCAAATGTGGTATACTCCCCATCTTCATGGATGAAAAAATTAGTGACCTTGAAATTGAAAACATATCATCAAGGTCATCAATGTGGTCATATATTATTTGTATGAGTCCCTCTACATTATAGGGGAATTTTGATCGAACACATGAAAAACAAAAATTATAATAGGTTCAGATCTATCCTCAACATCTCTTTCATGATGGAGAGAATGTTCCTATCCAAAGGATAAAAATTGTATGGAGATATTCCAAACATCTTTAGGGGGATGAAATTCATCCTACCTCTCCAAAATAGTATGTATTCCCCTCATAAGGTAAATTTCCCAAAGGATGATCCCTAATTCTCCATGAGACCAATTGAAGGAATTATTTGTCGAATATCATGGAGAATCGACTCTATAAAGATGTTCATACTGATGATATAGAACAAACTGAGAAGCCCCTATCACCTTATTTATATTAATACCATATAAATTGTTTGAGATTTATGAGAAATTATTCCTAAACCATCATGGACTTTCCCATTCATTAGAAAAGTTACTAGAAGATTTCATGTACCAAATTAGTCTATAACCAATCCACAAATCATTAAAATTGGAAAAAATTGTGAATGAATAAATCTAACCAATTGGTTGATGGGAAATATCGAAACCATTTGGACCCCGAGGGGAGTTAGAAAAATACAGGACAACCTTTGGAGTTTTGTTATAACAAATAACAAATTTTCACAAATTTTCATTACAATATATTTAATGGAAGATGAAAACCAGTGAGATGAAAGATTATGATTGGGCCATCGAATGAAAAAATCATACTGAAAACTATGTCTATATAATTAATGTCAGTGTGATAGAGGATATATATTTTTCTGGGTAGGAGAAACCCCTTCCAAGATTTTTTTTAGAGAACACATGATACCGAGTTTCAGCATTATGATTCTCCGAAATCATATCCCACTAGACATGAAAATTTGAAGATTCTTGAGATTTTTAATTCCATTCGTATAAGTATATGACTTATACATGAGAAATTGTATGATCTTGAAAGGAGAAGCATCTAAATGAAGCAAGAATAGTGGGTAATGTCACATGAATGACATTACCCAACTAAGGTTTCATGATCATGTGACATATTATAGGTCTCATGAAGTGCATGATTTATGTTACATGTCACGAGAACATGATTTTTTATTAAACCTTACTATCACATGACTATATTGTGGTTACATGAGTTTTTAAATGAACAGATTATCACATTAAATAGCTTCATTGAACAAGAAAAATAACTTGAGATAACTCCGTAGACAAATACCCACATCACATGATCATAAAAATATATTAGATTTAGTAATTAATGGATCAATAATTTTATTCATATGAGGAAGTCTTCTGAAAAGATCAATTTATCAAATATCATCATGTGTTCTTGTGATGTTGTTCTTACTGCAAGGTCTTTCCATGCAGTCATAAAAGGGGTGAAATAACAAGATATTTTGAGTTTGAGTCACTAGTTGAATGGTATACTCCCTAACTGCCCTATTTATGGGTTTCCTCATGGAATACCAAAGCTAACCAGGAAGACCATACCCCCAGTGGGATATGCTATAACATGACCCTAGAAAGGTCATGAGAATAGATGATGTGATTTTCATGATCTATTCCTGATCACACAAATCCTATCTAATCACCCCTAATATTCTTTTGAAGGCATCAAAAAAATAATTTATGATTATATGAAAGAATATGGACGTGATCATCCAATCATGTGAAATGTCAGGTGACAGACGTATGAAAATCCCTCGATTCCATTTTTTAAATAAATAAATAATGACGAAATGGTGGAATCCATACGAAATTAATGTTATGTTTTTCTCCATGTGAAGGGGTATTTATCTCATGTTATTAACATTGATAATGAGAATCACAATCGTTAATAGAATTTGATCACATGAAGTGCCCAAGGAATGTGATGATGATCTTAAAGAAACCCTATAACATGTCACCTTAATCAACTAATGGTCCCCGATAAAAAATTTCTTTTTTATTTTAGAAAGTATATATGGTGGTAAAAACCACCAAAGAAACATGAAACCCTCAATGGGACTGAAAATTATTTAGTCCAATGGGCATCCCATTGAACGAAAGACATGAATTCCAGTGAAAGTATACCCAACCTACCACAAATAATTATCTCCTCCACCTCCCACCCTATTAGGTCAAGTACATACACAAATATGTTAGCCTCACTCTAGTTGTGATGGAAAATCTTCACATTCCTAGTTTCTAAAGAGCATCTCCTAATCACATAGACCAGATCCCAAGGCAACTCATAAAACCCATTAACCATTCTCACTAGAACCTCTGTATCTGATTCATCCTCGGACATATGTAGACCATTCCTCCTGAAGACCACGTGACTATTATAAAGTGCACAAGCCACCACCCACAAAGAATTAACCGTACCAAAGAAGACCTTGAACTCCACCAATAATGAGCAAAAAAAGTTGTGAAACAACCCACCTCCTCTCGTGAGATTATTCATAAAATAGCCATTCACATTAAGCATAAATCCACTGGAAGGAGGGATACATATGATCCATCAACCTCCCAAACTACAAGGCATGTAGAGATGATTCAGAAGACCTCAAACCAAAAGTGATTTTCCTCTATTTAGAAGTGAATCGAATTCAATAATAAGATATCACAACAATAAGAAAATACAGTTGACCGAGAAATAAGATCCTAGTCTTGGTTGGTTATAATCATTGAAAATTACCTAGAAAATTGGATCAGAAAACCGCAGACCAAACATTTCAATCAATAACCCATCTCTCCAAGCCATGAAACTAAGAATCCAAAAATTCTTCAAAATAAAACCAATTGAAGTTGATCCATGGATGAGGAGTGAAAATAGACCAGATTCATTTTTTCCCTAATCTCGTTGGTATAATTGGTGTACTAAAGATTACACTTGTGGATGAACACATCACAATCCATGAAAATCCAGATGAATACCCTAACTTTGAATGTTCTCTTCTATTGTAAAATAATTACTATTGATGTGTCATACCATAAATTTCATCTTCATGGGGATTTATATGCACAAAACCTTCATAGAACACTCATCCAGCGCACCCTCTACATTGATCATCTTCATGTACATCCTAGTGGAATATTTTCCATAACTCGATTCCATGAATCCCAATCTATCTGGAAAAGAATTTGTGTTAGTCGAATTGAACTCCTACCTTTGAATCTAATTAAGATCATCCTGAATGAGAGTAGCATGGACACTCGCTTCCCTAAACGAAATATCTAGGGTAGTGTATCCATGAATGAATAGTGTCACAACACCCCTGGATACCTTCTAAGAACTAATATCTCCCTCCCAGATGATCTAACTAAAGGCCCTTGGACATTTCAATTCAATAATGTGACACCCATAGTGATCTAAATAGAGAGGACTCACTGTCGGTGAAAATTTAGGTACATCATCACATCATCCATCGTTGATCATGTAATGTACCATAAATAAATAGACCAACCATCCATGATGATTATCACGTATCATCATGAGATCCATTATTTATAATGTGGTTCCTTAATTTTCAACCAATGGGGAAATAATATAATTACTAAAAAATAAACAATAAATTATGGAAAATGATTATGCCTTTTTTTAATGGCATATATGTTGGGTTTCATGAGAAGATTTTATGAACCTCATGTTATCTCCAATGATCACATGACGGCCCTTAAAAAATAAAACATCTTTTCATGAGAGGGGACTAATAAGACATATTGATCTTGAAAAGGCTCCTAATAAACTCACCTTCTATCACATGGAACCTTCTTTAATATGTTTCTTGGTCTCTTGAAGAGTGTATGATATGTATGGATGATATTGTGAACGGTTTTTGACATGTTGACATGTTCATAAGAAAAAACCTTAATATTCCCTGGGTCTAATAAATATTTTGATTATATATTCTTCTTGTGGTTACTAATTGTCATGTGACACCTAAGAAAACACATGAATAGATCATGTGAATAATGTGATGTGATACCCAATCCAACAAATTAATACCATATCTTTCATATACGATCCATTAATGGAGATGTAGAAATGAGCAAGAAAGACCAATAAATTACTCTCCCTTAGTATGACCCCCACACACACATTAAAGGAATAACATCAGGATCACATAAGTGAGACAAAAACTTCTCAGAGTTGAATTACAAGAAATTACAATAGTATTTAACTAGCTAAAGTAGAAAAATGTCTTAAGGTATTACATAGAAAATATATTCTCTTTTTTGATCGAACAATTGATCACATTAAGGACCTATGGTGTACCTAATAGATTATTAGAATGAATTTTCACAACTTTACTTGGTCACAAATAAGCTCAACTAGATAATTCTTGACAAAAAACTAGGAATATATGAAATTATGGATGAAAAATATTGATAAATTATGAAAATAAAAATATGATGATTTTCATGTGAATGCACCATGAACTTAAAATTAACTATCATGATATTGATATAAAACCTGATCATTTTTTCTAATTTAGGATAATTCCTCCAAACATGACATCTAATACATGAGAAATACTCTAGATAGCTTTTCCAAGTCTTTCAAATTCCTCTAGAAATGCCATTCATGTCATGTTATGTCCTACAACATCAATACTTAGTTTTAGATTTCCTCTGAATATATTGACCATGTCTTGTGAATCCATTCCTACATGGAATACATGTATTATGAACTCCAATAGACATATAGGCTATGTCATGTGGTCACCTACAAAAATTAAAAATAAAACATGGGAAACTAATGAATAAACTTCAGTAAATATATGTGGTCTCTTTAATAGGACCCCCTTTAAACATAGAAGGATTAAAACTATGATCATTTTCTTAGGGTAACCAATATTCTTATCCTGAATTGGAATAGATACCTGATTATATCCATAATCTATATTATTTTTTCATAATATTCAACAATTCCACTGAAAATGGTGTAATGAGATCGACTATCCATCACATCAACCAATGTGAGCTCTTATGTGCCATTAGGTCTGAAACTGGAATGGATCACCATCATTTGGGATGAAGGTCCCTACATATCTATGGATGTGGGATCCATTGATAGTTTCTATGAATTAAGTAAATGGTAAACTAGATGTAAATTTTTGCGAAAACCACACTTGAACCCCCTCAAAATCTGTCATCATGTAGGAATGAAAGGTAGTTGACCAAACCTGAGAGAAAGTAATGATAGAATAACTGAATAATTTTAGGCATCAAGAACCATGCCTCTCAAACCCCAAGGATAAAAAATCTAGATATATCATCCATTATCTTATTTGGGAAAATTTTAATATTATAAGTATTTCATTTATATAAAATAATCATTTTTTCTAAGCCTAAAATGTTTTTTCTTAGTTCTAAAGTCTAAATTATTTTATGAAAATTTTATTTCGTCATTTTTTTATCATTCCATTTGATAAAACTAATAAATTTATATTAAAAAGAGATAAAAAGTAATAACATACTATTATTTAATTCATAAATATTTCATAATTCAAAAAATATTACTATTTAATGTAGTATCATTTATATAATGTTTTATTAAATTTTATAACTAAAAAAATCCCTTACAAAATTATATATAACCCATTACGCCTCCATTGAAAACCCACTCCCCCTCACGTACCAATAAATGGTTTTTCCTAAACCCCCTATCTCAATCTACTTAGTATTATTTGATACATTCTGGAGCAAACCATTTCCAATCATTAAATTATTTTTCTGCTGCTTAAAAGAAGCTACACTGTAAAAATTGTATGTTCTCATCAACTAATCTTCTCAATTTTATATTATATTCCAATTTTTCCAATTATTTTAAAATAAAAAACATTAATATTAATTTATAATTTATCAAAAATAATATTAGTTCTTTCATCCAATAATAATTATTATATTTACAATGTATTTATACATCATGATTCAATTTATTCTTATTTGGATAATGTCTCCCTAAGTATTAGTTGACTTACAATGGGGGAATTTCCACCTACATTCATATCACCACCCTTATGTATGGATGTAATATAGTTTGTAAAATATATTTATGTATAAATATATTAGATTTAATATTTTTTAAGAATATATTCTTATGTATAAATGACCTTAAATATAAATAGTGAAATCAAATAAAGAAAGAATATTTAAAGGAAGACATGATATCAAAAAAATTACCTTTAATAATGTTAATTAAATAATAGAATCCTTTTATTATAATTTAATTGATTTTTAAGAAATAATCATTATTAAATTAATCTTACTTGTATTAATAATCACATATTTATTATTCAAGATATAGAAAACTGATGAAAAAAAGAGGATTAATTGTAAGGGGATTCTTGGACCCAATTCCCTCCTTTTAGATTATCCTCTCTTTCACATTATTCTCTGCATAGATATTTCTCAATTTTTACTCTATACATTAAAAATTATTTCCCTTTTCCTTTTAGTGATATACATGTTTTTAGATTATCAAAATGACTACTAAGCCAATTATAATTATATTTCAAAAATTAAATTATATTTGAAAGAATATTTTTTGTTCGTATTGTGTTCTGTTTTTGAAAGAAAAATATGCCTTAATATAATAACCCTTATTAAAATATAAACCCCAGCTATTATTCCATAAATTATTATTTATGTTACCCTTAACAAACCCATTCATTTCCACAGGTTTAATTCATGAATAATGTTGTAATAAGTTTCAATTATATTGGGCATGCATGTTTATAAGAATTTTATGATGTAGTGGGTGGGATTAAAATTTTATATCCCTTTAATTAATTGTGAAATGTGATATATATCACATTATTTTTTGTATTATATGTTCACACAATTCTATATTAGATAAAAAAGGTTATGTTATGATTTATGCACACATTGTATGCATGAATATGATGTTTTTCGTGTTTATAACTGTGTGTAGTATCTGACCACTTTGTTATGATGATTCATTATTATATATATTCAACATTCCATTCCTTTATGAAATGTTTCCCATATAATTATAATTATGATCCTATGATTTTAAATTAATTACATTTATTATTATCACCCATGTACTATAGAATCATTCCTTTAATTCCTCCATTACTATTCCTTCCCATAAAGGGATTTACGATTTACAATTTTTTTTATGTATATCATAATGAGATTACATGTAGTATTGGTAATGTGAATGGTTTTAGAAGTATTTTGATGTAGGATATAATTAATGTTCTAGTTTTAAAATTTAAAAGTTATCTATGATCCTAAAAATCCTAAGATACTAATCCTATGGAACCTATATTATATCACTATTATGTTTTTTATCATGAAAATGATGTATTATTAATGTATGAAAAAATTGGGACATTGTAGTTGGTATCAGAGAATGATTAGTTTTTTTTTGGGACTAGGATTAGAAAATGTTAGTGAACACTATAAGGATAAGTCTACGTATTGGTAAACATGATATGTTTGGGAAAATTATAAGAGGGCATGTATTATAATCAATGAAACCTATGTTTGGATACTAGAAGTGGGTGTGGATCTAGAACTGATGTACTTATTGTTAATAACCTTGAAAAGGGTAGATTTGGTATTAATTAAACCATCACCTGTTATATGAAAAAGTTGAATTTTTGAAAACCTATTTTGACCCTCCTTAGGGATATGATTCGGTAAATACCTATATCTATACAATCCATTATGAAGGATATAAAACTAGAGTAATTATTCCAATTGATGTGACAAAAATATTATGTTACATGAACTTAGAATCGTCATTTGGGAAAAACGATAACAATTGGACTCCCATAAGACATGGAATTATAAATAATTTACTAATAATAATAAATTATTTATTTCTTATTTAGGTTCCTATTTTTTTCACACCATTTCTATTTTGGAAAATTTTGATAACCAAGAGAAACTAGCCCTACAAACCATATGAGGGACAATGTACTATTTTTTCAAAAAACCATACAAGTTAAATGTTAGGTACAATGTTAATCATTATTGATATTATTACACAGGTATATCCCGAAAATAAAAAACCCAAACCATTATAAATGTCACAAACCATCCCCCCAAGTCTTGTGTTCTGACTACCCCAATCTTAACTCCCATAGGCCTGGGGCGGGCGACTAGCTCTGAGTATTCATATCACAAACTAATGGGAGGTATTTTTCTATTTACATGTACAGATTCACAAAACTCCAAGGGTCATGACCCGTCCTTCAGGCCCGTTTTGTAACCACCCAAAGCCCACCTTCCATATGACAAGGGTTGGTGACTAGCACCGAAAGGCATATCCTAGTAATCAGGAAGGCATTCCCTTTAAAACGCCCACAACACACAGTCTGAAAACACAACAAGGAGTAACCACAAGTAACAACTATAGTAAAATGTGTGTGGAATGTAAGGGCTAGTATACACGCTCAACTAAAAGTACAAGAACAACTAAAAGGGAAACAGCTCCTGGATCATCCACCAGCAATCATACCTTAAGGGTAGGTACAACTCTCGATCTAGTCGTCCATGTGGTATGTCTCATCTATTTACACCTCCGAGCAACCTCATACCCGTCACCCTTAGCCTCGATCAATGATTTACATCATCTATATAGGACACAACAAGGTGCGGGCATAGCCCATGTAGGGGTGAGTATAAGGGCACTCAGTAAGGACCCTAAGACCCCCGATCGTCTCCCAGAATCCAAAAATGATAAACCTCTAAAGTAATAGTACAATCCTAAGGTATGACGAAACAGTCATACTTACATAGGTGTATACCCATAAATATACCTAAATTTTCATTATTACACAGAGCTTCATCACCAGTGCCAAAAGAAGAACTGTCCACCAAGGAAGAAGTACCACGAAGGTAACACCACACGGGTGAGTACCTCTTAGGTAACACCACAAGGAGAAGAACCACAATGGTTTCACCACAATGATTAAAACTCAGCTCACACTAGGTATAACATAGGTTTGGTAATAATGATGATTAAATTTAACCACTGAATCATATTACTCCGTTGAGAGGCAGACCCACGTAGGATAAAAAATTATCAGACCCATGTAGTATCCTAGTACAGTAGACCCACATAGGATCCTAAAATAGTCCCAAATGGATTCTTAGAGAGGATCCATGTGGGATCTTGAAACACATACCCACATAGGGTTTCAAAGCATAGACCCATGTAGAATCCCAAGGCACAGACCCACATTGGATCCCTTTCTCATTTAACATCCTGCCACAGGGTTCCTGCATTAAGCTCATTTGATTCTATGAGGGTCCCTTCCTCAAGCCATAGTTCAATACTCCAACTGCAACAAATTACCACAAAGAATTATCCCTAAAGTAACTCCATGTCATATGGGTCTCAACGCAAAAGACGGTGCGTCAAACGGACACTCGGTCTGTCTGTTATTGGCATTTCTAGTCCCTAGTCACCTCCCAATGGGGAGGCACCCCTAGGTACCCTAAACAACCAATTCATTTGTGTTGGTTGGACAACCGTCCATTTCCACGTGGCACAGGCGGCTGGTACGTTGGACCTGGTGGTCCCGCTCAGCTCCTCGGCATGCTAGACGGCCATCCCACCTCCGTCGCGTGGTCACGTGACATGCCACCTCTGGCGGTCGACAGAGATCCCCCCACCCATGTCGCCACGAACACTGCAATACCGGTGGTATAGACCCGCGCCACCACCCCATTCACACGACAGACCATGCACGGGCCGCCGCCCTTGCTCTGTCACGGCCGACGGGCCACGGCCCTCCTCCGGCACTACCGTCATGCCGCCGCCGTCATCTCATCCGACTAGAGGGCCGACCGCATCTCCTGATCCCTACAAGAGCTGGTCGCTGGCACTGATCGCCGGCGATGTTCCTCTGGTCACCGGGTGCGCCCCGGTGGCCCGATCAACATTCTGAAGACTCCCACACTCATAATGGGATGTCTCCATCTATTTAAGACCACCACTGTTGGGATTTTCTCAACCCCAAAAAATTCCTCTAAAACACCAAAATCCACAAAGGATGCGGTTCGGTTAGGCCGTCTTCATTTTACATGCACCATCCACATTAGAATGGTAGCAAGCTACATAGTTGTTATTAAATCAAGAAAAATGACATGATTAGGGTAAAGGGTATATAAAAACAACAATCCCTACCTTGAAGGTTCTTTGACGTCGGTGATGAGATTTAAATACGGACGTCGGTTCGACGTTGTTGAAGACATTCCTCATTAGGGATCCTTCAATTGTGTTCTTTGTTGGAGAAATGTTCCTCAAAGGAGAAGAGTTCTTCTACTAAGGGTGGTTTCCACTAGAATGATCCTCCACCAAGCATCTTCTCTAGTAAATACCAAGATCCCAATTAAGATGATGAAGATCCTCTCCCCTAATTGATAGGTTTAATTACTTCATTCAATAAATCCATTAACTGTTTGCAGTTTGGAACAATTTAGAAAAACGATTTTGAAGAGATCGGGTGGTCCCCACCAAGAATTCAACAGAAATAAAAATTTGAATAAAAATAAAGTTAGTTTATTTTTATTTCCACTTTTTTTCCAATAATGGGTAGAAAAAACATTCTTCCACTAACGACCAACTATAACAGAGGTGAAGGTCTCCTAAAGAAACTACCGGTGTTGCGAGATCAATGTGGCTGTAACGCCCTGACCCTAGATACCCAGAGTCGGTGCATTATTACATAACATTGGCATGATCAAATGAAATATCAAGTTTGGAAATACCGATTAGTTTAGTAGCCTTGGAATAACTAGGTACATTAATAAAGTTTACATTACATCATAAAATGAAAACTACGACAACATAGTCTCCATAGTCCACACTCTTATCCCCTCATACTATCCCTGCAGGTCATTCATAATTTACTTCTTCACATCCTAGAAAAAATAAAACATAGAAAAGGGGTGAGCTCAAATGCCCAGTAAGGATAACAATATAGTGGAAACATTAATAAATAAGAATAAACATTTAAGGCAATGTATAACTAAACCCAAAGCCTTTTTAAACTTGAATTTCAACATAGTATGGAAAAAATAAAATAAATTATGCCATTTAATTATTCACATGGATATTCTACTAATCGAATAATCACTTGCAATCTCAATAACCACTTTCATAATGATGGAATTCATAATTCCTGAGTATCATAACCACATATCCAAGGCCTCATTCCAAGACTACAAATAAGATTTCGCATTGGCTTTGTGCCAAGACACTAGTTTGTCTCATGAGACCTACTGATGCATCGAGAAGCTATAGCGGGTTCCACCTGTCACTTATTCAGTCAGATGCATTCCTCATATGAACGGGTTTAAACATAACATAAACCTTCAATATTAAAACTAGCATACAAAATGTAAATACTTTCTTCATAAACGATGAATGGTATAAAAATAACACATCCACAGTCAAACATATCACAAAACCATAAATACAATATGGAAGTTTTGTATTATAATAAATCTTCTCCAAATAAACTTAAAATCCATAAAAGGATGTTGACATAGATGAAATAAAAACTCATTTTAAATAAATATCTCTTCTTATTTTGAAATAATTTAAGAATCACATAATTAGAAAATCAAACATTTACTTTGAAAATTTTCTTATATTCTTGTAAGGGATGCTTTGAAGATTTTATAATGGCGGAAAATAGCTGCACATGCCGTATAAGTTAAAAAAATTCTTACCTTAATTTTGTGGAAAAAGTTAAAAATCACCTTGTTTGGAAAGCGACAGAAAGGTTCATTTACAAAATTATTATGAAAATTCAAACAAGGTTATAAATGACTTTAACCTATATTCTGTAAAATAATAATAGTGTTTTTAAATACATTTTTAAGAAACATGGATGTCGATGATAAAGAGGTCCCAGTAGATAATTACATATAAACAACCTTGGATAATGAAGAGATTGTGAAATAAACCCTTACCTTGTACTTTTCCTTGGTTTAGGGTAGGTTAAACTCTTGTATAATGGTGAAATAATTGTTATTAAATTATACATGAATCATATACATTAATATGATATCATATACGATCTTATAACATTTCTTTGTTAATAATATCTTAGTATTATCGTCGTTTCGGGTGTTAACTTACTCGTTTTGTTTTATATGATTTGTTACATAAGCCATATTAGTCATGGATAGGTTGTATCTTATTCATATCCAGAATGATATCAAGTCCATAAAAAATATTTTTAAATCTTCAAATGATAATTATACTTGAATGGATACGATAGAGAATGAATCTCACCGCATTCGTGGAGACGGTAGTCCATACGTACACACGAGTGACAATATCATTCTTTTGATATTAAAATAATATATAATTGGATGGTATATCATATATAAAGAATCATTATAATGTTAAATTTATTATTTACAGAAATTAAAAATAATTATTATACCCATCCAAATAATAATATATTGAATAACAATTACAGCACGACGTGGAGACGGTAAGTCGTACGTATGCACGTATGGTGACATATCATTAAAAGGATGGATAGAATAATGAATATAATTGTACCATATTTATAATAATATTACATTATATAGGAGATATTGGATTCATTATTTTAGAATGGGAATAACAAAGAAAGAAGAAGTTGAAGAAGAAATGAATTTCAAAAAGGGTGGTTAAAACATTACCTCTTCTTTGGGTTCTTCCCTTTATTTGATCAAAAGGGCTCCTTATATTGGATTTCTGATCAAACTAAGACCTCTAGGTTGTAGTGAGAGAAGTCGAGAGAGTATTTGGGAAGGGGATGGCCGATCCAAAAGGCTTTGAAGGTGTTAATTAATTAGAAGGGGTGTTCCCTTTTATAAGAGGGGTGATGGGCACCTTTGGAAAAGTTAGAAATATTATTTTATAATAAATCCATATTCGTTTTCTAAGGGCTCCAAAGTAGTTTATTTAAAGGTTACGGTGGGGATGGGTCGAAAACCACTCATCCAATAGAATTTAGACAGTTTTGGGTCATTACAATAACCATATCTTTTAGTTTTAGCTCTTAGTTAATTAGTTTGACACTTACCATGACACTTTGTATTTTTATATTATATAGTTAATAAACATACTATATACGTTAAAGAGACCCCCAAGTTATCCATTAATGATACACCTATCATGATATAAGTCTCTTGGCCGAACCATTGATTTTTAGGAATTCAATATCAATTAATAATATAATATTTGTTTTAAAAACTCTTTTTTGTCAATTTAGACACCATTTGGAAAATTGATTTTTGGGAAACTCATAACAGAATGATAACTTCAAAAAAAGTTAATTAAATAAATCCTAACATGTCATACTAATCTATAAAATTATTATAATTCATAAAAAGTCTCAAATTATATTTATTTGGATATTTATAATATCAATTATTTTATTTTATCACTATTTTGGTAATCACTACATCATCATTATGTCATAAATAAATTAAATTATTTATTGTCTAAAAATTATAAATAAAATATCATTATGTAGAAATTTTTATATATATTTCTAATGAATATTTGAAATCGAATTTACCTTACGTATAACCCTATATTTAAAATGTTTTAGTAAATAAATTTTGATTTTAACTATTTTAACTCTTCTTTGAATTAAATAATAATAAATGTCCTAATCAAATCCAAGTAGACCTAAATGATAATATTTTTATTCCTAAGGTTGTTTTTGGTCTAGATACCCTTGTACAATAGAATTAGGACATGTTTTAGGGTATTATTAAAATCATTTTTACCCTTAATAACCCTATTTACTTTTAACCATGGTAAATAAAAGTAAAAAGTGACTATTCACCAGAAATTATTTTCATCTCATTGAACCACATTTTAATCCTTGATATTAACCGTGTCTCTCAGATTTTCAAAGTTCCACTCACAGAATCGGTAAAAATACGTTTAATGAAAATTTTAGTTTTTTTAACTACCACGTAGTGGTTTCACTATTCATCAAAAAATGAAGTTTTTCAGAAAAATACCAAAAAATCACCCTAGGATAATTTTGATATTCCGAATCAAAAAATGATGTCCATTTTTAAAAATAAAATTTATAAATTTCAAAAATTGTGTATTACTATTCATAACGGCAAGTTTGATTGGTTGTGGAGCGTTAGAACTCGATGTTGCATTCAACACACACTATTGAATTATTCAAAGAGAAGCATACCATAGAGGCTTGGGGTGTTACATTCTCCCCTCCTTTAAATAATTTCATCCTCTAAATTTCTAGAATACTATCACATGAAAAGTCTCTGGTGGTCCTTAATCATATGTTCCTCGGGTTCCCACGTTGCCTCTCCCATCTTATGCTTTCTCCACAAGACTTTTACCAGAAGAGTCGTCCAGTTTCTCAGTACTTGTTCTCTCATATCAAGAATCTTGATGGGCTCTTCGCAATAATATAGATCGGGTTCCAGTTCTAATTCCTCATAGGTGAGTACATGTGTTGGGTCATGCATGTTTTTCCTCAATTGTGATACATGGAACACATCGTGAACTTTGGAGAGATTTGGCGGCATTGCCAAACAGTAAGCTACAGACCCAATTCGTTCTAGAATATCGAAAGGTCTGATGAACCTAGGACTCAATTTACCTTTCTTACCAAAACATATGATTCCCTTCCATGGAGATACCATCAGGAAAACATGATCACCGAATTTAAATTCCAAATCCTTCCTTCAATTATCAGCATAGATCTTCTGCCTACTTTGAGCTGCTTTGATGTGATTTTGGATTAACTTCACCTTTTACATCGTTTCCTCCACCAGTTCTGGACCTACATGTTTTCTTTCACCAACATCATCCCAACAGGTTGGTGTGCATCATCTCTTTCCATATAACACTTCATATTGTGCCATCTGAATACTCCAATGGAAGCTATTGTTATTGGAAAATTCTACCAGAGGTAAATATTGATCCCATATACCCTGAAAGTCAAGTGAGCAAGATCTCAACATGTCTTCTAAGGTTTGAGTAGTTCATTCTGATTGTCCATATGTTTGAGGGTGTTAGGAAGTGCTCAAATGATGTTCAGTATCCTAGGATTTTTGAAGACTTTTCTAGAATCTTGAAGTAAATCGGGGATCATGATCAGAAATAATAGATAGGGGTACTCCATGAAGTCTCACTACTTCATCAATATATAGTCTTTCTAGACGTTCCAGTGGCATATCTTCTCTTATAGCAAAAAAATGTGCTGACTTGGTAAGGAGATCAACAATAACCCATATTGCATCGTTCCTTCTAGGAGTCTTTGGTAGTCCCATGAAAAAGTCCATCCGGATATTATCCTATTTCCACTCAGGTATGGGAAGAGGTTGCAATACTCCACCAGGATGTTGCCTTCCAGCTTTCACTTGTTGACAAACCATACATCATGACACAAAATCAGAAATCTCCCACTTCATGTTGTCCCACCAAAAATGTTCCTTCAAATCCCTATACATTTTGGTGCTCCCAAGGTGAATAGATAAATTGGAACTATGAGCAACATCCAGCAATTCCCTTTTTAGATCAGGTATATCAGGAACACAAAGCCTCTTCCAAAATTTCAAAATTCCATCTTCATACACAATGTCTCTCAATCTCCCATCATTCAAAGCTTTAATCTTCTATGAAATTCTTCATCATCAGTATGAGAACTCTTAATCATTTCTAGTAAAGATGGTTAGGAAACCATTTGAAAAAGAATTGATTTTTCACCTTCCATGGTTATTCCCATGTCAATATTCACTAGATCCATGAAAATTGGATCCCTTTAAATTATCATATTGTTCAAAACTCCATGGTATTTTCTTCTCAAAGCATCTTCCACCTTGTTTTCATTCCTCGAGTGGTAGTGTATCATACAATAATAATCCTTGAGTAATTCAAGCCATCTCCTTTCCCTCATGTTGAGTTCTTTTTGTGAGAAAATATACTTCAAACTCTTATGATCAGTATAAATGTCACATTTTTCACCATAGAGATAGTGCCTGCATATCTTCAAAGCAAATATCATAGTTTCTAACTCGAGATCTTGAGTAGGATTGTTTTGTTCATGAATTTTCAACTATCGTGACGCATATGCAATAACCCTATCATTCTGCATAAGGACACAACCAAGTCCTTTCTTCGATGCATCACTATGAATAACAAACCCATCATTATTTGATGGTAGAGTCAATATATGATAATTTTCTAATCTTCTCTTCAGTTCTTCGAAATAGTCTTCACTCTATTTTTTCAAAAAATATTTAACCCCTTCTGTGTGAGCTTCGTTAATGGGTTAGCCAATCGGGAAAAATTCTGGACGAAACATTGATAATAACCTACCAAACCAATAAAACCGCGTACCTCAGTTATACTCGTAGGTTTTGGACATTATTAGATTTACTTGGTCTTAGAAGGATCAATAGAGATTCCATCTTTAGAGACAATATGGCCATGAAAAGAAATCTCCTGAAAAAAGAATTCACAATTGCTAAACATCCCATATAATTCATGTCTTCTCAGAGTCTTCAGGATAATGCGCACGTGATTTTCATGATCTTCGTAGATTTTGGAGTATACCAAGATATCATCAATAAATACCACCACAAATTAATCTATATATTCCTTGAAAACTCTATTTATCAGATCCATGAAGACAGAGGGTGAATTAGTCAATCCAAAAGGCATTACTGTATACTCGTAATGCCCGTACTTCGTTCGAAATGTTGTCTTCAGAATGTATTCCTTCTTCACACACAACTGATGGTATCTAGATCAGAAGTCAATCTTTGAAAAGTATTGAGATTCATGCAGTTGGTCAAATAAATCATCAATACGAGGTAGGTGATACTTGTTCTTTATTGTTATAGCATTGATCTCCCTATAGTAGATACATAACCTCATAGATCCATATTTCTATTTAACAAAAAGAACTAGGGCTCCCCATGGATAATCACTAGGGATAATAAATCCCCTATTACTCAATTCCTCTAGTTGTTTCTTTAGTTCAACTAATTCTATAGTGGCCATTCTATAAGGGGTCTTTGATATAGGCCTTGATCCCAGAATTAAATCAATGGAAAATTCAACTTCTAGTTATAGAGGATATCCAGGTAAATCTTCTGGAAACACATCTACATAATCTTTAATAACATGTATATCCTCTATTTGAAAATTCCTTTCCTCACCCATAGTCATTTCATTCTCTTCCTCCCCAATAATTGAATTTATTTGAACTACTGGGGGTGGATCTTGATAAGAATTAGGTGGTGACGATTCTGCTCTAAAGATAAGGCGTTCCTTATCATCATCATCAAAAATCATATACTCCTTCTTCTTAAAATAAATATTCACATCATGGTCTGAAATCCAGTCCATAATGAGGATTATATCAAACTCAATCATAGGTATGACGATGAGATCAGAAGATAAATAACATTTATGTGCTCTAATGGGGACTGATTCACAAAACGTTGTTGCAATGATACTTCCCTTAGGAGTTTTAACTGACAAATCCCTTGTTAAATAAAATTGTAAATATCTAATTTTCTTAGAAAAATAAGAAGATATGAAAAAATACAATGATCCAGAATCAAATAATGCATTTTCTAAACTTGAGGAAACCATTAAATTACCTGCCACCATTTCTTTTAGAGCTTCTACCTCAAAAGTAGTAATAGCATAAGCTTGGCCTTTATCACTTGTCCTTTTCTGAGGTAAGTTCCCCTAACACTTAGGACATTCATTTCATAATGTCCCATATCCCTGCAATTTTATCACTGAACATCGATCTCTTCCTTCTTCCCTTTGAAATAACGTGTTTGGTGGCCTTTTTCACCACACTTTTAACAGACACCCCTTCCCTTCAAGAAAGTACCGGGGTGTTTCTTCCCACATTTACCATAGGATGGATATTAAACCCTTCCATTCTTCCCCTTATTTCCATTCACAGATTGATCAGAAGATCTCTTCTCCTCTTTCTTTACTTTAAAGTCATAAGACATAGAGAATTCTTTTTCTGTCTTCATAGTACATGAGACAATGTCTTCATGTGATGAGAAGGATTGTGAGACTAATGCTCGATGGAGAAATGGTTTTAACTCATCAAAAAAATGATCAATATTACTTATTGGGTTATGTATATAATCTTCAGCATACCTCGATAACCTTGTATAGTTAGCCTCATTCTTTATGACATTCTCATCCTCCTTTTGTCTTAGACTCAGAAATTGCCTTTTCTTATCTGCTCGATGGTCACGAGGAAAGTATTATTCTAAAAACAGATCTTTGAACTCCCTCCATTCCATATTTGATACTTCATCATCTATCTTCATGTTTTGAATCAATGAACTCCATTGATCAGCATCTCTAGTGAGGCGGTAAACTGCCATGATAACTTTTTCCCTTTCACTATTTCCCAAAGCCTCAAATATTTTCTCTAGGGAACTTATCCATTGCTCAGCTACCAATGGATTTGTACTCCCATTGAATTTTGTTAGTTTTTTCTTCATGAAGAGATCTAACATTGATCTTCCACACTGTGGATCAGGGTGCTCCATACGTGTAAGGTTATTATTAATAACCTGAGTGTGTTTTCCTAGTCCGGTGATTAGTTGATTAGCACCAGTTGCATCACCACCTCCACTATAATTATCTTGAGCTGGAGAGAAATCCCTACATTTAGTTCATGCATTGATACAGTTTCCAT
The DNA here is from genome assembly GCA_963277665.1 of Viscum album. Lineage (NCBI taxonomy): Eukaryota > Viridiplantae > Streptophyta > Magnoliopsida > Santalales > Viscaceae > Viscum > Viscum album. The sequence continues at coordinate 940,549,478 of OY728153.1, forward strand.
TTCGTCCACTAGGTTCCATTTATAAAAAATGGCATAAACTAGATCATTTTATGAATAAAAATACATAATTTCATACTTATAAAACACTTAACATAAATTGAACTATTTATGGACATAATCCATAATCATAAAAATGTGTTCTTTGAGGAAGTATATACTCATAAACCCTTAATAATGATTTTTAAAGAATATGAGAGTTATCCTAAGCATATCCCCCGAAGGTGTCGTAACCAAGAGTGCCGCAAGGCCCGTTGTCGTGCACTAGTTCCCGTTCGAGTCTAGCTCAAAGTAGTGTTTTCGGCTTTTACCCCTAGGTAAATCTATGCTAGAGCCACCTCTACCTGCTCATATCCAGATAGGGATGTATTGCTTGGAAAACTTACAAAATCTCTACAATACCAAAATTCTAGGATGTTCTTCTATACTAATCCTCAAAGTACATATTAGGATTATGTGCTCTAATCAGAGTTTATCTAAATCTAGCTTCCATGGTTTCTACTAAACTTCTCTGATACCAACTGTAATGCCCCGACCATAGATACCCAGATTTGGTGCATTATTACATAACATTGGCATGATCACAAGAAAGATCATGTCTCGAAAGACTGATTATTTTAGTAGCCTTGGAAGCAGTAGATACATTAATAAAGTTACATTACATCATATAATGAGAACTACAACAACATAGCCTCCATAGTGCACACTCTTATTCCCTCATACTATCCCTGCATGTCATTCATAATTTACTTCTTCACATCCTAGAAAAAATAAATCATTGAAAATGGGTGAGCTCAAATTCCCAATAAGGATAACAATATAGAGGAAACCTTCATAAATAAGAATAAACATTTAAGGCAATGTATAACTAAAAAAAGCCTTTTTAAACTTGAACTTCAACATAGTTTGGAAAAAAATAAAATGATATAATTCCATTTACTTACTCACATGGATATTCTACTAATCGAATTATCACATGCAATATCAATTACCAGTTTCATAATGATGGAATGCATAATGCTAGACTATCATAACCACATATCCAAGGCCTCGTTCCAAGACAACAAATAAGATTTTTCCAAGGCCTTGTTCCAAGACACTAGTTAGTCTCATGAGACCTACCTATGCATCGAGTGGCCATAGCGGGCTCCACCTGTCACTTATTAAGTCCATTGCATTCCTCATATGAATAGGTTTAAATATAACATAAACATTCAAATTAAAACTAGCATACAAAAAGTCAATTCTTTATTTATAAACCGTGAATGGTATAAAAATAACACATCTATAGTCAAACATATCACAAAACCATCAATACAATATGGATGTTTTGTTTCATAATAAATAAACTCCAAATAAACTTAAAATTCATCAAAGTATGTTGACATAGATGAAATCAAAACTCTTTTTAATGAAATATCTCTTCATATTTTGAAATCATTTAAGAGTCACATAATTATAAAATAAAACATTTACTTTGAAAATTTTCTTATATTCTTGTAAAGGAAGCTTCGAAGTTTTTATAACTACTGAAAATAGCCGCACCCTTTGTATAAGTTAAAAAAATCTTCTTACCTTAATTTTTTCGAGAAGGTTAAAAATCACCTTGTTTGGAAAACGAAGGAATGATTCCTTTATAATATTCTTATAAAAATATCAGACAAGGGTATAAATTACATTAACCAATATTCTATAAAATATTATGAATGTTTTGAAATACATTTTCTAGAAACATGGATGCGGATGATAAAGAGGTCCCAGTAGATAATTACGTATAAACAACCTCAGATAATGAAGTGATTGTGAAATAAAACCTTGCCTTGTACTTTTCCTTGGTTGAGGGTAGGTTAACATCGTGTATAATGGTGAAATAATTGTTGTTAAATTATACAAGAATCATATACATTTTATGATATCATATATGATCTTTTATCATTGATTTGTTAATAATATATTAGTATTATCGTCGTTTTGGGTGTTAACTTACTCATTTTCATTTATATGGTTTGTTATGTAAGCCATGTTTGTTATAGATAGGTTGTATCTTATTCATATCCAGAATAATATCAAGACCTTAAACATTATTTTTAAATCACCAAATGATAATTATAATTGAATGGATACGATAGAGAATGAATCCCATCATGTTCGTGGAGACGGTAGTCCGTACGTATGCACGAGCGACAATATCATTCTTTTAATATTAAAATAAATTATAATTGGATAGTATATAATATATAAAGAATAATTATCATGTTATAATTATTATTTACATGAATTTAAAGTCATTATTATACCCCTCCAAATAATAATATATTGAATAACAATTACACCATGACGTGGAGACGGTGAGCCGTACATACGCACGTATGGTGACATGTCATTCAAAGGATGGATAGAATACTGAATATGGTTCTACCATATTTATAATAATATTACAGTATAGAGGATATACTGGATTCATTATTTTATAATGGGAATAACAAAGAAAGAAGTTGTTTAAGAAGAAATGAATTTGAAAAATGGTGGTGAAAACATTACCTCTTCTTCGGGTTCTTCCTATTGATTTGATCAAAAGGGCTCTTTTGGTTTGAATTTTGATCAAACTAATGACTCTAGGTTGTATTGAGGGAAGTTTATAGAGTATTTGGGTAGGGGTTGGCCGAACCAAAAGGCTTCGAAGGTGTGAATTAATGAGAAGGGGGAGTGCCATTTTATAAGAGGGGTGAGGCGAACGTTTGGAAAAGGTAGAAATATTATTTTATAATAAATTCATATTCAATTTATAATGGCTCCAAAGTTGATTATTTAAAGGTTAATGTGGGGATGGGTCGAAAACCACTCAATTAATAGAATTTATACAGGTTTGTGTCATTATATTAACCTTATCTTTTAGTTTTAACTCTTAGTTAATTAGTTTGACACGTACCATGTCACTTTGTATTTATATTATATAGTTATGAAACATACTATATGCCTCCAAGAGACCCCCAAGTGGTCCATTAATGATACACCTATCATGATATATGTCTCTTGGCTGAACCTTAGATTTTTAGGAATTGAATATCAATTAATAATATAATATTTGTTTTAAATACACTTTTAGGTAAATTTTGACACTATTTGGAAAATTGATTTTTGTGAAAATCATAAGAGAATGATTACTTCAAAAAAGTTAATTAAATCAATCCTAACATGTCATATTGACCTAAAAAATTATTTTTATTCATAAAAAGTCTCAAATTATTTTTATTTGGGTATTTATAATTTCAATTATTTTAATTTTTCACTATTATGGTAATTACTGCATCATCATTGTGTCATAAATAAATTAAATTATTTATTGTCTAAAAATTATAAATAAAATATAATAATGTAGGAAATCTTTTTTTCTTTCTAATTAATATTTACAATTTAATTTACCTGATGTAAAACCCTATATTAAAAATGTTTTGGTAAATAAACTTATATTTTAACTCTTTTAACTCTTCTTTGAATTATATTATAAGAAATGTCCTAATCTAATCCAAGTGGACCTAAATGATAATATTTTATTCCTAAGGTTGTTTTTGGTCTAGATACACGTGTCCAATAGAATTAGGACATGTGTTAGGGTAATATTAATATCATTGTTACCCTCAATTGCCATATTTACTTTTAATCGTGGTAAATAAACATAAAAAGTTACTATTCACCAAAAATTATTTTCATCTCCTTGAACCAAATTTTACTCCTTGATGTAAAATGTGTCTCTCGTATTTTAGAAATTCCACTCACAGAAGTGGTAAAATTATGTTTTATGAAAAATTCAGTTTTTTAACTACCACTTAGTGGTTTCAATATTCATCAAAAAATGAAGTTTTTCAGAAAAATACCCAAACTTCACCCTAGGCTAATTTCGATATTTAGAATCCAAAAATGAAGAAAATTTTGTAAAATAAAATTTATAAATTTCAAAAAGTGGGTATTACTATTCATAACAGCTAGTTAGATTGGTTTTGGTGTGCTAGAACTCGATGTTGCGTACAACACACACTATTTCATTATTCAAAGAGAAGCGTACCATAGAAGCTTGGGGTGTTACATGGCCCTTGGATTTAAATTCCAAAAAAACGGTTCAAAAGTTACAAAAATTCACTCACATGCTTACTTGAAGTACTTAAGAAAATTTAGAATAATATTCTAGGCTCACTTGGCCTCAGAATGAAGTATCGTTAGAAACTGCAGACTCGAATATTTCCATATAATTTAAAAAATTAGTTGGAATTTCCAGTTCTTTACATTCTCTCCACCTCAGGGATTTGTGTCCCCGAAATCCATAACAAACAAACTGAGAAAAAATGTGGGGGTGTTGAGCATGAACTTGATCCTCTCGCTCCCATGTTCTCTCTTGGAAGTTATCATGCTTCCAATATACACGTATGATCATGCACATATCTCCTCAGCTAGGATAAGTGAAAAACATCGTGCATCGAATGTATCTTAGGGGGATGTTCTAAGTGTTAAGCCACCTCAAAAACTATGATGAGGACCTGAAAGGGTCTGATGTACCTCAGAGGTAACTTGTCGCCTTGGCCAAATCACTGCAAACCTTATCGGGGTGAGATCGGTATAAATACATGATCACCATCATCAAACTACAGAGGTCTCCATCTCTTGTCTGCATAAGACTTATTCATTCTCTGTGTAGTCTTCATCCGCTCCTATGTGATATACACCTTCTCTGTGTATCCCATACCATCTCTGGTCCCACGAGAGATGACTCCCCTAGGTCAGTCCAACAAAAACGAAATATGCAAGGTTGGCCATATAGAGCCTTGAATGGATCCATCACAATGGTGTAGTGGTAGTTGTTGTTGTATGAAAACTCTAGCAAGTGCAAGTGATCCTCCCAACTATGGCCAAAGTCAAGGATGAAAGCACAAAGAATGTCCTCGTGGGTCTGAATTGTCCACCCAATCTAGCCATCCGTCTGAGGATGAAAGTTGGTGCTCAAATGAAGCTGTATCCCGAAAGCCTCCTAAAACCCCTTCCATAGCCTGGAAGTGAAACATGCATCACAATCGGAGACAATCATCTAGGGTACTCTATGTATCCTCACAATCTTCTGCACATAGAGGTGTCCCATGCTCTCTAAGGAACCCTGCTCTCTGATCAGAAAGAAGTGGGCCGACATGGAGAGTCGGTCGATGATCACCCAAATAGAATCATGGCCCCTAAATATACATGGATGTAATATCACAAGGTCCATTGATATTCCATACCACTTCCACTCTGGTTCCTCTTTAGGCTAAACTATGCCTACTGGTACTAGTTTCTCTACCTTCGCTTTCTGGAAAGTGAGGCACCGAGAGACAAACTCTGCTATTTCTTTCTTCATCCTTGGCCACTTCGGTTTTCATCAAAGGTCCTGTTATATCGTCGCAACTACTGGATGTACCACTATTGGGGATGTGTGGAACTCCCTCAACCCTTCCTCCCAAAGAGAAATTAGTACCATGGTACGTCCTCTAAAAATGATGACGTGGTCCCCCCTTTAGAAAATCCATCAGGCTCCAAACCTGTGGATATCTGAGAACTTCGAGCCTCGCATTCTGTGTCCCCACACTATTCCTCCCTGACTCGCTGAAGGAGTGGTGGAGTTATTGAAATAGTCTGAAGAAGAGCTGCTCCATCTCGATCCACAAAGGATATCTACAAAGAGGCCAGCTGCTCTGTCGCCTCACCTAGAAGTTGTATACTATAACTATTACTGAGTGCATCTGCTACAACATTCCCCTTACCAGGAGTATAGACTATCTCGAAGTCATAGTCCAGAATGATGTCTAGCAAACATCAGTATCTCAGGGTTAGGTATTTTGGGAAGAGGATATACCTGAGACTCTGGTGATCAGAGTAGAACGTAAAACGCTCACCCATCAGATAGTGTCACCACATCTTCAATGCAAAGACCACCACTGCTAACTCAAGGTCATAGGTAGCGTAGTTATACTAATTATATCTCAGTTGTGGAGAACCATGTGTGATAAATTCTCACTCATATATTAGGACACATCCGAGTCCATTCCCTGATGCGTCGAAATAGACTACGTACCGAATGCCCTCCTCCAGAAGCATCAAGACGGGGAACTAATCATTATCTCCCTCAGCTGATGAAAACTCCACTTTCATCTCTTTGACCACATGAAGGGTTTTTCCTTCTTCATCAATGTGGATAAAGGTTCTGTAACTCTGGAAAAATCCCGCACAAATATTCAGTAGTATCTGGCCAAATCCAGAAAACTATGTACCTCTGTCGCACTCCTGGATGGCTCCCAAGCCTGTACAGCCTCAATCATCACTTGATCCACCGCAACTCCAGGCTTCGAGATGACATATCCTAGAAAGTGAACCTCTTGGATCTTGAACTGGATCCTCAAGAGCATACAATAAATATGGGGCTCTTGGAGAGTGTCCAGAAATACGTGGAAATGATAGGCATTGTCCACTTAAGTAGTTGAGTAGATCAGAATGTCGTTGATGATGACTAATACAAAGAGATCAAGGTATGGCTAAAAGATCCTATTCATGAGTTCAATGAACACTGTTTGAGCAATGGTTATACCAAACAACATGAACAAAAACTCATAATGTTCATACAGACATATGAAAGCCGCCTTCTAAACATCTTCGTCTCGTACTCTAAGCCGGTGATAGATTGATCTGAGGTCTATCTTGGAGAACCATTGTGCTCTCTTCAGCTGATCAAAGAGGTCTTCAATCCTTATAAGTGGGTACTTGTTCTTTACAATCACCTAGTTCAGGCGTCGATAGTCTAAAAAAATTCTCAGGCTCCCAACTTCCATCTTAGTGAACCAAATCGGGGCATCCCAAGGAGAAATATTGGGCCAGATGAACCCATTCCCCTCTAAGTCCTCCAACTATACCAACAACTCTTGATGATCTGTGAGAGCCATCTGATATGCTGGTGAAGTTATCAGTGTCGTCCCAGGGTAGAATTCAATGTAAATGTACACCTACCCACGAAGAGGTAGACCCGAAACATCATCCGGGAAGAAATTTGCGTACTCGTCCACCACTATAGGATAGCTCAGACTCTCCACATCAATAGCTCTGAGTGTAAGGCTAGATAACTGATGAGTGATCAGCTGCACTCTCTTCTAGGTAAGTCCAACTTATAATGAAACGGCTCTCTTCTCACCAGTGAAGTAAATACTAGTACCATACTATAAGTTAGAACACACTTTTGGCCTAATGCAGTCGATCTGGGAATAGACTGTAGATAACCAATCCATACTGAAGATGACCTCGTAAGGCCTCGATGCCACTACTAGAAGATCCCAGCAAAATATCTTACCTCCTAGAGTAATATCACACTTCCAGAACCAAAGTGTAATTGTCGAATCCTCTCCCGTAAGTGTATATAACCTATCTATCGAGCCAACAACTCTATCAGAATCTCCGAGCTTCGAACGAGGGAAGTAGAAATAAAAGAATGACTGAAACATGTTTCTATAAGTACTGCAGCTAAGATGTATTAGACACAGATCGTACCTCGTATCGTCTCTAGATTTTCATGGTAATAGGCCTCAGCTACCTAAAGCTATGTTTTCCCATGTCCACCTGCTCCCTGTGGTCCGGGTGGACCACTTGGTGGTGGTGGCGGTAACACCTAAAATCGTCACCCCCACCAGCTACACGGCCAGTTCCTCAGCCATGTCCATCTTATGCCTATGAACCTCCTCATTAGAACCTCTTTCTCTTCCTGGGAGGTCCTTAGACTATCTTCTGATCATTTGTATGATGGTTCGGGCAGTCACGAGCCATGTGACCCTACCCGCCGTATGTGTAACACTTCATGCTCCTTGCATGACTAGCTCTATCTTGGGTGCCCCGCAAAACCAACCTTGAATCCTACGGTCGTCAACCTATAGTTCTGGTCCACTTGGACCTCTGTGACATCTATCTTCAACTAGCTGTAGTAGAATTCACTACGTGATGCCCAGTGGTGGGTCTCATTGCTGGTGACTGCTCAGTAAGAAAACTATCCACTAGGAGAGCTCGCGTTAACACCCCTTCCTGCGTCGGGATGCTAAGAGAAATCATCGAAGCCCTGATCTCCCACATGAGTCCCTACTCGAAATCTGGGCCTTGAAGAATGGGTCCTGCACCATATCATTGGCGTAACATGAGAGGTCATTGAACCTCACAGGGTATTGATCCACATCCATGCTACCCTATTGGAGATTAATATGATCTTATATGCGCACTACGCAAAGGGTCACTAGGAAAAACTATGCCGGAAATAGGGTCTCAAAGTCTGCCCAAATAAGTGTCACCTTGTCGTGAACCTGAAGCAATAAGCTCCACCATCTTCCTGATACTTCATGTAGAAGACTAGAGACAAGGATCACCATTATATCAGTTGGTGTCCCTACCAGTTGGAAGACTCTCACCACGACCTCCATCCAATCCATAGTGGCCTGTGGGTCCATCTCACCCTTGATCATAAGTTGCGTCTATCACTGGAACATGTGAAACACGCTCAAGAGGCATGAAATCTTTACTGTTGGGGATAGTGTCATTGGTGGACCAATGGGTAATGGTACCGCTGGTGCCTCCACTGGATCCTCTACTAAAAAAGGGCTGAGAACTGAGGAATCGCCACTCGATGGGCTATCACGACATGCTCTCCCCGAAACATGTTCTAGATGTCTACGTGGAGGCATCTTAAAAAGAAACAGGTATACCATGGTCAATAAGTTATACTTGGTGAGCTTAATTAATGAGATCATAAAGAAAACGTTTCAAAACAAAAACTCAATCAATGTTTTCGTACACTGAGTCGGAAATAATAAATCAGGGTCCTGTTTTATGGATACATCAGCCATCACCCCAACACTGGATTCCCTAAACTGATAACCACACTCCTAACAATTAACACTATTGTCGTTAAAAGATCAGAGTCCAATTTTCTATGGTAGAAAAAACACTTCTCATATGAATTTGAGACGACCCATCCTTGAGGAACGTGTCGTGACCACCCCAAGCCCGCCATCCATAGGCCTAGTGCTGATGACTTTCACCTAAAGGAATATCCCAGTAATCGATATGGAATTGCCTTTAAAATCTGCAACACACACAGTCTGAAAACACAACGAAGAGTAACCACATGTAACTAATATAATAAAAAGTGTTCGGAATGTAAGGGCTAGTATACAAGACCAACTGAATGTACATGTACAACTGAAGGGAAAATAGCTCCTAGATCATCCACCGGGAATCCTACCTAAGGGTAGGTACAACTCTCGATCAAGTCATCCCTGTGGTATGTCTCAATTAAGTCCACCACCGAGCAGCCACCTATCTGTCACACATAGCCTCGATCAATTATGTCTATCATATTCACAAAACACAACAAGGTGTGGGCATATCCCATGTAGGGGTGAGTATACAGAAACTCAGTATGGACCCTAATACCCCAGAAGGTCTCCCAGAATCCAAAAACGATAAACCTCAAAAGTAAGACTAAAATAAAAAGTTATAATGTAATAACCATACTTAATTAGATTTATTCCCATACATATACCTATGTTGTCAAGATTATACAGAGCCCCATCACACGATCCAAAAGCACAATAGTCAATGAAGGAAGAAGTACCACGAAGGTATCACCACATGGGTTAGTATCTCTTAGGTAACACTGCACAGAGAAGAACCACAATGGTTTTACAAAAAATATTATAACTAATCTCACACCAGGTATAACATAGGTATGGTATTAATGATGATTATATTTAACTATTGCTTCATCTTACTCCGTATAGAGGCATACCCACGTTGGATCCTAAATCATCAGAAACACATAGGATCCTAGAACAGCAGACCCATGTTGGATCCTAGAGTATTACCATGTGGAAATATAGAGTGTATCCATGTGGGATCCTAAAACATAAGACCATGTAGGACTCCAAAGCATATACCCACGTAGGATCCCAAGGCACAGACCCACTTAGGTTCCCTTTCTCATGTTACTTCCAGCCACATGGTTCCCGTACTCAGCTCGCTTGATTCCAGGAGGGTCTATTACTAAAGGAATAGGTCGATACATGGAATTACATGAATCCCCATGAAGAAGTATCCTCAATGCACCTTTATTTAATAGGTATCTCAACACAATAGACAGTGCGTCAAACGGACGCCCGATCTATAGGTTATTGGCATTTTTACTCTTGAGGGCCCGGTTGTATTCGTTTATGATCCAACCTGGGCATACCCCCACATTATCAAAAAGTCAAGTGGGGTTTACCAAAAGGATTGTCTCGATCCATGTTTTCCATTTCCATAGATGGTTCGTTAAACAGACGATCGTAGCTCAAGTTATGGCTGAATGAGAGGAAAGTGGTCGAAGCTGGTCTGGGTCCGGTCTGACCCGGTCCCGCCCAAGTCCAGCCCTGGGTCCGACCTGGCCCATGAGATCTGCCCAAGCCCGCTGGGTCAAGTCCGACCCAGCTTGACCCTAGTCCAGCCCTATGTCCGAACCGGCCCATGAGATCCGACCCAACATGTTGGTTCCGGTCCGGCCCGTCCTACTGGGCGGCCCTACGGTGGGGTCTTCCCTAGCCGCCTACCAAGGGGTAGGTGCCCCCCTGGGTTCCCCAAAGGGCCTATCCATTCAGGTTAGGTGGCCAACTGGCCGGTGCAACGTGGCTCGAACGGCTGGTAAGCGGGACCTGGGGGTCCAGCACATCTCCTCGGCTGATCGGACGGCCCACCCAGCTCTGCAGTGCGGTCCTGCGCTGCACCCCCTCCCATGGCTGGTAGTAAGCCGCCCCCTGTCACCAGGGCCTCATGTTGTGGCCCCTACAAGCTCGACGGTGAGGACACATGCCGCCGCCCCCTTCACAAGGTCGGTCGTGTGCCGGCTGCGACCCTTGCTCCATCAAAGACAACAGGCATCGACACTCCCCTAGTGGCACAGTTACACTCCCAATGTCATCATTGCCAGATGGAGTGTCGGCAGCTACTCCCAAGCAAAACCAGCACTGGTCGTCGGTACTAGTCTCTAGTGACATTCCTCGTGTCACCGGGTGCACCCCGGTGGCCCGATCTTCAATCTGAATACTCCCACACTCGTCTCGGGACGTCACCATCGGTGCAAGACCACCACAATCTGGATTCTCTCAACTAGAAAACAAGATGCGAAGAACACCTAAATCCATAATGGATTCAGAGGGGTTAGGTTGTGTTCATTTGGCTTGCACCCTCCGAGTTAGAATGGTAGCAAGCAGCATAGTTGTTCTTAAATCAAGAAGATCGTCAAGAATGGAGTAAGTGGTTTAAAAAAACCAATCCCTACATCAACGATTCATTGACATAGGTGAGGAGAGGGGAAGACGGATGTCGGTTTTTCATCGTTGAAGACGTTCCTCATTGGAGATCCATCGACAGAGTTCTTCATTGGAGAAATTTCCATCGAAGGAGAAGAGTTCTTCCTCTATGGGGGGTTTTCTATAGTATGATCCTCCACCAAGCTTCTTCTCTAGCCAAAACCAAGAGTCCAATCATGGTGATGAAGAGCCTTCCCATTAATTGATAGGTTTAATGACTTCATTTAATAAAGTCATTACATGTTGGGGTTTGGAAAAATTAAAAAAATGTTTTGAAGAGATCGTGTGGTCCATACCAATAATTCAAAAGAATTCAAAAGTTTAATAAAAATAAAGTTAATTTATTTTTATTTCCATTTTTTCCCACGATGGGTAGCAAAAATTGGCATCCACCCATGAAAAACTGCAGCGGAGGTGAAGGTCTCCTTAAGCAACTACCGGTACTACAAGATCAACGGTGCCCTCAAATTTTAATTCTAAGCACCGGTTCAAATGTTAGAAAATCACACTCACACACTTACTAAGATTACTTAAGAAACATCATAAAAACATTCCGGGCTATCCTGGCCATAGAATCAAGTACCATCATAAACATCAGACTCAAATATTTCCATATAATTAAAAACAATACAAGGTATTTATGGATTTTTACACCCAACCATGTATATTGTAAAGAAAAAATCTATGTATAAAAACACAAGGTGTGACATTTGTAATCTAAATGTAGACATGGCCATAATACATGCCCAACTAGAAAAAAAATTAAAAAATTTAAGCCCTTGGAACTCCTTCGTATGAAACCCTACATGAATGGTAGGTACAAAAACAACTATTTGATGTCGCAGAAGAACTACTCATATGTCAGCTTAGTCTAATGCCCAATAGGCCCCTATCAAATAAGGACTCCATAAAGCACTGATTGTATTCGGAAGCCATGAAACATGTAGGGAAATCTCATGTAGGGGTGAGTAAAACAATACTCGGTAGGGAAGACCAAGACACAAAATAAAAGACCACAAAGTAAACCCCACTAAAAATATATTGTCATCTCAATACATGTATATGTCAACAAAAAATATGAAAATAACATCCAGGAATACCCATAAAGGTTTCCAAGACTCAAGATCTTAACCACTACCAGCCATATGGTTCCACTCATAACATTCTTGATTTTGGGAGATCTCACTCAAGTTATCTGATAGTAAGAACATTGAAAAGTTATCCAAAAAGAATATCAGAGAAAACTGTTCTCGATACATCAGGAAGTTCCCTGAGAAATTCGGTCTCGCTAAGACATGGAATCCTGATATTAATGCCAATCATTAGACAGATGATTCTACTCAAGGAATATTCAAATCAGATAAGACATATAATATCATAAGGATACTCACTCAGAATCATCCCATTATACCTACTCCACATCTTCAATGAATACATACTCTATGTCTTCATATGAGACATACTGCCTGTATTTGCAGGTGACCAACTTCATGTCTTCAGAGAAGACCTACTACACATCTTCACAAGAGACCTACTATGTGTGATCACATGATACCTACCCCCTATAATATAAGGAGACCTACACCTTGTACTATTTAGATAGTTTCTCTATGTATGTCATATTTCATAGTACACTTACTCTGTATAGGTCTCAACCACAAGATTTTTCTTTCTAGGAGCATCGAATCCTCTATCAAATAGGTCGTATACCAACCTCCACCAAAACATGAATTGATTTTATCAATATTACCTCCTTGTCATGAGGGTCACAATAACAAAAAAGGGCTCATCAAAAATATGCATGGTTTGAGAGTTATGAGCCATTTAATACAATAGCCCTGGTTGGGTATGAGTCTGACATAACCTAGTCAGGCCGACCTGAACCAGTTTGATCGACCCGACCTGACCAGGTCAGATTAGGGCTGGCCCAAACTGGCACAACCCATTTTCCATGTCTATTTGGCAGCTGGATTATGTCCTGGTTCTCCCGATCTTACCCACATCGAGCAGACCGAGTTTTCTAGCACGCAGCCCAGCCATTTGAGTCTGGTCAGTGCGGGTGCCACAACCATCAATGTAGCTAGCCACCGCATGCAACTAGCATGGTGACATTCCCCATGGGATCCCAAGAACGATTTAGTGGGATTTAGACCTCTACCTCCCCAGCACATGGACATCATGTGCCACCGACGCCGGTGGCCCCTACCGCATGCCACAGGGTTCACTCTTGTGCTCCAAATTTTGATCGGAATGCTTCAATGAAGTCCTTAGGTTTTCAAATTTACATACTTAGGCTTGGATCAATTCCATAGTCCTACCTGATGTATATTCAATTGAATAAAGATATATTTCACTTTTCTTTGATCTATTTGACACCATTTTTGTCGCACCTCCGTCGTGTCATATAAATCATAGATCTACAACATTAGATTGTTGTTCCTTGAATCAGGTGTATGAGGATCAATCAATCGTGAATTGTTGAGTCTCGAGCCCATTAAAGAACCCCAAAATTGAATGAAAAATAGTGGGATAAAAACATGATACATTAATGAGGAATAGACCTCAATCGTTGTTCATGATGATTGTGGTTTGTTTCCGTTAGAACATAAATCAGAGAACAAAAACAAATAAAATATTAATTTCAGGTTACCTTGAATATATGTAAAACCCACCCCACAAAAAAGACCGATCCTCATGACAAACTTTTATTGGATTAGTCTGCGTTCTTCATAGAATATCAATAATTGGTGGAAAGGAATATCAAAACACAACACACTACCACTACATTTTGATCAGTCTTTGGTGAAGAATGGAGTTGCACCACCATCGTTTGTTGATCCCTGACCCTCAATATATGATCTGTGATCCACTAGTGTTCATCATCATTTTTCATTCTCCAATTGCAGGGAACCACCAACACCTTTCTCCAGTGTTCCAGAGAATAATAAGGTTATGTTATAACATTGAATTCCAATTTCTTTAGGGATAAAGGAAAACTAATAGGACAATTTCAACATTGCAATGTCATCATGCTATTTCATTTAAGAAATCAAATGGCATAACTTGTCGCTTCATCACTGTGAAACGTTTATGAAGAAAAAAATAAACTTCTCTAAGTTTATTTTATTTTTCTTTAGAACGTCCAAAATTTAACTATCGAGGTCGACCCATGTTTGTTAATGTTATTCCCTTCCAAAAGAAAAAAAATATATTACAAACTCAAAGATGATCTCATATTTCCAATTAGAGTCACCATTAATTAGTTATTAAGATTTTAAAATAAAATTATTTAATTTAATTATTTTATTCACAGTTAGTTCATTTTTGTGATTTCTCACATGAGACCCATGCCCACTAAACTTAACTTTCACCTAGGATAAACCATACATCCAAAAAAAAAATGGATACCATGGATTTATAATCTTGGAAGTCATTTAGGAAACATTATAAATTTTTCGTAAAACTACTCATACATGCAATTAAAAACAAGACATTTTTCAAAATACCATTATGGGCACACCATATATCAGAATCCCACACCGTCTCAGTGTCTGGTCTCAAAACATTCTCATAAAATTTTAGAAAATAAAACCTATAAAATGCAAGTCATTATATGAAAAATAATACTCCATCTTAGAGGAAGTAACCACCAATCCTGTATTTTATGCTGCAACGATCATGGATGGTAACTTGATCATTTAGTGTAGTTGTAATAGAATTGTAGGTTAACTTAATAGAGAATATATTTTCAATGAACCACGATTATAAAGAGTAATTAACCCTATAGATCAATCATTTACAAGGATAGGATTATCAATTAAGGGTGTTCAGAAATAATACTAAGATTAAGGATGAAATAGAATAAATAGAGTGTGAAGAAATTAAGAAGTTTTTTTCATAACAATTATATACCTAAAAATCTTTGAAAAAGATGGAGTATGAATTCATAGAGATTAAGAAAAAGGAGGTTTAATCTATCCTGATTTAGAACAAAAATTTTACAAGGCAATGAAGATTCACCACTTGGTTTTTTATCAATAGTGATACAAAAATAAATTGATTCATTATTTGTTTAAAACCATTAGTTTGTGTATATATATACATCCATGACATTGTATGTAACAAAGAATTTGTTATATGTGATATAAATTAATGACTGATTTTGAAAAATAGTCACAAGTTTATAGAGATTATAAAAAAGAATGTTGGAATTTTACTCTAGAAGACGAACTGAAACAAAAGGAAAGAAGATCCAACCACTGCCAAGTACAAAATATGAGAATAATAATAATGGGAATTACACAAAAGGGATAGAGAAGTTGACTAATTATGGGATAAAAGGATATCAAGATCATGAATGTTGAAGATACATAATGAAGCTGCCATTGTGATGGTGGAAATGAAGGGTCTACTTATGGTTCAATGGAGCAAGGGAACTATTTCAGCTAGTTCACAAAACCATTGTCCATTATGGGTAATTAGTATTATAACCCTTCAAAACCAGTGGATAAATGGAATGTTTATTCCATGATAACCACTAAGTTGGAAAATGAAAATTATTTCTTATCGGGTAAACATCATAATAATTCACGGATGGAAATATTATTATATTCATTTTGTTCAACGCATTCCATTATATCCGGTGATTTATTGATATAAATTGCATCAAAAATTTGATTAATTGAAGCATAGATATATGCAAAAACACATAGTGTTGTGATTACTACAAACCATGTTTTAGACTATTTTACTATTATCTTTTGTGGGATGATTATTCCAGTGAATCTTGAAGTCCTTCACTAGGTGTAATTTGATGATATATTGAGCATGGGATGGATATCATTATATATATCTCACATCAAATATTGGGAAAAATATATCAATTTATATATTTTTACCTATCCAATTCTTATATAATAATAAATGTAATAATATTAATCTAATTTTCGTGATCCCTCAATAGTATGGGTGTTGGTAGACATCGAATAAGCCTACCATTTTCAAATGGGTGAGTTGATGGAATGTAGAAACATTGAGAAAATTAGCATTCTGAAGAAATAAACTAATTTATTTCCCAAATAGTCACCAATCATTACCCCATATCGTGAGGTTGATTTATATGTATAACATATACCTAGATCCAATTCTATCCCTAAATTTCCCTATCGGGTGGTCACGATAGAAATACAGTTGTTAATAAAGAATCGACAATATAATTTTTTAATATGGTTCATATTCCCTAGTGTGTCATCATGGTGTGACATGGTAATATTTTTCATTATAAATGATGGATCAATATGGACATGAGTCAATTAATGAGTGTTAAACAATAAACAAATTAATAGAAATTATAATTTTCCAAGGATTGATGACTAGTTCAATAAACTATTAATATTTCAGTACTCTCTCTGATGAATCCTCATTATGGATATTTAAAACTGAATGTATAGTGGGAATATATTCAAAAGGAAACCATACATATAAGTTATTCCTGATATTAGTTAATATGATTACCTTATAACTTACAAATATCCATAAAATATTAATGGATATATTGAATAATGTCTTTAGAGATTCCATAGATAAATTTTTTTTAGTCTCTAACAATCAAAATCTCATTTACTCTAAGAGAAAAGAAGATGATTATTAGAATCTAAGGAATGAGATGGAAACATTATAAAAGAATAAAATATATAAAAAGTTAAGAAAGTGTTTCATTTATAGTAACAAGAAAAATTCATGGGGCATGTGATCACAAGATAAGATATTTATAAGTTCCCCCAATGAAAAATGAAATTGAGGAATGTCCTTTACACTTGAGTGCCATAAAAATCTGTAGTTTTATTGGTTTATCTAGGTATTAAAAATGTTTTATTAAAAACCTATCATGATTTTATATCCCAATAATGATGTTAACATGAAAATGGGTGATGTATATTTTTAAGGAAAATTGTGTGTAAATTTTTAAGGAGATCAATGAGAGGATAATCACTGCACATTTTCCCACACTATCATAAAGTGTGGAATGTTTTCTGATATGTAGTGATGATTCAAAAAATGTCTTGGGTTTTTTACTCATTTATAATGATAATGTGATAAAATATGACTCATGATAATAGAATATCATTGAGTATTTCCAACTAATAAATGATTTTTTGTTAGCAGCTATGATCATTTCCTTTAATATTTCATGGAAGAACCATTATTTTGAAAAAAGTGTAACCTATATACTAACCACAATAGTCTAATGTTTATATTTATAAAGAAATAGATAAAAATACATAAATTATTATGGTTATATTTGATCATAGTGTATGATGGCTCTATTCACTTTCATCATGGAAACGGTGATATGGTATCCAATGGACTTATCAGAATTGAAAATGCTACTCTATCTATTATGTGGACTGAGAAGGACCCTATATTTATGGCTATGAAAATTATCTATTTGAAATAATAATAGAAATGAATACCAACTACCTTTCTCAAATGATCACCCAACCATCTATATGAAATAAGATCAATGATTCATAAAGTGATTATCTAGGATTTAAAAATAAGGTGGAAGCAATAAAGGAGGGTACGATTCATAAATTCCATGTCAATGAATATGGTGTAGTTTTTTTGGATATAATCTTTGTGTACCTTCATCAACATAGATAATTAAAGGGATATTAGATAATTCACATAGATCACCTCCCTATTTCCATTATAGTGTTTCTAAGAAGTACCATATTATTTGAGAGCACCTATTGTGGGATAACAAGAAGAATAAGATCAATGTGTACACCTCAGTGTTCATGGAATGTATTTATGTCAATGAAGATCCATACAAGTACAATGGAATGATGAAATCATTACCGATACCCATATGGAAATTGGTGAACATCACCACAGAAATTGTCTATATTATTTTTAAGACATCCATATAATGAAATGTGATATGTGTTGTGTTGGAAAAACATACAAAAACTACCTTTGTCAATGATATTCAATAATAATTATCACTTAAAAACATAGTTTTAAAAATGTAAAGGAAGTGGTGAGGCTTCCTAGAGAACCACATTAAATAATATATTACATTGATTCCATTTTTTATTTTAATTTATAATTAATTCTTCAAAATTATTATAATACTAAATTGAATGTTATTATGATTTATCACCTCTAGAATATTGGAAAATCTAAATTATCCATTTAAAACTAGAGGATATGATAAGAGATAACTTAATGGAATTTAAATTTTTTGAGATCGATAGCTCATGTTAGTTGAACTCTCATTCAATATTGTCTCCCAATCGAGTATTAAAATATATCCATATAAATCTCTATATAGGAAGAGATGTAGAAATACTAATTAATGTGGTGATTTTGGTGAATGAATGTTATTTGGACCCAACATTTTGTATGAGATGATAGAGAATGTTCAAACCATAAAATAATATATAATGGATACATTGATCCAAAATAATTTTTCTGTTGATAAAATTTGTAGGGAAGAAGATTTTGAATTTGGAGAAAATGAATTCAGTCGAATATAAACATCAGAGAGAGTAATGTGGCTTCAAAATAATGTAATTATTAGTGATATGCACATTTCCCCCATTGTTTTCCTTGATATCATAGGGTTAGTGGCCTATTGGTTATTAATTCCAACAAACATGGAACATGTTCATGATGTATTCCACATATCTCTTGTGAGGAAGTAAATGTATGATCTCTCACATGCACTACATTTGATGGGCGTAAAAATGGTGAATGTCCTATCTTATGAGGAGAATATATTAAAGATCATAGACCATAAATAAAAATTTTTAAATGATAATTCAACAAACCTTGTCAATGTAATATGACAGAGTGAAAAATAAAAATATGAAAAATGCAAACCAGGGCAGATGATGAAACAATGGAACTCTCATCAATTATCAATCAATAATTTGATTTAAAAATTCAAAGATGAAATTTAATAAGGGGGGAATAATATAATTATTCATGCTTTATAAATGAAATTTTCCCATGAATAAATTTTTGTTATGTTATATAGAACTATAAACAAACATCACAAAATGCAACTAAAAAAACATTATTTAAATAATTGATATTGTTATGTTATATAGAAATTCAACCCAATAAAAAGTAAAATATTAAAAATTTTAAAAATATTAAATTGAAAATTTGAAATGGAATAACATTGATCCTTCCAATATATATGAATTATTACCCAAATGAACATCAAAATATAAAAGAAACAATATATTCGTAAAAAAATTAAAATCTTAGGAAAGGTAAAATATAGAACCTAGAGTGGAATGTTTAGTGAATTAATTAGGAAATAATGGGGAGTTATTTATAAAAGGTAATATATCCATTGTAATATATATTATACCATTGAAATAGTAATGAGAATATTTGGAATAGAAACCTAATCATTTGGAATCTTAACTTATCCATTAGAATAGTAATTTATCCTCATAATAATAAAATAGAATTTAAATATTAATTATTATTATTAATTTATGAAATTATAATTATTATAATTCCATTATATTGATATCTTGATTAAATGCTGGAAGAAAACATAGTCATGTTTTCAATAAATAATATTTTAATGTATATTAAAAAATCATATTTTTTATATTAAAAATTGAAAGTACTAATGTTTCAAAATAATATTTATAAAATGAACATAATTTTTATAATAAAAATATTTAATTTCATGGGGTGGTGTTTTATCATTTATTTGAGATTCCTCAATTTTTTTGAATAGTAAATGTGCATTTTTTATAACTCAAGTATAATAAAATTCCACATTAATAAAAAATAATGACATAATAAATTCTAAAAATGAAGTATAAAAAAATATATATATATCAAATTTGATAAATTTATCATTTAAATACAATATGGATATTTTTGAAATATAAACAGTATTCTGCATAGTCTAATGTCAAATGTATTCCTCTAAAATAATATTTTCTCAATTTTCCTCCATTATATTAGATTAAACTAATGTATAAGGATTATAAATTGTTATAAAGAATCAAAACCATGTTAATAAAGTAAAATATAACACATAATTTGAAAATATTATTATTGACTGTTATACCTTTGATATAATATTTTATTCAATAATATAATTCAAAAATACCTCTCTCGTCAAGTATAAATAACCACCTGACCAACCGTTGGAAATCCAATACCCCTTAAATAAAAAATAAATTGTTCTATACTAAACCCCTATATTAATACACATTGAATCCTTAGGTACATTATCTAGTAAAATAAATCAAAGTTGCAATGGTTTTTAGTTCCTTAGATATGAAGAAATACATATAAGTTGTATGTTTTCATTAACGTATCTTCTCGTTTTCTACAACCCTCGCTTGTTTCATTGTCACTTTCATAATATAATATTATAATATTAAATGATTATTATTTCAAAATTATAGTGATGTTGTAAACCAAGTGTAATTATTATATTTATAATGCATTTATATCTCATAATTTCACTTCTTCTTTGGTGGAAAAAGTCTCGTTAATGGTCAGTCAATTGCAAACTACAATATTGTGAAATAAATTCGTAGAACCAACCTTATGTATGAACATAATTAAACATTTATGATATATAAATGTATAAATATATAAATTTTTTAAAATTTTTATTTAAATTTAATTATATATAAATGACCTTTAAATAAGTACTAAAATTGAACCATGGAGAGATATTGTTATGGAATATATGACATCAAAATGTTTCACCATTAAGAAAGGGAATTATGGAATATAATACAATGATTATAATTGATCAAGATGGAAAAATGAATATCCTTCCCTTTGGTTATGGGTATTAAAAATCCTATGTTTATTATTCTCGTGGAATCAAATTCATACAATGATATATGATTCAAAGTTAGGTGATTATCTGAACAAATTACTTCTTTTTTGGATCATATTATCATTCACAGTAATCATAGTTTGCACGATACTATATTTTTATTAATGTGTCATTTAAAAATTATATACCCTTAATTTATTGGGATACATCATTCTACCTTATTAAAAGGACTTCTTATCCAATTATAATGAATTTATGAAAATGAATTTATATTTGGAAACATCTCTTTGAATTATATTCTATAGTTTCATTTTAAGGAGAAATGATATTTTTTGATAAAATATTATCTACCTTATAAGATTGTGAACACCAATGGATATTGTTTAAATTATTATATTTTACCCCATTATGAAAAATATTACATTCCATTAGCATGTTTCATGACTATGATTATTATATGTTTCATTTTCTTACTGGATATAAGATTATGAGGCTTTTATGATTTAATAGGTGTAACAGACCATGTATGAAGTACATGGAAATTACTCTTATTTTTTCAAATACATAATACATTAATCAAAAATACACACAAAGATCATCTTAGTTTAGTGTTTTTGGATACATATATTACAATATTCTAACATTGTGAGTGATCTTCCACATGTACCATAAAGATCTTCCCCTTTAGTTTTCCTACCTAAAACCTTTCTTTAGATTTTGGGGAAAATAAAACATTAAAAGGGTGAGTTCAAATGCTTAATAAGGGTAAACAAACATAAAAAAACATAAACATAATAATGTGGAAACATGAACATAAATTTTGAATATCAAAATCTTGAGTCATGAAATTTATCTTTGTAGGATGTAAGGCATTTATCACAAAGAAAAATTTACCATGATAAAATAGTATTGTCATAAAACATGGGATTATAAAAAATAAATAAGAACATAATATGATTTCCATAGTATTCATGGTATTACTGCAAATACCATCATATTGGATAGTGTCTATTACTGAACTGGGTTTACTTGGCATTCCAGCCACGTATTACATAACCGGGTTTACTTCTCGTTCCATCCCTGAATTACTAAACCAGATTTACATGTAATTCTTCCCATGAATTATTTAACTGGATTTACATGATGTTCTATTCATCTTTATCTATTGAGATATTAATCATTAACCAAGGAATTTGAGGGCGATATAGTTCCCACCCATCTAGTATTAAAATCATTCTTACATGTTCTACAAAAACATAAACCATTCATCATAGAATAACCCATGAAATAAAATGGGGTTTGAAAAAACATCATTCTATCATAATCTGTATAAAATAAATAGATATCATAAAAATAGTATCATCATAAAAAAATAAAACCAATGTATAATTAGATATAGAAACTTAAGTTAATGTCATCTTAGATGGAAAATATTTTTGATAAAAAACGTGAACTTAATTCTTGATGAAACCATCCTTTCTTCTTCAAAAATATTTTCTTTTTTCAAAATGCCATGAAATTTTAAAAGAAAATAATATAGTTGAAAATAAACATGAAAAAATTTTGAGGAATATTCATGTAAATAATGCATCATGAATGTATAAAAATTCATTCATGAAGTATATGTTAAAAAAACATTCTCCTAATACTTTTTCCCAAAAATTCAAAAAATACCTCAAAATGAAAAACGACAAAAGATTACTTTCATACCATTTAATAAAAATTCTGTAAGGATAAATTTAACTTTAATAATTTTTTATATAAATAGAAATAATATTACATAATTATGAAATATATACTTGAATGATAAAAATACCGCAGTAAATACATACCAATAAACAAATCAGATAATAATGACATTGTAAAATTATCTCATACCTTAAGCTTGATTTCTTCCATATGTGTCCAAAACTCCAATATAATAGGTTTAAAAATACTATTAACATGTAAAATAGTAATAATAATATCTATTATATCATATATGATTCACTTATGACATTATATTACAAATGTTTTTTCACCAATTCCATGATAAAAAACGTTTTGGGTGATAATAATTTTATTTATCATACGTGTTTTTACTTAATATTCTTGATATTATTACATAGATTTAAATTTAATTACATAAAAAATAAAAAACATGTTTAATATATCATAAATATTTAGTATAAATATATATATAATATATAGATAAATGAAATGGAATACATAGTTTGTGGCGAGAGTAGGCTGTACGCACGCATGAACATTGTTTTTGATTTTTTAATGAACATAATGTAGGAAAGTAAATAATATATATATATATATATAAATAAATATAATAGAATTATTATTGCATATATTTCATTTTATTTTATATTTATTACTTTATAATCATTCTTGAATGGTTAACGTGGAAATTGAATATCATTGTGTGATGGAGATGATAGGTCATATGTAGGCACGACCGACAATGTCATTCAATTAATGGATAAATGGTATAGAATTAAAAGGTATATTAACTATATAAAATAATTATTATTTTATATAATTATTTTTTAAATACATTATACTCATCAATATTCCCATCCAAAATATGTATTTTTGAATAATAATTATGATACGATGTGGAGACGGAAAGCCATACATACCCACGCATGGTGATATTATTATTTGTAGGATAGATAAAAAAGGTATAAAGTAGTCCGATAATTATAATAAAATATAATAATATATAATAAACTGAATTTATTACTTTGTTATGAAAAAAACATAATAATATGAAGTAAAAGAAGAAAATAATTTTGAAAGAGGTGATAAAACAATTACCACTTTTTCGATTATCTCCATTTCATATGCACAGAAGGGCTCCCTATGATGGATTTATCCAAAATGTATGGCCACTATGATTAATTGATGGATTTTGGGAGGAGATTTTGGAATGTGTTGGCACTGCCAAATGGATTTAAAGGTGTCATTAAAACAAAAGTATTGGTGCCCTTTTTATAAGAGAGGGGAGGATCACACTTGGAAAGTCTTGAAATATTAATTTATTATAAATTAATTTTCGGTTTATAATGCTCCCAAACTCATTTATTTCTAATATAATATGTGTACGGTTCAAAATCCTCTCAACCAATAAAATTTGGATATTTTTTCCATTTTAAACCTTATCATTTTGATTTATCTTTTTTTAATCTATTTCATTTTATTTGCTGTAATAATATTCTAAATATTAATTGGTTATATATATTTAACTATGTGTTGTAAATTTTCCATAATTGGATGAATTATAAAATTCTAGACCATTTAATTTTCAAATTGTAATTTTTAAATATTTTTGGAATTTGTAAATAAATTAATAACATGTTATTTTTATAAAATATCAATAGTCTCAATTTTGACATTATTCATTAATTTGATATTAAATAAAAACCATACAGAAGTGAAATTCTAAATTAAATATTTAATATACTAATATCATTCCATAATCACATAAGAAATTAGTGTCTCACATTAATACGTTCATATGGTATTTATTTTAATTTTTTTTGAAACCATTGGTTTGATATTTCTATCGTGAAAAAAATTTCAATATCACTATTGTGTCATCATTAATGGTAATTATATAATATCTAAAAATTAATAATAAATTAAAATGATGTAAATAATTTAATTATATTTCTGTATAATATTTATTTTATATTTTTTATCATGTTTATCGCTATATTAAAATTATTATACATATAAGATATATGGGAGTCACATGTTGTCACCTTCTTTTGTTTTAATTAAAATTACATCACTTCCATGGAACAAATTCCATTAAATTAATCCATTCTGCCACATATGTGATATTGGTAGACTTTAATTTTTCCAATATAATTTTTTCATGTGTTATGGTAATAGTTTTATCTTTATTATATTGTTAGTTACCCTAATTTACCTACATCAGCTTTAACTTTGGTAAATAATCATTACCCTAGTTACTGTTCATTATATCCAAATAAAATAAAATTACCCTATTAACATAATTTGGACCCACTGATTCTAAATATGGAATCAAATATAGAGATTTCAAAATAGTGAATTTAAATAAATTTTTAAAAAATTAATTCTCTTGGACAAAACCAAAAAGCATATTTTTAAAAAATAAATTTTTTTCAAAATATTGTCATGTGTTTATGTCCAATTTATATGTGAAATTACATGCAATGACAAATATTTTATTAAATAAAAAAATAATTAAATTAAATTTTAAAACTAACTAAAAATGTAATCTAACTAAATTAATAATTAAGATGAAAAGGCAATTTTGGAATTAAAATACAGTATTTTTTACTATCCATCAAAATGTGAATTTTATCATAAAAATACCAAAATTTCAACCAAGTTTATTTTTTATACCCCACATCCAAATAAGATGTTTATTTTGTAATATAAAATGTATAAAAGTGATAAACACTAAATATAAAATTTTTGTGCCATCACATGGTTCCAAAACAATATTTTTGAAAAATAATTCTTTAATATGAAAAATGGAATTTGTTCTTATATCATGTTATAGAAAATACTTAAGTTGATTTTTAATGTTATATAAAATTAGAAATGTAGTTAATAATATTAATAATGGCTAGTTTATATAATATGTTAACAATATATCATTTTTAGTGAATCGTGATATTGATTATAAGAAAATCTACCGAGGAAGGTCATGCTTGTGTGCAATGCAAGCCAATTGAGTATTGTGTTTAGTGCAAGATTACTTTAGTGTTTCATATAACAAAAATGAAACATAGTTATTTTATACATTGAAACAATAATCTATACACAGTTTTGTGTGAAATGAATAAAATTAAACAAACATGAAATTGTGTGTAACACAATCCAAGTATAGTGTTGCATTAACTGTAAGCTAATACGATGTTGCGTATAGTGCAAGATAATATTTTTTTAGCATACAAAATAATACTATAATGAAATTAAAAAGAATCTATCACATAAAATCATGGGGTGTTAAAATGGGTGTGACATGAATTATATAGTCCTATAATGCATTGGTTTATTTTATATATCTAATGAGATAATGTTCATTATGTGTGAACATGATTCTAGCTTTTTTGAAAATATTTATTTTTTGATTTCTGCACATATGTTCTGATGCTAATATATTTTAAAACTATAAGTGCCATTTGAGAAAAATGTTATAATGTCACAAATTTATTAATTTTATATATTCCATGACATTATCAAATGTTTCAGTCATGATTGTGATGGTGATCAAATGATTATGAAAATTCTATATTGGTTATTCTCACCCATATATTATTGATCCAGGTTCTTTATTCATCCAAATATATTCCTCTTCTTATTGGTAATTTTTCCACCCATTTTATTGAAGAATATTCTCATGTTATTTCATGTAATAAGTAGATTGTGAAGGATTTTATAATGATAATGAATAAATATTTATATAAAAGTTACATTTAAATATATAAAATTGATTAATGATAACATTTTTTCAAAGATTATAAAATTTAGGATCGTATATTCTATCACTTTTATGTATTTTATAATAAAAATGATTTAATTGTCATGATTGAAAAATTCCGGTCACTATATTATATATTTGAACGTTCTTTCCATATCAATCACAAGATGTGAATACCTCCATCAGTAATTTATTTTCAAATTCAGATATATTGTGAGAAATAAAATAATTCTCAATATGTGAGTTTAAAATCAATGTGAAAATGAGTGTGTATCATACATTATTACCATGAGGAATAGATTTAACTTCTCTATATAGATTCTTCTTTCCAAAATGAAATTTTGAGAATGTGAATATAGAATCACCATGATTATTCCACTGGATTTGATAATATATATAGGAAGTGTTTGGAAGGGCATAAGCCCCAAACTCTATCAAATTCTCTAGGGAGGAGAACTGGTAAATTTGAAAAAAATAATCTTTATGATTAAGTAATCACCTTTCCTTCTCTATCACCCATATCCATGTAAAATAACATAGTAATACATCTTGAATAAAAAAATAATTTTAGTATCCTCATTTTTTATATCAAAAATATAAGTGGTGTACACAATATGATTGATTGAATTAATAAAATATATTCTTTATTAAAATGATTTTTTTGGAAAACATTATCATAAATTTGGAAAAAAAATTATATAGCTTCTAGATCCCCAAAATCATGATCATGTTGGTCTTATTGATCACCAAAATTACCTTCCATTCAAACTACAGTTGGAAATATTATCTAAGATTTATCTTTAATCAATGAAGTAATATCAAAGATAGTATATTATTGAATGTTAAAGTTCATTAATATTCCATGACCACTGTATTTTTTTTCCTTCCACATTACCAAAAGTAGATTGGGGTGGAAGGATGTTATAATAAAGGGTATAATGATATTTGATGATTTTATTAATAAGATAATAGTGAACCATGATCATGTGATCCCTCGAAAATAAATAAATCAGAAACATTTAAACCCATATTATTCTATAGTAATTGATATATATTCTTTTATTCCTTATTCTACCAATATTCAATTGTCTAAGAGCCACTACAACATGCATAATACGAATATTACACAAGGAGAAGAGACAGTTCCAAAGGATATACTAGTTCTGGCAATCTCAAATTTTTATTCTAAAACATTATTTGTATGAGATATTCCACCACAAAAAAAATTTAATAGGAACCAATGAGTCAAAAAATTCAAATTCAGATTATGAATCTCAATATGTATTTATCAACAAAATCATCATGGTTGTTCCCAAATAAGATGGAGAAGATACTTATGCTAGTAGATAACCCTACCATAATATGAGGGTGGAAGAGTCCGTAAAGGATGAAGGGGATGGAGGAGATAAGGTTGATATGGATATCAAAATTTAGTTAATGTATCTATTAAGGCTATATATACTATATACACTGAAATATATTAAATCTAGCTGAATCAGCAGGATCACCAGTCTACTCTTGAATTACCCATGGCTCACCTAAGAACAATAATTATAGAGGATTGATTGGTGAATATACATATATCTGGTCAATTTAAAAAATCTAGGAAGTCATCCAAGCACAATTAATACATGAAATCATTCCACTAAAATTTGAATTAAAAAAGGTGATCACTCGTGAAGGTAATTTGAACAATGATGCCTAAAACCGTATAGAAACCTTATATATAGATGTGTAGGCTTATAAATCCAAAATACAATATCATGTACTATATAACTACTACTTTATCTATGATTTTATCTTTCAATTCCCTCATTCTTTTAAAATATATTCATGAATCACATTATGGGGATCCTCAATGCCAATAGGAATTTCGAGCAGATGTTGCTTACAATGGGGAATTCAATGTAGCGACTAACCTTAGGGAATGTCATGTTTTCATATCCTTCTCATAAAATATAGAGATTATATTATACAAGTAATCATTATGTCTTAAAACACATCTATAAATTTAAAAGATGTTTATTTCTACCAATTTACCATTGATAATGGATCCGGAGTCAAACTCATCTTGGTACAAAATATTTTATGCTTGGGCTATAGTGAGTTTGATTTTAAACCCTCTACCAAGAAAATAATGGTTTAAGACAATTGTGAGAAAATATTCTCAAGAGAATCAAGAATAAATCCTAGTTTGGTTACCTTATATGAATTTTGGAGTTCATGATTTCATTCAAGATATAATATTAAATTTCATATTGGGATATCCATGGCAGGTAGAAGTACCAAGATTTTATTATCAGTGTCTCATGTAATACATCAAAGGACAAGATATCATTCTTCATTACTGTGATTACTATATTTGTTCCCATTAATATCAAGTCATTTTTATATTATTTTATCATAGGAAGGAGAAACAACCAATCAAATATGATTTTATAATAATCACTACCCCAATAGTATGAAAATGACCCATGTCATCCCATTTCATGAACATAATAAAGACGTTGTATTTTCTATAAATTATGTTTGAAAGATAATTATTTATCTTAAAAATCAATTATTCATGAAATATATGTCTGATAGGATGGTATATTTGATCACCTTCCCATATTACGATAGTTGAGCATCTTCCATTATAAATAAATCACTACCAACTAAGGAATAGATAACCTTGAAAAATATACAAATTAGTATTTCTCCCGAATGTCTCTACACAATGGTCGAACTGAAAAATATGAAAACCATATAGCTGAGGATAAATGCTTAAATCATCCAAAACACCAAAATAATAAAATGATCATATGGTTTTGACAAGTTCCCACATCTTCATGATATCAGTCATGCCTGCTGAATCCGTCCATATAAGTTAATGACTTGATCCAAGTAATCAGTAATACACACAAGATGATAATAATATCTAATTATAACTAAATATAAAATTGATCATTTAATCATTTATTAATCATAAAATACTTCCATTTAACTAAATTATATTGAAAATTACCCCATGTAACATCCTGAAAATATTGATTCCATCACCTTCTCTTCCATTGGTGATAACATGGAAGAATGAGAGTTCATCAAGAATAAAATGAATGATAATGCCAGAAAATTATAAATTTAAGTGCATGGAGAGTTATTATCATCAATAATAAAAGATTTGAATTTGATCATTCTATATTATATATCAGAAAACATTTCTTAAACAATTAATCCTATAGAAATTCACGAATAAGGAGAGAGATGACTTATAAAAACCCACAATGATGATTGTCGTAAACCAAAACTCCATGGAAACTGATATTTTTCTCCATAATTAACATAAAATAAAAATTTCATCTAATTTCTTCCCCATATTGTATAATAAGTCTTCAACATACACTTCAATTAATTTTTATGTGGAGGATGAGGAGTAAAATGATCTAGGAGGTAACCCTCCATTATTTGAGGAAGGAATCTATTCAACTAATGATGATATCAAATATGTGAATCTATGTATACAAGAATACCAATGAATTCTCTTGATTAGTGATTATATGTATCTATAATAGAAAAATAATTACAACTATTCCTTAAAATAAAACTGATAAATTTTCTCTTAGAATTAATAATAAATTTCTAGACTTCTTTCTCATGTTGCGGCTAAATTTTTAAGTAAATTGATATTTATTAAATCTATGACAAGGGGAAATGAGGATACATCTATCTTTTATAAATGGTTTAATAATAATTCAAAAAATATATATATAATACAAATTCATTTGGGTTGTTCAATACAATAAAGGGAATTATATAATTATCCCTATCACGAAGATGAATGATCATATAAATGATTTCATTTCCTTTAGGGATCTCAATCAGCATTTTCTAAAAAAATTCCCATTTCGAAACATAGAATATTTTATCTATGAAACATATGGATTACAAGAAATAATTTTATTTGATAGGTATTCATAATTCATATAAATCTATATGTCTCTTAATGATGAGGAAACCACCGCATTTTGGGCACCCAAAGGTGTGTATTTCTACAATTTATTTCCCTTTTTATTAGAGAAATTATGTTACAAATATAAATTTAATGTGAAAAATATATTTAAATTTTTTTAGGAAAGTACATTGAATTCTACGTTGACGATATTATAGTTAAACCATAGTAGAACTTAGGACATGTTGTAGATCATGTGAATGTTTTTAACAAACAATGGGTATAAAGACTGAAAAGTAATATTATAAAATATTAATTTACAATGAAATTGGGAAAATTTTCCTTCATTGTGGTACTCCATCATGACATCAATGTCACCCCTGAGAATACCAATACAGTCCACAACACATCACCTCCTTGAAACCTAAATGATTTGTGTGGTCTTCAAGGATTATTCATCTATATTAGGAGCTTCATTGAATACATTTTATGTGAGTGACTACAATTCACCATTCCTATTAGTGGTATGAAAATTTCTAAGAATCTTTCAATAATATCAAGAAGTTCCTCTCCATACAACTAGTATCAACTTCACCCTTAGGAGGGGCAGATACTAATTTTATATGTGGCCTCACCTGATCAGTTTCATATTTCCCTTATAAATTGAATAATTAAGTTGGAAAATTAAATAATCAATAACATCTAACATGAAAAATGTTAGATATAAATACTTTCTATTATAATTTAGAGAATAATTTCCATGCATTAATCATTGATGTTGTGAAGATCTAGAACTACCCACAATGTCATCAGGTCTATATAGATTCTGTTATTATCCCCCTCTATAATATACATCAATATCCCAATGAAAAATGGTAGTTTTTCATGGGGGATGTCATTTTGTAGTAGTTTCATGTTTAATTCAAAAGGAAAAAAATGTTAGGGGGATGATACTTGTAGAATTTCTCATGAAACATCCAATTTTGGAACAAATATATGGGGTCAATAAAAATAACAATGAAGAAATATTTTTAGTTTACAACACTATCTGGAAATGGGAAATCTATTTTGACGGTGCCACCAAAATCCTAAAATGAAGAATGATGGAATACAAAATTCTCAATAGAATTTTCTTGGGATTTTTTCTTATCTCTAAAGTTATATAACATTTTCCACATTCCATCCAACTTTAATAAGTATTCACCAACAATAAAGTTTAATATTAGGCCCCCATTTAAGGACTATATTTTATTCTATAAATACTTGTGTCATATTGGAACATAAAGGTTGGTTTACATTTTTTAATAAAATATATTAATGGTGAATATTATATAATGAAAGAGGAACCAATTCCCTTGTTTGATTATATGTGAGGATTGATGGTTGAATTTATATCCAAATTAAAAAAATCTCTTATTACACATTCATATAATAACCATATATAAGCATCATCAAATGTAGACACAACTTTTTATGATCCATACAATGATAAAAAGTCAACAACATTTCCCACATTATGGTGGTGTCCACATTCATTAGAAATGGGACAAAATAGATCAATGAGACTAACAATTAACCTAAAAAATGTGAGGTCATACCATCACTAAATGATTCATTAATTGGATGCATGTCCCATATATTGGATTATGTACCAAATGGTATTATTTCATTGGTCTGAGCATGGAAAGAGAATATTTGATAATGATCCACTAATGTTTTCTCTATGATGGACCTGCTGATTTTAAATTTATCTTCAATGAAGAATTTTGAAGAGTCCTACTCAGATAAATTATAGGTTGAGATACCCTAAATATTACATAAGAGGTTCACATAGGTTCCCATAATGCCAATCATATTAAGAATAATATTTCCCACCAAATCAAGTGGTAAGGATATTTGTGGTCTTAATTGGTCCTAGATTGCTTGGAATTTACTTGTAAATACCCATATTTCTAACACATTATTATTTTATACATCAACCCCAAATTATTTTAAAATATCAACATGTATTCTAGTTCATTTTCCATTTATTCAATAAATGTCATGTGGTAGTATTGATGTGTTTTTCATAATAAACAAATGATCATATTCTACCAATGATAACATAAAAACAAAAGATTTAACATTAATAAAATAATACCTAAATAAAAATCTAATATAATGTAAATGGAATTTAGGTACAACATCATTTTCATTCTTCCTTACATGGAGGGTTTTTGGGGAAGATAACAAGGTGAGGTGAAAAAATTACACTGCCTCTGAGGGAGTACACTAGATAATGGATCATGGCCACTTTATGAGGATACTTAAGAAACTAAAGTAGTACTAGCATGTTATTGGGTTAGATAAAAAACGATTGTGAATTAAAGTGATTCATAAGATTCTCAAGAACTTATAGCAACAAAAAGTAGTTGATACCACTATAAAGACACAAAACATTTATCAATAAAAATACATTCTTATATTTAGGTCATATATTTTAATCACATAAAATCATAAAAAAATCCATTTAAAAAAAAGTAATGAAATACTCCTCATTTTTATAAGTTAAGTAACATATACCAAAGGACTAGTAATAAGACCATTAGATTAGTAACATGAACCTTATAAATAGTAAACATAAAAATTAAATAGTAACATAATCAATGAAATTATAAATAAAATTTATCTATATTATAAGTAACAATATGATATAATTATATCATATTATAATAAAATATTATAAAAAATATTAAATATATTTTGGAACTCTTATAAGTAAAAAATATTTAGATAAAATTTTATAAATAATTTAACATTTTAAATGAAAATTTTGCTTCATGAAAAGTATTAATAAATTATTATTTAGATTTTTTTTGTTATAAAACAATGTTACAATAACTTAGTTACTTTTTTTTGGAGATATAAAATCAGTTATAATTTAAAATACATATTTTTTCAAGTAAATTATTATTTTAATTAAACAAATAATGTTATCATAATTATAAAATTATCTTATTAAAATAGATTTAATTAGTTTAATTATACATTTTGGAAAATTGTTTTGTTGAATTTTTAGGATCTATCTAAAATACGTGATTTTTAATGTGTATAGTAAAATACGGTAATTTACGGTTTATATACATTATAGGTTAAATACACTATTCATCGAGACATGGATTATGGAAGAACAATTGGTTCAAAATAACAATATCTAAGTATTTTATTTAGTATCAATAATCAACATTATTACTTTTATTGAGAAAAATAAGAAACTAATGAATTATATAATGAGAAAACACCCCTATCCTCTACTATAAATACCACCCCTCGCCACCAGTTCTCCTAACAACACATAATCCTTGATCTATTTTCAAATTTTACCCAAATATTCTCACAATGGGATACTCCACTTATATGAGATTTTTGACTTAATAAAATACTATAACCGATCCCCTAATGTGGTTCTCAAGAATATGGAATCAAGAGGTAAAACCCTCTTTTATTTCTTTTAATTTCATTCATGTTCTCTATTTTATTTTTGCCTCCCCACCTACCCATAATAAAATTGTATGATAACTCCAGTACCTTAATTATATGTGATTTTTTATGATAATGAAATAATTCATCATCATCTCTCTTTCCCCCTCCTTTTATATTAAAATTGAAAACAACATTTGTGATGTGTTATTTTTTCACATTTATTTTTGTTAATGTTTTTAATTTCCATTACTATCATTAAGGATGGTTATTAAACCATTTTTAATGTTGAAAAAAATATAATATTTGTATTATATATTATTAAATGCTCTATTTTTATTTTAAACACATTATATTAATTTATAAAAAAAATAATTTCGTTTTCATCGAAAAAGATGAAAATAAAAAAAACGAATTAAATTAAATATTTATCTGTTGATTCACCCTATTTCCCTAAACAAATTATATATAAGACCAATTTAAACTCTATAAGATAATTAATAACAAATAATTTCAATTTTACATAATTACCCTTACTTTATATAACCTTTCATACATGTATACAAGTAAACCGATGATGAATACTAGTGAAACTAACGCTCCCAAATGATGAAATTAAATATCCATACCCATTGAAAAAGATAATAAATAAAATTAATAAATTTATAATAAATAAAATTAATGTATTAATGGTTTTGGTATTATTAATTAAAAATATATTATTTCTATATGGGACATTAATTTTAAGTGAATAACACCATCGGACTTAAGGAAAGAGATTCAACCGGAAACCCCATTTTTCCTTCGGGTTACTCCTTTTATTTTTTTAACCAAATGGAATTGAATTTAATATGAATGTAAATATTTTAATTGTTTTTTATATGTCACAATATAATGTAACAGTACCCATTAATCCGTTCTTTTTTGTTATAGACAATATTTAATACGATTTTCTTCTCATATATTTATTAGAAACAATATTGATTGAAAAGAACATCATGAATTCTTACCAATTTTCAAGTACAATCTATAATATATTTTAAGACGCCATTATTTTTCTAAAATCACTCATTTTGATATGAAAAAAATCTTTTTTAAATTATGGTATAATATAAAAGAATGTAACCTTATATTCTGTAAATTATATTTAATATTTTCCATAAACCACACTAAATTGATTTAAATTATAATGTTTATATAAAAATATTATTACAAGTTATCACTCTAGTTTTACATAACTAATAATGATCTATACCTATTTTAATTTATTAATTTCCTTGTATGGTTTAATTCATTTATACAATGGAAACTTTTATGATATTCTCATTTAATATGATTTCTATCATGAAAAAGATATACAATTCTTCCCATGCGTAACCCTTATGATTATGTTTGATTGATTATGTGTGAATAATTATGTGGAAATAATATTATTGAACATGTAAGGATGTGTGCACCCAGATATGCCTCTAATTCATTTGGTATTATTTTGTCTCATGAGGTGTTATATGCAACCGTCTTTGGGTTTAAAATTGACTCATGATCCTTGTGGAACAGTCATAGTGGTTAGCAATGAATCATGCTCATATATGTGCAACTATCCTTAAATCAAGTGAATTTAATGGTTTATGTTACTTCCACATTAATATAAATCCATTGTTTTATGATCCCATGTGATCATTCATTATATTTAGTCATGTTTTATTCCTTTTTATATCATTATGTTATGAATTCTAACCCATGTGATATGATTTATTCTTATGTTTATTACCTTACTAGGAATCTATTTATCCCTTTATTCATGTTATATCCATGTTAACCTATACTGATGTAAGGTCTCAAAGGAAGTTATAATATTTTCTAGAATATTAAATAAAATATGTTGTTATTTAAGAATCATATTGTCAAATTATATACATAGTCTCTAAGACACAAGAAATTACGATCCTAGACTTGTAATTTTATGTTTAATTATTCTTAAAATCAGGTAATTATATGTGTAAAATTATTGAGTTTCTATTGATTGTATCAGAGGAAATGTTTAGTTATGTTTTCAGAGAATATGAATAGAGCACGTCAGTAAGAACCGTATGATTTAGACTAGGTATGAAAAAAAATCATAAATTTTGTTAAGAATAATATATGTTTTTTAATATGAAATTAAACTCTTGTCTGGATTCTACAAGTGGACATGATTCCGGAATCGATTTAGAAGTGAGTGAAAACTCTAACAAGGTGTTCCGGGCCGCACTTGAGGTAACCTAGTATAGAGAAATGGGCCTTATTGTTCCCCTAGTTATACACTCATGAGGATATCCTTTGGTAAATTCATAATCCCATTACAAAACACTATTACTGGAAAAAATAAAATTCTCAAAATAATATATGTTAGGAGACATATCATTGATAACCAAGATTGGAACCTTGGGAATCCCAATTTATGATATACTTTTCATTTATATGTTCACCCATATACGTTAAGAGTTTACTTTCATTATGATCATTTTTTATGTATACAAACCCCATAATTGAATTTTTTTTATTGTGGGAAAAATAAGAACACATTCCTACCATAAATGTGACAGGGAATGTGATGATCACCCTAATTAAATACCAAATAGGATAGGAATGGGTGCTCAGAATATTATAATAGTTCATGATCAACCAGATCTAGTTATGAATAATAACATGAATCATGTGTAATTCTCTCATTTTATAAGGAAAGATAATGTTTTCATTGAATACATCAAGGGGAAAAGGCCTCCCATGTTTAGTGGATATCTTGATCTCCTTCTCATGGAATAGTGGAATAAATCCATTTAAAAGATATTATATGTCCTCTATTTATAAGAAGAACACGAAGATGTGATGGTATTATATTATTTTTATAGTATATATATTCATTTTAGGAAAATGATCAAAAATATAATTTCTAAGGGGAGATTGATTCAATGGATTGGAAGGATTTCAATAAAATATTGGTTCATTAAATTTTATCCTTGTACCATTCATCTCAAGATGGAAGGAGAGATTGTAAAAAATAAAATAAAATTAGATTATTATATCAATGAATATAAATCAATCCTTAAAACCATTTCAAGATACGTCATCGGCCTTTTAATGATCACATAAAGCAAGGTGGATTGGATCTTTAGATGACTAATTCTATGTCGACAAAAAGAGTTGGTGATCCCAGCCTTTGAATGTTATGAGGAGATTATTTATTGGGACCTCAAGGTTGAAATACAGATCAGAGGCTCACAATGTTCTCATGTATAGAGTAAAAAAAAATGAAAAAATAGAGTCTAATATGGGAGGATTAGAAAATAAATCACATGATACAAAAGACACTGAATATCCCACTTGTCAAAATTCTGGGAAGAATAATACAGGGAAAAATATAAAGGAAACTATGAAATAATTATAATATTGAATAAAGGGGAATGTAGATAAGAATTTTCAAATTTATATGATGATTCACAATAAAGTGGAATAATAAAAAAAGGTTCATATAAATTCATAGCCTATACAGTAGTCTTCCAACAACATAGAACATGGAAATTTTGAAAACCAATGCCTTAAGTTGATGGTTGTCAGTGGTAATCACTAAAAAACTCCAATGAAACAAGGAAGGGATTATGTTATCACTACAACTGAGGTGCATATAGAAAATAGTGGGGTTTTAGGTATATCCGTTTTTCATGATAGAAAAGTGAACATACTATTTTATTCTGGTTCTATATATTTTTTCATATCATTCAAGTGTAGTCGAACTATTAAAACACCACCTCAAAATATTTATGCTTAGTAATCTATTAGAATATAATATGGGTAAACAATTGATTCCAAAATATATAACTCCATCGCAGTTAATCTTTGTGCACTAAACCTCCCAGAAAATCTAGTCATACATCCATTTGTATAATTTAAGTCTAAATTGGCCATTGATTTTTTATCT
Organism: Viscum album; assembly: GCA_963277665.1. NCBI lineage: Eukaryota > Viridiplantae > Streptophyta > Magnoliopsida > Santalales > Viscaceae > Viscum > Viscum album. The sequence goes on from OY728153.1 coordinate 940,587,518, forward strand.
GCATACAAATCCAAAATATACCATTGGGAAAGGGATATCACTCTCCAAAATTCATAAAATCCAATAATTATTAAAATGTGTAAGGAATAAGATGAATCTCCTTCAAAATAGCCATCCCATCTGTGGATATTACTTTTTTTTAGAAATCATACCTCGCATAAATGATAGGGACAAATGAGATGATCATGCTCAAAGACGTACCCATCATGAAGGATTAATTTAATGTATTCCCTAAATAATTATCTGATATTTTTCCAGATCGAGATATTGATCTCTCAATTGAAATTATTCCTAGATATCTAATAATATCAAATACACCTTATAAAATTTCCATCATTGATCTAGAAGTGTTGATGATGTAGTTACGATAGAATTTTGATGTGGTTTTATACACCCGCGTGCTTCACTATGGCGTGCGCCAATCCTATTATTCAAGAAGAAGGATTGTTCAATGCCCATATGTATTGATTTTTGTGAGATCATAAAAATCATGATAAAGAAAAAGTATCCCCTTCCTCAGATAGATGACAAGTTCTATCAGCTATGTGGGTCCAGTTATTTCTCTAAGGCGGACATTCGGTCGAGATATCACCAATTAATGGGGATGAAATAATATATTCCCATGAATTTATAATGAAAAAGGTATTGAACCTAAGAATTCATAGTCATATATATAGGACTCACTGATGATCTATTAGTTTTCAAAGACATAATTAATACAATATTTAGATATTACCTTGAATAGGATCTTTAGAGATTACCTGAAAACATTTCTAGTATTCTTTATTGATGAAACAGTAAAATACTCCAATAGAAAAATAAAAAATAAGGATAATTTAAATAATTTCCTTAAAAAATTGTGAAAGGATAAAATATATGTAAAATATAGTACTTTAGTGTTCTGTATGGAGGAGGAATCACTCTTGGAGAATGTTATCACTAGAAAAGAAATATATGTGGACCCTTCCATGACAAATTCAATTAAAGAGTTGCCCAAGCTAGCTTATGTAAAAGATATTCATAGTTTCATTTTCCTAGGAGGGTATTAACTAAAATTTTTCAAGAACTAATTATAAATTCAAAACACAATAACCAGGGTGACACATAAAGGAGTTAAGTTTTTATGGACTGAAGAATGTAAGGAAATCATTAAGGTTTTCAAAAAGTGTCTTATCACTATATTAGTACTCACACTCTAGAAAAGTGGAGAACTATTTGTGGTATAAAATGATTATTAATAAAAATTCATAGGGTGTGTGCTGAGAAAAAATGATAAAGTGATATCATACTCCTCAACGATGTTGAAAATTAAGCTGATAAACAATCCTATGCTTGATATGGAGTTATCGACTACGATATTTGTGTTCAAAATCTAGAAAAATTAAGTTTAAGGGGAGAACTCTTAGATATATAAATATTATAAGACTATAAAATATATATCCACACACAAGGAGCATAATATGCACCATTTAATGTGGTTAGAGCTAATCAAGTATTATGTTTTCTCAATCCACAACAATCCTTATAAAGAAAACAATGCGGTGAACTCCCTATGTAGAAAGCATCGTAAATCCTTATCAATGATAAGAATTGAGAAGGAGACAATATTGATTGATTTACAATGGATGTACATAAAATTAATTATGGATGGAATGTCATTAATACTCTCTTAAATGATTGAATAACCATACCTTATGTAGAAAATAACAGACTCTCAAAGAAATTATATGGAAACTCAGTAAAAGGTGGAAGTTATCTAGAAAAGGAAATCATTAAAGATAAAGATTCATGTTGAATGATTCATAAGATTTGGGTTATGACTACGTGTAACATCAAATATAGAGATAAAGAAAGTTCTTTTTGAATAACACATATAGCTCAAACTTCCTTATTCACCTTGAGAGAACATAGATGTATCATGATCTCTGGGAGAACATTTCGTTGGAAAATATAAAAAGGCATATCAGAAAATATACATCAAAGTTACTCATATTTCAACAAGTGAAGGCTGAAAGGAAAAAAGTATAAAGGGAAGATTAAACTATTATCCATATAAACATTTAAATGAAGGAACTTCACTGTGTAATTTTTCAATGGACACAGAATGAAATCAATAGGAAGCAATGAAATATGGGGTATTGTGGATAATATTACAATGAAAAATCACATTATCGCAATTATGAAGACTCCTCAATGGATAAACATTAATTTATATACATCAAATAAGTGGTAAGGATTCATGGAGTAACACTATTGATGTATCTAATCATGATATGAGATTCACCTCTATGTTATAGAAAAGACTCCAACATGCACTTAACACATAGTTGAACTTAATTACATCCTATCATCCTCAAAATAATTTCTAATTTTAGAGAACTATTCAAACACTAGAGGTCTTGCTAAGAGCATGTATTATGTGATTAAATTGAGTTTGGGACAAACATCGTCCTTTAGTTGAGTTCTCTTACAATAATAGTTTCCAACTGAGTGTCCAAATGGATCTATATGAAGTCCTTTATGGTAAAAGGAGAAGAACCCCAAAAAGTTGGGATAAATTCAACGAGTGTAAACTATTTTGGACAATAAGAATAGATGAAATGGTGTAAAAAGTGAGAATAAATCAGTATCACATAAAGGTATCCCAAATTAGAAAAAAGTGATATGCTAAAAATCATAAATTAGACCTTGAGTTTACTATTTGATACACGATATTCCTCTAAATATCTCCTAGGATGAAGGTCAAGATATTTGGGAATAATGGTACGTTATGTCTGAGGTACGTCATACCCTTCACGATTCTTTATTATATTAGGGTTGTGTCCTATAGACTAAAACTTCCACCTATCATGTCTAAAGTACATGATTTATTACATGTGTCCCTCTTAAGAAAGTACATACCAAATTATTCAAATGTACAATCGTCACTAGTGGTGGATTTGGAGAATTTCCTTTCTTACGAGGAGTATCCAATGATGTTCTTAGATCATAGATATAAATTTCTACACAAAAAAAACTACTAACATTGTCAATATACTATGGTAGAACCATAAGTATGAAGAGGAAACATTGGAAGCAGAGGAAGTGATGAAGAAAAATTAGCCATCCCTGTTTTAATCTTATATTTTAAAATGAAATTTTTATGGTGAATCATTGTATGGGGGGATGCGATAATTAAAAACGTTAATCAATGAAATTCACTTCTTATGATTATGTAATATATTATAATCAAATAATATAACAATAAAAACACAATAAGAACTTTATCAATAAATATTTAATGAAATAAATTGCATTTCTGGAAGGTGAAAAACATATACCAAAGGAATAAGAACTTGTCATTCAGAATAATTAACCGACCCTTAGGAATTGTAAACTGGGAAATTAAAAATTAATCGCACTAGTGAATGTATAAATACAACTTCTCTATCATATAAGTAAAAATATGATATAATTATATCATATTATAAGGAAAAATATGATTTAAAATATATTTAATAAGTGTTGTAATTTTTGTAAGTCATGATTATATAATTATAATTTTATGAATAATTTAATTATTTAAAATAAAATTTATATTCATGAAATGTATTCATAAATTTTTTTTATTTATTATCAATTTATGATAATGTTATGATACCTTAGTTAGTTTGTCAATGTGATATAAAATCAATAGTAGATTAAAATCATTATTTTTGGGTAAATTATAATTTTAATTAACAACAAATTAAATCTATCATATTTATGAAATAATTTTCATGAAATTGAGTTCATTTATAAATTTTGACCATTTTAAAACAATTAGGGTGATTTTTTGGGATTTTTTTAAAATACTTGAATTTTTTTGGGAATAGTAAAATATGGAAGTTTACGGTATATAAACATTATAAGTTAAATACACTCTTTATTGAGTCATGGATGATGTAAAAACAATTGGTTCAAACTCACATAATCTAATTATTGCATATAGTCTCAATAATTCTCACAGTTTGTTGTCTTGAGTTAGATAATAAAGTAATGAATTAAATAAAGATAAAACACCCATCTTCTCACCTATAAATACTACTGATCAACAACACTTAACCTAACACATCTCTGCCCTGTGTATAGTTACCCAGACATGACATATATTGATATTACAAAATTATAGATGAATATTTAGTAAATTTAAAAAATACATTCCTGGGGACCATAATAGTTTAGTTACATTAGAAACATGGAAACAAAATATTATATAATGGTGAACGTTTTCAACATCTCCCATAAAGATCTCCCCCTTTAGTACATCTACCTAAAATATTTCTTTATAGTATAGGGAATGAAAACATAAGAAGTGGCAGTGCTCAAATGATTATTAAGGGTAAACAAGGGAGAAATGTAAGCATAATTAAGCATAAGGGTATGGGAACATGATCATGAAAATAGAAGATCATACCACACATATAAAATATCATATACAAGAATCATGGAATTAATATTGGAATTTTAGAATACATTAATCATATGGAAATAAGGAACACAATCCTTGAATGAATAACATAAGAAAAACATGGGATTTTGGCAGATACATAAGCATATAATAATTTCCAATGTAGTCCATGAATAACTTCCAATATTATCTTAGTAGTATGGATTCACTCCCCAAACCATCTTGATAGTTATGGTTCATTCCCATGGATATCTTAGTAGTATTAGTTCACTCTTCATACCATCTTGGTAGTCAGGGTTCACTTCCAAGGCCATTGTAGTAGTAAGGGTTCATTCTCAAAACCATCTTCATATATATCATGAGTTGTATATCATTACCCAATGAATCAGAGGGAAATATAGGTCCTACCCATCTCATAATGAAATTAAATATAAAAGAGAAAAAAAAATAATAACCAATCATATCTCCACATTTGAAATAAAATGGGTATAATAAACATTTAAACATATCAGAACCTGTGTAAAAAGATATAGGTTTCATAAATATTTCATCGAAACCATAACCTGTTAGTGGGAAATAGGTTTCATAAACAAATAAGCCCTGAAAAAGAAACATGTTTCATAAATACCACGACACTAAGAGTAACACATTCATAAAAATATTATGAATATAAAATTTATATCATTTCCTAAAATAAAAATAGTAATATTATTTGATGTCAATATCGATGGGAAATAAATTTGAAATATATTATAAAACATTTTTTGATTAAAATATACATTGTTTAATAAAAAATATTTTTAATACATCAAACCATTTAGAAAAAATTTCTTTATAAAATACCTTTAAACCGGTGAATATGTCTTGAAATCATTCGAAAAAATTTTTATATGAATACTTATAAAATAAGAATCTAATCATTTATAAAAACGTTTTTTAATGAACTTTGAAAACATATTATGAAATCTTGAAAATGTTTTCAATCCAATTCCATTGAAAATAATTTCAAAAACAATAAAATATTGATTGAATTCTTTTTTAAACCAATTTCAATGAAAATACTTTCAAAACATATAAATAGATCTTGAAAACGTTTTTAAAATTATATTACCTTGAAAATACATTTAAAACCTATAGACACATCATGAAAATGGTTTAAATACTTTTTAAAACATGAAAAAAAATTGAAATGATTTTTCATTGAAAACCAATTTGGAAATATTGAATATCCATAATATTAAGAGAAAATATTGTTTTTAAAATAATAAATTTTTAATCATGTAAATAATGTTTCCAGGTAATGAAAGCAGGTAAATCCGTATATGTCGTACGAGGTGAAAGGAACATTTCTTTTGAACAGTAAAAATGATAGAAAAAAATTCATATTATAAAAGAGAAAATAATATTCCATTGTAAAAATTGGTTAAATATAAATAGGATAAACATTTAATTTAATGATCTCGGGATATTATCATCATATTCTTGGAAACCGTTTTTAGAAAACATGGTTTTGAAAGAACAAAAAATTTCGACCAAAGGGAGGGTAATTTTCGGATTTCATAAAAAAACATTATTGTCTATATAATGATATAAATAGAATAAAAATGGTTCAAATACATTATTATAATATTAATATCTAGAGTATAATAAAATTCATTAATTTAATGGATATGTGGATCATATTATTCCATCAAAGAAAGCATAAACATGAACAATCACAAAAATGGGATGAGATTATTTTAACATGAGATCACAATCTCCATGTAAGAAAAGTAAATATAATGAATTTTAAAATATCATGAAATGTATGAGATTCATGATATAACTTTATAATGGAATTATATACACCTATAATGATAATTATGGTGCATATAAAACATGAGTCTAAAAAAAGAAAATTTAGAAAAAAACTATTTTACCGATTTGGTATCTTTTAAAACATAAACCCCATGATAGAAATATCATAAATGTACATGTGAATACCAATAATGTTAATTATGAGAGACATATTAAAAAATTACGTGTAGTATATAGACAACATAAAAGAAGTAAGTGGTTTTTAAAGATTGTGTATCACGAAAATAATAGTGGGTTTAGTTCCATTACCTTATGTGTTTACCGCCATCATACTCACTAAAAACACATGTATAATAAATATAAATTTATTAGAAATATTTTATAGAACCATATAATTATATCTAATACCATATATGAAACCATCATGACCTTATATTAACCTGCATGTCAACTATTCTTTGTTAATGGTTTACTTCTGGTAATATTCACTCTGTTCTTTGTATGTGTCTTAATATTTTAAATTATTGGCCTCATACTTATATCATGATTATATAATGTAACACATGATAAAAATATCTTGTATATATAGTATATGTGTATTATAATAATTTATATAATGTATAATTATGAAATAGAATATAATGTTCATGGAGACGACATTCCATATGTACACATTAATGTTAATTCTATTTAATTAGTGTGTTGAGAGAAAAACCATTAAATAAATATATTTAATGAATCTATTTATGTCGGGTTTTGTTTTTTAAAAATTAATTATAAATATTTTAAGAATAGGCGGTGTGATAGAGTGAGATTCCAAGGCCCTGTGTGACCACAATTAAATAGTGAAAAATTTAATGTTTTTAAAAAAGCGTGTAAAAGGTTTCTTATTTAAATGGTAATTAAATATAAATGGGTTAGTAGATTTGAAATATGAGGGAACCATTGCGTTCAATGAAATGAATTTACCTTAGGATGGGCCTAACTCTGATAGGCATGAGTCAAGGGTGGAATAATGATTTTGTACGTAGACATCATTGAAATATTGTAATAGAAATATTTTTATATAGCATTATATGTTGACATTGAGGTCATTTCCCCTTTTAAAAAATCCAATATAGAGGAATTTTGGGATATCATCATAACCCTAGAATTCCCCTTTGTTAGGGACAATGAATCTCCCCCCTGATGATGAACACCAGAAGATCAAGGATTGAGGAAGACACAGGACCTTGTACTTCATCAATGACTAATCCAACCTCCAGGTAGTGTGTCAATATTCTTGTGATCTCTTTTCCCTATATTTGAATCGAACTAAGAATTTGGACAATCCCAAGAATAGGTTAATCCCCAATTCCATTGTTGTTGTGGGTTGGTTAATTTATTATTGTATTAGAATGGGGATTAAATATTAGTGATTTATCTATTATAATTTATTTTTCATCAAACTAACATGAACAGATCAAGGCCATGATCTGTTCTATGGGTGTTCATGTTATTTATGTCAGAAACAAATCTATTCATTTCTAAAAAAGGAGCATGGATTGTGTTTTTTTTCAATCCTACCATAGATGATCGGGTGGAATGTGAATACATGAAGATTGTGAAGGTGAGCTCTATGATTAGGAGAATTTCTTTGCGAGTGGTGCTATGTGTTTGTGCTTTGTGGTGGGAGATCGATTTTGATAGAGAGATATGTGGTCGAGATAAACATTGTGAATAGAGAGACGTGACGCGATAAGGTTTTTGGATGATCCATATTTTACTCCTGAAGAAGCGGAGCTATGCAATGGACTATGCCTATAAATAAATGTTTTCCCCTCTATATTTAAACGGATTTGATGACAGAAAATATGGGATCTCTTCAAATTCACGATGACATGGGTTCTCCGTGAAGAAAATTTTTCTATGTGACTGTGATAATCATGAAGATAAATTTAATGTGTGTAATGATGCAAATGAAACAAGTCCAGATGGATTATTGAAGATTGGTTGTTTCATGTTGGCTCAGTGTGCTTTGGGAAGTCTATTACTCTGTGAGTCAATGAGATCTATGAATGGTTGTGCCGTGTGAGGTAGATAGCTCGGTGACGGGTTGAGATTTGGTATGGGGTTTTGTGAATCGTTGTTTTGAGTATCAGTGTTGACTGGTTAGGGATTTCGGTGAGCATCTACCCTGGTCATTGATGCACGAAGTGTTTCGAGCTGGATAGAGACAAACACTTCAATTACATTCTATTGAAGAGAACATAAAGTCAATTAACTAAGTTACACATCTCTCAAAGTAGTGAGATAGGGGGAGTTTACAGAAGTGTTTTGAGGGAAGTAGTGAGCTATCCCTGAACTTTTGTAAGGGTAGTTTTCCTAGCACAGAGTGACTATGACAATACTCTTGTACTCCAAAACTGGTGAAGATTAGTGTATTTAGGTATGACCGACACACTATCTTGGTATAATCTTTGGACATATCCCCTTGTTGTGAACCAAGTAAAAGTGTTGTGTTATCTCCTTCATTTCATTTTACTGACAGATTTAACATGTTCCTACAAACATGGGCACAAGATCTGCAACTTAAAAAAGAAAATTTTGACACCCCATATCACCCCTCCCATCTCATGGTGTTCTGGGGTCCTTCAAGTGGTATTATAGGGAGTTTTCTCATGTTTGATATGTCTAATACCATCATGGAGAATTCAGATAATGTCTGTGGAATCCCCCACTTCGACAGAAGTAATTTTTAGAATTCAATGAATAGAAAGATATCTCATATAAGATACCTTAGAATGGATGTACTAATTTCAACAGTGCAAGGAATACCATTTACTAATCCAAAATGGCTAGTTATGACTGGTGTAGACCAAAAAATCTTGATGCAAATTATAAAGAATATAATTCTCACACCACACCAATTTCTAATCAATCTATCTAAATTTTATGACTTCCACATTAACTAAGTCCATGTGGTATAACATTTAGAAAATTTTTAAAGGAGATAGAAAAGTGAATGAGGAGAAACTAAAAGTCACACCCATTAGTATTCACGATTAGAATATGCATCCTAAGGAGAATGATGACTTATTATTAAATTGAATTATATATGTTGTTGGAGAAATTAGAGGCACATTCAAAGAAATAAAAGATGTTGATATTGCAATGAAAATAATTAGTATACTTCTACACATGTACAGTGAAATGTTGTTAGCCCTTGTGGAAAGAGACATTTCCAAAAATTCTCTGGATGATCTTCTGAGCAGATTGGTGAAATATGAGATGAGAGCCAAACCATGGGATGCTTCAACTCAAGTTAGCATGTAAATGGTGTTCAAATCCATAGACAAACGTAATCATTCAGAAGATAGTAGTGGTGAAGATGATGGGGAAAAATAAATTCTTTCTCTCATTTCCATGATGTTTTATAAGGGTAAAGGAAAATTTAAAAGGGATGTCACCTATGGATTTCATTCATTATAGAAAATTTGGGAACCTTTTCCCACAGTGCTTATGAAAAATCCATGATGAAGAAAGTGAATATGAAAACATTGAGAAGACTCGAAAAAAGTTCTTCAAAAAGGGACTCATAAAATCTAGAATGAATGTATAGAAGAATAGTTCTTTCTGAGAAGAAGAATATGATGATAATGAATTATGTGAAGAAGAAGAACCAAAATTTAAAACTTGAAACCATGCTTCCACGATGGCTACAATCTATAAGTCAGACCAACAATAGATAAATATGGAGATAACCAGTTGACAACTACTGCTGATACTATGTTACAACATAATGAAGATCTTGGTAAGCTTGAGAATAAGTGTAATATATGAAATTAGTGGAAAGAAATGATGGAAGAATCATCATACTATGTCAATAATCATGAAGCTGAAATTGAACGAATGGAAGAACTGTTGAAAGTACCATCATCAGTCCATCAAAGGACTGATGATGTAGTGGAACTAAAACTCAAAATCGATGAACATGAAGAGTTCATCAATGAACATACCTAGAGACTAGAGGATATGTCCCACACATCTGGGGTACGATAAGAAGATGTTGTTACTCATAGGAGTATGATTAATAGTGACTCATGTTCAAATAGAGAAATAAGAAAATAAAATTTGGCAGGTTCTTAGATGATGAACTACTGGAGAGTAAAAAATGTGGGTCTGATGGAGTTGAAAATATTTTTAGTGATAAAAGACCCATACACATGGGAAACAGTGAAATATTTTGTGATTATAAAACATCAACTACGAAAAATAAAATGGAAAAGAATAAATCCAAGATGAATGTTAATCATGTTGAAAAATCACTAGAAGCACAAAAAAGAGATCCTTAGGTCAAACTGAAAGTAATACATAAGACTATCCATAGGATTATAAGAATGACTGACAGTCAAATGTTTTTCCCAAGGAAGAAGTCATGAGGGAAAGTATAAGTCAGAAGGTAATTCCTCTTATAAAGTGTCAGTTCTGTGGTTATCTGCAACATACTATGTCACATTAAAAATTGGAAAAGATCTATCTAAATGGTGGAGATCTAGGAGTTCAACAAATGGTGAAAAATTCATATCATACTAATTACAGAATAAATAATATCTATGGATATTTTTTTTATAACACTGGACATAAGGATATTTATTTCTAGTAGAGGGTGGATATAGACACCTCATACCGAAGTTTGAGACAAGTCAATGCTTCTCAACAAGATAGTGGTTCCATTTCAAGTAGGTTTTCTCCTGTAGAAATTTTTTTTGACTATGAAGAACACATATACATGGAAGAGAGAATTTAAAGGCCATCAGTTTCCTACAATCAATCCAATGAAACATGGATAGAAAAGAATAAAATTGAGAAATATAACTTTGAAAATGTATCCCATAAAGCTAAAAAATGAACAACACCAAAATGTTGGATAGTGGTTGTTTATATCAGAATATAGGAAACAGAATCTTATTAATGAATGTCAAGAAGATGATTTATGGAAAAATATGGTTTAGTAATGATGGAGCTATAAAAAGCAACGATAGTGGAAGTAATGAACTAGCTAATGGGCTGAAATAGAAAACTGAAGTCCTTTATGTGGCTGGACTATATCATAATTTCGTTAGCATGAGTGAACTCTAGGAATCAGGACATATAGTTATTTTTAATAAAAAGGGTTTCTCTATCAAGGTAATGACATGAAATTCACAATTGAAAGGATACCAAACTGATAAAAACATGTATTAGGTTAAAAGTAAAGAAAACACTTTCTACATGACTATTGAAGAAGAAAATAACCTGGGGCATCCGATATTGTGGAACATCAATCAACAAGACATTGAGAAGATATTAAAACTGAAGATTTTTATAGATATTCCCTACCAAAAGCATAAACGGGGAAAATATTTTGAGGCTTGCATTTTGGTTAAGTTGGACTAAAGTTCATATCTTCCAAATAAGAAAAGGGCATCTTATCTTCTTGAGCTCATTCATACAGATGTATGTGGCCTGATAAATGTTTTCGAACCTCATGAAGAACGATACTTCATCATTTTCATAGATTATTACAGTATAATTTCATGTGAAATGGTTATAATAGGAAGTGGAAGGTGCTTTCGGCCTAAAAACATATCATCCAATCACTAATAATGATACTGGACAAATAATCAAAGTGTTGTGATATGAAAATTGATGGGAATACATTTTGATTGAATTTAAAAATTACATCGGTAAGCATGGGATACAACATGAGGTGGTAGCTGTGAAAATGCAAAAACAAATGGAGCTATTGAGCATAGAAATCAACTGTTGAACACCATGGAAATAACTAAGCTGATTGAGAGTAGTATTCCTTGACATTGCACGAATGTGACTATTAAATATACAGTGTATATTCCAAATTGAATAGGGCTTTATATGTGTGATAAAAAGACACCATATGAATTTTGGAATGGATAGAATCCCCCATTGAAAAAAATTCATTTTTTGGAAGTAAATGTTTCATTGGAAACAAAGAAGGAAATCTGTGGATGTGTGGTGACAATGATGAGGAAGGAATTTTCCGCAGATACTTAATGAACAGAAAATCCTAGAAATTTTTCAACATGTTCTTGGGAAGGATTATGGAAAGAATAATTTTCTTGATAATTAAATATAAAACCAAAAATGCTTCGAGGAATTCATATAATTATGTGATAGAAGATGAGGAAGAAGGTAAACATGGATAAAATTCAAATATATAAACAGAGGAAGATGTTAAAAACAATTAGTAGTCACATCATGATGTTGACATAGAAAAGGTATCTACAGAGGAAACATTGGATGGAGAGAATTCAGTTAAATCTCAAATGGGGAATATAAGAGAATAAATTTGTCAATCCAACATTATTGGGGATTAGACTACACCCACACAAACATTTAAAATGAGGAATAATGCACAATATGAATTTCTATCAGTTGTAAACCATTTTCATTTTAAGATGCTTCAAAGGATGAATTACGGGTAAAAGCCATGAATGAAGTGTTCGATTAGATTGATATGAATTAGACATGGGACCTAGTCGATAGATCCATAGGTAACCATGTTATTTGTAAAAAGTGGATCTTCAAGATCAAATTTGACGAGTATTAGAAACAAGGTGTGCTTGGTTTGTAAAGGATAACCTCAAATCGAAGGTGTTGATGTTGAAGATACATTTCCTCCATTAGTAGGGTTGGAGTAAATCAGTTTATTTTATTCCATGGAATTCCAAAGAGGTTATAAATTTTATCAAATGGATTTTAAGAAAACAATCTTAAATAACTTTTTAGAAAAGGTATCTAAATAGAACAACCCATGGTGTTCTTGCTTGGAAATTATGAACTGAAGGTATGAACATTAAATAAATCTCTTTATGTCTTGAAATAGGCACCACTGGCATGGTAAACATGGCTGGACTCTTATATTAGAATTATTGAGTTTAAAATAGGAGGAATGGATCATAATCTGTATCTGAATAATTCTTAAAAGGATCAGTTAATGGTATTGGTATACATGGATGGTATTACTTTTGGGGGAAGCAGGCAGGGATCTGTGGATGAATTTTCCTATCTCATGAAATTATTATTTGAAATGACCATGATTGGAGAACTCACTTACATTTTAGGGTTGTGGGTGATTTAGAAGAAGGACTAAACTATCATTTCTATGGAAAAGTATACAAGATTCCTGCTGAATATATTCAATATGAATGATTCCAAACGAATGGTGACTCTGATTGTGGTCAGAAAAAAAACATAGAAAGAATGAGGATGGGACATATGTGAATCCCACAATGTATGAGAGAATCATAGGAAGCTTATTTTACCTGACTGCAACCTGACCACTGTACCAACCAAATGTTTTATCAGTGGAATTCTATTTTTATAATTATTCCTTATAGTATAACACATTAGTAAACACAATGAAATTTCATTATTAAAATACTATGTGATCATTGAATATAATTTCCCCACATCAATGTTTTGGATTTCAAAAATCTCACAAATGTGGTTGCAATTAGGGTGATTTTTGGAGTCTAATAGAACAAACAAAACATTTTGTGAATAGTAACCTACCTATATGAATAGTAAAATATCCTTATGAATACTAATATGACCCTTATAAATAGTAAATAATCTAAAAAAATATTAACCTCACCCATGAACAGTTAAATAATATTTACGCATATTATAATTGACAATTTGGAAATAATTAAAGTATTTGTATTTTTGTAACTCATAAATAACTAATTATAATTAATTAATTAATTTAATAGAAAAATTATTCCCCTAAAATGTGTTCATATATTAAAAATTCTATAACTTTTATTTTTATGATGATTTTATAATATCTAATGTAATTTTTGAAAGCTTTATGAAATCAGTTTTAATTTTTAAATATTTATGTTTCAAGTAAAATATGATTTTAATTAAATTTTTAATTAAACATATTTAGAAAATTATTTTTGAAATATGGAGTTCATTTTTGGATTCTAAACATTGAAAAACAATTATGGTGATTTTTTTGTAATTTTCTGAAATACTTCAATGTTCTGGTGAATAGTAAAAATACATTTTTTACATAACCGATATATCTTAAATTGCATCATTTAGGATGCAATGATGACAAAAAAATTCTAGAACATTATATTTGAAAATGTTATATTTTATTTCATAAATGGTTCCTTAATGTACAACAAACACAATTTCCAAACATAAAAAAAGAATTCAAAAACCTAAAGCCAAAAGGTGATTCCTTATAATATCATTTTCTATTCCTTTTCACATTCCTTTTAATAATTTAATGAATATGAATTATAAGATTATTTAAAGTATAAAAAGAATTATATTATATTAATATATGTTTTAACTTGTAAAAAACAAATATTAAATGTCCAACATTTGATATACTATTTTATTTAATATTTTTGTCTAAAAACACCACTCCTCATGTATAAATAACCCCTCTCCCTACCCTTGACAATCGACACCTCTAATGCTTCGTACCTTTTCTAAAATATGACCAAATATCATCCATAGACCCTTCCCCACATCCAAAGAGCCTCTGGTCTCATCAAGAGACCAATTCAAGGTGCCATAAGGAGGTTTCAAGAGGCAATTCATCTCTCTCTCTCTATCTCTATCTCTTTCTCTCTTCCTTAAATTTCCATTGAATTTAATGTTCTTTTCTGAATCTTTATGCACCTATCCTCATCCACATAGTCTGATAACTCCATTACCATAAATATAATTTAATATTATGATACTAATGGTATTATATATCATCCACCCCCTTCTATTCTTATTTTTATTTTAGAATGGAAAACATCATTCGTGAGTTGTTAATTTATCACCTTTGAGAATGACATGATTTTATTTTCTATTACGGCCTTCAGAACGGATCATGAACGTATTTTTACAGTTGATCCAGATTATTTTTTAGGTATTATATCATATTTAATTTTCTAGATATAAGTTATGTACATATTATTAAACGATTAAACAAAACAAGTTCATTGTGGTCGAAAAACCTCAAGAATTAACCCCAATGATCATCATTAAACTTTCTTCGAATAATTATTCCACATGGTATATAAAAAAATTATTAATAATATAATTTCATGTTCTATAACATTATCAATAACATATATTTATAATTATTATTTTTTATCCATGTTTTAAATGAACTTCCATTCATGAATACAAGTGAACCATTAAAGAAAACTATAAAAAACGCACATTCCCAAACAATTAATTTGAACGATACAACTCATATAAAATCCCATAAGTGAACTTAATAAGACCTTAGTAAATATTATTATTGAGTAAAATTTTAAAATATAGTTAATTAAATAATAAAATTGGTTATACATGACATTAATGTGAATAGGCGTTCATATACAAGGTAAATGGAAATTATTGAACCCAACATTCTTTCTTCTGGTTCTCCCTTTTTCATTCCTTGTTCCGTAAGGTTTCTCGTTAAAAATATTTTTTCTCATCGTCATCTTACCTTTTCTGGGATATAAATGTTCTCTAATAGATCTTATGAAAAACCTAATGTTTTCCAAACAAACTCTTCTATAAAATTTTCACACTCTTTTTACTTTTTGAATATTGTTTAACTCTTCACTCATGGTTGATGGTTCTATGTCATCAACGATGTTCCTTCTTTATTTTGGGGACCAAATGTTTATGAATCCATAATTTATAATTTTAATCCCATTAATTTCCATGGTTTATTTTATGTATATGTTTTAAATATGTTCTATGTGACATGCATGATAATGTAAGTGTAGTTATGTGACAGGTGCTCCTAGAATTATATATCCCAATATTAAGGTTATGATGTGACGGTTGTGTTGGGAAATATACAGTGATCCAATGAATTGGGTTAATTGATGAATCTCACCATTTAAAGTGAAATGATTTGTTAAAATGTTGCTAGATTTGTTTAAAAGTATGTGTTGTAGTTGATCATTATACATGATGTAGAATTTTCATGCATTGCCACAATTCATGTATTTTATTAGAGATTCCTCTCACGATAATGATCATTTTCCTATGTTGTGATTGTGATCATCCATTTCTATATTGTTCTTATATATCATTTGACTGGTATTTTAGCTCACCAATTTTGATGTATATCATCTAGTTACTACATGTACTAAGGAGTGATCAAGAGACAATAAGACGCATGAGATGATGGAATTAAATAAATAATTATTCTTGATGTTGTAAATGTTAAGTTTGGTCCTAGTTTTCGTAAGACACTAAACCTCTAAATATTCATAGTGGAATACAATTAATTTTTTAATCATTATATTGATGTAATATTAATATATGGAAATCCATGGTCGTTACAGCTAGATATTATCTTTTCAACATGCATAGTGGTCCTCTTTCTTAGTAATCAAAAGGATGAACATATGAAGGCTATGAGAATAATCATGATGTACGTTGAAGTTACTCATAATTATGGGATTACTTTGTTGTAAGAAGAGATATTGAACAATATTCATTTTATGATGATGACTGGACTCGAGATGTA
Source organism: Viscum album (assembly GCA_963277665.1). Lineage (NCBI taxonomy): Eukaryota > Viridiplantae > Streptophyta > Magnoliopsida > Santalales > Viscaceae > Viscum > Viscum album. The sequence continues at coordinate 940,604,293 of OY728153.1, forward strand.
GTGGACAGAAAGACCACCAGTGGTAGAGTATTCAATATTGGGAATAAAATGAGTGCGCTAGTTGAGCAAGAAACAGGAATATACATTACTTAGTACAAATGATGATGAATATATATCTGCCATCAAGGAATTAATATTATTAATTTTTATGAAGCAGAAAATGACTGACATAGGTAATGAGGTGAAACAACCAATGGTTATTTACTATGATAACAAGAGTTCAATTGATCTTATGAAGAATCTATTTCAACATTCTCGTACGAACATAATGAAATCAGATATCACTTCATCAAGGAAGAAGTTGAAAAAATAATGATCAAAATAAACTATTTTCGGACCGATGAGGAAGTGGTTGACGTTATGACCGAGTAACTATCATCGCTTGTGTTTGAGAAACATTAGTTGAACCTTGATGTTCAGCCACCTCCTTGTGCTTGAGGATGATACATGTCCCCCATGTCTCCCCATTTTTTAACTATGTTAATATATTTTTGGAAGATATTCATATTTATGGGGGAAATACAATATAGGCGGAGTATCTTATATTATCTACATTGTTCAACTACTTGTCTTTTGCCTTATTGACAATGGGGGATAAAAGGAAAAATTCAATATGGATATTTAGTGGGCTAAAAATGGAAGATCTAAAAATGGGGAAGGTGATGGGAGAAAATAAATAAGGTGTTTGGATAGTATGGGATTTTCATTGAACATAATAGATCACTATTCATGTCTTACCTCTTGTGTTCTACATCGATCATTTCTCACATAGACTTAGATTGTTGGTTGAGTTTATTCTTACGTAATAGTTGTTGATAATTCCTCGTGCTCTAATGAATTTATCTGAAGATTGATAGAAAACCCAAAGGGGGGTATTGTTGGAACCAAGGTTGTTCTTTGATTAAAGAAGAGAATGGTTTGTGTTTTTTGGCAATACTATCATGGATGACCAGGGAATTTCAAGGAATATGATCTTATAGTTTAATCCGTAAGCAGTTCTGAAGGTGACATCATTTCTCAGTGTTTTCCAATTTTTTGGGGTTCAAATTTTGGGGAATGGAAGGTATTGAGAAAAGTTATTTTTCATGAATGTCTCATGAAAATATGTTAATGGAATGAGTTTCACAGATATGAGCTTCATGAAGTGTGTTTCACGAATACTTGAATATTGTGACAGTGTGCTCTGTATTTATGAGACATATATTGAGAGTGGTGCTTTTCGTTGGAAAATTGTTAAGATGCGAATCTTACAACCTGAGATTTTATAAGATATATGCTTTTCAATTTCCTTCATATCTTCTGTTGTATGATACAACATTATTATCTTGCGCTATATGCAACACCGTATTAGCTTGCTGTATAAGCAACACTAATCTTGGATCGTGTTACACACAATTTCAAGTTTGTTTGATAGTAGTTATTCTACGCAACATTGAGTGTATATATATATATTCAATTTATAAATTAAATACTGTTGGATTTTTTTATACTCAACAAAAAAGGAGTCTTTCACTACATGCAACCATGCCTTGGCTTCGATTACACGCAATCACAACCTTCCTCGATAGCGTGTGTTGTTAGCAATACCAGGTTTCACTAAACAAAAATACATGGTTATAATATTATTTTAAACTAGAATTTATGAATATTAGTAAATAAATTTTGAATTTTATGATATTATAATTCATATTACACATTTTATAGGACATGGTATGAGAACAAAATAAATTTTTCTGTTAAAATAAGTATTTTTCAAAAAAATTAGTTTTTCCGCCTTTTGATTGCGCACCCATTTTAAATATAATTTTTGACATGTTTATAAGTTAAATTTTACAAAATAAATTTCTTCTTTTGAATCAGGATATAAAATTTTACATTGGATAATGTTTTGATATTTTTCTGATAACTTTCATATTTTATTAAATAGTATAAACACGCAATATTTTAATTAACAACATCTTTTTTCATTGTAATAATTTATATGGTTAAATTATAATATTGAATTGTTTTAAAGTATAAATAGAATATATTTTTACCATTTAATATAATGTATGTCATTAGCATTGATTTTACATTGAATTCATAGGTAAAATCATTTCAATCTTTTGTAATGTTTTAACTTTTAAAACTCGTTTTCTTAACAACGGGATTAATTTAGAATTAATTTCTGCAACTTTTTTGTATCATATTTAGAAAAATAGTTTTAATATTTGGAATAAGTGGGTCCAAATTATGTTAATAGGCTACTTTTTATTTTTGGGAATTATGAATAGTAACTATGGTAAATTTTATTTTCCATAGTAAAAGTTAAATCGTGTAATTAAGGATAAATATAATATTATAAAATTACCCTAACACAAGTATTAATATAATTTGATGTTTATATTTCGTCCTAAGTCATATTTAGGTCTAAATGGAATCCATTGTAACCCACTTGGAGGTGATTAAGACCTTTAGATTATTTTATTTAAAGGAATGTGAAATATGTCTCACTCAACTTTAATAATTAAAGTATTTTTAATATATGTTTATACAGAATATAAATACGGCTATAAATACTCATTTGAAATATAATGTGTTTTCTTTATCATGGTAATTTATTTATAATTTTTAAGTGATATTTAATTACCTTAATAGCTTATACATTAATGATGCAGAAATTATATTTTAGTGAAAAATAAGTAATATAGTTTTTATTGAAATAATAATACCCATTAAAAGACTCACAAACCTGCCCAAAACTTATTGTTAGTGTATATATACACCATAATCATCCAATGACCTAATATATGACCGTTTTAAGTCTTATAAAAGTGATTATGACACTTATATTATTTTATTTTAAATGAGGACAAAGTTGTCACCTTCATAATTTAATAAATATAACATTTTAAAAGTTGAGTGTTTTTGAATATAAATCCTACTAAAAGTATTCTTATGAAGTCTATAAGATTTATCTTCATCCTAATATTTTATTTTTAATTTTTTGCAACATATAAGTATATTTAATAATTATACAAAAATTATGTAGAAATTATTTTATTAAGAGAAATATCAAATAAATGGTTTTACAAATATTAAATTAAATTTTATATGAACTATTTAATGTGATCCACTAATTTGTTATATTAATATGACATGTTATGAACCAATTTAATATTTTATTTTTTAATATATCCTCTGTTTGGATTTTATTTAAATTCAAATAAATGAAGAGTTTCAAATTTGACACTATTGTTATTTTATAAAAATAACATATTATTAAATTGTTTAAAAGTCACAAAAATATTTAAAAATTACAAATATAAATTTATATAGTCTAAAATGTCATAAAGTACCCAATTATGGAAAATTAACATCACATAAGTGATTATTTATAACCATTTAAAATTTTAAATTTTATTACCACAAATAAAACTAAATAGATTAAATAAGGATAAATAAAAATGGTAAGGTTTAAAATAAGATCCAAACATGTCTAAATTTTATTGTTGGATGCAATTACAACCCTATATCATCTAATCTTCGAATTGAGCCATATTTGGTGGTTTTTATGTGGGGATTGAATTTATATTAAACTAATATTTTTGAGGATTCCAAAGGTTTCCCTCTCCTCCCTTAAAAAAGGGTACCTCCTCCCTCTCCTCCTCACACCATTTTTAGCCTTGAAGCTCTGCCAATCCCTGCCCATTTTCCTTATAAACTTCCCTAGAAATATTCTAGAGGTACTGGTATTACTCAATGACCAATTTTAGTGCCCTAAGAGGAGGTTTCAAAGAGGGGTGTCGAAGAAGAGGTAATATCTGTTACCGATTCTATCAAATTTATTTCTTCTTATACTTCCTCTTATTTAGTTGTCTCATTATGAAGTAGTAACATAATTATCAATAATATAATAATATTTTATTATAAATATGAATCAACCCTATTCCACCTTCTATCCATCATATGGAAAATGAAATCACCGAGCGTGCGGACGTACGGAATACCGTCTCCATGCCGTGGTGTAATCTGTTTTTCCACCACCACCTTACTTGGATGGGTATAATGGTTTGAATAATAACAATATGTGATTATTTTAAAGTTATATTGATTCTGAAATATTATACATACACTTAAATACAATTCCATGATCATGGGAACGATATCATCGCTCGTGCGTATGTACGGACTACCGTCTCCACGAACGCGGTGAGATTCATTATTTATGTTAACTATTCATGAATAATTATAAAGTATATATAATTAAAAATAATGAAATATATGACATAATAATTCTACAGGATTTATGTATATATATATGTATGTCATCTATTTAATTCTATTCAATTCAATAAGGAAACGAAAGCAGTGTTCATGAGTACGTACGACCTACCGTCTTCATGAATGGTGTATTTCATTCAATTTATCAATCTATCATATATATGTATATGATTAATATTTATTATATATAAATCATGTTTTATATTCTGAAATTAAGGAAATCAGGATATAAGTAATAATATCAAGAACAACAAGTCACAACACGTACGATAAATGAAACGATTTTACCCAAAATGCTGCTTTAACATGGACTTACAAAAGAACAAGTAATATAAAGTCATAAGTGACCATATATGATATCATAACAATTAATATGATTATTTAATAAGTCAATTACATTATATAAATCATTATACAGGAGGTTTGGACACGTACAAAGAATGTAGGATCTAAGGTAAGGGATAATATTGTAAATCTCATTTTTATCTGAGATTGCTTATATGTAAGAAATTACTGGGGTTATATTTTTAATCCATGTCTATAAAAATGTTTTTCATAAAGTGTTTAATATTATTACATGTATTTTTAATGTCATGTTTAACCCTATTTGACTTGTACATTGTGTTATGAATGGAATCTTTCTTTTGTTACCAAATGAGGAACTTTTTGACTTTTCCTGAAAAAGTACGAGAAGAATGTTCTTTTAACTTATACGACATGACCTGATTTTTATGGTTTCATAACGCTTCATTTTCATGAAGCTTCTTCTACAATATTGCATTATTATATTCAACAAAAAACATTTCTTTTAAATTTCCTTGGAATTTTGTGAAAAGAAAATGATTTTAAAGAAGAAAGGTTGTTTTCCTCAAGAATTCATTTCAAGTGTTGTATAAAAACTAGTTTCCATCTAAAATGACATTATTTAATATGTTTATGTTTTAAGTATAATGTCTCCACTATTTACATGGTTTGATACTTCTTATGGTGAAATGATATCCATCTTTTATATGGATTATGTTATGATGGCATGATTTTTAAGAATCCCATTCTATTACATGGGTTATGATATGATGTGTGATTTATGATTTTGTGGAACACAAAAGAATGATTTCATTATGAGATGCGTGGGACCTATATCTCCCTCCAATGAATTGGGTAAATATTTATACCTCATGAGGTAGACATGGAAGGAATGGTATGTCAATCTAGTTCAGTGTTACAGTATTGGAATGTGGAGTGAACTCGATTCAGAAAGGGACTTTGTCCACTAAGATGATCTTTGCAGCAATGCCTTGGCTACTATGGAAATCATAACATGTGGTTAATGGTTTTCAACAATTAGATGTTTTATTCCCATAATATTTTATCATTATTGATGTTCCTTTATGATATATTCCATACGTACTTCCAAGATTTATGTCTTTTCACAATATTTTGATGTTTAGATTTCATGTTCAAGTTTTTGCATTCAAATGTTTATGGATTGTTTTATGTTCTCTATGTTTACCCTTAATGAGAATTTGATCTCACCCTTTTTATTTTTTCTTTTCCCCGGGATATAAAGAATGGTTTTAGGTAAGAAAACCAAAAAGGGGATGATCTTTATGGGAGATGTTGAAGATCTTTCACCATGAATAGAAGATTACATTCCGAGTTTCCAAAGACACTAAACTAATACGGTCTTTGGGAGTCTATTTTTGTCATGTATTAATTATTCCACAAAAGTAATGTAATGTCCATGTACGTCATGCTTTGGGTCTATATAGTTGGTATCAGAGTGAGGGTTTTTTTAACCTTTGGAAACGAGGATGCGAAAACTTTAGTGCGATCCCTAGAGATATTTCTAAGGTATGTCTAGGGATGTCCTTAAGGATAAGTATACATATAGGTTATAGTCCTAGAATTACGGTAATGATCATAGAATTTTACCTAGGATGTTATGTATTGCCATTACTCCCCCTTTATTATGTTGTTTTCCCTATCATGATTTTTTCCATTCACACTATTCTTTTTGGGTTTTAGAAAATGGATAGAAAAATAAAGATTCCCGATAATGGAGGATATGATAGAAAATGGAATGATATTCTTCATGAGAAACCAAATGAAACGGTATTTGGAAGTCTAAACATCGTTATTATTCCTAATCAGCAATCTCATAATATGATCAATAATCTCAACTTTGGTAAGTTTCCCGACTCAGATAATAAGAGAAAGATGGAGTTTCATGATGATCATAGGGGAAAGAAAGTTCAATTTCCCTCATGTAAATCATGTGGGAAAAGGCATCAGGGAGATTGTTTAAAAGGAACTAAAAGATTCTTTGGGTGTGGAAAAGAAGGACACAAATCCAGTAAGTGCAAAGGAAAAGGTTCAGTTAACACCATGGATAAGGATAATGGTATTGCTACGATGTCAACAATGATTAGATGTTTTAAATGTGGAATGTATGGGCATTATGAAAATCAATGCCCTAAGGGAAAATCTCATGAAGAGAACCAGCATGGTCATATGGGTAGTATTTATGTGGATGATGATAAAGAGACTAAAAATGAAATATAAGATGAAAGAAGTTAGTGGAATGATTGTATGTAAGTTGAATGATTGTATGTTTATCAAGAATAATTTATGGTACTATATAATAAAGAATAATCTAAGGATTTTTTGATTGTATATTAGTGGAATGATTGTATGATTGTATGTTAGTGGTTTAAGAAGTTAGTGAAATTATTGAATGTTTATCAAGAATAATTTATGGTACTATGGAATAAATAATCATCAAAGGATTGTTACACAATTGTTTTTCCTAAAATATTTGAAAGTATATGTTGAATGGTACTGGTAACCATGAATGTTTATTCAGATATTTTTGGAAAGAACATGATATGCTCATAATGAATGGATAAGGATAAAATAATATGTTTGATAGTATTCATGAGCTCATGATTGATATAAGGACTAAGTGATATCATGGTCTTAGTATATAGAATTTTTGGGATTTTAGGTATGTGGAAAGATTTAACTTTTGACAACATTCATGTTTCTTACTAAGGTTCAATGGGTATTCACTTTTCAAGAGAATACATGATTACGGTATTCACATGTTTGGAATGTGACTAACAAGATATATCGTATGATAAATGATGGTGTTCACATGCTCGGTAGATGACATTTCAAGTAATCATTATCTTTATACTATGATATTGGACAGAAGTATTTTGGATAAACCTAAAGATTGGAATAGATTAAGTTAGATATCAGAGATTATTGTTTAAGGCTAGAACTTTTTTTATTTTATAATAGTATAGTTTTTTTAAAACGACAACTCGTTGAACGGGCAAGAACCCATCACGTCGGACAAGGTTGCGGGAATCTAACCCACAACCAAAGTGTGACATGCCTTTATCACCTACCACTAGCCTATAGAAAGTCCTTGTTTAGTATAAACTAGTTTTATTTTATTATGCAGTATGATAGATGAAGTATAAGTTCATTTTTGGAACCATATAGGATTAATCTCACCATAAGAAGGACTTATGTATATTTGATATCTTTTTCTAACCTTTTGTTTGAAACAGATGGAATAACTCATCATTCTATCACATGATCTGCTAACACTTCACGAATGACAAATTCAACTTCATTTCTTTAAGAAAAGAAGTGGAAATTGTTCACGGCATGAACAACGGTGAGATTGTACCAAAATAAAGTAAGTATTTATTTTGATTCGAAAATTCATCAGCACTTAGGGAAATGATCTTGAAAACAAAAAATGTTGTCCTAGTGCCCTCATATATGATGAATCAGATGGTACCTTAGAACATAAAAAATTTATGGCTTTGTGATTGTTGGATTTTTCATAGCCATGTTCTCTACCACTCTACATCATAACTCGATGGTTAGATTTTTCTTCCATATCTATATTTTCACCAATGTTCATATATATGGAAACCCAGTGATGAGTTACTTTGGGTAATTTTTACGTTACCTACATTAGTTTTTAAAATTATGTTTTAGTATTCATTTTTTCGATGTGGGTTACTATGAATAGTAAATGATTTATAACCCTGATGAATTTCGAGGTCAAAATTAATTTTAAGGGGGGTAGAATGTAACAACCTAAGATTTTATAAGATATATTCTTTTAAATTTCATTCATATATTCTGTTGTACGATACACCAAGATTATCTTGCGCTATATGAAACACCGTATTAGCTTGCAGTATACGAAACACTAATCTTGGATCGTGTTACACACAATTTTAAGTTTGTTTGATAGTTGTTATTCTACGCAACATTGATTATATATATATATATATTCAATTTATAAATGAAATATGGTTGGATTTTGTTATACGCAACAACAAAAGAGTCTTGCATGACACGCAACACTGACTTGGCTTGCATTACACGCAATCGCAACCTTCCTCAATAGTGTGTGTTGTTCGCAAAACCGGGTTTCACTAAACAACGATATATGGTTATAATATTATTATAAACTAGAAGTTATGAATAGTAGTAAATACATTTTGAATTTTATGACATTATAATTCATCTTACACATTTTATAGAACATCGTATGAGAACAAAATAAATTATTTGGGTAAAATAATTATTTTTCAAAAAATGTAGTTTTGCCGCCATTTGATGGCAAACCCATTTTAAATATAAATTTTGACAATTTTATAAGTTAAATTTTACAAAAAAAAACTTCTTATTTTGAATCAGGATATAAAAATTAACATTGGATAATGTTTTGATTTTTTTATGATAACTATCATATTTTAATGAATAGTAAAAACATGCAATATTTTAATTAAAAACAACTTTTTTCATCGTAATAATTTATATTGTTAAATTATAATATTGAATGGTTTTAAAGTATAAATATAATATATTTTTACCATTTAATATAATTTATGTCATTAGCATTGATTTTACATTGAATTAATAGGTAAAATCATTTTAATCTTTTGCAATGATTTAACTTTTAAATATCATTTTCTTAAAAACGAGATTAATTTTAAATTAATTTCTGCAACTTTTGTGTATTTAATTTAGAAAAATGGATTCCTTATTTGGATTCAGTGGGTCCAAATTATGTAAATAGTCTACTTTTTATTTTTGAGAATTATGAATAGTAACTACAGTAAATTTTATTTTCCATAGTAAAAGGTAAATCAGGTAATTAAGGGTAAATATAATATTATAAAATTACCCTAACACTTTTATTAATATAATTGGATGCTTATATTTCGTCCTAAGCCATATTTGGGTCTAAATGGAATCCATTGGAACCCACTTGGAGGGGATTAAGACCTTTAGATTATTTTATTTAAAGGATAGTGAAATATGTCTCACTCAACATTAATAATTAAATTATTTTTAATATAAGTTTATACAGAATATAAATTCAGTTATAAATACTCATTTAAAAGATAATATGTTTTTCTTTAACATTGTAATTTATTTATAATTTTAAGAGATATTTAATTACCATAATAGCTTATACATTAATGATGCAGAAATTATTTATTTAGTGATAAATAAGTAATATAGTTTTTATTGAAATAATAATACACATTAAAAGGATCACAAACCTGACCAAAAATTATTGGTAGTGTATATATACACCATAATCATCCAATGTCTGAATAAATGACCGTTTTGAGTCTTATACAAGTGATTATGAAACTTATATTATTTTATTTTAAATGATGTCAAAGTTTTCACCTTCAGAATTGAATAAATATAACATTTTAAAAGTTGGGTTTTTTAGAATATGAATCCGACTAAATGTATTATTATAAAGTCTATAAGATTTATATTCATCCTAGTATTCTATTTTTAAATTTTATGCAACGAATATGTTTATTTAATAATTATACAAAAATGTTTTAGAAATTATTTTATTAAGAGAAGTATCAAATAAATGGTTTTACAAATAGAAAAATAAATATTATATGAAATATTTAATGTGATAAAATAATTTTCTCGATTAATATGACATTTTAGGAACCTATTATATATTTTATTTTGAATATATTCCTTGTGTGGATTTTATTTAAATTCAAATAAATGAATATTTGTAAAATTGACAATATTGTTATTTTATAAAAATAACATATTATTAAATTGTTTATAAATCACAAAAATATTTAAAAATTATAAATTGAAATTTATATATTCCAAAGTGTCATAATTTATCAAATTATGAAAAATTAACATCACTTAAATGATTATTTATAACCAATTAAAATATATAATTTTATTACCACAAATAAAATTAAATAGATTAAATAAGGATAAATCAAAATGATGAGGATTAAAATAAGATCCAAACATGTCTAAATTTTATTTTTGGATGCGATTACAACCATATATCATCTTATATTATAATTTAGTCATTTTGAATGGTTTTTATGTGGGGCTTGAATTTATATTAAACTAATATTTTTGAGGATTCCAAAGGTGCCCCTCTCCTCCCTTAAAAAAGGGAACCTCCTCCCTCTCCTACTCACACCATTTTTAGCCTTCAATCATGACAAAAACCTTCCCATTTCCATTATAAAATTCCCTAGAAATATTCTACAGGTCCTGGTCTTCTTCAAATAACAATTTTAGTGACCTAAGAGGAAGTTTCAAAGAGGAGTGTCGAAAAAAAGGTAATATCTGTTACTGATTCTTTCAAATTTATTTCTTCTTCTACTTCTTCTTATTTATTTGTTTCAGTATGAAGTAATAACATCAGTATCAATAATATTCATATATGTTATTATAAATATTAAACAACCCTATTCCACTTTCTATCCATCCAACGGAAAACGAAATCACCGCTCGTGCGTACGTACGGAATACCGTCTCCACGTCGTGATGTAATCTGTTTTTCCACCCCCACATTAATTGGATGGGTATAATGGTGTAAAGAATAATTATATGGGATGATTAAAAAGTGATTTTGATTATGAAATTTTATACATACACTTCAGTATAATTCTACGATCAGGGGAATGATATCATCGCTCGTACATACGTACGGACAACCATCTCTACAAATGCGATGAGATTCATTCTTTGTGATAACCATTCATAAATGATTATAAAGTATATATAATGAATAATAGAGAAATATATAAAATAATAATGCTACTGGATTTATGTATATATATATGTATGTCGTCTATTTAATTCCATTCAATTCAATAAGGAAACGAAAACAACATTCAGGCATACGTATGACCTATCTTCTCCATGAATGGTATATTTCATTCCATTTATCAATATATCATATATATGTATATGATGAATATTTATTATATATAAATCATTTTTTATATTATTAAATTATGGAAATCATGATAAAAGTAATAATATAAAGCACAACAAGTTGAAACATGTACGATAAATGAAACTATTTATCCAAAACGCCGCTTTAACATGGATTTACAAAAGAATGAGTAATATAATGTCATCAGTGAATCATATATGATATCATAACAATGAATATGATTATTTTATAAGTAAATGACATTATTTAAATCATTATACAGGAGGTTTGGATATATACGAAGCATATCAGATCTAAGGTAAGGGATAATTTTGCAAATCTCATTTTTATCTCAGATTCCTTATACGTAAGTATTTACTGGGGTTATATTTATAAGCCATGTCCATAAAAATGTTTTTCATAAAGTGTTAAATATTATTCCATATATTTTTAAAGTCATGTTAACCCCTCTTTGACTTTTACATTGTCTTATGAAAGAAACATTTCTTTTGTTACCAAATGAATAACTTTTTGACTTTTCCGCCAAAAGTATGAGAAGAATGTTTTTTTAACTTATACGGCATGACCAGATTTTTACAGTTTCGTAATGCCACATTTTCATTAATATTTCTCTACAAGATTGCATTATTATATTCAAAAAAGGACTTTTCTTTTAAAATTTCATGGCATTTTGTGAAAATAAAATGATTTTGAAGAAGAAAGGATGTTTTCCTCAAGAATTCATTTGAAGTGTTCTTTCAAAACTATTTTCCATCTAAAATGACATTATTTAATATGTTTATGTTTTATGTATAATGTATCAATTATTTACATTTTTTGATTTTCTTATGGTGAAATGATATCAATTTTTTATATGGATTATGTTATGATGGCATGATGTTAAAGAATCCCATTCTATTACATGGGTTATGCTATGATGTATGATTTATGATTTTGTGGCACACAAAATAATGGTTTCATTATGAGATGGGTGTGACCTATATCTCCCTCCAATGCATTGGGTAATGATTTATATCTCATGAGGTAGACATGACTGGAATGGTATGTAAATCTAGTTCAGTGTTACAGGACTCGAATGAGGAGTGAACTCGATTCAGAAAAGAACTTTCTCCGCTAAGATGATCATTGTAGAAATGCCATGGCTACTATGGAAATCATATCACGTGATTAATGGTTTTACACAGTTACATGTTTTATTCCCGTTCTATTTTATCGTTATTGATGTTCCATTATGATATATGCCTTACATACATCCAAGATTTATGTCTTTGCACAAGATTTTGATGTTTAGATTTTTTGTTCAAGTTTTTTCATTCAAATGTTTATGGATTGTTTTATGTTCACTATGTTTACCATTATAGAGAATTTGAGCTCACCCTTTTGAAGTTTTATTTTCCCCATGATATAAAGAAAGGTTTTAGGTAAGAAAACTAAAAAGGGGAAGATTTTTTGGGAGATATTGAAGATCTTTCACCATGATTAGAAGATTATGTTCCGAGTTACCAAAGACACTAAACTAATACGGTCTTTGGGTGTCTTTTTTTTTCCATGAATTAAATATTTCACAAAAGTAATGTAATGTCCATATACATCAGGCTTTGGGTCTCTACAGCGAAGGGTGTGGACCGAGGGTTATGCGGTTATGACGATCATTGAAATGATAGAGATTCATCACAATTACTTTTTTTTCATATCTATATTTTTCCCTTGAAGAAGCAGAGATCCACGTTCGTCCATGCCTATAAATAATATTCCAACCATATTTATTTTAGAATATTTGAATAGATAAAATATAGGATAACTTTTACTTTGCTATGCAAGGGGTGCTCCGTGAAGAATATTTTTTTTATGTGAGCATGAGATTGACGATGAGTCTTCTATTGTCATGAATGATGAAAATGATTCTATGTTATGAGAGATTAGAAATGATGGTGTGTTCAAAATTGGCTCAGTGATTTCTACGATGTAGGGTTATCTATGTGGTAGTGAGCCATGTGAAGGGATTTGCTCTGTGAGGTAGAGAGCTCTACGAAGGGTTGAGATTTCTAAAGGGGCTTGGAGAAGGGATTTTTTGATTATCAGTGTTGAGTGGTCAGTGATTATAGTGATAATCTACTCATTTCTTTGATTCTAGTAGTGTCTTATGTTGGACAGAGACAAATAATTCAATACCAATCTATTGGAGTGACCTTCAAGTCGACAAAATTAGTTAGAAATATCTCATACCAGTGAGCTAGGGGGAGTTTATAGAAGTGTTTTGAGGGAGGTACTGAACCATCCCTGACCATATGTAAGAGTAGTGTGCCTTGAATAGAGTGACTGTGATCAAACTCATGTAGACCACAACTAGTGAAGATTAAGGGATTTAGGTATGACCAACATACTGTCAGCATAATCTCCTTAGACGTAGAACTTTGTGGGGAACCATGTAAAAGAGTTGTTTCCTACCCTTGATTGATTTTGATTGATATAATTAACAGGTTTCTAATAACACGGGAATAACATCAACAACTTTTGAAAGAAAATGATGACACCCAGATTCACCACTCCACTTTGAGGGTGCTCTGGGGTCCTTAACTTTAGGTCTCCCATAAGTCAATAATGTTATTCAGTTGTTCTTAATCATTCGAAACCATATGATAGTGATAAATCATTCCACTAATGATTCTTGGAACAATGAGTCAAGAGAAGATGTCGAATGTTGTGACAACACCCCGGTGGTCGGACAATTGGCGCGTCTCATTATTACCAAGACAGCGCAAGGCGGTGGTGCCAGTAGGTGGCACAAGGCAAACCACCGTCCAAACTGCCGGTGGTGAGGACGTGATGTGGCCGGCGTGGCCGGTTTAGCGGAGGTGAGAAGAAATGGAGGATATCGGTAGATGATTTCAACAGGGGGGGAGCATGAAGTAGGATGGGATGTTGCCAGGAGGACCGACAGCAGAGGCAGAATGTCGTTCTGTGGGACCTTGTGGGAGCCCTCCATAATGGACGATGCATGAGGAAACTAGCACACAATGACCGGGAGACTGGTATGCGGCTAGGGTCCATGTGGAACACACTAAGGAAGAATACATGTAGAATTGGGTCAAGACTTAGTTCTATCAGTGTTTAATGGGACAATGGTTTTGAACGGGAGCACACGACTGAGTAATGCGCTAACAGAGCCAGCCCGCATATGATGGGCTGAGTGATATGAACTGGGCCGCTCCAGCAGCCCAATGACACATGGTTCAATTAATGTTTAGGAAGGCCTTGACCGACCGGGTTGGGTCATGTAGGCTAGACGTGTATGGGTGAGACCTATAATAGACCGGCCGTTTTTTCATAATTGTTCATATCTATCAAACTGTGTGTCCGCTTGATGAGATATTTTTGGTGTTCAGACCCTTGTGACATGAATTTATATTTTATATAATCTATGTAATTTTTTTATGATTAAATACGAAATAATATCTTGATGTGTAGGTTCTCCTGAAAAATTCATGATATAAGAAGTATCCTACGGCAGGTTGTGACTATGTGATACTGGTGACTATTCGACTTTGGAAACTACTTGATCCATCGATTCTCAATTCTCCATCAATGCTCTGAGCACCATTGATGCTCTATGATCCATCAAAACTCTATGCAATATTAATGTCCCAAATACATTCACCTATCTGGGTTCCACTGACGCTCTGTGCCACATCAACACTCTGTGTGACAATGATACGTCATGAACCATCGATGCCCTATGCACCTCCGACACTTCAATTATCATAGAGACAAAGGGATTTATGGTATGAAACTATAAATACATGTCTTTGTGATTTAGACATGTACATGTGTGAGTAGACCATATTGAATGTCCATCATTTATTTCCTTTGTGGAGTATTTGTTTTGATTCCATTCCGGTGTACTTAATGTATTTCTTGTTGCATTAACTTTTTGGTTTAAAGGTCCCTACTGAGTATTTTTTTTACTCATCCATTCATGGTCAATGACCACGTGTGTCATTTATTGTGCATATAATTAGTGTTTTGGCAGAGTCCTCAGTGGACTAGGAAATGGTAGTTCTTGGAGAGTGTCCTAACTGACAAGGTGTGCTTCAACTAATTCTGATAGTTGTTTCTGTACCCACCGTTTAGGTAAGGCTTTTTGTGGATGAATTTCTAGAGCATATACTTTTCCACTATGTCGGGATTGTATTATGGCCCTATTTACTATTCAGTTTTGGACATTCAAACTATATTGTTTGTATCATTATGGTACACATTCTTGGCTACCTAGTGTTTTTATTTTCAGAATTTTGGTATTGGATATTGGTGTGTGGGTACCTTCACATAGTATAATGCCTCCCAATTATGGGATATTCCTACTCAGTGATAGTATTCAGCCCCCGACATATTAAAGTAAGGATTACGGAAGTCAGATCTTGGGCCCATTTGGACGGTTCGTGATAGAGTGGTGTCATAGGAGGTCATTTATACCTAAATAAAATTGATTCTATTATATTGGTTTTGGTGAATAGTGTTATGTATTTTGAGTTTGGATTTCAAGCCAGGAAATCCACTATTGGTGTGATAAACAGATGTATCCACACATTTGGACTCTAAATTATGTTTTCTGAATCAGTTCATGAAAACCCTGGTTGTAGGGAAAATAATGGTACATGCATCATATAAAATTGATTGTGTTCTCATTTCCTTTTTGAGTCTGTGTCAGCTCACCAGGTATACTATTTTGATCTTGGTATATATTAATCTATTTCAGGAAGCCTCCAAGTAGACAGTAAACTAGGATAGCGATGTGTGATCATGAGGATGATCTGGCAAGAAATGAGGCATCAGAAAAGGGACTAGTAAAAGAGATAGCATCCATGGGTGGTGTACCAGTGATACCACTACCTGGAGAGTATAAATTACTAAATAAGTTTCCCATAGAGGATGCACGCATGTTAATAACTTTTAATGAGTTATAAAGGTATAAACATCCCAGGTTCATGGGTGATCCATAACCCCAGGTAGATGATGGTTGGTTGGATATGGTTATGTGTGTCTTCTACCTAGTGAGGACACCCCTTGACCAGATGGAATTACTAGATGTGAGTCTCCTTTTGGGATCATCTAAGAGATAGTGGAGCCTAGTTATTCATACCCATGATGGGATGACCCACATATGGACATAATTCGTGTGTCTCATCAGAGAGGATTATTTTGCCAGTGACGTTATGCTCTATGAGTATATACGACCAATTGTATCTAAGTAGGTAATGTATACAACATAGTAGTGCATGGTGAGATTTGGAGTCCTTCCTCACTACTCCACAGATGTCGCATGAGACCCATTTTTTAGGAGCTTGACCATAGATGAAGGTATACACCGAGTAATCAGGGTATCCATGATATCCCATTGCATTATGACATATGCAGGGGTTCTCGAGTGAGCTCTCCTAGTAGATATCTTTATGATAGACTAGACACCATATGTGTAAACTACCACCGAGTGTCATGTAGCTGACTCATGATCAGTAGGTACCCAACTACATATGCAAGGATCTAAGAGGATTAGATAGTTTTCGGTATAGAACTAGGACATAGGTTCAATGATGTGTGTCTCCCAGGGAAGAGATAGAAAGATTAAAGACCCGATGGGTTACTTATTCGATGGTTTGGTACATCTATATCAAGATTTCATGACTTGTCATATAGTTGTTCATCTTATAGCTGAGGGACTATCGAGAGAGAGGTGAAAGAAGGAATACTATGGTTTACTAGGCAGTGAACATGGTAGAGTATTTGGATGGGAATTAGGAGATGGTCTGAGGTTCATTGGACCACCACCACCCCTAGGTGGTCAACCACGGGCTCGAGGAGCTCTTGGGTAAGGATGGGGCTAGCTTCAGGTAATGGAGGGATATTACCCTAGTTCTACAAAGATAATTAAAGGTATGATCTATTTATTTTCCACCCCATTTACAGTTTTAATATGATCAAGTTCATGTAAATATTTTCTCACCATGACCATTGTTTGAGAAAAATAGATTCTAGAGGAACCATTGTCTCGATCACTATTCTTAGAGACTCTTACAAGGGAAGATTCCATGATCACACATTTTTTACGATAGTGTGTCATTACTCTTTTTTGTGAGAGTTACAGTATGGATCTCTTGTTGGTAGCATCAAGTTCATAGGTCATCGTCCTTAGTATAGACTACTTATCCACATTCTATTCCATGATTTAATGTTTTAGGCTTATAATATTGGGTGTCAATAAGGATGGAACTTGGTTTTAATTTATTGGTGAAAAGGAGATCCATGAAAAAACGGATGGAATCACATGTAGGTTGGTGCATCCAATCAAATACTAGTTTTCCTGCATGATCCCCAGTGAAGTGGACAAGACGAGTCCTCAGTTTCCTGTAGTTGTGGACGAGTATATGGATGTCTTTCTAGATTATGTTCTTGGATTACCTCCTCACAAATAGGTGGCTTTATTCATTTATATATACATTGGGAAGGCCCCAATATATACACCTACATATTATATGGATCCTAGAGAGATTCAAGTGTTAAGGGTATAGTTGGAGGACTTATAGAGGAAGGACTTCCTGAGACCCAATGTTTCACCTTGAGCGACTCCATTTTTTTTCCATGATAGTAGATGGGATCTTCAGACTATGAGTGGACTTCAAAATCCTAATCCAAGTGGCCATGAAGAATATGTATCCACTATTAAGGATTTAAGACCTCTGAAACATGGGTGATTGGAGTGAGGTTGTTCTAAATGATATACCCAGATCTTGTTATCACCATCTTCTAGTACAAGATGAGGATGTCCGAAACACAACCTTCAGATGTCTGTATGATCACTCTGAGTACACAGTGATGTTGTTTGGAATGAAAAATTACCTATAATTTTACATGGTTTTCATGAATAAGATCTTCCCACCTTACATAGAATTGTTCATTGTTGTCTTCATTGATGACATCTTAGTATACTCAGCATTCATGGAAAATCACATGATACAATTGAGGATGATCTTCAAAATACAATGAGGGCACTAGATTTATAAAAATATCTTGATGTACCATTTCTAGATACGAGGGGTCCACTTTATGTAATATATAATTTCCGAGGCTGGAGTAGCAGTAGATTAAGAAATGACTGATGTGGTTCTTTATTAGGAGCCACCCAAGAGTGTTACCAAGGTACAGAGTTTCCTAGGATTGGCTGGTTACTATAAGAGATTTATACCTGACTATTCCAGGGTAGTAGCACACTTTATGGCCTTGAGATGGATGGGGACTACTTTCATATGGATAGAAATGTGCCAGCAGTGCTTTCAATAGCTAAGGATGATATTTATGAGCGCTCCCACATTAAGATTATCAGAGGAGGGTGTTGAGTACATTGTGTTATGTGAAGTATTAGGGACCAGGATTGGATGTTTCCTGATCTAGGAGAAAGTGGTGATTTCTTATAATTAGTTCTAGTTCAGTTGGCATGAGATGAACTACACGACAGAAGATCTTGGTCTAGTAGAGGTAGTCTTCACATTGATGATGTGGTGACACTACCTGATGGGTTATTGTTTTGTAGTCTATTAGAACCACAAGATTCTAAAATATATCTTCTCTCAAAAGGAGCTGAACATGAGGAAGAGATGATGTTCAGAGTTCCTCCAAAACATTGACATTGAAATTGTATACACTCCTCATAAGGGGATCATAGTGGCGTACACTCTCAAAAATCAATATAGCTTGTAGTTTTTGAGTGATGCATCAGCATTGTGGGTCGTGTTACAGATATCCGTTGTGGATGGATATAGAGAAGCATATCTCGAATCGATTTTAGTTACCCATCCACTCTAAAAGTGAGTCGGGGGGGGGGGGATAGGTCGGAGATACTGAATATGATAATACACATTCTTAGATGTCCATATGGCATTCCACTGAGGCATATTGAAATGGTGGGAATTGTGTCTCCCTTTTTAGAAGATTCATCGTAGTACCAGTGATGTTGCTGGAGGAAGTCATTCGGGAGTTCCACACTTTCCCTTTGGTGGTACATCCAAAAGTGAAAATGATATACCATGACCTCCTAAATCATTTCTGGTGGTCTGGGGTGAAAAAGTTAGTGGCAATGTTTGTTTTTAGATGCCTATATTTTCAGTGAGTGATTGTAGAGCACCAGGTTTCAATGGGTTTGACTCAGCCCCTTGAGGTTCCAGAGTGGATTTCCAATGAGATATTGATGGAATTCATGAAGGGTATATCATGAACATCCAGGGTACATGATACCATCTAGGTGATCATTAACAGGATCACCAGGTCTTCCCACTTCCTATTGATCCTTGAGTAGAGTACAGTAGAGAGAATGAGTTGCCTCTACATGAAGGAGATATTTTAGCTTCATGGAGTACCATTATTGATTATAATAGATCATGATGATTTCTTTTATATCCCAGTTTTGGAAGGGATTGTCGGATGCATTTGGGGATTAGTGTCACTTGAGAATGGTATTTCATCCCGAAATACATAGCCAGGTGGAGAGGACTATCTAGGTTATAGAGGAAATTATATGTTATTACATCCTAGACTTTGGCCATTGTTTGGAGGACCACCTACCTATGGTGAGGTTTGGAAATAACAATAGCTACCACTCAACCATTTTATGGCACTGTTAGAGGCCTTTTACGGGTGACCGTGATAGTCTCTACTATGTTAGAAAAAATTAGGAGAATCAGAACTCATGGGCCTAGATTTTTTATGGGATACCACCAAGAAGGTTCAGATAATCTTTCAGTGGATGAGGACTGCATAGAGCAAGTAGAAGTCATATTCAACCAGGAGGGGGAGGTCTCTTGAGTATTAGGAGGGAGACCATGTGTTATCTCGGATCTCACCTCGATGGGGGTTGCTAAGATTTGGATGGGGGAATTTTTTATCTGAGATAAATCATTCATTTTTAGATTTCTAGTATAGATAGTGAGGTGGAATACCACTTATCTCTACCCCCTCAAATGTATGAGGTGTATGAAATAATCCACGTGTCGCTGCTGAGAAGGTATATAAATGTTCCATAACATTTCATCGACATGGGTGAGTTGTACATTGATGATGGGGTGACAATTGATGAGTACACAATTGATATTGTTGATAAATAGTAGCAGATCCATTGTTGGTGGTCGATTCCTCTAGTTTGCATTCAGTGGCAACACGAAAATATCTAAGAGAGCACCTGGGAGATGGAGGATTAGATTTTTTCTTAGTACACTCATCTTTCGCTGAGCAGCCCTTTTTTTATTTTAGGGATGTAAATATCTAAGATGTTGATAATTTAATGACTGAAATTTTCTCTTCTTGTATTATTATTGATTAATTTCGGAGAATTATGAGAAAAGGCACTGAGACAGTGTGAGATTCTGAGCCCCAGTCTTCTCAGTATGATACAGACAAATGTTTTTTTAATAATGTCCGCATGTAGTTTCTTATTTAAACAAAAATATAATCTATACAGGTTCAAATATATGAAATATAAGGGAAATGTTGCATTCATAGAAGATAATTTACCTTATTCAGTGCATAACCTTGACCAGCGCTGGTCCATAGTGAAAGCTAGATATTTGTCGTAGACGTCATTAAAATATTTCAATAAATAAATTGTTATTTGAAATTGTCTATTGATGCACATGAACAGGTTGATTTGTGGTTCAGTGATTCTTGAGGGTTGGTTAATTTATTGCAGGTATAAAAATGCGATTAGATCATAATAATTTATTTGCGGTTATTTCTTCTTAAACCTGCTAACATGAAATTTTCAAGGGTGACACAAACATGGCCTAGATCCATTCAATTGGTGTTCATGTGATTTATCTCTCCCCTAAATCGATCAAATTTATCATGTGTTATACACCATTAATAACCCAACGCGGTTGATCTTTCATTGCACCGATGATCCATAGTGCAATGTTGGGAGACAGGATATCCAACAGTATAAATAACACCACAGTGGTGTGATTATATCTGTGATTCATTCTAGACAAGGAGTTATAATATGGTCCTCCACATGGATGCCAGTGGTGAGAACAGGACACGGTCGGCAGGGCCGGTCTTGGAGGGCATGAAGCAGTGGTGGACACCTGAAGGGAAGTCGATGGTGGTAGAAACTGTGGTCTGAAACAGTCTTGTATGACCATGTTCCACTTCCGTCCATGAGCGGTGGTTGGGATGCAGCGATAGTGCTGCCAGCAAATGGTTGTGGTCCACATGGAACCTACGTCAGATTCCATGGGGAAGGGGGTTAGGATGTGGTTCTATCACCATTGATCTCGGTGGTCGTCTGGGCTGAGAATTCATTGGTAATATATGTGTTGATGGAGTCAGCCCACATGTGCAGCCTGGGATGGATGAATGAGGCTGTTTTGGTGGCCATGCGGCCCAATGGGCCAGCCCTGACAAAAAGGGTCGGGTCAGGTCGACCTAGTCAGCATGGGTCGGGTCGGTCAGATCGGTGTGGGTCGACCCTAGACTCAACAATACCCTTTTAAAAAAATTCCATATCTTTCAAAACATGTGTCAGTTTTATGATTCATTTATGGCATTGGGACTATTACGATAATATGATCCTTTTGAGATACTAAAAGATTTAATTTTGGAAGTTGACATACAACCTCATGGATTGAGGAGTAGGTTCTTCCAGAACCAGAGTGCTACGAGAATAATCATGCTACTGGTTGTGACTATGTGATATTTGTTCTTATGTGATTGTGCTGACTATGTGACATGGGGGAGATCTTGACCCATATACACTCATTGAAACATCGATGCTCTGTGCACAATTAATGATGCACACACAAGAAATGCGTTGTGCACCATCAATGCTCACTCACCCATCGATTCTTCAATTCACCATTGAATCATTATGTTCCATCGATGCTTCATGCGCCATCGACTCTCCATTCGACATCGACGATCAATGCGCCATCGACAGTTCGTCATCCATCTAAGTCACAGACACAATCACCTCTCTGGGAACCACTACCGCTATATGTTCCATTGACACACTATGCACCATCGATGATCAATTCCCCACTGATACTTCTAGTGTCATAGAGACTAAGGGATCAATAGACTATAGTGGGGAATCCATCTCTTTGTGCATTAGACTTCTACCTATGTGATCTGACTGTATTGACTGTACTTCACATGTTTCCTTTGTTGTGTACTTCATGTGTTTCCTTTTTGGTGTACATCACATATTACATAGTATATCACCTTTGTGGTTTCGAGTACCCTAATGTGTATTGTATTACTGACCCCAATGTAGGATATTCCTACACGTGTCGTGTTTTGTGTAAATGATCGTTGTTTAGGAGGAGTTCTTAGTGGACCAGGAACATGTGGTGCTTAGAGATTGGGCTGAAAGATGAGTAATTCTTCTATGACTTCATACTGCAGTTTCTATACCTTCACTTATGGTAGGGTTTTCTACGAACAAATTTGATGATCATGTACTTTTATTTTTGGGTTGGCTTTTATTCTAGCCTCCTTTATATTATATTTATGTACTGCCATACTCTATTATTGTTATCATAGTGCGATGCATGAACATTTACATAGTGTATTCTATTTTTGAATTTTGGGATTGGAGATGGGTGCATTATAAAAGTTTTATTTGAAAATGCCTCCCATTTGTGGGATATGCCAACTCGGTGATAATCGTCATCCCCTGGAAAATTGGCGGTGGGCAAGGGGAAGTCATCGAACGGGCCTTAGGTGATAGGTCATGATGATATATATATATATATATATATATATATATCATTATTACAATAGCATTATGATATCATATATATCATATATATTCAAAAAAACCAAACATAATAAAATCTATATATTTTAGGAATGAATCTCTTTGAGGCGTTGTAGTCCACACTTCCTCAAACAAAATCATTGTATTTATAGAAGATAGAAATTATAAAGTTATGTTATAATTGAATATTAAAGAAGAATAATAGAATTAAAAATACATTATATATCATATATAAATAGATTTTCTATCAAAATTTCCTCTCTGATAGGTTGTAACAGAAGAATGAAAAATCATCGTTTCTTGAGGTAGTAGTTCATAGTTCACAAAAACATTATGTTTTTTACCCATAAGATGTAGTTATGTGTAATATTAGGTCGAAACGTTTACAGAAAATAACCATGTATATTGAGGATACTATTATTGTTATATAATCATATAAAAAATAGATTTAAAGGGGATGAAGATGGGAAATAAAAGAAATAACTGGATAGAATGTGTTACCACTTAACTGGAAAACATATATTGGATTGTGCCAAAAGGCTTCCTTGGGTTTAATTTTTCTAAAGGTAGGGCGTCTAGGAGGAAGAGATGGATGATTGGAAGTGTATTGGGTAGGTAATGACCAAATAAAAGCGGTTTGATAGGTGTAATTTTTCAGGTTTGGTGGCCTAGAACCAACTACTTTGTACTTTATTCATTAATAAATACCTTATCACATCTTGATTGTTATTCTACATTGCAATTCCTGTGATAATGTTCTAAGGATAACTATTGAACTAAAAGGACATAGAGGACCATTACCCTGAAGAGAACCCAGAAGTTCCAAAACAATGTTATTGAATATATATTCTATGGAAAAATTATATTATTTGTGGGACACAAATAATACAGTCCATTAATATTGAGGAATCATAAAACGTTGAGGCACCTTCTCATGTTGTGTGCCCTTGGAAATATCCTGCAGGATATTGAGAGAATGAGACCTCCCAGTAGGAAATCCACATTTCATAGTTTCATTGGATGTTCCTATCTACATACGTGTGTATTGGTCCATAGATTTTAAAATTATTATTAATTGGTCATACAACTCATGCAATTATATGTATTGACGAAAACTATGACGACACATTGTTCACAACAGAGTTGGATATGTTGGGTGTGTCACGAGTAATACTACATTAAAATATAATGTGATAAACGATTTTTCCCATATATTCCATAAAAATGTAGAAATATTAGGCCCTTTTATGAAATTTATATAACATTAATAAATCCATGACCATGGTATGGAATTCGAATGTTCAATTCCTAAATGTCAAAGAATGACTAATCGATCTCATTGGTTTATAGCACTAGAAATCAACCCACATTATTTGATATATCTAGAAAAATGGATTATATTACATGGTAATCATTCATAGGAGGTGACATGTCATTACAGTGTTAACATATTTCTCTATGGGTGGCTTGACATGTTTCTAGATGCTAACCTTGTACATTAAGCAGGCTCTGCCTAATTCCACTGAGAAAGAGGCCTAGAGGGTCACACACATAGTGTGTCCAAATATCATTGTTAAATATTATTTTAGCATGGTGAATAATGATTATTCCCAATTTTCATTTAATAATTATTCATGGATTACTGATCGCATGTATTTCGACATGAGTTATTTGAGATACTATATTTTAAGATAAAGAACATTTTTATTAGTGAGTAATGCAGTGATATTAATTTAAGATTTAAATAGCCATTATCCAAGCTCTAATTAATGTTGTGGAGGAAATAATAAAAATGGAAAAACAAAAGTATATGTTATGTAGTTTTTCTACGGGTTTGTGAGAAATAATATTATTTAATTTAGTGAAAACTATTAGGTGTAATTCACTGGGTGCATGTCAAGTAATAATAATAGTCATCAATTATTATTAGGCATGGGGTGTTACTTAGAATTAAATTAAATGAATAATTTCTTTTGGATAATTAATTAATTTTATTATTCTACATAATTAAAAAGTCCATTATATAATTCTTATAATCTTAGAACATTTTTGGGGGGTTGTGCATAACAAATATGGAAAATATCTCATGCCAAAATAGAATTTGTTTCCCATTATGAATGTTATCATGTTACAAGAGAGATACTCTTCCACCGGATCAAGGAGATTTCTTTGGAAAATTATCTCAAGGCAATCGATGGCAGACATCACAAGTGAAGGAACATTCGTGTTATCATGAAAATATACATTTGGAGACATCTAGAGATTTGTGGAGCATGTCTGGATCACCGGTAGTGGAATACTACACATGGCTCTTATGACGCAACAAAGAATCACATTGGATCGTTACAAGAAACATCAATTGAGAGGGAATTATTTTAATGAAATTCTCAACTTTTAATTAAATTAATTATAACCAATATATGATGATCCACTCTATAGTTCCGGGACACCCTTTTTTTCTTTCATTCTTCATTTTATTCTAAAGATCTGCCATTTTATTATCATGACAGATCACAGATTGATCATCTTTAGCCAATAAATCAATGTTGGGTACACCCACTAACGTGATTCCACTACATCGGGAACATACATGTGGTATCAGAGAGGTCTATTGATAACTATAATTATTTATTTTTTTCATTGGTGTTTTACGAATTTAATAATTTAGATTTTTCAATTCAAGTTAATTATTTTATAAATCTGAATCTTAGGATATATTTCTCCTCTTTCATTTCCCGATTCAGCTTACAAAATCATTTTTTTAAAATTTTTATTATAATTAAACAGAGGATATCATCTGATGGTACCAAAGCTTCCTGGTCGTACAACACTCGAACACACGAAATGTATTCATTAGTACACGACATTTAGTATAGGTTCTATACACTAGGATGGTCTACCAAACCATTACCTGTCATTTGATCCAATCTATGTCTTTAAGGCTCTGTGTGCTGACTGGGAATAGGTGGAATATTGTTTTTAGATTACACACTATGTGGCCAATTGAACATGGAGTGTAGTCCCTTCAGGTTAGGGTTGAAATTTGTACCCTGTACATGGATTTTCCAACTGGAAACTATGTAACACAGATAATACATGGTGTGTGTCCCACCAAACACGTTGTGTACTCTAAAGATTTCTGAAGTACATCTACACACCATGTCTCTAGGTGTTTACATTAGGTGGGAAATTAATAAAAGTACATGTCATGTAGTCAGAACTACACATTGTGTACTCATCCAAATTACATAGATTTATTAAAATTTACTATTATATGATACAAACCATTTAGATGTGTACCATAGTGCGGGCGTAAATATGAGGCATAACACGTGACATGTGTTTTATATATATGTGTTTAATTTAACATATTTGTAGTTTTCATTTCTATCCATTGGTTAGTTATGAACGATAATTCACCGGGTTTCCTCTAAGGTAAAAGTTAAGTAAAAAGATAATATTAAATTATTTTTTTTAAAAAATTATTATTAATGAAAATTTCCAATACAGAAAAGGGTTTAAGATAAGAGGATTGATTAATTAATGATAATTAATTGTCTGGGTGTGATTTATCTTACACAAAAATGAATAAATGATTGAATTCTAGTTTTATTTATGCGTAAATATTGTTGCATGCATGGATGATCATATTTAAGACTTGGAACTTTGAATGTAGATGGATTCTTTTAATTTATTTATTTAAATTAAATAAGTTTTCCTTTGAGCCTTATCCTCTTTAATATATTGGGCATGTGTACACATTGTTTATTTTATGTAAAACCCCTTTTACCCCTCACCAACGTGTGAGATAAAATCATATGTCATGGAAGAATCACCTAATCTAGTGTAGGTGGATCATGTTAGGAGGCAAGGTGAAAGCAATCCAAGGAGATAGAAAGGTGGAGAGATGGAAATCTGTAAGGACGAACCCAATATGATCAAGGTGTTTCTCTCCTAGGTCATGGGTAGGTTTATCAGCCACTAGATAAACCAACCAATGAAACATGTTAATGATCATACCATTTATTATATTTTTTCCAGTTGCATGTTTTATTTTTTTGGTGTGTTTTAAAGATTAGATAAATAATGAATTAAACAATCATGATTGATGGATATAAAATAAAACCATCTTATGTGTAAATATTATCATAGAAATGGTTAATCAATTATGTATATCCCACATAACATTAAAAATCCTGTATGAATGATAATAAAACATATAGGTATAAAATTATTCAAATAAATATTAATTTGGTATAACCTTATATAATCTTAGTTAGAATCAAACCATAGTTCAAATTACATGACCAACCCTAGATGGAGTGTTTTCAATTATCGAGGAATTAAAATTCATGTTTTCTTGGTTGACATGACTTGGTTCACATCAATGGTTGAAAATAATAGTAGGACAATGTGTGACCAAGTTTCCAAGGTTGAGGAAATCGAAAACAAAAGGATTTCAGAATTGGGGAGTCAACTCAGTGGTTCAAGGAGCTATGAGTTAATGCAGTTAGTTTTTTGAATGCCTACCTAGAACCCTTCACGTTGATTCACCAACCCTAGTTGGGGTAATACGATTGGAAATATGGATTGTTTCCACTTGAATATTCACGAAATAGAATATTCTGATGTCAATGGTTAGAGATATTTGTATTTCGATAAAATAGGGGGTGAATAATAAGTATTAAATTAGTTATTTGTCTCAGTATTATCAAGATAAAGTACTAAATCATTTATCATCATTACTTGTAGAAATTTAAAGAAAATGTACTTCAAACATACCATTGCGAACAATACTTCATAATGAAAACATTATCACCGGAAGCAATTTTCAGGAATGGAAGAGGCGTTTACGCATCATCCTTCGCCACGAGAACAAACTGTATGTGCTAGAGGAGCCTATTCTAGTTTCACCTAGATAAGATGTCATTGATGAGGAACAATATCTCCATATGAAACATATGGATTATGCCATAGATATCCAATGTTTCTTGCTATCATCCATGTCAATGAGCTCTTGAAGAAACATGAAAACATGGACATGTAAAACATGATGTATCACATTAAGGATCTATATCAAAGGAATGTGAGACATGAGGGATATGAGATCTCCAATTATTTGGTCACAAATAATATTAGAGTGTATGGGCTAGCTGAGACTCATGTATTCTAGATTTTTTACTACATTTAATGCTTGAAAATCATAAGAATTATGTTCCCGTTTGAGTTGCATACAGATCACATCCTATCTTCACTACCCAAGGCCTTCTCTATCTTTATGAGAAACTACAACATGAGAAACAATTAGAAGAGTCTATCGAAATTTCTGACTTTAATTATCTATGTAGATAATGACATGGGTTGTGACAAACCTACAGACCTTATGGTGAATAAAAAATTAAATTAAAAAGAAAAAATGGTCGAGGATTCATAAACAGTATCAAGCTCCGAAGAACCATCCCTCAAAGAAGGGGAAGATCCAGAGGTAAGGAAAGGAATGGGAGGCGGTATGTTTTTCATGTGGGAAGTAAGGCCATTGGAATAGTAACTACACCTAGATGTGTGGGGACACCAATGGTTCATTCGTTATCATGTGTAATCATTCCATTTCAACACTTGGGTATTAGATATTGATTATGGGGCTCAAATTTTTATTCAAATGAAGAAACCATGTAGATTTATAAATATTTTCATAGGATAGGTGGATATTCATGTTGCCAATGGCATGATGCTGGATGCATTGGGCATTAGTGTTTACCATCTCTTATTGGCAAATGGGATGCTTTTTGTTTTACATAAATGTTATTATGTGCCTAGTTTTACCAAGAACATAATTTCTATATCATGATTGTATTTGGATGGATTTATTTTAATGATTGAAAATAAAGGTTGTTTATTTGATAAGAACAACAGATATTATGGTATGTTGTATTTAAATAAAGGTTTGTATGTATTAAATTATGAAAACCAAGTGATTGAAATCAATAACGAAAAAACCCACATGACTAATACATAACCCAATTGTGGAATCACTATCTCGGTCATGTAAACAAGAAGCACATGAAAAAACTCTTCCAAGACGGGTGTTTAGACTCTATTAATCTAAAACAACTTGATATATGTCATGCTTGTTTACAAGGTAAAATGACAAATCCACATTTTGGGGGACAGGGTGAAAGGGCCACAATGCCTCTAGGATTGGTGCACACAGACGTTTGTGGACAATGTAATGCCCCAACCCCAGTTACCCAGAGTTGGTGCATTATTACATAACATTGGCATGATCAGAAGAAAGATCATGTCTTGAAAGACCGATTATTTTAGTATCCTTGGAATAACTACATACTTTACTAAATTTTACATTACATCATAAAATGACAACTACAACAATATAGTGTCCATAGTCCACACTCTCATCCCCTCATACTATCCCTGCAGGTCATTCATAAATTATTTCTTCACATCATGGGAAAAATAAAACATAGGAAAGGGGGGAGCTTAAATTCACAGTAAGGATAACAATATAGCAGAAACTATCATAAATAAAAATAAACATTTAAGGCAATGTATAACTAAAACAAAGCCTTTTAAACTTTATATTCAACATAGTATGGAAGAAAAAAATGAAATAATGCCATTTACTTATTCACGTGGATATTCTACTAATCGAATATTCACATGCAATATCAATAACCACTTTTATAATGATGGAATTCATAATGCTAGACTTTCATAACCACATATACAAGGCCTTGTGCTAAGAATAAAAATAATATTTTGTCAATGACTTGTGCCAAGAAACTATTTTTTCTCATTAGACATACCAATGCATCGAGGAGCTATAGCGGGCTCCACCCGTCACTTATTAAGTCCAATGCACTCTTCATATCAACAGGTTTAAACATAACATAAACATTCGTATTAAAACTAGCATACGCAATTTCAATACATTCTCTATAAACCAATAATGGAATAAAAATAACACATCCACAGTCAAAAAAATCACAAAACCTTCTAAACAATATTGACGTTTTGTATCATAAAAAAGCAACTTCAAATAAGCTTAAAATCCATCAAAGGATGTTGACATAGATGAAATCAAAACTATTTGAGAGAAATATCCATTTTTTTGAAATCATTTAAAAGTCACATAATTATAAAATAAAAAGATTACTTTGAAAATTTTCTTATAATATTTTAAGGGAAGCTTCAAAGATTTTATAACGGCGGAAAACAACAGCACCCGCCGTATAAGTTAAAAAAACATTCTTACCTTAATTCTGTCGAAAAGGTTAAAAAGCACCTTGTTTGGAAAACGATGGAATGATTCCTTTATAATACTCTTATAAAAAGTCAAACAATGGTATTAATGACTTTAACCCATATTCATGTAAATATTAAAAATGTTTTCAAATACATTTTTTAAGAAACATCGATGTGGATGATAAAGAGATCCCAGTAGATTATTACATATAAACAACCTCAGATAATGAAGAGATTGAGAAATAAACCCTTACCTTGTACTTTTACATGGTTGAGAGTAAGATATACTCCTTTATAATGGTGAAATAATTGTTATTAAATTATAAAATAAGCATATATATTAATATGATATCATATATGATCTTTTAATATTACTTTTTTTATAATATTTTAGAATTATCGTCGTTTCCGGTGTTAACATATTAATTTTATTTTATATGTTTTGTTACGTAAGTCGTGTTTGTTATGGATAGGTTGTATCTTATTCATATCCTGAATGATATAATGTCTTTATATACTATTATTAATCATCAAATGAGAATTATACTTGAATGGATATTATGGAGAATGAATATCATCGCGTTCGTGGAGACGATAGTCAGTACGTACTCACGAGCGACAATATCATTCTTTTTATATTAAAATAATATTTAATTGGATGGTATATATTATATACAGAATCATTATAATTTTATATTTATTATTTACATGAAATACATATCATTACTATACCCATACAAATAATAATATATTGAATAACAATTACACCATGACGTGGAGATAGTAAGTCGTACGTACGCACATATGGTGACGTAACATTCAAAGGATGGATAGAATACAGAATATGGTTGTACCATATTTATAATAATATTACAGTATATAGGAGAAACTGGATTCATTAGTTTACAATTGGAATAACAATGAAAGAAGAAGTTGAAGAAGAAATTAATTTGAAAAAGGGTGGTGAAAACATTAGCTCTTCTTCGGGTTCTTCCTTTTGATTTGATCAAAATGGCTCCCTAGGATGGATTTATGACTAAAAGAAGACCTCTAGGAAGAAGTGAGGGATGTTTGAGAGAGTATTTGGTCAGGGTTTGGCCGAAACAAAAGGCTTTGACGGTGTGAATTAATTAGAAGGGGGAGTTCCCTTTTATAAGATCGGTGAGGGGCACCTTTGGAAAATCTAGAAATATTATTTTATAATAAATTCATATTCGGTTTCTAATGGCTCCAAAGTCGATTATTTAAAGGTTAAGGTACGAATGGATCTAAAACCACTCAACGAATAGAATTTATACAGGTTTGGGTCATTATATCAACCTTATCATTTAGTTTTAACTCTTAGTTAATTAGTTTGACACTTACCTTGTCACTTTGTATTTTTATAATATATAGTTAATAAACATACTACATACCTCTAAGAAACTCCCAAATGGTCCATTAATGATACAAATATCATGATATAAGTCTCTTTTCCAAGCCTTAGATTTTTAGGAATTGAATATCAATTAATAATATAGTATTTGTTTTAAAAACTCTTTTATGTCATTTTTTACACTATTTGGAAATTCATTTTTGTGAAAATTATAACAGAATGATTACTTCGAAAAAAGTTAATTAAATCATTCCTAACATGTAATATTAACCTATAATATTAGTGTAATTCATAAAAAGTCTCCAATTATATTTTTTTGGGTATATATAACTTCAATTATTTTATTTTTTTACTATTATGGTAATTACTGCATCATCATTGTGTCATAAATAAATTAAATTATTAATTGTCTAAAAATTATAAAGAAAACATCATTATGTAGGAAATAGTTTTATAATTCTAATGAATATTTACAATCAAATTTACCTTATGTATAACCCATTATTAAAAATGTTTTAGTAAATAAACATTGATTTTAACTCTTTTAACTCTTCTTTGAATTAAATAATAATAAATGTCCTAATCTAATCCAAGTGGACCTAATTGATAATATTTTATTCCTAAGGTTGTTGCTGGTCGGGATACACTTTTCTAATAGAATTAGGACATTTTTTAGGGTAATATTAATATCATTTTTCCCGTTAATTACCCTATTTACTTTTAATCGTGGTACATAAAAGTAAAAAGTTACTATTCACCAAAAATTATTTTCATCTCATTGAACCAAATTTTACTCCTTGATATTAACTGTGTCTCTAGGATTTTCGAAATTCCACTCTCAGAAGCGGTAAAATAATGTTTTATGAAAAATTCAGTTTTATAACTACTACTTAGTGGTTTCACTATTCATCAAAAAATGATGTTTTTCAGAAAAATAACAAAAATTCACCCAAGGATAATTTAGATATTACGAATCCATAAATGAAGTCTTTTTTGAAAAATAAAATTATTAAATTTCAAAAAGTGGGTATTACTATTCATAATGGCTAGTTTGATTGGTTGTGGTGTGTTAGAACTTGATGTTGCGTACAACACACACTACTGTATTATTCAAAGGAAAGTGTACCGTGGAAGCTTGGGAGGTTTCATTGTAAATTTTTGTTGTCCCCATTCTAAAAAGTAAATTTATTTAGTCAAATTGAATATATAAAAGTTTAAAATATTGGATTTAAAAAGCGTTCACTATTAAAATTCGGTAAAAGTGCAATACAGAAAATGAATTTGTTTTTACATTATGTCTAAGAAACTCATAATATGGATTATAAAATTATAAGGATTATATAAAGTTTAAAATTTAGTTAATACTATTCATAACCTCTTTTGAATGGCTTGTTTGGTAGGTCATGGTGCTCTTGAACTCGGTGTTGTGTGTAGTGCATGTTATTGAATTATTTTGAAGAAATAACACACTATGAAATCTTGGGGTGTTACGTTCTCTCCACCTTCAATAAATTGTGTCCTCGTAATTTGAATTTGTTCTTCAAAAATAAATGGTTGAATATAGAAAATATCGTTGTGGGAAAGCCCACATTGGAAATTGGGTTAATAAAATTTAGTCTTAATAAGAGGAAAAGAGAAATGAAAGGGTCACCACCAAATTATGATATCTATTCGGAGAACATTGGTGGAAATTGGAGACATATAATTGGAGAAAAAAAGTAAATATTTATAGGTAGTGATTGAGGTCATCAATCACAAACATGTGTAAAATTAAGGGCCTTAAATGCATCAATCTATGATGACTTAAAATACCATTGGTTCAGAAAAACATATGGTATTAGGATAACACTTTTTTTAAAGATCCCTTCACTAAAGTATAAGAATTAATATATTCATTGAATAATAGGAGAAGAAAAATATATACTTGACAAGTGGAGTCTCATACTTTAACTAAGTTCTACCACAAACTCGTCTTTCACTCTAAAAGATAATAGAACTTAAATATAATATTCTATTTATCATATTCGTATAGGGTTAAAAAATGAATTTATAATTCATCTAGCATAACCATTAAAAAAACAACATTATTCAATCTAGGACATCACGTGGGTCAGTGGTAGGTGATACACCCTTGCCGCCCTTCGGTTGTGGGTTCAAGTCTCCCGGCCTTGCCGGACGCGACATGTTGTCGCCCGACCTCCGGGTTGTCCTTTAATGGCAATCCAAAATAATCCAAACTAGAACTATTCAAAATACTTCAGTCCAAAATTTTTAAGGATGGTAAACACAATGAAGATCTTTTTTTCCGTGTAATAACATCTGAACTCCTCCATCATGTATTCTTTTAAAACACTGCAACATCCTGAATTACCATAAAACCTTATTGATTACATTCATGATCCCTTATTCCTTAAATAATAATATATATACTCCTTCAATCAAAAAATGTTGTAAACCCCAACAATGATGGAATATAGAAATCAATAATCAGTTTCACGGTATTCAATAATATTTAATATAATTTATCTAAATCAATCATGTATTATTCTAAAATAACTACCTCGGTATCAGAACCACATTATGGTTTATCTATCTCTCAACCATATATTTTCCAAAAATTTAACCTGCTATTGAGTCACTTTTCTTTGTTCCAAACAATCTCAAGTCCTTAATGAAATTGTATTGCAGTACATTCCTTATATACTCCTTAATTGTTATAACAAGTACATTGTTGATACAACACTCACATGAAATAATCAACATAAGAACTCTAATCATTCCTCTTCATTTGTGGTAGTATAATAACTTGATTATTATCCAATATCATCATTTGTGACATAGTCTGATGACTGGGATATAGGTTCACATAGTGTCCACACTCCTTGAAAATGAATTATTGTACATTTGAAACCATTTTCTTACCCTTGTAGTCACTTACTTTGTGCCCTTTTCCTCCACACTTATTACAAACTACCATTACTTTTAGGGATGTTCCAGGGTGTTTCTTCCCACAGTTATCACATATGGGAAAATTCTTCTTTTCCATCTTCCCTTTATCCATCTTTCTCTCTTCCATCCTTTTCTTCTCTTACTTCCCTTCAAAGCCATTGGACTCAATAACTCTTTTCTTATCTTATCAACACATGATATTATTTCTTCATATGATGATAATACATGGGAGACTATTTCTCTGATGAATTCTCACATAAGACCATGAAAGATATGATCCTTCTTTCTCTTTGGATTATGTGCATTGTTGGAGTTCTCATTCCTTCTACTGGGCACCATTTCTAAACAATGGCATGCACTAGATTAGTTTATAAATAACAATACCTAATCCCAAACTTTTAAAACACATAACATAAATTAAAACATTTATGTATATAATCCATAATCATAAAAATGTCTCCTTTGAAGAAGTATATACTCATAAACCCTTCATAATGGTTTGTAATGAAAATGAAAATTATCCTAAGCATATCTCCCGGGAGTGTCATATCCAAGAGTGCAGCAAGGCCCGTTGTCATGCACTAGTTCTCGTTCGAGTCTAGCTCAAAGCGGTGTTTTCGGGTTTTACCCCTAGGTACATCTGTGCCATATCTGCCTCTACCTGCTCGTATCCAGACATTAATGTATTGCTCGAAAAACACACAAAATTTATACAATACCAAAAGTCTAGGAAGTTCTTCTATACTAATCCTCAAATTCCATCTTAGGTCTATGTTCTCTAATCATTGTTTATCTAAATATAGCTTCCAACGTTTTTACTAAACTTCCTCTGATACCAACTGTAATGCCCCGACCCCAGTTACCCAGAGTCGGTGCATTATTACATAACATTGGCATGATCACAAGAAAGATCAAGTCTCGAAAGACTGATTAGTTTAGTAGCCTTGGAATAACTACATACATTAATAAAGTTTACATTACATCATAAAATGAAAACTAAAACAATATCATCTCCATAGTCCACACTCTTATCCCCTCATACTATCCCCACAGGTCATTCATAAATTACTTCTTCACATCCTGGGAAAAATAGAACATAGAAAAGGGGTGAGGTCAAAAGCCCATTAAGGATAACAATATAGCGGAAACTTTCATAAATAATAATAAACATTTAAGGAAATGTATAACTAAAACAAAAGCCTTTTAAACTTGAAATTCAACATATTATGGCAAAATAAAGTGAAATAATTCCATTTACTTATTCACATAGATATTCTACTAATTTAATATTCACATGAAATATCAATAACCACTTTCATAATGATGGAATGCATAATGCCAGACTATCATAACCACATAGCCAACGCCTCGTGCCAAGACTACAAATAAGATTTTGTCAAGGCCTTATGCCAAGACACTAGTTTGTCTAATGAGACCTACCGATGCATCGAGGAGATATAGTGGGCTCTACCCATCACATATTAAGTCTAATGCAATCCTCATATGAACAGGTATAAGCATAACATAAACATTCATATTAAAACTAGCATATGAAATGTCAATACTTTCTCCATAAACCATGAATGGTATAAAAATAACACATCCAATGTCAAACATATCACAAAACCGTCAATACAAAATTGAAGTTTTGTATCATAATAAATCAACTTTTAATAAGCTTAAAATCCATCAAAGGATGTTGACATAGATGAAATCAAAACTATTCGAGAGAAATATCCCTTTTTTTGAAATCATTTAAAAGTCACATAATTATAAAATACAACATTTACTTTGAAATTTTTTTATAAGCTTTTAAGGGAAGCTTCAACTATTTTATAACCGTGGAAAATATCTGCACCCACCGTATAAGTTAAAAAAACATTCTTACCTTAATTCTGTCGAAAACGTTAAAAAGCCCCTTATTTGGAAAACTACAGAACGATTACTTTATAAACCACTTATAAAAAGTCAAAAAATTGTATAAATGACATTAAACCATATTTTTGTTAATAGTAAAAATGTTTTGAAATACATTTTTAAGAAACATGGATGTGGATGATAAAGAGATCCCAGTAGATTATTACATATAAACATCCTCAGATAATGAAGAGATTGTGAAATAAACCCTTACCTTGTACTTTTCGTTGGATGAGGGTAGGTTAACCTCTTGTATAATTGTGAAATAATTGTTATTAAATTATACAATAATCATATATATTAATATTATATCATATATGATCTTTTAACATTACATTTTTAATAATATTTTAGAATTATCTTCGTTTCGGGTGTTAACTTACTCGTTTTATTTTGTATGTTTTATTACGTAAGTCGTGTTTGTTATGGATAGGTTGTATATTATTCATATCCAGAATGATATCAAGTCCATAGATACTATTATTAATCATTAAATGAGAATTATACTTGAATGGATATGATGGAAAATTAATATCATCGCGTTCGTGGAGATGGTAGTCCGTAAGTACGCACGAGCGACAATATCATTCTTTTGATATTAAAATAATATTTAATTGGGTGGTATATCTTATATACATAATCATTATAATTTTTTATTTATTATTTAAATTAATTACACTTAATTATTATATCCATCCAAATAATAATATATTGAATAACAATTACAACATGATGTGGAGATGGTAAGCCGTACGTACGCACGTATGGTGACATGTCATTCAAAGGATGGATAGAATACTGAATATGGTTATAACATATTTATAATAATATTACAGTATATAGGAGATAATGGATTCATTATTTTATAATTGGAATAACAAAGAAAGAAGCAGTTAAAGAAGAAATTAATATGAAAAAGGGTGGTGAAAACATTACCTCTTCTTCTGGTTCATCCTTTTGATTTGATCAAAAGGGCTCCTAAGGTTAGCTTTCTGACTAATGGAAGGCCTCTTGGATGAATTGAGGGAAGATGATAGATTATTTTGGTAGGGGTTTTCTGAACAAAAAGTCTTTTAAGGTGTGAATTAATGAGAAGGGGGAGTTCCCTTTTATAAGAGGGGTGTGGGGCACCTTTGGAAAATCTAAAAAAATTATTTTAAAATAAATTCATATTCAGTTTCTAAAGGCTCCAAAGTGGATTAATTAAAGTTTAAGATGGGAATGTCTTGAAAACCACTCAACCAACAGAATTTATACAGGTAGGGGTCATTATATTAACATTATCTTTTAGTTTTAACTCTTAGTTAATTAGTTTGACACTTACCATCTCACTTTGTATTTTTATATTATGTAGTTAATAAACATACTCTATACGTTCAAGAGACCCCCATTTAGTACATTAATGATACAAATATTATGATATATGTCACTTGGCCAATACTTAGATTTTTAGGAATTGAATATCAATTAATAATATAATATTTGTTTTAAAAACACTTTTATGTCAATTTTGACACTATTTGGAAAATTGATTTTTGTGAAAATCATAACATAATTATTACATCGAACAAAGATTATTAAATCATTCCTATAATGTCATATTAACCTATAATATTAGTTTAATTCATAAAAAGTATGAAATTATATTTATTTGGGTATTTATAATATCAATTATTTCAATTTTTTACTATTATGGTAATTACTACATCATCATTGTGTCATAAATAAATGAAATTATTTATTATCTAAAAATTATAAATAAACTATAATTATGTAGGAAATAATTTTATATTTCTAAAGAATATTTACAATCGAATTTACCTTATGTATAACCCAATATTAAAAATCTTTTAGTAAATAAACATTGATTTTAACTCTTTTAACTCTTCTTTGAATTAAATAATAATAAATGTCCTAATCTAATCCAAGTGGACCTAAATGATAATATTTTATTCCTAAGGTTGTTTTTGGTCTAGAAACACTTGTCCAGTAGAATTAGGATATGTGTTAGGGTAATTTTAATATCATTTTTACCCTTAATTAGCCAATTTACTTTTAACCATGGTAAATAAAAGTAAAAAGTTATTATTCACCAAAAATTATTTTCATCTTATTAAAACAAATTTTACTCCTTGATATTAATCGTGTCTCTCGGATTTTTGAAATTCCACTCACCGAAGTGGTAAAATTATGTTTTATAAAAAATTTAGTTTTTTAACTACCACTTAGTGGTTTCACTATTCATCAAAAAATGACTTTTTTCAGAAAAATAAAAAAAATTCACCCTAGGCTAATTTCGATATTCAGAATCCAAAAATGAAGTCCATTTTGAAATACAAAATTTATAAATTTCAAAAAGTGGGTATTACTATTCATAATGGCAAGTTTGATTGGTTGTGGTGTGTTAGAACTCGATGTTGCGTACAACACATGCTACTGTATTATTCAAAGGAAAGCGTACCATGGAATCTTGGGATGTTTCATTGTAAATTTTTGATGTCCCCGTTCTAAAAAGTAAATTTATTTAGTCAAATTTAATATATAAAAGTTTAAAATATTGGATTTAAAAAGGGTTTACTATTAAAAGTTGGTAAAAGTGCAATACTAAAAATGAATTTGTTCTTACATTATGTCTAAGAAACTCATAATATGGATGATAAAATTATAAGGATTATATAAAGTATAAAATTTAGTTAATACTATTCATAACCTCTTTTGAATGGCTTGTTTGGTAAGTTATGGTGCACATGAACTCGGTGTTGCGTGTAGTGCATGTTATTGAATTATTTTGAAGAAACAGCACACTATGAAATCTTGGGGTGTTATATTCTCCCATCCTTCAATAAATTGCTTCCTCGCAATTTGAAGTTGTTCTTCAAAAATAAAAGGTTGAATATAGAAAATATCTTTTTGGGAAAACCCACATAAGAAATTTTGTTAATAAAATTTAGTCTTAATAAAAGGAAAAGAGAAATGAAAGGGTCACCACCAAATTGTGATATCTATTCAGAGAATATTTGTGGAAATTAGAGACATATAATTGGAGGAAAAAAGTAAATATTTATAGGTAGTTATTGAAGACATCAATCACAAACAAGTGTAAAATTAAGGGCCTTAAATTCATCAATCTATGATGATTTAAAATACCATCATTTCAGAAAAACATATGGTATTAGGATAACACATGTCTTTGTTTTAAGATCCCTTCAATAATGTATAAGAATTAATTTCTTCATTGAATAAGAGAAGAAAAAAATATATTCTTGACAAGTGGAGTCTCATCCTTTAGATAGGTTCTACCACAAACTCATCATTCACTCTAAAAGATAATGTAACTTAAAAATAATATTCTATTTATCCTATTCGTATAGGGTTAAAAAAATTAATTTATAATTCAACTAGAAGAACCATTAAAAAAATGAAATTTTTCAATCCAGGACATCACGTGGGTTAGTGGTAGGTGATACACCCTTGTCGCCCTTCGGTTGTGGGTTCATGTCTCACGGCCTTTCCGGACGCGACGGGTTGCCACCCGACCTCCAGGTTTTCCTTTTATGGAAATCCAAAATAATCCAAACTAGAACTATCCAAAATACTTCAGTCCAAAATTTATAATGAAGGTAAACACAATGAAGATATTTTTTTCCGCGTAATAACATGTGAACACCTTCATCATGTATTCATTTAAAACACTGTAACATCCTAAATTACCATAAAACCTTATTGATTTCATTCATGATCCCTTATTCCTTAATGAATAATATATATACTCTTTCAATCCAAAAATCTTTTAAACCCCAACAATGATGGAATATACAAATCATTAATCAGTTTCACGGTAGTCAATAATATTGAATATAATTTACCAAAATCAGTCACGTATTATTCTAAAATCACTACCTCGGTATTAGAACCATATTATGGTATATCTTTCTCTCAACCATATATTTTCCAAATATTTAACCTGCTATTGGGACACTTTTCTTTGTTCCACACAATCTTAAGTCCATAATGAAATAGTATGGTTGTTCAATCCTTATATACTCCATAATTATTATAACATGTACATTGTTGATACAACAGTCAAATGAAATAATCTACATAAGAACTCTAATCATTCCTCTTCATCTTTGGTAGTATCATAACTTGATTATTATCCAATAACATCATTTGCGGCATAGTCTGATGACTGTGACATTGGTTCGCGTAGTGTCCAAACTTCTTGCAAATGAAGCATTGTACATTTGAAACCATTTTCTTACCCCTTGCAGTTACGTACTTCGTGGCCCTTTCCTCCAAATTTATAACAAACTCCCATTCCATTCAGGCATGTTCTAGGGTGTTTCTTCCCATAGTTATCACAAATGGGAAAATTCTTCTTTTCCCTCTTCCCTTTATCCATCTTTCTCTCTTCCATCCTTTTCTTCTCCTGCTTCCCTTCAGAGCCATTGGGCTCAGTAAACTCTTTACTTATCTTATCAACACATGATATTATTTCTTCATATGATGATAATACATGGGAGACTATTTCTATTATAAATTCTAGCATAAGACCATGAATGAAATGATCCTTCTTTCTCTTTGGATCATGTGCATTACTGGAGTTCTCGTTCCTTCTACTAGGCGCCATTTCTAAACAATGGTATACACTAGATTAGTTTATGAATAACAATACCTAATCCCAAACTTGTAAAACACATAAGATAAATTAAATATCTTATGGATATATAATCCATAATCATAAAAATGTATCCTTTGAGGAAGTATATACTCATAAACCCTTCATAATGTTTTGTAATGAAAATGAAAATTATCCTAAGCCTATCATGCGGGAGTGTCGTAACCAAGAGTGCAGCAAGGCCCGTTGTCGTGCACCAGTTCCCGTTCGATTCTAGCTCAAAGCTATGTTTTCTGGTTTTACCCCTAGGTACATCTGTTCCAGAGCCGCCTCTACCTGCTCGTATCCAATCATGGATGTATTTCTAAAAAAACTCACAAAATTTCTATAATACCAAAATTCTAGAAAGGTATTCTATAATAATCCTCAAAGTCAATCTTAGGTCTATGTGCTCTAATCAAAGTTTATCTAAATCTAGCTTCCAAGTTTTGTAGTAAACTTCCTGTGATACCAAATGTAACACCCCGATCCCAGTTACCATAAGTCGGTGCATTACTACAAAACATTGGCATGATCACACGAAAGTTCATTTCTCGAAAGACTGATTAGTTTAGTCGCCTTGTAATAACTAGATACATTAATAAAGTTTACATTACATAATAAAATGAAAACTAAAGCAATATAGTCTCCATAGTCCACACTCTTATCCCCTCATAATATCTCCATAGGTCATTCATAAATTAATTCTTCACATCCTGGGAAAAATAAAACATAGAAAAGGGGTGGGCTCAAATGCCCAGTAAGGATAAAAATATAGTGGAAACTTTCATAAATAAGAATAAACATATAAGGGAATGTATAACTAAAACAAAAGCCTTTTAAACTTGAAATTCAACATATTATGGAAAAAATAAAATGAAATAATTCCATTTACTTATTCACATGGATATTGTACTAATCGAATATTCACATGCAATACCAATAACCAGTTTCATAATGATGGAATGCATAATGTCAGACTATCATAAACACATAGCCAAGTCCTCGTGCCAAGACTACAAATAAGATTTTGTCAAGGCCTTGTTCCAAGACACTAGTTTGTCTCATGATACTTACCGATGCATCGAGGAGCTATAGCGGGCTCTACCCGTCACTTATTAAGTCCAATGCATTCCTCATTTGAACAAGTTTAAACATAACATAAACTGTCATATTAAAACTTGCATACGAAATGTCAATACTTTCTCCATAAACCATGAATAGTATAAAAATAACACATCCACTGTCAAACAAAACAACAAACCTTCAATACAATATGGAAGTTTTGTATCATAATAAATAAACATTAAATAAGCTTAAAATCCATTGAAGGATGTTGACATAGATGAAATCAAAACTATTTGAGAGAAATATCCCATTTTTTTAAATCATTTAAAAGTCACATAATTATAAAATAAAACATTTACATTGAAAATTTTCTTATAAGCCTGTAAGGGAAGCTTCAATGATTTTACAATGGTTGAAAATATCCACACCCTCCGTATAAGTTAAAAAACATTCTTACCTTAATTTTGTAGAAAAGGTTAAAAATCACCTTGTTTGGAAAACGACAGAAAGATTCATTTATAAAACTCTTATAAAAAGTCAAAAAATGGTATAAATGAATTTATCCCATATTCTGGAAAATAGTAAAAATGTTTGGAAATACATTTTTAAGAAACATGGATGTGGATGATAAAGAGATCCCAGTAGATTATTACGTATAAAAAATCTCGGATAGTGAAGAGATTGCGAAATAAACCCTTACCTTGTACTTTTACTTGGTTGAGAGTAGGTTAACCTCCTGTATAATGGTGAAATAATTGTTATTAAATTATAAAATAATCATATATATTAATATGATATCATATATGATCTTTTAACATTACTTTGTTAATAATATTTTAGAATTATCGTCGTTTCGGGTGTTAAATTACTCATTTTCTTTTGTATGTTTTGTTACGTAAGCCGTATTTGTTATGGATAGGTTGTATCTTATTCATATCCAGAATGATATCATGTCCATAGATACTACTATTAATCATAAAATGAGAATTATACTTTAATGGATATGATGGAGAATGAATCTCATCGCGTTCGTGGAGACGATTGTCCGTACGTACGCACGAGCGACAATATCATTTTTTGATTTTAAAATAATATTTAATTGGATGTTATATCTTATATAAAAAATAATTATCATGTTATATTTATTATTTACATTAATTACACATCATTATTATAACCATCCAAATAATAATATATTTAATAACAATTACACCACGATGTGGAGACGGTAAGCTGTACGTACGCACGTATGGTGACATGTCGTTCAAGAGATGGATAGAATAGTGAATATGGTTGTACCAAATTTATAAAAATATTATAGTATATAGGAGATACGGGATTCATTATTTTAGAATGGGTATAACAAATAATGAAGAAGTTGAAGAATAAATGAATTTGAAAAAGGTTGGTGAAAACATTACCTCTTTTTCGGGTTCTTCC
Source organism: Viscum album (assembly GCA_963277665.1). Lineage (NCBI taxonomy): Eukaryota > Viridiplantae > Streptophyta > Magnoliopsida > Santalales > Viscaceae > Viscum > Viscum album. The sequence continues at coordinate 940,648,313 of OY728153.1, forward strand.
TTTTGATTTGATCAAAAGGGATCCATAGGTTGGTTTTATGACTAAAGTAAGTCCTCTAGGATGAATTTATGGAATTTTAGAGAGTATTTGGTAGGTTTTTGCTGAACTAAAAGGCTTTGAAGGTGTGAATTAATGAGAAGTGGGAGTACCCTTTTATAAGAGGGGTGAGGGGCACCTTTGAAAAATCTAGAAATATTATTATATAATAAATTAATATTCGGTTTCTAATGTCTAAAAAGTGTATTATTTAAATTTTATGGTCAGGCCGGTTCTAAAACCACTCGACCAATAGAATTTAGACACGTTTGGGTCATTATATTAACCTTATCTTTTAGTTTAAACTCTTAGTTAATTAGTTTGACACTTACCATCTCACTTTGTATTTTTATATTATATAGTTAATAAAATTACTATATACATTCAAGAGAACCCCAAGTGGTCCCTTAATGATACACCTATCATGATATAAGTCTCTTGGCCGAACCATATATTTTTTGTAATTGAATATCAATTAATAATATAATATTCGTTTTAAAAACACTTTTTGTCAATTTTGACACTATTTGGAAAATTGATTTCGGTGAAAATCATAACAGAATGATTACATCGAAAAAAGTTTATTAAATCATTCCTAACATGTCATATTAACCTATAATATAAGTTTAATTCATAAAAAGTCTCAAATTATATTTATTTGGGTATTTATAATGTCAATTATTTTATTTTTTTTACTATTATGGTAATTACTACAGCATCATTGTGTCATAAATAAATTAACATATTGATTGTCTAAAAATTATAAATAAAATATAATTATGCAGGAACTCTTTTTAGATTCCTAATGAATATTTAAAATATAATTTAACTTATGTATAACCCAATATTAAAAATGTTTTAGTTAATAAACATTGATTTTAATTCTTTTTACTCTACTTTGAAATAAATAATAATAAATGTCTTAATCTTAATCCAAGTGGACCTAAATGATTATATTTTATTCCTAAGGTTGTTTTTGGTCGAGATAAACTTGTCCAATAGAATTAGGACATGTTTAAGGGTAATATTCATATCATTTTTCCCTTAATTACCCTATTTACTTTTAAGAGTGGTAAATAAAAGTAAAAAGTTACTATTCACCCAAAATTATTTTCATCTAATTAAACAACATTTTACTCCTTGATATGATCCATGTCAATAGGATTTTCCAAATTCCACTCACCTAATAGGTAAAATTATGTTTTATGAAAAATTCAGTTTTTTAACTACAACTTAGTGGTTTCACTATTCATCAAAAAATGAAGTTTTTCAGAAAAATACGAAAAATTCACCCTAGGCTAATTTCGATATTCCAAATCCAAAATTGTAGTACATTTTCAAAAATAAAATTTATAAATCTCAAAATGTTGGTATTACTATTCAAAATGGCTAGTTTGATTGGTTGTGGTGTGTTAGAACTCAATGTTGCGTACAACACACGCTACTGTATTATTCAAAGGATAGCGTACCGTTGAAGATCGGGATGTTTCATTGTACATTTTTATGTCTCCATTCTAAAAAGTAAATTTAATTAGTAAAATTTAATATATAAAAGTTTAAAATATTGGATTTAAAAAGGGTTCACTATTAAAAGTTGCTAAAAGTGCAATACTGAAAATGAATTTGTTCTTACATTATGTCTAAGAAACTCATAATATGGATTCTAAAACTATAAGTATTATATAAAGTTTAAAATTTAGTTAATACTATTCATAACCTCTTTTGAACATCTTGTTTAGTAAGTCATGTTTTTCTTGAACTCGGTGTTGGGTGTAGTGCATGTTATTGAATTATTTTGAAGAAATAACACACTATGAAATCTTGGGGTGTTACATTCTCCCCTCCATCAATAAATTTTGTCCTCACAATTTGAAATTGTTCTTCAAAAATTAAAGGTTGAATATAGAAAATATCTTTGTGGGAAAACCCACATCGGATATTGGGTTAATAAAATTTAGTCCTAATAATAGGAAAAGCGAAATGAAATGGTCACCACCAAATTATGATATCTATTCGGAGAAAATTGGTGGAAATTAGAGACATATAATTGGAGGAAAATTTAAATATTTATAGGTAGTGATTGAGGTCATCAATCACAAACAAGTGTAAAATTAAGGGCCTTAAATTCATCAATCTATGATTATTTAAAATACTATCGGTTCAGAAAAACATATGGTATTAGGATAACACATTTTTTTTGTTTTAAGATCCCTTCACTAAAGTATAAGAATCAATTTCTTCATTGAATAAGAGAAGAAGAAAAATATATACTTGACAAGTGGAGTCTCATCCTTTAACTAAGTTCTAACACAAACTCATCTTTCACTCTCTAAGATAATAGAACTTAAAAATAATATTCTATTTATCCTATTCGTATAGGGTTAAAAAATTAATTTATAATTCATCTAGAAGAACCATTAAAAAATGACACTATTCAATCTAGGACATCACGTGGGTCAATGGTTGGTGATACACCCTTGTCGCCCTTCGGTTGTGTGTTCATGTCTCACGACCTTTCTGGATGCGACGAGTTGTCGCCCGACCTCCAGGTTTTCCTTTTATGGCAATCCAAAATAAACCAAACTAGAACTTTCCAAAATATTTCAGTCCAAAATTTATAAGGAAGGTAAACAAAATGAAGATATTTTTTGCCGCGTAATAACATGTGAACACCTTCATCATATATTCTTTTAAAACACTACAACATCCTGAATTACCATAAAACCTTATTGATTACATTCATGATCCCTTATTACTTAAATAAAAATATATATACTCCTTCAATCCAAAATTGTTGTAAACCTCAAGAATGATGTAATATACAAATCATTAATTAGTTTCACAGTAGTCAAGAATATTCATTATAATTTATCCAAATCAATCATGTATTATTCTAAAATCACTACCTCCGTATCAGAACCATATTAAGGTTTATCTTTCTCTCAACCATATATTTTCCAAAAATTTAACCTGCTATTGGGTCACTTTTCATTGTTCCACACAATCTCAAGTACATAATGAAAAAGTACTGCATTTCAATCCTTATATACTCCTTAATTATTATAACAAGTACATTGTTGATACAACAGTCAAATGAAATAATGATCATAAGAACTCTAATCATTCCTCTTCATCTGTGGTAGTATCATAACATGATTATTATCCAATAGCATCATTTGCGGCATAGCCTAATGACTGGGACATTGGTTCTCGTAGTGTCCAAACTCATTGAAAATGAAGCATTGTACATTTGAAACCATTTTCTTACCCATTCAATCACGTACTTCATTCCCTTTTCCTCCACACTTATAACAAACTCCCATTCCTTTCAGGATAGTTACAGGGTGTTTCTTCCTGCAGTTATCACATATGGGAATATTCTCCTTTTCCCTCTTCCCTTTATCCATCTTTCTCTCTTCCATTCTATTCTTCTCTTTCTTCCCTTCAAAGCCATGGGACTCAGTAAACTCTTTACTTATCTTATCAACACATGATATTATTTCTTCATATGATGATAATACATGGGAGACTATTTCTCTGATAAATTCTGGCATAAGACCATAAAAGATATGATCCTTCTTTTAGTTTGGATTATGTTCATTGCTGGAGTTCTCATTCCTTCTATTGGGTTCCATTTCTAAACAATGGCATACATTAGATTAGTTTATGAATAACAATACCTAATTCTAAACTTGAAAAACATATAACATAAATTAAATAGTTTATTGATATAATCCATAATCATAAAAATGTCTCCTTCGTGGAAGTATATACCCATAAACCCTCCATACTGGTTTGTAATGAAAATGATTATTATCCTAAGCATATCCCACGGGAGTGTCATAACCAAGAGTGCAGCAAGGCCCGTTGTCGTGCACCAGTTCTCGTTCGAGTCTAGCTCAAAGTGGTACTTTCGGGTTTTACTCCTAGGTTCACTTGTTCCAGAGCCTCCTCTACCTGCTCGTATCCAGACAGGGATGTATTTCTCCGAAAACTCCCAAAATTTCTATAATACCAAAATTCTAGGAAGTTCTTCTATACAAATCCTCAATGTCCATCATAGGTATATGTGATCTAATCATTGTTTATCTAAATATAGATTCCCAGGTTTGTACTAATCTTCCTTTGATACCAACTGTAATGCCCCGACCCCAGTTACCCAGAGTCGGTGCATTATTACATAACATTGGCATGATCACAAGAAAGATCAAGTCTCGAATGATAGATTAGTTTAGTAGCCTTGGAATAACTAGATACATTAATCATGTTTACATTACATCATTAAATGAAAACTAAAACAATATAGTCTCCATAGTCCACACTCTTATCCCCTCATACTATCACCACAGGTCATTCATAAATTACTTCTTCACATCCTGGGAAAAATAAAATATAGAAAATGGGTGAGCTCAAATGCCCAGTAAGGATAACAATATAGCCAAAACATTCATAAATAAGAATAAACATTTATGGCAATGTATAACTAAAAAAATACTTTTAAACTTGAACTTCAACATAGTATGGAAAAAATAAAATGAAATAATTCCATTTACTTATTCACATGGATATTCTACTAATCGAATATTCACATGTAATATCAATAACCACTTTCAGAATGATGGAATGCATAATTCCAAACTATCATAACCACATAGCCAATGCCTCGTGCCAAGACAACAAATATGATTTTGTAAAGTCCTTGTACCAAGACACAAGTTTGTCTCATGAGACCTACTGATGCATCGACGAGCTATAGCGGGCTCCACCCGTCACTTATTAAGTCCAATACATTCCTCATATGAACAAGTTTAAACATAACATAAACACTCATATTAAAAATAGCATATGAATTGTAAATAATTTCAACATAAACCATGAATGGTATAAAAATAACACATCCCATGTCAAAAAAATCACAAATCCTTAAATACAATATGGATGTTTTGTATCATAATAAATCAACTTCAAATAAGCTTAAAATCCATCAAAGAATGTTGACATAGATGAAATCAAAACTATTTGAGAGAAATATCCCTTTTTTGAAATCATTAAAAAGTCACATAATTATAAAATAAAACATATACATTGAAAATATTCTTACAAGCTTGTAAGGGAAGCTTCAACGATTTTATAACAGCGGAAAATAGCCACACCCGCCGTATAAGTTAAAAAAAACATTCTTACCTTAATTCTATTGAAAAGGTTAAAAAGCACATTGTTTGGAAAACGATAGAAAGATTCTTTTATAAACCCCTTATAAAAAGTCAAAAAATTGTATAAATGACTTTAAACCATATTCTAGTAAATAGTAAAAATGTTTTGAAATACATTTTTAAGGAACATGGATGTGGATGATAAAGAGATTCCAGTAGATTATTACGTATAAACAACCTCGGATAATGAAGAGATTGCGAAATAAAACCTTACCTCATAATTTTCCTTATTTGGGGGCAGGTTAAACTCCTGTATAATGGTGAAATAATTTTTATTAAATTATACAAGAATCATATATATTAATATGATATCATATATGATCTTTTAACATTACATTGTTAATAATATTTTAGAATTATCGTCGTTTCAGGTGTTAACTTACTCTTTTTCTTTTGTATGTTTTGTTACGTATGCCATGATTGTTATGGATTGGTTGTATATTATTCATATCCAGAATTATATCTAGTCCTTAAATACTATTATTAATCATCAAATGAGAATTATACTTGAATGGATATGATGGAGAATGAATCTCATCGCGTTGGTGGAGACGGTAGTCCATACGTACGCACAAGCGACAATATCATTTTTTTTATATTAAAATAATATTTAATTGGAAGGTATATATTATATAAAGAATAATTATCATGTTATATTTATTATTTACATTAATTACACATCAATATTATACCCATCCAAATAATAATATATTGAATAACAATTCCACCACGATGTGGAGACGGTATGCCGTACGTATGCACGTAAGGTGACATGTCATTCAAAGGATGGATAAAATAATGAATACTGTTGTACCATATTTATAATAATATTAGAGTATATAGTAGATACTGTATTCCTTATTTTAGAATAGTAATAACAAGGAAAGAATAAGTTAAAGAAGAAATGAATTTGAAAAAGGGTTGTGAAAACATTACCTCTTCTTCCGATTCTTCCTTTTGATTTGATCAAAAGGGATCATTAGGATGGATTTATGATTAAAGTAAATCCTCTAGGATGAATTGAGGTAAGTTTATAGAGTATTTGGACAGGGTTTGGCCGAACCAAAAGGCTTTGAACGTGTGAATTAATGAGAAGGGGGTTCCCTTTTATAAGAGGGGTGAGGGGCAGCTTTGGAAAATCTAGAAATATTATTTTATAATAAATTCATATTCGGTTTCTAATGGCTCCAAAGTGTATTATGTAATGGTTAAGGTGTGGATGGGTCGAAAACCACTCGACCAATAGAATTTAGACATGTTTGGGTCATTATATTAACCTTATCTTTTAGTTTAAACTCTTAGTTAATTAGTTTGACACTTACCATCTCACTTTTTATTTTTATATTATATTGTTAATAAACTTACTATATACCTTCAAGACACCCCCAAGTGGTCCATTAATTATACACCTATCATGATATATGTCTCTTGGCCGAACCTTAGATTTTTAGGAATTGAATATCAATTAATAATATAATATTTGTTTTAAAAACACATTTATGTCAATTTTTACACTATTTGGAAAATTGATTTTTTTGAAAATCATAACAGAATGTTTACTTCAAAGAAAGTTAATTAAATCATTAATAACATGTCATATTAACCTATAATATTATTTTAATTCATAAAAAGTCTCATATTATATTTATTTGGGTATTTATAACATCAATTATTTTAATTTTTTACTATTATGGTAGTTACTGCATCATCATTGTGTCATAAATAAATTAGATTATTTTTTGTCTAAAATTTATAAATAAAATACCATTCTGTAGGAAATATTTTTATCTTTCTAATTAATGTTTACAATCTAATTTAACTTATGTATAACCCAATATTAAAAATATTTTAGTAAATAAACATTGATTTTAACTCTTTTAACTCTTTTGTGAATTAAATAATAATAAATGTCCTATTCTAATCCAAGGGGACGTAAATGATAATATTTTATTCCTAAGGTTGTTCTTGGTCGAGATACACTTGTTCAATAGAATTAGGACATGTGTTAGGGAAATATTAATATCATTTTTACCCTTAATTACCATATTTACTTTTAACTGTGGTAAATAAAAGAAAAAGGTTACTTTTCACCAAAAATTATTTTTTTCTCATTAAACCACATTTTACTCCTTGATATTAATCGCGTCTCCTGGATTTTCGTAATTCCACTCACCTAAGCGTTAAAATCTTGTTTTATGAAAAATTCGGTTTTTTAACTACCACTTAGTGGTTTCACTATTCATCAAAAAATGAAGTTTTTCAGAAAAATAAGATAAATTCACCCTAGGCTAATTTTGAAATTTCGAATCCAAAAATGAAGTCCATTTTGAAAAATAAAATTTATAAATTTCAAAAGTGGGTATTACTATTCAAAATGGATAGATTTATTGGTTGTGGTGTGTTAGAACTCGATGTTGCATACAACACACGCTACTGTATTATTCAAAGGAAAGCGTACCGTGGAAGCTTGGGATGTTTCATTTTAAATTTTTGATGTCGCCATTCTAAAAAGTAAATTAATTTAGTCAAATTGAATATATAAATGTTTAAAAAATTGGATTTAAAAGGGATCACTATTAAATGTTGCTAAAAGTGCAATACTGAAAATGAATTTGTTCTGACATTATGTCTAAGAAACTCATAATATAGATTCTAAAATTATAAGGATTATATAATTTTTAAAATTTAGTTAATACTATTCATAACCGCTTTTGAACGGCTTGTTTGGTAAGTCGTGGTGCGCTTGAACTCGGTGTTGTGTGTACTGCATGTTATTGAATTATTTTTTAGAAATAACACACTATGCAATCTTGGGGTGTTACAAAAAATTTCTAGTATAATCAAATGGTGGATATTCTAACTTCCTTAATTATACTAATGATTTATGTAGATGTGTCTATGTATACATAATGAGTTATAAGTAAGAGTCTTTAGAGAAACTTTATGAATTCAAGAATGAAGTAGAGAATCAAATTGTTAAGTAGATAAAGTATCATTGATCATATTGGGGAGGAGAATATCTGAACTAAGAGTTCATCGATCATCTACAAAAGTCTGGGATTCAATATCAGCTCACTTCCCCTTATACACCATAGTGAAATGTTGTTAGTGAAAATATGAACCACACCTTGTTGGACATGTTGTTGTCAATAATGATTCATGCAGGCCTTTCATAGTACTTTTAAGGATATGCATAATAAACTCTAGAATACACTTACACCGAGTACCAACTAAGGAAGAAAATATAATTCCATATAAGTTATAGAATGGAAGGAAATCTATTTTGTCGCACACATGTTTATGGGGATGCAATGAATTTTCTATGGCCTTCTCAAGAAACTAACAAGAACCCCAGGCACAATGTGTATCTTTATAGGATATTCCAAGGAAAAGAACGGATATTGCCTATATAATCCTTTAGATAAAAAGGGATTGTCAGTAGACAAACAGTCTTCCTTGAGAGGGGGACATCCTCAAAAATAATAGTGGGAGAATGATTGACTTCAACGGAGTTGATGCTCAATATAAATAAGAGTCGGTACATAAATGAGTTCCACAGTTGCCTGTGAAAGAGATTCCAAAAACACAAGTACTGCTTTGGAGCTCAAGAGAGGTAAGGGAACCATAGAGGTTTGGTTTTCTAGTCACCTTGAATGGTGAATCATTATTGTTGGTCAATTATGAACATATCTCCTACAAAGAAGCAATAGAATTCTCAAAACATGCAAGATGGCTAAGAGAAATTAATTTTAAGATTTATTTCTTGTATCCAATTCAAGTCTGAGTCCTGGTCGATGATCCAGTTGATGTAATGATAGTTTTATGAAAATGGGTATTGAAGGGAAATTGGACATGGATAGTCACATTAGCACCTATAAAGCAAGGATTGTGACTAAAGGATTTAGACAGCATCAAAAAATTGACTATTATGAAATCTTCTCTCCCGTTCCAATGTTTAAATCAATAAGAATCATACTTTCCACAACAACTTACCATGACTACGAGATTTGGAAAATGGATTTCAATAATTCATTCCTTAATGGGAACTTTTTGGATGATGTCTATTGACACAACTATAAGGGTTTGTGAAACCAGGTGAATCCAAATGGGTTTTCAAGTTGAAGAAATCCATTTATAGATTAATTCAAGCTTCCCGGTCATGGAACATTCGATTTGATGAATCCAAAAAGAATGTGGTTTCATTAAGAATGAACATGATCCATGTGTTTATAAGTGGTTTATTTGGAATGTTTTCATTTTCCTAGTAGTATATGTTGATGACATACTGCTTATGGGAAACGATGTAACTGTCTCACAATCAGTTAAGGACTTGTTGAACAAGTATTTCTCCATGAAGGACTTGGATGAAGCAGCCCACATTCTAGGGATCAAGATCATTCTTGATAAATCCAAGAGACAGCTTGGAGGAAGTCAGGGTACATATATTGTCCAGAAACTAAAGAGATTTAGTATGGAACAATCCCTGAGTGGATTGGTTCAGTGTAACATGGCCTACATATTTCTATGAAAATGTGTCCGCAGACGCAGTATGATATAGATAGAATCAGAATGATACCATATGATTCATCTATAAGATCTATCATGTATTCCATGTTATGTACCATTATTGATGTTTACTATGCATTGAGAATGGTAGATAGATATCAAGATGGACTACGAGAACAACATTGGATTGTTGTTAACACAATACTAATGTATCTAAGAAAAACTAAGGATATGTTCTTTCTGTTTGGATGAGATGAGGAGATAATCATCAGAGTGTATGCTGATGATGGTTTTCAGACAGGTCCAAACAATCTGAATTTGCAATCTGGATATGGTTTCTTTCTCAATGGAGGACCTGTGAGCTGTAAGATTTCAAAGCTACTTGTTGTCGCTGATTCTACAGTATAGTCTGAATATATAGCGGCTTTTGATGCAGCCAAAAAATCCATCCGCATTCGGAACATTGTCCAAGAGCTTGATTTGGTGCCTATATATAAAGATTCTATCACATTATATTGTGAAAATACTGTAGTGGTGGCTCTTGAAATAGAACCAAGGTCACATAAAAGGACAAAGCACATACTCTAGAAGTATCACCTCTTGAGGAAATTCTATCAAAGGTGTGAAGTTGTAGTGAGTTGAGTTTCCACAAAAGAGAATGTTTTAGACCCCATGTCTAAAGACTTATCTGAATAGAAGCATAAATATAATGTGAGACATAGTATGTTAAATGTTGTAAGCAGTTGGCTCTAGCCCCAGTGAGAGTCTGTTGGAGTTTGTGGCCTAGAATCAATGACTATGTACTTTATTCATTAATAAATACCTTATCACATATTTATTTTTCTTGTGTGTGAAATTAAATGTGATAATGTTAAAAGGATAGTTGTTTCACTAAAAATTTATAGCGGATCCTTACTATGATGAGAACCCAGAAGTGACATAACACTGTTCTTGAATATATGTTCCACATCTAGACAATATTATTTGAGGGACACAAATAATACATGCCATTAAGGGATAGGACTCAAAAAACATTGAGTCGCCTTCTCATGGTGTGTGCCCTTGATAATATTTAGGAAGATATTATGAGAATGAGACCCGCAAGTATGAAATCCTCATTTCATAGTGTCATTGGATGTTCATATCTGAGGACATGGGTATTGGACATTAGACATTGAGATTATTATTAATGGGTATTACCACTCACTCACATAGATGTATAGAAAAAAACTATGACAACACATTGTTTATAGTGAGGTAGGATTAGTTGGGTGTGTCAGAGGTAATACTACATTAATAGATAACGAGAGAAAGTATTTTTACCTTATGTTCCCTAATGGAAGTATATATCAGAGGCTTTTTATGGAATTTACATATCATAAATAAATCCATGGCCATGATGAGGAATGAGAATGTTCAATTTTGAAAATTAAAAGAAATAATTATCAAGCATATGGGTTGATAGAACAAGCATGCAACCTACATGATTTAACAAATAGAGACAAAGCGATTACCTTACATGGTAAGTGTTCGTTGGAGGTGACATGTCATTGAGGATTTAAATTATTTCTCTATGCGTTCTTTAGTTTTTTGATAGTTGCTAACCTTGGACTTTAGGTACGCACCACATAATTCCACTGAGAAAGAGGCACAGACGGTCACACACTAACTGTTTCCAAGAATATTTGTTACATATTAATTTAGCAAGTTGAATATTGATTATTCTCAATTATGATTTAATAATTATTCAAGGTTGCGGATCACATTTATTTCAAAATTAGTTATTCGCGATAATATATTGTGTGCGAAATAATATATTTATTAGTGATTAATGCAGTCATATTTATTTAAGAAATAAATATCCATTATTCATGGTCTAATAAATGTGGTGGGGAAAATAATGAAAATGGAAAAACAAAAGTACACACCGTGTATATTAATATAGAAGCTATGTATTTTTTTTGGGATTTATGAGAATTAATATTATGTAATTAATTAAATAATATTAGGTGTAATTCGCTAGGTGCATGTCATGTAATAAAAATAGTCACCTATTATTCTTAGACATGGGGTCTTACTAAGAATTAAATTAAAGGAATAAATGATTTTGGGTAATTAATTTATATTATTATTCTAAGTAATTAAAATACCAATTACATAATTGTTATTTGGCTATCCATTTTTCTGGGTTGTACACAATGGATCTGGAAAATCCTTCAAGAAAAAATATAAGTATTTTTCCACCAAGAATGTTATCAAGTTCTGAGAGAGATCCTACTCCATCAGATCAAGGAGGGGGCTTTGGAAACAGATCCCAAGGTGATCGAAGGAAGACATCACAAGTGAAGGCTCTTATGTGCTAGCACCTAGAGATTCTTTCAGTGACATCCATATATACTTGGAGAACGTGTGCATAACTGCTAGAGGAATCCTACACAAGGATTCTACGACACAACTGAAGTGCCCAGATCAGTGTGAATCACTGAGAGGGGGAGGGGGTGAATAAGTGATCCCTTAAAACTTTTTACTAATTGATTCTTTATCAATTAAACCTCTATGGCTGGTTAAAGCCTCGATCCACTCTTCTTGTATCTCTCACCTTTCCTCGAATGATTTAGTAAATATAAAGGCACAGGACACAAGGATTTAGAAGGATCGGCACCAAAGGCCTACATCCTTGCCATGTTGGTTATACGCCCCAACATGGTTTCTCCCATTATAATCTGTTAGTATTACAATGGTCGATATAGAGTCCCACTGTATCTCTCCTGAGTCCCACAGGAGGGTCTTTATACTGTGTCCCCCAGTGTTACTAGAGTCCCACTGGCCTGCTTCAGAATCCCACTGAAGACTTCTTCCACCCTGAGTCTCACAGGGGGCTTCTCCTGGCTCCTCGAGTCACACAAGTAGCTCTTCTTCTCTTTAGCTCTTCAAGTATCTTCAGCAGCCGGGGATAAAGGCTGTTGGCCTTTCTCTTTACCTATGCTCACTTGTGATGAACATGTCTTCTCGTCTTGCTCGGGCTTTATCACCTTCTTCTAAGGATGACCCGGCCTCTCTCTTCAACTAATGAATACTCATACAACTGATATCTTTAACTTCAGTCTGGTCCAGTCTCACATTAATTCAACTTCATGCACTGAATGCATGGAAACTATGATTCTTCAAGATCTTCTGGTCTTGGACTTCTCAATTGCACACAGCCTGATTTAGCTTTGTTCACGTATGCACGTGCATGCATGTAAGCATGCACTCCCCTTCTACTTCTCGGTTCAATAAATCCACAAAGGGTGTAGTCTCTTTAAGCACACACCTTCTCACTTCCTTCACACACTTAATTCATTTTTATTACACACATAAATGTGTGTTATACTTTAGTGTGAGAGTCTTCCACTTATTCTATGTGTATACACTTCACTTAGTGCACACCTAGGTTCGAGCTTCACTTCTTTAGCACACACAATTTGTTCTTCGTTTTGCACACACTTAAGATTGGCCTCTTTCCTCTTCCTTCACACAATTGGCTACGACCTCTTTGGTCCTTTGTTTGCACACACACACTAGGTGTGATCTCAATACACCAGAACTCCAATGGGAGGCGCGCAAGGCACAAGCCGTGCAAGTGTGCTGGTCGTGGGTCGCGCAAGCCACAAGGGTGCACGGACACCTCGGGCACGCAAGTGCCTATCGCGCAGGGGGCACGATGCACAGAGGGAGCATGCAAGGTCACACTGCCCAACCTCTCCCTGTCACGCAAGGGGTAGTGCGCATGGGGTCTTCTCCCCTTCTCTTCTTTCATGCAAGAAGTGCGCAAAAGGAACCTCACGAAGCCAAGGGGTGGCTCCAGGCTTCTCAAATTCTTCGCATGGAAGAGAGCACTCACTGGACTCCTTCATGTTTCAGCAAGAATATTCAGAGCCTCGGCCTCTCCTTTTATAGGCAGAGATATGCCTCACATGGTCCGCATGATTTCAACATAAATTCCCGAAGATTTCGGATCTTTGAAATCTTTAAATGAGCCGCACATCCCGTTTTTTATTTTCTGTTTCACGTGGGATCACTTATGTTTCGGTGTTCTTCACGTGCATGCATTTTAACGTGTGCATGGCCTCTGTTTAGGCCCATTCATGCAAAGCACGAACACCCGATGCCTCAGCAATGTTGTTTTCCATGGCATTCATCGATATCTCCCATTTCACGTATGCATGTATACTTTTATGCATGGATAGGTTCAGCATGGACAGACGATCACTTTGATGGATTCAGCTTCATCTGCAATGGCGGGAGCTCGATCTGTGAAGCTCGATGGGCGCCTGGTTCGTCGGTGGCTGCGGGGAGCTTCGGGCGATCTCGAGGAAGGAGATGAGCCTCGGAGCCGTCGGATCGAATGTTTAATGTAGCGAAACTGCCAGGATTTGATCACGGGCGGCGTGATGAGATGTGCGGTGATGATCAAATGCGAGATCAATCGTGCGGCTTAGATGAGATCGTGGAGAAATTTCCGCGTCCCACATCGAATTAGCGCCTGGTTTCTCCGCGGTTTATCAAACACCGTCTCCCTGCAAAAGCTCAATTGCACTTCTCCCCTCTCGATGCCTCCCCACACTGAGTTCTTCTTGTGGGCGCGCTTTGCGCCCATTCCTGCCACTCGGGGGCGCCACTGGCGCCCATGCTGCCTCTCGCGGGCGTGCACTATGCGCCCCTTCTGCACGGATTTGATCACCGCGTGGCCTCCTGCCGCCTTGGGATTGCTCCATGGGATCCCCCATGGGCATGGCGCCAAGGCCCACATGTGCCTTGGGGTTGAACCCGTGGCTGGCCCTTGCCTGGCCAATTTTTTGGCAAAGGACAAAATAATACTTTGTATAAAAACAAAGTACTCCCAAGTGAAATATGACAAATTCCATTCATTCCAAGCCATTATTCTACTTCATTTCCTCTCTTCTCTTCTTCTTATGAATTCTTCCATTTCTCTTAAACATTTAATCATCACTTAGGTGTGAAATTCCCGAAGGTTCATCTTCAACCGAAGCTCCTGAATCAAATAATTCTTCAAATTTCTTCATTGATCTAATCAGAGATCAAGTTGGATCTTCTTCAGATTCACATGCACTGAGTGATAGGGCATAGACTTCTTCAGCTTACTTCATCCACTTAGTACGTGTGGATGGATCATCTTCTTCTCCTCATGTATTGTCTTAACAATTCATGGTCTTCTAATAATGTGGTGACATTGTATCCAGTTGATACATGTTCTTTGAAACTAAGAACAGCTCAACAATCGTCAGATGTACATAGAGAATGTTTCAACCACAACATCCTATGTCACTTAGTGAATCTCCTAAGTGACATACATCTTAGTACCATGGCCATTCTCCTTTCCTCACCAACACCATCACATCCTTTTTCATTCACATCTTGACATTCCTTGACATCCATTCATCTTATGACAACATCATGCCTCATTGAAAACAAATGCAACACAGTGCACTTCAATCTACCCCTTTGTATTTGTTGTCAATAAAATTCTTTAGCACATATGAATGGGTCAATATGTGTGCCAATATTTTCTCCCCCTTATTGGAAATCAAATGCAAAGATGTGGTGTGGTTCACTTTCAAAAATCTCTTCCTCCCTTAGAAAATCATTTTCTTCAAAATCACTAAGAGAGGGATGATGTCACATGTTCTCTTTAGCAAAGAACCTTTAGTAGATCAACTCTAAGTCTATGTAGGCTAACCCAGTGTAGAAAACAGGAGTGATGTAACCAAGGAACTCAATGCTATCCAAAATTCACTATACATGTGAGATCATGCTTCAAGGGGTTTGAAATTTTTCAGATATAACAATGAATTTTTAAATCCTGCACATACTTCACAAAACTCATTAGAGAGTTCAGTGCAAAGATAAAGCTCCCCCTTTCAACCATTTATCTTCAATCAATACTCCCCCTTAATTGTCATGATGAATACAATTAAGAAACAAGGGATGAAAGTATGATTGGAATACCTTCACTTTTCTCAAGATGGTATTAAATCTCATAATCCCATCTTCTACAGATTGGCTCCCCCTCAAGGGGTGCACTCCATTCTATCCAAACCACTCTCCAGATGAGAATGATCATCATCTTCAATTCCCTGAAATGTTAGCACATGTAAATACAAGTGGTTAGGGAATAATATGGAACCTCCTTGGTTCATCAATGTGAACAAAAAGGTTGAGAAGATTCTGTCAACCCAGATGTCCCATTTTCACCATTCTTCACACTTGCACATTTGATCTTCAATGAGGTTTGTGCTTGTGTGGATCTCAACACCTATTTAACTTATTTGTGTGTGACTCCTCTATTTCTAGGTGCCTTCTGAGCACTAGAGTCTCCTGGTGAAATCTTCATTCTTTTGAAGAATCCCTTCTGAGCTGGAATGAATATCATGCATTTATCACTAGTATGTCCAGCTTGATTGCACCTCACACACAGAACTTGATCTTCATGCGAAATGTTCTGCTTCCCTTTTGCCTTAGTTACTACCAGTGCTTCATCTTCAGCTCTTTGTAGTTCTCTTCCAAGTTGCAACTGATTAGGCCATATGACTAGTAAGTCACTTGGAAGTGTGGCCTCAGTTCTGGATATTCCACATGGTTCTTTTGATGCTGTTAAGCTACCTTTCTTAGGCAAATTATTTTCAATCAATCCCTTCTGCTTCTTCTAGATTGATTGTCTTTTTGAGTCTAGTCTGCTTCTATTCAGTTCCATGGCTTGTTCAAAAATATCCATGGTGTGTCCTTTCTTTCCACAGTAGAAGCATGTTTTCTTGGTGGTCCTTCTGGATGCATCACCCTTCTTGGACTTAGATTCCAAGGACTTATCTTCCTTTTTCACCATCTTCTTGGGAGCATTGTCACCTTTCTTCTGTTTTCTTCCCAAGGATTCTTTCTGAGCCAGGTTCTGTGATCTTTTCTTCTTTTGAGCTCTGGATACAGTTGAATATTGACATATATCTATTTGAACACTTTTGCACACATCCCAGATGTAATCAAGCAATCCAAATCTGTTAGTAGTAAATAGATGTCTCTGGACCTGTGTATGTTGCTTCTTTTCCTCTGGCTTGCTCCACCTTGCCATGGGTTTCGTTTGTGCTTTTACATTTAGTGGATTGTACCAGCAATCTTTTTCACACTGCCCATACTTATTACAACACCAACACTGACCCACAAATCCTGACCTCTTCAGTCCTTTTGATTGTTGGGTACTTATCTTGACTTGCTGTGTTGTTTCAGGAGAGCTCTCTTTCTTCATTGTCTTCATCCATACTTGTTTGGAATTATTCTTCTATCCTGCAATTTTTGTGGAAACACAATTAGAAGCATCAATACAAGATGGGATGGAGGGTACCTTCTTCTTAGATGTTGTTGCCCTTTCATTAGAGGATGTCCTTCTTTTGGAATAATCCTGCTCAATGCATACTTGAGTAGCAACATTTCTTCTTTCAGCTGACTGGGAGGTTGCAGCTCTGGGTGATTGCTGATTTTTCAATATCACCTCTAGTTCTAAGCATTTTCTGTTGAGGGAGTTATTCTCATCCTCAAACAATCTTAGCTTACCTTCCCAATTTTCTTTCAGCTGTCTTATCTGGTCTTCATGCACATTCTTTATTTCAAGCAATGGACTGTCAAGCTACTTCACCCTGTTTACTTTGTCTTCAAGTTGAGCATCTCTGACATTCATTGAAACTTTGTGCCTCTTTTCCAATGCATGGAAAACATCTTTGACCACAGTCTTAAAGAATTATTTCTCAGAAAGGCTTCTTTGCAATTCTTTAGTAGTGTCTTCATATATTTCATTGCAAAGCGATACTGTTTCATCTTTAGCCTTCACCAGCTTTCTGAGAGTGTTGGTTATGCCAACGCTTTTAGCCAACAGATCTTCCATTGCATTGGCTTCTTCTTCTAGCTGTAATTTTTCTTCTTGAAGATCAAGGAAGCCTGTAGTAATACAAATTGCTACTTCCCTGGGGACTTTCTTCCGAAGATATTCGATTGCATTTAGAAGATCATTGATTCTTCAATCATCATCACAGCTAGGACATGATTCATCAGAAGAGTGATAAAAGGAATTGTCAGGTGTTTCTCTATCAGCAAAAATCTTCTTCTTCATCTTCTTGGCCTGTTTCTTCATCCTGTTTTTCTGAGTCTTGGCAGATATCTCCATTTGAGGGTATTCACTCACTTCCTCAAATCTGCACTTCATAAAGACTCCCATGGATCTTTTAGAGGCAACCTCGCTCTGATTCCAATTGAAGTGCCCAGATCAGTGTAAATCACTGAGAGGGGGAGGGGGTGAATTAGTGATCCCTTAAAACTTTTTACTAATTTATTCTTTATCAAATAATCCTCTATGGCTGGTTAAATCCTCGATCCACTCTTCTTGTATCTCTCACCTTTCCTCGAATGATGAAGGAAATATAAAGGCACAGGACACAAGGATTTACAAGGTTCGGCACCAAAGGCCTACGTCCTTGCCATGTTGGTTATACGCCCCAACATGGTTTCTCCAATTATAATCTGCTAGTATTACAATGGTCGATACAGAGTCCCACTGTATCTCTCCTGAGTCCCACATGAGGGTCTTTATACTGCATCCCATAGTGTTACCAGATTTCCACTGGCCTGCTTCAGAATCCCACTGAAGACTTCTTCCACGCTGAGTCTCACAGGGGGCTTCTCCTGGCTCCTCGAGTCACACGAGTAGCTCTTATTCTCTTTAGCTCTTCAAGCATCTTCAGTAGCCTGGGATAAAGGCTGTTGGCCTTGCTCTGTACCTCTGCTCACTTTTGTTGAACAGGTCGTCTCGTCTTTCTAGGGCTTTATCACCTTCTTCTAAGGGTGACCCGGCCTCTCTCTTCAACTACTGAATACTCAGACAACTGATATCTTTAACTTCAGTCTGGTCCAGTCTCACATTAATTCAACTTCACGCACTGAATGCATGGAAACTCTGATTCTTCAAGATCTTCTGGTCTTGGACTTCTCAATTGCACACAGCCTGATTTAGCTTTGTTCAGGTGTGCACATGCATGCATGTAAGCATGCACTCCCCTTCTTCTTCTCTATGCAATAAACCCACAAAGGGTGTAGTCTCTTTAAGCACACACCTTCTCACTTCCTTCACACACTTATTTCCTTTTGATTACACACATAAATGTGTGTTATACATTAGTGTGAGAGTCTTCCACTTCTTCTATGTGTATACACTTCACTTAGTGCACACCTAGGTTCGGCCTTCACTTGTTTAGCACACACAATTTGTTCTTCGTTTTGCACACACTTAAGCTTGACCTCTTTCCTCTTCCTGCACACAATTGGCTACGGCCTCTTTGGTCCTTTGTTTGCACACACACACTAGGTGTGATCTCAATACACCTGAACCCTAATGGGAGGCGCGCAAGGCAAAAGCAACGCAAGTGTGTTGGTCGTGGGTCGCACAAGCCACAAGGGTGCACGGACACCTTGGTCACGCCAGTGCCTACCGCGTAGGGGGCACGGTGCACAGAGGGAGCGCACAAGGTCACGCTGCCCAACCTCTCCCTGTCGCGCAAGGGGTAGTGCACAGGGGGTCTTCTCCCCTTCTATTCTTTCATGCAATAAGTGTACAAAAGGATCCTCACGGAGCCAAGGGGTGGCTCCGGGCTTCTCAAATTCTTCGCAAGGCAGATAGAACTCACGGGACTCCTTAATGATCCAGCAAGCATATTCAGAGCCTCAACCTCTCCTTTTATAGGCAGAGAGCTGCCTCACATGATCCACATGATTGCAACTTAAATTCCCAAAGATTTCAGATCTTTGAAATCTTTAAACGAGCCGCAAATCCCATTTTTGATTTCCTGTTTCACGCGAGATCACTTATGTTTCGGCGTTCTTCACGTGCATGCATTTTAACGTGTGTATGGCCTCTGTTTAGGCACATTCATGCAAAACAAGAACACCTGATGCCTCGGCAACGTTGTTTGCCTCAGCATTCATAGAAATCTCCCATTTCACGTATGCATGTATACTTTTAAGCATGGATAGGTTCAGCATGGATAGACGATCACTTTGATGGCTTCAGCTTCATCTGTAATGGTGGGAGCTCGATCTGTGATGCCCGGAGGGCGCCTGGTTCGTCGGTGGCTGCGGGGAGCTTTGGGCGAGCTTGAGGAAGGAGACGAGCCTCAGAGCCGTCAGATCGAATGTTTAATGAAGCACAACGGCCAGGATTTGATCGCGGGTGGCGCGATGAGATGTGAGGCGATGATCACACGCGAGATCAATCGTGCGGCTCAGATTAGATCCTGGAGAAATTTCCGAGTCCCACATCGAATTAGCACCCGGTTTCTCCGCGGTTTATCAAACATCGCCTCCCTACCAACGCTCAGTTGCACTTCTCCCCTCTCGGTGCCACCCCGCACCGAGTTCTTCTTGCGGGCGTGCTTTGCGCCCACCCCTGCCACTCGGGGGCACCACTGGCGCCCATGCTGCCTCTCGCAGGTGCACGCTATGCGCCCCTACCGCGCGGATTTGATCACTGCGTGGCCTCCTGCCGCCTTTGGCTTACTCCATTGGATCCCCCATGGGCGTGGGGCCTAGGCCCACATGTACCTTTGGGGTGGAACCCATGGCTGGCCCTTGGCTGGTCAATTTTTTGGCAAAGGACAAAATAATACTTTCTATAAAAACAAAGTACTCCCAAGTGAAATATGCCAAATACTATTCATTCCAAGCCATTCTTCTACTTCATTTCATCTCTTATCTTCTTCTTAAGAATTCCTCCATTCCTCTTAAACATTTAATCTTCACTTAGGAGTGAAATTCCCGAAGGTTCATCTTAAACTGAAGCTCCTGAATCAAATAATTCTTCAATGTTCTTCATTGATCTAATCAGAGATCAAGTTGGATCTTCTTCAGATTCACATGCACTGAGTGATAGTGCATGGACTTATTCAGCTCACTTCATCCACCTAGGAGGTGTGGATGGATCATCTTCATCTCCTCATGCATTGTTTTAACAATGCATGATCTTCTAATAATGTGGTGACATTGTATCCAGTTGATACAAGTTATTTGAAACAAAGAACAGCTCAACAATCATCAGATGTACATAGAGAATGTTTCAACCACAACATCCTATGTCACTTAGTGAATCTCCTAAGTGAAAATCATTTCAGTACCATGGCCATTCTCCTTTCCTCACCAACACCATCACAACCTTTGTCATTCCCATCTTGACATTCCTTGACATCCATTCATCTTATGACAACATCATGCCTCATTGAAAACAAATGCAACACAGTGCACTTCAACAACAATAAATCAAATCAGATTGTGACCAGAGACATCAACAGAGATGGAATACCATCAATGTAATTATATTATTTTAATTAAATTAATTATAACCGACATATGATGATCCTCTATGGTTTCAGGACTCCCATTTTTCTTTAGTTCTTCATTCTATTCCAAAGATACAATATTTTATTATCATGATGGATCTCATATTGATCATAGTTAATTGAAAACTCAATGTTGGGTACACCCACCAATGCAATTCCACTATGCCCGGATCATACATGTGGAAGTGTGAGAGTTAGTGACTATTATATGGAAGGAAATGGAATCAAATTGAATTTTTGAAAAACATGTTAGTCGTACACATGTTCTTACTTGATTAAAGTCATACCAAACAAAACTTTCAATAATACAATGTGTATGTAATAACAATGTATATAAAATGGGTTTTGGACATGTGGATAAGTCATTTGGACCCTTTATTTTATGGTTATTTTTGTAATTAAACTTAATTTGGTCTTAATGATTATGATTAATTTTAATCACATTTACTAATCATTATAGTAAAAAAATTAACTTGGTATTATTAGACACTAAATATTATACTTAATTCAATGATTCATGTTAGTTTTTCAAAACGCAAATCATTGAAGAGGAAAAAATACGATTAATGCTAAAACAACAAATGGGATGATGTAATAGGTTTTTAAAGAAGAAAAATGTTCAAAAAGATGATGAATATTTTATATTCAATTTCAAAGTGAAATTTATTCTAATACATAAATTTTATTAAAATATGTAATATTTATATAATGTGACATTAAAACAAATTTATAAAATCATTTAACATTAAAATTTATTTAAACAAAAACATGTTTTTAACTAAATAACAGTATTTTTAAATATTAATAAAAAATAATGTTTCTCAGAAAAATTAAAAAATTCATTTTTATAAAATTTTAACATTAGAAATTTAAAAAAGCTAATTTTATGAAATTAATTTGTTAATTTTTCTCAAAGTAATTTTTTATTAAAAGTGGTTCATTTGAGAAAATAATATTTTTAAACAAAAAAGGGCTTTACAGAATATCATATATTTCATTAGAGATGTGATTTATCTATAAAAAAAATTGAAAAAAATATTTTAGAAGTTGTTTTTACTATTCCTATAACTTATTTTAATATCTATTTTGTAATTATCTAATTTAAATAATTATATAATAAAATATGTTTCTCTAAAACCCAGTGTTTTGTGAATCGTGCACCATGTCAGTGTTTTATGTAAAGTACACCTTGTCATTGTTACGTGTAAATTACACCAAGTTAGTTCTAATTGAATGGAAATTTTGACTTAGTGCATTTCAAGAGAGAAATTAAAATTTCATTGTTCATGGTAAAACATTTTGGCACCATTATAATATTTATTTTTATATTCAATTTGTTTTCATATTAATTTATAATTAATTAATAACCTATGAATCCATATATTTTCACAAATTAATTACAAATACTAACAACCTATAATTTAATATCTAGGTTTTATCTTATTATATTAAATAATAATTTTCTTATGATATATTATTTATCAATAAACGTCTGTCTTATGTGTTACACAAGTCATAAGGGAAAGTCATTAATTCCTATATCGCAAGTCAATCTTGGTGTTCTGGGTAGAGAAATCGAAAATGTATGTCGAATATAGTGTACTGTTAACTCGTTGTTGTATATACAAAATGAAAACAAAATGGTGAAATATAAAAAAATATCATTAATGTTGTTGGAAATCCGAAATATCAAAATTTTTAAATTAATTTGAAAATAAATTCACAAAATTAACGGGTGTTACAATATACCTCCCTTAAAATGGATTTATCCCTCAAAATTTATTTGGGTTATCAAAGAATTAAAATTAGAATATTTCATTAATAGAGTTCCACATCATAAAAATGGATACTAAAACGTCTCTAAAAAGGAAATTTGGTACCATAAAAATTATCCAAAATAATATATAACGTGGTTTCCAAATTGGAGAACACAGGTTAAGAGTGGTGATTATAGATAGGGGAAAATGATAAATTATTTTAGGGATTTATTGAGGCCATCAATCACAAACAAATAAATATTTAAAGAAAATTTGATGGGCTCAAACTCATAAATTTGTGATGATTTAAATTCCATCGATTCAATAAAATTAAGGTATTAGGGAAACACATTTTCATTTTTGATCATTATCATATCATTGAGTAATTATATTATTAACCAAGATTACAAAAATTTTATACCTTGTTATGATTTTATCTATTTTCAATTCAACAATTACTTCATGAAATTGATTTCCAAAAATTAACATTGATGCCCGAAGAAATAAAATACACATTTCTGAAATATTTAGTCCCATAAAAGAATAGAAAGTACTACTATTAAACTATAAATATTCTTAAAAATAAATTTGGTGAATACATTAATCACTTAATATAAAAAGTAACACTCTTTTTTTATCATAAATAATTATTCATCATAAATAGTTATATATAAACCAATACATCATGTAGGAATGTGGTAGGCATGAAAACCTTATCATCCTTCGGTCTTGGGTTAAATACCCACATACTTTGATAACATGATTGGTTGTCACCATACATACATTATGTCCATTTAGAAAACCAAAAAATATATAATTTCCAAAATAAGTATTTTGGACAACCATAAAATAACGACAATCACTAAATAGATTTTTATCCTTGTTTTTCAATACATACTCAAAACATAAAAAACATCCTCTAAAGTTTATATTTAAAATATCATGAATTGATAGCCTTATAACAATTCTAAAAGGTGAAAATCCAAAACAGTAGAAATAAACTCATGAAACCATCTTAACAATGAGTCCCCATATATCACAAATTATCTCTAGGTTGTCTTATTAAAAACATATGAATAACTCTGTGGTAAATTTTCTTGGGTAATGGTAATGACCTGAATTACCATAAATCCGTTTTGGAAAAAATTAATTCTTCCTTATTACATATATTACTAAATATATTCCAAAAATAAAATAATTTTTTAAACTTCATCCATCGTATCATGAACTACTTGTCGACATGTTCTTAATTTATTCTTAAGTAATTAGTACCTTATAATTTACTTATTCACATCCCACATATCATTATCCCAAAAACATTATCATAACATAAGGAACATATAATGGTATCTCCTTCCCTTAATAATGTGTTTTCCATTGACACCACATTTCCATTATATAACTTTTATATTCCATTGGAACCATTCAACATGTTCTTATAAATACATAGTGAAAATAATAAAGTAAAAACTAATTATATATTTCACCTTTCAAATAACATATTACTTGAATCAAAATACCTAAAAAATTTATTATCCTATATCATCTTTATTCCACTAATAATTATAACTCATCCTATTATACAAAACCGCTTTCCTTTCACATTACATCTATAGTATCTTCATCATCAACAATGAAACCATTACTCACACAAACATGATGGTTCCCATCAAGAGCTCTCATCCTGGGAAATTGAGTGGAATAATGAACATTTACTCCATACTTAAAATGCATAACCTTAGATGATGTCTTGGGGTAGAAAATATTATAATTTATCTCGTTAATAGAAATATTCATTTTCCCTTTGTAGTCACTTGCTTTGTGTCCTTCTTTACAATAGTTAAAACATATTCTCATCCCAATAAAAGATTCACTTACGTGATTTGATCCACATTTTTGACATAGAGCATACAGATTCTTATTTCCTCTATGGTCTCTATTACCCAAACTATCAATGAACTCCTTATTTATCATTTTTTGGTGAGTCTGAGAGTTGGTGAAGGAATATGTTGTTAACAATGTTCTGTGAAAACATATTAAGAATGATCAGAACATATCTCAATACAATGGTTATCCCACATGAATTTGCATTATAAAATCATCCATCATATTCATCATTAATAAAGTTCATTCTTGTTACTTCCTTTGACTAAAACCATAATCCCAATTTGTGCATTACTTAACGTAGTAGAAAACCACATAGTCATGAAAATATTTTCATATTGAATTTATAAATCATGACCCCTTATTAAATATACCACACCCTAGGTTCAACCTAGTGTAATCATGGTCGTATTATATCTAAATCCTTCATGATGCTGCAATATTAGATTCTTAATTCCCAAATCATGTACCTCATGAGTGTCTAACTATGTATGTTTCAAGGCCCGTTTTTGTGTACCAGATTACCCCGAGTTAGGCTCTAAACATATTATTGAGGTTTCAACTACTAGGTTCATCTATTCCAGAGACACATCCACATGTATTATCCATAAAGGGATGAATTTATATGAAACCACTCACTCTATCCTTTTTTGAAATTCCATGTCATTTTCCTAAACGTTGACTCATCCATATAAATATCATTAGAGACATCTCTAGAAGTATCTTTGGAGACATACCCAGGGATCTCACTAAATATTTATCATCTTATTTTCTAAAGGATGAATAAAGCATTACCTTGATACAAACTATAGTGACCCAAAATCAAAATATATGTATATTACATCCTTTTAAATTAGTACTTATTATATTACAAAAATACCTGCCTGAGGACCATAATATTTTAGCATCTTTGGAAACTTGGTAAAAAAATTCTATCCTGATTAAACATGTTCAACATCTCTCATAAATATCCATACCTTTAGTAATTCTACTTAAAATCATTCTTTATAACCTAGGTAATGGAAACATTATAACAGAGTGATCTTAACGGCTTAGTAAGGATAAAAAAGGGAGATATGAAAGATTAATGCTGATAATACTATTATGATAACTTCAGAAAAAATAGAAGATCATATCTTGTATTTCAAAGATCATGTACATGAATCCAAGAAATATATTGGATCTTCATAAGACATGAATCATAAAAAATAAAGAGGATAATACATGTAATCATAACATATGAATACAACAATAAGTTGTGGAACACACATAATCATATAATAATTTCCATATTAACCAGATAATTACTTCCAAGACAATATTAGTAGTATGGTTTCAATCCACATTCCATCATTATAGCTATGGTTCAATATCATGGCAATATTAGTAGCTCTAGTTCACTCCTCATACCATCTTGTTAATCATGGTTCTCTCCCATGGCCATCTTAGGAGTCAAGGTTTATTCCGTATACCCTATTTGACTATCTCATGAGAAAAAATTCTTTACCCAGTGCATTGAATGGGGATATAGGTCCCACCCATATCATAACGAAATCATACATACATGTCTGTAAAATTAAAAGTAAAAATATATTTACACATGAAATGAAATATGTATCATAAACATGGAAAAATATTATATCTTATGGAAAAAGATATAGGTTTCATAAAAATATATCCAAATGAATAACCTATGAATGATAAATGAATTTCATAAATATATAACACATGAATGAGAAATATGTTTCATAAATACCCAGACATTAAGTGTAACCCATTCATTAAAATAATGTTAATTGAACCTTTAGATCATTTCCTAAAAGGGAAAGAGTAACATCAACAGATGTCATCTTTGATGGAAAGTAATTTTGGAATTTCCTTGGAAAATTTTCTTCAAGAAAATATCCTATATTTTCTGAAAAGGTATTTTTAATTCATAAAACCATTTGAAAACTAGTTTCATAGAAAATAAATTTAAAACATAAAACAAAGACCTGAAATCATATGAAAACAATTTGTCATGAAAAAAATATAAAATAAGTTTCAGTATATTTTTAAAAAAAAAAATTCATATTGGAAAAAACATTAAAAATTTATAAAGAAATATTAAAAACATTTGGAAAACCATTTATTTTTAAATACTTTAAAAACATTTAAATAAGTCTTGAAATTTTTTTGGAAAACAATTTTTTGAAAATACATTGAAAACATATAATTATATATTGAAACTTTTTTACTACCCATTTATTTTAAAATACATGGAAAATATATAATTATATCTTTAAAACGTTGTGAAAACTATTTACCTTTGAAAATACATAGAAAAATTTTATAAAAATATTTAAATTTATTTAAATATCTTTTAAAATATAAATATTTTGGAAACACCATTTCATTGAAATCTACCATAAAAGTAATGAATATATAGATTATTTGGAGAACATATTTTTTTTAAATATGGTACCTTTTTAATAATGTATATGAAGATGCAATAAACTGACCGTGGTTAAATCTATTTATGTCATATGAGGAGAGATGAGAATTCCTTTTGCATGGTAAAAATTTTAAAAAAATGCCACATCTAGAAAGAGATAATAATATTCATTTCTAATCATTGGGAAAAGAAAAAAAAAGTGTAATTTTTTTAATTATTAAAGGATATTTTTACAATATTATTGGAATCCATTTTTAGAAATCATGGTTTTTAAGGAACACAGATTTCCAACCGAAGATAGGGTAAAGTAGAAATTTTTTAAAAACTCATTATAAACTATATTTTTTACCAAATAGTATAAAAATAATACCAATACATGATATTATTATAAATTTATCTAGGATAATAATATTAATGAATTTTATTGGGGTATGTTTCTTAATATTTTTTCAAATAAATCGTAATTTTAAAAAATCATGAAAAGGAGATGAGATTGTTAGAAAAAACTCTTATAACATGGTTACATCAGATCACACACTCCATGTAATAAATGTAATTTAAATGAATCATAAAATTTTCGGAAAATTATGATATTCGTTATATAAAATGTAAAATATACATATAAGCAACTCAAAATAGAATTTTGGTGCATAACCAAACAAGTGTCTCAAATATGGAAAATTGAAAAAACACACGATATCACAGATTTGCTAGATTTTGTAAAACTATAAAATGGATATGTGAATTCAAAAAGAATTTATTATAAGAGGATTAAAATACATTAATAGGAGTTACATACACCACACAAAATATTTGAGTGGTGATTAAGGCATTTATCTCACGATAATAAAAATGAGATGAAATTAACTTACCTTATATATTGGTGTTCATCATATTCTATCTAACCACCTGTATAATAAATATATTTTTATTATAAAAATTTTGTAGAACCATAAAATTTATATAATATAATATATGTTTTTATTATGACCATACATAGCTTCTTGTTAAGGATCCTATGTTATGGTTTCACTTCGTGCAATTCTCATATTGTTCTTTGTTTGTGTCTTAATTTTTTATATTTTTGGTCCTTATAGATATATAATGATTCCCAAAATGTAAAAGATGATATAAATATCATGTATATAAATTATATTTTTATTATAAAAATCTATATAATGTATAAGTAAGAAACAAAATGCATCATTCATGGAGATAGTTTTCCATACATAGGCATTAACAATATTTCTATTTAATTGTCATATTGAGAGAAAGAATGTAAAATAAATATATATGTGTGTATATATATATGTAATTATTAAATTATCTTTATGATATAATAAACATAATATATATATTCACTAAACCATCCTTAATACAATCCAGGATCATATCACATTGAGGGGGTGGTAGTCTACACTTCCTCAAACGAAATTATCTTATTTGAATAGTATGGAAACCAAAAATGTATGTTATAAAAATAATTACATAATAAAAATGATATTTAAAAAATTATATACTTTATATCTAAATAGATCTTCTATCTTAAATGCCACCATGATCGGTGGTAATGGGAAAATGAATAATCATCGATTCGTGAAGTTGTCGTTCACCGTACATAGAAACAGTATGTTCATTACCCATTAGATGAAGGTGTGTGTGAGTTTTTGGTTGAACCATATACATAATAAATGATAGTTTATTTTGGATACTATTTTTATAAATTAATACAACAAAAATAGTTTGTGGGGTTGATAAATAATATAAAATAAAGGACTTGAGAGAATATGTTTCTTCTTAATTGGGTAACTCATTTTTGTTTGTAACAAACGGATTCCATGGGATTCATTATGACCAATGGAAGGATTATAGGATGAAGATATGGATATTTTGAACTGTTTTTTGATGGTATTGTCTATACTTAATTGGTTTTATCTAGTGTGAGGATGTGGTATAAATGGAGACTTTTTATATGGAAGGAAAAGAACTCAGTTGGAATTTTTGAAAACATGTTATGTGTACACATGATATGACTTAATGAAATTCATAAAAAACCAGAAAAATCATTCTTGTAAGGTTAATATCCGAAATATTTACAAAATATGTGTTTTGATATGTTTTTAAATCATTTAGGGCCTTACTTCTATTGTTTAGTCCCTCATTAAGCATAATTTGACCTTGATCATTGTGATTAATTTTAATCACTTTTACTAATCATTTTAGGGAAAAAATTATAGCATATTATTAGAGTATAAATATTATACATAATAAAATGGAATATGTTGGTTTTTTTAATTCAATTCATTGATATTTAAAAATTAAGATAAATGTTAATCCTGTAGAGGGGATGAAATAACCTGTTTTTAATGTAGGAAAGTGTTTCAATGTTTGTTAAGATTTTATATTCAAATTCAATTAGAATTTGATTGTGAGGTGTAATTTTTATTAATATAATTAAAATTTATTAAATTTTACATTCAAATAATTTTATAAAATCAATTAACATTAATAAATAATTTTATAATAATGTAATTGTCAACTAAAAAGAAGTATCTTTACAATTCCTCAAAAAATGATGTTTCTCAAAAAAATACCAATAATTTATCCTATGATTATTTTAAAATTATATAGTCAAAAACAAATTTTATATTATCCAATAATTTTTCAAATTGTGTCTAAAATTACATTAATTATTAAAATCAGTTCATTTAAGAAGATGATATTTTTAAACATAAAAGGACTTTAAAAAAAATCATATCATTCATTAGAAATATGTTTTCTTTTTATAAAACTATTATAAAAAACATTTCAAATCTAGTTATAATTATTTCTAGTACTATATTTAATGGATTTCTTATAATTATCACATTTAAATAAATATATAAAAAAATATGTTTTGTATAAACTCAGTGGTTCATGCATCGTGCACTAAGTCATTATTGTGTTTAACATATGAAAATTCGGTGTTTTTTGTAATGTTCACCAATTTGGTTCCATTTGAAAGTAATAATTTACTTAGTTCGTTCCATGACATAAAAGAAAATTTAATTTATTAGGGTCAAACAACTTTGGGAACCTAATAATTTTTCCTTTTATATTCAATCACTTTTGATATTCATTTATAATTAATTAGTAACCTATGAATCCATATATTTTCATAAATTTGTTTATAATATTCATAAAATATAATTCTACATCTTTGTTATATCTAATTATATTAAATAATCATCTTTAGAAAATATATTATTGTTTGGTTAACCTCGGTCTTGTGAATTACGCAAGTCATAATGGAAATTCATTGTTGTGTATAATGCAAGCTAACCATAAATTTATGGGCATATAAAGAAAAATATTATATTTCATGTAATGAAATATTAACATGGTAATGTGATTAACGAAATCCAAACATAGTTCGTTATTATAAAATAAACCATCTTGACTGTTGTGTGAAGTCCAAAATATCATAAAGCTAAATTTAATTAAAATAATAATAATTCACAAAATATCGAAGTGTTACATTGATCCCTTTCAAAATAATTCTAAATTATACTCCCAAATTTAAGATATTTTTTTCTTAATGAAATACCAAAACCAATCCCCTAAGGAGGTTCTCAAGAAGTAACCAAGAGGTATAATTGACTCCATTTTGTTAATTTATTTTCATGTTACATTTTTTTCTTTTCCAATCCTCACCTACGTATTTTGAATGGTATGATAACTCAATTACCATACATATATTGGAATTTTGTTATGATAATGGCATAATTCATCACCATCCCTCTTTTCCCCTCTTTTTATACTAAAAAATGAAAACATTATCTTTGATTTGTTAATTTATCTCATTTAAGGGAAATGAGGTTTTGAATTTCCATTACCATATTGAAGGATGGTCCTGAAACAATTTTAATGGCTTAACAAGATTATAATATATTTATTATATCTTATTTAATGTTTTGGAGTCATTGTTTACCCATTATATTAATTTGTAAAACATAATGAGGTCATTGTTATTGATAACTACCAAAATAAACCAAAACGATTATCATTAACTATTTATCTAATGATTCATCCTCATGACAAAAAAACAAATGATATATATGACCAATTTAACATCTATAAGATCATTAATAAAATATATGTAAAATTATTTATAAGTAACCCTACTTTATACGACATTTCATACATGTATATATGTAAACTGATGATGACAACCAAGGAATCCAACACACCCAAATGATGAAATTGAATCTCTTAGCACACAAAAAGACCATAAATAAACATAACAATGTTATAATAAATTAAATAAAAGTAAAAATGGTTCTGAAATTTTTAATTAACTAATATATGTTTATTATTTATGAAATTAAGTTCAATTGATGAATAACTTTAGAACATAGGTAAGGTATTTTACCGAATCCTCGATTATTTCTTCGGGTTACTCCTCTTCTTTTTCCAAAATAGAATTCTCCTTTTTAATGGAAATATTATAAAAATTGTTTATATTTTCCGAAATAATGTCTCAAGATCCATTTTCCCTTTTCTTCGGGGATATACAAGATTTAATGAGGTTATATTCAAATATATTTTCGAAATGTAAGACGAACTTAAGGGAAATTCCTAATTTGTACCAATTTCAATGTGAAACATATAGTCTATTTTATGCCACCATTATTTTTATAAAATAAATCATTGTGAAATAAAAACATTCTTATTTTACTAAAATTTTTATTTAAAATATTATTCTCTTTTCTTATATAAATTATCTTTAATATTTTTCTTAATCCACACTAAAATGATTTAAATTATAATATTTCTTTAATGGTATTTTTACAAATTATCATTTTAGTTTGACATAAAAAATCTTGATCTATTCCAATTTTAGTTTATTAACATCCATTAATGATTTAATTCCTTTATTTTGTGGAAACTTTTATGATATAACCATTTAATAATATTTATGACATGATTATGATACCCAATTCCTTATATGGGTATCCCTTATAGTTTTGTTTGATTGAATATGCAAGATTCATTATGTTGAAAACATATTCATGAACATGTTATGATGGTTTCACCCAAATAGCAGTCCAATTCATTGGGTAATGTTTACTCTCATGACAGGATATGTGAAATGGTCTTGGTGGTTTGCCTCGACTCGGGCTCCATGTGCAACGATCTTGGTGTTTAGCCATGACAAAGAATCCTATATTTTCAGCGAGCCTTGACTCATGATAATGTCATGTTACATATTCCATCAATATTACTATAAATATGTTAATATATAATCCCATATTATTATTTCAAAATAAAATTATTATTCCATGTCATTTTATATCGTTATATTTTACCTTATAACCCATGTTCTAAGATTCATTCTTATATTTACTCCCTTACTAGGATTTTATCTCATCCACGAGTTCATGTTATCCCCAAGTTATCATATTCTGATATAATGGATCAAAGGAAGTCAGGATGTCTTTATAAAGATTAAATAAATTATTTTATTATTTTTGAATGACGATGTTTTTTATGTACCTAATCTCCATGACATTAGACTTTATAATACTTATCTTGAAGTTTGATGTTTAATTATGATTAAAATTATGTAATAATATGTGTATAAGGATTGGGTTTTTATATTTATACTCTTATATATCCAAATCCTGAGGCTTATACTATTTATAAATTATTTTATGTGTTTCATAATATTGAGATATAATTCCTTAAACATCTTCAATGAAATTAATTAAGATCATTAAATCCATTCATAATATTTTTCAACTAACAAAAAACCATCCAAGAGAATTATATATATATATATTCAATTCATTCATTACAAACATATAAAATATTTAATTAAAATAAATTAAAATAATATATATATAATATGATATATATTAATAATTTAACACACATATGTGTATTAAATTTCACGTGAACTTTTTTTCACATCCAACAATATCCCACTTTCACTAGAAAACCCATATGGACTTATAAAAAAACTCAAAACTATTTTTAATCCATCCAAACAATTTTGGATATAGTTTTTAATTAAATAGGATTCATTTTATAAGAAAAATATTTCCTAAAATTAAATATTTTTCAAAGGTACTATATTTGTGACCCTGTAGACCTCAAGAGCTTTAAAAAAACTATAAAAGGTATGTTTAATATATATGTACAATGAGATGTATTTATAAAATCATTAGTTCTACTAAATATACTAAGGTGTATAGTGTGACCTCCAATATACCTAATCATATCTCAATATTAACATCTCCACAAAAAATATTCACCATGATAATGAATATATTACATGTCACCAACAGAATTAGTTGAACATATAAAATGTGAAACAACATAGAATGAAAATTATTTTCCTCAGTCTAATTAAGTCGTGGTCTATATTTCTTTTCTTTTCATGTAAGTGATAAAATCCCCTTTTTTACTCCAACCAACCGCATGAAATGCAACTTACCCAAACAACCATGTATTATCTATATTCATATGTTTACATGCATTAGTAGGGTATCATATTATATGGTTTCTCATGGTAGGTATCATAACATACTAAATTACGAATGATTGATAATTAGAATACACCCCTATGTATATCTATGATAACATGACAATCAAAAGTCTATACTTTTACATATCAGTCTATGTAATAATAATATACCTATGACCACAATAATATATTATTAATAATACATATACAATCCTTCATAACATATATAATAAACTATTGATGATAACCTCTATATTTCATTGAAAGTCATTATTCATCATGATGATCAATGGTTTGGGAAAAATCAATGTTTACACTTTGATGGGATATTTATAATTCGGTATTATATGTAAAATAATGTTTTAGTACACTTTAATGAATGATAAATGGATATTGATATTATTATAAAAAAATATTTTTATAGCCATTACAAATAATCTCATAATAGATTCTAATTAAAAATCATATTTTTTGAACCATATTTTTTAAAAATTACAGACATATTTGATTCATGTTGCAGCCCTATGTGAACATCTGACAAAATACTATCATTAACCACTTAGTGAGTAACATTTATAAATGAAGAAAATTTTAATAATTGTTTGACTTAGGAATCATATTCCCATCATTGAAATGTTTGAACATATTCAAACTCTTTTACTTCATAACAAAAAATGTTTAATGATATATTCTCCACATATATATCTTTCCATGTATATCATCGTCATACTTATAAACCTTCCATAAAAAATTATCATTAAAAATTTTGTAAATAATGTTATTATTTACATTATCACATTAGAAGAACATCGTAATGTCATTTAGGCCAACCTGATTTCTACTTTTCTATGGAAACTAATCTAACACATTATTTATTTTACTACAAAATGCGACACTCTATTAAGATACCATGTGAAACACTTTGTGTATTAGCACATATAATCCATTGGGAATAGTTACGTTCACCTATTATGGTGATTGATAAATCTGAATATAGTTATATTTTTGATCATATACCATCAACATCTTTATAATGTTATGTTAAAAATCCCAAAAATATTAGACTCTTATAATCATTATTTAACATTGATTTTCACATTCTCATAGTAATTAAATATTACTATTTAGATTATTTTAACAATAAAATATCTAAAAAAATTAGGATATTAACTAAATAATAAATTAAAAAATATGGTGCAATATTTTATTTTACAACATTCAACATCACTAATTTCAAACACAATCTGACTATTATGACAATAATTCGAATAGCCACATAGATGCTATATTACCATTGGAATACCTTTTTGTGACACAAAATAAAACATTATGTTATAAAAAATAACACTTATTTATATATAGTAGTAACATATGAAAAATAATCTATTGTTTCTATATCCCAAGTTGAATTATATTTTTTTTATTATATATATGGATGAACACTTTATCAAAGATAATAAAAATTTATCTATATCCTTTCATCAACATAAGTTATAGAATCCATTGAATCATAATCCCATTGTATTCTATTTATCATCTCTTGTTTTTCATAACAACTCTTAAATAAACCTCTTATTATATATGATAATCAATATAAAAATACAATTTCTATACATTGAGTAATCCAATATTGATAAACATCATTAAATTCAATTTTGTGATGTAAGAATTATTAACATCATAACATCTATTCAAACTAAAATGTCTATCATCTGTTCAATTTATTTTTATCTCCTGTATATTTACAAATCATATAATCTATAAATCAGGTCTTACATACGCTTCAAAATATATGAATAGATTTCTACATCATTAATATTATACATGAAAATTACAAGGAGTTCCCAAACCCTTTCAGGTATTAAAGATATTCTAATATTATGGAACCATTATTTCTCATGCTCAATTTTCAAATAATCATAACTAGAATTTTGATAAAAAATTATTGGATGTTCAATATTTTCATCTAAATGTTTTAAAGGTTTTCATTATTATACAACATGCATAATATCTGAATATAGAAATCAAATATGTAGTTTATTTAGTCTCAACATTTTGAGAATATAAGGTGGACATTTTTTGAATTCATATATCTTGTCTGAAAATTTATATAGATGAAAATAGAATGAATTTTATAACAAGAATAAGACTTATCAAAACTATTCATTATCTCCAATAATATTAAATAACAATAAATGTAATTTACATGCATAATCATATTTAGTATTTGTGAATTTAATTCCTTATCTCATTTAGAATAAATTTCCATTGAAACCGCAATGGATAAATTCTGTGCTTCTATAGTCATCATGATTCAGTGGTTAAACAATTTCAGAAGTTTTTTACCAAATAATAGGATGGTGCCTTAGGGTTTTTAGCTTCTCTGGGTGGTGATTCCTCCACTCTATTCCTCTCAAGATCTTTATTCTCTCTCACTTTCATTGGGATGCGCTATCTCTTAGTTTTACTTTCACTTTATCTTAACTTTACCTACTATGTTATAGATCTATTGTTTTATCCACATGCCCTTCTCTATGCTCTGATGTTACATTCCTCATCTTCTCTCCGTGTTGGATATGGAGAACACGAAATGCTATGGTTTTGGGAAAGCAGATTGGTGGATGATAGATTTCTATTCTCTATTAGAGTTATTCCTTCATCATAGGGTTTGTATCGATTTCATCCTTCTTGTTTACTTTTCTTCTGATTATAGACCTCATTATATGTTTCCTTCTTATTAGGGTTCCTTCATATGCTTCAATACAAAATACATATTCTATTTTAATCCACTTTAATCATCGATTATTTCTCATTTTTTACTGGTTGGTACTATTTTGTTAATTGGCGAGTGATGTTTTTCTACTTGTTGTTTTGTAGAGGTAGTGTTTCTAGATGGTTTTTATGTCACATATGATGTTGAATATGATGAACTTCTATGACACAAATGGGATGATGATGGGTCATGGGAGACAATGGTTGGTTTTTATTCTTGGTGATAGTGTCATTATTATGCTATGAAGGAATGATTATTGTGCACATGGAGGTGGAAATTTCGGCGCCATAGATGGTTTCATGTGATGATTTTCAAGGAAACTGACAGTGTTTGTAGCTCTAAATAGTGATAGGGCCTTCAATGGAAGATTCTCAATGGTGTGTTTATGTATGCTATCCTTGGTGACTATCTCAAGGTGGATTGGTGTTTGAGGCAGGATAAAGGTTGGATGATGATATAATTTTATAAATTTGAAAGGGATTTTGGGTTTACATGGTGGAAATGCATTATGAAGCATGTTACAAATGAATTTTTTTAATTCTATATAATGGATTTTACCAGAAATATTAGATGGAATGATCCAGAAGAGGATTTTGACTAGGTACAATTCATCGAGCATGGCTATATGGATTTTTAAGAATGAGAGAGTATAGACTACCATTGGTACTAGGCCCATTCATTTCAACACTGGACAACTATTTTAGAATTCATGGGATGGTGAAGGCTTTCAATAATGATGTAGACATTAGAAATGGGAAATTCCAAGTAGTCATTGTCTGGTATGATCGTATATTTGACCATGATGTCATGTGGGGGTTTCTACCTTTACCCATTAAATGGTGATTATACTTAAAATACATAATAAAATTAGGCATATGGTCCATTCATGTGCTACTCTGGATGAATATTTATAAAAAATAGAATATATCGCTTGGTTAAGAAATTTTATTATGTTACCAGTATTTGAAGTTTTTTACATTATGATTCCCAAATTAGGGATGATATTTTGTTTGATTATGACGATTAATTTAACATCAACAAAATGTTCTATCAGATGGATGTTTTTTATATCTTTTCATTAAGTACAACTAATGATAAAGAAACCAATAAAATGATGAACCCACATATCATATAAATTTAGTGATATGAGATCCATATTTCCCTAATAAATGAGTTTTACCACTAACATGACATCATTAGTTTCATATGGGGCTAACAAAATTTTTTAATTAATTAAACTAAAACAAATGAATGTAATTAATTAATATGAAGATATCTACAAGTCGAGGTAAAACCCACTTGATATGTCAATTATTTCTTTATCAATTTAAAACTGAATTTTGGAATTTATTTACAAAGGGAAAAGAATATATTTGAGTGTTTTTAATGTAATTTTTAAAAAATGAGATAGAATAAATATGGAATTGTTTGGGTTATGAAATCAGTTAGAAGGTGTGATGGGGTTTTGTAGAATTACTATTCATGTGAAATTGGAATTATATAATAATTTAATTAATTCATAGTTTGTGTTAATGTTGGGATGGAGATGATCTATTTTTCATGGTATCCCCTCTATAATTCAAAAATACATGGTTTCATATGGTTAGGTAATTTAGAATTTTAATCCATATATTGTATCATTATAAAAAATTTAAACCATATTGACCTAGACTATTTATTTATTTTGAAATACTATAAAGAAATTAATTTAAAAAATAATATGTTTTTTAGATTCATCAATCAATGGTCATGCTTGAAAAAATAAGGGCATTTAAATTTTTAATTATAAATTATGACAATAAAACATGAATAAGATAAATAAAATATGACCGAAAATTAGTTTCACTATTTGTCTAAATTTTTTAAGCACAAGGTAGTAATTTCCCCCAAATTTTAAAAATTATGGTATAGTAGATAAGTTTAAAATATATATAAAAATTAATGAAATTCTTATGAAGAATGGGGGAGGACACTATTGTGGCACTGTAACGACCCACACTTTACATACATTGTTAATACTTCAAAATTGAATCACACTTATTACAACATATGACAAAACCACAAAGGACCGTATAGGTATAATGTCTTTAGAAACTGGGAAACATAAACAACTGGTTCATAAATCTTCTACAGTGTCTCCCATTTATTTCATCATATCTAGGGTCCCTTTTAGCATATTCTACTTAATATCCATCTTCCTGACCTGGGGAAAAGAAAACATAAAAGGGTGAGCTCAAATGCTCAGCAAGGGAAAATAAAGGAAATAAAAATCATATCATATCTTTTTGGAAATCAAAAACCTGCAAAAGAGATCATAATATCTTAACATGGAATAAATCATAGAAGTGAAAATGAGATCCCCATAATCATAACATAAAACTTGAATCTTTGTGGCATGCACACATAATCATGGAAAATCATTTCTTGTTAGTCATGACTCATTGCCAAGACTATCTTAGTGGACAAAGTCCCTTTCTGAACCGAGTTCACTCCTCGTTTCAGTCCTGTATCACTGAACCGAAATAACCTTCCGTTCCAGCCATGTCTATCTAATGAGATATAAAATCATTACCCAATGCATTGGAGGGAGATATAGGTCCCACCCATCTTATAATGAATCCTTTCTTATGTGTGCCACATAATCATAAAACATACATCATCGCATAACACATATAACAAAAATGGGATTCTTGAAACATCATGACATCATAAATCAATTCATATAAGATAAAGGAATTCATAAAAAATAATTTCATCACAACATGATCAAATCAATGTAATAATAGGGATAAAAACAGAACCCTTTATTATCTTAGATGGAAAATAATTTTGAAAATCACTTGAACTCCATTCTTGAGGAAAATATCCTTTCTTCTTCAAAAACATTTTTCCTTTCTTAACATTTCATACAACTTTAAAATAAAAGAAGTTGATTAAAAATAAACTTGAAAACTTGTAAAGGAAGCTTCTTGGAAACAATGTTTTAAAAATCCATTCATGCCGTATAAGTTAAAAAAAACATTCTTCGTACTTTTGTCGGAAAAGTCAAAAAGTACCTCGTACGGAAAAACGACAAAAGATTCCTTTCATATTCTTTACTAAAAACTCACCTAAGGGTAAAATTGGATTTAAACTATTGCAAGTGGATGGAAACAATATTTCATATTGAGGGAACATGGATGTGGATGATAAAATACACCCCAGTAAATACTTACGAATAAACAATCTCGGATAAAAATGAGATTGTGATATTTCCCTTACCTTAGGTCCAATTTGCTTTGTTCGTGTCCGAATCTCCTGTATAATGGTTTAAATAATGTTATTGACTTATTCCAAAATCATACATATTTATATGATATCATATATGGTCATATTATTAGCTTCTTGTTAGTAATATTTCATTGTTACTTGTTACTCGGGTCTTTATAACTTTTTGTTCTTATGCGTGTTTTGTCGAATAAATTATTATTCTTATCTTTAGGTTATAGATAATTCATTTACAGAATGGTATTAGTGTAGTATATACCATATTCATTCATTCAATTCATTTATATAATCATTATGAAATGAAGATCATGTAGAACGAGTCGCATCACATCGTGGAGACGGTATTCCGTACGTACGCACGAGTGATGATATCGTTCCTATGATCGTGGAATTGTATTGGAGTATATATATATTATCTCAGTATCAGTATTACTTCATAATAATAAAATATAGATACTCATTACACCATTATACCCATCCTTGTAAGGTGATGGTGGAAAATAGATTACACCACGGCGTGGAGACGGTATTCCGTACGTACGCACGCGCGGTGATTTCATTTTTTCCGTAGGATGGATAGAAGGTGAATTAGGGTTGTTTTATATTTATAATAACATATCAGTATGTAAGTAATACTGATGTTATTACTTTATCATGAAACAACTAAAGAAGAAGAAGTTGAAGAAGAACGAAATTGAAAAGATCGGTAATGGATATTACCTCTTTTTTGGAACGCCTCTTTGAATCCTCCACTTAAGGAACTAAGATTGGTCTTTGGAGAAGACCAGGACCTCTAGTATTATTCTAGGGAAGTGGAGAGGAGAAACTGGCAGGGGTTGGCCGAGCTTGAGTGCTCAATTTGGTGTGAGGAGGAGGGGGAGGAGGTGCCCTTTTATAAGGGAGGAGAGGGGCACCTTAGGAATATCTCAAAATATTATTTTATATTAAAGTCAAAATCGGTTTATAATGGTTCCAAAGGGTCTTATTTCGAAGCTAAAGTGGGGATGGGTCGAAATCCTATCAACCAATAGGATTTAGACAAGTTTAGGGTATTATTTTAACCTTATCAATTAGATTTAACTCTTAGTTAATTAATTTAACTTTTACCGTGTCTTTTTGTTTTCTTTCACTATATGGTTAATACACTTACTATAACATGCCAAACGAACCCCAAATTGTTTATTATTAATATATATATTCTTATCTAAGTCATTTGGCCGAACCTTAGATTTTTAGGAATAAAATAACAATTAATAATATAATATTTGATTTAAAAACTATTTTGTGTCAATTTTGACACTATTTGATATATGATTTTTGTGAAAGTCATCACAGAATTATATGTTCGAACCAAGTTTATTAAATCAACAATAATATATCATAGTAACCTATAAAATTAGTGGAATTCATAAAATGTCTTAAATTACATTTATTTTGGTATTTATATTATTAATTTTGTCAATATTTCATTAATAAGATAATTACTGCATCATCTTTGTGTCATAAATAAATTAAATTATTTGATGTCTAAAAATTACAAATAAAATACCATCATGTAGGAAATCTTTTTAGCTTTCTAATGAATATTTACAATCGAATTGATCTTATGCATAACCCCATATTAAAAATGATTTACTTATTAAACTTTGATTTTAACTATTTTAACCCTTCTTTAAATAAATTAATAATAAATGTCCTAATCTAATCCAAGTGGGCCTAAATGGTCATATTTTATTCCTAAGTTTGTTTTTGGTCGAATTACACATGTCCAATAGAATTAGGACATGTGTTAGGGTAATATTAATATCATATTTACCCTTAGTTACCCTATTTACTATTAACCGCAGTAAAAATAGTAAAAAGTTACTATTCACAAAAAAATTATTTTCATCTCATTGAACCACATTTTAGTCCTTGATATTAACTGTGTCTCTCAGATTTTTGAAATTCCATTCACAGAAGCGGTAAAATTAAGTTTTATGCAAAATTCAGTTTTTAACCTACCACTTAGTGGTTTCACTATTCATCAAAAATTGAAAGTTTTCAGAAAAATACCAAAATTTCACCCTAGGATAATTTCGATATTCTGAGTCCAAAAATGAAGTCCATTTTGAAAAATAAAATTTATAAAATTTCAAAAAGTGGTTATTACTATTCATAACGGCTAGTTTTAATAGCATATTATTGTTTAGTGAAACTCGGTATTGCGTACGACGCAAGCTATCGAGGAAGGTCGCGATTGCGTGTAAAGCAAGCCAAGAAAGTGTTGTGTAGAAAAAGATTCCTTTGATGATTTATATAACATAAAAGTCTCGGGTGTTACATTCTACCCCCCTTAAAAAGAATTTCGCCCTCGAAATTCGT
Organism: Viscum album; assembly: GCA_963277665.1. NCBI lineage: Eukaryota > Viridiplantae > Streptophyta > Magnoliopsida > Santalales > Viscaceae > Viscum > Viscum album. The sequence goes on from OY728153.1 coordinate 940,690,481, forward strand.
CACTTTGCAACAAACAAATGAGGATACTTCTCCCTCATCATATCCTCAAGCTCCCATGTAGCTTCTTCAAGTTGGTGGTTTCTCCATAAAACTTTCACCAAGCGAGTGGTCTTGTTTCGTAGGACTTTTTCGCTACGATCCAGAATCTCTATCGGCTGTTCTTCATAAGAAAGATCTTGCTCCAGCGGTACAACTTCTGAGCTAAGTACATGTGAAGGATCTGGTATGTACTTTCTCAGGAGAGATACATGGAACACATCGTGAACTTGAGAGAGATTCGGTGGAAGCGCCAATCGGTAAGCTACCTTCCCAACACGATCCAGTATTTCAAAAGGACCGATATATCTAGGGCTCAACTTCCCCTTCTTTCCAATTCTCATAACCCTCTTCCAGGGAGATATTCGTAAGAACACTTTATCACCCACTTCAAACTCTAGGTCTTTTCTTCGGTTGTCGGCATAAATTTTCTGTCGACTCTGAGCTGCTCTTATGTGTTGTTGAATAGATCTGACCTTTTCTGCCATTCCATCAACGAGATCAGGTCCTAATAGCTTTCTTTCCCCAACTTCATCCCAGCAAGTTGGAGTCCTGCATTTCTTTCCATAGAGAGCTTCATAAGGAGCCATCTGAATACTGGAGTGAAAGCTATTATTATAAGAAAATTCCACCAAAGGTAGGTGTTGATCCCAACCTCCTTTGAAATCCATAGAGCAAGTTCTCAACATATCTTCTAGGGTTTGAATTGTTCTCTCAGACTGACCGTCTGTCTGGGGATGATAAGCAGTGCTGAAACTCAACTCTGTATCTAGAGTATGCTGAAGACTTCGCCAAAACTTCGAGGTAAATCTCGGATCTCGATCAGATATAATAGAAAGTGGTACTCCATGCAATCTTACCACTTCCTTTACATATATCCTGGCAAGCTGATCTAGAGAGAAATCCTCTCTAATAGCAATGAAGTGTGCAGACTTTGTAAGACGATCAACTATGACCCAGATAGCATTATTGCCTTTGGATGTTTTAGGAAGTCCTGTGACAAAGTCCATAGTGATGTTTTCCCATTTCCATTCGGGTATGGGTAATGGTTGTAACATCCCCTTAGACTTCTGTCTCTCAGCTTTAACTTGTTGACAAACCAAGCATCAAGAGACATATTCAGCAACATCTCTTTTCATGCCATCCCACCAGAAGTACTCTTTCAGGTCCCTATACATCTTCGTGCTTCCAGGATGAATAGAAAATGATGAACTATGAGCCTCATCCAGCAGCTCATTCTTTAATTCGGGGATGGGAGGAACGCAAACCCGATTCCTGAACTTTATTATCCCATCACAATCAAGATTGAATTCATGAACATTTCTCTCCTTCTTTTGTAACGCGACATCTTCTTTCTGTGCCTCTTTAATCTTCACATGTATAGATGGTTGAACATTCATTTGAGAAAGATAAGATTTTTCCCCTTCTATTATAATTCCAAGATCCATCCTTTGTAAATCCATAAATATTGGATCTTTTGTGATCCTCATCATGGATAAACTAGCATGGTCTTGTCGACTTAATGCATCTGCCACCTTGTTTGCTTTCCCAGGGTGGTAATGGATTGAGCAGTCATAATCCTTAATCAGCTCCAACCATCTTCTTTGACGCATATTCAACTCCTTTTGTGTGAAAATATACTTTAAACTTTTATGATCAGTATAAATATCACACCTTTCACCATAAAGGTAATGCCTCCAAATCTTTAATGCAAAGATTACCGCAGCCAACTCCAAATCATGTGTTGGGTAATTTTGTTCGTGGATTTTCAACTGTCGTGAGTCATAAGCTATCACCATATCATTTTGCATAAGAACACACCCCAATCCCTTCTTGGATGCATCACTGTAGATCACAAACCTTTCTCCACTACAAGGCAGTGTGAGCACAGGTGCACTGGATAACCTTCTTTTCAACTCCTTGAAATTCTCTTCACATTCCTCTGTCCAGACAAACTTAACTCCTTTCCGAGTCAACTTGGTGAGTGGATTAGATAATCGTGAAAAATCTTTTACAAAACATCGATAATATCCAGCCAAACCAAGAAAACATCGGATCTCAGTTACTGTTGTTGGTCTCGACCATCTTTCGATAACCTCTGTTTTTGCTGGATCCACATATATCCCCTCTTTTGAGATTATGTGACCCAAAAATGCAACTTTTTGAAGCCAAAATTCACACTTGGTAAATTTGGCATAAAGCTTCTCCTTTCTCAGGGTCTTCAATATAATTCTCAAGTGATCTTCATGTTCTTCCTTGCTCTTTGAATAGACAAGAATATCGTCTATAAAGACTACCAAAAATTGATCAAGATAGTCTCTAAAGACTCTATTCATTAGATCAATGAAGATAGCAGGGGCATTAGTAAGACCAAATGGCATCACTATAAATTCATAGTGTCCATACCTTGTACGGAAAGCCGTCTTTGGTATATCCTCCCTTTTGACCCTTAATTGATGATACCCTGAACGAAGATCAATCTTGGAAAAGTATTGAGCTCCGCGTAGTTGGTCAAATAAGTCATCAATGCGTGGGAGAGGATATTTGTTCTTGATAGTGATCTTGTTAAGTTCTCGATAATCAATGCAGAGTCTCATTGATCCATCTTTCTTCTTAACAAATAGAACAGGTGCTCCCCAAGGTGACGCACTAGGGCGTATGAATCCCTTATCAAGATTCTCTTGTAGTTGCTTCTTCAATTCCTGCAACTCAATTGGGGCCATTCTATAAGGTGTCTTTGAAATAGGCAAAGCACCCGGTACGAGTTCTATTGAAAACTCAACTTCACGATTTGGTGGAAGACCCGGTAATTCCTCCGGAAAGACATCATCAAACTCCCGTACAATGGGCATATTCTTAATCGTGAGTTTCTCACCAACCATTTGAGATAAATAACCTTCATTTAGTGGAATCATGACCCATAAGATGGAAGGAATTTCCACTGGAAGGTTATGTTCATCCTTGCATTGATAGACGATCGTAGATTGATCTGGAATATGAAATGTGACTTCCCTTCTTTGGCAATTGATATGAGCTCCATGTAGAGAAAGCCAATCCATGCCAAGAATCACATCAAATTCCACTAAAGGAAGGATCACAAGATTTGCAGGAAGCACTTTCCCACAAACTTCGATCGGAGAAGAATTATAAACTTTTGATGCGATTGATGTGCCATTAGGTGTTGTCACAGCTAACTCAACATCTAATTGTTGAGGTAATACGGTGATACCCTTAGAAAATTTTTCAGAAATAAAAGAGTGGGTGGATCCAGAATCAAATAAAACATTTGCTACTTTAGAGTGGATGGTAAGTGTACCTTTCACCACATCATTATCGTACTCCACATCGCTGATAGAAATTGCATGTGACTTTCCTTTGTCTTTAGCCTAAAGAGTTTGTTGACGTCGACCATCATCATCAACCCTTGGATTTGGGCATTGATTGGCATAATGCCCCATCTCCTTGCACTTGAAACATTGAAGTGTTGTAGGTTCATTCTGTGTATCCCTTCCTTTGTTTGCATCATTAGACATCTTCTTCCCATTATCACGACATTCAAATGCCCGATGACCTTCCTTTCCACATTTAAAACATTTACTTGTCCCTTTAAGACAACTCCCTCCATGTTTCTTTCCACACTTTGAGCATAAGGGAAAGTTCATCTTCTTTTCCGTGTGCTCTTTAGATTTTTCTTTGAATTCCATCTTCCTCTTCTTATCAAACCCATGTGACTGATGGGTTACTCCAATCTCCATCTCGACTTTGAGAGCACATCGAACGATTTCCTCGTAGCTATTGAAGTCCCTTATGGCTAACGCCCTTCGAAGACTTGGTTTTAAGCCACTAAAGAATCGATCGATCTTACTCTCAGGTTGGATAATAATACCAGAAGCGTACCTTGCAAGTCTTGTAAAATTTTCTTCATAGGTACCAACAGATTCATCATCCCTTTGCTTCAGTTCAAGGAACTCTTTCTCCATCTTTGTTCGGAGAATACGAGGGAAGTACTTATTGAAAAATAAGTTCTTGAACTCGTCCCATTCCATAGACTCAATTTCATCCCTTTGCCTCGTATTCTTAACAAGATTCCACCATTGATCAGCATCTCCTTCCAAACGATACACTGCTAGGATGACTTTATCATGTTCAGAACATTGAAGAACTGAAAATATCTTTTCAGTAGTACTAATCCATTGTTCAGCAACTAATGGATCAGTAGACCCGCTGAAAGAAGGTGGACGCTGCCTCATGAAGGATTCAACAGAATGTTGCTCCCTCCTTTGCTCGTTTGGAAATCCTGCATGATTCATAGCTTGAGAAAGTTGTGTGAGCATGGCTACAAGATTTTGCATTCCAGCTCCCATATCGTTTGGTTGCTCAGGGGGACAATCATTGCATTGCCCATCGCATTCCGCATTAACACGGTTCCTTCGGGATCCAGCCATTGACTAAAACCAAGAAGAATAGTGTGAGCAACACTAATTATAATAGGAAACCACATAATTCAAGAATAAAATTTTCATGCTTAAGGTCTTATCCTAGGTTATTCAAGGCCATCTCTAAAACACTAAGATTGTGTTCTATGCTTAGACTTATCCTTAGGGTTCTTACTAAGGCTTTCACATCCTAGTTTCCAAAGGTTGACTATAACCTCCCTCTGATACCAACTGTAACGACCCACACTTTACATACATTGTTAATACTTCAAAATTGAATCACACTTATTACAACATATGCCAAAACCACAAAGGACCGTATAGGTATAGTGTCTTTAGAAACTGGGAAACATAAACAACTGGTTCATAAATCTTCTACAGTGTCTCCCATTTATTTCATCATATCTAGGGTCCCTTTTATCATATTCTACTTAATATCCATCTTCCTGACCTGGGGAAAAGAAAACATAAAAGGGTGAGCTCAAATGCTCAGCAAGGGCAAATAAAGGAAATAAAAATCATATCATATCTTTTTGGAAATCAAAAACCTGCAAAAGAGATCATAATATCTTAACATGGAATAAATCATAGAAGTGAAAATGAGATCCCCATAATCATAACATAAAACTTGAATCTTTGTGGCATGCACACATAATCATGGAAAATCATTTCTTGTTAGTCATGACTCATTGCCAAGACTATCTTAGTGGACAAAGTCCCTTTCTGAACCGAGTTCACTCCTCGTTTCAGTCCTGTATCACTGAACCGATATTACCTTCCGTTCCAGCCATGTCTATCTCATGAGATATAAAATCATTACCCAATGCATTGGAGGGAGATATAGGTCCCACCCATCTTATAATGAATCCTTTCTTATGTGTGCCACATAATCATAAAACATACATCATCGCATAACACATATAACAAAAATGGGATTCTTGAAACATCATGACATCATAAATCAATTCATATAAGATAAAGGAATTCATAAAAAATAATTTCATCACAACATGATCAAATCAATGTAATAATAGGGATAAAAACAGAACCCTTTATTATCTTAGATGGAAAATAATTTTGAAAATCACTTGAACTCCATTCTTGAGGAAAATATCCTTTCTTCTTCAAAAACATTTTTCCTTTATTAACATGTCATACAACTTTAAAATAAAAGAAGTTGATTAAAAATAAACTTGAAAACTTGTAAAGGAAGCTTCTTGGAAACAATGTTTTAAAAATCCATTCATGCCGTATAAGTTAAAAAAAACATTCTTCGTACTTTTGTCGGAAAAGTCAAAAAGTACCTCGTACGGAAAAACGACAAAAGATTCCTTTCATATTCTTTACTAAAAACTCACCTAAGGGTAAAATTGGATTTAAACTATTGCAAGTGGATGGAAACAATATTTCATATTGAGGGAACATGGATGTGGATGATAAAATACACCCCAGTAAATACTTACGAATAAACAATCTCGGATAAAAATGAGATTGTGATATTTCCCTTACCTTAGGTCCAATTTGCTTTGTTCGTGTCCGAAGCTCCTGTATAATGGTTTAAATAATGTTATTGACTTATTCCAGAATCATACATATTTATATGATATCATATATGGTCATATTATTAGCTTCTTGTTAGTAATATTTCATTGTTACTTGTTACTCGGGTCTTTATAACTTTTTGTTCTTATGCGTGTTTTGTCGAATAAATTATTATTCTTATCTTTAGGTTATAGATAATTCATTTACAGAATGGTATTAGTGTAGTATATACCATATTCATTCATTCAATTCATTTATATAATCATTATGAAATGAAGATCATGTAGAATGAGTCGCATCACATCGTCGAGACGGTATTCCGTACGTACGCACGAGTGATGATATCGTTCCTATGATCGTGGAATTGTATTGGAGTATATATATATTATTTCAGTATCAGTATTACTTCATAATAATCAAATATAGTTACTCATTACACCATTATACCCATCCTTGTAAGGTGATGGTGGAAAATAGATTACACCACGGCGTGGAGACGGTATTCCGTACGTACGCACGCGCGGTGATTTCATTTTTTCCGTAGGATGGATAGAAGGTGAATTAGGGTTGTTTCATATTTATAATAACATATCAGTATGTAAGTAATACTGATGTTATTACTTTATCATGAAACAACTAAAGAAGAAGAAGTTGAAGAAAAAGAAATTGAAAAGATCGGTAATGGATATTACCTCTTTTTTGGAACGCCTCTTTGAATCCTCCACTTAAGGAACTAAGATTGGTCTTTGGAGAAGACCAGGACCTCTAGGATTATTCTAGGGAAGTGGAGAGGAGAAAATGGCAGGGGTTGGCCGAGCTTGAGTGCTCAATTTGGTGTGAGGAGGAGGGGGAGGAGGTGCCCTTTTATAAGGGAGGAGAGGGGCACCTTAGGAATATCTCAAAATATTATTTTATATTAAAGTCAAAATCGGTTTATAATGGTTCCAAAGGGTCTTATTTCGAAGCTAAAGTGGGGATGGGTCTAAATCCTATCAACAAATAGGATTTAGACAAGTTTAGGGTATTATTTTAACCTTATCAATAAGATTTAACTCTAAGTTAATTAATTTAACTTTTACCGTGTCTTTTTGTTTTCTTTCACTATATGGTTAATACACTTACTATAACATGCAAAAAGAACCCCAAATTGTTTATTATTAATATATATATTCTTATCTAAGTCATTTGGCCGAACCTTAGATTTTTAGGAATAAAATAACAATTAATAATATAATATTTGATTTAAAAACTATTTTGTGTCAATTTTGACACTATTTGATATATGATTTTTGTGAAAGTCATAACAGAATTATATGTTCGAACCAAGTTGATTAAATCAACAATAATATATCATAGTAACCTATAAAATTAGTGGAATTCATAAAAAGTCTTAAATTACATTTATTTTGGTATTTATATTATTAATTTTGTCAATATTTCATTAATAAGATAATTACTGCATCATCTTTGTGTCATAAATAAATTAAATTATTTGATGTCTAAAAATTACAAATAAAATACCATCATGTAGGAAATCTTTTTATCTTTCTAATGAATATTTACAATCGAATTTATCTTATGTATAACCCCATATTAAAAATGATTTACTTATTAAACATTGATTTTAACTATTTTAACCCTTCTTTAAATAAATTAATAATAAATGTCCTAATCTAATCCAAGTGGGCCTAAATGGTCATATTTTATTCCTAAGTTTGTTTTTGGTCGAATTACACTTTTCCAATAGAATTAGGACATGTGTTAGGGTAATATTAATATCATATTTACCCTTAGTTACCCTATTTACTATTAACCGCGGTAAAAATAGTAAAAAGTTACTATTCACCAAAAAATTATTTTCATCTCATTGAACCACATTTTAGTCCTTGATATTAACCGTGTCTCTCGGATTTTTGAAATTCCATTCATAGAAGCGGTAAAATTATGTTTTATGCAAAATTCAGTTTTTAACCTACCACTTAGTGGTTTCACTATTCATCAAAAATTGAAAGTTTTCAGAAAAATACCAAAATTTCACCCTAGGATAATTTCGATATTCTGAGTCCAAAAATGAAGTCCATTTTGAAAAATAAAATTTATAAAATTTCAAAAAGTGGTTATTACTATTCATAACGGCTAGTTTTAATAGCATATTGTTGTTTAGTGAAACTCGGTATTGCGTACGACGCAAGCTATCGAGGAAGGTCGCGATTGCGTGTAAAGCAAGACAAGCAAGTGTTGTGTAGAAAAAGATTTCTTTGATGATTTATATAACATAAAAGTCTCGGGTGTTACAGGCACAACAATTCTCCCCATGCTTTGGACTTTCGATCTGATTATTTGAAGCTACATAATATCTCCAAATTTATAAGAATTATATGGTGATTTGGTTGTTATTAATTCACCCATAAATGACTTCATCATGAGCCCTTGGTCCTCCCATATATTAAATATCCATTATAGGGAATAACTATATGACTATATAGAAATAGTGTTCAACCCAGAAGAATCTGTGCATGTCCAGTGTAGGTCACAACATGAATTATGTGTTATGCCAGTAAATTATTGGGATACTCATAAAAAGTTATTTTCACTAATACATCTGTTCAAGTATTATTTTACACCATTTTCACATTGTGAATAGTATAATCATTTTGTAAATTCCCATTTTCCAACCTTTGGATCTCTATTTAATTAGGTATCATCATTTTCATTCCATGGAAGTGTACCATAGATATCCAACATCATGTGAATCCTTTTATATGTGTTAATATTAATATATTTTGAATCCTTTTTATCATTTACATATATTTTGATTTTATCCTTTCATAGTTAAAGAAATATACTAACTATTATGGTAAGATTTTATCATTTATATACAAAAATTAGTGAAAATTTATGTCTAAATATTATTCATCAACTTTCAGTATCATTTCCCCACAAATATAAATTTAGGATTTCCCTTAGGAATGAAATATCACCAAGCTAAAAATGATTCTCATTATACTTTACTTTAAATTCAATGGAAAATTAAATTAATTAGTATGTAATTTAAATGTTCAAGTATCACTTGGAAGAATTTATCCATACCTCACATATCAATGATACAAATCAATAAATTATTTTACTTTTATTAATTTAAAATATCCAAGCCTTATCATTCATCTATTTTTTAACAATATATATTAATGTAGATTTCATTTGTAATTTACCTCTTTTTTAATTTATTCACTAATCATAGAGGTAAAAAATATAAGTGAAATTATTCTTGTAAATAATGATAATGTTAAATAAGATATGCTCATAAAACAGATAAAATATCCACCACATTATGAAAAAATAACAAATAACCATGAGGGTTTCATCATTGGGTTCAAATGACTCTGAGGATTAGGGAAGGTACATAAATTATCTTAAAATTAAATCTATCAATTGATATTAACAATAAATTTTTTGAATGATAATAAAAAATATCATAGTTAAAAATTTCCGCTTCAAAAAAGTCAAATCCACTTTACAAAACTAAATGAAGGATCCTGATAAATTTAACAAAAATGAATGAATCATCCTATTTTTATTTTTTATTTTTTTTAAATCTATTCTTATGAAAAATCAAATATCCATCACCTTACCATATATGATCAAATGAATATCAGTATAAGAATGGTGATTTTTTACCCTATTAAGTCATAACCCTATATTTTTTTACTTTTACTTTTGTTGTAAGAGAGATGATTATAATGGATAAGGAATGATTCTCCCCCACACCCCAGATTATAATAAAAACTCTTCTACACATATGCACTATAAAAAAGTCCCCCTTATACCATGTAACTCTCTCCCCTTCACTTATAATAAAAAATAATTCAAAATATTTTGAGGATGTTAGGAATTGATGAACTAGGCATGTAATGCAGTTCATTTTCTAAAAGTTCTATTAAATTATTATAAGGTCTTAAAAAGGATTATTTTTAGGAGTGTTCAAGGATAAATGATTAAAAATAATTATGATTATGCAAGACACACGCAAAGTTAATTTCATCTCGGTTTTTGGTAGAAGGATTTGGTATATCGTTACATGAAGGTTTTTATAAATATAAATGATTTGAATATATTTATTTCTTATCTATTTGTTATTTAATGTGATCATGATCCTGAAATGGGTTCCTCTAATTTTTTTATCTTCTATACGCAAAACGTGGTTGTTAATGGAATTAATATAAAGGATTTGATTTCTCTCTGCCCAAGGGGAGGAGATTCCCAACCTATAGAACCCTCTATTGTAGTAGGGGCGATGCAGAGTTCTGAGAAAATGTTTTATCCTAGATGTACTACATGAAAATCTTCAATGTGATGAAATGTGAATCCCTCTATTGATGGTGTTTTCTTGAAATGGGGCTTCATTATAATTAATTATCAAATATGGTCACCATAGATTCAAGTGAAGGAGTGGTTAATAAATAAGTTAAAAAGTGTAGTAGAAATACTATAATCACTCTTAATCTATGTAATTAGTATGGTGATTCAGATGTTATGGGTTCAGACCAAGATATAATGGAGGAGGAAGTACATCCTAAATGGTGAAGGAAATTCCTTCCAAAATTTTATATGAATAAGGTCGAGTCAAGGTATTAAGGGGGACATCCAACAGAGCGATAATTAAAATCAATACCAATTAGATTCAGAGTGTGAGAAATATCATAAAATAATGGATGATGGGTGCACCATTCTGAATGGTAAGATAATATAATAATCCTGTAAATTTCATAGTAAACCAATAGAAAATTAACTAATAAACTCAAATATTACTTAATTCTTCTGAGTCCCAAGATCACCATATCAATTGAAAAACAAAACAAATCTAAGGATGAGGCCATGTATGATCCAGTGGTTGTTTATTAAAGTGGAATTTTTGGGGTTATAGCTACTACTCCTAGTGATGATGTTTAGGTATTTGGAGATAATTATGAGAATATGAAATTTGGAAGGTTAGAAAACCCCAACGAGTAGTTGGGACCAGTGGAATTTGATGGTGACTATAATGAAATAAAGGAAAGAGGATTCCATTCATAAGAATATCCTTTATTCTAATAAAGATATGTTATACTAATATTTGTTATCATTTTTTTGAAATTAAGATTATGATAGAATATATAATAGATTAATTTGAGTTGATCTTAATAACTAACAAATCGATTGGATCAACAAAAATTGTCAGATATAGGCTTCTGGAGTCAACATGGGGGAGATAATTCTAGAGGAATACTTTCATATATTGGATAGGTTTGCATAAATCATTGAGGATCATATCAAAAAAAACCTATACATGATGGTAACCACAATAACATGGTTCTTAAATAGGGTTACTAATTAAAACATTATAATTATTTTCTTATATAACAACATAATTTGTTACTTTGTTTGAAATTATTTATTTCATGTAATGTTTTTGATTTCTCAATTAACCTAAAATTTGTTATAAGAAATAATAATATTTATCATTCCAGTCGTGGATTCAAATTATAAAAATTCCTTTATAGAAATTAGAAAGTTATCCAAAATCTTGATTTTTCAAAACCAAAACTACATGACTGTCCCAACTAATTATTTCCCCCATTTTATCATTAAAATTTATTGATAATGAAATTTTAAAATCATTGAATGATATATATACTATGTAGTTTAGGCCTCCCATATTATAAATATTCTTGGAACGAAATTTATTTGGTAGTTAAATGCTCTATGAAATCATATGTCAAGAATATGATTGATAAAATTTAAATTTAAATTATTATTTCTCTTCAATAATGCTAAAATTTGGATACATATGTTCTTAATACACCATACTCATGACTTGAGTGGATATAATGTCATGTATTTTCCTGATTTCAAAATGTGATTTGGGTTCACGAAATGAGTTGGACATGTATCATCGAATTATGCTTCCTACAATTACCTGGATGGCATGAAAAAATGGAAACACACTAGAAAATTTATTAGATGTTCTAAATGAAATCTATGAATATTGGAAGGATTTCATCAAACTCAAAATTTAAAAATAAAATCTATATAAACTCAGGTTCCCCTCCCCCCAAATATACTATTTAACATTATTAGGTTGACCTTAAATCTTATTTAGTTAGTTCAATTGATGGAGGGTATGAGGGATTTTACCTAGTCTAGATCAATAAATAGTCTCATGTGATACCTATCTATGAAGGTGAACCATTTTTATTTCATCAAAAAAATCATTGATATTTTTTTTAGAAACACATGCTTTATTTCAATCAGACTAACCTAAAATTACATTTTTAAAAAAGAAGAACTAAATTTAAGATCTTGTACCAACCATACCTGCTACCTCTTTTCAGACATAGAAAAATCAATTTCTTTTTAATTAGTAGTAATATGATCTATAGTCATTAACTTATTCCATACTTTTACTTTTACTATCCTCTTATATGATAGTATCCATCTCATGAACTTCTTTAATGTCAACAACATCATCAACATTGGGTATTTTTTACTCTACCATCTCATTTTCATCATTCGATGCATAAATATTCATTATTTGATGAATATTTAAACATACATGTTATTTACCAAATATAAAAATTATATTTCAAATTTTTACATCAATTTGTTATTATCCAGTATCAAAAAAATTTCTTCCCCAAATGAGAGGGTTCCTCTATTCTTTGATAACCTGAACCAAAAAGTATAAACCATTGTAGATTTTTTCTAAATTAGTAAAAATATATTCAATTATCCCTTATGGAAATTTCATTATGGAATATATTAATTTAGGTTTTTCTCTTGTGGGATTTATAAATTCATATCCTATGCTTTTGAAGGTGGTGTATGAAATTATACTATTTATATAAATTATTTCACATAATAATTAAAAAAAATATAACCAATGTAAATAGGGATAAAAAACCACCCAGGGTATTGTTTCTTGGTTGGATCCACTAAATAAAAAGTTAAATACTCCCAATTGAGTGGAAATGTTCCAATTTCCTCAAGATTTCTTTTATTGGTAAACATTTAATTCATCAAATTATCATAGGTCATGATTATTGTACGAGCCTTTATAAAAGGGACATCAATATGTAATTTTTCGAAATGTTCATGGAATTGGCCTTTTTTAGAATCAATTATCCTTTATGCTATCCACTATAGAAAATTTAGTATTGGATTATATGTGGTGGTTCTTCCTTAGCTTATTAATTATAAAAAAAATTCCATGTTTTTTGACATCACTTCCAATACCTTTTCCTCTTCGTGATCATGTTGTCTATTTTTAAATTAAGTATCTTCTTTTCTATGTTTTCCACATTATAGTTAAATGATTTATAAATATTCTCATGGGTGTAATTTGGGGAATCTTGGGAACTACTCCTTTTGGTCTATCTAAAAATTAAATATGAAAAATATGCTACTTGGGAATCAATATTTTGTTGTACAAACTACCAATCCTATAACACCATGAGCTTCCACGGTATGATTCTTTTAAAATAATGAAATAGACTGTGTTGTATAAAAATTTGAGTTCTAGGAGACCAGGACCAATCAAACTAGCTGCTATGAATATTAATGCCCAATTTTGGAAATTTTATAAATTTTATTCTTCACAATGGACTCCCTTTATGGATTTTTAATGTCAAAATTAGTAAAGATTGATTTTTTTGTATTTTTCTTGAAAACTTTAAAATTTCCATGAATAGTGAAAATCAATACATTATTATTTTAAACCAAGTTTCTATTTAAATAATTTTTTTTAAATTTATATTAAGTAAAAATAGATACATAATACATATATTATATAAATATAATTCATTGGATTCTATTTATAATAATATTAGATATATTAAATTTTATTGAACTTTTTGTCGTCTTTTTCCCACCTTCTAGGCACATTTGGAAATTTTCAGAAATTGTAATTTTACTGAATTAGTGAAATAAATTTCAAAAATATAAGATACGTGGTTGAAATCAATAAGAAAATGTGGTTCAATAGGACCAAAATAAATTATGGTGAGTAGTAACTTTTGAATTTTATTTACCACGGTTGAAATTTAATAGGACAAGTTAAGGTAGAAATGATATTATAATTACTGAAACGCATGTAATAATTATATTGGATAAGTTTAGTTCCACTAAAATCATGCTTAGAAAAAAAATGATTTTTTGATCGACCTAGGCTAGATTATTACATTTATTATATTTTTTGGAGAAGAGTTAAAAGTGTAATGTTCAATATTTAAAAACTAAATTTTTTTCATATATGTTTTTTCATAGTATCAATTTTACTATAAATATTAATTAGAAATAAAAAAGGATTTCATACATCATGGTATTTTATTTATAATTTTTAGACATTAAATAAATAAATTTATTTATGACACAATGATGATGCAGTAATTACCTTATTAATCAATGATTAAAATAATTGATTTTATAAATATTCAAATAAATGTAGTTGAGACATTTGGTGCATTGAACATATTTTCTATTTATATATGACCTATTAATTTTTATTATATTAATTTTTTTGGATGAAATTTTTTTTTTGACATACAAAAACCAAATACTAAATAGTGTAAAAATTGACATAAATGAGTTTTTAAAACAAATAATATTTTATTAAATTATATAATATTCATAAAAATTGAAGGACCGGAATGAATAATTATATAATGATATATATGAAATTAATAAACCACATTATTCTCTCTAGAAATTTTATAGTATTTATATTAACCATTTATTATAAAAAAACAAGAAGACATGGTAAAAGGTAAACTATGTAACTAATATTTAAATCTACATGATAAGGTTAATATGGTGACCAAAACTTGTCTAAAACGTATTGGTTTATATTTTTTGACCCATAAAGACCTTATCCTAGATATAATTCTATTTACATTAATTAGAAATAGAAAAAATTGTAAGAAAATAATATTTGATTCTTTTCTTAAAGTGCCCCTCACCTCTCTTATAAAAGGGTATTGCCCCTTATCTTAATTTCAAACATATAAATCCATTTTTCTCAGCCAAACCCATCTCCTATTGCCTTACATATACCCTCATTTCATCTTATAATACTTACATTGATCGAAATTCCAACCTATGGATCCCTTTGTTCAAATAAAAAGGAAACACCTGAAGAAAAGGTTATTATTTAATCACCTCATTCAAAGTTCATTAACCCTTCCCCTTCCTCTTTCTTGGCTGTTTCCATACTAAAATAATAAATCATGAACCTTCTACATACTAAGATGTTATTAATAATATGGTATAACTATATTCACTATTTTATCCATCCTATGAATGACAAAGTCACCTAATGTGCGTACGTACGACTTACCATCTCCAAGTCGTGGTGTAGTTTGTTTTTCAACACTTCTATTTTTTTAAAGGTATAATAATAAGTATATATAATGTAAATAATAAATATAAAATTTTAATGATTCTGTATATAAAACATATCATCACATTGCATACGATTTCACCAATAATAGAATTCTCTTGTTGATCGTTCATACATACATCTTACCCCCACCATGACACGATGAGATTTCATTTCGCATCATATCCATTCATAAATAATTATCTTTTGATGATTAAAAATAATTTTTAAGAACATAATATAATTATGGATATGGATCAAATACATCCTATCCATAACAAACATGACTTATGTAAAAAATCATATAAAGGAATACGAATCACATAACACCCAAAACAATGATACTACTGAAATATCATTAACAAAGAAATAGTAGAAGATCATACATGATATCATATATATGTATGTGGTTCTTTTATAATTTAATAACAATTATTTCAACATTATACAGGAGGTTAACCATACCTTTACTATGAAAAAGTACAAGGTAAGGTTTTATTTTACAATTTCATTATTATTCGATGTTTTTTTACATATGTATCTATTTGGAATTCGTTATCATCCTCATTAGTGTTTTGTTTTAAATGTATTTCAAATCCTTTTTACAATTTCCTAGACCATGGTATAATGCAATTTATACCATTGTTTGGATTTTTATAAAATGTTTTTAATGGAATATTTCCATCATTTCCCAAATAAGGCACTTTATGACCATTTTGACAAATTAAGGAAGTAATGTTTTGTCAACTTATATGGAGGGTACGGTTGTTTTTCTCCATTATAACACCTATTATGCTTCCCTTACAAGCTTATATGAATATTTTAAAAATTAATGTTCTCATACATAATTCTGAAACTTTTAAATTATTTCAACGTAGAAATAGATATTTTTCTCAAATAGTTTTTTGGATTGATTTCATCTATGTCAACATCCTTTGATGGATTTTATTCTTGTTGGAATTTGATTTATTATGATACAATCTTTCATATTATATTTAATGTTTTGTGGTATTTTTGACTTTGGATTGTTATTTTTATATGTTTCAAAGTAAATGCTTAATGTATTAACATTTCATATGTGAGTTTTAATATGAATGTTTATGTTATGTTTAGACCTTTTAATATGAGGAATAAATAGGATGTAGTAAGTGACTGGTGGGCCCTGAAATATCCCCTTGATGAATAGGTATGTGTAATGAGACAAAATAGTTTCTTGGCACTAGGACTTGACAAAATATTATTTGTAGAATTTACACAAGGCCTTGACTATGTGGTTATCATGTCCACCATTTTGCATTCCATCATTATCAAATTCACTATTGATATTATATGTGATTATTTGACTAGTAGAATATCCATGTGATTACGTAAATGAAATTATTTGATTTATATTTTCCATGTTAGGATGATGTTTATGATTAAACGTATTTTTTTTAGTCTTAACATTTCCTTAAATGTTTATGTGTATTTGTGATAGTTTATTCTATATTGTTATCCTTATAGAGAATCTAAGAACACCCCTTTCTTATGTTTTATTTTTCCAATGTTGAAAAAAGGATATTATGATTGACCCATAGGGATTGGATATGGGATATGAGTGTGTTCAAAGGGGACACAATGTTGTTGTTTTATTTCATGATGTACTGTAAAACTTACATACATATCTAGTACTTCTAAGTCAACTAAACTAATCGGTATTTTGAGACTTAATATCATATGATCATGCCAATGTTAGGTAATAATGCATACATTCTACGTAAATAGGTTCGGTGCATTACAGTTGCTATCAGAGGAAGTTTAGTAAAAACATTGGAAACATGATTTAGAAAAACACTAATTAGAGAACATTACCCAAAAATATAATCTTAGGATTAGTATAGAAGAACTTCCTATAATTTTGGTATTGTATAGATTTTTTAAATTCCCTTGAAATACATCCTTATCTAGATACAAGCAGGTAGATGCAAATCTGGAATAGATTTATCTAGGTGTAGAACCAAAAATGACTACATTGAGTTAGACTCGATTAGGAACTGGTGCACGACAACGGGGCTTACGGCACTCTTGGTTATGAATCTCCTAGGGGATATACTTAGGATAATTCACATTTCCCTTACAAACCATTATGTATGATTTATGAGTAAATACTTACTCAAAGAAAATATTTTTATAATTATTGATTACATGGATAAACTGTTTAATTTATGTTTTGTATTTTACTAGTTCTGAATTATGTATTGTGATTCATAAACAAATTTAGTGAATGATATTGTTTATAAATGGTTCCTAGTGGAAGGAATGGAAACCATATAAAAATCACATAGTCAATGTAGGGATTTCCCTCCTACTCAAGTATTTATAATGGATATAGTAATGCCATTGGTGCTGAACATCTTATAACCATACTATGACAACTCATCCAAGTCATGAATAATAACCTTAACCATATGGAGCACCCTGATCCACAAAACAGAGGATCATTATTAGATATATTAATGATGAAACAACCACCAACATTTAATGGGACTAAAAATAAATTTGATGTTGAATAATGGATAATTCCCTTATAGAAAATATTTCTTTCTTTGGGGAGAACCGAAAGTGAAAAATTTGTCATTGATGTTTATCACCTCATAGGAGATACAGATTAGTGGTGGTCATTAATTAAATAACAAAAATAAGGATGAAGAAGTATAAAATATGTGATGGAGGGCATTTAAACTTATTTTCTAAGAAAATTATTTTTTTCTTGACCATCAAGTGGATATGGAAAAGAAATTTTTGAGTTTGAGGAAAAAGGATGATAATAATTTCACAAATATTGAGGATAACATTATATTGTTAGAAAGGCATGTTGCTGATTACATACATAACCCAAGAAGTAATATTGATGGATTATTTCATGTGTTAAAATTATTTCTCCAACGAGCATTAGTCTCACAATAGTTCTCATGATAAAAATATATCGTCTCATGTGATATGAAGGAAGAAAAAAAATTCTATAAGTATTTCTATTTAAATAAATGTACGAGAATAACAGATTTACTGAAAACATTGGAAATAGAAATAAGGGGAAGAAGGGAAAAGTTGAATTTCTATCCTGCAGTAAATGTGGGAAGAAACACCTCGGTACTTTCTGGAAGGGAATGTGAGTCTATTAAGGGTGTGTTGAAAAAGTCCAAAAATATTTTAATTTTGAGGGGAAGAAAAAGAATGTCAATAATGAATGTTATACTTGTAATTAAATGGAGAATTATGAAAATTAATATCTTAATCATTAAGGAATGATACTTCAGAAATGGCCTAGGGAAAAGGCCAAGCACATGTGATCACTTATACTGAGGTATATGCTCCATATGATGTGGTGTGTAACACCCCATGCTTACATGGTATGTTTCTCTTTGAATAATGAAATAGCTTGTGTTGTACACATCATCATGTTATATCATACCATGACCAATCAAACTAGCCATTTTGAATAGTAATACGTACTATTTAAAATTTTATAAATTTTATTTTTCATAATGGACGTCATTTTTTGATTCAATATATCAAAATTCAATTAGGGTGAATTTTTAATTTTTTAAAAAACACACAATTTTATTTAAATTTATTTTAGTTTAAAATATATTCATAATTCCTATATAAGTTCATTGTATTTAATTGGATTAATTTTATAAATAATGTATATTTCATCCTTCTCCTAATGTGACCCTAACCTCTCTTATAAAAGCATAATTCCAATTCTCTCCAAATTATACCTCCAAATCCATTTGGCTTGGACAAACCCTACTTAAATATCCTCCTAACTACCATGAATTAAACCTAGAGGTATTATGTTGATCATAATTCTAACCTATGTAGCCATTTTGATGAAATTAAATTGAAGCACCCGAAGAAGAAGTAAAAAATTTAATCTAATCTTTCAAAGTTCAATTCTTTTTCCACATCAACATTCATTGTTGTTTCCATACCAAAAAAATAACTCTAGTATCTTATACATACTATGATGTTATTATAAATTTGGTAAAACCAAATTCATTATTCAATCAATTCTATGAATGATAATGTCACTATACGTTCGTACATACGACTTACCATCTCCACATCATGGTGTAGTTTTTTATTCAACACTTAATTATATGGA
Organism: Viscum album; assembly: GCA_963277665.1. Classification (NCBI taxonomy): domain Eukaryota; kingdom Viridiplantae; phylum Streptophyta; class Magnoliopsida; order Santalales; family Viscaceae; genus Viscum; species Viscum album. The sequence goes on from OY728153.1 coordinate 940,710,054, forward strand.
TGGGTATAATAATGAGTATAATTGAGGTAAATATTAAATATAACGTGTTAATGATTATGTATATATGAGATACCATCCAATTAAATATTATTTCACAATCAATGGAATGGTTTTGTCCCACGTGTGTACGTACGGATTATAGTCTCCACATACTCGATGATATTTATTCCCCATCGTAACCCTTCAAGAATAATTTTCATTTTAATATTAAAAATAATTTTTGAGAGCTTAATATAATTCTAGATATGAATCCAATAAATCTAATCCATAAAAAACATGACATACAAAACAAACCTTAAAAAGGAAAATGACTCAGTTAACACCCAAAACAATGATACTACTTAAATATTAGAAACAAAGAAATATTAAAAATCATATATAATATCATATTTATGTATATAGTTCTTTTATAATTTAATAACAATGACTTAACATTTATATCGGAGTTTAACGTACCCTCAGCCTAGAAAAAGTACAAAGTAAGGATTAATTTTACAATCTCTTTATTTTCTGAAGTTATATTTACGTATGTATCGACTGGGACTTCTTTAATATACACATCCATGTTTTATAAAAATGTATTTAAAAACATTTTTAATATTATCTAAAATATGGTTAAATTAATTTATACACTTGTTTTACTTTCTATGGAATGTTTTTGAAGGAATATTTCCTACATTTTCCAAACAAGGTACTTTATGACCTTTTTGACAAATTAAGGTAAGAATGTTTTTAACTTATATGGTGGGTGTGGATATTTTCCACAGTTATAACAACTTCAAACCTTCCCTTACAAGATTATAATAATATTTTTAAAATAAATGTTCTCTTTTATAATTATGTGACTTTTAAATGATTTCAAAATTTCACTCCAATTGTTTTGATTTCATCTATGTCAATATCCATTGATGGATTTTACAATTGTTTGAATTTGATTTATTATGATACAATCTTCCATATTGTATTTAAGGTTTTGTGATATGTTTGAGTATGGGTGTGTTATTTTTATACCACTAATGGTTTAAGGTTAAATTATTAACATTTCATGTAACGACCCGCACTTTACATACATTGGTAATACTTCAAAATTGAATCACACTTATTACAACATATGACAAAACCACAAAGGACCGTATAGGTATAGTGTCTTTAGAAACTGGGAAACATAAACAACTGGTTCATAAATCTTCTACAGTGTCTCCCATTTATTTCATCATATCTAGGGTCCCTTTAGCATATTCTACTTAATATCCATCTTCCTGACCTGGGGAAAAGAAAACATAAAAGGGTGAGCTCAAATGCTCAGCAAGGGCAAATAAAGGAAATATAAATCATATCATATCTTTTTGGAAATCAAAAACCTGCAAAAGAGATCATAATATCTTAACATGGAATAAATCATAGAAGTGAAAATGAGATCCCCATAATCATAACATAAAACTTGAATCTTTGTGGCATGCACACATAATCATGGAAAATCATTTCTTGTTAGTCAAGACTCATTGCCAAGACTATCTTAGTGGACAAAGTCCCTTTCTGAATCGAGTAACCCTCGTTTCAGTCCTGTTTCACTGAATCGGTATAACCTACCGTTCCAGCCCTGTCTATCTCATGAGATATAAAATCTTTACCCAATGCATTGGAGGGAGATATAGGTCCCACCCATCTTATAATGAATCCTTTCTTATGTGTGCCACATAATCATAAAACATACATCATAGAGTAACCCATGTAATAAAAATGGGATTCTTAAACAACATGACATCATAAAACAATTCATATAAGATAAAGGAATTCATAAAAATGTTTCCATCACAACATAATCAAATCCATGTAATAATAGGGATAAAAACAGAACCCTTTTATTATCTTAGATGGAAAATAATTTTGATAAAATACTTGAACTTCATTCTTGAGGAAAATATCCTTTCTACTTCAAAAACATTTTTCCTTTCATAACATGTCATACGACTTTAAAATAAAAGAAGTTGATTAAAAATAAACTTGAAAACTAGTAAATGAAGTTTCTTGGAAATAATGTTTTAAAAATCCATTCATGCCGTATAAGTTAAAAAAAACATTCTTCGTACTTTTGTCGGAAAAGTCAAAAAGTATCTCGTACGAAAAACGACAAAAGATTCCTTTCATACATATTACTAAAAACTCACCGAAGGGTAAAAATGGATTTAAACAATTGTAGGTGGATGGAAATAATATTACATATTGATGAAACATGGATGTGGATGATAAAATACACCCCAGTAAATACTTACGAATAAACAATCTCGGATAAAAATGAGATTGTGATATTTCCCTTACCTTAGGTCCAATTTGCTTTGTTCGTGTCCGAAGCTCCTCTTTTTTGGAACGCCTCTTTGAATCCTCCACTTAAGGAACTAAGATTGGTCTTTGGAGAAGCCCAGGACCTCTAGGATTATTCTAGGGAAGTGGAGAGGAGAAAATGGCAGGGGTTGGCCGAGCTTGAGTGCTCAATTTGGTGTGAGGAGGAGGGGGAGGAGGTGCCCTTTTATAAGGGAGGAGAGGGGCACCTTAGAAATATCTCAAAATATTATTTTATATTAAAGTCAAAATCGGTTTATAATGGTTCCAAAGGGTCTTATTTCGAAGCTAAAGTGGGGATGGGTCGAAATCCTATCAACCAATAGGATTTAGACAAGTTTAGGGTATTATTTTAACCTTATCAATTAGATTTAACTCTAAGTTAATTAATTTAACTTTTACCGTGTCTTTTTGTTTTCTTTCACTATATGGTTAATACACTTACTATAACATGCCAAACGAACCCCAAATTGTTTATTATTAATATATATATTCTTATCTAAGTCATTTGGCCGAACGTTATATTTTTAGGAATAAAATAACAATTAATAATATAATATTTGATTTAAAAACTATTTTGTGTCAATTTTGACACTATTTGATATATGATTTTTGTGAAAGTCATAAAAGAATTATATGTTCGAACCAAGTTGATTAAATCAACAATAATATATCATAGTAACCTATAAAATTAGTGGAATTCATAAAAAGTCTTAAATTACATTTATTTTGGTATTTATATTATTAATTTTGTCAATATTTCATTAATAAGATAATTACTGCATCATCTTTGTGTCATAAATAAATTAAATTATTTGATGTCTAAAAATTACAAATAAAATACCATCATGTAGGAAATCTTTTTAGCTTTCTAATGAATATTTACAATCGAATTGATCTTATGCATAACCCCATATTAAAAATGATTTACTTATTAAACTTTGATTTTAACTATTTTAACCCTTCTTTAAATAAATTAATAATAAATGTCCTAATCTAATCCAAGTGGGCCTAAATGGTCATATTTTATTCCTAAGATTGTTTTTGGTCGAATTACACTTGTACAATAGAATTAGGACATGTGTTAGGGTAATATTAATATCATATTTACCCTTAGTTACCCTATTTACTATTAACCGCGGTAAAAATAGTAAAAAGTTACTATTCACCAAAAAATTATTTTCATCTCATTGAACCACATTTTAGTCCTTGATATTAACCGTGTCTCTCGGATTTTTGAAATTCCATTCACAGAAGCGGTAAAATTAAGTTTTATGCAAAATTCAGTTTTTAACCTACCACTTAGTGGTTTCACTATTCATCAAAAATTGAAAGTTTTCAGAAAAATACCAAAATTTCACCCTAGGATAATTTCGATATTCTGAGTCCAAAAATGAAGTCCATTTTGAAAAATAAAATTTATAAAATTTCAAAAAGTGGTTATTACTATTCATAACGGCTAGTTTTAATAGCATATTGTTGTTTAGTGAAACTCGGTATTGCGTACGACGCAAGCTATCGAGGAAGGTCGCGATTGCGTGTAAAGCAAGCCAAGCAAGTGTTGTGTAGAAAAAGATTCCTTTGATGATTTATATAACATAAAAGTCTCGGGTGTTACATTCTACCCCCCTTAAAAAGAATTTCGCCCTCGAAATTCGTCACTTTGCAACAAAAAAATGAGGATACTTCTCCCTCATCATATCCTCAAGCTCCCATGTAGCTTCTTCAAGTTGGTGGTTTCTACATAAAACTTTCACCAAGTGAGTGGTCTTGTTTCGTAGGACTTTTTCGCTACGATCCAGAATCTCTATCGGCTGTTCTTCATAAGAAAGATCTTTCTCCAGCGGTACAACTTCTGAGCTAAGTACATGTGAAGGATCTGGTATGTACTTTCTCAGGAGAGATACATGGAACACATCGTGAACTTGAGAGAGATTCGGTGGAAGCGCCAATCGGTAAGCTACCTTCCCAACACGATCCAGTATTTCAAAAGGAACGATATATCTAGGGCTCAACTTCCCCTTCTTTCCAAATCTCATAACCCTCTTCCAGGGAGATATTTGTAAGAACACTTTATCACCCACTTCAAACTCTAGGTCTTTTCTTCGGTTGTCGGCATAACTTTTCTGTCGACTCTGAGCTGCTCTTATGTGTTGTTGAATAGATCTGACCTTTTCTGCCATTTCATCAACGAGATCAGGTCCTAATAGCTTTCTTTCCCCAACTTCATCCCAGCAAGTTGGAGTCCTGCATTTCTTTCCATAGAGAGCTTCATAAAGAGCCATCTGAATACTGGAGTGAAAGCTATTATTATAAGAAAATTCCACCAAAGGTAGGTGTTGATCCCAACCTCCTTTGAAATCCATAGAGCAAGATCTCAACATATCTTCTAGGGTTTGAATTGTTCTCTCAGACTGACCGTCTGTCTGGGGATGATAAGCAGTGCTGAAACTCAACTCTGTATCTAGAGTATGCTGAAGACTTCGCCAAAACTTCGAGGTAAATCTCGGATCTCGATCAGATATAATAGAAAGTGGTACTCCATGCAATCTTACCACTTCCTTTACATATATCCTGGCAAGCTGATCTAGAGAGAAATCCTCTCTAATAGCAATGAAGTGTGCAGATTTTGTAAGACGATCAACTATGACCCAGATAACATTATTGCCTTTGGATGTTTTAGGAAGTCCTGTGACAAAGTCCATAGTGATGTTTTCCCATTTCCATTCGGGTATGGGTAATGGTTGTAACATCCCCTTAGACTTCTGTCTCTCAGCTTTAACTTGTTGACAAACCAAGCATCGAGAGACATATTCAGCAACATCTCTTTTCGTGCCATCCCACCAGAAGTACTCTTTCAGGTCCCTATACATCTTCGTGCTTCCAGGATGAATAGAAAATGATGAACTATGAGCCTCATCCAGCAGCTCATTCTTTAATTCGGGGATGGGAGGAACGCAAACCCGATTCCTGAACTTTATTATCCCATCACAATCAAGGTTGAATTCAGGAACATTTCTCTCCTTCTTTTGTAACTCGACATCTTCTTTCTGTGCCTCTTTAATCTTCACATTTATAGATGGTTGAACATTCATTTGAGAAAGATAAGATTTTCCCCTTCCATTATAATTCCATGATCCATCCTTTGTAAATCCATAAATATTGGATCTTTTGTGATCCTCATCATGGATATACTAGCATGGTCTTGTCGACTTAATGCATCTGCCACCTTGTTTGCTTTCCCAGGGTGGTAATGGATTGAGCAGTCATAATCCTTAATCAGCTCCAACCATCTTCTTTGACGCATATTCAACTCCTTTTGTGTGAAAATATACTTTAAACTTTTATGATCAGTATAAATATCACACCTTTCACCATAAAGGTAATGCCTCCAAATCTTTAATGCAAAGATTACCGCAGCCAACTCCAAATCATGTGTTGGGTAATTTTGTTCGTGGATTTTCAACTGTCGTGAGGCATAAGCTATCACCGTATCATTTTGCATAAGAACACACCCCAATCCCTTCTTGGATGCATCACTGTAGATCACAAACCTTTCTCCACTACAAGGCAGTGTGAGCACAGGTGCACTGGATAACCTTCTTTTCAACTCCTTGAAATTCTCTTCACATTCCTCTGTCCAGACAAACTTAACTCCTTTCCGAGTCAACTTGGTGAGTGGAATAGATAATCGTGAAAAATATTTTACAAAACGTCGATAATATCCAGCCAAACCAAGAAAACTTCGGATCTCAGTTACTGTTGTTGGTCTCGACCATCTTTCGATAACCTCTGTTTTTGCTGGATCCACAGATATCCCCTCTTTTGAGATTATGTGACCCAAAAATGCAACTTTTTGAAGCCAAAATTCACACTTGGTAAATTTGGCATAAAGCTTCTCCTTTCTCAGGGTCTTCAATATAATTCTCAAGTGATCTTCATGTTCTTCCTTGCTCTTTGAATAGACAAGAATATCGTCTATAAAGACTACCACAAATTGATCAAGATAGTCTCTAAAGACTCTATTCATTAGATCCATGAAGATAGCAGGGGCATTAGTAAGACCAAATGGAATCACTATAAATTCATAGTGTCCATACCTTGTACGGAAAGCCGTCTTTGGTATATCCTCCCTTTTGACCCTTAATTGATGATACCCTGAACGAAGATCAATCTTGGAAAAGTATTGAGCTCCGCGTAGTTGGTCAAATAAGTCATCAATGCGTGGGAGAGGATATTTGTTCTTGATAGTGATCTTGTTAAGTTCTCGATAATCATTGCAGAGTCTCATTGATCCATCTTTCTTCTTAACAAATAGAACAGGTGCTCCCCAAGGTGACGCACTAGGGCGTATGAATCCCTTATCAAGATTCTCTTGGAGTTGCTTCTTCAATTCCTGCAACTCAATTGGGGCCATTCTATAAGGTGTCTTTGAAATAGGCAAAGCACCCGGTATGAGTTCTATTGAAAACTCAACTTCACGATTTGGTGGAAGACCCGGTAATTCCTCCGGAAAGACATCATCAAACTCCCGTACAATGGGCATATTCTTAATCGTGAGTTTCTCACCAACCATTTGAGATAAATAACCTTCATTTAGTGGAATCATGACCCATAAGATGGAAGGAATTTCCACTGGAAGGTTATGTTCATCCTTGCATTGATAGACGATCTTAGATTGATCTGGAATATGAAATGTGACTTCCCTTCTTTGGCAATTGATATGAGCTCCATGTAGAGAAAGCCAATCCATGCCAAGAATCACATCAAATTCCACTAAAGGAAGGATCACAAGATTTGCAGGAAGCACTTTCCCACAAACTTCGATCGGAGAAGAATTATAAACTTTTGATGCGATTGATGTGCCATTAGGTGTTGTCACAGCTAACTCAACATCTAATTGTTGAGGTAATACGGTGATACCCTTAGAAAATTTTTCAGAAATAAAAGAGTGGGTGGATCCAGAATCAAATAAAACATTTGCTACTTTAGAGTGGATGGTAAGTGTACCTTTCACCACATCGTTATCATACTCCACATCGCTGATAGAAATTGCATGTGACTTTCCTTTGTCTTTAGCCTTAAGAGTTTGTTGACGTCGACCATCATCATCAACCCTTGGATTTGGGCATTGATTGGCATAATGCCCCATCTCCTTGCACTTGAATCATTGAAGTGTTGTAGGTTCATTCTGTGTATCCCTTCCTTTGTTTGCATCATTAGACATCTTCTTCCCATTATCACGGCATTCAAATGCCCGATGACCTTCCTTTCCACATTTAAAACATTTACTTGTCCCTTTAAGACAACTCCCTCCATGTTTCTTTCCACACTTTGAGCATAAGGGAAAGTTCATCTTCTTTTCCGTGTGCTCTTTAGATTTTTCTTTGAATTCCATCTTCCTCTTCTTATCAAACCCATGTGACTGATGGGTTACTCCAATCTCCATCTCGACTTTGAGAGCACATCGAACGATTTCCTCGTAGCTATTGAAGTCCCTTATGGCTAACGCCCTTCGAAGACTTGGTTTTAAGCCACTAAAGAATCGATCGATCTTACTCTCAGGTTGGATAATAATACCAGAAGCGTACCTTGCAAGTCTTGTAAAATTTGCTTCATAGGTACCAACAGATTCATCATCCCTTTGCTTCAGTTCAAGGAACTCTTTCTCCATCTTTGTTCGGAGAATACGAGGGAAGTACTTATTGAAAAATAAGTTCTTGAACTCGTCCCATTCCATAGACTCAATTTCATCCCTTTGCCTTGTATTCTTAACAAGATTCCACCATTGATCAGCATATCCTTCCAAACGATACACTGCTAGGATGAATTTATCATGTTCAGAACATTGAAGAACTGAAAATATCTTTTCAGTAGTACTAATCCATTGTTCAGCAACTAATGGATCAGTAGACCCGCTGAAAGAAGGTGGACGCTGCCTCATGAAGGATTCAACATAATGTTGCTCCCTCCTTTGCTCGTTTGGAAATCCTGCATGATTCATAGCTTGAGAAAGTTGTGTGAGCATGGCTACAAGATTTTTCATTCCAGCTCCCATATCGTTTGGTTGCTCAGGGGGACAATCATTGCATTGCCCATCGCATTCCGCATTAACACGGTTCCTTCGGGTTTCAGCCATTGACTAAAACCAAGAAGAATAGTGTGAGCAACACTAATTATAATAGGAAACCACATAATTCAAGAATAAAATTTTCATGCTTAAGGTCTTATCCTAGGTTATTCAAGGCCATCTCTAAAACACTAAGATTGTGTTCTATGCTTAGACTTATCCTTAGGGTTCTTACTAAGGCTTTCGCATCTTAGTTTCCAAAGGTTGACTATACCTTTCCTCTGATACCAACTGTAACGACCCACACTTTACATACATTGTTAATACTTCAAAATTGAATCACACTTATTACAACATATGACAAAACCACAAAGGACCGTATAGGTATAGTGTCTTTATAAACTGGGAAACATAAACAACTGGTTCATAAATCTTCTACAGTGTCTCCCATTTATTTCATCATTTCTAGGGTCCCTTTAGCATATTCTACTTAATATCCATCTTCCTGACCTGGGGAAAAGAAAACATAAAAGGGTGAGCTCAAATGCTCAGCAAGGGAAAATAAAGGAAATAAAAATCATATAATATCTTTTTGGAAATCAAAAACCTGCAAAAGAGATCATAATATCTTAACATGGTATAAATCATAGAAGTGAAAATGAGATCCCCATAATCATAACATAAAACTTGAATCTTTGTGGCATGCACACATAATCATGGAAAATCATTTCTTGTTAGTCAAGACTCATTGCCAAGACTATCTTAGTGGACAAAGTCCCTTTCTGAATCGAGTAACCCTCGTTTCAGTCCTGTTTCACTGAATCGGTATAACCTACCGTTCCAGCCCTGTCTATCTCATGAGATATAAAATCTTTACCCAATGCATTGGAGGGAGATATAGGTCCCACCCATCTTATAATGAATCCTTTCTTATGTGTGCCACATAATCATAAAACATACATCATAGAGTAACCCATGTAATAAAAATGGGATTCTTAAACAACATGACATCATAAAACAATTCATATAAGATAAAGGAATTCATAAAAATGTTTCCATCACAACATAATCAAATCCATGTAATAATAGGGATAAAAACAGAACCCTTTTATTATCTTAGATGGAAAATAATTTTGATAAAATACTTGAACTTCATTCTTGAGGAAAATATCCTTTCTACTTCAAAAACATTTTTCCTTTCATAACATGTCATACGACTTTAAAATAAAAGAAGTTGATTAAAAATAAACTTGAAAACTAGTAAATGAAGTTTCTTGGAAATAATGTTTTAAAAATCCATTCATGCCGTATAAGTTAAAAAAAACATTCTTCGTACTTTTGTCGGAAAAGTCAAAAAGTATCTCCTACGAAAAACGACAAAAGATTCCTTTTATACATATTACTAAAAACTCACCGAAGGGTAAAAATGGATTTAAACAATTGTAGGTGGATGGAAATAATATTACATATTGATGAAACATGGATGTGGATGATAAAATACACCCCAGTAAATACTTACGAATAAACAATCTCGGATAAAAATGAGATTGTGATATTTCCCTTACCTTAGGTCCAATTTGCTTTGTTCGTGTCCGAAGCTCCTCTTTTTTGGAACGCCTCTTTGAATCCTCCACTTAAGGAACTAAGATTGGTCTTTGGAGAAGACCAGGACCTCTAGGATTATTCTAGGGAAGTGGAGAGGAGAAAATGGCAGGGGTTGGCCGAGCTTGAGTGCTCAATTTGGTGTGAGGAGGAGGGGGAGGAGGTGCCCTTTTATAAGGGAGGAGAGGGTCACCTTAGGAATATCTCAAAATATTATTTTATATTAAAGTAAAAATCGGTTTATAATGGTTCAAAAGAGTCTTATTTCGAAGCTAAAGTGGGGATGGGTCGAAATCCTATCAACCAATAGGATTTAGACAAGTTTAGGGTATTATTGTAACCTTATCAATTAGATTTAACTCTAAGTTAATTAATTTAACTTTTACCGTGTCTTTTTGTTTTCTTTCACTATATGGTTAATACACTTACTATAACATGCCAAACGAACCCCAAATTGTTTATTATTAATATATAAACTCTTATCTAAGTCATTTGGCCGAACCTTAGATTTTTAGGAATAAAATAACAATTAATAATATAATATTTGATTTAAAAACTATTTTGTGTCAATTTTGACACTATTTGATATATGATTTTTGTGAAAGTCATAACAGAATTATATGTTCGAACCAAGTTGATTAAATCAACAATAATATATCATAGTAACCTATAAAATTAGTGGAATTCATAAAAAGTCTTAAATTACATTTATTTTGGTATTTATATTATTAATTTTGTCAATATTTCATTAATAAGATAATTACTGCATCATCATTGTGTCATAAATAAATTAAATTATTTGATGTCTAAAAATTACAAATAAAATACCATCATGTAGGAAATATTTTTAGCTTTCTAATGAATATTTACAATCGAATTTATCTTATGTATAACCCCATATTAAAAATGATTTACTTATTAAACTTTGATTTTAACTATTTTAACCATTCTTTAAATAAATTAATAATAAATGTCCTAATCTAATCCAAGTGGGCCTAAATGGTCATATTTTATTCCTAAGTTTGTTTTTGGTCGAATTCAACTTGTCCAATAGAATTAGGACATGTGTTAGGGTAATATTAATATCATATTTACCCTTAGTTACCCTATTTACTATTAACCGCGGTAAAAATAGTAAAAAGTTACTATTCACCAAAAAATTATTTTCATCTCATTGAACCACATTTTAGTCCTTGATATTAACCGTGTCTCTCGGATTTTTGAAATTCAATTCACAGAAGCGGTAAAATTAAGTTTTATGCAAAATTCAGTTTTTAACCTACCACTTAGTGGTTTCACTATTCATCAAAAATTGAAAGTTTTCAGAAAAATACCAAAATTTCACCCAAGGATAATTTCGATATTCTGAGTCCAAAAATGAAGTCCATTTTGAAAAATAAAATTTATAAAATTTCAAAAAGTGGTTATTACTATTCATAACGGCTAGTTTTAATAGCATATTGTTGTTTAGTGAAACTCGGTATTGCGTACGACGCAAGCTATCGAGGAAGGTCGCGATTGCGTGTAAAGCAAGCCAAGCAAGTGTTGTGTAGAAAAATATTCCTTTGATGATTTATATAACATAAAAGTCTCGGGTGTTACATTTCATAATCAAGATTTAATACAAATAATTATGTTATTTTTCATCCATTTCATATAATGAATTAATTGGACATAGTATATGATGGGTGGTGCTCGCTATAGGTCCTCAATACATCAGTATGATTAATGATACAAACTAGTGTCTTGGAACATGGTCTTGACAAAATATTATTTTTAGTCTTCGCACAAGGCCTTGACTATGTGTTTATGATGTTCGGCATTATTCATTCCATTGTTATAAAATTATCTATTGATATTAAGTGTGATTATTATAATAATATAATATCTATGTTAATAATTAAATGGAATTACATGATTTAAATTTTCCATATTATATTGAACATTAAGTTTAAATGGTATTCTATTTAGTTTTATACATTGCCTTAAATATTTATTCTTATTTATAAAAGTTTCCATATTATTGTTATCCTTTCTCAGAATCTGAGCTCACCCCTTTCTTATGTTTTCTTTTTACCCGGATGTGAAGAAGTTTATTATGATTGGCCTGCACAGATTAGTTAATGGATATGAGTTTGTTAAAAGGGGACACATGGTTTTTTTATTTCATAATGTAATGTAATATATATATATATATATATATATATTAATTACATGAATACGAATGTAATTGGTCTTTCGAGACATGATCTCTTGTGATCATTCCAATGGTATGTAATAACGCACAGTATCTGGGTAACTAGGGTCGAGGAGTTATAATTGAAATTAGAGTAATTTTAGTGAAAACCCATGGATACTACATTTAAAGAAACTAGGATTAAGAACATTACCTTAAGATAAAGGTTGGAGATTATTATAGAAGGAAATCCTAGAGTTTTGGTAATGTAGACATTTTGTGCGTTTTCCAAAAATTCATCCTCGTATGGATATGAGTAGTTAGAGGCGGCTATTGAATAAATCTACCTTAGAATGAAAACTCTGACAAGGAGTTTCGGGATTGACCCGAGGTATCCTGGTACAAGACAATGGGCCTTGATGCTCTCTTGGTTATGAAACTCCCAGGGGATACGCTTATGATAATTCATATTTTCATTAAAAGAAATTATGAAGGATTTATGTGTAAATAATTCTTCAAAGAAAACATTTTTATGTTTATAGATTAAATTCCTATATTGTTCGATTTATGTTAGGTATTTTACAAGTTTGGAATTATGTATTTGGATTCATAAACTGTCCTTGTATATGCCATTATTTAGAAATGGATCCTAGTGGAAGTAATGTAACCCATATCAATGCACATAATCCATGTAGGGATTTCCCTCCTACTCCTGAAAAGTATAGTTGATATGGTGATAAAACTGGTGCTGAACAGCTTTTAACCATACTGGGATAACTGACTAAGGTTATGAATAATAACCATACTCGTATAGAGCACTCCACAACATAGAGGATCAATGCTAGACCCCTTCATGAGGAAAAAACTCCCAAATTCAATGGGAATACAAATCTATTTGTATCGAAGCAATGGATAAGTTCATTAGAGAAAATATTTCAAGCAATGGGAAGTAGCGAAAGGGAAAACGTTATCATGGTAGTTTATCACCTAAGAGAATATGTATATCAATGGTGGTCATTAATTCAAAACAAAAACTAGGATGAAAACGTATAAAATATTTAGTGGAGATATTTTAAAAAGACTTCCTAACAAAAATACTTTCCTCATGATCATCGAGCAAATAAGGAATTACAATTTCTATGTATGAGGAAAAAAAGATAAGAAAGTTGCAATGTATGAGGCTAACGTAACAAGGTTAGAAAGTCATTTAGTAGATTATATGAATAACCCAAGGAGTAAGATTAATTGATTCGTTTGATGGGTTAAAACCATTTATACACCGAGCTTTAGTCTCACAATCTTTCTCATCATACGAAGATATTTTCTGATGTATTTTCAATAGAGAAAATAAATTCCTTAAGTCTTTCAAAGTTGAATCAAAGCAAGAGAAGAAGAGATCTACTAAGAATTCTGGAAATGGAAATAAGGGGAATAATGGAAAAGTTTAATTTCTATCCTATTGTAAATGTTTGATGAAACACCATGGTACTTTCCTGCAGGGAATGGGAGTCTGTTACAAATGTGGTAAAAAAGGCCACCATGATCATGATAGAAAGGTATAGAAAGAGGTTGTCAATTTTTAATGCTAAAATTTTATAGAAATGGGGAATTATGTAATAGAATGTCATAAATTCCAAGGAATCATACCTCAGAAAAGGCCAATGGATAATGGACAAGCATATATGTTCACTACTTATGAGGTTGATGCTCCGAATGACGTTGTGGAAGGTAATTTAATGGATTCCTCAAATTTATCCAATGCTTTATTTGATTTTAGATCATCACATTTTTTAATATCATCCACGTTTTCTAATAAAATTAGATATTTCTAATTTGATTTAACAAGTTAGTTTTCAATAAAAACTTCCAGGGGAAGTATCATTGCAACAATGTTTTTAGAATCAGTTCCTATTAGGGAATATAGACATACTTAATTTTATGATCTCATTTTCATAACCATGGTTTATTTTGATATAATCCTCAGAATGGATTTTCTTTTGGACCATGATGTGAAAATTTATTTTTGGAAGAAGAAGGTTATAATTATTTATGATGATAATAAATACACTATCTTTAGAGAAGAAACGTTACCATCTGATTCGTTTCTAGATCCACCCCTAGTATCTCTACAAAATTCAATTATGGGGGAGGAATAGATTGAAATAAATATGGGTGAAGAAAATAATTTTCAAATAGGGGATATACCGATTATTCAAGAATATATTGATGTTTTTCCAGATGATTTCTATTGACATCCTCTAGAATGAGTAAATGAGTTTCCATTGATTTAATTCATGGTTGAAGGCCCATATCAAAGACCCATTATAGAAAGGCCATTGTGGAATTAGTTGATCTAAAGAAACAAATAGAAGAATTTAGTAATAACATATTTATTTTTCCAAATATTTCTCCATGGGTAGCCTCTGTTCTTTTCGGTAAGAAGAAAGATATATATATAAGGTCGTGCATTGACTATAGGTAGATCAATGTTATAACAATAAAGATCAGGTATCCCCTACCTCGCACTTATAATTTATTCGATCAACTTCATGGAGGTCAATATTTTTCAATGATTGAACATCGATCTGGATATCATTACATGTGTGTGAAGAAGGAAAACATTTTGAAAAAAGCATTTCGAACTAGGTATGGGAATTACAAGTTTACAGTAATGCCTTTTGGACTGACTAATGCATCTTCAATATTCAAGCATCTAATGAATCATGTTTTCAAAGAATATCTTTTTGAATTGTTAGTGGTATTTATTGATGATATATTGGTATGCTAAAAATGTTACGAAGATCCTTAAAATCACACGTGCATTATTCATAAAACCCTCATAAGAAATGGATTCTATGGGATGTTTAGAAAGTGTGAATTCTAGAATCAGGAAAATTCATTTCTTGCTCATATTGTCTCTAAGGATAGAATCACTACTAATCCTTAAAAGACCAAGGAAATCCCATAATGTCCAGCACCGACAAGTATAACCGAGGTACAAAGTTTTATTACTTTAGCAGGTTATTATCGGTGTTTCATCTAGAATTTTTCCTGATTGGATAACCCATTAACAATGCTCACATATAAAGGGGATAATTTTTCATTGAAAAAAGAGTTTATTGAATATTTTTATGAACTAAAGTGGAGAGTATTCAATTCTTATATCCATACTCTACCATCGGGAATTTTGGGATTGTTATTTTTAGATATTCGTTAAAAAACACTACTGGAAATTTAGGCTATAGCCATGGTTCTAAACCATGGTTATAGGCCCAAAAATAGTGTCTATAGCTTATATCCACTCTTTAACGAACTGTGGATGATATTCGCGTGGCTATAGGTCAGATACTTTAGCCATAGTTTGAAACTGTGGTTATAGCCCTATAGATGCCAATAAAGGCCACTTAGAACCATGGCTATATTCCTTTAGCCTGTACAACAAAAAGCCAGCACGGTGATCTGCGCTGGCTGTTGGGAGGACTGCACCAGCACCCCCACCCCTGCTCCTGCACACCTCCCTTGCCCCACCCCTCTGTGCCATGCACCTCACCCCTACCACCTCTTCATTGCACACCCCATCCCCATAGACCGCCCCCACCCTGCACTAGCACCCCCCATACGATGTAATCCAAATCCCATGGAAACACCACCTTCTTCAAAAATATCTAAACCAAAAGAATTGAGTTGGATTCTACTTCATCAATATCCTCAATTAAAATATTACAGAACATAAGGCATGTATTCATCACACTCACCTCTTCCCCATTAGAGGTACCCATTCAGTAAAAGGAATTGAAACAAAGAATCACCAAGCCCATATTATTCTAAACCAACCCGCCTCCCCTCGTCTCCCCCGTAATACAGGATCCATCCCTTGATAATCACTCCCATCTCATCCCTAATCATTTTCACTTGAACCTGAATATAGATTGAAGAACTCCTCTTGCCTTCTCTTACATTATTCCTACCATCCAAAATAGTCCCACACACATCCAAGAAAAAACATAAATGAATCATAACCTCCACCTATGGCTCTCCCCTTGGAACAAGGCCTCAATAATATACTACATGGAGTTCCCGCTGCTGTTGAAATTCAGAAATTGTCCCATAAACCTCCAGATCCCCCTCACCCAGTCACTCTGAAAAAATAAGTTCCAAAAAGAATCATAGTGCGGCCTTTGTACAATATTGACATCCAGAGGCCAGATCCACCCCCTAATTTTAAATATTCACCTTCGTTGGAAGTGCTTGACGACTCATTCATAAAACAAGAAAAATCATCTTGTTTGAGATATCCTTGTACCAGAGGTTCAAATCCCATTCGTTCATCTCGTATCTTACATGAACCAATCTTTTGAACTCCCTGCTCCTGCACACCTCCCCTTCCCCAACCCCCTGTACCTTGCACCCCCCCCCCCTCCACACTGTACACCCCCTCCCCCTAGACCACCACCCTGCACCAGTACCCCCCAATAGAGGTGAATATAATGTAAAAATACACAAGACCTGTAAATTAAATAAAATAGTAACATTTTGTATACATGTGTGGGCAATGAGCATAAATTTAAGTTGCTCACTAATATTAATTACTTTAATTTATCCAATAATATGTTCGGTAAGTGAATATAAAGTGAAATAAATAAAATAGTAACAATCTATATACAAATAACAATGGTTGTCCACTAAGTGCTAACAATGTCACAACGATACACAAATACTCTCCAATAAATTGGTTGTTTGAAATATTCCTAATAGCATTAGTAAAATCATGAAAATATTAAATACATTGCACTAAGCATGCTCAGAATTCATACAAACTAAAGTAATTGAATCTGATTAATTACATGGTAACAAAAACTATGTAAACTGAAAAGATGTCAATTCAAGTAAGTGTTGTTTAAACATACCATAAACTTACAAATCATCAAGGGGAACACCAGAAAGGGCATCAATAAGACCTATGAATTTATTTATCCGTAAATACATGAATAAAGAAATAAATACATTAAAAAATTATAATTATCATAACTAAATCCTCAGTTTCTTATAGAGTATCATGGCTTGAAAGTGGCTCGAAACTGTGAGGTAAGTTCCCCATCATTGAGTTGTATGAGAGATCCCTATATGTGAAAAAAATCATTACAAAATAATATTCAATTGAACAAGAACATTTTAACATAAAATATTTCGAAAATAAAAAAGTGGACTCAGTAAATGAATATAAAAATATTAAAGAACTATAAAATGATTATTTACAGAAGCCCCCCTACTGGACCCCCTGGATAGCAGCCCCCCACCCCCGTGCTGGACCCCCCCTGGACAGCCCCCCTAGATAAAAGCCCCCTGGACAGAAGCCCCCCCCTGTTGGACCCCCCTGGATAGCCCCCCTGCTAGATAGAATCCCCCCCTATTGGTCCCCCTAGACAGCAGCCCCCCTGCTGGACCCCCTGGATGGTAGCCCCCCCCCACCCCCCGGACAGCCCCCATGGACAGAAGCCCCCCCGGACAGACCCCCCTACTGGCGCTCCCTGGACAGCCCCCCTACTGGACAGCAGGCCCCCTAGACAGCAGCACCCCGCTTCATATTAGGATGATCTCCTTGATGTATTGTTGGAACATATCGAATGTTGGGAAAATTGGGACTGGCTAGTTTGTTGTGGTAATTCATACATAAATGGATGAAATTGGAAAGGTACCATGCAATTTTAGCCATGAAGGTATGCTTTTAATGGTGTCATGATCATTTGAATATGTTTGAGGGTCATGACACATGATCTAGGATTTTAAAAATAATGACATAGTGGCTTCCAAAATAAAAAGGAATGATTGAAAATTGAATATGGGGAGGGTAAGGTTATCCTAGGTTTGTGCTAAAGGTCCCAATGCATATGGATAGTAAATATATTTCCACTAATCATCATCAAAATTTGACAATCCCATATTTATTATTTACGTTACATGGGCTGTAGTCAAATTATAATTATTTAATCCCAAACTACACATGCTATAATTTTTTAGTATATTGATATTGTGGGGTCGAACCCATGGAGAATGTTTGGTAAAATAGAAAATTGGACTCTAAACATTTTTATAGGAGTCCTCAAAATTTGAATTTTTTTGGGATATGATTGATGCTATTGAGTTTTGTTTAACATTTAGTAAGAAATATGAATCACGGTCTATTTATTTATTGAGGTAAAAAGGATAACATTGGTCATAACATGGAATAATATTAGGTATTAGGTTTTGAAGAGGATTTTAAAACACTATTTTGTCATGGAAACCCCAAAATAGATCTATATAAGAGTTAAATATTTCATAGTAGATGCAAAGTGTACTTATGGAGGCAGAAAACCCGATTGATAACCCTATACAGATGGGGGTGGATATGGATATGGATTTGGCAGTGGGATATATGGGGGCACAGTACCCTGTACAGTGGATGGTGGGAATGGAAAATGAAGGATGGGAGTCTGAGAACTACCATACAATGTTGGTTTGGGAAAAAATGGATATGGAAAAGGTGGGTATGGATAATATGGAGGTGGCACAATGGGAGGATAGCCTCCTGGTGTCTCAAGGGGCGTAGTAGAAGGCTGACCTGTAGAATCATTACCCCCACCACAATATCATCCTCAGTGGCATAATCCAAGCATCTCCTCGACGATGCAGCCTAAAATAACATAGATGATAAAATAAAACGAATGATATCAAGATAAATAATATGAAAGACCGTACTATTCAAACATAATTTTTTACGTACATTGTTTCTAGGAGGAGACCTACATTGTTCATTTCTCGGTATTCTTCTACTCCTAGTATCATCATAATCAGAATTTTTTAACTGTAGATTTAAAATAATATTCTAAAATAAATATAAATAATGAAAAATGTTAAATAATACAATTGTATCATTAAACAATGTGATACATTTTCATGTGTGATATGTATATTGATAAAATATCATGACTTTTCTATGTTTAAGATTTACTAGAGAAGTGGTTAAACAATAATTGGTGAGGCAATTAATAGTTTTATATTCGATAATGGTATAAAATATACTATTTATTTTCATATCATGTATGGAAGTTAAAAAAACACATACAATATTGTGATGATATCAGGTAAATACTTACAAATGTGTCAACGCTATGTGCGGTCTGTGACAATTTCCGGTTCACAATCTGTTCTAACAATTCCATCATCTGTATCATCAATTAAAGCATTCGAATAAATACCAACAGGTTTATCCACAAAATCGTTGTCATCAATTCCTTCGTCAAAAATATGTCTAGGAATAACATCAAAAATAACACCACATTTTGGTTGTAACGGGTCACATACATGAAACACCTATTTAGCTTGTGATGCAAGAATATATGGTTCATCGGTAAAAAGCTGGCGGTTTATATTAATCACTCTAAATCCACAGTTATCAATATGCATTCCTTTTCGTGTCACTGAATCAAACCACTTTCATTTCATCATTGTGACACGGACATGTGCATAGTAAACTAATAAAATGATTCTTTCAACAACACCGTAATATGATATATTTTCTGATCAAGGCTTCCTGTCTGATGCACTCGCATAACAATATTTTGTGGTGCTTATCGTGACACCATCATGATGTGTTGCATTTTTTTGCACAACTATTTATATCAAATTTAAATCTATTGACAACCATTGACTTACAATCATGTACCACATCGTTTGGACCAAAGGAAAATGCTTTTATTTCATCTGAAACTTCAATCATTGGTAGAGTTAAAACCTAAAAGATACCAACATAGAATATTAAACAGAGACATGTGATTATGTTATGAGAAGAATAAAAAGAAATCTATTACCTTTGACTTTAACCAGGCAGTAAATTCTTTGATGTGCAACAGTTCCTTCCTCTTAATAGATAGAGGGCGATGTCTCTTTTTTATAATTTCTAAATGTTAACTACAGATATGGATGCATTAAAATGTCGGAATATATAAAGAAATCACACAATGAAAAAAATAAATATTTATTCGTTTACTTACTTGATATAATCATCAAGCACACCACAATTGAATAATACTTTGTGATGTGCCATTTCCCACTCTTCCCTTCTTAATGTACACAACGAGTACGATCTAGATATCCCCCTATTTGGGGAAGTGAAGGAAATATAGGCTCAATGGGATCATATTGATCATCATTAGTAATCATTAGTCGATTAGATCTCGTAATGACGTTAGCCAAGTATAATGAAAATAAATCCATGCATTCTTGTGCTAAATAGAATATCACAACAGAGCCTTCAGGATGATATTTATTTCTCACATAAGATTTCAATGTAAACATCATTATTTTGGTAGGATACATCCACCGACTCGAAACAGGACTACCAAAGAGAACTTCCATGGGAATATGCACAATTAAATGTAACATACATGTGAAAAAATATGGTGGGAAAATTTTCTCCAAGTCGCAAAGAATAATCGGTGCATCTCTCTGCAATTTCTTAACAACACTTCTACTCAATCTTTTGGCATAAAGATCTAGATAAAATTGACATAACTTAATCACCATAACTCTATCATTATGTGAAAGTAAATGGTGAATGGAAATGGGAATCAACTCATGTAACAAGACTTGGTAATCATGGGTTTTAAGAGATTTGAGTTTCACATCTTGTGTATTCAACCTTTTCGAAATATTACTTGAATATCCATCTGGAACCTTCAAAATTTCCAAGACCAGAAGAAATTGTTTTTTCTCCACATTTGTCATTGAATAACAGGAAATAGGGACTTTCCACTTATTTTGACAAATTTACTCAGGATGAAGTCTTGATCTTATACCCCAATCCATCAAATCACGCTAACACCACATACCGCCTTTTGTTTTGCCTTTGACATTTAAAATAGTAACATGTAACATATCACAAATGATTTTATTTATATTAATTACATCCAAACAATGACATAATAAATTCAATGACCAATATGGAAACTCAAAGAATATTCTTTTCTTTCTCCAATTTCTATTGGAATACGAATTAGCATGCTTTCGCTTTCTGATATTTAGTTGACTTTTTTAAGAACATAATTAAAATCATCATGTTTTTTAACAATATCAGTCTCTGACATTCGTTGAGGTGTCTCATCTTTCCCGATGAAATTATCGAACGGTCTCCGATTTTTCCTATATGGATGATCCTTGGTTGAAAACATTGATGCCCTATGAAGCTGAAAGTTCATCTCAACATTAATCATCGAAAACGTGTATTTTTCATACAAATAAGACATGATAATTTTCCATTAGAAATCCAACCAGACATCATTCCGTAGGTAGGGAAATCATTTATCGTCCTTAATAAAGCTGCACTAACCCTAATGTAATCATTTCTGAATGCATCATATGCTTGTTCACCAACAATCCAAAGCTCATTTAACTCCTCTATTAATGGCTGCAAGTATATATCAATATCATTTCCTAGATCACTGGGTCCAGATATCAATATACTCAGGATAGTGAACGACTTCTTCATACACATCCATGAAAGAAAGTTATAAATGTGAATGAAAACAGGCCAAGTACTGTGTGCAGTATGAATTTGGGGAAATGGGATGAAACCATCACAGGATAATCCAAATCTAACATTTTGTGGCTCGGCTGCAAAATCAGGATATAACCTATCAAATTTTTTCCAAGCCAACCCATCTTCAAGATTCACTATTTCATCGTTATCCTTATTTCTCTCATCTTCATAACATCTCATATTCTCTGCCATTTGTTATAACATAATTTTTTTAATCCTGTGAATTAAATGGAAGTGCCACATCACTTTCTGTGGTATGCAAGATTGAGATCCGTCTTTATTAGTCTTCCAACTTGATGTGCCACACTTTTTTCACTAACTCAAGTATGAATTCTCCTTCCAGAACAAACAACAGTCTTTAAGGCAAGAATGAATCTTACTAGATGAAAATCCAAATTTGTCAACCAACTATGATTCCATGTAATCATTTTCTGCAATATATGCCTCATCAGGTAGTAAATACTTAATAAATGTAAGTATATAGTCGACCTCAGTATTTCTAAATATATAAATTGTTTTCCCATGATATAATCACATTAAAAACTAATGTTTGCTCATTTTTTCACATGCTTGGTACACTAGGGTATTTGCATCTTCCATTAGCTTTCTAACACTCTCAACTTCATCATCCTGAATAATAGATGAGAACTGTGTTCTAGTATTCATTTCCTCTTGCACTGGTCTACATGAGGAGCTATCTTCAGAAACAATAGAAAACCGATTAGAAATCAGATTTTTTATACCAATATTTTCCGCTGAATCGATGTCATTCAACACTTGAGCTTTTTCTCCATTATGATACCACACCTAATAAATTTTCTGGAAACCACTTTCAGTGATATGGTAACTCACTTCCTCACGTGTTAACCAAGGTCTTCCAAGACAATCAAAACACGGGCATCGAATCAATCCGCCCTCTGAATCATTAGTGAATGAAAAGGCCAAAAAATATTGTAACTCCTGAAATTCATCAGTGATCTGATCAATGTTGTACATCCAGTATCTATCCATTCTGAGGTAGATAAACATACATTAAATAAATAATCTAGAAAATTACTTAACATTATATGTATTGTTTCATAATATATTAAGTAATAATCAATAACAAGTTAATAAAAAAACATAACAAATATATTAAAATTATGGTTTAGGGAATTGATAAATGTTTTAAATTATAAAAATTCACGAATAGTTCTTCATAAGTTCCAATAATGGGGATTGATTATAGTAAAAATATTTTATATGAAATCTAAGAGATAATAGTAATCAATTCTCAAAAGTGGTTGGGTTAATTTATAATGAGTTGTGATGTTTTTTATTAAATATACAAAGGTTTATTGAATTTTTGAGATGTTTGAAAATATAAACCATTTCATATACCATGAATTAATATTAAATAATTGGTTGACAATTAAAATGGTAAGAAGATGAGAATAATAACTAGTGTCTGAATAAATACTATAATGATGGTGGTCACCTTAGAAAAGGGATATCTGATCAACTTGGTTGTTCCCACCCTTGCTCGTATCTATGAACTGTTGGGTCAAATACAGGAATGGAGATCCCCACATCACCTCAGTGGTCCATTTCAATTATTGTATGGATGGGTGGTGAAGTGCTATCAATGTTATGAGTACCGGTATACTGCAATAGACCCCCACTCTAACTTGTATCCTACCCTTATTTACATTGTTGTCATTCTACTAAAATCCTTGGGATTTTCTAGTGTGGTTGAGTTTTTTAGTGATTTTCCTCAGTTTTCATTTATGACTTACCATGCACCCCATTGAGTAGTGGTAGATTACAGAAAATATAATCCATATCATATACCATAGTGTAAGGATGCGATGTTATTCCACTGTTGACTATTAATCATGGAGTAAAACACTGCATCATGGTGAAGGAGATTGAAAACTCTTTATAATCTTTTTTTATCATACCCAACAACCAAAACAATCCAACTTACCTTTTTCACACTTGAAGGCACAACCCAAACACCTATATTTTTTAGCGATAAAGTAGAACCTATGAACTAATTTTTTACTAGGTTAGCATAACCAATACACTACCTTTTGATGGAGGCACAACCATGTGTGAGTTGAGTGATTACAACTCGATAAAACATTATACCACAAAGTAAATTCATTATAATGAATATATAATAATTAAACCAATCAAATTTGCTGAGAATTATTACTATTATAGAATAACAGGATTTAAACCTTCACACAGTAGACATATAACAATTTATCTTGGGCATTCTTGCAAGAGCAATGATTAGATAAGAAGCATTAAAACACATTGGTAAAATGCATTTAACATTGATTATCTAAATAACTCTCATTAATTTTTTTATGAAGATTATAAAATAACTATAATCTAAATGCCAATATGAAATCCTATTTTTGTATTTGTGTTGGTACTTAAAAGAATACTCCCCCAAATATCCATTCTCTAAAAGGGTATAGTTTTCAATCAACCCAAGACTAGTCAATTCCAAAAATATCCATTGTTAAAAAGGCACTTGAAGTATAAGGAATAATGTTTCATGCCCAGTAAGGTGTTAATGTAGGGTATATGAATTTATATACTCAATATAGAACCAATGACATACCTCAAATCACATGTGAATAACCAAGTGTAAGGGTGAACATGTATACTAATTAACATGTTTAAATAAAAAACATTTTTAGGAAAATATCCAAAATAATATTAAAATAATTGCAAATAGGTAGTTTAAAGACAAATACATGTTATATCAATTAACTCTCTATACTAAGAAAATGAATATTAGAACATACCTATGTTTATATTCATTAAAGAGGATCGTTATCGATGTCAACCTAGAGATATAGAAATATTGTAAGACATCTTGTCTAGGTTAGGTGTAGGGAAATCTTATAGGCCATCCCACCCAGGTGCACTTCTGGAGTCATGTCCTAAGCCCATCCCATGGAATAGGGAGGGATTATACAAATTGGAGGCCTCATCCCATCCCATGGAATAAATAAAGGGGTATACTCATTTATTAATCAGAATCATATCCCATGTAATTTACAGGTACATAAATAGATAGAAAACATGCTTTAAAATATATAATAAAAAGGAAAAATATAAACATACCCTTTATTGCATGATCGTATTCATATTCAAGGGTATTCTATGAATATGGTTGATATAAAAAGGTAAAAATTCGATAAGTAAGGTTCTTTACATAGTGAAAATCCTAACTTTTGGATTTTATGACTAAAATATCCATCTTCTGAATTCTGTAAATTTCAGAAACACAAAGACTATTAAAAAAACACATAGAAAAAGATTAATAATTACATAATAGTAAATAGATACATAATAATTCTATAATAATAAATAGATGGCAGAATAGTAAAAACAATATACCATGAATACCCGAATACTAGATTAATTATGAGAATTAGAATGAAATATAAACCATGAAATACCAGTGAATAATAGTTGATATAATACCAATCAACACAAAAGAGCCACTAAATAGGAAATAAACACAAACCCCTCCTTGAACACCTCCTGCAACCTAAAAACTTCCTAAACATAATAAATACTACAAACAATATTCAAATAACCAACAAGACCAGAGCCAAAAATTAGAAAACACGCTGAAAGGGTGTGGAGTAGGGGAGGAACCCTTCGGCCGTTGTTGCACCGAATGGATGAGGAACACCGAAATAAGGGTATGGAGAAGGGAAGTACCATGTGAGGGATGGAGCTACCCCGAATGGAGAACCCGATCCGCGATTAGAGAATCCAATCTTTGGATGAAGGAACCACGATGAGGGGTGGAGGAACTGAAGCAGGCGATGACAACGGGAGAGGATAGCAGTGAGTGAAATATATGATAGCCATGAGGGAAGAGTGGAGGGTGTGGTGAGAGCGGTCATTGGGAGGAGGGTTTCAAATCGGGGAAGGAGGAGCTCAACAGGAATTAGAAAAAAAACAAAACGCAAATGTGTACCCACAGATGAAAATTAAACTGTGGGTATGAACAAGCTATAGCAACTGAATTATAAAACTGTGGCTATAGGTCTATGGCTATAGCTTAAATTTCCAGTAGTGAAAGGACTTGTTTGTGTCCTTATGTAGAGTGATAGAGTTATTGCCTATGCATCACAATAACTAAATATTCATGAACAAAACAATCCCCCTTAGGATCTTTAGTTAGTAGCTGTAATCATTACATTGAAGATATGGAGACACTATATGTATTTTGAAAAATGTGAGATATATACTGATCATCAGAGTTTGAACTCAATTTTCTCATAGAAAGAACTCAAAATGAGACAATGGAAATGAATTGAACTACTCAAAGATTTTGATTGAACTATACACTACCACTCAGTAAAGGAAAAAAAGGTGGTTAATGCTTTGAGAAGAAAGGATCAAGGAGTTATGAACAAGATGATAGTTGACAGGGATCCTATAAACATGGATCTAGTAAATTTAGATATGGTAATAACCATGGAAGGTAAAACATCATTACATTTTAAAATGGTTTCTGGAACATTTTTACTAGAAAGGATTAAATGTTTTCAGACTAATGATAAAGAGTTTATAAAGGAAATTAAATATTTGAATGATGGGAGATTGATTGAATTCGTATATGAAGGTGGAATGTTGAATTTTGGGATGATACTTTGTGTTTCTGACATACCTGATCGAAAATGGAATTGTTGAATAATTCTCATAGCTTCAATTTCTCTATACACCTTGGTTTCCCTAATTTGTATAGAGATTTGAAGGATCATTTTTGGAGGGACAACATGAAGAGGGATATTGATGATTAAGTGTCAAGATGTATGGTTTGTCAAAATATTAAGGCTCGAATTCAATATCCATGAGGATTCATACAACCTCTTCCAATACCTGAGTGGAACTGTGATGAATTACTATGGACTTTGTTCAGTGGATCATAAAGAATCCTATAAAGAATGATGTAATATGGGTCATTGTTGATCATTTTACCATGTCAGTTCATTTTATGTCTATAAGAGAAGATTTTCCACTAGAACATTAAGTAAGACTGTATATTTATGATGTCTCAATAATTCATGGTGTACCCCTATCGATTGTTTCTGATGGTGATCCCCATTTTACATCATGATTCAAGAAAAGTCATCATAAAGACAAATATACTAAATTTATTTTAAGCACTGCCCACCACAATCAAATTGATGGACAGTCAGAACAGACTATTCAAACCATAAAATACATGTTGATATTTTTCTCACATGACTTATAAGGTATGTGGGATTAATATCTACCTCTGGTAGAATTTTCCTATAATAATCAGATCCATTCAAGTATTAAAATTGAACCATATGAAGAGTTATATGGAATGTGATGTTGCACACCAACTGGTTGGGATGATGTTGGTGAAATAAAACATGTAGGCCTAGAACTTGTTGAGGAAATAATGGAAAAGGGTAAGATTATCCAAACCCACATCTAAGCAGCTCAAAATAAGAAAAATATGAATGTCGATAAATGAAGGAAGGATATGGAATTTCAAGTAGGTGATCATATTTTCTTGAAGGTACCTTTATGGAAGGGTGTTATATGATTCAGTAAGAACAGTAAATTAACTCCAAGGTACATCGGAGCTTACGAAATTTGAGAATGAATTACTGTCTTAGCTTACTGTTTGGTAATGCCTACAAGTCTCTTCAATGTTCACTATGTGCTCCACATGTCACTATTGAAAAAATACATGCCTAAACCAATACATGTACAAAATTATGAAGAAATAGAACTAGAACCAGATCTATCATATTGTGAGGAGCCTGCCAGGATTCCTGATACCAAAGAACATGTGTTGAGAAACCGGACCACCTACTGGTAAACATTTTATGGAGAAACCATAATATGGAAGAGGAAATGTTGGAACCCAAGGTACTTATGATGAATAACCACCCGAATCATTTTATGCAGTAATATTCTAGATATTTTTAAGTAAAAATTATTTGAAGAAAGGAATAATGTAACACCCCAATCTACAACGACACATTTCTCTTTGAATAATTCAATACCTCGCACTGTATGAATGCTTGAGTTCTAGCCCACCACGACCAATCAAACTAGACATTATGAATATTCATACTCAATTTTTTAAATTTTATAAATTTTAATTTTCAAAATGGAAGTCATTTTTGGATTTGGAATATGAAAATTAGCTTAGGGTGAATTTTTTTTATTTTTCTGAAAACATTCATTTTTTGATAAATAGTAAATAAACACTACGTTATTGTCTAAAAAAACATTTTATTTATATAAGAATTTATTTTATCTAATTTTATTTTAGATAAAAGTAGACACATAATACCTATATAATTTAAATTTAATAAATTGGATAATTTTATAATAAAATAATATTTCACACTTTTTCTACAGTGACCCACAAATCTCTTAATAAAGGGTACTTTCCTTCTCTCAAAACAGCACCACCAAAGCCATTTTTCTTGGAAACAACCTAATAAAATATCCTCCAAATACCATCACTTCAACCTAGTGACATTATATTGATCAAAAATCTAACCTAAGAAGACCTTTTAATCTGATAAAATGGAAGCATATGATGAATAGGTAATAATTTCATCAGCCGTTTTAATGTTCTTTTTCTCTTCCACTTCCTATTTCTGTGTTGTTTCAATACCAAAATAGTAACTCTAGTACCTTCTACATAATTATATGTTATTATAAATATGTTACAACAATATTCATTATTCTATCCATCATATGAATGACAATGTCACCAGCCGTGCGTACATAGGACTTGCGGTCTCCAAGTCGTGGGGTAGTTTTTTATTCAACACATCATTATTTGGATTGGTATAATAATGAGTATAATATATGTAAATAATAATTATAACATTTTTTGGATTATGTATATATGATATACCATCTAATTACATATTATTTATCCATCAATAGAATGATATTGTCGCTCGTCTATACGCATAGAATACCGTCTCCACTAACGCGATACGATTCATTCCCCATCATAACCCTTCAAGAATAATTTTCATTTTCTGATTAAAAATAATGATTAATAATATAACATAATTCTGGATATGAATCCAAAAAATCCTATCCATAAAAAAACATGACTAATGGAACAAAACATATAAAGGAAAATGAAACAGTTAACAACTGAAACAATGATACTAGTGAAATATTATTAAGAAAGAAATATTCTAAGATCATATATAAGATCATATTTATGTATATGGTTCTTGAAAAATTAAATAAAAATGTTTTAAATTTTATAAAGGTGATTAACATAACCTTAACCAAGGAAAATTACATTGTAAAGGTTAATTTTACACTGTCATTATTACCTGAGGTTGTTTTTATGAAAGTGTCTACTGGGACATCTTTATCATCCACATCCACGATTCTTAAAAATTAATTTAAAAAAATGTTATTATTAAAATGAATATGGTTTAATGTCATTTATACCCTTTTTTGATATTCTATACTTTTTTTTAAATAATTATTTTGTCGTTTTCCAAACAAGGTACTTTAAGACCTCTTCAACAATTAATGTAAGAATGTTTTTTAACATATATAGAATGTGAAGCTATTTTCCATAGTTATGAAACCTTTTATGTTTCACATACAAGATTATAATTAAATGATCTTAATAAATGTATTCTTTTATAGACTTTAAATGATTTCAAAATTTCTCTCAAGTAGTTTTGATTTCATCAATGTCAACATCCTTTGATGGATTTTACACTAGTTTGAAGCTAATTTATTAGGATACAATCATCCATATTTTATTGATGGTTTTTTGATATATTATAATATTTATTTGTTATCTATATACCATTCGTGGTTGAAGGTTAAATTTTTAACATTTTTTATGTGGGTTTTAATAGAAATGTTTATGTTATGTTTCGACCTTTTCATATGAGGAATGAATTGGACTTAGTAAGTGATTAGTGGAGCCCTCTATAGCTACTCGATAAATCAGTATGCCTCATGAGACAAACTAGTGTCTTTGTACAAGGCCTTAAAAAAATATTATTTGTAGTCTTGGAACAAGGCCTTGACAATATGGTTATGATGTGGGACATTATTCATTCCATCATTATCAAATTAGCTATTGATATTATATGTCATTATTTGACTAGTAGAATATCCATGTGAATAAGTAAATGAAATTATTTGATTTATATTTTCCATATTATACTGAATTTGGACTTTAAAAGGCTTTTTATTTAGTCTTATACATTAACATAAATGTTTATGCTTATTTAAGAAAGTTTGTGCTATATTTTTATCCTTACTGAGCATCAGACCTCACCCCTTTCTTATGCTTTCTTTTTCCCTGGATGTGATGAAGTATATTATTATTGACCTGTAGGGATAGGCTAGGGGATATGAGTGTGTTCAAAGAGATGCAATTTGTTTTTATTTCATGATGAAATGTAAAAAATATTTATATATCTATTACGTCCAAGGATACTAAACTAATCGGTATTTCGTGAATTGATCTCTTTTTATCATTCCAATGTTATGTAATAATGCACTTAATCATGGTAACTAGGGTCGAGGCATTACATGGTGGTAGGTACATTAATTGTTTCCTAAAATTTAGCCAATTCATTATTTGATTTTGTATCGTCAAATTCATTCATATCTTCAAAAAAAATTTCAAGAAAATTAGATATTTACTATTTGATTTTATAGGGTAGGTTTTAGTAAAAACTTCTAAGTGAAGTATCATTGAAATAATGTTTTGTGAAAGAGTTACCATTATATCACATAAAGTTTCTTTATATGATGATATCATTTTCATAAACATGATTGAAGTTGATATAATCCTTTCTGTCGATTGGATTTCATAGCATGATGTGAAAATTTATTGTAAGACGGAGGAGGTTACAATTTTTTATGATGATAAAAAATACATTATATTTAGAGTAGAAACATCAAAATGTGATTCTCATCGAGATCCACCACTAGTACCTCTACTAAATTAAATTATTTTATATGTATGGAGTAAAATAACTATGGGTGATGAAATTAATGTTAAAATATATTATGTACTTATTATGCATCAATATTTTGATGTGTTTATAGACGATTTACATGGACATCCTCCAGAATGAGAAATGGATTTTTCCATTGAATTAATTCCTAGTTAAAGGCCCATATTGAAGACCCATTATTGAATGGCCACTGTGGAATTAGTGGAACTGAAGAAACTACTACAATAATTGAGTAATAGACTATATATTATACCTAGTGTTTCTATAGGGGGGCCCTATTCTTTATGTAAATAAGAAAGATGGATCTATGAGGTTGTGCATTGACTATAGAGAGAACAATGCTATAACAATAAAGAAAAAATATCCCCTACCTCTCAGTGATGAATTATTTGATCAACTTCCAGGAGGTTAATATTTTTAAAAGATTGAACTTCAATCTAGATATCATCAGTTGTCCGTGAAGAAAGATGACATTCCAAAGATAGCATTTTGAACAATGTATAGGCATTACGAGTTTACAGTAGTGCCTTTTGGACAGACTATTGCTCCCTCTATTTTGATCGATCTAATGAATATTGTCTTCAAGGAATATCTTGATGAATTTTTAGTTGTCTTTATTGATGATATCTTGGTATATTAAAAAATCTACGATGATTATAAAAATTACTTACACACTATTCTAAAAACTCGTAGATGATATGAATTATATTGTAAATTTAGCATGTATGATATCTGGCTTCAAGAGATTTATTTTCTTGTCCATGTTGTCTTTAAGGTTGGAATATTT
Organism: Viscum album; assembly: GCA_963277665.1. Classification (NCBI taxonomy): domain Eukaryota; kingdom Viridiplantae; phylum Streptophyta; class Magnoliopsida; order Santalales; family Viscaceae; genus Viscum; species Viscum album. The sequence goes on from OY728153.1 coordinate 940,741,635, forward strand.
ATTGATCCTTCTAAGATAGGAGAAATATAGGAATGTCTAGTGCCGACGAGTATAACTATGGTATGTGGTCTTATTGGTTTATCAAGTTATTATAGGCATTTCATCTAGAATTTTTCCTGATTGGATAACCCATTAACCAATATCACATGTAAAGGGGAAAAACTTGTTTGAAAAAAATAGTGTGAAAATGTTTTTAATAATTGATAAAAATATTAGTTATTTATATTATCATAACTCTACCATTGGAGAATGATGGGTCTTTTATTTATAGTGATTCTTCAATGTAAGGACTTGGTTGTGTCCTTATACAGAATGATAGATTTATTGCTTATGTGTCACAAAAATTAAAAATTAAAGAAACAAAATATCACAATCTTGAACATTTACCTAGCTATTGTAATCATTTCTTCGAAGATATAGAGACACTATCTCTATGCTTAAAATGTGAGATATATACCGATGACAAGAGTTTTAAGTATATTTTCTCAGAGAATGAACTCAACATGAGGCAAAGGTGATGGTTGGAACTACTCAAAGATAATTATTGCATTATGCAATACTTCCTGTGGAATGAAAATAAGGTGGCCGATGCTTTGAGAAGCACGAATCGTGGAGTTATAAATAAGATGATAGTTTAACGAAATTTTATGTTCATGGATCATGTAATTATAGATATGGGAATAATAATGGAAGGTGAAACATCAATACTTTTTCAAATGGTTTCCAATCCATCATTACTAAAAATGATAAAAAAGTTTATGGACTGATGATGAGGATTTTCAAAAGAAAATTAAATCTGTGAACGATGGGATATAGATCTACATCAAATATAAAAATGGAATTTTAAAATTTGGGAAGAGACATTGTTTTCTAGTTATACCAGATCTAAAAATAAATTTTTTTGGATTATTCTCATATCTCCAATATCTATATATACCCTCATAAAACTAATATGTATAGATATTTGAAGGAACATTTTTGGTGGGACAACATAAAGAGCAAGATTTTTAATTATGTGTCAAGATATATGGTTTGTCAACAAGTGAAGGTTAGATGACAAAATCCTTGAGGGGTCATGCAAACTCTTCCCACACCTGAGTGGAAACGGGATGATATTACGATGGACTTTTTCATGGGGCTACCAATTAATTCTTAAAAGAATGATTCAATATGGATCATTGTTGATCAGATTACCAAGTCAGCTCATTTTATTGATATAAGATAAGGTTTAAAACTTGAATATTTATAAATAATATATATTAATTATGTTGTATGACTTCATGGTGTACCCCTATAGATTTTTTCTTATCGTGATCCCCATTTTACAACAAAATTATGGAAAAGTGATAAAAATCCATAGATACTTAACATTGTTTGGGAAATTACTATCACCCTCAAACTGATGAACAATTAGAACGAATTATTCAATACATATAAGAAATCTTAAGATCTTTACCTCTTGAATTTAAAGGTATGTGGGATCACTACTTACCTATGGTTGAATTTTTTCAAACAATAGCTTCCATTCACATATTTAGATGGAACCATATAAACATTATATGAAAAGTTATGTCGCACACCAAATTGTTGGGATGATGTTGGTGGGAGAAAACATGTATGACTAGAACTTATTGAGGAAACAATGGAAAATGTGAGAATTATCCTAACCCACATCAAAGAAACTCATAGTTGGAAAAAGAGCTATATCGATAATTGAAGGAGGGATTTGGAATTTCATATAGGTGATCATGATTTGATGAAGGTATCACTATAGAAGGGTGTTATAATTTTCGGTAAGATGGGTAAATTAATTCATAGGTACATTAGACAATTTTAAATTCAAGAATTAATTGGATTTGTATCTTACAGTTTGGTCGTGCTGCCAAGTCTCTCCAAACTTAATGATGTGTTTTATGTATCACTATTGAGAAAATACATGTTTGACGCAACACATGTACTAACCAATGAAAAATTAGAACTGGAACTCTATTTGTCTTATTTTGAAGATAATATCAATATTCATGACACCATAGAACAATCTTTGAGAAACCAGATGACTCATCTCGTAAAAGTTCTTTGGAGAAACTATAAAATGGAAGATGCAATGTGGGAAACAGAGGAATTTATGATGAAGAACCAACCGAATATTTTTATGCAGTAATATTCATGAAATTTAGAGGACCATATTATTTGAAGTAGGAAATTATGTAACACCCCATGATTCTACAGTATGCATCTCTTTGAAAAATGAAATACCTTGCGTTGTACGCAACTTCGAGTTCTAGCACACCATGACCAATCAATCTAGCTGTAATAAATAGTAATCCCACCTTTTGAAATTATATAAATATTTTTCTTCAAAATGGACTTCATTTTTGGATTTGTAATATCAAAATTATCTTATGTATAATTTTTTGTATTTTTCTGAAAACGTTCATTTTTTTATGAATAGTGAAAAACGCTGCGTTATTTTTTTAAAATGACTTTTTATTTATATAATTATTTATTTTATTTAAATAATTTATATGTAAAAATAGATAAATTATACCTATATGAGTTCAATGTATTTCATTTGATTAATTTTATAATTATATTAGATATATAAAATTTTATTGAACGTTTTATCGTCTTTTACCCATCTTTTAGGCATATTTGCAAATTGGCATAAAATGTAATTTTACTACTTCTATGAATTAAATTTCAAAACATCGAGAGATAAAATTGAAATCAGTAAGTCAAATTTGGTTCAATAGGATGGATATAATTTTTTGGTGAATAGTGACTTTTGACTTTATTTACCACTACTTTAAGTAAATAGGGTAATTAATGGTAAAAATAATATTATAATAAACACAACATATGTCCTAAATTTATTGGATAAATTTATTTGAAGAAAATAAAACTTATAAATTAAATTAGATTATTTTGGATCCACATGGATTAGATTAGGACATTTATTATCATTTAATTCAAGGAAGAGTTAAAAGTGGTAAACTCAAAGATTAATAACTAAAACATTTTCAATATAGTATTATAAATAATATAAATTTGAAAATAAATATTCATTATAATGATAAAATGATTTCATAAATCATAGTATTATATTTATAATTTGTAGATATTAAATAATTAAAATTATTTATCACACAATAATTATGCAGTAATTACCTTATTAATTAATAATTAAAATAATTTATGTTTTAAATATTAAAATAAATTTTAGTTGAGTCTTTTGATGCTTAGCACGATTTTTTTGTTAAATATGACATGTTAGGGTTTATTAAATTATTTTTTTATGAAAAATACTATTTTTATTACTTTCACAAAAACCAAATATTAAATACTGTCAAAATTGACATAAATGTGTTTTTAAAAATATTACTATTTAATTAAATAATATAATATAATTAAAAATATAATGTTTAAAAATGGACTTATATAATGATAGATATTTCAGTAATGAAATAGTTTAGTTTATCTTGTCATTTTATAGTATTTTTATAAACCATTTAATATAAAAATACAAGAAGACATGGTAAAAGTTAAAATATTTAACTAAGAGTTAAATCTACCTGATAATTTTAATACGGTTACCTACACTGGTCTAAAACATATTTATTGAGAGGTTTTAAACCCATACCCACCATATAATTGATATAAATCTATTTTTATCCATTAGAAAGTGAAAATGGTTTTATAATAAAATAATATTTCAAACATTTTTCTAAAGTTCCACTCACCTCTCTTATAAAAAGGCACCTACCCTTCTCATAATTTCACACCCCCACAGCCATTTGTGTTGGCCAAAACCTACTCAAATATTGTATCTACTACCCCCAATTCATTGTAGAAGTTTTACTTTGATCATAAATCCTACCTAAGGAACCCTTTTGTTCAAATAAAAAGGAAACACCCGAAGAAGAGGTAATTATTTCATCACCTCTTTCAATGTTCTTTTATTCTTCCACTTCCTATTTCATTGTTGTTTCCATAATAAAATAATAAATAAAGTTCCTTCTACATTATGAGATGTTATTATAAATGTGGTAAACCATATTTATTATACTCTCCATCCTATTAATGATGATGTTACCATACGTGCGTACGTACGGCTTACCGTCTCCACATCGTGGTGTAGTTTGTTTTTAAAGACATAATTATCTGGATGAGTATAATAATGAGTAAAAATGATTTATATTGTAAATATAAAATTTTAATGACTATTTATATATAATATACCATCTAATTACATATTATTTTACCACTAACATAATGATATTTTCGCATGTGCATACGTAGGTCATACCATCTCCAAGACACGATGAGATTTTGTTTCCTATTATAACCATTCAAGAAAAAAATTTCATTTGATAATTAAAAATAATGTTTAAGAACTTAAAATCATTCAGGATATGAATAAAATAAATCTTATCAATAATAAACCAGACTTTCTTAACAAAACATATAAAGTAAAATGACTCAGTTAACAACCAAAACAACGATACTAGTGAAATATCATTAACAAAGAAATATTAGAAGATCATATATGATATCATATTTATGTATTTGGTTATTTTATAATTTATTAAAAATGATTTTTTTCCATTATACAGGATGTTAACCAATACTAAATTTAGTAAAAGATCAAGGTAAGTGTAAATTTTACAATCAATTTATTATCTAATACTGTTTATACACATGTATCTATTAGGGATTGGATTAGTGGTAAGCACCCTGTAATCCTATATTATAAATGGGGGTTCAAAACCAAAGGGGCCCAGGTACTATAGTAGTACTGTTTCAGTACTGTAGCAGTGGTGGAACTGTTGATCGGTAGGTACTGTAGCGGCGACAAGAAATTATTACGGCAGTAGGGAATTGTAGCAGTAGCAGGTACTATAGCTACCAGGTTTCTATTCACATAATGGGACATACGCCAAAAATTTCAGACATCAGGCTATATAATGGGCTACTTTCCCACTAGGCCTTTAGTCTATGTAATGGGTCTCTCTCTACCTAGTTAAAAGTGGTCATTGCTCTGCTTTAATAATAAAATGAGGCCTCGACCCCAAACCGTTTAAAAAATATATCTACTGGGAATTATTTATCATCCGCATCTGTGTTTCATAAAAATATATTTCAATAAATTTTTAATATTTCTTTGACTATGGTTTAAAAATATTTATACCCTTTTTTTTCTTTTTATATATTTTTTTGATAGGAGTCTATCCATCATTGTCCAAATAAGGTACTTTATGACCTTTTCGAACAATTAAAGAACAAATGTTTTTTTAACTTATACAGTGGGTGTGGCTTTTTCCCACCTTTATAAAACCTTTGAAATGACCCTTACATGATTATAAGAATATTTTAAAAATAAATTTTTTAGTTTATAATTGTGAAATTTTTTAATGATTTTATAGTGGAAAGAGATATTTCTCTAAAATAGTATTTGGATTGATTTCATCTATGTAAACATCCTTTATTAGATTTTATTCTTGTTTGAAGTTGACTTATTATGATATAATATTCTATATTATAATGAAGGTTTTTTGATATGTTTTAATATGGATGTGATATTTTTATTACATTAATGGTTTATTCTAAAATTATTAACATTTCATATGTTAGTTTTAATAAGAATGTTTATTTCATTTTCAACCATTTCATATACGGAATTCATTGGATATAGTATGTGAATGGCGGGGGCCGCTATAGCCCCTAAGATCATCAATATGTCTCATATGACTTACTAGTGTCTTGGCATAAGGACATTAAAAATTATTATTTGTTTTCTTGGGACGAGGCCTTAAAAATGTTGGTATTATGTCTGAAATTATGCATTCCATCATTATGGAATTAGCTATTGATATTACATGTGATTATTATAAATTGAAGATATAAATGTGAATAAGAAAGTTGAATTAATTTATTTATCTCTGCCATATTATACAGAATATTATGTTTAAAAGTATTTTTATTTAGCCTTATACATTGTTATAAATAATTATTCTTATTTATGATAGTTTATGCTATATTGTTATCCTTACTCAGCATCAGAGTTCACCCATTTCTTAAGTTTTATTTTTCCCAAGATGTGAATATGTATATTATGATTGACCTATAGGGATAGAAGAATGGATATCAGTGTGTTCAAATAGTACATAATGTTATTGTTTTTTTATTTTCTTAAGTAATGTAAAACCTATTTATGTATCTAGTAAATCCAAGGATACTAAAATAAACAGTATTTCAAGAGTTGATATCTTGTGATCATGCCAATGTTATGTAATAATGCACCGGTTCTAGGTAAAAATGGTTGGGGTGTTACAACTACCTCCAATCAACCCTATATTTGTCGATTTCTCCATTATAGTACATTTAATATTCCATTAGTTCTTTGATGGTATGCTCTAAAATGGTCATGTATATAACAAATATCTCTCTAACTATCTGGAACTTAAACTACATTTATGATATTTGTTGGTTTTGAAAATATGATGATCTCAAATGATAGTCATTCCCATATTTATGTTTCTTATATTGATGAAATATATTCTAAAAATAATAACCATAATTATTTAGTTAATCTCTATATGTTATTATTGGGTTGTTGTTCGCCCAACACCATGTCCATATTTTTTAAACTCTATTTACACACCCATCTAAGTGTTGTTTTTAGTCATGTGCACACTCATCTCTACAAATCCTAATTTTTCTATTGTAATTTTGTTTCTATCTTTCTCATCTAGTAGAATAAATCTTTCATAAATAAATTTTAGAATCAATTACCCAATAATTTTAGTTTATAAAATTTATCATCTTTTTTCACAAGAAACTTATAATGGGTTTTTATTAATTGTGATGTCTATATTCCATTATGTTAGAATATATTAATTAAATATTTAATTTTATCCCATGCACTATACAATTACCCATCATCAAATTGATTAAATATCAAAAAGTTTAATTGAATATCACTTCACATGGAGGGAGGATAGAAGTTGGTGGGAAAATTTCTCACCTGTTAATCCCATGTAGTGGTGAAATATGCCCAAAATTCTTGGATCCACTCTCGAGCATTATTTCATAAAGGAAATTTAAACAAGAAAAGAATTATTGCATCACTTGAATCATAGTAAAATAAAAATGTGTTCCAAATAATGAAGAAACTAACAAGGTAATGAATCAGATATTTATAATGGAGAAAGAAAATTTTACATTATTAGAGATAATTTAAAAGATTGTGGATTGATTTTGATGTGTGTAGAGACTACTTGTGTCATGAGTATTCATGGCTATGTTATAATGGTTTATGGTATATTATAATTCACCATTTCTTATAATACAATATATATTGCTAATAACATGAAAATTTGATTTATCTATTTTCCCTATATAATAATAGATCAGTTAATTCCCAATATCTATTACAATTTTTGAGCTAAATAAATAATTTAAATCCCTTTTTTGAGTGATGTGTGTCAAGGTATGATATAAAAATTTGAAATACAGATCCTGAAAACACCCAACATATGATGGGAAAAAATATATAACAATAAATTTAAAACCTAAAAACTAATATTCATATATCATTAAAAATAGTGCCTATATTTTGACCTCCCATGAGGCTTTATTAATTTCCCATAGGGAAAACCAAATTTAATAATTCAAAAATCAAAAAAATGAGAAGTTATTTAAATAAAATTTATATTCAAAAAAATTCATGTTTGATCAAATCTAATAGTGAAATATGTTCTTTTAGAATGTAAAAATTATTATTTATTTTTTTGGATGGTAAATAAATAAATAAGTATGGGTTTGAATGAGGGGGATGAATCAGAGAGCAATTTGTAATTTGAAATCAATTTGAAGGAATCCTTAGGTATTTTATATTTAGGATTCGTGTTAAATTATTCTTAAAATTTTATTTTATTAATTCATGGTTAGTGTTTGGGTAAGGATTTGGATGATCCAATAGTCATGTTATCATATACTTTATTCAAAAAATACACTATTTCCCATGGTTAGGTAATTTAGGATTTTTAATTCGTTATGTTTATTCTGATACTATATTTAAAACAAATTTCCCTAGACAAATCAAAGATCATGAAAATTTTTAGATTAATTAGTTACACATTTAAAACAATTATTTTTATACTCAATAATCATTGCTCATGATTTTATTAAAAATAAATGGCTTAGAATTTGAATATAGATACATTTTAAATCAAATATTAATAATATAAATAAAATAAAATTTTGAATAACCTCCCCCATTTGTCTACATTACCATAAACCAAAGTAGAAATTTCCCCATCATTCTACTAATGAGGGAGTAAGAGAGAAAGAGAAAACAAAATTAAAATAAGAATGAAAGTGGTGAGAACAATGGAGGAATATGCTATAGTAGTGGATCACTTTTCCCCAACCTTTGGTCTTAGGATCTGATCTTGGGTAGCAATGCAACTGCTCTTTATTTATATACCTTCCAGGGTTCTCAAGTAATTATTTTGTTTCCCATAAACACTTTAATTTTGAGTTCCAGATCATCATCTGTGTTAAATGGATATTAAGGGAAATAACTATAGGTCAATCATGAAATCATCATTGAACGACACATACTTTTAACATTTCCAACATAATAGATTATGTGACAAATATGTCACTCCAGGAATGGAAAATTATAATAACTAAATGATATTTCTCTTCATTCTATTTACTCACATTCTATTTTACAGCAATCTGAAATTTTTAATAGGATATTGATGACATTGATTTCTATTCATCTAGCCTACAAGCTATGTTTCTCCATGTATAATCATTTTAAAGCCTCATAATTTTACCATATGCATCTAATTATGTGATAATATTTCATTAATTGGAAACATTTATTCTTTATTGCAAATTTTTCCCATTCCTATTATATTTTTATACTTATTTAGATGAATAAATCCATTAAATATCGTCAAAATAACTTATCATTTATATACCAAATGTGATACATATAATACATTTTTATTTCCAAAAAATTTGTATGAAATGTAAGTATCAGAGTCATCTAGGGAGTTCCTCTTATCACCTAATTATTTAGTTTTAGAATCATCCCAAGGGACTCTGGGATTATCTATTGGATAACAATATATCCAAATTCATCATATAGATTCTATCATCTCTATACCTATATTATAATTACCAAGGATATCCCGAATATATGTAACCCAAAACAAGAACCAAGAATAGAATAAGAATAGACAATAAAATACCACACTTCTTGGAAAAAGTCTACCTAAAGAATATCTACTATTATCCATCAAAATTTTACCTTATAAAAGAAAATTCATGGGAACCCTTCAGAGACAAAGACTATATGGTTGAATGATAATGGTATTTAAATGATCCATTTTAGATGGAATCACAATCATAAAATTTAATAGGCTTTCAATTAAAGTATCACCAATTTAATATACATCATGTTATTATTAAATTAATAGTTATTAAATCTAATGTAATTATTATCTTCCCATTTTTTATTTGATTTTTTGTATGCATCATTCTAATGATTTATTTTTGGAATTCCTATTCTAACCACAAATTTATGGTGTAAGCTCCACATTAATTTGAAACTCATTACAAAACCCACATGTTATTTTTAATCATCCAAAAATAGAAGTAAAGTATATTAATACATATCAAATTGAATAATATTCATAAGGTACATGAACAATTAATCTAATGTAAAAATTTTGTATGAAATTGAAAAACAACACATGATAAAGAAATAAAGAAAGATATCCAACCAAATTAAATTTCCATGCCATGGAAAGCCTCAGGGAAAGGAGGTAGTCTGAACCCAAGTCCCATGACTCAAAGAGACATCCCTCAAGAGATTATTCAATTCATAAAAAAATATAACACCTAATATTTAAAACTATTTCCAATAAAAATTATGAATATCATAAATAAAAATTAAAACAAATTTAAAGGTAATCGAAACTAAACTTTATGATATTATATATAGAATGACAAGAAAGTCTCTAACCTAGATTATATTTCATAATAAAAATTAACATACACCAAATTAATAATTCGTTACCAATTTAGAAAACCTGAATATCAATGAAATTTAACCAATAAATATATATAATATTTATTTTTCAAAAAAATGGGAAAATTATGTACATTTCATAAATAAATTATAATTACAAAAATTAAAATCTATCAAGAATGAAAAGATTTTTTTTCATTTCAATATGAACCCCTTAATATTTTATATTAGTAAGAATTTATATGATAGTAGCGGAAATTAATAAAAAATTATAATATAATAATATATAATAAATTTAGATAAATTAAATGTAATATAATTTGTAATTTATAAACACTTTTTGCCTCAACTCATAGAATTTATAAATAAAAATTTTATTTCTAGATCATTTATAATTCTATTACATCTGACAAGAAGAATTTTAAAATATTTACTATTAATATATGAGATTAATTATCCATAACCCATTAATTGGTTAATTACAAGAAACTTGTAATTAATTAAGAAATTTAGAAAATCCTTATAAATTAAATATCACCATAATACCTTTTTACATGATTTATAAATAATTAAAAAACTATTACCAACACATAATATGTAATTTATTTTAACAACATTTTGCATAACCTTATGTATAATTACACTTATGTGTTAGTGTATCCCTTTATTACCACTACCCAGATGGTCTGTATAAGGTTATATGTTTCTTTAGATGTATGGGTGAAGGAAACCAGATTGAAAACCCACTCTATAAAGGTAATATATAGATTATCTTTATGTTGTACCTCATGTAAATGCATTACCTTTACATAACACATTTTTAGAAAGGTAATGCTAATTATTCACATACATTAAAAAAATAAAATCATCAAGGACCACTACACAACAACTCTACTAACATTACATGTATGGGTAAATGAATATATACATTTACATAATGGCTCACATGAGGATGTACCCTTTACGAAACTTACCTAGGTATGGTTATATCTCTATTGACAATATTTAAAACCCATTGTGTAAGGGTTATACCTTTATACATCATAGTTGTACAAATACCTTATGCACACCGTCTTTGTAGTGGTAATGAGTAAGGGTGAGACAGAATTTTTATATTTATCATTATATGGGGCATCTATTTTTATAAAAATATAGTTATTTTTTCAAGGAAATGCAATGATAAAACATTTAAAAAATGAAGAAACTGCCTTTGAAACCACTAATGGGGTTTTTATTCTCATCTAATGATCATATAAAATTTAAGGAAACACAAAACACATGTGGAAAATTATTAAGAAACTAATGAGTAAATAACATTGTAAAATAATTTTCCTACAATTCATGAAAAACAACAATTTTGATCTTCTAGTGTGAAGTTTATTAATGTAAGACCACGTGGAGAAGTGAACATTAGAACAGTTCCTCCTAGAAAGTACACTATTTAATGGATCCCTGAATGATTCTTGAGGAAACTCAAGAAATTGAATGGGTTCGAGCTCCTTCTATAGTGATACAAATAGTTCTTGAGAGGAATATTGATTCAGAAGTTCCTTATATTCATCACACACCCTACATGAGAGGATTTTAATCTCTTATATAGTTGAATCGTAAGGTTCCTCCAATTCACAATGGATCATTTTCATTTCATTTTTATGCGATATAATTCAACAAGTATTTTCAATGATTTTTATAAATAGAATTTAATCCATTAATAAAGATTATAAGTGATGAATAAACACCATTAAATAATTATATATATATATATTATTCTTTAATTTCATGGTAGAAAAATAAATACATCAATTTCAATAACAATATATGTAATATCATATATAATATATATACATAATGAATCAATTTCATGTGTACATGTATATCATGTAAAATTTTTAGAATATCCTATAAAGACCATGAAATAATAGATAAGAATTCAAATTACATTCTTAATTCCACCAACATATTCTCATAGTGGGCTAGGGATATATTCCTAAAGGATGTTATAAAAAAGGAAATAAATTTATTTTGTAGAAATATATAACTACATTATTTTGTGCCCTCGTAAAATATTGTTTGGAAATGAAAAAAACATCATCTCTTTTGAATTTAATGGCCAATATGTTCAACAAAAAAATCAGTAAAACTATTAATCCTACTTAAAAATAATAAACTATAGAAAGATTAAGTCATTAAATAAGACTTTATCTCACAGAGTCTAGATCACAGTGGATAAATATGATAATTCATTACAACACAATCCTGTGAACACTTTTTTGGCTTAAGATAACACAATTTTTACTACTATAAAGGGGGTCTATATTATATTTTTTGGGGGACAAAGGCAGTACTATATATTGTGTTCTATATATCTTTGTCATTCCTTCTCATCTACAACATGATTTGTGAATATGAAAAATCTCCAAATTCTCTATAAGTCATAAAGAAACTGGATGAAATGAGGATATACACTATGAGTAATAAAGAAATCTATATAAAATTAGGTGCATGAGATTTATATGAAAATGTTTACCTTCATTAATTCACCAATGAGAAGATATTTTTATGAAATATGATGATACTAAAGAAGAAACCTCTATATTTTGATCTAAACTACTATGGTAAAAATGTTATACACTAGGTTTAGTCCTAAAGAGATTATTCCCTGGTAACAATTGATGGATGACACATATTGTCGACCACTAATTCATGATTTCAAATGAAATATATTTCATTATTTTTCATCATCTCTTCAATATCCCCAAACTATTATGTTAAGATTCATTCACAACATCTTGATAATAGGATGATAAATTGTATAACCTAAATTTCTAGTTGTAATACTTTATAAATCATAAATATAGTCATATAGGTAAGATTATAAACTTTATAGAATGTATTCATAGTCAAATGACATAAAACATCACAAACACTTATTTACCACATAACATTGAACTATTAGATGAATTACATATTGTGTATGCAGAATCCTATGGTATGTGTTAATAATATCCCTATCATTTTCTTTAGTGGATATTCGTAATCCTCTAACTTCCCATTGTTTCAAATAATGAGTATAACTCATGTGACCATATAGTTACTGGTTGATCATTCTATTTATCAAGAACATGAGAACCATATCTAAATATGGAGAATAAATATTACATCATATGAGACTTTGAACAATATAGAGTGGAATTTTCACAATGAAAGAATTTACATACTTAACATTCAAATATTTTTCGGGGTACTTGATGCACACGTTTTACTTTCCTAGGGATATAATCATCTTTCTTCATATGTGAACTCAATTAATGTGAGGAATTTATCTCTATGAACTATGTGTGGATTGATTCCTTTTTTTATATATAGTGACATATATATCTTTTATCATAGGCCCATGTATATATCAAAACCATATAATCCCCTCCCACTATATTAAGGATCGATTTGCATATGGTTTCTTATCCCTCTCTCATTTATTAAATTTCTAGTGCTATACTGGCTAACCTTGATGCCATGGCTTCCTTGACACATGAAAAACATATCATTTACTTACTTATTTTGTTGATTGATGAATGTAATTTCCCTCCATGAACTATGTGTGTCATGATTCATTTTAATACAGGATATGTAGTGGTTCCTATATCTTCTATCCCCAGAATAGCCATAAATTCTAGCAAATAGAATTCCATTATATACCATAGTGTTTTTTCCTTTCGGAAAAATTTTAATTTTACCAATTTAATATCACTAATTTGATTCCCATTCTTTATCCTAAACATGTTCCTGATATCTGTATAAGAATCCTCACAAAAATTTCATATGGATTGATAAAAATCTCCATCCTATGTTTATAATTTTTTACATAGGAATCTGTTTTATATATAAATCCTTTATATATATTATTTAAAATACCCATATTCTATATATCTTTTATATATGTGTAAGATCCTTCATGATTGAGTTCATTTTCTTAGAACTAATTTAAGAATACACTTCCAAACTATGCAAGATTTCGATCAACATATGGGATACCAATACCATAACAATGAATGGAATTATTCTTCTCTAGAAAAGGAACATAGTATTTCTTGGATCCTACATGAATTTCCTAGACAAATTCCTCATCAAGAAATATTTTCTCATACCTTATGCATGATTCAAATATTTATATGATCTATTAGTGAAAACCCATTTGTTGATGGACTATGAAAGGAGAAAAAACAAAAAGAATCCATCATCCTTATGTTCAAATATTTTTATCCATATTGGGTCATTCCTAATGAACTCTTATTCTTGGATATATTGAGAAAAACATATGACTTGATTCATGTCTTAATATGAGATATATTGATTCTTGGATATTCTATCATCGGACCATCTACGAATATTACTAAAATCTTAATCCTTACCAGATTCTCCATTGGGGATGTTATCTCTCACTTAGAGCTCAAAAATGCTTTTATGGTTTTTATCAGCATTCCAAACAAAATGATTCTAGTTTGTGTTTATATATTAATAGTACCATGCTATGGTAATATATATCAATTTGTATATAATGAAATCTGAGTCCCCATTTTATGATAATACACTTCATGACAACCGACTCTTCCCACATGACCTCAATATTCCCAAGGAGGCCTCCTATATCTTACCAATTTTCACATCATGATATCTATATCGATGAAATGATACCCCTTATATGGGGATTTTTTTTCAAATAATACTTAAGTTTAAATTCCACATTATCGTAACTATGTAATATTTCATAGATTCTGTCTTGTGATCTAAGAACTATGCACAGAAGGATTCATATTATTTCAAGATACATTGTGTTTTCTAAACAACTTGTTCAGGACTAATCCATGAGTCTTAAACCATTTCAATTCCTTCAATGGATATCATTTTTTCTTTTTTTTATGTATAGGTAATGTCTAAAAATCCTCCAACTCTCATTCTAAACTACTTTTTAAAACAAATCACACATCATGAATTTACTGTCATTTATTAACAAAAACCTCTCATTAGCTATTATTAATTAGTTTATTCTACTCCAATGGAATCTTCTTCTCAAAAATTCATATATTTACACCAATATTCTTCTATATAATCACCTTTGATACGGCCTTTCACCCAAAAATATCTTCTTCCTAAATGAAAGAATCTCAAAACTTCATTTTACATTGACAAATTGCAACATAACCTATCTTTTAAATTTAGTCAACACTAATACCTTTCAAACAATCTCTATATTTTATATTCTAATCCAAAAACCATTGGTTGTGATTTAATAACTATGAACTCCATTTTTTAATGGTTTTAAAAAGATAAATGTTTTTTCCAATTTAGTTCTATATATTTTTCTAAATTTTACACATCATAACCACATAATATATACAATTTTGTTTGAGATTATATAATGTTATTGGGGTCACCAGTCATTCTAGGTCTATTTCCAATTTACATTAAATGAATTATAAATATCCCACCGATCATTAGTCTAGGGCCTTAAAATATGTGCACCTACTCATTGAGATAATATACAATAATATTGTGTACTCCATTTAAGTTAGGTTTCACCTCTCACTTGCCATACAATTTGTCCCATCAAACACTGATGAAAGTTGAATGACCTTCAACATAGCAGTAGTTAGTAAAAGTTATATGACCTTAAACTATATCCCATATCATTCCAAATTAAAATAGAATAAACTTAAAATTTTAAAGAAGAGATATATCATATCTTTTGGCATTGATTGTATGTTCCATAAAAGGTGGAGAGAAATTCAGGTGTCATGAACCATCTTGAATATTCTCGGTTTCCATAAACCAAATTTATTTTAATGTTTTTCAATTCTCAAAATTCATCCTATATATTATTAATGAATTTATTCTATTCCGAAGGAAACTTCTTCATGACTGTTTTTAATATTCCTCAGATATTGATATGTATAAGCACCACTAATATATCCAATCATATAGAAGTATCTTTATCCCAAAATTGAGGATTCTCTAAATCTTATATCCCAAACACCATTATAAAAGAACATGTCTTCTAAATTTGGTCATAGTTATCACCATTACAAATTTATCATCCCATCAGTCCTCATTTAGAATCATAGAGTTATTATTGAAAAAAATTTATAATCAAACTACTCGAGTGGATTGAACAACCCATATATTACACACATGTGCATCAAGATAACATTATTATAGAAAACCTTAACATATTTTCCATTTAACATTTAATTGGTCCATTCTCTATGATCCTAAACCATATGGAACAATACTCTGAATTTTTTAAACATAAACTAAATACCCCATTTCCCATTACATTAAATTATAGCAGTCAACCTCTAATTCCTATTAAGCTTTGTCGTAACATCTCTGGGTAGAATGTGACATATATTTAGTCAATTCTATAAAACTATAAAATAAAAAATATATGGTGAATTCTATATGACCGTAAAATATAGTAGTATGTGGTCAATGATAAAAGACCTTAAACTGCAGAAATAAGTGGTCAATGTTGTTAAAAAATAAAAAAATATCATTTTTAGTTTGACAGGCATAAAATAAAAGAACATAAATAAGGAGACTAAAAACATTCCATTTCTAACATTTTTAATGAGAATCATTGAAAAATATTTAGTATCCTATAACATGACATGTATCTTACATGATTTTGTAAAAATTTAGTGTTTCAATTTAAAAAGTAATAAAACAAGTTATATTGAAAACTAATAATGAAAAATAAAAAAAATCCATGCATAACTCAATATTTATCTTCATTATGATGACTAATAAAAATATAGGATCAAAAAAATAAGACACAAATCCTTGGACGTTATTAATATGACTTTAAAAAAGCCAAACAATGATCACTAGACCCCTTGTCCTATAATAATTTTATAATATTTTTCCACTCCTATGTTTTTTGAATGTCATTCATAAATATATGTGAGAAATGGGTGAAGAAATCATTATGGGGTACGCAAACACTTTTTTATATTATAGTCATCATTAAAAACCTCTCCATCATGATCCTCATCACATTGAGTTGAATTATTAATTTAAATGGACAAACTATAGTGTTTCAGTGATGGTATTTAGGCCAATTCCAATTCATAATTCATACCTAATAAGAACTCATTCATTCAAATATAATGACTCTATTTCTATGATGATCATAGTTTTTCATATATCTATCTATAAGACACACCCAAAAGAAAGAAATTCCTGTGAATTGATCTATTGTAGTTTATTGTAATGGTAGTTATACATATACCTATACATGAGACATTCTTAAGATGAACTCAATCATTTGAATGATTCAACTTTGGTGTTGAAATAATGGAATTATATTGATAACAATTTGAGAGACACACCATGATAGAAATCATTTTGAATTAACATTTAGGATCCATGATTGACATTATCAATTTCAATGTCAATTCCCAATTACTTTTAGTGTATTTTTAGGCTTTTTCCCATAGTTTCATTGAATAGTATAGATTTATAATCAAACCAATTTAGAATATAGAAGGTGAATAGTTATTCAGAAATGTTTTTCATTCATCAAAAAAGGAAGAAGAGAAGTCTCAATAGGATATAGTCTCTTGTTGTAATGATGGAATACTAAAATATACTACTAATAAAAGATTATGTTTGACTTATATATTTTCATGATTAACTAAAACTAGGTTGAAGATGATCCATATCTATATACTCATATACTTTCGAAATGTGGCACTTTTCCTCTATAATAGAAAAAAATTTCCAACATTTGTGGACATCTTCAAAAATTGGGGGCAATCGACAAAAATCTTATTTACAGAATCCATCTCCTATTAGAGGTAAAACAAAATAAAATAATCTTCATCAATTTTATGTTCTTTACCTATTTCCCCTTAGGCATAATGAAACCTTACATGAATCATTTTATACAAAATGTTAATATATGGTGCTATTAATTTCATTTTGATAAGTAGTCATTGCGATGTTTTCACTTTCTCTCACCATAAAATGGTCTCTTAAACAACATAATGGAAATCACTATAATAAATTCCATTGAATCCCAACATTATAAACGTGATAATGTGGTAATGGGATTTCAAAGATAAGTATTTAAGGGTAGAGTCTAAGATTATCCAATATATATCCGAATAAATTAAAAGAAAATCGATATAGTAATCATTAGGAACCTCATCATATAACTAAGATCCACCAATAGAATGAAATATTTTCCCAAAAATAGACAGACTAATGAAAACCAAATAGATATCATCAGTAGTGGTAGAGGGTGCTAAAGTAATATATACATTTTAGAGATCTGGTAGCTATATTAGAACTGTTAGCTCTTGAAAGTGAATCATTTTCTAGTTTGGTTTCCCTTGGACTAATGGTAAAAATATAAAATATAAAAGCGTTTAGAGGAGAGAGTATATTAGGGATACTAAAAATTATAAATAGATATTTATTTATCAGTGTTTGTATCTTCCATAGCCTCTAGAAAAAGAGTATCCTAATGCTCTCTCCCTAATCAGGTGTTCCACTCTACATGTTTCAGAGCCATGGTTATCAAAGCTAGGTTGGAATCAAAATCATTGATAGAATTGTAGATTCATATTATAATAGATTTTTTATTTAGATTATATTGTCCCCCATATCATTATACTCATTGATTAGTGACATGGAAGTATCTCTTAAAGGTAAAAATTCTCATGGACACATGGGATCTTCCTTATATTACCATTGAGAGTCCACCCTTATAAGACACTAGGATGATATCCCCAACACCACCCATTACAAAATTATAGGTAATTTCATAATCCCATTGAGGGATTTATTTTCCAATATTTTTTTTCTATATAAGGTAGTGGATATATGAAATCATGATTACCAAACCATATAAAAAAAGAAATATCAGGTCCCAATGGGGAGGCATACACCCTTCCAACTCTTTGTTGAACTTAATAAATTCATTGAGAGAGTTATATAGGTTATTTTTTGAAAACACTATTTTCATAAATATTAATGCATTAGACAATGTATTTTATAATGTTTTATGATGAAAGGTAATAATATATGGCCACAGATTATGGTTTAGTTCAATCGTAGTAAATGGACCATCTCATACTCTACCTGTAAGTGTAATATCTGTGGAAATCATGCCAGGTTCTATTCGAATTCCTTACTAGACTCCATATAAATCCTATTATACATCATCCCCCTCAAGAGGTACAATGACTGAATGCTCCTAAGATGTCAATTCCACAATATCGAAATAGTTTAGAATGGTATCAGAAAAAATCCATATAAAATCTGAGAAATATCCATAAAAGGAATCCATATTCTGATAAATGAAATATTTACACACCAGACATAGGTGAAGATAGATTTAAATTCAATATTACACCATATATTTTTAGATATTCTCATGTTTTAATCATTTAGAATAATCCATATTCCATGGTATGGTTATCACCTCATGCGGGATGGTTGTTACTATGTATATTTGTTGAAAAAAATATGATATCCAATTCCCATATCATCCTGGGTGTCTGAATGATTTACCAAGTCATTGGTTTCATCTCAATATTTATATATTGGGTAATAAAAAGGTGGTGTAAATCGTTCAAACTCCTATAAAAAGATCATTTTGAATTGATTGTTACGGGAAATTATTAATATTAATATGATCCAATAGGCATATATTGTATACTTATTTCATATAATAATTTTGACCACTTTTTATATCTTTATTTCTTTTACCACATCCTAGTAACATGGTTTAATTGTTCAGGTAAGGATACATTCCATCCTGATCATAAATGGTGATATATAATTCTTCTATGAAACCCTAGATTTCAATAAGTTGTTTTATATAAGTGATGGTTATAGGGGATATGATATTGATAAATCATAACTGTACAACTTTAGTCACAAAGAGAGAATTAAAAAACTCTTCTTTCAGTAATCCTTATATCTATGATTCCCATTCTATAAAATCATTAGGGTATTGGAAATTAGTTGATATAGAGGGCATGACTGCTTCCATACTCTATAAGGATAGAGAATCTAATAGTCACACTATATTTTTATAAGTCAAGAGAGTAATTGAATCATAGAAATGAAATTATTCTCAAGATCCTCCACTACCATAAAGTTGTGGGAATGAATATTCTCTATCTATGACATCTTTACTAGTTTTTTAATATATTCCACTGTATTGGGTTCATTTTAACTATTACCTCCAACAATAATTTGAAATTTCGGATCATCTAACAAAAATTATATACATGATTTGAGTGCATTTGGGATATATAATAATAAATTATAATCCCATTAACAACATAAAATGTGGGAAAACTCACATGCTCTCCCATATTCTCCCACATAAAAATTAACTAATATAGAAACACCACCATTTAATGTTTCTTAGACTGTACACTAAATCCAAGGGAAGGATTATATTTCTAAATGGAACTAAACTACCCTATAAAACTATAGGCCATATAAATATCACAAATATTATTCCCATAAATTCAAGTGGTCTTGATACCCTCTCCTAAGAATAATATATAAAAATATTTTGTGATACCCTAAATTTAATTTTTAGCAATGGAATATGTACGGTAAAAATAAAGAAACTTGTGTTATATAATTTTGGATAAAATTATACCCACCGACATGTTCTTCTATACATCTCCATGGCAAAAAGAATGGTCTAGAAATTTTAGTAGGGTACATCCCCTTATAAACATGGACATAATCTTTGTAGAGATTATGTTACACTAGAGTATCCAAGATAATCCAAATATCACTCTCAATTTTGGAATCCCTAATGAAAAAACAATCTTTTATCTTGTTCTTATACTATTTCAATGGTATTATGTAAAAAACATTTTCCACCAGAACATTGGTAAATTTAACTAATTTATCAACCATAATGATCATATCCCAGCCTTATTTATCAAAATAGACCTTTTATAAAGTTTTCTAATAAGCACTGGGATCACCATGGTTATAAAGAATTAGGAATAATTAAGGACTCTTGTGTTGTAGATCTTGCCAAATATTTGATAAAAATATTCATCAATTATCGAAGGGAAATTCCCTATTGGGGATAATATTATCACCAAATACTACTTTTAAAATTATAAGAGCCTTTTTAACAAGTATTTTGGTCATATGACCTTCTTACCATATAAATTCCAAAGGGATAAACTGATCATATGTGTCCACCAATACCATAAAATCACAAACCATATACACATACAGAGACTGATACCTAAAACATTATACACCCTATGTAATTTATTTGTGTCTGGGATCCATCAGATTAGGATGTATTGAATCAATCATTTTTAGTATTGAGTGATAGTATATGAATCCCAAACAA
Source organism: Viscum album (assembly GCA_963277665.1). NCBI lineage: Eukaryota > Viridiplantae > Streptophyta > Magnoliopsida > Santalales > Viscaceae > Viscum > Viscum album. The sequence continues at coordinate 940,763,084 of OY728153.1, forward strand.
ACTAATATAGTTCAAAAACCTTGAAATACCATTAATAGTTTTTGTTTCACCAATTCACCTAGAATTCCCTGCCCTGATATATACTAATTATTCTAATTGATTGACGTTCAAAGCTAGCTGACAACCCCATCATCATACTCAATGATGACTTCCTTAAAATCGAACCCTAATTTTGCACCATTATTTTAATATTGGGTGGAAATTCTCCAAGTGTCCTGGAGTAGTATGCCAAAACATATCACATATTATGTCAGATATGATTTATGAAACATCCAACAATCAAGATATTGGCATGATTTCGTTATAGATAATTTTTATCTAGTTAAGGGATAAATTATCCACGCATGTGGTAGGAATGAAGGCATCATTTGGTAGTCCAAATCAGTATAGGGTAATCTTTTTTTACAATAAAGAATAATGAATTCTTACTCCAATAATCTATGATAAAATTTCATGAATTGAAAGGATTTTTTTAAATTTCCATTCATTACACTTCCGATCATCTTTTTCATCAACATTTCTTCATATTTGGAAAAAACAAAACAATTTTTTTTGATCTTTTATATAATAAAATTCAAAAAATGGGACACTATAATATTAACATATAGAAAATAAATAGAAACCACAAAGTAACCATAAAAAATATCAATTGGTAATTTAAATAAATCTTAATAAGACTCCCAACCTCATGAGAGTGTGTATTACAACCCGGAAAATAGTGGTATGACCAAGAATATGTGTAAATCCTTATAGGGAACCCCTAAAGGTGTGTTTGTTTCACAAAATAACCATAAATATGAAAAATAGGTAAGTAGATGCAGAAATATTCACTCAAAGAAAAAAAAAAATTTTTGCAATGAATGTAAGGTTATCCATGTGGATGGGAGTTTTTTATTTCATCATGTTCTCATGTCACTATGAATAAATTGAAAATTATACGGATTAATACCTTATTAATAAAATAAAAAATTTAATGACCTAAAGTTTTATCAATGAAATTCCCTTGTGATAATTATTTCCTATAATATAATAATAAAATATTACATAAATATCATAATAAAAACAATATAAATGAAGAATGAGTGAAATAAAAAGTATATCTACAAGTTAAGGAACACATGCCGATGAAATAGTAACATGAACCTTGGAATAGTAATGTGGCCAGTATGAACAGTAAACTGGCCAATTGAATAGAAACATCACTAATGAATGTACAAATAAAATTTATCCATCCTATAAGTGAAAATATGATATAATTACATCATAGTTACAGAAAGTAAATATTATTAAAATTATAAATTTATGTGTTGTAATTTTTATAAGTCATGTATATTTAACTTGAATATTATGATTAATTTATTAATTTAGAAGAGAATTTTCATTCATAAAATATAGTCATAAATATTTATTTTTATGAATTACGATTATAAGATAATTTTAATTAACCATAATTAATTTTTTAAAGTGCTAGAAAAATAGTTTTAATTCCAAAATTTAAAATTTTCAAGTAAATTATGATTTTAATAAAAAATTAAATTTATCATATGTAGAAAATTATTTTAATAAAAAGGATATCATATTTTAATTTTAAAAATTGAAATATTGTTTGGTTAACGTATTTTTATTTTTCCAATATACTTGACATTTTGGTGAATAGTTAAATTTGATAATTTACGATAAATGCAAGATAAATGTAATTATGCATCATGCTTGAGTCATTGATGATGTAAATGTCCATTATTTCAAACTCACAAGAACATATTACTATTTTTCCCAAGAATCATTACTATTTATTATATTGAGAAGCATAATAAAATAAAAAATAAAATATTGAGAAAACCCACTTATAATCAACTATAAATACCACCCCTATTTACTTCTTCTTTTCCCTAATCTCAAGACTTGTCCTAGTCCAATTATACTCAAATCTCTCCCTAAGCCCTTATAACACATCAAGAAGCCCCTTGTCTCTTATGATACGAAATAATATCACTTAAATAGGTTCTTCAGGAAGATATATTCAAGAGGTATATTCCTTTTTTCATTTCTTTTATTTTCTTTCAATTTCATTTATTTATTTATTTCCTCGCATTATTTCAACCAAATGTTATGATAACTCCATTACCTTAAATTTAAGATAATTTTTATTATAATTTAATAATTCATCATAATCTATTCTTTCCCCTCCTATTATAATAGAATTGAAAACACTATCTGAGATGTTTTAATTTATCACTATTCAAGGATGACGAGTTTCCAAATTTATATTACAATCGTCAATTATAGTCATAAAACCAATATTAAAGTTAACCAGAATATAAAATATGTATTATATATAATTTATGGTTCTATATTATTTTGTGCACATGATATTAATTTTATAATGAAAAATGTGTTTGATGTGATAAAAAAATGCCAATTAACTAATACGGTTATCAATAATGTTTTATATAATGATTAATCTTCAGTCCAAATAAATAAATGAATTTTATAACCGTGTAACCATCTAGATGTTCACTAATAACGTACAACTTCAAATCTAGACAACCATTCTCATCTTACATGTTTATCCTTACATGTATATAAGTAAACCAATCATGAAAGCAATGGAAACAAACGCTTCCAAATAATGAAATTAAACCTACTAACCCATTAGAAAGTAAGGAAATAACATAATAATGTTATTATAAATCAATTAAATAAAGAAAAGGTTTGGAAAATATTAAATAATTAATGTAATTTGGTTATCCATGATATTAAGATCAGGTGAAGGATACTTTTGGACTTGAGGTGAGGGATTCTTCCAGAACCTCCATTATTCCTTCAGTTTTCTCAATCATTATTCTTACCAAAATTAATTTATATCATAATTTTATGGAAATGTAATAATGTTTTTTATATTCTTTAAAATCATGTATCGTGATCCATTCATCAATATGTAGCAAGTATGTACATGTTTTTTAATTATTCCTCCCTCAATTCGTCCCGATAAGAAAGCCCATTTCAATGGGACTTCTTGATTTCATACCCAATTTCAAGTATACACTATCATATGTTTTAATCAACAGTTTATTTATTAATTTTTTTTTTGTTATTAGGAAAATCTTCTGGGATCACTTCTGGTTTTAGGTAAAAAAAAATTCCTTTTTCTATTTTAAACACTATAGCATTTTCCTTAAAACCACAATGAAATGTTTTAATTCTAAAATTACTTATATACACATTTTATATGTTGACACTTCTATTTGAAATCACATACCATGATATATTACATTGAATTTTCATGTATTTTTTAATCCATTTATTTCATGGAGTCTTTATTGATACAAACATTCATTATGATTTATGACATGATACATATTTCATTGCAAGGGTATCCTTAGTATTATATATGATTCATTATGTATTATTATTAATATGGAATGAATATTAATGAACATGTTATGATGTGTGAATCTAGAAAGGTCTCATATACATTGGATAAGGTTTAGTATAATGAGATTTTATGTTCAACAGTCTTGGAAGTAAGCCTTGACTCATGCTACCATGTGCAACGATCTTGGTGGATAACATTGACTTGTGCTCTTCTATGTTAAATGAGACATGACTCATGCTAAAATAATATATTATGTTGCAACGAAATAACTAATAATACTTGTTTGTATAATCCCATGATTATATGTTATGATTCCATATGATCTATGACTTTGTATATCATTATGCCTTGCCTTTTGACCCATGTGCAAAAGCCTTATTATGATGTTTATTTGATTACTGAGATTTTTATCTCATCCCTTTTTTCCTGTTATCCCCAGTTAATCCAATGAAGATGTAATAGAATAATGGATGTTAGGGTGTCATTATAAAGACTAAAAAATTAAATGTTATATTTATTTCTATGTTTTAATTTTTATGCACCTAGTATTCCTAGGCACAATACTTTGTGATCCATGGCTTGTAACATTATTCTTTACTATTCTTAATATCATGTAATGATATGTGTAAAAGTATAGGGTTTCTATAGTTGATATTAGAGGCTGAACTTGTTATTTATGAAGATTATGATTAGTTTACTTTAGTATGATCCTTAGGTATGAGACTATGTATAATAAAACATACCTACATTTTATTAAGTATAGATTAAGTTGTTTATCTATAAAATACATCCCGGTCTAGATAAAAAAATGTGGATGTGGCTCTGGAATAGATGTATATAGGGGTAAAACCGACCAACACCACATTGAGCTAGACTCAAATAGGAGTCGGTGCACAATAACATGCCTTGCTGGAATTTTGTTTTAACACTCCAAGGGGATTTGCATCGGTAAATTGATAAGTGAATTAGATAACATTATTAAGGGAACAAAAAAAAGATTCCATTAGAATATATTTTATGTTACATATCAATGATAACTTACATTGAATCCTTGGGAATCACAAGTTAGGATATATTTTTCCATTAAGTGTTTATCCTTTTAGGATTAATGTTCTTTTTTATACTTAATGGAATAGTATTCCAGCCCTCTAATTGTACATTATGATTATTATAAAACTGTTGGAAATATAAGAACACATTACAATAATAAATGTGGTAGGGAATGTGAAAATTCCCTAATGATATACCAAATATGAATGGAATGGGTGCTGAAAAAATTATGATAGTACTTGATCTGTTGGCTCATGTTATAGATAATAACATGAATCACGTGGAACACCATTATATTACAAGGAAAGGATATGTTGTTGTTTAATCAGTCATATAAAAAAACCTCCCAGGTTTAGTGGATCTTTACATCCCCTCCTCGCAAAATAGTGGATTAACTCCATTGAAAATATATTCTCTATCCTCTATTGCTCTAAAGAAGAAAATTTTGTACTAGTGGTCTGTCATTTTTATAGGGATGATGATCAATGGTGGAAACTAATCAATAATTGAAATTCCTAGGATGAAATTGATTCCATATATTGGTAGAAATTCAAAAAATGTTTTTCAATATATATTTTCCCTGAACCCTCCAAATAAAGATGGAAAGAGAGTTCCTAAGACTAATGAAGAAGGATGATGATTCCATTGAGGAGTATTAAGTAAAATTCACAAGGATTTCATGATATTCCACCGTCTTTATAATGAACAAAGAACAAAAGGTGGATCTATTCTTTATAATACTAAATCCATATCTAAGAAATGTGTTGGTGATTCATGACTTAGATTGTAATGAAGATATTGTTAGTTGTGTGATCAAGGATTAAAGAGTGATTAGAGACTCTGAGTGGTGTCATGGTCCTAGTTGAAAAGCCTAAAATAGAATCTAATATGTGTGGTTCATAAAATATATCCCATGAGGAAGTGAAGATCAATCATATTATATGTAAAAATAATTGGATGAATCATGCTGGGAAGTATCTAATGGGAACTAGGAATTACTTCAAATGTAGAAGAATGTGACATCTTGATAACAACTGCATATAGTATATGATGAATCCAACTATTGTATAAGAATAATTGATGGTGAAGATCAATAATTTGTGTATATTATAGTGTTAAAACTACAAGGAACATGGGAATTATGTGAAAAATTTTCCTAAGAAATGGGTTGTTAGAGGAAATCAAAAATAACCTCCACGGAAACAAAGAAAGGAATTTTATATCACTACTAATGAGGTGTATCTGAACAATGTTATGTTGGCATATATGCTAGTTATTCATTAAATAATATAAAACATACTATTTTATTCTGGTTATATGCATTCTTTCAAATCATGATAGTTGAACCATTAAAACACCACCTAAAAATTTGGAGGTTATGTTATCTTTGAGAATAGAGAATATCGAAATTATTGCATCCATGATCTATAACTCTTCCCTGGTAAATTTTTGTGGATTAAAGCTCCTATAAAATCTCATCATACACTTTAATGAGGTTTAATGTAATCATGGGCATGAATTGGATATGTTTATACAAAGACAACATCAACAATCAGGAAAATGATATCACTCTTCACATCCCGATGAATCATCCAATAAATTACATGTGTAAGAAGGAAGAGGAATATCTTTATGAATCAATGTCTCAGGTGTTGATATTACTACCTTATGAGAAATCATGTCTAGCACAAATTACTGAGACAAAGGAGATGATACTTCTCAAAGATATTTTTATCACGAGGGATTACACAGATGTATTCCCCGAATAATTTCCTATTTTTCATCTTAATGAAGAGGTTGAGATCTCAATTGAACTTTATTATAGATATCTAACGATATCAAATACATATTATATAATACCCACCATAAATATGGAAGAGTAGAAGAAGCAGTTACAAAGAGAATTTGGAGAAGGGTTTTATATGATTGAGTGCTTCACCATGGGGTATGTTGGTCATATTATTATTGAATAATGATGGATAAATGTCCCTATTCATTAATAATCCTATGATCAATAATAAAATGATAAATAACTACTATCCTCTACCATAGATAAATGACTTGTTCGATCTACTTCATGGGGCCATCTATTTCTCTAATGTGGACCTCCGATCAGGATATCACCAATTAAAGGTGGGGATGAACAAAATTTCCAAGACTGCCAATCAAAAGATGTATGGACACTATTAGATAATAATTATGCCCTTCAGACTTACTAATGATCTGAAAATATTCATATATTTAATTAATTTAGTCTTAATAGATTACCTCAAAAAAATTTAGTAGTCTTTATCTATGATATTATGATATAATCCAAGTGAAAGGACGAACATGGGAAGAATTTTAATACTATGCCAATGAATTTTTAAACGGAGAATCATTATTCAAATTATAGTAAAGGTGAATTCATGGTAGAGTATATATCATTCATTGGACATGTTATCTTTATCAAATTGTTATTTTTGGAAACTTCCAAGGAAAAATAAATTGAAGAGTGGCCCATGCCAACATCTGTAATGATGATCTGTAGCTTCCAGGGTCTATCAGGGTGTTATAGATTATTTTTGAATGTATTTTCATGATTTTAAAAACCAATGACAAAGATGACATGGAATTGGGTGAAGTATTTATGGACTCAATAATGCGAGGAAAGCAATATGGAGCCCAAAAATAGGCTTACCATTGCACGAGTACTCCCACATCCCAACAACTAGATAACTTTTTATAGTGTACAATGATGCTCCAAAGTAAGTATTAGGAAGTGTACTAAAATAAAACAATAATTTGATAGCCTATTCCTCGTGGGATTTTACCGTTCTTGAGAAAAACTATCCCACACATCATTTGGAGTTGGCGACTGTGATCTTTGCATTGAAAATCTTGTTTCAGTATCTCTATGGAGAGAGGTGTTAGATATATAAAAATCAATAGAGTCTCAAATATATATTAAAAAAGAATAAGATTAATATTCACCATTAATTATAGTTACCACTCATCAAAGATTGTGACTTCTCAATCCACTACCATCTTGTTAAGGCAAATAATGTGTTAAATTCTCTAAGTAGAAAGGATCTTAAAAATTTATCAATGGTGATAATTTAAAATGATCTAACCTTATTAAATTTTTAGAGTAATAACATGAGAATAATTAAGTGAGGAAAATTATCAATCCTTTCTAATATGGATTCACAAACATCTCTCTAAAACAAAATAATGGATGCTTAATGAAAAGATGTGTAAATTATGAGAAGTGTGGAAGATATTTGAAATGGGAAATCCTATGAGTTCAAGATTGATGAGGAAGGATATGTAAAATTTGGGTCAAAATTATGTGTAACATCTGATCAAGAGATTAATAAGGAGCTTTTGAATGACGCGCATAGCTCAGACTTTACTATTCACATCGGTAGAATAAAGATAGATCGAGATCTTCGAGAGAGATTTTACTGGGAAAATATGAAGAAAGATATCATTGAATATATGTCAAGGTGTTTAGTATGTCAAAAAATGAATGTTGAATGACAAAAGATTTAGGGGATGATTCAACAACTACCCAAACCAACAATGATGTTGGAGAACATCACTTTGGACTTTTTCATTGTACATTGATGAAAATCTATGGGAAACAATGATATATGTGTCATTGCGGATCATTTTACCAAGACAAATAACTCTATCAAAAATTAAGAGGAATGATAATTAGATTAACTTGAATGGATATATATCAACGTGGTTTTATGGTTTCATGGAGTAACACTATTTATTATATCAGATAGAGATCTTAGAATCACCTCGATGTTCTGGAAAATTCTCTAGAATACTCTAACACTAAACTGAACTTCACTATGACCTATCATCCTCAAAGTGATGGCCAATCTGGGTGAAAAATATAGACACAAGAATGTATGTTGTTAGCATGATATATGGATTTCAATGGATAATGGGATCAATATATTCCATTGGTTGAATTCTTCTACAACAACATTTTCCACTCCAGCAGCTAAATGGCACTAAATGAAGCCCTTTATGGTATAAGGTGTAGAACATCGACATGTTGGTATGAGGTTGGTGAGAATAAGCTGATATAATCTGAAATAGTCAATTAAATAGTGTATAAGGTTAAAACAATTCAGCATCACATCAATTCACCCCAAAATTGACAGAAGAGTTATGAAAAAACATCATGGAGAGACATTGAGTTCAATGTTGGAGACATGGTATTCCATTTCATATCTCAATAGAAGATTGTCATTTTATTTGCGATGAAATGAAAATTAATTCCCTGGTTCATCAGTCCCTTCAAGATTCCTGATCATGTGGAGTTGTGGCCTATCGACTAGTACATCCACCTACCATGTCTAAATTACATTATGTATTCCACGTATCACAATTAAGGAATTACAGACCATCTCCTTTACTAGTACCTTCTATAGAGGTGGTACAGTTAGATAATGATCTTTCATAAGAGGAGTAGGCAGTGAAGGTCTTGGATTGTAGAGATAATGGTATATGCATGATGTATACTCACCTAGTCAAGGTACTATAGTGGAACCATATGTATGTGGAGGAAACATGGGAACTAGAGGAGGAATTAAGGAAAAGTACCCAAACTTGTTTACGACATAGAATTGAAAATAAAATTTCAAGGATGAAATTTCATAAAGGGGGAAGAATGTTCTAAACTAAGGTTTAATCAATGAAATACCCTTCTTAGAAATATTTCTTACATTATAATAATATAATATTACATATATATCATAATACAACCCTTTTAAATAAATAATGTGTGAAATAGATGGAATATCTTGATGTTATGGAAAACATACCGCTGAGAGAGTTACATGACCTTTGTAATAGTAATGTGACCCTTATAAATAGTAAAATTTCCAATTGAATAGTAACCATACTAATGATAGTATATATAAAATTTATCCATCTTACAAGTTAAAATATGATATAATTATATCACGGTATATGTAAGTAAATAGATCAAAAATTATTAATTATTTTTTCATAGTTTTATTAGTCATGTATATATAATTAAAATGTTTTGATTAATTTAACAATTTAAAAGAAAATTTGTTATCATAATATGTATTCATAGATAATTATTTTGATGATTTATTATTATAATATTATTTTAAGTGGCCTTAATGAATTTTTCATAGTGCTAGAAAAGTAGGTTTTGATTTAAAAAATTTTATTTTTAAAAGAAATTATGATTTTAAATAAAAATAAAAATTATCATATTTAGGAAATTATATTCATAAAATGAAGTTCATTTTTTGAATTACGGACATCAAAAATGGTTGGGGTAAATTATTTGGATTTTTCTAAACTAATAGATTTTTTGTCAATAGTAAAATATGATAAGTTACGATAAATTCTAGATAAATGAATTTCTACATCCAACATGAGTAATGGTAGATGTTAATGGTCATTGGATCAATCTCACATGAAAATATTACTATTTTTTGTCTCAATAATTATTACTATTTCTTGTCTTGAGAAAATTAATAAAATCATGAATAAAATATTGAGAAAACCATCCTCACCTACACTATAAAAAACAACAATATATACCTCTTATCTTTACTCCCCCAAGACCTGTTCCTAGTCCACAATCTGATAAAATAACTTCCTAGTCCCCTCATCATTGTCTATAAGCCCTTGGTATCTTTAAAATACAACATACTATCCCCTAAAGTGTTTCTCAAGGTTGATATATTCAAGAGGTAAATTCCTCTTTTCATTTCGTCTATTTTAATTCAATTTCATTTCATTATTTTCCTTTCCTCACCTCCCTTAATCCAACTGTTATGATAAAAATTATACCTTAAATATACAAGAAATATTTTTTATTAATTAAAAAGATCATAATCATCTCCCCTTTCCCTTCCTTTTACACTATAAATGAAAACACCATCCAAGATGCGTTAATTTATCAAATTCAACAACGATGAGTTTTCAAATATCTATTATCATCTTAAATTATGGTCATGAAACCATTTTGATGGTTGAAATAGAATATAATAGATGTATTATGTCTAATTTAAGGTTTTGTAATATTTTATACACATGATATGAATTTTATAATGGAAAATGTGTTAAATGTGATAAAAAAACTACCAATTAACGAAGGAGTTATCATTTAAGTTGTATATAATGATTTATCTTCATTCCAAAAAACCGAATAAATTTTTTAACCAGGTAAACTTATGGATGTTCAATAATAACATTCAATATCAAATTGGGGCAACCATTCTCATCTTATATGTTTATCCTTACATGTATATAAGTAAACAAAACATGATAAAAAATGAAACAAATGCTTACAAACAATGAAATTGAACCTATTAACCTATCAAAAAGGACATGAATGAACATAATAAGGTTATAATAAATAAATGACATTAATTTTAGGTTCTGGACATATTAATTCATGAATATAATTTGGTTATACAGGAAACATAGATCAAGCGGAGGATACCTTCAGACTTAAGGTAAGGGATTCTACTCGAACCACTATTTTTTCTTTGGGTTACTCTATCATTATGTTTACCCAAATAATGTTATCTATTATTAGTATTCACATATTATCAATTATTTTAATATTCTCAAAACTCATGCATAAAGATCCCTTCTTAATTCACTTTCATGAATATACATGTATTAAATGATTCCCTCTTTAATTCATTCTGATAAGCTAACTTGTTTCAAGGGAACATCCTGAATTGTTAACCAATATAAAGTACACTATATCATCTATTTTATTCTACCATTGTTTTTATAAAAATATTATCTTTATTAATGAAACTTTATTTTGTCTCTTCTTGGTTTTATATAATATATTATTTCCTTTTCTATTTTAATTTCACATTACTATTTTTTGTAAAACAACAATAAAATTTTATAAAGCTAAAATTTCATCAATACTCTTCTTACATGTTGTCCCTTATATTTTTCATAACATTACATAATATATTCCTATTAATTTCCATTAATATTTTACGCCATCTATTTTTTGGAAAGTTGTATGACTTTACTATTCATTATTCTTTATGGAATGATACCCATTGTTTTACAAGGGTACCCTTATGATTTTGTATGATTGATTATGTATGCTTATTAATTTGGATATAATATTAATGAACATGTTCTTTTTTGTGTTACATGATAAAACTCCATTGCATGGGGTAACTTTTAGTCTCATGATATGTTATGTCCAATGGTCTTGGCTATTATCCTTGACTAGTTCTACTATGTGCACCGGTATTGGTGGTTAACCATGAATTGTGATATTCTATGTGACTTGAGAATTGAATCATTCTAAATTCATGTTTATTATTACTTCCACATTACTATGAATACATTTTTATATGATCCCTTATTTATATGTTATGATTACATAGGTCACATGACTGTGTATATCAATATGGCAGGCCATCTAACCCATGTTCTAAAGCATTATACTTATGTTTATTCCCTTCTTGGGATTCATAGCTCATGTCTTTGTTTATGTTATCCCCATGATATCCTATAAACATCTATGAGAAAAATTGAAGTTATGTTCTATTTTTGATTAATAAATATTTAAAGTTTATATTTATTTCCATGTTTGATGTTTTATGTACCCAGATTACCAATACACTTGACTTTGTGATCCTTGTCTTGTAATATGACTATTTACCATGCCTAAAATCATGTAATGATGTATGTAAAAGACTAGGCTTTATATAGTTGGTAGTAAAGGATGGTCTAGTTATTTTTGGAGACTATGAATAATGAACTTTATTAATAACCATAGAGATGAGACTAAGTATAAGAAAATATCCTTAATTTTTTGTATGTATAGAGTAATTGGTTTATCAAGAAAATAAATCCCTCTCTGGATACAAATAAGTCAATATGGCCCCGACAAAAATGTATCTAGGGGTAATACCCAAAAACACCACATTGAGCTAGAATCAAAAGGGAAAAAGAGTACAACAACAGGCCTTTCTTAACTTTTTGTTTAACACTGCCAGTGGATATTCTTTGGTAAATTCAGAAGCATAGTACAAACCATTATTAAGGGTACTAAAAATGAAGATCCCATAAGAATATATGTTAATTTGTAGATCAAAAACAAACTACATTGAAACCTTGGGAATCACAAGTTAGGATAGTCTATTCCATTAAGAGTTTATCCTTTTACGTTTAAAGTTAATTTTTATGAATAATATCTATGTATTCAAGACCCCTAATTTTACGTTTTATATCTTATTCAATTGTGAGAAATAGAAGAACATGTGCCTATAATCAAAGTGGCAGGGAATGTGACGATTGCCCAAATAATATACCTAATATGATTGGAAAAGGTGCTCAAAAATTCATTACAGTACTTGCTCATCTGGATCATGTCATGAATAATAACTTGAATCATGTGGAACACCCTCATCCTCCATGGAAATATCAGGTTGAAGCTGAAACCTTCATGCGGAAAAGACCTCTGATGTTTAGTGGATATTATAATCCCTTCCTCGTGGAACATTGGATTAACTCTAATGAAAATATATTCTATATCCTTTAGTGCCCTAAAGAAGAGAAATTTTTACTGGTGGTCTATCATTTTTATAGGGAAGTTGATCAAGAGTGGACATTAATCAAAAATATGAATTCCTTGGAATAAATTTTTTCAATGTATTGGGAGGAAATCATGAAAATGTTATCCAATAAATTTTTTCCCAAAACCCTCCATCTCAATTTGGAAAGAGAGTTCCTCAGACATAAGAATAAGGAAGAAAAATCCGTCACGGCGTATGAAGTAAACATCACATAGTTTTCAATATAGGCCTCGGTATTCTTCATTAAAAATAAATGAAAGTTGGATCACATATTTAGCATACTAGAGCCACGTCTACAAAAGTATTTAGTGTTGTGTGACTTTGATAGATTTGAAGTTATTTATCATTTATTCCTCATGGTTGAAATGGTGACCATAGGCTATTAGTGGTCTCATGGGACCAAAGGAAAAAAAGTGTAAAATGAAAACTAATATAGGTGGTTTAGAAAATAAATCTTATGATGAAAAGAAGATTGAACGTCCCACGTGTAAAAATAGTCGGAAGGAGCATATGGATATCTATATAAAAAGAACCATAAATTTCATCAAATGTTGATGAATGGGACATCTGGATGTGAACTACCAGAGGGATGTGAAGAATCACACTTTTTTGGAAGAAGAAAGGTAGGTTCAGATCAACAAGCACCCTATACTGTAGTGTTACAACTACAAGAAAAATAGGCATTATGTGAACAATATCCCTAAGACAAGGGTTGTGACAAGAAATCAACAACAACCTCCAAGGAAACGAGGAAGAAATTTTGTTATCAATACTACTAAGGTGGAGTCAGACAACTCTGTGGTTATAGGTATTCTATTTATTCATTAAAAAGTAGTAAATATAATTTTGAAACTGTTTCTACATATTCATTCATAATATGTATGTTTTGTAGATCTATAAAAAACCAACAAAAAATATTGTTTTAGTTATATATGAGAACAATGAATGGGTAAATTATTGCATCCATGGTTTATAACTCATCCCCGGTATATGTTTGTTTACTGAACCCCCTATAAAATATCATCATAAATCAATTAGTGGAGTCCAAGGTAATCTTGGGCATGCATTGGATATCATTAAACAAATCCAAAATCAAATTTCGAGAAAGGGAAATCACTCATAACAACCTGAAGAATCATCTAATTCATTATAAGTGTAAGGAGGAAGATGATTATATTTTAGAATAATTTTATTAGGTGTGTATGTTACTACTTTTTGAGGATGAATATTTAGATTAAATGATCTAAGAATAGAAGAGGATACTTATCAATGTTATTCCCATCATGAGGGATTACACATATGTATTCCCTTGAAGAATTTCTTAGTTTTCCTCTGGATTGAGAGGTTGAGTTCTTAATTGAACTTATTCTGATATCTCTACCTATATCAATGACACCTTATAGAATAGCCACCGTAGAGATGGAATAGCTAATAAAGCAGTTATAAGATAATCCTGGGAAAGGTTTTATATGCCTGAGATTTTCACCATGGGGTGTGCCAATCCTCTTTGTTAAGAAGAAGGATGGATCAATGTGCCTCTTCATTTATTATCATGAGAACAATAAAATCACAATAAATAACATGTATCCCCTATAATGTCTAGATGATTTGTTTTATTAGATTCTTGGGGACATTTATTTCTCTAAGTAGGAACATTCGATCAGGATATTACCAATTAATGGCGTGTAAGGAATGTATTCCCAAGACTACCTTTTGAACGAGGTTTGGACACTATTATTTCATAGGTATTACATTTGGAATCACTTATATTATATAAATATTCATGGATTTATTGAATATAGTCTTTAGATATTACCTCAAAAAAATTGTTAGTCATTATCGATGATATACTTTTATACTCCGAAAGAAAGGAGGAACATGAAAAGAATTTGAATACTGTGTTGATGACTTTCCAAAGGGAAAAATTTATGAATAGTATAGTAATTGTGAATATTGGATAGAGGATTTATCATTCATGGGAAATTTTATCACCCGCAAAAGAATATTTGTAGACCCTTCCAAGAAGACGACAATTGAAGAGTGGCCCATGCCAATATCAGTAATGAAGATCTGCTACATTCTCATTCTAGCTGAGTATTATTGATGATTTTTCATGAACTTTTAATGATTTTCAGTCCAAAATGAATATATCAAATGGAAGGGGGTGAAGTTGTTCTGGACTCAAGAGTGTGAGAAAATCCTTAAGGAGCTCAAAATTAGGCTTATCACTACGCCAGTACTCACACTCCCAACGAGTGGAGACCTATTTATGGTGTAAAATGATGTATAAAATAAGGGTGTATGTTGTCTGAAAATGTAATATAATTATGCGATGGCATATTTTTTCAAGGGAGATGAAAATACATGGGAAATACGATCCCACACAAGATCTGGAGTTAGCAGCTACGATCTTTGCGTTCAAAATCAGGTGGCATTAACTCTATGGAAAGAAGTGTGATATATAAACAGATCACAATAGTCTAAAATATATATTCACAAATAAGAAGTTTAAAATGAAACCAGGAAGATAGAAATAACTCATCAAGTATTATGACTTTCCAATCCACTACCATCCCTGTAAGGAAAATAATGTGGCATATGATCTAAGTAGAAAGGATCTTGCATCATTATCAATGATGAGAATTGAAAAGGATCTAATTTTTTTAAATTTTCAATGGATGGAAAAGATAATAATTAAGGGGGGAACATTATCAAAAAAATCTCAAATGGTTTCTCAATCATCCCACTTGCAAAAAATAATTGATTCTCAAATAAAATTTGTGAAAATTATGAAAATTGGGGATGCTATTAGAAATGGGAAATCCTCTGAGTTCATGATTGACGAGGAAGGAGCTGTAAGAATTTGGTCCTGATTAATTATACCATATCATCAATATATAAAGATGGATATTTTTTAATGAAGCACCTAGATCAACCTTCTCTATTTACCTATGGAGAGAAATGATGCATCGAGATCTCTAAGAGAAGATTTGGTGGGATAATATATAGAACGAGATTGTTGAATATAAATAAAAGTTCTTGGTATGTCAACAACTGAAGGCTAAAATAAATAAGTATAAGATTATGGTGAAATCAATACACATACCAACAATAATGTGGGAAAACATCACCATGGAGATTTTCATTGGACATCCAAGGACATCCATAATAAAAAATTCTATATAGTTTTTTTCTAGACCATCTTACAAAAAGAGATAACATAATCGCAATTCAAGAGGGATGATAATTGGATAAACATGCATGGATATATATCAAATAAGTGGTAAGGCCTCATGGAGTAACCCTATTTATTGTATCTGGTAGAGAACCAAGACTCTCTTATTCTCAAGCATGCTCCATGAAATGAACTGAACTTTAATACTACCTATCATCCTCAAATTGATGGCCAATCTAAGTGTTATATTTAGAAACAAGAAGCCATATTGATAGCATGTTCTATGGATTCCAAAGGAGGATGAGACCAACCTATTCCACTGGTTGAATTCTCCTACAACAACAGTTTCCACTCCAGCATCTGAATGGAACCATATGAATCCCTTTATGAGGATAGGTGTAGAACACCGGCATGTTTGGATGAGGTCGGTGAGAATATGCTGCTAGGGCATGAAAGAGTGGATTAAATGGTCAGGAAGGTTAAAACCATTCAGTAAAATATCAAGGAAGCCCAAAATCTACAGAAATGTTATGTAGGTAATCATCTATGAGAACATGAGTTCAATGTTTGAGAAATCATATTCCTCCACATATCTCAATCAATGAATGAATAGAGATTTGGGATGAAATGAAATCTAAGTCCTAGGTACATCAACCCATTCAAGATTTTGGATCGCGTTGGAGTTGTGACGTATCGACTAGTACTTCTACCTTCCATATCTAAACTACATGATGTATTCCACATGTCTATCTTAAGGAATTACATACCAGATCAATTAGTTGTTCCTTCTTTAGAGGTGGCTATCATGACCCCCCCCCCCCCCCCCACAAAGGGTACCCCTCCAGGGCCAGCAATATAAAAAGTGAGATAAAGACCCCTGATTCCTGCCTCCAGTAGGCCCCGGGTTGGCGACTAGCATCGAGGGTATAATGAACACAAAATGGGAGGCATTACCCTCTAAGAGAACACATGCAGAAGAGATAGATAAGATAGACACCAACCAACTCTGACTCAAAACAGAAATATAAAGAACCCCATGTAAATATATGAAATGCCATGAAAAGGTACTACAACTGAAGGGGAAAACTGCAAGTACCCAAAGGAAAGTAAAACAGTAGCGACCACAATCCCGAACAGCTCCTGCAACCACAAGCTAGTAGCAACTAGCCTGATCTTTAACTTGCTCCAAGTGACAAGAAAAATAGTTTATATAGACATAGGGTGAGTATAACAGAATACTCAGTAGGATCCTCCCTGAAGCCTATCGTGCAAATGTAAAGAAAGCATTTTATAGCACGGTGAAAAGAAAGTGAAACTAAATCGTCACCTAAATAGTTATACTAAGTTCCCAACCTCACTATGGCTAGTCTCACTAAGTAACCCATACAATAATATAGAATATAATAGAAAATATCAAGGCTACCCAGCAACTACTTCCCCACTGGTTTGCCGCTTTTCCCCAACATCATACGTCATGTGCATCTCTTTCCAAAGGCTTGCCCGTATAAACTTGGGCTAAGATCCACAATCTGCACCACATGCACCACAAAGGCTTTCCTGCAGACACCTAGGCTAAGCACCACACCATCATCACAACCAAAAGTAAACAGGTAGTTTCTGGTAGCCACCATAGCTCGCATAACGTGTATCATATGTAGGGAATTATACCTCAAGCCATTACAGCCCATACACCGAGTAAGGATCCCCAAGCCATCACAACCTATACACATTTCACCTATAGTAGTCCATAGTATACTATATAAGGAATATATGTGTGTGAATAAACACAATCCATTACATCCCTCTACACACATATATGGGGAAAACTAACTATTGTGCCTCATTGAACTAATATCTACCAAGGGAAGAGAGCGGGGTAAAGGGGGTAGTCATCCATTCATCCTCCCACTGGAATGTTGAGGAAAACACCCCCCAGGTCTCAGAAACCCCGGGGTGTCAGTTGCCCTTACTAAAAGTGTGGAGTAGTGTATAGAAACACAAAAAGTAATGAATATATTATAACTCACAACCACACTATGGGCATGACCTAGTCTTGGACATAACTACAGCTAACGTCTCTCGGACTCTGGGCTACTACTTTTAGGACTAGGTATCCTATAAGCACACAACCATTTAAAGGGATTTATTATATTACTTCATCCATTTTTTCTTTAATTCCAAATTACATTAATTAATTATTTATACATTAATTAACAATCCACTGTTTTCAAATTTAATTTCATTAACATCACAACCATAATCCTATGTCCCTTAAAAAGTTCTCAACCTCATCATTATGTTCTAAAAAACTCCAACCCCATGGGATTACATCATTTATTCAAACATTCATTACATAATTACATTCCCATATTCCCAGGCATTCTATAAATGCATCATATGCTACTAAACACATGGCGCACAACACGGTGAGTAGACATACTACCCGTCGAGTCCTTGCCGCCTATAGCAAGAGCTTAGACACATTCTCCATTGAGAGCCTAAACAAGGAAAGCACGTGGCATACCCCGCGTGTCTTTGCCTCCCTCTAAAGAAGGGTATGCAAGACCAACTGCCTTGATTAGTGTGGAAAAGTAAAGCAGAAAAACAACCAATAATCATCAAACATCCAACAATCACATCGATCCCATTCTATCAACCCCAATGTCCTCCCTAACACCCACACACATAAACTAATGCATCTCGCCACTCTAGGAATCATCCGCTGCCACAACCACAAGGCCTCACTGCCTCCACATATCACAGGACCCCACCAGGGTCATAACACAACACAAGCAGCATGAAAACAAACATTACTACAACTTGGGCTCTTGGCCCTTTAGCAGGCATCCAGCCTTCAAACAACAACCACTAACAACCACATCAAATGGGCTTTTAGCCCTAATTCACATCAAGAGGGTAACTCTAAACCCATCTTGGAACTCAATTAAGTTATTAAAACCATCTTGAATTAACAATTTAAATTCATTGGTTCCCACATCATGATCCAATTCAGTAAGTTATCACCGAAGATTAAACATGCTTACTTTGCCAAATTTGATTAAAAACAAGTCACAACAAGAACCAGGTCTGGTTTCATGCCTCTTTATATTTAGCCAAACAGTTATCAATTACATACGGCTTTACGTTCTTTATCAATTCTATCTAAAACAATATGCTAACAAACAAGTAATATATATCAGACTTTCTAGAAAAACAAGAGGCAAACCGTAATCATGGTAAAAAGAAACAACATGTTAGCAACCAAATTCTTTATTCCAGTTCATGTATTTAATTAGGTTAATTCCATTGTGATCCAAAGGGATAAACCATGCTATCTCTACGATTTCACATTAACAATTAGTGAAGCCACGAATCCCCTACCTCAAAGGTTTTTGAGGAAAACCACAACGGTCGAAGAACGCCCAAGAAACCGGGTTGATTCTCCATGAATCCTCCTTAGATCTCCTCAATTAACACAACCAAGACCAAAGATCATCATAACCAACATCCACACACCTAGATATACCCATAACATGTGTAGATCTAAGATCCCGAGAGAACAGGGGGAGCAGATCTAGGTAGATCTAAAAAACCAGGCAAAAGGATTATATACCTTGAGAAACTAGCTTCGATTCGTGAAGAGAAGCCTCCAGATCACCTCCAAAACTCTTGGGAGAGGTTCTTCCACCTCCAAGGAAGGGTATCCTGAGTTTTGGACGATTAGGGGCTTAAACATGGTTATTAAAGGAAATACGAGTTAGATCCACAATTTTTGGATCTATCATTAAGTTCCCGCACAGTTAGTCCGCACGATTTAAAAAATCATGCGCTAACTATGTGTTAGCTTCTTCCTCGATCATCACTCCTCACATTGTTAGTCCTCACGGTTAGTCAAACCGTGCTCTAACCATGCATTAGCCCCTTCCACTAAGACTAGACTTGCACAGTTTGGCAGCACGGTTTAGGAAAACCAAGCGCCTCCCGTGCGAAGGCTATTACCCTCCACCTTTCCTTAAAAGTCCACCCAAACGCACCCCAAGTCACCATGACCTCCCGAAACACCTCCAGCACCACATTTTCACAATGGAATGGACCAGAGAGGTCCAGGACATTACATCTGATATCTCTCAAAACAATCTCGTCCTCGAGAATCCAAAACCCACCTAAAGAGAAAACGAAACAGGTTCTGAACAACCACCCACCGAGATACCACTCCAAAGAGAGAATTCCACCAAAGCAACAAAGGGAGCCATCTCATAAAAATGAATGTTTAAAAACCACATTAGCTAAAACTATTCATGAAAAGAGTTAAACATCAAAAAACTCTAGCTACTGAGAACATATCTATGACTCATTTTCCCAAGTACTCTCATCCATGCCACCGTGTCGCCACAAGACACGAACTAAGGGGATGGAACGTTCGCGCAACACTTTCGCCTTGCGGTCTTGGATCTCCACAGATCACTCCTAAAAGGTGGAATCATCATTAATATTGATCTCTCCCTAATTGATGATGTGAGAGACATCATGAAGATAACGACATAGCTGTGATACATGGAAAACATCATGTATCTGACTCATCTAAGGGGGAAGTGCCACTTGGTACGCAACTGCTCCAAACAAGCTAACACCACGAAAGGCCCAACAAACCGGAATGAAAGCTTAATTCCATAGACAAATGTTCGCTACTCATGATGGGGAGTCACTTTGAGAAACACATGACCCCCAATATAAAACTCTAAGGGTCTCTTTCTTTGTTCAGCATTTGATTTCTGCTGATTTTACGCTCCCTTCATCCTCTCACGAATCACATGAACCATCTCTGTTGTATTATGCACTCATTCCGGTCCGAGCATTGCTGACTCTCCGACCACAGTCCAACACAATAGAGAACCGCAAGGATGGCCATAAAAGGCTTCAAATGGAGCCATACCGATGGTGGAGTGGATAATATTATTGTAGGAAAACTCCACCAAGGGTAAATTCTTCATCCATGAACATCCAAAATAATGAACACAAGAGCGCAACATGACTTCAATAGTCTTGATGGTTCACTCTGTCTGACTATCTGTTTGAGGATGAAAAGCAGTGTTAAGGAACAGTTGAGAACCAAATGCATGTTAGAGACCTATCCACACCCAAGAGGTAAAATGAGGATCTCGATCAGAAATTATTGTCATATGGACTCCATAAAGTCTCACCACGTCTTGCAGATACTGCCTCGACAAAACATCTGCCGTGCTTGACTCCATGATTGATCTAAAGTGGGATAATTTTGGTAAATGATCCACTACCACCCAAATATCATCATATCCTCCCAGAGCATGAGGTAAACCTGTAACAATGTCCATTGAGATATCCTCCCACATCAACTGAGGAATCTCTAATGGCTTGAGATCTCCACCAGGAACACGGTGTTCGGCCTTCACCTTTTGGAAGACTTAACATCGAGACACAAACTCTGCAACCACACACTTCAGCCCAGGCCACCAAAACTGGCTCCTCAAGGATCAATGCATCTTTTTCACTCCAAGATGCACTGCTAAAGGAGAACCATGGAACTCTCTAAGGACCGTCTCGTGTATCGCAAAGGGAACAAAAAGCCTTCCATGATACAACAATCTATGATTTTCATCCTCAAACCAACCATCAGGGGCCTCATCACAAACAACTCGGTCTCTCTGGACCTCAGCCTCATGATCCCCCAACTGGGACTCTTCTACACTCTGCACCAGGGATGACTGCACCATCATCTAAAAAAGACAGTCTATACCCCCAACTTCTCCCATATCATGTTGTAACGCTGACAGTTCTTCCATTACTCTCCAGGAATCATCGGATACACGCACAACATCACTACGTGAATTTTGGATCAGCGCATCAACCACAATATTCCCTTTTCTAGGTGTATAAGATATTTCGAAGTTGTATTCATGCAAGAAATACATCCACCGATGATGTCGCAAGTTCAATTCACGCTGGTAGAAAACATAACTCAAACTCTTATGATCATTTAAAACCACAAAGCACTCACCAATGAGGTAATGTATCTAAAAAATTAGAGAAAAAACCACGGCTGCCGACTCAAGATCATGAGTGGAATTGTTGCATTCATGGGGATGCAACTCTCGAGACCCAAAAGAAACAACTGACTTCTGCTGCATGAGAACACAGCCTAACCCCATATGTGAAGCGTCGTAGAAAACATCAAACTAAACTCCCACAGTTGGGAGAAAAAAGAATTGGAGCACTTACCAACTTATCCTTTAGATACTCAAATATTGTCTGGCACTGATCAGTCCATATGAACGCCCGATCTTTCCTAGTCAAAACTGTCAGGGCACTCACAACCCTTGATAAATTGTCTACGAACCTCTTGTAGTAGTCTGCATGGCCAAGGAATCTTCACACCTCTGAAACTGTCTTGGGAGCTACCTAAGACACGACTGCTTCTATTTTCGATGGATCCACAAATACTCCCGGTTGGGACACAAAATTCCACATTAAACGGACTTCTCAAGCCGAAAAGTCACACTTCAACAACTTCCCGAACAACTGATGTGGATGAAGAACTCCCAAAACAGCTCATAGATGCTATGCATGCTCCTCTTCAGATGTGGAGTACACAAGGATGTTTTCGATTCAAACTACCACGAACTTTTCCAAGAACTCGTGGAACACAACATTCATCAAACCCATGAACACAGCTGGAGAATTCGTCATGCCAAACGGCATAACAACGAACTCATAATTCCCATGACGACAACAGAATGCAGTCTTCGGGATATCCTCATCATTCACATACATCTGATGATATCCTGATCGTAAGTTGAACTTTGAGAACCAACATTCACCCTTCAGTTGATCGAACAAGTCATCAATCCGTGGAAGAGGATAGTGATTCTTTATTGTCACATTGTTTAAGCGATGATAATTGACACACAAACACAAACTTTCATTGGCCTTCTTCATGAACAGAAATAGTTCACACCATTGTGACACACTGGGTCAATCAAAACCATAGTACAACAGACCATCAAGCTGTATACGAAGCTCTCATAACTCAGAAGGGGCCATCCTATATGGAGACATAGATATAGGCGACACTCATGGCTGTAGCTCGATCCCAAACTCGATCTCTCATCGAGGGGGTAAGGATACAACCATTTCTAGAAAAATTTAAGGGTACTCCTCTATGAGCCTAAGATACACCAACTTATGATCCTCTGAAGAACCCATCATAATCTTAGCTGCCATGGTTGATAAGGATAGAACTCGCCTATGACCCATCTGGGGACCTCATTCACCAACAAAAACCACTTTCTCTCCATCTGCACCAATGAAGACGACCTTCTTCATGAATCAATCCACGATGGCCTGCACCGAATACAACCAATCCATGCCAAGTATGACATCATATGGTTGTATTCATAAACATAGGAAATATCCCCAAGAGTTGTGCTGCCCCAACACTAGCTCACAATCTCTACATACTTCAAACAAGTAAGCTCAACCTCCAACTAACATATTCAACGCCAAGGGAACTGGAAGCCACTGTACCTCAAGTCCCAAAGCATGGACAAGGGTAGGTGATAGGAAGTAGTGTGTCACTCCTAAATAAAACATGGAATAGATCATGGTAGAAAACAAGAAAAGGGTACCTCGAACGACGTCTAGATCACCTGGAGCTGGCAATGCTAGAGCATGATGATGACCACGACCTCCTACACGACCTCTCTGACCCTGATGAAGACCACTACCACGGTCACACTTTTCACTCTGAGGACAAGGAGTGTCATGGGGCTATCCTCTGCCTACCACATCTAGCCTTTGCTGATAAAAAGATGGTGCAACTAGCTGCTGCTCCCTCGGCTGGAACTGCCTCAACGGAGGAACCTGGGGTGGAGTCCCCGGTGCACGATGACTGCTCTAAATTTTCTGGCACTCCCACTACTGATGAACTGAACCACCGCAAGAAAAACATGTGCCTGATCCCTTGGCATATGACTAAGAGTTGCGGCCTCCGGAGAAACGAGATGTGAATGGCTGGGACCTACCCCCGGCTGAACAGAAACTCTTCTGACCTGAAAACCAGGAACCCTGGACTATATCCTTGCTTCTTGAGGGATCATGTTGATTCCCCTATCGTGATGATCCGGTCCTGGACAATGTCCTATCAACAACCTCTTCCCTTTCCATCACCTCATGATATGTGTTTAACATAAATGGGGTGACATGGAACTGGATCTCTGGATGCAAAGCCTTATCAAAATGGCTCGCCCTAGCCTTCTCATCTGGTAACAGGTCCGAAGCATATCATAAAAGGTTCTTGAAACGGATTCCAAACCCTCGAACACTGGATCTACCCTGTCGAAGGGTAAGAAGCTCCATAAAACTGGACGCCTTTGCATTTGAGGAAAGTAACTCGACTCGGAACTTATCTTGGAACTCCTCCCACGGGATCACTAACTCCTGACAATCCCCGAGGAACAATAACAACAACTTCCTCGCTGCTCCACGCAGCATCGTCATAGATAAAGACACCCAATTTTCCTTCTGAGCACAGATTGAACTGAAGCCTTTCTCGACCTCCTCCAACTAGTCTTTCATGACTGCATCTTCAACGGATCCCTCATACTTCTGCAAACTCTAGAGCTGAATCTTTTTGAGTGTCTTCCTCCAAGTGTCCTCGTCATCAACCTCTACCATGCGGCGACCTTCTGGAACATCCTTCTGGACATCTACTACGCAAACCTGAAAAGGACGTTGACCTGGAGCCATTCCTTCAAAATAAAAAACAATTAGAGCTCTTATGCCTAGAATATGGAAGACTCAACATTAATTAATTAATTTTTTTCTTCTATTCATTTTAGGTTAACATATCCCAAGGTCTACCCATTCAAACCCAGGCACAAAGAAGAATGATGCATGATCCTTTCCTAGGTCTCTACCGTGCAACTAGTACCACCCTATTTAGTATCCATTGTGAAATTAATGGTCCGTACATCAGATCGTAGGGGGCCCTAAATGCCTATGTCTCAGCTAGTCTCCAGTGTTTACCTCACTTGCTAAACAAGAATGACATTATTTCCCTACCAACCCATTAAACCTCGCTTGTCCCTAACTCCAAACTCCATCCTATCCCTCAACCTCCCTCTAATACCACACTATCACGACCCCCTCCCCACAATGTATACCCCTCTTGGGCCAGCAATGTGAAAAGGGAGAGAATGACCCCCCGAGTCCAGCCTCTAGTAGGCCCCGGGTTGGCCACTTGCACCAAGGGTATAATGAACACACAAATGGGAGACATTACCCTCTAAGAGAACACATGCGGAAGACAGATATAAGAAAGACACCAACCATCTCCAACTCAGAACTGAAATATAAAAGAAACCCAAGTACATATATGAAATTCCATGAAAAAGTACTACAACTAAAGGGAAAAAATGCAAGTACGGAAAGGAAAGTAAAACAGCAGCGACCACAATCCCAAACAGCTCCTGCAACCACAAGCTAGTAGTAACTAGCCTGATCTCCAACTAGCTCCAAGTGACCTAAAAACAGTTTATATATATATAGGGTGAGTATAACATTATACTCAATAGGATCTTCCCCGAAGACTCTCATGCAAAAGTAAAGAAAGCACGCTAAAGCACAGTAAACAACAAGTGAAACTAAATCGTCACCTAAACAGGTACACTAAGTTCCCAACCTCGCTATGGATACTCTCACCAAGTAATTCATACAAGAATATAACATATAATAATGAATATTAGGGTATCCTTCTACTACTTCCCCACTGGTTTGCCGCTTTTCCCCAACGACATACGTCTTTTGCATCTATCTCCAAAGGCTTTCCCATATAAACATGGGCTAAGCTCCACAATCTATACCACGTGCACCACAAAGGATTTCCCACAGACACCAGAGCTAATCTCAACACCATCCTCACAACAAAAAGTAACCAGGTAGTTCCCAGGAGCCACCACAGCTCGCATAACGTGTATCATACATCGGGTATTATACGTCAGGCCATTACAGCCCATACACTGAGTAAGGATCCTCAAGACATCACAACCTATACATGTTACACCTATATTAGTCCATAGGATAATATATCCAGAATATATGTGGGTGAGTATCCACAAGCCATTACAGCCCTCTACACACATATATGGGGAAAACTAACTGCTGTGCCTCATGGAACTAGTATCTACCAAGAGAAGAGACCGATGACAAAGAGGATAGTCAGCCATTCATCCTCCCACTTGAATGTTGGGGAAAAAACCCCTAGGGATCAAAATCCCCGCGGTGTCAGTTTCCCTTACTGAAATGGGAGAGTTGCATATATAAACACAAAAAAGTACAGAATATATTATAACTCACAACCACACTATGGGCATGACCTAGTCTTATAAACAACTACAACTAACGTCTCTTGGACTCCGGGCTTCCACTTTTAAGACTAGGTATCATATAAGCACACAACCATTTAAAGAGATTTATTAGATTACTTTATCCCCTTTTTGATCAATTCCACTTTAATTTAATTAATTCATTATACATTATTTAACCATGAACAATTTTCACAATATATTCTATTTATTTCACAACCGAAATCCACTATCCCTTCAAATGTTCTCAAACTCATCATTAAGTTCCAAAAAACATCAACCCCATGGGTTAACATCATTTATTCAAACATTAATTACATAATTACATTCCCATATTCCCAGGCATTCTAGAAAAGAAACCTATGCTTCTAAACACAAGGGGCTCAAAATGGTGAGTAGACGTACTACCCGTCGAGTCTTTGCTGCCTATAGCAAGTGTGTAGACCCATTCTCCCTTGAGAGGCTAAGCATGGAAAGCACGTGGCATACCTCACGTGTCCTTGGATCCTTCATAAGAAGGGTATGCAAAACCAGTTTCCTTGAGCAGTGGGGAAATGTAAAGCTGATAAACAACCAAGAATCAACAAACATCCAACAATCACATCCATCCCATTCCATCAACCCCAGTGTCCTCCCTGACACCCACATGCATAAACCGATGCATCTTGCCACTCTAGGCATCATCTTCTGCCACAACCACAAGGCCTACCTGCCTCCGCATATCACAAGACCCCTCCAGGGTCATATCACAACAAAAGCAGTAGGAAAGAAAACATTACAACAACATGGGGTCTTGGCCCTTTAGCAGGCATCCAGCGTTCAAACAACAACCACCAACAACCACATCAAATGGGCTTTTATCCCTAATTCACAACAAGAGGGTGACTCTGAACCATTCGTGGAACTCAATTAAATTATTTAATCCATCTTGAATTATCAATTTCAATTTGTTGGTTCCAACACCATGAACCAATTCATTAAGCTATCACCAAAGATTAAACATGTTTACTTTGCCAAATTAGATAAAAAACAAGTCACATCAAGAACTAGGTCTGGATTCATGCCTCTTTATATTTATCAAACCAATTATCAATTACTTTCGGCTTTATGTTCTTTATCAATTCCATCAAGAACAATATGCTAACAAGCAAGGCATATATATCACACTATCTAGCAAAATAAGAGGCAAACCGTAATCATGGTACAAAGTAACAACATTCAATCAACCAAATTCATTTAATGCG
Organism: Viscum album; assembly: GCA_963277665.1. Lineage (NCBI taxonomy): Eukaryota > Viridiplantae > Streptophyta > Magnoliopsida > Santalales > Viscaceae > Viscum > Viscum album. The sequence continues at coordinate 940,790,932 of OY728153.1, forward strand.
GTTCAAGTATTCAATTAGGTCAATTCCATCGCGATCCAAAGGGATAAACCATGCTAACTCTATGATTGCTCATAAAAAATTAGAGAATCCACGAATCCCCTACCTCAACAGTTTTCGAGGAAAACCACAATGGTCGACGAACGCCCAAGAAACCGGGTCGATTCTCCACGAATACTCCTTAGATCTCTTATTCTAACACAACCAAGACCAAAGATCATTAAAACCAACATCCACACACCTATATCCACCCATAACATATGTAAAACTATGATCCCAGGAGAACATGGGGAGTATATCTAGGTAGAACTAAGAAACAAGACAAAAGGATTACATTCCTTGAGAAACTGGCTTAGATTCACGAATAGAAGCCTCCGAATCACCTCCAAAACGCATGGAAGAGGTTCTTCCACCTCCAAGGAAGGGTAATCCCGAGTTATGGCTGATTAGGGGCTTAAACGGGGTGATTAAAAAGAAAAACAAGTTAGATATACAATTTTAGGATCTATCTTTAAGTGCCTGCACGGTTAGTCCGCACGGTTTAACAAACCAGCGCTAACCGTGCGTTAGCTTCTACCTCAAAAATCATGCCTCACATGGTTATTTTGCATGGTTAGACAAACCATGAGCTAATTGTGCATTATCCACTTACTTCAAGACCAACCATGCAAGGTTTGGCCGCATGTTTTAGGCAAACCGTGCACCTCCCGTGCGAAGGCTATTACCCTTCAGCTTTCCTTAAAAATCCACCCAAACGCACCCCCAAGTCACCTTGACATCCCGGAACACCTCCAGCACCAAATTTTCACAATGTAATGGACCAGAGTGGTCCGGTCCATTATAGTGGCACAATTAGAGAATAATATTTCTTAAGTGGAGAAGTCAGAGAAGATAATAGATCATAAAGATAAAGTTATATGCAGTAAGAATACTCACATGGTCAATTAATATAGTTGAAAAATAAGTATGAAGATGAAACATGGGAACTGGAGGCGAAAATTATTGAAAATTACTCACACCTATTTACAGATTTGAATGTAAAATCAAATTTTGACGGTCAAATCTCATACGGGGGGGGGGGGTAGAATGTAACGACCCGATGCTTTATCAATGAAATTCCCTTATTATAATTATTTCTTGTAGTATAAAAATATAATATAACATATATAAATAATATGAACCATTTAAATGAAGAATGAGTGAAATATAATGTATCTATTGAAGTTCATGAACACATACTGATGAAATAGTAACATGACCTTGGATATAGTAATGTAACCCTTATGAATAGTAAGCCAGCCAATTGAATAGTAACCTCACTAATGAGAGCATAAATAAAATATATCCATCTAATTCCTTTCAATATGATAAATAATTTCAGGTATATATAAGTAATTATTTTAAATATTATCAATTAAGTGTTCGTATTTTTGCGAGTCATGAATATTTAAATAATTTTTCTACTAATTTTATAATTTAAAAGAAAATATATTTTCATGAAATTTACTCATAAATAATATTTTTTATGAATTTTGATTATAAGATAATTTTAAGTGGACTTATTTAATTTTAAATACTATTTAGAAAATCAGTATTCAATTTTAAAATTTGTATTTTTCATGTAAATTAGGATTTTAATTAAAAATAAAATTTATCCAACATAAAAAATTATTTTCCTAAAATGGAGTTCATTTTTTATTCCACACATCTAAAATTTGATGGGGTAAATTTTTGGGATTTTTCTAAAATACTAGATTTTTTTAAGAGTAAAATATGATAATTTACGTTAAATGCAAGATGAATGAATTTTTGCATCCTACTTGAGTAATGGATGATGTAAATGGTCATTGTATAGAACACTCATTCACATATTAATATTTGGGTTACAAGAATTATTTTTATTTCTTGTCTTGAGAAAAAAAATAATGATTAAATTATTGAGAAAACCCTCCTCTCGTACACTGTAAATACCAATCAGCTTACCTCATATCTTCACTATTCTTAATCCTTGTTACTTAAACAAATTATAATCAAATTTATCTATAAGCCCCAATTACTCATCAAATAGCCCTTGCCTTCTTCAAAATAACAAATCCCCTCCCATAAGGTGGTCCTCGAAGACGGTATATTCAAGAGGTAAATTACTCATTTCATTTATTTTATTTTCAGTCGAGTTCATTTCTTTGTTTTTCATTCCACACCTTCTTTCATCAAAAGAATGTTATAACTCCAGTACAATACATGTACATGAATTTTTTTTAATTTAAAAATTAATCATCATCTCCCATATCCCCTCCTATTATACTATAAATGAAAACACAATCTGAGATGTGTTAATTTATCACATTTAAGGATGATGGGTTCTCGCATTTTTATTACCATCTTCAATTCTAGACATGAAACCATTTTTATGGTTTAAGAAGACCAAAATATATTTATTGTGCCTAATTTTAGGTTTTGGAATATTTTTTATAAATCACATTTTGATTATAATGTAAAATGTGTTTATTATAATAAAAAACCCACAATTAACCAAAACAATTATCATTAATGTTTTACATAATGATTCATATTCCCTCCAAATTACCAAATGAATTTTATAGAAATGTAACCTTTTGTTTGTTCACTAATAACACTAAAATTCAGTTCTATAAAACCATTTTCATCTTACATGTCTATACGTTCATTTATTTAATGAAACCAATCTTGAAAACAAAGGAAACAAATGCTTCCAAACAATGAAATTGAACCTCTAACCCCATAAAAAAAGGTCATCAATGAAATAAATATGGTTATAATAAATAATATACAATAAGGATAGATTATTAGAATATTAATTAATGAATTTAATTTGGTTATCCTAGATATTAATATCATGTTATGGACACCTTCATACTTAAGGTAAGGGATTCTACCTGAACCTCCATTATTCTTTCGGGTTACTATATCATTCTGTTTATCCAAATAAAGTTGCATATTATTTTTATTCACAAATTATAAATTCTTTTTTTTATTCACCAAAATCATGTATAAATATACATTCATCATTATATTTCATGGATACATATGTCTTTAAATGATTCCCTCCTCAATTCTTCATGAAAAGCAAGCTTCGTTCAAGGGAATTTCTGAAATTATTACCCAATTCGAGTACACTCTCTCATCTATTTTAGGCCATAATTTTTCTATAAAATCATTATATTTATTATTAAATCCTTCTTGGTTCAAAATTGGATTTATATAGAAGATTATTCCACTTTTTATTTTAATTTCTCTTTATTATTTTCCTTACAACCACACTAAAATGTATTAATGAAAAAATTTCATAAATAATATCCATACAAGTTGTCGCTTATATTTGACATCACATACCATTATATAATCCTATGAATCTCCATGTATGTTTTAATCCATTTATTCAATGTCCACTTGTATAATTTCCCATTCATTATTCTTTAAGAAATGATACACACCTCTTTCCATCGACACCCTTATGATTATGTATGATTATTTATGTGGCAGGAATATGAATGAACATGTTATGATGGGTGTTCCAATATATAAATCCAATGCATTGGGTATTTTGTAGTCTCATGAGACATTTTGTGCAATGGTCTTGGTTATTTTCCTTTACTCATGCTACCATGTGCAATGGTCATGGTGGTTTACCATGACTTGTGCTCCTTGACGTGAAATGAGCCTTGACTCATGATAAATACATTTTTATATTGATTCCACATTACTATTAATACATGTTTATATGATCCCATGTTTATATGCTATTATTCCATTTTTTCAATTCCTTTTTATATAATTATGGCATGTCTTCAAACCCATGTCTTAAATCATTATTTTTATGTATATTCCCTTACTGAGATTTTAGCTCATCCCTTTGTTTATGTTATCCCCAAGTGATCATATGATGGTGTATGAGCACAATTTATGTTAGGGAATCTTTATGGAGACAGAATAAAAAAAATTGTTCTATGATTTTTTTAATGTACCTATTATTTCAATATATCAAAGTCTACGATCCTTGACTTGTAATATGATACTTTATTTTTCTTAAAATCATGTAATGGTTTCTATACAAGGATATAGTGGCTATACATAATGTCCATTTGTTTCTTACTATATGCCTTTAATTAGTCTCACCTTTCTCCCCAATACGTATAGAGAATAATCCATGTCTGGTTTAGTCAATATCCCCAGAATAAACTCTTCTTCGTATCATTCAAACTCTATTTATGTGGCAGATTTGTAATTCACACACACCATGTGATCTATCAAATGTTAGGTGATTGCCTAAATCTTATATGATTCTAATAAGGAGAAAATGAATGGGCTGCCATACATCCTATGGTCAACCATTAACCACATGTGACTTATTTATACATGAATACTATAATACATAGATCAATTTTTTATATAATATATTGGTGGATCCTATTGTTCATGATACCCACGTGATCACCTATCTACTATATTTCTTGATGATGAATCAAACCACATGGTCTCATGGATTCTTACTATGCTACTTATAAATTTTATTCAATCAATTCTTGACTATATATACCCAATTATATCATAAAAGGTTATTGGATAATAATGAAGAGGGTTCTCATAGTATAATGATAGTATAAATATTTAAAAGGTAACACCTAAAAACCACGAGTCATGTTAATTTATTTTCTTCACTAATAATCTTTTGTTAGGGAATATCTACTATCCTAGTGAGTGGGTCATTTATTTCCTAGAAAATACACTTATATATTTCTTCTATACATATCCCAAGAGGACCCATCTTTTGTGAAACATTACCCCATGACATTGAATTCCATACTATGACAAACAAAATGATACCAGTTATTCCACAAACCAATATCATAGTTCCCCTTTCATTGTTCATCTCATAGGACTTCCATATTCTCGTGTGAGGTCACCATGTAGATAAACATACCATATAATGAAAATAACATGAATGAATGGCCGTTCTACCTGCCAATCATAAAGAGAAAATTTCATCACTTATCTAATAGGAAAAATGAATCAAATAGGAAAAACGAACCTCTATGGAATAATTTCATATTTAACAATTTTACATTTCACCTTTCTAAGGTGTAGATTGATCCCTTGAAAGGACCGTAATGTAGGCTATGTACTCTCCTTTACACACCTTCTTGGTAAACTGGCCTCCACCAGCAAATAATAATTTATATTTTCAATCTTTTCATACCAACCATCCAGCACATCCCTCTTTTGAGGTGTTCAAGAACCTCCTCCAACAAAAATCTCCATAGAGTTTATTCAATTAGTATTTAGCACCTATATTCCAGAAATCACTATGACATGAATGTGGATTCCCACTCCATGGAAACCAAATTTATGTGATCAAAGCATTCACATCAATATTAATTCCATTGATTATGAACTCAATTATAAATGAGGTGATAAAATGTCATTCTAAATTAGTAAAACCTTTACTGGAATCAAAATCATGTATTCTAATAATAATGAGTTCCCATTTCAGTAATAAATTATAGTGGTTTCTACATGATCAAGATAAATTTATTATCTATTCAATATGTTGGGTGAGATAGGTATTTCCTGTAAAAGTAATACCCTTGTATTTATAGAAGGATTATATACTCCCCCAACCTCATTACACCACCATGAACTATAAATTAGAAGGAAGAAGGTAATATTAGATTCCACATAGGTGTATTTTATGTATTTATTTATAGCTAAATCATGGATTTCATCTTAGCTATGTGATACCTAGTATATCCAAATGGGATTCCTTACTTGGTATAATTCCCAATTACATTTCTATTAATTATTTCATTAATCATGTACCATAAAAGAGATTTGTAGAGGTAATGTTTCATAGAGGGGCGCACTATGTATGTCCCCTCCCAATATAATTGTACACTCTCATAAAATGTGCCCGATCTTCTATTACCTCTTCTTTCTCATATTGAACTTGAATCAAGTGGGATTTGAGTTGATCGTTGCATTAAAGTATTTAGTATTACTCCCTAGGCCTCCTCTGTAGGTTAAAGTCCCATTATCTAACTGAAATGGTTATAATAATTTACCATCCTTCCATTTCCCTATAATGGTATAAAATTAATTTCATATATGTCCAAGAAACAGGATGTTAAACATTATGGACAATAATATTTTAACATGAAATAAGACTACTTGACAATGTCTTTATGAAATGACATCAAAAAATGTGTTATGGACATACCACACAACCATAAACTATTTATTTTTATTTATGATGGATTTGGATCAAGTTTTTATGACATAGTTAGGAAAAATACATGATGTTAAAAACAAACTTCATCAATAACTATTTATATCCTCATTGGGTATAGTTTATAATGGAATAATATACACCCTTACCTCAACATGATATATTCCTAGGAGGCCATAAATCCCTTTATCAACGGTCATATTATATAGTGACTATTCACATTAGGTATTATTTCCAAAAATATCACACCCAACCAAACAGGGACATTATTTAACATCGATACACTTATTCTGCTATCACAGGGGAATTATTTACATTGATAAACATTGTGAGATAAATTACTACTATAAAACCCACTATCATTGGTCCATAATCTCTTTAAAGATAATTAGAATGATTGATTCATTCATAAGTCCCACATGAACCCTTTCTATCCACCATTCACCTATATTTTCACTTTGAATGTCTTTAATGTACATGGAAAAAATCATATTCATATGAACATAAAATATATTTCATGTCCAACAAAGTGGAACAAAATTATATGGCCTTCATATTTTTTCATAAGTATATTTATGAATCCCTTTTCTTAGGATTGATAATAACACCATAAACACCTACATAATTGTAAGAAACTAATATATGTGGATTTAAAAAGTTTAAATCTAATAAAGGATTCATATTGAGAAATAAATTATTCGGCACCAATGAGACATAATAATTAAAATATTTATATAGATACTTTGGTCCATATAAATGTTCATAATAAATGGATATCCTGGATACAGATAAACATTTACATTAAAATATGTCCACTGAAAACCCCCTAGTATATCGGTAAACTATTCCATAGTGTGATATAAGAATGATTCCGTAAAATAAATTTCAATTATATTAGAGAATATAATAGTTGGAATAAATCCCTTAAATTTTGATATGATACCGACCTTCAACCATCTCAACCATTGTGCATTTTGAATCATTTCCATCAAAACACCACGATGACCACCTTCATTTTTGATGTATTTCTAATGTAGTGTCAATGCAATACCATCAATGATTTAGGGTTTGTTTTATGATTCTAGATACAATAAAAAAATAATTCCAATATGGAAATGTCCGAAACAATATCATCGTTCCCATAAATTTCATTAAACTTGTTGGATAATGGTGTTAGATTCCTCATGCTCAACACCTTCCATTTTAGGTTCTATTCATCCTGTCTATATGTCCTTTGTGCATCAATATACCTAGAATGGTCTTATCTAAACTAATACACTTCCACTAAAATAACATTTAAACATCCTCATTTCTATACCCCAATAGATTTTTTGAGCATATGTACATCAAGATACTACTAGTCTCCATACTGACCATGGTCCACTAATGAAAAAAGGTATTGAACACCTCAGACAGGTTATTGTTGATATAGACCACACTATACAAGTGGATTCATCGGTTAATGTTACATAAATAAGTTAAATTACACGATAAAGAACTATATATAGTCCCCAAACATTTATTTCGACAAAATCATTCTATTCACGCTTTTGAATGATCCCTTCTATTCCAAAAGAAACATTTTTCTACATTAACATGGCATGTTTATCAAAATTTCCATATTTTTTTTATTTTAATCGTTTCGTAAAATCATGGTATCTAAAATTTATATTCCTTTATAAATAATGTGGCTTAGAAGGTCATGTTTATGTCTAGAGGAAGTAAATTCTCTAGAATTCATTGATCCCTCCAATGGACTAGTCTGATATTTGGTCCCATCTTTCACTCATTTTTCTACAACCATAGATCCACATGAAATATTCCACATTTGAGCAATGAAAATTTAAAAAAAAAATACATTCATTGAGTAATACCATTGTATTTAAGTTCCTCCTTAATTTGGGGATGTACAAAACACCGTCCTGTTTGAGAATGATTCAATTACTTGTCCTAAAATAGATATCTCTAATGAAAAAAATCGAAAGATATACCCCATACTCTAGATGAACATATCCATATCATTTAGATATGTTTCATTATATACTATCTCAATATTATATTGAATCGAATGAAACTCCAATATATATCAACCATTTCTTATGTGATTTGGATATTGTTTGAGGCAAACCAGAACATTCCTCAAATATAGGGCTCCCAAACCAACTAATGAATTTATGTCTTATATAGTAAACTTAATGATCACCATAATTATATCTAGGTGTCATTCCCTCTTTAAATTCCAAAAAATAGTAGCACCATCTATCAAATGGCACCATATTCGACCTCTCATACCTTTCCCTTTCTAGGGAATTTATCATATATAGATGCACCCTCTTTCTTCCACATAAAATTAATTACAAGAAGATAACTAGATCCCATTATAATGAATTTATTATTTCAGTATTAGTTTCAAAACATCCATGATATTAAAATGATATTTCTCTTAGATGTATTCATATTCATCACTATCACATCCCTTGAAATCATAATAGGGGAATGAAACAACAATACTAACATTGTGTATGTAAAATCTACCTTTACCAATTCAATAAAACATTGAATTAAATTGAATTCATTCATATGATCAAATATAGACCTTTTTATGACATTTATATGAAGAGAAGTATCATTAGGAAGAATACCTTGTTCTTTTTTATCGGCATCTCATATATTCCAGTTAAGGTATTTATGATTTTGGATATATTTTTTTTTACTTTTTGGGTTTTAGAATCCATATTCCCCAAAAGTGACATTCTCAAAAATCCCAATATTTTCTTTTGAACCCTCTACCATTCTTCATTGTTCATCATATATTACAATTATCCAACTAACAAAATACTAATGTATTCTTACATAATATAACCCTATATATGAGTTTTAAAAAACCCAACATATATTATATAGAACATCTCTCGTTAGAACATTCTCAAATTTGATGCCATCCCAGTAAACTTTTTTAACTAACAATTACTGTAGTAAACATAAAAAATTAGGAATAGATATTCTCACCAATATTTTCATCCAATGAAATGGGTAGAGTGATGATAATAAACTAGTATATGAAACACTATAATGAGGGCATAATCATTTTGAATCACTCTAATCCCAATATTGAATATAACATGATGGTTCTATAACCACATTTAGAAAAACCATGTTATACATCACTAGAAACTTATGAAAAAAAGAAAATGATATGGAGTGAACACCCACATACAGTGTCCTGAACATGGATGATCTCACCTCAATATAAAATCACTAGATGTTATAGAAAATAACTACCTAAATGATAATTGAAAAAAACTATAAAAGGTAAATATTAACAAAAAGGATTACATGTTTTATGCTTAAAATATAGTACATAGGGGAACCCTACATCAAATTTCTTCAAATAATCAATAGGATGATAAGAGTGGTCATGTTGTTTCACCCCATGGTTCACACGTGAACACCACTACTTTTATATTATAGTCTATTTTGTGCTTCCAGTCACTGCCATGTCCATTCATCTTTGGATAATGTTTACCTTTACTAAGATACATGTTGGAATCCTTTTTCTTGTCAAAGTGCTCTACAACATGAACGTTTCATGTCAGTCAAATGTTCATCCTATTGTGGATCTTATAGTATGTACCTCATACTATATAATTTGGTGAGTAAACTTTAGATAGACTAAATCCTGTCACACTAAACTATATAATCCAACGAAATGAAATTCAATCACTTTCATTTTATTTATATATAGTTAATAAAATTTAGTATATAATATTACCTATTTCTAGTGGTCCTAAAGATCCTTTATTCTGAAAAATCTTAAACACCAATCCTGGAACATGTAATCTAATGGTTCCTCAAGAATCTCAATAGTTATATGGATGGAATACCCGAAGCATATTAGGGTTATCCTAGGGAATATGTTAGAATAATTATTAAATGTGGTATTGTTGTAATCATTTAAACTACATATAGTATTTAATAAAAAAATAGTTATAATATTATTCCCTCATTGTAGGCCAGAAACATTTTCTAAAAATACCAGTTACATATTAATACAGTAATCGTAATTCAGATTCGGTGACCAATAAATTTAAGGGTGGATAGTCCATCATGAAGGAGTATATTGATTCCCCAATAATATTATGAATGATGGTTAATTGTTGAATTACCAATAGACTAAACGCTATCCCAAATTCCTAGTTCATAGAATCCCAATGAATATGCACTGGATAATGTTGAAAAAACATAGTAGATTTAGATTTATAGTCATTCACATCACACATTTTAGGGCGGTATCTGCAATTATTAGTAATGATATATATTAAATAAATACACCCACAAATCAGGTAATCCCTTAGGGTTTTATTAGATTCCTTATTTGATGGATGTATCCCATAATAGTCTACTTATAAAATAGGATCTTCATAAATAATTGAGCTATGAATAAACAAATACAGTGATAGAAAACGTAAACTTTTCCCTAGGATGGCTCAAAATCCTAAAAGGTCATATATATGTGAGGATTTTATACCATAATACATAGATACATTATAGAAGAAGAAATCCTCACTGTTAAATAGGATTCCCATGATAACATCTACAGTGACTGCCAACCAAGAACTAGGATCATTCGATGAATCTAAAGGATTGGATATTTATAATGATAGATGAAATTAGATTATATGAAATTCTTGAGGATATTATAGTCTTACAAATATATGATAAATTAATCCACAAAACCTTATAATTTTTTTATAATGTAATATTTTCATAAAAAATTATTTATATAAGGGATATTTGTCACAGGTTTATACCCTCTAGCCATAATGAGGAAATTTAAAAAAATATTTATTAACACAAATTTTTTAAAAAAATTCAATGGATTTTCCCCCCATGGATGTCAAGAAAACAAGTGTCTTCAATTTCATTAATCAAAATATAATTACAATATTTTCAATCACTAACACAATATAAATTGGAATCAAAACCAATTATATGATTCTAAATTGAAATATTTGTATATAGAGTAAAATATCCTATCCAATGACTCATCTTATAATAATGTAGAAAATAATAGAGGCCTACGACATTATATAATCCATTATCCTTCAAAATACAGTGGAAGAAGTCATGGATTTCTTGAAAAATATTGAATTATTTTCACTTTTGGATTATCATACAATGGGTCGTAACAAAACACTGGCGGCTCCATACACACGTTTGAACTAGAAAAAGGTAGTCTTTCCCCTCGAAGTTTAGTTTCCATCACTAAAAATTTCCATCTGAAATGAAATATTGGAATATGAGGATTATTATATCTTGGTAGATGAATTTTTAATTAATGGATGAGAAAATTATATTCACACATTACAACATGATAATTAATCAAAATCATTTTAAATGTGTATTCAATAAGAAAAGTCACCTTCACACATTCATAAAATGACAATTATTATTGGTTATGAGAATTTCAATGAAACTAAGTAAAAACCTATGAATATTGATTGTAAATGAGATGAAAACTATTACATACATATTCTATACTCCTATAGATATTACACAATTTTTATAGTAGATAGAAAACAAATCACTCATAAAACCAATGAATCATTCGAAAATAAATACATTTTTTACATCACAATGTGATAATATATAGCCCATTCAATATTAATATAAACTAATCATATATGATCATTTTCATATGGAATTAAACTACAAGACATGATGGTCCACGTCATATGAACATAAAATATAGGACACGACAGTTCTTATCACATGATGTTATACAAGACAATATATGGTCCATTATACAAGACATTAAACTACATTGAGTGGCGAAACCTAGTTCCCTTATTAATAATACCTATATATGATCAGGTTTATATTGTATTAATTTACCATTTCATGTATTATAGTCTCCAGTATCCCTATAATAGGAAATACTATTTTTTACACTTCCCTAAATAGTATCCCAATCAGAGAATAGATTACATGAAAACTAAATGTTCCATGAAATTTTCTATTATAGGATATATAGTGATATACCTACTTCTTATTTCCGTCCCTATTGTGAATCTCCGAAACATCAATTCTTGTGCTAAGGGCCTTCCTTTTTTATTTCTGGCCAACCAATGAATCATGAAAATAAATTAAATCAATATAACTCTAATATACAACCAATAATATGATAAAACCAATTCATTTTTTCAAAATATAGATATGAGAAAGATACTCAAGATGAAGTTCCGAATTGTTTGGACTTCAAATAATTAAATTTAATTTGTGGTCAAATGATATTCAACTGAATGAATAATTATCCACCCTGAAAGGCCATTAAATTATATAGAGTTATAAATTTATCATAATTTCATTGCGTGAGAGTCAAATCAATGTTATATCCCACAGTACATGGTTAATATTTTATAAACCTATGATAGTATAAATTTTACACTACTATAAAGAGGTATATCATAGTGTTTGGTCCTTATTTCATGTCGTGGTGTCCATTCCACAACATGACACTAGGAAGAGATCATTGTATATTTCCCCTTAGCATGATAATGGTCCTTATTTTGATTAGTTCTAACAACTAAATGTGTGTTGATTTCCATTATCATAGGTAATGTATTTATGCCTTGATTTCTTACATTTGAACCAGTCACAAACACAAAATTCTTAAATCCTAAGTGTGTGGGACTTATGTAATTTCTATTGGTTTATCAATTTTGTCCATACATCGAGATTCAATATGATAAAACCCATATATATTATCTTGGGTACAAGTATATGGATCACATTCCGTCATCAACTTACTCTCGAAGAAAAATGATCCCCTCAATAACAATATATGGCTTAATTTATATACTTTTGATATAAGTGGTGATGTCTAGAAAACTCATATTACACACAATAATAATATCTAATCCATTATATAGACATATTTATAGAATGACACTTGGTTTTTTCTAGCTTTATATCATTTAGGAAATAATACATTTTTATATTTATATAATATGATTGTGATATATCATTGAAATGACCCGTTTCATGAATTATATATTTCTCAATTCAGGTTATTTTAGGAAATGTAGTTACAACTAAACTCACTATTTTTAATGTAGAAATAAATACGAATAGATTAAATCCTAGAATTTGAGTTCCCAATAATTCACATTGTGTTTACCACAATCCCCATACACTAGAACATGTACAATACATTTCATTGTACAAAAGCTAGTTCTATTCATACAACTTACAAGGCCACCATGCGGATTTTTTTATTATTCTAGGATATATCGTGACATATTTGTCTCCTAATTTGGATGTATTCAACAATTTATTCCCCATCGAATCCCTCCAAGAAATTTATCTCCCAATTAAAATCATGTCATTTAATATTTGTCTATATATTATGAGAACATAATTCACTATCAGATAAACCTATGGATTAATTTTTATAGCTACATGATACAAATAAATGTAGGAAAATATATATATTTAGAATAAAAAAAATTACCATTCACTTTGAATCCCCCTAAATATTCTATAATAGCCTATCCTCAGTCATATTCAAACTATATTATTTGGATTATCCTCTAAATATTATATTCCCATTTTCTATATTTTGAACCTTGATTTTCATATCTTTATAAACCATTCATAACTCTTATTAATGATCATATATGATTAAAAAAAGGGAATATATTCTTGAAAATGATATACATGATTCATATCTCTCTTAATAACCCGAGGAATGATACCAATGTGAGGGTAAGATGCTCTAATAACATTCACCATCAACAATACTTCATTTGAAATCGTTTTTATAATTCAATCAATATATATCATAGAAATATATTTCCTATTTTATTACTCACTGACTTAGATAATATAATATGTTATTTACATCATCTTCATTCATTTCCTAGAGGCATTGAAGAAATCCTAGACCATCAACCCCATTGAATATTACACACCCCAACACAATGTTTTTCACGAACATGGACCATAAACAACATGAACATCTCCATGATGATTTATATAAAATTATTGGGCTCTCTATTCATGTGTATTGTATTTCTCCCATATATCTATGTTTGATACCACATATTTTCATCAAATCCATATGACATTAGATATTAACATTTAATTATTTGGTTTGGTAAACCTTAAAGATCCAAATGAATGATTCATGGTGTAGAGCCTAAGTATTGGTCAGATATCAATAAGTGTGGGTTAATAAATAGGGAACCCCTTTTATGAATTAAATTATTTCAACATCTTAAACCTGTTAAGAATATCAATTAAATTTCTATATTCTAAGAACCTCACATCTTGTATAAAAGTAATAAAAAGTATATGGAAGTATATAATATTTAAACATTTAGATAGAAAATCCTACTCATTAACATATTTTTTATACCCACATTAAGGATTCATTATTAAAAAAATAATATACAACACATATTCCACTGTGTTTCATGGATTCAATAATCTTTTGGATGATTCAATAACTCTTCAATAAATTATCCATTAAGAAAATCCCTCTAAATTTATAATGGAGAAATATATTCCTCTTAATGGGTGTCTTTCTCCGTGAGTAAATTGGTCAGTTTATCTACACATGTATTATTATTTATGTATTATAGAATGAGGCCTTCTTAATCACAATATATTAAAAAAAAAATTCACCCAAATTCATTACATGAAATAGTTCTCATAGTCACATAAAATATTCATGCACATTATGCATTTTTAACCCCAAATGAATCAAAATAGTGTGTTCCTTATCTTTCCTAAATAAAAATTGGTATCATGATATTATAATTATCTCAAAAATTTAATTTATGTGTTATAAATATTCTTTTACATTTTTATTCCTTTTCACTGTTGTATTTACATTCTCAAAATAATACCACATGAATATTATTATCTATATTTTAAATATGGGATCTCATGGATCATTGTGTGAATGTGTGATTTTATCCATTAAACTGGTCAAAATATTTTTTAATATCTTTTAACTTAAACTCATTTGAAATCCTTTTCAAATATTTCAGTAATTCCCCTAATGAGTCAAGAATTTACCATCTCTTAATTACCACAAATAATTTCTTCTTTAGTCATATTTGAAATCAACACATGCATGAAATAAAGTATCTTTTCCATGTGGACGTAATTTTTGTATGGTTTTTCTTATCAAAAATTTTTATATTTCATAAATTTTTATAATTTGTTAATTTTGTACGGATATGTACTCATTAAGACTATCATTTTGGGATAAATTCATATGATTAAAAACACTGCCACTCAACTATTAAATAGTTTACACTTGGCACAAAAGCCTTACTCTTCCACTAGGAATGAAATGGAATAAATAAATTTATGATTCCTCAATAGTTTTATGATTGAAAATAAATAATTATATCATTGTATTAAATTCATCTCATTTCAATTACCTTTTGAAACATCCCCCAAAATAGCAATTGAATATATCAAATAGAAAAGGTTCTCTTATCATAATATTCATTAAATAGTAACAACACCATATTCCTCATAACATTATCTTTTATTTTATGGTGCTCACATATAATCCATTTTAATTGAAATAATTTATTCAATAAAAATTTAATTCATATGTTCAATAAATGAAAAAAACCTTAAATTCATCATCTAATGTCTACATCCTTAGAATATATAAATTATATAAAATTAAATTTTCAACAAGAAGAAATGTTACTTCATGTGAAACATAATGGACCATCAATATATATCACCTTTTTATAGTTACCACCAATTGATTGAGTACAAGAATAAAAAAACAAATGGACTGACTAAAAATAGAAATCAATGATCATACAGATTGACTATATGAATCATAAAATTGGCCATAGTAATGGAATAACAAGATAAAAAATCAATACACCATGATGATTGGACACTTCTGGAACCTTTTCATAGATTCAATGTTATTCCTAGTCTATTGACACAGATCATGTCCATTGGCAATCTGTTATCACTAAAAATTTAGTTTATCTTTCATGATGACTAGAGTTTTTTATGTATATCTATGAACACAAGCCTTAATTTCCTTGAAGATAATCACATAAATTATCTCATTTTGAATCATGATAATTTAATCTAAAAACAAACCTTTATGAATCAACTGTCTACATTAAAAAATACATACTGATATATTGAGAAATATATAATCAAACTCTTTAGGAAAAAATTCATTACATTTGTGTCTTTTTTCAATACCTCTAAAAACATATGTCAATATGTGATATTTTAATTCTATAAAATATTAAAAATAAATAAAAGGGGTCAATGGTTACTCATAATCTCTTCATCATCATCCTTTTAATACATAATATTCTATTATTTTTACTTATAAACAATACCATTATCAACTTAAGATAGAAGGATGATTTAGCCTTGTTCTCATAGAAAAGATCTTTTGAAAAATAAACTCTAGCTTTACCATGGAAAACTGATGTAATAAATAGGATGGACATAAAAATAATCAAAAATACCATCTATAATAATATATATTTGAAACCTTCATCAAAATCTTATTCTAGTGACTACTCATATTGATGCAATATGAAATATATTATATCTTGTACACATCTAAAAAAAATCAAAAAGTTTATGTGAAAATAATTGAACTACCCATTGTCTCATTATTTTATATACCAATATTAGAAAATACTATATATGTATAATAAAATTATTATAATGGGGTTTAATTGTTATTATAATTCATCATTCATTTAATTTTTAAATTTTTCTGGAAAGTTTAGAGTCTTTGGTTATGATTTTTTGAGATAATAATCTTTATTTATTCTTTGTTAGAGGGATTCACTAACACCTTTACTTCATTATTGTCAAAATACTAGGATAATAACCATCAACATTTTATTTTAGTGAAAAATCTAAACACCTATTTCAATTACCTATAAATAATCATATATAATAAATAATGATTGTGAATATTGTGGTTCCTTTTTCGTGTATAGAAAAAATATTCATGATGAGATTTTCCACTTACACATGAAATATATTTTCATCTATACTCATCATGTAATGAATTCATCGCACTTATTTTTTAATTTTCAGCCGTAATATTTTTATCACATTTTAACATCCATAGTTTTTATCCTTTTTTGGGATTATTTTTCTTCACCAATGTTACTAACTCATCCTCATTTACTATTTATTGTATAATATATTCTCTTTTCTCTTCAATGTTTTTTAGACTGTCAAAAAATTATTGATGACATACCAAACCTATCCAAATCTATTATAAATCATTACTTGATTTTTGGATCTCCATTTATGAAATACTTAACATTAGGTTTGGTTTCATCATTTTTAATAGTTTTGATTTATTTTTCTAAATCACTCAAATGTACACTCTATGTCATTTCTAATACTATTGCATATCATAGTATACAGAACATGTTGTCTTCATTTTAAAAAATCTTCCAATAAATATAAAAACATATTATTTTAAATTTATTTTGATTAGTCCTAGAACCATATTGATTCTCCTATTAATATATATATAAATATTAATCAAAGATCACCCTGAATTCTAGCCTCATTCAGAAAATTACATATTAAACCAAAAAATAAGTATTCATCTCTATACCTTCCATAAGACCCAAACTGTATTGTGAAAGTAGTTATTAATTTTGAAAAGAAATATATATAGAATAATTATATTGTTTTTCTTATCCAAATCAATCATCCTTATGTCGAGGATGAATTTTTTTCTTATCATGTTCCATTCATACATTGATTAAAAAAAATTATTCAAAATTATTTGTTCCTAAACAACCTTATAATTTATTTTAACAGTTGGGTTATTAGAAATAATATATTTCCTTTCAATCTCATTAGATAATGATTTACATTATTCCATTTATACTTTCATCTCACTAACCTACAAATCATCACCTTTATCCTCATCTAATGTTCATAATCCCCATCTTCACATATTTAGCTAATTTTTTGTTACTATAACATTAATTGTTTCCTAAAATAAATATTTTTCCCATGATTCTAGATTATCTTCATTAGCACTAATAATATTACCTTATTTTTATTGGTTAATAATTTTATGTTTTATTTCATCAATATAGGATGTCTTTGTTTTTAGAAGCTCCTATTTTCATTTAGCTTCCATTTTTTCTCCTTCAATATTTTCTTCTTATATTTATTTATATTGGCAATCTTGATAAGAAAATATTGAGATTTTAATTATGTTTTCATTAAATTTCTATCTTTTATTGTCTGTAATCATCAATTCCGAATGACTAAATTCCTTTATAAACCTTAGATGTGAATATGAAATAATTATCTAAACATTTAGATGATTAACCATTATAATTATTTCTCATTAAACATGTTTTTCTTTTATGTTGGAATACTTATTTTTTTCTTACTATTTTTCAATTTTTGTGCATTTCTATCTTACCTGTCTGATTCATAATCTTCAACGTACTTCTTATGGTATTTTTAATAATATGAATAATATAATAAAAATTATAACATCTTTGCATTTTTTTACCTTTTCTAATCTATTCTCTAATCAAGGATAATTTTAATATAAGTGATTTTTTTAATCCTTCTTCATCCTCAGCATCCATGTCACATGGTTTATTGATCTCTTCTAATTTGAATTTTATTTTTCTCAGGGAATAATGTGTAATCTCAGATTTTTTTCCTTTTCTAAAGATGGGTATATTATTATATCATAACATATAATAATATTGTGAAGTTTATCTTGAGATAATTCATCTATATAAACACCAGATAAAACCATGGGAACAAATATGTTAGAGAAATTTCTCAATAGAGAACTTGTAATGGTGGGGTCATTAATATTCTCACAAAAAACATGAATATTTATGAGTAAATCACTTAAATAAGTTCAATAACCATGAATATTTCATTAATAATACTTTTTAATGTCCACAAACATGCACCTATAAACAATAATTTTGGAATCCTTCAACATTAAATTTATATCGTAGCTATTTATCAATTTATTTCATATTTCAATTTCTATTTGTAGAATGATTTATTTTCAGTAGATCTTTTTTGATAGGAAAATAAAGATTAATTTTTAATCCTATCAGTATAACTATATATTCCTCCTATTATCTTGATTCAATAAAGATCATTCAAAAAATGAATGAAAAACCCAATTGTAGCAGCATCTCTCACTTCTAGGTAGAGTTAAATGGGGTAGGGTATTTCCCAATTTCTATAAATATAATAGTTTATTCGAAAGATAGTAGGAAATCCTTGGTTATATTTTTAATTTTTATTTATTATTTGAAATAAATTGTTCCCTTGAATATTTATATTACAAATTTTGTGGGGGAAAGGACTGATTATGTATTTTTTAGGGCGGAAGGGGAGGTGTGAATTAGTTAGTATTTTTTTTATAAATTACCATAACTCCGCCATTATAACTTGATACATTTATTGATCATCCCAATATAATATTAGAACCACAATTCTTGACTATATGTATTAAATAAATTAGTATATAATATTTTTTACACGGTATTTGTGAAAGGTCTACTCTTTTCCATGTTAGTTATACCCCAAACACATAATTACCCCTACCATCAACAGTCATTTAAAACATATAGTCCATCATGATCTACATCTTCCATAGTCCATTATAATGTACAACAATTCATAGATATAATATCATGAAATGAAATAATTGTCAAATTAACAAGACAAACTCTACCAATCTTGATAATGATCCTATTCTATGTTAAGATATATTATTCTATCATTATATATATATTTTTTTATATCATGTATAAATAGTCATTCCTTTGGATAAAAAAATCCAACATTTGCAGTAATCGATTTCTTTCAATGAATAGGTTCCCGTTAGCACATCTAATAGACAAGAAAAACATGTTAATTCTTCATAAAATGATTATAGACTTTTAACACTTTCCATTTCCATGATATATATGTGTATCACACTCTCAAAATTATCTCAAACACTATATTTAAGAGTTACCACTATTATACACCTCTATTCTATTAATTCCTATATATATTTACATCCCCAAAAAATACCACAGAAATATTATTCTCAAATTTAAAAATATTGAAACTCTATGAAGATCTAATGTATGTGTCATATTATCTTTTAAAATGGTTAAAAAATATTTGATTTATCTCCTCACATGAATTAATTTCAATTTTATATACAATATTCTTTTAATAAATTTTATGGATATGGAAATATAATCAACTTAATTCTCCAAAAAAATATTCTTCTTTAAAATAATTTTACATATCCATATGCAACGCATCATGCATATCTGCCATGTGGGCTTACATCTTATATCATGGTTTTCATCCGTAAAATTTTCATGTATTGGAAATATCGATTTGCTTCAAAATGTTGAATACATTATCTCAAAAATAAATATAATTAAAAATATAGACTAGTACTAGAAAATACATATGGTTAAATATTAAATTGATTAGGTGTCCATAAATATTCTTATTATGCGTCTTTCAAATAATTAAAACATGAAGATATACGAGGCCATAAAGTGTTACCATAGACAGAGGTTTCTAATATCATATAATTACATTCATCTTATGGATATTATCATGTTATAAATCCATCAAATGAGCTATTAAAACTATCACTATGTCATGGTTCTCTACTCATCTTCCTCATTTCACAGTAATAACTCAATCTACTTCATAACATAATCTATTTTTTATATATTTTTTAACTCAGTATCCATTTACATTAGAACAATATCATCAATCATAATACCGTTTTAATGATAAATCAATTATGAATAACTAAAAATAATCATATAATTTCAACTTCTTCGGAATATTCAAATAATGGAAACACAAATTACTACACATATGTGATTCAACAAAAACTATAACTCAAAGGATTAATTATGAGGATTGATAGTATGAATCAGTCATGAATGTATCAACTACATTAAAAGGAAATAGTTTTTAGATAAACTATTTCCATACATCATTAACTTTTTTGGTCAAACATTTGATGTAGACAATCAATCATACTAATAGATCAACCACATGAAGCATCAATACTTATTTTTTATCTACTATGTGTATAAACTATACCCTAATTCACTACTTTCTTACAAAAATTTTAAAATTTCATGACCTTAGGTATTCCATAATAAATAACATGGAATTCCATCCTATAAGATCTTATAGAAAATGTATCCAAATTCAACAACAATATCATTTAGATTCATTGAATATCAATATGTCAACCCTCAAATTTTGAATCTTACAGGTGTGATCCAAAATAATCCACCATGAATCACCGATCTCCACCACTAGACACAAATTATCATATAAACAAAAAATGAAATAATATACATTTCCCTCAAAACATGGGACTGGTTAGGTTGAAAACCTATAAAGTTATTTATAGGAATAAGTAAAGTGTCTACTCTCAAGGGATGTACTATGTATAGACAAGGCCATAATTTGAGTATTTAAATGAATGGATAATAAATAAATCCTATTAGTTTGAGAACATAAATGGTAGTATAAAGAACAAAATACTAGTTTCGACCCACTACCCTCGCAAGACATAATAATGTGGTTGGGGTAAAACCAAATAATCATAAATCATATAAGGACCGTCATTCAAACATATTAATAGTAATGATATTATTGTCATGTTTATTACATAGGAATAATATATACCTCCCATCTATACCTCCGATGTATTTGTTGAATTTTGTTACAAAACACATTAATTTGTTATTTCAAGCATTCAATCCCTTGTTAGCATTGAATTATTCAGTAAAACCCAGATTCATGATTATCATTTTGAAGTGTCTCTAACACTTTTTAATTTAAATAAACTATATTTTACTAGGGTTATGGTAAAGTTGACAAATATCAAGACCACCTATTTATATAATAATTTACATTATGGATCAAATTCATATTTTTAGTATTTTATCTCATGATCTATTCCTAGATATAGTGTAGGTATTTATACTATATATCCACATAGATTATAAATTTTAGCTGAAAATTCCTAGAATATAATAGATTAATTATGATATTTCATTATCAACTCATGTATGTAGATTTTATTATTTACCAATTCCATTTCCATATAATTTTTAGTTGTATTTGAGTATTATGATGTTACTATTTTTGAGTGTCACATATTATCATGAATTTTCTGTTAAAGAAATATATAATTCACTAAATTTAATGTGATATAATAAAATTATTTTTATTCAATGAAAAAATGGATGAACATTTACACAACATATCCATATTCTGAAAATATATTATGGAATTAAATAATTAAAGGACCTCTATAATATGTTATATTTTTGTATGAACTAATAATATATGATTATGTTTTCTGAAAATAACTAAATAATTTCTTAAGAAACAATATATATGTAACTTTATCCCAAGACAACATTCACATATGTTAGATTAGTGTGTCTGGTTCATGATTCTTTCACTTGAAGTTATCTATTTTCACTATCGTGTTTTATAATTGATAACTCACCCTTGACATGTCAGCCTAGTATTCCATTATTTTTTGTGGTTAGAAAGTATAACTAGTTTTAATTCAATGATAATTTAGTTTTTTATCTACAGGAAGAATATCCCACTCCACAGACTCTAGCCAATGTTTTTTTCTTTCAAATATATTGATGTATTCAACTTTAACATTTAAATTCTCTCAAACCACACTGGTCTATTGAATATGAATATTCAGTATTTGGTTGATAAAATTAATCAAATAAAGAATATATAAGATTTATAAAAATCCAATTGATTTATCATTAATCCCCTCCAACCATGTAATTTTGATGATTACATGGATTTGGTGCCATGACCATTTCCTCATCACTCAACTTTCATTATCACATTAAGTATTAAGATAGTTTCCAATTACTTATATAGTTATATATAAAGGGTGAAATCATTTAATATAATGATTCATTTTAGTTTTTGATATAGGAATAGGGGAGTCTTTAAATACTAATCCTTATTTAGTATTAAGGATTATGTTTGTATATTTATCAAGCACCGATGTATAACTTAGTACTAGTGTGAATAAATCTACACTTGTAATGTAATCCAAAATGTTGGCTACAAATATTGTATATACACTAACAATACTATAAATTGTCCTAAGGCATGATAATTCTCCATGTTTCCTATGGCTATATTATAGAGGGGTTTATTTTCATGTATTTACTCATCAACTATTTCAAATAATAAAATCTGGGAAGAAAACAGTCTAATCAAACATTAGACCAACTACATGATCTTTCCATTTGGGTAGTTACCTATGCATAATTTAGAATTTTTCAAGGATAGGTTAGATATAATTTCTATAATACACAATATTTTTTCGAATATGTTTTCTATTAAATGACACCATCAGCCTACACTATTAAATGGTAGTATGGTGTCATTCATTCTGATCTTCATTGAATGGAAATATAGAGACTCATGTCACGACCCGTCCTCGGGGCCCGTGCCGTGACTACCCCAAGCCCGCCTTCCATAGGCCAGGGGCTGGCGACTAGCACCAAAGGCGTAAAATCCCGATAACTGGGAAGGCATTGCCTTTATAAAAGAAAACAAGCACCATAGAGTACAAGCGGAAGTAAAACACTAAGTACAAAAGAAGAGCTAAAAAGTAAAAAGGGGCCGGAAATACAAGCCCAACTGTAAAGTACAACTCGAAAGGGAAAACAGCGACTGAAAAGTAAAGCTGCTACGCTGAGATGTCCACTGGAAATCCCACCTGAAGGGTGGGTACAGATAGCTCCTCTGCTCCTCGGGTCCCGCCATCCGCTCCGAGTATGTCCCACCCAGTGGTCCACCTCCGGGTACCGCCTCGTCGTATAGTCCACCTCCAGGTACCGTCCAGTCCTCGAACCTTCGGCTTGTGTCAGCACTGTCCGTCGTCTGCAACCAACACAACGAGGTGCGGGCATAGCCCGTGCAGGGGTGAGTATAACGATACTCAGTAGGGACCCCGAGACCCTCAAGGTCTCACTAAAACCAACAAGTATAAACACAAGAAGATCTCAACAGATAAACTCTACTTAGGTATATGCCCATACATATACCTAAGTTATCAAGTAACCCATCTCAATCATGAGGAAACACAAGGATTGTGAAAACGACGGATAACCACTACCCGGGTATATGCCCATACATATACCAAAGTTAGCAAGTGACCCATCTCAAACATGAGGTAAACACAAGGTCAAAAGTCTCAGCTCAAACCAGGATTTTCATTATCGAAACCGTAACTGCTGAAGAGCTCCGTCTCTGGAGTGTGCAGTGGTCCTGTCACGACTCCGAGGCTGCCGCTCACTAACCTAGGACTGCTGAAGTACTCCTCCTGTCGAGTACTGCGGGTTTGCGGCCAACTACCTGGCGCTCCGTCCGCTGAGGGTCTGTCGCCAAATACCGGGCGCTACCCAGATAGCCTACTGAGGTACTCCTCCTGTCGAGTACCGCGGGTCTGCTGCCAACTACCAGGCGCTCCGTCCGCCGTGGGTCTGCCGCCAAGTACCGGGCGCTCCGTCCACTGGGCTAGTCGACTCACTCCAAGTCGAGTCGGTCAAGCATTCGTCAGGTCTCAGCCGGCTACACGGTCTCCGTACTCTGCACGCTCGTCTCCGGGAGGGTCCGCTCCACGAGCTACTGGTCGATACTCCAAGTATCACAAAGTTCCACGAAGAAGTGTCTCTAAGGTCCGTCTCGTCACAGGGGTCTCAACGCAACAGACGGCGCGTCGATCGGACGCCCGGTCTGTGAGTTATTAGCCTTTTCGTCCCAGGGGCCCGGTTGGTTTCGAGAGCGAAACCAATCCCGGCCGTATCTCAACTGTACCCCGAACTCCCATAGGGTATACTCAAGGGACCGTTACTCAACGTAACCACCAACGCCGCTGACGGTTCGTCAAGCGGACGTCCTGTCTGAAAGATATCAGCTTTCCCGTTCCAGGGGCCCGGTTGGATTTCGAGTACAATCCAACCCGGCCATACTCCGACTGTATCCAAAACTCGGGCGGAGTATCTCAAAAGTTCCGTCTCATCAAGAGGAAGTCAACGAAACAGACGGCGCGTCAATCGGACGCCCGGTCTGTGAGTTATTGGCATTTTCGTCTCCGGGGCCCGGTTGGTTTTTATGGAAAAACCATCCCGACCGTACTCCACCTGCGTCCAAACCTCGGGCGGAGTATGCCAAAAGATCCGTCTCACTAAAAGGAACACAACGCGACTGACGGCACGTCAATCGGACGTCCGTAGCTCAAGATATGAGCGTTTCCGCTCCGAGGGCCCGGTTGGTTTCGTGAACGAACCAACCCGGCCAGACTCAAAGTAATCCGAAACCTTGAGTGCGATATACCGAAACGACTGTCTCGATCCAAGGATCGTGTTTCCGCTGACGGCTCGTCGATCGGAGGTCCGAGGATCAAGTTATGAGCCAAAAACTAATTCCGGTTCGAAACGGGGGGTCCGGGTCCGGGCCGACCCGGCCCGACCCCCCCCTGGGCGGCGGCGGCGGCCGGCGGCGGCGGTCGGCGGTGGCGGACGGCGGCGGACGGCGGCGGCGGGCGGCGGCGGGCGGCGGCGGCGGGCGGCGCGGCGGCGGCGGCGGCGGGCCGCGGTGGCGGCGGCGGCGGCGGCGGGCCGCGATGGCGGCGGGGTGCCGCGGCGGCTCGGCCGCACACGGTCGGCACGCGGGGGACAAGCCCCGCTGATAGGGTGGCCGCGCGGCCTTTGTGCCGCGCTAAAAAAAATAAAACACGGCCCCCGCACGTGGGGGCCGGCTGGGAACAAACCGGGGGGCTGCTGCCCCCCCCCCCTCCTTTAAAGATCCGCCCCCCTTATTAAGAGGGGGGTTTTATATTAGGTGGCCGGGGGATTAATTCCCCCGGTTTTAAAGATATCCGGCCGGCCAGCTGGCCGGCCGGTTTTCTCTAACGGGACCGGAAATTCCGGTCCCCCTTTCGGCTTCTGACGCCGGCGGCCCGGCCGCCGGTCTTATCTTCCGCCGCGGCCCGGAACCGGCCGCGGCGTTCGTCGTCCGGCGCGGTGCGACGGCACCGCGCCCCTTTGCCGTGCTTTGATAATCATCCAACGCGGCGCGACGGCGTCGCGTTTCTGTTGTTTCTACCATGGTGCGTGCGACGGCATCGCGAAGATATTTTCACGTTCATCCGCGTGGTGCGACGGCACCACGCCACTTGCTTCCTCCCGCAAGATAAAATCAACATAAACGTTGGAGGGGGGTTCGGCCGTGTTCATGCGGTCCGGCCCCCCTCACGTTAAATAAAAACTCAACATGAACATTTCAAGCCTCATGTTAGACATGCCAGATCCATGTTCAAGAAATGGAATAATTTAAGAATGAAACAACAATCCCCTACCTCGGGTATAAGTTCGAGGATTTGACTATGTCCGCGGAAGTCGACGTCGCGGAGATCGGGCGTCGCGGTAGTCGTTCGTCAATTCCGTTGACGAAGAGACGCGTCCGAAGAGGCACGTCGTTGGCGAATCCTTGTACGCCGACGAAGGTTGTCCGAGGAAAGTGCGGTGTTCTCTCTCGTTGACACCGAAGACGAAGAAGAGCGGTGCGGCGTTCTTCGTCGGAAAAAGGGCGTTCCTCGTCAAGTCTTGAGGAAAGTCAAATTATAAAGAGAACAACGAACTCAAGAATCTCTACCTCGATAGTCGCACGGTGACGGAGTCGTGGAATATCGGTGTCGATTCCTTTGACGTCGGAGGAAGAGTCGTTATCGAAGGCGTTCGTCGCGGAAAACCGTCGCGGAAGAGATGACGCGGAAGAAGTACGTCGCGTCGCGGACACGGCGTCGCGGATGGATCGTGTTCTTCGGCGGAGAAGTTCTTCGTTGAAGAACGACGTTCTTCGCGTTCTTCGTTGAGTTGAAGAAGAAGAAGAAAATCTTCCAAAGCTCTCAAGAAATCCTCCCAAGGGTAAAAGAAACTCCTAGAATAATATAAGCTTAACTTATATTATTTCATAACTTAACCACAAGAATTTCAAAGGTTTGAAATTCAAAATGGATAACTCCAAAATTAACTCACTTATTTAATATACATGAATTGTATAATTAAATATAAGTTAACTTGTCAAGCCATTAAGAGGGAGAGTGGGGAGTTGAAAAGGTGGGGGTTCGTGTGGGCCCCACCACACTTAATCCTCCCAAGGGAGGTTAAGTGGGTGTGGGTCCCACTTCCAACCTCCTTTGATAGGTTTTAAGAAGTTATAATAAAATTTGTTCTACACAAATTTTATTTAACTCAACTAAAAACCTCAAAAATTAACTTTCAACCCACAACAAACGCAACTCCCGAAAAGGTCTCTTTAAGCGAATATCGGCGCTGCGAGTTCATCGGTGCCCTCATATTTCAATTCCGAGCACCGGATCAAAAGTTAGAAATTCCCGCTCGTTCGTTCACTGAACGTACCCGAGCCAAACTTCGGAAATTAATTCCGGGCACTCTGGGCCTCGGAATCAGGTGCCGTCTGAAACCGCGCTCTTGTAAAATTCTAAAGAAAATTAAGAAAAAATTTCCCTTGAATTTTACGGGTCTTTACATTACTCCCACCTCAGGGCTTTACGTCCCCGTAAAGATACAACAAAAACTAGGGTAACAAAAGAGGGTACTGAGCACGCATCTGAGCCTCCCGCTCCCATGTGCTCTCCTGGAGATTCCCGTGCCGCCATCTGTTGCGCACAAGAGGAATCGATCGTCCATGTAGGACCCGCTCCTGTCGATCCTCTATCTGCACCGGGACCTCCGTAAAAGTCACCCCATCGTCAACGTCAAGCTCCTCAGCTGGAATACGTGGAAGATGTCGTGCACCCGGTGCAACTGAGGTGGTAGAGTCAGGCGATAAGCCACCTCGCCAACCATGCTGAGGACCTGGAAGGGTCTGATGAAGCGCGGAGATATCTTGCCGCCTCGGCCAAATCTCCGAATACCACGTCGAGGTGAGACCCACAAGAAGACGTGGTCGCCATCCTCGAACTCCAGTGGCCTCCGCCTCCTGTCAGCGTATGACTTCTGCCGGCTCTGTGTTTTCCTCATCCGCTCCTGGATGACATGGACCTCTTCTGACGTGGCCCGGACCATCTCTGGTCCCACAAGAGCTGCGAGATTTCTTCTTTGCCGATAAGAGAAACCTGGTCTCATCCCCTGGATGAACCACATTCTTTGCCTAAAACAGTCAATCCTAACATGGATGATACTAATCCATACCAAGGATGACGTCGTAAGGCCTCGACGCTACTACTAAGATATCCAACCGTTACTCTCGCCTCCAAGGGTTGAGTCACACTGTCGGCATCAGTGTGTGGTAACTGGTCTCCTCCAGTAGATGTCTCACAAGTGAGGGTCAAGTCAACAGTCAACTGGAACCTCTTAGTAACATCACAAAAGAAGACAGGAATGAAAACATCGCAAAGGATGCGTCTTTTATTATTGCAGCTCATATTACAAGACGCTACACAAAAGCAACATCAACATGGAACTAGAAGTACAAGAGACGTATCCACTAGTTCCGCTCCTGTCCACCTGCTCCCAGAGCTCCAGCATTTGTCGCTGCCTCAACCTCGGTGGCTCCCTCCAAGCCTGCGGATCGAGGAGTCGGACAGTCACGTGCTAGGTGACCCTTTCCGCCACAGGAGTAACATTGTCCGTTTCTGGCACGCCTGGCTCTGATCCCACCTCGGGTGCCCCGCACCACCGGTCCTAAAACCCGAGATCGCCCAACTGCTGGTCTGGTCCTCCTGGACCTCTGCATCATCTGTCTACTGCCCACAGATGACTCGGCTTCTGTTCGAAAAACACGCGGCAAAGGCAGAATCTCCTGTACACGCTCGGGGTGTAGAGATACTGGCACAAACTCCACCCTGAAGAAGGTCTCGAAGTCTTCCCATGCGAAGTTCATCTCATCGCAAAACTGAAACAAGTGGCTCCACCACCTACCTGCTGCTGCGTGTAGTAGGCTCGCAGCGAGGATCACCATGAGGTCTGCTGGTGTCCTCACTAGCCTAAACACTCGTACCACTGCCTCCAGCCAGTCCTCTGCAGCCTGGGGATCCGTCTCCCCGCGAAACCTGGGCGGTCGCTGGCGCTGAAACTCATGCAGTGCGCTGAGGCGACGTGCATCGTCAGCGGCTGCTGCTGGAAGCATCGGGGGCTCGGCGGGTAGAGCTACCGCCGGTGCCACTGCTGATAAAGGGCCCTGCACCGAGGCCTCGTCGCTCGGTGGGCTGTCGTCACGTTCGATTTCTCGGAACCCTAACTGGCTGCAGTCATGGGGCCATCCTGAATGAAACAACGTAACACGATCAAACGATTATACCTGGTGAGCTGACCTGGTTTGAGCTGTTTTAAGGGGAAAAACTTTTGAAAACACACACGCAATAAGTGTTTTCGTGCACAAAGTCGGAAATCAGTTGTCAGGGTCCTGGTGTATGGATACGTCGGCCGCCCGCACCAACACTGGACTCCCTGAACTGAAAACCACACTCGGTACTCTCAACACTATTGCTTCATAGAAAGAAACATCATAGTTATAAGTTCTGTGGTAGAACCGAACTCCTCTGATACCAATTTGTCACGACCCGTCCTCGGGGCCCGTGCCGTGACTACCCCAAGCCCGCCTTCCATAGGCCAGGGGCTGGCGACTAGCACCAAAGGCGTAAAATCCCGATAACTGGGAAGGCATTGCCTTTATAAAAGAAAACAAGCACCATAGAGTACAAGCGGAAGTAAAACACTAAGTACAAAAGAAGAGCTAAAAAGTAAAAAGGGGCCGGAAATACAAGCCCAACTGTAAAGTACAACTCGAAAGGGAAAACAGCGACTGAAAAGTAAAGCTGCTACGCTGAGATGTCCACTGGAAATCCCACCTGAAGGGTGGGTACAGATAGCTCCTCTGCTCCTCGGGTCCCGCCATCCGCTCCGAGTATGTCCCACCCAGTGGTCCACCTCCGGGTACCGCCTCGTCGTATAGTCCACCTCCAGGTACCGTCCAGTACTCGAACCTTCGGCTTGTGTCAGCACTGTCCGTCGTCTGCAACCAACACAACGAGGTGCGGGCATAGCCCGTGCAGGGGTGAGTATAACGATACTCAGTAGGGACCCCGAGACCCTCAAGGTCTCACTAAAACCAACAAGGATAAACACAAGAAGATCTCAACAGATAAACTCTACTTAGGTATATGCCCATACATATACCTAAGTTATCAAGTAACCCATCTCAATCATGAGGAAACACAAGGATTGTGAAAACGACGGATAACCACTACCCAGGTATATGCCCATACATATACCAAAGTTAGCAAGTGACCCATCTCAAACATGAGGTAAACACAAGGTCAAAAGTCTCAGCTCAAACCAGGATTTTCATTATCGAAACCGTAACTGCTGAAGAGCTCCGTCTCTGGAGTGTGCAGTGGTCCTGTCACGACTCCGAGGCTGCCGCTCACTAACCTAGGACTGCTGAAGTACTCCTCCTGTCGAGTACTGCGGGTTTGCGGCCAACTACCTGGCGCTCCGTCCGCTGAGGGTCTGTCGCCAAATACCGGGCGCTACCCAGATAGCCTACTGAGGTACTCCTCCTGTCGAGTACCGCGGGTCTGCTGCCAACTACCAGGCGCTCCGTCCGCCGTGGGTCTGCCGCCAAGTACTGGGCGCTCCGTCCACTGGGCTAGTCGACTCACTCCAAGTCGAGTCGGTCAAGCATTCGTCAGGTCTCAGCCGGCTACACGGTCTCCGTACTCTGCACGCTCGTCTCCGGGAGGGTCCGCTCCACGAGCTACTGGTCGATACTCCAAGTATCACAAAGTTCCACGAAGAAGTGTCTCTAAGGTCTGTCTCGTCACAGGGGTCTCAACGCAATAGACGGCGCGTCGATCGGACGCCCGGTCTGTGAGTTATTAGCCTTTTCATCCCAGGGGCCCGGTTGGTTTCGAGAGCGAAACCAATCCCGGCCGCATCTCAACTGTACCCCGAACTCCCATAGGGTATACTCAAGGGACCGTTACTCAACGTAACCACCAACGCCGCTGACGGTTCGTCAAGCGGACGTCCTGTCTGAAAGATATCAGCTTTCCCGTTCCAGGGGCCCGGTTGGATTTCGAGTACAATCCAACCCGGCCATACTCCGACTGTATCCAAAACTCGGGTGGAGTATGTCAAATGTTCCGTCTCATCAAGAGGAAGTCAACGAAACAGACGGCGCGTCAATCGGACGCCCGGTCTGTGAGTTATTGCCATTTTCGTCTCCGGGGCCCGGTTGGTTTTTATGGAAAAACCATCCCGACCGTACTCCACCTGCGTCCAAACCTCGGGCGGAGTATGCCAAAAGATCCGTCTCACTAAAAGGAACACAACGCGACTGACGGCACGTCAATCGGACGTCCGTAGCTCATGATATGAGCGTTTCCGCTCCGAGGGCCCGGTTGGTTTCGTGAACGAACCAACCCGGCCAGACACAAAGTAATCCGAAACCTTGAGTGCGATATACCGAAACGACCGTCTCGATCCAAGGATCGCGTTGCCGCTGACGGCTCGTCGATCGGAGGTCCGAGGATCAAGTTATGAGCCAAAAACTAATTCCGGTTCGAAACGGGGGGTCCGGGTCCGGGCCGACCCGGCCCGACCCCCCCCCCCCTGGGCGGCGGCGGCGGGCCGCGGCGGCGGCGGCGGCGGCGGCGGGCCGCGATGGCGGCGGGGTGCCGCGGCGGCTCGGCCGCACACGGTCGGCACGCGGGGGACAAGCCCCGCTGATAGGGTGGCCGCGCGGCCTTTGTGCCGCGCTAAAAAAAATAAAACACGGCCCCCGCACGTGGGGGCCGGCTGGGAACAAACTGGGGGGCTGCTGCCCCCCCCCCCTCCTTTAAAGATCCGCCCCCCTTATTAAGAGGGGGGTTTTATATTAGGTGGCCGGGGGATTAATTCCCCCGGTTTTAAAGATATCCGGCCGGCCAGCTGGCCGGCCGGTTTTCTCTAACGGGACCGGAAATTCCGGTCCCCCTTTCGGCTTCTGACGCCGGCGGCCCGGCCACCGGTCTTATCTTCCGCCGCGGCCCGGAACCGGCCGCGGCGTTCGTCGTCCGGCGCGGTGCGACGGCACCGCGCCCCTTTGCCGTGCTTTGATAATCATCCAACGCGGCGCGACGGCGTCGCGTTTCTGTTGTTTCTACCATGGTTCGTGCGACGGCATCGCGAAGATATTTGCACGTTCATCCGCGTGGTGCGACGGCACCACGCCACTTGCTTCCTCCCGCAAGATAAAATCAACATAAACGTTGGAGGGGGGTTCGGCCGTGTTCATGCGGTCCGGCCCCCCTCACGTTAAATAAAAACTCAACATGAACATTTCAAGCCTCATGTTAGACATGCCAGATCCATGTTCAAGAAATGGAATAATTTAAGAATGAAACAACAATCCCCTACCTCGGGTATAAGTTCGAGGATTTGACTATGTCCGCGGAAGTCGACGTCGCGGAGATCGGGCGTCGCGGTAGTCGTTCGTCAATTCCGTTGACGAAGAGACGCGTCCGAAGAGGCACGTCGTTGGCGAATCCTTGTACGCCGACGAAGGTTGTCCGAGGAAGGTGCAGTGTTCTCTCTCGTTGACACCGAAGACGAAGAAGAGCGGTGCGGCGTTCTTCGTCGGAAAAAGGGCGTTCCTCGTCAAGTCTTGAGGAAAGTCAAATTATAAAGAGAACAACGAACTCAAGAATCTCTACCTCGATAGTCGCACGGTGACGGAGTCGTGGAATATCGGTGTCGATTCCTTTGACGTCGGAGGAAGAGTCGTTATCGAAGGCGTTCGTCGCGGAAAACCGTCGCGGAAGAGATGGCGTGGAAGAAGTACGTCGCGTCGCGGACACGGCGTCGCGGATGGATCGTGTTCTTCGGCGGAGAAGTTCTTCGTTGAAGAACGACGTTCTTCGCGTTCTTCGTTGAGTTGAAGAAGAAGAAGAAAAGCTTCCAAAGCTCTCAAGAAATCCTCCCAAGGGTAAAAGAAACTCCTAGAATAATATAAGCTTAATTTATATTATTTCATAACTTAACCACAAGAATTTCAAAGGTTTGAAATTCAAAATGGATAACTCCAAAATTAACTCACTTATTTAATATACATGAATTGTATAATTAAATATAAGTTAACTTGTCAAGCCATTAAGAGGGAGAGTGGGGAGTTGAAAAGGTGGGGGTTCGTGTGGGCCCCACCACACTTAATCCTCCCAAGGGAGGTTAAGTGGGTGTGGGTCCCACTTCCAACCTCCTTTGATAGGTTTTAAGAAGTTATAATAAAATTTGTTCTACACAAATTTTATTTAACTCAACTAAAAACCTCAAAAATTAACTTTCAACCCGCAACAAACGCAACTCCCGAAAAGGTCTCTTTAAGCGAATATCGGCGCTGCGAGTTCATCGGTGCCCTCGGATTTCAATTCCGAGCACCGGATCAAAAGTTAGAAATTCCCGCTCGTTCGTTCACTGAACGTACACGAGCCAAACTTCGGAAATTAATTCCGGGCACTCCGGGCCTCGGAATCAGGTGCCGTCTGAAACCGCGCTCTTGTAAAATTCTAAAGAAAATTAAGAAAAAATTTCCCTTGAATTTTACGGGTCTTTACAACTCATTATAGTGCACATAACTATAATTCAACCGCTAAGGGATAAAATGATAATATGTGGTCATTTCATCAACATGAGATGTCAAAATACCATTTCAAATTAAAATGATAAATGACTGATGATCATTTTTATGCTGACCACTGTCAACAAAAATATAATATGGTTCACCATAGAGAACAATATAGATAAAATATTGATTACTTATTATATGAATGACATAAATATAATAATTTATACTTGAAAAATGTTTGAAAAATTGAGTATTAATATGAGATACGTGGTGTGAGAAATGAATTTGTTATATAATATTAATGGATCCAAAAATGTTCTTCCACCAATGTTTATATGTATATGAATGGTCCACTAATATAATATGGATTATTTAGCTACTAAATATGTCATAATATATGGAAAAATGGGTAAAGATAAGAACCATGTGGATGATTGGATTTCCTTTAACTAATAGTGTCATTATCACCCAGGTATAGGACTAAATATGTGAGTTGTAATCCTTTATGAAGATGATATTCCAATATAGGAACCTAAAAACCAACCACAATAGTTAAAAGTATAAATTTACACTCTATTTGACATTATTTTCTAGGGTACTGTACCAAATTTCTTCCATGGTGTCCCAATATAAGTTAACTCTATAGAATTATTAAGAAGTATATTTACATGGATTCGTAACTTATAGATTTGATTGATTTTGATGTAGAAAGATATCCACCCATTCCACAAAAAGAATAATCTAGAAAGGGTGTAGTTCCCTTTATTTCTACATGTTTGATCAACAGGTCCAGAACGAGTGGAGTAGTTATAATTTCATCCCCCTAAAAATTAGACTTTTGGATGAACTCATAAGACTACACTCTAAATATTTACAACCCCCCTAGTCATATATTTACCATAATTTTCCCCTACATCACCATATGGTATGTCAACATTGTTGGCTCTTAAACACGAATATCTGATTAATTTTGGATAAGGGGTCTAATAATTTGTTCAAAATGAATTATATAATATATTACATAAAATGTAGATCAATTTTTTACATTTATTATGTGAATTCCAGGAAAATATAATGAACCCATACAGTCCATTGACATTTATTTGAAAAAGAATCCACTAGGATGATGTTACCATTTTAAATTCAATTTCATACTAAGTAAATTTTGTTATATAGTAATTATGGATGAATAATATTAAGTAATTGGTTTTTAATTGTAATAAATATTATCCAATGTTAGTGGATAATTGTTAAAGATATAAGTTAATCATTTATTCCATACTAGGTTTAGTTTTCATTTACATAAAATTTTCCATTAGATATATTTAAGATAAGATGACAACCGTGTTGATGGTAGTTTTTGATTTGGGGTTGGAACCAAAACATCATCATGAATTTCATATTTATATATATTTGGATTGTTATATAACGTGTGTTCTGTAATCTATGGATTGTGATGATTCTTAAGGACCATATTATTATATGTCACAAAATACGTAGGGTCAATACTAATATTCCAGATAATAACTACATAAAAATTTTCATGTTAATGGATATTGACAAAAGAGCTAAACTCAACCCCATTATGCTTACATAAATAAATTATAAAAAATACAAAATTGAAAAATCAATAATTTTCAAAAATAATCTTATGGTGTAAATTCCATATAAAAATATTGTGAAATAATAGATTTTTCTATTGTAATGTGTGAATGGATGGTTTCCATAAATTTTAGGTGTTTACCTTTTTTAATAATGAAAAACATATTACCTATATGGATGATATATATAAAATAATTTGGGGTGAGATAAGCTTCAAATAAATACAACGTGACCAAAATGTTTTTAATTGGGTCCCCTCGATGTATTTATTATGTAGTGGGTTTCCCTTGTCTTGAACCACATAGAAATTATTCGGTACATAATGTTTCCTTCAAATTAAATCCCCATAATTCTAATTAGATATGGTTTTACACTGGGGGGGGGGGGTTATTGACACCTATATAATTATATCACCACATCAAAGAATACCAAAAGGTCTGAAAAATTGTAAATGGAATATTTTCTATGATGAAAAATGATCATTCACTAATGGATCACAATTTATAGTGTGGATATAATACATAACATCATAACACCAAAAATTTGTAACCACATAACTTTATTTCAATTGAGACTCACTTTATTAAATTTTAGTGGTGATATTTTTTATATGAATACAATTTTAAACTCCCTTTGAATTATTTAATGATATGTTGTAGTCATTATTTTCTTCCTTATATAATTAGCTATTCAAACTGTTTTTTAAAAATAAAAGAAAGAAACTTCTGTATTAGTGAATCATTGTAACATGCATTACATATTGTCCAAATACTCATAAATATTCAGTAGAAGCCTTATATTTCATTTTTGGCATCATAATGGGGATCCTTTATGACCATGTACTTACTTCGTGATGTTGATTTCATCACATCCTGGAAAAAATGTTTTTTAGTGAGGCTTTAAATACCCCAAAACCTACATTTGGAGCGGATTTATTTCTAGTTATTTGATGTTTGGGAGATGAATCACACCATTTTAGAAATAATCATTTTGACGAATACATTAGAAAATTAATTTAGGAATATTTTGATAGTAGTATTGAGATATGGGGAGTAAAAACAAATAATATTATCTATGTAATGTATTCCCCACTTAAAAACATCATAGAGAAACCCTTATAATATTTTTTCACAAAGGATGCCCATGTAAATCCTTGGGGATTCTCTTATAAAAATTATATGAACCTGTAACATTAAAATATATTATTTTGGATAACCTCAACAACTAAAATAAAACAAAAATCTAATGTGAAATTAATTATTTAAAATGTACATTTTAAATTATTTCCAATGGCATGTCAAAATAAAATATTTTATATGTGGTGTAATACTCTATGAGGGATAACTATTCTGAAAAAATTTCCATTTTCAATCCCCTCAATTCACATATTTCATTTAAATTTTTTAAAACACTCCAATACCATCATTGGTTACTTTTCACCATGACCAGACCCTCCAATTTCACTCAATTTAGAAGATCATGTTGTTATGCATGTATTAGTTCTACCTTTCAATCATGTAATCCACTAATGATGGATATCGAACATCCCATGTGATACCTTTCTTATATTTGTATCTATATATTATAGTACATTCATGATAAAATAGATCATTTATTACCATAATACAAGATTCCTTAATCTTAGGCTATTGGTGAAACATCTCCTAAATCATCATACTCATCGTAGCTTTTCCAAAAGTTAATTACAAATATTTGAAGAATATGAAAATATTTCGTATGAGAAATGGATATAAAAAGACTCTAAATAGGGGATTATATTTTCCCTTTCATAGTGTGTCGTAACACACTTAATTCCATTCTTCAATTCACTCATACTTTTCAAATGATAAGAGGCGTGAATGAACATATATGACTCTTACTATGGGAAAGATCATTCTATTCATTCATCTATGATCAAATCCATTAACCACATCAATGAGATATAAATATCATGGGACACTATCTTGGTGTAATCTTATAATTACAACCACCAGAGTTATATTCCAGATTGAACTAGAATGTGATGCTTGTTTATAAGGCCCAAATGAACTATTACTTGGAAACATCAATAACATGGTATTAATTGTATGAATTTATATGGAAAATGATATTTTCCATTGTATAAAATACCAAATTTTATACAAATAGGTCCTTATCATACGAACATAAACAAGTAAACAAATGTTCTCAGTTTCATGAACGTAAATGGAATATCATTTGTCATTGTTGTACAACATTAAAATAAACAAACAATATTACGGAAGAAAAGCCATAAAAGGTACCACATGGTCAATATTTCACAACCTTAATAGGTGAATCCTTAGTAAGGGATGAATGAGTTTAACGTAACCACACTTGTCTTTGTCACATATCATTAAACGTTATGGGATATCTCATCAAACCACACGACATGATTTAGGTTTAAATTCCATCTATAAGGATTCAATGGAATCTCCAAAATTGGGCTTGATACTAACTTCAATACACATATCCATTTTATTAGTACCAGGATGGATATCATGAATATTCCTTCAATCAACACGGGAGACCCAATGTTTGAAATAATACCACATAAGGGGTCA
Organism: Viscum album; assembly: GCA_963277665.1. Taxonomy (NCBI): domain Eukaryota; kingdom Viridiplantae; phylum Streptophyta; class Magnoliopsida; order Santalales; family Viscaceae; genus Viscum; species Viscum album. The sequence goes on from OY728153.1 coordinate 940,829,134, forward strand.
CTAAACCTATCAACCTCTTAACCATCATGTAATCCAATGTGTCACTGGTTTTTCATAGTGACCACCTGCATTTGGGAAGAAGGTATGAAATTGAAAGAAAATTCATTGGTGTGGACCATGCAATGAAAAACTTATACATGTTATTTAAATTTTGAAAAAAAATCACGATTCTAACATTAAGGAATGAATGATAGATACAATCTTTATATCAAGAGAGATGAGAAAAACTCACTAATAATGATTTTATATATTAATGAAGTTTTATTTGTTGAAATTGAAATAGAATCTTTTATATAAATTATTTCAAAACTAAGGAATATTTTTGTGGTGGTACAGATTAATGAGGTTAAATTCTATTTGGATTTTTGTATTCTGAACATAAAAGAATTGAATACTTTCTTCAAAATGAATTATTCGCTTAAATTTTTAAATTTTTTGGATTAGAATAATAAATAATGGTTTCCAGACCTTGAACACATAGGGCAATGTTCTTATTTAATAATGGATATTTAATTGTTTATCTAGTGTAATATTGATGCATCACTATAATCATAGGTTAAATTAAAGAATATATTACACATAACTAGATTTTTGTAAAACATTTTGAATCATCCTAGATATTTCATAAATATTAAGGTGTTATGGATGTTAAATGGATCTTATTATATATCCTGATGACTAACGATTATGTCTTGCGGTATGGATATGATACATCATTTCAACTTTTTGTAATTCAAATACAGATTGAGATACTAAAATTTGAGATTTTATATTAATTTATATAGGTGGATACATTATTAGATAAATATGTGATTTTTGTCACTATAATCAGAATAATTTCATCTTCTTATGTACAATATAATATGGTAATCTCAGACCATTAAAATAGAAAAAAATGATAATTATAGAGTTATAACATAAAGTCATTTGTATAAATGTTTCGAACCCATTAATGATTGGGTAGAGAAATTATAGTAAAATTAACATATTAAAGAATATGGTGAATTTTTTTAGGTCAAAATATATTAACAACAAGTAATAATATATCATTAATAATAGTTAACATATAATAATTTTATTAGAATCTATTTCAAGAAAAGAGAATGTTGTAGAGATTTTGAAAATTCCATTAACAAAGGAATAATTCTAGTACTTCAGTGTGTTGTAGGGTTGCATTATGTCCCAAAACACTTTTTATTTATTCTATACTTTACTTCAATTACATTACAATTATTTAAAATTTGTAGATTATGAAGGTGTTCTTCGATCAAGGGGAGGGAATCATTCTTCTACAAGTTATGAAAAAGGGAGAAGAGAAAAAAAGTTTTTTGTTACAATGAGATATATGAGATATTGTATATTTAATCATATATGTGAGATAATTATTTTCATTAACGTTAAAAAAATATGTTATTGTGGAGTCCTTGATAATGATTGAGGTTCATGATTTTTGGAGTGTAAGGGGACTCATAAATTAAATTGAGTATTTGGGAGATTTGAATAGATCTACATTTTATTCATGTTCAATATTTTACATATCTTCAAATTAGGGGATAGTAAACTCAAAAAAATATTACTATATCCGATGATGTAATTTTTAAATAACATACACATTCAGAGCATGTTATAATTTTCTTCCTGAGAAAATTCATTCATGATTATGAATGTTTGTTTCATGTTATATTTATTGATAACATGATATGGTTGAATTGGATATTTTTTATAGATTATTTTGAGGAAAAGTGTTGAAATGGTTTTACTCAGAAAAAATATAATCATAATTATGTCCTCATTATTCAATAACTTTTTTCAAGCCATGGGATTTGTTTATTCTCCCATAGGCATTATAATATATTATATATGTATAAAATTATATTTTATTCTATATAATAATGGGGTTATATATAAAACCCCATGATATTATATAATTATTATGTTTTAAAAAAATTAATCTCCTCAATAGTTTTCATTGCATGCAACACCGAGTTTCAATGAACCACAATCAAATAATAAAATATTATTTTTTGACCATTATAACGTAGAAATATACATTTACTAGAATTAATAAGAATAAAATGGTTATGAAATATATATATTTTATACATTTATAAAATTAATTTATTTTTAGTCAATAAAAATAATGTGAATGTAAAGGAATTGTTTTCTAAAAAATAATTTTATGTGTTCACAATGTGTTTCAATTTGATTAAACTTCTTTAATAACTATTGGTGAACAATATTAATGAAATATATATTATGTATTCAATAAAATCTATAACATTCATGTATATATTTTACATGGAATATTATATATATATTTTTAATTTTTTTTAAAACTATATTTTAACAAATAGTTTTTTTCGTCATCATTTGAATGCTTATTTTAAAATTTATTTCATCAATTTATAGAAAATGAATCATTAAAAATGGATTCCATATTTTTAATTATGTGGATAAAATTTGGTAAATAGGTACCTTTCATCAATACGAATTGTATGCACGGAAAAATTTATCACCACATTAAATTGTAAATTGGGTTAATCTTGGTAAAAACTAAGTGATTATGTGATATTATTTCTTATTAAATCATATTTTATGAATTAAATCAGACCCTAACCACCTTGTAATCTAAATTTATATGTTTAATGGACGCTTTTCCATTTCAATGACCAAAAAAATATTCAAATCAAATAATGTTACCACATATCATTCTCTTAGTTTTAAAAAACTATTATGTGTCCACATATAGAAAAATAAAATGCAATCGATTGAGATAAAATAAAATTTTGTGCATACTAAAATTATTTTCATAACTGTAATTTTTTTTAAATTTTAGTAATTATATAATTACATTTAATTTTTTTCAATGATAATATAATACAACTTCAATGAAGAGGAAACAAATTAAAAAAAATTAAATGTTATTTAATTTGCAGGAATTATATTGTTCAATGAATATTTTTAATTAATATTAAATATACATGTTTTTAAATGAATTATAATCTAAATACACTTTTCCTTGATTCATTTTTATTTCAAATGAAATGTATACAATCAAAATTGAAAATAATGATAGTTAATAAAAATAATATTTTATTAAATTACATGAAAATCATTAAAAAGGTGAAATAAAAAATGTATCACGACCATCCCCCAGGGTCGATTCCATGACTACCCTAAGCTGCCTTCCACATGCCAGGGGTTGGTGACTAGTAGGAGAAAGGCATATCCCTATAATGGGAAGGCATTGCCTTTAAACATGCAAACACAGAGACAATGTATATAACTAGATAACAAAATGTAGTATAACTACTGAATGATAAATTGTTAACTAATGATGAAGGGTCAAATATACAAACCCAACTAAAAAAATAATAGAAAAAAGGAAAAATAACCCACAAGGTCGTCCGCCATGGATAATACCTAAAGGGTAGGTACACCTCATCACTGCGGCTCTCCATGTTGATCGGTCACCTCTATGAACCATCTAGTACTGCCTCCCGAATCTTGGTCAAGGATGTCTGTCGTTTGCATAAGACACTACATGGTGCAGGAAAAAGCTGGTGCAGGGTTAACTATAGCAGTACATTATAGGGACCCCAAGATCCACGAAGGTCTCCCAGAATTCCTCAAAGTAAAAAAAACACGATCTCAATCCCAAATCAGAAGTAAAATACATCTCGTAAAATTTATATAACATAAAGTACAAGAATAATTGTGATTAGTCATAAATCTAAATCATCTTATTCCATTGAGAAGGTTCCACTGCGGAACTGCGAAGAAGTCGTTCTATAGCTAATCCACAAAGGGTTGTAATTCATCGATCCACATAGAGTCATAATATGTCGATCCTAAGATGGTCGTAAGTCCTTAATCCATGACGGGATTATCTAAGGCTTTTCCTCATTGGGTTGTGCTATTGTTGATCCACATAGGGTCCTAAGTCACCGATCCACATAGGGTTGTGAGTCGTTGATCCACCAGGATCGAAATTCTTCAATCCACACATGGTCGTCTGTCGCTAATCCACAATGAGCCTCTATAAGGTTGTTCCTCATCAGTTCATGTGACTTATGATCTACACAGGGTCATAAGTCATCGATCCACACAGGGTCGCTCTGATGTCATTCCACAAATGGTTTCTTTTCACATGACAACCAACCACAGGATTCCTGCACTTTGTGCACTTGAGTTCCGTAGATTTTTATCCTCAATTAATTTATTGTACCTAAACATCCAGAAATTCCCACAATGAAGCAACCCAGAGAACCAACACATCATAATGGTTCCAATTCAATAGACGACGCATCAATCAGACACTCGGGCTGTCAGTTATTGGCATATTAGTACCGATGGCCCTATTGAATTCGAGTTCGATCCAACCTGGAAGTACACATGATTTATCAAAAACCCAAATGGAGTATCTCTAAAGGGCCACATCGTCCTAAGGGTTCCAACATGGTAGAAGTTTCATCAAACGGACATCCAGTTTAGAAGATATGGCCCTTTCAACAAAACTGGGATCGAAATGGGTCTTGGTCCGGCCAGATGCAGTTGGACCACCCCACCCTTCCCATACTGCTAGGATATGGACTTAGGCCGTCCCACCTAGTCGGGAGTAGCATGATGTGCCGCGGAACAATCCCAACCTACAGGCGTGGCATGGTCAAGTTTCCCTGAATGGACTATGTCCATTTGTGTTCATCAATCTGCGGCACCAGCTTTGATCTGCTCCAGCTGACCAGTGCACGTGGATAGGTCAAAGGCGGAACATGGGGGTGCGAGTCCTCCCACCACCGCATCTTGGAGACATGGTTCCTCCTCCATAGCTTAGAGGTATAATTCCTCCACTCTGGCAGCCAGTTGGATGTCACCTCCTCCACCACGGCGCGCCACCAACCATCAACGCAGCGATCGATGGTCAGCTGCCCCTTGTTTTCTGTAGCGCCTGCGGGTGCCCCACTCTCTTTCGTGGCCGGAAAGAGTTGGTTGCCGCCTCGACCATGGTTTTGTGCGGACAAGGCTTTCTCGGGCCACCAGTGATGTTCTGGTTGTCTGATTTCTTTTCCGTTTGTACATATTGGCATCCCAGGACACTATGTTCGAAGATGTTCGTTGGCATTCATCGTCGCCCTTCGATGTCTTGTTATAATCTTCAATGGCCTTTTTGAATCTCTGTTATTTGTTGGAGTAATGAATTTATGGTGTTTATTCAGAAATTTCCCACTTTTCTCTCCCAAAACTTATGCCAAATGTTTGATTAAATAAAAGAAAAGAAACCACTTACATTGAATTCATTATTTTCGTTCTTTAATTAACCACAATTAATTTTCCAATAATCATATGAGTGTCGTGTTTATGAAACCAAAGTATCAGGACAACAAATGGATCTCTATAAAATCATGATGTTACTTTGTGGTCTCACCACTGTCTTCCAATGGTTGCAAATAGATTAAAATAACTTCTTTAGTTATTTTATTATTATTTTTCTGAATGTCTGAAAAATAACTCTTCCATATGTCTTTTTATAATCAAAGGTAAGATTCCTTTATGTGAATCTCAGCACTTTGAATTCAATAGTTCCATATGATTTTCAATCTGAGCACTAGTTCAATTGTTAGAAATCTCACTCACACGTTTTCTGAAAGTACCTTATAAAGGGTTCAAAATTCTGCTCTGGGCTCTCTGGGACTTGGAAACATGTGCTATTGATTTTTGCAGTCTCGTAATAATTCGAATTAATTAATAAAATTGTATGGAATTTCTAGGTCTTTAAAATATCCCCACATTATGTTTTGACATCCCTAGAATCCACAACAAATGCTAAGAAACCATATGGTGGTAATAATCACAAATCTCAGCCTCTCTCTCCCATCTCTACTCCTGTAGGTTCTCGTGCTACCTCCAAACTCATTATAGTTGTATCAACCATCCATTTAGGACATATTCCTATAGATCCCCTATCTCCAATGGGAACTCCGCAAAAGTCACTCCATAGTCAATGTTCTGTTATCCCCAGTTGATGACGTGTGGTGGATCATGCACAGATCTCCTCACCTACAACACATGGAAAGAATTATGCATCTGGTGCATATGTGGGGGAGGATCTAGCTAGTACGCCACACTGACATCTCTACTACGAATCTGGAATGATAAGTTGAAACTTGTAGATAGATTTCCACCCCATCCAAAACTCTATAAACCTCATCGAGGTGAGTCCCGTAGGAAGACATGGTCTCCCTCCTCGAACTCCAAGGGTCTCTGTATTTTGTCAGCATATGACTTTTTCCAGATCATTAAGACTTCATCCACTCAGGGATGATCTTCACATTCTTAGTGTTAGCTCGTACTAACTATAGACCCATTAGTGCTGACTCTCATGGGTTAGGACAACGTATAGGTGATCTGTATGGTTGCCCGTACAAAGCCTCAAATTGTTCCATTCTGATGATGGAGTGTTATCTGTTGTTGTATGTGAACTAAACCAAATGAAAGTGATCCCATCAAATGTGGCCAAAATCTAGGATACAAGAACATAGAATGTCTTGAAGTGTATATATGGTTTGCTCTGTCTGAAAACCAATCTGAGGGTGAAAGGTGGTGCTCAAGTGTAGATGAGTCCCAAATGACTCTAGTAATCCATTCCACAATATAGATGTAAAAAGAGTTTAGCCATTTGAAGAAATCATTGATGGAACCATGTGAAGCCGTATTATCTCATGTATGTAGAGGTGTCTGAATCCCCCTACTAATCCCGACTCTCAGACGGGTATGATGTTGGCCGACTTGGTGAGTCGGCCAATGATCACAGAGATATAATGGTGACTTCTATATGTTCGTGGTAGCCCTGTCACGAATTCCATGGATATACAATCCCACATCAATTCTAGAACTTCATGTGGCTGAGTGAAGCCTGATGGGATATGGGGTTCGACCTTCACTTGTTGACATGTGAGGCATCGTGAAACAAACTCTTCCACTGATTTATTCTTCCTTGACCATATGTACTGATGCCGGAGGTCTTGGTTCATATTCTCCACACCATTATGTATTAACAAAGGGGATGTGTAGAACACTCTTATCACCTCCTCTCGTAGTGTCATAGGTACCATGGTCAGTCCTCTGAAAAGGATTACGTTATCCCCACCCTCAAAAAATCCATCTAGATCATATCCTAAGGATATAAGATCCTGTTAGGTGTCGTAGTTATTATCTTAAATCAAACCCTCCCTAACACGCTGATGGAGTTGGGGAGTGACTATCATAGACTGAAGGTAAGCTTCTCTATCACTATCAACAAAAGATAACTACCATGTAGCTAGTTGATATGTCTCCTCACTCATCAATTCCAAAGCTGACCCGCTGCTGAGTGTGTCTGCCACCACATTTCCATTCACATGATGGTATACTATATCAATGTAATAGTCATGGAGGAACTCCATCCATCACTGATGAATCAGGTTCTAGTCCTTCTATGAGAAGATATACCTATCATTCCTTGGGTTACTGTTGGTAGTAAATCGTTCATCCATAAAGATGTGCCACTAAAAATTCAATGAAAACCCCACTACTGTTAACTCAAGGCCAGGGGTTGCATAGTTCTACTCGTGATGTCTCAATTATCGTGAGTTGTAGGCAATCACAGCTTGCTCCTACATAATCGCACATCCTACTCTGGTCCATGATTCATCACAGTATTCTATATACCCAACGCCATCTTCTTTTAGTCGCATGATGGGGGAACTCATCAGGCACTGCCTCAGCTCCTAGAAACTATGGTGGAATATCTCTATACACAAGAATGGTTGTCTATTCTTTTTCAAAGATAACAAGGGTTTTAATACTCTTGAAAATTCTAATATGAATATCTAATAGTACCCATGCCACCCAAAGAAACTCAACACCTTAGTTTCACTCTTAGGGGGTTCCCAATAAAACATTGAATCTATCATCATTGGATCCACTGCAACTCCATCCACTATGATAATGTGTCCTATAAAGTGTACTTATTGTATCCAGAACTAAAACATTGAGAGAATACCATAAAGCTGGTGATCTCAGAGTGTTTCCAGAACTATCTGCAGAAGAGTGGTGTGCTCCTCCTCCGACGCTAAGTACACAAAGATGTCTTTAATGAATAAGCCCATGGAGTAATCGAGGTAAGGCTGGAAGATACTATTCATGAGTCCCACAAACACTACTGGGGTGATTTTCATTTAGAAAGGCATCAACAAGAACTCATAGTGGCCATAGAGACATCATAAGGTCATTTTTGGTATATCCTCAACACGAACCCTAAGATAGTGATAGAATCATCTAGGTTCTATCACTGAAAACAATCGAGATCCCTTGAGATGACTGAAGAGATTATCAATCCTTTGGAGTGGATAAATGTTCATCACGGTAGTTCAGGTGAAAATAGTCCACAAAAGCCTCAAACTCTTTTATGTCTTCTTGGGAAAAAAATTGGGGCCACCCATGGTGAAAAACTGGTCCTTATGAGCCCCTTCGCCTTCATGTCTTCAGTTGTACCATAAACTCATGAAGCTCTATGGGAGCCAGACGATATGATTGTGTAGATATCGGTGTTGTCCCGGGGTACATGTAGATGTAGAAGTATACCGCTTCTTGAGGAGGCAGTCCCATATCATCCTCAGGAAATACATCAGCATACAGGTCCACTACTATAGGATATATTGGACTCATGTCATCAACTGCTCAGAGGGTAAGGATAGCCAACTGATAAGTGATCGACTGTTCCATCCTCCGAGAAAGTACATCTTGATTTTTAAAGGTTCCATTATCACTTGTGAAGGACATTGTAGACCCATCATCATTGGCACACTGCACATTTCACCTAAAATAGTCAATCTGAGCATGGACCATGGATAACAAGTCTACACCCAAGATGACATCATATGGCCATGACGCTGCTACGTTGAGATTTAAACTGAAGCTCTCGCCTCCTAGAGTAAGCTCACAATGCCGGAACTAGTGTGTAATCAAAGAATCATCTATCATAGGAGTCTTTAATCGTTATCTTAGACCCAATGGATCTACCAGAACCCCCAAGCACAAAACAAGATCCATGGAAATAAAAGAGTGACTTTCACCTGTGTATATAATAAATGAAGCGATGGTGTAGTATACACTGATCATACCTCAAATCATCTCTGTAAAACCGTGGTCATAGGCCTCAGCTTCCTGAAGCTAAGATCGTCCATGTACACCTACTCCCTGAGGTCGAGTTGGACCACTTGGAGGTGGTGGCAGTAGAACATCAAATTGTCATCCACCACATGCCACTATGATAGCTCACCTGCCACTTCTACTGCCCTACGAACCTCCTCATTCAATTCTCTACCTCTTCCTCGATAGTCCCTCAACCGTATGTTGTGATTCGATGAATCGGGTAGGGTAGTCACAAGCCATGTGACCCTGCCCACCACACGAGTAGGATAATCTAATCATATGATGACATTCACTATCATGTGGCCTCTGAACCTACGACCCTTCATCCTGGCGTAGTCCACAAATGGTCTGGCCCACTTGAACATCTACATCATCTGCCTACTTCTTTCTATAGATGAATCAGCCATGTGTCATCCTGAAGTGGCTCTCTCTATCTATGACTGCTCAATTAGAAATCACTCAAATATAAGTTCTCTCTATAGCACTCCATCCCCCCTCAGTATGTTTATCTATATCCTTGATGCTATAATATACCGTCAGAAACCATTCTCAATTGTATAGGCCCTAAAAAAAGGTTTTCATACCGTGTCGATGGAGTAGTGGGAGAGGACAAGGAATCTAGCTGAGTACTGGACTACTGTCAGGCTGCCCTACAGTAAGTGCAGTAGCTCTTGAATTCTCACAAAGCATAGTTTCACTGATATGAAATCTACCCTAAAGAGGATATTGATGTCCAACCAGGTGAGGGTCGCCTCATCACGGAACTAGAGCATTAGGATCCACCATCTCCCTATTGTTAAGAAGATGAGACTTGTTGTTATGGTCACCATCTAGTCTGATGGTGTCCCAACATGGTGGAAAACTCTATCCACAGCCTCCAGCTAGTCCTGAGTCACCTACAGATCCATATCCCCTAGAAACCTCAAAGGTCTATGCCACTACAACTAGTGTATTTTTCTATTTGGATGTACTCTCTCATTTGGTGGGGCTGGTGGAAACTAAAACCCTATAGGTAGTGGAGCTATTCCTACACCAATATAAGGTTCTATCACTGTAAGAGGGCCATGTACCGACGCCTCACCGCTCAGTGGGCTATCATCACAAAATCTCTCTGGAATCTTGGCTAGCTATCTACATGTGGACATTTTTTAATGAAACAGGTGTTCCACAATCAATATGTTATACCTGGTTATCTGACTCAAAATATATCAATTTAAAAACATTTCAAAAACACACACCGTTAGTGTTTTCATGTACCTAGTCGGAAATCAGATGTTAGGGTCTTGGGGTTTGGATATCTTGATTGATGCCCCAACACTAGACTTCCCAATCTAAAAATCATACTAAAAAAACATAACATTTTTTCTCCATTGAAAAGATCCATATCTTTGATCTTTAGTAGAACCAACTCCTCAAATACTACATTTTCTTGACCCCTCCCTGGAGGCCAATGTTGTGACTACCCCAAGCCCACCCTACATAGGCCAAGGGTTGCCGACTAACACCAAAAAAGAATATCCATAAAATGGGAAGGCATTGCCTTTAAACCTGCAAAAACACAGAGCAGGTACACAATAAGAGAAAAAAACATAGTATAATTGTAGAAAGAAAAAGCATGAATTGTAGAAAAATGGGCCAGTATACAAACCAAACTAAACAAAGTATATCAACAAATAAAAAAACTCATGAGGTTGTCCACAAAGGAGAATTCCTTAACATTAGGTACAACTCATCATTGTGGCTCTCTACATCGACCATCCAGCTCCATGCACTATCAATTAATGGCTACCCAATCTCGGTCTAATATTTACATCATCTGCACAAGACACAACAAGGTGAGAGCGAAGCTTGTGGAGGGGTGAGTATAAAAATTCCCAGAATTGACCCTAAGACCCCTAATGGTCACATAGAATTCCACAAAATAAAATCCAAAAAGCATGATCTCAATCACAATGAACATGTAAAAGACAACATACACAAGTTATATAACATAAAGAACACAGTTAATGATGATTAGTTTTAATGATAAATCAATTAATTCCATTTAGAAAGTTCCACTACTGAACCACGAAGAATTCATTCTATATATGATCCAAATAGGGTCATAAGTCACAGATCCACATAGGGTCATAATTCGTCCATACACACAGGGTTGTAAGTCCTTGATCCACTATAGGCAGATCTACAGATGGTTTTAGTCAGTTTGCGCTATTGTTGATCCACAAAGGGTCGTAAGTTGTCAGTCCACATAGTGTCGTATGCTACATATCCACGACATGCTACTCTAAGGATGTACCTCATTGTGTTGTGTTTCTACTGATCCATATAGGGTCTTTAGTCATCGATCCACACAATGTTGCTCTGATTCCATTCCATAAAGGGTTTATCTTCACTAGATTGTCATCCAAAGGATTCCTGCATTCGGTGCGCTTGAGTTTCACAGATTTTTCTCCTCAAGTAATCGGTCATACCTAAATATCCACGAAGTCCCATGAATAAGTAACATAGAGACCTTCCACATCATAAGGGTATGAACATAATAGATGGCACGTCAATAAGATGCCCGATCTGTAAGTTATTTTCATTTTAGTACCAAGGGCCAGGTTGAATTCGACTTCGATCCAACCCATCCGTACACTAAAATTCTCAAAAACTAAAAATAAATATCTCAAAATCAATGAATTGTCTTTTGCGTTGTATCTCCATATTCGATTCATCAATCTGATGTCCAGTATAGAAGATATGTCCCTTTAAATGAAACTGGTGTCGAAATGGGCACGAGTCCTGCCCGACCCAGCATGTGGGGCCCAACCCGAACTGGATGGACCCGAACAAGTCCAGTTGGGTTCATCTCGACCAAATAGGATATGGCTCGGCCCTAGGCCCACTTGGGCATAGGTTCTGTCCAGCCAACCAGCAGGGCGCGATACAACTTCCCCAAAAAAACTATGATTGTTCGGGTTCATCAATCAGGAACGTCAACCTGGCCCATTGGCTTCCACCGCCGCCTCCACAACACATTGTCCGCCACCCAGGCAGGCAATGATAGTCGGTCACCCACTGTCTGTCATGGCGCCTGCGGGCACTGCCACACTTTTTTGATGATGTTGGTCCCCGGTACCACTACACTAGTGGTGCCCCTGCTTCTAGTCCCCTGAACCGCTGCACCGGTGGTGCCGCGTCAGCGGTGTTTCCGCGGAACTCTGGTTAAGTTCTAGCGGTCTGATTACCCTCTCATATTCTCCTACGGGGCTCACGGGACACTACCTTCACTAAGTGTCCCTAGTTTCATATTTCTGTTGTATTTCATAGTTACCATGAAAAACAAATCATGGAAAAGTTCATTGGAGGGTCCAAACCTTCATAACTTCGGCCCACAGCCTTCGGATTACCTGTATAACATGGTAATAAATATGAATCATTAATACCCCATAAAGATTTTCTACACCATCCTTCAAAATTAAACAACGAAATGCGGATCAGTACATTGGAAGGATGGAATGCATTCTTGATAACAGTTAGGACTGGGAATGTGGGATAAATTAAGCATATAAACCCCCTACCTTGAACATATTGGATTTGCTGAAGACGTATGAGGAGAATTCATTATTTGAAGATGTTCATCTGCATTCGCTGTCAACTGTTGATGTCCAGTTCGAATCATCAGTGGCATCTTTGATTCTCTATTATTCATTAGAGGAATTCATCACCGTCATTTATTCATTTCATCCCCTTTTAGATCTTCCAAAACCCATGGAAAACGATTGTTTAAATAAAATAAAAGGAACCTCATACGTTGCATTCATTAATGGGGGTCATTAATGCACTCCAATTAATGTTCAATTAATACTAGGAGTATCATGGTTATGAAATAGAAGGATCATTTCAGTAAATGGATCTCAATCAAATCCTGGCGCTACCCAATGGTCCCTCCACCTTATCTCAACGGGTTCCAAAAAGAATAAAATAACTTCATTAGTTATTTTTTTTCTGAAAGTCCAAAAAATATCTTTTTTGTCCGACTTTTGATGAATAATGTTAATCTTCTATTAAGAGTATACTGGTGCTACAAAATCAATGGTGACGTATGATTTTCAATTTGATCACTGTTTCAAAAGATAGAAATCCATGCTCGCATTTTTACTGAACATAAATGAAAATGGTTCAAAATTCCATTTCGGGCTCTTATGGCCTCAGAATCACTTGACATCAATTTTCAGAATCTCATAACAAATACATTTAATTAAAAATATATATATGAAATATCCATGTCTTTAAAAAATGGGTGTATGATGTTTTTTAAATATCATTTTTGTATATTGATGTGTCAATATTTAAATAATTTGTAAATTTAAAACTCTTTAAGAGTGAATAATACATTAAGGTCATTAATGTTTTAATTGGATAAAAAATGGGTTAAACCCAAATGTACTATAAAAAGAAACACAAAAACCAATGAAAATATTATTGGTAGATTTTTTCCAATATTATCCTACCTTTTTTTCAAATCTCATTCCATTTGGAATAGTTTTACTGAAAAAATTATTATTATAATGTAATCTTTTATGAAATTAGAAAAATGAACCTCACATCAATTAGAAATTGGAACCTCCCAATACGTATTTACACCAAAATGATCCATATATCCAAAAACCACTAAAAACTTCTCTTCGTACTTTCTAGTTATTCTTATCATTTAAAAAAACCTTCCCTAGTTCCCTTAAAAAGAGATCCTTATGAATTCAATTAGAGAATAGGTAATAGTCTTGACAGATTCCATCAAGTTTATTTCTTATTATACATCCTATAAAAGTGTTTTACCCACATTATGATATAAATCATGTAAAAAACATTCTTATATGTTATTATAAATATGTTTTAACCATATTTCGTCTATTTTCCATTATATGAATATAGAAAACATCGTTTGTCTGTACGTATGGATTACAGTCTCTACATAGCTGTGTAAATTGATTTCATCACCACTTTACCCAAATAGTTATAATGAGGAAAATAATATGTGAATATGATATTATTGAAATAACTATTATTCTAGAAAAACAATGTCATGTAAACCTTGTTACCTTCGTATCTGTTGAAAAATGATATTGTCGATCATGTGTATGTGTGGACAACCACATCCATGAAGTGATGTGATCCGTTTTACATTTATATATTATATCAATAGTACTAAAGATAGATTTAATGAATATCTAGTATATATATTATATTTTCATGATTCTAAAATGATTAATTATTTTTTTCTTTCATTATTTCCATCCATTTAAAAGTGAAAATATTGTTAATGGGTACGTAAGACCTATCATCCCTCATGAACTGTGAAGTTTTTTTTTCATATCTCTATATTTAATATATAAAATTAACTATATATATAGAATATATATATATACATATATATAATTTATACTATGAATAAATTTCTGTAGATAATGGAACTGTAATAAATGTACAATTATTTGGACTACCAAATCAAAACATACTTCAAAAAACAAAGTTGTTAACACCAACAAAAATGATAATAGTAAAAGATTATAAAAAAATGGGTTATAAAATGATAAAAATGGATATTATATGATATAATATATATGAATATGGTTATTTTGGGTGTGTATATTAAATTCAAATTTATTATACTAGATGATAGACCACTAACATGACATGTTGGGCCTAAGGTAAGGGATTTCATCTAAATTTCCACTCCTTTATTACATACTTGGTATTATTCACATATTGATTTTTATGTGGTGTATATAATAACCATTTGACTTATTTATCATTAATATCTATTTATTCCTGATGATTAATTATCATTTCTGGATTACACTTTTAATGAGTTTCCATAATTTTACTCAACTTTTCCTCTCTTTCGAATTTGAATCAAACAAAGTAATGTTTAAAAAAAATCATATTTTCCAATTGATCACATATTTTTTCTAATATATACATTTTTTATAATATATTTTCAAATATATATATATATATATACAATTATAAAATAATTTCTATGAAGAAATTTTTACACATGATTGGATTTTTACAAAATTGGTTTGAAAGGAATCATTTTTTTTCAAATGAAGTAGTTTGTGGATTTATGAAAATATGAGTGGAAGGTTTTATTAGAATATAAGTAATGATCAAATTGTACAACCAACATGAAAAATCTTTGTTTTGAAATTTTATTTTTATGTATGCATGTTTATTTTCAATGAATAATTTTGTCATTTTAATTGTGTGGTTTTTTATATAAGTGATTCAAAAAAATGGGATTGTTATTTTTCTAAAGAATGGTTTAATAATATTTAAATGGTATTTAAATTCATTAATTAAAAAAACTATTTATTTTAATCAACCATCATTGTGGATATGTTGTGATGGTATCACACTTTTTAAATATTCAATTTATTTTTCTCATTAGATATTAATGTTCTATTAAATATCCATATTCATTGTATCAAGGATATGATTATTGCCTAAAATTTATACCAAGTACAGATTAAATGTTATAATATGAAATTATTTTATTTATTGGGGAATTATTGATAAATCCATATTATTTAATGAATATAGATTTTGTTGATAATGAATAATTTTCATGAATTGAATTGCTCATTTGATATATAAGGAATGCATTGGACATGTAGGGATGGGTGGGGCCAAAAATTATATATCCCCTTCATGAATATACATGTCTTATGAGGCAAATAAATTGTAAAAATTAATTGGTCATTTACCCATAGTTTTAAAATTTCTTTTCTTGAAGTCTCGATGCTTGAGATATAATGATTTCTGAGACAATGAATCCCAATAACATGAATTTACATTATTGAGAATTCAATTATCATTATGCCTGATATTAATCCATCTATAATATGTATAGATTCATTATTTTCTCAAATTTTTAATTATATATATATATTAGTTATTTACATTTCCATATTAATTATTAATTATTTAATAATGATAGATTCCATTATCTCAAAACTCTACTGAGTATTTTAACTCGTTCATATTTTGTTTCCTTTCCCAAAGTTATGAAAAAGAATTTTTTAAATGAGATTCAAGGATAAAAAAATTAATTTTTTTTCTATTAATATTTTATAATTATAATGTAATATGGGAATCATTAATAAATCTAGTTTACGAAGACTACTACACAAGTTGATCATATGTGGTGATAACTCTTATATCTATGACAATGTAATAATGTATACGCCAAATCTAGGTTAATAGATTTGGAGTTTTTTCCGTTGTTATCAATGTAAATTTAAAATTAACCTTTGGTACTAGATTTTAAATTAACATAGATAACTTTATAATTATGATAATCCCTTATAGTATTTTAGAATCTTAACCATTAGAGGTAATTTATATTGTGGCTCAATATACATGATGATTTTTAGCTAACTCAGAGTTTTTAATTAATTATTGATCACAGGTAACCACTAGAATAAAATAAAATCCTAAGGTCATTGTAGTGACTTCCAGGCTGAGAAAACCAATAATTTTTTAATTGTATATGAGGAGATTATAACAATATTATGGAAGAAAAACCAGATTATATCTAATAACCTTTCACATATAAATCACCATGAAGATCCAAAACATGATACACTTATATTTTTTCATTTCACACAGAACAATCCTCCATTATAAAGTGGAACTACTAGTCTTGTAGTATTTAATAAATGGCCTAGGTGACAGGAAAAAATATTTCCCTCCCTAGGATGAAATGAAAGGGGA
Organism: Viscum album; assembly: GCA_963277665.1. Taxonomy (NCBI): domain Eukaryota; kingdom Viridiplantae; phylum Streptophyta; class Magnoliopsida; order Santalales; family Viscaceae; genus Viscum; species Viscum album. The sequence continues at coordinate 940,846,087 of OY728153.1, forward strand.
AATGTTATTCTTTTAGTGTATTTTATCATAGGTGATTCAGATCAATACTGGTCATTGATCAAATATACTAGAATGGAAGTAGAAATTGAACATATAAAGTTTATATATGTTAATTAATATTGTTTAAAAAATATATCCATCCGGATAAATGATAAAAATGAAGATAATGTTTAATGGATTAATGAATGAGGAATAATAATGTGTTACAAAGCTTGAAGATTTTATTATAAGATTATATTTTTGTTTTGGGTTGACACTCAAGAGTGGGTTGAATTGAGTTCCAATTAAAATTTATGTTAAAATATTTTCTATTAAAATCCGTTAATTTATAAAACAAGTTAAACTCTAGTGAATTTGTAAAACTGTAAAGGTTTAATTAGATTCTCAAAAGATTGATTAGTTCTCAGTTAATCCAATCAGAAGATTAAATTATCTTTGGAAACTGACATACTGATTCACAATAGATACAAACACTTTCTAGAGAAACTATGAAAGTAACTTTAAAATATATTTGTATTTCAAAGTAATAATCATCGGAATATAATTTAGATTTTTTATATTTTGAACTTAAACTAAAAATGCATAGAAGATATAACCAAGAGGTTCAGTCTCAAGCTGAGATTTAATCCTCTCAAATCTATATATAAATTTGATCCACACCCTGGATCAGGGTTAGTAGCAGTACATGTAACACCCCAAGCTTCTACGGTACGTTTCCCTTCGAATAATGCGATAGCGTGTGTTGTACGCAACCTCGAGTTCTAACACACACCACAACTAATTAAACTAGCCGTTGTGAATAGTAATACCTACTTTTTGAAATCATATATATTCTATATTTCAAAATGGACTTCATTTTTGGATTCGGAATATCAAAATTAGCCTAGGGTGAAATTTTGGTACATTTCGGATAACTTTCATATTTTGATGAATAGTGAAAATTTCTAAATTTTAATTAAAAACAACTTTTTTAATCAAAATAATTAATAGTGATAAATTATGAATTTGAGTGGTTTTAAAGTATATTTAGAATATATTTTTACCATTCAATTTAATGTTTATCATTGGACATAATTTTACAATTAAACCGAACATAAACAAGTGTCAATCTTTTGATAGTTATTATCTCTTAAAAACACGCTTTTTGTTTTGACAGCGGGAATTAATTTTAAATTAATTTCTGCCACTTCTGTGTTTTGAATTTAGGAAAATGGATTCCATATTTGGAATCAGGATGTTCAAATTGTATAAATAGGTAACTTTTATTTTTAGACATTTTGAATAGTTACTGTGGTAAATATTTTATTTACCATGGTTAAAGGGTAAATCCGGTAAATAAGGGTTAAAAAAATAATATTATAATAATAACAAATTACCCTAAAACGTGTCCTAACCTTATTGGTGGACACATACCCGACCATGGGCATCCTTTGGTCAATTTGGGTACCCCTTGGAGCCACTTGTATGTGGTAGGGACACTTTATATTAATAAAGTTAAAATAAAAATAAAAATGGTATAAGCTTACATTGTTTAGAAGAACAATTTTTACATAGGGATATACATGTTGGATTTTCGATTATAAATATTCATTAGAAAGCTAAAAGGATTTCCTACATAATGATATTTTATTTATAATTTTTAAACATTATATAATTTATTTTATTTATGACACAATGATGATGCAGTAATTACCAAAATAGTGAAAAATAAAAATAATTGATCTTATAAATACCCAAATAATTATAATATGAAACTTTTAATGAATTAAAATAATTTTCTATGATAATATGATATATTAGGATTGATTTAATTGACTTTGTTCGAAGTAATCAATATGTTAGGTGTTTCACAAAAATCAACTATTGAATAGTGTCAAAATTGACATAAAAGAGTTCTTAAAACAAATATTATATTATTAATTGATATTAAATTCCTAAAAATCTAAGGTTCGGCCAAGAGACTTATATTATGATAGGTTCCTCATTAATGGACCACTTGGGGGTCGCTTGGATGTATATAGTAAGTTTATTAATCATATTATATAAAAATACAAAGAGACATTGTAAAAGTGAAACTAATTAACTTAGAGTTAATACTTAAAGATAAGGTTAATATAAGTACCCAAACCTGTCTAAATTCTATTGGATGAGTTGTTTTCGACCTATCCACACCTCATCCTTTGAATAGTCAACTTTGGAGCCTTTGTAAACCGAATATGAATTTATTATAAATTAATATTTCTAACTTTTCCAGAGGTGCCCCTCACCCCTCTTATAAAAGGGCACTCCTCCTTCTCATTTCTTCACACCATAAAAGCCTTTTGGTTCGGCAAAACTCTGCCCAAATAATCTCCCAACATCCCTCACTACAACCTAGAGGCCTTAGTTTGATCAGAAAGCCAACCTAAGGAGCCCTTTTGAGCAAATCAAAAGGAAGAACCCGAAGAAGAGGTAATGATTTCACCACCCTTTTCTAAGTTCATTTCTTCTTCCACTTCTTCTTCCTTTGTTCTTACCATTCTGAAATAATAACTCCAGTATCTCACATATACTGTGATGTTATTATAAATATGGTACAATCATATTCAGTATTCTATCCACCCTTTGAATAACATGTCACCATACATGCGTACGTACGGCTTACCGTCTCCACATCGTGGTGTAATTGTTATTCAATATAATATTATTTGGATGGGTATAATAATGATGTGTAACTCATGTAAATAATAAATATAACATGTTAATGATTCTGTATATATGATATACCATCCATTTATATATTATTTTAATATCAAAAGAATGATATTGTCGCTCGTGCGTACGTACGGACTACCATCTCCACGAACGCGATGAGATTCATTCTCCATCGTATCCATTCAAGTATAATTATCATTTGATGATTTAAAAATGATGTTTAAGGACTGTATATCATTCTGGATATGAATAAGATACAACAACCATGGCTTATGTAACAAAACATATAAAAGAAAATGAGTAAGTTAACTCCCGAAACGACGATAATTCTAAGATATTATTAACAAATCAATGTTAAAAGATCATATATGATATCATATTAATATATATGATTCTTGTATAATTTAATAACAACTATTTCACCATTATACAGGAGGTTAACCTACCCCAACCAAGGAAAAGTACAAGGTAAGGGTTATTTCACAATCTCTTCATTATCCGAGGTTGTTTATATGTAATAATCTACTGGGATCTCTTTATCATCCACATCCATGTTTCTTAAAAATGTATTTCAAAACATTTTTACTATTTACAAGAATATGGGTTAAAGTCATTTATACCTTTTTTTGACTTTTTATAAGAGGTTTATAAAGGAATCTTTCCGTCGTTTTCAAAACAAGGTCCTTTTTAACCTTTTCGACAGAATTGAGGTAAGAATGTTTTTTTTTTAAACTTATACGGCGGGTGCGGTTATTTTACGCCGTTATAAAATCTTCAAAGCTTTCCTTACAAGCTTATAAGAATATTTTCAAAGAAAATGTTTTATTTTATATGGATCTTAAATGATTTCAAAATAAAAGGAGATATTTCTTTAAAAAGAATTTTGATTTCATCTATGTCAACATCCTTTGATGGATTTTAAGATTATTTGAAGTCGATTTATTATGATACAAAACTTATATATTGTATTGAAGGTTTTGTGATATGTTTGACTGTGGATGTGCTATTTTTATACCATTCATAGTTTATTGTGAAAGTATTGACATTTCGTATGCTAGTTTTAATACGAATGTTTATGTTATGTTTAAACCTTTTCATATGGGAATGCATTGGACTTAATAAGTGACGGGTGGAGCCCGCTATAGCTCCTCGATGCATCGGTAGGTCTCATGAGACAAACTAGTGTCTTGGCACAAGGCCTTGACAAAATCTTATTTGTAGTCTTGGCACGAGGCCTTGGCTATGTGGTTATGATAGTCTGGCATTATGCATTCCAACATTATGAAAGTGGTTATTTATTTTTGCATGTGATTATTCGATTAGTGGAATATCCATGTGAATAAGTAAATGGCATTATTTCATTTTATTTATGCCATACCATGTTGAAAGTTCATGTTTAAAAGGCTTTTGTTTTAGTTATACATTGCCTTAAATGTTTATTCTTATTGATGAAAGTTTCCGCTATATTGTTATCCTTACTGGGCATTTGAGCTCACCCCTTTTCTATGTTTTATTTTTCCCAGGAAGTGAAGATGTAAGTTATGAATGACCTGCAGGGATATTATGAGGGGATTGTAGTGTGGACTGTGGAAACATTATGTTGTTGTAGTAGTTTTTGATTTTATGATGTAATGTAAAACTTATGAATATATCTAGTGTTTCCAAGGCTACTAAACCAATCGGTCTTTCGAGATTTGATCTTCTTGTGATCATGCCAATGTTATGTAATAATGCACCGACTCTAGGAAACTAGGGTCGGGGCGTTACAGTTGGTATCAGAGGAAGTTTAGTACAAACCTTGGAAGCTAGATTTAGATAAACTCTGATTAGAGCACGTAGACCTAAGATGAACTTTGAGGATTAGTATAGAAGAACTTCCTAGAATTTTGGTATTGTAGAGACTTTGTGAGTTTTGCGAGCAATACATCCCTGTCTGGATACGAGCAGGTAGAGGCGGCTCTGGCACAGATGTACCTAGGGGTAAAACCCGAAAACACCGCTTTGAGCTAGACTCGAACGGGAACTGGTGCACGACAACGGGCCTTGCTGCACTCTTGGTTACGACACTCCCGAGGGATATGCTTAGGACAACTCTCACTTTCTTTACAAATCATTATGAAGGGTTTATGAGTATATACTTCCTCAAAGAAAACATATTTATGATTATGGATTATATCCATAGATAGTTCAATCTATGTTAAGTGTTTTATAAGTATGGGATTATGTATTTTGATTCATAAACTGATCTAGTTTATGCCATTGTTTAGAAATGGCGCCTAGTGGAAGAAATGGAAACCGTATCAATGCACGCACTCCATGTAGGGATTGCCCTCCTGCTCAAGATAATTATAGTGGGGCTGGTGATGCAACTGGTGCTGATCAGCTAATCACCGTACTGGGACAACTTACTCAGGTTATGAATAATAACCTTACCCGTATGGAGCACCCTGATCCGCAGCGTGGAGGATCAATGTTAGATCGATTCATGAGACAACAACCACCAACGTTCAATGGAAGTACAAATCCCTTAGTAGCTGAGCAATGGATATTTTCCCTAGAGAAAATATTTCAGGCTTTGGGGAGTAGTGAAAGGGAAAAAGTTACCATGGCAGTTTACCGCCTCACTGGAGATGCTGATCAATGGTGGTCATTGATTCAAAACATGAAGGAAGATGATGAAGTATCAAACATGGAATGGAGGGAGTTCAAAGATCTGTTTTTAGAAAAATACTTTCCTCGCGACCATCGAGCAGATATGGAAAGGCAATTTCTGAGTCTGAGACAAAAGGAGGATGAGAATGTCACAAAGTATGAGGCTAACTTTACAAGGTTAGCGAGGTATGCTGGAGATTATATTCACAACCAAAGAAGTAATATTGATCGTTTCTTTGATGGGTTAAAACCATTTCTCCGTCGAGCATTAGTCTCACAATCCTTTTCATCGTACGAAGACATTGTCTCATGTGCTATCAAGACCGAAAAGGAATTCTCTAAGTCTTATGACTTTAAAGCAAAGCAAGAGAAGAAGAGACCTGCTGATCAATCTGGGAATGGAAATAAGGGGAAGAAGGGAAAGGTTGAATATCCATCTTGTGGTAAGTGCGGGAAGAAACACCCCGGTGCTTGCCTGAAGGGAATGGGAGTCTGTTACAAGTGTGGTGAAAAAGGCCACCAAGCTCATGATTGCAAGGGGAAGAAGGAAGCTACCAACGTTCAGTGCTACAATTGCAGGGAGATGGGGCATTATGCAAATGCATGTCCTAAGCATCAGGAGAACTTACCTCAGAAAAGGCCAAGGGATCAAGGCCAGGCTTATGCTATCACTACTGCTGAGGTAGAAGCTCCGAAAGACGTGGTGGCAGGTAATTTAATGGTTTCCTCAAGTTTAGCAAATGCATTATTTGATTCTGGATCATCGCATTGTTTCATATCTTCCCAGTTTGCTAAGAAAATTAGATATTTCCAATTTGATTTAATAAGGGAGTTGTCAGTTAAAACTCCTAAGGGAAGTATCGTTGCAACAAAGTTTTGTGAATCAGTCCCCATTAGAGCACATAAATTTTCTTTATCTGCTGATTTCATCGTCATACCTATGATTGAGTTTGATATAATCCTCCGTATAGACTGGCTTTCGGACTATGATGCGAAGATTTATTGTAAGAAGAAAGAGGTTACGATTCATGATGATAATGATAAGGAGCACCTTATTTTTAGAGCAGAATCGTCACCACCTAATTCTTATTTAGATCCACCCCCAGTAGCTCAACATAATTCAATTATTGGGGAGGAAGAGAATGAAGTAACTATCGGCGAGGAAAGGAATGTTCAAATAGAGGATGTAACTGTTGTGAATGAATTTGTAGATGTATTTCCGGAAGATTTACCTGGACATCCTCCAGAACGAGAAGTTGAGTTTTCTATTGATTTGATTCCTGGATCAAGGCCTATATCGAAGACCCCTTATAGAATGGCTACTGTAGAGTTAGTCGAACTAAAGAAACAACTAGAGGAATTGAGTAATAAGGGATTTATTCGCCCTAGTGTTTCTCCATGGGGAGCCCCTGTTCTTTTTGTTAAAAAGAAAGATGGATCTATGAGGTTATGTATCGACTACAGGGAGATCAATGCTATAACGATAAAGAACAAGTATCCCCTACCTCGTATTGATGATTTATTTGACCAACTGCATGGAGCTCAATACTTTTCAAAGATTGACCTTCGATCTGGATACCATCAGTTGTGTGTAAAGAAGGAAGACATTCCGAAGACAGCATTTCGAACCAGGTACGGGCATTACGAGTTTACTGTAATGCCGTTTGGATTGACTAATGCACCCTCTGTATTCATGGATCTGATGAATAGAGTTTTCAAGGAGTATCTCGATGAATTTGTGGTGGTATTTATTGATGATATCTTGGTATACTCCAAAACCAACGAAGATCATGAAAATCACTTGCGCATTATCTTGAAGACTCTGAGGAGGCATGAATTATATGGAAAGTTTAGCAAGTGTGAATTCTGGCTTCAGGAGATTTCTTTTCTTGGCCATATTGTCTCTAAAGATGGAATCTCTGTTGATCCTTCTAAGACCAAGGCAATCCAAGAATGGCCAGCACCTACGAGTATAACTGAGGTACGTAGTTTTATTGGCTTGGTAGGTTATTATCGACGTTTCGTCCAGAATTTTGCCCGATTGGCTAACCCATTAACGAAGCTCACACGTAAAGGGGTTAAATTTGTTTGGACAAAAGAGTGTGAAGAATGTTTCGAAGAACTGAAGAGAAGATTAGTCAATGCTCCTATATTGACTCTACCATCGGGGAATGATGGGTTCGTTATTTATAGTGATGCATCAAAGAAAGGACTTGGCTGTGTCCTTATGCAGAATGATAGAGTTATTGCCTATGCATCACGACAGTTGAAAATTTATGAACAAAACTATCCTACTCATGATCTTGAGTTAGCAGCTGTGATCTTTGCTTTGAAGATATGGAGGAACTACCTCTATGGTGAAAAATGTGAGATTTATACTGATCACACGAGTTTGAAGTATATTTTCTCACAAAAAGAACTCAACATGAGGCAAAGGAGATGGCTTGAATTACTCAAGGATTATGATTGTACGATACACTACCACCCGGGGAAGGCAAACAAGGTGGCAGATGCTTTGAGCAGAAAAGACCATGGAGTTTTGAACATGATGAGAATTGAAAGGGATCCAATTTTCATGGATCTAGTGAAGATGGACATGGGAATAACCAGGGAAGGTGAAACATCAATGCTTTTTCAAATTGTTGCCAAACCATCTTTACTAGAAAGGATTAAGAGTTCTCAGACCGATGATGACGAATTCCAAAAGAAGATTAAAGCTGTGAATGATGGGAGATTGAGAGACTTTGTGTATGAAGATGGAATTTTGAAATTCGGGAAGAGACTTTGTGTTCCCAATATACCTGATCTAAAAAGGGAATTGCTGGATGATGCTCATAGTTCCAATTTCTCTATACACCCTGGGAGCACCAAAATGTATAGAGATTTGAAGGAACATTTTTGGTGGGACAACATGAAGAGGGAGATTGCTGATTTTGTGTCAAGGTGTATGGTTTGTCAACAAGTGAAAGCTGGAAGGCAACAGCCTGGAGGAGTCATGCAACCTCTTCCCATACCGGAGTGGAAATGGGACAATATTACGATGGACTTTGTCATGGGGCTACCAAAGACTCCTAGAAGGAATGATGCAATATGGGTGATTGTTGATCGTCTTACCAAGTCAGCACATTTTCTTGCTATAAGAGAAGATCTACCCCTGGAACGTCTAGCAAGACTATATATTAATGAAGTTGTGAGACTTCATGGAGTACCCCTATCGATTGTTTCTGATCGTGATCCCCGTTTTACTTCAAGATTTTGGAAAAGTCTTCAGAAATCCCTGGATACTGAACTTCATTTGAGCACTGCTTACCACCCTCAGACAGACGGACAATCAGAACGGACTATTCAAACCTTAGAAGACATGTTGAGATCTTGCTCACTTGATTTTCAGGGTATGTGGGATCAATATTTACCTCTGGTAGAATTTTCCTATAACAATAGCTTCCATTCGAGTATACAAATGGCACCATATGAAGCGTTATACGGAAAGAGATGTCGTACACCAACCTGTTGTGATGACGTTGGTGAAAGAAAACTTGTAGGCCCAGAACTGGTGGAGGAAACGGTGGAAAAGGTGAAAGTAATCCAAAATCACATCAAAGCAGCTCAAAGTAGGCAGAAGATCTATGCCGATAATCGAAGGAAGGATTTGGAATTTCAAGTCGGTGATCATGTTTTCCTGAAGGTATCTCCGTGGAAGGGAGTCATACGTTTTGGTAAGAAAGGTAAATTGAGTCCCAGGTACATCGGACCTTTCGAAATTCTAGAACGAATTGGGGCTGTAGCTTACCGATTGGCAATGCCGCCAAGTCTCTCCAAAGTTCACGATGTGTTCCACGTATCTCTGTTGAGAAAATACATGCCTGACCCAACGCATGTACTCACCTATGAGGAATTAGAACTGGAACCCGATCTGTCTTATTGCGAAGAGCCCGTCAGGATTCTTGATACAAGAGAACACGTACTGAGAAACCGGACGACGCGTCTGGTAAAAGTTTTGTGGAGAAATCATAAAATGGAAGAGGCAACGTGGGAACCCGAGGAACTTATGATGAAGAACCACCCGAGTCTTTTTATGCAGTAATACCCTAGAAATTGCGAGGACGCAATTATTTGAAGGAGGGGAGAATGTAACACCCCAAGCTTCTACGGTACGTTTCCCTTCGAATAATGCGATAGCGTGTGTTGTACGCAACCTCGAGTTCTAACACACACCACAACTAATTAAACTAGCCGTTGTGAATAGTAATACCTACTTTTTGAAATCATATATATTCTATATTTCAAAATGGACTTCATTTTTGGATTCGGAATATCAAAATTAGCCTAGGGTGAAATTTTGGTACATTTCGGATAACTTTCATATTTTGATGAATAGTGAAAATTTCTAAATTTTAATTAAAAACAACTTTTTTAATCAAAATAATTAATAGTGATAAATTATGAATTTGAGTGGTTTTAAAGTATATTTAGAATATATTTTTACCATTCAATTTAATGTTTATCATTGGACATAATTTTACAATTAAACCGAACATAAACAAGTGTCAATCTTTTGATAGTTATTATCTCTTAAAAACACGCTTTTTGTTTTGACAGCGGGAATTAATTTTAAATTAATTTCTGCCACTTCTGTGTTTTGAATTTAGGAAAATGGATTCCATATTTGGAATCAGGATGTTCAAATTGTGTAAATAGGTAACTTTTATTTTTAGACATTTTGAATAGTTACTGTGGTAAATATTTTATTTACCATGGTTAAAGGGTAAATCCGGTAAATAAGGGTTAAAAAAATAATATTATAATAATAAAAAATTACCCTAAAACGTGTCCTAACCTTATTGGTGGACACATACCCGACCATGGGCATCCTTTGGTCAATTTGGGGACCCCTTGGAGCCACTTGTATGTGGTAGGGACACTTTATATTAATAAAGTTAAAATAAAAATAAAAATGGCATAAGCTTACATCTTTTAGAAGAACAATTTTTACATAGGGTTATACATGTTGGATTTTCGATTATAAATATTCATTAGAAATCTAAAAAGATTTCCTACATAATGATATTTTATTTATAATTTTTAAACATTATATAATTTATTTTATTTATGACACAATGATGATACAGTAATTACTAAAATAGTGAAAAATAAAAATAATTGATCTTATAAATACCCAAATAATAATAATATGAAACTTTTAATGAATTAAACTAATTTTCTATGATAATATGATATATTAGGATTTATTTAATTGACTTTGTTCGAAGTAATCAATCTGTTAGGAGTTTCACAAAAATCAACTATTGAATAGTGTCAAAATTGACATAAAAGAGTTCTTAAAACAAATATTATATTATTAATTGATATTAAATTCCTAAAAATCTAAGGTTCGGCCAAGAGACTTATATTATGATAGGTTCCTCATTAATGGACCACTTGGGGGTCGCTTGGATGTATATAGTAAGTTTATTAATCATATTATATAAAAATACAAAGAGACATTGTAAAAGTGAAACTAATTAACTTAGAGTTAATACTTAAAGATAAGGTTAATATAAGTACCCAAACCTGTCTAAATTCTATTGGATGAGTTGTTTTCGACCTATCCACACCTCATCCTTTTAATAGTCAACTTTGGAGCCTTTGTAAACCGAATATGAATTTATTATAAATTAATATTTCTAACTTTTCCAAAGGTGCCCCTCACCCCTCTTATAAAAGGGCACTCCTCCTTCTCATTTCTTCACACCTTCAAAGCCTTTTGGTTCGTCCAAACTCTGCCCAAATAATCTCCCAACATCCCTCACTACAACCTAGAGGCCTTAGTTTGATCAGAAAGCCAACCTAAGGAGCCCTTTTGAGCAAATCAAAAGGAAGAACCCGAAGAAGAGGTAATGATTTCACCACCCTTTTCTAAGTTCATTTCTTCTTCCACTTCTTCTTCCTTTGTTCTTACCATTCTGAAATAATAACTCCAGTATCTCACATATACTGTGATGTTATTATAAATATGGTACAATCATATTCAGTATTCTATCCACCCTTTGAATAACATGTCACCATACGTGCGTACGTACGGCTTACCGTCTCCACATCGTGGTGTAATTGTTATTCAATATAATATTATTTGGATGGGTATAATAATGATGTGTAACTCATGTAAATAATAAATATAACATGTTAATGATTCTGTATATATGATATACCATCCATTTATAAATTATTTTAATATCAAAAGAATGATATTGTCGCTCGTGCGTACGTACGGACTACCGTCTCCACGAACGCGATGAGATTCATTCTCCATCGTATCCATTCAAGTATAATTATCATTTGATGATTTAAAAATGATGTTTAAGGACTGTATATCATTCTGGATATGAATAAGATACAACAACCATGGATTATGTAACAAAACATATAAATGAAAATGAGTAAGTTAACTCCCGAAACGACGATAATTCTAAGATATTATTAACAAATCAATGTTAAAAGATCATATATGATATCATATTAATATATATGATTCTTGTATAATTTAATAACAACTATTTCACCATTATACAGGAGGTTAACCTACCCCAACCAAGGAAAAGTACAAGGTAAGGGTTATTTCACAATCTCTTCATTATCCGAGGTTGTTTATATGTAATAATCTACTGGGATCTCTTTTTCATCCACATCCATGTTTCTTAAAAATGTATTTCAAAACATTTTTACTATTTACAAGAATATGGGTTAAAGTCATTTATACCTTTTTTTTGACTTTTTATAAGAGGTTTATAAAGGAATCTTTCCGTCGTTTTCAAAACAAGGTCCTTTTTAACCTTTTCGACAGAATTGAGGTAAGAATGTTTTTTTTAAACTTATACGGCGGGTGCGGTTATTTTACGCCGTTATAAAATCTTCAAAGCTTTCCTTACAAGCTTATAAGAATATTTTCAAAGAAAATTTTTTATTTTATATGGATCTTAAATGTTTTCAAAATAAAAGGAGATATTTCTTTAAAAAGAATTTTGATTTCATCTATGTCAACATCCTTTGATGGATTTTAAGATTATTTGAAGTCGATTTATTATGATACAAAACTTCTATATTGTATTGAAGGTTTTGTGATATGTTTGACTGTGGATGTGCTATTTTTATACCATTCATAGTTTATTGTGAAAGTATTGACATTTCGTATGCTAGTTTTAATACGAATGTTTATGTTATGTTTAAACCTTTTCATATGGGAATGCATTGGACTTAATAAGTGACGGGTGGAGCCCGCTATAGCTCCTCGATGCATCGGTAGGTCTCATGAGACAAACTAGTGTCTTGGCACAAGGCCTTGACAAAATCTTATTTGTAGTCTTGGCACGAGGCCTTGGCTATGTGGTTATGATAGTCTGGCATTATGCATTCCAACATTATGAAAGTGGTTATTTATTTTTGCATGTGATTATTCGATTAGTGGAATATCCATGTGAATAAGTAAATGGCATTATTTCATTTTATTTATGCCATACCATGTTGAAAGTTCATGTTTAAAAGGCTTTTGTTTTAGTTATACATTGCATTAAATGTTTATTCTTATTGATGAAAGTTTCCGCTATATTGTTATCCTTACTGGGCATTTGAGCTCACCCCTTTTCTATGTTTTATTTTTCCCAGGAAGTGAAGATGTAAGTTATGAATGACCTGCAGGGATATTATGAGGGGATTGTAGTGTGGACTGTGGAAACATTATGTTGTTGTAGTAGTTTTTGATTTTATGATGTAATGTAAAACTTATGAATATATCTAGTGTTTCCAAGGCTACTAAACCAATCGGTCTTTCGAGATTTGATCTTCTTGTGATCATGCCAATGTTATGTAATAATGCACCGACTCTAGGAAACTAGGGTCGGGGCGTTACAGTACAAGACTGTCCAGGACAAACAGGGACCTCACCCAATGTTCTTCATGGTAAATCAAAAGAAAGACAAGACCACACAAGGACCACTTCCCCAGTTGTCTTGGGTAAACATGAATAAGTTGTTTTGGTGTGAGGATTGTGATATCATGCAGTTCAGCATAGGAGATAGTGTGTTTGTAAAATAATACACACACTACTCGAAAGTAAATAATAATTCACTTACAGATAGTATATGAATGTTTAGAAAGCTCTAGTGATTGGCACTACAGCTCTGGAGTCATTTGATTCATCAGGAATGCTTCTGAGTCCTTCTCTAGTTTTTTCTGTTGAAAAATAGATTGTCATGGCTCAGCTCTTGTTTCTTCAGGAGAGAAGATGTTCTCTTTACTCCAGAGTACTTCATGTGTTCTTTAGTAATGTAGGATTGAATTTATGGAACTTCATTGAGGATCGTGCAATGTGTTCCTCACAGTTGTGCTCCGGATTGTTCTTTGGTTCAGTACAAAGCTCGCGTGTATTGTAGTATGTGTGTCGAGATGTGTCAAGCACGCGTGTATCCTCTACTTAATCTCAATCTTCTTTATATTCCAAGATCTTCGGCAATAGGAATGACTTCATTTCCATATGTAAGAGGTATAGTTTCCTGAAATACCGACAACTATCACTAAATAACATTAATTGCATTAAAAACCTCAAATATGACCATTATTATTATTTAAATAATATTGAAAAAAAGTTAAGAAACAGTGTCACAGTAGTTGTGAAAATAGTGTCTCCATAAACCGGTGTCTCCTTCACGGTTTGTGCTTCATGGTGTGTCCATGTCATGGTGTCTAGCTCATGGTGTCTGAGTCACGGTGTCTGACTCAAGGTGTGTCATTCACGGTGTCTAGGTCAAGGTGTGTCCTTCATGGTGTCTGGGTCATGTTGTGTCTTTCACGGTGCGTGGGTCATGGTGTGTCCTTCATGGTGTCTTGATACATAGAAAATTAAATGTATTCAAACTTAAACAGTAATATGTATAATGTGAATTATTCTTAACCATTATAAGGTAAGAGAATTTGAAACATAAGTATAGAGGTTTGATAAGATAATGGTGATTTGTGATCATGCATAATATTTGTAATGAATAATTAGATTAACTAACAGTAATTGGATTTGTGATCATTAAAACATGATTAATACATGAGGAGTCCAACAATATCCTCCTTTTGATGATCACAAATCATGTATAGTTAAAATATAAAGGAAATTCAATGTTAGAGAAAATAACATATATAATAAGAATAGATAAAAGACTAAGAGATAACTCTTCTCACTGTTTCTCCCCCTTTTGGGATTATCAAAAACTAGAGAGAAATGAGAGAAACACTGCATTTGTCATTGATAAGTTTCATAATAAAACATACAGGAGAAATACAAACAGTAAATAACAAAAGACATCCCATCTAAAATTAAGAAACAATGGTTGGCATCACGGATTGGATTTCTCTTTACCTTTATTAGCAGGAGCTGGAGCTGATTTAGAAGAAGGCATGGATGCAGTAGACAACGCTGGTAAGGATAGACCTTCAAATCTGGGGGGATCCAAAGTAGGAGCTGTAGAAGATCTAGTATGTGGTTGATCATGAATGACTAGTCTGATCTGAGAATCATCTTGGCTGACTGACATAGAAGTTGAGGCTAGGGTAGGTAGACCAGGTCTACGGGGTGAAGCAACTGGGGGAACTATAGTAGTACTCTGCACATGAAGATATGGCTACAAAAGATTGATGAACTCAATAATGATTTCTCTACCATATTGCATAGCCTTTTCAAAATCATCCTTTTTTCCATGAATTTGTCCAAAAGTATAGTGAACTCTATATGTTCTTGAACTTGAGCATTAAAATCTTGAGTCACTGGAGATATTTTAAAATTCTCCACAAGATACTTAAAGTTATTGGTCATGTCACTTTTAGAGGAAATCCAGATGAGATAAAATTCTATCTTCTTGGCGATCTCCTGTTGAGCATCATTGGAAATAATGGAATGAATCTAAACAAGATCAAGTGCTCTATCACTATTCTTCACAACATCAGATAAAGGAGAAAAATCAAAGCAACTAAAAGAATTATGAATTTATTCCTTGATTATGGATCTAAGCACAGAATCATCAAACGAAGGTGTGGAGGTCTAACCACAGGGAGGAGAAGCCTTGGCAGCTTCGGTTAGAACACTGAGTTGTTTCAAACCTTTTTACAGATATCCAGTGTACTCATCTATGAGCTTATTCATATTTTCTACAAGCTCTCTCATGTGTTCCTGAGGCTTTGGGTGTCTTCTTCCAATCTACTCATAAAAAGATTACAAATAAGGATGCACATGAGACACAATATCTCTAGAATGGTTGGAAATATCTGGTTCAGGAGAAGCAGCAATAGGTGCAAGAGTAGGAATAGGAGCAGGCTCTGATCTTAAAGACATTTCTCTTTGATGATTTTCCATCATATATTTTAAATTTGAATGATCAGCACTAAGAAACTTATTTTCATCTCTAGCTTCTTGTATTTCACGGATCACCCTGGGTTGAATATGCAGAATAATATTTTCCAAAATAATGGAGGCATATTCTTGACATAGTTGAGTCACTAGATGAGGTTGAGAGGATATAATCTTCTCAAATAGAGCCAAGATAGTCTCTCCAAAGACTTTCAAGTCATCCTTAGTTACATATGATTATTGCTCGGGTAAGAGAGTAGGTGAAGGTAGTGGTACAGGTTATGATGCAGATTCTGGTTGTGATTCAGAATTAGTTTAGGATTCAGATTCTGATTCAGGTTGTGGTTGAAGATTTGGTTCTGGTTCTAGTTCTGGGTGAGCTACTATCTTTAGTTGAAACAAAGAAGAGTGATCTATACCAGTTGCAGTCACTTGCTGTGATTCAGTCAAATTATAAAAACATAGAAATTCATACCGAGTGTACATTGAATATGTGACAGTTGTTTTAGAGGTTTTAGCCTATCCAGCTTCATAAATCTCAAGGTTTTGAGGTTCCTCCCCCTCAAAATGTGCTTCCATTTCATATTCATTAGGCTAAGGAATTTGGTTATGATCCACATGATCAGCTCTATTCTCTTCATCAAATTCTTTCCTTTCCAGCTGAAAGGAAATTTCCATCCTCTCTTCAACAGAGGGTATGTACTCAGGAACTGACTGTTCCACTGGTTGTTCTTCTATACTTGATTCTTTTTCAATAGGTTGATCCTTTCGATTAACATTTTCCCTAACAAGGATTTCTCCTAGATCAGCTTCTTCAATGATAGGGAGTTCTTCTCATCCACCAGACTCTTCCATGGCTTGCTTCTCAAAAAGAGGGATAAAAAAATCTCTTGCAGCCTCAGAATGTATTTCATAATCAACATCATCTCTAGAAGGAGTATATTCTTCTCTAAAAAACAAGAGAAACTTCCTCTCTAAATGTTATTTCATTATGAACATCAGCAGGGACAACAATTCTTTTATTTCTTAACAGGAGATGCTTCCTCTTGAGATATGTCAGACTCTTCTTCTTCTTCTTCCTCTTCTGGGTACTTAGCCACTTCATCTGGTTCCTAACTAGGATTAGTTATATTCTTTGGCCTTCTTGGATAATCAACAGGATTTTACTTCTTATAAAGTTGATCATTATCCTCAACCCACTTATTCTAATAGGGGTTCCAATTAATCTTCATCCTTTATATGATAGGCTTGAATAAATAGAAGTCTAAAACCTATAGCTTTTCTTCATTCAGTCCAACCACTCCCTTGGAAACTAACATGGAAGAAATCATCCTTGAGTAAAATAAGGAGGTGGATTTGGAAGTAACTTTAATTATCTCACACATGTGGTGAATGATATACTTGCATAGGTTGATCTTATGGACATTATTTAACAGGTGAAACAAGAACACATCATGATACATCTTCACAGCAAAATCTCCGTTCCTTGTACTAATCAAATTCTGAACAAACATGTACAACAGTCTTGTCTCCCCATCCAATTCAACTGTTATGGCCCTTCGCTTGGTTCCATTTCCAATCAGGATCTCTAGTGCATTTTCTAGATCAAATATGTCAGTTGTTGGAGGAGCGTATCTCTAGTAATCATCATAGATCCATTCATGAGGAATCCTTAGGCATGAATCCCATAACAATGAATAGAATGAAAACTTTTTTCCATTGATCCAACTTGTCACCATAAAAACTTCTCCATCATTAAAGTAAAACATTACATAATGATAAAATTGAGATTCCAACCTCAGATAAATCGGTCTATCATTTCTAGGTAATCAATCAAGCCATCCTTGCAATCTTAAGATTTTTAGAACCAAAGAATTTCTAGACAGTAGCCACTCAGGGAAAATCTCATTATTAGGAACTGAAGTATGGCTTACTAGGTTCGGATTTTGAGGTCCTTCAGGTGCTATCCTCGGTGTCCTCTTCTTTTTCTTAGAGCGGAGATTCTCTGTTGAGGGTGAAGATGGATGCTTCATCCTGGGAATTTACTTAATATTCGAGCGAGAGAGAAGGAGATAAGGTTTTTAAGGTAAAGAGGCTTCGAGAGAGTGAGAAAGAGGGAGCTTGGATATGGAATTAAGTTTAAACCCTTATGTTTTATCATTTGGTAATGTCAAACGTCATAAAAAATGTGGGAATGTAAATAGTGGTGAAATAATAATTACAGCGATGTGGGTTAAAAATATATATAAAGAATCTTCATGGTGAGAACTTGAGTAGGAGTTATGGTGCGATGAAAAACAGTCTTCACAGTGAGACAGTTGGTGGTCATCATGGTGAGACAGTGACCATTCTGTGTAGTCATGGTGGGACAGTGAGGTGACAGACCATAAACACAAGGTGTCAACTATGAGACCGTAAGCATGAAACAATAACTGAGAAACTGTGAGTCATGAAACCGTAAAGTAAAATATAGCATAATGTTAAATAGTAAGACCAGTAAGATATCTATTTATGATTGATCATACCAAGATCAGGTATGATTTAATCAAATATCTCAGAATTTACTGGTTTAGTGAATATATAATCAAGTTGATATTTACTACCAATGAATTCTAAAGTGATATCACCCTTTTGAAAATGATCCATCAAAAAGTGATGTCTTACATCAATATATTTTGTCCAAGAATGTGAAACATGATTCTTTGAAATGTTAATAGCACGTTTTTTGTCACAATTTATTGGTACATGTCTGAATTGATATCCATAGTCTAGTAATGTGTGTTTTATCCACAAAAATTTTGCCCAACAACTGCCAGCAGCTATGTATTCAGCTTCTACAGTAGATAATGCAATAGAATTTTGTTTCTTAATACACCCTGATACTAGTGACTTTCCTAAAAAGTGACATGTTCCAGAGGTTCTTTATCTATCTAACTTACATCCATAAACTTCATCATCAGAATAATTAACTAGTTCAAATGATTTTCCTTTTGGATAGAACAGTCTTAAATTGGAAGTATTCTTGAGGTATTTGAAAATTCTATTTACAGCATTTAAAAGTGACTCATTGGGGTATTCATGAAAACGATCACACATACACACAGTAAACATAATATCAGGATGACTAGGATTCACATTGAGTAAACTTCCAATCACTCATCTAGAAGTGGTTTGATCAACAGATTTTCCATCTTCATCAAGATCTACCTTATAGGTGGTACTCATGGTAGTTTCACTACTTTTTGGGCTATAAAATCCAAAATTTTTAAAAAGATATCTAGTATATTTAGTATGAGTTAAAATAATTCCTTCATTATTTTGAAAGATTTGAAATCTAAGAAAGAATTTAATTTCACCCATTAAACTCATCTCAAATTCGTTTTGCATCATTTTAGAGAAATTAGTACATAAAGAAGTTTTTGAAGTTCCAGAAATAATATCATCTACATAAATTTGTACAACTAAAACATCTTTAGAAATTCATTTTATAAAACGTTTAGTATCAAATATTCCTTTTATAAAACCATTAGAAATTATAAAAGTAATTAATCTATCATACCAAGCTCTATGAGAATTTTTTAAACCATATAATGCTTTTGATAATTTGAAAATATGATTTCGAAAATGAGGGTTTGTAAATCTAGGTGTTTGTTCAACAAATACATCCTTAGCTATATACCCATTTAAGAATGCACTCTTGACATCCAATTGATATAGTTTGAAATTTAGATGTGTAGCGTAAGCAAGTAATATCCTAATGGATTCTAGTCTGGCTACTGGAGAAAAATCTCCTCATAATCAATTCCTTCCTCTTATCTATAGCCTTGTGAAACTAACCTATCTTTGTTTCTAACTATGTTTCTAGATTCATCTACTTTATTTATAAACACCCATTTTGTAACATTGGTGAATGTTTCCTTAGGTCTTTAAACTAGTTTCCAAACATTAATTATTTCAAATTGATTGGGTTCTTCTTGCATAGCAATTACCCAAATTCATCATTAATAGCATCATCAATGTTTTTAGGATAAAGCTGTGACAAGAAGGCTTGATGTTCAACCTAATTTCTTAGATAATCTCTAGTATATGTCCCTCTATCAGGATTACCAAAAACAACATCTAAAGGATGATTCTTTATAATCCTCGTTGATATAGTAAAGGTAGGGATATAAAATTCAGGTTCTCTTCTTGGTTCGGGTTTATTAGGAGAAGACTCTGAAATATTTCCAGAATGGTTGTCTTTACAGCAGGTTCGTTAATTTTATAATTAATGTTCAGAACATAAAAATCTTCTTCAATATTTTCATGAGATGACTTAGGATCATGTGGATCGGTTTCATCAAATTTTATGTGAACAGATTCTTCCACACACTTGGATCTCTTATTGAAAACTCTATAGGCCTTGCTAGTTATAGAATATCCTATAAATATTCCTTCATCACTCTTATAAGAAAACTTACCCAGATTATCCATGGTATTAATAATAAAAATGTTGTAACCAAAGACTTTAAAGTAATTAACCTTAGGTTTTCTATTATTCCATAGTTCATAAGGGGACTTTTGGAGAACAGGTCTCACTAAGACTCTATTGATGATATAACAAGATGTATTTACAGCTTCATTCCAAAAATAAATAGGCATGCCATACTCATTATGCATGGTTCTTGCTATTTTCTGAATGGTTCTATTCCTTCTTTCTACTACACCATTCTATTGAGGTGTCGTAGGGGAAGAAAATTGTGACTATAGACATTGTGTGAGCCGTAAGATTCAAACTCATGATTTTCAAACTCATAGCCATGATCGCTTCTTAGGGTTTTTCTCTTAAGTCCACTATGGTTTTCTACAGACTTGGAGTATTTAACAAAGTAAGAACAAACTTCACTTTTGTGAGCTAATAAATATACCCAAGTATATCTAGAAAATTAATCTATTAAGACATAGACATAGTTCTTACCATTTAAAATAGAAACACTAGATGGTCTAAACAAGTCCATGTCAACCAACTTGAGAGGTTGAGAAGTTGACACTTCGTTCATTGATTTGAAAGAAATTTTGTGTTGTTTTCCCTTTTTACAGGGATTACAAACTTTGTCATTTGGAAACTCTAGTTTGGTTAAGTCTTTAACTATGTCCTCCCTAGTTTGTTTTCTAAGTCATTGTATATTACAGTGTCCTAATCTCCTTAGCCATAACCAAGACTCTTTATGAAAATATTTCATAGATAAATAATTTAAATCAACAGCATAAAAATTTTCATTTCTTAAAGTAGAAAATATTAAAACATTCTTAGAATTAAAAACATTACAAGAAACATTTACAAATTTAACATTAAATCCATCATCACATAATTGAGATTTACTTAACATGTTATATTTCAATCCATAAACAAATAAAACTTTATAAATTAAAACTGAGTTAGTGTTACCAATTTGGCCTAGGCCGATGATTTTTCCCTTAAGATTACAACCAAAGGTGACATGGCCTCCGTCAAACTTGAATAGGATCTTGAAGCATGAGTAATCCCCATATATATTTCTTGAACATCCACTATCCAAATACCATGTCTTCTTGTGGGAACTCTTCAAATAGGTTTCTTATAAAATAGATTTACATGGGAACTGACATTGGTACCCAGATCTTCTTGGGTCCAAATAGGTTACCAATCTATTATTTTTGTACCCAAATTTTTCTTATGGGTCTCATATATTTATAGGAATAAAATTATTTTGAAAGGTAAAATCTATTTGATCTATAACTATGTGAATAACTAGTTGAATCATATGAATTTCTTGAACTGGAAGAACCCGATTTTTGTCCAGATTTAGGAATAAATCTAGTTTTAGTGAACTATCTTTTTCCAGTTTGGTATCCCAAACCAGTAGTACACTTTGGTGAAACCTGTTTACCTAACATTTGAGTAATTTTATCTTTTCCCTTTTTGAATTTTTTTAAGTCCTTTCTATTTTTCTCAATAAAATTTTCTAATTCA
Organism: Viscum album; assembly: GCA_963277665.1. NCBI lineage: Eukaryota > Viridiplantae > Streptophyta > Magnoliopsida > Santalales > Viscaceae > Viscum > Viscum album. Next base: position 940,867,809 of record OY728153.1, read on the forward strand.
GTATTTTCCTTTAAGAGTTGATCATTCTTTTATTTTTCTATATCAAGGGTGGATTCAACATTTACTGTGAGAGCATACTGTTTCTTTAATGAATTATACTTGTCCTTATGTTCATTTCATGTTTCCTCCAGTATGTTACATTATTCAGATATTTCATCATTAAACATATCTTCAGAATCAGACTAATATTCTGCATCAACTCTTGAATAATATGAATTTAAAATAGGAGTATCTAAGGTTACCTCGGATGTGTTGGTCATGAAACACATGATGGAAAAATTATTTTTAGAATCAGTAGCCTCTGTTCACTTGTGTTGTCTTCTGAAGCACTCCAAGTAGCTTTCATGGATTTCTTGTACTTATGGTCCTTGTAGTTATATTTTTTTTTGAACATCAATTTTAGACAATCAGCTTTTATATGTCCTTTACTTTTTCCCTCAGTGCAGACTACTTCATCACTTTTATATGGATTTTTCCAATCCTTTTTCCAGTGACCATTGTTGTCATATTTACATTTTCAGTTTGTTTTTCTGATTAATTTCTTCTTCCTATAGAATTTCATAAACCTCCTTGCTATCTGTGCCATTTCATCATCACTGTCAGAGTATGAATTGTCACTTGTAGAACATTAAGTTTGTATTTGAACATTGTCTTTGTATTTGATCTTTGAAGTAGTATATTTAAATTCCACGGATTTTCTATTGTTTTCATCATCTTCTTCCTTATTCCCCTTGAGTTCTTCCTCATATATCATAATCATACCAATAATCTCTTTGACAGGCAGGGCTCCAATGTCACATGATTTTATGATTGAAATAGAAGTTCATCTCCATCTATCGTGAAACATCTTTGTATCCTCATGATTTGTTCCTTTACTGGAACAACCTTTCCGAGTGAACTCATTGTATTGACTATCTCATTGAACCTGAGATACATAATAGAAATAGGTTCATCAGTTTTAATTTTAAAATTTTCATATTTAATAGTATAATTATTTAATCTCATTTCTTTAACATTACTTGTTCCTTTCATGAGAAACACCTAAAGTATCCCATATTTCATAAGCTGTTTTACAGGAAGATATTATATTGAATTCCTAATCTCATAATGCACAATACAAAGCAATCATAGCTTTACAGTTATTATTGTAAGAAGTTTTTGTAGGCTTATCCCAAGTTGTTCTTTTAGTTTCGGGAATTTTATATTGAGATTCTATAGCATTCCAGATATCAAAACCCATACTTTCTAAATGAATTTTCTTCTTAAGATTCCACTGGGCATAGTTTGTACCATTGAAGAAAGGGGTCTGATTTTTAGCAGCACCCTCTAGTCTATTGTCCATAGCAAGATTTTAGAAATTATATTTAAAGAGATAAAATTTAGAACTAACCGAAATTTTTGATCTTTAAAGATGCAACTAAAATCACAGTTGAAAAATAGAATGTTTTGAAAACTGTTATTAATAAAAATAAGCTCTAATACCAAATGATGGTTGGAGTGGACACTCAAGAGTGGGGGGTGAATTGAGTTCCAATTAAAATTTCTGTTAAAATATTTTCTTTTAAAATCCCCCAATTTATAAAACAAGTTAAACTGTATTGAACTTGTAAAACATTAAAAGTTCAATTAGATTATCAAAATATTGATTAGTTCTCAGTTAATCTAATCAGAAGATTAAATATCTTTTGAAACTAACCTACTGATTTACAATAGATTCAAACACTTTCTAGAATAACAATCAATGTAACATTATAATAGATTTGTATTTCAAAGTAATAAGTAGTGGAATATAAATTAGATAATGTATATTTTGAACTTAAACTAAAAATGCACAGGAGATATAACCAAGAGGTTCATTCTCAACCCATGACTTAGTCCTCTCAAATTAATATATAAATTTCATCCACACCCCGGATTGGGGTTAATAATAGTACAATACTATCCATGCCACACAAGAACCTATACCACTAATCTTCATGGGAAATAAAAATAAAGACCAGGCCACACAAGGACCTTTTCCATAGTTGTGGTGGGTAAAAAAGCGTAAGGAGTTTTGGTGTGAGGATTGTGATATACTTAGGTTAAGCACAGGAGATAGTGTGTGTATAAAATAATACACACACTACTCGAAAGTAAATAATAAATCACTTAATGATAGTATATGAAAGTATAAAAGCCCTAGTGATTGGCAGTGTAGCTCTGGACTCATTGGATTCAATTAGAATGATTCTGAGTCCTTCTCTGGTTATTTCTGTATAAAAACAGATTGTCGTGGTTCAGATTTTGTTTCTCTAGGAGAGAAGATCTTATCTTGACTCCAGATTACTTCGTGTATTCTTCCGTAATGTAGGATTTCATGTATGGAACTTCATTGAGGATTGTGCATTGTGTTCTTCACAATTTTTCTCAATATTGTTCTTCGGTTCATTACATAGCTCGCGTGTATTGTAGTATGTGTGTCGAGATGTGTCAAGTGGTGTGTATCCTCTACTACAACTCAATCTTCTTTATATTCCACATGCTTCGGCAATTGGAATTATTTACTTTCCATGGGTATGAGGTACAGTTTGCTGACAGACCAACAATTATCAATAAATAACATTAATTGCATTAAAAACATCAAAAATGACAGTTAGTATTATTTAACTAATATTGAAAAAAGGTTAAGAAACAGTGTCACAGTAGTTGTGAAAACGGTGTCTCTTTGAACCGGTGTCTCGTTCACAGTATGTGATTCACGGTGTGTCCATGTCACGATGTCTAGATCAAGGTGTCTGGGTCACAGTGTCTGACACACGGTGTGTCATTCACGGTGTCTAGGTCACGGTGTGTCCGTCACGGTGTCTGGGTCACTGTGTGTCCTTTACGATGTCTTAATACATAGACAATTAACTATATTCAAACATAAACAGTAATATGTATAATGTGAATTACGCTAAACCATTATAAGGTAAGAGAACGTGAAACATAAATACAGAGGTTTGATAAGATAAGGAAGATTTGTGATCATGCATAAGATTTGTAAAGAATAATGAGATTAATTAATAGTAATAATATTTGTGATCATTAAAACATGATTAATACATGGGGAGTCCAACATATAGGTGTACTATTGATTATTTATGAAATATGGAGAGAAGGATTGATAATTTATTTGAAGGTCTTAGGAAAAACCCAAGAAGGGATCTGGTTTCTCATGTTTTTACATCATATTATAAAATAGTATTATGTTACATCAATTCATATATGGAACTTTATAGATCTTATTTGTTTATGTAAATTAATGGAAAAGTGTTTGGTTCATCACCATGAAAAAGGTATAGCATCAGTGAATAATAATGGAAAAAATGAATTCCAATCATCACAAAATTATGGGAAGAGATATCATAGAAAAATAATTATGGTTGTTAGAGTTTGTTATAAGTGCAGATATAAGGGTCTTCTAGACAATGAATAGAATGATGATAAACAATTCAGTAATGTATATTTATTATGTTTATGATAAATTGGTAATTATTTACACTAATACCTAATGTGTCAAGGTAAAATATTGTAGTAGGGGTCAAGAAGATAAATCAATGTTCATTAGATCACTACAGAAGAGATTGATGTTCTAAATGATATTGTGGAAAATACTATAATCATAAAGATGTGTCTATCCATTATAATTATGACCCATAAATGGGCCATATTTGAAGAAATTATTATTATGAATTTGGTTAATTTTGATATAATACTTTGTATGGATTGGGATAAAAATATGATGGAAAAATATATTGCAAAGAGAAATATGTAAAAATTCACGGTGAGTATGTGTTCTTAATTATCTCAAGGGGGAAGATGTCGTTAGCTAAATAATGCCTAAATCCACACACAATTGACCTTATGAATGAGATTCTTGGGGTTGAAGAGAAAATCGAACATAAATATGTAAAAGGTAATATTCAAATTGAGTATGTAGCTATTGTATTTATATATAATGATGTATTTCTAGAAAATTTGCATGGAAATACACAAGAGCATGAAGTTTATTATTCCATTGATTTAATCCCTGATAAAACCATATATCAAAAACTCACTAAATAATGGAAACTATAGAATTTGAGTAGTTAATGAATGAAATATATGACTTTTTGTAATAATGTATTCATATGTCTTAGTATTACACAGTGGGGAGCCTATATTCGTTTTATTAATAAAATATATATATCTATGAGGTTATTCATTGATTATAGGTAAATAAATGTAATTACGAAAAAGAAAAAACCATCTTTCTAAAATTGATTAATTATTTGATCATCTTCATGGGGATAATTATTTTTAAATGATTGATCTTCATTTTAGGTATCATCAATTGTGATTAATGAAATAATAAATTCGAAAATAACATTTAAATGATTACCAACGTTATGAGTTTATATTAATTCCATTTGGAAGGGATAATTAACCATCTGTTTTCATGGATACAATGAAAATAGTATTCAATGATTATCTTTATGAATTTTAGTGATATTTAAGGATGATATCTTGGTGTACATCAAAATATATGATACCCTTACAATCACAAGAGGATCAATATAGGGACATATAGAAGAAATATTTTATATCTGAAATTTTTTAAAGTATGAATTCTGGCATTGTAAATTTTATTTTTCTACCCATATTGTTTCAGAGAATGGATTCATATTTTATATTGTAAAAAAAAGTCAGCCCAAGAATTTTCTACACCAAATAACATAACCAAGGGTTGTAGTTTCATCTCATTGGATGGATACTATTAGAAATTAATTCAAATAAATCTCAATTGGATAACCCATTATCCATGATTACACATTAAGGGGTTATTTTATTATATGGAAAATAATGTGAATAATATTTTAATGAATTGAAGTGAAGATTTCTGATTGTTCTAATTTAGGATATATAATCAAAAAATGATGGATTTGTGATATGTAGTGATACGTTGAGGAAACTTTTGGGTTGTTTCATTATGATTTATAATAATGTTATTACCAATGAGTCAATTAAATTAAAGTTCGATGAACAAAACTATTCAACCCATGATCCTCGATTAGCATCTATAATATTTTCTATGACTATATGGTCACACTATCTATATGGTCAAATATGTGAGAATAAAATAGATTACAAGAGTTTGAAATACATCTTATCATAGAAATAACTCAATTTTTGGAAATTAAAATGACTCAAGATAAATAATTATTATGATTTATAAATAAACATTCATCCATAAATGGAAAATAATGTAGTTTATACACTATGCAGGAAAGGTCATAGAGTTCTAACAAAAATGAGGATAGATAGGGATCTTATTTTTATGCATTTAGTAATTATATATTTGTAAATTATTAATGAATGGGAAACATAACTCCTTTATTAAATTATTTACAGTCCACATTTCTTGGAAAATATTATATGTTCTCATCTTGATAATGGGATTATTCAAAAATGAAAATTAAATCTTGGAATGATGTGAAATTTCCAGACATCATATATAATGAATGAATTCTAAAATTTTGATATAGGATATGTGTTTCGTATATACAAGTGATAAAAATAGAATTATAATATGATCGTCAAAACATTAATTTATCTATACACACGGGACGCATGAAAAAGTATTGAGATTTAAGAAACATAATTTTTATGTTAATATGATTCATTTAATTACTGATTATGTTCCAATGTTTTTTTTCTAACAAGTGAAGGGTAAAATACATAATCATAGATGATTCATGCAATCTCTTCATAGTCCAATATATAAGTTGTATGACATTACTATGGACATTGTAACAATATTACCAAGGGATACAACAAATAATGATGTGTTATAAGTTATAATTGATCATCTTACCAAATCTAAACCTTTCCTCCCTATATGAGAATATTTTTTTCTTGAGTACCATGCATGAATTTAAATTAAGAATTTTGTATGGCTTCATGGAACACCTCCTTCAATTGAATTTGATCGTGATCCCAGATTTACATCAATATTGAGTAAATATTTTAGAAGGATCATAATAACGAGTTTTATTTGAGCACCAAATTTCATCCTCCTACTATAAGGTAGTCCAAAAGGACGATTTAAAAAATGAGAGATATGTTAAATTCATTATCACAAGATTTTTTAGATATGTGGGTTCAATGTTTCCCTCTATCTAAGTTTTCCTTTAATAATAGCTTCCATTATATTATTTAAATGGTTTCATATGATGAATTACATGGAAATGGATTTAATACTCCCACTTTTTGGGATAAATTTTGTGAAATAATCCATGTATATTAAGATATTATTGGGGAGATATTGATAAAGTTAAAGGCTCTTCATACTCATATCAATGAATCTCAAATCAGGTTAAATACTTATGCTAATAATCAAAGGAAATATTTTGAGTTTCAAGAGTGAGATCATTAATTCATGAAATTAAATACATATAAGGTTTTTATAAGATTTTGTTAGAAGGGAAAAATTATCCCCATGTTGATCAAAATTCTATAAATAATTGGTTTTGGTGCTCACTACTTATAAATTATTCATATCCTATCAAAACCACATGAATTATTCATATCACATTGCTAAATAAGTATGTGATAGTCCTTATCCATGTTCTCACTTCGGAATAAATAAAATTGCAAATGGATTTATCTTTAAATGTAGATCCTATCTAGATTCTGAACACTATATAAAAATTGATGAGGAATGATAAGTCTCCTTGGGTAATGGTACATTATAGAAATCATCAGATAGAAGAGGTAATGTGAGAACCTGAAGAAATTATGATGAACTATCCAAATCTATTAATGATGGGAAATTATGATAATGTCTATGATAAAAGTTTTTAAGGGAGGGAATAATGTAACACCCCATGATTTTACAGAATTTTTCATTTATTAAAAAATTAACATTTTTAAATAGATTTCTATTCATGAAACACTAAATGATATAAATCAAGGTCTATTATTAAAATTTTATTTTGTGACCATTATAATATAGCTATTAAATTTTGTAGGAATTAATAATAATTACTATACTATTAAATTTATATAGATATTAAATAAATTTGTTTGTAATCAAAAAATCATTTAAAATAAATGTTTTTGGCGAAATAATTTTTTTTTATTTTTGAAAAATGTATTTTGATATTAATAAAAGTATAAAACCATACTCCAGTATCCTAAATAGGGTGTCTTATTTATTACATTAGAATAATATATAAGAAATTTTATCCCAATAGACTGAATAGTATAGTGTCTCAGATAAACTAGATACATACTAGAGTCTTGCATTATATTTGAAAATAAAAATTAAAACATATTTATATTTAATATAACATTATTCCCTCTGTAATATCCTTTATATCAAACATATTACTCCTCATAGGTTCCTAAGAAGGGAATAAAAATATAGGTGATCTTCGATGCTCGTAAATGGTTAATTACAATATAATATACCATAAATCAATACGTATAATTAACATGGAACAGAAATTAACTAAGATTGCATGCCATATAATAAATTAGCTGATAAGGAAGTGTATCCAAATATAATATAAATGGAATAACATCATGGATAATAAACATTATGTTATTTTAAAAAACTAAAAATGCATTCCATTTAATCAATAACGTGAATATAAAACTAGATAAGTCCTAATCAACACGTAAAGTTAAATAAATCAAAATATATTCCATTAATTTAATATAATTACTGTAATTGTTGGATATTTAATAATCAATCTATAAATGAAAATAAATAAAAAGGCATTCTATTTAATCAATAAACTAAGAATGTAATGCATCTAGATATAATATCATTATGAGAATCTCATGGATAATAATAATTGAATTCTTAATTAAGGTAATTCCGAATTATTAGACTTTAAATCTTTAGAACATGATTCCTCACCTTTTAAGACCTTTCATAAGAATATTTATACAACATGTAGTGTCGTGACCCCCTCCTTGTAATGATTACCATCTTGAGCTGGTAATGGAGAATGGGAGACAATGAATCCATGAGTCCCACCACTAGTAGGCCCTAGGGTGGGGACCAACAACAAGGGTATACAAATATCTCAAAATGGGATGAATTACCCTTTTATAGTAACCATGATCAATAGATAAGATGTATCAACCTCAATAGAACTCCATGACACACACACACACACAGATATATATATATATATATATATAATGAATTAATCCCTCACACATGCATGTTTAAAGTTAAATTGGATGAAATACAATGAAAATATCTAATGTAAATATGAAAAGAACAAAACTATGTAGTTACAGAACAACTATCTCAATGCCCAAGATATTAATTCCCACTATGGTCCCTGTAGTTCTCTTGGAAACTAGAAAAAAAAAATTACATTAGTAGGGTGACAATATAGGTATACTCTGAATGGAGAACCAAATACTCTCATGAACTAGTGGAGAAGCATAATAATTCCCCAGTGAGAACATAGAAAAACCCAAAAGCACCTAACTAGGTATATTATCCATCCCAGATCACACAAATTTACACTCATCAAATAACACAAGTCGAGTAAAGTAATATAATAAAAACATTTATAATAGGGTACCCTGCACCACTTTCCCACAAATTATATGCTCTCACTTCCTAATGGAAAAATTTGTACTCCTCCCACATCTTCTGAAAGAACCATGTCAAAACCTGCTCACACACACCTAGTCCACATTCAATGTCACATCCTACTCACACACACTACGACCTCACAACTATATCTTATCACGCCCAAAGAAACAAGGGCTGTAACACCCTGATGTTTTAAAGAAATATTTTTCGTAGATAATTTTTATTATTCTGTATCATTATTACCTTGAAATCATGAGTCTAAATGAGTCATGAGACTACCTTATTATAGAATCACTGTTATAACCCAGCCTTTAGGTGTGCATGAATAATTATAACTAACTTATGAAAATGAATTGTGAATTCTTTGGCTATCAATTATTTATGAAAAATATAAATCCATTTGATATTTTTATTTTTTTATGATTTAATTTTGGTAATGAAATAAAATATTTTTTATTTTCATCAAATGAATATTTTAGCAGTAGGGTTTGAATAAAACACTATTTGATGTATAAAATCCAATTTTTTTAGAAAGCATAATTTTACACATTTTAATGGTGAACCCCGTTGAAATTAAGATCCTGAAACATTAATAACTTCTATATGAAAAAACAAAAAATTTATTTGAAATTGTTGTAAAAAAAATTTATTTTGATTAATTTCTTATAATTTGGTGATAACATTCATGTATTAAATAATAGTAAAAATATGAAAAATGTTAATTTAAAAAAAATCATCGAGATAATTTATATGGTTCAATTATAATATTGAATGATTTTAATGTATAAATATTATATATTTTATTATTCTATATAATTTATGTCATTAGCATTAATTTTTCATTCAATTAATTGGTAAAAGTATTTCAATTTTTTGGAATGTTTTAACATTTAAAATGTGTTTCCTCATTTCAACAAGAGGATTAATTTTAAATTATATACTGAAAACTCTATGTTTTAAAATTTTAAATATGGATTTTATATTTTAAATCATTATGTCCAAATTATGTTAATATGATACTTTTTTGGGCATTATGAATAGTTATTTTTGTAATTATTTTTATTACCATGGTTCATGGTAAACTTGATAATTAATAGTAAATAAAATATTAAAAAATTACCATAAAACCTATAAAAATACTATTGGATGACTAAATTTGACTCTTAATATCTATTTTTCTAAATATGATCCATTAATGAAAATTTACCTATGAATGTGGCATGAATGTAATAAAAACTAATGAATGTGAAAAAATGTCACAATCACATTTTATATAAGTATATTTATTTTAATATATGGATAACTAAGAGATAATATCTACAACATATAGTATATGGAAATATAAAATAATTAACTACATTATAGAAATTTATTTATAATATATAGTGATTAAATAATTAAAATTAATAATGACATAGTAGTGAGGTAAAAAATTATTTTATTACAATAAATATGAAATAAATGGTTTTATAAATGTTAAAAAAATATCATATGAACTAACTAATGCAATTTAGAAAATTTATAACTGATTATGACATGTTATGACTATATTAATTTTTTTCAATTTATCTTCTATGTGGATTTTATTTAATGTAAAATAAAGGAATAGTGTCAAAATTGATACTATTGATATTTTATAAATATAACATTTTATTAAATTATTTAAAAATCCTAAAAATATTTATAAAATACAACGTGATAAATATAAGGTCTGAAATTTTTTTAATATACATTTATTTTAAATTAACATCATATAAGTAATTATTTATAACCATTAAATATTTATAATCTTATTACAACTATTAGAATTTAATAGACTAACTAACTATCAGTTAAAATGATATGTTTAAAATTGAAAAAATATGTTGTAAAAAATTTATTTTTTGATGATATTACAACCCAATTTCGTATAGTCATAAAATTGGCGACACTTTGGATGTTTTTGGGTAGGGTTTTACATTATTATAAGTTATTATTTATAGATTTTTCAAAAGATCCCCTCTCGTCAATTATAATAGGGTACCACCTCCATCACAACTTCACTTCATTTTAATCCTTAATGATCATCCACCCCCTGATGTTGTTCCTTATCAACATCCCTATTTTCATTTTAGTGGTTATTTTTATCTTCCATTACAATCTCTTGTTCTCTATGAATATATTTTGAGGAAGCATGTCGAGTAAGAGGTAATATCTTCTACCGATTCTTTCAAAAATCATTCTTATTCAACTTCCTCTTTATTAGATTCTTCATTATAAAGTAATAAAATCAGTATAAATCGTATAATGGTATGTTATAATAAATTTTAACCAACTATATTTCACCTTCAATCCACCCTACTAAAATCGAAATCACAACGCGTGCGTACGTACGACTTACCATCTCTACACTTAGCTGTAATCTATTTTTCACCACCACCTTGCATGGATGGGTATAATGATTGAAATAACAACTATGTATGATTATTATATCATGATACTTATTCTAAAATATTATACACCATCAACATCAATACCATTCAACAATTTGAGAATGATATCATCACTCATGCACACGTACAACCTAACGTCTCCATGATGTGATGTGATTTTTTCTAGATGATATTCATTAAAACATCATTATATACATGAATGGAATGAATAATTATGATATTTATAATAATAATATCATTTTTTAAATGAAATAATTATTTCATAAAAATATTAATAAAAACAAATTCAACAAATACGCATTAAAAAATAAAGCAGTTAATACCCGAATAAAAAGTAATAATGATATGTTACAAACAATATTATTAAATTATGATCATAAATGAAGTAATCAAATTTATTAAGATTTTAAAATAAATAATTAACAATATTTAAATCATTATATATGATGTTATGATACATATGAAGCATATAAAACCTAAGGTAAGGGATACCGTTCCAAATTTTTTTTTATCTATGATTGTTTAGGCATAAGTATTCATGGGGATATATTTACCATCCATGTCTATGCTACCTAAATATGTATTTAAAAATATTTTTATATAAATCTATAATTGTTAAATGTGAATTTCACCCTTTGTTAAATATTTACTAAATAGTATGAATTTAATATTTGGTCATTTTTGGCATGAGGTAATTTTGGCCTTTTCCTCAAAAAGTAATATAAAAAAGTTTTTTATCTTGTCTGACATAAATGAATTTTTTCACATTAATAGTGTCTTATTTTCTTGAAAATTTCATTAAAATAATACAAGTAAATTTTCACATAAAATTATTTCTTCTATAATTGTGTGGTATTTTGAGGAAGGAATGCGTTTTTTGAAGATGCTTGGATATTTTCATCAAGAATTAATTTCATGTGTTTTATCAAAATTATTTTGTGTCTAAGATGACACTATTTAAATAGGGTTATATTTATATCCATATTATTAATATGGTTTCATTGTGTTTATAATAGAAGTTTATTTATGAAATCCATTTGTTTTATATCAATTACTATGGAACGACGTTTAAGAAACCCATTTTAGTTCATGGGATAGACTTTGGTAAATGTTTTTATGTTTTTGTGGCATACGTAATAATGGTATAATTATGATATTGGTGGGACCTATATCTTCCACCAATGTATTTGGTAATGATTTATATCTGATGAGATATACATGACTAGAATAAAAAGTTAATATAGCTCGGTAATACAGGGTTGGAATGAGGAGTAAACTTGATTTAGTAATAGATGTTGTCTGCTATGATTGTATCAGAAAAGAGTATTGAAGAATATGAAATGATTTTCTATGATTATGTGTGTATGGAACGTAATTTCATGTCTTATGTTATGTCTATTGGGATTACATTTCATTTTTTATGATTTATCCCATGACATGATATTTATATCTTTTATATGCAGGATATGATTTTTAAATATTATGTTCTTATGATAATGATTTGTATGATATTTCCCTTGTTTACCCTTGTTGAGAATTTGAGCTCACCCTTTCATATGTTTCTTTTCCAACGGCCAGGAAAAAGTGTACTAAGTAATATATTTCAAAAATATTTGTCGTTATAAAGATATAAGTGGGAGACAATGAGGATATTTTATGAAACACTTGTTTATGTCTCCATATTTCTAAAGACACTAAACCTATATGGTTCTGATATTGTAATGTTAGGTTAAGTAAAAAATATAATTCCATGTTGATGTAATACCTATATGTAAACAATGGTTCACTATAGTTGGTATCTAATAAAAGTTATAGTTAACCGTGGGAACCAAGGATGACAAAACCTTAGTAAGAAACCTAAGGATATGTATAAGTATCGGTTAAAATCCTATCCATGTGTTTTAGAGATGTTCATGAATAACCAAGGATAATAACTAATGTGTCCTCAATTGAAATTTTATTCTTTATTATGTGGATTCCATGTTAGAATTACTATTTCCTAGATTATGATTCTGGGTTGTAGTTAGTGTATGGATCTTGTAGGAACCGCATTAATGCTAAATGGGATTTGCAACAAAATGATTCCTCCCTGAGAAACCAAAGTTATGGGAGGTGGAATTGAAAATATTGTAGCCATGACCACACAACATCCTCAATATATGAATAATATTGGACTTCCAAACACTCAATGGAGGGATCAACATTATTTTAAGTATATCCCATCATATCATCAACCTTCATTCAGTGGGTCTTCTGATCCATTAGTGGATGAACAATGGAGCAGTACCACTGAATTGATATTTTCACTTCTATAATGTTCCAAACATGATAATGTCATCGTAGTAGTCTGTTGTTGGGAAGGGTAAGTTGATCAATGGTGTAATCATATTAAGAATTCAAGTCAAAGAGAGGAAACTGAGTCCTTGGAAAGGGATGAGTTCAAGAACATATTTTTCAATAAGTACATTCCTCGTATTCTTCAAACAAAGACAGAGAATGAGTTCCTTGAACTTATGAAAAATGGTGATGAATCTGTTCGTACCTATGAATCAAATTTTACAAGGCCTTCATGGAACGATTTTGGAATTATTATCTGACATTAGAGTAAAATTGACCGATTATTTAGTGGATAAAACAAGGTCTCTGAATGGAATCATCCATAAGGAATTTCATATCATTGAAAAAAATTGATGTTATCTCATGGTGGAGATGAATATTGGATTAACCCATTATTCATATGGGTTTGATAAGAAGAGAAAATTATAATTTAATGGAAAATCTATTGACCACCCTAAAAAGAAGATGTGTTTTACCTTATGCTCAATATGTGGAAAGAAACATGGAAGGAATTTTCAAAAAGGTATATGTAAATGATTTATGTTTGGAAAAGAAGGTCCCCAAGAAGTTGAATGTCGAAGAGATAGAGAAATGTTTCTAATGATGAGAACCATGAAAAGGCATCACAGAATGTACCTCCTACACTTTAATGTTACATGTGCAGGGAAACGAGGAATTATACCAATATATGCCCAAATCAATGGGTTATTGATGATGACCGACATCTAAAAACTCTTAAGGAAAAATTCAAAGGAAAGTCACATGAAATCACTATCGATGTTGTAGAGTATAATAATGATTTGGTGAAAGGTACACATACCATCCACTCTAAAGTATCAAATATTTTATTTTACTATGGATCCATCCAGACATTTATTTATGAAAACATTTCTACACATATTACTGTATTACCTCAATAATTACATGTTGAGTTAACTGTGATAAATCTTATTGGCATAATAGTGAAATCAAAAGTTTTCAATTATTCTCTGGTTGATGTTTTTTGGAATGTAATTCTTGAAAATCATGTGATTATTCCTATAGTATAATTTTATATGAATCTTGTTATGGATTGGATTTATCTATATTGAGTTCATATCAATTTCGTAATAAGAAAAATCACATATCATTTTATAGATCAATATATGTTCATCTAGTGATGCATGGATGAATATAATCATCCGTTAGAAATTTATCACATCTTATGGGTCTTGATTCCAATAAATGAACGTTGTTTATATCAAATGGTTGGGCAGAAACTCACCATTATGAAAACACTCATTGTAGAGGATTTTTATGATGAATTTCTAGTGGAATTTCTTGGTATTCAACCAAATTGTGATGATTAGTTTCCATAGAAATCATATAGGGTGCTATGAAACTCACAAATACATCTTATATAATGGCCCCAAATGTGTTGCGGGAATTGAAGAATAAACTCCAAGAGAAATCTAAAAAGATCACTATCAAGAAAAAAATCTCCTCCTCCCATCATTGATGACTCACGACAGTTGAAAACCCATAAGAAAAATTACCCAACTAATTATTAGAGTTAGTTGCAGTAATATTTGCATTAATTATTTGGAAGAATTATCTTTATCGTTAATGGTGTGATATTTATAATGATCATAAATATTTAATGTTTTTTTTACACAAAATGGAGCTGAATATGCCCCAAAGAGGATGGTGGAGTTGATTGAAGATAATGACAGCTCAATACATTATCAACCTGGCAAAGAGAACAAGGTGGCAGATGATATGAGTCAAAAATGCATTTATAGCATATCCATGATGAAAATATTGAATGAACCAATATTAATGGATTATTAAAGGATACAACAAAAAAATTTATAGGAAGGGGAAAATATTATCTTTCTCAAATGAATGTCCAACCATCTATATATGTGATGGTTATGGAGGTGGATAAGGATGATGTATATCTACAAATTAACATGTGTACTTTTCCAGAATTAAACCTTGATTATGATAAAATAATAAGGTTCATAAAATAGGTTTGTATTCCTCCCATAATAGATTTAATGAATAAGCTATTAGATGAGGTTCAAAGTTCTTTATTCTCTATTCACCTAGGAAGCACAAATATGTACAGGGACCTAAAAGATTATATCTGGGGGGATTGCATAAAAAGAGAATTTGGTGAATATTCCTCTTGATTCTTGGTTTGTCAGCATGTAAAGGATGAGAGATAGAAGTCTACGGGGATGTTACAACCATTACCCATCCCAGAATGAAAATTGAAAAACTTCACTTTGGACTTTTTCATCAGACACCCCAATACATCCATAGGCAATAATGCTATATATGTTATAGTTGATCACCTTATAGAGTTGGCATAGCTAATTTCTATTAGAGTGGATATCTCTATTGATCATCATTATAAGTTATATGTAAATGATGTGGCAAGATTGAATGGGGTACCACTTTCTATTATATCTTATCGGTATCCTATAATTACCATGATGTTATGGCAAAATATTCTGTATCCTCTAGATATAGAGTTATGTTTCAGCATTGTTTACCATCCTTAGACTAACGATCAGTCTAAGAGAAAAATTCAGACTCTACAATATTTTTTGAGAGCTTTCTCTTTGTATTTCAAAGGTGGTTGGGATCAACACCTATATTTGATGGAATTTTCTTAATATAATATCATTTACTCAAATATTTAGATGGATTATTATAAATACATCTTTGTAAATATATAAAGAATTCCAACTTGGTTGGACGAATTTATGGAATTAAAGCTAATAAGACCATATCTTGTTGATGAAATTGAAGAAAATGTGTGATTTATTCAAAAACACATAAGAGAAGCTCAGAGTCGACAAAAACATTATGGGGAAAATGGAAGAAAAGTCCTAGAGTTTGTTGTGGGTGATAAGGTGTTTGTAGTAATATATCTATGGAAGTGGGTAATGAAATTTGGAAAGAAGGGATTTCTAAGCCCAAGGTATATTGGTCCATTTGAAATTCTGGATATTGTTGGAAATGTAGCTTACTGATGGACGTTTCTAGCAATTATATTTGATGGTCATGATATTTTTTAGGTATCTCTCCTGAGAAATTACATACATGATCCTTCACTTGTACTATGTTCAGAAGACGTACTCCATGAGTAAGATATTTCTTATGAAGAACAACCGATATATATTCTGTATTGTACTGGAAAGTTAGACCAAACAAGACCACTCGCTTGTTTAGTGTTTAATGGAGGAACCACCAATTTGATGAAGCTACATGGGAAATTTAAGATATGATGAGGGAGAGGTATACTATTAATTTTGTTTCCAATTGATGAGTTTTAGGGGAGAAATTCAGTTTAAGGGGGTATAATTTAACACCCGAATGTTTTTATATAATGTTTTCTATAAACAATTTATATTATTCAGTAGCTTTCTTTTCATGAAATCACGAGTTTAAATGAACCATGAGACACCCCTATTATATAATTATAGTAATATCCTATATGTTAGGATCGCAAGAATAATTATAACTATCTTATGGAAATGATTTTTGAATTCATTGGCAATTAAATATTTATGAAAAATATAAATCAATTAGAAAATTTTATTTTTGATTTAATTTCTTCCTGTAATAAAATATTATATTTTTAATATTTTTCCAATGGATATTTTAGTCCTAGGGTATAAATAAAACCCTATTTGATGTATAAATACATTTTTTTTAAAAAAATATTAATTTGACACCTTTAAATGGAGAAACCCATTTAAATTAAGAATTTAAAAATTAATAATTTTTATATGACAATGTAAACATGTTTTTCTTAAGCGGGACATAAAAATTTAATTTAGATGAATTTCTGATATTTTTTAGATAACATTTATGTTTTGATTAATATTAAAAATACTCTAAATTTTAATTAATTTTCTTCATAGAGATAATTAATATAGTTATATTATAATATTTAATGGATTTATTGAATAAATCTAATATATTTGTATCATTAAATATAATATATTTCATTAGAATTAATTTTATTTTTAATTAATTGGTAAAAAATTTAAATATTTTGCAATATATTAACCTTTAATACTCGTTAACTCATTTCAACAGTGGGATTAATTTTAATTATTTACTGCAACTTTTGTGTTTTGATTTTTTTAAAATGGATTTCATATTTTGAATAAGTATGTCCAAATTTAGTTAATATTATACTTTTATTTTGGGAATTATAAATAATTACTTTTGTAATTATTTTTGTTACCATTTTTAAGGGAAAATCATGTAATTAAAGGTAAAAATAATATTATAAAATGACCTTATTACCAGTACAAATCCTATTGGATGACTAAATTCTACCGTTATCTTATATGTTTCTAAATTTAATCACATATTGGCCACTTACATAAGAATATGACATTAATGTAATAAAAACTAATGAATGTGAAAAATGTCAAAATCTCACATTATATATGTATATTAATTTAAATATATTGATACATAGGAGACAATTTCGACCATATATAGTATCTAGGAATATATAGGAATTATCTATATTTTAAAAAATTTCTTTATATTTTTAGGAATTAAATAATTACCATTAATGATGACATAATAATGATGTAAAAATTATTTTATTAATTAAGATATCAAATAAATGATTTTTATGATATTAACATAAAATTCATATGAACTAATTAATGTTATCCATGAAATTTCTAGGTGAATATTATATGTTAGTATTATGTTAAATATTGTGGTTCGAATTTATCTTCTATGTGGATTTTATTTAATGTTGAATATTGAATAGTGTCGAAATTGCCACTACTGATATTTTATAAAAATAACATATTATTAAATTATTTAAAACTCATAAAAATATTTAAAAATTCCAAAATTATAATTATAAAGTATTAGTTATCATAACATATCCTATTATGGTGATTTTACACAATATAAGAAAATATTTATTATGATTAAATATTTAGGATGTTATTGCCACAAGTAAAATTTAATATAATAAAAATGTGTCAAATAAACATATATGGTTTAAATTGAAAAAATACGCTATAAAAAATTTATTGGTTGATGGTATTACTGCCCTATATTATCTCATATTAAAATTCGAGACACTTTTGAACTTCTTTGTTAGAGGATTATCTTGTTATAGATTATTATTAATGGAGTTTCCAAACATTCCCCTCACCTCAATTATAAAATGGGACCTCCTCCCTCACCGCTTCACTATCTTTTGAGACTTCATTTTTTGTCAGGACCTTTTATTTTTCTTTATTAACTTCCTTAAATACATTTAAATGGTTCTGGTAATCATCAAAGACCAACTCTACTGCTCTAAGAAGTTATTTAGAGGATGCACGAAGAGGAAGAGATAATATCTTCTACCGATTCGTTCAAAATTACCTGTTATTAAAATTCTTATTCATTATTTGTTTCATTATAAAGTAATAAAACAAGTATCACTAATATAATAATATGTTATTATAAATATTAAACAACTATATTTCACATTCTATCCACAGTAGGAAAAATTAAATCACAACGCGTGCGAACATACAACTTACCGACTCTACACTATGTTGTAATAGGTTTTTAACCAAATACTTACATTTATTTGTATAATGATGGAAATAATAACTATATATGATTATTATAACATTATACATGTTTTGAAATGTTATAAACCATCCAATTTAACACAATTCAATAATTTCGGAATGATATCATTGCTCGTGCGTACGTATGACATACCCTCTCCATAATGTGAGGAGAATCATTCTACATGATATTCATTAAAACATGATTATATAGATGAATTGAATGAATAAATATGTTATAAATTATAATAATATCATTTTGATAAAGATGTAACTACAACAAAAAAATACGAAAAAGAACTTTTTCAACAAAACATGCATAAGAACATAAAACTGTTAATACTGGAATAACAAGTATCGATGAAATGTTACAAACAAATGGAAGAATATATGATCATAAATGTTATCATAAAAATTATTATGGTTCTAGAATAAATCATTAACTTTATTTGAATAATTATTCTAGAGGTTCATATACCTAAGAATCATATCAGACCTAAGGTAAAGGATAACTTTTCAAATTTTATTATTACGTGAGATTGTTTATTAATAACTATTTACTAAGGCATATTTATCATCCAAATCCAGGTTTCCAAAATAATAATTTAAAATTATTATCTATATCCTTATATAATTTTTAAAATTCTAATTTACCCATTCTTAAATTTTTAATTAATGGTATGAATGTAATCTTTTTTATTTTTTGGTAGGAGGTACTTTTTCTCTTCTCTAGTAAATTTACTAGAAGAATAAATTTTAACTTATAGAACATGAAATGATTTTTATGCTTTCATAATGACTTATTTCCTTGAAGATTAATCTATATTTTTAGAGGTTCATTTTAACATAAAATTATTTCTTCTAAAATTGTTTGGAATTGTGTGGAAGGAAAACATTTTTGAAGAAGAAAGGATATTTTCCTTGGGAATTAATTTCGAATGTTTTCTCAATATTATTTCCCATATAATACGACACTCTTCAAATAGGGGTATATTTATAACCATGATATAACTATGATTTTATTAAATTTATGCTGTAATGTTACTTACGAAATCAATTTGTTTTATATCAATTATGATAGAATGGTGCTTAAGAAAACCATTTTATTTCATCATACATGCTAGGGTAAGAGTTATTATGTTATTATGGAATAGATAAAAATGGTTTCATTATAAGATGGGTGTGACATATACATCCCTACAACTAATTGGTTAATGATTTATGTCTCATGATATATCCATGACTATAATGTTATGTAAATATAGTTCAATAATATAGGGCTAGAATGGGGAGTGGACTCTATTTAGTAATTGAATTTGTCTGCTATGATGGACTCGACAATGATCCTTGACTAATATGAAATGATTTTCTATGCTCATGTATTTATTATATTAAATATCATGTCTTATGTTATGAATAATGTTATTACATTGAATTTTTATTATTTATCCCATGACATGATATTGTGATCTTTTATATACAGGATAATATTTTCTAATGTTATGTTCTTATGATAATGATATGAATGATATTTACCTTCTTTACCATTACTGAGACACTGAGATCACCCTTTCATATATATCTATTCCCTGGGTCATTAATAAGGGTACTGTTTATGATATGTCCAAAATCAGTATTGTTATGATGAAATAAGTGGGAGACAATGTGGAAGTTTTATGAACTAGTTGTTTATGTTTCCCAGTTTCTAAAGACACAAAACTAATACGTTCCTCTCATGGTTTGGTTATGTTATGTAATAAATATTCTTCAATGTTTATGTAATATCTATATTTTAATAATGGGCCATTATATAGGCCACAAGACACATCACATCCAAAAAACACAAGGGAAGTCGGAACCCATCTTATCTCGAAGACACATGGTAATCCACAACACAAATCATCCTGAAGATAGCTGGGAAAACAGAAATCTCTCGTACACATCTGGGCCTCACAAACAAAAACATTCCCAATGTTTCTTGGGATATCCCCACTTAGATGAGGGAGCAAGAAAGAGTGAGTGTACATCCCTCCATCTGCCCACTGGGATGCTGGAGAAAGACACCATCCATCGTAACAACATCGGTGTTCAGAACATAGTGCTCAACTAGTGTGGGGTTATTATAAAATCACAAAAACTATAATTATATATATATAGTTACAAAATAATCAGCCCAACCTAAGGTTTATCATGAAAAAAACCACCCCATAACACTTAAACCTTTTTGCTACCTCTAATTGTAAGTATCTATAAGAACGATGGTTACTTCCAGATATGATAAAATAAATCCTATTAACAACCAATTAATTGGGCGTTATTAATAATTTATGATTTATTACATCCCTACCCAAAAAACTAGGAAATACATTAGACAAACAACTTCACAACAAAGACAAATAGAGTAATAAGACTATGATAAAACACCCAACTTCCCACTTGCTCCCCATATAAAACCAAATCCGACTACTTCTATTATCATTCTTCAATGTAATGTCACCCCTATACTTTCTCTGAAAAAGAAAACCCCCTACTAACAGCTAGACCTAACAATACACCTCATCATAACCATAAATGGTAGCCCCACTATTTAACAATAGCACACCCAATTACATAAACATAGCATGACTGAAATCTACAACCTCACTACCCAGACCCTTCCCATACATTCCACAATCAACCAATCATTCATCCTATGAATCCATTACACCACCTGAGTAACCCGACTAACACATCCACACTCCAAGCCACATCACCACATAACCTGCATAATGTACAAGGACAAAGAGAACCATACACATCACACAACCACACCAAACAAGCAAGGAATATTCAGATTTAGCATCACTCATTCATTAATTCAACTCTGATAAAACAAGGTTTATCAAAGAACAAATTCAATCCTGGGGAATCCATTAATTTAACAGTATTTACAGGGTTAATCAATTTTAAAATTTCATATGTTTTACTAGGTATCAACAAAAAGTATACATAATCATTCGTGGGCCAGAAAATACCACCAACATCCATGATTCTTAGATGGAATTTTTCAAGAACAAAACACAACATGGATCAAAGATAATAGATAGAACAAAATGATTTTCATTATCTTCCTCATCACCACTCATTTATCTTCATTAATTTTGGATTCTACTATATTCACATGGAGACAACATTAGACCCACGCTGCATGATTCAATATAAAATATATACAAAGGGATCCCTAACTCAACGAATAGGAAAAATTAATTCACTTTGCACCAAAATAGAGGTACATGAATTAAGTAGGCGACTCCAAGGTAAACTAAATCCAAAGGCCATAGTGAAACAAATTACTCTGTAGGGAAGAAATTATCTAGGAGCACCAAGAGAAAAATGGAAACACATTGGGAAGAGAATATATCATCTAATAATAGCCAGATCATATATCAATAGAAGGAAATGGTTTTAAAGGTACTTAAAAGTCACACCACAATCATGATTACTTGGTTTGACAATTTCAATGTACCATGAGCATTAATATAAAAATGATATAATTAATATTATTTTAAACACATTTAAAAATGCTCAAATATATTTTTAAACATGATTTATGTGATATAAAATGTTAAAGGGGTGAAATTAGATAGAAAATAAAGAACCGGAAATTTTGGAAAACATTCAAAATGAGTCACTGATGCCTTAGGAACCAATGCTGAGGGACCAATGCTAAGCCACTGATGTTGATCCAAAAACGTTGATCAATCTATGTTGAGCTACTAATGAGAGCTACCAATGTTAAGCTATCAATGTGTGCTATCAATGTTGAACCACCGATGGTTAGTCAACAACGCGACTCCATGACGCGTCTCACAATCACCACTCATAGATTTCACTCACTAACATCACCCACTGACACCACCCTCAAACATGACTCATTAACACCACTCACCAGTATTGCACACTGATTCCACTCATTGATTATAACTACCCTTCTCTTTTTTACACACTAAAACATGATTTATTACACAAACTTCACCAGATACATCATAAAAGATCAAGAGGTCTAGTGTCTTTGTGGCTTAGGATCATTACATAATAAATTAAAACATTAAATAAAACATCATTATTGAAAACATCTGTTACATAACCACTACATTCCCTCGTACATAGCATTGCATGGGATAACCTGAGGACATGCATAAGAAAAGGGTGAGCTATAAAGAACAGCAAGGTAATAAACATGGAATAACATGAATAATCAAATACATGTTAGACCATAGGAATATAAATGGAGCATAAGATGAACATTAAAATAAAGGCATGATAAATCCTGATAATCATAACATGGAAATATGGAAACAACACTTAACATGAAATTAGCATGAGCCAAGGCTCATTGCACGTGGAGTATGAGTAAACACTCATTTCACATGGAGCATGAGTAAAACCTCATTTCTCATGAATTTTCATGATTCAACAACAAATTCACATTGATTATCATGATACAATACAATAACCAATGCATTGGAGCGCTATTAGGGAACACCATTCTTAAACATTTCATTTCATGCATAAGTGTGTCACATGGATCATATAACATGGAATCAATAAACATCGTAAGTTATTACACGATTAAGTAATGTATAATAAATACATTAAAGTAACATTCAATATCTATAGGTACATAAAGTTGAATACCCTTTATAGATACATGGGTATGGTATTCACTACACAATGATCTTGGCTGGGGAAAAATGAGGCCCAATTTTGGTAGCATAACAGCATGACATAAGGATTCATAAAAACGATTGATTAGAGAGAAAGGAGTATCTCATAATATTTACATGAAATGGATAGTACGGTAGACATATAGATACATGTCCGATCAAACATAAGGGAATTTAGATGCATAATACAAAAGAATTACTAGGATGTAAAAGAGGAGAGACAAATCCCTCACAGAATTTCGGCATGGTAAAGAGTATACATGGTAGAAATTAATGAGATATAAAAGGGTTACCCATCATCCAAACATAAATAGAATAGTATGGTGTAGGTGTGAAATCATACCCCATCATTTTTAATTTAAAACCAAAGGGATTAACAACTTAATGGAAATTGTACAAAAATGAGAAAAGAAGAAATCTTTTACTTTGAAGTGTGATCCCAAAGGCTTGGGAGAGGCTTGAGAGAGGATTCTTGGGAGAATGGGGCACCTTGGGGGGATTATAGAAAGATTAGGGCATGGGTTGGTCGAACTCTAAAGGAATTGAGTGAAGAGGAAGTTGGAGCATGGGTGGGTTTACGTTGGAAAGGAGGGGGAATTCTTTAATATATAGGGTTGGGACCCCTCACATTAAACTAATCAATAATGAAAACCAGCCCATGGTTTTTACCATGGTTTCTGCCAAAGGGGAGTGAAAAAAAATTATATTTCCAGTGGCGAAAATTCTTAAAATAATAGGGTTGCTTATTTGTAGGTGAGTCACACTCTGAAGGAAAAAATTTTAAAAAGAAAAATTGTTTTATAAGTGTGGGAGGGTCCAAAAAAGGTTTGAAAAATAAATAAATAAAATATAAAATCACATTATTTTAATGCTAAAACATATATTGGGAGAACATATTGTTTATAGTATTTTATTACATTATTATTGGGTCATTATGATGTCATAAAACACATTATATATTTAATCTATATTTAATTTTTACCCAAAAATTCGACTGTCTCAGAGAATTATGAAAACATCACTGTTGGATAATTTCAATGTCTAGATTCCAAAAATAAAATTCATTTCATCTAAATAATTTTATAAATATGTGAAAATTTACTTTTAAAATAAAAATCGTCATTTACCGAAAATTCATGGGTTTTGACAAAACAGTTTTCAAACCTTAATAAAAATTACAATTACATTCCTTAAATTATATGATCAATTATATTTAATAAAAGGATTTAAATTATAATATTTTATTAAAATATAATTTAATTCAAAAATCCATTAATTCATCAAAATTGTTTTTTGTTGATTATTAACAAAAAATTATATTTTTGATTTAAAAACTATTTACAAAGTATTAATAATAATATTAATGCACAATATTTATACAAAAATAATGTACATAGACGTAGTGCTAGGGTCTTGTTACATAACCCCTTATAAAACCCGCATAAGGCTGAAGGGTAATGTGTGCAATGGTGACAGACTTTTGGGTTGGCTTAGATAACATCGCTCAGGTGGTAATCTCTATTCATTTCTACATCTCTGGTAGTCAGTTCTGCACTAGAATAACGTGTTCAAGCTCAGCTTGGACATGACCAAGGGAGAAGAACAATGACGCCACCTCCTTTATGAGCTCCGAAAAATGGGCTTCATATGGGGCAAGTCTACTGAATGAGGCCATTTTTTCCATTATCTGAGTAAATTGGATTTGTTAAAGCCCTTTATTTATACTAATCATGTGAGTGCTATTCAACGACTATATTAGCACCAGTCACAATTCATAACAGCATTTTAAAATCAAGAAACAGAAAACCAATGATGTTTACATTTTATGTAACCATAATAAGACATTTAATTAGATCAAGAGGAATTTTTATTAACAAATGTTTGGGTCATTACAATCATCCCCCTTAAGAAATTTACCCCTTGAAATTTCCTTTTCCCACTCTAAAACATGTTTGGGTAACTCTAATTCATCACTTCCTTTGATTCCCACACTGCTTCTTCAAACATGTGGTTTCTTCACAACACCTTAATGGGGGTCATTGTCTTATTTCGTATAACTTTTTCTCTACGATCTAACATCTTTACTGGTTGCTCCTCGTAATAAAGATCATCCTCTAGTTGTACTACCTCTAAAGAGAGTACATGTGAAGGGTCTGGTATGTACTTCCTTAAGAGGGATACATGAAATACATCATGTACTTTGGCCAGGGTAGGAGGAAGTGCTAGTCGATAGGCCACAACCACAACACGATCAAGAACCTCGAAGGGACCGATGTTCCTAAGAATTTACTTCCCTTTCATTCCAATCATCACGAACTTCTTCCAAAGAGATATGTGTCGAGATACCATGTCTATAACTTTAATCTCAAGGTCTCATCAATGGTTATCTGTATAACTCTTCTATCAACTTTGGGCTGCCTTGATATGCTGCTGAATGGTTTTCACCTTCTCCACCATTTCTTCGACCATTTCTGGTCGCATTCATCGACTTCATCCCAACATGCCAGTGTTCTAAACCTCTTCCTATAAAAAACATTATAAGGTGACATTCATAAGCTCAATTGAAAACTATTATTATAGGAGAATTCAACCAGTGTAATATGTTGGTTACACCCCCCTTTGATTTCCATAGAAAAAGATCTTAATATATCCTCTACTGTCTGAATATTTCTATAAAAGTTTCCATCAGTTTGATGATGATAGGCCATAATGAAGTTCAATTCAGTATCCAGAGCATGTTGAAGACTCTTCCAAAAAATATAGGTCAAACATGGATCTCGATCGGATACAATTGATAGTGGTACTCCAGGTATCATTACCACTTCCATGATATATATCTGTTCCTGTTGATCCAATGAGAAATCCCCCCAAATTGAAATGAAGTGTGAAAAATTTGTAGGAAGATTCATTAAATCCTTGATTGCATTGTTGCCTTTGGATGTCTTTGGAAGTCCAGTGACAAATTCCATGGGGATTTTATCCCATTTCCATGCTGTTATGGACAATGGTGGCATCATCCCCTTAGACTTCTGCCACTATGCCTTCACTTGCTGACACACCAGGCACTTTGATGTATGCTCAGTGATCTCCGTCTTCATATTATCCCACCAATAATGTTCTAGAATATCTCGATACATATTTGTGTTTCTTTGGTGAATAGAGAAATTTAAACTATACGCATCATCCAAAAGTTCCTTCTTCAACTCAGGACATGATGGAACATAGTGTCTTTTCCAAAATCTCACAATTCCTTATCACTAACATTTAACTCTGAGGATTTCCCTTTTTTGATAGCATACACTCTCTTCTGAATTCCCACATCATTTTTTTGAGCTTTTTTTAAGCTTTAAAAAATATATGGCTCAGCTATGATTTGTGAATGGATTGATGATGTTCCATCCTCTATGATTCTCATGTCCATTTTCCTCAAATCTATGAAGATGGGGTCCTTCTAAATTCTCATCAATGATAGAATTGTTGGATATTTTCTAATTAGATACTCAACCACCTTGTTCACTTTCCTAGGGTTGTAATGGATTAGGCATTCATAGTCTTTGATCAGATATAACCATATTCATTAGCGCATGTTCAACTACTATTGTGTGAATATATACATGAGGTTTTTGTGGTCCATATATATTTCACACTTCTCCTCAAAGAGATAAGGCCACCATATTTTTAATTCGAATATCTCCAGATCCAACTCCAAATCATGTGTTGGATTATTCTACTCATGAACATTGAATTTCCTTGAAGCATAGGCAATGACTTCGTCATTTTGTGTCAACATACAACCCATTAACTTCATTGAAGCATCACTAAATACCAAAAAATGTTCTCCACTTGTGAGTAAAGTGATCATGGGTGTAGTGATAAGCCACTTTTATCTCCTTAAATCTTTCTTTGCATTCATCAATCTAAGAAAACTTTACTACCTTCCGAGTTATCTTTGTAAGAGGGTTGGACAATCGTGAGAAATTTCTCACAAATCTCTGATAATATCCAACGAATCCCAAGAAGCAACAGATATCTTCTAGCAATGTTGGCATCCACCATCTCACAATTGCATCTATTTTTTAGGTATCCACAGATATTCTATTACTTATGATGATATGGCCCAAGAATGAATCCTCCTTCAACCAAAACTCACCCTTGTTGTACTTTTCATAGAGATACTCCTTTCACAGGGTCCCTAGTACTATTCAAAGATGCATCTAATGATCCTCATTGGTTTTGGAGTATATCAGAATATCATATATAAAGACTACCACAAATTTGTTGAGGTAATCTCTAAATAATCTATTCATCAAGTCCATGAAGACTTCTAGATCATTAGTCAGTCCGAAAGGAATTTATATGAATTCATAGTTCCCGTATCTTGTAAAAAATAATGTCTTAGGGAAATCTTCCTTATTCACCAATACATGATAATATCCTGACCGCAAATCCACCTTGGAGAAGCATTGTACTCAACGCAGTTGATTGAATATGTAATCGATTCATGGGGGAGGATACTTGTTATTTATCTTGATTTTTTTAATCTCACAATAATCGACTCAAAGGCGTATTGATCCATATTTATTCTTGATGAAGAGGACTGGTGCAGCCCATGGTGAAGCACTTGGGCATATAAACCCTTTGTCATGATTCTTTTGTAGTTGTTTCTTCAGATCCTCATGCTCCATAACATCCATTCTATACGGAGTCTGGGATATTTGAAACTACCTAGGTATAAGATCAATTGAGAATTCAACATCTCTTCTAAGAGTAAGACCATGAAACTCCTCGGGAAACACTTATGTGAATTCCTCTACAATAGGAATGTCTTTAAGGATGGTTTTCTCTTTAGAATCAGTCATCTATGCCAGATACGCATGCTCATAGGGCCATAATATCCACGCTTGAGATGGTCGAGCTAAAAAAGATTCATCTTCCTCCATGAACTTTTATAGAATCGTGGGTTGATTCTCCACCAGGAGAGTGATTTCCCTCTCATAGAAATTTATGCGGGATCAATATAAGGACAGCTAATCCATACCAAGAATTGCATCAAATTCCATGAGAGGAAGTATGAAAAGGTTCTCCTAGAAATTCAATCCACAGACCATGACATGGGGGGAGTTATATTAATGGGATACAATAATATCCCCATTTTCTTTACTCACTGACATCTTTACATAATGATTTGTGGTCGTGTGGAGATTCTTCTACTAAACATTCGGGATATAAAAGAATGCGTAGAACTATGGGAAATAACCATTCCATTTACATTTTTATTCAAGTTCTACTCTATAAAATATAGACTTTAGGGTGAGTATTTTTACAATATTAAACACATAAAGGGGAATCCAAAGACAAAAATAGATGATTTATAAATTACTTTTATTTCATTAACTTATGAATCTATATGCTTCAATCTATTTTATCCATGATCTACTTTCTAACATATATTCTTAGGGGCATTTTTTTTATTCCCTTAATAAGGGCTCATACTAATATTCTGAATTTACTAAATAATATCACCTAGGAGATTCATAACCAAGAGTGCTTCAAGGCCCCTTGTCGTGCACTAGCTCCCATTCGAGTCTAGCTCAATGTGGTGTTTTCATATTTTACCCCAAGGATACATCTACGACAGAGCTCCCTCAACCTGCTAGTATCCAGACCGGGATGTATTTACTTGATAAATCATTTTATCAATACTCACAAATACTTAGGGATTTTTTTATTATACTTATTTTTGTATCTATGTCTTCACTCGGGTTTTCTAAACCTAATCCCAAAAAAACTAAACCTATTCTCTGATACCATCTATAACTACCCTACTCTTTATTACACACTAAAACATAATTTATTACATAAACATCACTTGATACAACATAGAATCTTGAGAGGTCTAGTGTCTTTGGAGTTTGGGATCATTACATAACAACATAAAAAATTAAATACAACATCTTTGTTGAAAACTTCTTTTACATGACGACTATATTCCTTCATACTTAGCATTGCATGGGATAACCTGGGGACATTAATAAGAAAATCGCAAGCTATAAAGATCATTATGGGAATAAACATGGAATAACATGAAGAATAAAATAAATTTTATAAAATATGCATATAAATGGATAACATGTGATACATTAACTTAATGGCATGATAAATCAAGATAATCATAACATATGAATGTAGCAACAAGAATTAACATGGAATTAGAATGAGCCAAGGCTCATTGCACATGGATCATCAATAAAACCTCATTGCTCCTGAAGCATGAGTAAAACCTCGCTTCACTTTAATTAGCATGAGTAAACACCCATTGCACTTGATATATCATGAGACTATACATTACCCAATGATTTGGAGCGCTATCTCGGCGCACCCTTCTTAAACATTTAATTTCATGCAGAAGTTTGCCACATGGATCATATAACATGGAATCAATCAACATCATAAGTTATTCTATGATTAGGTAATTCAGAATAAATACCTGGAAGTACCATTAATTGTGTATAGGTTCATAAAGGTGAATACCCTTGATAGATACATGGGTATGGTATTCACTACATAATGATCTTGGCTGAGAAAAAACGTAGTGCAATTTCAGTTGCATCACGGCAAGACATAAAGATTCATGAAAATGGTTGATGAGACAGAAAGGAGTGTCTCATCATATATACATGAAATGGATAGTAAGCGGGACACATATATATATTTCCTAACAAATTTAATGGAATATAGATGCATAATACAAAGTAATTACTTGGATGTAAAGTAGGAGAGAGAAACCCCTCACGAAATTTCATGATGGTAACAGGTGTAAATGGGAGGCATTGAAGAGAGATGAAGGGGTATCCCATCATCCAAACATAAAAAGGATAGTGTGGGGGAGGTGATAAATTATACCCCAACATTTTTAATTGAGGATATATGGGCATAACAACTTATCGAATGTTGGACAAAAATTAGAAAGGAAGAAATCACTTACTTGGAAGTGTAATCCCAAAGGATTGGGAGAGACTTGAGAGAGGCTTCTTGAAAGCATGGGGAACCTTCAGAGGATTTTAGAGAGCGGCAGTCATGGGTTTGTATAACTTAAAAGGCTTTGAGTGAAGATAATTTGGGAGCTTGGGTGGGATTATATAGAAAATGAGGGAGAATTCTTTATTATTTTGGTTTGGGACACCTCACATTAAACTAATCAATACCACAAGCCAGACCATTGTTTTCACCCAGGATTTTTTCCAAAGGGGAGTGGAAGACAATATTTTATAAGGAAAATACCCTAACTTATTAAAATAAATGGTTTATTAAGTATAGGTGTTGCACACTCTCAAGGAATACAATTTGGAAATATATAAAATTTTATAAGTCTTGGACTGTCCACAAAAGCTTTGTAAAATAAATCAAACAAATCTAAAATCACATTCTTTTAATTCTAAAACATATATTGGTGGAACATAATGTTTATATTATTTTATTACATTACTATTGAATCATAATGATGTCATAAAACAAATTATATATTAAAACAGTATTTAATTTTTACCAAAACAATTTGACTATCTTAGAAAATTATGTAATACTCAACGTTGGATAATTTCGACTTCCAGATTCCAAAAATAATATTCATTTTATCTAAATAATTTTTTTTATTTTTTTATTTTTTTACTTTTAAAATATTAACTGACATTTATTGAAAATTCATGGGTTTTGGGAAAAATTATTTTCAAACCTTCATAAAAATTACAATTTCATTCATAAACTTATATGATCATTTATATTTAAAAAAAGTTATTTAATAATAATATTATATTAAATTATTATTTAATAAAAAAATCGAATAATTCATCATAATAGATTTCTTAGTTGAATATTAACTAATGATACTATTTGTGATTTAAAAACAACTTACAAAGTAACAATAATAAAATGAATGCACATTCTTTATACAAAAATATTTTATGTAGTAATAATTATAGGGCCTTCTTACATAACCGCCCATAACACCCTCATAAGACCGAAGGGTAAGGTGTGTAATGGTGATATACTCTTGGGGTGTCTTAGATAACATTGCTCATGTGGTAATCTCTATTAACTTCCACTTCTCCAATAGTCAATTTCGCTCAAGCTTAATGTGTTCAATCTATGCAGGGGAATTTTCATGATCGAAGCCCAATGATGCCACCACCATTTCGAGCTCTGACAAATGGGATTTTTACTAGGAAAGTCTAATGGATGAGGTCCTCGCTTCCTTTTTCTGAGAAAATTTGATTTTTAAAGCCCTATATTTATATTAATCATGTGATCATTGTTCAACAACTATATTAGCAACGATCAAAATTAATAACGGTATTTTAAAATCCAGAAACATAAAACCAATGAAGTTCACATTTTATATAACCATAATAATAAATTTAATTAGATCAATAGTAATTTTCATTAATAAACGCTTGGGTCGTTACATTGATTCCACACACTGATGACACCCACCGATGCCACTCACCGACACAACCCATGAACCACACTCAATAACGCCACTCACCGACACAGCTCACCGATGCCACTCACTGACACCACATACAGATAGTGAGTAACTAACATGACCTAACAAATATTCCTACAAAAAGAAATTCTCTGATGTGACCTACTCACGTCACCTACCGATAGTGAGTCACCAATGGGACCTATCGATGAAAAAATCTAGAATTTTGACAAACTCTTAAAATCAATCACAATGACTCCCTAGAACACCTCAAACACTATGTTTTAACAATGTAATGGACTATAGAGGTTTATGAAATTACATTAGATACCTCTAAAATAATTCTAAAACTAGATAATTATAAACCAACTTAAAATAAAGGGTGTTCTGAAAAACTATCCTGGAATATAAATTTAGAGTATCTTGTTATAACTAAAACACCGCTAAGAATTTTACATCCCAAGATCTAATGATAAACCACCCTATGTTTTTTGAAAGCTAAATTGAATCCTCTACATCCAAGAGTGGTTCATGAAATTACATCAGATACATCTAAAATAATTCTAAAACTATATAATTCTAAACCAACTTAAAATAAAGGGAGTTATGAACAACTATCCTGGAATATAACTCTAAAGGATCTTGTTATACCTAAAACACCGCTAAGATTTGCACATCCCAAGATCTAATGATAAACCACCCTATGTTTTTTGAAAGATAGAATGAATCCTAGACATCCAAGAACACCTCAACCAGTTGAATATGTTGGTTACACCCTCCTTTGATGTCCATATAAAAAGATCTTAACATATCCTCTATTGTATGAATATATGTTTCTAATTCGCCATCAGTTTGAGGATGATAGGCCATACTGATGTTCAATTCTGTATCTTGAGCATGATGAATACTCTTCCAAAAAATATTGGTGAAACGTGTATCTCGATCGGATATAATTGATAGTGGTACTCCATGCATCTTTACCACTTTTCTAATATATATCTGTTCCGGTTGATCCAATGAGAAATCCCCCCAAATTTCAATGAAGTGTGAGGACTTTGTAGGATGATCCATTACATCCTATATTGCATTGTTGCCATTGGATTTCTTTGGAGGTCCAGTGAAAAATTCCATGGGGATTTTATCCCACTTCCATGATGGTATGGGCAATGGTAGCATCATCCCCTTAAACTTCTACCACTATACATTCACTTGCTGACACACCAGGCACATTGATGTATACTCAGTGATCTCCTTCTTGATATTATCCCACCAATAATGTTCTAGAAGATCTCGATACATCTTTGTGTTTGTTGGGTGAATAGAGAAATTTATACTATACACATCATCCAAAAGTTCCTTCTTCAGCTCAGGACATGATGGAACACAGTGTCTTTTCCAAAATCCCAAAATTCCTTCTTCATTATCATTTAACTCTGAGGATTTCCCTTTTTTGATACCTTTCACTCTCTTATGAATTCCCAAATAATTCTTTTGATCTTCCTTTAAGCTTTACTAAAGATATGGCTGAGCAATCATTTGTTAATGGATTGATGATGTTCCCACCTCTATGATTCTCATGTCCATCTTCATCAAATCTAAGAAGATTTGGTCCTTATAAATTATCATCAATGATATAATTTTGGGGTCTTCTCTACTTAGAGTGTTGACCACCTTGTTCACTTTCCCAGGGTGGTAATGGATTAGGCAGTAATAGTCCTTGATCAGCTATAACCATATTCATTGTGCGCAAGTTCAACTCTTTATGTGTGAATATATACTTGAAGTTTTTGTGGTCCATATATATTTCACACTTCTCCTCAAAGAGATAATTCCACAAAATTTTTAATGCAAATATCTCCAGATCCAACTCCAAATCATGTGTTCGATAATTCTACTCATGAAGTTTCAATTGCCTTGAAGAATAGACAATGACTTGGTCATTTTGAGAAAACATAGAGACCATTCCCTTTAATTAAGCATCACTGAATACCAAAAAAAGTTTTCCACTTGTCAGTAAAGTGATCACGGGTGTAGTGATAAGCCTTTTTTATCTCCTTAATGCTTTCTTCGCATTCATCACTCTAAGAAAACATTACTACCTTCCGAGTTATCTTGGTAAAAGGTTGGACAATCGTGATAAATTTCTCACAAATCTCTGATAATATCCAATGAAACCCAAGAAGCTACATATATCTATTAGCAATGTTGTCCTCAAACATCACACAATTGCAAATATTTTTTAGGTATCCACATATATTTTATTACTTATGATGATATGGCCCAAGAATGAAACATCCTTCAACTGAAACTCACCCTTGTTGTACTTTTCATAGATATACTCCTTTCACAAGGTCCCTAGTACTGTTATTAGATTCTACTAATGATCCTCATTGGTTTTGGAGTATATCAGAATATCATATATAAATACTACCACAAATTTGTCGAGGTAATCCCTAAATATTCTATTCATCAAGTCCATTAAGACTACTAGAGAATTAGTGAGTCCGAAAGGCATTTCTATGATTTCATTGTGCCCATAACTTGTAAAAAATAATGTCTTAGGGATATATTCCTTATTCACCCATACATGATAATATCCCAACCACAAATCCACCTTAGAGAAGCATTGTGCTCAACGCAGTTGATCGAATATGTAATCGATTCGTGGGGGAGGATACTTGTTATTTATCGTGATTTTGTTAATCTCACAATAATCGACGCAAAGTCCCATTGAACCATCTTTATTATTGATGAAGAGGACTGTTGCAACCCATGGTGAAGCACTTGGGAATATAAAACCTTTAGCAAGATTCTTTTGTAGTTGTTTATTCAGATCCTAAAGCTCTATAACATCAATTCTATATGGAGTCTCGGATATTTGAAACAACCTAGGTATAAGATCAATTGATAATTCAACATCTCTTCTAAGAGTAAGTCCAGGAAATTCCTCGAGAAACACTTCAGTTAATTCCTCTACAATTGGTATGTGTTCAAGGATGGTTGCCTCCTTAGACTCAATCATCTAATCCAGATATTCATGCTCATATGGCCATAATATCCATTCTTGAGATGGTCGAGCTAACGAAGATTCATCTTCCTCCATGAACCATTATAGAATTGTGGGTCGATTCTCCACCTGGTGAGTGATTTACCTCTCACAACAATTTATGCTAGATCAATATAAGAACAACCAATCCATACCTGGAATTGCATCAAATTCCATGAGAGGAAGTATGACAAGGTTCTCCTAGAAATTCAACCCACAGATTATGAAATGGGAGGTGTTATATTCCTGGGATACAATGATTTCCCCATTTTCTGTACTCATTGACAACTTTATATCCACGATTTGTGGTCATGTGGAGATTATTCTACTGAAATTTCGGGATATAAAATAATTCGTAGAACTATGGGAAATAACCTTTCCTTTTACATTTTGATTCAAGTTATACTCTATCCAATATAGACATTATGGTGAGTATTTTTAAACTATTAAACACATAAAGGGGAATACAAAGACAAAAATCGATGCTTTACAAATTACTTTTATTTCCTTAACTTAAGAATCTATATGATTCAATCTATGTTATCGATGATATACTTTCTAACATATATTCATAGGGGCATTTTTTTAATTACCTTAATAAGGGCTCATACTAATATTTTGAATT
The DNA here is from genome assembly GCA_963277665.1 of Viscum album. Classification (NCBI taxonomy): domain Eukaryota; kingdom Viridiplantae; phylum Streptophyta; class Magnoliopsida; order Santalales; family Viscaceae; genus Viscum; species Viscum album. The sequence goes on from OY728153.1 coordinate 940,903,657, forward strand.
TACCAAAGAATATCACCTGGGAGTTTCATAACCAAGAGTGCTTCAAGGCCCCTTGTCATGCACTAGTTCCCATTCGAGTCTAGCTCAATGTGGTGTTTTCCGGTTTTACCCCTAGGATACATCTATGACAGAGCTCCCTCTACCTGCTCATATCCAGACAGGGATGTATTTTCTTGATAAAACATTTTCTCAATACTCACAAATACATAGGTATTTTTTTATTATACTTATTATTGTATATATGTCTTCACTGGGGTTTTCTAATCCTAATCCAAAAACAATTAAACCTATCCTTTGATACCATCTATAACAACCCTACTCTTTATTAAAGATTAAAACATAATTTATTACATAAACATCACTTGATACGACATAGAATATTGAGAGTTATAGTGTCTTTGGAGCTTGGGATCATTACATAACAACTTAAAAAATTAAATACAACATCTTTGTTGAAAACTTCCTTTACATGACCACTATATTCCCTCATACTCAGCATTGCATGGGATAACCTGAGGACATTCATAAGAAAAGGGTAAGCTATAAAGCTCGGTAAGGGAATAAACATGGAATATCATAAAGAATAAAATAAATTTTATAAAATAGGCATATAAATGGAGAACAAGAGATAAATTAACATAAAGGCATGTTAAATTATGATAACCATAACATATGAATGTAGAAACAACAATTAACATTGAATTAGCATGAGCCAAGGCTCATCGCACATGGAGCATGAGTAAAACCTCGTTGCTCATGAAGCATGAGTAAATCCTCATTTCACTTTAATTAGCATTAGTAAACACCCATTTAAGATGATATATCATTAGACTATACATTACCCAATGCATTGGAGTGCTATCAGGGCACACCCTTCATAAAAATTTCATTTCATGCATAAGTGTGCCACATGGATCATATAACATGGAATCAATCAACATCATAAGTTATTCTATTATTAAGTAATTCGGAATAAATACCTTGATGTACCATTAAATATGTATAGTTTCATGAAGGTGAATACCCTTAATAGATACATGTGTATGGTATTCACTACATAATGATCTTGCCTGAGAAAAAACGTCTTGCAATTTCGGTTGCATAACAGCAAGACATAAAGATTCATCAAAATGGTTTGTGAGATAGAAAGGAGTGTCTCATAATATTTACATGAAATAAATATTAAGGGGTCATATAGATATATTTTCTAACAAACGTAATGGAATTTAGATGCATAATACAAATGAATTACTTGGATGTAAAATAGGAGAGGGAAATACCTCACAGAATTTCGGCATGGTAACGGGCGTACATGAGAGGCATTGATGAGAGATAAAGGTGTATCCCATCATCCAAACATAAATAGGATAGTTTGGGGGAGGTTATTACTGATACCCCAACATTTGTAATTGAATATATAAAGTCATAACAACTTAGTGAATATTGGACAAAAATTAAAAAGGAAGAAATCACTTACTTGGAAGTGTAATCCAAAATGTTTGGGAGAGACTTGAGAGAGGCTTCTTGAAAGCATGGGTCACCTTAATTGGATTTTGGAGAGAGGCGGTAATGGTTTGGTCTAACTTAAAAGGCTTTGAGTGAATATAATGTGGGAGCTTGGGTGGTATTATATAGAAAATGAGAGGGAATTCTTTATTATTTTGGTTTGGGACACCTCACATTAAACTAATCAATACCACAAGCCAGATCATGGTTTTCATCCATTAGTTATTCCCAAGGAGAGTAGAAGACAATATTTTATAAGGACAATATCCTAACTTCTTAAAATAAAAGGTTTTCTTATGTATAAGTGACTCACACTCTCAAGTAAAACAATTTAAAAATATAAAATGTTTTATAAGTCTGGGAGTGTCTACAAAAGCTTTGTAAAATAAATCAAACAAATCTAAAATCGCATTCTTTTAATTCTAAAACATATATTGGTGGAACATAATGATTATAGTAGTTTATTACATAACTATTGGGTCATTATAGTGTCATAAAACGCATTATATATTTTAACTGTATTTAATTTTTACTAAAACAATTTGACTGTCTTAGAAAATTATGAAATACTCAATGTTGGGTAATTTCGACTTCCTGATTCCATAAATAATATTCATTTTATATAAATAATTTTTTTGAATATGTCAATTTTTTTACTTTTAAAATATTAACCGAAATTTATTGAAAATTCCCGGGTTTTGGAAAAAATAATTTTCAAACCTTAATAAAAATTCCAATTTCATTCATAAAATTATATGATCATTTATATTTAAAAAAAAGTAATTTAATAATAATATTATATTAAATTATTAATTAATTCAAAAATCCAATAATTCATCATAATAGATTTCTTAGTTGAATATTATCTAAAGATACTATTTGTGATTTAAAAACTACTTACAAAGTAACAATAATAAAATGAATGGACATTCTTTATACAAAAATAATTTACGTAGTAATAATGCTAGGGTATACTTACATAACCCCTTATAACACCCGCATAAGACCGAAGGGTAAGGTGTGCAATGCTGATAGACTCTTGGGGTGGCTCAGATAACATTGTTCATGTGGTAATCTCTATTAACATCCACTTTTCCAATAGTCAGTTCCGCTCAATCTTAATGTGTTCAAGCTCAAATGGGGCCTTTTCAAGATCGAAGCCCAATGATGCCACCACCTTTCGATGCTCTGAAAAATGAGATTTTTACGGGGAAAGTCTAATGGAAGCGGCCCTCGCTTCCATTGTCTGAGAAAATTGGATTTTAAAGCCCTATATTTATATTAATCAAGTGATCATTGTTCAACAACTATATTAGCAACGATCAAAATTAATAACGGTATTTTAAAATCCAGAAACATAAAACCCATGAAGTTCACATTTTATATAACCATAATAATAAAATTAATTAGATCAATAGTAATTTTCATTAATAAATGCTTGGGTCTTTACATTGATTCCACACACTGATGACACCCACTGATGCCACTCACCGACACAACCCATGAACCACACTCACTAACGCCACACACCGACACAGCTCACCGATGCCACTCACTGACACCACATACAGATAGTGAGTAACTGACATGACCTAAAAAAGGGACCTACAAAAATAAATTCACTAATGTGACCTACTCACGTCACCTACAGATAGTGAGTCACCAATGGGACCTATCAATGATAAAATCTTGAATTTTGACAAACTCTTAAAATCAATCACCGTGACTCCCTAGAACACATCAAACACTGTGTTTTAACAAAGTAATGGACTATAGAGGTTCATGAAATTACATCAGATGCCTCTAAAATAATTCTAAAACTAGATAATTATAAACCAACTTAAAATAAAGGGTGTTCTGAACAACTATCCTGGAATATAACTCTGAAGGATCATGTTATACCTAAAACACTGCTATGATTTGCACATCCCAAGATCTAATTATAAACCACCCTTTGTTTTTTTAAATCTAGAGTGAATCCTCCACATCCAAGAGAGTTTCATGAAATTACATCAGATAACTCTAAAATAACTATAAAACTAGATAATTCTAAACCAAATTAAAATAAAGGGTGTTCTGAACCAGTATCCTGGAATATAACTCTGAAAGATCTTGTTATACCTAAAAAACCACTAAGAATTGCACATCCCAAGATCAAATGATAAACCACCATATGTTTTTTGAAATCTAGAGTGATTCCCCGACATCCAAGGACACCTCAACCAGTAGAATATGTTGGTTACACCCTCCTTTGATGTCCATTGAAATAGATCGTAACATATCCTCTACTATCTGAATATTTCTATCAAATTTTCCATCAGTTTGAGGATTATAGGCCATACTGAAGTTCAATTCAGTATCCAGAGCATGTTGAAGACTCTTCCAAAAAATATAGGTGAAACATGGATTTTTATTGGATACAATTGATAGTGGTACTCCATGCATCTTTACCACTTCCCGGATATATATCTGTTCCAGTTGATCCAATGAGAAATCCCCCCGAATTGCAATGAAGTGTGAAGACTTTGTAGGACGATCCATTACATCCTAGATTCCATTTTTTCCTTTGGATGTCTTTGGATGCCCAGTAACAAATTCCATGGGGATTTTATCCCATTTCTATGCATGTATGAGCAATGGTGGCATCATCCCCTTAGAAATCTACCACTATGCCATCACATGATGACACACCAGGCACATTGATGTATGCTCAGTTATTTCCTTCTTCATAATATCCCCCCAATAATGTTCTAGAAGATCTCAATACATCTTTGTGTTTCTTGGGTGAATAGAGAAATTTAAACTATACACGTCATCCAAAAGTTCATTCTTCAACTCTGGACATGATGGAACACAGTGTCTTTTCCAAAATCTCATAATTCCTTCTTCATTAACTTTTAACTCTAAGGATTTTTCTCTTTTGATAGCTTACACTCACTTATGAATTCCAACATCATTATTTCGAGCTTCCTTTAAGTTTTACAAAAGATATGGTTGAGAAATCATTTGTGAATGAATTGATGATGTTCACTCCTCTATGATTCTCATGTCCATCTTCATCAAATCTATGAAGATTTGGTCCTTCTAAATTCACATCAATGATAGAATTGTTGGGTCTTTTCTACTTTGAGAGTCGACCACCTTGTTTTCTTTCCTAGGGTGGTAATGGATTATGCAGTCATAGTATTTGATCAGCTATAACCATATTCATTGGCGCATGTTCAACTCTTTTTGTGTGAATATATACTTGAGGATTTTGTGGTCCAAATATATTTCATCCTTCTCCTCAAAGAGATAATGCCACCAAAGTTGAAATGAAAATATCTCCAGATCCAACTCCAAATCATGTGTTGTATAATTATACTCATGAACTTTCAATTGAATTGAATCATAGTAAATTACTTCATCATTTTGTGTCAACATACAGCCCATTCCCTTCATTGAAGCATCACTGAATACCAAATAAAGTTCTCCACTTGTGAGTAATGCGATCACGGGTGAAGTGATATACTTTTTTTGATCTCCTTAATGATTCTTCATATTCATCACTCTAAGAAAACATTACTACCATCCGAGTTATCTTGGTAAGAGGGTCGGACAATTGTGATAAATTTCTCACAAATCTCTGATAATATACAACGAAACCCATGAAGCTACAGATATCTGTTAGCAATGTTGGCCTCAACCATCTCACAATTTCATCTATTTTTTAGGGATCCATAGATATTCTTTTACTTATGATGATATGGCCCAAGAATGAACATCCTTCAAATGAAACTCACCCTTGTTGTTCTTTTCGTAGAGATACTCCTTTTACAAGGTCCATAGTACTATTCCTAGATTCTACTATTAATCCTCGTAGGTTTTGGAGTATATCAGAATATCATATATAAAGACTGCAACAATTTTGTCTAGGTAATCCCTAAATAATCTATTCATCAATTCCATGATGTCTTCTAGAGCATTAGTGAGTCCGAAAGCCATTTCTTTGAATTCATAGTGCTTGTATCTAGAAAAAAAAAGTCTTAGGGATATCTTCCTTATTCACCCATACATGATAATATCCCCACCACAAATGCACCTTGGAGAATCATTGTGCTCAACGCAGTCGATCGAATATGTAATCGATTCGTGGGGGAGGATACTTGTTATTTATCGTGATTTTGTTAATCTCATAATAATCGACGAAAAGGCTAATTGAACCATCTTTATTCTTGATGAAGAGGACTGGTGCAGCCCATGGTAAAGCACATGGGCATATAAAACCTTTATCAAGATTCTTTTGTAGTTGTTTCTTCATATCTTCAAGCTCCATAACAGCCATTCTATACTGAGTCTGGGATATTTGAAACAACCTAGGTATAAGATCAATTGAGAATTCAACATATCTTCTAATAGTTAGTCCAAGAAATTCCTCGAGAAACACATCAGTGAATTCTTCTACAATAGGCATGTCTTCAAGGATGGTTTCCTCCTTAGACTCAATCATCTATGCCAGATACGCTTGCACATAGGGCCATAATATCCACTCTTGATATGGTCAAGCTAAAAAAGATTTATATTCCTCCATGAACTTTTATAGAATCGTGGGTCGATTCTCCACCTAGAGAGTGATTTCCCACTCACAGTAATTTATGCTGGATCAATATAAGGACACCCAATCCATAACTGGAATTGCAACAAAATCCATGAGAGGATGTATGACAAGGTTCTCTTAGAAATTAAATCCACATATTATGATATTAGAGGAGTCATATTCACGGGATACAATGATTTACCCATTTTCTGTACTCACTGACAACTTTACATCCATGATTTGGGGTCATGTGGAGATTCTTCTACTAAACATTCGTGATATAAAATAATGCATAGAACTATGGGAAATAACGTCTCCTTTTACATTTTGATTCAAGTTCTACTCTTTCAAATATAGACATTAGGGTGAGTATTTTTAAACTATTAATCACATAAAGGGGAATCCAAAGACAAAAACAGATGCTTTATAAATTACTTTTATTTCCTTAACTAATGAATTTATATGCTTCAATCTATGTTATCCATGATCTACTTTCTAACATATATTCTTAGGGGCATTTTTTAATTTCTATAATAAGGGATCATACTAATATTGTGAGTTTACCAAAGCATATCACTTGGGAGTGGCATAACCAAGAGTGCTTCAAGGCCCCTTGTCGTGCACTAGTTCCCATTCAAGTCTAGATTAAAGTGGTGTTTTCATGTTTTACCCCTAGGATACATCTATGACAAAGCTCCCTCTACCTGCTCGTATCGAGACAGGGATGTATTTTCTTGATAAACCATTTGATCAATACTCAACAATAGTTAAGTATTTTTTTATTATAATTATTATTGTCTCTATGTCTTCACTAGGGTTTTCTAATCCTAATCCCAAAATAACTAAACCTATCCTCTGATACCATCTATAACCACCCTACTCTTTATTACACACTATAACATAATTTATTACAAAATCATCAGTTGATAAAACATATAAGATTGAGAGGTCTAGTGTCTATGGAGCTTGTGATCATTATATAACAACTTAAAAAATTATATACAACATCTTTGTTGAAGACTTCCTTTACATGACCACTATATTCTCTCATACCTAGCATTGTATGGGATAACCTGAGGACATTCATAAGAAAAGGGTGATCTATAAATCTCATTAAGGGAATAAACATGGAATAACATGAAGAATAAAATCATTTTAGAAAATAGGCATATAAATGGAGAACAAGAGATACATGACCTTAAAGGCCTGATAAATCATGATAATCAAAACATTTGAATGTAGCAACGACAATTAACATGGAATTAGCATGAGCCAAGGCTCATTGCACATGGAGCATGAGTAAAACCTCATTTCTCATGAATCATGAGTAAAACCTCATTGCACTTTAATTATCATGAGTAATCACCCATTGCACATGATATATCATGAGACTATATATTACCCAATGCATTGGAGCACTATCGGTGTGCACCCTTCATAAACATTTCATTTCATTCATAAGTGTGCCACATGCATCATATAACATGGAATCAATCAACATCATAAGTTATTATATGATTAAGTAATTCAGAATAAATACTTGGAAGTACAATTCATTATTTACAAGTTTATAAATGTGAATACCTTTGATAGATACATGGTTATGGTATTCACTACTTAATGATATTGGCTGAAAAAAATGTAGTGTAATTTTTGTGGCATAACGGCAAGGCATAAAGATTCATAAAAATGGTTGATGAGAGAGAAAGGAGTGTCTCGTCATATTTAAATGAAATGGATTGTAAGGGGGTCATATAGATATATGTCCTAACAAACGTAATATATTTTAGATGCATAATACAAAGGAGTTACAAGTATGTAAAACTGGAGAGAGAAATCCCTCATAGAATTTCGGCATGGTAACATGTGTACATGAGAGGAATTTATGAAACATAAAGGGGTATCCCATCATCCAACAATAAATAGGATAGTGTGGGGGAGGTGAGAAATGATTCCCCAACATTTTTAATTGAAAATATAAGGGCATAACAACTTAAAGAATATTGGAAAAAAATTAGAAAGGAAGAATTCACTTACTTGGAAGTGTAATCCCAAAGGTTTGGGAGAGACATGATAGAGGCTTCTTGAAATCCTGGGGCACCTTCATAGGATTTTAGAGAGAGGCATTCATGGGTTGGTCTAACTTAATAGGCTTTCAGTGAAGCAGTCACGGGTAGGTCTAACTTGCGAGAGGCTTCTTGAAATCATGGGGCACCTTCAATGGCCTTCGGGCACCCAGGCCTTCAGGTTAGTTGGGCCTTCGGGCCATATAAAAAGGCCTTTGGGCCACATGCAGATACAAACCAGACCAAACTACAAGGAACAAGCTCTACAAGGAGGATGAGAAAATGATGTTTCACCACAACAGAAGATAAATGGATTGCAAGAATGAGAGGGTATGGCACCTACCATCGGGACAAACTTATGCATGCACGGGAATGCCTAGCCGAATAGCCATGCAAGGTGGAGAGCTGATTTCATGGTGAAGATGTTAGGGAGGAGCAGTTCCATGTTGTTAGTCTGGGATTCATGTAATGTTTGTGTCTACGGGCAATGATTCCTCTATGGCCTACGTTCATGTAATCTTTCGCCTACGTGCATTGTAGGGTTCCACCTCATCCCTTGAAAGGTGGATCTTCAAAATCAATAAAAAAATGAAGGCCTTCGGCCCATTGGAGGAGGAGGGTCCTTCAAAATTCTAATCAATGATAGAATTGTTGGGTCCTTTATACTTAGAGAGTCAACCACCTTGTTCAATTTCCTAGGGTGGTAATGGATTAGGCAGTCATAGTCATTGATCAGCTATAACCATATTCATTGGCACATGTTCAACTCTGTTTGTGTGAATATATACTTGAGGCTTTTTTGGTCTATATAGATTTCACACTTCTCTTCAAAGAGATAATGCCACCAAATTTGTAATGCGAATATCTCCAGATCCAACTCCAAATCATGTGTTGGATAATTCTACTCATGAACTTTCAATTGCCTTGAGGCACAGGAAATGACTTCTTCATTTTGTGTCTACATACAGCCCATTCCCTTCATTGAAGCATCACTGAATACCAAAAAAAGTTCTCCCCTTGTGAGTAATGTGATCACGGGTGTAATGATAAGCCTTTTTTATCTCCTTAAAGCTTTCTTCGTATTCATCACTCTACCAAAACTTTACTACCTTCTGAGTTATCTTGGTAAGAGGGTTGGACAATCGTGAAAAAATCTCACAAATATCTGATAATATCCAACGAAACCCAAGAAGCGACAGATATCTGTTAGTAATGTTGGCCTCAACCGTCGAACAATTGAATCTATTTTTTAGGGATCCATAGATATTATATTACTTATGATGATATGGCCTAAGAATGAAACCTCCTTCAACTGAAACTCACCCTTGTTGTACTTTTCATAGAGATACTCCTTTCACAAGGTCCCTAGTACTGTTCTTAGATGCTACTAATGATCCTCGTTGGTTTTGGAGTATATCAGAATATCATATATAAAGACTACCAAAAATTTGTCGAGGTAATCCCTAAATAATCTATTCTTCATGTCCATGAAAACAGATAGAGAATTAGTGAGTCCGAAAGGCATTTCTATGAATTCATAGTACCCGTATCTTGTAAAAAATAAAGTCTTAGGGATATCTTCCTTATTCACCCATACATGATAATATCCCGACCACAAATCCACCTTGGATAAGAATTGTGATCAATGCAGTTGATCGAATATGTAGTCGATTCGTGGGGAAGGATACTTGTTATTTATCGTGATTTTGTTAATCTCACAATAATCAATGAAAAGTCGCATTGAACAATATTTATTCTTGATAAAGAGGACTGGTTCAGCCCATGCTGAAGCACTTGGGCATATAAAACCTTTATCAAGATTATTTTGTTGTTGTTTCTTTAGATCCTAAATCTCCATAACAGCCATTCTATATGGTGTCTGGGAAATTTGAAAGATCCTATGTATAAGATCAATTGAGAATTCAACATCTCTTCTAAGAGTAAGACATGCCAATTCCTTGGGAAACACTTTAGTGAATTTATCTACAATAGGCATGTCTTCAAGGATGGTTGCCTCCTTAGACTCAATCATCTAAGCCAGATATGCATACTCATAGGGCCATAATATCTACGCTTGAGATGGTCAAGCTAAAAAATATTCATCTTCCTCCATGAACTTCTATATAATCATGGGTCGATTCTCCACCTGGAGAGTGATTTCCCTCTCACATCAATTTATGTTGGATCAATATAAGGACAGCCAATCCATACCCAAAATTGAATCAAATTCCATGAGAGGAAGTATGGAAAGGTTCTACTTGAAATTCAATCCACATATTATGACATGGGAGGAGTTATATTCCTGGGATACGATGATTTCCCCATTTTCTGTACTCGCTGACATCATTACATCCATGATTTGTGGTCTTGTGGAGATTCTTCTACTAATCTTTTGGGATATAAAAAAATGCGTAGAACTATGGGATATAACATTTCCTTTTACATTTTGATTCAATTTCTACTCTATCAAATATAGAAATTAGGGTGAGTATTTTTAAACCATTAAACACATAAAGGGGAATCCAAAGACAAAAACAGATGCTTTATAAATTACTTTTACTTCCTTAACTTATGAATCTATATGCTTCAATCTATGTTATCCATGATCTACTTTCTAACATATATTCTTAGGGGAATTATTTTAATTACCTTAACAAGGGCTCATACTAATATTGTGAGTTTACCAAATAATATCACCTAGGAGTGTCATAACCAAGAGTTCTTCAAGGCCCCTTGTCGTGCACTAGTTCTCATTCGAGTCTAGCTCAAAGTGGTGTTTTCATGTTTTACCCCTAGGATACATCTATGACAGAGCTCCCTCTACCTGCTCGTATCCAGACAGTGATTTATTTTCTTGATTAACCATTTTCCCAATACTCACTAATACTTAGGGATGTTTTTATTATACTTATTATTGTATCTATGTCTTCACTAGGGTTTTCTAATCCTAATCCCAAAACAACTAAACCTATCCTCGAATTCCATCTATAACAACCCTACTTTTTATTACACACTAAAAAATTATTTATTAAATAATCTTCACTTGATACAACATATAATATTGAGTGGTCTAGTGTCTTTGGATATGGGATCATTACATAATAACATAAAAAATTAAACACAAAATCTTTGTCGAAAACATGCTTTACATGACAACTATATTCCCTCATACTTAGCATTTCATGGGATAATCCGAGAACATGCATAAGAAAAGGGTGAGCAATAAAGCTCAGTAAAGGAATATACATGGAATAACATGAAGAATAAAATAAATTTTAGAAAATAGGCATATAAACGGAGAAAAGGAGATACATGAACTTAAAGGCATGATAAATCATGATAATCATAACATATGAATGTAGCAACAACAATTAACGTGGAATTAGCATGAGGCAAGGCTCATTGCACATGGAGCATGAGTAAAACCTCATTGCTCATGAAGCATGAGTAAAACCACGTTCCACTTTAAGTAGCATGAGTAAATACCCATTCCACATGATATATCATGAGACTATACATTACCCAATGCATTGGAGTGCTATCAGGGCGCACCCTTCATAAACATTTCATTTCATGCATAAGTGTGCCACATGGATCATATAACATAAAATCAATCAACATCATAAGTTATTACATGATTATGTAATTATGAATAAATACCTGGAAGTACCATTAATTATGTATAGGTTCATAAAGGTTAATACCCTTGATAGATACATGGGTATGGTATTCACAACATAATGATCTTGGCTAAGAAAAAACGTAGTGCAATTTCGGTTGTATAACGGGAAGACATAAAGATTCATAAAAATGGTCGATGAGGGAGAACGGAGTGTCTCATCATATTAAATGAAATGGATATTAAGGGGGTAATAGATATATTTCCTAACAATCATAATGGAATTTATATGCATAATACAAAGGAATTACTTGGATGTAAAATAGGAGAGATAAATCCCTCACCAATTTTCGGCATGGTAATGGGTGTACATGGGAAGAATTGATGAGAGATAAAGTGGTATCCCATCATCCAAACATAAAGAGGATAGTGTGGGGGAGGTGAAAAATGATACCCCAACATTTTTAATGGACAATATAAGGACATAACAACATAAATAATATTGGACAAAAATTAGGAAGGAATAAATCACTTACTTGGAAGTGTAATCCGAAAGGTTTGGGAGAGTCTTGAGAGAGGCTTCTTGATAGCAAGGGGTACCATCAGAGGATTTTAGAGGGATGCGTTCATGGTTTGGTCTAACTTAAAAGTCATTTTGTGAAGATAATGTGTGAGAATGGGTGGGATTATATAGAAAATGAGAGGGAATTTTTTATTATTTTGGTTTGGGACACATCGCATTAAACTAATCAATACCACAATACAGACCATGGTTTTCTCCCATGATTTTTTCCTAAGGGGAGTGGAGGACAATATTTTATAAGTAAAATATCCTAACTTCTTAAAATAAAATCTTTTCTTAAGTATAGGTGACTCACACTCTCAAGGAAAATAATTTAAAAATACAAATTTTTTTTATAAGTCTTGGAGTGTCCACAAAAGCTTTGTAAAATAAATCAAACAAATCTAAAATCACATTCTTTTAATTTTAAAACATATATTGGCGGAACATAATGTTTATAGTATTTTATTACATAACTATTGGGTCATTATGATGTCATAAAACAAATTATATATTTAAACAGTAATTAATTATTACCAAAACAATTTGATTGTCTTAGAAAATCATAAAATACTCCAGGTCGGATAATTTTGACTTCCTGATTCCAAAAATAATATTCATTTTATATAAATTATTTTTTTAATATGTTAATTTTTTTACTTTTAAAATTTTAACCTACATTTACTGAACATTCATGGGTTTTGGGAAAAATAATTTTCAGACATTAATAAAAATTACAATTGCATTCATAAAATTATATGATCATTTATTTTCTAAAAAAAAGTAATTTAATAATAATATTATATTAAATTATTATTTAATTCAAAAAACTAATAATTCATCATAATAGATTTCTTTGTTGAATATTAACTAAATATACTATTTGTGATTTACAAACTACTTACAAAGTAACAATAATAAAATGAATGCACATTTTTTATACAAAAAAATTTTACATATTAATAATTCTAGGGTATTCTTAAATAAACCCTTATAGAACCCACATAATACCGAAGGGTAATGTGTGTGATGGTGAAAGACTCTTGGGGTGGCTCAGATAACATTTCTCAGGTGGTAATCTCTATTAACTTCAACTTCTCCAATAGTCAGTTCCGCTCAAGCTTAATGTGTTCATGCTCAACTGGGTCTTTTTCAGGATCGAATCCCAATGATGCCAGCACCTTTCCGAGCTATGACAAATGGGGAATTTATGGGGAAAGTCTAATGGATGTGTTCCTCACTTCCATTGTCTATGAAAATTGGATTTTTTTAAAGCCCTATATTTATAATAATCATGTGATCATTGTTCAACACCTGTATTAGCAACGATCAAAATTAATAACAGTATTTTAAAATCCAGAAACATAAAACCCATGAAGTTCATATTTTATATAACCATAATAATATATTTAATTAGATCAAGAGTAATTTTCATTAATGAACATTTGGATCGTTACATTGATGCAACACACTGATGGAACCCACTGATGCCACTAACCGACAAAACCCATGAACCACACTCACTAATGCCACTAACCTACACAGTTCACCGATGCCACTCACTGACACCACATACTGATAGTAAGTAATTGAAATGATCTAACAACGGGACCTACAAAAATTAATTCACTGATGTGACCTACTCACATCACCTACTAATAATGAGTCACCAATGGGACCTATCGATGAAAAAATCTAGAATTTTGACAAACTCTTAAAATCAATCGCAGTGACTCGCTAGAACACCTCAAAAACTGTGTTTTAATAATATAATGGACTAGAGAGGTTCATGAAATTACATCAGATACCTCTAAAATAATTCTAAAACTAGATAATTCTAAACCAACTTAAAATAAAGGGTGTTCTAGACAAATATCCTGCAATATAACTCTGAAGGGTCTTGTTATACCTTAAATACCTCTAAAAATTGCACATCTCAAGATCTAATGATAAACCACCATAAGTTTTTTGAATGAAATAGTGAATACTTGACATCTAAGAACACCTCATCCGACATCAATTTACCCCAACTGACCCGAAGACACACCACTAAAGCACCAAAACCGTAATATCCAGACACATAAATCAGGGAATTCCTTCTCCAATGTCATTATACTATCCGCTCTAGGTCTCACTGACTCCCCCGCATGGGTTTAATCACATCTTAATTAATTAATATGGGAGTCCTTGTAAAGATAATAAAAATCTAGGAGTCACGAAAGATGACATCGATCTTCCCCAAATCCATTGGCATCACCAACTGGTATTCCACCTCGCCAACTCACCTCAATTCCATAAAGGCTCCGATGAACATGGGAAAATGTTTTCTCCCTCATTCACACCACTACTGCCCACATCACGGGGAAACCTTCCAGAAAACATGTTCCCCAACATCAATCTTGGAGGACCATCTGCTATGATTGGAAAATTAATTATTCTAGTCATTTTTTGCTTTCATCAATTCAAAAACTAGTTGATCTTTCTCTTTCATGATTTGTACGACATTGGTTCCAAGAAAATTATTTCCTCGATCATTGTCCAACATAAATTTTTTTGACACAACCATCTATATAATCCAAAAAAGGATCCATTCCAATTTTATAGTGATAGATATTGTTGTAATAAAACTCTACCAAGGGAATATGTCGCACCCAAAATCCTCCAAAGTTAAAGATGCATTCTTGCCACTAGTCATCCAATGTCTCGATGATCTGCTCTATCACCCCATCTATCTGAAGATAGAAGGAAATGCTGAGGCACAACTGCATTCCAAAAGCATGAATCAATCCCATACAGAATTATGAGGTAATTTTTTTATCCTAATAAAAGACAATAGATCTTTTTAATACATCCATCATCACTACCTCACCCACATACCACTTTGTAATGGCATCCACTACACTCGAATCATTAATCGCCAAGAAGTGATCCAATTTCATAAGTCGATCCACCACTACTTAGATATCATCACTGCCTCCCAGATCCATGGGTAATTCTATGATGAAATCCATCATTAGTTTTTTCCGCTTCCACTCGGGGGAATCAAACAGTTGTAACATACCCACTGTCACATGGTTCTCATCCTTCACCTGTTGGAACAATAAGAACTTTACCACAAACTCTGCCACATGCCTCTTCATCTCGGGCCACCAAAACTGCTCTTGTAAGCCATGGTAAATCTCAAAAACCCCTTTATTTACCACTAATGGTGAGATATGAATGTCATGGATAAATCCCTTACACATCGCTCATATAGAAAAAATATTTCCATGGAACAACATCCAATTTTGACGTTTCTTGGGCCATCCATTGGAAGAATCACCCCTGTCAACATGATCCCACATCAACTCTACCTTATTTTCATATATGAATGAATCCCCCCATGATGACACACAAGGTTAGATAAATTCATTCTTTATTATTGTTTCCCTCGGATTTCGGGAATGACCTCCTTTTGATGGGAGGTTCAAACGTTCTGATCGGTTTCTAATGGGTTTGTTCCTAGAACCAGAAACATCCAATGATTCCACATCCATTCGGACCTACTTTCCAAAGGTAGGTGCTCATTAGTTTATGGACTGATGAGGTTTATGAATTTTCATTGGTCGAGAGGATGGGATTTCAAACTCATCACACCTTTTTGAGGGGAATTATTGTCTACTTCGGGACTCTCTTTATAGATTTATGTTATTTTCGTGAATCCTTATTACGTTACCAAGTATAAAATGAGCTTTACTTTAGATCTGACAATCAATGATAAAATATTTAGGAATTTTAGAGAATCTTTTATATGTATTCGAGGTTCATTATCGATAGAGAATCATCTGTATTTATTAGAGATTCTTGGTCAATGGTACCCTTCGACACATTTATATAGAAGTCTCTTGGTCATTATGGTGACCATGCTAGTTTTAAAGCCACTCAGTGGGGAACTTGAAGTTTATTGTAATTCAGAAGGACATTGATTATTTCAGATTTGGGATCGAACCCACAGACGGGCTACCTACGTATTCTTTGTTTACAAAAGGAATCAGAACCCACATAGTTCGAGTAAGAGAGTATGATGATTATGATTGATGGCTCAAAGATGGATTCCATAATTACTTTTACACTCTAAGCTCACGTGAGTCATGCTCGATGTGATAAACAAGTGGTATTGGTAAAAATTAGGCAATTGTTCCATGAAAGATGCAATCATAACAAATAATATGGGGCTTATGTATGTATGACTGCCCAGATAAATGAAGGTTAGGATTTACTTTAGGGAATAAATCCAGGAGCAGGGTCCATAAAGGTATATGTGCTTCATGGAGATTTTATATACTCTAACATGGGGCTTACTCCTGAAAAGGAGGCCCAAATTAGGATAGGACTTATGATTGGGTTTTATTTCTGGAAAGAAATCACAGATCAAAGGTAAATTAGGACTGGTTAAGAGAAATTATGACTGGGGCTTACTCCTAAAAAGGAGGCCCAGGTTAAGAAATTGGAAAAATTAAGGGACTTGGGGCTTACTCCTAAGGAGGATGCCCATGTTTGAGACTGGGGCTTACTCCTGAGAAGGAAGCCGAGGTTAAGAGAATTATGGATGGGGCTTACTCCTAAGGAGGATTCCCATGTTTGAGAATTATGACTGGTCATTATTCTTGGAAAGGAGACCCAGGTTAAGGATTCTCTCATTTTAAAGGATGAGGTTGAATGAATGAAATCTCAATCTTTAGTGACATAAAGATGTGTAAATCACTAGGTTTTGAGAGATATTCCACATAATTCATTTCAGATAAGGATTTCAAATCAAGAAATCATGCCATAAATGGCTTTTAAGAGTGTCTTAAAGACTGAATCATGAATAGGAGAGGTGGAATGGCTTAAGTGGGGTGAAATTGGAAAGAGGGTCACCCAAAAAGGCAGGGGCGCGCAAGTCGTCGCAGGCGCGCAGGAACTGCGTGGGCGTGCAAGTCCTGGTCGCGCAAGTATACCTACAGGACACATGAATACTTGTGTGACGGTTAACCAGTAGGGTAATACTTGAGTGATCCTTGATTAAAACCTTTAGAATCCTCTTGAGGTTCTTCCAGAAGAGGGGCGCACAAGTTCTATTGAAGGAGTAAGACGACAGGCAAGTGTGGCCTTTTACCTTAAGGGCTGACCACTCAGTCGTGCAGGTGTTGATGATTTTTAACACATAGATCTTCCTCCCCCTCTTTAAATCTTCTGTTCTGGGTAAGAAATTACCATATAAGTGCTTCAGAAGCTTTTAGAAGAGACTAGGGCGCCGGAAGCTCAAATCTGAGTTTCTGGAAAAAATCCTCTTCCAAATGGGGGCCCCATAGGGTATATTTATAGGTAGGAGAAGACCCCAGGCAGTTATCACTTAGGTCGCACAATTCACTTGTGTGACCATCATGTGTCGTGCATGTAGACTTGTGGGACAGTGATAGAACTTGTGCGCCACATGTGCTCTTGATCCCTTGTTCATGCCTTTGTCGATTTTTGATGTTTTCTTCAAAGGATGAATCAATTTGTGCTAAGTCATTTCCCTTTCCATTCTTTTAGACAATGTGATGAAAAGGAGCATCAGCCAAATTCCCCCCTCAGAGTTGGATACAAAACAAATGCGGATTTGACTCTGAGGAAAAGAAGAAAACCAATGGAAAGCCGGCACGCAAGTTTGGGCGCACAAATGAGCTTCGGGCGCATTGGATTTAGCGTGCAAGGTAGGGCCTTTGGTCGCGTAGGGTTACAACCTTTTCTATAAATAGAGGGCCTCACTTCCGTACAAGGAATCCAGATTTCTGGACTTCAAACCTTCGAGCTCTTGCCACGCAGGTCACCTTAACCGCGCAGGTTGCTCTATTTCCCGCTGTTTCCTTGATGTCGTGATGTTTTCAAGGTATCTAGGCATGCGCGGTGATACTTGCGCATCAAATACTTGCGTGTCACATCCATAATTGCGCGCCAAGTTTTATACTTGAACGCCATAATGCCGTTTCCATTTTTATGAATTCGTTCACAAAATTTTATGAAAAATAATCCCATTTAAGAGTTAGTTTATTCAACTTTTGTACATATTCAATGGCTTCCAGGAGAATCAGAACGGCTGATGAATTGGGTAGAAAGAAGATAAATGATATGATGAACATTGTTTTCCATGATTACTATGATATCTGCTACATCACTTTAGACGATTTGGCTATGTACTTGAAGAAATATCATCTTAATTTCCCACAGAGAATCTACATGTCCCTGTATGGTCATGGTCATCTACAAGGAGTCAATGTTCCAAATGAAAAGAATTATACACCTGAAATGCAGCAGCACTGCTACTCCTCTATTTCCGTTATGTTTTACATTAAGAGCACCAACAATGGTGTGAACTTTCAAATTCTTCCATGTCATTTCCTTGAAGATATGAAAATGGAAAACCCATGGACTGAAATGTTTTTCACTGCCGGTTGGTGGAGAGAAGACAAACATGGAATTAGAGAAATATATGAAAAGATTACTCTCTCTAAATGTCTCTTTACATCCAATACTCAATTTTCAAATCCATGTATCCATCTTCCAAGTCTCTTGGACAGAAATAGAGTCACTCTTTGATCAGTAGAAAATTTTCTCAAACCGCACTCAAGAACATTTTTTTATAATTGTTCCAAGAAGAGATGATATCAATACATCTCTTATGGTATCCAGTTGATGAATGAATTCCATGTGGTTGGTGATGAAGCTCGGGATGTCATAAATCAAATGAAGAGTTATGTTTAAAGCCTATTGTAATTCTTGAAAAAGAGAAGAGTCTCCAGTCTGTGGATGTCCTTCTATCTCTTGTGAATCAATGAAAAACACTTTCACCTTCACTCATTTTTACCTACATTATCTTTTGCTAAATGCTTTAGATTTTACCTAATCCAATGGGCCTAGTAAGCATAGTTTGATTTTTACTAGGATTAATGTAAATAAGCCTACAGACTTCAAAACTTTTAATTGATCAATTTTACCTAAATCATACAAAATGTAGGTTTAGTGAGATGGGAACTTGACTTTTATTCAATGTTCCCTTGTCTTTTGTGGGTAGTTTAGAGACATGCACGTCGGACATAAAAAGGCTAATGTTTAAGGTCGAAATAGCCTTGACCGAAATTGATTAGAATTGACTCAATTCCTTGAAAATTCATCTTAAAACATATTACCATACTCATGTATGTGAGAAAACATGTAAGCTATGACTTATGAATATTTGAATCTGAGAAATGACATGAAAAAAGGATAAGAGGCATTATAAGAGGTTGTTTCCAAGAATGAAGTTACCATTATTTAACAAACCCATTAGGGGGTTGAATAATGCAGGGCCACCTATGGGCATTGGCTGCATAGTTAAATAAAATAGTATCTTTTGGCTACCAGGTCTGTTATGTAGACTGTTTATCTAAGTCCTCCTATGGGCACGTGCTGCATAGTTAGGCAAAAGAACTCTAAGAAATTTACTTTCCTAGTGCTAAAATCCATTGAATGTTTATGGAGATTCAAATCTTCCAAAGTATAGAGTTTTTTGTATGGAAATATGTACTTGAATATGGAGAAGATATTTCCAAACAAGATTATCAAAGAACTAAATGAATATCAATCCTACAAATGTCTGACCCAAACGTAGGGAAGGAGAATATAAACCATAGACTTGAATACTTTTAGATCATGAAAAAGGATATGGGAAAAATATGTTAAGGATGGCTATTTTTAAAGATCCCTACATACTGTTATTTTAGAAAAATAAGGACAAAAGAGGAATTCATCCCAAGAATAACGTTACCACTATCCGAAAAACCTGTTATGGGGTTGAATTATGCAGGGCCACCTAAGGGCATTGGCTGCATAGTCAAATAATAGTATCTTTTGGCTAACATGTCTGTTATGTAGACTGTTTATTCAAGGAATCCTTTGGGCACATGTTGCATAGTCAGAAAAAATAACTCTCAGAAGTTTGACATTTTTGTGACTAGAAGTCATGAAAAGGGTTATGAGGATCTGAAAATATTTAAGGTTAGGATTATGACACATAATGATGGATATTATTAAATGTATACATAGATACACAGATCAATGCTAACCATAATCATGTTTTGGCTGGGTCGTCACTAGTGCAGAAAACATTTTTTACGTCGGTTATTTTTCCTTATTTACGTCGGTTTTTAGGCGACATTAATACGGACGACGTTATAAATAACGTTTTTTACGTCGGTTATTTAAAACTCGACGTAACATCCCTAACATCACGGTGTTTATCACGTCGGTTCATATAATAACCGACGTGATAAATATGCGGGGGGGGGGGGGGTTATCACGTCGGTTATTCTCTAAACCGACGTGATAAAACGCCTGGGATATAGTTTATCACGTCTGTTCTCTAAACAACCAACGTGATAAACCCCTACCGATTTATTTACCACGTCGGTTATAAAATAACCGACGTGAAAGAGATATATATATATTTTTAAATAATTGCACTGCTCTCACCAAAAAGCAACCAGAAACCAGACAACAAAAATAACCATGCCAGCCCTCCCCCAAGCCCCAACTGAACCCCACCCTCATCTATACCCACCTAACAACCTGGCCAGCCCTCCCACACCACATTGGAGCCCCACCACAACCCTTGGACACCCCCGACCCCTTGGATAGCCCCCCCACCCTCATTTACACCCCCAAGACCCCTAGTACAGCCTCAAACACCCATTGGACACCCCCCACACCTTGACAGCCCTCCCAGACCCCTTGGACACCCCCCCCGACCCCTGGACACCCCCCCCGAGCCCTTGGACAGCCCCAAACACCCCTTGGACACCCCTACCATATCCCTTGGACACCCCCCCACCCCTTGGACACCCCCCACCCCTTGGACAGCCCCCCCACCCTCATTTACACCCAACCGGCCCCTTGGACAGAACTCCCAGACACCTTGGACACCACTCCCATATCCCTTGGACACCCCCCACCCCTTGGACACCCCCCACCCCATCGACAGCCCCCCACCCTCATTTACACCCCCGAACACTAGGACAGCCCCAAACACCCCTTGGACACCCCTCCAATATCCCTTGGGCACCCCCCACCCCATGGACACCCCCACCCCTTGGACAGCCCCCCCACCCCTTGGACAGCCCCTCCCCCACCCTCATTTACACCCAACCGACCCCTTGGACAGCCCCAAACACACCTTGGACTCCCCTCCCATATCCCTTGGACACCCCCCACCCCTTGGACACCCCCCACCCTCATTTACACCCCCCAACCCCTAGGACAGCCCCAAACACACCTTGGACACCCCTCCCATATCCCTTGGACACCCCCCAAACACCCACCCACCCCCTTGGAACCTCTCCCCCCATACCAAAATCCAGACCAGAAAAACCATCAACAGTAGACCAAAACAAGAAGTAGAGAAAAATTAAACATTCACTTATATAACATTCAAAACTTACACTGTCAACTTCAAAAAAAACTAAATCCAACCTAAACGACTACGAAATACACATTTACATTGACAACATTCAAAATTGCATTTTACATTACAAACAACTAAAAGTCCATCAAACCTGTAAAATAATTTGACCACTCCACTTGTAAGTGTTTGATATCTTCAGAAGTAAAGGGTTGAGGGTCATCAAAAAGATACAAAGGAAAAGGATAGTAGTCAACGTGTATAATGAATAAATCAAATTGAAATATTATGAGAAAGCGGAAATCTTACCAGGTCAAAACTCAGAACTGTCCCAGTTGTTATTATTTCATACATAAATCTTAACATGTAATATCCGCATTCGATGATGCCTTGTTGCTCATGAAATTTCTGTTTGAATGAGTGTAAATTCAATATATTATTTTTATGTAATAAATCAAAATGTACAAATTATAAATGGATATTTACCTTCGCATGTACATATTTGATCTTGAAATTCCTTTTCTTTGCGCTTTTTCGAAAGTGGACCCATGCCCTGTTAGAAAATAATACGAATGGGGTAAATTTAAAATTCATTATAATATATAAAACTATTGTGAAATTGAAACTTATGTTTCCAATATATTCTTAAAACTTTCTTGCACATCATCATGGAGAGAGCATATCCAATAAACTGCTTTCTCCATAGGGCAAAAAACCCCTAACATCCAATGATCCCTGATAAAAGGAAATTTAACGTTAGTGGTTTTTTATGTTAAATGATAATTAACTCTTTGAGAGGGATGTGTTTCATACCTCTCACAAAAATGCATCATCCAACACTGTGTGATTACATTCTTTTCAAATCTATCAGCAATATAAATCATTCTTTGTTCCTCATCCAATGCACATGCTTCAGGGGAAATCAATTGTGGGTCCACGAATCCATATACATCTGTCATCTCATTCCTCTCACAAATTTTATACAGATACCTAATACAAAGCAGACATAAGTATACATTTTTAATAAATATAACACAAGGAAAAGGTGTTAAGACTTACATGATAAAAATTTGCACCACGTTGATGCCCAACTTATCTCCAGTGACAAACTCCATGATATCAGTTTTCATAATCCCCACACTTAGTTCACGTCCACAGACATGAGCTTCCATTGTAAAGTCATTATGATCCGCCAACAAATTTGAATATCTTGACAATTTGTCAAGACTGCTAGTATCTGCATCTGATGTCATAGCTATCTGTCTTTGTTGTTGTCTATACAGTATTTCTTTACCTTTGAAGTATTCCTGTAAAAATAAATTGAAAAATATATTAGTTTTCAAATGATAAAACATTAATAAAAATATAAAATAAAAGATATAACATCCATACCTCTATGGAAATGATTCGAAGAAGTCTGGATGGCCAAAGTAAAAAATGGCCGATACTATGTCCAACTGTCGTCACCTCATCTGTAGGTAATGGTATCCGAGCTGATCTATCTATAATATCCTGTACAGGGACCCTCTGATTCTCTACCTCTAACTGTTGATGATGAACTGTATCTCCTATACAATATACCATCCCATATGCAACTATATGATGTTGAGGATCATCAACATACATCTCACAATAAGTAGGTAAATGCGGTGGAGGAGGAGGATCAAAAATGGGGTCCGCAGGCTGAGGTGGGGGAGTGGGAGCTACTGGGAGAGGTGGAGTGGGAGCTGCACCCTGAAATTGTCTTTGCAAGTCTGCAAACATAACCTGCACCGATGCTCTAATCTTGTCCTCCATTGTCGCATTAATATTATGGACTTCAGCCTCCAAGGATTCTATTTTTTTTATAAACTCCCTCAACGTAAGAAGTTGAGGAACGTGGCAACACTTTTCTTACCGATACACCTGCCGGATATACTCTTACACGGCCAGGATGTTCGGGCTTTCCCAATGCCTCAGATAAAATATCTTCCCACCCAGATGGTGTAAATGTCCCCTGTGAACTCTGCTCCTCAAGAGAGTCCTGTAATAATTAATTGAACATTTCTATAATGATTGGAAATATATGACGAAAATAGTAAACTTAAATAAATAAAATAGATATCTTACAATCCTCTCAACTACGAGTCTCGATTCTTCCGAAAGATATTGTCCTTTTTTTCCCTTCCGAGCTCTTTTCCATTTCTCATGTCTAGATGGAGGGGATGGAGGGTCCACCTCTCCAGAGCTTGAAGACTCAGCTCTTAGTTGTTGAAATTTTGCTGCCATCATTTGTTCTTCCAATAATGCATACCCTCCCTGAGATAAACTATGAGGGTATACATTTTTAGATTGGATCTCTTGATGAGCTTTCCTTGTTTGCTGTAAATTAAGAATAAGTAATCATTAACAAAACATTAATAAGATCATTTATATAAGAAAGCTTATAAAAGTTTACATTGCCCTTACCAAAAATGATTCTTTTCTTCTACTTTCAAAAAATTGTCTCCATGTGTCTTCATCTATAAAAGGATATATACGACATGGATTCTCACGACTCCTATGACCATAAATGAAATCAGATGAGAGGGTTGATTTGAAATCCCTCCATCTCCTAGCAGCCAACGATAAGCATTTCTTCCTGACTCCTCCAGTGTCAGGAATATCAAATGTCATCTAATAAAAAAGAGGTTAAAAATATTATATATATTAGAAACATTTAAATAATAGTCAAACAATAGCAAAAGATCTTACCAAAATGGTCTCCCACAGCTGAGAAATTATTTCCTTATCCACACTTCTCCAATCATCATAGAGAATTCTTACTTTGCTCTTAGCCTGAGTTGCTACAAAACCCTTAAAATCTTTAGCATTTGGACCTCTAGGAAGATCATCATCATCAAACTCCACGACTATCCTCTCCTCCTTCGTACGAGCAAGTGATAATTTTGGTAAACGTGTGCACCCACGCTTACCAACCTTTGAACTCTTTTTCGTAATAGGAGCTTGGAATGTTCCTCCCCAGATGTATGACCAATATGCTCATCTCCAGAATCATGTGGCTGATCAACTGATTGATCTGTCATTTTCGTTCAAATCAAAAAAACAAACATTAGTTCACATATATACAAATTCAAATATTGTAATAATACTTAATCAGAAAATAGAAAAGTGTACTAAATTACATAATAGTAAACATTGGTAATATGGTAAGCATGTTAAACAATGATAAACATGGTAAACACAGTCTGTTGTACCCCTCTATCTTGTATTTTAATGATCACAATCACTCTTATTATGTTCTAACTTGTATTCAAGTGTTTTTGTTGATAGGCAAAAGGATGCCAAGGAGTTGGCCCAATAAAGCTGAAAAGTGGACTCACTGAGTCCACCGGTCAGCCGGTGTGAGCTCACCGGCCAGCCGGATGACCCAGGAAGTAGACTTGACCACTGCCTGGTGTCACCGGCCGGCTGGTGGCTCACCACCGGCCGGCCGGTGGACCAGACAGCCTTGCTCTGTCTGGGCCACCGGCCGGCCGCTGGCTCACCACCGGCCGGCCGGTGGACCAGACAGAGAGCCTTCCTCTCTGTCTGGACCACCGGCTGGCTGCTGGATCACCACTGGCCGGCCGGTGGACCAGACAGAGAGCCTTCCTCTCTGTCTGGACCACCGGCCGGACGCTGGATCACCAACGGCCGGCCGGTGGTGATCAAGCGGCCCGCCGGTGGTCCAGACAGAGCCTTCCTCTCATTCTGGACCACCGGCCGGCCGCTGGCTCATCACCGGCCGGCCAGTGGACCAGAGAGCTTTGCTGTCTGGACCACCGGCCAACCGGTGATCCCCCACCGGCCGGCCGGTGCGCCCAGGACTTCTCCTCTTTACGGTTTTTATTGTTTTATCATTTTGGTTTGATACATGTTTTAATAAGTAAAAAATTTACATTATCTAACATTATATGAAAAAACTAAATGTAAACAAGAAATAAACATGTGTTACCTGTAATTTTAGGAATGTATAGTTGGATTGTTTTCCCAAATTCCTTCTTCGTGATCGTTCCTTATGGCACAAACCATGTCTTCAACATACTCATCATTATGTTCTGTTAGTCTTTCCATGGAAGTCGGGATCTCACATAAATCAGCATCTTCATCAAATTCATCCTCACCAACATATTGTTTTTTCCCTTGTAAAACAACAGCCCACTGCATATCTGATTGATCTACTACATAGAAAATTTGTTTGGCATGTGTTGCCATTATAAAAGAATCAGCTGTGTCTTCCAATCTATTCAGATTAACAAGTGTCATTCCAAATTCATCGTGTCTGACACTATTGTTACCGATAAACCATTTACAGTTAAAAATAGGAACTTTAATTTTAAAGTAATCAGCCTCCCATATGTCTTCAATCACTCCATAATATGCACTTGATGCCGAAATTGGGTTTCTGTCCTTAGCACTCGAAAAATGCATTGCTTCTGCAAACACCAATACACCACTATTCTGAACTACTCTTCTGTTGTCCTGAGCTTTCGTATGAAATGTATAGCCATTAATGTCATAAGCGGACCATGTTATCACATTTAAAGATGGACCACCCACTATCCATTTTAATGTCCCTGATACATCTGATCTACCAAGCAAGGTCTTTTTAAACCATGGCAAAAAAGTTTTGTTGTGCTCATTCAAAATCCACATTTCTTTCTTCTTTGGATGACATTTTTTCAACTCATTAATATGTAATGTGATATACGGTTGAACATCAGCTATGTTATTCAAGATGTATGATTCTAACATCTTCATCTGTTCAGCTGACAGTGATTTGACTTTCAAGCCACGAATCCCCTTTCCCTCATTATTAACCCGTTCATGGAGAGATGGAGGCAAACCTATGTGTTGCGCCGTATCCAAGTAGCTCGTACAAAACTCTGCTACCTCCTCAGAAATATAATTTTCAATAATGGAGGATTCAGGTCGATATGGATTTTTAACATATCCCTTTAATATTTTCATATACCTTTCAAAAGGATACATCCAACGAAGATATACAGGTCCACAAAGCTTTATTTCTCGAACCAGATGAATCATTAAATGCACCATCATATCAAAAAAAGTTGGAGGAAAATACATTTCCAAATGACAAAGTATAAAAATTGCATCCTTTTCCAAAATGTTCAAAGCATTCACATCAATCGCCTTGTTAAAAATTGAATTGAAAAAATAACACAACCTCATTATAGTCTTTCTGACACTGATGGGCAATATTCCACGCAGTGCAACTGGTAGAATTTGTTGCATCATGACGTGACAATCATGTGATTTCATACCTATCAACTTCAAGTCTTTCAATGAGACAAAATTTTTTACATTTGAAGAATAACCTTGAGGCACTTTGATATCATGAAGACACTGACATAAGCTACTTTTCTCCCTCTTCGATAATGTATGACAAGCCGGGGGAAGAAATGTTCGTCTTCCTTTAGGAGTGGGAGCTAACTCCAAACGTATTCCCATGGATAGTAGGTCTAACCTTGCATTCAACCCATCTTTTGTCTTTCCTTTAATATCTAGCAATGTTCCGATCAAAGAATCACAGATATTCTTCTCCACGTGCATGACATCAATATTATGCTTGACTTCATGATACCTCCAATATGGTAGCTCAAAAAATATTGACCTTTTCTTCCAAATATGTCTATCATTACCAGATTTCTGTGTCTTTCCCAATGTCACATCAAGGTTTTTCACCCTCTCAAAATACAAATCTGGGGATAAATGTTTTGGAGCAGTATCAAATTCTTGTGAGCCATTGAATGCCTTTTTTAGTCTTCTATAAGGGTGATCCATAGGAAAAAACTTTTGATGACCCATGTACAATGTTTTCCTCCCATGATGCAATTGACAATATGACGTCTGTTGTTCGAAAATTGGACATGCTTTATGCCTTTTAACACTGTATCCAGAAAAATTTCAATATGCTGGGAAGTCATTTATAGTGAATAGAAGCACTGCATGCAGTTGAAAATATTCCATTTTATAAGAATTATACACCCTAATACCATCAGTCATTAACAGTTTCAAATCATCAATCAGCGGTGACAAGTATACATCAATATCATTGTCGGGTTGCTTTGGACCAGAGATCATGATACTCAACATGACATATTTGCGCTTCATACAACCTTCAGGAGAGAGGTTGTAAATTACCAATAAAACAGGCCATGAACTATGTGTGCTACTGAGGGTTCGGTATGGATTCATTCCATCTGTGCACAAGCCTAGTCTCAGATTTCTAATTTCATTTCCAAATGTAGGGTACTGTGCATCAATTTTCTTCCATTGTGGACAATCAGCTGGATGACGTATTTTTCCATCACATACCCGCTCATCAGCATGCCATCATAACCTTTTTGCATCATGTGAATTAGCAAATAAACGTTTGAAACGAGGAATTATAGAAAGATACCAAAATACCTTTGAAGGGAGCTTTGTAATCTCTACATCAGCTTGTGATTTTTCTTTCACCTTATACCGTGATGTCCCACATTTAGGACACTCTTTCAGAAATTCATATTCCTTCCTATATATAATGCAGTCACTCGGACAGGCATGTATTTTCCTGTATCCCAATCCCATCGGGCATAATATTTTTTTGGCCTTATAATGTGAATCTGGAAGATCGTTATCTTTTGGAAGAATGCCTTTCATCAATTGTAGAAGCTCTGTAAAACTTCTGTCACTACATCCATGTTTCCCCT
This sequence comes from Viscum album, assembly GCA_963277665.1. Taxonomy (NCBI): domain Eukaryota; kingdom Viridiplantae; phylum Streptophyta; class Magnoliopsida; order Santalales; family Viscaceae; genus Viscum; species Viscum album. Next base: position 940,932,159 of record OY728153.1, read on the forward strand.
TCAGGTTAATCAATCTTAACACCGCCGACAAAACTGTAAAATCTGTACAACCAGGATATAATTGTTTTTCGGCATCACCATATAGACGTGCAACTGTCGGTTCTATCTCAATTTGTTCTGCTACAATATCGCGAATCATTTCTTCAATTCCATCAGAGTTACCATCTTGCGATTCATTATCATCAGTGACATTCTGTCCAGTTTCGCCATGCCAAATCCAAGGGTTGTAACTCGGATTGAAACCATGACAAATCAGATGATCTTTTATCTCTCTACTTTTCAACTTCTTCATATTCAGACATTTCAGGCATGGACGGAAAAAAATGTCACTACTTGGAACATTTCGTTTAGCAAATTCCAAAAAGGCATCAACACCTTCCTCATATTCATTTCTCATTCGATGTGCCGTAATCCAACTTCGACTCATTATTACCTATAACAAATAGTAAATATATATATATTTTTTAGATAAGACAAATATATGTTTATATGAAAAAAATCATAATTTGAATGTAAATAATTTTGAAATATAAAACAAATCGATGTGTAAACCCCCTCTGGACAGCCCCCCGCCCCTCCTGGACACCACCCCCCACCCCCTACCCCCTTGGACACCCCCCTGGACATCCCCCAACCCTCTGGACAGCCCCCCCACCCACCCGGACAACCCCAAATACCCTCTGGAGAGGCTTCCACCCACTTGGACAGCCCCCCACACCCATCCAACCCCTTGGACACCCCCCTGGACACCCCACCGACCCCTCTGGACAGGCCTCCACCCACTTGGACAGCCCCCCACACCCACCCATCCCCTTGGACACCACCGTGGACACCCCCCGACCCCTCTGGACAGCCCCCGACCCCTCTAGAAAGCACCCCCACCCCTCCTGGACACAACCCCCCACCCCCGACCTGCTTGGACACCCCCCTGGACACCCCCAACCCTCTAAACAGCCCCCCCACCCCTCCTAAACACCACCCCCACCCCCTACCCCCTTGGACACCCCCCTGGACACCCCCCAACACCCACCCACACCCTTGGACAGCCCCCCACACCCACCCACCCCCTTGTAAACCCCCCTGGACACCCCCCGACCCCTCTGGACAGCCCCCCGCCCCTCCTGGACACCACCCCCACCCCCTACCCCCTTGGACACCCCCTGGACATCCCCCAACCCTCTGGACAGCCCCCCCCCCACCCACCCGGACAACCCCAAATACCCTCTGGAGAGGCCGCCACCCACTTGGACAGCCCCCCACACCCATCCAACCCCTTGGACACCCCCCTGGACACCCCCTAGACACCCCACCGACCCCTCTGGACAGGCCGCCACCCCCTTGGACAACCCCCCACACCCACCCATCCCCTTGGACACCACCCTGGACACCCCCCGACCCCTCTGGACAGCCCCCGACCCCTCTATAAAGCACCCCCACCCCTCCTGGACACAACCTCCCACCGCCGACCTGCTTGGACATCCCCCTGGACACCCCCCAACCCTCTGGACAGCCCCCCACCCCTCCTAAACACCACCCCCACCCCCTACCCCCTTGGACACCCCTTGGACACCCCCCAACACCCACCCACACCCTTGGACAACCCCCCACACCCACCCACCCCCTTGTAAACCCCCCTAGACACCCCCGACCCCTCTGGACAGCCCCCCGCCCCTCCTGGACACCACCCCCACCCCCTACCCCCTTGGACACCCCCTGGACATCCCCCAACCCTCTGGACAGCCCCCCACCCACTCGGACAACCCCAAATACCCTCTGGAGAGGCCGCCACCACTTGGACAGCCCCCCACACCCATCCAACCCCTTGGACACCCCCCTGGACACCCCCCTGGACACCCCACCGACCCCTCTGGACAGGCCGCCACCCCCTTGGACAGCCCCCCCACACCCACCCATCCCCTTGGACACCACCCTGGACACCCCCCGACCCCTCTGGACACCCCCCGACCCCTCTAGAAATAACCCCCACCCCTCCTGGACACAACCCCTCACCCCCGACCTGCTTGGACACCCTCCTGGACACCCCCCAACCCTTTGGACACCCCCCTGGACACCCCCCTGGACACGCCCCAACCCTCTCGGGGATTTATAGAAAACGATGAAAAATTAGTGAAATCATAAAATTAGTCAATATTGTAAGTCGAACAAATAGATCTAGGGATGATAAATAAGATTATGGTGCCAAAATGAGTTAAAAGGGTTCGCAATCAAAGAATCTTAGATAGTTTCAACAAAAAAATCACAACACATATATATATACTATCCGCGAAAAAAAAACGAACGAGTGGGAGGATTACCTGAGTGCTGCGAGTTTAGATGATTGATCCGGGGAGATTAAATATGAGAAACGATGATCGCAAAACGAATCTAAACCAACGAAATGGACGAGCCGATTCGGGTTTACGTGCGAGAGAGACGAGTCGCGACTGTCGAAGGTAAACTCACGAATGACAATCCACATTTTTAAATGAGTTATCACGTCGGTTATTAAATAACTGACGTTATAATTTTTTTAAAAACATTTATAACGTCGGTTATAAAATAACCGACGTAAAAACCTCCCTCCAATTCGTTTTTTACGTCGGTTATTTTGATAACCGACGTTATAAAGGGATCAAAATCCGCGTTTTTTTACGTCGGTTATTCCATAACCGACGTCAAAAACATCTGCGGATTCTTTTGTTACGTCGGTTATCCCATAAGGATGAGAATGAAGCCATAAGTAGTTCTTAAACTAAAATTTAACATCGTGTGGGATAAAAGGATTAGTGATCTTAGTTTAGGGTCATAGATCTTGGACCATTGTAACAAATACACAATTTGTGTTTTTATGGGGACTTTTTAGCCAAGGGACTGAAAGTGGAATTTGGGATTAGGCCCAAAGACTTGTGGCTTGATTTGAAGGACCCTCAAACGTTCCTACATATCCCATAAGGATGGGAATCAATCCAACATTGTTCTAGAAATACCCTTTGTACAAATTTGGGTCATACATGTGAAGGGTGAAAGGGGACTTCAATACAATGATGGTTTAACCCAAGATAAAAGGTTTGGGGGTGCAATGTTGCATGTAGTCTCTGAAATGAAACATGATTGAGAAAATCAATATAAATAATGGTTCCCTCTCAGGTGAGGGTATCAAAGAATATTGTAGTTTATTGTCATACTAGACAAGAGTGTTGTATAGTTTAACGTCGTATAACAAAGACAAAAGTGAACCAATATAACGATATTGATTCTAGGGGCGGTTTCACGAATCAACATCGTATGAGATGGAGGTGAACCGATGTGAAGAGATTGGTTTTGGTCTTGAACCATAGGATGTTGCCTACATACCCAGCCTTGAAGGCAAGGATCAAAGTCCGTGTAGTTCAATTAAAGAATGAATTAATGATCATGTTGTTATTGGGGACAATGACCTAAAAAATGTTGCTGGGACTTACACATGGTTAGTGGCCCAAAGAGAGTGTTATGGTTGAGGTTTTCTCTAAGCTCGCGTGAGTCATGCTCGATGTGAGAATCAAGAGGTAACAACAACCTTAACGATGCATAGTTTAATGTCATGTAGGACATATAAAAGGAATATGTAGTTTAGAGTCTTACAGTTAGGACTATTGGTGTTTCACGGTTTAGTGTCATGTAGAAGGGACAAAGTACAATTTAATGTCTTGTAGGATGTATCACAGACATTCTGTATATTTTACTATCATTTAGATAGGAAAATGGTGACAATAGAGTTTAAGGTCATGTTAGATGATAGAGGGACCGTGCAGTTTAATGTCATGCAGTGAGGACAAAGGATTACACCATTTAACGTAATATTGGATGCATTGGGGATTTTTTTCCAAAGTTTAGCGTCATGTTGGGAGAAAGGGCGAATAGTTTAAGGTCATATGCATGGACGGTGGAAGGTTCAGTTTAATGTCATCTGAACAAAAGTGTAGTTTAAGGTCATACATGACCTTTGATGATTATTTAGTTTAACGGATTTCCAGACGTAAGGGAATTTTATATAGTTTAGTGTCATGTAGTTAGGACATCATAGTTTAATGTCTTTCTAGACGTAAGGGACTTAATAATAGTTTAGGGTCATATGCATGGACTGATGATGATGAAGTTTAATGTCATACAGGACCATGTTTCCATTTAAGGTCATACTGAACCATTTTGGGGACACAATATAACATCATGTTGGACCAAGTTGCAGTTTAAGGTCATACTGGACCATTGTTGTATTGTTTAACGTAATATAGCAAGGACAAAGTACTTTGTAGTTAATACAAAATATTTCTTCAAAAATCTGGCATTGGATGGAGTAGTGATGAGTTCTCCATCCCTTGAGATTAATGAATAAGCTCAATTGGAGTAGACCCTATGTATTGAATAATGTCCTTCCCATTTTGGTTCATGTTTGGGGGGTTTCTTTCCTGGTATCATTGGTGTTCTGAGAACTAATACCAATTCTCTCTGAGTGAATGAATGAAGATGAAATTTTCTGTTAAAATCTCATGCTATTCAATTATTATAGACTTCCAAGTGGTGAAAAGTGCACAATATTTTCTCATCTAACTGTTCTAATTCATTGAATCGCTTTTGAGATTGTTCATCTGTAGATGATTGATCGCAAATGGAAACTCTGAGCGAGGGTAGTTGAACTTCAATGGGCAAGATAGCTTCCGTTCCATATACCAATGAATATGGAGTTGACCGAGTTGCAGTGTGGGTGGTAGTCTGATAAGCCCATAAATCATGAAAGAGTTTATCAAGACATGAACTAATATCTGTATCGACCATCTTTTGCAGTATATTTGAATGAGTCTTATTAAAGGCTTCTATCTGGCCATTGGCCGCTGCATGATACCGAGATGAATTGTTGGATTTGATGTTGTATTCCTGATATAACTTCTTCACCTCGGATGAACAAAAATTGGTGGTGCGTCAATATGGTATGAGGGACACCAAATATGATAATGATGTTAAACTTGATGAAGCTAACAATGCATTTAGAACTGACTTCCTTGAGAGGTATTCCCTCTGTCCATTTGGAAAATAAGTCAGTAGCAATAAGAATGTACTTAAACTGCTTGGCCGTAGCGGAAGGGTAATGTCCCACCACATCAATTCCCCATCTGAAAAATGGCCATGAGTATTTAGCTGTATGAATAAACTATGGATGTTGATGAATGAAGTTGGCATGAACTTTTCATGAATGACACTTCTTTTTGAAACCGACATAATCTCGTATGATTGAAAGCCAAAACTATCCCAGCCTTAGAATCTGATCAGACAGTTTATGTCCAGACTGCTGGGCACCACAGACTCCTGCATGTACATATTTCATGACTACCATTGTCTCTTCACCATCAATTCATCTGGAGAGAACGCCATCAAAACCACGTTTGTAGAGAATTTTCTCTAGGTGGTCTGGGTTATCATAAAGAGTAAAATTAACCACATGTCACCAGATTTGTTTTTTCTCAGCTCTATCAGATGGAAGTATTCCATTTTGAAGGTATTCCCTGATAGGTGACATCCATCCTATAATATGACCATATGGTTCAAGAATGGGAAAATTTTAATTAATTTCCCATGTTCTGATTCGTATATAAGGTGAAATTACACGATGGTGGGAAATACTGATGGTTGTCTCGTCCTGATTTGCATCTGCTAGAGTTGTGGCTATATTAGCCAATGCATCCGCTTGAGCATTTTGTGACCTTGGGACATAAGAAAATGTCGGTTCCAAAGGGAATTCCTCCATTAACTCTATGATGTAATCATAAAAAGGGATTAGTTCTTCTTTTCTGATGGAATAATCCCCATTGACTTGTTTGATTACCAGGTCTGAATCACCTTTCACCTCTAATTGATTCACTTGTGCTTGAAGCGCTAATTCCAAGACTACGATGAGAGCTTGGTATTCTGATTCATTACTGGTACCACCTTCCCATAATAAGAAGGAATAAGGTAACACTGCCTTTTCTGGAGAAATGATTACAATTCCTAAGCCAACATTGTTGAATTTAGGATTTTCCATTTTCCGCCCTGTTGGACTTCTGGAAGAACCATCAAAATACATTTCCCATGCCTGAGGACATTCATGAATAGATAAGACTTCCTCATCAGGGAGTTCAATATCTGAATATGTATCTTCCACTGAAGGGTGTTCATCCAGTAAATCAGCCTGAGATTGGCCCTTTATCTCCTTTGGAGACACATACTGAATGTGGAATTTCTATAAAATAACTTCCCACATTTCCAGACATCCTCTAACCATTGGACGACTAAGTATAAATTTTAACGGGTTGTTGTGAGATAACAGTTGGACCTCGTGATGTTGCAGGTAGTGTCTCAACTTCTGAACAGCAATGATTAACTCTAGGCAGCACTTTTCAATTCTTGAATATCGGGTTTCTGCTTCAAGAATGGTTCGACTAACATAGTAGAGACTGTTTTCATTCCCAACATCATTCTTTTGTGCACGAAAGGCACCCAATGATCGCTCTAGATCTGTCATGTAGAGTATATGTGGTTTTACATCAACAAGTGGCATGAATACCAGTGGAATCAAGAGGTATTTCATGATAATATCGAATGCTTCTTGACATTCTTCAGTCCACTGGTATGTGACTCACTTCTTCATCAATTTGGTGAAGGGTAAAATTTTGCCTCCCAAAATGGCGATGAAACGCCGAATATAGTCTAAGTGTCCTTGAAGTCCTCTTAATTCCTTCAAATTTTGAGGAGGTGACATACCAAGGATTGAATTGGTCTTCTCAGGATCAACTTCAATACCACGATGGCGTACAACAAAGCTGAGAAATTTTCCGGAGGTTACCCCAAATGGACATTTTAAGGGGTTCATCTTCAAATTATGTTGTCGAAGCTTGCAGAATATGACTTCCAAATCTGCCAAGTGATTATAAAGTTGTTTGGATTTAACTACCAAATCTTCTACATAGCATTTAACAAACTTCCCTAATAAGGGTTTGAAGATACGATGCATGGCACGCTAATTAGTTGCACCTGTATTCTTTGAGCCAAATGGCATTACCCGGTAGAAAAACACACCCTGATGGCACTGAAGGCTGTAGATTCCTCATCTTCTAGGGCCATTCAGATTTGATTATATCTATAATATCCATCCATGGAGGAAAGTGCTTCATAGCTAGCTGTTGCATCAATTAAAAGTTCTATAATCGGAACTGGTAAATCATCCTTAGGACAATGCCGATTAAGAACTATGAAATCGATGCAAACTCTAATTTTTCAATTCTTTTTCTATACAGGGACAATATTAGCCAACCATTTTAGATATTGAAGTTCTCTGACAAAGTTATCTTTGAAAATATTATCCACTTCAGCTTCAATTTTGGAAGCAAAAGTTGGGTGTGTTATTCTTGCGGCTTGCTTAAATCCTCGATGTTCTTCTGGTAAACCCCCATGATGAGTAGCAACATCAGGATCAAGCCCGGGAATTTCTATATATTTCCAAGAAAATATATCTCTATTTTGATTTAAAAAATAAATATACATCTCTCGATCTTCAAGAGTCATGGCAGCACTAATTAAAGTGGGGCGTGGATCTTCTTTTGTACCTAGATTTATTTCTCTGAGTTCATCCACAGTGGTAGAGATACCCTCTTCAAATACTGGAGGAGAATCTCTGAGATCTTCATCTTCTTATTCATAATGTGTTATTTCTTCATTTTCTACTTCCATAGTGGAGGATAAAGTAAAATTCTCATGATCCGAAGAGATGTCAAAATTTGCTTATATTGAAGAAGAAGCTTCCATTTCCGAACCGATTGATGATGAAGGGTCTTATTTGGGTAATAAAGAGGAGATGATGGATTGAGAATCGACATCATTGTTCAACTCTGATGTTTCCAAAACTTCTTCTGGATAAATTGGAGAAGCATAGACTTGTTGGATTTCAGTAGATGAAATGAAGACGTCACCATTTGTGCTTTCATCACTGCTTGGTAGATTACCATTTTCTCCCATGTTGTCCCGCTCGATTGCCGTAATTGAAATTATGGATCCTTCCATAAGAGTATTTTGAATTGGTTCTATCTTGTCAATTTTACTGATAGGCAACACATAATATGTACTCACATGTGTAAATGCATTTACTGGAATTTTTTCCCAACCATATGGAGAATTATCTTTGGTAATCTCCTTTGTTATGGATTTCTCCCTTTGCTTCATGTGACAGAATTCCGCCTCAATGTATTGACACTCACATGTCTTGAACGTGGCCTTATCACCATACAATGTCCCAACTTGACCATCAAAACAATATTTGAGACATTGATGGTATGATGAAAGGATAACTGCATGTTGATGTAGCCAGGGTCTTCCAAGTAAGATGTTGAAGGCTGAGTCTTGATCAACATCCATGAAATCTGAATTGGATACAAGATCTCAAAAATGAGTTCTGAGTGTAACTTCACCCATTGGTTGTTGTTCATTTTTATCATATCCTTGTAACACCATGGTAGAAGGAGATAAATCAGATTCCGTGAGGCCCAATCGACAAAGTGTACGATTGGGCATGAGGTTGACTCATGAAACATTGTCAATGAATGCTCTTCGAACATCCACGCCATTGACCTTGAAAGACAAGTGAAATGGTCTAATATGTCCATGAACAACATCATATTCATCTTCATCAGTAAAATATATTATTGCATGGCATTCTGCAGGATTATTCTCCATGTGACAGACTTCAGCTACAACAATTTCAGTTTCAAACTCCTGAGGACTTGACAAAGCCTCGATGAGTGCTTCCTAAAGATCTTTTGACAGATTCCGAGCATCCAGAATTGATAACTTGGCTGGAACATGGGCGATGTGTTTCAATAAATAATACTTTTGATCAAGAGGTCTGAATTTCCCAATAGGAATATGTGGTTTAGCAGGTACCTTGGTAGCAGATGCTTTGGAAGTTGATGCATCTTGTATTGGGATAGGAGTTGGAAATATTCATGGTTTTGGAAGATTAAACCAATTAGCTCCATTTACATGCTGAGAGGAAAGAAGATGGAACCTTCAACCGGTCTTCCAAAATAACTATTCCAGGACTGAATTTTCTATTGGTAGAAGAACTTTCATGTTCTTGCTGAGCTCGTTGAAGAGCTCTACCATGAGTTTCTGCTGCGTATACAGTTCTAGCAAGGGTAGAATTGGAATAGTGGCTTCTGAAAGATCCATGTCTTCCCCTGTATCCTGATCCCCTAGAACATCCTCTGATTCCTCTGTTTGATACAGGAAATTCAGGCTCATTGAAATAGAAACGACAACTGGCATATAGATATGTTAATTGAATCATATTAACAAAACCAAATATTAACTCTTCATCTGATGAAGACTCTTCCTGGTTAGCCTTTTTAGGCTGTTCCGTTTGGTGGGGCGGTGCCCGTGGTTTTGATGTAGATGGCATGAAATCCGCCAAAGTCAAAGGAAACTTAGGCTTTGACACATACTCATCCTCTTCTGATTCTTTTTCTTTCTTTGAATCATGTCGTTTCATTGAGGAATTTACGTCTGACGAATAGGTTTTTTCCATAACATTCATGGCAGATGACATAATCGGTTTCTTTAATTGTGTTCGCAAAATTTCATGAGTTCGATTGATTGTCTTTATGACTATCCAATCATCATAATTATTTGCATTTTTGCTTTTGACTTCCTGTTATTCAGCTTTTTCCTCTGGAACTATAGTAGTGACACATGCTACCTAGGCTGAGGAGCCTTTCAGTGGGACTTGTCCAGAGTTGACCATCTTTTGCAGGAGGTCTTTGAAGACAACACTCCTGGATGGGATGCCCCAAAATTTGATTAAAAGGGAAATAATTGGGACGGTCTTCATCTCATTTCTTGTTTTTCCTCTTGGGCATTGGAAATTGAACCAAATTGTATTCCGGAGCCGAAATGAAATTTCCATGAACATTTTCATTTTGGAAAGAGAATGTTTTGCTCTTCAGATCCTCAAATTGTTTTCGTCTTTTATATCATTGATCGTCTAGACAAAAAGGCCTTTGTTGTTGGCGCTCAGAAGGTGGATCACTTCGAGAAGATGAAGGTTTTGAGGTAGAAACAGGTACAGGTGCTTGTTTGAGCATAACTATAGCAGTTTCTGCTTTACCCATTCTCCTTCCTAGAGCTGATGGAATTACACGAGATTTATCCTTAGCTTGTATAAGGGAATCTTCAATCTTCTGAGCGATTGAAGTAAGGTCTCGAAACCCTCCTGTGTATTTCACAGGGATTAACGGCATGCGTAATTCGTCACACATATTTTCCACATATATTGGCAAAAATTCTTATTGAAGGAGTTCTATACTCAAGTAATATGTTAATCCCTTCCATCGAGCAATGAAATCAGAGACACTTTCATTCTCCCTTTTCTTACAGTTTATAAGATCGAAAACAGTTGTCTTTGGAAAAGTTGAGCTGAATAGAAGAAGGAATTTTTGGTGAAGATCCTCCCATATGGTAATTGACCGGGATTGAAAGCTTGTATACCAAACAAAAGCTGGTCCTTACAAGGTTCGCACGAAGCATCTGAGTTTCACTGCTTCTTGTTGATCCGGTGTTCCCATCATAGGATTGCAACAAGACACGTAATGCATCAAATTCTGTTCAGGATCGCCTGATCCATTAAAAATAGGGAATACAGGATTCCCAAAACATGATGGAGGAGAAATTGAATCTACCAATTCAGGGTAAAAATTCTTTTCTGGTTGAACTTGCACATGTTTCCCTTCCATAGTTTCTAACTGAGCTGTTAATGGCTCAATAGTAGTTATTAACTTGTGAGAAACATCCGGTTGAACTTCGACTTTGGTAGGTGAAATGACTGGATCTTGGACAGATGTGGTGATTGGTGCTACAACTGATGGTATCACTGCCAACTATTGTTGCACTTGACCCATAGGATTAGACCTGTGAGGGTGTACTGATAGAGGAAAATATTATTGATCCATCTCAGTAGCTGCAACAAATTCATTTGGCTGACTGACTCCAGCATTTTTAAGAAAAAGACTACTCTGAAGTAGTTCTGCATTCAACCTTCTTAATTCTATCATTTCATCCTCCTGTTGTACAAACCATTGCTCTAGTGGGAGGAATTGACCTTCTCCAGAGGAAGGATATGGAACCTGGTTCTTTCCCTTCCCTTTGATGGATCCTTTTCAGAGAGGGGGAAGTGGGTTACTTAAAGGATTACCTAGGTTCTGAGTAATCCTTTGACTTTGTGTACGCACACCTTCTTCATTTGTGTTGGTCTATATATCTTCATGAGCAGGAACCTCTTCATCTGAGTCCCCTGAGAGAGCCTCATTTGGTGGATCAGCAACAACAGAATTGATGACATTGATTGATTCATAACTCATCGCATCCCTTCTATTAGCATTTCTGTGATATTGTCTACTTCCATGTATTTGATGAGACATTGCCTTTTGTGGATTCGATCCCTCAGGAATATCTTGACGAACCGTAATTTGGAGGGAATCTCCAGATAATTTGGATCTTCGTTCCTCTTGAGGTTTCTTCCCCAATCGAGAAAATACTGACGTTCTCTGAGGAGGGGATTGATGATTTGAAAAATACCCCAGTCCATTCGACTGGGGCTGTTCCTAATATTCTTTCTCAACTCCTCGAATCCTATTTTTTGATTCCGAGGGTTGGTTTAAAAGATTCCCTAGTCTGGCGAGCTGGGGTGGTTCTTGACATGCTATGTCTGAGACTTTCTTAAAAGTCCTCCTGATCTTACGATCCTTAGTTCGGAAATTAGCTGGATGCATTAACATGTATCCACTTTTATCACCCAGTTCAAAAAAACATTGGATAATTTCTGACACTTCTATCACTTGGTGACGTGCTTTCTCCAAATGAGAGGCCTATTTAATATTCTCTATTGCTTGATGCAAGATTAATTTAACAAATTGTTCTCTGTAATCTTGATTTTGAGAGGAAATAGTTGAAGCATGTTCTTGGGAAATCTTTTGATTGCAAACAAAGCCCATTGACTGTGGCCGGTTATGGGAAATAACATTGCATGATACCATTTTCGGCGGGCATTGCTGACTGGAGAGCACCATGAAATGTAGTGCTCCATGAACACCCCATCCTCTGACATGAATACCAGATGGGGAATTGGAAATTAACTGACACAATCTTCTCAGTGCACCATTGAATGAATGTTGATGGGCTCTCTATTCCTTTTCATCCATCGGATATTGAGAGACTGATAGAGACACAAAATCAATCTGACGTTGTAACCCATCTATTATCTTAAGATGATTTTCATATTCATCGTATGATAATACTTTATTTTTCAACTGACAAAGAGTTTTCCATATGTTGAGATGAATATCATGAATTTCATCTTCCGTCAACATTTCTGGAATATTATACTGAGAGTCAGCCAAAGGCCAAAACATTACTGGCACATCACCTTTCGCGAGTTGTTTTCTCATGTTCATAATTTCCACTTCATCATTTGATTAAGATTATTCTACCTGATTTGACAAGAGTTGGTGTTTCCATGTTGCTTCATTAGATTCAACAGGATTGGTAGAGAAATCATTGATCAAACTAGAAGATGCATGACATAGGGGTGGTTCGGAGAATGACCTACACCCTGGTCTATCTTCTAATTGAGAAAGTATTTCAACTGCTAGCGATGAAGCATGAGACATGACTGGTTTCGCATTTGTAAGTGCCTCAAGATAAGAGGGCTTTCTCGACTATACATTGTCCACTGGTGCATCTTTCGGGAAATGGGAATCACTACTACAGAGAGGAATTTCGCAGAAAAAATCATCATCATGGGGAGGACCACCATAATGGATTACAACAAAAGATGAGATCTCTTGCTCCTTGGTCTTCTGACCATACAGAGGGTTCCTGTGGCTTTCATCTGAAGATGAAACTTCTAGATATACCAAATTGTCATGAAGAAAGTCTTCATGAGGAAGTGTCTATTGAAGGCCATCAGAATTAATGTTCCCACTATTGGGAAATGAGGGTGTAGAATCTTGAATTTCAACAGATAATTGTCTGAGGGCTTCAATAACTCCAGCATCGGGCAAGGCATTGTTACTGATTGGATCTTGATCTCCTCACTGTGTTGGGCAGGTCTTTTTTCTTAGATGCCTTCTTACTCGCCTTGGAAACCACATGTTGATGAATGTGGCTACTCTAAACAAGTGTATATGCCTGATCAAAAATGATGGCCAGTTTAGGCTAAGGATCTCTACTCAAATCAGGTGTATGTGCCTGACTTGGTTGTCCGTATGATATGGGGGAGTATACCCAACAACCCTCTTGGACTGGAATAGATGTGTGTGTCTGTTCCGGAGTAAATTGTTGATGTGTCACTCCACTGGTAGGGATATATTTATGTGTCTTTCTCTGAGATGTTGCGGAAGTTGTTATAATATCATGGAAGGCATCCTGAATATGAGAAGGGATTTGTTTCTTCTCTTTCACCATTGATAGAATATGCTTGGTGACTTTAGCTGCCGGAACGAGAATATACGTCCATTCCGGGCTTAGAGCAGGTGTATTTTCCTGCTCCTGTCCTCCATTTCCTGTTAGTGAATCTTGACAGTACTCAAGTGTGGGGGCAGAGAGTTGATTCTGCCTTCTATTTGTTTTGGGGATTTCTGACTAACTTTTCCTAATGATACCAAGCGAGACTGTTGGTTGGTTTGATTAATACTAGCAGGTGTATGTGCCTGCTGATTGCAATTTTCCAAACGTGGTTGTCGAGATCCATCATATGTAGTCAGACGAGCCTGCTGACTAGATGATGGTGTATAAACAGGTGTATGTTCATGTCTATAGTACTCAACCAAAATTTCCAGGCGGGATTCGCATGATTCTTCTAGATGGCTCTGCTGGATAGCGGAATTAAAACTGGTAGGTGTATGTGCTCGTTCATTGATTTCCACCAAGATAGGTTGGTGGACTTATCTGGAAAAGGCAGAGATGAGAATCTGCTCACTGCTGACCGGACTCTGCCTCTGGTGGTTCGTCTTGCTTGCTCGGGTTCGAGGAACCTGAGCCGAACACCTGGAGTCGGTACCCTCATCTTGTTGAGGGCGTACTGTCGCACGAGACTGACAGTGATTGTTGGTGGGATCCCTTACGAAGGACTCCTGTTTTTTGAGTTAAGGCCCTGAGGGACCTGCTCATTCACCTCCCCAGAATAAGGGAGCGAACGGTGATTGTGTTCTGAGGATAACGACCAGAAACAGTTGGAGATGGTAGTCAGCACCGCCTGATTCTTGATCACTGATCGTCGTTGTCCGGATGACCGAAGTGAGTTGTTTACATAGAGGGCTTGTCGAGCAGCCTCCAGAGTTGGGATGGTACCGTGTTGACGGTACTCCTTAACTAGCGCGTTTGATACCCCACATTGAAGATGCTGAGTAGGTGATATCAACCTTAGAATGGACGTTGAACCAGCACGAGTAGCAGTAGTGGAATTTGTAGCAGCAGTATTCACAGATGTGAACATCAGAGCAGCCATTCTAGAAATGTAGAAGATCTTGGAAAAGAGTGCCTGTTTGATATAATAGACGTAATCAAGATAATTTCAGCCACTACATCTTTTGGATGAGCACATTTGATAATGATTGTTGTTGGGAAAAAATCCCTCAAGGTAACATTGCAGTATTTTTGGGTTGATTGTGTTTGTTGACAAAGCAGGTTTTCAGGGATATTTGTCGAGTTCCCAAGAAGTTGTTGAAAATCCTTGTTGACAATGAACGATGAAAAAGGAAAGGACGATCTGGAGGTGGTACAAAAGAGCAGTACAAGGTGGCGCCGTTTCCCAGTGTTTGCCAAATCTTTGGGGTCCAAAATTTGGAGTTTGGTGAGCATCGCGAAAAGAGGATTTCCATGAAGAGCATAATTTAATATGGCAAAGGCATGAATTTCGCGAAGATAGGATGCATGGTTTAGAAATCGCGAAGACCAGAATAATGGAGGTGGTGATGCTTCATGATTACGTCAAGCTTCGCGAACGATAGAGGTTGAAGCGCATTACGGTGGTGAAGGGATTTGCGAGGGAGAATCATGGTGAAGGCGCGAAGGAATGTTGGGCTTCGCGAGGGAGCTTCGTGGAGAAGGCGAGAAGGTAAGTTCACGGTGATTCTTCGCGACTACGTCAAGATCCGCGAACTGAAAATTGCCGTGGTTCTTCGCGATTTGGACAGAATTCCGGCTGAAACTTTGGAGCTTCGCGATTTTAAATGACGTGGTGTTGACTTCGCGCGGAAAGGTCGAGGGTCGGTGGAATCGCCTATAAATAGAGGCCGACCCCCTCGAGAGAAGTAGAGAGATTTTTAAGAGAAGATCATTTGCTCTCGTTTTGCGAAGGTAGTTCACGGATCCAGTGTGCTTCGCGAAAGAGGAGCTTCATGGAGGCTATTGTAGCTCCGCGAAAGTTGTTTGCTTCGCGTTGGCTCACTGAGATTCGTGAGAGAAGTTACTTTGCAACGAGTTGAGCTTCACGAGAGTTCTTCGCGAGAGAGCTTCACGAGAGAGCTTTGCGAAAAGGCAGGAGCTTCGCGAAGGCTTGTTTGAGCTTCGCGAAATTGGGAGCCTAGCGAAGCAGGGTGCTTTGCAAAGGTGTTTCCAAAGTGAATTGTCCAGTGGTTTAGGGGTAATGGGATATTCATCAGTGGATGAAAGTTGGACTTTAAAAGATCATCTATCTAAAGTTAAGGATGCATTACTTCATGAAAATGAAGATACATACAGGTCTATAAACTGTGAGTGAATCCCTTCGGGAGTAGTGAGCTTAGGAAGAGGAAGTAGGTGATCCTCTCCACCGGCAGTGAACCAGAGAGAGAGAAACAGGGAGTGACCCTTGGGAAAGCAGTGAGCTGACCCCAAACCTTGTATAGGCAGTGAGCCTGGGCATAGAAGTGATCTATCCCGAACTTTGTAATCCACAACTAGTGAAGTTTAGTGGAATTGGTACAACCGGAAACCTGTCGGCGTATACTCCTTGGACGTAGCCCAGTGAGGGTGAACCAAGTAAAAATCTCTGTGTCTGCCTGCTAACCTGCCTGCATTGCATTTAAAGCATCATCATCAGATAAAGGAGTAAGTAAGTGGTCATAACATACACAAAAGTACAAACAAAGTGACCCTTCTAACAAAGAGGTCAAGATCCATCGGGGCAGGAAGAACTTTGAAAAAGAATATTCATACCCTGATTCACCCCCCCCTATCAGGGTATATAGGCCCATATTGGTCATAACAATTGGTATCAGAGCGATAGGTTGATTTTATCAGATTTTTTTTCTTCGACAAGGTGTAGTCGATCTGTGTGTTTGAATAATTAGTATGCTCTTTTCTCAGTGAGCCATGGAAAAGGGAAAAACTTCCTAGAAGAAGCAGAAGTCAGGTGATATTCCTCAGTGTGGAAGTATGTATGGAAAAAGTTTGATTCAATTAAAAGAATCAAATAGTTTACTGAAGGAAGGTATGGATGAATCTGACAGGGAAAAGATTGATTCAGTCAATCATGATGTTGGAATGAGTGAATTACATGAGCATCATAATGATGCTGAAATAGAAGAAGAAATTGAAGGAAGAATAGATATGCGAGCTGAGTTGGAGGCTACTTTTGAGGAGATAGATGTTTGGAGAACAAAAAAAAAAGAAATCCAACAAAGTTGTTCATGATGCCAAACTATATATGCAGCAGCAGGAAGAAGAGAAGTCTGAGTTGACTGAAGAAATTGAGAAACTCAAGTTATCAACACGAGAGAACTCAGAATCGGTTAGTGAGTATAAGATTAAGATTGAAGAATAGAAAAGGGAGATCGATGGCTTGAATAGAAAAGTGAAAGATCAAGTCAAGTGCATTGAAGAACCTGATATTCCAATTGACGATGAAAACACTGAAGAAGTCAAATCTAATGATATCCGGATCGAAGTATTGGAGATTGAGGTCAACAAGCTAAGAGGCTTAAATCAAAGGCTTATTGACATAGTTAATGACCTAAAAAAGAAGAATGATTCGCATGCCAATGAACTACAAAAGATGGTTAAAATGAAAGGAAAACAAAAGGCTGATGATTATGAAGAGAATGAAAGGTCAGATGAAGTACAGAATCTGAAAGCTAGAAATGATGATCTACCAGCACAGTTGTCTGAGGAAGATCAGAAGAATTGAAGCCTACAACAAGAGAATGAATCTGTCTCTAAATCTGTTTTTGAGGAAAAATTAAAAGTATTGAAGCAATGTGCAATGGTGGAAACTCTCACACAGGAACTAGAAGATGAGGTGAGTAGCGGGAAGCTTCTTAAGAAAGAACTGGATGTCCAACTTGAATTAAGGGAGACGAAGATTGAAAATTTGGAAGAGGATCTAGAATTAGTAAAGAAGGATGAGGAGAAATCCAATGCTAAAGGAATGCCAAAAATGAAGGATGCCTTACACTTTCTATTTGACCATCCTTCGACAAGTGATGATAAAATTAAGAACATATATGCTATTTCTGAAGTGAAACAACAAAATATTTTCTCATCTCAAAGACCAGCACGTTTCGGAAAAGCTGGTATTGGATTCGATGAATCCCCTCCCGTGCAAGATAGAAAGAGAGCTGTGAATAGTTCCAGATGTGAATGAAATCCTATAGGTGCTGGAGATAGGCCTAAAAGTAAAGTTACAACAAGTAGGGATGACATGTTCTATTTCTATGGGATTCATGGACACACATCAAGCTTCTTTTTAGAGGCTCTGTAATACATTTCAGGCTGTGAAAATAGAGACATTACTAAATCTGAGAATAAGAAGAAGCATCATGATAAATCAGAGAGAAGAGTTTTCTCAGAGGAGAACATTCATCAGATGCTATTACTCTGGAAGGATGGGACACACCATGCATATGTGTTAGGAATCTCAAGAGATCGATTCCAGAAGAAGAAAACAATTTGCATCAACATCTCAGCAGAGAAGTGATGAAATGAGGTATGCCTTTAATAGAAAATGTTTCATATGTTCTGATCATGGGCATTTGGCCAGACAGTGCAGCACGAAGAAAGCGGGGAAGGAAAAAGACCTGAGGAAGAGATTACCAACTCCAGTGGTACATAATGAGAAATTATACACTGGGAGACAAAGTGGTAAAATGAAAAATAGGCTTAGAGCCTCAGGGGAATCACATAGATCTGAACTAAAGGTGTATCAATCACCTCCTCTATCGTACTCACAACAGCTCTTAAGGAGAGAATGTGAACAAACCTAGATGATTAAGTGGAGATCTACTCTAGCTGTGATAAAGAAGAATGAATGTTCAATAGAGGACTCAACACCAGCGAAAAAGAGTGTGGTGACTTAGACATCTGATAAAAGAATGATGAACAAAGAATGCATCGAAAATTACACATGTCGTGTTTCTCAGCGAGAAGTTAAGGAAAGAGTAAGACCCTTAAGATGGGAGAAGAAGAAAGGGAAGATTTCAAACAGAGAGGTTCCTACTCAGATAAATAATCAAGGAAAATTGAATTTTGGTAGATCCTCAAAGAAGGAAATGTGTACTAGCGGGTATATACCCCAAGTGGTGGGAAAGGCCGAGCCTACCAAATCTACATATCAGAGAAAGGGTCAGAATGTAGGCAATGAATGCCTAGTCATATGGCCAGAACAGTAGAAGTTGGCGAGGAAGCTGGAAGAATCAAGAAATGAGTGTGATTCCCTCTAAGAAAGAATCAAAGGGTTGACCCATCAGGATCAACCACAATCCTCATCTTGAGGAGTCTAGAAGAATAACCCCTCTCCCTATGTATATAAATTCTATTAACTGATGATCCGTGTGTTTCAGGTTTTTGGGAGATACAATCCAAGGGGAAGTGGCATATAAAGATGCGAAGTGGAGAAGTGATATTCTCTAGAGTTTCAATTGATTCCAATCAGGTACTAGAGTTGAAGAAGAAAGGGATCAATAGAGCACAATAGGAAGTGATTGTGTTATTAACTCTATCTCTTGTTTTCTACATCGAGTTCCAACTCAGTAGGCTTAGATATTTGGTTAATTTCTCAATGATGGGTGTATTAATGGCATAAATCATACAGGTGGAAGATGAGAATAAATGATGCAGAAGAGGAATGATGTTTGTGGGTCTAACCCCAAAAAGTGTTGCATAACATAGGGGGGGCATTTAATAACAAAATCAGATGCCAGATCCATCAAGGAAATAATTGGATGACCCAGCTCAGGTGTTGTCTATTGAGAGAAGACGTACTGTGGGAGAAGCAGCAATGATCATGTATTTCATGATTATTTATTTTTTTCTAACATTATGGTATCTGGTGACTTTTTTCAGGATACCAAGAAATTGCGATAAGCAGTTGAAAGGAATGATTCCACTGAACAATGAAACAGTGAGAAATTTTATGATAAACGTGATGAGGAGGAAAGAAACAAAGGGGGATCATAAGTGACTAATGCTAATTTAGAATAGAAAAATCCTCATCTGCACAATAGTCAAAGAGA
Organism: Viscum album; assembly: GCA_963277665.1. NCBI lineage: Eukaryota > Viridiplantae > Streptophyta > Magnoliopsida > Santalales > Viscaceae > Viscum > Viscum album. The sequence continues at coordinate 940,951,706 of OY728153.1, forward strand.
TGAGCTGAAATTGACATGCAGAATATCATTGGTGGTTTTTCAGCTCTAGCTCAGACAAGGAGAATGGAATCACTGCAGAAAAAATCTTTTATATCCCAGGTTGAGCTGAAATGCTTTTCTGGTGCAGTTGGAAATGAAAGCCGGGTTCAGTGTATGAATGAAGAGCTTGATCAGATTGGGAAGAACCAGATGTGGGAGATTGTTTCGAGGCAAGCAGATAAAAACGTCATTAGGACTAAATGGGTCTATTAAGACAAGATTAATGAATATGGAAAATTGATTTGGAACAAAGCATGACTGATGTGCAAAGGAGACTCCCAGATAGAGGGGATAGATGGTGATTAGACTTTTGCCCCGATTGCAAGGCAGGAGACAATCGGATTATTCCTAGCCATTGCAGGGCAAAGAAAGTTCAAAGAGTTCCAGATGGATGTAAAGACTGCATTTCTAAATGGGTTTCTGGAAGAAGAGGTGTATATTGAGCATCCATATGGTTTTCTCATTCATGAGGATGAGAAAAAAGATTGCAGGCTGAAGAAGGCGTTATATGGGCTGAAACAAGCACCAAGAGCATTGTACTGAAGGCTATATCAATATTTGAAGAAGCTTGTTTTTCAGCGTTACACATGGCAGGAAGGACACATTCATTTCTCAATCCAAATATGACAAGGATGCCTTGGAATGATTTGGAATGGAAAATTCCAAGGAGATGAAGACTCCGGATTCTACCCAGATGATATCATCAAAAGATGACAGCGGCAGGGCAGTTAATCTCACTGAAAATAGGCAGATTATCACCATTTTTCTGTACATGACTTCACCAAAGCCGGATATTGTTTTCTCCACATGCCAAGTAGAGAGATATAAGAGTAATCCCAAGTAAAGTCACATGCTTGCAGTGAAAAGAATACTTCGGTATGTCAAGGGCACGGTGGACTTCGGCTTGACATACAATGACAAATCTCAGACATAGTTATTGGAATATATTGATGCAGACTGGCCGGTTCAGCGGATGATAGGAAATCAACGTCAGGTTGGGCTTTCTATCTTGGTGGACATTGTATTTCATGGATAATCAAGAAGCAAGATTGCATTTCATTGAGCACCGCAGAAGCTAAGTATATTGCGGCCACTCAGGCGTGCACATAATTATTGTGGATGAAGAGGCAGCTTGAAGATATGGGAGTTGCAGTGAAGTCTCCGATCGGAATCCAGTGCGATAACTCAAGTGCTATAAATCTTAGCAAAAAACCCATCCATCACTCTAAGACAAAGCACATTGTGATAAAGTATCATTTTATCAAGGAGAAAGATGAGCAGGGGACCGTGAAGTTGGAGTATGTGCCTACAGAAATAGTGTGGATGTGGCCCCCCCTCTCCTCGAGGTATGGTGTGTTTTCCCCAATGTTCTGATATGTGTTCTCTACTATGTTACAGACTACAAGGGGGTGACCTTTGGGTTCGTTGACAAAGGGGGAGAAAAGTGTTTGTTAAAGGGGGAGAAAATAGTGATTATTCAAGGGGGAGATTTGATAAATCAAAATTAAAACGGGGAGAAGCTGATAGGTGGAGCAGCCAGAAAGGGGGGCAATGAGAAAGGGGGAGAGATTTCTAAATTTGAGGATGCTAGAAGTTATCGATCAAAGCATAGATATCATGATAGCTAAGGATCGTGATAAAAGCAGAACAGTGATGTTGGAATGGTGTGAGACGGTGTCCAGCTATCACCAATTGGTATCAGTGTGGTTCAAAAATTGGTATCAATTTATGAATTGGTATTTGGTTGGAATCGACAATTGGTGTTTGACATGAAGTGATTCATTGATGAAATTTTCATACTACTCTTGTTTCTCACGCCGAGCATTGCTCATGTGGGCTTAGAGTACGTGTTAAGTGAATCCTTGAACACTATCAGAATCACAAGAGGCGAATGGTGGTATCGGCTGGAAGAAGACTCAGTGAGGTATCAAAGTGTAGAAAATCATCCTGAGTAGAGTTGTGAAGAGTTGTCAACAAACCCAATGGGTGAGATTGTTGGGCAAAAAGCCCTCAAGGTAACATTACAGTATTTTTGGGTTGATTGTGTTTGTTGACAAAGCAGGTTTTCAAGGATATTTGTCGAGTTCCCAAGAATTTGTTGACAATCCTTGTTGACAGAGAACGATGACAACGTAAAGGACGATCTGGAGGCAGTACAAAAGAGCAGTACAAGGTGGGGCCGTTTCCCAGTGTTTGCCAAATTTTTGGGGTCCAAAATTTGGAGTTTGGTGAGCATCGCAAAAAGAGGATTTCCATGAAGAGCATAATTGAATATGGAAAAGGCATGAATTTCGTGAAGATAGGATTCATGGTTTTGAAATCGCGAAGACCAAAATAATGGAGGCGGTGATGCTTCGTGATTACGTCAAGCTATGCGAATGGCAGAGGCTGAAACACATCGCGGTGGTGAAGGGCTTTGCGAGGGATCTTCACGGCGAAGGCACGAAGGAATGTTGGGATTCACAAGGGAACTTCGCAGTGAAGGCGCGAAGGTATGTTGACAGTGATTCTTCGCGACTACGTCAATCTCCGCGAACGGAAAATCACTGTGGTGCTTCACGATTTGGACAAAATTCCGGCTGAAACTTTGGAGCTTCGCGATTTGAAATGACGTGGCGTTAACATCGTGCAGAAAGTTCGAGGGTCGGTGGAATCGCCTATAAATAGAGGCCGACCCCCTCGAGAGTAGTAGAGAGATTTTTCAGAGAAGATCATTTGCTCTCGTTTTGTGAAGGTAGTTCGCGGAGCCAGTGTGCTTCGCGAAAGAGAAGCTTCATGGCGGCTATTGTAGCTCTGCGAAAGTTATGTGCTCCGTGTTGGCTCAGTGAGCTTCATGAGATAAGTTGCTTTGCAACGATTTGAGCTTTGTGGGAGTTCTTCGCGAGAGAGCTTCGCGAGAGAGCTTCGCGAAAAGGCAGGAGCTTCCCGAAGGCTTGTTTGAGCTTCGCGAAATTGGGTGCCTAGCGAAGCAGGGTGCTTCGCGAAGGTGTTTCCAAAGTGAATTGCCCAGTGGTTTAGGTGTAAAGGGATATTCATCAGTGGATGAAAGTTGGACTTTAACAGAGAATCTATCTAGAGTTAAGGATGCATTACTTCATGCAAATGAAGAGACCTATAGTTCTATAAACTGTGAGTGAATCCATTCTGGAGCAGTGAGCTTAGGAAGAGGAAGTAGGTGATCCTCTCCACCGGCAGTGAGCCAGAGAGAGAGAAACAGGGAGTGACCCTTGGAAAAGCAGTGAGCTGACCCTAAACCTTGTATAGGCAGTGAGCCTGGGCATAGAAGTGATCTATCCCGAACATTGTAATCCCCAGCTTGTGAAGTTTAGTGGAATTGGTACGACCGACAACCTGTCGGCGTATGCTCCTTGGACGTAGCCCAGTGAGGGTGAACCACGTAAAAATCTCCACGTCTTCCTGCTAACCTGCCTGCATTGCATTTAAAGCATCATCATCAGATAAATGAGAAAGTAATTGATCATAACATACACACAAGTGCCAACAAAGTTACCCTTGTAACAAAGAGGTCAAGATCCATCGGGGCAGGAAGAACTTTGAAAAAGAATATCCATACCCTGATTCACCCCCCCCCCCCTCTCAGGGTATATAGGCCCCTATTGGTCCTAACAATTGTTTTTGTTGGCCCTCTCATTGAGTTTTAAATAGGGGCCTAACAAATGGGTAATACATTATATTAACTTGGTTAGGGATTCATGTCGGGTTCACCATTTTTGTTTCCCTCAGATTTCGGGAATGACCTACTTTGGATGGGAGGTTCAAACGTTCTGATCGGTTTCTAATGGGTTTGTTCGTAGAACCGGAAATATCCAATGATTCCACATCCATTAGGACCTACTTTCCAAAGGTAGGTGCTCATTAGTTTATGGACTGATGAGGTTTAGGAATTTTCATTGGTCGAGAGGATGGGAGGTCAGACTCATCACACCTTTTTGAGGGGAATTATTGTCTACTTCGGGACTCTCTTTATAGATTTATGTTATGTTCATGAATCCTTATTACGTTACCAAGTATAAAATGAGCTTTCCTTCAGATCTGACAATCAATGATAAAATGTGTAGGAATTTTAGAGAATATTTTATTTGTATTCGAGGTTCTTCATCGATAGAGAATCATCTGTATTTATTAGAGATTCTTAGTCAATGGTACCCTTCGACACATTTATATAGAAGTCTCTTGGTCATTATGATGACCATGCTAGTTTTAAAGCCACTTAGTGGGGCACTTGAAGTTTATTGTCATTCAGAAGGACATGGATTTTTTCAGAGTTGGGATCGAACCCACAGATGGGCTACCTATGTATCCTTTGTTTAGAAAAGGAATCAAAACCCATGTAGTTTGAGTAAGGGAGTATGATGTTTATGATTGATGGATCAAATAAGGATGTCATAATTACTTCTATACTGTAAGCTCACATGATTCATGCTCGATGTGAGAAACAAGAAGTATTGCTAAAAATTAGACAATTGTGCCATGAAAGATGCAATCATAAGCAATAATATAGGGCTTATGTATGTATGACTGCCTAGATAAATGGAGGTTAGGATTTAATTTAGGGAAGAAATCCACGAGTAGGGTCCACAAAGGAATATGTGCATCATGGAGATTTTAAATACTCTAACATTGGGATTACTCCTGAAAAGGAGGCCCAAATTAGGAGAGGACTTATGATTGGGATTTATTTCGGAAAAGAAATCCCAGATCAATGGTAAATTACGACTGGTTATGATAAATTAAGATTGGGGCTTACTCCTGAATTGGAGGCCCATGTTAAGAGATTTGAAAAATTAAGGGACTTGGGGATTACTCCTAAGGAGGATGTCAATGTTTGAGACTAGGGCTTACTCCTGAAATGGAAGCCTGGGTTAAGAGAATTATGGTTGGGGCTTACTCCTAAGGAGGATGCCCATGTTTGAGAAATATGACTGGGGATTATTCTTTGAAAGGAGACCCAGGTTAAGGATTCTATCATTTTAAAGGATGAGGTTGAATGAATGAAATCTCAATCTTTAGTGACATAATGATGTGTAAATCACTAGGTTTTGAGAGATATTCCACAGAATTCCATTCAGATAAGGAATTGAAATCAAGAAATCATGCCATAAATGGCTTTGAATAGTGTCATGAAGACTAAATCTTGAATAGGATAGGTGGAATGACTTAGGAGGGGTGAACTGGGCAAGAAGGGCACCCAAAATGGCAGTGGCGCGCAAGTCCTGGTAGGCGCGCTGGTACTGCGTGGGCGCGCATGTATAACTCCACAACACATGGGTACTTGCAAGATGGTTAACCAGCAGGTTAATACTTGAGCGATCCTTGATTAAAACCTTTATAATCCTCTTGAGGTTCTTCCAGAAGAGGGGAGCACAAGTTCTATTGAAGGAGTAAGGTGGGGCGCAAGTGTGGCCTTTTCCCTTAAGGGCTGACCACTGAAGTGCGCAAGTGTTGATGAGTTTCAACACTTAGGCCTACCCCCCTCCCCCCTCCCACTTTAGATCATCCGTTCTAGGTAATACATTACCTTATAAGTGCTTCAGAAGCTTTTAGAAGAGACTGGGGCACCAGGATCTCAAATATGAGTTTCTGGATAAAATCCTCTTCCAAATGGGGGCACATAAGGTCTATTTATAGGTAGGAGAAGACCCCGGGCGGTTATCACATAGGTCATGAAAGTCACTTGTGCGACCACATGCATTGCACAAGTAGACTTGCACGACAATGATATAACTTGCGCGACACATGTGCTCTTGATCCATTGTTCATGCCTTCGTCGATTTTTGATGTATTATTCAAAGGATGAATCAATTTGTGCTAAGTCATTTCCCTTTCCATTATTTTAGAAAATTTGAAGAAAAGGAGCGTCAAAATTTATGTCTTCAATTTTAATCTTTAGTACCTGCAACTCAGAAGGTGTCATCCGATAGCGAGCCATCGAAATCAACGAAGCATCAGGCTGCAACTCTATCCCAAACTCAACACCGCATTGAGGGGGGGGGGGGGGAGCCACAAATTCTTCAGGAAAACATCCAATAATTCCATGATAACTCCTAGAAACTCAAAAACATTAGTATAAATTACTCCACAAATAGATCAACTAAAAAAGAAAGAAGAGGCTCTACATGATGACTGTCCACCAGAAAAGTCCTCTCACTCACGAAATCTACACACTGTTCATCTCTGTCTGAAAAATCTACTCTCCTCCAGAATCAGTCGATGACAACATGCACAGAAAACAACGTGTCAATGCCATCAATGACATAGTATGGAGAAATATTTAGTATAAATTGATCCCCACAATAGTGATACAACCCCAACATCAGTATACATACCCAAAAAACATCATGAAACCTTGTTTGACCTCTGACTGGTATACTCAACAACGGAGGAACAAAAAGTCTTTGTATGTTTAATCACAAATCATGGGCTATAGTGGGTACAATGGAGGAGGGAAAAGATCTTATATCAATGAAATCACAAGAAACAGTAGAGAAGAAGATGATAATACCTTTAATGATCTTCAATACTGATGAAACTACTTACAATATAGTATGTAACTAACCACACCCAGCTTCTATGCCCCTTTGTTGTCAGAAGCCTCCCCAACCATGCTTCGGTCAATGTCCCTAAGGAATTACCATATTTTTGCCTCTACCTGCTCTGTCTCCAATCTACGGAACATGAGCTTGTTGTCCCTTTGGAAAGAATGGTTTGAACAACAACTACAGTTGAGGTAGGTGTTGAACCTTCACACCTACACTATACTAAGATCAAAAAATTCACTGACTCCATAGATACCCACAAAAACCACAGATACAACATATCATACATAAGATAGTAGGATAGGAAAGAGTACCAGATAGTCGAAACGGAAACTATTGGTGTGAGATCCCCAATGACCAAAACCTTAATGGCCCTGATCATCAGACCTTCCGCTGCTAGCCTTTCCCTTCCAAGAACTGAGTTGGTCCTCTATGGTTTTAGAACTCCTCATAATGGACTTCTTTCAACTACCAATTCATTCTTCTAGACCTCTAGGTATGTCATCAAGGTGAAGTAAGTAATTCCATACTTTACAGAAGGATGAACTTACTCCTCTAAACATCTATCATGTGATTCCTCATATGGAAAAAGATACAGACTGAAGAGAAGAAGATTCAGAACATTATCCTCAACTCCCATATTAACATAGTCCTCTACTGGAGAGAGAGAATCTCATGTCCCTTCCAATTATCATGATCTAAGAATGGAATTAATCACAAAAATACTTCTTGAAATCATCCTACAGAACATCAACCTCCCTTCTCTCTCCCAGGTACAGCATCCACCATTGACATGTAGCTCCCCTTATATGACTAACCACCAATAGAACCTAGTACTCCGTCAGAGCCCAGATAAGGCTGAAGGTGATCATAAACTCCATGATCCATCTATCTATCTCCATGTAGGAGATACTTACCTCATACATTCACAAGGTCTATCACAAGAAAGAGCACAATGTTCTCTGCCACTGTTTTTTCTCCTCCATTGGATCAACCCTACGCCAATCAATTGGATCAGACTATAGAGACTCCACTTCCAAATCCACTCCTAGATGATGATAGGATGTCATAGCTAAATGTTAAACAAAGAACTTCTATGCCCAAGAAGTATGTAATTTTCTTCGAGAGTCATTTTAACTCATTATTTATTTAAATTCCCAACAATTCCTAATTGAAACAAAATGATAATTCATCATGAGGCATGTACATCTTCTTGGGTATCTACACATAAAACAGTGTATACTTACATAGTTGTTTGGTAAGCACAATGTCCTTGCATCAGATCATGGGGGACCCCTAAAATGAAATGTCCTATGTATTCTACCCTCGCCTATGTCTCACACTAATGTCACATATCATTATTTCCATACCAATACATGAAATCCTCACTTTTCCTAACACCAAAATCCATCACATCACTCAAAAATCCGTGCTAATACCATTTTTTCATGACCCCTCCATCCTGATATGGAAATGGAGAATGATAGATACTGTCCTCTGAGTCTCGCCTCCAGTAGTCCCAAGGGCGGAAACCAACACCAAGGGTATACAAATCTCAAAAAATGAGAGGAATTTCCCATTTTATAATAATCAAATCAGGTGTTGTGATGTTTCAAACCCAAAACAACTCCATGACACATATATAAAAGAATAAAAAATACATCCCAAATGAATGTTTAAAGTAAAACTCGTAGAAATACAATGAAAATATCCAATGTAAATACCTATAGAACAAAATGATGTTGCAACATGACAACTATCTAAATTCTCAAGATAATAATGCCCCGAACGACCCTTGTAGTCCTCTAGAAAACCTAGTAACAAGCATTTGTACATAGGGTGAGAATACAGGAATACTTAGTAGGGAAAACCATTGTCACTTATGTATATGTGGAGAATCATAATAATTCTCTAGTGAGAAAACAACAAAACCCCAAAGCACCTATCATGGTATACTGTCTATCTCATATCTCACCATGGTAAAATCTCTAAATAATGAAAGTAAAGTAAAGTAATATAATAAGAACATCGATAATGGTGTACCCATAGAATTCTCTCCCTGATAAGATACTCTAACACAGTAACTAAAAAACATTTTTTTACACCGACCACATCAGAAAGAACCACATCTGAACCCTCTCACACACGCCTAGGCCACATACCACATAACATACCACCCACAAACACCTAGTCCACACAACTACATATTAAATTTCTCATAATTACCTGGTCCACAACCCACATGACATCCCGAAGACACCTGGGAAAAAAATAAGAAATATCATGATGATGACACCTAGGAAACCTCAACACATCCCATCCCAAAAACACCTGAAAAAACTCTCCTTCACACACTTGGGACTCAGAAACAAAGTCCTACCAGAAAAGGCTTAGGCTATCACATCCCAGAAGAGGGGTCATGGATGATTGTGTATCCATCCATCCATCATCCCACTAGGATTTTTTCTATAGACACCATGCCCCGTCATAATGGGGGGGTGTTAAGAATGTAGTATTGAACTAGGATGTAGTTCATATTGAATCAAAAGAAAAAATATGTATGTATATATTGGTACCAAAACCTTAGACCAGCCAATTGTTTCTCAAGAAAACAACCACCCCATAACACTACCAACTTTTCTACTACCTCTAAATACACATATTAGGATTAATATTGGCCACTTCCAAATTTGAAAAATGAAATCTTCTTAGCACATAATTATTTTGATGTTATTAAGAATATACCGATTATTCCATACCTATTGAAGATAATAACAATAACAACACCCAACTAGCCTCACAAAACAGACTACTAGAAAAAGAAAAATATATTAAAACACCACACATCATACTTCTTCCCCACTTACCCCAAAATATAACCACTGCATTGTCATTCTTCAATATAATGTCTCCCTCTCCTTTGTATCAGTAATAAATCCCTCAACATATAGATAAACCCTAAAACCCACCTCATCACTGTAACACCCCGAGATTTTATTCTTTTTAATTTATTTTATGTCATGTGTTTTATGCTATACAATGATTATCTTGTGCTATACACAACACCGTATTAGCTTGCAGTATACGCAACACAATTCCTAGATCATGTTACACACAATTTCATGTTTGTTTGATAGTAGTTATTCTACGAAAAATTGAGTATATATATATATTTTAAATTTATTTTGTTATATGGAGCAACAAAGGATTCATTCACTACACGTAACCTGGACATGGCTTGCATTACACGTAATCGCGACCTTCCTCGATAGCGTGTGTTGTATGCAATACCGGGTTTCACTAAACAAAGATATATGGTTATAATATTATTATAAACTATCCATTATGAATAGTATTAACTAAAATTTTAATTTTATAACATTATTATTCATCTTACACATTTTCTATAACATGGTATAAGAACAAAATAATTTTTTCGTGTAAAATAAGTATTTTTAAAAAAATGCAGTTTTGCCACCTTTTGATGGCACACCCACTTTAAATCAACTTTTTGACATGTTTATATGTTAAATTTTACAAAATAAAATTATTCTTTTGAATCAGGATATAAAATATTACATTGGATATATTTTTCATATTATTCTGATAACTTTCATATTTTAATGAATAGTAAAAACACGCTATATTTTAGTTAAAAACAACTTTTTTCATCGTAAAAACATATGTGGTTAAATTATAATATTGAATGGGTTTAAAGTATAAATAGAATAAATTTATACCATTTAATATAATGTATGTCATTAGCATTGATTTTACATTGAATTCGTAGGTTAAATCAATTCAATCTATTGCAATGTTTTAAACAAAAACCCGTTTTCATTCGACAATGAGATTAATTTTAATTTAATTTCTGAAACTTCTGTGTGTTGAATTTGAAAAAATGGATTCCATATTTGGAATCACTGGGTCTAAATTATGTTAATAGGCTACTTTTTATTTTAGGGAATTGTGAATAGTAACTACGGTAAATTTTATTTACCATAGTTAAAGGTAAATCGTGTAATTAAGGGTGAATATAATATTATAAAATTACCCTAAAACTTTCCAAAATTCTATTGGATGACTAAGAGTCGACCCATATCAGTTAAGGGTCTGATTAGATTCTTTTTATGGAATTTGTACCATGAAAATAATTTAATTATTATTAAAACCAAAGAAAGTGACAACATGTCACTCTCTTAAATCTTATAAGTATAATAATTTTAATTTAGTGATAAACATCATAAAACTTCGAACATGAATAGTCTCCAAAAAGATAATAAAATTATCTACATTATGATAATTTTTATATATTTTGTAGGGATTAAATAATTATCATTAATGGTGATACATTAACGATGCATAAAATATTTATTAAGTGATAAATCAGTAATATAGATTTTATTGAAATAAAAATACCCATTAAAAGGCCCAGAAACCTGACCAAAATTTATTTCTAGTGTATAGATATACCATTATCATCTAATGACCTAATATATAACCGTATTGAGTATTATAAAAGTGATTATGGAACTTATATTATTTTATTTTAAATGATGCCAAAGTTGTCACCTTCATAATTTTATAAATATAACAATATATATATTGTGATTTTAAGATGATAAATTCTATTAAAAGTATTATTGTGAAAGGTAATAAATTTATCTTCATAATAGGATTTTATTTTTAATTTTTATGCAACAAATAAGTATATTAAATAATTATACAGAAATGTTGTAGTATTTATTTTATAAATAGATAAATCAAATAAATTGTTTTAAAAATAATAAAATAAATATTATATGAACTATTTAATGTTATAAAATAATTTTATAGATACATATTGACATTTATGAATCTATTAAAGCTTTTATTTCGAACATTTCCTCTGTATATATTTTATTTAAATTCATATAAATGAATAGTGTCAAAATTGACACTATTGTTATTTTATTAAAATAACATATTATAAAATTGTTTAAAAATCACAAAAATATTTAAAAATTATAAATTTAAATATATATGGTCTAAAATGTTATTAGGTATCCAATTATAGACAATTAACAACAAATAAGTAATTTTGTCTTATAATTTTAAAATTATAATGTTATTACCACAAATAAAATTAAATTGATTAAGTAATGATAAATCAAGTTGATAATGTTTAAAATAATTTTCTAACATGTATAAATTTTCTTTTTTGATGATATTACAACCCTATATCATCTCATATTCGAATATGAGTCATTTTCTGTGGTTTTTATGTGGAGATAGATTTATTATAAATTAATATTTTTATGATTTCAAAAGGTGCCCCTCTCCTCCCTTATAAAAAGGCACCTCCTCCCTCTCATCCTCACACCAATTTGAGCCTTCAAGATCGTACAATACCTGACCATTTCCCTTTCCAAATTCCCGAAAACATCCTAGAGGTCATTGTCTTCTTCAAAGTCAAATTTTAGTACCCTAAGAGGAGGATTCAAAGAGGCGTGTCAAAGAAGAGGTAATATCTGTTACCGATTATTTCAATTTTCATTCTTCTTCAACATCTTATTCTTTAGTTGTTTCATTATGAATTAATAACATAAGTATAAATCATATAATGATATTCTATTATAAGTATGAAACAAACATATTTCACCATCTATCCATCCTATGGAAAATGAAATCACCGCGCGTGTGTACGTACTGAATATCGTCCCCACGCTGTGGTGTAATCTATTTATCACCACAACCTTACTTGGATGGTTATAATGGTTAAATTAATGAATATATATGATTTTTGTAAAGTGATATTGATTCTATAATATTAAACATACACTTTAATACAATTCTACGATCATGGGAATGATATCATCGCTCGTGCGTACGTACGGAATACCGTCTCCACGACGTGATGAGATTCACTCTCCATGATAACCATTCATGAATGATTATAAAGTATATATAATAAGTAATCATAAAATATATGACATAATAATGCTACTGTATTTATGTATATATATATATTTATTTCATCTACTTAGTTCCATTCAATTCAATAAGGGAACGAAAACAGCGTTCATGCGTACATACGACATACCGTCTCCATGAACGTTGTATTTCATTCCATTTATTGATCTATTATATATAGGTATATTATGATTATATATAATATATAAATCATGTTTTATATTCTGTAATTATGTAATCATGATCTAAGTAATCATATGAATAATTTCAAGTCAAAACACGGACGACAAATGAAACGATTTTACCCAAACACTCTTTAACATGGAATTTACAAAAGAACGGGTAATATAAAGTCATAAGTGAACCATATATGATATAATAACAATGAATATGATTATTTAATAAGTCAATGACATTATTTAAATCATTATATACGTGTTTTGGATACGTACGAATCATATCAGACATAATGTTAGGGAAATATCACAATCTCATTTGTATCCGAGATTGTTTATACTTTGGAATTTACTGGGGTGTATTTTACCATCCACATACATGTTTCCACAATATGTAATATTTATATCCTTCTACAATAGTTTATATCCAATTTTATCCTTCAGTGAGTTTTTATTAAAAGATATGAAAGGAATCTTTTGTCATTTTTTGTATGAGGTAATTTTTCACTTTTTCGACAAAAGTACGAGAAGAATGTTTTTTTTAACTTATAGGGCATGAATGGATTTTTAAAAAATTATTTCCAAGGAGATTCATTTACATGTTTGATGATTTTTTAATCAACTTAATTTAGTTTAAAATTGTATGACATGTTAAGAAAGGAAAAATATTTTTGAAGTAGAAAGGATATTTTCCTCAAGAATGGAGTTCAAGTGTTTTATCAAAATTATTTTCCATATAAGATAGTATATGGTTCTGTTTCCATCCCAATTATTACATTGATTTGACTATGTTGTTATGGAAATATCTTTATGAATTCCTTTATCTTATATGAATTGTTTTATGATGTCACGATGATTAGGAATCCCATTTTTATTACATGGGATATGGAATGATGTATGATTTTTTTTGATTTTGTGGCACACATAAGAATGGTATCATTATGAGATGTGTGGGACATCTATCTACCTCCAATTCATTGGGTAAAGATTTATATCTCATGAGATAGACATGGATAGAACGGTAAGTTAATCCGGTTCAGTATTACCGGACTGAAACGATGAGTGAACTCGATTAAGAAAGGGACTTTGTCCACTAAGATGGTCTTGGAAGCAATGCCTTGGCTACTATGGAAATCATAACATGTGCTTAATGGATTCCACAATTACATGTTTTATTCCCATGCTATGTTATCATGATTTATGTTCCATTATGATCTATTCCTTATGTAATTCCATGTTTTAAGTCATTGCTCAAGATTTTGATGTCTAAACATTATGTTCACATTTTTTAGTTCAAATGTATATGGTATGTTTTATTTTATCAATGATTACCCTTACTGAGCATTTGATCTCACCCTTTTTATTTTTTCTTTTCCCCAAGACATAAAGAAAGGTTTTAGGTAAGAAAAAAAATGGGGAAGATCTTTATAGGAGATGTAGAAGATCTGTCACCACGATTAGAAGATTACGTTCCAAGTTTCCAAAGACACTAAACTATTACGGTCCGTGTTTGTCTATTTTTGTTATGTATTTAGTATTCCGAAAAAGTAATGTAATATCCATGTACGTCAAGCATCAGGTCTCTACATTTGGTATCAGAGGAAAGCTTTAGTCAACCTTTGGAAACTAGGATGAAAAAACGTTAGTGAGATCCCTAGAGATATTTCTAAGGTATGTCTAAGGATTTCCCTAAGGATAAGTATACGTATAGGATATAGTACATGAACTACTGCAACGATCATAGAATTTAACCTAAGATGTTAGATATTGAGGGTACTTCCACTTTACTATGTTGTTTTCCATAGTATTATTTTTGCTTCTCACAATATTATTTTTTAGTTTTATGAAATGGCTGGAAAAAGGAAGATTCACGATAATGGAGGATATAACAGACAATTGAATGATATTCTTTATGAGCAACCAAATGAAAACGGATTCGGAATTCCAAACATCGTTATTATGCCTAATCAGTAATCTCATAATATGATCAATAATCTCAACATTGGTATGTTTCCCGACTCATATAATAAGAGAAAGATGGAGTTTCATGATGATCATAGAGGAATGAAAGTTCAATTTCCCTCATGTAAATCATCTGGGAAGAGGCATTAGGGAGATTGTTTCAAAGGAACTGGAAGATGCTTTGGGTGTGGAAAAGAAGGACACAAAGCCAGTAAGTGCAAAGGAAAAGGTTCAGTTAACACCATGGACAAGGATAATGGTATTGCTACGACATCAACAATGATTACATGTTTTAAATGTGGAATATATGGGCATTATGAAAATCAATGTCGTAATGGAAAATCTCATGAAGAGAATCAGCATGGTCATACGGGTAGTATTTATGTGGATGATGATGAAGATACTACAATTGAAATATTAGATGAAATAAATGATGAAGCTCAGCTAGTGGTTTAAGAATTTAGTGGAATGATTGTATGTTTATAAAGAATAATGTATGGTACTATAGAATAATGAATCATCTAAGGATTGTTACAATATTATTTTTCCTAAAGTATTTGAAAGTATATGTTGAATAGTACCGGTAACCATGGAAGGTTATTCAGATATTTTTGGAAAGTAGATGATATGCGCATAATGAAGGGATAAGAAGATAATGAGATGTTTGATTGTATTCATGATCTCATGAATGATATAAGGACTAAGTGATATTATGGTTTGATTATATAGAAATTTTTAGGTTTTGGTATGTGAAAAGACTTAACTTTTGATAGCACTCATGATTTCACTAAGATTCAATGGGTATTCATTTTTCAAGAGAATACATGATTAAGGCCTTCGAATGTTGGGAATGTGACCAACAATACATATCTCATGATATATGGGGATTAACGATGGTATTAACATGCTTTCTATATGAACTCTTTGGTAATCATTTTCACTATAATATGACATTGGACAACAGTATTTTGGATAAGCCTAATGATTAGAAAGGATTATGTTGTACATAAGTTAGTATTGTTTAAGTATAGAACATTGTTCGATATTATTGATGGGATGTTATAGTAATGTAGTTTTAGAAAAAGGACAACCTGTAGGATGAGTGACAACCCATCGTGTCGGACAAGGCTGTGGGAATCGAACCCACAATCGAAGTGCGACAGGCCTTTATCGCCTACCAATGGCCTATAGGAAGTCCCTGGTTAGTATAAACTAGTTTCATTTTATTAAGTGGTATGATAGATGAAGTATTAGTACATTTTTGAATGATATAAAATAGATGGACTTATGTATATAACTACTGCTAACCTTTTTATTAAGACAGATGGAATGACCCATCATTCGATCACATGATCTACTAACACTTCACAAATGAAAAATTCAACTTCATTTCTTTATGTGATGAAGTGGAAATTGTTCAAGGCACAAACAACGGTGAGATTATATCGAAATAATGTAAGTATTTAATCAAATTATAAATTTTCAACTTTAGAGAAATGATCTTGAAAACCAAAAATGTTGTCCTAGTGCTCTTATATCCGATGAATCAGATGGTACCTTAGATTATTGCAAATCTATGGCTTTGTGATTTTTGGCTATTTCATAGCCATGTTCTCTACCACTCTCCTTCAGAACATGACGGTTAGATTTATCTTCCATATCCATATTTTCACCTATGTTCTCCTACGTGGAAACACATTGATTAGTTAATTTGGGTAACCGTTAAGTTTCATACTTTATTTTTTAAAGATAAGTTTTTTTATTCTTTTTACGATGTGGGTTTCTATTAAAGAAACTTTCGAATAGTAAACCATGTATAACCCCGACGAATTACGAGGGAGAAATTCATTTTAAGGGGGGGGGGTAGAATGTAACAACCCTATATTTTATTCTTTTTAATTTATTTGATGTCATGTGTTTTATTCTACACCATGATTATGTTGTTCTATATGCAACACTGTATTAGCTTATAGTATACGCAACACAATTCCTGGATCGTGTTACACACAATTTCATGTTTGTTTGATAGTAGTTATTCTACGAATCATTTAGTATATATATATATATATATATTCAATGTATTTTGTTATACACGTCAAAAAAGGAGTCGTACACTACACGCAACCCTGCCTTGGCTTGCATTACACGCAATCGCGACCTTCCTCTATAGCGTGTGTTGTACGCAATACTGGGTTTGACGAAACAATGATATATGGTTATAATATTATTATAAACTAGCTGTTATGAGTAGTATTAAATTTATTTTGAATTTAATAACATTATTATTCATCTTACACATTTTCTAAAACATTGTATAAGAACAAAATAAATTTTCAAGTAAAATAAGTATTTTTAAAAAAATGCAGTTTTGCCGTCTTTTGATGGCACACCCACATTAAATCTAGTTTTTGACATGTTTATAAGTTCAATTTTAAAAAATAAAATTATTCTTTGGAATCAGGATATTAAATTTTACCTTGGATAAATTTTTCATATTATTCTGATAACATTCATATTTTAATGAATAGTAAAAACAAGCTATATTTTAGTTACAAACAACTTTTTTCATCATAATAACTTATGTGGTTAAATTATAATATTGAATGGTTTTAAAGTATAAATAGAATATATTTTTACCATTTAATATAATGTATGTAATTAGAATTGATTTTACATTGAATTCATAGGTTAATTCAATTCAATCTTTTGCAATGTTTTAAACAAAAACCCGTTTTCATTCGACAACGGGATTAATTTTAATTTAATTTCTGCAACTTCTATGTATTTAATTTGAAAAAATGGATTCCAAATATGGAATCAGTGCGTCCAAATTATGTTAATAAGATACTTTTAATTTTTGGGAATTATGAATAGTAACTACGATAAAATTTATTTACCATAGTTAAAGGTAAATCGGGTAATTAAGGGTGAATATAATATTATAAACTTACACTAACACATGCCAAAATTCTATTGGATGACTAAAAGTCTACCCATATCACCTAAGGGTCGGATTAGATTCATTTTATGGACTTTTGACCATGAAACTAATTTAATTATTATTAAAACCAATGAAAGTGACAACATGTCACTCTCTTAAATCTTATAAGTATAATAATTTTAATTTAGTGATAAACATCATAAAACATCGAAAATTAATAGTCTACAGAAATATAATAAAATTATCTACTTTATGATAAAATATTTAGATTTTTTAGGTATCAAATAATTATCATTAATTGTGATTCATTAATGATGCCGAAATTATTTATTAGGTGAAAAATCAGTAATATAGTTTTTATTAAAATAATAATACCCATTAAAAGGCCCAAAAACCTGACCAAAACCTATTTTTAGTCTATATCTATACCAGTATCATCTAATGAACTAACATATAACCGTTTGGAGTCTTATAAAAGTGATTATGACACTTATATTATTTTATTTTAAATGATGCCAAAGTTGTCACATTCATAATTTAAAAAATATAACAATTTAAATATTGTGATTTTAAGATGATAAATTAGAGTAAAAGTTTTATTGTGAAATTTAATAGATTTATCTTCATCATAGTATTTTTATTAATTTTCATGCAATATATAAGTATATTAAATAATTATACAAAAATGTTGTAGTAATTATTTTATTAAGAGATAAACCAAATAAATGGTTTTAACAATAACAAAATAAATATTATATGAACTATTTAATGTGATCCACTAATATTATAGATAAATATAGCCTTTTATTGATCTATTAAAATTTTTATTTCGAACATATCATTTGTATATACTTTATTTAAATTCATATAAATGAATAGTGTCTAAATTGACACTATTGTTATTTCATAAAAATAACATATTATAAAATTGTTTAAAAATCACAAAAATATTTGAAAATTATAAATTTGAATTTATATGGTCTAAAATGTTATAATTTATCCAATTATGGAAAATTCACAACAAATAAATAATTTTTTTGTTATAATTTAAAATTTAGAATGTTATTACCACAAATAAAATTAAATTGATTAAGTAAGGATAAATCAAGTTGATAATGTTTAAAATAAATTCCTAACATGTCTACATTTTATTGGATGAGGATATTACCATCCTATCTCATATTATATTCGAATATGAGTCATTGTTGGTGGTTTTTAAGTGGGGTTAGATTTATTATAAATTAATATTTTTAAGATTTCCAAAGGTTCCCCTCTCCTCCCTTATAAAAGGGAACCTCCTCCCTCTACTCCTCACACCAATTTGAGCCTTCAAGCTCGAGAAATCCCTACTCATTTCACTTCTAAACTTCCCTAGAAACATCCTAGAGGTCCTGGGTCTTATTCAAAGACCAATTTTAGTACCCTAAGAGGAGGATTCAAAGAGGCATGTCAAAGAAGAGGTAATATCCGTTACCGATTCATTCAATTTTCTTTCTTCTTCAACTTGTTCTTCTTTAGTTGTTTCATTATGAAGTAATAACATCAGTATCACACATATACTGATATGTTATTATATGTATGAAACAACCATATTTCACCATCTATCCATCCTATGGAAAATGAAATCATCGCACGTGCGTACGTACAGAATACCGTCTCCACGCCGTCGTGTAATCTATTTTCCACCACCACCTTACTTGGATGGGTATAAGGGTGAAAGTAATGAATATATATGATTATTGTAAAGTGATATTGATTCTTTAATATTATACATACACTTTAGTAAAATTCTACGATCATGGGAATGATATCACCGCTCGTGCGTACGTACGGAATACCGTCTCCACGACGCGATGAGAATCACTCTCAATGATAACCATTCAAGACATATTATAAGGTATATATAATAAGTAATCATAAAATATATGACATAATAAAGCTACTGTATTTATGTATATATTTATTTGTATCATCTACTTACTTCCATTCAATTCAATAAGGGAATAAAAACAGCGTTCATGCGTACGTACGGCCTACCGTCTCCATGAACGGTGTATTTCTTTCCATTTATCGATCTATTATATATTTTTATATTATGAATATATATTATATATAAACCATGTTTCATATTCTGGAATTATGTAATCATGATCTAAGTAATCATATGAATAATTTCACGTCAAAACACTGATGACAAATGAAACGATTTTACCCAAAACACACTTTAACATGGAATTTAAAAAAGAATGGGTAATATAAAGTCATAAGCGAACCATATATGATATAATAACAATGAATATGATTCTGTAATAAGTCAATGAAATTATTTAAATAATAATACAGGAGGTTTGGATACGTACGAAGCATATCGGACCTAAGGTAAGGGAAATATCACAATCTCATTTTTATCTGAGATTGTTTATACTTTGGAATTTACTGGGGTGTATTTTATCATCCACTTCCATGTTTCATAAATAAGTAATATTTATATCCTTCTACAATAATTTATATCCAATTTTACCCTTCGGTGAGTTTTTTGTAAAAGATATGAAAGGGATCTATTGTCATTTTTCGTACGAGGTACTTTTTGAATTTTCCGACATAAGTACGAGAAGAATGTTTTTTTAACTTATACAGCATGAATGGATTATTAAAACATTATTTACAAGGATATTCCTTTACATGTTTCAAGTTTATTTTTAATCAACTTCTTTTAGTTTAAAATTGTATGACATGTTAAGAAATGAAAAATGTTTTTGAAGTAGAAAGGATATTTTCCTTAAGAATGGAGTTCAAGTGTTTTATCAAAATTATTTTCCATCTAAGATAATATAGGGTTATGTTTCCATACCTATATTTATATTTATTTGACTATGTTGTGATGGAAATATTTTTATGAATTCTTTTATCTTATAGGAATTGTTTTATGATGTCACGATGTTTAAGAATCCCATTTTTATTACATGGGATATGCAATGATGTATGATTTTTTTTGATTTTGTAGCACACATAAGAATGGTATAATTATGAGATGGGTGTGACTTATATCTCCCTCCAATGAATTGGGGAAAGATTTATATCTCATGAGATAGACATGTCTGGAACAGTAAGTTAATCCGGATCAGTATTACAGGACTGAAACAAGGAGTGAACTCGATTCAAAAAATGACTTTGTCCACTAAGATGGCCTTGCCAGCAATGCCTTGGCAACTATAGAATCATAACATGTGCTTAATGGAAGACACAATTACATGTTTTAATATAATTCTATGTTATCGTGATTTATGTTCCATTATAATCTATGCCTTATATACTTCCATGTTTTAAGTCGTTGCTCAAGATTTTGATGTTTAAACATTATGTTAACGTTTTAATGTTCAAATGTATATGGTATGTTTTATTTTGTCCATTCTTACCCTTACTGAGCATTTGAGCTCACCCTTTTTATATTTTCTTTTCCCCAGGATATAAAGAAAGGTATTATGTAAGAAAAAAGGGGGAAGATCTTTATGGGAGATGTTGAAGATCATTCACCACGATTAGAAGATTACGTTCCAAGATTCCAAAGACACTAAACTATTATGGTCCTTGTGTGTCGGTTTTTGTTATGTATTAAGTATTCCGCAAAAGTAATGTAATGTCCATGTATGTAATGATTCGGGTCTCTACAATCACAACAATACATGGTATCCCTACTTCATAATAACACCACACCCCATAACATAAACATAGAAATAACCGAATGTGCAACACAGCATCCCAACCACTACCCATCCATTCCACAATAAAAACATATCAAAACCCTAGATTCAATTACCCCACTTGTATCACCCCACAATGACAGAAAAACTCCCATCCATAGTACCACACAATCATCCTAAGACACAAGGACGAACAGAACCATAAAAAGCAGACATAAACACCATGAAATAAAGGTATATTAATATTTAGCAGAACTCTTTATTTAATTCACTATGATTAAATGGGGGTTATCACAGAAAATGTTAGAACATAGATAATCCATTTACTTAACCATATTTACATGGTTAATCAATTTTAAGAATTCATCAGTTCAACAAGGGGCCAACAAAAAGTATAAATCCTCACCTATGAGTATGTAATGACCCCCAATGATGATGATTTTCATATGGCATACACCCAGAATAAACCACATCATGGATCAAAGATAACATATAAAACAAAATGATCATCATCAGTTTTCTTCCCCATACCTCATTTATAAACATTAATTTTTCATTCTACTATATTCAAATAAATACATAATTACACCCACCCCACATGAAACACAATAAAAGAAAGACTAATGGATCCCTACCTCCAAGAACAGATGATCAACAACTGATACTTGTTCCAAAACTATGGGTCATGCAAGCAGCCAATGACTCTAAGGGAAACTGAATCTAATGGACACAAGAGAACACATGACTCCATGTGGGAAAAAGGCTCTTGGTGTACCAAGAGAAAAATGGAAACACACAGGGAAGAGAAGATCTCGATATAGAAGTGCCAGATCCTATATCAATGGATAGAAATGGTTTTCAAGGTACATAAATGTCAGATCATGATCAAAATTACACATTTTGAATATTTAAACATACTTGGAGAATTAGGATATTAATTATATAATTAATATCTTTTGAATCATCTTTTGGAACTCTCAAACCTAGTTTAAACTCGACATTCACCCAATAAAAT
Source organism: Viscum album (assembly GCA_963277665.1). NCBI lineage: Eukaryota > Viridiplantae > Streptophyta > Magnoliopsida > Santalales > Viscaceae > Viscum > Viscum album. The sequence goes on from OY728153.1 coordinate 940,974,049, forward strand.
TTAAAATTGGTGAAACTAGAAAAACATGAGAGAACTGGAAATTTTGGAAAACAATAAAAATGAGTCACCGATGGATGAGGTACCGATGTTGATCCACCGACACTGATCCAGTGATGTAGAGGCACCATTGGTGATCCACCAATGCTCAGTTACTGAGGATGAGATGGTGGTGCAAGCTACAAAAACTTAGCTATCGACGCGAGCTACCAACACATAGCCACCAATGGAGAGTCATTGGGAAGACTCACTGACACGACTCACTAATAACAGTCAATAAAATCACCCACCGACATACCTCTCCCACGTGAATCACATATGCCACACACTGATTCCAGATACCGATACTGCTCATCAATGTCACCCACTTAGGCCACAAACTAATGCCACTCTTTGATGACACTCAATGACGCCACTCAATGACACAACTCAACAATTCAAGTCACGGTTGCCACTCACTAATGCCACCTACAAACAGTGAGTCACTGATGTGATCTACTAACACGACCTATTGATAGCAAGTGACGTACCGATGAAAAACTATATTTTTTAAAAACTCATGAAATGAGTAACTATGACTCCCCAAAACAACTAAAACACTAAATTTTCACATAGGAATGGATGGGAGTGGTCTGATCCCTTACACATAGATATCCATATAATTCTAGATTACTTATTTTTCTCATGAGACCTACTAATGAACCAAGTAGATACATAATATTGATACCGAATAATAATTATTGGTCCAAATATGTCCTCAAATATTAAATAATCAATTTGTTTCACAAATCTATAATCCAAAATATGAAATATCGGTCATCAGTAAAGGATACTAATTTATCAACATTTCAACAGTCAATAAAATAATATTCAAATTAAAAAACTATTTGTAAAATGATATATTATTTATGAAATAAAAATATTAATGATAAATAATATGAATAGTTAGGGAGATTTTAATTTCTAATGATCACATGAAATTGATTATTTCATGGGGAAGTTTATGATTATAAAAATATAACAAATAAGTGAATTTCAAAACAATATGTGGTCAATATAATTTTAAAACATCAAGAGGAATAATAATGATGGTATAAAAAATATCCTCATTATAGTAAGAGTAAAGGCTTTTTATCATTGAAAAATAGAAATACCATAAAAATATCTTTATAAAAATTTCTGAGGGAAATATTCCTTTCACTTTGGAAGTATCTTTTTAAATGAGAATACATTTTAAAAATACCTATCTTCCAAATTAATTTATAAAAACTGTAAATTTTATAAAATGAGAAAAAAATTTCTTTATAAATACTATTTTATTCATGAAAATAAATGTTCAAATAAATGATGATCATGATGTCGAGTATCTCTGTTCTTGTCATAAAAGTTAAAAACATTTATTTTTCATATAAAACAGAGTTGACTAGAGTCATTTTTGGTAACCGATAAGTCGTCTCCTCCAATTTTTTTTCTAAAAATTAAAAATAGATAAAAAATATTTAACGTTTTTGAAAATGGGTTAAAACATTTTGAAAACATTTTTTGAAAATTTTGTTTCTGTAGAAACATGATTTATGACCAATGATTGAAACAAAGTAAGATTCTCTTAAAAACATTTTCACATTTATTTTAATTAAAAAATAGTTGAAAATGGTACTCTTACAAGAAAATATCATGAATAAGAAGTGATGAAATTAGTTAAATGTGTTTATTACGAACTGGTTAGATAAATTCATCAAACTGAAAATAAAAAATAAAAAATATTGATTAGAATGCGATTGTGAAATATTCCCTTAAATTGATCATAATTTTTAAATGGGAATTAGTCAAAGAATAAATTATTACTTTCAATAATAAATCAACATTAACCTACTATGAATACTAAAAAATGAAATGGTAATACACACCTAATCATACCATGACATGATCAATAAAGTATAAATTTAAACCTATTAACAAAAATTGAGTATTTAAATCCCATGCCTCACACTTCCTTTGAGATAATCATGTTTTAACATCATGTTTTTTTGTTTCAAAACTCTTATTTTGTTATTATTCAACCGTATTAATATTTATAATATCAAATATTCTCCCTTTAAATTATTTTATCACCTATTCCTTAATAACCATTCATTATTTTCGTGGTTTTGGGTGTTAATTGCCTTATTTTCTCATTGGTGAATTTTTATGAACGATCTAGTTCATGTAAATAATTTATAGATATATAATATCAACAAAAAATCATCAAATAATTTTCATATTTATAATAAACAATAATTTTTATTCCAATATTGAAATATGGTTTCGATAAATGAATTACGTTATGATCATGAGATGGTAGGTCACAAACACGCAGGTGTAAAGTTTTCATTTTCCATTAACCATTATGTAATGGAGGTAAGTAGTATTTTATCATAAAACAATCATAATAATATAATTATTACTGTATTTTTACCTTAAAAATACTTATAAATATCTTCCATGTGGTGTGGTGATGAAAACAAAGTCCCAACATTTCATGAATGTGGTAGTCTACTTGTACACAAACGATGTTCACATCATTTATTGTGCGAGAAGGTTAGAAAAAATTGATATATATTATATTATAATAATTATAAATATTTATTTAAATTCATAATAACTTAATTAATATCCCACATAATTAATTACATTATCCTTATTACATTTCATGTAAAGAATTAATAAAAAACGAATAATATCGCTTCGTGAGGCTGTAGTCTACTGCACACATGGGTGAAAATATAGTATCCCTTAAGTCATAGAAATTAAAATTATATATATGGTATAATGATGAAAAAAGGTATAATTATTTTATAGATATCATATGTATACTTTATATCCATCATTATACACAATTATGAGAGTTGGTAATGGGAAAACCAATGACAGCGGTTCGTGAGGCTGTTGTCCTCCGTACACATGAGTGAAGATTTCCTCACCCATTTTTCAGAACTGGTGATGGATGTGGGTCATATACATATAATATACACATAAAATTATATGTAATAAAAAGAGGTTATTATATTCTAATGTTTTAAAAATAATTCAACGGAATAGGGAAAGAAATAAAATTGAAATTCTTGTTGAAGAACATTGCATCACCATCATATATGAACATTAAGTTTACCCTAAATACTTGATAAGATTGAATTATTCCCATGATAAGGCTTATGTGATATTGTTATGAAAGTTGTGATGTTATTTGGGAGGGATGTTTTGGAACCAATGTGGTTTTATGGAGTGAATAAGAGAGAAGAGTGTGTGACCTTTTATTAGTGACGTGAGTGGCACACTTGTAAAGTTTTTACAAGATTCAATAAAACCAATGTTTTTATCATTCACAAAGATTCTAAAATGATCTATTATTGACATTATAAAATATAATGTGGACATAGATCCATAAAATTTATTTTTAAAATGTTATTAGGTCATTTTAAACAATTATTTTTCTAGTATAACCCCATGTAAATTGATTTTTATCTTAATAGCGGTAATTAATTATTACTATTTTCTCACAATTCGATTTGGTAAAAATTAATATGAAAATTTTATAAATTATTTATTATTATAATTTAATATATTTAATCCATTTTTCTAAATTCAATTCACATAATTTTATGCTTTAATGTAAAATTAATCCCACATACTTGATGAGAAAGTGGGATCTCAAAGAGAAAATGTTTAAAAGATTACAATAATTCCGTATGAACATTAAATATGAAAATAATTCTAATGGAATATATTATATTAATTGATATATAATTGAATGAATTGTAATCCAAAATTAATCAAATATATAATTTTCAATACAAATAATTTAAACAAATGGGAATTTATCAATTAAAACTCATTATTTTCACTATTTATTAAAAATTAAAGCATTTCAAAAAAATCCCAAAAGATCATCAAAAGATAAATTTTTTATTAAAATTATAAAAATGATGTTAATATAATAAAATAAAAATTAAAAAATTTGCAAAAATAGATTATTTATTATATTCGAAAAGTGTGAAAAATCTATTTTTTAAAAAGACACATTTATCCATAAAACATTCCTTTTTCTTTTATGTTATTCTTATTTAATTTCAAAGCTACTGGTCTCCATAACTTTCATAATATAGTTAGTAATATTCATACCTCACAGTTTAATGGTTAGTTTATAACTATTATATGATATAATTATGGGTTAATAACATGTCACGTTTCATTTAAACTTAGTGTTGTGTGAAATACATGGTGGAATCAGTATTGTGTACAATGAGAACTATTGAAGAGGTTTAGTTTATTTAAAAATATATATTATAATGACTCAAGGTGTAATATTTTCTTTTATTATTGGGGATCTATGTCACATACACTATCCAATATAATTTTATTGTTTTAAATTCAAGGGTTTTACAATCTCCCCACCAAAAATAAATACCATCCTCACAATCTAAATTTGATGTCAGCAATCAAGGGTTTGATATTAAGAAATTACATTGTTGAAATATCCACTTCATAAAACGGTTAATAAAATATATTCTTATTCATAATAAAAGGTAATGAAAATAGTCATATATAATAACACATAAATATGTTTTAAGTATGGTATCTTTGATGGAAAGTGAAAATATCGACATAGATGAAAAACATGAATAATTATAGAGATTGAAAGAGGTAATGATAAATAAAAGTGATTGATCAATGGTATATTATGTAACCCAAAACCATATATAAAATAGGGGAGATAAGGTCAATTTATATCATCATAAATGGTGGTAATAGGATAATATTATATTTGAATAACCATTTGCCTAATTTTTTGGAATTATTTTACTGTATAAGAATTTAAGAAAATTTATATACTTGAAAATTTTTTATTTAAAAAGTAAAAATCAATCCAGTTGGATGTGCTTCAACAATGTAACTATTAATTTCCTACTCCATTAAATAAATATCACAAAATGAATTTTTTATGCGTCAAAAAATAAATTTCACTTTTAATAGATCATAAGGTCCATAAAGAGTGACCCACCTTTTCATTTTTATCTAACTATTCTCTAAAACCAAAATGGAGAGAACAAGTTGTCGAATGAAATATATTAAAAACTAATCCTAAAAATTCTCCCATTTAGTTCATCATTAATATTTATTTTTCAAGTCATATAAATAAAAATAGTGATATATTGACCATGACATCATGTTGAACAGTGGTTATCCCTAATCCCTTATCGTTAATCACCCCCTTGTTCAAGCACCGCGTCATTGCATGTTTCAATTTTTTGTTAACCAATATATGGGTTTCAATATTTCTAAACTATGTTAATATAGTTAGTATGAAATTCCCAAAAAATTATAGGGAAATCCCAGAAATAAACTTAATCATTAAATATCCTTTTTTATTTGGTTTTCAATAAAACATGTTTTTATTATTATTTATAATCAATGTATAATAATATAATTTATCTATTATTATAATTTCACTAATGTTCATATTAATTCTATGGTTTATCAATGAAATTAAACATATATAAAATCATTTTTCCTCAAATAACATTTCATCTAAAACATATTATTGCCATAAATTTCAACAAAATTTCATCATTAATGTTATATCCCCACCACAAAATTTTATAAAGTGTCCATTTTGAAATTAGAACACATAATCATTCCTAAACTCATTATATAATGATGTTATTACTATATATTTTGTTAATGAAGATATATATTCTTCCAAAATGTAACACAATCCTTTGATTTTTAATAATTCATATATGAAAATATTGTTGACAAAATAATTAAGTAATTTAATTGATGAATCACAATACATAAACACTTCATCTATTTTATTTTATAATAGATCCTTCCTCTGTTTAGGGTTTACCCTTTGGATGAGGGAATTGATTCGATTAATTACAAGGTACCTCACATTTAAAACAAGGGACAATAAATGTATACCTTGGATGGTATTTACTTCCTTACATCATAATCACCGTTTCCTAAGGTAATTTATTCCTCTATTCGCTTATTATACACACATAAGAAAATTCACAATCCTTTCAAACACATTATATTTAAAATTATACACCTTAGTATTGAGCATGGTAATTTATTTTCGTCATATATTAAATCCATTATAATGGGTTTTAAAGAAAATATTAATTATCCTAAGCATATATCCGGAATATTCATAGTAGAGGAAAAGACCCGAAAATTCCATATAATTTTTATAATTATGTGGAATTATTTTTTAAAATAAGAATCTCGGCATCACGTGATTCCCAGGCTTGTACATCTCGTAATGGAATATTCATAATTTTTAAGGTACGTTTAGTAAATGTACGATTGTGTTTTTCTATAATTTGAAATGGTGGTCAGATTGAAAATATGAGGGCACTATTGAATTTTATGGGCAGTAATTCACTTAGTAGAAGCATAACTTTGATTAGCATGGGTCAAATAAAAAAGGTAATTTTTGGAATTTTTGGAAAATAAAATAACACTTTGAGTTATTTTATTCTTCTTCAACTATTGAGTGATGGTTGGAAAGGCCATAGTGTAATGAAGGTCAATAAATGAAGTTTAATAAATGAATTGTTACAATGTTTGTGTAATAGCAACACTCATATGTTTAATAGGTTCATTAATTATGATTCATTAATGAAACATAATAATGAACACATCATGAGGATTAATTATTTTATTAATCAAACCATTGGAAAGTAAATTTCCAAACCAAGGGAGAGAGATCTAACTAAATTCTGATGAATCTACCCTTCAATGAAGAATGGTGATCGATCGATGATCATTGGGGAACTCAAACCAGCCATCCAAGAACAACGACAAAAAACTTCAAACCCAGATTCTTTGATTCATACGCAACAGCTTCCACCAGATCAATATAGGGTATTTTTTATGTTTTATATCCCAATTTTACCATTCATTTATATACTAAATAATCGGATCAACAGACTAGTGGGTTGATCCGTGATTCATTCTTAATTGTGGGAGGTTTTTGTGGGGTTACACGTCAGGGTTTTTCTAAATATTTTAATTATTATAATTCCACCCCTATGAGAAAACACTAATGCCGAGGGCGCTGGCCAATACAAACATGGATCAGAACCTCCTCCACTCTTCATTTTTTTGCGTTCTTTGTAGGAAACAATGCAACGTGGCGGAAAGGCAATTATATCGGATCCACAGTGAAGGTAGTGACCCTGGAGGTCTGTAGGCATAGACAGTAAATAAAATGGGCCACAAGATCATCTCTGGTGGACCAATATAGGAACTTCTTGCATGAAACCACTAGAGAGGTGGAATCTGTGACCAGTTTTGGATTCTGGTCCATGCTGATCAAATGGAGAAACGACGCCCATAGGTTCCACGGTAGGTGGAAGGCGGTGTGCTAATGAACTACTTGGGCTAATCGACTGGTGCATCGGTCGGCTCATACCGACCCTTTTAGGAAGAGTGGTGGTGTCTTGTAGGTGCTTCTAGCTAGGAGAACTGCATGAGTTGCATCTAGTCTAGAAAAATAGTCCCGCATGTGGGACGAGTATTCTAGACAGGCCTGACCCGCTGGCCGGGCCGGACCCCTACCAATCCCAGACATGACTACCCCAGTTTCACTAAATCTACCGTGACTCAAAAATTAGGCTTCTAATTGTAGCATTGTATGCAGTTTGAGGACCCTTATGATGAGGCATTCCTTTTTATATACTTCACCTAGGTTTTGGTATATATCATAGTATGTCCGAGTTGGATCATACTCAAATCCAACCAGGCCCTATTTACCTTTTTTGCTTATATCATACAGACTAGGCCTCTGATTGATGTGATGTCTGTCAGATTGGAAACCTTAGGAAAATATAGTCCTCTAGGTTACTTATTCATTGGAATTTATGATGGTTGATTTATGTATGGTATCTTGAGGATAAAAACCTATAGAACTCAAGCACACTATGTGCGGGAATCCAGTGGATGGCTGTCAAGTAAAGAGCAACACTTCGTGGATCAGTAATGGTGTGAAACTTTATGGATCGACATGAGAGAGACCCTCCATTGATCGGAAACATTGAAACCATATGTGGTTCAACATTAGTGAGAGCCTTTGTTGATCATCAGTAGTACTACCTATTGTAGAACGGCCGTAGAGTGACCTGTTGAGGATTATGTACAGAGCGACCCTTTGTGGATCGACAGCAGAGCAACCATTCTCAGATCATTAACTGGACTACCTAAGAGAATAAAATGAACTATATTATTACTAATCATATTTACCTCTTTTATATATGTTTTATACCTTCTGTGAGATTTATATTACATAATTATTAGTGATTGAGATCATGCTTTTTGTTTATTCCATTATCGAGTTTTCGGAGACCTTCAGGGGTATTGAGGTACCTACTGGGTATTTTTATACTCACCAATGCATACGATTTTCTACACATCATTATGTCTTGTGCAGATGATAGACGGATTGAATGGGACATGGGGAGATAGAGATGGAGGGTGCTCGGAGGTGATTGATAGACGTGGTGAGCAGTACTGATGATAGACGACGAGCTATACCTACCCATCAGGTAGGATCATGGTGTACAACCTTCAGAGCATTTTTTTATTATTTTACATTATTTTTAGTTGGGTTTTTATACTATCCCTATTTTATGTTTGGTTCACAATATTTCTATCATAAATTATACATTGTGGTTTGTTGTTGTTGTACCTTGTCTCTTTGTGTATATGTTTAAAGTAAATTCCATCCATTATTGGGATATTCTTTTATGGTGATAGTCACAAAACCCAAGACTATGGATGGAAGGTTTGGGGTTTCCACGACACAAGTCTCAGGGGATGGGATGTGACAAAGATGTATCAGAGGAGGTCTGTTCTACCAGCAAAACATTGAGTCTCTGATTTCAATGGAGAAATAGTATTATGTGCCTTTAGTTTAGATTATAGTTCTAGGAGTCCAGTGGTGGAGCGGAGACCAACGTATCCATACACCGGAACCTATGTTGACTCGATACATGAGAACTCTATTAGCATGTTTTTTGAAAATGTTTTTCATTTAATCTCTTTTAAGTCAGCACAACAGGAATTAATTATTGACCGTGGCACATCTGTTTCTTTACAGGATGTTTCCCCAAAGACAAACAACCAAGATTCTAGTGAGAGATCCCAATCACGACCCACTGAGCGATGAGGAACCAATGTAGGGACCTCTTATAGTGATAGCACCTTCGGATGGTGTACAGAAAGAACCACCAACCATAGGGAAGCAGTTTCCACTAGTACCACTGGTGTACCGTGCACACTGACAGTGTACATTTCTTGAGTTCCAATGATAGTGGGCTCCATGGTTTCAAGGTGAGATAGATCCACAAGAATCGGAGGACTGGATGGAGGTTGTGGCATGAGTTTTATGCTTGCTGAGACAACAACAGACCCGATGGTGACCCTAACTGCTAGTCTCTTTCAAGATACACCATGGATATTGTTGATCCGAAAACTCTAAACACATGCGGAGATAACACATTCTTGCTTGGAATTCAAGATACTCATTAGGGAGGAGTTTTTTATAGAGAGTTTATGCTCTGTGCATATTTAAAAGCTACTACACTTACAGTAGGGCAGCCTGATAGTGGGCCAATACTCAGCGAGATTCACTATCCTCTTTCACTACACCACCGACATGGTGAAAGACCATTTCATTAGGGACTGGACCATTGAACATGGACTCTAACAGTTGATCATAGCATCGATGCTATCTCTCATCATCCTGACGTAGGCTAGAGCGCTAGAATGAGCACTATTTCTGGAGATCTATAACGCTGGGTAGGAACCTATGGGGAGAGCCACCACCAGACACAAGGAATGAGAGTCATTTATAATAGGCTATATACAAATGACACAGTGTCCCAAGTGGGCCAGACCTTCTGGAGGACCACCCCAAGAAGTAGGGTTGGAGGTGCAGAGATCACAAGGCAGAGGAGGCCAGTAGAGTAGCAGACTATGCTAGACGGGCGGAAGGCATGGTCACATGGCTCGCGATTTCCTGACCCATCGTAATAGTGATCTGAAGATGGTTGATAAACCTCTGAGGAATAGGATGTGGTTCAAGTGAGGAGGTCTATATGGTGACAGATGTGTCATAGTAGTAGGTCATGTAACGGGCGATGAGAGATTGTTTGAGATACTACCACCACCAACCCCAGGAGGTCCACCCCAACCTCTGAGAGAAGGTTGATAGGGACAAGATCAGCTTTAGGTGGAAGTGCCTTATGACCACGACACTCTAGTGATGATTTGAGGTATGGCCATTGTCTACTCCACCCTAGCGGCAGTTCTTATAGACACAATTTCTATTCACTCATTTACTTCCATGGTTCTTGTTTTGAGCATGGAGATTATGGTGGATCTGTTGGCTCGATTCATACGATTAGAGACTCCTACGTGAGAGGATTTTATGATTACACACTAGTGACGATAGTGTGAGTGTGCTCTTGGAGGAGGGACATTGGGCTGGGATCTTCTAGTAGTAGCGTTGAGGGCTTACGATGTTATATTGGTTATGCACTTGTTATCCACCATCCATGCTCAGATTGACTATTTTAAGCACAAAGTGAAGTGAGTCTATGAGGACGTCACTAGGTTTTCCTTCACCGATGACAAGGGTACCTATGAACCATAGGATGGACTTTCTTAGAGGAGGGTGCATCCAATCACTAATGTGTTTCTTAGCCTTATCCTAGGTGTAGTTGAATAGAGGAGTCTGAGCTATCCTATAGTGGTGGACCAATATGCGGATGTCTTTCCTAATAATGTCTCAGGGATACCTCCTCTCAATGATTTAGTCTTCTATATAGACTTGTACCCCAGGAGGACAATGAAATCTACTCCATCACTTCTAATGTCTTTTGTAGAGATTTGTGAGTTGAGGGTGCAGTTGGAGTACTTTCCAAAAAAGGGGTTTGTAAGGCCAAATGTTTCTCCATGGCTAGAACCAATTTTGTTCGTGAAGACGTAATATGGGAGTTTGGGGCTTTGCGTGGACTACCAACACCATAACCAAGTGACCATAAAGAAAAATTATCGTCTTCCTACGTTTTATGATCTCTTAGATCAGCTGAAGAGAGCACTGTATTTTTCGATGATTGACCTCAGATCAGGCTATCATCAACTCAGGGTGCAGGATGAAGACATATCAAAGTTCTCTTTTAGATGTTGTTATGGCTACTATGAGTTCTTAGTGATGCCTCATGGTGTGACCAATGCTACAATAGTGTTCTTGGGACTCATGAACATGATTATATATCCTAGCCTCAATTGCTTCAAGGTGGTCTTCATTGAAAAAATTTGGTGTACTTAGTATCAAATGAGGATCCCACCACACAACTTCATATAGTCCTTGATACACTAAAAGAGAACCTGCTATATGGAAAGATCTCGATGTGATAGTTCTGGATATAGTAATTCCACTCTCTGGTACATGTTATCTCGAGAGTGGGAGATTCAGTGGATCCAAAAAAGTAAAAGGTAGTGCTACTTGGGATCCACCCAGAAGAGTGACTGAGGTGCGTACTTTCTTGGGGTTGTTTGGGTACTACCATAGATTTGTACCCAACATTTCTAAAGTTTGATCACCCTTTTAATCTTTTAATAATAATGGAAAACCCTTCATATAGAAGGTGGGATTCCAATAGAGTTTCTAGGAGCTAAGGTAGAGACTGAAGAGTTCACCTATCTTGAGGCTACCTAAAGAGGGTGTTGGATATATAGTCTACTACGATGCATCAGGGATCATATTGCGGTGTTTCCTGATTCAGTGGTGACCAGTGATCATCTACTACTCAAAAAAACTGAGGCAGGATGAGAAAAACTATGCTACCCATGACACTGAGTTAACAACAATGGTATTTACGTTGAATATGTGGTGGCACTACTTGAATGGTTACAAGGTTATTGTGAAATCATATATCAAAAGTATCAGTTATATCTTATCCCAGAAAAACCCAAACCTGAGACATAGGCAATGGATAGAGTTCCTCCAGGACTACGACTTTGAGATAGTATATACTCCTATGATGGAAAATGTAGTCGCAGATGCACTCACCAGGAGGTCAGGTCAATAACTACTGATTGAGGACACATAGTTACTAGTTGTGTTGTTGATATCTTTAATGTTTAGGGAATGAACAACATACCTCCAGTATATGATTTTCACTCTCACTCTGCTTTAGCATGTTTGGGAAGCACAACTAGGGGTGGCATTGAATGTGAGGCCGAACGTGCTCATATATTCTCTAGGTAGGCTCCATATGGATTTTCGATTGGTGGGGAGCACATCATTCTTTTCAAGGAACGCCCCATGGTAATAGTGATGTATCCAAAGTAGGTTTTTAAGGTATTCCATACATCCCCTTTGGCGGTACATCGTAGAGTGGTGAAGATGTACTATGACTTCTAACATTGTTACTGGTGGCCAAGGATGCAAAATGTTGTGGGGAGTTCATTTCACAATGCCTCACTTGTAAGCAAGTCAAATCATAGAATCAGGTTCCATTAGGCTTAGAACAACCACTAGAGATACCAAAATAGAAGTGGGATAGTATATCCATGGGCTTTCTGATTGGGTTACCACACACGTCCAAGGTCAATGACTCTATCGAGGTGATCCTTGACCGAATCACCATGTCTTCCCATTTTCCACCCACCTTAGAGCAGGGATTAGTATATGGATTGGGATGCCTCTATGTTCAGCAGATAGTACGTCTTAAAGGGGTACCATTGATGATTGATTTAGATCATGTTACTCATTTTACATCCTGGTTTTGGAAGGGACATGTGAGTCATTTTGGACTTATCTATGCTTGAGCATTGCCTTTCACCCTCAGACAGATGGTCAGACAGAACGGACCATGTAGTCACTTCAGTACATTTTTTGTTCTTTCATATTTTATTTTGGATGCAATTGAGAGGTAAAACTACCACTAGGAGATTTTTCATACAACAATAGCAATCACTCCACCAACAGAATGGGGTCATTTTAGGCCATTCATGGACAAACATGTAGATCAACTTTATGCTGGAAAAACCCAGGGGAGTCATCACTTATTGGTCTAGATTTGGTACGAGTTACCACTGAGATGGTGTAGGTTATCGAGAAGTGGATGAAGCCTACAAGGATTAGGAAAAAGACATATGTCGATAGCAGATGAATAACGTTGGAGATTGATGAAGGTGGTCATGTTTTTCTTTGGGTCTCACCCTAATGAGGATTGCAGAGATTTGGACATGGTGGAAAAATATCCCCAAGGTTCATCGAAACTATCTAGATACTGAGCAGACTTGGCGATGTGGCATACCACCTAGCTCTTCCCCCACAGATGCACCAGGTGCATAATGTTTTCAATGTGTCACATCTGAGGTCATACATGCATTGTCCATCACACGCTATCAGCTGGGGAGAGCTGGACATTGATGATGGGGTTCATTTTACGGAGTTACCAATGGATATAGAGAATCTATAGTAGATGGTCTTTAGTAGATGTTCAATCCCTCTAGTGAGAGTTCTGTGAAATCAAGGGTCCCCTCAGGGGATAACATGAGAGAGGGAGGCTCATATTCATTATTAGTACCACCATTTGTTTCCTTTTCTTTTGTTGTGGCTTTCGGGTACGTACATACGTAGGTGGGGAGATAGTAATGACCTGAAAATTCTGAAATTTTTTAACATTTTTTTAAATTATTTTTGAAATTTTGGAATTCCACGGTACATGATTCTAAGGCATGGAGAGAATGGAATGGAATTTTGAACATTTTCTAAGGAACATTCAAAAAACATGCGAGTGGGGTTTTCTATCTTTTGAACTGGTGCTTAGATTGAAAATATGAGAACACCGTTGAATTCTCAGTGCTAAGATTTTTTTATTAAATGATTAACTTCGACTAGAAATGGTCGGAGGAAGAAGATAATTTTTGAAATTTTAAAAAAGAAAAATAAAATAACTCTTTGAGTTATTTTATTTTTATTCAACTATTGAGTGATGGTTGGCAGAACTAGGGTGTAACAAATGTCATTAAATGATGATAAATAGATGATAATTTACTTTTTTTGTTAGGAAATTCATGTGTTTTTATTAAGTTAATTAATTAATATTCATTAATGAACTATAATAATGAACACAACCTGAGGATTAATTCATTTATTAATCAAACTGTTGGAAAGAGAATTCACAAACCACTGGATAAATCTATAATGAAACATAGATTACATCACCCTCAAATGATGAATGTTGGTCGATTGATGACCTCTAGGGAACATAAACCAGACATCGATGAACCACAAAAAATGACATTGAATGCAGATCCCTTCATTTGTCTGCAGCGAATTCCACTAAATCAAGGTAAGGTATTTATGTGTTTTATATACCTATTTTTCCATTCATGAATAATATGAAGAACATGGATAAAAAGACATAAGGTTGATAAAAAATTCATTCTTAATTGTCGGTGGTTGTTTCAGGGTTACACATTGGGTTTTTCTTAATCTTATAATTACTATTATTCCATCCATATTATAAAATGATAACACAGAGGGCACTGTCAAATCCAAACAAGGCTTAGACCCTCTTCAAAAATTGATATTTTTGTGTTCCTCACAAGAGACCAAGAAACGTGATGGTAAGGAGATTCGGTGGGCTTCGTAGTAAAGGGGATGACCTCGGAGGCCCATAGCTGCAGATTGGAAGGAAAACTGACCACCAAAACTTCTCTAGTGGACAGTGGAAGGTGCTGCTGACGGCTGGCGGTTGGCCCATGCCGGCTGCATAGAGAAGAGGTGTTGAAAGTCACCATGACAGGTGGAAGTTGTGGTTTCGATGCTACACATGATAGATGGAGTGGCGCACTCAGGCCTCCCCCTGGAATAATGGCCGACACATGCAAGCTCTTTTGGGAGGAGGGGGCGCCCGACTGACACTGACAGTTGGGAGAACCAGACATGTTGTATTCAGTCCAACAAAATTTGTCCGCAAACAGGCTGTGTTTTCTAGGTGGGCTGGAACCGCGGGCCCAACATGACGTCCAGGAAAGACCCCTACCAGACCTGGACCCGAGAGGCCTTGTTTCACTATATCTAACATAAATTGCAAACCAAGATTTCGATTGACGCATCGTATATGGCCTGAGGACCATTACGATGAGGTGGTACTTTTGAGATGCTCATCATGGTTTTTGAAAGATGTAGGATTGTGGTCAGGTTCGATCGGACTCGAATCCAATAGGGCCCTAGTTACATTTGTTTTCATATATCTTATAGACCAGGCGTCCGATTGACACGCATCTTATCACATTGAAACCCTTACGACAAGATTGTTCTTTTGGTTTAAATCTTTGAGGGAAATACATATAGTTGATGTATGACCTGTATCTTGCAGAGTAGAATATACAGAACTCAAGCGCACTACGTTCATAAATACAGTGGTTTGGTGTCAAGTGAAGAGTGACCCTCCGTGGATCGACATAAGGTCGACCCTCTGTGGATCTAAAATAGTGTGGCCTATGTAGATAGGAAATGGAATGAACCCTCATAGATCGACATGAGAGAAACCCTACGTGCATTGAAAAAAGTGAAACCCTATATGGATAGGCATTAGTGCGACCCTTTGTGGATCTACAGTAGCGAGGCCCGACATGGACTGACAGTAGAGTGACCCGTTGAGGATCAGCAGCTGAGCGACCATTTGTAGATCAACTACAGAGCAACCATTCTTGAATCATTATCCCGTAAACCATAGAGAATAAAATTATCTAGCTTAAGACTAATCATCTGTATTCATATTCTCTATGTTTTGTACCGATTGTGAGCTGTAGTTTTCATTATACATTGTGATTTATACCATGAATTGTGGGTTTTCAATTATACAATTCAGGGAGACAATCGGGGGAATTCGGGACTCGACTGCGTACTGTTATACTCAACCTTGCATGTGCTACACCCGCACCATATTGTAGCTTCTGCAAACATCAGACAGCTTGACTGAGACATGGAGAGATAGGGATAGATGATACTCAGAGGTCACTGATAGACATGGTCAGTAGTAGTGACAAAATATGACAAGGTGTACCTATCAATCAGGTAGGATCCTTGGTGGATAACCTTTGGAGAATGTTTTTCACTTTTTACTGTATTCTTTTTTTTTGGGTTTGTATACTGGCCTAATTTTACATTTGATTCACACATTTATTATCAGCAAAACTACTCTATGGTTTTCTTTTCATGTGTACTTATTCTGTATGTGTACAGGTTTAAAGGAAATGTTTTCCCATTTTCGGTTATGAATGTTTGCTACTAGTCACCAAACACTCTTATGGAAGGCGGACATGGGGTAGTCACGACAGGAGTCTCAAGGGACGGGTTGTGACACAAGGTTCTCAGTAAGGCCCATTTACTTGCACTAGATGATTATCATGTTAAGCCAATGTTCCATTTTCAACATTATTACACATAGGTACATATGCCCTAGAACCATGTCTACCTCTTGTATCTTGAAAAGGATTATTTCTCCGAAATACCACATAAACAATTCCTTAATAAAAAATTTTGGTTGTTCTTCTACACTTATCCTCAAATTATAAAACATGGTAATATTACTTAATCTATGTTTTCCTAAATCTAGTTCCCAAGGTTTCTACTAGACTACCTTAGATTTCATCTATAGAGACCCCAACTCCAGTATCTCAGAGCCAGTGAATGATTTATTACATTGGTGTATGATATAAATAATAAAATACCAATGGAACAAATCATTAATTAGTCTTGGTAAATTGGATACATACATTAGTCTTTCATTACATTTGAAAATAAAAACTACAACATAATTATTTTTTAGAAAAACATTTTTCCCTCAAGAATATATATTCATATCAAACATAGTTCTATTCATCGATTACTGAAATGAAAAAAAAATAATAGTGGTGTCAAAGTTATTGGTAAGGCTTATGTACAATGGAATCAAAAATGAATCGATATGAATAATTAATATGGAATGGAATATTACTGAACTCACATTCCATATAAGCAATAACATAATATGAAATATAATCCTGAGATATATATTAATGCTAAAATATTATAGATACTAATTAATATAGAAGGGTAAATATCTAATAACACATGCAATTTAATCAATAATGTCACTATACATAATTTCTAATGCATAATCAATATGAAAATGTGATTATCTAAAAACATTCCATATAATCAAAAAAGGACTATCATATCTGGAGTAGAATAATAAATTTGATAATGTGTATAAATGAAAAATCACGCCATTTAATCAGTAAAATGCGAATGAAAGGATTCTATAGGAAATATCATTGTGGAAGTATCATGGATAAAAATAACTGAATTATTAATAAGGCAAATGATTAGTTATTAGATGTCATGTCTCGAGAACATGATACCACTAAAATAATGACTTTTAACAGGATATTTTAAACAATATTTGAAACCTATTTAATTCTAGAAAAAAAAAATTAAATACATTCTTGTTGGGAAAAAATCCCTCAAGGTATCATTGAAGAATTTTTGAGGTGATTGTGTTTGTTGAAAAAGTGGACATCTGAGTGGTGATTGTTTCCAAAGAAAAACAATGACATACTAACTTTTTGACAAAGAGGATTTCATGATGGAATGTCGAATTCAAGAGGTGAGGTCAACGATCCATGTTTGATTCAATAATGCCGACAAGTGGAATGGATGATCTGGAGGGGAACAAAAAAACAGATACAAGGTGGCATTGTTTTCCAGTGTTTGCAAATTTTTTGGGCCTGAAAATCGTCAAATGAAGAAAAGTGGTTTTTGACAAAGGCTTGCACACCATGTACTTGAAGTCTTGGAATCTTGGATGCCATTTGTTTTTCAAGATTATATCATCAAAATGTGGAAAAGGGACAAGTGTATCCCATGTATTGGTGGTGTCGCGCAAGTGACTTGTGCGCCATGAAAGAGACTTGCACGCCGATGCCTTGGAAGCTTGAGAACTTGAGCGCCTATGGTTTTCGAAGATCAGAAGGTAAAAAATTAGAAATGGAAAGAGGTTCACACATGTTTGGAATTAGGTCGCGCAAGTGACTTACAGGAGAAGAGATCTGCGCTCTGAGACTTGCGCACCGAGGTGATACTTGTGCGCCGTCATGCAGGGGTGACAAAATGCCTATAAATTCTGGACCACCCCTCTTCATTCTTCACCGGAGTTCAACAATTTAATGATTCAAAGCTCTCGTCGCGCAGGTGTGGTGGTCGCTCAAGTGGTGGTTTGTCGTGCAAGTGGGACTTACGCGCCAGTGTTGGAAGTTGCGCACCATGTGTTAGTTGCGCGCCTGAGGTGGTTTAGACGAGGAAGAAAGTGAGTCGTGCAGTTTTGGAGTTGCAGAAGCTTGAGTCACGCAAGTGGTTCAGGAAGAATTGAACTCCATTTGTCACTTGCATATCGATACCTGCGCACCGAGATTGACTTGCCCGCCACGTAAGGTTTATTTACATTAGAGATTTTCGGGCTGCGTGGAAGCTTGAAGTTTGCCCGATACCTTCGGGGGCAGAGTGAGATTCATTTACGGGTGAAAGTTGGGTTTCAACAGAGAATATACATAAATAATGGATGCATTACTTCATGTAAATAAAGAGACCTACATGTCTATAAACTGTGAGTGGATCCTTTTCGATGCAGTGACCAAAGGAAGAGGTAGAAAGTGATCCTCTCCACCAACAGTGAGCCAGAGAGAGAGAAACATGGAGTGACCCTTGGGATAGCAGTGAGATGACCCTAAATCATGTAATGGAAGTGAGATTAGGATAGAGTGACTATACCCGAACATTGTAATCCACAGCTAGTGATGTTTAGTGGAATTTGGTATGACCGAAAACTTGTCGGCATATGCTCCATGGACGTAGCCCAGTGCAGGTGAACCAAGTAAAAATCATTTTGTCCAGTGCATGCTTTACATTCTGTTTACATTGTTCAACAGGAAAGAGAGAGAAGAGTGTTTTGCTTAACAGCGAAACAAGATCAGAACGGGTTAATTTTAAATTATTCATACCCTGATTCACCCCCCCTCTCAGGGTATTCATCCTTGTGGACCTCACATTCGGCATACTAATACATCGAGGGCATATATATTAATGGAACCCAACCCTCACTGTTGGTCCAATGAATTCATTATATATCAAGTAATTAATATAATTCTTGAATAAAAATTCCTTAATATCAAAAATACATATTGGGTGAATGATACAAATTTACCATTATTTTCCCATTTAAACAAATAACATTCAAAGTAAAACACAATATGAATATATGAGATAATGAGTAATAAATGAGATTATCCATGAAATATAATATAGAAATTTGTTCATATTTAATATCTTGTGATCACATGAATGTGAATAGTTCAACTTGATGTTAATGACAATACAATTATGAATGTAATTGAATTTCAGTACTACACTTGGTCAAAATAATCATAAAACTCTAAGAGGAAGAATAATCATTAAATCAATAAAACATAATCCCATTAGAGTTAGAAGTATGGTTTTTTATTTTTTATCGATAGAAATAACATAATATATATTTAAAAACACTCCTGAGGATGATATCATTTTAATTTTAAAAATCCATTTAAAAAAAATTATTTTGAAAATTATTTTATTTTACAATAAATTTCAAAAACATTGAATTTATAAAATATTCAAAACCTCATTATTTTTAAAAAGAACCATTTAAATTTCAAATGTTCCAATAAAATTATTTTAATGATGGTGGATAATTTAATAAATATCATACAATATAAAAATATCATTCCTTTTAAACACTAAAAGGGTAAGAGAAGTTCCTTCATAGGAAAATTACAAGAAGATTAATTTAATTTTTCTATAAAAATAATGAATTGGTAAAAATTTATTTAATCAGTAATTTGGAAAATGTATAAAATAATTTTGAAAAAAAATATAAAAAAATGGTTTTGGGGTAAATTGAATTTTAACTAAAGAGAGAAATGACGTTAAATTTTATTAAAAACATTTTGTTAAGTATTTTATATACCAAATAGTGGGAAATAGTACCATTACATGAAAATATAATAAATTATTATTGGACAAAAAATTTATATTGGTTTATTAGGAAATATTAAAATAATTTCATCACATTAAAAATGAATAATAAAAATTATTGATTAGAATGAGATTTTCAAATAAACCCTTAAAATGAGAATAATGTTTATGTTAAAATTGGTAAATGAATGGTTTTTGTGAATAAACAAAAAATCCATGTAAACCATGTAGAAATACAATATTAGAAATTCAAAACTCGTTAAACACATAATCTCATCCAGATATAACCAATGAAGTATATGTTTAACACAGTGAGTAGAAATTGTGTTTAGAAATCCCTTACCTCAGGCTCATTTTTGGTCGAACATGATTTATCCTCTTAAAAAATGGTATTAAAATTTTTATTATGTTATAAAAAACATATTTATATTTATAATATCATAAATTATATATTTAAATTATCTTATCAGATGTTCGTTAATAATGATTCATTATTTTCATTGTTTCACGTCTTAATTGCCTTGTTGTGTCATGCACCTTTTATTTGGAATGTTTTGGTTCTTGTGAATTTTATATATTTAATACCAATAATTAAATATGGTTTTGATAAATGAATTACTTTATGATCATGGAGACATTAGGACATATGCACACAAGAGTAACGTTTTCCTTTTATAATGATCATTATAGAATAGTGTTAATCCATATGTTATCGTTCAATAATGATAATAATACCATGAAAAAATATTATTTCATTAAATATACATATAAATATCTCCCATTTGTTGTTATAATAAATAGAGTGTCACATAATTTTGTGAAGGAGGTCGTCCACACGTACATGAATGAGATTATCATCTTTCATTGAGCGGGAATGTAAGAAAGTAAATGATATACTATTTTTCCCAAATGAAAATTATTCCATGAATGTATTAAATATTTATGTTATATCCCATAAAATAATTAAATTTATCTATATTACAATCAATTTAATGTGTTAGTGAATAATTTATCCTAACGATTCGCGGAGCCGAAGTCCATCATACACACGAGTGACATTATCATATCTCATATAGAATAGATAGTATATATATATATAATGAATTAATACAAGTTTTTATATTATAAATATCATATATTTCCTTATGATCTATCATCATACCAAACCGTGAGAGGTGGTAACGTAAAAATGAATGACATCGATTTGAAAGGTGGTAATCCATCACACACTTGAATTATTATTTCATAAACCAATTTATGGAATTATACATTGTTTTTGGAAACTAAAATATTATAATAAAATCCCATTATATAGAAGATTATGATCTATATCATCATGGTTTCATATAAATCTAAGGAGTTGTAGGATGAAATAAAATAAAAAAACTCAATGAATAATGTTACCTCTTGTTCGTATATCGATTTTAGGCTTGTAATAAATAATAAATAGATCAAATTTCAGCCCAAGATAAGGTTTAAAGGATGTGTAGAAGGAATTTGGAATGTGATTTGGGTAGGTATTGGCTGAACCCAAGTAGTTTTATGTAGTGAGTAACAAAGAAGAGGGGGTCCATTTATATGTGTGGTGAGTGGCATAGTAGTAATTTTTTAGAGTCAATGATACACAAATGTTTATCATGAAAATGGTTTAAAATATGGAAACTTATATAACTAATACTATATAATGTGGAAATATATCCATAAATGGGGTTTGTAAGGGGTTGTAGATTATTTTTTACTCATATGTTCTTAGTATAACCCCCGGTAAATCCATTTTTATGATAATGATATAAATTAATTTTATATATTTTTAATATTCATTTTCTTCAGAAATTATGTTTATATTTTTAGAAATTATAAATTATGATTATTAAAAATATTAAATCCATATGTTCAAAAAAAATTCACAGATGTGGATAATTTTAATATAAAATTCATCACTTATACGTGATGATAAAGCGTGTTATCAATTAGAAAATATTCAAAGGTTAATAATAACTATATATACAAAATCAACATTAAAATGATTCCCACGACCTAAATTGGATTCAATGATATATAGTTGAACTAATTTTTCATTAAAACCAATTCAACATATAATTTAAGATTATAAATAACTAAAATTAAATGCCCATATTCAATTAAAATTCAGTATTTTCACTATTGAATAAATAATGATATAAAAACCAACAATAAGATAATTTTGGTGGTCATATTTCAGAAATTTTATTCATTTAATCAAATAAAATTTCAAAAAATATTTAAAATTAATTTTAAATTATAAGTACAAAATGTGATTAATATTATTTTTAAATAGATTTTTTGATAAAAAATTATTTATTTTAAATTATTAATATTTAATTTCTAATAAATATGTATCAATAATTTAAATATTTTATTTATTAATATTAATACGCAACAATTTAATGGAATGTTTAAAACTATTATATTAAATAATCATATTTCAATAACTTGTAACTTTTCATTTAAACTCAACGTTGTGTAGAACTCAATAATAACTCAGTGTTGTCTGTAATGATATATTTTCTAGGGATTCAATTTATTTAAAATTAAATATTACCTAAATTATTGGGAAGTTATATTTTTTTTCCATTTATGGTGTTTTGTGTAACATACTCAATAGAGGATAATGTAAATATTTTAGAATTTCTTGGTGTTACAAAAAATTGAATAGGTTACTATTGGTTAATGATTTTAATTAAATATAATGAATATATATTGAAAAAAAAATTAGAGTTTATATAGAGTTTTTCCATGTCATAGAATAATAATAAATTTAGTTTAATGCATAAAAACTATATTTTTTAGAAAATATATTTTAATAAAAAAAAATTCATGTATTTTAAAAAAATTGATATTTTTGAAATTTAAAAATTAAAAATTGATCCTCTAATTGGAATCATGTGTTTAAAATTTTGTAAATTGGCCCCTTTTATTTATTTTTTCAATATAAATAGTAACTATGGTAAAATATATCACCATGGTATAGATTAAATTAGGATATTCTAGGTTTAAATTATGGTATAAGATCACAATATTTCTTTTTAATTCACATTTGATGACAAAAAATTAACTCTATTCACTTTATGATGTAATGTGATATTATTTAGGGAAAATTGTCTATAAGAATGACTAATATAATATTTAAATCAATGAATGTTACATAATCTTAATCTTTTTGTTTTAAAATACTTTTTTTGTGTCCACATAGAGACAAAAAAAATTTATTGATGACTGTAAATGTCAATTTTGTGAATAATGAAATTATTTTTTAATTATAATTTATTTATTATTTTTTTGAATTTTAAAATTAAATTTAATTCATGGTCAATGATAATATATTATTGATTAAATTAATATAAAAATAAAATAAATTTTATTAAAAATATTAAAAGTGTAATTATCATATCAACTTATACTGTTCTTTGAGTTTTTAGATTAATATGAAATATTAGTGACATTTAACCAAATTATATTTGAAATAAAACATTGCACTGATGTATATGAAGTCAAATTAAATTAATATTTTCAAAATTGACATTTATGATAATTTAACAAAATCATTATTCATTAAGTTATTTAAAAATCAGTAAAATATTTAATGTATAAAATGTGTAAGATATGGTCTAAAATTTTATTCCATGTCAATTTATAATACATTAGTTAATTATATATAAAATTATAACTCATTATAAATAAAAAATATGTGATTGTGATTAATGTTAATATTAGTCACCTAGTTGGTTAAATGAAAGAAATGTTTTAAAACACTAAAAAACCAATCAAAATTTTAATAATTTATTATAATACAACTATATACAATCCAGGTATGGAACCTATAACCATTTAGATTCATTTTTCATTAGAATAAAATTCTTATAACTTAATATTTTATGAAATTTCAAATGTTCGTCAAACCTCAATTATAAAATGAAACATTCCCCCTTAAATAAATACATCGAATTGATCAATCTATCTCGACCAAAAACTGACCATTTATCTTCTAAACCACCTTATATATCTTCTAATGGTACTTTTATTTCAAAAAATACCCACTTAATTATCTTAATAATTGATCAATATGAAGTATTCTTAAGAATAGGTAATTATAATTTATGTGTCCTTAATATAAATTTCTTCTTATATTTCTATTAAATGGGTTCACCCAAATGAAGATAATAAATATTATATAATTAATATAATGAGATGTTATTATAATTATGGGACTACCATGTTATATCTTTTTCATATACTAGGAAAAGTGAAAACATCGCTCTTGTATACGTATGGCTTACCACCTCCACATAGAAGTGTAATTAATTTTCACCACCACATAACATATTGGTTATAAATATGTAAATAGTGGGTATATATAATATTTATGACATAAATATTAATATGGGAAAACAATATCTTATTTAACTTCTTACCTTCCAATCCGTAGGAAAATGATAACATTGATCATGAGTACACGTGGACTACCACCTCCACGAAGTGATGCAATATTTTTTCCAGTTACATTTTACATGGATGGTAATAATTTAACAGCAAAATTAATTATAATATTTTTCATTAGTATAAATTTAATCTCCTCTATATCTTGTGATGAATGAAACACTAGGATCAAACGAAACATGATAATCTATTGAAAATTTATTATTTTAACATGCCCATTATAACCTTTGCATTAAATTACATTCTATAAATAGTATTTTTTTCTAATAATTGTATAATTTTAACATTTATATTATTAAAAAAATTGATATCTAAGGAATATAGATAATATTAATTCCATTTGAAATAAAAAAAAATGTTTTTTGACATCGAGTATTTTTCTGAAATGGGGTTTAATAACTCTTTGCATACATTATGTATAATTAATTTAAAAAATTTTGGAAAATTTATTTGATAAAATAAAATTCATGTTTGAAATATTAAAATTCAAATTAACTTATGATTTATTTTTGTTATTTTTAATAAATGAATCATTTTTTATGAATTTTTATAAATACAGATTTCTACTAAAAATTCCCTTTTCGTATAAATTTTTTGAAAAGTTAAATTATATTTTAAATTTATTTTTAAGTTAATATATATTTAATAATATAATATTTAACTAATTTTGGTTATTTGAATCATTTTGATATTGATATTTGATACAAAATCATTGTAAACATTTGAACATTTTTTCTTTTGAAACATGTTTTATCACCGCGTCTATAGGTATAATTTTTAATTAAATTTTACAACTTATATAAATTTAATATGGTAAAATGGAATTAAAATTTTGAATAATAATAAATTATATTTTATAAAAAATTTACTTAAATTATCATAATAATGAAAAGAAAAAACTATAAAAATTTATTACCACTGTTATGGTTAAAATGTTTTTACTGGGGTGTGAAATGAGAACGGTAAATATTAAAATGACATTAAAATGTATAAAATATATTTAATGGATATATTTAATCATTATAATAAATAATTATCAATAATAATATATTTTTTAACCTTTTTATTGTGAAAAATGTATGTACAAATTTTACTTTTCAAAAATTACAAGTGTGACACTCAGCTTACATAAAATAGGCATCACACTCTCCTCTCTTTTTCAGACCATAAAATTATTTTTCTTCCTCCAATATATTCCAAAATTAAATAAAAATTTATATAACCTCATTATAAGTATATTTATTACATAAATTAATTCTAATAAAAATTAAGGTATAATCATAAAGTGGTGGTCACAAGATAGGTTAAATCCTAAAATATGCGTTTTTTTTAAATCATTTCTAACCCCATAAAATCATCATCATTAAATTTTATATAGAGAAATTGTATGTATTATATATTTATATGTTATTATTTCAAGTTAATTACTTATATATGAATCCTCTTCCATTAAATGGGAATTGATAATATTTCTCATGTTTTTGATAGACTTCCACCTTGTAAATCGATGTCACACATTTTCCATCAACACTTCTCTATGTTGGGAATTATGATGGATATGAAGTATATATATTATTTTTATGAAATAATTATACCTATGGTGTAATTATATCATATATATATATATATATTATTTTCTATTTTGTTAGGGATGCAAAAAAAATTTCTTCTGTGTACGGATGACTACTACGTTGCGAAGTGATGTGGTTCATTTCTCATAAATTCTTAAATGGAAAGTAATGCTGATATATTTACCAAAAAATGTGACATAAATGAAATAATTATAAAATCCGTTTAATATTTATCATTCCAAAATTTTAATATCTCATTTTCATTTATAACTTTTTACTCACTAAAAGATGATAATGACTTTCCTGTACATGTGTACTACTGACTTGACAAAGAAATGTTACTATCATTTCATTACAAAAACACGTGGATCATATATATTTTAATATTATATGAAATAGTATTTTATTTATAATATTATGATAATTTTAAAAATAAAAAATATTACAACTTTCATTCCAAAATTATCATTGAAGAATGAAAACAGTACTCCTTTGTACGTACAACCTATCATCTCCATGATCATAAAATACATAATTTACCTAAGACATATTTCATTATTGATTTTAAAATTATTATTGAGTAATGAATATGATAATTAATTCATGATTAATATTATGTCTATTTTAAAATATTGACCAATTAGACCCATAGTCATCCTACTAATGTCAATATTGACACATTAGTAAAATATCATTCTAACACCCTATATAAACTAAATTGATTAAGTAATTTTATATAAAATAGTAATAAATGAATAAAAGGATTCTGAAAAATGAAAAGTTATATTATATAGATAATTATTAAAATAAGTTTTTTATTTTGGATGATAAAGAACATATATGATGACTCAGACTCAATATATTAAACGTTGTATTATTTTCCCTTCATTGGGGAATATTGTAATGTTATACATGAAATTTATTTTATATAGTTTATATTATTAAAATTTTTCTTTTTATATCATTATTGGTCAATAATTAATGATATTTTAATTTTAAATTTGAATTATTTCATCCAAGTGGATTTGAATTGAAAATTATCAAGTGATAAAAGTTATATTACAGTCTCTCTGTTTAATTGTCAATTTTATCTTGAAAAAAAACATTGCTATGAAAATTTATCAATTAAAATAAATTTTAATTAAATATAAATATTAATTTCTGATATATATGGTTTTTTACTAAACAGTATAACAATATTACATAATATTTTTACTTTTAATGTTATCTCATTAATTGATGAAATTTTGATAAATCGGTATCCTTCACTCAATAATGTTATTTGATGTTATGTCACATTTTTCAAGAATTAAATTTAATATTTTATTTTGGATTAATGATTTGTAAATGAATTTATGGGTCAGTCCCATAATTATATTTCCTCTCAATGTATTCACGTGTCTCATGAGAGAAATCAGTTGGCCAAATTAAATCAGTTTCTACCAATAATTTTAAACAGTCTTGTAGAAGCTCTTAACGGTAGAGGTATCATGTTCTTGACAACACAATGTTCTATGACTAAAAATATCATTCATCAAGAAATAGTTATTTATTATCAATGATAGTTTCAAAATTATATTATATCTAGATTCATTTTATTACAATTTTAATTATTATTCAACATGTGATTTCAGTTGTATTTCATGTCATATTGATAATGACTTATCTTATTATGATATTCATGTTATTGATTAAATGTAATGTGTGGTAAATTATTTACCATTCCATATTTATAATAATTCATTAACTCAAGACATATTAAACTATATATAACCACTACTAAGAATTTTAGATCACCAATTTTTCCCCTTTCCCTATGATTTTAAGAAGAAATATTTGAGAGTATTCAATGATTTAGATCACTTTTTCAAAATTATTATGTTTTAATTTACCAGTGAAAAATGGTTATCTAATATGTATCCTATTATCCAGAATTTATAAACTAATTGCTACTTTTTGATTCAATGTTTTGTATATATGTGAATTTAATAAATTTGGAAAACAAATCCAACTTTCTGGATTTGCAGTGGATATATATGGTATCAAAAGATGTTTTGTAGAAAACACACTAATTATATTAAGTAAAACATAGATTATGGAATATAAACCTATTTTATTTTTTTGAAGATATTTATAGAATAACATTATAATGTTTTGGTAGGGAAAATATGAAGTGTAATTTCCTAGAAAACATCCCTTTGTGGACACTAAATGTGAAAATGGTTCTAAAAAAAGGTAACTAAGTGTAATAAGTTGTAAAAAGGAACATTGTATTTGAGAAAATCATTACCTCTTGAATGAAAATTGGACTTATTGCACACCAGGATTGAAAATATTGGACAAAATGCATAACAAAATTCACATTTTCCTTAAAACCCATTTTGAGAATTAAAAAATAAACATAATACCAAAAAAACAATTTTATTAATCTTATATTAATGATTTATATATTTTTATTTACATAAAGTGTTAAAACATATTTTGTATTAGACACTATGATTTAAAATTCATATTTTATGATCTAATTTAGAATATTTAATTACATAGAAATGGATTCTATAATGAATAAGGTTATCAATACTATAGTAAAAAGTTTATATTTTCCTACAAATTAAACAAATTAAACTAGTATTAAAACTGAGAAAATTATGATAATTTTAGGGCCACTTAATCAATTTAAAGAAAATAACCATACATGGATAAATTTACATGTTCCATGGAATGATAATCTAATGGTGGATATATTTATGGAAAAAATTGTCCAATAATTTAGTGGAACTACTTGACAAAATATGTATAATAAATGGATTATGTCTCTAGAGAATATATTTACATCCCTGGGATATGATGAGAAGGAAAAGGTTAAACTTTCATGGTAATATCTCTAAGGTGATTCTAGTTAACAGTTTTCATTGATCTAGAATAGTAAAGAGTAATAGAAAATATGACTCAAGTAATAGACATATTTTAAGGATACATTCATCATCAAATATTTTCCCCATGAGAAACAGACTGAAATGAATATAATGATCCTTATCATAATGAAAAAAATTAAAAACATGGTATTATTTAGTATGATCATACATTTACAATGTTATCCATATATGTTATAGATTATAAATGTGGTATAAAAATAAATATTTCCCTTTTATTTGAGGGTCTTAATTCATGTCTCCAATAGGAACTAGTCTCCCAATAATTTTCAGCATACAATGAAATATTTTTCTATTCCACAAAAATGAATATGGAATTATCTAGATCACACATGTCCTAGGGAAATCCAAAAAATAATATGTTTCATGAGCATCATGAAAAATAGAACCTGTCATATAAGAAGCATAAAATGAATCAACTTACACAATGTCATAAAATGTGGAATGAATCACCCTAGAAAATTCCTATAGAGAATATGTTTTTTTATAAGTATGGATATAATGGTCATTGTATCATGAATCAATGGGGATACAAAAAATAAATGATTTCCAATTCGTCTATTTTAATTAAATGAGTAATTGTTAACATAAATTCTCCATGTGTCAAGGGAATCTACCTTAAAAGAGGATATTGGGAGAATTCAAATTTTACACAATCTCTACAGTAGAGGTGGAAGTTCCAAATTATGTTTTTTTATGTACATTAATCATATATTCAAATTTATCTAATGCTTTATTTTATTTTGAATCCTCACACTCTTTTATATCTACCATATTTTTCAATAAAATTAGTCATTTACCTTCAAATGTTAGAAATGAGTTGTCAATCAAAACTCATAGAGGAAGTCACACTATAATTAGGATGTATCCATAAGTTCCCATTATGCCACATAAATGTGAATTAATTGAAAATATATATTATAAGACCTATATTTGACATCGATATAATCATTTGGGTACACTATCCTTCAAAACAAGATAAAAAAATTTATTGTATGAAGATAGAAATTATGATTCATAAAGAAGATGACTAATATATTATCTTTATGGAAGAAACATCATTTTCTAATACAAGTCATGATCC
Source organism: Viscum album (assembly GCA_963277665.1). Lineage (NCBI taxonomy): Eukaryota > Viridiplantae > Streptophyta > Magnoliopsida > Santalales > Viscaceae > Viscum > Viscum album. The sequence continues at coordinate 941,004,229 of OY728153.1, forward strand.
ACCCTTAGTTGCTCTACTAAATAAGATTATTTAGGTAGAAGAGAAAACAAAATCTACAGATGGAGAAGGTAATATTGAAATTCGTTAAGTAACTATTATACTGGAATATGTTGATGTATTTTCATAGATAATTACATGCAAACCCTATTGAGTGTGAAGTAGTGTTTTTCATTGGTTTAACACAAGACGAATGACAAATTTCAATGAATCCCTATTGAATGTACACTATTTAATTAGTTGAGTTATAGAAATAACTAAAGGATTGAAGTGATATAGGATTTATTCACTATAGTATTTCATCAGGGGGATCCTTTTTCTATTTCATTATAATAATGATGGATCCAAGAGGCTATAAATTCATTATTGGGAAATTAATGATATTAGGATAATGAAAAATTAGCCTCTTTCTCACATTGATTAATTATTCGATAAAATTTATGAAGCCAAATATTTACAATGATTAACCTTAATTTAGTGTATCATAAAATGTTAGTAAATAATAAAGGAATTCTAAAGTTATATGTTTAAATGATATATGAACATTATGATTTCATAATAATTCTATTTGGAATGACTAATTCACCATATATTTCTATAGACCAGATGAACAATGTATTTAATGAATTTCTTGATTATTTTTATTTGTATTCTATGATTATATTATTGAATTCGATGGTGCCCTGGACCCAACTATTCCATGCTTTTGATAACCATGTGGTGTATATAGTTATCTATACATGATGTCGACATACCATTATAGTGTAGTCTTTTCTGTGTCCACTATTGCAATGGTAATTTCCAAAAGATAATTGTCATATAGAAATGTTATGGTAGTTTCCAGGATATAATAAGAACCTCTTGATACTATGACATTAATCTTAAATATGTGTTCAGTGGTCAAGATACATCTTATTTAATAAAAATAGTATATATTTCACTATTAGGTTCTAGGGGCTCATAATCATTGAGACTTCTTCTCATGAAGTCCACACTTGATGATCTCTAGTAGCGAGATCATGAGGACTGACCCACCAATAGGAAATCCACATGTTCGGGGTGTCATTGGATGTACCTATCTACGATCATGTGCAATGGTCTCCTGACTTGATATTATTACCAATGAATGTAATTTGGTTGTGTACTTTGAGGTAATATTATTACCATGGAAATGAAGTCATGGGGAGGTTGTTTTTGTTGTTTGTGTCGTTGGAGACATGACATTTGATGAATGGTCAACAAAGGATTTGTCCCTTCCGGGTTATGGAATTAATATATCTCATGCCATGTTGATATGGAATGTCGTACCTTTATAAGACCTTGGACATGGAATTTGAGGGTTAATCCATCCAGTTAAATCAACCAACAATAATGCAAGAAAAGGGTGTTGACACATGAGTGTGTCATACTTTATGATATATTACAGAAAAAGATATTATATTAACAAATGTGAGTTTTTAGGTTGGTTGTCACAACTATGAGAGTCATTATTTCTTAAGGGGTCATGATGGGTTTCTAGAACCCACTCTTGGTCTATGAATACAATTCACTATTGTTTAAATAAGGGCCTAGAGGGTGAGACACAATAGTGTATTCAAGAATATTCCATATTCAAATGAATAAGAGTTTCGGACATAGTGGGCCCCACCTTTTGGGTCCAAGATTTTTCCATGAAAAAACTATCACCAAGTCAATAATTTAATTCCTATTATTCGAGTTTTGAATAATTAGTATTTAATTTATTTATTATAAGTAATTACGGGTTCTAAGTAAATACATGAAAAATATTAATTGATGAATATTAAATTATTCAAGATTCGATTAATATTAATAGGGGCAACAAGTCGAGTTAATGAATCAATTATTATTCTGTAATATATTTTAATATATTACAAGTTAGTGCTAATAATATTTATGAATAAGATTTCTAGTCATAAAATGTTCTTGATAGTGCGTTAAGTATCCGGGGCTAGTGAGGATATACGAGGTATTTTAATTAAGCACTATAAATAGAAGTGGAGGAGAATTTTCTAAACACTATTCATGGGGATTCTATCTCCTCTCCTATCACCCATGATCTAGAGAAATATGATCTAGATCCATGGAGCTCAGATGGATCTCTTCCTTAGGCATCAATAGTGAAGCGATGCAGTGATTATTGGAGTATTAAAGGTATCAAAGGTATTCTGTGCTAGCACCCAGATTATGACGAACGACACTCTTGATGAATTATTGTATCTCATTTGGATGATGTAGATAAATTCGGCTTCAGATTCTTTGATAAGTGATTTCCAATGAGGAGCAGGCGCTATGTGCATATTCAGAATTACACCATGTATTTTTAAGTTTTATTTTGTGCTTAAAACCCTTCACGTGTTGTCCTCATCTTTTATAGGGCTACTCTTCATTCACGTCCACAAGTTCACGTCAAACATAGGTGGAATATTTTTTTAAAAAAAACCAACCTGTTTGGGGATTCCACTGAATGCCAGGTTGCAGTAGACACATTTTTCTATTTTAAAATCTATGAGGACCTTTTGAATAAATTTTTAATTATTATTGAGACTCTTTCAAGGAAATTGTATTATGGAAAATTTAGTTAGTTTTTTTATATTTTCAGGAAGTTAATTTTATTATAAAGATTTTCTTCAATGATGGAATCTAAGATTCTCTTGTAAAGATCGAGGAATATAGAAAATGGACTACACCACTGAACATAAGTGAGGTATGTATATTCATTGGTTTTGATGGATTCTATCAAAACATAATTCAACATTTTTAAAGATTATTCAACATATTAACCATGATTACAAGAAATTGTGTTATGTTTGTTTAGAAACAATAATTTGAAGAATGATTTTAATGAACTAAATAAGAGATTGGGCAGTGATCTGATTTTGAATTTACCATCTATAAGTGATGGGGTTATGATATATAATGATAGAATGATGAAGGGACATGGTTGTGTCCTAATGATAAATGATACTATTGTTAGATTTTCATTATGTAAATTTTGGAATCACGAATAAAACTACCCAATCCATGATCTTGAGTTTCAATATGTACTATTTTATTTAATGACATGGAGACATTTTATCGATGGTTAATGATATGAGATATACATGGATTAAAAAAACATATTATATATATTTTTTAAAAAAATTTATAATATGATTCAAAGAATATGGCTCTATCTAGTCAAGGATTAGGATTTCTCCGAACACTATAACCCATGGAACAAAAATAAAGGTAGTGGATGCATTGAGAAGGAATGTCGGTGGAGTTATTTCCAAAATGATTATTGAGAAAGATCCAATGTTCATAAATATTATAAATTTGGAAATGGGGATTATTAATGTATAAGTGATATCAAGATTTATGAAATGATTTCAAAATTAAACTTATAAAAAAAATAAAATGTTCTCAATTTGATGTTGATAACATTGAAAAGAAAATTAATATTGTGAATGATGGTAAATATGGAGACTTTTTTTGTGAAGATGGTGTTCTAAACTTTCGAAAGATATTTTGTGTTCCATATACATTTGAGCTAAAAAGGAAATTATTTGATGACACTCATAGCTTGAATTTCAATATACATCCCAGTAACACAGAGTTGTAATGGGATTTTGGGGATGGGTTTTTGTGTTATAATATGATGTGAGAAAATTCTGATTATGTATCTAGGTGTTTGGTTTCACAATATGTTAATGATAACAGATAACATCAAATAGTATTCAGTAATCCTCTTCCTATTATTGTGTAATAATGGGATGAGCTTACTATGGGATTCAATATAATACTACCAAATACTGATAGAAATAATTATTCAATATGAGTTGTTATATATCTTCTATCCAAATATGAATATTTCCTCGCTATAAGAGAATATTTACCTCATGAGTTCCATGCAAGGGTCTCTATTAATAAAGTTATAGGCAATTATGGAATAAATATTTTTATTTTGTTTGATCCTCACCCCCATTTTACATTTATATTATTAAACAATCATCATATGGAACTTGATACTGATCTTTTTTGAGCACAACCATCAATCCTCAAAATGATGGCAATTTTGAAAGGACTATAAAAATAATGCAAGACAAGTTGAGTTCAAACTCACATGAGTTTCAAGGTTTTTGTATATCTATTTACCATTGGAGTAGTTTTCCTATAAAAATAGTGTAACATTCAAGGTACTTATTGAATAATTTGTTTCTATTGTCGAATTAAATTGCTAAATTCATTATAAATGAATAAAGAAATAAGTAGAATTTATATAAATTAAGGAATATGTAAAAATAGAATACAAACCTAACATATAATACTATATACAAATATTTTGAATTTTATAAGTGAAAATATGATATATTTATATCCTCATATATGTAAATAAATGATTCAAAAATGTTAAATTAAGTGTTGGTATTTTTGTGAAATGTAAATGTTTAATTAAATCAAACATATAATATAATTACTTAAAATGAAATTTATTTTCATTAAATATATTCATAAATTAATATTTTGATTCATTATAATTTTAAGATAATTTTTTGAGGACTTATTTATTTTTTGAAAGTCTCATAAATCAGTAATAATATTTAAATAAATAGTTTTGGAAAAAAATAGATTTTAATTAAATTATTTTTCTTATATTTAGAAACTTATTAAAAAAACGTACTACGTTTTTGGAGTATACATTTAGAAAATATTTTATTCTGAATTTTTCGGAATTTTTTTAAATAGTTAAAATTTTAGTTAATAGTGAAAACAATATTTTTTTTATATTTAACATTATAATCCAAACACATGAATTTTTGAGTCCTTGAGGATGAAAAAATCCATTAGTTAAAAATAAAATTAACTACTTATTGTACATAGTAATAATATTAATAATTATTCGTATTATTGAGAAAAAATAATAAACAAATGAATAAAAAACACTCCTATCATTTGCATATAAATACCAACTGTAAAGACCTAGAAATTATGTATAATTGTTTTCAAATTATATAGAATTTTTTAGAGGCTTTCAAAATTTACATCATTTTTTTCCAAGTCCCTGAATGCCAAAAATGAAATTTTGAATTTTTTTAAGCTATATCACGTAAAAATGCGTACAATATTTTCTACCATTCGAACAGAAGCTAGAAATTTAAATCTGATGGAACTGGTGATCTCCCAGGATGAGGATTTTATTGGAGAAGCATAACATTGTTCAGAAAAAAGTCAGATGAACAAGATATTTCTTAGGCATTCGAGAAAAAATAATAAAATAACTAAAGAGGTTATATTATTCTTTTTGCAACAGCTGAGAAATAGTGGAGGGACTGCAGAGTTGGTCAATCGTTTAATTAAATTCATTATGTGACTTGTTACACATTGTTGAGTAACCTCTATGCTCATGTAATTAATTGATTCATTAATTGGGGTTCATTTATTGACGACATTAATGAACCAAAAGTTAAACCCTTTAACTCTAACAGTTAATCAATCCATTGAGACAGATTTGAGGAATGTTGGAGAAATCTTCATTGTACCGCCGGTGATGTCTTCCTCCAACGAATAGTAGATATTCGATGATACCATTGTGGATTTGATCTATATATTGAAGAACATCTATAAACAACCAATTCGCCTTCTGCATCATCAGTGAATCCAGTATGTTCAAGGTAGGTAAATTTATCTTTCTTATTATTTAAAGGATCATCATACATCGTTATTGAATAATATCACTAACATAGATCAACCAATTAACAGGTTGATCTACAATTTTCCTGAATCTACGGGAGGTTCTTGTGGGGTTTTTCTTTGGATTAAAATGTTATCTTGGTGTTGTTTTAATTTTCTTCCCCTGATATAATGCTAATGTAGTGGGTGTGGGACGATCTGAACAAGGCCTGTACCCTCCAATAATCTCTGTTTGGATGCGATTTCGGTGGGAGACTGATCAATACTGCAGAATGATGACATTGATTGCCCCACAATAAAGCAGTGTATTGGGAGGCCCGTAGGCGCTGACCGGAAAGAAAAAAGACCATCGGAGCTTCACCAGTGGCCTGCGGAAGCACCGGTGGTGCAGCAGCACCGATGACCGGTGGAAGTTTAAATGATAGGGTGGTGGCGCCCGCAGGCACCATGGAAGACAGGGGGAAACTTGCTGTTGTTAGCCGCACAGATTATGGGTGGTGCACCAAGAAGTAGACACCACAGCTCCGACCATAAAGGTGGAGGACCCGCTTCGTCGGGTCCTTCCCTATACTGGTTCACAAGATGGGTCAGCTAGAGGGGAGGTGGTAGCCTGTTTCCATCAGTTCTAGAATCCGAATAGACATGGTCCGTATGGGGGGGACCTCGTACCATCTGGCGGACTGCACCTAGAATTGGGTTGGGCTATTTCTACAGGCCACACCAGCCAGGTGGTTCGAGCTGATCCTGTGTCCCAGCCAGTTCGGGCTAGTCCCATCAAGCTGGGTCAGCCAGGGTTGGGTCAGACCCTAGTCGGACTCAGGTCTGATTGGCACAGATCAGGTTTGGTCAGCCCAAACCCAGTCAGGGCAAACCTGACTAGTTCGGGTCAGACCCGACCAGGTTGGTTCAGCCCATATCGGGTTAGGTCTACCACAACCAGGTTGGGTCGGCCTAGACCGGGATAGGTCGTACATGTCCAGGGCAGGTTGGGTCACTCCGATCGGGTTGGACTGGACTCAGACCCAATTTCACTGGGTTTCTCTTAAAGGGACATAACTTTTTAACTGAATGCATTTTTGATGAACCGTCTACAACACTAGAACACTTTGGATGATGCCATCATTTTGAGATACTCCCCTCGAGTTTTGGAGAATGTTGGAGTATAAACAACTTGGATCAAACTCAAATCCAACTTGGACTTCAATACTAAAATTTCTATGACTTACTGAATAGGGGTCTCATCGACGCGCAGTCTATTACAATGGAATACTTATAGCATGGTGGTTGTTTAGATGACATGTTTGTGGGATTTTGTGGTAGATGTGGTATGTCCAATGGAATGAGGACCAAAATCTACTGAACTCAATTGCACCAAGTGCGGTAATGTAGTGGCTGACTGACTACTGAACAGAGACCCTTTGTGGACCGGTATTAGAGCGACCTAATGGGGATTAGTATTAGTGCGGCCCGAAAAGGACTAGTCTTAGAGTGGCCTATTTTGGATCATTGACTTATAACCCTATGGGGATTGACGACTTATGACACTGTGTGGATCAACAACTAATAAACCTATGTGGATTGACAACTTACGACCCTTTGTTGATCGAAGACATATGACCCTTTGTGGATCGATGACTTATGACCCTATGTGGATATGTGTCTTACAACCCTTTATGGATCGGTGGCATAAAAAACTTTCTGAATTGGAAATATAATGACTTCCTCATGCTTTAATAGTGGAACTTCTCATAATAAGATGATTTATCTTTATGACTAATCATAATTATTCTGATTTTTTATGTTTTATACTGGGTGTGAGATGTCTTTTACATTGTTCTTTTTGAATGAGGAAATTATTTTTTGGTTACTACTTTGTATAATTCTAGGACACCTTCGAGGGTCTCGGGGACCCTACTAATTTTTTTTACACTCACCCCTACATAGACTTTTCCCACACCTTATTGTGTCTTTTACAGAAAATGGAGAGATTTGACCAAGATTTGAGAGCCACGACTATACGGTATATGGTAGTGACCGGTTGATGTGGATACACATTTTTACGAGATATACCTACCTTTCAGGTAGGACCCTTGGAGGAGGACCCCAAGATCCATTTTTTCCTTTTTGTTGTACTCCATTTTAGTTGGGTTTATATACTAGACAATTTTTCTTCAGTTCACACATTTACATTTAGCAGTTATATAACATAGTTTTCTTTTATTGTGTAACTAGTATGAGTTTTTGTATTTTTAAAGGAAATTCCTCTCCATTTTAGGGATATGCCTTTCAAGTTCTAGTTTACAACCCCTGCCCTATGGAAGGCGGGCTAGGTGTAGTCATGGAATTGGCCCCGGGGGATGGGTCGTGACAAAGTTGTATCAAACAGAGGTTACACCAAAGAACTAAGACTCTAATTTTACAATGGGATAATAGTGTTATGTGTTTTGATTACATTTTTTACTTTGGGGAGTCATGTATTGGTGTGGCCACCAGCATATCTGTACCCCAGGACCCTGAATTCTGAATTACAACTCGGTACACAAAAACACGGATTGCGTGTTTTTTTGAAATGTTTTTATTTGATCTATTTTGAGTCATCTCAACAAGTATAAATTATTGACTGTGGAGCATCTATTTCTTTATAGGATGATGTTTTGAAGACCACCATCCAGGAATATAGGGAGAGATTGGGATGGCGACCCACAGAGTGATGAGGCTTCGGTGCAGGTCCATCATACGTTGATGGTACCTTCACGTGGTTTAGAGGAAACCCCATTACCTATTTGGAAGTCGTTTTTAGCATCCACACCAGCAGATAGTGAATGCCGACATAGCACACTACATGAGTTCCCATGGTAGAGTCCCCCAATGTTTTGAAGAGATATATATCTACATGCGGCTGAAGACTGGCTAGAGGCTATGGCATGTGTTTTCTTCCTAGTTGGGACACCATGAGACTAGATGGATATTCATGAATCTAGTCTCTTCGAGGGCACAATAGGGAGATGGTGGAGTATGATGCTCCAGTTTCATGATTATGTGACCCTCACCTGGTTGGAATTCAATGGCCTCATCAGGGAGGAGTTAATTCTAGTGACTCTACACACTTTGTGTATTCAAAAGATCCTCTACCTACAGTAGGGCAACCTAATAGTATCCAAGTAATGGGTGAGATTCACAGACCACTCCTGCTACTCCACCAATAGTGTATGTGCCACTTTTTTCAGGGCCCTGACCTTTGAGCAAGGTCTGAAATGGGGGATTAAATCATTGATGATATCTCTCAACATAATGACATAAGATGGAGTTCTAGAGTGAGAACATCTTGTGGAGTACTTCCTAGCTAGCTGGCACTAACAGCAATTGCCACTACCGGATGACACATAGCTGAGTCATTTGAAAAAGGTAGTAGGTGGATAACGTAGAGGCCCATGCGGGTCAGACCATCTTGTGAATGAACCCTAGATGTAGGCACAGAGATGTGTAGATCATGGGATAGTGGAGGTCAATAAAGGAGTAGACTATGGTACTCATGTGTTGGGTAGGGTAACGTGGATCAGGACTGCCCAACCCACAACACCGAAAATCATCAGACGGTTGAAGGACCTCCATCGAAGAGGCAAAGAATCAACTAGGGAGGTCCTCAGGTTTGTAGACGTGGTCGAGGAGCTGGTCGTGTAGTAGGTTGTGGGAAGCAATTTGAGGTTTTTCCACAACCACCTCCATTTGGTCCACCACAACTTCAGGGAGCAGGTGGACTGGGATGATCTCAGCTTCAGGCAGCTGAGGCTTACGATCAAGACTCTCAAGAGATGATTTGAGGTGTGATATATTTATACTCCACCCTAGCTGTAGTTCTTATAGACACGGGTTCTTGTCACTCTTTTAATTTCAATGATCTCATTCAGAACTCCGAGATTCTGGTGGAGCCATTGGCTCGATTCTTATGATTAGATACAACTAAAAGAGAGGATTCGGTGATTACGCACTGGTTCTGGTAGTGTGAGATTAATCTAGGAGGTGAGGGATTCGGTTGTGATATCCTAGTAGCAGCGCTTATTCCTTACAATATCATATTGGGTATTGAATGGTTATACACGATCCATGCTCATATTTACTACTTTAGGCGCAAAGTGTGGTGTGTCCACAAGGATAGGACCATGTTTCCATCACCATCTAGAAGAGAACCTTTGTATCTCATGATGGACTTTCCCAGTGGAGGGTGAATTTGATCACTCATCATTTGGTACCTTACCACTGTAGCAGCTGATGACTAGAGTATGAGATATCCTGTAGTGATGGACTGGTATACTGATGTCTTTTATACAAATGTTTCGGGACTACCTCCTCACAGGGAACTAGACTTGTGTATCGACATGTACTCTAAGATGACAATGATATATACACTAGAATATCGAATGGCTCCAGTTAATATTCATGGGTTGAGGGTACAACTGGAGGACTCTCCGGGGATGTGCTTCATAAGGACCAGTGTTTCTCCAGGAGCAGCCCCAACTTTTTTTCCAAGAAGGCTTACCAGATATTAAGGCTTTTCATGGACTATTAGTGCCTGAACTTGGTGACCGTGAAGAAAAACTATCCTCTCTCGAGGATTGATGATCTCTTTGATCTGTCGAAGGGATCTTAGTGGTTTTACGATAGACCTAATATCATACTATCATCAGCTCAAGGTAAGAGATGAGGATCTACCCAAGACAACCTTCAAATGCCGGTATGACCACTATGAGTTCTTTGTGATGCCTTTCATCATGACCAACAACCCAAAAATGTTCATGTGAATCATCAAATAGATCATCCTACCTTACCACAATCTCTTCATGGTGGACTTCTTTGACAACATCGTTGTATATTCATCGTCTTAGGAGGGGCACACCACTCATAAGCAGATAGTTATAGACACATTCCTAGAGCACCAAATTTATCATAAGATCTCAATGTACCCATTCCAAATATGGGAGGTCAAAATTATGATTCATGTTATCTTGGAGGTTAGATTTTTAGTGGATCAGGTGACGATAAAGGCATTGCAGGCTTTGGAACCACCCAAGAGTGTAAATTAGTTTAAGAGTTTCTAAGGGTTGGCTGGGTACTACCAGAGATTCGTACCTATATTTTACCAAGTAATAGCACAATTTTTAGCTATGAAAAATTAGGGATATCCTTTCTTGTGGGTAGATAGATTTTGGAAGAGTTTCCAGGGTCTAATGTGATGACTCACGACTGCCCCCATATTTAGGCTACCCGAAGAGGATGTTAGGAATGTAGTCTACTTCGATGCACCAGGGAACAAAATGGGATGTGTCTTGATTCCAGAATGTGTGGTGATCACCTAGAACTCATGAATGTTGAGACAACATGATGAATATAATGCTACCCATGAACTAAAGCTAGTAGTAGTGGTCATTTTCCTAAAGATGTGGTGACACAACTTGATTTGTGAATGGTTTTCTATCCACTCTTATCACAATAGTATTATATATATCTTCTCACCGATGGAACAGAACCTGAGACCGCAGAGATAGCTGCAGTTACTCTTGGAATATGACTTTGAGTTAGTCTAAACTCATAGAAAGGGTAATGTGGTGGAAAACATACACAACAAGAGGTCTGGATTATAGATGCTGAGTGAGGAGATAAAGCAGTTGGTAGTGTTGCAATTATCCTTCATGGATAGCGATAGAGCATGTTACCTCCCGTATATGATAGTCACTCCCCACTCCTTCAAGGATTTGGGGAGACTCAGCTTGGGGATTAAATGCCATATCTTTGGATTTCTCCTTGTCCACAACCTCATTATCATCATTCCTAATCTCATATGCAACCAAGGTAATGTGCAAAATCTACAGTGTCAACTCTTTGGGATATTTATCTTCTAGTATTAAAACTTTCAGACTGAACTGATGTGGAAGATTCCTTAAGATTCACATTACGGTCTTTATGCATTTAATGAAATCACCAACTCCTCGCATATCTTCCACAAAAATATTTACCCTATCAAATAATGTATCAACATACTCATTCGAGTTCATCTTCAGATCTTCATACTTATTCAACAACACTTGTTGCTTTGCCTCTCTGTCCTTTGTATCTCCTTCATATATATTAAATAGCTTTTCCCACATGGAATGTGACATTTTTTTGACATCACCGTTGTATAGATAGGATTGGAAAGGTCTCCCCCTAAGGCATTGAATGCTTTGGAATCAGCATCCAACTCTCTATGATCAGCTTCTGATAATGAACCACTATTAATATTAGCAGTGATACCATGCATAGTTGTGGAAAACACATCCATTCCCAAAGATCAGAAATAGTCTTGCATTCGATTCTTCCATATATGAAAATTACATCTGTCGATGATCAGAATCCATTTATGATTAGTGACCTCCATTGAGAGAATAACTAATATCATCCTTCCCTCTGATACCAATTGATAGGCCCACAAGGATGAATACCCCGAGAGGGGGGGGGGATGGTAAATTAGTGTGTGACTAATTTAAAATTAAATCCCGTTCTGATGTTGTTTCCCTATTAAGAAATACATTCTTCTCTCTCTTTCCCGTTGCACAATATAAGAAGAAAGTAATGTATGCACAGGACACAAGAGTTTTTACTGGGAACACCCTCACTGGGATACATCCAAGGAGCATACACCGGTAATGTTCCAATGTACCAAATCCACAATAAGCACACTACTGTTTACAAGGTTTGGGCTAGATCACTTCTATTCCTAGGCTCACTTCCTTTACAACGTTTAGAGTCATCTCACTACATTCCCAAGGGTCAATCCCTGTTTCACACTCTCTGGATCACTGCCAGTGGAGAGGACCACCTTATTTCTCTTCCTTTGCTCACTGATCTCGAAAGAATCCACTCACAGTTTATAGACCTATATGTCTCTTCTTTATCTCTAATGAATACATCTTTTGTTGTATGTAGATTCTCTGTTGATGTCCAGATTTAACTCTTAGATGAATCTCACTTTGAACTGAAGGTATCCGGAAATCTTCCAGCTTTTGCGCAGCCCCAGAAAGATGGGAGTGCTCCAACAACACAAGATGCTCTTCTCCAAGCCCGACACGCAAGTCCCAAAATGACGTGCAAGTCTTTAGAGCGCAAGTCAAAACTAGCATGCAAGTCCAACTCCACCACTTTCGCGACACAACCTTCTTCAAATCCAAACATGCACGGTTGTTTCCCTCGGAATTCGGGGATGACCTCCTTGATGGGAGGTTCAAACATTCCCATCGGTTTCTAATGGGTTTGTTCGTAGAACCGGAAACATCCAATGATTCCACATCCATTTGGACCTACTTTCCAAAGGTAGGCACTCATTAGTTTGTGGAATGATAAGGCTTAAGAATTTTTATTGGTCAAGAGGATGGGAGGTCAGACTCATCACACCCTTTTTAGGGGAATTATTGTCTATTCTGGTGCTCTATTTATAGATTTAAGTTTTGCTTGTGAATCATTATTACATTACCAAATATAAAATGAGATTTCCTTTAAATCTGACAATCAATGATCGATATGTAGGAAATTCAGAGAATCTTTTATATGTATTCAAGGTTTTTCATTGATAGAGAATCATCTGTATTTGATAGAGATTCTTAGTCAATGTTATACTTTGATGCGTAAAAAGTCTCTTGGTCGTTATGATGACCATGCTGGTTTTAATGCCACTCAGTGGGGCACTTGAAGTTTATTGTCTTTAAGAAGGACATGGATTATTTCAGAGTTGGGATTGAACTCGAAGATGGTCTACCTACATATCCTTTTTTTAAAAGGAATCAGAACCTATATAGTTCGAGTAAGGGAGTATGATGTTTATGATTGATGGATCAAAGAATGATGTCATAATTAATTTAACACTCTAAGATCAAGTGAGTCATGCTCAGTGTGGGAAACAAGAGGTATTTCTATAAATCAGACCATTGTGCCATGAATGATGCAATCATAAGAAATAAGGTGGGACTTATATATGTATAACTGCCCAGATAAATGAGGATTTGGATTTACTTCAGGGAAGAAATCCAGGAACATGGTCCACAAAGGTATATGTGCTTGACGGAGATATGAATACTCTAACTTGGGGATTACTCTTGAAAAGGACGCCCAGATTAGGAGAGGACTTATGATAGGGTTCTTACTCATGAGAATGAATCCCAGATCGATGATAAATTAGGACTGGTTAAGAGGAATTAAGACTGGGGCTTACTCCTGAAAATTAGGCCCAGGTTAAGAGACTTGATAAATTAAGGGACTTGGGGATTACTCTTGAGGAGGATGCCAATATTATGGGGCTGGGGCTTATTACTGAAAAGGAGACCCAGGTTAATGAAAATTATGGTTGGGGCGTACTCCTGAAGAGGATGCCCATATTAGGGGACTGGGGATTACTCCTAAAAATGAGGCCCAGGTTAATGAAATTATGGTTGGGGCTTACTCTTGAGGTGGATGCCCAAATTAGTGGACTAGGGATTACTCTTGAAAAGGAGGCCCAGGATAGTGAAATTATGGTTGGGGTTACTCTTGAGAAGGATTCCCATATTAGGGGACTGAGGATTACTCCTGAAAATGAGGCCCAGGTTAATGAAATTATGGTTGGGGCTTACTCTTGAGGAGGATTCCCAAATTAGGGGACTGGGGATTACTCCTAAAAAGGAGGCCCAGGTTAATGAAATTTTGGTTGGGGATTACTCCTGAGTAGGATGCCCAAATTAGGGGAGTGGGGCTTACTCCTAAATAGGAGGTCCAGGTTAATGAGTTCTCTCGTAATAAAGGATGAGGTTGAATGAATGAAATCTCAATCTTTAGTGAGATAAAGATGTCTAAATCACTAGGTTTTGGGAGATATTCCACATAATTCATTTTAGATAAGGAAGTCAAATCAAGAAATCATGCCATAAATGGATTTTAAGAGTGTCTTGAAGACTGAATCTTGAATATGAGTGGTGGAATGGCTTAAGAGGAGTGAAATGGGCAATAAGGGAACCCAATAAGGCAGGGGCATGCAAGTCCTGGCAGGCACGCAGTTACTGCATGGGCACGCAAGTCCGGGTCACGTAGGTATACCTGCGCGACACTTGAGTACTTACGTGATAGTTAACCAGCAGGGTAACACTTGAGCGACTCTTAGTTAAAGCCTTTAGAATCATCTTGATGTTCTTCCAGAAGATGGGCCCGCATGTTCTATTGAAGGAGTAAGGCGGAGCGCAAGTGTGGCCATTTCCCTTAAGGGATTCACACTCAGGCGCGCAAGTGTTTTTGAGTTTCAACATTTAGGCCTTCCTCCCCCTCTCTAGATATTCCGTTCTTGGTAAGAAATTACCATATAAGTGTTTTGGAAGCTTTTAGAAGAGACTAGGGCACTGGGAGGTTAAATCTGAGTTTCTGAAAAAACTTCACCTCGAATGGGGGGCCCACAGGGTCTATTTATAGGCTGGAGAAGACCCCGGGAAGTTATCACTCAGGTCTCGCAAGTCACTTGCGCGACCATTAGGCATCGCGCAAGTGGACTTGCACGACAATGAGGGAACATGTGTGACCTATGGGCAATGTTCTCGTTGTTCATTCCATTGTCGATTTTTGATGTTTTCTTCAAAGGATGAATCAATTTTTTCTTTGTAATTTCCCTTTACATTCCTTTGGACTCCGTAACGAAAAGGAGCATCAACAAAAGTCCCCCCTCAGAGTAGGATCTGAAAGAAATGAGGATGTGACTCTGAGGAAAAGAAGAAATCCAAAGGAAATGGTGGCGCGCAAGTGATCTTCGAGCACACAGGATTTGGCACTTAGGGTAGGGCCTTTAGTCATGTAGGGTATGGCGTACAGGGTTACGACCTTGTCTATAAATAGAGGGCCTCACTTCTGTACAAGCATATAGATTTGAAACTCTCGAGATCTCGCCGTGTAAGATGTATTTTCCGTGCAAGTTTCTCTGTTTCCCACTTTTTCCTTGATGTCGCGCTGCTGTCAAGGTATCTGGACCTGCGCGGTGATACTGGCGCGCCAAATACTTGCGCGACACATCCATACTTGCACGCCAAGTTTATACTTTCATGCCTTAATGCCTTAGCCAATTTTCTGAATTCCTTCACAAATTTTATGAAAAATATACCCATTTAAGAGTTAGTTATTTCAACATTTGTGCATATTCAATGGCTCCCAGGAGAATCGGAACGGCTGATGAACTGGCTAGCAAGAGGATTGATGACTTGATGAACATTGTTGGCATTGATTACTATGATATTTGCGATAACACACTCCCAGATTTGGATAACTACTTCAAGAAATATCCTCTTAATTTCCCACAGAGAATCTACCTGTCCTTAAATGGTCAAGGTTATCTGCACGGAGTCAATGTTCCAAATGGCAAGAAACATATGCCTGAAATGCAGCTGCCCTGCTACTCATCTATTTTAGTTATGATGTGCATTAGGAGCAACAAAAATTGTGTGAACATCCAAATTCTTCCTCCATGTCATTTCCTTGCAGATATAAAAATGGAAAACCCATTGGCTGAAATGTTTTCCACTTCCAGTTGGCGGAGAGAAGACAAACATGGGATTAGAGCAATATCTGAAAAGAGTACTCTATCCAAATGGCTCTTTACTTCCAATGCTCCATTCTCAAATCCAAGTATCCATATTCCAGGTCTCTTGGACAGAAACAGAGTCATTGTTTGATCAGGAGAAAATTTTCTCAAAATGCACTCAAGAACATTCTTTTACAATTTTTCAAGAAGATCTAGTATCACTGCATCTCTTATGGTATCCAGTTGAATGAATGAATTCTAGTTGGATACTGATGAAGCTCAGGATGCGTAAATCAAATGAAGAGTTATGTTGAAAGCCTCTTGTAATTATTGAAAAAGAGAAGATACTCCAATATGTGGATGTCCTTCTATCTCTTGTGCATCAATGAAATATTCGTTCACCTTCAATCATTAGTACATTCATTCTCTGTTTCTATATACTTTAGATTTTACGTAAGCCAATGGGCCTAGTAAGCATAGTTTGATTTTTACTAGGATTAATGTAAATAACCCTACAAACATTGATCCTTTTAATTTCTAAATGTTACCGAAATCATAAAAAATGTATGGTTTGTGAAATTGATCTTGAATTTTATCCAGAGCTCCTTTGTCTTTTGTTGTTAGTTTAAATTCATGCTCGTCAGACATAAAGAGGCTAATGTTTATGGTCAAAATATCTTTGACCGAATGAATTAGAATTGACTCAATTCCATGACAATTCATCTGAAAAAATAGTACCATACTCATTTATAAGTGGGGGAAAATATGTAAACACTAACTTAAGAATATTTGAATCTGAGGAATGATATGAAAAAGATCTAAAAGGCATCAGAAGAAGTAGTTTCCAAGAATGAAGTTACTATTTTTTAACAAACCCATTAGGGGGTTGAATTATGCAGGGCCACCTAAGGGAATTGGCTACATAGTCAAATAAATATAATCTTTTGGATAACAAGTCGGTTATATAGACAGTTTATGCAAGGCCGCCTATGGGCATGTGCTGCATAGTCAGGAAATAGAGCTCTCAGAAATTTCCCTTTCTAGTGCTAAAAGCCAGTGAATGTTTATGGAGATTCAAATTTCCCAAAGTATAGAGTTTTCTATATGGAATGAGTTACTTGAGTATGGAGAAGATATTTCCAAACAAGATTATTGATGAAATGGATAGATAACACTCTTACGAAGGTCTGACCCAAACATAGGGAAGAATATAAACCATAGACTTGAATAATTTCTTATCAGGAAAAAGGTATGGGAAAAATATGTTAAGGATGGCTATTTTTTCAGATCCCTACAAACTGTCATTTAAGACCAACAAGGACAAAAGAGGCTTTCGTCCGAAGAATGAAGTTACCATTATTTAACAAACCCGTTAGGGGTTGAATTATGTAGGGCCACCTAAGGGCATCAGCTGCATAGTCAAATAATAATATCTTTTGGATGAAAAGTCTGTTATGTAGACTGTTTATGCATGGCCGCCTATGGGAATGTGCTACATAGTCAGGAAAAAGAACTCTTAGAAGATTGAAAATTCTGTGACTAGAAGTCATGAAAAGGGTTTTTTAAGATCTGATAATATATAAGGTTTGGATTATGACACATAAAAGGGGTATTGTCTACTATTTACAGAGATACATAGATCAATGATAACCATAATCATGTTGTGGGTGGGTACTGAATTGAAATGTTGGACTTCACTACGTATCCCATAAGGATGGGAATCAAGCCATACGTAGTTCTTGAACAACATTTTAACATCATGTGGGGAAAAAGGATTATAGATCTTAGTTTAGGGTCATAGAGCTTGGACCATTAAATGAAATACACACTGTGTGCTTTCATGGAGACTTTTCAGCCAGGGGACTAAAAGTGGAATTTCGGATTAGGACCAAAGACTTGGGGATAGATTCGAGGGACACTAGAACGTTCCTACGAATCCCATAAGGATGTGAATCAAGCCCAAGTAGTTCTAGAAATACCCTTTGTACAAATTTGGTTCGTACATGTGAAGGGTAAAAGGGGAATTTAGTATAATGATGGTTAACCCATGATAAAAGGTTTGGGCGTTGCCATGTATTCACGTAGTCTTTGAAATGAAACAAGATTGAAAAATAAATATAAATAATGGTTCCCTATCAGGTGAGGGTATCAAAGAATATTGTAGTTTATTATCATACTGTTCAAAAGTGTTGTATATTTTAACGTTGTATAGCAAGGAAGAAAGTGAACCAATGTAAAGATATTGATTCTAGGGGTGCTTTCACGAATTAACATCGTATGAGATGGAGGTAAACCAATGTGAAGATATTGGTTTTGGGCTTGAACCTTAGGAGGTTTCCTATGTACCCAACATGGAAGGCAATGATCAATGTCCGCGTAGTTAAATTAAAGAATGAATTAATGATCATGTTTTTCTTGGGGACAACGACCTAAAAAATGATGTTGGGAATTACACATGGTTAGTATCCTAGAGAGAGTGTTATGGTTGAGGTTTTCTCTAAGCTCACGTGATTCATACTCAGTGTGAGAAACAAAATGTAACAACAACCTTAACGATTCATAGTTTAATGTCATGTAGCAGGGACAAATGAAGGGACTATGTAGTTTACAATCTTGTAGTTAGGACTATTGGTGCTCCACAGTTTAATGTCATGTAGTAGGGACAAATTACAATTTACTGTCATGTAATACGTATCACAGACTTTCTGTATAGTTTAACGTCATGTAGTTAGGACGATGGGGACAATATAGTTTGACGTCATGTTGGAAAAAAGGGGGACTGTTCAGTTTAATGTCATGCAGTGAGGACAAAAGAGTACACCATTTAACGTAATGTTGGACATATTAGGGACTTTTATACAGTTTAATGTCATGTAGTTAGGACATCAGAGATTAATGTCTTTTTGTATGTAAGGGACTTGAAAATAGTTTAGGGTCATATGCATGGACCGTTGATGATGCATATTAAGGTCATACAGGACCTAGTGACAGTTTATGGTCATACTGGACCATTTAGGGAACTTTTTCACAGTTTAACGTCGTGTGGGACGAAAGTACAAATAGTTTAAGGTCATATGTATGGACCATTGGTTATTCAGTTTAATTTCATGCATGAACATGGTGCATTTTAAGGTCATACTTGACCATGGTACAGTTTTAGGTCATACTGTACCATAGGGGGGCTGTGCAGTTTAATGTCATGCAGTGAGGACAAATTAGGGAATTTTTTTTTAGTTTAACATCTTGTGCGATGAAATTAATACAAATAGTTCAAGGTTATAGGTATAGATCATTGATATATAGTTTAATGTCATATATCAAGGACGATAAAGTATTTTGTGTTTATACAAAATACTTCTTCAAAAATCTGGCATTGGAGGGAGTAGTGATGAGTTCTCCATCCATCGATATTAATGAATAAGCTGCATTAGAGTAGACCCTATGTATTGAATAAGGACCTTCCCATTTTGGCTCAATCTTGGGAGGTTTCTTTCTTGGTATCATTGGATTTCTGAGAACTAATACCAATTCTCCCTTAGTGAATGAACGAAGACAAACTTTTTTGTTAAAGGATCATGCTATTCGATTCTGATAGACTTCCAAGTGGTGCAAAGTGCACAATATTTTCTCATGTAACCGTTCCAATTCATTCAATTGCTTTTGAGATTGTTCATCTATAGTTGACTGATCACAAATGGAAACTATGAGCGAGGGTAGTTGAACAACAATGGGCAAGACTGCTTCTGTTCCATATACCAATGAATATGGAGTTGACCGAGTTGCAGTGCGGGTGGTAGTCCGATAAGCCCAGAAAGCATGAAAGAGATTATCAGGCCATGACCTATTATATTTATCCACCATCTTTTGTAGTATATTTGAAAGAGTCTTATTAATGGATTATATCTGGCTGTTGGCCGCTGCATGATACCGAGATGAATGGTTGGATTTCATGTTGTATTCTTGATACAACTTCTTCACCTCGGTTGAACAGAAATTGGTGCCATTGTTCGTCAATATGGTATGAGGGACACGAAATCTGGTAATATTGCTAGACTTGATGAAGCTTACAACACATTTAGAACTGACTTCCTTGAGAGGTATTTCCTCTACCCATGTAGAAAAGAAGTCAGTAGTAGTAAGAATGTACTTAACTGCTTGGCCGTAGCCGAAGGGTAAGGTCCCACCACATCCATCCCCCTTGTGGAAATTGGCCATGTGTATTTATCTGTATGAAGCAACTATGGAGGTTGATGAATTAAGTTTGAATGTACATGGAATGAATGACACTTTGTTGTGAAATCGACACAATCGTGTATCATTGAAGGCTAAAAGTATCCAAGAATTCGAATCTGATCAGACAGTCTATGTCCAGACTGGTGTGCACCACAGAATCCTACATGTAATTGTTTCATGACAACCATTGTCTCTTCACCATCAATGAATTTGAAGATAAATCCATCAAAACCACGTTTGTAGAGAATTTATCTAGGTGATATGGGATATCATAAAGAGTAAAATTGACCACACAACATCAAATTTGTTCTTTATTGGCTCTATCAGGTGGAAGTGTTCCATTTTGAAGGTATTCCCTGATAGATGACATCTATCCTGTAGTATGACCATATGGTTCAGAAATGGGAGTAATTTCATTAATTTCCTCTATTTTGATTCTAACATAAGGTGAAATTGCACGACGGTGAGATATACTGATGGTTTTCTTGTCTTGATTTGGATCTGCCAGAGTTGTGGCTATATTAGCCAGTGCATCAGCATGAGCATTTTGTGATCTTGGGACATAAGAAAATTTCAGTTCCAAAGGGAATTCTTCCATTAACTCTCTGAACTAATCATACAAAGGGATTAGTTCTTCTTTTCTGATGGCATAATCCCCATTGACTTGTGTGATTACCAGGTCTGAATCACCTTTCACCTTTAAGTGATTCACTTGTATTGAAGTGCTAATTCCAAGCCTACGATGAGATCTTGGTATTCTGCTTCATTATTGGTACCACCTTCCAACAACAAGATGTAATAAGGTAACACAGCCTTTTCAGGAGAAATGAGAACAATTCCTCGTCCAACATTGTTGAATTTAGGATTTTTAATTTTCCTCCCGGTTGGACGTCTGGAAGCACCATCAAAATACATTTCCCATTCCTGAGGACTTTCTTGAATAGAGAAGACATCCTATTCAGGGAGTTCAATATCTGAAGATGTGTCTTCCACTGAAGGGTGTTCAGCCAGAAAATCATCCAGAGCATGTCCCTTTATTGCCTTTTGAGACACATACTGAATGTCGAATTGCTACAAAATAACTGCCCACCTTGCCAGACATCTTATAAGCATTGGATGACTAAGGATGAATTTGAGCGGGTTATTGCGAGATAACAATTGGACCTCGTGAGGTTGCAGGTAGTGTCTCAACTTCTGAACTGTAAAGATTAATGCTAATCAGCACTTCTCAATACTTAAATATCTGGTTTCTGCTTCAAGCATAGTTCAACTGATATAGTAGAGGCTGTTTTCATTCCTAGAATCATTATATTGAGCAAGAAAGGCACCCAATGATCCCTCTAGAGATATCACATAGAGGATAAGAGGTCTTCCTTAAATAGGTGGCATGAGTACCGATGGACTCAAGAGGTATTTCATGAGAATATAGAATACTTCTTGACATTCTTTAGACCACTGGTAAGTGACTCTCTTCTTCATCAATTTTGTGAAGGGTAAACTTTTTCCTGCTAAATTGGCGATGAAACACTGAATATAGGGTAAGTTTCCTTGAAGTCCTCTTAATTATTTCAAATTTTGAGGAGGTGACATACCAAGGATTAACTTGGTATTCTCAGGATCGACATCAATACCATGATGGCGTACAATAAAGGTGAGAAATTTGCCTGAGGTTACCCCAAAAGAACATTTTAAGGTGTTCATATTCAAATTATGTTGTCGAAGCTTGTGGAATATTACTTCCAAATGAACAAAGTGATTATAAGATTGTTTTGATTTAACCACCAAATCGTCTACATACCATTCAACAAACATCCCTAAGAAGGGTTTGAAGATACGATGCATGGAACGCTGATATGTTTCACCTGCATTCTTTATGCCAAAGGGCATTATCCGGTAGCAAAAAACACCATGAGGGGCTCTGAAGGCTGTGGATTCCTCATCTTCTGGGGCCATTCGGATCTGATTATATCCAGAATATCCATCCATGAATGGAAGTGCTTCATAACCAGCTGTTCCATCAATTAAATGTTCTGTAATCGGAACTGGTAAATCATCCTTAGGACAATGCCGATTAAGATCTCGAAAATCGATGCAAACTCTAATTTGTCCGTTCTTCTTCATTACATGGACAATATTATCCAAACACTTGGGATACTGAACTTCTCATAAGAAGTTATCTATGATAAGCTTATCCAGTTCAACTTCAATTTTGGAAGCATAAGTTGGGTGTGTTCTTCTCGCGACTTTCTTAAATCCTCGATGTTCTTCTGATAAACCCAAATGATGAGTAGAAACATCAGGATCAAGCCAGAGAATTTCTGTATATGTAACGCCCCGACCCCAGCTACCCAGAGTCGGTGCATTAGTTCGTAACATTGGCACGATCACAAAAGATCAAGTCTCGAAAGACCGATTAGTTTAGTAGCCTTGGAAACACTAGATACATTCATAAGTCTTTCGTTACATCAAAAAGTAAACAAACTACAATAACATGGTCTTCATAGTCCACAATCATATCCCTTTCTGACTACCCCTGCAGGTCATTCATAAAATACTTCTTCACATCCTGGAAAAATATTAAAACATTGAAAGGGGTGAGCTTAGATGCTCAGTAAGGTTAACAATATAGCGGAAGCTTTCATAAATAAACATTAACATTTAAGGCAATGTATAACTAAAACAAAATACTTTTAAACATGAACTTCAACATAATATGGAAAAAGTAAAATGAGATAATGCCATTCAATTCTCCACATGGATATTCTACTGGTCGAATAATCACATTCAATATCAATAACCACTTTCATAATGATAGAATGCATAATGCCAGACTATTATAACCACGTAGCCAAGTCCTCGTGCCAAGACCACAAATAAGATTTTGTCAAGGCCTCGTGCCAAGACACTAGTTTGTCTCATGAGACTTGCCGATGCATCGAGGAGCTATAGCGGGCTCCACCCGTCACTTATTAAGTCCAATGCATTCCTCATATGAATAGGTTTAAGCATATCATAAACCATAAAAACATGTATAAAGGAAACATAAAATTTCTACATTTCAATCACAAGATATCAATACAACACATTGATATAATAAAAATGCTTTCAAAACCATTTTCAATTCCAAAATAAAAGAAAGTTAAAACTTTGTATTTATTTTTCATTAAAAAAATGATGGCTTGTAGAGGAAGCCAAAGCTCAAATAGTGGTCACGGTGGTGGAGAAGTCGTTGTCGCCGTATACGTACGACAAAAACATTCCATTTTTTCGTTTAGTAAACACTCCGTATAAAAAATATTCCTTTTGAATATACATAAAAGTCAAAGGGGTTTATACACCGAATAAAAGAAATTTGTGTATAAAACCAAATATGCCTCAATGAAAGGAGATTGAGACGAAGTCCTTAAAAAGATCATTTTTAAAATAAAATATATCTATTATGTGTATTCACTATAGGTACACATAAAGAAAGTAAAAATAAAAAAAAGGACATAATAATATCATGACATAATTTGAATGTAGGAGATTAACCCAAAGAATAGAAATTGGGTTAAGAAGTTCCCTTACCTCGTGTCTGACTTGACTCAATCGTTCTTTAACCTCCTGAATAATAAACTAGAGTTAATATATACCTTATTAAGAACCATTTTCAATTTCATTATCCTTTTTATATCACTTATTACAATGATATGAACATTATGTAATTATTTAAGTTAATAACGGTCGTTTTGTCGATCTTTGGTACTTGAGTCAACAATAAACATCTTATAATTACAAGTTGTTTATGTGGTAGAATATACATTATCTCCAGAATTATATTCATGATTTAGATGTCATATATATCATATATATCTAGTATATACATTCATTTATAATATTACGTAACATTTAGAGGTAAGAAATGAAATGCACCGTTCATGGAGACGGTAAGCCGTACGTACACATGAACGCTACTTTCATTTCTATTTCGTATTTAATGGAATGAAATCATAATGATATAAATTTATAATTTAATTACAGTATAATATATTGTATAATACCATTTAATCCATCCTTTATACATCCCACATATGGCATTAATGATTCAAATCACTTTGAGGGGGCGGTAGTCCGCATTCCTAAAATGAAATTATCGCATTTTACCCATAATGGAAATCATAAAGTATGCCATAAATGAGAAATACAGAATCATAAGTAATACATAAACATATTTTATATCATATATATAGTGACATCTTAATGGCCACCTTTGAAGGTGTTATATGAGTGTTGAACAATCATCGTTTTGTGAGGCAGAAATTCGCCATCCACAGAAACCGTATGTTCTTTAACTATTAGATGTAGGTGTGTGTAAGTGTAGCTAGAATCCTTCCTATAACAACATCATAGTATATTTAGGATACTGGATTTGTTACAAAAGAAATGAATAAAAAGATTTTATGGGGTTTGAGAAGAAAAATAATACAAAACAACATTAGAGAAGACATTACCTCAAAATCGGGTAACTCTTTTTGATTTGAGCCAAAGGCTTCCTTGGGAAGCGTTATGCCCAAAGTGAGGCTTCTAGGAGTAAGAGGGGGAAGTTGGGAGATTATTTGGTCAGAGGTTGGATGAGCCAAATGGATTTATGGTGTGAATAAGGTGGGAGAGGTGGGGGCCTTTTATAAGTGGAGAGGAGGGGCTCTTTTGGAAAGATTAAAATGTTACATTATTATGCAATGCTTTTCGGATTATAAAGGTCCCAAACTTATATAATTCGTGTCTAAGGTGATAAGGGTTCTAAATCTCCTCATCCAATAGGCTTTGGGCAAGTGTAATCTTGGATTTTGAATTATCTTCTCATTTTATTTAAATCGTTAAATAATGAGGTCATCGCTGCATCATAATGATGTCATAAATAATTTAATTTATTTAATGTCTAAAACTTATAAAAAAACAACTATGATGTAGGAAATCTTTTTATATTTCTAATGAATGTTTATAATCAAAATTTGGACTTGTGTAACCCCACTTAAAAACTGTTTTAGTAAAACAACTCATGTTTGTGTCAATTTAATTTTAACATTAAATAAATATATATTAATGTCATTTTCCAACCAAAGTGGCTCCATGGGGTCCCCAAGTTGAACCATGGGTTGTCTTGGTCGGACATGACTCATCCAATATGAGTAGGACAAGTGTCAAGCTCATATAATATTATTAAAACACTATTTTTATCTTAAACTACACTAATTACCTCTAATTGCGATTAAGAACTTAAAAGTTACTATTCACCAAAAAATTATTTTAATCTCATTGAACCACATTTTAATTCTTAATGACAACCATGTATGTCAGATTTTTGAAAATCAAATCACAGAAGTGGTAATATTTCATTTAAACGAAAAATCAGTTTTTTAACTACCACATAGTGGTTTCACTATTCATCAAAAATTGAAGTTTTTCAGAACAATGCCAAAATTTCACCCTAATCTTTAATTGATATTCCAAATTCAAAAATGATTTATATTTTAAAAAATTCCAAACATATAAGTTGCATTTGTTAATTTTATAATTAATTCCCGCTGTCACAACAAATAGCGTGTTTTAAAGAAACAATTTATATCAAAAGATTGGCAATTGTTTATGTCCAATTTCAATGTTAAATTAATTCTAATGACCACCATTGGATAAAATGGTAAAAGTATATTCTAATTATAATTTAAAACCACTAAATAGTATAATTTATCACAATAAATTATTTTGATTAAAAAAGTTGTTTTAATTATTTTTCACTATTCATAAAAAAATTGGAATTCTCAGAAAGTTACAAAAAATTCAACATAGGATAATTTCGATATTACAAATACAAAAATGAAGTCAATTTTGAAATATAAAATTTCTATAATATTAAAAAGTGGTTATTACTATTCATAACAGCTACATTGATTAGTCGCGGTGTTTTAGAACTTGAAGTTGCGTACAATGCAAGCTATTGCATTATTGAATGAGAAGCGTATCGTGGAAGCTCGGGGTGTTACATTCTCCCCTCCTTCAATAAATTGCGTCCTCGCAATTTGAAATTTTTCTTTGAATGTAAAAGGTTGAAAAGAGAAAATACCTTTGAGGAAAACCCACATCGGAAATAAGATTAATAAAATTTAGCCTTAATAAGAGGGAAAGGGAAATGAAAAAGTAACCACCCAATTATGATCTCGATTAGGAGAACATTGGTGGCAATTAGAGACATATAATTTGAGGAAAAACGTAAATATTTGTAGGGAGTGATTGAGGTCATCAATCACAATCAACTGTCAAATTGAGGGCCTCAAAGCCTTCAATCTATGTTGATTTAAAATATCATCAGTTCAACAAGACATAAGGTATTAGGATAACACATTTTTTTGTTTTAATAGCCCTTTACTAAAGTTTAAGAATTAATTTATTCATTGAATAAGAGATAGGTATATATATATTTATGCTTGACAATTAGAGTTTCAACCTTCAACTCATCTTTCACTCAAAAAGAAATAGAACACAAAAATATTATACTTATCCTAATTGTATAAGGTTCCAAATGTTAACACATACCATTTAGATTAGTAAAATTATTTTGTAATAACCAGGTACTTCCTGTAGGCTAGTGGTAGGAAATAAAGGCCTGTCGCACCATGATTGTGGGTTCGATTCCTACAGCTTTGTCCGACGCGACGGGTTATGCCCCACCCTGTAGGTTGTCCTTTTCCTAAAACTATAGTATCATAATATTCCAAAAATAATCTTCATAAATGCTTTAACCTTAAACAATACTATCCATGGTTCAACTTAATCCATTCCAACCTTAATAGTTATCCAAAATACCTCCGTCCAGACTTTCTCTAAAAGGTCTATAAATTCCAAAATCAATTGTAACATCAGATTCCCCAAACAAAGAAAAGTTTCTCTTATTGTCACATACTAAAAATATGATTACCTTAATCATATTACCTTAATCAAAAAGTACTGCAGTACAACCTTTATATATATCACATTATTCTTATAACCAGAATATAATCCTTGAGTCCAAAAGCACCAATACATTAATTATTCCGCTTCAACTGTAGTCACAGCATAAGATTGGCCTTGATCCCTTGGCCTTTTCTGAGGTAAGTTTCCTTGATTCTTAGGGAATTCATTTGCATAATGCCCCATTTCCCTACAATTTTAGCATTCAATATTGATAGCCTCTTTCTTTCCCTTGCAATCACGAGCCTGGTGACCCTTTTCTCCACATTTATAACAAACTCCCATTCCTTTTAGTCATGTACCCGGGTGATTCTTCCCACAATTATCACATAATGGAAAATCCTTCTTTCCCTTTCACTACTCCCCAAGGCATGGAATATTTTCTCTAAGGAGTTTATCCATTTCTCAGCTACTAACGGATTTGTACCCCCATTGAAGGTTGGTGGTTGTTGCCTCATGAAACGGTCTAGCATTGATCCTCCACGTTGTGGACCAGGGTGCTCCATACGAGTAAGGTTATTATTCATAACCTGAGTAAGTTGTCCCAGTATGGTGATTAGCTGATCGGAACCAGTTGCATCACTAGCCCCACTATAATTATCTTGAGCAGGAGGGAAATCCCTACATGGAGTGCGTGCATTGATACGGTTTCCATTTCTTCCATTAGGTGCCATTTCTAAACAATTTCAAAAACTAGATCAGTTTATGAATCAAAATACATAATCCCATACTTATAAAACAGTTAACATAAATTGAACTATTTATGGATATAATGCATAATCATAAAAATGTTTTCTTTGAGGAAGTATATACTCATAACCCTTTATAGTGATTTGTAAAGAAAATGAGAGTTATCCTAAGCATATCCCCCAGGAGTGTCATAACCAAGAGTGCAGCAAGGCCCGTTGTCGTGCACCAGTTCCCGTTCGAGTCTATCTCAAAGCGGTGTTTCCAGGTTTTACCCCTAGGTACATCTGTGCCAGAACCGCCTCTACCTGCTCGTATCCAGACAAGGATTTATTGCTCAGAAAACTCACAAAATCTCTACAATACCATAATTCTAGGATGTTCTTCTATACTAATCCTCGAAGTTCATCTTAGGTCTACGTGCTCTAATCAGAGTTTATCTAAATCTAGCTTCCAAGGTTTGTACTAAACTTCCTCTGATACCAACTGTAACGCCCCGACCCCAGCTACCCAGAGTCGGTGCATTAGTTCGTAACATTGGCATGATCACAAAAGATCAAGTCTCGAAAGACCGATTAGTTTATTAGCCTTGGAAACACTAGATACATTCATAAGTCTTTCATTACATCAAAAAGTAAACAAACTACAATAACATGGTCTTCATAGTCAACAATCATATCCCTTTCTGACTACCCTTGCAGGTCATTCATAAAATACTTCTTCACATCCTGGAAAAATATTAAAACATTGAAAGGGGTGAGCTCAGATGCTCAGTAAGGTTAAAAATATATCGAAAGCTTTCATAAATAAAAATTAACATTTAAGGCAATGTATAACTAAAACAAAAGCCTTTTAAACATGAACTTTAACATAATATGGCAAAAGTAAAATGAGATAATGCCATTCACTTCTCGACATGAATATTCTACTGGTCGAATAATCACATGCAATATCAATAACCACTTTCATAATAATGGAATGCATAATTCCAGACTATCATAACCACGTAGCCAAGTCCTCGTGCCAAGACCACAAATAAGATTTTGTCAAGGCCACGTGCCAAGACACTAGTTTGTCTCATGAGACCTGTCGATGCATCGAGGAGCTATAGCGGGCTACACCCGTCACTTATTAAGTCCAATGCATTCCTCATATGAATAGGTTTAAGCATATCATAAACCATAAAAACATGCATAAAGGAAACATAAAATTTCCACATTTCAATCAGAAGATATCAATACAACACATTGATATAATAAAAATGCTTTCAAAACCATTTTCAATTCCAAAATAAAAGAATGTTAAAACTTTGTATTTATTTTTCATTAAAAAAATGATGGCTTGTAGAGGAAGCCAAAGCTCAAATAGTGGTCACGGCAGTGGAGAAGTCATTGTCGCCACAATGTTACGACAAAAACATTCCCTTTTGTCGTTTAGTAAACTCTTCGTATAAAAAATATTCCTTTTGAATATACGTAAAAGTCAAAGGGGTTTATACACCGAATAAAAGAAATTTGTGTATAAAACCAAATATGCCTCAATGAAAGGTGATTGAGACGAAGTCCTTAAAAAGATCATTTTTAAAATAAAATATATCTATTATGTGTATTCACTATAGGTACACATGAATAACTTAAAAATATAAAAAAGGACATAATAATATCATGACATAATTTGAAATTAGGAGATTAACCCAAAGAATAGAAATTGGGTTAAGAAGTTCCCTTACCTCATGTCTGACTTGACTCAACCGTTCTTTAACCTCCTGAATAATAAACTAGAGTTAATATATACCTTATTAAGAACCATTTTCAATTTCATTATCCTTTTTATATCACTTATTACAATGATATGAACATTATGTAATTATTTAAGTTAATAACGGTCGTTTTGTCGATCTTTGGTACTTGAGTCAACAATAAACTTCTTATAATTACAAGTTGATTATGTGGTAGAATATCCATTATCTCCAGAATTATATTCATGATTTAGATGTCATATATATCATATATATACATTATATACATTCATTTATAATATTACGTAACATTTAGAGGTAAGAAATGAAATGCACCGTTCATGGAGACGGTAAGCCGTACGTACGCATGAACGCTACTTTCTTTTCTATTTCGTATTTAATGGAATGAAATCATAATGATATAAATTTATAATATAATTACAGTATAATATAGTGTATAATACCATTTAATCCATCCTTTATACATCCCACATATGGAATTAACGATTCAAATCACTTTGAGGGGGCGGTAGTCCGCACTTCCTAAAATGAAATTATCGCATTTTACCCATAATGGAAATCATAAAGTATGCCATAAATGAGAAATACAGAAGCATAAGTAAAACAGAAACATATTTTATATCATATATATAGTTTTATCTTAATGGCCACCTTTGAAGGTGTTATATGTGTGTTGAACAATCATCGTTTCGTGAGGCAGAAATTCACCATCCACAGAAACCGTATGTTCTTTAACCATTAGATGTAGGTGTGTGAAAGTTTAGATCTAATACTTCTTATAAAAACATCCTAGTATATTTAGTATACTAGATTTGTTACAAAATAAATTAATAAAAAGAGTTTAGGGGGTTGGAAAAGAAAAATAAAACAAAACAACATTAGAGAAGACATTACCTCAAAATCGGGTAACTCTTTTTGATTTGAGCCAAAGGCTTCCTTGGGAAGAGTTCGGCCCAAAGTGAGGCCTCTAGGAGTAAGAGGGGGAAGTTGGGAGAGTATTTGGGTAGAGGTTGTCCGAGCCAAATGGCTTTATGGTGTGAATAAGGTGGGAGAGGTGGGGGCCTTTTATAAGTGGAGAGGAGGGGCTCTTTTGGAAAGATTGTAATGTTACATTATTATACAATGATTTTCGGATTCTAAAGGTCCCACACTTATATAATTCGTGGATAAGGTGATAAGGGATCTAAATCTCCTCATCCAAGAGGCTATGGACAAGTGTAAGCCTTGGATTTTGCATTATCTTTCATTTTATTTAAATCGTTAAATAATGAGGTCATCGCTGCATCATAATGATTTCATAAATAATTTAATTTATTTAATGTCTAAAAATTATTAAAAAAATAATATGATGTATTAAATCTTTTTATCTTTCTAATGAATATTTATAATCAAAATTTGGACTTCTGTAACCCCACTTAAAAACTGTTTTAGTAAAACAACTCATGTTTGTGTCAATTTAATTTTAACATTAAATAAATATATATTAATGTCATTTTCCAACCAAAGTGGCTCCATGGGGTCCCCATGTTGACCCATGGGTTGTATTGGTAGACCATGACTCATCCAATAGGAGTATGACAAGTGTCAATCTCATATCATATTATTAAAACATTGTTTTTACCTTAAACTACACTAATTACCTCTAATCGCAATTAAGAACTTAAAAGTTACTATTCACCAAAAAATTATTTTAATCTCATTGAACCACATTTTACTTCTTAATGAAAACCATGTATGTCGGATTTTTGAAAATCAAATCACAGAAGTGGTAATATTTCATTTAAACGAAAAATCAGTTATTTAACTACCACGTAGTGGTTTCACTATTCATCAAAAATTGAAGTTTTTGAGAACAATGCCAAAATATCACCCTCAGCTATAATTGATATTCCAAATTCAAAAATGATGTCTATTTTAAAAAATTCCAAACATATAAGTTTCATTAGTTAATTTTATAAGTAATTCCCGCTGTCACAACAAATAGCATGTTTTTAAGAAACAATTTATATCAAAAGATTGGCAATTGTTTATGTCCAATTTTAGTGTTAAATTAATTCTAATGACCACCATTGGATAAAATGGTAAAAAATATATTCAAATTATACTTTAAAACCAATAAATAGTATAATTTATCACAATAAATTATTTTTATTAAAAAAGTTGTTTTAAGTATTTTTCACTATTCATAAAAAAATTGGAATTTCTCAGAAAGTTACAAAAAATTCAACATAGGATAATTTCGATATTACGAATACAAAAATGAAGTCCATTTTGAAATATAAAATTTATATAATTTTAAAAAGTGGTTATTACTATTCATAACGGCTACTTTGATTAGTCGCGGTGTTTTAGAACTCGAAGTTGCGTACAATGCAAGCTATTGCATTATTGAATGAGAAGCGTATCGTGGAAGCTCGGGGTGTTACAGTATAGTTCCAAGAAAATAAATCTCCATTTTTCTTTAGAAAAGAAATATACATCTCCTTCTCTTCAAGATTCATGGCCGCACTGATTAAAGTGGGGCGTGGATCTTCTTTTGTACCCAAATTTATTTCTCTAAGTTCATCCACAGTGGTAGAAATACCCTCTTCAATTGCTGGAGGAGCATCTCTGAGATATTCCTATTCATATTCATCATGTATTATTTCATCCGTTTCTACTTGCATAGTAGATGATAAAGAAGAATTTTTATGATCAGAAGAGATGTCAAAATTTTCATATCTTGAAGAAGAAGCTTCCATTTCCGACCCAATTGATGATGAAGGTATTCTTTTGGTAATAAAGAGGATATGATGGATTGAGAATCGACATCATTGTTCACCTCCGATGTTGCTATAACTTCTTCTGGCCTAATTGGCGAAGTATAGAGTTGTTGGATTTCAGCAGATGAAATGAAGACATCACCATTTTTGTTTCATTGCTGCTTGGTGGGATACCAATTTCTCCCATGTTTTCTGGCTCGATTGTCGTAACAGACAATATGGATATTTCCATAAGAGTATTTTGATTTGGGCATATATTGTCAATTTGACTGATAGGAAACACATAATTTGTACTCACATGTGTAAATGGATTTACTGGAATCTTCTCCAAACCATATAGAGCATTGACTTTGGTAATCTCCTTTGTTGCGGATTTCCCCCTTCCCTTCATGTGCTAGAATTCCGCCTCTATGTATTGAGACTCACATGTCTATAACGGGGCCTTATCACCATACAATGTCCCAACTTGACCATTGAAACAATATTTGAGTCATTGATTTTATGATGAAGGGATAGCCACATGTTGAGGTAACCAGGGTCTTCCAAGAAAGATGTTGAAGGCTAAGTCTTGATCAGCAACCATGAAATCTGAATTGGATACAAGATCTCCAAACTGAGTTCTGAGTGTAATTTCGCACAATGGTTCTTGTTCATTTTTATCATATCCTTGTAACATCATGGTATAAGGAGATAAATCAGATTCTGTGAGGCCCAATCAACGATGTGTACGTATGGGCATGAGGTTGACTCCTGAACCATTGTCCGTGAATGTTCTTCGGACGTCTAGGCCATTGAACTTTCCAGACAAGTACAATGGTCTAATATGCCCATGCACAACATCATCTTCATCTTCATTAGTAAAAGATATTATATCATATAATTCTACAGTATTATTCTCTATGTGATAGACTTCAGCTGCAGAAATTTCAGTTTCATACTCCTGAGGACTTGACAATGCCTCGATGAGTGCTTCCTGAAGATCTTTTGACAGATTCAGAGCACCCAGAATAGATAAAATGGCTTGTACATGGGTCATGTGTCTCAATATATCATACTTTTGATCTAGAGGACAACATTTCCCAACAGTAACATGTGGTTTAGTTGGTACCTTGGAAGAAGATGCTTTAGAAGTTGTTGCATCTTATATCGGGATAAGAGTTGGAAATATTTCTGGTTTTGGAAGATTAGACCGATTAGATCCATTTACTTGCTGAGAGGAAGAAGATGGAACCTTCAACCGGTCTTCTAAAATAACTGTGTCAGGACTGAATTTGCGATTTGTAGAAGAACATTCATGTTCTTGCTGAGCTTGCTGAAGGGATCTACCACGAGTTTCTGCTGTGTACACAGTTCTAGCAGGGGTAGAATTGGAATAGTGGCTTCTGAAAGATCCATGTCTTCCCCGGTATCCTGATCCCCTGGAACTTCCTATGATTCCCCTGTTTGATACAAGGAATTTAGGCTCATTGAAACTGAAACTGCGACTGGAATATAGATCTATTAATTGAATCATATTAACATAACAAAAGATTAACTCTTCGTCTGATGAAGACTCTACCTGATTATCCTATTTAAGCTGTGCCGTTTGGTGGGGCGGTGCCCGTGTCTTTGAAGTCGATGGCATGAAGTCCACTAGAGTCAAAGACAATTTAGGCATTGACCCATACTCATCTTCATCTGATTAATTTTCTTTCATTGAATCATGTCGTTTCTTTGAGGACTTTCCCTCTAATAAAGAGGGTTTTTCCGCAACATTTATGGAAGAAGACACAATCGGTTTATTTTTTTTGTTCTAAAAATAGAATGAGTATGGTTGATTGTCTTTCTGACCATCCAATCATCATAATTATGTGCATTTTTTCTTTTTTACTTCTTTCAATTCACCTTCCTCCTTCGGAACTGTAGTAGTAACCCATGCTACCTGATCTGAGGAACCTTTCAGTTTTGCTTATCCCGAGTTGACCATCTTATGAAGGAGGTCTTTGAAGACAAAAAACTCCTGGATGTGATGCCCCAACATTTGATGAAAGGGGAAATAATTGGGACGATCTTTATCTCCTTCCTAATTGGGCCTTTTGGGCCTTGGCAATTGATCCAGATTATTTTCCAGAGATGAAATGAAGTAACCAGGAACTTGCTCATTTTCTAAAGAGTATGTTTTTCCCTTCAAATCCTCAAATTGTTTTTGTCTTTGATCGCTTTGATCATCTGGATGAAACGACCATTGTTTTTGGCACTCAGTAGGTGGATCCCTTCGAGAAGATGATGTTTTTAAAGTAGAAATGGGTACAGGTGCTTGTTTAATCATAAATATAGCAGTTTCTGCTTTACCAATTATCCTTCCTTGAGCTGATGGAATTACACGTGATTTAGCTTTAGCATGTATAAGGGAGTCTTCAATCTGCTGAGTGATTGAAGTAAGGTCTCAAAACCCTCCTATGTAATTCACATGGATTAACGGCATGCATAACTCATCACGCAAATTTGCCACACAGATTGGAAATAATTCTTCTTGAGGGAGTGCTAATCTTAGGAAATATTTTAATCCCTTCAGCGAGAAATGAAATTTGAAAGCCTTTAATTCTCCCTTTTCTTACAGTTTGTATGATAAAAAATTGTTGTCTTTGGAAAAGTTTAGCTGAACTGAAGAAGTAATTGTTGACGGAGGTCTTCCCATCCAGTAATTTATCGGGATTGCAAGCTTGTATACCAGACAAAGGCTAGTTCTTGCAAAGTCCTTACGAAGCATCTGAGTTTTACTGCTTCTTGCTACTCCAGAGTTACCATCATAGGATCACAACAAGACACGTAATGTGTCAAATACTGTTCAGGGTCACCTGATTCATTGAAAATAGGGAATACAGGGCTTCCAAAAATGGATGGAGGAGAGATTGAATCTACCCATTCAGGGTAAACATTCTATTCTTGTTGAACCTATGTACGTTTCCCTTCCATAGTTTCTAACCGAGTTGTTAATGACTCAATAGTAGTTATTAACTTTTGAGAAACATCCGGTTGAACTTGGACTTGGGTAGGTGCAATGACTAGAGCTTGGACAGATGTGGTGGTTGGTGCAACAACTGATGGTAGAACTGGAAACTATTGTTTCACTTGACCCGTAGGATTAGACCTGTGAGGGTGTACTGATAGAGGAGGATATTCTTGATCCATCTCAGTAGCTGCAACAAATTCCATTGGCTTACTGACTCTAGCATGCTTAAGAAGAAGACTACTCTGAATTAGTTTTGCATTCAACATTCTTAATTCCTTCATTTCTTCCTCCTGTTGTGCAAACCTTTTCTCTAGTGAGAGAAATTGGCCTTCTCCAGAGGAAGGATATGTAACCTGATTATATCCTATCCCTTTGTTGGATCCTTTTCGGAGAGTAGGATGTGGGTTACTTGATGGATTACCTAGGTTCTGAGTAACCCGTTGATTTCGTGTACGCACACCTTCTTCATTTATGTTAGTGCGTACATCTTCTTGAGCAGGAACCTCTTCATCTGAGTCCCCTGAGTGAGCCTCATCTGGTGGATCAGAAAAAATGGCATTCATGACATTGATTGATGCATAACGCATTGCACTATAGTCCTTTCTATCTTCATTTATGTGATATTGTCTTCTTCCATGTCCTTGATGAGACATTTCCTTTTGTTGATTCGATCCATCAGGAACTTCTTGACGAACTGTAATTTGGAGGGACTCTCCTGATAATTTGGCTCTTCGTTCCTCTTGATGATTCTTCCCCAATCGTGAAAAGACTGACTTTCTCTGAGGAGGGGATTGATGATTTGAAAACTCCATAGTCCGGTGGACTGGGGTTGTTCCTGCTGTTCCCGCTCAACTCCTCTAATCCTATTTGTTGATTTCAAGGGTTGGTTTAAAAGAGTCCCCAGTCTAGCAATCTGGGGTGGCTCTTGACATGCTATGTCTGAGACTCTCTTAAAAGATCTCCTGATCTTGCAAAACATAGTCCGGAAATTAGCTGGATGCATTAACCTATATCCACTTTTATCAAATGGTTCAAAAGACCGTTGGGTGATTTCTGACACTTCTCTCCCTTGATGATGTGCTTTCTACATACGAGAGGCCTGTTCAATATTCTCATTTGCTTGATTCCGGAGTAATTCAACAACCTGGTCTCTGTATTCTTGTTTTTGAGAGGAACTAGTTGAGGTCTGTTCTCTGGCAAGCATTTGATTACAAACAAATCCCATTTACTATGGACAGCCATGGGCAATAACATTGCATGACACCATTTTCGGCGGGCTTTGATGACTGGAGAGCACCGTGAAATGCAATGCTCCATGAACACCCCATCCTCTGACACGAATACCAGATGGGGCATTTGAAATTAACTGATGCAATCTTCTTAGAGCGCCAAGGAATGAACTTTGAAGGGCTCTCTATTTCTTTTCATCCTTCGGATATCGAGATACTGATAGAGATTCCATATCAATTTGACATTGTAACCCTTCTATTATCATAATATGATTTTCATATTCATCAAAATATAATACTTTCTTTTTCAACTGAAAAAGAGTTTTCCATATGTTGAGATGAATATCATGAATTTCATCTTCTGTCAACATTTCTGGAATGTCATACTAAGAGTCAGCTAGAGGCCAAAACATGACTGGAACTTCACCATTCTCCAGTTGTCTTCTCATGTTCATCATTTCCACTTTATCATTAAATAATGAATATTCTACCTGATTTGACCAGAGTCAGTGTTTCATTGTTTCTTCATTGTATTCAATAGGATTGGTAGAGAAATCATTGATCAAAATAGAATATTCATGACTTAGGGGTGCTTCGGAGAATGACCTACACCCTGGGATATATTCTGATTGAGAAAGTATTTCACCTACTAGCGATGAAGCATCAGACATGACTGGTTTCACATTTGAAAGTTCTTCAAGATAAGAGGTCTTTCTTGGCACTACATTGTCCACTGGAACATTTTCCAGGCAATGTGAATCACTACTGCGGAGATGACTTTTGTATCGAAATTAATCATCATGGGATGGACCACCATAATGGGTTACAACAAAAGATGAGATCTCTTGCTCCTTGGTCTTCCGACCACACAGAGGGTTCCTGTGGCTCTCATCAGAAGATGAAACTTCAAGATCGACTGACTTGCCATGAAGCAAGCCTTCATGAGGAAGTGTTTGTTGAAGACCTTCGGAATTAATGTTCCCACTATTGGGGAATGAGGGAGTAGAATCTTGAATTTGAACAGATAACTGTCTGAGGGATTCAAGAACTGTAGCATCGAGCACGGCCTTGTAACAGATTGGCTCTTGATCTTCTGACTGTGCTCGGTGGGTCTTCTTCTTAGACTCCTTCTTACTTGCCTTGGAAACCACGTGTTGACAAAAGTGACGACTCTGAGAAGGTGTATGTGCCTGATTAGGAAATATATTTAGGTTAGGCTGACGATCTCCACTCAAATCAGGTGTATTTGCCTGACTTGGTTACCTGTATGATATGGGGGACTATGCCCCACAACCCTCTTGGACTGGAATAGATGTGTGTGTCTTTTCTGGAGTGAATTGTTGATGTGTCACTCCACTGGTAGGGATAGATTTATGGCTCTTTCCATGAGATTCTGCTAAAGTTGTTATAATATCCTGGAAAGCGTCCAGAATATGAGCATGGATTTTCATATGCTCTTTCAGCATTGATAGAATATTCTTGGTGACTTCAGCTGCCAGAATGGGGATATACGTCTATTCCGGGCTTGGAGTAGGTGTATGTGCCTGCTCTTGTCCTCCTTTTCCTGTTAGTGAATCCTGACAGTACTCAACTGTGGGGGCAGAGAGTTGAGTCTGCCTCCCATTTGTCACCGGAGCTTTCCGACTGACTTCTCTGAATGCAACCAATCGAGACTATTTGTAAGCTTGATTAATACTAGCAGGTGTATGTGCCAGCTGATTACACTTCTCCAAACATGGTTGATGAGATCCATCATATGTAGTCAGACGAGCCTACTGACTAGTTAATGATGTATAAACATGTGTATATTCCTGCCTATAGTACTCTGCTGGAATTCCCTGACGAGTTTGTCTTGCTGCTGCCAGACGAGTCTTCTGGATAGCGGGATTAAAATGGACATGTGTGTGTGCCCGCTCATTTCTTGCCACCATGTTAGGTTGGTGGACTTCTTCAGAGATGGCAGAGATGAGAACCTTCTCACTGTTGACCGGATTTCGCCTCTGGCGGTTCGTATTGCCTTCTCGGGTACGAGGAACCTGAGCCGAATACCGGGAGTTGGTACCCTCATCATGTTGAGGGCACACTGCCGCATGAGTCTAGCGTTTATTGTTGGTGGGAGCCCTAGGTAAGGACTCCTGTCTACTTGAATTAAGGCCCTGAGGGACCTGCTCATTCACCTCCTCAAAATAATGGAGAAAATAGTGGTTGCGTTCCGGGGATAACGACCCGAAACGGTTGGAGATGGTAGTCATCACCGCTTGCTTCTTGATCATTGGTCGTTGTTTTCCGGATGACAGGTGTGAGTTGTTCACTTGGAGGGCTTGTCAGGCAGACTCCAGGGTTGGAATGGTACCGTGTTGAAGGTACTCCTTAACCAGCGTGTTTGATACCCAGTGTTGAAGACGCTGATTTGGTGATATCGTCATCAGAGTGGACGATGATCCAGCAAGAGTAGAAGCAGTGGCATTCGCAACAAGAATATTCACAGGTGTGAACTTGAGAGCGGCCATTCTATAAATGCAGAAGATCTTGTAAAATGGTGCATGTTTGATATAATAGACGTAATCAAGATAAATTCAACCACTGCATCGTTTGGATGAGCATATATGTCAATGATAGTTTTTGTTGGCCCTCTCATTGAGTTTTAAATATGGGCATAAAAAATAGGTAAAAAATCATTTTATCTTGGTTAAAGATTCACGTCGGGTTCATCATTTTTTGTTTCCCTCCGAATTTGGGGATGACCTCCTTGATGGGAGGTTCAAAAATTCCAATCAGTTTCTAACAGGTTTATTCATAGAACCAGAAACATCCAATGATTCCACATACATTTGGACCTACTTTCCGAATGTAGGTGCTCATTAGTTTGTGGACTGAAAAGTCTTAGGAATTTACATTGGTTGAGAGGATGGGAGGTCGGACTCATCACACCTTTTTAAGGGGAATTATTGTCTATTCTGGGACTCTCTTTATAGATTTAAGTTATGTCTGTGAATCCTTATTACATTACCAAGTATAAAATGAGCTTTCCATTAGATATGACAATCAATGGTCGATATGTAGGAAATTTAGTGAATATTTTATATGTATTCGAGGTTCTTCATTGATAGAGAATCATCTGTATTTGTTAGAGATTCTTAGAAAATGGTATCCTTTGATACATAAAATTCTTTTGGCCATTATGATGACCATGATGGTTTTAAAGCCACTTAGTGGGGAATATGAAGTTTATTGTCTTTCAGAAGGACATGGATTATTTCAGAGTTGGGATCGAACCCACCGATGGGATACCTACATATCCTTTGTTTAAAAAAAGGAATCAGATCCCACGTAGATCGAGTAAGGGAGTATGATGATTATGATTGATGGCTCAAAGAAGGATGTCATAATTAATTTTACACTATAAGCTCACATGAGTCATGCTCTGTGTGAGAAACATGAGGTATTGGTAAATATCAGACAATTGTGCCATGAAAGATGCAATCATAAGAAATAAGGTGGGACTTATATATGTATGATTGCCCAGATAAATGAAGACATGGATTTACTTCAGGGAAAAAATCCAGGAACAGGGTCCACAAAGGTATATGTGCTTCAAAGAGATTTGAATACTCTAACATGGGGCTTACTCCTGAAAAGGATTCCGAAATTAGGAGAGGACTTACGATTGGGTTTTTACTCTTGAGAAGGATTCTCATATCAATGATAAATTAGGATTGGTTAAGAGGAGATAAGACTGGGGCTTACTCTTGAAAAGGTGGCCCAGGTTAAGTGACTAGAAAAATTAAGGGACTTGGGGCTTACTCCTGAGGAGGATGCCCATATTAGGGGACTGGGGCTTATTCCTGAAAAGGAGGCCCATTTTAAGGAAAATTATTGTTGGGGAATACTTTTGAGGAGGATTCCCATATCAGGGGACTGGGGATTACTCCTGAAATGGAGGCCTATGTTAATGAAATAATGGTTGGGGCTTACTCTTGAAGAGGATGCCCAAATTAGGGGACTAAGGCTTACTCCTGAAAAGAAGGCCATGGTTAATGAAATTATGGTTGGGGCTTACTCCTAAGGAGGATACCCATATTAGGGGACTGGGGATTACTCCTGAAAAGGAGGCCCAGGTTAATGAAATTATGGTTGGGGCTTACTCCTGAGGAGGATGGCCAAATTAGGGGACTGGGGCTTATTCCTAAAAAGGAGGCCCAGGTTAATGAAATTATGGTTGGGGCTTACTCCTGAGGAGGATGCCCAAATTAGGGGACTGGGGCATACTCTTGAAATGGAGGCCCAGGTTAATGAGTTCTCTCATCATAAAGGATGAGGTTGAATGAATGAAATCTCAATCTTTAGTGACATAACGAAGTATAAATCACTAGGTTTTGAGAGATATTCCATAGAATTCCTTTCACATAAGGAAGTCAAATCAAGATATCATGCCATAAATGGCTTTGAAGAGTGTCTTGAAGACTGAATCTTGAATATGAGTGGTGGAATGGCTTAATAGGGGCGAAATGGGCAAGAAGGGCACCCAAAATGGTAGGGGTGCGCAAGTCCTGGTAGGAGCATAGGTACTGCGTGGGCGCGCAAGTCCTAGTCACGCAGGTATACCTGCGCGACACATGGGTACTTGCGCGATGGTTAACCAGCAGGGTAATACTTGAGCGACTCTTGGTTAAAGACATTAGAATCATCTTGAGGTTTTCCAGAAGATGGGCACACATGTTCTATTGAAGGAGTATGGTGATGCGCAACTGTGCCCATTTTTCCTTAAGGGCTGGCCACTCAGGAACGCATGTGTTGATGAGTTTCAACACTTAGGACTTCCTCCCCTTGTCTAGATCTTCTGTTCTAGGTAAGAAATTACCTTAGAAGTGTTTTGGAAGCTTTGAGAAGAGACTAGGGCTTCAGGAGCTTATATCTGAGTTTCTGAAAAAAAAACCTCCCCGAATGGGGGGCCCACAGGGTCTATTTATAGGTAGGAGAAGACCCCGGTAGGTTATCACTTAGGTCGCCCAAGTCACTTGCGCGACCATTGGGCGTCATCCAAGTGGACGTGCACGATGATGAGGGAACTTGCGTGACCAATGGGCAATGTTCTCCTTGTTCATACCTTTGTCGATTTTTGATTTTTTATTCAAAGGATGAATCAATTTGTGCTAAGTCATTTCCCTTTACATTCCTTTGGACATTGTGATGAAAAGGAGGGTCAACAATGGAGCACCTCCTTTTACGCCCAAACTTATTTTGGCATGCAACAAACAACCGACACACAACTTAAATCCAACGCGCAACTTATACTTTCGCGACCACACACCACTTGCGCGATCACCACACCTGCGTTATGAGATCTCTGATTTTTCTAATTGTTGAACTCTGCTCTGAATGAGGAGGGGTATACCTGTATTTATTGGCATTTGGAAACCCCGCGCGATGGCGGGAAAGTCTTCCTCTGGTTTGCAAGTTTCGGTGCGCAAGTCTTCTGTCCCCCTAGACACTTGCACAACCAACTTAGAAACTGGGGTGTCCCTTCATCCTTTTATTTATTTTGATGATCTGATAATGAAGGACGAAGGGATCGCACATTTCTAATCCTTCTAGGCACCGACGAACAAGACCTTCCTCGTCGCGCAAGTCGCTTGCGCGACCTACCCAATACATGAGCGCCCCTTTTCCCTTTGCCATTATTTGATGTTTGGATCTTGAAAAACATTTGGCGTCCATGATTCCTCACCATCAAGTACATGGAACACAAGTACCTTTTCCTAAAACAACTTTTCTTCAATTGTCAATTTTTAGGCCCAAAAATTTGGCAAACACTAGAAAACGGTGCCACCTTGTATCTGTTCTTTTTGTAACACCTCCAAATCATCCATTCCTTTGTCGAATTTCTTGATTCAAACATCAATCATTAACGACAGCTCTTGAATTCGACATGACACCATGAAATCCCCTTTTTCAACAAATTTGTGTGTCATTTTTTTCTTTGTCAACAGTCACAACACATATGTCCACTTTTTCAACAAACCCAATAACCTCAAAAATGCTTCAATGATGCCTTGAGGGATTTTTTACAAATAATTAGTCTATTGTTATTAACTTTGGTTTGAAAAATTTCACTATTGTTATTATGTATCTTATGAAAAATATACTCAATAAATATTTTTATAAGTATATTTTTGTTTTTATTAATGATATTTTGGTCTATTCAAATATTTATGAGGATCATAAAAAACATATAAGGGTTGTTCATAAAGCATTGAATGAAAATAAGTTACACAAGAAGTCTAGAAAGTGTGTTTGTTTCAATAGATTTATTTATTGGGAAAATTATACATAAATATGTCATAACCATTGATCCATCCAACAAAAAAGTGGTTGATGAATGACAATGACCTACAAATTTAACTGATATTTGTAGTTTACTAGGATTAGCTGAATTTTTCCGATGGGTTTTCAAAAATAGTCTGCGGTTATCTGGACCGCCAACAAAGTTAACAAGAAAATGGTTAAATTTATTTTCACAGAATAAAGTTATTTTTTATGAAATGAAAAAATATCTTTGTAAATTATCTAGTTTTGGCCCTTCCATCAAGAAATTTGGATATTTCCCTCTATTGAGATTTTTCATTTAAGGGACATGGTTGTATTCTTATGTATCATTATTATGTAATTGATTACGATTTACTGTAATAAAAACCTCATGAGTTAAATATTCCGAATTAATATTTTGAATTATTAGTTGTGTTTTTCTTCTAAAAAATTTGTATAAATCCTTTTTATAGTTCCATATTTTAAATATATTATGATCATTAATGATTGAATTATATATTTACACAAAAGAAATTAAACCTAAGGTAGAGAAGATTGTAGGAAATGATAAAGGTTTATGATTTCACAATCAATTACAGTCCTAGAAAATCAAATTATGGTATAGATTCCATGAGTCAAAAACATCATGCTGCATTAAAAATGTTACATTTACAACATCACCCATTTTTTAATGATTTGACTAATTTTGTCTTGGATGTTGTCGGAGAAGGAAATTCCTTTTTTTTCAGGTGTTAGTGTAATCAAATATATCAGGTGGAATTAAGAATGTATAGAAGGAAGAAATTTTGTTATATAAAAAGGTATAATTGATTAAAAAGGGTATGTTTGGAGAATTTAAAATTGATAAATATTATGTATTGATAATTGGGAAGAGATTATGAGATACTTGTGCTTCATAGTTAAAGAATAAATTATTACATGAACATCATAGTTATAACTTTTTATTTCATCCTAGAAGCATTATGTTGTACAAAGACACCCAGGAGTATTACCAATAAAATATAATGAAAAATTATATTATTAAATCTACAATGAGAATTGTTTAATTACAATATTTAAATGTAGAGTGAAAATTTTCGATGGGGATGCAACAACCTTTTTCAAATACATAGTTTA
Organism: Viscum album; assembly: GCA_963277665.1. Classification (NCBI taxonomy): domain Eukaryota; kingdom Viridiplantae; phylum Streptophyta; class Magnoliopsida; order Santalales; family Viscaceae; genus Viscum; species Viscum album. The sequence continues at coordinate 941,048,564 of OY728153.1, forward strand.
AAAGGATAAATATATGCATGTATTTCTTATGGTATTAAGTAAAAATAATTGGAATAACAATAAAATTTGGGATATTTTTTATCCACTGAATAAATATATAAATTATCTTCATATTCTAAATACTATGTGGTTAGATCGGCCTTCTCTATTGTACCTAAAATTGATAGTCAGGTTACGTGGGGTCTCTCTCTCCATTGTAACTAATAGTGATACTTGGTTTATATATATCTTGTAGAAGGTTGTTCAAAAGTCATTGGGAATTGAATCAAATTTAAGCTTTGATTTTCTTCCACAATTTGATGGATAGCCTCAGTGAAAAAATTAGACATTGCATGATCTTCTTAGAGCTTGTTCAATTGATTACTAGAGAATTTGGTATCATCAATTTTCTTTGGTAAAATTTTCATATAATCATATTTTTCATTCCTCTGTAGAGATGGATACTTTTGCGGTAATATATGTAACACACTGTTGAACACTATGATTTTGGGATGAATTATGTGAAAGAATATTTATGGGACCAAATTTTTTTTGGAAATTGGAAGTAGATGTTCATTTGATTAAGTAACACTTGAGGAATACTTAGAGCATGTAGAAAAGTTATGAAAATAACTAGTGGAAGGAAAACAATTTCATTGAAAATGATCTTGTCTTTCTAAAAAAACACTATAAAGAATAGTTTGATGTGTTTTTTTAAGAAGGGAAGTAGAGTCTATGGTTTTTTGGACCGTATGGAATCCTGGAAAAAATTGGATCATCTTCCTACCAAGTGGCTTGGCCTCTTTGTTTGTCCCATGTACACAAATTTCATCATGTTTTGATGTTATGAAATTAGGTTCTAGATTCATCTCATGTTCTGATACCTATTCATGTTTCATTAGAAGATAAACTTTCACATAACTAAAATCATGTTCAGATTCTGTATCATAGAGAGTACATATTGTGAAACAATGTAATTCACCAAGTAACAGTTTTGTTGAGAAACCATATTGTTGAGGAGGAAACATGGGAATAAGAAAATTCGAAAAGGGAAAGGTATCCTCATATGATTAATATCAAAATAAAATTTTGAGTATAACTATTCTAGAACGGGGGATAATGTAACAACCCATGTACTTATAAAATATATTTTTTATTATGTAATTAAATAGGTACAGTCATTATAGATAAAAAATGAAATAAAGTGTATTTATATAAATTAAGAAATCTATACATCAAAAATATTAAAGTAACCAATGAAGGTAAAAAAATAAACATTATGTATCTTATAAGTGAAAATATGATATATATGTATATATTGTTATATGTAAATAAATGTTTTAAAAATGATAAATTAAGTATTTGTATTATTTTGAATTGTAAAATTTTATTTACAATTTTACAATTAATATAATTATTTAAATAGTAAATATTTTTCCATTAAATAGATTCAATTTTTTATTTTAATTATTATATAATTTAATGAGAACGTATTAAATATTTCAAAAATGCCAAAAAATAGATTATAATATCAACATTGGTATTTTTCAATAAATGATGTTTTTATTTAAAAAATCATATTTAGAAAAAAAATGAAAAAATGAGTCCAATTTTGAATTATACAAGTTGAAAAATAGTTTGGGAGAATTTTTTGAAATTTTCATTAATAGTTTATTTTTTATGAATAGTGAAATACAAAAATAAATGGTATTTTAACATTTTATGAAAGATACCTGAATGTTTTTGTCATTTTTGATATATGCACTCATTAGCTTGAACTCAAATTCACTAGTTATTATACATAGTAAAATTAATCAACCCAATTCATAGTCTTTATCTAAGATAATAAAAATGACTAAAAAAATCAAAAAAACCTCTCTCCCCTATAGACACAACTGCAAAATAGTCCATTAATAGCACTAGAAATGGCCTTTATCCACGCTATAAGAGTGATGACTACCAGAGTGAGGTTAAAGTCACTATACTTTTATCAGTTATAAAAATACACCGATAAAGAGATCCCATATCGGCACTAAAAACATTGATAAAAGGGTGCTTTATCAATTCAATTAAAAGTAATGATAAAGTACAAATCTATCAGCAAATTTATTTTTCCTCGATTAAAGGGACCTTTATAGCCAATTTTTAAATAATTTATAAAAGGTAACTTTATAATCAATTTTAAAAGAATGGATAAAGGAAACATTTATTACATCTTTTAAAATAGTTGATAAATGGTTGAACTATAGTGTAATGTAACACCACAATGAAAAACTAGAAACACCACCAAATATTAAAAAAATTCAAGTACCAATATATAATATAATGATATGAAATTTACAAAACAAATATAATGGAAATACTATATTAAAAATATTTCAAACCTTCAATTATTCAGTTATATAAGAAAAAATTATTACAAACATTCAAATCATCAATGTTCCATTGCCTTTTATCCTAACCCTAACTCATGATATTTCAGAGAAAATCACCCCTAGTTAATAAAAAGATTGATCCTATATAAGAAAATAATTCTTGTTTTTGTAATAATATAAATATATATGTTAATTAAAATTGTTAATTGATTTTAAACTAAACTATGAGTCATACCAGGAACACTTTGTATCATATTAAGTGTTATTCTATTCATCTATGTCACACAATTTGTTGTATACATTCAATCATTATATCTATAAAAATTAATTAGATATGTATGAGATAAATCCCAATTGTTGTATCCTAGTGGTTGTGTCCAATGGTAGTGTTTGGGAGTTCTAGGTTTTGAACCTCTTCATTTTCATTAAGGGAGGTTATCTTTGTTTCTTCCACCTCCCATAAATAATGTAATTTAAATTTGTATAAGATAAATATAATAATGAAATAAATTATGTAATATATGATAGAATGATGATAAAATAATAATAGTTTTTTTTAATTTGGGCTATGTGATTTTCATTTTAAACTACAATGACACTGATATTTTGAAAAAATCCGCTTAGAGACAGATTAGGAACACCATAAACTAGATTAAGGTCTGCCTAATTCATACATGTTTCAAATGATTTATGGATCATTTTACTAAATTATCAAAATATTATGAATGTGTTTGCTCTATTTTGAGTATGTAATTGGTATTGTTTACTAAAACTTCATCTTAAACTATAAACATGAACATTGACTCATACTAGTCAGATCATGTTTCAGTTTGACATGATAGGGATTCCTATGTGTCAAAAATGACATATGATCCATTTTAAAAAATAATCAATAAAACCTTAATCCATTTTCTCAGTTTTTAGTGAGTGACACTTTTTGACCTAAAATGTTGATTTGAAACTATTCATGGCCATATTGATTAATATTGGGCACATCATGTATCATTTTGATGATTGGATGGTTTCTACCCTTCAAAAATTACTTACTAATTGTTTTAATAATGTATATAAACAATACAAATGAGTTTAATTATTTTTCAGTAGGTCGGTTATCTTTTTTTTACTAAAATTTATGTCAATTTTTAAAAACAATACACTCTTGGAGTCATATTTGTTACATAGTGCATTGGATTGATTTGTGACCAATTCCCACACATCAAAAATTACTTATGTATTGTTTTCCAAATTTATCAAAACAATACGAATTCTTTTTCTAGGTTTTGAGTATGTCAAATGTCTTTTTTTCTAAAATTTCATTTTAAAAGGGAAACATTCATTTTGAGTCATACAAATCTCTTCATGTATTTGTTTGAAATAATACATAAAGCTTCACATACAAAATGAATTGTAAATCATTTTTCATAAATTATAAAAAAATTAATATTGTTTCCAATGGGTTTCAGTGACTGACACATTTTGAACAAAATTGTCGATTTTAATCTAATAAATAACACTTTAAGCCATACTAAGAACATCGTGTATTATATTAAGGTGGAGAATATTCCTACATTTCAAAAATGACTAATGGAAAATTTTTATTATGAATTGTTATTTAGGAATAACGAGACTCAACTATTAATGATAATATGGTGAAATCACAAAATGGAAGAAGCAACGTTCGAACTAGTGGATTTTATAAATGAGAACTACCATCATCTGTTTTGAATGTAATATCATTAAAATATAATGGGTGATTTTTTTGAATGAATAATGTATCATCCAAATACAATACAATAAATTTACTTTATAATATAATCATTCTCTTTTATATCATGTGATACACACAACAATAGGTTTAGCTGAAACATTATACTCGGTAAAAACATGTAATTATTGTAACACAACCATTATAACATTTAAATTTAATTTGAGGTTATGAATAATTCTAAATAAATTAAATAAATTATATCATTTAAACATGTATAAAAAATTAAAATGTTAACCAATTTACTAGAGGTAAAATTTGAACTATTTGAAAGAAAAAATATTATTTTAAAAAATATTTTTATTCTAAAAGGAATTATAGTCATGATTCATAAAAAAATTTAAAATTAATTTTTTCTAATAATAGAAAATTTATTTGATAAAAAATATTTCATTTTTTGAAATAAAAAAATCGAATTTATCATAGAAATTTTTTTCTCTAAATGATTTCATTTTTCGATAAATAGTTACAAATACTTATTTATAATAAAAACACCATTTCTTAAAATCAATTATAAAGATAAATTATATATTAAATTGTATTTAAAGTAAAATTAGTAAAATTATATAAAATGTTACCTAATTTAGGTAATTGGAATCATTCTCATGTTTTTATTTTGATATAAAAACATTGTAATCTTTTGAAGGTTTTTTGTTTGAAAACAATCTTTCTCGACGTGTCTATAAGATTAATTTTAAGTTATATTTTCTGAATTTTGTGAAAAGAATTTGGAAAATTGGTTTCTATATTTGAAAACATAATTATTTATATTGATTATAATAATATTGACTTAACTTTTACCATATTGAATAGTTAAAAGAAAAAAACTAATTAACATGGTTGATGTAAAAATAGGATTATCCACGGTTTTAAAAATGATAAGGATTGAAATGACCTAAAAACATTCCAAAAATATATTTTATTAACATATTACAACTATTTCATGTCTAAGGATCTATAATAATCTAGTTTGGACCATTTTGTCGTGTGAAAAACATGGATTTACCTTTTTCATTTAAAAATTTATAAGTGTAACACTAACCACGCTTATAAAAGTGCATCGCCACTCCTATATTATTCACAACAAAATGACCGTTTGGTTCATAAATGGCCTAGATAAATCACCGAAAACATTCCATAACGTCACCCTTGACAGCTTTTTGGTCAGATATCCATACAAGTAATACATTATGTATAATTCTAAATATGTAGCTTGGGAATAGGTAAGAATCTCTACTATGCATTTTTGTATTATTCCTACCTCCACCCCTTAAAATCATATAAACATATTTTTATATACTAACAATATGATTTCCTTTATAATGGGAGGTTATTATTATATGTCCCTAACATATATTTATATCCTCTTCCATAAAATGGTAAATGATAATGTTTCTTAGTGTATGATAGACTACAACCTCATAAACTGATATGACACCTTTTAAATCAACACCTCTCATGGTTGGGTGTGATGATAGTTATAATGAACATATATATATCTATATTATATTTATAAAATAATATTATTTCTGGATTTTTGAAATAATTTATATCATTTTCTCAATACATTCCTTTGGGGTATGATAACATCACTCATATGTACGGAAGACTATCACCAGACACAGAGATGTGATAGTTTTTTCCACTAATTCCTTACATAAGAGTTAATAAGGGTAACATTAATGAATATATATTATTTAATTTAATCAATTATGTTATAAATGACATATTTTCAATTCTAAAAATGTAATATATCATCTTCTTTCTCACCTTTTCACCCACTAAAATATGATAACGTTGTTTGTGTATGTGTAGACAACCTCCTTCATAGAGCGATGTGACTATTTTTTCATTACCGAGGAACTTGGATAACATATATAAGTACATTTAAATACATAATATGGTATTTATAATATTATAATAATTTTTTAAATATAAATTATTACTTTCCTCATTTCAATAATCACTGTTGAAAATATATGTGTACGTGTGACCAACCAACTCAAAGATTGTAAAATAATTAATATCTCAAAAACATCATTCATGAGTTGTATTAAACGTAAAATTAATGGGAAAATAAGATAATTATTTTAGGATTATTATTATGTATATGTTTAAATAACTATTTCTAATATAAATGGTTACCCTACTGAATTAATTTTTGACACATAAGTCAAATATCATTGAAACACCCAACATCAATTTAATTGATTATGTAATTGTATGTAACAAGTAAATAATAGATATAAAAGGAATATTAAACCAAAACGAAATTATTAAAAATAATTAATTTTTTATCATATTTTTCTTATTCAGTAATATTGAGAAGGTATGTGATTAGTCAGACTCAGGTTAAGGGACTTCACTTAAATTTCAATTAACCGAGGAATATTGCAATGTTATTTACCTAATTAATTATATATTGTGTGTATACTAACCATTTGATAGTAATGTCATGAATTCAACCTAATTAATTTTATTTTACATTTTAACTTGAAATATTTAATTTGGGAGATTTGATATTATAATTTCCATGTGGTAAAATTTTGATTACAAATATCACTTTTTTTAGTTATTGATAACATTCTAATAGAACCATTACTTTCCTATGATAATTTTTCAATACACATTACATTTTTATTAAATATAAATATTCTTATGTAAGGAAATTTATTATTTTTGAAACCATATACAATTTTTATATATGGTGTTTACTTTGAATTGTATTTTATTAAGTAAGGAAATATTAATAAATTGGAATCCATCAATATGTACATATATTGGATGATAAGAAATATTTTTTATGGGATAAATCAATTATTTTATATATGAGGAATAATTTGGACATGTAGTGATGGTTATGTATCAGAACAATATAACCACTGGATGAATAGAAAGGCCACATTAGACAAATCAGTTTTCTTAATTAAATAGGGTTCTACTAGTAGTATTAAACCATCTAGTGAAACATATTTCTGGTAGAGGTATCATGTGTCTAGGAACATGAAATACAATGATTATGTGTTTTCCTTAATAAGAATTTTGTTATTATTATCCATGATATTATCAAAATGATATTATTTATCTCTGTATTACTTTCTCAATTTGTTTATTAAATGATATGAGTTTTTAATTATTTACCTTTCTATACTGATTATGACTTTTCTAATTATAATAGTAATGTTTTTTATTAAATGGATTGCGAGTCTAATTATTTACCATTAATTATTGATAATAATTAATTGATTCATGATATATTCTTATATATGTAACCCATAATGAGAATTTGAGCTCTAATTAATTTTTCTTCCTTTCCCTAATAAATGATGAATAAATATTTGAAAGATTTTTCAAGGATCAAGATCATTTGATTTCTATTCCTTATATATATTATTTTTGGAATATAAAATTTATACCATGTATGTATTTGGTTTAAAAAAATACTAAAGTAATTAGTCCTTTATGATTTAAATCTACGTATTTAATCAAATGTAATAATTTAAAAACACATATACATGTTTCTAGAGTCTATGTTATTAAAAATAATGATATATTTAATCAATATTTAGGATATATATAAAAATATAATTATTCTTGAAAAAACAATTATTATTAACCATTATTTCATTCAATTTGTAAAAATTTAAGACAACACTCATGTGTATGTAGGACCTACCATCTCCATGAGTGGCCCGATTCATTTTTCTATCACACAATTATATTGATGACTCTATATATATATTAAATATATAATGGATATTTATTACACTAATAAAATTTTAGAGATTATGGAACTATAATAAATGAAAAAATACTGGAACTAATAACTCCAAACCTACTTGGAATACAAAGAAATAAACATTTTCAACAATTATAAGAAGAAATTATTATTAACAAATGGGTGATAAAATGTTATAAATGCTTATAAGTTGATATAATAGATAAAAAATTGAATTTAATTAAGAATAATAAATTTAAATTTATTATACATGAATTTAGACGACTTGTGTGAGAAGTCAGACCTTTAGAAATAGATTTCGTATCAATATTCTCTCATTTAATACATATACATTATTATGCACGTGTTTATTTTTTGACCATTTCTAAACAAGGTACTTTGTGACTATTCGAAAATAATGGAATGAAAAGAACATTTTTATAACCTATACATCATTAGCGGGGTTTCCTAGAGGCATGGATAAATTCTTTTGAATATTTAATTACATTCTTACAAGTTTATTTTTTAAAATGTTTCAAATTAAAATTCATTAATTTTTTAAAAATAAGTTATTTTAAAAAAATGTAAATGTTATTTACGTAAATTATATTTTAATTATATATTAATGTAATTTATATTCATCAATGGAATGAACACCTTAGTTCACTTATCCACCTTTTTGGATATGATATAATGATACCACTCTTTTGAAACATTAAATTATTTTTGATTATTGGATATGGAATTTATCTTAAATATTCACATTCTTTTTAACATGGATTTGATTATTTCCTAAAACCTATATAATTTATATATAATGTGTTACACTTTTAATTTATTTTATATTCAAGGGGATTGATAAATATTCCATTGTATTTTTTAATATAGATATTTTTGATTTATTTTTTTCATGAATTAAATTGATCATTCTATATGTAATAAATGGGTAAGACAAAGAGTGAAGGGTGGAGCCTGGTATTTTATATCCCTTAATGAATTGATTGTAATAAAGTTAAAATTGGTTTATCCAAATTAAAATTTCCTTTACCCATAATTTTAAATTCTATTGGAATACACTAAAAATGGAAGATATATATTGATATCGAAGAACATTATAAAAAATATCATAAATTTACTTCATTGTGAATTAAATAATTATTATAAGAGATATTACAACATTAATATTATCCATGAAATCTTTTTTTTCTCTAATTTTTTTAAATGAAATGTATTTTTTGTTATTTACTTTTCCATATTAATTACGCCTTAATTTCTCATGACAGATTCCTCTATATGTAACACTTAATTATCCTTTTATCTCACCCTTGTTATTTTAATTTCCTATGATATGAATATGAAATAATTAAATCAATTTTAAGGAGATAGAGATTTTAATTTTATTATGTTTTTATTTTAAAATTCTAATGTAATATGAGAATTATGTTTATATCTTGTTTACTAAGACAAATAAACTGATTGATCTTGTATGGTGAGATCACTAGTATAAATTCTAGTATAATAAAGTAAGAACCATATATGTATTACATGGGTTAGGGTTGTTACATTTTCTCAATATTGAATTTTTTCATTACTACAAGAAATCATTTTTATTTGTCTAGATCTCTATAGATATTGTAAATTTTCAAAATATAAATTAAATATCACACAACAACTTCGAATATTATATTAGAAGATCCTAGTTCTTGATGTTGGCCTAAAACAAAATTATATATAAGATATTAGTATTATTCCAAAATTAATCTGGTCACTTTATTAAGGAGATATGGATTTTTAGGTTTTTATGTCGATTCATACATAGATATAAGTGGAATCATTAAAATTTTACAATTAAACCTCCACCCTTAACTTCACATCCTCACACATGTGAAGTATTTAAAATGATGATTCCATTTTATGGATAATGTATAACAAAACATTATGGATATAGAAAAACATTCCACCAAGTATTAAAAATATGATTATGATCGATTTTGAGAGAATAATGAATGAGTTCCCATTCTATAATATTGGTTTAAAATTAGGATGAAGATAAATATTTATTATGTTTATGATACTTTAATAGATATTTATTTTACATATAATTCGGATCCACAAGTATAATACATTAATTAATCTTATTTATAGTATGATAATGACATTTATAGTGGGATTACAATAATTGGAAATAATGAATTAGCTACTTAATAGCATTAAAACACAAATATTTTAAAAAATCATATTACTTAATAATTCTATCATGATCTATCTCATTTCATTTTCATGGTTTTTTCATGATATTTCGTATAAACAAGAAATAGAATATAATTTTAATATTTGTTTTTATAGAATCAATTCATTAATCAACACTTAGTGGTGGTGTACACTCTCTTGGGCCTTTAAGTAGTCACGATTCCTTTAGTGAACTTAACACCTTTTGACAATATCCATTTTAGAAACCCCAAAATATCTAAATTTCTATAGAAATTGATTAATTTAAAATAAAATCATAATTTTCTAAAATATCCTATAATATCATAAGATAAATACTTTGACTTATCTATATATTTTGTCATAAATCCCACTTAATCTTACATTAACCCTTAAATCGTTGTTATTTTTCTTATTTGAATTATATTTTAAAATATTTGACCAATAATTTAAATAATCTATTATTTCCTACATAATAATATGGAAATTTATTTATATAAATAATATATATAGTCCTTGTTAATAATATCCTAGAAAAAAGTTAACTCTAGTAAATAAAAAATCATTTAATCCCTTGACATCTGCTATCCTATTGATTTATTATTAACTAAAATTAAATTTCACAATTCATAGAATAAAAAATTATATTTAAAAATATAAATTCAATAAATAATTTTTTCTGCATCATAATAACTTCATATCAACCGAAAAATAAAATCAATTTAATTGTACAATAATTTTAAATTTGAACAATAATTGGCGTTGTATATTTATATATATTTCATGACACAATGAATTAATAAAATTAGTATTTGAGGCATTTATTTTTCTTCATGATATCTTTATCCCATTCAAGGTCACCTTAATTCAATGAACACCGAAAAAAGGACCTTCCCCCTCTGAGCCTCTCCAGATCAGTTGACATCCCACACCAGATGCTCACCATAAACAGTGTTTGGCCACACTGAACCAAATCGAGGAGCCAGAACCCAGACGACGCTGCAAGAACCAGGCTTAGCTGATCCATAACTGAGACACAAAGTGAGTCGACATCACTATAGAGATAGGCCACAATGAATTTAGCAGAGAGACCGGTGTTCTGCCGAGATACGATGATGCTAAAATCGAAGAAGGGGACACCGCGACCCAGGCTAGAACCCAACTGTGCAGACACCAAGCCACACCACTAGACGGAAACTGAGGATTCAGATCTGTGATGATGCTAAATGATCTGAGATGATCCTATCCTCTCTAACCTACATATTGAGTCGATGTCGCTGAAGGGACATGACACGCCACACCAATCAGAGAGACCGATGTTCTGTCGAGACACAATGCCACCAAAAACGAAGGTAGGGACACCACTGACCCTTGTCAGAACCCCACCATGTAGTCTCCAAGCCACACCTACACTGAGACGACCCAGAGGGATCTGATGCGAGATTGAGACTAGACAGAGGGATAAAGGGAGTTGATGCCTGAGAAGAACCCTAGCCACCGTAGAGGGGGAAGAGGAGCTTCTATAAGGCCAAGTCTTAGGATTCTCTGAATTCTGCCGATACCTCATAAGATTAAAATTTCAAACAATCCAACAGTCTTTGGCATATGAAAATTTATATCTATAGTTTTTAGAAATTGAATCTACCATTAAAATTCATTAAAACAGATACAAAATTTGGTATTAATAATTATATTATGACAAAATACATGGCTGTTAGTTTTTTAATACAAATTATAAAAATATATATCATTCAATATTATATTCCCATAATTAAATGCATCCCAAAATAATTTCTACTCCAATAGAATATTCCATATAATTTATAAAATTGATTAACTATAACTACAATTGGGGAAGAAGAAATTTATCTAATATTTCTAGTCAAATGTGTGGGATTAACTCCAAGGTTTAACCTATTACATAAAAAACCCACTGTTAATTCCTTTGAAATTAAATTTTCAATCATATCATTAGTGGGTAGATTCTCCAATATCACTATAATTTTCTATAATATTCTATTGAAATAATGATTCCTTTTTTTAAATGTTATCTTGCTTCAGTATTGTACTATATTTATTTTATGATTTTAAGAATTAATATTACCACATATGAAGAAGAAAGGTGTATATATATAAACTCACATCTTTTGGTAGTATCTTCATCAAGATATACTATGTTCATATATAACTTTATTCTATACACTCTTCCTCTACTGGTTTTAGTGATATTATATCCTATTTTTTCCTTATTCGTGAATGTGATTTCATAATAAATTAAAATTATCATTGGATTCTTATTTTCAATCATATATTGAATCATTCCAATAATCAATTATTGTAATATTTAATTTTTACTTATTATTTTTACTATAGTATAACTCGCACTCTATTATAGCTTTAATGAACTTTAATATTCTCACCACTACTAATAGATGAATCTCCATGGATCACATTGGTACACTAATCTCAATAGAGATATATAAAAAATTTTGTGTCTAAAAATATTAAAAAATATTTCTATAATCATTTGTTTTTTCAAAGAAACCTTTATAAATATTCCAAAATTATTCTCAACATGGATTATTCCAATTTTTTATGACTGTATCCATTGATTTTTTTGAATGTATATAATATTTTTAAAACATATTTACTATATTTAATTATTTAAATAAACTATGAATATTTAAAAACATTATGTAAATTTAAAAATGTAATGTCACTAATTGTGGACAATCCAGTGTAACTTTTCTGAATAGTTGGACCAATCATCCTAATTTGTGATTGAGTAAAATTACAAATATTCTATAATTACGCCTCCATAAAAATAATATTATAGTGAAATGATGAACAATCTAGGGGGAGATTATGAACTGAAATAAATATTTAAAGTGTTGTGTAATAATTTAATAAAAAATTTACATGGCCTATCCTTATAAGGGGAACACCAAAAATCATTAAACAAATAAACCTTAAGACAAGAGGGAATCCTATATTTTAGTATTTTAATATAAAAATAGACTTAAATTTTGATATATACTCAACAAAGATTTAAAATAGATCAAACATACAAATTATTTATCAATACTAAAATATGTATACACATATATACTACATCTATAGAGAAATAACAAAAAATTAAATAATATATAATCAAACACAACTCACTAGAACATCTATAGTAAATCATCAATCAAAATAATATATATATTTTAACATTATTTTTTCAAATAAATCATAATAGATATACCTGAAATAAAATTAAGATTATACCCATGTACATGGAAACCCATGTCATGTACATCATTAGGGGTGGAGCTAATTAACCCACATAGATTTCCAAATTCCCATTAATACACTATGTACCTTTTATTTAGTAGATATATGTTAAAATATTTTGTGAGTTTAACTCAATATTAACATATACATAACCTATGCATGCTCATAAAAATCCTTATATTTGTCCCTTAATTCCTAAAAGGCATACATACTCTAAATAAATACAATGAATTACACAAAATATTTATAAGAATCACCAAAATAAAATCAATGTCATGAATACCTTCAAATCCAAGAAAGGAAAACCTCCCAAACTTTTACATTACATCAAATTCAATCACCATGATGTATCACTATATATCCATATAAAATCACACCCTAGAGTCACACATGACATATCTATCTTCTCACTACTGATCATTAATGAAAACATTAAATTTCATTAGAAATATTAATCATACTGTGAAACAAAAAATAAAATTAATGATGGACCAATATCAAAAATAAATAATTGAACAATGAATAAAAAATGTTTTTTCAAAATGTTATCTAACAAATAAATATTATATGAAAAATAATCCAATGTTAAAAATTCATGAGAAACAATTATGGGCCTCAAATGTTGGAAAAAAATGAAAACCCTCATTCCCTACCCTAACTCATCTATCTATTTTATCGGAATCAAATTAATCAGAATGCCCCCTCAAAAAACATTAGAATCAAGAAAAATATGGGGATTCAACAAATATATAAACCCATGAATTTGATGCACTATATCATGGTATATAATTCACTTTAGAAATCATACTAAAACACCTCAAACAGAACCACTCACAAGCCATGAAACAAAAACAGTAAAAAAAGAAACAATGAAATTAGATAATTGATTATGTTGTTCATACATTTGTCCCAATCCATAGTCAAACATTAGGAATTTCTTTATACCAAATATATGAAGATGATAATAATAATCCCACACAATTTTTTTCAACCAATGTTCTAGCCCTCTATTTTATAATGAGGCCCAACCTATGAAACTATTTTCCCTAACTTTATTTCTTCATGGGGAACTCACCATTGATCATGGATACGTTTGGTTACATATATGTTACCCCAAAACAGCTACAATATTTACATGAAAAGTAAAATTTATCTGAAAAAACCTTATGTATCCCACATGAATAATCTTCTATACAAATTTTAGACTTATAAAAATACATATATAACTAAATAATATTAGTTTATACATGAGCGGTAATTTCTAAATTCTAATAATTTATCCCAACCAATTTCCATGGGGTTCTCAAACATTATCTATTGTTCATACATATTGTAGTATTTTGTAGAATTAATCTCTCTCAAAGTACAATAATTTGTCCAAAACAATTTAATATGTGATTTAATCATAAGATTCTTCCCAAAATGAATCAGTTTGTAACAATAATTAAATAGAAATAAATCCTACTAAATCAATTTTTTTGTTTCATTAACCACATTTTCTAGATAATTGTTTCTCTTATTCTATGACATCTGCATACTTAGATTCAGTATTTGAATGTTAAATGATAGATAATGTTATTTACTTTCAACTTATAGATGTGCCATGAAAATAATAATGTTTTACATTAATATATATATCAACTCAAAATTATATATTAAAATACACATATAATGGATCCTTCATTACAATACATAAATATAGTTCATACATACCATTAAAATATTATAGAATCCACTTCATTACCACCCTGTTCTCTCGCCCCAAATTTTCCATATACATGTGGAAAAATTTCAATATATTAGAAATATATGGCCCTCTGAAAACGATCATATTCATGAATCTTGTGATGAATCATATATACATATCTATTTCCATGTACTTTTCTACATACTCTACATTATGTTCTTTCTCTTTGGATAACATGAATTGTCTATCCAATGGGGTAATAATTGGTCATAATCCAATAATTCCTAATATTTCAATGATTTTCAAGAATTAATTCATTTGTGATTGAAAAAATTATATGCACTTCGTATCCCTCTATATATTAATACCCAATATCTGATTGTCTTTACAATAATCCTTTATCTTAATCCTATCAAATAAATCCACATTTTATTCCTTAATCTAATTCATATTTAGATATGTGAGTAACATATCAATAATATACTAGATATGATTAATAGAACAATACTCATTGAAAATGTTCGTGATGTAGTAATTGTTATCATTACATCAAAAAACCCCTTCCCAACCATAATGGAATCAAACATACAATTAAACTTCCATCGAACATGCCCAAAACCATTCATTCGATATTATATCTTGAAAATTGTTCCTTAATTATTTATTAATAAAACCAATAAATAATTTATAAATATCTCATCCTATAGATCACTATTAATGATCGATGTTTTTATTTCTAATTTTCTTAGATGTAAAAATTTTGATGATACTAAACATAAAACAATGTAGATATTTTTTGGTTTTAATATTAGAAAAATGATTTCATATAAATCTACCGCTTTCTTATATCGAAACCCATTAACAACTAACTTGTCCTTGTAAATTTATTTATCATTTTCTTTCTTATTTAGATGGAAATATTTTTCTTTATAGTGATGAATAATTTCCTTATGGTAATTACATTATCTCCCATGATTCAAATACATGAAAAAATATCAGTTACATCTTTCATAGATATCTTTAAAATTCCAAAAAAATTGGGACTCTTCACTTTTTTTGGGTTATAAATTTCTCATATATCCATTAAAAGTAATTAATTTATATTAGTTATAAACCACTAAAGTGTTTTTCTGATGATATTTGACCTTTGTAACTCAACATATAGCAACACTACCTTTCCATACATTAATATTACTTATTTTTAGAGTAATATTTTATATATTTTACTAATGAACACATTATGACCATAAAAGTATAGTATTTTGATGACTAGATAACAAATATTAATATTTTAATGGAGAAGAACAAAATATCTCATAAATATCTATTAACGTAAACAAAAGTGTAGACATAAAACATTGCCTCTTAACATATAAAAATGAAATAAATGAAAGGATGAGTTTAAATGGTCAATAAAAGTAAATATGGGACATATCCATCGATGATCATATGAATTTATAAGATATTAATAAAGGTAGGAGATCATGAAAATACTTACAAATTTCATATACAATATTTCAGTGATTATAAAAATGATTCATGTCATAAATTATATCAATTCAAAAATATTATTTATAAGAGTTTGAAATCATCACAAATCAATCAAGAACCATAAGTTCAATTCATAAAATCATGGAACCTTAAAAAATATAGAAACCATTTCATAAGGAAATGGATACTACAATAACCATAAAATAATTTAAGATCATTAATCAACACCTATATCCCATTTTAGATTAAGTAGATTATATTGTATTAGGTAATGGATCAATCACATTGAATTGATTTCTATAATGGATCTGGAACATCAAATATTTTTTGATAGTTAAATAATGAGACATAAACATTTTCCAAATTATTTTGAGAGACATTAAATGGCCATCCCACCGCTCGCATAATGAATATAATATATATGTGTGTCCAAATATCATAAAATATTCAAAATTTCATTAAATAATTACCCGTCAAATGAAAATGAGCTTTAAAATAATTTTATATATTCATCATATCATAACGAATGAAAAAGAAACTATTTTTTAATAATAATATTATCATAGACATAAAAATCTATATATAAAATAATAATGGTATTATTGGATAATATACAAAATAAATCATAATTTTCATCATTTTATGTTTTATGGATGAGAAATAATTTAAATTAATCACTAAAAAATTTTATTACAAAAATACCCATTAAATTTTGTAATCCCATATTTAAAAAATATTTTTTTTTCAAATAACACTAAAAATTTTAAAAAGATGATTCAAATAATTTAGTGTTCATTATTATGTGAAGATTCATTTATTCCATATAAATTAAATTAAAACACTCCATTCATGCTTTTTTGTGAAAAATGAAAATGTGCCTCTTTCAGAGAATGACTAGAGGATTCCTTTTTAAACCATTTCTAAGAAAATCAACCATGATAAAGGATGAATTTTACAACAACGTGATATTATAAAATATAATTATGATGATATAGTTAAAAAATATGGATGTTGATGTCAAAATATGCAAGTCTCAAGAGAAGTTGAGGATGAGACAACCATTTTTAAGTGAATTCAAAATCAAATGGCCCAAAAATTCAATTAAGGGACTAGATTCATCAAGGTAGAAACCTTTATCAATGACCAAAGCTCTTGTAATGACTCGACAATAAAGACAGTTGATAGTAACCTCTGTTTTTAATATGTCATGATTATGAAGCTCTAGTTCCTGAGAGACCCTTGCCACGTGGAGCTTTGAAGGTGACCTTCATGCATCAAGAATCTTGTTCAATGAAACCCTCTAGTTCACGAACTGGTAATGTTTCACGAATGACTAAATATTTCATGACCCATTTATATTGTATCCATTGCACCCAAATATACCCCCTATATATGACATTCAAGGGTTTTTTAAATTTCTTCTTCTGAAAAAAATATATATGTTTCTGATACTCTTGATATTTGTAAGTGATAGGGGATATGGATTTACAAAGTTGTAAATATATTGAAAAATCACCTCTAATGGGATACAGAAATCCACAACCCATGGTAAGGTTTTATTTTATAAAGGAAATTGTCTTTCACATAAGAAGAAATACCATTGTGGATATTGGGGTTTTCTGAGATAAGTATCCTTCACGAAACCAACCCCATGGGAACTAAGACCTTACTCCAAGGTAGGTTCACAATGTTTCACAAAAACAGACACATTCATGAGATCCCTGAACGACGCTACACAAATAGACTTTGTGAGGCTCTAAGACTTCACGAAACTCAATAATTTTCAAAACACATCCCCTTGGAAATTCAATGGTTCCTCCATTTAGGTGATACACATTCATGAATGTAGTGTTCCAGATTCCCCTGAAATAATCCAAAAATGTTTTAAAAAACACTTAGATGATATGGGACTTGTACCTACTACCCTATTGTCCACCCACATTTCTCATAATGGGTCCATATCCTTATTCCTACATATTGTTCCTAACAATAGGTACGTTGATGACTTTTTATCCTAAGAATATGTACCCTACTACTGGGTCTTTGGATTTACATTTCTCCACCGCAGTGCCAATCCCATGCAACTCCCAGAGGCACATGAGTAGTGGAATCTTAGTCCATATAGGTATCTTCATTGAGGTAAATTGAATACCAATCTTGGAGAATATTATATAAGAAAAATCATCCTCTTTCCTTGACATGATCACACTCTTTGTATAATCACATCCACGTCTGAGCTACATGATATAAAACGGCCTACCATTATGTCATAGTTTATGATGTTAAAATATTTGACAATGTATTCAAAACATGATGTAAAACTATATCCTTACAATATATAATAACCACAGGATGGCCATGTGTCATCATCAAGGGATTCCACAAACTACCCTGCCGTTGGATTTAACTCCTACTTCCGGAAGCTTCCACATGTTAGCCCCACCACATACATCATTGCCTCAGATTTCACACCATCAAAATCCTTAACAGGTGATGTTAAATTGAATAGACTAGTTATATCACCCAACAATATACTATGGAATCAAACTATGTGGTTTTTGATCCATGTCCCTTAAGTTTGGTATATAGGACTCCTCAATGAGGTTCATTATAGAAAACATTGATGTGTGAAATTATCCACCATGGGAGGGACACACTCTATCATCCAGTGTGAAATTATCCTCTTAGAGGGGCTCCATCATTAAATTGTGAAATTATACCCATTAGGGATACCAGATGAATCTTTAAAGTGTGAAAATCTCCCATTGGTGGATACACTCAATCATTTCTATAGTGAAATTATCCCCTGTGGGGGGACACACACGATTAATCACAGTGTTAAATCATCCCCTGGGAGAAAACACTTCATCAACTAGTTATAAATATTCCCCCATGGGTATACACTCCAACATCTGTCCCCACAAAACACTAAACCCAGGGAATGATCTATCCCCTCCAGAAATTAACCTTATGACCATCGATACATGATGTTTAACATTATCCTTAATCTATAATCCCTACCCATTGATATATACATGGTATTACTGAGGTAAAAAGCATCATATTAATTATAAAACTTGTATTTTGTAAATCATGAATGAAAATGGATTATTTGGGTTATTCATTTAAGATTACCCACACATGAGACTCCCTATAAAACATGAATTCTTTATAGATTCTGAATCTCCCAAATGTACTAATATTCCCAATGCTCCCAATGATACTACCTCACTTGGTCGATGGACTCTTCCATACCAATATATATGATATGTACATTTCTAGTATTCACATAAATATGACACCAGGAATTAGTTTCATGAACATGAAATAAATATATGAGGGATATCTAGAGTAGGCCATGACCTCTAAGGAGTAATTAATTGAATAGTGAACTGACTGCCCCTCATCCATTTTTGATCAAGAAGAATACAAGAACTACAAAAGTGAAGAAATAATACCATATAATGAAATTGACAATATAAGGGAATAAAAAATTAATGTGTCACTACCATTAGAAAATACCATTATTTCCACGGAGAAAGCATCAAAAAATGGAAATTGTAAACCCAATCTGAAACCCTTTTCCTTACCCAGGGAGACTAATTGCGTTTTGAGAACATAAGGATTTTCACATCACTAGATCCATATATTTATCACCATGTACCAACATAGAAATGTTGTTCCCAACATTAAAATCACTTTTTAATTAGAGAAATAATCATTAAGAATCCTTGGTCAACAACATTTTCCGCACAGATCCCTCCTCCATTTTCAGATGAATGTAATACAATAGGGAATTGGGATCTACTTTATCTATAACTATACAGAATTTTGAACCCAAATACCATATAGGACTCAAGTTAAAATTTGTAAAAAACCAATATCAAATAGGCACCCAGGAAGGGGAATCATTGATGTGACAATCTTGCATGATCACAACCTTACCAAAAATTCCACAACACCATGAATTGTTGGGAGCCCACCCCCATATCAACATCTTGGATCATTCAATGAATGGTGACCAATGAACTCTTCCACTATTATGTGCATGAATGTATTATTGCATTTTAGTATATGTCCTCTCAATTTATCAAGGTTTTGGATCCTTGACAACACTACCTACCCCGAGATCCGCTTAGGGGACAACAACCACCTGCCCTAATGGAAATTTTCTGTTAGATCTTTTCCCCAAGGTTCTCTGATACCCCAATCCCCTATGACATGGATGTAGTGTCTATTTGAGCCACCTCGTAGTGATAAATACTTGAGAGATTCCAAAAAGTTATCCCATGTGGCATTGTTAGAGCCAATACTAACCATCCCCTAAGGCTAAAGAATAGATTGACTTCATCCCAACTCTGATTGCCTTGGTTTAGAACACTTATTGGCCAAATTGTGAGAAGAACTGGAATATTTCTTGAAATGGTGAATCTTCTATACCTCATGTGCCCCATTCAATAACTGGTGTATCCCAAAAGATACCTATAATATGTGAATAGGGATTTTTCATTTCCATCTTATGATTGAGATCCTAGATTCCCCTTTGGTAGGTCGGGTCAACTCTCTTAGTTGTAAAATTCATTGAAAAAACCATTAATGGACACCCTTTATGATGAAAACCAATAAGGCGGTCCTCCACACACTACCTCATCTAGAATGGAATTCATCCCCATGATTCCACCAACAAATGTAGACTTCCTCCCCACACCACCAAAAATAGACACAAAGTTACTCCCTAAGTTTCAACCAAGATATATGGAGTTTCTCTCCAAACCATGACTCATTTACAATGATATCATCGCTTTTCCAAATACATTCCATTCTATGATGAGTTGTCCTTGACTATGTTGGAAAACACCAACCATGGGGGTTATTCCTACATCATAGGCTACCAACCACATGGAAAAATCATGATACACTCCCATAAATACTATATTGTAGACGACATGTTCAATAAGAGGTGGGGACCAGCTAAGCATCATATTACCACAAAACTATCATATTATGATGCAATTGATGACTCAATGAGAGATCCTTTAACCCAGATTCCAGCATCTAGGGAAGAATACCAAAAATTTGGCTTCAGATCCTAGAATTCTAGGTCCATATGATCTAAAGATCCCCCTATAGGTATCTTCAGGTGGAATACATTTTTTCATCTTTCCAAGGAATCAAAGTGAAATCATCTCATCATAATTTGTTTCCATTCACTACACCCCCAAACTAGAAGTTGGAGAGATGTCAGGGCTTGGGTTGATGCCCTCAGATGATGATGACCATTCCATTGAGCCCCAAATGGAGACTATCATTCATTCACATAATGAAGTGGGAAACATATTCTTCTATGCGGTCATAATCATATTATTGGATCTTCCACTTATAGATTCTCCTGAGTGTAATGTATATTTGATCTGTGTGGTTCTACTTCTTCAATTAGAGCCACTATAATGTACTTCCACATCAGTTTGACTATCAAAATCCGATTCAATGCTAATATGGGCCTCGTATAACTATGGGAAGGGCCCTTGCAATGAACACGATGTCATTTCAGATATTATGGATACTGTCCATCTATCAGTGGGTTTTTATCAACATATAGATCTGTATTTTATCATTTCATTTTACTTCACTGATAAATAGGCAGTTTTTTCATCTGGAGTATTTTTTTGATGTTAATCCACTAATGCATTCGTCAATTCACATAATGGGGTTGCCACGAGGACCTCAATTCCATCAACTAGCAGTTCATGAATTTTGAGATCGTAGTGATCGCAATAGATATACATCTTTATCCACTGACAATTATAGGACTCGATAGAAAGGATGTGGTAATAAAATCATAGGGCTCTTATAGTTATTGGAAGAGGTCATCACCATTGGTACAGATCAGAGTCTGGGGGTAGAATGTTTCTCTCTATTTCAGCCCTATATTCTAATGGTGATATGAACATCTATTCAATCCATATTCTAATGATAGAGGTTCCCCTATAAATACAAACTTAATTAATTTTATTACCATCAAACCACAAAAGGGTCAAAGGAACAGTGATTCTAAAAGAAGAAATGTTGTGGAAAATTTTCATCAATGGGTGACACATCAATAGTCAGACCTCATGGAATGCATCGACACTCATTAGTAGAAACATGAACTAGGCCTCGGAATTCCCCCAAACAATACATTTTCTTATATAATATATTATGTAGACAATGTAAAGGTTAATTCCAAGATCACTGATTTATTTTATGTTTTTACAAAATAAAATTAGTATCCCAAGATATCCTCCTTGATTTAAAAGCTGATAAAACAAAAATGGTTCATCTATGATCTTATTTATAAGAGGTACTCAAACTCTAACAGCATCATAAGAGACCAAATCTCTTCAATATTAGGGAAACTAACCTCCATTTTTTGATAACCCAATTTGAAGTTGGTGGACCTACGCACCCGGTTAGGGAAGAAACTAGTGCATAAGGAAATAAACCACGATGTGAGGAACAAACCCCGCCTGAGAAGCACATATAGTGTGATTATCCCTTATGGAATCACGGTATGATGAATCCCTGTTTGATAATCCCATAAATGCATTTTTGATGTTTATCCTGACCACAATGTCGTCACAAATAGTTTTTTTTCCCACTTAACCGCTCTTGAAACATGACAGGTGGTAGTTACATGATTATGGATGTTCTACCCAACCTGGGTTAACCATGTTAGAGAACCACCAATATTTGGTAACACTTTTTTTAACCTATTTAATGCGATGGCTGACAAACTATAATATTGGGATCAATTTTTCTCATGGTGATGTCCAATTTTGTGGAGTCCAACAAATTACGATGCTGCCAAGCTTTGATTATCCATCTAGACTCTTGAGGGGAAACCATTATTATTGTATTGTCTAAAACCATATGATCCATTTCCAAAATAGAGGATATATGTAGACATATCCTCTTCTAGCTCGGTTTCATATCACAGAAGATGAGAATCAGTAACCTTATAAAATGAAAGGATTATTTTGGTGAGTGAGTATTTGACATTGTAACTTAATGAAAATAAAACACAGACTCAGTAAACAAGATGCTATCCTGGAATCTTATACTCTTGATGTTCATGGATAATATCATAAATGATTTGGTCCCTACCCTCATATCCCTAAAATAACATGGTGTATTTTTATAGTTCATTGAAAAGAAAAATTATTGGGAAGTATACATGGAGTGTTCTAGAAAACAATTTCACCCATATATTGTTTAAGATCCTATGTGAATTCGTGATAAAGATAAGAAAATTTTAACTCTTTATAGAGAGGTCCTGGGGCTAGAACTATTTCTAGACGTTTTCTAAAATGTGCCTTGTCATGTACATCCCAACGAGGCACAAGATAAACCTGCACAACACTTTTATGAACATCTTCTCTATGCATAACTACCTCAGTGATAGAATGTGTCTCTATCCCTTCATCAATATTTTTCTTATGGTGATATTTCCAAAAATAAAAAAATGGTCATAATATTTTTTGTATTCACAGCTCCTAGAAAAATATTTTCACATCCATGGGAAGGTAATATTTTTTTTCGAAGTGCATGAGTCCCCAGGAGGTCCAACTCAACAACCATGCCTATAAATTCTCAACCATAGTATCATTGATTATATAATTTTACATGCTTGATTCTCTCCGACTATCATGTTCATATAGTGAATCTGTTCATGTTTTGGAATAGCTCCCAGGGTACTCAATATTCCCTCCAAGACATTACTTATTTCCACTTCTACACTTCCCATATTTTCAATTAGGATACTCATCATCCTCCAGATCATAATAGACTACCTAACAATAATGGTCTGAAGACACAATGTTTTAGCTAAAAAAATAGTCTCACATCTCAAAGGATGGTGGATGAAAAATATATTCAACCTTTTTTTAAACTCATTCAATAGTCAATTCCTTAATGTTTCACCACATTCTTGACTAATTAAGATATAGAAACTCTATTTAAAACATTTTCAATAGTCATTCCATTCAAATCATACATTTCCATTTTAATATCCATTTATTAAATGTTTTGATCTCCCTCATGGTATTTTTCAGTCACTTTCATCCATCAATGTGTTCTCCTGAGAAATAAATCGAGACTCAAAATATCCCATTATTTATTTCTTTGAGAATGTATCATGCCAACTTTGGATATGATATAGAGTTTTCTTGAAAAATTGTTTAGATTCATGGGTGCACCATCCATCCAAAATCTACGACCCAAAACAAGGATCTCGGGTCCCAACATCACAACATTAAACAATGATGAAGTTATCCCAATGATGTATTTTGGGTTTTCATATGGAATTATAGGCCCCTCATTTTATGTTAGGATACCTTTAATAGATTTCTCACATGTTCATTTGAGACTCATAGACTTACATTATAACCATTATGACCATAAGATATTTTCAATTTCTCTCAACTCTTCAACCATAATCTAAGAACCCAAGTCCCTGCATCATGTATTTACATTGTGTTCATGTCATCCCTAGAATTGTGGGTTGTGTGGTTGATCATCCTTGTCCCTCAATTCAGATTACGTAATCACTTAGAAAAACTACATTTGTGTTTTTTGGATGATCACCAGATGGTACAAGAAAGAATACTTTAAACTAAGTGGAAGATTTCTCTAGGATGTTATGTGTGGAATGAACTCCTAATCTCCACATTCAAATTAGGTTACCTCTCCCATATTACACCACATCCACTATAAGTCACATAACCATGTGGTCTATGTATTACAACCTTAAATAAGGGTTAACCCACTCTATGTGTTATTTCAAGTTGAAAGTCCAACATTGAATTTCATTTCCTTTCTTTCTAAATCCACTGATGTAATTTAAAACATTCTGGGAGTATGAAGCCCTAGGTCCTAGAAATATGTCCTTAAAAATTTTATAGATCCTGATTAAAGATATATGAGTTTTAAACAAGATTTAGGGTATAATAATTTGAACTTAAACAATTTTAATCTCTTTTTTAAAATTTGTATGACCATAAACTACAAAAGAAGAGAGTAAAAAATGTCAATATGGTTCAATCCCATTAGGAAAACCTGAGAATGAGTCAGAATACCACCATTAGGTTCCTCCCCTAACAAGGGATAAAAATATTAAGACTAAATGAATGAGGTTTAAAGCCAGAAGGGATCCAATAAATATCCTAGAAAAAAACATAATTGTGCATGTTAAATCCCACGGTCTCAAAAAAATCTAGATCCAAACAATAACATTTATTTTCCCCATGCTCTTCTCTAGGTAGTAACCCCATTGTGTTACCCTATCATGACCCCAGTTACCATGGTGATGTTACCATTGTTTAGGTTGTATCACACATCCTATTCATATGTAATTAAACTATATTCATCAACATTTAATTCACAAAATGATAAACTATGCACTAAATCATGTTTACCATATGACATTATACTACGTGTCCATTATCCTCACCATATGACATTAAACTATGTGTACATTTTTCTCACTATATGATATTAAACAGTTTTTCCATCATCCTCACCATATGATGTTAATATGCATGTCAATCGTCCTCATTGCGTTATAGTAAATTTCAACGCATCTTAGGACCTCAATAATGAATCCCCTTTCCCCCTTAAGTGTTATACAACATCTAAATCATTCATTTTATTTGACCATATCTTCACATTTGAGATAACTCTTCACATGGATGTTGATTCTAACCATTGTTTAGACCGATACAGCAGGAAGATGGTTTCAAGGTCCATGGTGTTATATTTAAGATAGTTTTTAAATAAATTTTAATACTTCATCAAATCCTCACCCCATATTTTGTCTTCTATAACATGGATCCAAATAATATTTCATATCTGAAATGATTAGCTTTGATTGAATGGTTCTATGATATAGTGTCTCATCTACAATCCTAGGAAAACTTCTTGGAAGACTTCTGAAAAAAATTTGATACGGGTTCTCTTTTTCAAACATGGTCCATGGTCGAAATTTGATTTTTCCCTATTCCTGATAAAATGATAACATGTTATGTGTTTCAGACATGGTCATATGTCATCATAAATTGAAAAAACTCCCCTTTTGTTCAAAATCATTGGAATATATATTCATTCAATTTTTATCCCCTTTATTTTGTTATAATTCAACACCTTGGGTGTTACTCCATTCTCTTACTAGAGCACATTTTGAAATAAATTATGTAGTTTAGATAATCTAGTGCACTAGAAATATCAATATTAGGCAGGAAACACATTGTGGTGGATAAATTGTTTAAAAACTCAATTGTATGACCCATGTCTAGTACTCCTATAAAAATGAGAAATCTCTTATTTTTCCACTGTTTCTCACCCTAAGCATGACTCATTTGGGAATAAGAATTCATTTTTTTAGTATTTTCAATTTTATCAATATGCAAAAAAGTAATAAAAATTATATCATATGGTAATTTAAAATAAACCAACTAATTTTTTATAGGGTCAAGAAATTTTAGAGACTCTATTTTATTAAGTTATAATGGGAAATTATCCTATGGTTCAACACCAACAATCCATCACTTGATCTAATACATCCTTTGTTGAGTACCCTACAATGTCCACTACAACTCCACCAGACTATCTAAATCTTTCACCACAACATGAAATGCATTTTTGGCCCTTAGGTACATTCTATCTGTATCATACCAACACTCCTCCTCCAAGGATTCAACATATGATGACTTATTATCATCCACATCCAACTGATCCCTCAACTTTCCAAAGATATCTACTTAGGCAGTGGAAATGGATTCATTCTTCTATGTTTGTCCATTGAAGAAATTGATATCCCCTTTTTCCACCTGGAGATCTTGGGCTCCCTTGGTGTTCATAATTGTATAGGAAACAATGAATATATTATACTTGGAATTCACCCTCACAAAAATAATGTCCCAATACAGTATGTGGAGTCTACTAGATTCCACCCCACTAATCACAGGGATGACTATCAATTTTTTGAGAGATCCAACCTTGTTTGATATGTAAACTAGTGGGATGTGGGTGATGATATTCCAAAAATAAATATATTCCTTCATTTGATGGACATGGTTCTACTTAGAGACTTCTAAGACAATTTCCTCGGATACCTCTAGATGCATAGGCACATATAGGGGAAAGACCGCAAAGACATTCGTTGAAATGTCACCTAAAGGCATGATCTATAGTGGGATAACCCCCAATTCAGGGGGAAACAAATTATCTCCATGAACCTCATCTATCTGGAGGATTACCTACCTAATTTGGAACCTCCATGGTAGGCTCTTCTTACATAGACACCTTGAACACCACCATTATTTAGATGCTCTCAACCACATTCATTGAGGTTTTACATCCAATAGCTTCCAATGGTTGTAGTTCTAAAATAGGAATGATCAATAAAAACCCTCTAACCACCTTAGTTTATGTTGAAAATTACACCAACTTCATTGAGGATTCACCCCCAATGAACATATTCTACATTCCTTATATGGTAGGTGTAGACACCATATACCACATGATTGCACCATTTTTCACATTATGTTTACATACTCTACTGGGACATAATCAATAGTTTCCAACTCCTTTGGAACCCTAACAGAAGGCTGAGACACCTATCCTACAAAACATCCTTCATCAATTGCATAAACTCTTTCACCACTACTTCTCAATGATCGAGCATCTTTATAGAGGACTAATATAAAAATATTGTTTCTAAATTCATTAAAATCACAAGGTCATCCATGTGTGAAAAAAGTGGTAAAACATTAAAGGAAATGAAAAAAGGGTAAAGTGATTACAAGAATATTATATCCTGAAGAGTTTCATAAATAGATTCACTAGAAATCCACCTATAGTGGTCATTATCCAATAGGTTTTTTTCTCTATCGCGAGCACTGCTTCAGCCTATGGTTGAACACCCATGATCATGTCATCAGGCTGAGACCCCATGCCCTTCATTTCAAGAGTTGAGGCTTAGTCACCCTATATTAGGGGTCCATCATGAATGCACCGTCCCAAAATACCATTGATACCTTCTAATGAAAATATAATTTATATATCAATATTAGGGGTTTTTAGGGTCCAAAACATATGAGTTCAGAATATTTATTTTATCAATGAATTAACCTCTATCCCTAAGAGAATACCAATAGGCGTCACATGACAAGGACTTCTCCAACCATTCTTATAGAGGTGTATGAGCTTCAAAACCCCAACCATGTGATCTATAGAATACTTCATCCAAAGAAACCCATTCACATGGGTGTTCATGGGGTGTACAGTGGACTAATAGTCATTACTATAAATTGGAGATATACCAATGGACCCATACCAATGGTTCAAAAAATAATGATGGTATATGTACATTAGAGAGCCCCTATAACAATTATCTTGTATAAACCATAGGTATTTGTAGCATGAATAGACCCTTTATCTATGGTTTTTCCTAAAGTCGTTGGTTTATATCTGTTATGGAGACCCAGTACCAATTATTTATACAAAAAATGTTGGCATGGGTACCTTATATGGACCTATATCCATGGTGTTTGCCAAAAATATTAGTATAGGCCCTTCAAAGAGAACTCATACCATTTTTTAAAAATCCGATGGTATTACTCCAAAAATCCAGGTACATATACCAGCAATTCTAAAAAACGTTTGTATAGGTATGTACTGGTGGTTTTGTGAGATGTTGTTATACATACCCATATTATTTATCAAATATTTCTTCAAATAACAATAAATACAAAAAAATGAAAAAAAATAAAAAAAAATAATTATATATTAATGAAATTATGTTCTGAAAAATCATATTAGTTTTGTGGTTAGGTCGTGGGATTAAAAATTGGATGTGTTGGGATAAAAACCAAGATGGATTATTTTTACATTACATATACCAATAGTTTTAAAAAAATGTTGGTATAGTTTTTCATATAACCTATAACAAAAAATTTAGTAAACCATTGTTATAGATATATAAAAAATGTCTTCCTAGAACTATTTTTATAGGTATATACCAACACCAAAATTACCGAAATCCCTCTAAGATGTTAGTATAGCTTTTTTTCTATTAGTGACTGGACCAAATTCTACAACCCTTTTATATAGTATTCCTCCTTAGCTCTGCGGATGGAGAATCATTACCTAGGATGACACAACCCATTAATTAATATCCTATCTTTATTGAGAAGCTTTTATATCACATTTAGAGTGTTTAATTGTCTATAGACCCCAAATATCTACCAGTTCTCATGAAAATCATCATTCTCAGGGACATCCGAGTGACACAGATTCATTCTCATAACATGAATGTGAAACCTTAGAGATACACAAGATGGAATGAAATCCTCCCTCAAATAATTTTCCATAATTTTATAGCATATCTCTACTCTCATCCTTATGGTTTCTGCCTTTTATGGTCAATGAATTTTCAGCTCTACAGTAACTTATCTACCCACAAAACCAATACATCTTCAATGGGGTACCCCTACCACCACTCACTATCAAAATAAAGATTTTACGACCCCTCATTCATCGCCTTGATTAATTAACTACCTCCTTATTTCCACAGGTTATGTGCTCTTCCAACCTTTAACATAATCATGGGTGATCCCATAAGTAGTGGTAGGTGGTGGAAACTTATCCATCCCATTTCTATCATCACATATAAACATGGGATATATAATTTTGAAGGATAATTTGTTGAATTTCATTTCATACACCCAATGTAAACACTTAGGTTCATCAACTAGTGGCATTAAAACTTCCTCATGAACCGGTGTGTGGTGTACAACTCATAGATCACCTTGCAGAAAACCCTCTTTACTAGTATCCAACCTCTGAAGGATAGGAGGTAATACCTCTATTTTATGGTCCCTATGCCTCTATCAGTCACCATCCTCATGATAAGGGGGATGTATGGAAGATTAAGTGGACTTCTAACCCTATCCTTTCTAGTACATCCACTGAGTCCATGTTGATATGAAAAATCTCAGTGGTGTTTCCAATCAACTACTGAATGTTTGAGTCGGGTGGTGAGATTTGGTGTGGGTATTTGTATCCCTTCATGTGTGAGGATTCGAAACTATCTAGTAATTTTAATGGCCCACATCCATAAAGGGTATTCATTCCTCATATGATATGGCATATACCCTTGTAAAAATTTTCAGATATTTTTCACATAGTTCGACGTGTTTTCTAATTTCTATAATTTCTTCCATAATTAAGGTTTTTAGTAGCACCCCCTTGTGTGAATCCTTCACTAGGAGGATCCATCTATAGAATAGAATATAAATAAATAATTCCATATTGATCATCAGAACCTCATGAATTAAATATAATCCCCATTTTATCTACTATAAATCCTCTAAAATATTCAATTATGAGTGATCTTTTCCTTATTGAAATGAACCAAGTAACTGATGTGGCCTCCCTGGTAGTGTGTTATCCTATTCATTTAGAAAATACTTGAACAAAATCCGTAGAAGGATATCATTTATCCCTGTATTTTTTCTCTCATCCCCAATTCCAAGTGAAGAATCATCCTCACCATGGTGGACATAAGTTTCTAGGCATTTTAGAAGTTCTATTTGGGGAAAAACTTTTCTTTAATAGATCATTGGATTGGGAACCCAAAAATATTGTAAATATCACACAAGATTATACTACCCTCTCTATCTTCCAGATGAATGGTGTTGGTACCTGACATAGACCTTCTCAAAAATCTAAAATGGTGTCCAGGTGGAAGTATATATTGATCTATGAGGACAATGGCACCTCATAAAGCCCAACTTACTTATGATATTCTTCAAACTCATAGTAATTCTATAATGTCCAGTACTCCAAGGCTCATTCATTTGTCAATTTTCTAACCTCGAGTAATTCCATTCCTTCATTCCACCACATCAGCATGTTCCCCAAGACCACCATGATAATTTACTCGTATTTAGGGGGATTCAACTCTACCTTATTTTCCCCCACTTTGAAATCATTTAGGTGATTCCATAGGGTGTGAATAGTGAAGGAATGGTAATCCATTTGGATGTAACTCCCAACATACCTATGTCACGGGTACTATCTAGGTGTGATCCTAATCCATCTGGTGATTTCATATCAATTAAAAAATTGAATGAACATGCCCTCACTCTTCTTAGAGTCATACAATATAATATTTTTTCATAGATGTTATTCATACAAATCCTACTTCAGTAGAGTGGTATGTGTGTCAAAATATGACACACTCTGGATGCCGCCTCTAATCATAATATTCCCAACCATATCCTCTCGATGAGTTTTGTTAGAATTTTCACCTTAATTGTCCATTTATTGTTTTTATGTATGGTTATCTAAGGTTGGATTGAAAAATTCATGGTCACAGAAGAGTGTTAATAGATGTCTGACCACAAAATTAAATTCATGAATGTGTGTTTGAGGAACCAAGGATTTCAGATGAGTTGAGTTTTTCATGTGTCAATGATCATGATAAAAAAATTCTTATGATGGTCCATAGTTTAATAAAAATAGATCACACACCTAAAATTCATTAAAATCTCAATCCTCCTATGGGATACACAAACTTATTCTTAGGTGTAGTTTTAGAATGAGTTTTTTGTATGGGGCTCTCCAACTGACCACTTTTTTTTCATCCATCAGATTATGACCCTCTATTCCTACATTATATCCAGTTCTAAGGGTGTCCATTTATTAACGTTGAAATACGCCTATTCAGGGGGAATTTGAGGGAGGAAAAGATGTTCATAAATGAATTAGAACCAATAAAACCTAAAAATACACTTATGGTACTAAATTCTTGAAGACATTAACCTTCACAAATTACCATATCTCATGGAAGGCCCTGGTCAAGAATAATTTTCATGGTAACCTCTTCACTGGTGAGTTTTGGTTCCTGGACCTCTAGTACGTGAAATCCCCAAGCTACTTAGAGCTTTGATGGTGACCTCTGTGTAGAATAACTCTAGTTCATGGATCCCCACTTATTCAAGAAGCACATGACGTTTCTCAAAATCCTCTATATTTATTAAAACATTTCCCCCATCCTCCAATGGGTGTATAAATACCTCCCTTATTATGACAATCAATGGGAATAAGCCTTTCATTTCCTGAAAAAAAACTATATATTCACGATACAACGAAGCTTCACGTGGGAGAAAGAAGATCCACTGTGTAGGGGTGTCCATCGTTCAAGAAACAAACCCAATAGTTTTTTGAGAACCCCTGTTCATATTCTTTATTCATTCATGAATACTTATTTCCTTCGCATAGAAAAAATGTCCTTTTTGGATCATCAGGATTCATGAGATAAATATCATTAAAGAAATTATCCCCATGAGAACCAATACATTAGTCCGACGTAGGGTCATCCTATTTCTTGAAAAATACTCTTTCATGAGACACATAACCTCTGAGAGTCCCCAATAATTCTTTAGGCCCCATGGATTTTCAAAATTCATAATTTTAAAAAAATACTTACTCTAGTACATACAATGTTTCTACCTTTTAACTTAATCCCCATTTATGAATGATTAGTTCATATGCCCCTTGTGATCATCCAAAACCAGATCACCCACAACCTATGTCCATGTGTTACCAATATCACCAAGTCATGTGTCCAACAACATTTCATTGAGCTTATCTAGTGCATTCATCCTACCTATTACTCCCAGGTACATATTCCAAATTTTACCTTTTCTTCTAAGCCTAGGTACCCTAACTTCAGGACTCATGATTTTGACTCCCCCAGGATAGTTCCAATGACATGACCCAACTAGAAAAACATGAGCTATAGATACATAAGCCCTAGAGGTGGCATCACAAGAGTGAACAAATTACCTCTCTTGGAAAATATCTATTATAATGATTCGTCCACTTTCCTAGACAAGGTTCCCATCATGGTATAATTCCCTGCAACATCCGATTCGTATGACCAAAAACCACCTAGTTCCACATAAATAATGTTTGGTATTATATTATACAACAAATTACATAGAAAAATATGTTAAAGTATATCCCTTTCTTATTCCATAAACATAGGATGTCCCATGCATGATCATCCTTGGATGCCACTCCCCACCCTCATCATGGGATGAGAAACCTACTTTTAGAAGTTTCCTTGATTAATCCGGACAACAACCATCATTAATTATTCTTCCGCGACATGATAATTCTTATCGCATGGCATTAAAGATCATAGACCAGTCAAGTCACATGACCTTAAAAATGAATTATCGGAATTTTTGGGTTTTTGTACCTATATATATTTATATATATTAAAAAGGATACATAGGAAACCACCATGGTGTTTAATGCCATTTACATTCATGTGTATAATTGTCCCCCTTAGATTGACATAGTCCATCATCTAGTGAAAAATTATCCCCCATGGGTGGTCAGACTCTATCATTCAAGTATGAAATTACCCCCTTGGTTTGGGTGGGTGGATCTCCATCATTCAAGTATGAAATGTCCCCCTTTGGGGGACACATTCAATCAATCCCATTGGGAAATAATCCCCTTGGGGGACACACTCCATCAAGCACTAATTGAAATAATGCCCCTTGGAGAGACACTATCCATTATCCAGGTGTGATATATTCCCATATGTGGAAACTCTCAACTATGTATACCCACTAGGAATTAATTTCGTTACCTGGAATGTACCCACAAGACATAACTATGTCCTCTCCAATAGATGTTAAACTCGTCCCTTGATCTATAATCCCTACCCTATGCAATTAATATGGGATACCTGAGGTATAAAATCTTGGAAGACAAACTCAAATAGTGTTAATTGCTTCATGAATGGTATGGGATGCGTTGGTTTACCTACCGAAGGAGCGTCAAACATGATATAACCTCAAAAATATATAGAATATAAAGGTTCCAAATCTACTCAATGCACATACATTCCCAATGTACTCAATGATACTTCCTCCCCTATGCGAAGGGTGTTACATTATTTAGACAGAAGCCTCATAATTAACTAGTTTCATCATCAACATGGCACCATGTATGAGTTTTGAAAACACGACTTAAATACATGAAGGATAACCATACTATGCGATTAGATCAAAGGATGTATCCATATAAGGAGGAACTTATATCCCATAATGCCATTTTGATCATGTAGAAGACAACACTTATGAAACTAATTAAATACACACACCTTTTTGAAAGATTGAATTCTATGAAATAAGAAAATGAAGTATAACCACCTGTAGAAATGGTAAAACTGGACCCTTTGAAAGTATAAAAAATAATTGATGTGGAATAAAATTCATTATGGATTTAATAGTAAATCATATTCAATAATTGCTAAAAACATTATTTTGATCTCTTAAGTCAATAAAGTAACATAAATAATTGAGGAAAATTAAATTATTTGATGTAACTAGAGGGGTTAAAAATTAATGTTTTTTTCAGATATGTACCCTGTAATTTCCCCAAAAAAAGTATATCATAAAAAATCTATATAAAAATAGAATTGAATCATAAATCTCTTACCACCTTGCTAGTATTTGAATTGTTAACATAAAGAATGAATAATATCAATAAAAAAAATTAAATTTAATGATAATTAGGAAACTAGAAAAATAAATTCTCAAAGGGGATGTATAAATAACTCAAGAAATAATATTTGGGCATAATATATCATATGTCTCATTAAAGACGTTTTTTGATAATAAATCCTTAATACTTTTGTTATCTATAAATCAAAAACCCTAGAAATAGAGAAAATTATAGGGTTTTTTAAATCCAAATATAATTCATAATGATAATAATGATATAAATTCTTGAGAAATATATACACTACACAATTAAATTAAAAGGGGAAAATGGTGCATGTCCCATAAATATCAATCTGACGCGAGAAATCCCTTACCTCAACTCCCAACATTATTCAAACAGATTTAAACATCCTATATAAGATATATTCGTTCATAATACATGTATTATAGATTCCTAATAATATATATGAATCCATTTATTATTTATTTATAAACTTTTAGAACAAATTTATAATCCTTTTTTTTAATTAAAATCACTATTCTGTTTGATAATCGTTCATCTTTCATGTATTCTCAGTTCAATAGTTTCAGTTTGTTTACACTGATCAGTGGTCAATAGTCACTATAATTTTAATCATGATATAAAATTATATATATTAAATATACAAATGATTATATTCATACATTTATTTTATATATGGAAATAAGAATTATACTATTCAAGGATACGGTAGGTTGTACATACGAATTAACACTGTATTCATTTTTTGACGGAAGAAACAAAAATAAATTAAATATAAATTCACATTTATAAAAATAGTTATTATATCATGTAAAAAATACATATTCATCCATTCCATCATTATTAACATATAAAAAATTAATGAAAATTTAATCTTATCACTTTGTGGAGGTGGCAGTGGACATGTTCCCACAAGAGACGTTATCATTTTCTAATGATTTATACTCAATGTTGTTATGTACGATATTATCATTCTAAAATAATAATTATGACATATGTATAATATTTAAATTTTATATATATCATACTAACCATCTATGAATAACAGTTATGGAAAATTAACTGAATCACTATATGGAGACGGTAAGTCCTACGTATGCATTAATGATAATTTAATATCCTAGTTGATGAAAAATAATTTAAAAAAGATTGTTTAATAATAATATTTTATTTTTTAAGATAATTAATTTTTTATTTAATGAATCTTATAATACATTTATGGTAGTTAAGAGATGAATTAAAAAAGAAATATATCATTTTATTTGATTACCTCTTCTTTTAAACAACTCCTTTATATCTCCAATTAAATAGAAAAAGGATGGTGTTTTTGGAAAAAAAAATACTCTAGAATGTGGATAAGGGAGTTTATATATTTCTCTTGAGGGACTTGATATTATATAATTCTCAAATTATTATAAAGAGACGAAATTATGGGTCCCTTTTATAATTGAGAGGAGGGAAACTCATAGGATTTCATGATAGAAATAAAAAAAATAATTCTCTATCCAAATGATTTTAAATGAACATGGATTCATATATAAGTTATTATGTAATTAAAATATCATGAATCAATAAATTTTTCACTATTTTATGTGGTTTTTATATGTTATATTTTTGTTTAACCTCTTAGTTATCATATTTTATCAAAGTAGGTAATATCAATTTTTTCAGTCTAAAAAGGTTATAATTTCATATATAAGGTTAAAATTGTATGATAAATAACTTAGGGATTAATTTTATAACCAAATATATTTCTATAAGTCATATGTCATGATTTTTATGATTATTAAACAATTTATTAAAATATATTTTTTAAAAAATATCTTTAATGCAAATTTTGAATCAAATCCTAAAATT
This sequence comes from Viscum album, assembly GCA_963277665.1. NCBI lineage: Eukaryota > Viridiplantae > Streptophyta > Magnoliopsida > Santalales > Viscaceae > Viscum > Viscum album. The sequence goes on from OY728153.1 coordinate 941,085,505, forward strand.
TGAATCAAATTACATAAAAAAACACAAACCAAATATTTCATATTCAATAATAAATTTCATGGAATTCAATTGATAATTAAAATTATATTAACAATATTATTTTTTAAATATCCTATTTCATTTATCGTTTAATTGAGGATATATTGTGCCAGTATAGAAAAAGAGTTTAATGTAATAATACCATTACTAAAAAAATAGATATAAATTTACATTATGAAAATAATTTTAGTATTCTCAATATTGAACTTTAAATTTATTCATAACATATTTTTATCCATATGTGGACACATGATAGATATTAAAAATTAAGTGACAGATATTTTATATTTTTTCATTATATATAAAATAGGTTATTTCCATGGAAATGATATGATCAAATATTTTATACATTCAAACTAATAAGATGAGTTTATAAACAAAACATTAAAATCTAAATTAATATGAAAAATGGCGATCATAACATTTAGTTTTAACATATTTTTGACAAGATTTACCCTTTACCATGGTGGTAAATTTTAATAATATTACTTATCATATTGTATAAAAATAAAAACGAGGATAATTTCAAATTTTGAACCACAATTTTATAAATATATACTAAAATAAATCAAATTTGATATCTATAGGTGGTAGAAAGTTATTTTAATATAAGGGTTCAAAATATGTTGAATTGCCCTTTTTTAGAAAAGATAATATTAAACCTTAATCTTGATTTATTCTTGTCCCATTTATATAAAAATATCAGATTAATGTTAAAAAAATTATTGAACATATAATTTATATTTATAATATATTTTTACTATAAATTATATATTTAATTTATTAAATATATTTTCAAATAATAATAATAATTTTATGAAAATTGAATGTTTTATGTATAAAATTATTGTAACAAATTTTAACAAAAAATTAATCACAATGAATGTTAGTTGATTATTAAAAAAATAATATAAGTAATTTTAAAAAGAAATTATTTTAAAAAATCATTATAAATTTTTGAAACAAAAATTTGGTTTTCAAATAAAATCAGTATTTTTCACAATTCAATAGAAATTCCATATTATAAATAAATCCAAAAAATTCAACATAAACTAGTTTTTACATGATGATTTAAGATATTATTTTTATTTTATCAAATAAATCTTCTAATTATGAAAAAAAATTATAATTTTCAATCAAAATAAATAATAAAAATAGTTCTTTAATAAAATGTATTTTATTAATATAAAAACATTACTAAAAAATGAGTGCTTATTTCCTAAGCATCAATCAATAAATTTTTATTAAGTACGACATTTAAATATATTTAATAATATGGCTGATCTTATTCATTCCCACTAATATAATAACTAGTTTTTAATATTATATTTAAATAACAAAATTCAGTTCTATGTTTAAGATTAATGTGACATGTCTTGTATGTTATCGAATATAGACTTCTTTTAAAACGACATGGTGTTACATTCTCCCCCCTAAAATAAATTTCTCCAATTAAATTTTTCCATGTAATAAAAGAATAAATATTTGGAAATTCCATTATAAAAATCCACATTATACAAATTAATAATAAAAATACATTTAAAAGAGAAAGATGATAACATAACAGTTATCTAAAATGACATAAAATTATGTTCTCATAAGATAAGAATATAGGTGGGATGTTATAATATGGATATGGAAGAAAAATCAAACACTCAAGGACTAATATATAGTGATAAAGAAAATGGACAAGAAAATTTTAACAACGACAAAACCATAATTATATGATAAGTGAAAAGATAATAAAGTCATTATAAAATATTTATTTAATGATCAATTTTATAATGTTAAAAAATTCTTTTAATATCATGATTGAGAAATGATAAAATATACTTATTTCATTTTTTCCAATATCATAAGAGAAATTTCATCCTTTGATTAGGCTTTGATCAATTGTCACTCCATCTATGACCTCATGAAATTAATCATGATGGGTTTTTAATTCCTGATGAACCAAAATTAACTTTTATCATATCATAAATAAATACAACAATGACTACTCATTCCTACTTTCTCAATATTTTTACCAAAAACAAAATGGTTTAAAACAGTTATCCATTATGTAAAATTGATACACTAGACTCCAAAATATCTTAAAAAATTAAAAATAAACCAATACCTAAATAAATTACCATTATACCATTCCAAAATATTATTATAAAGACAAATGTCCAAATATTTAGAAATAATTCTAATAAATTTCAAAAATCAACATTACATTATTCCCCAAAACAGTATAAAGCACCTTATAACATTATATAAAATATATGAAAATTCATGATCATATATTCTAATAAAACTTGGTAATAAAATTAATTATCATCCAACCTTAATGAAAATAACTTTTATTTTAAAAATTAATCCTTTTTTCATTCTAGAAATAAAAAGTTATATTATGAAATATATTCAATAAACCAAAAAATGTTATAAACTCCATAAAAAATAATATATACAAAATTTTCATTAAATAACTATTCAATTATAAATTCATCAATGTTATCCCATTTATTTTATCATAATTAAACATCTCTATGTAGAATTATCATCTCAAGAGCCTGCACAAATTAATCATTATATTCCACTTAAACATGTATTATCAAAAAATATATTTTCTCTAATAAATAATATTCCTTAGTAATCAGTACCATTAAAGACATTTTTTAAAAAAATTATGAAAGGTATATGAAAAACCATCACCAAATTTTTATAAACCATTAATAAGAATATAATTATAAAAAATACTTCCTCAACATAGTTCTCAAATTCCAATAAATTAATAGATCAAATATTTTACTTCCATGAACTGAATAACATATTTTCTACATTGGTGTGGGAGTTTGCAATTGGATTAACACATTGACATGGATAATGTACATGTTATCGAAAGATAATAAATGGAACTATAAATGGTAGCATTGGATGAAATAAATACCCCCATCAATCTATTGAATTTTCATTGAAAATACATTCCATAAGACAGTATTCTCCATGTATAAAACATATTCTCATTCCACTGATAGATTCTATTGCTTTCCACTTCCCAAATTCATGAAATAAATTAATCTAAATATTATTTCACTTATTGTGACCACCACATGAGCTCTCAGTTAATACAATTGTTATCTTATTTTCTCAATATATGATTTGTTTATGGTGGAAGTGGTTAAAAATATGTCTTAGTAACTAATTAGGCATGATCACAATATCATTTACTCCTACAATCATCCCATTTTTTTCTCATGAACACATTTTCCATAACAATAAATGTTAACTTAGTTTCCTTTAGTTCCAACTATTGACTATAACAAAAAATATGGAGTGATAAATAATAATCATAGTTGAAACCACATAATCATAAAAAAAAATTAAAATTATATCAAAATCATGATACTTTTGTTTCAATCTATGACGCCTTAGGTTTATCATAGGTCATCCATAATCATCACATATTAAATTCCTTCAGAATAGTACCTTAACTAATATTGAATTAACAAAAACATATCCCCCAATAGTTTCAAACCAGGGTTGTAATAAGGTTACACTCACTATACCCTATATTGATAAATAATATATGATCGAGAAACTAATTTTGGGTTAATTACATCTAGATGAATCTGTTCAAAAACTATGTGCAAAGGGATTTTTTTCTAGGAAAATAACTTAATATCTTCTTTACTAAAAAATAGGATATTATACTATACATAGACTTAACCATATAGTTTTCACCAATTCTTTGTAACCATAATCTAATTTTTTTTCCAATCAATTTCCTCTTATAACAACTATAGAGACCAAATATTTTCAAACATAATTACTACATGTTTGTAGTTGAATAGATAATAAATATCCCAAATACATTTCTTTGGATAATAATGTATTAGTCTATTGGGATACTAGATAGATAGTCTTCTTATTTCTGAATGATTTTCAACATCTATGGTAATAATCTTAGATATAGTATTATTCACAGCCATACCCTACAAAAACTAGTATTCATAATATTTTAAATGGAAACATTATAAAGGGTGACCTCAAATACTTGGTATTGGAAAAATGGAGATATCAATCGATGGTCTCATGAAATCACACTAAAAACATAATTATTTGAGATCATAAACAGACATACAATGTTCACGCCAAATTTATCAAATATCATAATTGAGTGTAATGGAATAAATTTGTATCATTCCAAAAGAAAATATTTATATTGGTGATAAGTCATTAAAAATTAATCATGAACAATAAGTTCATATAATAAAAATTTCAAACCAGTATGTGTATAAAAACAATTTCATTTGTCTAGGATGACTACCAAGACCATAAAACCATAATGGATCGGTAATTAGTACTTGATTCAAAAATTGGATTCAGAACATTGACTAGTTCCCCATAATGTATAAAGAACATATAATTTTCACCATAATGATGATCCTTGACTTTTTTACCAAAGTTCTCCCAGGAGATATAATAATTTACCCAATGAATTGGTGGTCTATATAATTAATATCTCTCCTATAACATAATGAAAATTATAAAAAATTTGTAAGATCAAAAAATTTTGTCAAATCAATATATAATACTCCATGGAAAAAAGGATTCATAAACATTTAATTAATTAATCATTGCATAACCCATGAAAAATAAATTGGGTTCAAAAAAATTTATAATCTTAAAAAACACATGAGGAAAAATTAGGATAGTATTATTGGATGAAACCCTCTAAAAAAATAATTAACCTTAAAGGATGTTATTGTATATTAAAATTAAATTAAAATAATCACTACCATATTTTTTTAAAGGAAATACCCAATTCATTTTGAAATCACACAACTAAAGTAATAAAATTCCAAAATATTAACCAAAAAAGTTACATTGAAAATAAAATTATAAAATTATGTAAGAAAAAAAAATTTATGGTTTGTTCTGTGTCACAACCCAGCTTCTACATGATGATGTAAGGGATTGAAAACTATGAGACCCTTCTTTATTCATGTTGAAGGAGAGATAATGACCCTCTAGTCTGGCCTTCAGTAGGCCTCAGAGTGGAGAATGGCACCAAGGGTATAGATTCTCACATAAATGGGAGTTATCAACCTTTTTTTATTATAAAATAAGATTGGGATATAAGATGATAAATCCTAAAAACACCAAGGAATAAAGTTAAAACTAAATCCATGAATTCATTCTGATATTCTTGTTCCAAATAAAATGAAACAAAGTACACGATAAACATTGATGGAAATTAACAAAAGAAAAGAAAATCAACAGTGAGAATTTCCCTGATGCCTGAGATAAGGTCTAACACGGTCCTCAAATTTATTCTAGAATCCTGAAAGATGTTTCATATACATAGGGTGAGTATATAGGTATACTCAGTAGGGAAACCAGAATCTCTCATGCAAGAGTGGGGAGACATTCTAATACCCCGTCAGAAAATTGATCTAACCAAAACACCTAGAAATAAAAAGAATCCACCCAACCCCATCAAGGAACACCCCCCAAAGAATGCAATTCAGGTAAAATAATATTAATAACACATCGATTTTTGGGTACCCCACATCGTTTTCCCACTGGTTATTTAGAAGATCCTATACATTTGACCACCCCCACAAATCCAATTGCAGTCACATTACCAGCCCCAATAATAGACTTATGGGACAACACAACAACAACCTTATACCACCCTGAAATACCAAGGATACCACAACCACACATCCCGCCCACAGACACCAAGAACATCACTACCACACTTCCTACTCGTAGACACCTACGACTCATCTCGAAGAAACATGAGAAACAAACCTACCCACACACACCTAGGCTAACCACCTCAACACACCCTTCTAGAAGAGTCTTGGACCATAAGGAACCTCATGCCATCACATACTACCCAGAGACTATTGGTCTAGCTGGGAGATGGATTATATAGGCTCTAATAATCATCCACTCAAAGGAATATTCAGAAAAACACAATCCTCTATAAAATTGGGTGTGTTAGGCATGGAGTACTCAACTTGGGTGTGGTTCGTATAAGAAAGAAAAGAATAGAATTTTATTGATATTGGTAATAAATAACTTACCCCAAACTACAGGTCCCAAAACCTACCACCATCCTGAACACAACCACCCTTACTTATACCCCTACATGAACAAGTGCACAACAACCACAACTTGAGAACTGCCCATTTGAGGAAACAAGTTCCCCAGTGTTCCCCTTCTTATTATCTTGTTAAAGTGATTCCATTTAAATATTCCTTCACTACCGGGAAACTAACAGGAATAACCACAAGTCAAAACAAAAACCAAAAGAAAACAGTCAAGCATGTGTTTAATCAATCACTCCAGGTTCTCTTATAACAAAAAAATCAAAATGGGATATCATGAGACCCCTCAATGTATGGGAACCCAAACAAGACCCATCCTACCTGGTCCTGACCATTTACCACCAGCTCCACATAGCATCATATTCAAAAATCTATAACCTCTCAAGCAGAAATTATATACCCCTCCATGTCACCCCACAATCACTAAATAGAATAACCATGCATATCACCGAATAGAACAAGGGTGTTTTTAGATTTAGTCAACACCATTAATTAAGTTCCTTCATTTCGTTTAGTTAACATGGGTAATCACACATGGGTTTATATTACATAGGAATCGATTTACTCATCCATTTTCATGTGATTAATCAATTTCCATGTTATAGTCATTCAATCAAATGATCATCCAGAAAACAGAGATTTATTATTACCCATGAAAAGACCACCAATAGTTGCAATTTTCTGTGGACATGAGCCTATACAATTCAGAACATAGAAAAGAAGGTAAAGTGAAACAACCTCATCATGTTTCCCACCACTCATATAAAGTCCATTTATTGTCTTCGTTAATGTTGGTTTCATTTATGTCCCAAGGGAACATCATCAAACCCACCCACATGATGCATAGTAAAAAGAGACGAATGAAGAACCCTTTCCAAGATAATGAAAGATCAAAGTTCCTTCTGGTGCCAAGAGCATGGGATGTGAGACTTGTAGGAAGAACTCCACGGCTGAGAGAAATGGTCTCCAACACGGGCATATGATTCATCATGGGGGGATGTATCGAGGATAATTAGTGAAATGAAATTGAAGAAGGAAGAGAGGATCTCGACTTAAGAAGAGTCCAGATCCAAAAATCAAGGAAACCATTTCCGAGTACATAAAATTCTATCATTTCATAACAACATGGATCATTAGTTTAAGACATTGGAATTAATTTAGATTTAATATTTCCCTTAAAAAACTATGGATATTAACCAACAAATGGCAGTGGGTTGATTTATTTCCTTTAAACAGAGAAAAACATATAACAATGGATTAACTGGAAAACATCAGAGACTCTAAAATGTGGAAAAGGGTATGAAACCTATAAAAACGCCACACATGTTGTTAATTCAAGGGTCACCCAACTCTTAGTGTATTTAAAATTTAATTTTTGGTCCTTAAAAACATTTAATGGGGTATTAAAACAATTTTACATTAAAAGAGACGTTACTGGAGTGAAACTAAAAAGTCTGAGAGAAGATGGAAATGACTCACTGATGGTTGAGTCATGACACCCTTGTAAAATCAACCCAAAATAAAAACCATGACATCTAAGAACACCTCTCTCTCAACTATATCTTGGACAACTGCTGAAAAAAATATCGTTCCTCTCCCTCAAGTAAACACACAAACACAGAAATGTTGCACTATCTAGATAGAAGGATTGGGGAGATCCTTCTTCCTTGACAAGATACTATCCTGTTTTGGTGACACTGGTTTATCTTCAGGTGTTTAATCACATCCAAATTAATGTTTATTGAATATATATTAGGTCATACCCTCCATATAGTGAGTTATTTTTACACAAAATAGTGAACATGGAAATGACTTATCATAATGTAATCAGGTTCGACATTACATCTTATGAAATAAAAAAAATAAATACATAAGGGAAAAGATCAAAATAGAAATAGGTATTGGGCATGTATCTATGATTCCCATTCCAAGGTTCTATATCAAGGCCACCATGCCTCCACATCACACGATACATGTGAATGGTTCGTCCACAAATCACCTTCTCCTTATGCTCCTCAATTAACATTATTCTCTCCATAAACATCACATCATCCTCGATATCCATCTCCCTCCAGTCAAGGACATGGGATTCATTATGTAGATACTGATGGAACTAAGATACAATGAAGGAATTGGGGATCCTCTCCCATGTTGGTGGTAACACTAGATGATATGCCACCTCACAGACTCGTCTAAACAACTCTAAGAGTCTAAGGAACCTTGGAGAAATCTTACTCCCCATGCCAAACCTACACTATCCACGCCGAAGAGAGACCATTAAGAACACATAGTCCTCAACCTCATACTCAAAGGGTATCCTACTATGATCAACATATGACATCTAATAGTCCTACGATTCCTTTATCCTATCAAGCACATGCATAACCTTCTCTATCGTGCTATGTACTACCTCAGGACAAAGAACAGCTACCTCCCTAACCTCTGTCTAGCAAACGAGGGATTGAAACTGTCTTCCTTATAATGCTTTGAGTGATTCCATTCCAATGGTAGAGTGACATCCATTATTGTAGGGAAACTCTATTAGATGTTACTGGCATACCCTTGATCCTCTGATGTCTACAACACATGATCACAACATATCCTCTAACACCTGGATGGTCCTCTCTGTCTACCCATCCATATGAGGATAGGAAATAGTTCTAAGGTATAGTTGGGTGCCAAAAACAAGATTTAATCCCTTCTAGAATCATGATGTAATGTTTGTATCCTTATTTGAAATGATGGTTTTGGAAACTCTGTGTAGCCGCAAAATGTCACCCATGTAATTACGTTTTAAGGCATCCACTGTGCTCGACTCTTTATTAACTAAGAGGAAAGTCGATTTCGTCTATCGATCCACCAATAACTATATGGAATCACACCCTCCCTCGGCCATGGGTATTCATATGATTAAATCCATCAAGACTACATCCCACTTCATCTTGGGTATATCTAAGGGCTGCAACAGACTGCCAAGAGAATGGTGTTCATCCATCTTCTACTGACCCATGGGGCACTTTGGCAGAAAATTCACCAATTCCCTCTTCCCTCTGGGTCACCAAAACTGACCTCTGATTCATTATAACATCATGGAAACTCCTAGCTGTAACATGAATGGTGAGTTATGGAACTCACAGAAAACTCACTCGTGCATCATCTCTCGGACAAACAACTTTCTAGGAAATAGAACCTGATTCTGACAATCCTCCATCCATCCTTCTAGAGCATCACCCTGGATAACATGATCACACATTACTTTGGCCTCTGAGTCCCCCCAATGTGACTCCCCCACATTTCTTACCAAGGAAGATTACTCTGTTATCTGAAATTGACAGCCTCTACCATCCTCTACTCTCATGCCTAGATGCAAAGCATCCTACACCTCCATTGAATTTCAAGAATCTACTGACTCAGAAACAACATCAATATATGACTTCCTTTTCAAGACATCAGCTACAACATTCCCCTTTCTGGAGGTATAGGAGAGCACAATTTCTTAGTCCCGAACAAACTCCATCCACCTTCAATGTTGCATGTTCCGGTCTTAGTATGAGAAGATGTACCTCATGATTTTGTGATTCAGGAAGACCATGAAGAATTCCATGAATTGGTAATGTCGCCGCAACTTTAGCATGAACAAAATCAGTGAATTTTACATGTCATAGTTTATAAAGATACATTCTTGACAGTGTAATTTCCTAGCCCCATAAAAAATCACTCCCACTACAATATTAGTAAACACCCCAAGCCTTGACCGAAAGCATCACAGAACACATCAAACGTTACCCATTCCCATGGAAACCTCAACACTAGGGAAATGACCAACAACCCTTTCAGATAACTGTAATCCACTTAAAACTACCCCCTCTATATGAGAGTGTGGTTTTTTCTAGTCAATAATGTCAAAGGCGTTACAACTTGTGATAAGTCTGGTACGAACCTTCAGTAGTAACATGCCAGTCCCAAGAAACTTTGAACCTCTGCCATGTTATTTTGGGCATCCCAAGAAACAACTACTTTTACCTATGATGGCTCCATTGCTATTCCCTGCTAGGACACCATGTGTCTAAGGAAGCACACATATCGTGTCCATATATTGCACTTGGACAACTTCCCATAGAGCTGGTTGTTTCTAAGACCTCAAAAATTTTCCATAGATAATCGAAGTGACCCTTCTCTAATCTTAATTAGATAAATATGTTTTTGATGAACATGAACATTAATCGATCTTGATACTCATAGAAAATAGATTTCATTATACCCCTGAAAACAACTAGTGTGTTCATAATGCCGAACATCATGACCATAAACTCAAAGTGCACATATATACATATAAACCACACTTAGGTATGTTGACCACCTTCTCCCTCAACTGGTGATATCCATAATGTAGGAAGATCTTAGACAACCAGCATGCTCGCTTCAATAGGTCAAAAAGGTCATCAATCCATTGGAGTGGGTAAATGTTCTTGAATGTCACCGGATTCAGTCTTCTGTAGTCTATCCACAGCCTAAGACCACCATCTTCCTTATTTGTGAACAATATCAGAGAACCCCATGTCGACATTCATGGTTTGATAAAACCCTACTACACCAGGTCATAAAGAAGAATCAACAAATCCTACTAATTCAGAAGGCACCATCTAATAAGGAGCCATTAAAATTGGATGGTCCCTAGGTTTTAAGACTATATCAAACTCAATATCACGTCGAGGGGTTATAGTCACAACCTCTTCAGGGAAGATATAAATGAAATTACTGAAAATCCATAGATCTCCCACCATCTCTGAGTCAACTTATTCCACTAACATCTCATCTAAAACAGAATGATTGGTCTCCACATACTAACTACTCTCCTAGAAACCCCGGTCGCTAATTAAAGTTACAAACTGGCCTCCCATATCTATGAACATGGACCATCTTCTAAAGTAGTCGATAATAGCGTGCATGGAAAATAGCCATTCGATGACCATGATGACATCGTATGGTTGCGTTTGTAGTAGAAAGAGATCCCCACTAGAATAATGCGACATTGATATCTATCTGAATCCTCAGAAAACATCAAACAAGCTAGTCTGACCTCCAACTAGTGTACTAAACACTAGGTAAATGTAGAATCTCTCTACATCTAGACCAAAGAAATGGTTTATACAGGGTGAAAAAGGAGTGGGATGCACGAGAATCAAACAAGGAAGAGGAAAGAGTACTAAACAGATTGATCACACCTCGAATAACCTCTAGTCTAGATAGAACTACTAACTATGTGGAATGAAAATACCCATGCGAAGCTACTCTGCCCCAAAGTTGTCGAAAGCCTCTTTTTCCATGCCCCTGTCGTGGTCCCTAAGCACCTTGACGTCAGCCTACCCTTGAAACATTGTCTCTTAGAGGATATTGTAGCTGAGGTGGGCACTGAACCTGACCAACACCACTATAATGAACTCAAATAGGGAAAAAATTTTGATTATTCCCCTAGAATCCACAGGTTATTCACCTCCGTGCTAGGTATGTGGAGAAAGGGTGAGGACTAGGAGATTAGAACTATAACTGTTGTGGCCTGATCCGTACTAGAAAAAACCTAGAAGGACCTGATTATGTAGGCCTACTGCTAATGGCCATCCCCTTTGATGAAATCAATAATGTCCCCTCTCATAGCACACCTCGTATCATGTCCATCCACTCCAATACATCATCCATCATCTGAACCACCATGTACATCGGTAGAGTGAAGGGAGTTACTATATACTGAATAGGTGTTCGGAGTGCGACCTATAATCGTCTTGCCTATGAATACTCATCTGGAAATATTTATGGAGAAAAATGAAGGATTTCCTTTAACTTTATCCTTATATCCCTTAATAACATACTCCCTTAATAGAGGGAGATAAAATCTTGCATCTTTTTTATCTTCATCTTGAAAGAAAACAATTATACCTGGAACTCCTTCTCAAAGACAGTCCATGAAACCTTATCCACCCTCTTCTCACCTTGATAAAGCTTCCACAATAGACACACTACTCCCAACATATATTTCACAACTATAGGAATTCAATAATATATCGTAGCCTAGATCAGGCTGAATGTGATCAGCAGCCCATTGATCGAGTTCTCTATCTCCGTGTCTAAGACGTTGCCCTTGAACATTCTGAGATTCTACCACTGGAAGGCATGGAGAATTGTTTTCCCCTGGCCATCCTACTCATCTAGAATATACCTCCGCTAGTAAACCAAGTCATCTTATTGGGCCTTGACTTCCCACACTACCCTTGGATGAGGTCCGAGTCCCATATCTAAAAGAATAAATAAGAATTCCTAAGCCAGAGTAGTGTGGAAAAAAATCATTTTAATCATTGTTTAAATTTATTATTTATTTTGAAATTCCCAGAACACCCAAAACATAGAAAAATACAAGTAATTAGGATATATGTACATTTCCAAGGGACTCTACCCTATAATTAGTATAGACTCACATGGATGTTCAGTAGTTCTAGAGTGATTTCATCGGATCACGGGGTGCCCTTAAATTCCCATTTCCTAACCAATCTTCCATAGACTATTTCACAAACCATGATTTCCTAAGACTACTTCCCTACCATAATAATAAAAACTTCACTTTTCCAAACCTTGAACTACATCATATATCTCATCCATCAAATTTGATACTGTTCTGTCACTACCTGCTTTCTATAGGACGAAGGAAGGGAAAGCAAATATCCAGACCATTCATTATTCAATTTTATAGAGAGATAATAACCCATGAGTATCACCTTTAGTAGGCCCCAGAGGTGCGACAAGAATCAAGGTTATGAATCTCATGCAAATGGAATCCATTAAAATTTTTTATTATAGAACATGATCAAGATATAAAATGGTTAATCTGAGCAACACTAAGGACTAAAGATAAATGTAATTCCAAGAATCCATTATCATATGCATGTTCTAAGTAAACTAATCGAATGTACACAAAAAACTATGAAGGAAGTTACAAAAAGGAAAGTAAATTAGTATTGACAACTGTCCTGACACCCGAGCTTGTAAGGTCTGACATGGTCCTCAAATTCCTCTTAGAAACCTGAATGAAATGTTATACACATAGTTTGAATATATAGGTATAATCAGAAGTGAATCCAAAAGCTTCCATACATAAGTGGGGAGACAGTCTAATTCCCCGTCAGAAAATAGAGGTAGCTAAAATACCTAGTAAGGAAAACTATCCACCCAACCACACCAAGAAACACTCCCAAAATAATGCATGTTGGGTAACATAATAGTAATAGCACATCAATATTTGGATTCCCTACACTGCTTTCCCACTGGTTGTTTAGAACATCCAAGTCATCATACCTCCCCATCAAATCTTACTGTAGTCCCACTATTTCCACCACCAAAAACAATAATGTTTATCCCAACCGCTTGATGATACCACCCACTAATAGCTAGGTCACCGGAACCACACTTCCTATTCACAGACACCAGGTCCATCACAACCACAGTTCCTTTCTGTATACACCTAGGCCTCATCCCGAAGACACCTTGAAAACAAACATCCCCGCACACACCCGTTCCAACCACACAACACACCCTACCAGAAGATTCAAGGTCTAGAAGGACCCTCATGCCATCACAGCCTTCCCATAGAGAGTTGGCCTACCCGGGAGAAGGATAATATTGTATATAATAACCATCCAGACATATACATGTTGGGAAAACACCCCCCATGAAATGGGGGTGTTTGATATGAAGTTATCATTATGGGTGGGTGCATTTAAGAAACCCAAGAACTAAATTTTAAACATATATGTAATCCAAAACTCATCCCAACAGAAGGGTTATGAAATAAAAAACCATCCCGCACACAACCACCACTGCGGCTATCCCTACATTCACAAAAACACAACATCAACAACTAGTGTAAAACCCATTTCTAGAAAATAGTTCTCCATTGTACCCATTCTCATTATCATGTTCAAGTGATTCCATTTAAATATTCCTTCAATACTGAGAAACTATCATGAATATACATAAGCAAAAAAAAACATGAAAGACAATAGCCAAGTAGGTGTTTATTCATTCACATGGGGTTCTCTTGTAAATAACAACATCTAAATGGGATCACGTGAAATCACTCAACATACAAGGACCAAAACAATCCCCAAACTACCTGGTCTACAAAATTTACTGTATGGTACACATATCCTTAGATTCAGAAATCAACAACCTCTTAACTAGATATTCCATTCACCTCTATGTCACCCACCAAACATTAAACAGAAAAACCATTCATATCACTCGAACAGAGTAAGGGAATTATCATATTTAGGCATCACTATTCATTATGATTATTTTTTTGTATTTGGTTAACTGGGGTGATCACACATGGGTTTTTATCCCCCAGGCATCCATTTATTCAACTATGTTAAGGTGATTAATTAATTCCCATGACACAATCATTCAATCATTAGATCATCCATAAAACAGAGATTCATTAAAGAACCACCAATGGCCATGATTTTCAGTGGACATGATCCCATACAATTCACAACATAAAAATGAAGGTAAAGCACAATAGAATCATCATATTTCTCACCACTCCATTATATAAAATTCCATTTATTATCTTCTCTAATGTGGGTTTCATTTACGTCCCAAGATAACATCATTATACCCACCCCGCATGATTCCTAGTAACAAGAGACAAATGAAGAACCCCAACATGGATGATCAAATATCGACGTTCTTTCTTGTGACAAGAGTTGGTGATGTGTGACTTGCAATAATAACTTCAAGGCTGAGTGGAATATGCTCCAGAACATGTTTACGATTCTTCTCAAAATAAATTCTTGAGGCTCACTTAGAGAAAAAAATGAACAAGGAAGAGAGGATCTCATCATAAAACGAGGACATATTCTAAAATGTGGGAGACCATTTCAATGTTTATTAATGTCAGATCACATCTTGACCACACAACTGAGTGGTCTCCCACATTGGAATTTATAAGGATTTAATAATTCCCCAGGAATTGTTGGAGATAGATCGATGTAAAGATGTGAGTTGATATATTTCCTTTAAATAGAGAAAAACACCTAACGATGTATTAATCGGAAAACATCACATACTATATAATGTGGAAAAGGGTTTGGAACCAATAAAAATACAAATGTTTTGGAAATTCACAGGATTATTGATTCTTATGGGATTTAAAATATGTTTTTTTGTGCTAAATAACTTTTAAAGGGGCATTAAAATACTTTTATGTTAAAAGAGACGTTACTGGACCGAAACTTAAAAGTCTGGGAGAAGCGGCAAATGACTCCCCGATGGGTGAGTCACCCACACCCTGACACTATCTCCCTGGCACCGATGACCATTAATTGATTTTTTTCAGGGCCATCGATTGATGATCAGTGAAACCAATACAAATATGTTCCAATTATGTTCCATCGATGCCACTAATGTTGATCAGTACCACCAATGTCCAATCGATGCCACTGTTCGTTCAATCATTAATTTGGAAAACTCCCTTATGAGTCACCGATGGTCCCCAAGATACTTAGAACATCCAGATTTGGAAAAGTAATGGACTAGGAGTGTTTGGGACATTACACTATAGGCTAAAATTATGTTCAATCCATTTCAGTTAAAAGAAAAAACCCCCTTTCAAAATTATGTAAATAGTTAAAATGTGCCTCATTCATAAAATGACTATAAGATTCCTTTAAATCAATTTTTTAAAAATTACATCATTGGTAGTTAATAATTTTATAGTTATAGGATAATATGAAAATGATTTATGAAATCATTTATATAATATATTGGAATAGAAGATAATGGTTTTTGGACCGAATTGTAAAACATAGTATATTTTCTTTATAAATGTTATTTCCTTCTTATTGGTACTTAAAGTGAGCGAAATGAATGGAAAAATTATATTCTCTAGAAATAATAATAGGGTAATAAATTGAAATAGATATATTATATATGGATCATATAATTTCCTCAATATATTTCCATGTATAAAAAACATATTAAAATATGATTGAACCATAAAACCGTAACCACCTTGTTATATTTTGAAATATAATCACCATAAAATAATAACCAAAAATGAATATCTAAATTCCATGATCATAAGTACATAAATGATATAATATGTCAATGGGTATTTATAAACACCACAAAAATAATATAGGTGCATAATAGAACATATGTCCCATAGAATACGGTTTAAAGTGATAATACCTTACCACATTGGTAATCTATTAATCAAAACATCATGAATATTATAACCATATAAGGGTTTGGAAATAAACTAATGAAATTCATAATAAAATATATTCATAGGGTGTATATATACCAAAATAGAAAATAATTGGCGAATTCGGTATTTATCCCCGATAAATAAATGTTAGATGAGAAATCCCTTACCTCAATTCCCAAATTTAATCAAAAATGTTTTGAACAACAATAAAATAAATAAAATATTATTATAATTGTTTTAAATATAAATAATAATATATATCATAACACATATAATTACTTATAACCTTTATCACCTATTTATTAACAATTATTTATTAAAATTACTATTCCGGGTTGTAACCGATTCATTTTTCATATATATTTGATTTGGTAGTTTCAGTAGTTGTACATTGATCATGGTTATATCAAATATAGAATGTAAATAATGATATGAATATAATATATATTAACTATATATGTATGTATAATCATATATAAAATTTATAGGTATAAAAATAATTATACTATAGATAGAGACGGTATGTGATGTGTATAAATGAATGATGTTTTTATTTTTTTTAGCAAATAGAAAAAACAATAATAAATTAAAATTACAATTTTTGAATAACAATTGTACAATGAAAATAATATTTATTCATGATAATAATCCTTATTACCATCGATTTAAAAATGAAAATAAGAACAAATCATAATGCTTTGTGAAGGTGGTAGTCTACTCATACATATCATATTAAAGGAAAATGATTTGTATCACAACGTAGAGACAATAAAATGTATGTACATAAGACTTATACATTCACATCATATTTTATAAAAATGTTGTGAAAAAATGTGGCTGCATAATAATAATAAAATTTTATCGTATTCATTATATTGAAATATTTATTGAGTGAATTATATAAAATATGTATAAGTTGTTATTAAAAAATTAAAAAGGAATTGGTTGGATAGGTGAATTAAATTTTCTTTGAAACAAATAAATTAGATATCCTCTAATGGACAGTACATTTTTTGTTTATTGATTAATGTAACTCTATAATATGTATAGGGGAGTTGAAAATATAATTTTTTTTTTGTCCATATATGAGGATAAATGTCCTCTCAAGAAAGGAATGGTGGGTGCCCTTTTAAAATTGAGTGGAGGTGAATTCTTGGAATTTCATTAAAGAAAATGTATAATAAATCAACTCATTAGAATAATAATACCTAATATTGAGGTATACAAAAATATTTTATAGGTTTAAATTTTTTAATCGTTATGTTTTGGTTTAACCCACTAGTTGGCATATTTTAACATTGATTGTGGCAATGCAATTTTTCTCTCATAATGTGTTATAATTTTACATAAAAGGAAAATATTGGATAAATAATATAAAAAGGATTAAAATTACACACAAAGTATTTTCCATATTTTCCAATTTCATTATTTTTAGTATTTTTATTTAATTTAGTAAAATATTAATTTGATAAAATATCATTAACCTCAATTTTGTCACAACTCATTTAGTTTTATATAGAGGACAAAACTAATAAGTTTTCATTTGAATATAATTATTTAAAACAACAATAATTTTTCATATTTATATATGGAATTTAGATATCACCATTATACATATGAATTATACTTTTTTAATATTTTTTAAATAACTTTTTTTTTCTATTGACTGTTGAAATACTGTGTTATTGTTGCATAATAATTTAATGTACTTATATAATTACTAACAAATAAAATAACTAAAATAAATAAATTAATTTAATTATTATAAAAGTTTATATTTATATTCATTCATTAGTTTTTCCCTATGTGTTCATATAATTAATTTTTAAATTAATAAAGTGGTATTTTATATTTAAAATTGTATTGAATACTATATAAGTCATTTTAATGGGAATGATTCCAAATAATAATTTAAATTTTATCCTAAGCTTATAGGGAACGAATTAACATCATACAATAATTATTATGATAATAACGGGTGACCTTACCAATTAGTTTTAATCTAGTTTATCCTGATTTACCCATTACCGATATAATATATTTTTTACTGTGATTACTATTTATATTTATAGAAAATAAAAGATAAATATATATCAAATTTTAATGTCTTGAATCCCAATATGGATTCCATTTTATCAAATAGAATTTTTATAATTAAAAAATAATAATTTAAAGATAACAATTAAAAAAATACAAAATACAACTTCTTTAACGAGTACATTATTAATCATAGAACATGATATATTATTATGCTATGCCTACAATAAATATTAGGTTAATGTTAAAAAATTTAGTTGAATATATAATATAAAATTTTCATTTAAATTATTCACCAATAGTTATTCATTTTATTTATCTTTATAAATACATTATAGGCATTGAAACATAATGTTTTTTTTACAAAATTTCCTTTCTATTTATAAAAATATTTTAAACCAAAATTTAAAAAGAAAATAGATTATAATTAAATAAATTAAATTATTAATAATATTATAGAACTAATTTTTACTTTAAATAATTTTAATAAAGAAGAAAACTTATTTAATGATCGAAATTAAAAAACATTTTTCAATGAAAATCATTATTGTTTAAAATTCATAGAAGAATCAATTTATTCATAAAATTAAATATATTTAACTCGAAAATAATTTTCAAATTTCAAATTTGAAATATATTTCACATTGGAAAATAAATTTTCCATAATATATTGAAATTTATATTAATATTCACATAAAAAATTATTAAAAATATTTTTTGAAGAATTTTCTTCAAAGAATAAAATAATTTTACTAAATATTTATTTATTATTTCCTATGAATAAATTGATATTTTTTATGAGAATTAAATTTATATATATATCAAAATATGTTTGATCTTACTCATACCCTCCAACTTGATGAATAGGTTATAATAGTTATATTTATGTAATAATTTATGTTCTTCACTTATGCTTTATGTAATGTGTCTTTTATGGTGTAAAACATAGTATTATATTAAAATAGTAGGGTATTACAAAAAAAATCATCACTTTTTATAACTACATCTTCAATATCATCATATTTCCTAACAATATCCTAGTATTTTTTCCCAGGACATTCCATTACTACTATCCAAAATTGTTTTTTAGACATTCATTGATTTATGAATTATAAAAAAATTTCAAATATAAGGGATTTTCATTTAGATAAACATGGAAATTATTAAATGATTATTTATTCTCAACTATATCTACAAATAATTCCTAATTCTTCAATAGTATATTCTCATTAAAGATACATTTTTTTATTCTTATGAAATTGTGTTTCTCGTTATCCTATAGATGAAACCCAATTTTATCATTTTTCATACCCTATCAAAAACATTTTCAATATTTTTAGTCAATCATTCAATACTCATGAGAATCAATATAGATGTATATTAGAGTTCTAAAAACATTCCTGCAACACCCATCTTTAATTATATCAAAACAAATTCTTTTGAGAATATCATAGACTATAAGACATATGGAATTTATTTAATTTAATAATATAAACAATATATTTATTCATACAAATACTACACTAATAACTCTTTATTATTCCCCATTATTTGATATTTATCATTCTGTGTCTGATTGATTCAACGCACAAGGCCATTTTATTCAGCTGTTCCCTGGATGGTTTTCCTGAACCCAATTTTTATCTCTAGAAAAGTAAAGAGAAACCCTTATACATTACTTACCTATATTATCTATACATAATATGGTATGGTTATTTCAGACCTCTTTTTCAACAATTGTTATAAATGAATCAAACTCTCTAAATTCATGAATTTTTTTACACATGGAAATATTCATATAACATCCATGATGAATCATCAAAAAATGTTACATTGTATAGTGACCCACCATGAGTTCTAACTAGAAAATGTATCCAAAAATACAAATATATGATATCTAAATTATAAGAATTAAGTTTAATTTTATTTTAAAAATAATATTTTTCTTGATTCCCATACTACAACACTCACATGTTCTGAAATCAATGTGGCTGAGCTTTAGTATCCCTTTGATAACTAATACATTCATTATATTCTCACTCATTATCACAATAATATAATACCAATGTTAAACACTTCTAATATTGTTTTATTACAATAATATTTTCCCCAAGAAATATTTTTATAAGATAAACATTATATCCTTGACACCATCAGAAACCATCAGTGATCCAAGAGTGTCGTTGAAGATCCAATATGAAAAGGGTTTATAAAATATTTCATCATCAATTAAAATTAACTAAATTGAGTTTTTAATAAATATATTATTTTTTATACTCTACACATCATGAACTAACAACCATGTGAGATGATTACCTTCAAATTTTATTTTTATATATTCTCAACAAATTGATCATTTATAATAGTAACCTTGTAAAATAATTCTTAAACAACAATTTTTTTGATTCATATCTCAAAAATAGAACGAAACAATTTCCCATGATAAATAACACATAATTCTAATGGAATATGTTCAATGTGATGTAAATTACTCCCTCCCTTATCTATTATATTCATAGAACATCCCTAAGACCTCTTTATTAAATTATATATACGATCCTTGATAACCATATTTCGATTAAAATCCCTCAAACAATTCTAAATTATTGGATTGAATCCATATTATTTGTCTTTAATTACATAAACATGTAAATCACGACAGTTATATTGATATTTTAATTGAGAAAAAAATCATCTATATTTCTTTTTTTACACAGTTCAAATGAGTTCCTAGACATCCCTAAATAAAATATCTTAATTTAAAACATGAAAATGAATGTAGTCAAATACAAGATTGGAATTCTGATTATAAATAATTAATGAGTACACCAGCACATAGGATGACTCATAGAGTGATTTTGGAAATAACAAATCAAACACTAGGCATAAAATCATCAATCGTGTTGTTTCTAACTGACTCCCAATCACATGGATGTTATTAACATGATGTTCCATTGGACATCCTCTTAAAACGTTCATTCCAAAAAACCACAACATCCTGAACACTTTTCTTATTATCTTTATATTATCATATATATTGGTTATATCATTTAACAATTCTATAACGTCCTTTACCACTTGAATATATTTGGAAATATTAATTTCTAATGATATTCATATCACACATAGTGCCTACCTATCAAGCCTTAAGAATTATAATTTATTAATTTATTTTTTTGGACATATTTCAAAGGTATTTAATGGTCTTTATAGAATAAATAATCCCCCATTTATATAATATATAAAATGATTTTCTTCCCATCATGTATGACATCCTATAGCTTTACTTCTTCTAATTATATTCTTCTAAAATGGATAACTCCCACTAAAATTGAAAATTTAAAGATAATAATGTTACAAAAGAGTATGATATTTAGTGAACAGATCCCTACTAAATTAAAATATTTGATTCTAATTTTTATGTATTAAATTATTGAGCTAAAATCAACCAATAGAATATAAATTATAGAGAAACATTTGAAAATAATGTTAATGGGTAAATAAAATAAATTATCATACTATAATGGAGTAATAAATACACCCTATCAACTACACCAAAACATCATGAACTCAAGAACTCATCCCACTTGGAACAAGTATATAGGTATAGAAAAATATTTAAATAAAATTCATTAAAGTATTAATAGTCCATAAACATGTTTTAATCTATAGGAGAGAACTATAAGTATCATTATACTGAATAAATAAAGAAGTGTATAATTTTATAAAAAAAAATTAAATTCATATGTTACCTCGTACTATAAATTTATAGTGTCTTCCAAATAGTGAAACTAGTTCCACCCTCATGTAATATTCATAGGGACTCCACTATCGATCATGCTCATGTCTAGTTTCAGCTATTATTTACCACGTGAAAAAAGTCTTAAAATTAATATTTAAAAGATTATGGTAAAAACCTCAATATCACTTTTGATGAGACATAAAATAAATATTCGGACCACTAATAATTAATTATTTATGTCCATAGACGTGATTGACAGAATAACCAAAGTAGGTGACCCCATATCATTTAGAAATGGTCATATTCAAATTAGGTTTAGGTAATTTTTTTACTGACCACATATTCCTCTAGTAATCATTCACTAATGAAATATCCATCCATGTATGAATAGCATGTTCCAATATTTTTCATTATATAGAATAATATTCTGAACAATAAATTAAGACTCCTAAATTTCATAAGAGTTTCATCATTAGGGCTACCCACCAGAAGACCCATAGAGCACCACTATCTTCATTCTATATATTATAAGTTATTATTGGATATTGAATATTTTACTTGAATGTACACCATTATTCATACTCATAGGTCCCCTTTATCATATATCTATATAATAATTAAAATGTATGTACCCTAGAAAATGGTGTTACCATATATTTAACTGTATAAGAAGTATGTTTACTACATCTCTTGTATATGAGTACTACTCGTAATTTTTCTCCATCAGATTACTTAAATACTTTCCAAATATATAAATACATATAGACAGCAATGGGGAAGATAAAAACTAATCCTAATATAAAAAATAAGATATATAAATTAGCTCTATTGACCCTATATAAAACTAATTAAACTATGTTAGATCATGTCAAAACTTATGGTCATCTTCAATGTTACCTCCAATGGGATCATATCATAGTAACTGGTATATTATGAAACATCATTTATTTACATTTCACATGCATGATTTCTCTATCTCACAATAGTATATGGAAATAATGCTTTGTTCCAAACCAATGTATTTTTATCAATAACATTAATAATGGTAACATAATCACCTCCTTTTTTGAAATATAGGGTTATACCATAGAATTATCAAAACAATGATTATCTCCCACCACAACCATTGAAGTAAAACAATATGACATTCAAATAATTAAAAAAGTTGTTATCTTTTAATAAAAAAATATTTATCATTTCTCAATGGATGATATAAAATTAAATAAAAAATCACATTATCAATCTTCATATATCCCATAAATCACAAATGTGTCCCCATACAGTGATCATAACCCATGCATGATCACCCCCTCAATTTCTTATAAGATTATATAACACACTCTTTGTAGTCAATGTTACTAAAAATTCTAAGAATCGATTAAATTTCCTAAAAGAGGACCTCCCATTATCTCAAGAATAACCAATAATTAACAATGTCAATATATATCCCACATATTCTTAAAAACCAATTCCATAAATAATTCTTTAAAATTTTATTACTATATTATCATACCTCATTAAGTATTAGGAGATAAAAAAACATGACATCCAAAAATAAAGTGGGATTACGCAGGCTCACATGGTTTTAAAAAACATCTTGCATCATGAGACCAATCAAACAATAAAAATAATATAAAATATAATAAATTAACATTACGTAATAAGACTAGTCCAAAAATAGTGTATAAATCATTTCAAAAGTCATCACATTCTATTTTTACACACTCACATCCCTTGGATTAAAACCCATGAAAATTTCATTATCAACCGCTTATTAAGTCATATTTTAAAAAGATGAATAAATTTACATTTCAAAACCAACTCACTAGTGTATTAATTATACTATATAGGACCTTAATAATCATTTATCTAAGGTGTTACTGATGAATAATTTATCAATATATGTAGTCTTTGTTTAATATTCTATGATAATTATACCATTTTATTTATGGTATTATATGATGCTTCAAAACCATTCAATTAATAATAATAATAAAAATAATGAGAAACTAATGAACATGGAATTATTCCAATCTACCATGAAATAACTAATATCAAGGGGTGAAGTCGACATACGGTTGTCACAAAATTTTTAATAATTATAAGATCTTGAAAACCATGCTCAAACCAGTGCAAAATTATCTCAAACAAACACTAGTATTCAATCTCAAAATTATGTATATCAAAAAATCCTAATTGATATAACTAGTAAACATAATACTGGAAATACCATTACACCATAACCTTTATAAATATTTCGTAGTTCACTCCCGATGCTCAAATGGACCTATTATAAAAAATGATCAATTTTCTAAACCAAAATTAATGGATCATTTCTTCGAAAATGTATATACTCCCAATATAAAATCATTAAAAATACATACCTAAAATAAAATAGTGAGTAATATATTTAATGGTACCTTCCCAAGCTTTATTTATACAACGGAAATGAATTTAACGTCATTAAAATTTGATTACACCATGATCTATGAGAAAAAATATAAAAATTATATATGTGTTAAATAATATGGTGGGAAAAAAGAATATGTCCATGGAAAGTGGGAGGGGAAATGATTACCTCGAATCCTTGTGAAAAACAACACCTAAACCACCCTTAATCAATAGAGAATAGTGACGAGATGAAGAAGTAGGTGATGGTTTTTAGCGCTTCGTTATCCATTATAGAGATGATAACTCCCATTATGGTTGTAATAAAAAACCTAAAATATAAAAAATACCGATAACAAGTGGGTTATTATCATACTGAGAACATGATAGCCTTACTCTGACATCTAAATGTACTATTAGGTACCTAGTGGTATCTCATTTAGTGATGGATGGAAATATTAGTAGGTTTTCCAAGTAGGCATTATTAGAGACAATATAAGGCATAACATTATAAACCTAATAGATTTTACCACCACCAAATAACCTCCTTGAATTCATTAGATATCCTAATATCTATTATAGTTATCTTCCACCCATTTTTTCAACTCTGAATGTTCGAACTCCAATTTTATAACATGGCGAGAACACCCTTCCTCTAAACTGAATATAAATTTAAAACTAAATTATCACTTAATCAACAATATTATAACCTTCATTATGTTTCACAAAAACAAAAAAGTATCCCATTAAAAAAACCCTTAATTAAAAACCATTCAAAGTGAAAACTCATCCTTATTCACAAAAAAATATCATGTTATCTTGATCTGTATTTCCTTACCCACTCACCATTTTCTATAATAAATAGAAAATAATTTATCCTTAAAATAATATTATATACCAAGAGAACTATTCTCTGAATGCCTTTAATTTTATAACTTTGAATCCCTTATATTCATCAGACATATCAGTCACAACAATAAATTTATTTTATTTTGAACCATTAATTCATAGTTCTAAGAAAAAATCTTGATCACCTGCATAACTTTCATAGATCAATCATCCCTATTCTTATATAGACCTTGAATACACCCTCTCATCTAAATAGATCAGAAACCAAAACACATCCTGATTTATGTTACACCCCATCATAATTCATAACTACTAAAGCTTATCTTTACAAATCGGGTTTACCATAAGTAGAATAATTTACTAAAAATTCATTTTAATAACTCAATTTCAGGAAAACATAAATTTTCATACATGGATATATAGTCCTCATTCCATTTAACATTCCATAATTCCTATAATAGATGGTTTTCCCTATATTTTATATCACACATTTAAGATAAAAAATTCCACATATATCAATATATATAGTCTAATGTGAAGAACTACATAAATAGTTTTTTACCCCATGGTTGGATTTTTTTAAAACCCAAAAATATTTATAAATGCATACAAAACATCCTCTTATTTTCTCTCAAAATAGGTGATATATAATGTTTTTTGTCAATTTCAAAAAAAAATTGAAATCTATAACGTAACATATTTTCCCCATGAAATAATTTTGTTCGGAAAAACAATATCAAATTTTAATTTCAGTAGTATTTACCTAAACATCATAAAAATTATGAGATCCCATATTTCCCAACAATATAGCTCTTTTTATAAAATTTAGCATTCTATCCCAGGTACACACACATTATAATTTCACAAAACCGTAATTTATAAAATATTTTTTTTAAAAAATACCTATTTCATTTTAGAAAATTAATCTCCACATTAAATTCAAAATTAATGAAAGATATAAAACATTTTTATAATTCTTTATGCCACCAAAAAAATTTTATGTTCAATATCATACCTTTTTTAAAATCCAAAACACTAAAAAAAATTAGTCTATGGTGATCATGTAAGAAAAAATAGTTAATAATATCAACAATTATCTCATCAGTTCTATATTAATATAGTTTCCACAACTATTCTATTTTGAAAATTTTTAAATAGATTATAAGAAAAATGTGACTAATAATTAACCCATACAAGGTAGTAAGTCAAACTACCTTCCCCATAGGCCTATGTATCATACAAAAAAACATTCAATTATAATGATTCATGGAATGTTGAAACAAATCCCAACTAATCCACATTACATATCCTGACAACTATCCATCATAGAATATTTACATCAAAACCTTCATTATATTTTGTTGCCTATTCCCAGCATAAGATGAAACAAATAAGACACATGATATATATATATATATTTTAGTCATACTATTCAAAATATTTTTTGTTTTTTTGGATCATTATAAATATTCCCTCTCAGGGGAGATATATCCACACCACCATATAAATTGGTTCATTTTTATCCTCTACATAGGATGTAGGGTTCACCATTAGGACAATCACACAACACAGGGGAACCCAAAATCAATGTTGGATCCATAGTAGGGATCTAAAACTAATATAGTTTTGTAAACAAAAGCCCCATTATCATGATATTATCTTATCTACATTCCATTATACCTCATAATTTTTTATCATAGACACAGTTATAAAAGGCCTTGCGTTGTGAGAGGTATCAATAAGGCCTTATAAAGGCATGTTTCATTCTCCTCCATATATGATTTCAGATTAACCCCTATGCTCGTTTGTTGGGCCTATAGAAGAATCCCTATTGATGGGAATAAAGAAAAATACCATATAAGAGGACTTGGATAACGAATAACCCATTATAAGGTGCTTTGGATACCTTTTCTAATGTTAGGTAATTTTCAAGGACTACATAATTAAAACAAAATCATGAGGGCTAGTGTGACACAATGTAGAAAATATTATAATCAAGATTTTGGTATATTAAAAGTGGTACTATAGCTAGTTATCTGAAACCCATTGTGTCATTATAGATTTCAATTATTTCCATTTTGTTTCACTAGTTGATGTTTTACTTTCTAATGTGACTTCATCATAAAACATGGAAATTTTGGAGTATTTTTTCTTGGTTATGGTTTGGTCATCATGTTTATGGAAAACCAAATGATGATCCTTACACATTGTATACTATTACGTGAAATTCATTTTGAATATGCATATATTTCTTTAAAAAGTGGCATATTATTAATTCAAAAAAATGATTATGCATGGGAAAATAATATTTAATGAATTTGTTATGAAATGGTAAGGGAAAATGACTTTCACATGGTTTATAAACCATGTGACAAAAATGTTCATCGGATCAGTAATTTGATGGTTCTATTTGGAATTGTTGGAAAAGAAATTCCTACCATGTGACATCTCTTTGTGAATTAATATGAGTTGGGCAGGCCTAAATAATTGCTACTACATATTTGGTTTAGGGTTTGGAATACTAGGTTTTTAATTTGTACGACCATCCTAGATTCATTTAAATTAGTATTTATATTTTTTCTATAATTTTATTTCAACCATATAGGACTACCTTCTTAATCCATCCAATTAAATTGGACCCCAAACACCCTATAGAGATTCCACAAGTCCTCTTATTCGATTTTGGATTCATTAAACTGTGATTTCAAGTGTTTTACTCTAAGGAATGTTCCTTTAAGGATATCCCCCACTACTATTCCCCTATTTCACTTTTTTAAGTTCCTAAAATAACTATAGTGTATATATTGTCTGTTGTTAGTGTTTGTATAAAACCAAATAATGAGGCTTTTTTCATTTATGATTTTTTTGCGGACATATCTCACTGTGGATGGAGTTTCCCAATTATTGGAGATAACTATTAGCTTATATATATTGAACCGAGGATGGAATATCTTTATTGAATCATTTTATTACATGCCTCTAATTTAATTATGGTTTAATAATGGGATTTAATTAATTTTATTCATATATGTATAAACCATGAGGGGTCAAAGATATTTCATAGTTAATTTATCACTTGGAATTTATTTGGAATTTTTTTCATGTGTTTTGTAAAATGCGCAACTGGAATATAACAGATGCATTCAGTTTTAATTGAATCAAAGGGAACCATCATATTGTTTTTAAATGTCTTATTTTCACTAATTTAAAATTTAATTAAATGATTATTGTGTTCAATGGTTTTTAAATAATCTAAATGGATTTTTTTTTATTTTAGCGGTGTGCGATATCTCGTGAAAATGATTTTTTGGACTCTTTGGTACCATTGAATGTTTTCAATGGGTTTTTAATGGTAATTAAGAGTTCCAAATTGTTGTTTAATAATGGTTTTAATTAAAATTGGTCTTAGTAGTGGATGGATATTGAATATTATAATAGTTTATTTTATATGGAATTCCAATGACACGAGAAAAACAGTCTTTTGGTATTTTATGAAAATATTTATTCATTGAAAGGGTATGAATCCTATTAATACCTATGTTATTTTGTATTCATATTTTGTCATGTGATAGTATTAAGTGATATATATTATTGGTGTGTCATTATATATATTTTATATTTTATGTGGTGGGGGATATTTCTGGTGAGGGTGTAAAAGGATAGGAATGACTTATTTCAAATGATTTATATTATATTTATATAATGGTTTAATTATGATCACCGCAATTTTAAATATAATTGGAATTATGAATATTTTAGGTGACCTGTTTAAGGTAATCCCTAGTAAAGAAAACACATAGATTAGGTAGTGATTAATGGAAACTCAATGATGGTTATATTGAATGTGGTAATGGGCTTTGGGAGCTAAAGAACTTTTTTCCCATTGAAGTGATGCAGCTCTATGGGAATCGTTTGAAAAATAGTTTTCTATGTCTACAAAAAATGAGGAAAGTTTATTAGTTCCATCCTAGGATTATTATCCTAGGTCATTTCATTATTAAAAAAACATTTGGATTATTCCCTTGACACAAGGATCAGATTGATTATTTTTTATCATTTTTCCAATTTTTCTTCATTGGATACCTTAAGGATTTTAATGATCCTTGGAATAAATTGACCTATGGTTAGTTTTCCCCATTTATTTATCATTGAAAGAGTGGTTCATGTTTTTTTTATTTCCTCCTTTACATTATTAATTTCAGTTAAAATGATTTTAAATATTATTTGTGAAATGTTTTTGAAAGAATTAATGTTCATGTTGAATTTTAAAGTACATTAAAACTATTAAAAACTTTGTTTTCAATTAGTTTTATCTATATGTAAATTTTTTTACATAGAAATTTTGGTTTGTTTTGATGGAAAGGTGGGAAATGTGATTTTAAACCCTAGTCTATGGGTTTCAAAATAAAGTTTTAATCCACCATTCCTACTTTTATTGGAATTTGTTTCAATGATGTTTTGGATAATAATTTGGAATTGGAATAATTTTTTTATTTTAGTGTGATTTTGAAAAGTGGTGTTTACAAAACTGTTTTATAGTAGGTCAATACAATATTAATAAAATAAAATGGGGATTTGGCTAATGATAAGTATTTTCTAGGAGACGTCATCATTTAATGAAAATAATGAAAAATGGTTGTATTGGATAATTGATGTATTATTTTTTATTCATGTAGAAAATTAAAAAATATTTATTTTTTTATGTATTTCAAAATACCATTTTATGAATCAAAATAAAATAAACTATATATATATATATTTATATTATGGGTGGATACATATTCATTATTTTATCTCACACCAGTATTTTATCTGTCTAGGGTCAATATAGTTTATGTATTCTCGAATATGTCTTAAAAATAGATATTGACTATGATAGGATATCAGAGGGTCATGTGTTGGCTTAGTGGAGATTTTTGGGGAATCATTTTTTGTTATGAGATTCATATCGATCTCATTACCATGGTGTATTTCTTTTCATGGGTGACGAGATGTGTTTATTTATTTGTTGAAATAATTTATTTATTTTGTTATAACATTGGTTTGGATGCTTATTTATTATATACTATATGGATGACCTATTTCATTTGTTACAAGTGTTGAAACATATTGTTTTATTATTTGTGAATTGTTACCAAAGAATAATCATTGATTTCTAGGATCTAGTTTCCCACCATTGGGGATTTAGAATTCCCTTCACACCATGTGTCAAGTAGATATAGATATTGGATTATATGTAATCATGAGTTTATTCATTATAGTGATAGATTAAGAGTGATAGAAAAGATGTTGGGCCTCTTAAGAGGGTGTGATGGGATACAACATGATAGGTTTCAGATAATAAAGTAGTCCATTATTAGGTGGTGTGGATATCTTTCCATGACAAGGTGTTTTCCAGAAGTGTATATCATGCACTCAAAATATCATACATAATTTCACAGAATTTTTAATTATTTTATATGTTTTTGGTCTAAAATATTATTTTATTTATTGATTTCCAACTTATGGATATTTAAATCATTGAAATTAGAATGCTTTAAAGTGGACCAAAATTTGGAATCTGGAATTTTGGAAATTAATTGTCAATACTTGGGTGAATGTATTTATGAATTTTTATTGTGAATATTTAAAAAAATTCATGTAAAATAATATGTACAGTCTTTCACAAACTTCAAACATTTCAAGCCTACCACTTAGACTAGACCGAATAGGCCCGACCGTCCAGGAATTTCTCACAAGAGGGAATGCCTAAATAAATCGGATGGGTTTGTCAACTAGTGTGATCCCACATAGTGTACCACATGTATATTTCTTTCCTAGACCTACTCAGACTATGAAATATGTGTTGATCATGTTTAGTGTGGGAAAATGAATATGGTATCCCACCCATATGCAGGATTCTTAGCCACTAACATTGCCACTTGATTATTTATCACTCGTTGTTATTGGGTTCCCTTCCGATGTGTGAAAATCATTTTTAGGTATTTTTTTATCATTTAGAAAAATGGTGTCATCCAACACCACATTGACGAACCTCATCCTTGGACCCCCATGTGTTGTAGTCCTCACCACCTCCACTACATGACACTCAATGATAATCAACTACAACAACCTGAAAGCTCTATGGTCCCCTATGGTGTAGCTTGAAGTAGACATCACCTTTATTGGAGAATCTCAGGACAACCAAGGACCATTCCTAGGATTCCATACGACCACCCTACACACACTTCATTAGAAAACCAAGGACATTTATGATAACGAGAGTTCCCTCCAGACGTTGTGAAGGTTAAAGGGTTTTCTAAAAACTCACACAGCCACTACAACATCTATTGAGCACCATGTTGATTCCAGATGTCACATACATGTTCAAATTCTTGATTGTGTACCCTGAGTAGTCTTCCTCCAGACTAAAGAAAAAAAATAGAAACCCTCATTATATATAGTGGATATTTTCAAATGATATCTCATGGATATTATATTGGATTTTAAATTCCACTTTTAATGTGGATGGTAAATGGGATTTTCCACTCCAAAAAATAGGATGGTCTTGTTGTACTAATATGGACTCTATATCAAGGAAAGCCTTGTGCTAAAGGTCAAGTTACAAACTTCTGATTGATTTCATCACTATTTATTTCTATTTAGGTTTATTTTTCTTATATTATTTTTATTTTTCTTTTAATTTATTTAAATGAATAGATTAATTCATTTTTATTTTGTATTACGACCATACTCTTCGTCTTATTATCCTTTATTTCATTCTCACAAATTTTTTATTTTATTTTGTTTTTCTAAATTTATTTTACTTTATTCTCTCTCTCTACAATTAATTGTTCATCCCCCATTATTATTTTTAATTTATTCCCACCCTTATTCATATATTATTATTTTTAATTTGGTATCTCTTTTGAAAATGTGATCTCATACGGTTGATAGTGACAGTCTAACATGAGGAATGTCAAGTAGGAGAATATGTGTTCATGAATTATTTTTTAAATTATATTATGTAATTTTTGTAGATTGGATTCACATGTATGGTTATTGTGGTTGTACACCATGACATTAAACTCTATTATATTTCAATTATTTAATATAATTTTTCACCCCTTCTATTGAATATTATCTCCTCACAAGATGGATTTGAGCTGATCAATGGATATTATGGCATAAATTGGAGTCGGGATGTATAATGTTACACATTCTTGATTGATTTGTTCCATCAACCTCAATTATTGAAGGATTTGGAATTTAGTTTTCTCTAATAAATATATATTTCTCTCCTAATAATTAAAAGAACAGTAATTTATAGATGAGATCTACAAATTTTACTTTCACTATAAAATTAAAAAAAACATGAGGAATGATGGAAGACATTTACTAGTACCTAAATTCAAGTTCTTTGCATGCCCATTAGTTATTCAGTCTTGCATTGCATTCTAGTATATTATTTTTACCTTATTTATGTTTTTATTAAACTGAAAGAAAATTTCAATTATAAAAAAATTTAATAAATAAGTAAAAATAATAGTTTAATTAGACTAAGTTTGTAAGAAAAATTCGAAGAACCTAAAGTGAAACTACCCTCATTAGTAATTTTAAATATTTTTCAATTTCAAAAATATAGATATCGTTCCATTATATTCTAAAGTTTAAAAATACTATTAAATTATAATTATACTTTTTCTCAATGATGTTTTCAAATTTAGATTTTTTTTCATGGGTAGACTGCTCATGAGTATAGGAAAAACATAAGGATGCTCCCCATTATGATAAAGTAAAGATGTAAAAAAAATTATAAGAAAGAGAATAACTAGCGATAAATATTGGAAGAGAATTTGAATATTTTCTTACATTTTTTGGAGAAACTAGAAAATAAAGAAAAACATGAGGTGGCCAAGGATGAATTTACACTAGCTGTTTCCAATTTCTTTAATATAATATAAGATGTTCAAGAAAAATTTAAAGAATATCATCATCCCAACCAAATGAAGAGATAGATTTAGAATGACCATGATGAGCTATAAAATATTTATAATGAGGACAAATTGTTTAATGAGATATGTTTGAGATAATTAAAATAATTGGGTGAATTATGGAATGACTCATTTCATATCAATATAGAAATGGAAGTGGATGAATACACAACCCATGTTGTGGAATATGAAGGGATGTTGGAGGATCATTGCTACCTAGTTTCTCTTTATACCATTAAACTCCAAAAGTCACTTACCACTAGTAAGGAGATTAAATAATAATCAGTAGAGGGAGTTGATATTGTCTCACTTCTCCTATCTTATGATTTTATTCCATCATAATTGAGTATTAATCCCCAATATTTATAATTTTTATTTTAATCAAGTCCTTATTTTTCTTTACTGTAAATTAATAAACAACACAATAACCTACTGAGGAACACATGGTGCTCCAAGATTTTGATGAACATGCATTTTAGGAATCCCATGAACAAGTAGATGTAGCTGATTAGTAAGAAACTAATACAAACACCTCTCTCTTTTAATGGGGTAATTTTAATTTGTGTTCCAAATTGTTAAATTATATACAATTAAATTACCTATTCACTTTCCCATAAAATATTAAACTCATATAGACCACATAATTAATGAACTAGAAATGTAAGAGGAGGTTAGACAAGTATAATCCAAGAATTATAATGATCCATATATCATCCTTCACCTATTTGTAAGTGGTACCATATTGTGACGGGGATGGATCTGGTATACTATATCCATGAAACATTCCTCATCAACAATGAAGAATATGATTCTCGTAAAATCCACATATATTGGTCAAAATATTATAAGATCCACCAACCATTAGACTATGGATAACAAATTGTACAGATATCTGGAGAAAATAAAAATCTATTCCTGCCTGGTTGGATTAAACCAATAATTATTTTTTAGATTATTTCTATAATTATTAATATAATTCTTAGGATTATTTGAGTATACATCCCATTCCAACTAATATTTTTGAGAAAAAATGAAATGATCCTTTTTCATAATTGATTTATTTACTTTTCTAGGAACATGATGTCATACGAAATCCCTCAAACATTAGAGGAAGAGGCCATTTTCTTTATTATGGAAGGGATTTAAATTTTAATATTTTTCTTTTAAACACCATATAATTATTATTGAAAAACTATTTTTTCATTAATATAAAATTTCATACCCATTATTGAATTTATTTTTTACATTCCATGTCTTTGAGACATATGTTATTTATTAACCATTTGGTTCCATGTTTCATATTTCAATGATAGTGATATTGAATGCATAAAATATATAATTTAATTATGTGAGAGAAGAATGTATATTAAAATTATGTATCATTATTTGAGGGAATTAGTAGATTCATGTAAAAGAAATTTACCTTACATTTCTCAATCGATGATGTTGTAAAAAAATTTCTAAATTGATTTTTTATTATTAGTAATTACATGAGTGATTATGCAATATTATTTAATATTAAAAAGTTTATTTATATACCTAATAATTTCTACTTTATCTAGGTCATATTTCATGAGGGTTCTAGGGACATGGATCCTAATAGAACTTATATTTGAATTTATCGAAGCTATTATGGTAGAAAAAACATGTAAATTAATTGATCCAATTTTTATAAAGTTTTATCCTTTATAAAATATTATATATTAATACATATTAACACAAAGAGATCATGAATTTACTTGTTATCATTTATCACTGATTCAAAAATAAATAATCCATCCATACCAAACTCTTAATATTTTCAAGATATTTTAATATTAAATTTTAGAGGGGAAGGGAGTCATTGTTAGTGGGATGATCTAAATTGTATTGGAAAAGTGATGGTGTTATAAATTTTGGTATTAATAAATTATATCAATTCATTAAATATATTTTAATGTATTAATTTTCTGAAATAAAAAAAAATAAGAAAAATTTAATGGTTTGTGGCCTAGAGGAATATAAATTCACCATTACAAGAATGATATTTTTTTCATTTGTAGTAAGGTGGTGGATGTGAGATTCATTATAAGAATAAAATTTTAATGATTGATAACATGATAAAAAATTTTAAAGAAAAAAAGTAAAAAACAACATAAAAAATAAGGGGGTAAAAATCATTCAATGTGATTTCATATGTCATAACCATAAATTTCGGCATAAGAAGTGGGAATTGTTACTTTAAAGGGTGAAATTACTTTTAAATTTAATAGTTGATAGAATGATTTATATATTTTTCAGAAAAATCATCTTTGAGATTTACTTTTTAGACATCACTTTCTACAAACATTAATCCTTATAACCATTAGAGTATTAATTAAAAAGACCTCATGATTTTATGTGACTTTTTCCATTTACAATGTGAAGAAATTAGTTCATGTATAGTCCTTTGGGAAAGGAACATGTTCTATTGATATGAGCCAAATTATACATTAATTTTATCATGAGTGATAATATAAAATATTAAAATGTAATTTCATTCATGATTCAGAATGTTTAATAATAATAAATTAAGGAGAAAGAATGGATTAAATAAGAGGATCCATCATTTATAAATGGGAAAAAGTAAATCACGTGGATACATTGATTCATTCAAAATTAAGAAATTACATTGATATTTTATGTGGATTTTAATTATATTATTTATCATTGATAATTATTTAATATTATTACATTGATATTTGAACTATGGTAACATTAGTTCCATTTGAAATTCAATGTTGAGATTACATACACGAGGATACGATTAGTTTATGTGATGGGGTATTTTCTGTAATCATAATATCATTCATAATTTTTAATAGTTATCAATAATTTTTTATGGTTTTTAATCAAAATAACATATCAATTCTTTTTTTTCAATTTCATCTTAGAAATTAATAAAAAGTAGATAAAATTATTGAAACATTATTCTTGTAAATTTATTATGAATTATTTATTGAATATTTATTTTCTATTTTCATTTTTAATATGTTAATGTTATCAATAAAAAATTTTACCCATGATTGGACACCACTTAGCCAAGCCTAAATAGTCAAGGATTTCCAACCATGTCTCATTGGAGGTCCTACTCAATGTTGGAAGAAGTGATAGCCCACTAGAGTGATACAACATAGAGGAGTGAATGCACAATATGGTCTTAAGTCTGATCCTACAATATAGTGCGCATGATCCATGTTCATTTTGTGTAATTGAGTCGAGGATCCCACCACAATGATGTATTATATGTTGTTGATCTCAATAAATGAACAATAAATTACCCCTATCTATTTGGTGTCATTTCAATGGGGGGCAACCCTTACCTTGTAAAATTCATCATTTAGTAAATTGGTGCAGTCTAACTCCACTTCTGTTCATATTTTCCACATACGCCTCTAGGTGGTTGCTACATGCCACCTCCTCTAGTCAACACTCACTAGACACCTACTAAAACACCTTAGAACCTCAATGTTAAGAAATGGAGAATCCAAAAATCATGATCACTTCCACTTCCAATGCGTGGGATAACCATGGATCAACCATAAGATTCCAGAAGACCACCCTGCACCTTCGTGAAATGGAAACCAAGGATATGTATGAAAATTGGAGTTCTCTATTGCCAATATATTGTATGCCGTATTTTTAGAAGACCTAATCTGTGGCTACCACATCTTTCGACCAACATGGTGATTACATGTGTCTCTTCCACATTCCACTGTGATCACAAATAACTATAGGATATCCTCCACACTATGGAATTAAATAATTTAATATCGTATTATCAACATGGGTAATTTGAAAAGGATATCCAAAATATTCTATATAGTATTTTAAAACCATACTTGAATATAAAAGTCCAATGGTATTTTCCCCTCGATAAATAAAGGGGCCCTACCATACAACCTGAGACTATACACTGAGGAATGCCATATGCTAGGAGTTAGGATTCATTCTATTAATTTGATTATTTTTCATATTATTTATTTATCTTTATTTTTATTCTTCTTAATAATTTTTATAGTTTTCTTTTAATTAATTTAATATAATTGTGGGATCAAACCAAATGATCTTCGAAAAATTCAAAAAGAAATAAATATATAACTATGGGTATTATTTTCCCAACAATCCAAAGGGAGAAAAGAGTGACCTGGATAATGTAGATCATATGAAATCCTATAATACACTCAATCAAATTACCTTTGGAAGGTCATGCAGACTGTTAAGCACATCGCATAGCCTGAATAATATCCCACCAATCCCCTTTGACAAAGCCTCCTTGTTCTTGTGAAGTCATATCAGGCACATATTGAACATGTAGTGATATGTAGATAAATCTTTCCCAGGTTATGTGAACTATACACTAAAACATTCCTAAGAAACCATTCAAAAATCCTTACCAAATTGGATGAAAATATTAAAAAGGAGGGATCCTATTTCAGTCATAAATATCATGATACACATCACCTATATGTAGAGTGATTGTCTTCGACAACACTCAAAATACATGGTGATATCCACAACCATTGTAAAAAAATAAAAGAAAACTCTTGAAATAGTGGTGCCTCATGTGATAGAAATACTCAAGGGATGCAACCATATAGCCCATGACACACTACAGATGTTCCACTCACATAACCTCCTAGTCATGCATGAGCCTTCTAGTATGTCACCCATGTCATATTATAATCATCAAACATGTCCAGGCGATGTCACATGACCCATTTTGGATCCATGATGACAAAAATATTGAGTTGTCCATTAAGTTCTCATGCATCACAAAAGTCCTTTTTTGGGTCACATAGCATATCACCAATAAGGAATGTTATTTTATTTTACAACACCCATTCAATATTCCATGAACACTAAGCATTAAAAAATAAAATAAGAATTAAAATAGAGAAGCCTAAAGCTTTTTGTTGACATAAAACTCATACAAAGAACCATCATCACTTCGCAATATCCCTTGAAAAACTCATTTAATTTTAAAAAGGCCACCCAAAAATCCATACATGTCCCATTGAATATCTCAAATAAGGAGTGGATGTTCTTGTGTGTTCCTTTCAGAAGAAATCGTGATCTCATGAATGCATGTTGTCAAGCCATCATAACAACGTGAAATACCTTATACATGACTACGTGATTCATCAGGACACAATAATTGGATATATTCTAATAAATAAAGCATTGATGGGATTATATAGCATTAAATCAAAATAATGACGTGCTTCCTATTGAATGAACTACCATAGAAACTTTTGAAAACAAATGACATCAAATACCTCCATTGACACTAGTATGGTTTTTTCAATATGTTATATAGAAAGTGGTGAATAATCGGGGTCACGAGGCTTATAAATCCCCCACCCAACATGACAAAATCACTCTTGGTACCTCACACCAGCACACAAAGTAATTGTAGTGTATTTCACTATGTTTATGATCTCAATATCTAGAATTCCTTCCCTTAGCTAATAGTTGGGGAACAACTAGAGATATCATCCATCATGTATAGACATATAACATGATCACTCATAAATCATGTGGAGGACTTCTTGAAGGTTATGAAAAGGAAATCCAACATATTTTCTAAAACATGTAATATTTAATAAAATCTAAGCATAAAAAATATAAATAATATGAATTTAGAGGCTAAAACAAAGACTACAATATGAGATACATATGTTAAAAACATATATGTTGATCCTTCAGCACTTCGCATGAACCCCACGGGTCATACGACAACACGAAGACATGTCTCCCATGTAATTTGACTCTCCTTTGGTATACTTTTTGGATCAGGTGAAGTACCCTGGTCTTTTTAGAGTAAGTCCCATGGAGAAACTCGGTCATAACACCGAATTTCCTCTAAACGCTCCGAGATCACCATCTAGGCCATCGAATTTCTCCTAGACATGTCACCCAGATCCTTTGTTGACATAAATACATATAATCTAAATCACATGATAGCACTTGGGAATATCAATTAGATCATGATAAACCATCTGGAAAATCTAGCCATGCCTGGTGACATCCTTCGGACATGTTAGCTAGATTTCAAGGTTTTATCCAGACATTTTATTCTCGATCATATGACCCCCTTCAGGACAAGTCATGCGGACACTAGAGATTCCCTCCAAGCATTTTAGTCAGATTTCACGATGAAAACATGGTAAGTAATATATATTATGTGACACCATATATGCATTTAATCCATGATCATACAATGTATTCTAGGATAATGTAGTTGGGTCTTGTGATTTCCTATGAAAATGTCACCATTGATAATGCGACTGGCTTCAGACAATCCATTTGAGTCATGTGACATCCCTCAGAAAAATAAAATCGATCATAGAATTATCATTGGAAATTTTAGGCATACATCCTCTAACATTTCAAGAAAAATATTAAGTCTCATTGAGCGGAAAATAATTAAATTATAGGTAGAAAATATTTCTATATAAATTGGAAGTATCAAGTTATGATAACTATGAATATTCATAGGGTGTCAGCCCCAATCGGAAGGGAAATGACAGTGTGTAATCCCCAATAAAAGGAACTATGGGAACCCGGATTCCTTCCATAACCAAGATACACATGACACCTTCTTAAGGCCTAATATACATGTTTAAAATTATAATGGGAAACATCATTGTGAAATCCCCGAATAGAATCATTTTATGACAATCCATCCCTTATGGTGAAAACCGTGTGTAATCCATTACCAAATGAACTGTGATGAATCTAATTATTTCAACAACATGGATACTTTGGATGTATTCCTAAGGTCAGAAATGAAACTCAAATAGGTATCCACTTTTATGTATGTCCTCAAATGGCCTCAAAATTTACACCACTAAAACCTAATCATTCCAATGGGATGATCATTTTACCTCATCCATCAACAGACTTAGAAGGGAAATAAATTGTGTTTACTCTAATTCGGGTGATAACCATTATTTGTAAAATTTCTAGGTAAGGCCCAAGATCCATTATAAATATCCAAAGGGATATCTTAGCATATAATTACTATATCTATATGTAGTGAAATCTATTATTTCTTATCTATTGTTTCTCACACCGATCATAGATCCCTTGTTCTTAGGGAGGATAAATGGTCATATCATTCACATCGTGAATATCCACTAGCAAGGGAAAACATAGTTTGTAAGCCAAACTGAGGATAATGTTATAAACATCCCCCATTTCAATTCATTTACCTAGGATCTATTCCCAAGGTCATAAAAAACTATAACAACACATATTTCAAATATTACTAGGATATCCTGAGCATTTCCTCGATACTGAAGCATAAATATTTGGATCCTATGTACCCAAAAATGTGCCCTTCACACATTACGTTAAACTGTATATGTCTGAAAAACTACATGGATTTTGATTCATGCATTAACAGGATATGTAGGATTCCTCATAATGGACCAATCCCCACATGATAATATTAATCACCACATTTCGTGGTATTAAATTATTATGTTCTTGGTAATAATGATTATACTTATAATCCACCCCTCATTAATTAAAAATTGATGAAGAACCTCAGATACAGGAAGATGGGCACAATAACAAGATCCCCTTATTCTTCTATACATAAAAGGGTTTATCTTATGATCATCCAGTTAAGGTAACCTATCCTATATTGAGATTAGGAAATGATTCTTGAATATAAATTAAATCTATTATCGAGACATGGATTAAGAAACAATTCCTTCTAAAAGGGTGATATTTTCCTAACCATACATCCTCCCAACCGATGTGTGTACATAAGTTTCATTACACCTAATCCCTGAACTTACCACCTACCTTTGGAAATCCGGTTTTTACCATGTTATGGATGTGAAATACATGGAGGTTTTTGATTAATAACAATAGTGGTAAACCAACAGAAATTGTTTTGAAACACATTGAACCCCCTCAAAAAAAAATATACTAACTGTCCAAACTGAATGCACCATGAATTTGTCTCTTTTCTACATAAAAAATGGTGAACCCAATATAAATCTCACTAATAACATAATGATTGGTTAATCATGGTTCAAGATAGTATAGTATGAATATTTTTCATAAACAAAAATAATGACCCCAACATAAAACGTTCATAAATTATGATGGTTAGTTATTAATTTTTCATGCCAATTTGATGGAATATAAAACAAAGAAAATAAGCATAGTATAAATAATGCGGTTGATCCTCTATAAATGGTATTCTATTAAAATAATCTCATCCTTTCTCTAACAATTCCACATGATCATCATTTCAAGATCAGGAATAAAAATAAAATCGTGTTAACCATCCATATCTAATTGAGAAAGCATAATGCCTTCGATATTTACCTAATACATGAACTTGTTATTTATCATAGGCTTGACCTTGGATGAATATATCCCCTATAGAATCCCAATATAATATAGTTTCGTTATCTAGTGATCATTCTGAAAAATTAGTTATGGATTAAACCTCTCTGGGTCTCAAAATGATATCTCCTTCCTAACAACATCACCTTTAGGTTGATAACCAAGTGGTACAAGAATAACATTGATGTGGTAAAATCAAAAAACTTGAAACCAACTATTAGGATTTCCATGTATATAAATGAAAGGTTCCACATCGTCCATAGAATTATGCAGTTAAACCAGTGTCCATCATTTCTAAGACCAACCACTCTGGGAGATTATCCTAAAAGCGTGAAAAGAGCAACCGTTAATCTCTGAAAAATGTTGACTAGGGAGTCAAATTTGGCTCCAATCTGATTTAGTAATCACTGAGTAGGGATCATGCGTACCATTGTTTCAAGATCCATTCCACCGGTTCCCATCAGTCGCCTACTGAGGGTTGCACCTGACACACTTCCACATATGATACCCATGCATGGGAGACAACGAAGGCACATAGGTCGAGGAAGGTATTCGATACCCTTTATTGGTATCATATCTCTACTCATATTGATGATGTTTTCTTACATTATCTGGGATTAACCAGTGAGAAAGATTATATCCTTAATTTCTCAGAGAAGGTTTGTGGGAATATTCCTACAATATGCATGGGGAGCTATATATACCTGACCCCATGAATGAATCCTATTGGAATATTCTAGCGGCTCAATGGGAAAAATTGGGATCATATTCCTTCCTTAATCAATGATATTGTCAAGTACATAGTAGAGGAAAAAAATTAGGATTATATTCATGCATATGTTTGATAAAATTTCATTACATCATAGAAATAGATAATGAAAACCCACATAATATTCCATAGTTAGTACATATATTAGGATATGAAAATATTTCAATAACTAAAACCATGTAATCTCAACACATTGATTATTATAAACAAGTGGTTTCTCTAGATCAAGAAATCATTTCGACACCCATTTAAGAAGATTATCGAAAAATTTTAGTAAAAAATGAGGCATCAGTATGGGATCATATTTCTATTCCAATGAGGGATTACCATGTAAGAGAGAAACATCACTTCAGATAGGGGCACATGCCTATGGAAAAAGTTCAGCTGCATATTCCAAATGCCCAGAATTGGGCTAATACCCCTATTTTGGTTCTAGCTCACCAGGTGACAGGGGGAAATGACTCAGAAAAAACTCATTTTCTAATTTGGTAGGACTTTATTCATCATTTAAAGGTCCCTGATCAATCTTAGGTGCCCATTTTGGTCAGGGCTAACAATGTGAGAATGGAACAAGACTCAGGACATGCTCATATTCTTATCAGTGAATCTGGATAGAATATTTCATTAGATCACAAAATATTGGAATATAGTCCAACTGCTCCCATTGAATCCCCACACCAACATCTATTTGAGTAAATATAGGAGGAGGCTCATAACCATTCCCCAATTCTGGAGGTCCATTGGCATATTCATCATGGAATGAAGCTTTGGAAAGAGTGAAAATTATAATTTTATATAGTATTTACCTAGTGAGAGAGTCACATGTGTTGGGTTAGGTGCATATCCCCACCACAAAATACCATTGGAATATTCCAAAGGATCATGATCAGGAACATACTCATATTATGACCGAGGATCACCATGTGATAATTGGACATGCCTTAGGATAAGTTCATATTCTTGTCAATAATGGGGATACACATTTGAATATTCCAAAATCTTTTTAGCAGTAGGATCATACTCTAA
Source organism: Viscum album (assembly GCA_963277665.1). Taxonomy (NCBI): domain Eukaryota; kingdom Viridiplantae; phylum Streptophyta; class Magnoliopsida; order Santalales; family Viscaceae; genus Viscum; species Viscum album. The sequence goes on from OY728153.1 coordinate 941,129,078, forward strand.
GATCACCAGAATATTATAAATATGTTCCGGGAACTATCAAATAGTAGTCTCTTGTCGCTACATAGTTCCAAAAGGTGTGTTGGAATATTCTGGTCATGATGTAGATTGAGGATCAAGTGATTAACATTCTTATTAATAGAGTCATTGAGGTTATTAAAGACCCATTCTTAACACCTCAAGGTTCATTAAACTCTTCAACCGAATCATAAGATGATCATTATTGTGATAACACCTAATAATAGTGTGGAGATGGATCGTAAGGACTATAATGTTGACATCCACCATTGTTAACATCCTCTTCGTTATATATCTGATGGAAAAGTAAATCCCCTCTTTTCATAGGCACCATCATATAGAGAGTTTCTCGAAACATTAGGGTCAACTGCGTATAGTAACCCATCAACATTCAGTAATACTCCTCTTCAGTCAGTAGGAGACCTCAATAAGTATCTTCTAGTGTTTAATCAGATGAAATCATGTAACTCTGATGAAGAAGAGGCATCCATTTATAATAGAGAGTTTTATTCGAAAACAATCTAACCACTAATTTTTTGTCCCCTCTACATTTAAGATTATGAGATCCCATATGAGCTATAAAATGAGTGAATTTTTTAATTAAACAATTTTATGTGGGCTACTCATCCGTAAAAGAAGGATATAAATATAATTTATATAGTATACTATTATCACCATAATATTATCAATATACTGTATTTTAAGGTGGATATTGCTAAATTTCTAGTATCCTGGATCCTGAGAAAATATGATCATGACAAAAACCTATGCAGTGTTTGCATATGGACCACGAAAACTCTCCCCAAATCTAATTTTCAGATAATATCCAATCATGTATATCTTAGGATAGAAGAAATATGGACAATTTCACATCACTATATCCTCAAAAAACCCTTTATAATATGATTTCATTTATTTTCCTATCTTCTTGTAAAATCAGATGACCAGGTAACACAGAATCTAGTTTTTTACTACAACAAAATGTCCCTACATCAATGAGAACCATACATTATGGATGGAGGGATAATGTAGCCAAATAGTATTTTAATTAGGACCCTATATGCAATGATAATTCATTTTAGTCATGTATTACATGGTTTCAATCAATATGACTATATCAAGTATAAAATGATTCTCATCGTAGTTTATCATTACACTCAGTTATGAAAAGATTATAGTTGTGCCACATCAAATAGGCCACAGTACTAGTACACATTACTACAATCCAAGAGCAGAATTAGGTCACCAGGATGGGGGAATATCTACCACCACATACACCTTTTTATATACTATTCCAAAGAGGATTATTGAAACATCATCAATAACAACCAAAAATTCCAGCCCATTGGGCCAGGGGTATTTATATTTCAATCACCATCACCATCACCAGGTACATCATCCCGTGAGAGGTTCCTAGGGAAATCAGTGGTGATTATAGATCAACCCCATCCCATTGGGATGGGGGAATGTATATCACAATGTCTATACGGGGAATCATCAAATCCCTGGTGAAGATCATTAGATTCTAAACTAGAGGATGAATCCATTCCGATTTTTATCACAGAAAACATTTAACCCATATGGATGGGGGCATTTTCATCATCATCATCATCGTCATATAGGGAATATTTTTTCTCTAAGTTGAGAGGTAAATATTAATGTTTAGAATCTCATCTACTCCTCCCACAATAAGACAAACCTATGTTATTTGGGTCACATTATAGAACCATGATAAAAAACCCCTCAAGGACAATAAATAGTGGTAAGGACAGGAAGAGAATACAATGAAGACAACTAGACCCCTTTGGTTCACAAGTCAAAATAGCCCAATATGGCCAGGGGGTCAACTAATGACCCAAATTAAGGATGTTCATAATAATAATTTTGTATTTAATTTAATGATACATCCCTCATTTCCTAATATGACTCTACGAATTTCAGCATAATCAACACAGTTTTTATATTAGATCAAGACAAGAATGGAGAGGTCCACAACACATAAACTATATCTTAAGAGGATATTGATTTAGATGAATTAAATGAAGAAAAATGCATACATAACCAAAGGAGGCTCCAAAATCTGGAACCTATAAATGTTGATTTTTCACCTCTCTGATGAAACACTTCCATAGATAATGGGAAAGGTGTAAATAAACCCTAATCACCACTAAGATGTGTCAAGATTTTTTACATAGAGGAACATTTGACACAATATTAGAATGACATACAAACTCTAAGACAACTCAATGAGGAGATAATTAGGGGAAATATTACAATTGGTTAATTATATAGGATTAGGAATATTTCCATCTATTGTGATTAAATACTCTTACTCTTTAATGAAATCGTTCATTATTTGGATAAATCATGAAAAATATGGAGGCGAATGTGGGACCCCCTAAGAGACTCCTGACAGCTCTCTATAGAAGGGAGGTGTCTTAGACATTAGTGTCCCTGGAGTATCTTAATTTCATTATGGCTGTGTCTAAAAGAATGGTATCCATGGAAGGGTGATGTACACCAATGCATCCGGAGTAGAATCTGTATCCTAAGTGGGTGGATGACACTCTACCCCCACCCAATTCTATCATTCCTACCTTCTATACTTTTTAAGGTGCAGTAAAACCTATAAATAATCTCGCAAACTTCACAGACTAATGTGGATTGATGGTGGAACCTTGATATCATTAGGAGAAAACAAAGATGAGGATTTTTGTACATACTTTGACAAGCACATAAATAATTTTGTAAAATTGTCTTCTAGTAGGATCTATTGGTGGATGAAAAAACCATAATCATCAATTCCATCTTTTTTTAGATTTATGCAGAAGAAAATGAAAATCATCAACATGATGAACCAAATACAACCCAGAAATTATAGGTCTTATGAATTCATAGCCAGATGGAATGGTTTAACCTATTCACTTGGCATCCCTCTCGTGTAGAAGCAATTTTGGAAACTCTATGATGAAAATTTATATGTTGATTTATAGACACCTTTGAATGAAATGAAGTATCCAAGTAGGGTATATGTGATTTTAGAAATTGAATATTGTTTAGTGGATGTCATTTAATAAACTATATTCAAATCATGACTCATTCCTTCATCATAGGTGAAAATTATAGGTAATGAAGAAGTTGTATCTATCACTCTTTGGACCGTAGTAGTGTACATACAGGAACCAAATATGGTCCCAAAACACACAACACCAACTCTTTATTAGTGAAAACCAATACATCTCACTCATTTGGAAGAAAAAATAAAATATAGTCACCTGTGATTTTTGGAACAAATGGATCAATCATAATACTTCCAAAATAAATGAGGACCCTCTTATTTCATGGCATACATGGAAAATAACATTCTCAAGATACCCCAAAAAATAATCCCTACAAGGAAGACTTCATTGATTGTCCAAACTAATTCCCCTTGAATAGAAGGTTTCTTCAAATATCCAAGAATACAATATCATCAAATACATCGTTCAAGACATGGTTGTTTCTGGACAAGTGGTGATAGAAAACTGCTCAAAGAAAGTGTCATGCATAACCATTTCCTAATAATAATAGGATGGTTATTGGAAAAATTTTCATGTCAGTAAATAAAATAAGTATAAAATCTAAATGACTCTGAAACATATGAACAATATCATGTCACCTTACGAGAATAACTGCACAGACCAATGATAGCTCCGCCATCTAAGAATGTGAAATCAGATATGTCTCTCAAAAGTGGATGCAGCCACCGAAAGAAGGAAGAAATAAATAATAGGAGTCATATTATAGTCCAATTATAGCTTCGAATTTTTAATATTTCTCCTCAGAAACATCAAAATCATGAGAACCACCCCACAAAATAGAACGCCCATCTGATGAAAAAATCATCTTTTATTGTCAATGTTACACACTTGGTATATCCCTTCTTAGATTATGAATATGCCACCTATTGTGAGTTACCCATGCCAAATTGGAGAACTATATGCCACATGGACTTCAACTAAGAAAAAATCAGACAGCACATGCATCGTTGGACCAAATATTTCGGTCATTCCTCCATGGGGAACATATATCTAACAAAGGCCCATCGAAAAGGGCTCCAAAAATCCTAGAAAGAAACAAAAGTGTTCAAAAACCCTCCAGTGGTTGTCTACATAGATTTGTATTGTAGAAACGTCTTGAGGTGGTTAGGTTATCCGATCAGCCATGGAATTAGGGGAGGCTAGTATGACTCAATCCACTAGAATAAAATGATCCAATATTCTCTAGCTAAGCACCATGCCCATCCACCCCAAATTACATTATTATTGAACCATTATTATTAGAACTACTCCTCCTTGAGAAGCACTTTCCTCAAACACAAAATTAAAACAATATGAAATAGCTGGTTGTTATCCCAACCAATCTATCAATCCCCAATGCTATAAATATTTAAAATGATGTTAGAGAAGAAATCATTAAAGCCTTCCAAATCCCACAGGAATTCAATATATAATTAATTGCATCTTATGTCTATAGAATGGAGATCATGTTAAATAAATCCATGTATCCATTTTATTCATATTTCATGATAAATAATAAGTCATTCAGGTCCATATGAGACCCGAATATATTGTGGGTAGACTTGATAATGTCAATATCTGAATGGATTTTATAGAAAGAGGCTCTTGGATAAATCTCATCCTAATTAGATTCCTTTGATGTTTGGGATATTTTTAAGGGGATATTTATCACATAGATCTAACAATTCAATGGTATGAAACGTGTGAGAAATGTCTTCTTAGGAAGATCAAAATAAAATCTAGTTTTGGGGATATAATATCTTATCTTGAGTTTTGGGTTATCCAGCATGAAATGTCATACAATTTCATTCTTGGAAGGCCCTTTAACCAAAGTCACATGGTACTACCTTGAATAGTCCATTATTGTCATAAATACCTCATAAATGGAATGGTTAGCATACACCATGGTGAATGTTCCCCACTAAGACATGAAAGGCCACATATACGAAATAAATATCATTAAAAATTGGTGGAAAACATCCAATGGTGGATGATGATGTATATGTGGAATCCCTAAACATCTTGGATACCGCCCCTAAAAATCAATAGAGTGTACTCTACATTGATTATGTATTCCCCATAAAACATGTAGAGGTGATAGACCTAGTCCCAAATGCCCAATCCCTTCCTATCTTCATCAAAATTGTAAAATATATTTATCTCTCACATCTCTCTATAATGAAACATGTAGTAAGGGTGTATAATGTCACTTCTCCAGACCCATCTCACCTTTACCGGGATTGAGATGTCTTCACATTCCTACCATTGTCTCAAAATTCATCAATCGTATCCGAGGTGGAATAAGAATAATATGACTTCCAGAACACCCTTACTACATAGAAGGAAGGTTTCTCCACCACTACCATTTTAATCAGGTAGGTGAATCTAGGAATAGAAAAAGACCCATATCCTACAATGATTTGGTTATCTATGACCATATAGGTCAAATATATCTATATTTAATTTATAAATAATAACTGATATGTGTCCAATATACATCTATTTGTTTTTGCATACATTCAGCATTTCATAGATGACTTGGATTGAAAATATCTCCCTATCACCAATATAATGAAGATGGGAATCACCTACCAAAGGGATGAAAACATTCAAAAGGACATAAAAACGTCTTAAGAAGTATCCAATGAACCCACTAATTCTGATGCATTAGGTGGAAGGCATTCCACTCATCTTGTATGTGGCCACCATGGAATACTCCCTAGGTAAATTCCTTGCATAGAAATTTATGTGGGGAGAAATAACAGTCTTTATTACCTCATAAAAAAATTATAAGTAATGAGATACAATACTCTAATGTTCAAAAGCACTACCTTGAACTCATTTTTTAAGTGAAAAAATTATGGCATTAATTTTGGCACCATGAATTCCATCTGGACTCTTATTCTCACCTACTCTAGTACATCATTGGACACCCCATTAAAACAAGGCATTTTTCCTAATTGGTGATCATTCTGCAGAAATATGAAATCTAGTTCATTACATAGAAGGGAGTGAATGGATAAGACCTAACCTATTTCATCTTAGAAAATACCACCCCTAAGAATACACCAGTGGACACCGAGATCCCTGATGAGTGGTTCATACATTCCCATGAAAACCTACAGACATGGGTGATTTATTTTGATGGTTAACCCAAGTGTCTTATCAGAGAAAGCATAGAAACCCCAAAGCTCAATAATACTACCTTAGGGATTGTATTTGTTTCTCTATGAAATGTATTTTATCCTTAATATTTCTCATTGTCCATGGGATTCATTAATAATGAGGCTGAATACCAAGCCCTATTTGAAGGATTGGATCTATCCTTAAAGCTGCAGATAGCCTCCCAGAATATTAAATGGGATTCAGAAGAAGTTATAAAGATGATCAATAGAGAATATTAAATCAAAAAAGAATAATTTCCACAATCACTATCTATGATATGTGACTAATGGAAATTTCTCTTTTTGAGATGACATTTCATCATGTTCATAGATCACATAATTCCCTCACCAACACATTTTCTAATGCATACATAGTCCTAGCCGACCTTAATGAGGAGGCTACAATCTTCTGAATCATGTACCATAGAATGGTCTCATCGATCATCATCTATTATATGACATAAATCAATCATTACAAGACCACCCAACACCATGATAACCCAATATACATACCTATGAGGATGGATCCCAAAAAATATTTTATCTCCCAAACAGATTTCTCCTGATAGAAAAAGATAGAACACAATAGATTTAGTGTCGTGGAGTGAACTTTACCCTATGATATGACCCAATGATAATAAATCCCTCTATAAGAGAATATTTTAATGAATATTCCTCCTATGTGTATAATTAAAGAGATATTCAGGCCATCATTGAGGGAGTCCATGCGGGGTCCTATGGCACACTTAAGTTTGGGACCAGGATCTCCCACAAAATCAAGAGACTGGGTTATTACAAGAAAACTATAATATAGGATTGTGTGAAATTTACCAATGAAATATCATACATGACATATCCATTAAAAATTCCTATATAAATCCCTATAATTTCTACATATGGAAAAATATTTCGTGTTCTTTTTCCTTTGGGTAATGGATATTGTGGGGCCATGTTTCCGTGCCACAACTAAGTAGTTCTAAAACTATCCATACTAATATGTACTTCTTTTCCAAATGGGTTTAGCAAATATCCCTCAATGAATTCAATATGAAGAATATCATCAACTTTGTAAAGTCTCATATAATCACCAGGTTCAGAGTCCCTCTCATAATATTGATAGATAAAAACATGAAAATATATTACATATAGTTGATGAAATTTTACTCAGAGTAAAGTAGTGAATCAAATCACTATTCTTGATATCATGAAACAAAAAAATGGATACATAAATGACTTCAATAAGACACTATCAAATATACTCCATAAGATGGTGAAAATGATATGAAGTACTAGCCAGACAAGCTCTTCCATGCTTTTTGGGCATACCGTACCACCGATCATACTAGAACACAAGAAACACCATTATCATTGGTGTATGAGATCGATACATTGTTACCCAAATAATTATAAATACCTTCACACTGAATATCTATATCTGGCATGTTTAAGATGATGAGAAATAAAAAAGATTGATGGATGAATTGGAGGCGATCGATGTGAATAGGGTGTGTACATTACACAACCATGATGTCCATTAGAATCTAATCACAATAGCCATTAATAAAAATGAAATCCACCATTTATTAAAACATGTAGAACATTTGTGGTATCATACTCAGAATGAATCCACCAAAGGTGAAACCCAAATGGGAAGGTAATTACATCAAACATAAGATCTATCACAAAAGAGCAGACTCACTAGCCACAATGGATGGAGAGTATGTCACACCTCCCACTAATCATTATTTTTTTAGAAATAAATTATAGAGTCGTCATAAAGTGGCATTTTTCATGGTCAAATGCCTTTAAACTGTACAAAATCATCCTGGCCACATGGTGTAAAACTCAACAAGTTTGTCCTGATCTCAAGAAGTTAAAATACAGAAGACTATCCTGGTGACATGAAATTAAAATATAAAATCTCATCCTGTTCACATGAGGAAAAATAGTAAAATCCGATCCCACTCACATGACATTAAACAACATAATATTGTCCTGGTCTCATGACATTAAACTACATAATAACTTCCCCATAACATGATGTTAATCTTCATATGATTGTCTTTATCACATGATGACAAACTAAAAAAGATATTCCTGGTCTCATTATATAAAAATTTGAATCATATCTATGGTCACATGGAATTAAACTACAAAATATCATCCATGTCTCATGAGGTTAAACTTCAAAAGTTCATCCAAGATGCATGATGCTAAACCACACACAATCATCCTGGTTACATGAATTTAAACTATACAAGATCATCCTGGTAACATGACTGTAAACTGTACAATCATTTCCTAGTCACCAGATAGTATACAGTAAAATATCTTCATGGTTTCATGATAATAAATTATACACGATGTCCCTAGTCACAAGACATTAGACTGTACAAGATAATCCTCGTTATATGATGGTAAACTATACAGGCTTGTCGTGGTTACAAAACCTCAAACTATACATCATCGTCCTGGTTATAAGAAATTAAAATGTACAATCTCATCATAGTTACATGAAAATAAAATATACAAGATCATCCTGGTCACATGATGTAAAAAAATACTGGATCATCCTGATTGCATGATGTTAAACAACGTAATATCATCCCAACAATAGAACATTAAATCACATAGCATACCATGTCTCGACTGCATGAAATTAAACAACACAAAATATCATGTACTAACAACAATACAATAAACTATATTTAGAATTTCCTCACCACATGATGTTAAACTACACAGGAAGCACCAACCCACTAATAAATCATCACACATGAGCTAGATTTTTCTAAAATAAGGATGAATTGACCTTTTCCTGGTGTGAGTGTTTTCTCCATGTAGGGAATATCTTCATAAAAGAACTATATGTGTCTGGATATCTACCATCAATGGATATGTAATGCTGCTTGAAACTCTAGTCCGGGTATCATCCACAATATTAATATTCATTCATATCAGTTGATCCAAAACAATACAGTTTGATGTTAATCTGCACAGAATATTTCATTACCATATTATAATAAAATTTATGGAAATTTCATGCCTGCATGACATAAAATTGCATGGATACATCATGTTGCTTCCCTTTCACATTGGGTGAACCACATCCTCACCACAAGATGATAAATTGCACGGCTGATGTCCTTTCATCCTAATATTAAAATATATGGTTCTCAAGATCAACTTATAAATTGATTCTTATTTCCAATCCCATATGTAATGATACCTAAATATTATTTAGTGGTGTATCCACCACATGATACAAAATTCACATATCCTAACCTTAATCACCTATGCATGGTGATAAGAAACCTTTCCATCCCTCATTTCTCAGACCATGAAAAGCTCATGTGAGCATAGGAATATCAGTGATCACTTCCCCAAAAAAACATTACATAACATCTCATGATAGGATCATCATGGTCCTGAGTAAAATACAGGAAAAGGTATAACATGATCCATCACTATATTATTTTAAACAATATGGTTCATATACCATTCACATCATAATTTTTCACATTACTGTGGACCTCACTAGTGAAAATAACAATTTTTGGTGATTGGTCTCCAACCATAACTATATCCAAGAACTTCATGTGGCTTTATTCATAACAATTGTTTATATTTAGTGACACATTGATCTCCATACTTGAGTCCAATCACAACAAATAAACATAAGGACCCCCACCCTCCATCCTTATATGTCATACATTCACATGAATCTTCTATTTCATGAACTATGTGTGGCTCAATTTCTATTACTGAGGGATATTTAGTGATTCTTATAATTCCATCCATGGGTCCAAACGTAATACCCCTTTAGATATATAGTATCTGGCATCCTAATCAATAGATGATAAACTAAATGGTTCCTCAAGATCTTTTTTTGTCTTGAATCCTACAATCATTGGATACATAGTGATGCCCAGATATCCAGTCATAGGACCAACTAAAATAATCAATGGAAACAACACCCACCTCTATATATAGGCCAGACTTCCATAGAGTGTTTCCCATTAAATAACTACATGTGGGTAGATATATATCGTCACATGATACATATTGATTCCTATATCTACAATTCTAGTCCACGCTCCAACTACCAACATAAATATTCATACCACATGATGATTAAACATCAATGAAAACATCTTGGTCCCATGGTATTAAAACTGCATAAAAATAAATTATTATCACATGATTTTAATCTTCAAGAAATATCATTTCTATGTAATGTTAAACTACATTGATTATAGTATGCCCCTACTAAATGATGTTAAAATATGAAGACCATAATCCATTAAAAACTTTTATCAGAGGACTATAATATAAATACATCAGTCTTCCTGAGTATGGGGTGATTCATCGAACTTTTGATTACCTCAATCCAAAAAAAATTCAGACTTCATGTAATGATCACCTCATGTTTTCTAAAAACATTCATCGAAATTTTAAAAATATACATAAAATAAAATGATCCATTGATTGAAAATAAAAATAATTCCTATGGATCCTACATATGTGAATGTGGTCATCAACAAAATCTATCAGTCTGTTAAAATAAATTTCTTATACTTGTGACCCCTAATGTTGTGGCAGATGAACTCAACGCCTCTTTGTGTTCTAGGGAATTCCTGGTATGATTTTTTCATATCATTACTCATTACCTGAAAACATCGATCCACAATTTAAAATATATTAATCATATACTTAGAAGGATGTTGGGGTACTCTTGACCAAGGGTATTCAAACTGGGCTCTTGTGTAACATCCCCAATATTGGGTCCATGTGCGTCATAGCCTTAAAATGACTACATTATGGTCAATGATATATGAACATAAACTCTATCCTATAATGGTCCAAAGCACAATCCCTTAACTACTAGAAAATGTGACACAAAACTTTTCCTCTTGCAAACCCGCAAAGGGAGTTCCGAAAAAAATCACATCTTCTCTCACTAACCTATTCATTTTTAGAGTTTATAAAAAAAATGGGTGAAAATAAATATGGATTAGAACTCATGTTTCATACTTTGTAGCCCTAGTAATATTTATGTTAGGTTCTCTGAACCCTATGGTTCTAGAAAAATCTAGAGTAGTGAATTTTCACATATCATAGGCACGAGAATATGTTCAATAAGAGGTGGAACATATTTTAGGGTTCTCAAACACTTCTTAGATATAACACCTTTTAAAAATATTACATCATTATTTGTTATCATTGGATCATGTTAAACCTTCCATATCCAATGGAAAATATTATCCCGATTCAAGGGAACCTATTTATGACTAAGCCTATTTACGAATGGATTTAGATTATATGTTTATGATCATCAAAGAAATACATCAACCTATAAAAAGGGATTCCTGATCCATGTGAGCCCTGACATCACCATGGTAAAACACAGAACATTAGTGTGTTCCAGGGCCTTCCTGATATAAATTTACCATATCATCCTTCTGACTTAAGAGCTTTTGATCAAGATTTACATTCCTCATACCAAAATACATGAGTGGATTTGACATCCTCAACGGTATGTCATCATATTCTATACACTTTATAAAAAAAGGAATTTGAAACTTCATTCCAAATCCTCTGATGGCTCACACCATGTGATTTGAAGCCCCATTTCATAGGGATTAAGTAACACAATTAAAAACCAAACTATCCTATGGTGCCATAATATTTACCTGATAGTCTTCATTTATACACAACCTCATCATCTGGATGTTTGAGTCTTCGAAAATCTATCATGGTCCTAAAAAATGAGTGTATATCATATTTTATTGACCATGCTATCGATACATAAGGGCTTTGACCTATCAAATAATTGAATATCCTCATATATGGAAAGGATATTCAATTATTGTGAGCCCTAGAAACACTGTGGTGGAACATGGAACTTCATGGTGTTAAGTTTCTCTCCTGGCATGTATGACACACCTATTATTCACATACTACAACTTTTGGGTTTTGATAAACATCACCCATACTCAAACTATCCAGGCGGACATAGAATCCCTATTCTTTCTCCATCAACATTTCTTCCACCATTAAAATTCTATGTACCTTGAAAAAGAGTAGAGACACCACTGTTTGTAAAATATACTAACTCAGAAGGGACTTAACCTAACAAACAAAGGGATCTATTCCTTATAAGAAAGAGGATCTGATCATCATGATCCATCATAAAAAATGATAGAACTAAAAACCCATGGGCTGTTTGGGTCATTCCAGGAATGTTTTCACCATATTCCATGATCATCGATCAAGTACCGGTAGTAATACGTTAAACTACATGGAATACTAAGGTCTGAGATAAAATACAACAAAATACAATGATTGACGTTCCAAGAAAATAGATCATAAACTATAAAAATAAAATTTTAGAGCTAAAAGACTCCAAAATACAGTGATATAAGGTCCGATCTAAAATACCCTAAACTAGATTGATAGATGGTCTGAGATATATGACCACAAACTATAATGATTGAAGTTATGAGCTAAAATTCCATAAACTACATTAACAGACAATCTGATCTGAAAGACCCACATCTACAATAATAGATTTTCCATGAAAAAATACCATAAAATACATGGTTATAAGGCCCAAGATAAAATACCTTGAACTAAAAAAATACAGATCTAATATAAAGGACCCCAAATTACAATGATAGATGTTATAAGACAAAAGGACATAAAATATAATGATAGAAGGTATGGGAAAAAAACCATAAACTATAATGAAATGTCAATTTATTTTACAAGAATGGAATATATTGTAAGGCCCACCATATGACCTTGGTAAAAATAAATATACTCTCTCCAAACCCATAGGCTTCAGTAAAAAATAATGAAATATCCCACTAGGTCTTGTATTCTAACAATTATACTTATATGAATCATGTAATATCAAAATAACTAGAGTAAATATATCGGAATGGTTTATCAAGTTGTTGATAATTCATGAACACTTCATAGGAAGAATCTTTGTTTATATAAATTTTACGATCCATATATTATGGTTTGATTAATATTTTTAAAATGAAGAGTATCATTGGAAAATAATATATGTTTTTATCATCAAGGATTCATGCCCATTATGAATGGAAAAAAACTAGAAAAAACATGAAAAATTTAGAAAACCCTTTCATTGATAGAGTTTAATAGATGGAATCATTAAATTTCAGATTCTATCAAATAATCTCATTGGAATAAAAGTGCATATCAATGGTTAAAATATAAGAATACTTGATCAGGTGTGCTGACCAAGACTACTAGAGTCTAGATAAAAGCATCAATATAATTATAAATTACCAACTGACCCACCGCTTCTACTTCTGGCCCAAGAATAGATTATCGAATAACGTAGTAATCTCTATAATAATCTTTTGAGAAGTTTCTAATGTGAAAGAGGATTTTAAAAGGTAATACCTAAGGTAAGGCTTGATTTCCTCGTATATCTATATTTTCATGGCCCTAGAATATATCTAGTCATTCAATTTAGATATAAGTTTGATACTCTACACTAGTTCCTCCAACACAACCTTCATTTATTCAGTAGGGGGATCCATCTCTATAAGATCTTTCAAGACCCTGTCATTGGTGGCATAATATAATCAATTTGGGATTATTTGATTCATGATTTCATACAGTGGTTTCCAATAAAAAAATTACCCACAAGCCATTTAGTAGACATTGAAGGTGTTCTCGAGGGTCCTGATATGTTTATAAGGGTGCCATAGTAATTATCATTCGAATCTATATCAAGATCAAACTATTCAATGTCTGAGTTTTTGTGACTGATGGGATAGACATGAAAAAGAGAATAATTAATCAACTATTCTAGAAATTAAATTGGAGAGGAGGATCTATATATCCAAAACTAAATAGGGGAATCACCCATTTCATCTTTTTGTTGGGCTGATTTCCTCGATATAATTGGTCCCACTATTAGGATAATCAGATCTAAAGTAAGATCAATTTTAAATTACTCACACCAATTCATGAAACAAATCCATAATTTCCATGGATAGAGGGGTTGGGGAGGAAAATATTTTGTCTACATTATGTACCAGCAGGATTAGAACAACGCCCAAATAGGCTGCTACCCAATCAACGGAAAAATCTTGAGTAAGAGTAGTGGGAGAATATATAGATGAAATATTGATCATAGCATCAGTGTCATCATGTGCCAACATCATCTAAAACTACAAGATGATCCCGGGGTTTCACCCTCCATGAATTTTGTTTGAAGGGAGTGGTGAGAATATTTGGTTTTAGTTGAAATGAAGAAAAAACTGATAAGGTGTATATGGATCGTAGATGATCAGATCATCCATCATGGTAATAAAAACATTGTCACGAAGGATGATCCTGTATGTCCTTTCATGAAGAGATCTGTAGACATTACCAATGATCAAGACCAATCAGTGTGGGATAAATGGGTGAAATCAAATCTATCCAAATAATTCAAAAAAATCTATAACCTTGTCATGTCCTTGTGACATATCCCCAACCCCATATATTTTCTTCAACCTAGGATGAGATTATGCATTAAGTATCCTCATGGCATTGTAGTATTTGTTGAAATAGAAATTATCCCATATCAAGCCAATTAGAATCTAGGGAGGACAACTAATACTATAGAAGATTATACCTTGATGAATGTAGACCAAGAGCTTGTGAAGGCGTTACTGAGTTGGAACCACTAGATTAAGGCATTTTCCCACCACTAGTTATGCTTCCATCAACAACATAATGACCCATATTACTAAATATTCATCCACGACTGGGAAAAGACACATATTACAGAACATAAAAAAGAATCCCAAAATACTATGGCTTGTAATGGTCCCTATATTCAATAGATATTCCCATGAAGTGTTATATGTGGCATCTAGAATGTCCCAATATGATCAATATTTATCAGAAACTTACTAGGAGGGGCACCAATTGGGGAGTATATCGGCCATCCTCGATCCAATTCTTTATAGGAGGATGTTAATACAATAATTTAAAGATATAATCTAACACACAATAATCCCATTTAATTTATTTTAATTCACCATGGTTGGAATTTCCCTCCCCCTGAATGGATTCTACATAGGGACATCCTATATATCTCAGGTAGAATGGAACTGAACATACATCTCTCTGAGAGGGGGTATCCCACCATGTTGGTAGTTATCCAATTGGACGATTCCCAACTCATCATATGATAGATAAAAAAAGTTGGTGATATGACACCAAGGCCTAGATATTTCTCAAAGAATGCGAGGCTGGTGATATACAAAAAATTGACAAATCCACACTACCTCATAAATAGGGATAATACACAACTATTCAACAAACTCTATAATGATTTTCCAAACTCAGAATAGGAAATTATATTCATCAGAAAAATTACTACCAGGATAGATATCCCACTTCGACATCCATCCACAACCTAGATTGATCATATTAGAGATTAATATACTCATGTAGCTTTGAGTTATGATATGGTGAGAAATTTTTTTGACTAGTTATGATAGTGTCAAGGGGTGATAATTGGGAGACTTTATCCTATGGTGATGATATAATAATGGTAAAAATAGTGATATGAGGGTAAGAAAGATACCAATAGACTCAAACAGTTAATCCTCCACTGAGAAAAAAACATAAGAAATAAAATACAATAGTGGAAGAATATATAATCCACTATAGTCAAAATGAATAAAAATGAAAAAAATCATTTATGTAACTAAAATACATCTTGCATACATATCTGGTCATATATGTCGATAAGTAGGGTAGGGGTCACCAATGGATGACTATAGTAGACACACACCCAAACACACACACACACACACACACACATATATAACATGTCGGTACAAAAAAAGGAAGAAATAGGAATCTACATTTGATTCATGAACCTCAATGTCCCTTACCATCCATCCATTCCAAATATACATGATGATACTACTCCAGAACCTGAACCGTTACATGAACATAAAATAATGAAGTGTACAAATGCCTTTAAATTCACATATAGGTTGTGAGAATGATTCATATTAGGTCACCACCAAAATGTGTGTAACTTAAATTTGTGATCTAAAAGGTGTGTACTAACAATGAATCAATTATAGTCACATGCATGGAGAAAAAAAAGATACCCTATCACATAATTTATAATATAATTGAAATATAAAACAAATTGGATCATTATATCATGACCCAAGGTATCCCCAAATTCATTATATACCTTGGTCAAACCACATGTTTCACCTCCAAATTCATTAGAGAACCCATTATTTCAACAATGTAACCATCCTACTGAAGGAATAATGAATCATAAATCTAGTTCCTCAGACACCTGCTCCATAACACCCTTCAGGTGGATGCCCAATATCTAGAGGTGTAGTTATAACTTTCCTCAAAGTAATCACACCACTGAATCATAGAACAATATCTATCAGAATTGTGATATTCCTCCTCCAAATTATCTTGTCCAAATGTCCATAAAAACAGAAGTCCTTAAACCCCAATTGATATCTTTAACACTATCATTTTACACCTACTTACCACTCCAATAAATTTATATTATATGAACCCCAATATATTTAGTTAAGATGTAACTACCGAGGTACTACTCCCTTATGAGTGTCCATAACGCCTTATCAATTTGTCAACTTGAGTTCACATGATTCCTAATCATGCTTTCACCAACATGGGTGAGAAGAAATCTCCAATTTATACCCTAATCCATATCTACAGAAAACCTTTTTCCCTAAGATCATGTCACTAAAATCCGATGTCCAAGGCATCCCAAACCACATGATCCTAACATGATTCTTGGTGGACTTTCCACCTCAATCTGACTACCGAGTCACCCAATCAGTGATCAGCATCACCCAAGATCTTTGGGCCATACCAATTCTCACAACGGAGTCACCTCAAAAAATATATCCATCGATATATCAATCCTCCGACTGAGCCCATTATGTTCAATTGGAACTTAGTAGTACATCACAGAATTTCATATTTATATAACAATTCAATATGATTGAATTGAATGGATCACTTTCAATAAACCATTTCTAATTAAAAAAGAAAAACACCCCAGCCTAACCACCCAAGGACCAAGCCTCTCTCACAACTTGAATCATTTATATAAATGGATGATCATGCCCATAGGTATCTGAAAAGGACATAACTAATTAATAAAGTACAAACATAAATTTAAAATAGCCTCTATTGGTCCATATAATGGTTTTATAAAAGAGCCTCACCCCAAACAGCTGTGAATTAAAAGAATTCACCACCTACCTCAACATCATAGATGTAGGGATAATCTATTGTAGCCTTTAACTCTTACCAATTTTATAGAAATCAGTTTTTTATTAAAACCCACTCTAAATAGTGAAAAAACAACTCAAATGTATTAAAAAGACCATGATGTGATAGAAAAGAAAAAAAATGATGAAAAATATGGGAGATGCCTAAAAATATGGATCAAACACCACAAATATCTCAAATAAATGAGATGACAAGGAAATGATGGTTCAAATATAAGTATAGGAAGAATGGATGCTTTCTCCTTACTGTACATGTGATTTGGAGAAGAAAATAAAGAGAATATACGTTTCAAAAAGGAGGTGAAATTTGGTCATTTCATGTCTTTAAGAGGACTCATGGTTAGCTCAATCAATTTTCCAAACCATGTGGCTCCTACAACATTGGTTCCAATCCCCACAAGGTTAGTCCTCATGGTTATGCATAGAAATTTAAAAATCGTGAAACTACAATGCATGGGAACCACCAAAATGGAACTAAACTTATGTTATTTGTACTGTTTTCCATAACTACATGGAATCCATGAAAATGACCACTACAAAAACAAAATTGGTTCATGCATGGCCATGTACCCCACACGACTTTTTTCCAAAAATTTATCAGTGAAAAAAGTGGATGTATGGTTTTAACTAATAGGATTCATGGTTAGATTTAATTGTACCCCTGATGCTTGGAATCTCTAAAAATGAGTCTTCAGGACTTTGGAGAACCTGAAACTCATCCAAACCCCAGTAGAAATCACCATACCTCTATACCCATCAATAATCAAAGACTTTTATTAAAGGAAACCTCATAATTAGTTTATGATAAATGCTAAAAGAGTTTTTATACCCACCAAACTTCAAATATTCAAAAGGGGAATGCATTTCGAACCACTTCAAAATCCTAGGATGTTATGATCTCTCTACAATAACATATATCAACCTCAATATATAAAACAACACCCAAAGATGGTACTGAACATAATCATCCTATTAGAAATTTGCCCCCACTAATGTGGTCATATTTTTACAAGTAAACTCACTCAAGGTGGCTTCCCACTATAGTAGGGACCAACCGTGGATGTCTGATTATCCAGAGATTAAAAAAATGATTTTCCATCAACCATCCCAAGACATAAATTTTCTCCTACGACACATTATAACTCCTACACCTATTCAGTTTCTCTTGTTTTGTAACCAACACCCATCATAATCCAACAATACAGCGGTTCCCACATCATGCCCATGTCACACATGGAACCAATGAGGTCCCAAATCTTATCAGATACTCAAATAATTCATGTTACCTTACTCCTCAATAAAATCCCACATCTAGTGATTCTAAGATTCCAATTCACTTCTAGTGACCCACATATCCTTGATCCCTCGGTGCCAACACACCTCAAGAACCATGAATTCAGTGATTATACCATATACGTCATGGATACCCACACCTAATATATATATATATATAACACATGTGAAATTATCCCAACCTAATAACCTGAATATGGTTAGTCCATACATATATCAAGCACTCCTCATCCACCCAAAATATAATTGACTTAAGAGGGCATGAAAAAAAACTAAAAAATAAACGATATTCAAGCCAACAACATACCTCTAAATATATTCATCTCACTAGCCTGATCTGACCTCTGCAGGTCCAAGACCTGCACCAATCCCAAATTCGAAATTCTCGAAGACTGACCTCCCTACGATGTTGCTCCATCCACTAACCACTGACCCCACTAATAGACCCATTTTCTCCACCACAACCATCAGGTGTAACTGAAGCTCGAAAATTGTCACACGGTACCTCTCCCAATCCAAAATTAGATCCATGAGTTTTCTACATTCCTTAACTAAAATCTCTCTGAAGAGTATTACTTCAAAACATCTCAATATTACAATCCTATCCACATACTCAACACTCTTTTGGTGTCTGCTCAAACAAATTCCAGGCATTTCATGGATGCCTACAAAGTAAGACATTCATCAATGATCCACTCTAAGGTGTCCTGATTGAGTGCATGGAATGATTGTGCTGTTGGAACTCATCATATCCTCTCTTACATCTATATTAAGGATCACCACTAATGTCACATAAATATTTAACCCAGTTGAGTATGATCAATTTGAAATGTTTCCCTCATCTATGATCACCTGATTCACTACCTATGAGAATGAGTCTAAATGTTGATATTCACCTATAACCAAATGGTGTGTTGTAAAACATCCTCAAAATGACTCACCCTCTATGAGTCATCACATACCATTTTGGTTGTTATGTTAGACAATTTTATGAACACCGTTGCATATTCCATGATCGACATGTCACCCTACTGAAGTCTCAAGAACTCTCTATCTCTCTCTAACCTCAGCATATCTTAGAAGAAGGTCTCAAAGAACCTATCATCATATAACTTCTAATCCATTACCCCATATATTCCTACATGTATCTTCACATCTCATAAGAACATTATTGTTCCACTAAGAGTGTATGTTTCTAGCTATACCCTCCTCTTAAGGGTCATCTATAGATGCTGAAAAATCATATCCATGGACTCGATTTAGTTTTCAACTACCTGTGTATCAGTATCACAAGAAAATAGTGGTGGGTGATACAATTTTACCTCTAAATTACGATATTGCATAGAAGGATATAATACATATCTCCTCTTTCGACCACCTAGTTGACATGTACTAGGCTTACTCTAGGCTACTCGACAAGCTTTGACCAATAATCTATCAAATCTGGTGTCTTCTTTGCTTGCACTAGGGCCTGAGCATTAGCATATACCTAAATATTATGATCTCCATGAACCTTAAGGGTCTCAACCTGTGTAAGCTCCCATCACACCTTGTACTCTCCTACTTGGCAGTCTATCCTATGTTGTCCAAGTGGAATCCTTCTGAATACCATTACATGGTCATATATCCTAGTTAACATATATATACGTATATCATACATATTGAGAATAAAGTAATAATTTTCAATAAATCACTACTATTAACCGTCCCCATTAAATCTGTGTACCAAGACAACCTGACCTTAGGTCCTCCATACCTTCCCATAACATAGAAAATTGTCACATATACCTCAGGCTGCACCCAACCTAATGAACCATCTCACCTCAATATGACAACCAGGTTTCCTAACTGGGTGATCAATATCACCTCGTACCATCATACCTACCTACTCTTATAAGATATAGTGCATAAATAGTTATATATCTATATATATATCAGATATGAAAAATATATTCTATTGGGTGCACTTTATATAGGTAGTTGAGTAAGATTCCACCAATGAGAGGATAAGCTGGAAAATGAAGCATAGCAACCATTATTGACACTTTAGACAACCAAGACCCTCCATGAAAAATATAGGTCCCTAGTATAATTCTACATATTTTATATCTAACACACATGAATATATGTAATTAAAACATCCAATGTTCTTAATTAAATATAAATAAAATCATGCATTACAAACACTCGTTACAATATCAGGCCATGGCTCCAGATCTCCTTCATTTTCATACCGGGAAAAGCATCACATATCAAACCAGGTAACAATAGAAATTACAATAATAAAACCCTGGGTAAAAATTAAACAAACTATAATACGAGAAAAGGAAAAGAGAAATTTCCACCCCTATCAACATTGTCCACCCCCGTGCATGAGGCATTATGCACCCAAACATGTGCTATAATCCATTTTCGAATAACATCCTAATATATAGTATATCTTAAGACAAATATTAAGGAAAGGAAACAGGTAAATAAACTCCTCAGATTCCATTTCTATATCCCCGACGTGATTAGCCACCTGAATAGTTTTTTAGGCTTAGAGTCACTGGCCTTAAGTGTGCCTCCCCATATTCCAAAGACTTCTATCTAGAAACAATGGAGTTAGGAGGTGATAATTGGGATAATATACCCTATGGTGATTATATAATAGTGGTCTAAATATATATAATAGAATAACAAAGTCACAAATGTACTTGAACCAGTAGACTTACCAAGGATGAAGCATGTGAAATAAATGGCAATAAAAGAATCGTATCTAAAAAATAGTTGTTGAAATGAATAAGTAAGAAAGACATACAATTTCTTGAATCCAAAATGGAGAGTTCATATATATCAAGTCACAAAATTTAAAGATGTATAAAAGGGGTATCCAATGGAAGACTACGACACACACACACATATATAAAATACTATTTTAGACCAGAAAATAAAAATTAAAACTCGAGCTATGTTGGGAACCTCATGGTCTATTTCCTTCCCCATGACGTACAAAAACTAAAATAATTCTCCAATACCAGAACCCATACCTAAACACAGTATCCGAAAGTCTACATGCATCCTGATGGGCCAGTGTAGGGTGTGAATATGACTCTCTGTTTGTTACTACCAATGGGTATATACCTTACATTTCTGATCTAGTAGGTGTGTAATAACAATAAATCATGAAACAACACACACATAAAGTAGACACAATCTTCCCTAGTGCTCAACATCCACCAAGAAGAAATGGAATACTTAGAAAAGTGTCAGAAATATGAAGAGGGGAGGATCCTTGCCCATGTTCGGCAACATCCCATGAAGTCATATAGCCCTAGATGAACCCTCATGTTTCACCACTAATTCCTCCCACCACCTCATTCCATTAGCCAAGTAGCCTACATCCCTAAGGCATACCTATTCAAGAATTTGGCCCCCTAACCCCTAATAGATAACACCCTCTAGATTAAAGCCTGCTGTATAGAGGAAAGTGATATGTGTCGTAAAATTTATATCATTTTTAGATTATTGCACGGCGTCCCATGTATGGTGATATCTATCCTCTAAATGATACTATCCCAATGTCCACGTGCACGACATGCCTTACCCCCAACC
Organism: Viscum album; assembly: GCA_963277665.1. NCBI lineage: Eukaryota > Viridiplantae > Streptophyta > Magnoliopsida > Santalales > Viscaceae > Viscum > Viscum album. Next base: position 941,151,545 of record OY728153.1, read on the forward strand.
AAGAGACTCAATTCTTTCATCTCGTAGCTCCTTGCCATTCCCATGGAATTATATGGTAGAAACTCCCATCCATTCATCTAATATGAATTTACAAGAGGACTCTACCCACATGAGTGATCAAAACCACCTCACCACTAAGAAAACATGTTATCACATGACTCTAAAAGATGTTATGGCTAACACGAGTGAGTAGAAGTCACTAATTTAGAATCTACGACATATAAACTAGATCCCCATTCCCATGAAACCATGTATCATTAATAAGATGGCCAATCCATCCCAAACTACACTAGTTAAGCCCATTGCCTTAACGTCTAGCTTCCTAAATTCAATAAAAAATTCACCCAAATGGTGTTCAGTATAACCCAAAAACCTCAAATCATGCTTGTCCCAATGATCAAATAGACCAAAATAGATAGAAATCGCTATCTCAATCCTTGATCTGAGCCAATCACATTCCATTGGAACTCAGTTTTACATCACAACAATTCAAAATTATATAATAATTCAATATGAATGAATTTAATAACTCAATTATAAAAAAACACAACAAATTAAATAAAAAACACAGCCAGACCTTACCTCCTAATCTCAAATAATCTCTAATGAATCAAACCATCTAAATAATTTGGTGATTATGCACATTTAAACTCACTAAGGATAAATTAATGAGTTATGGAAAACTGTCAATTTAAAATTTATTCAATCTATCATCACAATAGTTTTCAATATTTATTCTCCCAAAACAGTCACGAAAACTGAATGAATCATATATAACACCTACCACATATTAAAAGGCATAGAAATATTTAATCATAGCCTCTAACTATTACCAATTTGAGAGGAATCAATTTTTTAGATGAATTCCCTGAAAATAGGGAAAAACAACCCAAATGGATTTAACATATCATGAGGCATGAGAAAATAATAAATGAATAAATTGGATGTAAATTCTTACTAATACAAATCCAACAACACAAACGTCTTGAATAATGGGGTTATGATGAAGCAGATGGATCAAATATAAGGATATTATTAAATGAAGGGTTCCTCTATATTGTACAAACAATTTAGAAGACAAAATAAAGAGGATTAGGTATATTTATGGTTAGAAAATTTGGCCATTTCACACTATTATGAGGGTGCATAAATAGCTCTGATAGTTTTTCAAAATATACAATAATCATGTGGTTTCAACTTCTTAGGATCCATTCCCCACATGGTTAGGCATAACCATGCAAAAACCATGCCACAGAAGTGCAAGGGCACTTCCCAAATTGATCTAGTCATGAGGCTTGTGCATGTTTTTCCCTAACCATGTGCAAGACATGTGTAAAACCTTGTCCCCTGTAGCCTAGAGTCGGTGAATTAATTTATTACATTGGCATGATTTCATAGAATAAAATCATGATGGAACGATCAGTTAGGTAGTCTTGAAAAAACTATATAAATAAATGGATCCCATTTTAAATTGAAAAAAGTAAAAAAAGCATAATAACTATCAAACGTTAATAAACTTTATCCATGAAACTCAATAAATGTTCTCTTCTACATTACCTAGAAAAGGAAAAATAATAAAGGGTTGAGATCAAATTATTACTAAGGGTTACATATAGCAGAATCGTAAATAAATAATATGTAAACCAAAATAAATTTGACATAATCAATGTGGGATGATGAATAAATGAAAAACACACACCATCAATAAACTGGTAATGATAATGAATCCATAGATTTTTTCATAGTGAAAACCTCATTGAATATAATTACTATATAATGAATAAATAGAACAATTATTATTTGGATGTCATGTCCCTGACACATAAACCATTATACCGTTGAGATGATTAAAGAACGTTGGAAGAAACCTCCCTGATTTTTGGAAACAAAGTCAAAGGGTTGGTATCCAAATTATTTTTCTCATGAGACCAATCGATGCATCGAGGGGCTATAGCTCCATTACACTGCATATTCCAGTCCTAATAATTATTTATAAAAATATTTAATACCTGAAAAGTAGGCCTTTCCCGTATCCCTATTGAGTAAAGGATACAATTTCATCAATATTTCCACAGTTAAAGAGACAGTCTATATAAACATCCTATGTAAAATGGTATAAAAATAAGATAATAATAATATAAATTTAACAATAATTGGGATATATAATTTAATTACAATTTAGAATGAAAAAATGATCTCAAAGGGGTATTAGTTCACCACATAAGAGTGATTATATGCACAATACCAAGTAAATTACAATGAAATCGAAAAGGAAACAATGTTCCTTAAAACATTGTATTCAATCGAGTTAATAATAATCAAGTGAAAAAGAGAATAAAATTAATATAAATAGAATCCTGATATTATATATCTAATGGATTTAAACATACAAAACATATAATAAAAAATTTGTGAATAATGTAAATCTAAAAAATTAAAAGTGAGATGAGAAACCCCTTACCTTAAGAACAAATGTATTGTGTACTTGATCTTAATGTCCTGAATTATAAAATTAGGTTAATTAATTATGAATTCCAGGTCAATTAATATATGTAATTGATTTATAATATCTTTATCATGTTCATTTATGGCCTTTTTGATGGGATAATATATTCAATTTCGTTATTTGGGAGTGTATTATGTTTTAGTTTTCATGATCGTTTTTCTTGTATAAGAGTATAGAAGTCTGTCTAAAATGGAAATTGAGAAACATAATTGAAGTTATGATTTTTAATGATAATAAATAAGTTTAAATGATCATATAATTTCATTTTTTTTATTTTTGTAAAGTATGCATCATTATATAAAATTTTAATGATAACCGCTTGGATTATTTTGATCGTTTTTCGATCATGATTTTCTCATTTTTTTATAAATAAATAGAATATGTAAAAATTGAATTCAGACCATTAAATATGATATATTACATATATTATGTTCTTTTTCAGAAGACCAGAATTGAATACTATAACAGAAATTGAATGCCCATTGTCCATGAATGTGATATAATAACACATCTTATACAATGTTTTCCTTTTTCTGTATATAATGAGAGAAAAGGAGATATGATGAAGAATTTTTCCCTTAACATAAAAAAATAAAATTATATAAATATTATTGGAGTTATCATAACTTTAAGATGAGTTGATTTGAGTAGAGAAAAATGAAATAAGGGAACATGAAATAAGAAAATGATGTTGCAATATCCCTTACAAAACTTTGGCAGCTTAACGTCATCACATAAAAATTCCTAAAAATATTTTATGATAGAAAAAAGGTTCTATAATAATTATTAAATTATATTTACAGAAAAGAGAATATGTAATGACATTCCCCAACATAATTCAATTAAAATTAATATTGAATAACATTAAAAGATTTCTTGAAAAAGTGAAGGGTGGTAGATTCCTTTGCCTTGAAGAGTAACTCATAATACCTGATGGTTGGGACCTTGGTAGATTAGGGGTACCATGAGATGACTCCTAGGGAGGTAACACTACTAGAGGTTTGATGATGAAGAATTTAAATTGAATGAAACAAAAGAAATATTGGGTATTTATAGTAAAAGAGAGGGTGTTTTTTATTAATTTCTATGGACACCTCGTTAGTGGTATTTAAAAAACCATTGGACATTCCAGGGTATTTTCCCATGTTATTAGATAATTGTGACACCTCATATCATATTTTAATGTACGAAAGTTGACCCTCATTTTATATTAATCATTACATCATTATGATTTCATTAATCATAATGAAAACTCAAAAACTGTACTGTTACTATTCACAAAAAAAATATAGTATTTTATAAAATTCTTATAAAATTAACGTAACATAATATCAATTTTCTGAATTAAAAATGATCAAAATTTTATGAAAATAATTGTGTATATATGATTAATTTTATTTTTAGTAAAATTGATAATTTTTTAAAAAATATAAATTTTAATACAATAATTCATTTTATATTACCTTGAAAAAATTATCAAGATCATATTATATTATAACCATAAAAAAAGAAAATAATTATTATTTTTTCTACTCATAAGGGTCATATTACTATTCATAATTGTATGTTACTATTCACCAAATATTATTTTGGTTTTGTCAGACTATATATATCTTACTGAACGCAACCGTTTATGTCATTTTTTTTGAAATTTAAATCACAGTGGTGGAAAAATTATGTTTATTGGCTTGTCTATGTCTATCTTCTATAACCAAGTGTTTTTTCACAATGTCTTAGTGTTGAATGCATTATAATTTATCTAATTAATTGAAATTATTAAATAAGAAACATACAATAAAATATTGGGGTGTTATACCATGTGAAAGCACGCTACACAAATTACACAGGTTCATGCATGGCCATGCGCATCCTCACACACAGTTTCTCCAAACAATGATCTGTTCAAAAGGGGGGTTCATGGTATTTACTAAGAGGTATCAAAGTTAGATCTAACCCTGTTTCATAGACTATATGTCTCTAAAATTGGTCCTTTAGACCTCTGGCACACTCAAAACCATTCTGAACACCCGAGAAATTTTTCAAATATCAAAATACATCAAAATTCATGGTATGGGATCATAGGATACCATAAAATTATGTTTTAATGAATACAAAAAAAAATTTATTACCCCCCATACTCTAAAAATTCCAAATGGATTTGGATTACGACCTGATTAAAAAACAAAGATTGTTACACAAGATCATTATTGTCCAAGACCAAGGGAGACTTTTCCAGCTTATAAGACAACCCATGTGATCAATCTATGCCGAGTCATTCATCCTAAACATTTTTTTCCTGAATACTGTTAGAAGAAATTTACACCTATAAAGACCTAATATTGAATACTAAAGGATTAATGGTAACATCATCGAGCAAGAAAATCTCATATAGGGGAATACAATGTGATAATAGATAATTTTTAACCCCAAATAGATTATTACATTTCATAATTTCATAATCACAATTCATGTGATATCGAGGGTAAAAATTATGGTTTCTAGAAATCATGGTCTATTGATTTTCCAAAATCGGGGATCTTTGACAATAGCCGAAGCCATCAAGAAAAAAATATATTGAATATGTCAGATGGATAAAATAAAATATTTTCAAATGTCATAAACTGAAATCACGATGCACATCACATGAATAATCAATGGGATTTTTCAATATCATAAATGGATCATAAAACTCAAAGAACCTGAAGATCTTATAAATCACATAACACAGTAGGAATCACACAACTGCATGAACCCTCATAAGACATGAAATCGCATGGCATTGAAATTGTTCCACAAGATACATAATAATAATAAGATAATGGGATCAATCCAAAATATACTAAAAACCCTTCATGATGATCATACATCACCAAAAAACTGGTCAACAAATTACTAAAGATAATTCCATAGATTTATTTGAGAAGGAACCAGGGGAATGGAAACCTTTTGTAGTGGTTCTTCCAAAACGGGCCCGTGATGTGGTCTCATAATGGGTTCTTATGTAAAGATCATGTGAAGAGGTTATGTGGTGGATGTCGAGGACAAAATATATAGATAGTTGAGTATTCGGTGAATGAATCCCTAAATACACCCCTATTTATAGTGAGTTCCATAGAACACCAAACATCACCTGGAATAAAAATGGTTTCCTAAGATACTGATTGGAAATAAATTCAAAGATTTATTTTGGTATTGAACTTCCTTAGAACCGATCCCTTATCCCCACATATGATAGTTCAAATGGGGGGGGGTTATTAATCCTACTAAATGATCATGGGAAATTCAAAAATTAAGAAATACCTGAATACGAGTATTATTTTTCTAGAAATGAAAAGGAAGATAAATGTGGCCAGGATCCTGTGGGTCTTTTGAACCCCTAAAAAATATGTGATCACATGAACTTTAAAAGGTTATACAGATGTACACGTTCAGTTCATCTCCTATGGAAGATCCCATGAAGTACAATTTTTAATGCCTTTTTAATTGTGTGGAGCCATCCATGGAATTCACTTATCACGCAGTGACATCCCGATAAAGGTCCCTATGGTCATATGAATTTTCCCCTAACAAAAAAAATGAAATCCATCCAAATATATTTTGTAAATAGGCAGTAAATATCTAAATGGTGTGTGCCTATTTTGATAAAAAATATAATTAGAAGAATAACTGATATGCAGAGTGATTATATTCAACAAAACTAATACAACTTCATGAGATACCCAACCTTTGAAAAATAAACCAAGAACAAAAATTGAAAATCATGATCTTATTATATTTGTAAACCCAACAAGATGCACCTATGTAGCCTATGAGACATTGTGGAATCCCTAGTGAAATGTTTGGATGGTCATGATGGATCCTACTAGTATGGAACCCTCATCATGGAAAAGGCATTACACAAGTCTTGGTGTCCTCATGTTCCCCATTTTGGTTCCATAAAGACCAACATATGGAATTTTCCCAGAAGTGATCAGAAGTCACCATTGGACTTTTTATGGGTTATGTAGTCAATAACCAATGGAGAATGTAATTTACTTCAACAAAACTCTTGAAAGGTCACATGATCTGTAAGCATTGGACAATTAAAATATGGAAATAAAATAGAAAATGTTGGAGCCTCATGTAGTACTAAATCACATGCGACCCACCAAATCATCCTCACAAGACCCCATCAAAACCATTTAGTCTCACAATGTCCCTAGAAAACATAGATGACCCATGGAATGTCTCTATGATTTAGAGATACCCATTTAATTTTATATAATTCAATAAATAGTGTGTTGTTGGGATAATCACACGTTCACAAAAAATCATGAGATGTCCCCAAAATTTTGTATAAGAGAACATCATGAAAATGCATGACATAAAATCCCTCCACTAAAACCAGCATTGTTTTTTATAATACACACCGTAACTGAAAATAATAACTAGGACGGTGAGACCCATATATCCCTCACCCCATCATGAAAAAATAACTCTTTAAACCACACATTGGTACACCCAAATATTGGAGAAAATTTCTAAAAGTGGATGATCTCATGATGGAATTTTTTTCCCATGTTGTGTGATCCTTGAAGAAATATATAGAAATAATGAAAAATGGATAGACACTTCATGTGACCACTCATAGATCATTTAGATGAATTATAGCATGTAATGTGAAAGAAATAAAACATATTTACTAAAATATGTGAGGCTTAAGAAAAACTAACACTACAAAATATTTGGAATATGATATAAAAGGGTGGAACAAAGACTAAGTGACATGATTCTTACGTGAATAACATATATGCTGATCCGAATGCACTTCTCCTAAACCACCCAGGTCATGCGATAGCACCGGGACATGTCCCCCACGTCACAAAATTCTTGTTTGTTATACTTTTTATATATTTTCAAGTCCCCTAGACATATTAGAGCATGTCACATGGTTCCCCCAAACATGCCACTAGGGTCGCATGAAACCATCTAGGATCACCTCAAAATCCTTGAAATGTCCCATAGTCATGTTTCCCATATGAAATGATTAAATTAGTACATGTCAGCTAAGTATCACAGTATCACTTGGGCTTGTCAACTAGCTCATATGGTATCCTCCGAACAAGCTATCCAGACATTGAGGTGTCATTTAGACATGTAATCTAGCTTTTATAGTTCCCTCCATACATATCATCATGGATCATACAACACCATCCAATTCATGTCACACCGACTCCCACGACATACTCCATGCATGTTAGCTATATTTTGAAACAGAACCTAGGAACATCAGTAGCATCATGTGACGCCTTCTACATAGGTCAGATAGGTCATGTGATAGAATCAAGGAGAATCCATTAGGGTGTCAAAATGTTCTCTAGACAAGTCAAACCTGATCATGTGACAACCATCATACATTTCATCCAGGTCATGTGACATCCCTCATACAAGTCACCAAGATAATGTGACTATTATTGGACAAGTCAATAAAATATTATATGATATTTCACGATGACAATCAAGGCATATCAATTGGAAAATAAATGTATGATAGAAGGAAACGTAAGAAAGGTCAATCATGCATCATGTGACATTATAACATTGTATATCCTTAGTATGTAAGACCCAATTAGAAGAGAAACGAGAGTGTGTTATCCCCAATCAGATGAATAAAGATAACCTTGATTCCAACGATAACGAGGAAATGTAGGATTCGTTCTTAAGGTCTGAACTCCATGTTAAAACATCCAAAGCACAAACTCAGTGTGTAAGCCTCAATCAGCAGCATAATATGACATGTCCATCTTATAAGCGAAGAAATAGTGTATATTCCTCAACTAATTGAACTATGGGGACCCTGATTTATACCATAAGAATGATATGTAGGAGGCGATCTTAAGGAACAATCATGAACTCAAATATGAATCCAATTTTTTGTAAGTTCCCCATTGTATTCTAAATTTAAACCATTAGGACCCAATCATTCCAATGGGCTAACCCTTCAACCTCATCCATTCGTGTACTGGAAATCTAAATATAATATAATGACTCAAATTCATGTGATAATTGGGATATGTAAGACTCATTCTTATCTCTAATGCTCCGTAATAAACATCCCAAGGGTTTCCCTAATATATAATACCTACATCCATATAATGTGAGACTGATTGTGCATTATCCCTTGATTCTCACATAGATCAATGCTCATATGGGAATATGGAGTTTCATTGGTCATATCATCCACATCATGAAAATCTACCAGCATGTGATTTATAAGAATGTAAGACCCATTTATTTTCATGATATAAATATCCCCAATATTAGAACATCTACCTTGGGGCATGTCCTAAGGGAATGATTGAATTATGGTAACCATAATTGTTTCCACAACTATGATATTTAGGACACATAATTCATAGTAGTTGTCAATTATTTACTACCTTAGTGCCCGTACATATTTTATCATAGGATGTTAAACTGTAGAGGTTAAATAACAATGTTTATTTTGATTCGAGGAATAAACAGGAAAAAAAGATGCTTCATAAGGGCTCAATCCCCCCTCAAAATAATAACCGCCTCTTTGCGTGGAAATTTTATTCCATGTTCTAATTTATACAGCTTCATAATATAAGAAACCCATCACTAAAGAGTAATTTATTAAGAAACTATGATATATACAGATGTATTGAATAAAAATATATTGTTCTTATTCTAAAAATAAAATGGTTTAACCTATGATCATTTAGTTATAGTAACCTATCCCATATTATGATTAGAAATAGATTTTAAATCATATTTTTAATCTATATGAGAGTCCTAAAATATGAAATCACCACCAAAGGGTGTGTTGAGACCAAAATCCCATCTTCTTGGAAAATGGGAGTTATTAGGTGTCATTGAGTCTAGAAGAACTAATCACCACACTCCATTGGAAAGTTGGTCTCTACCCAGTTATAAATGTGGTAATAAATTGAATTTTCTATTAATAAAAGAATCTTTAACTTGACGTAAATGATGATGAACAACATTTAACACCTTAAACTCTCAATCATCAATCTTTTCAAACCAAACACACCTAGTAGTTGTCACTTTCACATCAAAACAATATTACCTGAATGATTTTTTTATGTTACACCCATATTATTCTTATTCTTTTACCTCTATTTCTTATTCATTTCATTCTTTTAGTTATTTTATTTTAATATTTTATTTTATATTCATTTTTCTATAATTATTATTTCATCCAATATTCTTTTTTAAATATTATTCTCACCATAATTTTAAATATATTCATTTTATTATATTCTATATTTATATAATATGATATCTCACCATAAATTATGTGGATCTGAGCCAAGGATTTACCTAGTGGAGTTTAGGTCTCCATGAATTCATTTGTTATGTTTATTTTATGTTATTGGTTGATGTGACTAACATGAATGGGTATGGTGGTTTCCCCAATGACATGAAATTAAATTCTATTTATATAATTTCATTTTATTATTTTTCTTCCCCTACACTATTCTTAATCTCTTAGCATGGCGGTGTATAGACAACTAATAGATGATGCATTATATGATAGAGTCAGGTCCTAGAATGTGTCACATTATTGATTAAGGTTTTCCATCAACCATTTTTACATTTGGATGTTGAATTTAGTTTTCAATAAGAATGCATGATTTGACGCCCAATAAATAAAATAATTAGTATTCTGGGATGATATTTTATAAATTTATTATAAAAATAATCTTTAAAAAAAGAATAATTATTGAACCCATTAAATAATCAATAAAGGCCTAGTTCTTTCATTTTTTTTCTTTACTATGTCATGCATTTAATGTTATTAGAGGTTCATTTTTTACTTCATATATTTTATCCACAAAGAAAAAGTATATTTAATTATTTTAATAAAGTAATAAAAAATAAAAAATATATATTTATGTGAATTCAATTACGTATGTAAAAAACTATGAAGCTTCTCAAGTGAGATGAAATAGTTATCTACAATGGTGCATTAAGATACAATTTAGATATTTTCATTCTACATGCCCATAGACTGGTGTGCATCATCTAGATAAAAACCAATGAGGGATAGTGAGACTAATAGTGACCAATATTTTGAAAATGGGATAAGGATATTACACTATAATAACCATAATTGAACTTACCAAAGGGAGCCTCATCGGGATTCTCCAAGGACATTGAGAAAAATTTCCTTAATATTATCAGTTTATAATAAGTACTGATATCCAAAAAAGTCACAGAGTAATAATGATGGAAAATTAATATTATAAGGGATTTATCACAATGTATAATAAACTTATGAAGACCCACACATTTGATAATATATCAATTTAAAAAAATAAAAAACTTCATTTGATTAAATATTTTATTAGTAATTCCTCATTAACCATTTAATAACCACATTAGTAATTAGTTTCACTACTTATTGAAACCATACATCCCCATTCTCATCATTTTTTATGATTTAATATATATAAATATTAAATAAACTACATTCATTGTAGAATTTTGTTTATATAAACCCATTCTTAATCAACACTATTCAAATCATGAATTTACTACATTCTGTATCGAAATGCATGGCAAAAACCACACACAAAACACATTTTCCATACCATGAAACCATAAAAAACACCACACCTATTCTACTACCTTCGTAATTGACAATAAAAAAACATTACCACCACCACCCATTTATTCAATAAACTGAACAAAAATATCACGTAACAATCCATTATACTTATGAAATTACTAATTTATTATTAATAAAACAATATTACAATATAATATTCGAATTAAAACCATTCTATTCAATTACTATAATTAAATTCATTATATAAATATTATTATGATTAAAATTAGATAAAAAATATCATTAAATACAAAAATTATACTTGACACAATAATAATACAGAATACAGAAAATTAATATTCGACAGACTTACCACATATTTAATCCCTTCACTGGAAAAAAATTATAATTATACATCAACATATTTACAAAAATAATATAAAATTATAATGACATACGAGGAATAATGATTGAATGAAATAATTCCAATCTAATAGATAGAAATCAAGATCGAATGATGACATACTCATAGTGATCCTCCACTAAACCTGTAAAATAGTTGTCTATAATGAGTATGTCATATACCAAATACAAAAACTATGAACCATGATCTTCCAGTTCTTTTTAAGATAGTCAGTATACATAATAGAAGAATGGACTAAAATAAAGAGCCCTCTCTATTTATGTAATTAATCACATGATGACAAGGAATCAAGATACCACTAAGGGATTATAAAATCACAAAAAAAAATTCCCATAACAATCAATGGTTTTATAGAAATTAGGGAAATAAATTCTATAAGGACTAAGGAATTTATAATAAAATCATGGGATTCCCCACTAACAAGTTGAGTGATTAAGATGTATAGTGTTTTTTCATTGTCAGTATAAATCAAAAAGAATGTAATTAACAGAAGTTATCCCTCATTAATTCACTCTAGAAATTTAATTCATTATGAACAACTAAGATGATCACATACTGACATATAATAACCAAATAAATGAAACTTGATCTTGTCCAGACCCAAACTGAAGTGCATTCTAGATCACCATGTATTGAATAAAATCACAAAGACAATAAAAAATTCTCTTAGGAATGATTTTACCATAAAGTAAATTAAATATTGTAACATAAATAAATAGAATGTCATTATTCGAATACATGTCAACATTAGAAAAGTTATATGATATGGAATAAAAGTTGTAAAAAAAAATAAAACTGATGTAGAAATGTACAAAAATCACCCATATCCAAATGACACGTAGTCACCACCAGTCTCTAATACCATACTAATGAAAAAACCCACATACAACCTATATAACTTTTCCATTACCCATGTCAAACTTATTATGAACAATATAAACCAAAAGGTGTTTGTTGTGTGTGGGTAAATAATCTCACCAAAATCCCACCAAGTGATTTATAAAAAAAATTATGAGATTAAATAATTGGGATATGGGAAATATTGACCAAAAATAAGAAAATACTTTACAAAATTAATTATAAAATATATAAAAACACCATTTTTAAATTTTATAAAGTTTTATTAATAAACATATTTCTTATTGAATATCAGTAAAATTACAAATATATTTATCAGCAAAATAAATATTGATATTTAGAACTTATGGTAACAGTTATCCAAGGTCATTGTGGATTTTTTAACATCATCTGTGACGAATATGCCACTTGTTGTGGACATAACCCTCAATGAAAAGACCTAGGGGTATTAGTTCACTCTTAAGAGTGGATCCCTACCACAAAATTTGTCTACCTAGTGACCATAATACCCTTGAAAAGTATACGCATTTGATATCAGTTAATCCTTGATGATGGATCCCTTCCAGATCAATGATCAACATAGGGATTTCCATATAAAATAGATTTAATGGGAAAACTATATGTTTGAAATAAATCATATAAATAAACTATGTAATAAATTCATTAAAATCATTTTCATAAAAATCACCGATACCATAATAATTTATAAAATCATTATTCATGACATTAACCAATTTTGATGACCAATTACTATGATAATGAAAGGATGGTCATATCATTAAGATAATTCCTAAAACCACCTACCTCTAATCACTTAGAGGAAAGTGAAAAAAGGGAATCTACACATCCGGGATGGAGAGGAATTAATGTTCTAAGAGGAAGATCCCTAGATTTAGAATTCCTAATTATAAGACTAAATCTAACAAATTCCCATCATTATAATTTTTTGATTAAAAGGATGATAGAAGAGGATTAAAAAAGAATATGATATAAGAAAAAATTTGAGCATAACATACTAAAAGAGGATCATGGATTTTATCATCACATTAATATAAAAATGTTTTCAGTAAGGATAGTTAAAGACATCCCAAGTGAGTATTCAAGTTTATAAGGATTGAGTTAATTCATGGGATTTGGTTTATGATATAAAATTTTGGTTCCAATAATATAATATGAAATTAGCATTAGATTTTTCAACATCATCATCATTACTGGTCATCTTTTGGACATCCACGGGCTGGTTGGTAGACCGTAAAAGGGTTTATGGAGAGAATTGGCTTGACGATGGATACAACAGAACTAGTATAGAAACATCCATGAAAACTGGAAATCTATTTGCTATACCAAAATACTGTAGTAAAATCCAATACCACTGGCTGGTAGGAAGCTCTCACTAGTTATCCAGTAGACCAACTATATCTTATTTAGTTTCATGTTATGGTTCACACCCAATAACACATAAAATAACACCTTTTTCTTCACTAATGTAACTAAAAAAAGTCCAAAACAATCGATTATAAAAAAATAGAGTAAAAAATAATCAAGTATTATATAGTAAATGAAGATAATATCAAGATGTGATAATTATCATCATCGTATTTCATTCTTTTCCAATAATGAAAAGATGATAAAAAATAGAAAGAGATTAGGAAACTGATAACTCATCATATAACCACAATCCACCATTTTATGGTTTTATAAACCATGCTATGATAATGTCCATACCAAAAATGTAGACATCCCAGACAAAAACATTACATAATAATCAAAAAAAAATTAATTGTTTTTTGGTTAGATACGTATTAGGTCATAGGTCATGGAATTCTTAGACCCCCATGAGATATGGGATGGGGTGGTACTTGATGATCTGAGACAGAGCGAAAGCATTGTGGATCAATGATAAATGAGGTGGTAAATTAAAAAGATATTCAATGATTAAATATTGTTCAATGATATCAAATAGACTTAAAAAATAAGGGTATAACTAACCATTTGTTATAATATATCTATTACAGAAATGTTTTCATACATTTAAATACCTAGCCTATGAATGGAAACACCAAATCATGATGACAGTTATACATTAAATATTTTTAACATCTTTTAGCCATTACTAGATTGTATTATATTAGTAAGATATTCATTGTTTCCTCTTGATCCAAACATGGGCCAAATAAAAAAGATTCACCAATCTCAGTAAAACATAGTGGTTATTTTTAGTGTCATCAATAAAATTATGGGAATGGTTAAATCTTAATAGATGATCGGTAACTGTTATTATATTAAAAATCAGACAACCAAAACTGGCTATCCTTAGAACCATTTTTGTCTAAGAAATAAGTATAAAAAATATATCTATAATTTTAATTTCCATTTTATTCTATCGATCTAAATGAGGATGATACATATTGCTAAAATTGACTGTATTTTTCATCACAAATTGGATGAATTAAAAAAAAGATGTAAAATAAGCGAGCTTATCCAATAAAATGGACACTAGAGTCCCATGATATCTTATAAAAACTTTCAAATAAAATATCCACATTTTATATACATTAGTGGTGCCATAAATATGTAACAAATGAGTTGATTTGTATAACCTATCTATCACTACCCCAATAGAGTTCTTACCATGGAGTGTTCTATGTAAGAAAACTAGGAAATCCATTTATAGATCATACAATTTCCTCATAAGAATGGAGAAATGTTATTGTATAGCAATAGGATTTTAGTGTTCTACCTCAATCTATTTGAAAGAGAATAATCGATAAATGTTGTCACATATCTATCACCTCATGCTAGGTTTCCATGAAAACACATCTTTTCATAATAAAAATTTTATGTTCTATAGAGAAAACTGAAAAAATAATTATGAAAATATTACAATATAAGATTTATCAAATTTTAAAGGACATCATACTAATTCCAGAAGAAAATAAAACCTTAAAATTATAGAGACCTATTTATCAAAGGTCTTCTATCCCCAGAAAGAATATCTTATAGTCTAGAACTCATTATATTTACAAATCTATTAGTGCATAATTTCAAGGACATAGGATGTCAAATGAATAATAGTATGAATAAAACCACACTCCTCCTCCATATTTTCCATGTTTATCTGAGAAATGTTTCCCATCTATATAAATTTTCAAATTGGATCATTTAAATCCTATGAAGATAAACTCATCATAAAACCATCAAAAACCAAATTAACTTTTCTTTTAGTAAATAAAATGTCCATGTTAAAAGACTAAAGGTATTCTATATATCGGTTTTTCAGAGAAAACAGTGTTTTTATATAGTACATACCCCAAATTCATATGGTTAGATAAAATGCAAAACATATCCCCAAAAAAATATAGTGTGTACATCTTTGAAGAGAATACATAACATATAAGAAATACAAATATTGAGTGGTTTAGTTCCTCTCAAGAGGTCAAAGGTTAAATGATCTACAATCCCCCACATGATCTTCTTGAATATGGAATCTACCGAAAGCTACCCACAATTAATCCTAATGAACCATCTTTCCATGCCCAATCGTAGTCAGTGTTAAGATTAGTGTTGAGTTAAAACACCAATTCTGTATATTATAGGATGCCTAATACTTGGAATCCTAAAAAGAGATCATCGAACACGAGTGACAATAGTCAAATGTGATGTACATTTTTAGAAAAACATTTCAAATTGATGATAATTTTCTTAAAAACCAAGGAAAAATTAAATTTTAAAGACATTACATGGTTCGTAACATGACATGAAATCTATCATTTTTCATAATCATCTAAGATACCATCTTCTATGATAACATGTCCTATGAACATTAAAAATTGAATTTAGATTTGTTTTTTTGATAGTTTTTTCATATTGTTAGTGATATCTGAGGATCACTATAAAATGTTTTATGTTATGAAGAAGATATTTTTTATTATTTGAGTTGACCAAAAATTTCATCAACATATACTATAAAAAATGAGTCAAGATATTGGAGAAAAATGTAGTTCATTAGCACAATGGAGACTAAAAGTGTCTTAGTTATGCTAAATGACAACATGATGTAATAAAAAAGGTTCATAACTTCTCTAGAAGTTTTTCTTTAGAATATATAATTGACTGATTTATAAGTGGTGGACGCTATTCGAAGAATTTTTATTGAGTATCAATTTTCAAATTCCAAATTATTAATAAATCATCAAAGCTAGGAAGAAGGTATTTATTCTTTAGCATTATATGAATGAATTCATGATAATTAATTATTAAGTGGAGTGTTAAATCATTCTTTTGAAAATCAGTGCGAGATATTCCTAGGGTGACACACTCTGGTATATAAATCCATTAGCTCTCAAATAATATAGAAAAATTTTAAACTCTTCCAACTCACTTGGACCCATGGGGTAAGTCGATTTCTAAATTGGACATGTTCCTGACATTAATTCAATCTAAGAATCTACATGTATCTCTAAGAAAATAAATATATGAATACTATATAAAATTCATTGACTGTGATTGGAAGGATTCCACTGAAAGATTCTCGTCCCAGTTCCACAATAAGAAAATACATCATCTAACCATGATTAGGATTATTAGGTTTTTCTGACTATACCTCATGCCCCATTCTCTTTGAAACACATAGGAGTTCCCCTAACATACATTTAATGTTTCCACTAGATAATAAAATAAATTTATATTTTTCTGAAATAAAAAAATTCCCTCCCAATAATTACACCAAAGAGGACATTTTCATGATACAAAAAAATCCCAAACCAGTTAAAAAACATTGATAATGAAATATTATGAGGGGAATAATAAACCATATTCCATCCTATTTCCCAAAGACATTTCTAATTCTATAATTAATTGAATAAGTTATGTTAAATATTTTAAATGGACCAAAATATATATAAAAATTTTTGAGTGAGAGGAACCTGTATGAAATAATGTTGTTGCAATGGTTGAAGAAACAATGATGGTGACTATCATTTTTGATTGACCCATATCAAATTCAATTCTAAACTCATCCACTATGTGTGACTGCATCATTTTGGCATCCAAAGGCTAGAACTCAATTATCCATGAAACATATGACTACACCATATAAATTCTATGTTTTTATGATCATATAGAAAACTGGGGAGAAAAAAAATCCTACCAATAATTTTCAATAAACCATAGGTACAACAAAAGATATCAATATATGGAGGAATAAGGAAAAGAACATGGAGATCCACATGTACACACACTTGTAACAATTCAAGACTCTTAATGATGCCAATGGTACTGAAAAATTATTCTTTTAATAACTTTAATAGTTTACTTTATAAAACTCACTCCACGTCACAATCCCCTTATTAGAACCATTATGGAAATATTAGAGGTAGGAAAAATCATGGTTAGCCATAAATTTATAACTAGTTCAGTATTTTCAATAAAAAAATTATTGACCACCTCATCATAGCTAAAAAATATTTATCCTTATTCCATGTGGCTAAATATTATGTCTTAGAACCCTCATAAGACTCAAGGACTTCATATTTTAATTAAAAATTATGTTGGGTGAACATTGGGGCATGGTACATGAAGTGATTAGTGTATTCCAACACACAATGATTCCCATTCTCAAGGGTGAAGATCTATATAGATTTTTTTAGGGACATTGAATTTCGGTAGAGTTTCCTAGAGTAATATCTTTGAATTATTTATATCCATGAATTTTTGATTAGTTGAATAAAAAATTAATTCACTTCATATTATAATTCGGTCTTTAATAACGAAGACAGCAAACCTCATCATGATAAAATCAGGGGTCTTTAGTAATTCAAATAGTCTTTCAATAATTAATTCCCAATATTACACTTCCATAGGATTATTTATCCATTATAAATATGGTGGTTTCCAATAAATAAACTCACAGTATCAATCCATATAAAATCCCCTTTGAGGTTATTATTTTATAGAATGATCAGGAAAATTTCTCACAATTGTGTCCATTGCGTTGAACATGATTGCAATTGCATTGTTTGGAATCTAATGTTCTGAATGGTTCTCACCCACTTGAGGATTGCCTAAGAGTATTCAATTGGTGATGGTACTACATAACATCAGAAAAAGTGTCAGAAGAACATGATTCCAAAGAATAAATAATAGTTTAAAATCACATATGTCAAACAGAATTATATGGAAACATGGTATTGGAAATACTGGGATTAAAACGCTTTTAACCATAAAATACACATTTTCAAGAACACCTAGTGTAACTATTGACCCTATTTTTCTTTTTTCAATATCAACACATATTATTAAAGTCTTTGTTTTGGAAAACCTTCCATATATTATTATAATTTAAATAAAATGGATATGTAGGGTACTATAATCTCATATTTATTTTCAAATTATCTTCCATTTAAATATTATTTCTTGAGATATTCTAAGAGTGGGATGATATCAAAAGGTTCTCATAGAAAATATAATTTTATTTAGTCAATTCAAAGTCTAAATGGGATTACATTGTGTAGAAAACATGTGATATAAAACCAAGGTTGTTGATACTATACATAAATGTCCATTAATGTGAGATAATTCTTTGTGATTATAAGGTATCATGTAATGTTTTTTAAATAACAAGAATATTAAATGAGATAAAAAATTCTACACAACATTGTTAAAACATTATATTTTTCATGTGAAAAGAAATAGATCCCACTTTGACTTATTTTATCATCCACCAAGAACTCCAAATTAATTATCAGGATTAACAAAATTAAGATTGAGGAATGAATTTATGATTAGAATACTCCAAACATCTAGTTTGAAAACTATCTAGAATTTCCATATTCCTTATAATTTAGTAAAATAACATCTTCCTCCCATGATATATCCCAAATAAGGGATCAATTATTTTTTTAAACTTATTAGTGAAATCTATGATGTATAAAATCTATATACTATATAGAAGGTATAACCTAAACATGACCTTCAATTTTTTGTTTTGATAGCATAAAATGCCTAAAATTATAGGGAATAAAAATATACCTCTTGGTTTTATAGAAATAACATTCAGACTGAGTGATTCATCTCAATTTAGGCTATTATTTTGTACCAATATCCTCACAGCAATATATATTTGAATTTTTCATTTTGTATTGAGTCTCATTTGTTTATAAATATTTTATCTTACCTTATTCTTCGTTATGTTGAATAAAATGTTTCAATTTTTTTTTTAATATTTTCAATTTTCCACCTATGGATAGCTTCAAATCATATTTCCCATTATATTTATGACTATATTATTTCCTTTATCGTTGACAAGTTTATCATCATCCTCTATTTTTTTATCCAGTTTCAATTTATTTGTCAAAATAACTAGATAGTATTTCTTAATATTTATAATCTTCATAAAATATTAACATCAATTACCATTCTTTTTATTTTGAAACTATCATATTTAATAGGATAATCAAATTATCATTCTTACATTTTTATTCATACGTCTGCACTATGAGATTTGAAACTAAATCTACAACAATCATTATAAAGAATATAAATTTTTTGAGAAGAATATTTTGTGAATATTTTATCATATGTTTTTTATCTATGATTTTTCCTCATATGCTGATTGAAACTCCCCATTTTTATTTTCTCATTTTGGGTAATGATATGTTAAACTATAAAAATTTGGCCTTGTGACATTTCGTACCATATACCAAAATTAATCATTGAAAATATATTCTACTATATTGATTTAATATGAATTAATATATGTTTTGTGGTTTTATTATAGAAAAAAATGCCTAATAATGGTTGTGGGGTTGTGGTATTTTTTATAATATTATCCCCTTTCCAAGATTTTGAAGATTTCCACTCATTTTTCTAGGCCCATAAATCTCCAGTGCTAGTTTTCACATTTAAACTATTCAAAAAACAAATTCTAAAAGAATATTTGGTTGACCTATTACATTACTTCTCTTCATCTTGGGTAGATTCTATATTTATCTCAATTATTTTATTTCAACTTTATTTGCAATTATTTTAATCATGTTGAAATTTGACACAAATGGATTTCATCTCAAAAAAATCTTGATCTATAGAAATCAATTTCCCTTCAACATCACATATAATCTTATATTATTAAAGAATATTTAATTGGTTCATCTCAATCTCATTGAGAAAAGATACTTATTTCAGGATCATTTCCTCACTTTCATCATTAAAATGAAATATTTTTTTTCCTTTTCAGTAGTTAATTTAATTTTTTTATTTCTCCATATTACTCATTTATTCATTAAGAAATTTCTTATATTCATTCAAAAATTATAATTTTTCTTTATGTTTCAACTTAATTTATTTTTTTTTCACTTCATTATCGCTACTATTTTATTTATTGTTTACTCTCATTTGATGGGAATTGAAACCATCATCATTGTCTGATGAACACCACACTGTTGAATCATTATTATTATTTCTTATACTATTTCTATTCATTATATTTTAGTTTGTATTATTCTTATTGTCCTATTTTTTCTTATGATATGTTTCATCATCTGATACTGATTCTAATTTGAATATTTAACCTATTTTTGTTGATTTATGTATAAATTAATTTTGTTAATATAGATGAAATTTTTGGGGTTTTATTATTTATTTACTTTTATTTCCCAATCATAAACACATTTGATACATGTGAACCAATGTGATTGAATTCATCTTCCTCCTCCTCACTATCCAAATCTTCTTATTCTTGAACCTCTCATTATCTGAATTTTATCTTTATCATGGCTCCAAAGGGATTTTAATATTTTATTTCTCCATGAATACTCGAATTTTACTTATCAAATAAGATATTATATTTTCGTGTAGTTCAGTAAGATAAAGATAATAACTTTATTCCAGGGATGACATATTTGAAAAAGAATGATGTAAATTATTATTATTTTTTTTGAAAATTATATTGTCATCCAACTTCTCACCAAATCATCAACTTTTATTTATTATCTCATTCACTCTAGTGAAATAGTCATCAATTATTTTTTTCATTATTCATTTATAATACATAATACATACATCTAAAAACATGATTTTTCTCATCCATGATAATGAAATTACATTCATAACATCTTCTAGGTTTTCCATGATCTCCTTAGTAATTTGAATACCCAAGACAATTGTGTATACCTTTAACATTAGTGTAATAATGATAGAATTTTTATCCTTTACTTGTAAATCCATATTATCTTATTAGTTTTTTTTCAAAGTAGAATTGTCATTAATGGGTGGATACTCAATGTGTTATAATCTCTCACTTCCAGGATGAGTGATAAGAGAGAGGTTAGAATCCAATTCTTCCATTGGTGATAATTCTTCCCAATAAACATGGGAAAAAAGTGAATGTTGATAGAATTAAGATTCCCTATCCTTCAAAATGACTTAACAATAATTAGAGGGATCCTTTTCACTGATACAATGACTACAACACCACTCCTTATTTCTCATTGAGAGAATATTGGTGAATCAATTTTTTCTTTTAAAGAATCATTTTCATTTTAATTCCACCTCTATAAATTGTTATGGTTCAAAATAATCTCTATATTAACTATCAATATTACCTTGTGAATAGTTTTAATAATGAAGATATAATAACACACAATTTTTAAAAGGTTCATAAAAATCCCACTCCCTTATTAAACAAATTATTCCCCATAGTTATGTATTATTTACTATCCTAAAATGATTTCAATTCTCCTAAACCAATTGAGGGACTCCTATTTCTTCATATGACAATTAGAATAAATTCAATGATTTTATCTCCAACTGAAAGACTTATCCTTATCCATATCCAACTAAGATATTTATTCTACTCTTGGCCCAAAATAGAAGAGTTCACATTTTATGAAGTCTTCATCCACTATCAGATGAACTTTTCTCTTTCTCATAAATATTATAAATATTTGTCCTTATATTTCAATTAATACCACTACACATGAAGTGAGATTAAGTTATATCACCATGTGTATCGAGAACCTTAACAAGTTAAAGTGTTTTAATCAGAAATTAAAAAAATACATAAAAAGAACTTATCATTTCACCCGTCCCCTCTTAGTGGATAAGCCATATTGGGAATTTTATTAACATAATTATTATAATGTAGAGATATGAGTAAAAAGAATCATGATATAGCCCTTATATCCCAAAAATCCTAAGTCATATATTTCAAAACATCCAATGAATCTTAATGAAGATATAAATACACTATCATAATTTGATAAAATTATTTCTAAAACCATTCTAGATTACCCAATAAACCAACCCCCATAAAAGTACCAACATATACCAATGGGTGTTCCAAATGATTTGGGGCTGGAAACAAGTTAATTGGCCTCAAGAACTACCATTGGGAATAATTTCTCCATAAAATAACATAAAAAATGATTATATGAATAAAGAGAATAATGGTATGTCAAAACATGTCAAAAATAGAAAAGAGGAAAATATAATTCAATATAGGTTCTAAAAACCACAAACTAATCCAATATACAAAAATTTAATAAACACCATTGTCCATATAACTTGTAAACATCACCATTCTCTAATAACATATCAATGAAAAAACTCACCACAACATTTTAAATATACTTATCATGAAAATAAACAAGTAAATAACAATCATGGGGGTAATATTGGGCCTCATACATTGTGGATCCTGAAAAATTTCCATGATCAATAGTAAACCTAATGGGAATCTTTCCCTAGATCAATATTCCTTGTGGGTATGAGTTCTTCTCAAAAGTGGATCCCATCCATATCGTTTGGTTATATTGTCCACATGTTATACTAGAAAAACATGTATAGGGGTATGAATCCATCCTTGAGTTTTTATCTATTATTTTTTCAAATTAATTATATTTGTGTAATATTTTTTTATATGAATCACCATGTTAATATAGTAGTATAAGAAAGACTAGTATATCTATTATTAAACATGATAATTAATTTATAAAAACAAAATATATTAAAAATATAATCATTTAAAAAATACCATTATAACCTAGAAATTAATATCAGCAATATGAATATTAATAAATAAATTTAATATATTAATTATATAGGTTTAATATAATAGAATCATATTGATAAAGAGTATTAATGTTTTGGTGAAGAATTTATATATTTTGAAAATAAACTTCTCTTAAAAAAGATTTTATTTATTTTTGTGAACATTTATAAAATTAGTATTTCCAAAATTTTGATAATTAATATGATAAAATATTCTCAATTTTTTAAATTATCATTTTAAAATTTTATTTTGGTGAATTTCTATTATTTTTATAAAAGTATCATTTCTTGATAAATATTGGGAAATTGAGAGTTTTAATTGAAAACAACCATTTTTAATATATTTATAAAGTTAAATTAGATTTCTAATTGGTTATGAAGTAAAATTAGCTCAATTATAATTACATTAATACAATTTATTTTATCAAAATTTATTTGATAATTAATTTCAATATAAAAATATTATAATCATTTGAATGTTTTCTCATTAAAATTTTCATTCTCTATGTATATGTAGGAGTAATTTTAAATTATATTCTTCAAATAGATGAATATAATTTTGAAAAATTGATTCTATATTTTTAATCATCATAATTTGTGTCGTCTAATATTGTAATCAAATTTTTTATTAAAATAAAAATCATAAAATTAGGAATTATTTATCATGGTTAATGTATAATGGGTTTAATGGGGGTTATACTAAAATATAAAAGGAATAAAAAAACAAAAAACTTCTAAATACCCTATTGGATGGCCATATATATACCTTATATCTTCAAGGATCTATACGTATCCATTTTTGAGTCTTGATATGTGATAAAAATATTGCAACTCCTTTTTCTTTCATAATAATACATGTGTGTCACTAACCAAACATATAAAATCAAACCCCTCTCCTCTATTTTTCAAACCTTCAATAAAAATTAATTTGAATAATCCATTCCAAATCAACTTCAAACCTCACTCATTTCATCATAGAATCCTTAGTTAATATATAAATACAACCTATGAAGCATTTTTGTGGAAACCTAAGGAGGATACAGGAAGAAGGGGTAATGTTCAAGACTACATGTATATGTTTTATTTATTCATCCCCCTCATTAAATTTATAATATAACAAGTTCATAAGTTTTCTTTTGTATCTTCTATATAATTATATTTTTTATGTTATGGTCATGACCTAAAAATATCTCAACATCAATTAAATGGGTTATGAAATCTCTATTCGGGTGTCTGGCATATAACCGCCCTACATATTGATGTCAACCATTTTACAATATTACCTCTAAATGATGGAAATAATGATGGATTAATTTTTTATATTTAATGCATATGTTATTATTATAATTATATAATTATTATATCATACATTCCTTTATACTATTCATATTCAGGGAATATGATAACGACACTTGTGTTTGTGGTGGAAAACATCCCTAGGAAGTTATGTGATTTGTTCACACTATAAATGGAAGGTAACAGGGATATTTATAGTGAAACATTAAATATATATGACATAAAAAATTATTATTTTTTGATAATATATATCATTTACCACTATTTTATCCAATTATAAAACAAAATAGAAACAATATTTATGTGTATGTATGGCCTACCATCTTCATGAACAATGTATTTGATTTTCTCTCACTTAATATTATTTATATATATTAATACGTATATAATGAATATAAAAGATATTTATATAATTGTTTAAATTCAGGATACGAGGAATTCATGGTCAAATTTAGAGGATAAAAAATAGAAACATATAAGAGAAACATAATGGTTATTACTCGAAACATAACATTAACATATATTATTTATTTAATGAGTAATAAAAGTTCAAAAGAAAAATACAATATGGTATTATATATAATTAATTTTTTATAATATATTTTTATAATATCATTATATTTATTATACTAGAGGTTTTAACTTTTATGAGAAATGTCAAGACTTGAGGTTATGGATATGTTTATTAGTTTTCCATCATAGATACATGTGTCATGTTATACACCTATATTATTTCATGAGGTGTAAATAATTACACATCAACATATATAATATCATTAATCTACATATTATAATGATATTTATGTTCCATTTTATGTTATTAAATGATGGGTATCTCAATTTATAGTTGCCAAAATTTGTAATGATTTTATGTTGCAATATATTCATTTATTTTGAATAATTAAAATTATGTTTTTGTTGAAAATATATTATGACCAATCACTCAATAATATAATGAATGTTCTTCTCCTATAGTTATTCATGTTATTTTAATTTTCATAGTTCCTTTTTAACCCTCTTTGGTACTTAAAAAACTGTGAATAGTATTAATATAAAATCTGATGTTTTTTATATATACGGTCAGAAATCATTTATCTTCAAAAAATATATATTAGAATTTCTTTTCAAAAATGCCTTACTATTATGGTATATTATTTAAATAGATTATTAAAAAATTTATTTTAAAAAAATTAAGGAATATTAATGTTTTTTTGAAAACAATTCCTATTAGGATTGTACCAAAGATGTGAATGAAATCATTTTTTAACATGTAAATAATGAACAAGATATAATGTTGGTATATCCATTATCTTCATTAAATTATCCGTTGTAATTATTCAATTTTTTCCAAGAATATAATTTTCTAAAAATTAATGATTAAATTTTTATCATTATAAAAAGGGTATCTTCCTTAGGAAATGTTTAAATGATATTTCAAAATCATCATCAATCTATGATGACATCCTCTGATGGAATTTAAGATTTATTGTGGATGTGAGCCAACGATTCCATACTTGTTATTTCTATTTATGTTTTATGATGAAAATATTTTTAAGAAACCAATTTCTATTCCACTAGTTATAGAATGCTAAAATTATAATCAAACCTACTTTTTTAAAGGTTGATGATATAATTAAATAACTAAATGATGATATTACTATGAAACCTATCAATGTTTCATATATTGTGATATGATGAAACATTTAAGAAATCCCTTTCATTTCATGTGTTTTGATATTATGAATTTTTAATGATATTTTGGAACACATTTGTATAACTTTCATTATATAATGGGTGGAACCAGTATCACCCTAAAATGAATTGTGTAGAGAATTTTATCTCAGAAGTTATATTGGACTAGAATGTGGAGTGAACCTAGTTCAGTAAGGTTCTTTTTCTATTACGATGGACTATTGAATTTACCATGACTATTATTATGTTTTAGGAAGTGAACTCATTCCACTATGATTACCTGGTCAATGATCCTTATCTACGATGGATATTATTTTCTTTTCTTATGTGGGTGCAATAAATCAACGTATTATCTCAATGTTATCCTCTCATAGATCATGTTCTTTTATTATCTTATAATTCATGTCTGCTAATCATCCTATATTTTTTACCTGACTGATGATTGTGATATTTGATATTCAAGGTATGGCTTTCAATTATTGTACTTGTATTTATATACCCTATATTTCATGTTATACTTATTTATATTCTATTTTTTATTTTACCTGGCATCTAAACTCATCCTTTCTTTTGTTTCATTTCCCAAGGTTGTGAAGAAATATATTACATATTTTTTTTCTAATAAGGGGTAGAGTTATGAAGATTATAGTGTAAAATGATGAAGTTTACCTTTAGACTATTTTTTGGGGTTTTATGTTTCTTAATACACTATACTATTATGGTCCTATTGTGTTTCTATTTGTAACATAATTAATATTCATAAAAAATGATTATATATCTCGATTTGATAATTTTTCTTTCTATATATGGTATCATATGATAGGTTTAGTCATATTTTGAAAACAATTATTATAAAATAGATGTGAGATCTGTAATTAAATTCATATGTATAATCTTATAGATGAGTCAACTTATTGGAATTTGGCTTAGAATTTTGGAAAATGATAGAGTGAGTGGTTTATATGAAATTACATCCCAACCTATATACAAATAGTGGATGTGAATCTATCCATGATGTACATAGGAGTAATAACATTGAAAATGGGTTTTTGATCTAGACTCTATGGTCAACTAGTTAATGATAATTGGCCTTACTACAAAACTATTTTGACACTCTCATGTGAAAAACATTGTAATTTATCTAACTTTTTATGAACCATCATTAAGGATTTAAATAGATGGGGACTATGAATGGACTATGGTAAACCAAAGCTTTCATATATTAAATATGGAGCCATGATTTATAAATTTAATATGTTATTTTAAGGATTATGTGGTTACCCGTCAAGATTAATGTTTCTTAAATTATTATTTTTGGTTTTATTCAATGGATGGAACTTGAAGGAAGAAGGTTAATGTTGACTGTGATGGATAATGCAAATATTTTCTTCCAAATCATCTAAAAATTATTAGATATGGAATGGAAAATCATGTTGTTATGCTCACATGAAATTCAAAAGATATGAATAATGATGAACATACAAATGAATAGAGGAGGGGTTTTTTTATTGAGTCCTTGAGGAAACGTCCAACTTTCTTTAGTGGATTTTCTGATCCACTATTTATTGAACACTTTAATAGAACCACTTAAATGATATTTTCTATTATCCAATCTTATAAAAAAAATCATTTTGGTTACCTACTGTTTCAAAGTTAGAATGGTTAATTGTTTAAAATAATCATTATTAGGAGGTAAGAGTATGAAATTGACTCCAGGGATGGGGAAATGTTCAAGAACTAATTTTATTTTCAATTAGTAATTTCTTTTTATTCTAATAATTAATGAGGATAAGGGGTTATTTATGCTATGGAAAAATGATGTTGGATATGGTTCTACTAATTATGAAAAATTTACAATATATTCAATGGTTGGTTTTCAAAATATTTTCCCACCTAATTTAAGGTTGAATGACTATTCAATGGCTTAAAATAATGTCTCTAATGGGAATTTCCCATAATAGACTTCTTCAGCTATGAAGACATTGTTCAATGTTCTATTAATGTGGAAATAGAGGTAGGATTTATGTTTCAGTCCCACGGATTTGATAAGAATAAAATAATAAAATTCAAAGGAAAAGATATGAAATGAGGAGAGAAGAAGATGATAATTCATTTATTTTCAATGTGCAGGAAGAATAATGGAGGAATTTTTCTTAATGGGACTAGTAATATTTTTATGCATGTAAGGTATGGTCATCAAACAATTTATTTCAGAAGCATCGAGAAGATGTTATCTAATCATGGGAAAAGAGTAAATGTTTTTTTGAATGTACCACCCACACTCTAGGTTTTGACATGATTAGAGTATGATCATTAAGATATATATTACCCAACATTGAAGGTAAATGATTATGATTGACTTTTATAAACTCTTAATTAAATACGAAATGGGAAATATCATAAGATAATTTTTTACCTGTGTTGGGATAATGACATAGTGAAAGGTAAACATATTATGCACTCCATAAATGATAAAATCTTATTTGACTCAATATCTACCCATTACTTCATATGTGATAAATTTTCCAAGGCAATAAAGATACCACAAAAATCAACATATGTAGAATTAGTAATGAAACTCCCTGATGGTATGATCATCATATCTCAAGTATACGATTCCTCTATAGTTGATGTTTTTGGGATTGTCCATCCTATAATTATTGTTACTATTCATATGGTTTAATTTGATTATATCATGGAAATTAATTCATTTTAACCACATAAATACAATGTAAACTATTGACAATATAAATTTAAATTTTATATTGGAACCCATCTTATTATTTTCAGTCAATGTGATGATATGAATGGACATTCTATGGAGATCACATAAATTGTATGGCTATTAATTTCCATTTATAAAGAGTGTTTGTCTTAAATGGTTTGTGAGAAACATTACATCAATGATATGCCTATTATATTGGAATTTTCTAATTTTTTCTGGTAGAGATTCATAGACATCCACCAAAATGTGAAATAGAGTTCTTAATAGAACTCAAACCTGGTTCCATATAGATCCCATAGAATCCATTTAGAGGATCCCTGATTGAGTTAAAATAATTTAAGGATCATATCTTGGTAAAACTCAACAAGGGATACATTGATTATTGGTAGATCAATCAATGAAGAAGGAAATTGAATGTTCGAATGTACTAACAATATTGACTGAGATCCATATTTTTCATGGTTTAGATAAATATTATCAATGTTTTGTGGAGAATTTATCACATCAATATAATCCTTACACCATGTAAACTAAGAATAGAATGAAATTTCTCTCTATAGTTCAATACAAGGAAAATTTCAAACAAGTAAAAAAATATTTGTCAGTTCAACTATTCAAATAATAACCTATAATGTGTAAGGGATTTAAATCTAAATTTATGCATCTACTAAGGTATTCAGATGTTTTATTTTAAAAACTAACATCATTATGGCTTATGCCTTACTACAATTGAAGATTCCTGAGAAATATTTACCAACACATGATTTGGAGTTAAATTTTGTACTTTTATATAAAATATATAGAGGGATTATATTTTTTTTTAATTTTTTTGATATATATACCGATCAATGAATTTTGGAGGATATATTAACTCATAAGAAGTTGAATATATGCCAAATAAGATAGTTAGATTTGATTAAATATTATGACTTTTCTATACATTACCACTCTAGGAAAGTAAACAAGGTGGGTAATCATTTCAGTCAAAAGTATCATGCTTGATTATACATAAAGATGATTACAAGAGAAAAAATATTTTTGGATTTGAAAAGGATGTATCTAGATATTCAGAAGGATGTGGAGAAAGTTTACCTTGCTCAACTAAATGTTCAGCCATCGATCCAAGTGAATATCAAAAGGGTGTAGAATAATGATGTATATCTACCAAAGAAAGTAAGAAATTTTCTTGAGTTAAACATTGATCATGATGGAATGATATGATTTTATAAACATGTAGTTATTCCATTCACATAATATTTGAAGAAGGAGTTATTAAAGATTGCTCATAGTTCTTTATTCACTATTCATGTGGGATGTACAATGATGTATTGATATTTGAAAGTGTATTTATATTACTATTAAGAGAAATCATATATAGTAGATATTTAATCTTGGTTCTTGGTATGTAAAAAAATTAAGGGTGAAAGAAAAATAAAATAATGGTAGGTTACATTCATCACCCATATTGGTATTGAAATCGGAAAAATCACCGTGCATTTTTCATTTGAGTCCCAAAAATGTGTAAAATGAATAATTATATATGGGTTTAATTCAATCTCCATACGACGTGAGAACAATTAATAAATATTATATAATACATCTCTCTAGATCAGATTTAAAATATAAACATTTTTTAAGAGATAATTATATATGGAGTGCTACATTTCATTGTGGCTGATCGATATGTGAGGATTACCTCATTGATATAAAAAAGTCTTTATAAATCTGTTGATATAGGGTTATGATTAAACATTGTGTATCATCCTTATAAATATGGTCAATCAGATAAATAAATTCATATACTAGATGATATTCTATGATCGTGTTCTTTGGATTTCAATGTTGTTTGTGATCCACACCTTCCTCCTGTTGATATTTCATACAACAATATCTTCCACTGAAGAATTCATATGGATACTTACTAATCTATATGTGTAAGGGAATATTGATCTTCTATGTGATTGAATGATGTTGGAGAATGAAATATATTGGTTCAATGGATAGTTGATTAAATGGAAAAGAAGTTTATAGATATTTATCAATAGACTAATCCGTCTCTATTCAGAAGAAATGTTATGTTGTTAATCGTAGACAAAACTTTTGAAAATAAAGTTTGTTAAAATGTGTTTTTAACAATTTATCCAAGGAATAAGGTTATGAGATTCATGAATAATGGGAAATTGATTCCTAGTTATACAATTCCCTTTTATATTATTGATCATATCAGGACTGTTTCATATTATTCGATGCTTCCACCAAAACACTCCCTTGTCCATGATGTGTTATATGTATCACTCCTAAGGATATACATGCCTTAACCTTCACATATACTAAACTCAGATTCAATAACACTGGATAAATATCCCTATTATAAGGAATAACTAATAGTGATTATCAATTGTGTAGATAATTTTCTATTAAAAAAGACCACTCAGCTGGACAACATTTTTTTGGAAAAAACCAGTAGTTTGATAACGAAAAGTGGGAAATTTTGGAAATAATGAGATGAAAGTATCCTCATTTTTTGTATCAGAGTGATAAATTTGCTGGGGTAAGTTCATTTTATATGGGGTATAATGAAAAAAATGTATTTTTATGTAACATATTTTTTAGAATAAATTTTATTTCATTGATATCGTTTGTTACATGAATCATAAAGTTAGTCGCATGCTACACACAACAATTGGATAATATTTTTTACACATGACTCTGAGTTTTAACCAAACAACCATATATTGTAAAAAAATTTATTTAAATGACACCATTATACCATATCCATTTAGAATTTAGATATGATATTAATAACTACATTTTAAATATTATTTATAATTTTTTTAAAGTAAACATAAAGATAAAAAAGTATTTAATTTTTATTAATGTATTTATATGCTTTCAATTTTTATTTTTGAAAAAATGATTTCATTTCTATTTGTGAACATAAATAAAATTAATTATATACACTTTAAAAAATTTAATTTGAAAAAATACACGTCATTTTTTAAACCATCCTTTCAAAATTATCTTACTGTGGATGTTTGATATTTTTATGAAAATTTTCATTTGTTGATAAATAATTAATAATATAGAATTTCAATTGAAATTTTCATTTTAATTGATTTTTTTATAACATAAAATTATATATTATATTTATTTTCAAGAAAAATTTGTTAAATTATACATCTAGAAATACAATTTTTGTTATGTGAAAAAATTTTAATATTGTATTCTTTTATAAAAATAATATAATCTTTTGTACATTTTCTCTTTAAAACATTGTTCTTTTATCACGTCTATGGGCCTCATTTTTTATGAAATTTTTTACAAATATGTTAATTAAACTAGGAAGAATATTTTCAGTATGTTAAATCTAACTAAACTATTTTATATAATAAGTTAAATATAATTTTTGTAAAATATTAATACTGAAAATAATATACAATATTTACTATGTTTAAGGTAGAAATGGGTTTTCTAGGGGATGGGGTGTTAAACTAAAATTATAAGTGTAAAAAATAACCCAAAAATTAAATAGACCAATTTTTTGTCCATATATATACATTATATATTATTGAATCTATAATTAGCCCTTTATTTAACCTTTTGGTAGGATAGAAACTTGGGAAGACCTATTTTTATCAAAAAAATGAGTGCCACTCACCTCACATGTAAAGGGCCTCCAATAACATATATTACTAAGAAAATACATCACTTTCATCCTGGAAAATATCAAAAACAATATATTCCCTATTTACCTCCTCACATCCTATAATCCTTAGACTATATAGAAATCCATCCTAAGAAATATTTTGGATGAAATCAATGGAGTGTAGCCAAAGAAGAGATAACATTCACCAATGGTTATTTTTGTTATATTTCTCCTTAAACCTCATTAAATTCATATTATGTTGAGGAGATATAATAATATGAATATATTACATATATTTATTTGATTTTATGTTATGTTAATTACCTAAAACAATTTCCAATTTCATCAAATGGGTTATGAAATTATTATTCGTGTGTACGGAAGACTATCACCTCGTCAACAAATGTCAATCATTTTCAAATAACACAAATCAAAGATAGATATAATTATATATTTTATTAATTATATATAATATTTTTTATATTATTATACTTCAATAATTAATGTATCACACATACCTATATACTCTACAGTGTGATAATATTATAATGTTGCTCGTATGTGTGGAGGAATAGCACCTCACAAAGTTATGTGATTCTTTCATTCTTTAAAAGGAAAGTAATAAGAATGGTTTTAAAGAAAATATATGATATTTATGAAATAGAAATTATCCTATAACTATAATATATCATTTATTTATCTTTCTTTTAATCCAATATGAAAATGGAAACAATATTTATTTGTATGTATAGCCCACCATCTCTATGAATGGTTTATTTTATTTTCTTTCTATAAATATTATGGATTACTATAAATAAATATATAATTAATATATATGATATTTGAATCATTTTTAATGTTATTTAGATAATTATATCATGTTAAAATTAATATGAACAAAAAGAATCGATCTATTTATATACGAATAAAAAAGTAGTTATTACAAGAAACGTAACATTATAAAGGAATTTATAATAAAAATGTAATACATTGTAATAATATAATTATATATTTTATGATAAATATAAATACTTTTTTATAGTATATTTATTATAAACTTATATTTATTATCATTTATTTTTAACCATGAATGACATATTTCAAGACTTAAGGAAAATGATTTTTGTCTCAATTTTCGTTCTTGTATATGTACATTGTGTTATGTTCATATTTTCATTAATGAGGTGCATACATAGCCTATTTGAAATATAATATAGTGATTTTTTTCTTCATGATTGTTTTAGTTCCATTTTATATTATTATTTCTTGGGGATTCTGATTCAATGATTCAAAAGAGGTAGGAAATTAATGATACAATCTCAATATTTATTAGTATTAATTATGATATTTTTTTTGATAATAAAATCATTTGATAAATATCATAATAAACAAATTAATTTAATTCTATACAAGTTATTCATGATATTTCTGAGTAATAGTGAAATTATTACCCTTTGGTACATAAAAAAATTGTGAAAAATGTTTTTTTGTTGTATATTATTTATCTCTTAGACATAAAATTCATTTTCAACCAAACCAAAGTTTAATGAAAATGTTTTAAAAAATTACTTAGTATAATCATATTATAATTATAAATCAAAAATTTTAGCATTTTTGTCTTGTGAATTTTTTTAAAGGATTCCTCATGTATTTTTAAGAACAATGCTTGTATGGATTTTACAAAAAATATAATTGGAATATTTTCTATAATGTGTAAGATAAGAATGAAACATTACATAACCATGAACATTATATTCATTATATATTCCTTTGAATGTTTAAAAGGTTATTTTCAAATCATAATATATTCATAAAAATGTTTATTATAGAAATTATTATTCAATATGAAATGGATATTTTCCTAATGAATTTTTTTAAATGATCATTCTAAATAATTGTCCATATATGATTTAAACCATTGATTCAACTTATTTATTGATGTGAATATGAACCAAGGATACAATTAATTTATTGTGATGAAAATATTTTTATGTGTCAAATTTCTATTCAAAGAATTATAAAATGATAAAATGCTTGTGAAAATCTTCTATTTTCACAAGTTGTGATATGATAAAATACAGAAACTATTATGGAACCGGTCCATTTTACACATGTTATGATAGGATGAAATTTTTATGAAACCTATTTCATTTTATGGATAATTTTATTATGAATTTTATATATAATTGTGGAACACATATGTATTTTTTTAATTATTTTATTGGTGGGACATATCACTCCCTTTATTGATTTGGGTAATTATTTATATTATATGGGATAGATAGGACTGAAATGGGTAGTGAAATAGGTTCATTATTGGAAATTTTCCACATTTATGGTCTTGGGAGTGAACAATGACAACAATGATGTTTGGGCGGTGAATACATTCAACTATGACAGCCTTAGCAATGATCATTGACTTCTATGGAAATTATTTTTTATTCTTGTGGGTATAAGAAAAATCTATGTATTATGCCAATGTTATTCACTCATGGATCATGTTTATAGATTACGTTTTGATTCTTCTCTTATGAACTACAAAACATTATTCCATGGCTCAATATTATTATCATTAATATGCATGGTTTGTTATTTCAATGTTATTTTATTTTTCTCATGCCCTTATGATCATGTTTTTCTTATATATCTCCCCTTTTACCCTTAAAGACCACCAAATATCAACCTTTCTTATGTTTACTTTACCTATAGTATGAATAATGTTATCTATTATTATATGTATTCAAAGGGTTACAGTTATAAAGATCAATGGGGTATATGATTTATTTTATTTATCAGCCAGTGGTTTGTGTTTCCATGTTTTCAAATACTCTAAACTATTATATTCCTCTGGCACAAGTTTGTATAACGTAATGAATATTCAGAAAAAATGATGCAATATAGTTGTCTGATAAGCTTGGTTCACTATATAAGTTTACTAAAGAACAACCAAAGAAATTATTCATATTAAATAAAATGATATTAATAATGTAGTTGTTTTCTCATTAAATATAGTAAAAGAATACATAAAATCGAGAATAAGGATACTTAAATTGAAATTTTATATTATTACATTAATTTACACCACATATTTTTGGTATTCGATGTGTTAATTCTATTTTTTATGATAAATGATCTATATCACTCTCTATAATTATGTATTATTTTCCTCTATGTCCATAATTTCACTTATCTCTAATGTTTTCCAATAGAAATGTAGTTATGATTTAGTCTAGAAGAAAAACATAGAATTATGATGTAACAATTAATTTTAGTGTGTAAAATATAACACATTAGAATTTTAATAGAATAACATTTTGTTCTATTGCACATGTGACTTGAAACACTAGGATGAAACAATCCATGAAAATATTTTTTAAAATTTAACATATTCAATAGCTCTTGATACACATACCCCTGAGTCTAAAAGATCTGTAATATATAATATTGTTAAAAGGTAGTTGTGAAATTAGTGGGAATTCATAAATCTAAATATATTATTAAAATCAAATGGATTACACTCGAAAAAATATATTCAATGGATTTATATTTATTATTATATAAAATAAGAACCATTTAAATAAAAATATAATGTTTTAAAAAAACAATATTTTTCTAAAAGGTAGTTTCATCAGTCTTTACACAGATACTTTTTAATTACTTTTACCACCCAAGTCCAATTTATTTTAATAAATGAACTTTATTTTTTAGATGATAACATCAATATTTTATTATAGTTATTTTTTTCATTTTTAGGAATGATTAAATTTTTTAAGTATAGTGAATATTACTAATTTTTATTAAAAAAATATATTTTTTATATATTTTAAAAGATTCATTTTGAGGTAAAATTGTTTTAAAATTTACAATAGATAAATTATATTATAAGAAACATAATATATTTCATTTTTATAAAATTTATTTTCATCTTAAATAGTAAATCATTAAATACATATGAGAACATTCAGTTTGAAAAACAGATTTTTCATCCCATCATAAGGTTTAATCATAAAACAAATTTCACCAATTATATAAATATAATTTGAAAAAATCGATATCATATGTAAAAAAATTATAATTTTTAATTTTTAATAATCTCATAAATATTTTTTTCTCTTCATGAATACTAAAATAAAAAAAAATTAA
This sequence comes from Viscum album, assembly GCA_963277665.1. Lineage (NCBI taxonomy): Eukaryota > Viridiplantae > Streptophyta > Magnoliopsida > Santalales > Viscaceae > Viscum > Viscum album. Next base: position 941,188,456 of record OY728153.1, read on the forward strand.
ATAAAACAATTATGGTCAAAACAAGTTTACTTGGGGGCGGTAACCAAAATATAAAGTATTTTCTCCAATGTAAACATAAATAAATCCAAACTTATTTCCATATTTAAACCATATAATATTCCATATTTTATCTTTACTTCTTTTGGAAGCATTTTTTTAAATGACTTTATCATTTTGTATTCATTTGGATAATTTCTATGTGGTCTCTATGAAGGTCCCATTTTCTCACTAATAAATAGGATCCTCATCTCCTCACTTATTCAAACCAATAATTCAATATTTTTAGACTAGATGATGCTAAAATATCTACCCAAGTTATTTATAATAGTTATATATATTTGGTTCTTCCAAAATACGAATCCTAGGGTCCTTAATAAAAAAACCAAAGGATGTTTCTCTAAGTGAAGGTAAATGTATTCACTAAGATTGAAATTTTTTAAATTTTATATAACCACGTTAGTTAATGTAATAAAAATTAAAATATGATAACATCGGTATCTATAAAATACTGAGATTTTATTTTGTTATGAAATAACCTTAATGCCCATTTCCTCCTCAATAAAATGGGAAACTAAATTATCAATCGTTTGTACGATAGAATAGCCCTTCGTTAAATGATATTATTTATTTTCCCTAACCACCACTCATGGATTGATATAATGACATATTTAAAATATTTATATGTAATCTTATAGATTTATATAATTTTGTAATTTAAATATTACACATTCCACCTTACCTTCCTACTTGATGGAAAAAAATTACGTATGTGTGGACTACATACTCCCCTTAGCAATGTGAAATTTTTTTTAATTTATTTTTACGTAAATGTTAAAATGAATTTATTAAAAATATATACATGAAATATTAAATATAATAATGGCCTTGTAATGGTGAAATATTATTTCACATTTTTTATTCCATCAATTTTTAAAATAAAAAATATGTTCATGCATACATATGGAATTCCATCTCCATGAATGGTGTACCTCATTTTCCCATATCTAACATTTATGGATTATTTTAAATATTCTTATGAACATTATATATAATATTTATATCATGGTTAAAATTATAGAAGTTATTTTTCCATGATTAATGAAAATAAATGAACATAACTAACCAATACATTAATGAACATCTAACTAATTATCATAAGAAAAAATGATTTTTACAAATATTAATTAATGAATGTTAATAATATACTATAATAAATCATATATAGTATGAAATATGTGATATTGTATCTAAAATATTTTTTTAATAAATTTATATTTATTAAACAGAATGTATGGAAACGTAAAAAGTAAATCAGACATCAGGTAAGGGTATCTGCTCACACATTTGAATCCATGAGACATAAGCCATATTAACGACATGGTTCTTTTATGTAGTTTATATAAAAACCCTTTTATATGTCATAACTTCAATACCTTTTTCATCGTATTATTCTTTATTTCATTTGATGTAATTTCATTTATAAATATTATGATTCATATGTTACCAAAGTGGTAATGTTTTTTTTATAACGACATTGTTTAACAATATTGTTCATGATTATATTTCTACTTATAAAATATTATGATCTATATTTCAAGAAACTCATGAATTTTAATATACACTTTTTATTAATATATAAAACAATTTTTTCTCATTTTATACTACTGGAGTATAAAATACTCTAAATGAATGTTTTCAAAGATGACTATCTTGATTTCTATCTTCTTTAAAAATCCCAATTTCTTATATATCTATGTTTTCAGTAAATAATTTCAAATTTGTTTTGAACATTATCCAAATTATTTATTAAATATATTTTACCTATTTTTTAAAATTATTTTAAAATGTTTCGAAAAGGAATATTCTTATGTATTTCTAAATGAGTTATTGTTTAATCATTTTACAATTGTGTAAAAATAATTCTTTTTAAATATATAAGAATTCTATGGAGTTACATGAAATCCTGGCCAATTAATTTTAGGAAGAATCAATAATAATTATAAAATTTTATTTTTTTTAAAGTGTTTTACTATTATTCTAGAAATTATTATTTTTTGAATGTTATTCTCAAATTTAAAATTATATTTACTTCAATAATCATTGTAATGTAACTTTTCTGTTATTTATATTCATCAAAGACCAATAAAATCTCATTTAACAAATCAAAATTGTGAATATAATTTTATGAGTCCAATATATTTATAAATCTGGATTGTTTATGATCTGTTTCACTAGAGATGTATTATTTTGATACCATTTTCAATATCACTCTGACTGTTTTACAGTTATGTTTATTGATTGGGGTATGTATTATCCTTTTTTACATTTTTGAAATGTAAATGGGGATGTTGATTATTTTTACCCATTATATATGAATAATTCATTAGAATTTGTATGTTATATTCAGGGCATGCTAAATTCCCCCAATGCATAGGTAGAAATCATAAGACATACAAGCTTGAGTATTATGTCAAGGCTTCAGACATTTATTTAATGTATCATGGGAAAAGTAATTGAAGGTATGGTTATTTTACCTGGAATTATTAATTACCTCATTTTATTATTAGATGATGATGTTCTATGTGATTGTTCAATTATTTAAAATATACACGGTTATGTTTTGAGATCATGTTTTAATTTATATATAATTATTTAATCATACTTTTTTCCTTTTATATTATACAGAAGCAATTGACTGAATCAAATGCATTTCAATTATTTACTGTGTTATATTTGTTATAACTTATTTATTCATGATATCATTCATTTTACATATCTCCTTACTAAAAATTAGATCTCACCCATTTTTTATTTTTTATTTCCCAAAGATTCCATGATCTGTTTTAAGATTGATACGTAGGGATATGATAAATCTAATAATAGAGCACTCAAAGAAAATAATATTTTATATATTTTTTTTAAATTATAATATGATATTAATTAATATATCTAGTTTACCAAGACTATTGAACTATTAGTTACTTTAGGATGTGATTCGTTATATCCAATGCTAATTTAAAAATTTATCCACTTATTATGGGCTAATATGGGTGAGGTATTTATAGTTTTAGTCTTTAAAGATGATATTACTGTATAAAAAAAATCATGGAGGTTTATGATTATAATTTGAGTTCTTTTATATGTAATTTTTGAAAGGATACATCCTATGAAAGGAAGTGAAGCTTTATGTTAATTATGTTGTATATATAATTTTCTGATTATCATATCACCATCAATGTGACATCATTGTACCCATATAAGATAATTGAAGTTTGGAAGTGGAAAATATAAGAATTTGTATTGGGGGTCCGTATTTTCCGTAGATTATATGGGTACTATTGAATTTTTTTGAAGAACATATCAATGTTGAACAAAAACCACTCAAGGTAACATTGCAACATTTTTGAGATTATTGTGTTTGATGAAAATGCAGGTTTCCGAAAAGAATTTTCATGTTCCAGATATGTTTTTGAAAATCCTTGTTAAAAATTTACCATGAAAAAGGAATGGACGATTTGAAGGTGGTACAAAGGATCAAATGCATGGTGGCGCCATTTTCCATTGTTTTCCAAATTTTTGCTGCCCAATATCTCACGTTTGATGAGCATCCTGAAATAAGGATTTCTTGATGATATCATTGATATATGGAAAAGGCATGAGTTTCACCAAGATAGGCTTATTTATGTGGATTTCACAAAGATATGAGAAATATTGACAGTGATTTTCACGATTAGGGCGTGCTTCATGAACGGATGATTTGAAGAGCATTACAGTAGTGAACGGAATTGTGAGTGTAGCTTTGCAGAGAATATGATAATTAAATGACCAAACACATTGCAATTACGATGAGCTCTACAATCCAAAAATCTCCATGGTACTTCACATTATAAGGATAATTCTGGTAGAAATTTTGTAGCTTCATGATTTATGATGACATGGTGCTGACCTTGCATGGATGGTTCGAGGGTCAGTGGAATCACTATAAATATACGTCGACCCCCTTGAGAGAAGTAGATTGTTTTCCAAGAAAATGTTTTTCACTCAACTCACGAAGGAGGTTCACGAATGCAGTGTGCCTCACAAAAAAAGGATCTTCAGGGTGGCTAATTTAGCTGAGTGAAGGAAGATCCACTGTGACTAATAAAGCTCTATGACAACCAATTCATTGTGAAGGCTTGATCATTGTAATGGTCTGAGCTCCATGAAGTAGTGTTCCCTCATGAGGTAGTTAGATTTACGAAGGTGTGTGCTTCGCCAAGAAGAAGGAACTTCGCGAAGTCTTGTTTGATCTTTGTGAAATTAAGAGCAACGCCAAGTAGGGTGATTTCTAAAAGAATTTCCAAAGTGTATTGCCTCAAGGTAAGCGGAAAATGGGTATTCATTAGTGGATGAAATTTGTATTTCAATAGATAATCTACATACAATGGAGGATGTATCCTTTATTGATATTGAAGAGACTTATAATAGGTCTATAAACTGTGAGTGAATCTTCTAAAGACGTAGTGATCTCACTTGAGTTGGGAGAGTAGTGCATTCTCAAATTGTGAACGGTTGTAAACCTGGAGGGACAATGAGTGTGCTTCAAACTTGTCATTATCAACACACTTATAGTGTGTTGGTACATCGACACATCGCATGTGAATGCTCTTTGGAATTATCCCTATGAGTGTGAACCAAGTAAAATTGATGTGTCCTATGCATGATTTTAGATTCATTCATACTCTACAACAGGGTGGAGAGAGAGAATAATGATTAGTCATTCAAAAAATAAGATCAAAGAGTTAGTTGTTTTAATTTGTCATACACTTATTCACCCCCAACCCCACCCTTCTTAGGTTATATAGCCTAGTTAACCTAAAAATTGATATCATATGGAAATATTGATATCAATGTTTCATTCTCAAATGGAGGTCAATAATCATAAAAGAGTTATGATTATTGATGAGAAAAAAAATTCAGTTATGGAAGAATCTGATGCAACACTACCTCCTTTCTTTGGGAATGGATGTGTTTACAGTAGCAATGCATGGTATACAAGCTGATATTAATAGTGGTACACTATTATAAGAAGATCATAGAGAATGAGATGTTGATGGAAAGGGAATTAATGCTTTAGGGGGATTCCTATCCCAGAAAATTTATACAAAGGGGATGTCATGAAAAATCTCACATGACATGTGGGAAAAGTTATTAAATATATATGTAGGATATATAATAGTTAGATAAGTGAAGGTACAAGTTTTGTGGAACAAGTATGATGATATGATAATGAACCCAAATGAGTATTTTGATGCATTCTTTGACATGGTAAATGTTGTTGTGGAAGACATTAGAGGTCTTGGAGATATTTTTTAAGACATATATATTTGTGATGAAAATCATGAGGAAACAACCGACTCAGTTCAATCCGAAAGTTTCAGTTTGGGAAGATAATGACTTGATAGAGCTGACATTGGATAACCTTCACATCAACCTTATTGCATAAGCAATGAGAAATGATGATAATGATGCTTGGGGAAAGCAGAAATCCAATGAGGTGGCATTGAAGGCCATAAAGAAGCTCTGTATTTAAGATACTTAGGAAGAAGAAGAGATAGATGAGGTGATGCCAATCTTGTCCTCAAACCTTCAAATAGGAAAAAGAAGGTTTAATGAGAAAATTCCACTTGATTGTTTTCAATGTGGAAAGGACAAAAATCTTGTAGAAAGGTTCCTCAAAAAGTTTTTAGAGGATAATGATGTAGATGAAATCGAAATTCCCATGAATAAGTCTTCAACCTACTTGAAATAGAAGAAACAGTTCAAGAGATATTTTGTTAATAAGAATAACTTTTGTTCAAATAGAATGTGACATTTTAGATGAGTTTGAGGTTGAGGAGGATGTAGAGATAAAGAACTGTAGAGATCGTGGAGAAAATGCTATGGTGGTAGTTTATAGTAGTTCTCAAAAGAAGAAATAAACTAGAAGATGATTAATTAGAAGAAGAAGTTGAGGGAAGAGTTGACATGGAAGATGAATTAGAAGCTGCTCTTAAATAGAAATACATTTGGAGAGAAAAAATGAATAATTACAACAAGGTGTTACACGATGTCAAACTCTTCATGAAACATCAAGAAGAAGAGAAGTCTGAGCAGATAAAAGAAATTGATAACCTTAAGTCATTTAGGCAAGAGATCTCAGAAAACGTTGATGAAAATCAACTCAAGGTTAATGAAAAGAAAAGGGAGACAAATTTCATGAATAACAAAGTGAAAGATAAAATAAATAGAATCAATGAATTTGAAGGAGAAGTTTTCCATTTGTGAAAATAAACTAAAGATTAAAAAAAATATTTGAATTCTAATGGGACATTAGGAAAGCAGATCACTCAGAAAATCAAGAACCTAAAAGTGGAGCATATAAGATTATTATAAAAGAAGAATAAATTATGTTTAGATACTAATGACGATGGGGGGCTTGATTGAAAACAAAAATATATGAAAAATTTAAGTGAAAAGGCAATCACCCATTATGAGATTTAAGGTTTATTTAGGCGCAAAGAAGAATCAGAATAGTCATAGATACCAATGGGAAACTACCAGTGAATAAGTGAAACAAAGGCATTCACCTTATATCAGGTGTTATTATTGTGGAATGATGGGACATTGACAGTTTGTGTGTTCTATAGCCAATAAATATCGAATGACATAAGAACAGATTTGGCAGCCATACAGTAATCCATTATCTAGATCATATTTTGATGGTCACTATTTGTGGAGTAGAGGATTTAAGCACATGTCTAGGTATTGTACTTTGACCATATAAAGGAATTTTCCAAAGAAAAATCCAAATGTTCTCAAGAAACATATCAATGAAACAACATGTTAGTTGAAAATGGAAAATAAATTTGCAACTTTGTCTGATGAAGATGGCCTATCATACATTGAGAAAGATCAGAACTCTCAATCCATGTTGAGTGTGAAATAAAAAATATTCCCCAAGAAGGAAAAATATGAGAAGGTAGTGGTGGCATAAATTGCCTTTAAAGCATCAAATCACTCTTACGTGTGAATCCTTCATAGAGGTTTCACATCTCACATTAAAGGTAATAAGGATCTTTTTACATGCATAAAATATGACAAAGATGTAGTTTTCAATATTGGAAATGATAAAAGATAGAAGATTATTGGCTCATGAAAGTTCATGTTTGGGAGAAAAGAGAAGAGACATGCTGATGTATTAGTAGTAGAAGGTCTCAGTCCTAATTTTCCATGTTTCAGTCAATTATCTGACTCAAGAAATTCGACAAAGAGTACTAAGAAGATGTGTATCACCAAAGGAAGAGACAGTGGAGTGGTTATACAGCGAAAAAGAAAAAAGGGAAATCTCTACCAGGTAAGGGGAGAAGAAGATATGTGCCTTCTATCAAGAGAGCAATAAAACAATCTATGGAATAAAGGACTTGGTCATCTATGTCAACCATCCCTCAAATATCTGGTAAAGTGTGATGCAATAAGTGACCTTCTAAAGATATCACATGATCGTACTCGCACATGTGATTCATGCTAACAAAGGAAGCTCATCAGAAAGATATATAAGGAAATGGAATAATAGTAAATAGGAGTGCTTGAATTGGTACTTGCTGATGTTTGTGGGCCTATCACACCACAAGAAATTGATGGAAAGAGGTATTATATTGTTTCATTGATGAATATAGCAGAATGGAATGGGAATTTGTTATTTTACATAAGTCTGATGTGTTCAACAAGTTAAAATAGTACCATAGATAGTGTGAAATGATGCTTGGATATAAAATTCTGATGTTTTGTATTGATAGTGGAACGGATCAAAAACAGACAGGTGGAAGAATATCTCGATAAACATGATATATGCCATCAATATTCTTTAGTAAAAACCCCCAACATAATTCAGAAGTTGAAATGAGAAATCAGATCATCAACAAAATTTCCAGAATGATGCTTATAAAAAAGACATACCAGAGAGGTTCTGGAAGGAAGTAGTGTAGACATCGTTAAACTTTTCAAACAGGGCTATGTTGTGTCCGAAGGAAGGAAAGACTCTATTTGAGATGCAGTAGGAAAATAATCCAATAGTGTAATACTTTCAAATATTTTCAGTAAGTTCTTCATTCCCAAAAAATAAAAACATCGGATATTTGGGTCATATGGAGATGAGAAGATATTCCTTTTCTACTCGGGAAAAAGAAAAGCAAAAAAATGATTTAACAAAAGGATCAGAAAAGTAATTGTGAGCAGTGATGCCACTATAATGGAAAATGAAGAGTTAATTAAATTTCATTGTGAACAATTTCCAGATGAATGCAATGAGGAGGAAACAAATGCTGTAAAATCAGAATTCACTAATTCCGATTCAGAAGAGATACAATTGATGAGCATGAAGAAGAAAAAACTTGTATCAGCACAAAACCCAAGGAGTTGAGATAAAATTTAATAGAAAAATATAATTGGTGATCAATCATCTATATTTTAGACAATAAGAATTAATTCACTACAGAAGGAATCTTTCATATCTTAGTTAAAGCCTAACGGATTTGTTAATGCAGCTGAAGATGAACACTAGCTTCATGCCAAGAATGTAGGTCTAAATCAGATTGAGAAAATTCAGATGTGGGAGATTGTTTCAAGGCCAGCATATAAATAATTTCATTGGGACTAAATGGGCCTTTCGCAACAAGATTAATGAATATGAAACATTGATTCAAACTAAAGAATGATTTGTTTTCAAACGATACTCCTACATATAGGGAATTTTTGTCGATGAGACATTTTCACCAGTTGCAAGGATGAAGACAACCTGATTAATCCCAGCCATTGCAGTGAAACCAAAGTAAAAAGTGCTCTACAATGATGTCAAATCTATATTATTTATTGGGATTCTGGAGGAAGAAGTGTATACCCAACAACCAGATGGTTTTCTCATTCATGACAAGGAGAACAAGGTTTCTCGCCTGAAGAAGGCGTTATATGGGCTGAAATAAGCACCAAGAACATGGTACTCAATGATTGATCAATATTTGAAGAATCATTATTTCCAGTGTGGTAGATTTGATTACAATCTCTATTTCAACAACAATATTATTCAAAGTATGATGGTTCTTGTTTTTGTCGATGACATAATATTAGGAAGATCCGATTAAGGGTAGTGAAAAATGTTTTTTGAATTCCTAAAACATGAGTATGAAATGTCTATGATTGGTGAGATAAAAATTTTCCATGGTTTACATGTGACACAAGTATGGAATGAAATATTATTTTCTCAATACTACTATGCCATGAAGGTTTTTAGAATATTTGGAATGGAAAATTAGAAGGAGATGAATACATTAGTAGAAACTTAGATGAAATTATTGAAAGATGATAATGGAAAAGGATTTAATATCATTGAATACATGCATACTATTGAGAGTTTAATGTACTTGATAGTGATGAGACCAGATATTGTTTTCGTCACATTCCAAAAAACACGATATCAATGTAATCACAAGGAATGACACGTGCTTTTAGTGAAAATAATACATCAGTATATCAAGGGAACAATGGATTTATGCTTGAAATATAGTGACAAATCATAGTCAGATTTATTGGCATATACTGATTTAGATTGGGTTAGTTCAGTGGCTGACAGGAAATCAACGTCAGGAGGTGAATTATATCTTGGTGGTTTGTGTATTTCTTGGCTAAGCAAGAAGCACGATTGAATTTCATGGAGCACCGTATATGCTGGGAATATTGCAGCCACTCAAGCTTGTACATAGTTATTACGGATGAAGAAACAACTTTATGATATAGTAGTTGAAATAAAGTATTCGATCAGAATTCATTGTGATAAAACAAGTTCTATAAATCTCAGAAAAAATCTCATCCATCACTACTAGAAAATGAAAATTGAGATAAAGTGTCATTTTATCAAGGATAACATTGAGTAGGGAATCATTATGTGGAGTATAGCCTATAAAACTACTTGTTATAGACATTCTGACAAAGGCCTTACCCAAGGACTCTTTTGAGAGACATAGACTGGCTCTAATAGTCCAATTGACTCCCCGCACTTGAAAAAGTGTGGATGTCCCCCCCCCCTTCTTGAAGTCTGGTGTGTTATCTCTGATGTGTTAATTTGTCTTCATTCCAATGCTTTCGACCACAAGGGAGTGACTTTTTGGTTCATTGACAACATAGGATAAATAGTGACTCCTCTAGGGGGGAACCGTGGCTATGGAATGGAGAAAATATCTTGGTCAAATACATTGGGGGAAGCAGTTATGTGGAGAAGCGAAATTGGGGAGATCAAAGAGATAGGGGGAGAGTTTTGAATCTGACGATGCTATAAGTTATTGATCAATGAATATATATTATGACATCTGAGGATCATGATAAAAATATAATACTGGCCTTGGAATATTGTGAGGTGGATTATAGCGATCAATAATTGGTATCATTATAGCAATTGGTATCATATTGGTGTCAACACATGGTGTCTAAAATGAAGTGATTCATTGATAAACATTACATACTATTCTTCTTTCCCATGATGATCATTACCCGTGTGGGTTAGAGTATGTGGTGTGCAAATACTTGGTCATTATTGGAATCGAAAGAGGCAAATGTTGGTAGATGTCGGAAGGATACTCCTTGCGGTTTCAAAGTGAAAAATATCATTCTTAGTAGAGTTGTCAAAAAACCCAAAGGGGGAGATTGTTGGTCAAAAATACCTCATGTAACATTGCATCATTTTTCAGTTGATTGTTTTTTTTGAAAAATCTAGTTTCTATGGTGAATTGTCATGTTCCATAAATGTCAATGTCATTAGTTTTACAAAGATGGACTTCTTGATGTAGATTTTTAAAAATAATGAAGAAAGATTACGATGTTCATTGCGATTATGACGACATTCACAAATGGAAAAGTTGAATATCATTGCGGCGGTAAAGGGAATTACGAGCGGAGCTTCACGATGAAGACACGAAGGAATTGATGTAAAAATGTGATTATGATGAGCTTCGTGATCCAAAAATTTCCTCGGTTCTTCGTGATATAGAGAAAGGTTTGGCAGAAATTTTGGAGCTTCGTGATTTGAGCTGATGTGGTGCTGAATTTGCGTGGAAGGTTCTAGGGTCAGTGGAACTGACAATGAATAGACCTTATCCCCCACAAAAAAAATAAGAGAGTTATCAAATGTGTTGCTCTAAATTCATAAATGAGGTTTACGAAGGAATCGTGATTCGAAAATGAAGGAGCTTCACAAAGATTAATTTCTCTCCATAAAGGATGTTGCTCTGCGACGACATGAGCTCTGAAATGGCATAAGATTTGAGATGGATTATGATTTTTAAAGGTCTCATCTCTATAATGCAATGTGCTCTGTTTGGTAGGGAGCTCTATGAAGGGGTATTCTTCGTGAAGAAGCAGGAATTTCGCGAAGGCTTTTTTGAACTTTCCAAAATTGGGAGCTTCGCAAATTAAGGGGATTTGTGAAGGAATTTACAAAGTGTGTTTCCTAGAGATAAGTGAAAAAGGGTTATTCATCAATGGATGAAATTTTGACATCAATAGAGAATATACAAACAATATAGGATGCATTCGTTAGTGATAATGAAGAGACATACCAGTCTATAAACTGTGAGTGGATTTTCTGAAGAAGCAGTGAGCTCACTTCTGTTGAGGGAGAAGTGAGTTCTCAATTTGTAAATGGTAGTAAATCAAGATACATAGTGAGTCCTCTTCGAACATATTAATATACGTTTGTTTATAATGGATTTGGTACATTGGAACATCACTGGTGTATGCTTCTTGGGCATAGCCCTGAGATGGTGAACCCTGTAAAATTGTTGTGTCTGGTGAATGCATTAAGATTCATTAATAATCTAAAATAGGATAGAGAGAGTAGATGGTTTTTTCTGACAACAAAACAAGATCAAAGGGAAAGTTGTTTTAATTTTTTATACCTTGATTCACACCCTCCCCGCTCTGGGTATGTAGACTTGTGGACCTAACAATCACTCTTTTCAAAACCATTGACCATGATAACATTTAAGAAAGTGATATTTTTATGTACCAATTAATTTGATTAAATATTCAAGGAATTGAAATAGATCTTTCACACTCCACTAGTATTTACAATTTTTTAGGTTAGTAACTTTTTATAGTATACAATGATGGTTCAATAAAGAAATAATTTTGTGTATTTATGTAATATGAAAATGTGGTATACAATACCTTATGGTAGTTGAATGATCAAGTGAATAAATATACAACACTTGATCTAGAGTTGGATTTAGGGATCATGGAATTAAATATTTGGTAAAATTAACTGTATGTGGAGAATATTTCCATATATATTAATAATAATAAATGATATAATATATTAATATAAAAGTATATTGATATATTCCATCAAATATGGCTAAAGATGATCAAGGATTACATCTGATCAATCCACTACCATATAGGGAAAAAACAATATTGTAGATAGTATTAGAAACAAATGACCAAAACACATTATCTATGATGATAATATAGAAGGTTAATATATTCTTAAACTTAAAAAGGATGTGAGTAGAAGTCATAATGAAATAAACTGCATCGTTCATTTCTCAAATGACAACTAGACCATATATTTTATACAAGATGATTCAGTCTTGTAGAGATGGTGGGAAAACAGAATATTTTAGAATCAACATGAAAAAGAAATTACTAGATGTTTAAAATTGATTATGAATGAGTTGTATGATTTTTTCCAATAATATTTATACCATTAAATCACATTAAAAATAAATATATCATATATGATTAACATTTCCTGATATTATCAATCCACTGATGGATCAAAAGGATGCATTGAGATTTTTAGGAAAAATATTTATAGGAAATTTTAATCTATGTGATTATAGAATATACATAATAGAGGCTAGTATATAAGAATGTGAAGGCTATATAGAGAAAATCTAATGGTGTGATGAAACTATTACCCATACCTACATGGATATGGAAAACATAACTTTAGAAATTGTCACTAGCCTTCAGGGGTCATCCTGAGAAATAATTCTATATGAGTTATATTAGATAATATATCAAAAACATATCACATAATTTCTATTATAGAACACTTTTTATAAATAAATCTGAAAGGATATACATCATAGAAGTTGTCATATTTCATGGAAAATCACAATTGATTTTAACTAATCATGATCCATGGTTTACATTCATGTCTGGAAAATAATTCAACATTCTCAAAACAATTAGACATCAGTCTGTCATATTACAACCAAAATAATAAATAATTGGAACATACAATCCACATGCTTTATGACATGTTAAGTGAATGACTTATGGTCTTAAAATGAGGAAGGGATCAATATGTTATTATGATAGTGTTCTCATAGAATAATAGACTCCTCTCAATCATACAAACTCTTTCTTATGATTCTTTTTTTTGAGAAGAGATATAAAACACATTTGCGATGGGATGAAGTAGTCAAAATCAAGTTTATTTAGATATTAAATGGTCAAATAAATATTAAAAAATGATAAAACTATTCAATATCATATTAGGATATCTCATAGTTCACAAATGATTTTTTTAGATATCCTTAGAAGAGACCTTGAGTTTGATGTTAGAGATAAAGTGTTCATCAATATATCTCTATAATATAGAGTAATGATATTTGTGGAAAGGGAAAAGCGATGTTCTAGGTACATCGACCACTGTATGCTTTTTGATCTAATCTGAGCTTTGGCCATCAGAAATAACTCCCATAATCATTTCCTCAGGTACCTAATATTTTCCCAGTATCCATCTTTAGAAATTATATACCAAATCTCTCACTTGTAAAAAATTTAGATGTGGTGACACCGTATAATCTTCTCTCTTTGGAGAAGCATCATGTGAAGAGCATGGACTAAAGTGGAAATATTCTACACAAAAAGACATATCACCTAGTCGAAGTACTATAGAGGAACCAAATGTATATTGAGGTGACATGGGAACTAGTTAAATTTTTGAATCTTTAGTATGCAAACCAATTTTCTCCATAGTAGGTAATGAAATGTTTCATGCATGAATTTTCATAAAGGGGGAAGAATATAAGTACCTAAAAATTTCTCAATGGAATTTCCCTTCTGAACATATAATTGTGTCATATTTCATACATCGACCACACAATAGAAGAATGAAATATTTATTATATTAATTTTGAAATTATATGTATATAATCTATATAGCCATAATCATTTAAAATATTACGAATAAATAAAAATATAAAATATGATAACTAAAATATGAAAATTTGGATTTTATAAATCCACCAGAAAAACCACACTAAGAAACAATCTTGTTGAAATGAAACTGAATATTAATAAACAAATATAAATTTGGGAATTAAAAAAATACATCCTTGATAGAAAATAGAAGGAAATGAAGAATGAATGAAATATGTTGTATTTATAAAATATAAATAACCCATATGAATGTTATGAATCTAACTGTTGGAATAGTACTATTCCTATTCTAAATAGTAACATGGCCATTAGAATTGAATCCTCAATAATAGAAGTGTACTTTAATAGTTACCTTTAAAATAAAATGAAATTATGGAATAAATATATCATGATACAAGTAAATAAGTGGGTTTAAATGATTAAATAAGTGTTTGTATTCTTGTAAAATAGAAATTTTTAATTTAAAATTTTATACAAAATATAATGATTTAAGAGATTTTTTATTTTAATAAAATAAGTTTATAAAAAAATATTTTGCCTTTTTATAATGATGATATAATTTTATGAGACCATATGTATTTTTTCAAAGGGTCAGAAAATTTATCCTAATATTAAAATCCATATTATTCTTATAAATAATAATTAAAATTAAAAATTAAAATTCCCCTATTTATAAAATAATTTTAAAAAAATGGATTTAATTTTTTGAATCTAAATATCTAAAAATGGATTTTCTCTTTTTTTTGTATATTTTAAGAATATTTGAATTTTTTTTATGAATAGTGAAATTTAAAAAAACATAGTATTTAACATTAAAAGATAAATACATGATTAAATGAATATGAGATTGTTTAAAAACCCATTACCTCAAAAAAATATTTATTCCATTAAGTCATGTGATTCCCCAATATTGGTAGCATTTATCAAAAATAATAAACTAATGAATATAATATTTAAAAACCACCTATCTCCTCCCATTATAATTACCACATATCACAAACCATTATTCTCAGACATTATCATGTCCAGACCATAAAAAATATTGACCAAATTTTATAATAATCTCAACCCCATGAACCTATAAGCTTTGGTCTCATAAAAATTCTAATCCAGGGAAAATTAATTGGAACACAGGTAGGAGACATAAAAATGAGAATGTAATTCCATCAACCATGAATATTAATATTTTTTCCTCGCCATTTTCTTAAAAGAAACCATACATAATGTTTGAATGACTCTAGTATCCTACATATAAGATAATATTATAATTTTATGGGATTTTATTACCTTCCATCCTCTTGTCTTTTCATCATATTCAAAAAATTAAAACATCATTCATATTATGTTAGTTCACTACCTCCATAGAGGATGAGTTTTAATTTTACATTACAAACATCATTGTAGGATTAAATTCACTAATAATAGTTTAAAATGGAATTTATATATATAAATTTATTATGGGAAATTTTGAATGAATATATGGCCATAATATTGAATATTACGATTATATATTATGATGGCTAAAAACCCAAAGAAGTTAACTAAATGTATAAAAAACTATTTAATACTAAATTATTCATTCTTATATCACAATGAAAATGGATATTGGGGACAATTACAGTTTATATAGGGTCATTAATATCATTTTATTCCACATATAGAGCTATATTCTCATTTGAGATGAATTTCAATAATTATCAACAAGTGATCTGACCCTAGAATCATGAAACGAATAACCTCAAAATAATGAAATTAAACATTATAAATCATTAAAAAGTTTGTAAAAGAATATAATATAATTATAAAAATTATATAAATGGTATATTTCATTGATTATGTAATAAATGTTTCTAATTCTATCTATACTGTTGTTCAGTGTATGATGGAAATGAAACCAGACATGAGCCAAGTGATCCCTTCATAACACAATATTTTCATTTGCGGTTTCCACTATCTCTTTTTACCTCACATTCTATCTCTATACATATTATTTACTTCTTCTATAAATTTTTTATATCCCACACATGTATATCAACATTTCCATACATGGTATTTACATGTTTTAATGATTTTATTATAAATATTTCCTTATTCATACCGGATTAAAGAGATCTTATTTTATTCTTACCTCACTAGAATTACTTCCCTATAAAATGATTTAAATCATCCATGTTTTTCTAAAATCATACATTTTATTATAGAAAACACTTTTTCTTTCATTTCTAGTTTTGTAATGATTAATATTCTCCATTACCTCTTTTAAAACTCATTATTCATTTCCCTATTACCCTACATAAGTGGTTTATTTATAATGTAACATATCAACTCATTTTCACATATTCACATGAGTTTGGAATAAATATCCCTGATCTATGCTTATGATTAACCTATAAATGTGTAACATTTTTAGACTATTTATTCTTGGAATGAATTATGATAAGCCCTCTTCTTATGAAAATGAAATGATTAAGAAACCTATTTAATTCCATTGGAAATTCATATATTTCTTCATATCCTATGATATCTATTTAGGCCATATAGAAAAATGAAATCTTTATTATCAGTACATCTAGATATAACTATAATATATTTTCTAATTTTATTGTATCATGAGACAATATATATGGGACTAGGGATTAAACAAAATCCATAATAGGACTCTGCACGCCATGTGACGTTCTCTTGGAGGTAATCAACGACTTAATATAATCAAATGTTTAATATTGTTATATATTTTTTTCTATCATATTATTTTCCATGGTAATTATGTAATTCTACTATATGATTTTTCAAGAGACATTTTTTTGTAATACCATGTTATGATTTTTCAACCATATTTCATTCATATTAATCATAATTATTCCCTTACTAGGCTTTATAGATCACCTCTTTGGTTAATTTTTTCCCAAGGTTATCCCATGATGTTTTATGAGGAAAAATTTATTAATAAAGACATTATGTGGATTAAAATAATTTTGTTTTTAAGTTTTTCATTTGTGTATTATGAACAAGGTGTATAAAATACATTAGGCTTTTCAACCATATGTTTTTTACTAGATAATTATATTAATAATAAAGTTAAAATTGTTATAAGAGACTTAGGAAAAAATATTTACTTCTATCCCCCGTTAAAATAGAAAATATTATTTTGAACTATATCAAAAATTTATTGGATTGTTGATTATATTGAAATGTATTTTATAGGGATGATATTTCATGGTAAATTCCATAGATTCATTTTTTATTATTTAATAGAAATCACCATGCCTCTTAATTTAGTTGGAGGTATAGGTTCTTAAATGATAACAGCTATATGAACTCATATGGACTTCTTTAACAATGCTGAGGGTATCTCATTATTATATACAACTAAATAGAAAATATCATAACACCATTTTTAGAGGAATTTTCATCCATTAGGGACATAAAATAGTGATAAGTTTGATTCCCTATGTAATATTTATTCCCTTATGGATCAATTCGATAAAGTAATCCCATTTTGGATTTAATTAATTATGGGTATCATTCATCTAATAGATGTATAAAATTATGAGGATATATGATCTTGAAATATTGAGGATAACCTAATATGAATGACTTCATCCATTTCGAAGATAGGGACCATGGATAATAACTTCTACTGTATAATGTGGTGGAACCGAATTTTCTTGGATATGGATAGTCAAGTCTATTTTTGTATTAATGATAATATCAGCATGAGAATTCCATATCCATGGTACACTATTCAACATCATCTTAAAAGAGAATTTATACTTTAGTCCCCTTACAATGATAAATGAGGGGGACAAATCCACATTTTAAATGCGTTATTCATCATTAATCATCTTAATCATTGGTTACGAATCACAATAAAAATTAAAAAGGGATATCTATAACTGCATGGAAAGTCCTAGGATGGTGATAAGAGTTTTGTACTCTCACTCATTTTTGGTGTAGCCTTTAGATAATAGGAAATAAGAAGGTAGAATATCCTTTGGTGGGGATATAATGAAAATCCCTAAACCAACCAAATTTGATTTTCAAGAATTCCATTGTCTTAAAATATGATCATCAAGTGATTTTATGAAAATACAACACCCATGTTTTGGGTGTTTAATGTGCATAGAAAGCCTCTTTTCCCAAATTATCAATTTTTACTAGTATCCTCTCTATAAAAGGATGTGATGTGAGATAATTTGATAGAGTTGTCCCTTTGATTATATTATATGATACAAATTGGATTTCATTCTATATTAGGTTAACCACCCATTGGTATAGACACCAGGTTTGTATTGGGTGTTCAAGGATTTACATGAAGGGTTAAATGTGAGAGACATGATATAACTCATTATGATTCGTGTTATAACTTGAATTTTATGCTAATAAAATTAATCACAGATATTATTATAGACATTAGAATATTTGGTCTTAGTGTCTTGGATTGTGATACCAATATACTTTATAATATTTTCACTCAATGTATAATTTTTTTGTGAAATTATTGCACTAATAAATTTCTCCATAACGACCACATGTTGGATAACTAGGTTTCTTTCTATGTCTAGATTTTGGGTCAATGGTTGTAGAAGACATCGCTTGATGATTTTCAAGATGGAAGATCCTTACACATTCTCTCAGCAAGTGACTTCATTCTTCTTTTTATTCATAAAGGGGATTATTTTCCAAATAAATTATCTATGAAATACCTATTGTTAGGGAGGGATTGCTAAAGTCCTCTAGAATCATTAAGGTTTTTGAGGAGGTGGAACTATGAATATTTCACTAGTCATCTATGGTTGAACCACAATTTCAAGGATGAATATTGAAAAGGATGGAATTTTCCAAAAATTACCCTGTGATAACACATTATTGGGTTATTCTTCAAGTTTTGATGCTACAATTTGTTGAAAAATAATTTGGTGTTTAGTGAGATGATATCAATAATGTTGGGAATTGTACACTAAATCATAGATATATTAGTATATGATCATTCTTATAATGATAATAAAGATTTTATTCAGGGTTCTTTGGTAGGTGGTAATGTTATTCTTCAAACTAAATGGAAATAGATTAGAAAATAATATCACTTATTATTTTATGAATGCGACAATTTCCTCTTATTTGGTGTCCATTTCGATCTGATTGTAAATCGAGTACCTCCATAAAAAGTAAAGGTATTAAATCCTTATAATATCATCAATATGGAGTTCCATAATTTTTAATATAAAATGAACATTCATATTTTTACTGATTAAGATACCTCTAATTAATGAAAACCTTGTCCTTTCTATTCTTTTTCTTAACAAGGACATCTTTTGAGATCCATTACAGGTATTAAACCTCTCGAATGATATTTTATTTAAAAATATTATCATCTTCAATGTGTACCTTGAAATAATGTGAGGTATGCATTATCTATGCCTCATAAATTAAACCATATTGATCTCCTAATAGTCCCAGATAATTCCATTCCACATTATGATCTAGTAGAAATATCTCAACATTATTCTTGGAAAACACATAATGGTTCTATTTAAAGTAGGATATGTCCATATTTTTCCCATCCATAAGTCTATCATCATTGATAAATGTGGTTCATAGTTCCTTTTTTATAACTATATTTATCTTTTTAAGATCTTCGATATTGGTAGAAACACTTTCCCATAATGTTGGAGGGGCATATCTAAGGTCATCTTATTCTTCTTCTATCATAATACCACTATAAATGTTCATAGGATTGGAATATTGGAAATGTAAATTTCTATCTATTATGAATGATGATGATTCATTATTGGGTGATAATAATTATCAGGTATGTGTATCATGATTAAGATCACTTTGGAGGTGATCATATTTTTCTATTTTATTATTATAGTTATAAAAAGCATTTAAACCATGAGATTTAAGAGAAATTATATGGGAATATTCAATTTTATCTTATAATGAAATGGATTTATCTGATCTAGATGTTGGAATACGAACTTCAAAGGGCTTCAATGATGGAAGATGAGCACTCTTGTATGCTGTATTTCTACCTATGACATTGATCTCCCAAGGTATGACCTAAATTAATCATATTGGGTCCACATATAATGGAATGGTTGTTATAATTTAGACCTAGTTCAGTGAATATTTATATCTATATAAGATTCTTATAGAGGGGTTTGTGGAATATAAATTTTTTATAGGAAATAAATATTCATTTTTAACCATGCACTAGGGGTTTCTGTGAAAGGTTCCCAAAAAATTAGAGTTATAAACCCATGTAATTCCAACTGTAATCATTTACATTCCTTATATGTTGTGGAAACCTGCCTCATCATACTTGGATTTACTTGACTTAAATAGACAACTATAAATATATAGAACTTTAACCATTAAATTTATAGAGTACATTATGAATTTATGGAATGAATTTGATACAAATTCACAGTTATAAAGACAAGGTATTCTAATTAGAACATCATATATTGTGTCCTAATGTACAAACATAAAACCGAGATAGACACCAGGTCTCTAAAATAGGATTTGATTTTGATCTTTTTAATGGGATTTTTATAACATTTTGTGTATCATATAATGGTGATCTTCGAGGGATACTAATCATCATCAATGAATCCAAAATTATAGAGAGTCTATAGTATAAGAAGACTATCACAGAATATATTTTGATGTAAAACCCATTGAACATCAATATTATTATTTTTACTAGAATTTTATAGGGGTATGAAATTCTATAAAATATAATCCCAATGATGCTGCTCTATAAATTATGCAGTTTTATAAAATTATACAATTCTAGTTTCCATTTGAAACATCTTCGATGAGGAAACATTCATCTCAAACTTTTAGGGACTCTATATATCCGGAATTAGTAGTTTTATAAATTCTATTAAAAAGAAGAAGATAGTCTATAATTGAGATAATGGGTGGGAAACCCACTAACTATTTTATGAATTCATACATTTCCACCAAAGATATAAACTTCTGATGTTGGGGTTTCTCGATTTAATGTGACTTTTTGGCGGATGGGATTGATATAGAAATATATAATTCTTGGATTGGTGATGATAGCACACAAATCACTTATGTGTTGAGCTATTTTGGTCTACCAGCACATCTAGTATGATTGAACAATTAAACACCTACCAATTTTTTTGTCTAATATAATTCAATTTGTATTAATCATGAGGAGTTTATAATTTTATATATGATACTATTTGGATTTTTAAAGTTCTTTTTAATCATTTTTTCCATGTATTTTTCTTCAATTGGAATCTTACTGATCCATTGAGATTGAACACAATTATGTCTCCCCTTATACACAAGTGTTCCTCAACATATAAATCTAGATACCTAGTTATGTATATTTTTAATGTTATTATATTCATATTCATTATTTTTGAATTATATTTTGTTGTGATTAAAATTAACCGATTCAAAAAAATATCACTTTATCTAATGATGATTTCATTTTGGGGGGAACTGATAGTGAAAAAAATGATGAGTTCATGAAATCAGAAAGTGTTTGGAATAGTTTGGGAGTTTCTTGAGACTCCTATTCCTATACCATATTCTTCATACCAGATAATAAAATGATCTTAGTGATTAAAATTTTATGTTATCTCAAATCAAAATATCATTCAAACCTATCCATGACTTCTTCCCAGTCTCCTTTTCAACTAGATTATGAAGTGGACACATTATCTATAAGATTTTATTCCTTCCTTAGTAACACTTTCAATGAATTTTATATTCTTTATAGGATTTCATAAAAAAATAATTAGTATTGTATAGTGTGGTCCATCCTTAAGCGAAAAAGGAAATAATATGGATAATCAGTGAGCATAACTTCATCAGGTATCCTCTACATAAATAGCTTGAGAATGTTTTTTCCATGAATATGATAATGTAACAAGGAACATATTTTTTTGGAATAAATAATTTTTCTATATTCATTCTATAATGGGACACCATATTCATTATTTAACTTTATATTAATTTTATTTTTTATTAGTACCTCTAAATGAATACAATTGAGTAAATTGGATCTTGACTAGACACTTCAAAAATAGTTGGTATTATTCTTATGTAATATCAATAGTTTCATCCTTATAAGGCAATTTCCCCAACTAGAGTTTGCATAAAGAACATCAATTTTTCAGCCACATTCTAGTCTCATGGGCCCTCATGGGGTCATATCAAGACATGAAATGTGATAAATATTACTCTAGATCTATTGTTCTAACAATAGATAAGAAAATATGATTCAAAAAATCGGGTTGGGGAGGATTTATGTCCAGGAATTTAGGTTATGGATTCCAATCTGGATGTACTAGGTCAGACCACACATTAATTACCTTCATTCGAGAGGAAATTCACTCGATGGTGTTGATGTGTTCTGGTAGAAATATAGTATCATCTGCACACAATTTTCTTATAGTTGGAGAATCATGATATAATCATCACATATACATCAATTCTTTATTTATAGTTTTCTAATCTACATAGTGATTATCCTGGTATAAGGAACTATTATTCCAAAATATTGGATGATATTAAACTTATTCAATTAATAAATTCAAAAAATAAATCTATATACATTAAATCCAAACTAATTTTTATATTAATATCATAATATTAGTTTATCCAATATATATATTATGAGGATATTTTTTCTCTTCTAGTTGAAAGAGATACCTGATGGGAATATATTTCCAGTGTCACTCATTATTGGGAAATTTTCTATTGAATGAATTGACCTCATACAACACCACATTCCATTCCATGGAGGTTACGAAAATATATCATAGTGATGTGTCAGAAACATCGATGTCATTACCATTAATGTTATATTAATTCCAACAATGGAGTTGAAACATCTCGTTTTCATGTTCTTAGTTCTAGGTTTTCCTCTAATTCTACATACGAAAACCAAAAAATTCTGTTTTCATATATCCTATGTGTCATGAACCTATTTCTACACTATGGTTCCCATTTAATGTGTCTTGATATGTTTCAAATACATTATTGAATGTGATATTTTTCACCATGTAATATTAGGGAGTATGAATCTGTTCATTATCATCGGAGTAATATATTTACTCTTTGTTTCAAATTTTCTATTTAAATTTTATATTTGGGACTTCTCCCTAGTCCCCTAATTTAATAGCCTATTTAATCATGCAAGATATGTCATTTTTTATCTTGTTTTTCAAATTTTCCACTATATGTAATATGTGTATGATGATCCTAACGGAATCTTTAACCATCCATACCAAATGTAACATAAACAATAGGGCCATGTCACGTAGTGATTATAATGGGGAGGTAACCAACTACCATCAATCACCAACCATCATAGAAAAGACTAATTTTCATATAAGAGATGACAATAATTCACCCAAATAAAATATATAGGACTATGGTAGACTCATCACTAATTTTTTAAAATCATTTTATGGATTTCATAATTTATGGTGTGATGGTGGGGGGAAAAATATCCCAAACATACATGATATGGCATTTTAGTGCCACCACCAATATCTTCGTAACCAACAAAGTATATCATGAACCTGAGGGGTAGACATGTGGTTAAAAATTCTCCCAAAAATAATGGATATGATATCTCCTGTATATCCACTATGGTGTATGTTAATGAATTTTTTTTTTATTTTGAAATCAAGAATGAACTGGGTATAGTTCCTACTCGATTTGTGACATCATTTTTAATGGGAGTTTCTCCATGGATGGGGGGTTTGTTTTTTACAATTGATATACTTTATCAAATTTTTTATTTTCCTAAATCATGTAACATAAAGATACACAGACACATCGATTTCAATTTTTTTGTTCATTTGAGTTCTGAGGATTTTGTTGGATAAACTAGAAAACATGTTTGTTGTCAAGGCATATGACTTATATTTCAACAATGACATTGAACGATGTAATCTCTGGGGGACTCAAATAATATAGAAATGAAATTACGGAAAATTTTCCACACTTACCCCATTCGAGGATTTGTTCACCATATGTGCTTTAAATTATATTATACAGGAATTACTGTAGATTGTAGTGAAATAAAAAACACAAGATCTTGTAGTGCATTTTTGACCTCGGGATTTAAGAAATTGAGAAATTATGATTGTCAATATTTCAACCAAGGGTGTTTTATTATAAATGATTATAATAATATCCAGGGTAAAAGAGGTTATTACTCTTTAACTAGTGTGGTGTCACACACATGTTAAAAATAATTAAGGCATGAAATCCAATTTAAAAAAATCTTATAAGTAATAAAAATAAGTGCAAAAGCGGTATAAATTTTTTTGGAGTTTATTCCTAAATACGCCTTTATTCTTATGTAGGTAACATTCATCATATTTGAAGAGTACATCTTCCTCCTCATGAAACCATCTTGGTTTCTTTTCCCATGGTTTATTTGAGAGGGGATAGTTCCCTCTAGCCAATGGATGTGGTGCATCACGCATGTTTTTTGTGATCCTAGGCATGATTTATATCAATATTTAATGTGTTTTTTAATATAAGGATATACTCAACATGAATTTGATGAGGGAAGGGAATTATTTTTTTTGTGTGGGACTATCACTATAAAGAAGAACATTGAAGTGACTAGTCAGTATTCTAGTAATGGGATGATCTTATTTCATTTTGATATTTTATCCTTGAGTTGTTCATCCATAGTCATAATAATGAGGTGAGTCTTTATAAATTATATATATGTGTTTCAAATAATGAACATAATGGAACACATTATTGAGAGGGCCTTCAAGTTTACTGGTAATAACTATGAGAGGGAGAACCTCCATGGATAATATTTCTCTAATATTTTAATGAGAGTGAGGAGAGTATTGTGTTACCATAGATTGAAATTTTAGTTCTCTACAATTATCAGAGCTGAATAGTGTATGAATATGATCTTCGGTTAACGTTGTTTCGTTCTCTTAGGGAGATAATTTTTAAGATGCTTTCCTTAGGTCAGAGTGATGACCTGTGTAGATGGGAGTCTCATGAAATGAATCCTAATCCATTTTTTGGATTCATTTTATGGAAATAATTGTAACACCGGATGATTTTGTGTTATAAATATTTTTCAAATAAATTTAATCTTTTTAAAAAAATTCATTTCACACATCCCCATGTTTGAATGAAATATAGAATACTTCTGAAATATTATTATTTAATATGGTTATTATCAAATGTAATTTGGAAATTTGTGATTGTATATAATTATATAAACTATGAAAATATATTTTTTACACATGTATATATATTAAATTATTTGGTTACTAATTAATTAGAAATGAAAATTATATGCATTTGAAAAAATGAAATGATTTTTCTAAAAAAATATTTTTATTTGTACTAATGTGATTTACCTCAATAAAATAAAAAATCACTTTTGGATAATTATTTAAATGAAATTTATATATAATATATTTAGTAAATAATTTTAAAATCATCAAATGTTATTTATACATAAGATATAATAATAAATAATAATTTACACTTAAAAACTAATTCATTTAAAATGACAATTTTTTGAATTTTTCAAACTTATTTTAAAATAAAATATCAAAAATATTCTAAAAATTTGTTATGTTTTATTATCTTTATTTCATAAATAATCATGTCAAAATTTACTTTATGTTATATCTCTCTAATTTTATAAATTGATAAATATATTTTTGAATAGTGGAAAATATTGTTATTTATTATAATAATTTCATTATCCTTCAAAGCATTTAGAAGATAAAATATATTTTAATATTGTATAAAAAGTAAAAATAGATCAGTTATATATCTATTAATCCAATTTATTTTATTTATATAAATTTAATTTTTAAATTTTATATAGTAAATATGTAAACATTTAGTACTTTTTTTAGAAACTCACTTTTTCAAGAAATATACAAGATAAAGTTTTAAAAAAATGCTTTCAAATATATGAAAGTAATTTTAAATTATAGATTCCATATAAATAATAATTTTAAATTATATTTTATAATAAAGTATTAATAATTTTTTACACTTATTAATGTTGAAAGCAACAAAAAATGAATTATCGCATGTGAGGATAAAATGGGTTTACAGGGGGTGTTCAACTAAACAGGTCTGGGTTAAAATGAAATAGGAACTAGTAAAAAACCATTTTATAGAAATATTTAGACTTAATATCCTCTAAAGATTTATAATGTCCCCTTTTGTACCATTTTAGCAGTTTATAAATGTGGCCACACATTTGTTTTCTTCAAATATTACATATGTGCCCCTTACCTCACTTATAAATGGGTACCCGCTCTACAATTATATTCACACTTCCAAAACCAATTGGTTTGTACTTGTCCTAAAGAAATAAAATTATAAATTCCTTCATCTTCTAAAATAATCCTTATTTCATATATATATACATCCTATTAATCCTTTTCGGGAAAAACAAATGAAGTTGTCTGGATATGTGGTAACGTCCCTACCTAGAAATTTTATTTTTTTTCTTCTTCCACATCATTAGGTAATTATAATAACATGGTGGTATACTAAAAAATATATCAATCCATTAAATATTTTTTATTATTTAAATTTAATAACATAAATCATTCCCCTCGTCTATCAAATGGGATATGAAATAACCATTCATGTGTATGTTAGACTACGACTTCACAAATTGATGTTATTAATTTTACATCAACACCTCTAATAGGTATATATAATTATTAATTTAACTTTTCTGTACAAGAATTTTTATATTTTTTTGAATAATTAATTATAATACAACAAATACCATATTAAAATCTAATCTGTTGAAAAATAAAATGGTGCTCGTGTGTATGGTGGATTATCACCTCATAAACCAATGCATTGTATTTTTCTTTTTTACTTTTACATAGATGGAAGTAAAAATATTATAATTTAATATAAACTATATTGGAAAAATAAATGCACTTTTTTATTTATGATACCACACACAACTTTATACTTTCCATTCCTTGGGGGATATAATATAATTGTTCATGTGTACATTGGACTACCCCATAGTAAAGAGAATTGATTAGTTTTTCACTAGCGTTTTTCAAGAAAGTTAGTTGGGAAAATATTTTTTTAAAAATATGGATATATATAAAATTAAAATAAAATCATAATAGTGATATATTATTTACATTTATTTTAATTCATTAATTGAGAAAATGGATTCAACGTTCATGCGTACATACAACATACCACCCCATGGATAGTGTATTTAATTTTATATTTATAACATTATTGAATTACTATAAATAAATTTATAATTAATATATATGATATTTACATAATATTTAACATTATAGATGCAATTTAACCATTATAAATGTAATGTATCTGACCAATGATCCATGAAACCTATGCCCGGATCCAGGTAGCTACATGACCTCAAGTGCGTCTCCACGTACTCCAGATGTTGTCAATTTTCCGAAAGGGTCTAATAGGTCACATGGGGAGACTATACCATCATTACAGCATAATCCATAGTAGATAATAATTTAAATAATGAGAACAATTGTCAACAGTCGATAACATGTATAGAAAACAAATTCCTAAAACTAGGTAAGACCATATGCAATAGTAAATATGTCATCTCTTGCTACTGTGCCAAGTGAACAAACCCAAAAATAAAGAAAAACATAGGAATCCCCAAAATGGCCAGGACTCTAAGTATGTACACTCACCCAACAAGTTCCATGTCCAACTCCACTCCCTATGAAAGGGACATTTCCCATTGTCTTGACCTGAAGGCATGCAATTTTCTTCGGTACCTAACGTCAGCCTTAGGAGGGTGTGAGTTTAACTTAGAAGGCCACAACCAATAGTATCTACAACATATCCATCATGGTAGATAGCGAAAAAAGTGATAAATATTGACAAGTAAATATAAACATTTCGAAATGCAACATTATTTTGGTTCAAATAAGTTAAAAAAACAAATACATGAAGTTCATTCCAAATACATTTCATTTATCATTTCATCATTTATCATGTTTTCAATGTATGAGGAATTATCTACATTGTCAAATGTTGGAATTAAACTAGTCCTATCTCGCTAGGAACCATATCACATAATTCAAAATATCCCCACCTTGAAGCCTCAGTCTCGGTGGAATGCAACCATTAGGAGAATAGAACTTCGTCTCCTTAATTAACCCAAGAATTTGAGGGAGGACCTAAAACCTCAGTCCATCTTAGCCCGTGGGCAAAGAACCTCATGTCAATACCCCACACAACCAAGCCATGTGCACAAGCTTATTTATCATTCACCACATTTTAACACATTCAAACATCATAACCAATATCATTTACCTGACCGCAAAATACCATTAAATGGGTAGTTAACATTATGACTCAATCCATTAACACATTCAATATTCACATTACTTAACTCTTTTAGTCTCATACCCAGTTCACATGCCTGTATCACTATGCATATTCAAGTATAAATCTAATCCCCTATCATTTCCCATTAATCAATTAAACCCTTTTCCTTACAAACCAAACAACCATAGGACATTACCCAACCTATGTGTATTAATAAACACAAATTGAACATCCTTAGATCAAATTTATATATTCAACATTGGATCTATGTTATCACACAACGACCTTAAACTTACATAATAAAACTTAAGTCCGGGGAATATCGACACACACTAATGGTGGACCTAATTTAGTTGATTCATCCTCCATGCGTCCCATGGGGATCAAGATGGGTTCAATTAAGTTTTTATATAGACTCTACATCACATCATGTAAAAGGAACATTGAACTCCTCAAAATATGGATATTGTAAAAACCCTATATGCACAAATCTACACAAAAACCAAGAGATATAACTTGTAGACCACCTACCTTGAATATATTGGTCAATGAACCCTCAACTGAGCACATAGATCTATATTCAAGAAATCCTTGATTCTTTACACTAATCCTAACCGAAAAAAGGGTTTGAGAGCATTGGATGGAGATGAAGAAGAAATGGAAACCCTAAACCAAAATGAAAAAAAAACATAGAGTGTTTTAGACTTACCTATATCTTTAATTCACAACAAAGGACACTCCAAATAACTCCATGATGAATGATATAGGTATTTGGAATCAATCGGGAGAATTGTATTATTCTTAGGGACCTTGGGATGAATAAAATAGGAAATCTGGTGTTGGGTATAAAAATACCATAATGGAATATTTGTAATTTTTTAAAAAATTTTGGGCCACGCAGTTTACCTGTAGGGTTTTCTAAACAATTTAAAAAATTTGCAGATGCTTCTGTCACAAAATACCTCCCTCACACAGTTTACCCACATAGTTTTCAAAACTATGTGCAACCCATGTGGAGTCTATTGTCCAAAAAAACCATTCAGCACAATTTCCACGGAATTATGAACGTTTTCACTAACCATGTGCAAACAATGAAACATATCTATAACCCCCTTTTCATTCCATTTTAATGTCCCAAACCCTCAGAACACCCTTGAGCCTTGTTAAACACATGAGAAAACACTTAATTTATCAAATAAAGTGATTAAAATGAAATGTAACTAAAACATACCTCATATAGATATCTAGGATCTTACAACCTCCCCACCTTATAACGGATTTTCTCTAACCCTCTCCTGTAGAAAATTCATTAGTTCCCAACAAAAATGGATCTGTCCACTAGGACCACGTATCTTATTCTGTCTCCAAATTTTCATCATAAATGTTTCCATGCTGCCATAGATCATGAACCAAATGCATGACCTTACCTAGTTAAACAATATCAGTATGATCCATAATAAAATCAGGGTTCTCCTCTAAAGAAGTATCAGCCTCAAGCTCGACACTCTTGACATTAATCACATGAGATGGGTCTAGGTGATAATATTAGTGTTTTGAAACATTAAAAACATCATGCATCCCACCATACAATTGTTGAAAATCCAATCGGTAAGATACCCACCAGATCCTCACCACAATCTCAAATGGCCACACATATCATGGCGCCATCTTTCCCTTCTTCTGAATTTGATGGTAACCAAACCTTGGAGACACCCAAAGAAACACACTATCTCTCACAATGAATTCAAGAGGTATATTAAGATGATTCATGTAATACATCTTCCAACTCTTTGCTATCTTCATATGCTTTTTAATTAAATGAATATTCTATAACATCTCCTACATAAGATTATGTCCTAAGAGATCAATCCCCCCAGCCTCTATCCAACACAATGGTTATTTACATGGCCCTCCAGAAAGTGACATAAAAGTTTCCATCTAAAATGTATAATGAAAAATATTTTTGTAAGATTACTCAATAAGAGACAAGTGCTTCTTCCATGAACCATCAAAATCAAGGAAACATGCTCTGAACATGTCTTCTATTACCTAAATTGTATGTTATGATGGCCTTTCAGTCTATTGGTTGTAAGCCATACTAAAAAACACATGGGTACTCGTTCCCTTATGTATTTCATTACAGAATCACTAAGTGAAATGAAGATCATGATCTACAACTATGGAACTTAGCACACCATATATTCAACTAATTTCCTGAATATACAACTCCTCCAACTGGTGGACTGTATTGGTTTCCAAGATCAGTATGAAATGGGACACTTTGGTCAGATAATCTAAAACCCCCCAAAATTCCTAATTCATCCAAGGAATCCTTTGAAGACACACTAAGACGTCCATTGTGATGCCATGCCACTTCCACTATTGAATAGTGAAAGACTGCAACAACCCACCTGGACGCTGATGTTCAACCTTCAACTAATGACATGTAAGGCATCATGCCACAAAGCTCATAACATTATTCTTCATTCTCGATAACCAAAACCTCTTATAAAGATCATAGTACATCATAGTAAACCTCAAATTCCCTACCCACTTCAACATGTGGAACTAGCACATCAACTCGTCGTGCACACCTGCTGGTGCGACAACTCAACCATGAACATAAGAAACTCCATTAGTACCGAATGACCAACCATATGGTGACTACCCACCATTAAGACACACCTTCATACCCAAATAATCAGGATCCACCATCTGACTCCTTATCACACTATTAGAAATCACAATCTCAACTACTATATATGCAATGGTCATCTTCTTGTTCTAATGCTGAACCTCCAAATGCATCTCTACAAACATGTCCATCATCACCCACTATGAACTGGATTGTTGAACTAAATGATTCTGAGTCTTCTATCTCAGAGCATTGGGGACATTATTCCTTTTCACTGGTATGTACATCAACTCAAAATCCAAAGGCTAAAAGTTCTCAACCCACGATCATTATCGGAGATTCAAATCCCGCTGAGAGAAGATATATTGGATACTTTTATGGTCAATGAACACCGAGAAAGGTTCTCACAACAAGAAGTTCCTCCGAAACTTCCAGGCATGAACAACAACAGCTAGTTAAAGGTCATGAGTGGGGTAAAACATTTCTTATAGCCTCCACTAAATTGACCCATATGCTACTACCCAATCATCATGAATCGACACTACCCCAATTCCATCACGAGAAGCATTACAAAATAAGGTATACTTCTATCCTGGTTATGGTAAGATAAAAATCAGTGTGGTAGTCAACCGCTTCTTCAGCTCCTAAAAGGAATTATCACAATCCTATGACTAATCAAACATAACCCCGTACATGGTTTTTCCCATTAGTTGTGTAGTGAAACGCGAGAAATCTATAATAAAACTTTGGTTATAACTAGAATAACCTAGACAACTATGAATATCTTGATGTTTTTGGGATTCTAATAAGACACCACATCCCACACATTCTTTGGATCCACTGACGTGAATAACGTAGAAATGATGTGTTTGAGAAAGCACACCTCATCAATCCAAAACATACATTTTGATAGCATTGTGTCAAGCATGTGCTCTCACAGTGTTCTAATGATGATGTCAAGATGGTGGGAATTATAGTCATGAGTTCATGTGCACAGCAAGATATCATCAACAAAGATAACTACAAACTGATCCAAATATGGGTGGAATATCTTGGTCTTCAAGGTCATGAACACTATGAGTGTAGTGGTCAAACCAAATGACAACACCATAAATTCATACAACTCGTACCTACATCAGAAGGTCATCCAAGGAATTTCTGAAGGACATACCCTCTACTAATGGTATCTCAATCTCAAATATATCATAGAAGACATTGAAGCCCCATTGAGATGATCAATAAGTTCATTGATTCTAGGAATAGGGTATCCGTTCTTATATTTCATTTGGTTCACCTCTTTATAATTGACACAATTCCATAGTGATCTGTTATCCTTATTAGAAAACAACATTTGAGATCTCCAATGTGATGTATGAGGATATATAAACTCCATATCCTCCAATTCATCTATATGAACCTTTAGTTCTTGGAGCTATATTGGTGCCTTTTGGTATGGTGGAATTGAAACTGGCACCACTCCAAGCAACAATTTGAATGTGAAATCAACATCTATCTAAAGTGGTAACCCTAATAACTCCCCAGTAAACACATCCTAAAACTAGTCCACAAAAAAAGGGAATACTATTTTTTCTTTATACCCATCATTTAACAAAAGGAATGCAACATGGGGTTTGGGATCCCCCTACTATGGGCATAGTGGCCTTGTGTGGCCCGTTCGAGTATCCCACTCACCACGAAGGACATAGGTTCTCACATCGAGAGGTTTGAACATTACTCGACGTTATCAACTATCAATGTGGGCTTGATATCATACCAACTATTCAATCAAACATATTAGGTCAAACCATGAAATTTAGAGGAAAAATTGATCCCATATTAAATGATATCCACCACTATCTAGATCACATCCCTTACACTGTCTGATATCCTTGAATTGTACCCAAAGCAGAGTATCCTGAGACATCACCCCACACACTGTCTCTATGTTTGAGCCCAAAAGAACTGTGAACTAAGAATAAATAATGTAATGTATATCACATGTGTAAAATAATGCACTATAATGGTTGGAAGCTATAAGAATCGTACCATTAATAGAAGCTGGTCCCACAAAACCAACTTCATGATTAGTTTCCAGCACATAGAGATTACCTATCTCTTTACCCTGTGATCTAGCCTGAGTACCCTACACTGCACTACTATTTCGGTAAGGAAGGTATCTCCCCACAGTTTCACGTCCAAAGAATCTTCCATTACAACCCATGGATCTCCAACTGCATTTTTGATCTTGGGTAACTGACCCCTACCTACGCTTGGCATCTTCTCTAATCAATGTCTTTCTCCAGCTGTCACGAGTTCCTACAGAACCTCTGAATGTGGCCTAACTAGTCACATGATCAACACTAGACTGGTGGATAGGGACAATGGTAACTCTTATGCCCCATCCCAGCAAAATGATGACAAAATACATGGTTTCCACTCTAAGAAGCCAGTACCATCTTATAAATTCTCAGTGCGATTTAACCCAAATGAATGTTTCCAATGTGGTGCTTCATTATATCAGAAGTTGCACCGCTTGCTCATCCAACTGGTGCCACAAGTTCACTAACCGAAGATCCCTTCAGGTTCCCCTATGAGATAAGGGCATGATCCAACACTTCAAAAAATCTTTTTGCATGAAAGATATTCACTTGAGATATTCTCTCTTGCCTCAGTCCGTCCTAGAAGCATTTATAAACATCTACCTCATCTTCCATCAACCTCAGAATGAATCTCCTCAAATATGTGAGAAAACAAGAATATTCCTTCACTGACATTGTCCCCTGATTGAACCCTATAAAATTTCAATCCCTCTCAAGCCTCAAGGATACTTCATATAAGTGCTCAAGAAATAAATCCGGAAATTCATTCCACATCATCCCCTCATCCTGTTTGTCTGAACCATAATGTCCCTCCAACTCTTTTCTTGATCTATTAGCATTTTGGCTACCAACAAGAATCAATTCTCAAGATGAGTCTCAAGATGATCAAGAATATATTTGATGGACTATATCTATAACTCCACTACCTTTGGCCCACCCTCTCTGGTAATGCTTAGAGGGTGCTGCAGCTGAAGCTCCCTGGACATCTAGAACATACTCAGCGCAACCCACCCTAGGTCTCTCTCAATCATCCACATAAAAGGAGAAATCATCTCATGTTACTGATCTTCCCTATCTACTTGGATCACCACATTCTATTGTTACACAACTAGATGAGCATTCTTGGCAAGATCCTCATATCTCCCAACCGGCACATGTCTTAAAGGTGGGATTTCTCTTCAATTCCAAACATGATCATTATAATTCAACTATAATTCTTTTACGAAAATAAAAAAGACGCATAGGTAGACACATCACTTTTTACAACTGAAGAATTTCATGTACAATACCCAGGAAAGACCACTCACAACAAGATTACTAACCTTGTCCATATCGCCTAAGGCCATGACTTACATGGTATCAAATTAACATTGTTATGAGCCTTATCTTTTACTCGATACAAGATAGTTTACGTATTCAAATTTACTCTTATAATGAGTTAATCAACTTTTAATTCATTAGTAAAAATCAATTTTAAATTTCTACTTACCCCCCCCCCCATTGAGTATACATTTTACCAATTCACACCATCCCATTAGGAACAATTTAATTTCTTTTATGTTATCATATGCATCCTAACCATTATATCTTGCACATCCATTTCATGTGTGTGCCAATCATGATTCTTGCCACTTCCCTGCATGGTATCCTAGAATGATTTTTGAAACACAAACTCATACTTTTTTTCCACAAGATAAATACAAAAAACTACCAAATCACACAACAAGTGCATCACCCAATAGTGAAAGATCATCAAATATAACAATAAACTAGAAGAAAAAAATCCCCTCCCCAGATGACTTGGGTTTTCCGTTGTACATGGATTAGACACTCCCAAGAATGAGCTCATTAAGGATACCAGAATCATTCTTAACCTCCTGCCTACCATCCCCAAATTGTAATAAAGTTAAAATAACATCCCTATGATAACACTTTGAAACATCCATGTCCTAGGAACCACTAAACTTGTGCCCTGAGCCGGGTAGTTACATGACCTCAAGAACGTCTCCCCATATGCCAAAGGATTCCAGCTAGAAGCGAAGGTTTAGTACGTCTTGTGGGGAGACTATACCACCGTTATAGTGTAAGCCACAACATATAATAATTTATAAAATTGAAAAAATACGCAACCGTTGATAACATTCATATAGGACAAATTCTAAAAACTGGGTACAACTATATGTAATAGTATATATGTAATTTCATGAAATAGTTCCAAGTGAACCAACCCAAGAAGAAAAAAATTTCTGAATACCCAAAATGATATAAAATCCATGTCTAGACCCTCACCCATCATATTCCACCTCCAACTCAACTCCATAGTATAGGGACCTTGCCCTTGTCCTGAACTGCAAGCATGAAATCCACTCGGGTACCCAACAACGGCCCAAGAATGATGCGAGTATAACTCAATAGGCCATTAAAAATGGTGTATAAAAAATATCCAACAAGGAAGATAAGTCCTGCAAGTGATAAATAGTTGTAAGTAAAGATAAAAAGTTTGAAAGACAACATTATTTAGGTTCCCTTAAGTTCAACCACCATATAAATGAATTCCATTTTCAAGATATTTCATTTATCAATTCACCCTTTAACATGTGTTAAATGGATTAGGCATGATCAAAATTCTCAATATGTGGGAATTAGACAAGTCAAATCTCACTAGGCACCATATAACATAATTCACAATATCCCCACCTCAAAGCCTCAGTCCAGGTTGAATGCAACCGGTAGGGGAATAGAACTAAATCCCCTTCCCTAATCCATGAAATTGAGGGAGGAAATAGAACCTTGATTCATCTTAACCCATGAGCATAGAACCTTTTGTAAATACCCCACACAACCAAGATATGTGCACATGATTATTTATCCTTCACCACAATTTACCATATCACAACATCATTACCAATGTCACCTACCTCGTCACAACAATATCATTTAATGGGAAATTAACATTATTCCTCAATCCATTAACACTTTAAATACTCATTTTACATAACCCATTTATCCCCATTCCCATTTTCCGTTCTTATATCACTATGCATATTCATGTATAAATATAATCCACTAGAATTTCCCATTAATGAATTTAACCCCTTTTCCATAACATCCAATCAACTTTATGACATTACCCAACCTAAGTGTATTAATATACACCAATTTCACATCATTTGATCATATTAACATATTCAAAATATGATCTATGTTCTCACACAATGGCCATACACTTATTAGCTAAACTCTAGGTCAGGGGAATATCAGAACACCCCATGGGTGGCTATAATTTAGTCGAGTCATCCTCCTTGTATCCCATGGGTATCAAGAGGTGTTAAATTAACCATTTATACACCAGCTACATCACATCATGTCAATGGAACTAATAACTCTTCAAAAAAGGGATATAGTAAATCCTTACATGCCCAAATCTATACAAAAACCATGTTATATAACTTATAGAACACCTACCTTGAATCTGTTGGCGAACAAACCCTTAATCAAATCCTTATATCCCGATTCATCCAACCCTTGAAGATTTACGCTAACCCCCACATAAAATGAAGGGTTTGAAAGATTTCAATTGAGATAAAGAAGAAATAGATACCCTAAACCAAAAATTAAAACATATAGGGTTTTAGCCTAACTCGGATCGTCAATCCGCATCAAACGACACTCCAAACAGCCCCATGATAAGGGATATCAGTCCCTGGAAGATGTTAGGAGACTTTTCTAATTCCTAGGGTCGAGGGAGGATGAAAGGAGGAAATCCTGAGTTGGGTATAAAAAACATGTAATGTAATTTTTTTAATTTTCATAAAATATTCTCGGCCACACAGTTATTCAAACATTGCGCAAACTGTGTAGATGCTTCTGTCCCAAAATTACCCCCTCACAAGGTTTCCTGTACGATTTTCCAAACCATGCAAAAATCATGAAGAGGCTACTATCTGAAAAGACTTTCTTTAGCATGCTTTCTTGTAAATTCAGAATTTTTTTCACTATCAATGTGTAAACCATTCAAAATTCCCAGAACCCCATTTTCATTTCTCTTTCGTGTCCTGAACCCCTAGAACACCCCCAAGCCTTTTTAAGGACTTGGAAAAAAAATTAATTGACTAAATAAAAGGATTAAACTTAATCATAATTAAAACATTCCTCACAGGGATATCTGGGATCCTATAAGAAATTTATGTGGAAAAGAATTACAAAACCAAAACCTCAGTGAAAAACAAAGTAGTTATTGCCCAAAACATGACTTTAACATGGAATTGTTAATAAACGATTAATAAATAGCCATATGTAAATAATATATGGTATGGAATATATAATTATGTTTAAATAATATATTTATGATAAAATTATTCTTATTTTACATTTTCTTTGAACATTTACCAAAAAATTTAAGAATTATGGTAAGGGATTCCCTTCTCACTTTTAACATCTACAAGACAGATGCCAAATTCAACAAATATTTATTCTATGTTGAATTTGTACATCTCATGAATTTATTTTATGATGATTATCCAAAAAATTATTAGTATTTACATATCCATTTTGGGATCTCTCATTTATTGTGTTTATAATTTAAATATTTCCTATGTGTTAATGGATTTTTTCTAAATTTTTCTTCATTGGATATTTCATTATATTATCCACATATCTTCTTTTATGAGGTGTATCTAAATTTCATTTTACATGTAATATTATGATTTTTTTATATTATGATTATATTTTATGTTTAATTTAATATTATTAATTCATTTTTCTTAGGACCCAATGTTAAAAAAGTGGTACGACTTTTATAATATAGTCTCATAATTTATTGGGATTATATATGTTTTCTGTTCTAATGATGAAATAATATAGTATATATCTTAATATACTAATGAAATTTTTTATCTTATGGTTATTTGAAGAAAATATATGTTTTACCTTAATATTACCCTATTTATACATTCTATATACTAGAATAATTTATTTAAATAAAACTAAATTTATTTCATACTAGAATAATTTATTTAAATAAAACTAAATTTATTTCTCTCATCGATCTGAGACCATTTTTATTCCATATCGATATTTTCTAAAATGGTTTTCAATTTTTATAACTTTCCTTATGATTTTTAAATTCAATTCCACCCTTAAAATTTATTTTTAAAAAATATTTAAATGGTATAATATTGTAATTAAAAAAAAATTGCCTGTCGGGATTTTACCAAATATGTAATCGGAAACGTTTTTTTAAAATGAATGACATGAATTGTATTTCCCATTATCATCAATGATTAATGATTTCAAGATTCCATTACAAGTGTTGAGTATATTATCAATGAAAATTATCTACTAAAAATTTCATAAATGTTAAGATATTAAATAAAATATTTAAAGGTCAAAATGTATTTTAATCAATATATTTTTTAAAGATTTAAAAATATTCTTTTACAAGATTAATAGATTTTTTTCAATGATTTTTTAAAAATTATTTATGTTATAAAATGTTTTCTTCGATGAATAAAAGATATCCTCCTCATGAAATGTTTTAAATAATTTTTAATGATTCCATTATATATTTGAGATGTTAACTTCAGTGAAATAGATTTTGAAAAATAAATTAAATAATTTTTTTAACTAGAAATAATATTTTCATCATAAATGTTTTTCAAATTTAATTTCTATATAATGTTGAATCATTTAGTGTAACATATTATTTTATGAGGATATGAACCAAGGATACCAATCAAATTAATTTTCTAGATGTTTTATGATTGTGATGATTAGATATTTATGAAACCCATTATTCTTCCATGGGTTATACTAGGATAAAATTTAAAGGAAATATGTTTTTTTTCATGGGTTATACTATGGTGAAATGATGAAATGTTTATGGAATATTTTTATTTTCCATCAGTTATACCATGATGAATGTTTACAAAACCAAGTTTTCTTCATTTGTTAAAATTATTAATGTCTTACGATATTGTAGAAAACATCAGTATAATATTCATTATGAGACAGGTGGGACCAATGTCTCCATCCAATGAATTGGTTAAAGATATATATCTCGTGAGATAAATAATACATGAATATGGAGTGAACCCAGTTTTTTAAGGGTCTATATCTAGTATGACTGTATTGGGAGAGATCCATGACTACTACAATGGTTTTGGGAGTGTACCATTCAACTACGATTTTTTGTAAACAATCATTTAATACCAGGGAAACGATATTATATATATATGTGTATGGGAGAAATCTATTTCTTATACCAGTTTTATTCTCTAATGAATCATGTTATTTCATCCCATTACAAATTATTCCATAATAACATTCATGATATATTACACTAATCACATTAATGATATTTGATATGTTGATGATGGTTTGAAAATATTATTCTATGTTTCTCATACCCATATACTCAGGTTATATTGATATCACCCTTTTTTCTAATACTAATCATCTTAGATCACCCTTTCTTATGTTTCCTTTTCCCAATTTTTTATACAATTTTTATGTAGGGTATGTATAAAATGATTTCTATGGGGGATGATCATTGTGGGATACACTTAAAAACATCAATGGAATAAGAAGATATTAAATCTTATCTCCAAAGATTTTAATACTATAGGGTCTGAATCCATGTTTTTGTGAAAAGTTATGAATATTTGTCTAAAAATATGTAATAACTATGTATTTGATATTTGGGTTTTTTTAGTCGATATCAGTGGAATGGTTTGATAAATAATAGAATAATAGGATAAAAATAAAATTAGTGAGTTCCCTAGGGACATTCCAAAGTATTTGTAAAGGGTTATTTCAAGAGATATCTCAAAGGATACGTCTAATTATGATTCAGTGTATAAGAAAATGTACATATATTTTGTTAAATGATAGATAAAGTGATTTCCAAGAAATTGCATCTTAGTATGGATACTATAAGTTCATGTGAATTTAATATTTATCTTTTCTGGAAAATAATGCCAAAAAGATATGCATTTAGAAAAACTCAATCTTCACCTTGTGAATGCCAATGATATATCATACACACATAGTTCACCACTCCCAGAGGTTATGTAACTTCCCCAATCACAGTAACCCATATTTGTTGGTTCATTAATTATAATGAAATACATACAAGAGGCCAAATCACCGCATATTGACCTATTAAATACTCTTGAATTACTATATTAATAAGTGGTTCCCTTATTTCATTAGTAATTAAATATAGAACATAATAAAGATATATAAAATTCTTCCATAACACATATTAAAATATTTAATATTTGAAACTTTGGGAAGGAAAAAAATTGAAAGGGTGAGATAGAATACTTAGTATGGCTAATATGAATTCATAATAAGTTAATAAAATATAAAAAACTATAATCATTATAGTATTGTAAATAACATGAAAACACATTCCATCAAAAACCAAATAATAATAATGCATCCATATATTTTTTTATAATAAAATTATCAAAGAAAATAATAATTGTATAATGAATACCAAAAAATTATTTATTATTGGATATAATGTATCTAGAATACGGGCCAACATAATAGTTTACGTTTGTGGGTAGAACCCTATCTGATTCTACATAGAAACAAGCATGTAGAGTTTGTCGCAAACTATATTGTCTCAGGATAGAAATAGATGTATAAAGGGGCTATCTATAATTGGGAGACACATTTAAATACAATTATATATCCATATTAATAAATATATTTAATCCATTTATAGTATATTTTTTTAATATATCTTTATGGAGTAGAACATATGGATTTATCCACATTTCCCTCGTTAAAACAACATTCAAAGAAAACCCCATATATAAAAATGGTATACGTATAAGATAGTAAAAAAATAATGATAAAATAAATATAGATATTTAATGATATCATTAATTAATTATGATCATAAATAATAAATAAACTATTCGTACATGACCAGCAATGAATAAGTGGTTAAAAATGAATAACCAAAGGGAATATCATTATGGTGTCGATAACAGAGTGGATTTCAGTCATACTTGGACATTAGTAAGGGAAAATATAAATAAATAATGATATATTATCTATTATTTATGTAAAAACATGTAAATAAAAAGTGTTTAGGAAATATTAGAAATGATCCACATTAGTGCGGTTTAAGGAAATATATTAAAGAGTCCTTAAAATGGACAAAGATACGATTGTCTGTATTAAATAATGAACAATGAATTTTTTTTCAAAATAAAATGAATTATTTTATAAATATATTACTGGATTAAAAATTATTATTTAGTTTAGTAGAGAATTTTTATGAAATTTAGAACTTCCTTTTAATTTTGTTGGCTTATCGGGAGGGATTGTGAAGGGAACGCTATAAAACATCTATTTCCCCATAAAAGAACGAACAATTTGGAATATGTTAATATATTTGGAACATTAGAAAATATTGTATTGTTATATTATAATAATTGAGAATCTAATTTCATTAAATAGAGATAAATTGTAACCTGAGAGAAAATAGAGGTTCGGATAGAATCTCTTACAAATTGCAGAAAATTGTTCTGTATTTAACCTTAATTTAATGGATAATAGATTAATTAATAATTAAACAAATAACCGATAAAAAATATTTTATTCCTTATAATTTTATTTATTT
Organism: Viscum album; assembly: GCA_963277665.1. Taxonomy (NCBI): domain Eukaryota; kingdom Viridiplantae; phylum Streptophyta; class Magnoliopsida; order Santalales; family Viscaceae; genus Viscum; species Viscum album. Next base: position 941,230,436 of record OY728153.1, read on the forward strand.
CAATTATGGCCTTCTTTATGATTTATAATATTCAATTTCATCATTCGAGAGTATTTATTTCCTTGGTTTTCATGATTGGATAACTTATATACATGTTTGAGAAATCATGTGAAATGGAGATAGTTTTCAAAAATTGAAAGTACATATTAATAATGTAAAAAATTAATATTTAATTATATTATACATTACTGTGTTTTTGGATATTAGGTTGAATCATTATATAAAACGTTAATGATTATCATTTATATTATTTTGGCATTTTGTACTATCATCACAAAATAATTTTGTTTTATTAAATCATAGTATGTATATGTACTGGTTCCAAAACACTAAATAATTTGAAAAATAAATTTTAAAATGAATTTTAACAATAATGATGGTTTTATGACCTATCATGAATGCAATATTTGAGAACAAAGATTCCTTATCCAAGAAGGTCTTTAATCGACCCCAAACGAATAATGATTTTATTTTTTCAACAAAATGGGGAAGAAAAGAGAATTTATTGTTGATATTACATTAACATAATAATATAAAATTCTATTAATGATACTATATTTGTCATCTTATATTGTTTATGTGAGTTGAGGTATGGATAAAAAATATAATAAATTCAAAGAAATAGAGTCATGGTTTTACCTCTTATGTGTCGTCCCCTTGAGAATATCCAAAAGCGATTTGGAAGAAGTCTTTGGTGAGAATATAATGACAAAAATGTGATAAATCTTTTTGGACAGTAATTGGGAAATAATTATAAAATATTCAAGGATTATAATGAGTAATGAGAATAGGTTGTGAGGGGTGGTATTTATTATGTTGGAGAGGGGGGTTTTGTGAATATTTTTTTCATTAGCTTATTACATTGGATCAAGACTACCTATAATGTTTATCATTGTGATAAAATACATTAAATAATGCAAGTGAGTAAAAAATAAAATTTCTTACATCATCCATACATCATCCATGACTCAACAATTTATGTATTTGGCTAAAATGTCAAATACCATAAATTACCTTATTTCACATTTCAGCAAAAATTTAAAAAATTTAGAAAAATACAATGAAATTCACCCTAAGTAAATTTTGAAATGTATCATTCAAAAATTAAATAACCTTTTTGAAAATAAATATATATATGATCAATTCAGTTTTCAATCAAAATAAATATTTATTAAAAAAATATAGAATTTAAAATTATTACAGATTTTATAACACATTGAAAATTTAAAGAAAGTCTCATAAAATTAACTTATATAAATGACACAAAATAATATTAATTTATATATCTATTTTAGGAAAATAAATATTTATAAATTATTATATTAATTATAAAATTGTAAATAAAATTTTAAATTTCATATAAATTCCAAGACATGATTTATCATCATTATAACATTTATTCACTTACAATATAAAATAAATATATCATATTTTCATTTATGAGATACATAAATGGTATTTATTATTTCTTACGGGAGGTTGTTATTCTAATGGTCGCATGATTATTCCAAACAGATAAACATTTTTGAAATGGTCTTATTAATATTTAATAATAAATCATCACTTCTTTATGTAATGTAGACTATAAAAAAATAAAATATATTTACAAAGATACATACAATAAAATATTTGGGTACTATATTCTTCCTTTTATTGTAAATTTCATCCTCAAAATTAGTAATGAATATTTCCTTCTAAATGGCTGAGTATTGTTTTTCTTCATAACAAACTCAGGTTACCATGTTGCATCTTCCATTTAGTGGTCTCTCTATAGAACATTTACTTATTTACTCATTCAATTTGTAAATCCATACTTTCTAGTGTCGAAAATATCAAAAGGCTCATCATGGTAAAAAAACGAGGTTCCAATTTTATTTCCTCATAGGTGGATAAATTGATTTTCTATGGAAAGTACTTCTTTGAATATGATATATGGAACATATCATAAACATTTGAGAGACATGATTGTATTTCTAAACGGTGTGCTATAGATCCAAATATTAGTATAATATCAAAGAGTCTAATATAACTACTGATGAGTTTTCCTTTCCTCCCTAACCTTATGAAAGACTTACATAAATATACTTTTATAAATACAAAATCACCCACTTGAAGTTCATAATCTCTTCCCCAGTTGTCAAGATATTTCTTTTTCCTACTTTGAGCATCATTAATATGAGCCTAAATTGTCATGACCTTTTTCTTTGTATCACAAAAATGTTATTGTCCTATAAGGTTCCTCTCTTCAACTTCATCCCCACAAGATAGAGTATGACATTTATTTCTATATAATACTTCATAATGTTCCATTTGAACACATGAAGGGAAACTATTCATGTAGGAAAACTATAACAATGGTAAATAATTATCCCACATACGATGAATTTCATGTGATCATGTTCTAAACATGTATTCCAATGCTTTAATAGTCTTTTTAGACTATCATTCAGTTTGAGGGTGATAAGCTATATAGAAATTAAGCTATGTATCCAAATCATTCCTATGAATCTTCAATAGTTTTGATTTAAATGGGAATCTCGATCATAAATAATAAATATTAGGGAACTATAAAGTCATACAACATCATTAATATAGAGTATTTATAGTGGAATAAGGGGTTAGTCTTCTATTATATTATAAAACTAATCCAATTTTTTAACCAAATCATCAATAACCCATATCGCATCATTTATTCTAGGTGTTCTTGTGACTCATGTGTCAAAGTCCATCATAATTTCATCCCACTTACAGATAAAAATAGGTAGAGTTTTTGTGCCTCCCCCTAATGAGTTATCTCTCATCCACCACTTGTTGAAAAACATGGCACATTAATACATAGTTTTCAATTTCCTATTATATTTTATCTAACCAAATATGTTCTTTCATATCTCTATACTTATTGGTAATACCATGGTGTATGAGGAAAATTGATCAATGAGTATCATATTATAGTTTCCTTTTTATCTCATGTATTGATGCAATAAATATTTAATTTATATATTTTATTATTTCATCATTATAAATTAATTCTCTTAATATTCCGACATCAGCAGCTTTAATATTCTTCTAAAAATTCTCATCATCATATTGATAACTTTTTAACTTTCTCAAGTATATATGGTTTATTAATCATTTTAAAAAGGGGTGTTGTTTTTACTTTCTTAACAATTATAATGTCCATCATTACTAAGTCCATTAATGTAGGATCTTTCTCAATCCTCATTTATGTTAGAAGACCATGATATTTACATCATAATTTATATGTTACCTTATATACTTTTCTACATGGTAGGGTATTTTGAGATCCCAAATCCTTAGTAACTAGAGCCATCATATTTACCTAATTTTGAGTTATGTCTATGTAAATATGTATTTTAAACTCTTGTAATCCATATATATCTCATATGTTTCAATATAGAGATAGTGACTCTATATTCAATGAAATAATTATAGCTTCAAACTCAATATCGTGATTGAGATAATTGTTTTCATCAGTCTTAAATTTCCATTATGTTTATGAAATAACATTATAATTTTTAATAAGGATGAAACCCAATATTTTCTTCTATGCATCTGCCTATATCAAAAAACCATCATTTTCTGATAGTAGTTTCAAAATCAGAGTAATGAGTAATCTTATCATAAATCTTTCCAAATATTTTGAACATTAATTTTTTCATAAGAACATAACCCCTTTACGTGTGATCTTGGTTAACGGTTTAGCAAATAAAAGAAAAATTATGAATGAAATGTTTATTATTATATGCTCAAATAATAAAAATATTTACCTCAATTATGTTCATTAGGGTAGTCCAATCATGTTTTCCCTTCTTAATATGATAAACTGAGATTCCATCCTTATAGAAAATATGGCCAAGAAAAAATTCTCTAAAGACATAATTCATACATGATATATTTAAAATATATAAACATTTCTTTATAAGTGTCTTAAGAATAATATACATGTTATTTTCATGTTCATTACAGAATATAGAATACACTAGAATAACCTTAATGAATACTAAAACAAAATAGACATTATATTTCTTGAATAGTTTATTCATTCGGTCCATGAAAATAAATGGTACAATAGTCTATCCAAATGGAATTTCTATAAAATCATAATATCTGTACATTTTCCAAAATGTTGTCTTCATAATGTCTTCAATATTTAATATAAACTGATGATATCGAAAATGAAACTCCCCATTCAACAAATATCATGATCCTTTATTTTGATCAAACAAATAACCAATAGTATATATGATGATAAGTAGGCTCTCCCCATTGAGAAATACTATGGTGAATAAATACCTTTTTACCAAACTCTGATATTTTTTTATTCAAATCCATTAATTTCAAAATGTCCATTCTATAATGAGTTTTTCATATTTGTATTGAGTTAGGGATTAAAGTAGTTTTAAATTCAACTTTTTGCTATGGGGTTTGTATTGGTAATTACTCATGAAATACATCAATGTATTCTCATACAAATTTTACATTCTTAAATTTATGGTTAATAACCTAATCAATAGATAATGTGTTCACTTCATCCCCCATGAATTTCATTTAGTTGATCTACCAGGGATAGATGTATATAAGAATCAGAGAATGAAGTTTCATCTCTAATGATAATAGATTGTACATATTATTAAAAATTCATAATTTCTTTCACCTTGTAATAAATATTCATATCATATTTTAAAATAAAACCCATAGTAATTATTATCTAAAATTAAACCGTAGATATGATGATACGGTTGGTAGCTAAAGCATGTTTATATGTTATAATGGGGACTAACCGACACATTTTCTAAGAGTTTTGACTAAAATCTCTCTGATTAAATCATAAGATAAATGACTTATTTTCATGCAATATTGGGAAGATGTAAATGAGTATGATGATTCAAAATCAAAAAAATAATTGGATTTATTTAAAAATAGGATTTTTGTATCTTCCACCATATCATTGGGTACTTCTACATCAACTATAGTGATCATGTAAGCTTCTCCATTTCCCTGTAACATCTTCTTTGGTAGCTCACATTGAATCATGGTTCTTTGATTTTAATAATTTCAAATTTTATTTTAGTTTAATCATTTAACATCAATTATTTTTGTCTTCCACATGCATTTATTATCTGGATTAACCTTTCTTCTCACTCATAATAAGCTCCAATTCATTTCAAAAATTTCCCAAGATGATTATTTCCAAAAAAATCACATAATGGGAATTGTGTCATTCCACACTTATTCCTTGACACTTTACTTATTCAATGGTTATCATAAGACACCTTTATAACTTTATTTCCCTTGATCATAAAGGATCTAGAAAAATCCTTATCTAATTTTATGGCACATCATGCTATTTCACCATATGATTATATTTTTTATCCATTTCCATTAAAAGACATGACTTAATACCTTCAATGAAATGATCAATATTGTGTATATAAATCACATATATAATCTTTGGAAAACATTTTTTCCCTTTATATGTAACATCATACTCTGAAAAACTCTCTTATTCCTTTTTATTTAAGCTATAGAATTTATATTCATATCAGTTCATTGCTCACGAAAGAAATATTTTTCAATGACTATTTAATTAATGTTTCTCAATTATATGTCTTTTATTTCCTCTTCCTTAATAGAATTATGGACCAATAACCACCATTTATCATAATCTACCTTGATACAATACACTTCAAGTGCCACCTTTTCATTTTCAATGCATCCCAACACAATATATATCTTTTAATGGGACTTGATTCACATCCATGAAACCACTGGATTAGTAAAACCTCTAATATATTGGGGTTTATACTACATGAAATAATCCAACATATTTGTATTATGGTTATTAATAATAACCTCAATATGTTGTCTTAATTTAGTTATGATCTGCTCCTTTCCAACACAATCAGTCTTGAATTGCTCTGTGGGAAAATAATTATATTGTCTACGGGTATTGGTTCCCATTCTCCCATTAGGTTCTATCAGTAAAAAATAGCATGCACTGTGATTGATAATAATCATCATGATTATTGAGCCAAAAATACAATATAAATAATTATTATAAATATCATGTTTACATAATATTTAATTCATATGGTTTCAAGTAAACCTTCTCTACTAGAAACTATAAAAACCTTTACCTGAGTAACCCAGAGTTAGTGGTTTTTATATTAAAATGTCATAGATACACAATATCACATCACCAAGGACTTATTAATTTGATATTATTGAAAAAATATATTCATACATGGTTCGATTATCACATTTTGAATTAAACAAAAAAAATAAAAAAGGAAAATAATTTTCTTCCTTGATACTTTTTTAAATATTTCATCTTCATAACCAAGGAAACAAAAAATGAAAGCGTGAGATCAAATTATTAGTAATAATTACATGAATCAATAATAAGAGAAACAATTTCAAAATTAAAAAAATCATTATGGAAAGGTAAATAACTGAATAACACATGCCATCAATAAAATGAGACTGAAAATGAATCCATTGATTTATTCATAGAGAAACTATCATCGAAATTTTTAATAGGATATTGAATGAAAAAAATTATTAATTATTGTAATTCATGTATTTGGAAGATGAACCATTATACCATCAATAGGTTCATGTGTGCGGGTAGAATCCCATCTGATTATTCTTGAAAGAAAACACTAAGGGTTTCTTACTACCTTTCTTTTATTCATGAGACATGTCGATGAATCAATAATATATCTATAAATAGGAACCACTCTTCACTAAACATAAAAATAATCATGCATAAATAGATTTTATCCATGAAGAATATGACTAATCAAAAATATAGGCAATGAGTTGAAAAATGTTGATTTACCTGCATTCCCAAGTTAAAACTACATTCAATGAAAAAATTATTTGTAAAAATGTTATATGGATATTAAAATAATTATATCTATGTTAAAATAAATATGGATATTTTATAAAGTATTCAATGAATGAAAATCATAAATAAAAAGGGTAGTATACATATACCACACTCAAGGAATAAGTGGTGAATAAGGCATAACCAAAAGGAAAATTATAATAGTGTCCATGAAAGAATGGATTTAAATCATAAAGAATTATATAAAATGGAAAATAGGAAAAATATAATGATAAATAATTTCCAAATATATTGAAAAAATTTAAATAAAATGTGTTTTGTAATCATTTGGAATGATCCACAATATTGTGGTTCTAGGAAAATTATTAATGATTCTTTAAAATAAACAAAGGCATTATTGTTTTTACAAACAAAAAATGGAAAAGGTTACATTCTCAATATAAAATGATTTATTTTAGAAATATAGTGGTCTATAAAGAAATAATATAGAGTGTACACAAAAATGGATTCGAAATTGATATGTTCTCTTCAATCGGACGTGCTTATCGTGTGGGATTAATAGGGGAACATCATAAAACTTGTATTTCCCTATCAAGGAAAGAAGAATTTGGAATAGGTAAACATGTTTGGAATTATAATAACATATATTAGGATTAGTACATATGAAAATTTTGGAATTAAAATTTGTTAATGTTATAAAAAGCATAACCAGATGAAAAAATGGATGTTCCGATTGAATCTATTACCTCAAGTCAAAAAGTGTTCTATACTAGTAATAAATTTCTTAGATAATGAAATTAAATTCATTAATAATTTAATTCAATTTTGTTAATAAATCTATGATTTCTTATAATGTTATTTTTTAAATTTATTGTCTTTTATGAGTTATATGAATCTATATTTTCATTTGGAAGTGTTCATTTAATTTTTTTTTCATGATTTGTTCCATTATATAAATGTTTTAAAAATCATGTAAATTGGGAATAATTATCCAAAAATGAAATTATATGTTATTAATGGACATAAAAATTATTAAATGTTCTTATATATCCTTTTCCTATATATGTAGATGATTCATTAGATAAAATGTTAATGATAACGGTTTAGATTATTTTTACGTTTTTTTATCATCATGAGCTATTTTTTTATAAATTAATATTATGTACATATACTATTTACATAACACTAAATAATTTATAATACTGATTCTAAAATCTGGTGTAAAAATTATAATGGTTATATAACCAGAATTCAGTGTTTTATTATAAAAAAAATCACCATCCATAAAGGTGGTGAATCACCACCTCACAGATGATGATTTCATTTTTAGCACAAATTAGGGAAGATGAGAGAATTGGTTGGGATATTTCTTTAACACAATAAAAATAAACCATATATATGATACTAGACAAACATTTAACCATATATATTATACAATAGTTTTATTGTTACATTAGATAGGGGATGTGATAGCAGGATAAGAAGAGAAAATAAATTGAAAGAGAGAGAGAGAGACAAAGAGAGAAGGATTTACCTATATGTTTCTCCCCTTGAGAACCACCTTAAAAGATTGTAAATTGTATTTTGGTGAGACCAACAAGAGAAGAACATGGTTAAGTGGTTTGGGAGAGGAATTTGGAATAAAAAAGACACGATTAATTTCCGAGATTGTGCGAGGAGAATATGTGGTAAGGGGTGGTATTTATAGTAGAGGAGAGGGGTAATGTTTTATTCATTAGATTGTTATATTGACTCAAGTCTATCAATAGTATTTACTCTTATGTCAAAATACTATAACTAATGAATTTTAAATTAAAATAATAGTTCATAAATCTTCCAAAAATCAATAATTTAGGTTTTTGGCTCAAATGTTTAATATTGTAAATTATTATATTCCATTATTCACCAAAAATAATTCTATTTTAGAAAAATCCTCGAAATTCACAGTATAAATTTATTGATGGGTAAATTTTAAAAATAGAACTAATTTTTTAAAAATAATTTTTAAAATATGATAAATTTAGTTTTTAAATAAAACATTTTTTTATTAAAAAACAACTTTTAAATTATAATCAATTTTATGTCACTATGAAAAATTATTTGAGGTCTGAGAAAATTCTCTTATAATCATAAGACAACAATTTTAATATATGAATGTATTTTATAAAAATATATTTTCCTTTTAATTATTATATTAATTATAAAATAGTAAAAAAATTATTTTTCAAAAATCAAAAAACATAATTTATCTCTTTTAAAACATTTATTTACATATTTTATATTATAAACATATAAAATTTTCATTATTGAGATACCAAATATTTATATATTATTTTATAGGCCAGGTTATTATTCTAGTGTCCACATTAGTATTCTTAATATTTATATTTCTATTACAATGGTTATATTAATATTTAAAAGTATATCACAGTTTTTTTGTGAAACATAAACTATAAAATAAATTGAATAAATAGAAGATGATTCAAACCATAAAATCATGGGGTTTAATAGTTTTTAATTTGAAAATTAAAAAATGAATTACAGAACATAATGATGGATTTAAATAATAAAAATTAATGACCTAATTTAATCCCAATGTTTCACAGATTGAAAATAAGGTTTCATGATTTATACATCCAATTAGTGATTTTTTATTATTATGTAGTTTCTTGTTATGAATATTATTACTCAAACTATGATTTTTGGTTTTACTAAATGGTAAGAAGTTGAAAGAACTAGATTAATGTGGAATTTGATAATAAAATACGTTGATGAGAATTTAAATGGGATCATGGCTGGAGTGAAGGATATTGGGATCATTTATGACATCCCTCCTTTTAATTACATAAATTTTCATTACATTATACAAAACAAATCATTTTATCATGTATAGTTTGATTGAAAAATGTCTATAATACATGATAATGTTAATTTTTTTTAAATATACATGAATGAAATATTTCTGGTTTTTCCCTAAGTTAAATTTATGACATCTCATAACTTGGGGTCATACATCAAATAAAAGGTGTGAGAATGAGGCCTATAAAATGAAGAAGAAATGGAAACATTATGAATGCGATCATGAAGAATATAAACAAGAACATGATGCATACAAATAATGTTTGAAAACTATATCATTATGAATATCATAAATAACTTAACATGAACTTTACCAGGAAATTTTTTAGCAAATCAGTAAGGATATTCACTAAGGTGTCATAAATTAATATTACCTGGTTTATTAACCAAGGGTATCGTAAAACTTGTCTTCTCTAGATATTAAATTACTTTCCCAATGAATCATATAACTATAAGGGTTCACACATCATATTTGATAATTTCATTTATTCCATATAGATCATTATAAATCATTTCATTAATATCCCATAGGGAATAAATAACGGGTTTCTAATCATAAATTGTGGTATACAAAATATCTTAATGAAATGATCTTTAAGTCATTTATAACCCATGTAAATGGAATGTAGGATTAATTTATAAAAATTCAAAAATAATAAATAAACTTTTAAATCTATTTGAATAATATTTTAGAAAAAAATATTTGTTCGTATTCAAATAATAATGAAAATATAAATTTTCATCTAAAATTTGAGAATTAAATTCAGCAACATGAGAGGTATAAAACATGGGTTCTTAAAAAGGTAAAATTTGAGGGGTAAAAGGTATCATATTGTTAAAATAAAATTATTAGAGTAATGGTATTTTAAATTTTTGAAATATGACTTCCCTTGTTAATTTTAAGACATACCCAAAAAGGGACTCTTGAATGGAAAAAATAAGAAGAGATTTTCTATTCCCTTGAAGATTTTTCTCTAATACCATTAGATAGAAATGTGAGGTATTGACGACACATTGGGAGGATCCATGGGAGGAAAAAACACTATAACGTAATATAGGATAGATTTTAAGGGAATTGAAATAGATAAATGGGTGGATACTTATTGGATAATTGGAGTAATTGTCTAATAATTTCAAAATATAGGTCTTGGAAAACAATGTTGTTTAAAATGAAAAATAAATGGATTAACCATTGTTCTTCCTAAGGATTTGAAGATTTGGGAAAATTTTAATGTTATTTAAATCCACATTAATAGAACATAATATTTAAATACTTATTATGGAATGGAAAATTGACAAATCCTTAATGTAATATTTTTAAAACACCACACATTCTTTTTTTGACTTTTAAAAGTCACTTGAAATTTTTAAAAATTGAATAAATATATTAAAATCTATAATATTAATAAAATAACTTGATTTAGTTCTTATATTGCGTTTAATTAATTATTATTTCATTATGAAAAATATGATGTCATAAAAAATGTAAAATTCATAAAATTGTATTTTCTTATTCATGAAAAAATAAGGTATTTTATAAAATTCAATGAAATTTACCCTAACAAAACTACATCATTATAATATAAAAAATTATATTTATATTATCATAAAAATTATCTAATTTTTTGTAAAAAATCATCATTTATTTAATAATTATAGTTTTCAAGGAAAAATCAATTTTTTTACACTTATAAAAAAATTCATAAGCCCTTATAAAATTATTTTATTAATCATTTATTTTTAAATATATTTTTTAATGAATCGTTATTTAAAATAAATAAAATTTAAAAAATATAATGGTTTTTTATAAAATTTTATATATTTTCTAGAAAAATACAATTATATTTTATTTTATCAAATTAATCATTGTTAAACATATATTTTATTCAGAATACCTACTTTTAGGAGGAATTTATATAATACTAAATTTATTTATACAATGTAATAAACTGTTTAGGTAACTATGTTCAGGAAATTTGACCACTAATAAACCATGAATACTCCCTAATGGTAAGGTATGCAATGGTGGTAGTTTAATTTGGTTCTTCATCTAACATCGAATGAGTGGTAATCATCACTAAATTCAACTTATCTAATATGGGATTCCGTCCAAGCGTCACTTGTTGAAAATCATATAGGACTTTGTCAAGGGATAACCCTAGTAAGGATATATCCCTAAAATGTTCGGGAAAATGGAAATCAAATGGAATTTCTCTGTTGGTTTAGCCAATTGATTCTCATTTTGGTGTCAATTATCGTTTTTATTAATATTTATAAATAGTAATTATTGTTTTAAAATTATCAACCAAGGGTATTGTTTTCAGTAGTCAATTTGATCAATGATAATATTGAATAGTAAAAATATTATTGTAAAATCTCAATGGTCACATTTCACTTTATACTCTATAAATACAACATCATTCTTCTACTCAAATTTCACTATAATTTCTCTTAAGTTAATATTTTTATTTTCATAAGAGGTTGATTGGTTTTTGAATATTTTGTCGGTTTTTTATAGCCTATTCATTGGGTGTAAATGATTATTGTAGTTTGGGGTGGTTAGTACTTTCCTATATTTAGTATTATATTTTTCATTTTATGTCTATTTGTAATGTATGGCATTTATATTGGTTTCATAGCTAACATATGTTTTTTAAATTATTAACGAGATAGATTTTTTTATGGATTTTATTTATTTTTAACATGTATAATATTATATAATATATAACAAACATTTATTCATAAAAATATCATTTTGAAATTAGTGTTCATTAAATTTTTCCTAATATGTTATCATGATATATTATTAACATTATTCTTCTTAACTAACTCTTAAACTCGCCAAATAATGTGATTACATTTTTTATTAATAGATTGGATGGTAAGGAAAATAGTGAAATGAAGATTCAATTTCCTATATGTCAATAATGGGGAGAATCACCACATGTAATGTCTCAAGGTACTGAAAATATGTTTTATAGGTGTATAAGAAGGAAACAAAGTAAGTGATTTCTTTCGGAAAAATGAAATGTAAAGAAAATATAATGGATGAGAATAATTGTTTCCCTAGGTCATCAAAATTGGTTGATTATTACATATTTAGAAAGTATCAGCATTAAAAAACTCAATGCCCTAGGGGTAAATCATAAAAATCATAACCAAATGATAATAATATTATTTTATTGTTATTTGTAATGTTGAGACTACAAGTCAAATATTAATGGTAGTATGTATTAAGGAAAATGATGAAGAATCTGTATTAATGGTTTTAGAATATAGTAGAATAATTATGTTTTTATGTATGGGAAATAAATTATTAGGAATATATAAGGATTTTTCAGTATTTGTTTTAATCATGTATTTTAACAAATATGATGGATGATGTTGATGTCCTAGAAAATTGATTTATTGAAATGTTTTATTTTATAGAAAAGACCTTATTAAGGGAATATAACCCATAATATATTACATATTTGGATATAATAATGTTGTGATAAAGATTTGTAGATATGAATAAAGTAAATTGGATAGTATTTATGTCCTCAGTACTGATTAATGTTTTTTATAAAAAGTGGCTTATGTTAGTATTTATATTTTTTAAAATAGTATTGGGTTTATGGAATATATTTAATAATATATTGATTAATTAATGGAATAGAAAATTATGTATGTTTTTATTAAGGTCTAATGGTAACTATTGGTACTACCATATTTTATTAAAATACAAGATCAATGTATTAACGTATTTGGAATGTTAAACTAATTTCTAATCATGATATTTTGAAGATTAATGATAAGTTTTTTTTGAAATTTATTGACCTTATTTATAAATTTTTTGATTATAATTTCAGTTAGATATTTAGGATCATTAATTTTAATAATTGGTGAAATCGATTAAGTTGAACTTTGGTTGTTTTTTGCATAACTTATTCAAACAATTCTATTTTTTATAATAACTATAATATAAATGAATTATTTTTTATATTTTTAGGCATCTTATTAATTAACAGGGATTTAGAGAAAAAAATTATTCTTTATTTCCAAAAGTAAGAGATAGTGTGGATATTTATCAAATAAAAACCAATGGATGAGATTGTGCTTATAAAAAGAAATAAAATAATGTTATAATATCTTCTTATGAAAATTTCCAAACATTAGTAAATTCATATGGAAATGCAACTATAACCTATTACCATTTTTTCTAATGAAATGAATAACCTTTTTTAGAAATCATTACTATGTGGTTTTATGGTTTTGTATTTTCAAATGATAAATCTCTTTATTATGATCAATGAACTTTTCCCCGCTACATTAATATTTTGGAATTACACCTTTCTTCCTTGTCAAAATTTTCACGTCCCACCTATGATCTCATATTTGAAAAACCTAGTATATGTTATTCGAAATTTCAATTGCCCATCCCTTTATATATTTATAAAATGATTTTTTAACAGCCCTTTTTAAGATATGGGTTTCCCACAAAGTGATTCTAAAATGTTTACCTCTCATTTACAAAGAACAAGATCAATTTTTAGGGTGGAATTTCTTTAAGGGGATTAGAATATAACACCCCATGATTTTTTCAAATATATATTTTCTATAAATTACACCTTTTTCATATTTTCCATTGAACTCAATTCCTAAATAAAATAAAATGTAATAAACTATTAATATATTATTATTAAATATGATAGTTATCACCTAGAAATTAAAATTGTGGTTTTGTAGGGGAATAACTAAATTATGAAAATAAATGGTTTAAACAGGTATATATACAATTAATTAATTTGTAACCAATTAATTATAAATGGAAATAAAATCAATGTAAGAAAAAAGGAATTTATAATCTAAAAAGCTATTTTTATATAATGAAATAAATTTTACCTAAATAAATAACATAAATAAAATTATGTGAATAATTTTATTGATATGTATATATTATATATTCCATAAAAATTTTAACATTCATATTATTATTTTCTAGAAAATAGATATGAATAAATCCAATATTATACGAAAAACATTAATTTTCTAAAAGACAATTTTGTCGCTCATTTCGCATGTATTTTAAAATTAAAACATTAAATGTTTTTTAAAAATTATTTTCAAAATTAACTATTTTTTTAAAATTATCATCTGAAAATTATATTTGTTTGATTTTCTTTGGGAATTATATGTATATAATATTTTTATTGAATAGTTAAAAATATAGGTTTTTATTAAAATAAAGGGCTTCTAATTTGAATAATTTTTTAGAAAAAATTTTTTATATTTATTTGAAAAAAATAAAATTAGAAAACATTTATACATATTTATTCAATTTATTTCATTAGAATCAATTATGTTTATAATTATGATATGAATTTTTTTCAAATTTTGAATGTTTTCAATTTGGAAAACTGCTCTTTTGTTGTGTCTGAAGGATTAATTTAAAATTAATATTTTCTACATATGTGAATAGAATTGGGAAAAAATGAACATAAAATTTTAATATTGAATATTTTTAATTTATAATAATTTCAACATTATTTTTTATCATTATGAATAGTGAAATCTGTAAAAAAAATTAATTATCACGGTTACAATGAAAATGGTTCTAACAAGCGTAAAAATAAAAATATAAGGGGTAAAATGAAATAGAAACATTAACAATACCAATTTATTATGTATATTTTGACTATATCACATATAATTTTAATTAATGGGCCTTTATGCCTTTTGGTAAGTAAAAAAGGTGGTAATGCCTTTTCCTTTTTAAATATTTACAGTTGTGCCACTCACCACCCTTATAAAATTCCACTAACTCTTCATTCCACATCACAATTAAAGAAATCATTTATGCTTACAATACCTTATAAAATTACATTATCAATTCCATCCACTCGTCCTAGAACCCTTATTTTTGTCAGACAGAAATCTTCTGAAGTCTTTTGGCACAAACCAAAAGAAGTTGTCTCAAATAGAGTTAACATCCTTAATAGAGCAATTTATTTTATTTCTTCCTCTAACACTTTCTATTATTATCAATAAATGATGATATAGTAACCTGATTATATTAAATAAATCGATATTTTCTTATGTTAATGCAATAACTAAATTATTTTTCCTATTAAACCAAATGGTATTTGAATTCAACATTCATGTGTATGGCGGAAAACGTCCTCACGAATCAATGTTAATAATTTTCCATTAATAACTCTCACTAATATATATAATTATGGATTTAATGTTTACATAATATATTTATTAAATTATTATAAATTTGAAATTACAATACCACATCTAACTTCTTACATACCAACACATTGGAAAACAATATTGTCGCTCTTGTGTACAACTCACTGTATCTTCCTAAAGCAATGTGATTCATTATTCACCAATTCAATGGATGTAAGGTAATTATAGTACATTTAATGTATAAATTATATATGTATAAAATAAAAAAATTTATATAATGGTAAAATATTATATAAATTTCATCAATTTTATCTACATAGATAATGGAAGTGGTGTTATTGTATACATACAAAAGACCCTCTCTAGGAAAATTGTATATTATTTTATATTTCTAAATTTTATGGATTATAATAAATATATATATAATGAATATATATATATGATATTTATATTTTGATTTAAAATATATATATTATATAACCACAATCAATTTAATAGGAAAAATAATATTATACCAAAACATATAGAAAAAATGTAGTCGTTTCCAAAAATATGTCTTTAATATGGAATTGTTAATAAAAAAGTTATAAAAGGTCATAATTAAATAATACATGGTTTTATGTGAATAATTGTGGTTAATTAATAGATCTATAAAAAAAATATTATATAGGATTTTGAATCGGTATGAAATAATTCATGACTTAAGGTAAGAAATTTTCATCTCACTTTTTACTTTTGCATGACAAATTCCATATTCATCAAATATTTCTTTTTTGTGGACTATATAATGAACACTAATTCATTTTATGATGATAACACTAATAATTATTGGTATATATGTATATATATATAATAGGATCTATCAATCATGGGTATAACATTTTCACAGTAACGAATGTGGTAAGGTATTTTGTCTCAATTATTCTTCTATGGGACATATATTATTTTACGAATCTATATCCATTTAGGTTATTTTTATATAGCCAATTTTATATATAATATCATGAATTTATTTATTATAATATTATTTTATGTTTAGATTAATTTTATTAATTTATGGAGGTGTTGATTCACTTTTCCAATATGAGAAGGGCATTCTGATACAATATGATTATATATCCAGACTATTTATGTTTATGCTTATGATGATTAAATATTATGATATATCCCATCAAAAAACTTATAAAATTTCATAACATACTGTTATTTATTGAGAATATATTTTTTCCATTCATTTTTTCCACTATATAAATTTAGGATTCTAAATAATGTATTTAAAGAGAACTAACATTATTTCTCACTTCTATCAAAAACCCATTTCTTCGATAACCCTGTTTTATAAAAATGTTTTTAAAGACACTTTAAAGGTCTTCAATAATTTTTAATATCAATTTAACCATTATTTTTATTTTTTATAAAGAACATAAAACAGATATTATTGTATTTTATATTTAAAATCATAGTTTTTATTTTAATAAATCTTTGAAATAAATCATTTTTATAATATACCCATCATAGTTAATATTTCCCGCTATCATAACTGCTGAATTATTTTATGTATCCATTACAAGATTCAAGGTTCTTTTAAATGAAAATAAATTCATTCATATTTGGGATATTTCTATGTTTTAAATAAAATATTATATTTTGATAAGGTATTTTCCTCATGAAATGTTTCAAATAATTTTTAAAACATACATTATATGTATAAATGGTTATTTAAAGAAATCATTTTGAAAAGGGTTAATGTTTTAAAAAGTTTTTTCAAAGGGGAAAGGATATTATCCATTATAAATATTTTAAATGATGTTTATATCATATTTTATATGATTCCAAGGTTATTTTTAAATAATAATATTTTTTAAAAAAATAGTTATTCTAAAATTTTCATTCAAGTATGAATGTAAATTTTTTTCAATAAATGTCCCATGTGATCTTTGAAACAAATTTTCTATTTAAGATGATATACTTTGATGTTACATACTCTTTACTGGTTATATGATCCAAGGAAATAATTATTATTCTTTCTCTATATGTTTTGTGTTTATAATGATAATAAATTTATGATACTGGTTTCTCTTCTATAAGTTATATATTGATAAAATGCTTATAAAACCTATATATATTTTCATGTGTTATGAAATAATGAACTGAGAAAATGATTATGAAACCAATAAAATTTACATTTTTTATGGTATGATTAATGTTTATGAGACCTATTTATTTTCCAGTATAAGTATATGATATTTTTTTATCATGTTGCACAAATATCTTTGATTTTCATTAGGTTATGGTAGGGACATATATCTCCATCTAAAACATGGGGTAAATATTTATTTCTAATTTGGTAAAATGGGCTAGAATTTAGAGTGAACCTAGATTAGTAAGGTAATATTTAAAGTAATATATACATAGGAGAGAACCTTGTATACTATAATGGTTGGGAGTGAACACATTCTAAAATTATTTTTTTTGAAATCATTCATGACTACTAGGGAAATAATTTTTTTATTCTTATAGGTGAATTAAAAAATTCTATATGATGCCAATGTTATGATCTCATTGACCGTGTTATTTATTTTAATTATGATTCATTCCTTATGAACTACCATCATTTAATCAATTAGTCACATTTATGGTATATTATATATAGGTTATGATTTTCAAATGTTATTCTAATGTTATTATACCCATGTGCTCATGTTATATTGATATCTCCATTGTTTACCCTTACTAAGAATCTAAGCTCAACCTTTATCATGTTTTCATTCCATGGTTTGTGATTAATGGTTTAACTAATGTATTTATTTTATAATTACAATATGGGAATATATTCATGGGTTACATTGATGATATTTCATGAAATATTGCGATAGTGAATATGGACTATAAATACACAAAACAAATATGGTATCTGGAAGCGTGTTTGTGTAATATAATGAATATTCAACTGAAAATATGTAATATATATATATATAAGAATATTGGGTATTAAAAAAGTTTAGGAAATAATTGAACTTTTCAATTATGTTATACCTAAAATATTCTTAGGGGTCCCTTCATACCCACTAGGAATGCGTGGCTACCTCTTAATAGCTATAATGATATATCATCAGTATTATTTTGGTTATAAGTGATCAGTAGTATATGCAATATTCTTGATCTTGATTTTAGATATATTGATAGTCCGTCATGATATACGTGGGATCACGAACCCATTCTTGTGTTACTGTTGATAGATAAAAACTATCCACTTAAAGGGGTCTGAGGATGTGAGACCACTACTGTATAATAGAAAGGTGATATTGATTGGATTCTTCGACACCTATGGGATTTCTAGAATGGGTTTACCATTAGTTTATCATAGAAATATACTAATCACATCTTTCAATTAATGTTACGATGATCATATTACAACTCTATTGGGACTAGGTAGGGATATGTGTTTGACCATTATTACTTCCAAGATAGGATTACGAGATTTCATAGTTGGAAAGGAGAATATTTTCCTATTTTAGTATTTAAAAAATAATACACTCCCCAATTTAGATAGTTTTCCCTCAAGATATGCTTGTGGGATTTGTGCACATGGGTGGGAATAAGAGCTTTCCCTTTATAACTACTAGAATATACTAGCAGGATTCTTTTTAGAAGTTATAATATAAGTCTGGTTAGTGGTCACCAATATAGTATGTCAAAAGTTTTCTTAAGTGTGGTTAATGATATAATTCAATTAAATATTATTTTTTGATATCCTGAAATGCAATGATCTTTTAGACACCAACGTCTATGTGGTTGAGGGAGAAATATCTTAAGGGGTTCCCCTAGAAACAATATATGTATTGGTTATTGCATGATTCTTGGGGTGGTAGATGTCAATGTCTATGTTGGGAATCCAATTATCCAAAGTGAGTTCATGGTTAAATTCTTGAGAAACCATTTTAAGATATATATGCTTTCATGTATCACGATCAATGCATAATACCACAAAGAAGATGGTGGTGATTAATTTGGAACTGGTTTCATTAAATCTCTCATTGAATAGGACTTGATTTTTGGATATAGTTCCTCGACAAATGTGGGTAAACCATTATTTTAAAAACAATAACATTATGATGGTTCTCCATTCGAATTTTATTTTCCTCTGGGAAAAAATATGTTTATAAGATGACATTACCCTTTAATTTACCAGGGTCATGACTCTGATAGTAGTCTAAGAACTGTAACACCTTTTTTATGATTGCTCGATTTCATTTGATTGAAGAGATATATTAAGAGGGTAAATATATGATGAAAATAGAATACTAATATTGATTAGTAAATCATCTCAAGTAGTTTTATATTAATCTAATCAATTATATAGTTGAAAGATTCATGTTGGGTTTACCATTTTATTTTCATATAATTTATGAAACAAAATAGCATGATGTTTGAGCTAACCCCTTAGTTATTTGGTTATTGAATTATTCATTTCAAGTTAATCATTTTTTACATAGAATATGTGAATTGAAAATAACATAAACTTGAGGAAATCAATTTTAATTTTTGTTATTTAAAGACTCACATAAATTTCAACATTTTTGTTTCACTCAAATCAGGGTGGCCACCACATTATTACGAAGGGCAAGACAAGGATACACAAAGATCATATCAGGTAAATATTATCATTTAAAATGTATTAAAATGTGATTTTTTAATGGTATTAACAACATCCAATGGATCAAAAATCCATTATTAAGGAGTCACCATAGACTATCATTCTAATGGAATGTGGTCACTGGGATTTTTTACTCTGAAGATTGGGTAGTAATTTTTTTCAAAAATATGGGAGATATAACTCCATAAACCCTATTAGGGGGAATTACTTCCTACTATGAGACACTAAAATAGATATATTTAATTTTCCTGAATTTATCCCAAATCCTAGTATGTGACTAGTTACCATTATGATATAAATCTATTATTGTCAAATGTTGATGTCCATGTCTATACACATGAAAGGTATCTAGATTATGTGAACATATATGTGTATCAAAGGTTATCCACTAGTGAAACCATCTTAATGAATAAGATTTTAATCATATTTAGCTAATCTTTACTTAGTTATGATTCTATATAGGTTACTATATTTCAAATCTACAAATATGGCCACTCTAGATTTTATTGTTGTCCAAGAATGGGGTGTATGTTTTTGGTATCGGTATTGAGTTCAAAAACGGTCTTCTTATGTAACATTTTGAATTTAATAAGAACCCAAATAGTTCTATGACACTTAATAAGGAACATTATACCTTTTATGTTAATTTGAAAAGGATTAATCCGAACATTTTCAATTCATAAAACAACGAAAACTATGTGAAATATAAATAGTAATATTTGTTTTGGGAATTAAAATTATGCATAAGTTTCTCATTAACCATGAATTTATTATGTCCCAACAAGGATGCATTGATTCAAAAGGGATGTGTCCTTGTCAAGCCAGGTCACCCTATAGAATATAGACCCATGATTTTGATATGGTGAATAAATGGGAGGAATACAACCCCCTTATGAGGGGAAATTTATTGTGGACATGACTTGATGGGGTTAAACATATAAGAATTGAGTATGGACTTAGTAAATTGATGTGAAAGATCCTAAGAATATTTTCAAGTGAATGTGTATTTGAATAATGAAATGAGGAATATATCACCATGGTGATATGAATATAATTTTAATGGAATTGGGTTTGAACCATGAAGAGGAATCCTACTAATCCTATCGAAATAGAAATCATAACCCCTATGGTTCAAATTATATAGTTTAAAGACCTATCAAAAGGTTGTACATTGAAGTATAATTATATTTAGTGAGGATATTATCAAAGGTATATGATATTTGTATCATAATATATGTATAAAATTTTATTTTATAGGTATTATCCATATAGTGCTTCTTGGTCCTACATAGTAGTAGAGGATAGAATGATACTCAAATTTCATCTTTGATAATACCATTTTTGGGGTTTCTGGATCCAATGATTGGAAAGTAGAAGGTTTGAAATCCACTCATTTAAAGAAGAATAAAATAGGTATACTACTAGTTAGGGGAATGGAAGTGTGCATATAGGACATTTACCTATTGTAGTTACCTTACACCTTATGTTGAACTAGAACATCACCAGGCTCCCAAGCCGATCATGCTCAGTTGTTGTCAAACCACGTGTCACTAAATTTACAATGGGAATTTTCACTGACTTCCATGAGATTAGGATCTCCAATATAAAGGGAATGAATAGACCCCTGGGGACCTTATCTATTAGTGGTATACATGGTAGAAACCTTATATCTAGGGAATACATGATCAGAAGCGAAACATGCTTGATTTCATAACACGATTATTCCTATATCGTTATTTTATAAGAAATCATTGAGATAGAATATCAAAATAGAGTAATTCATTGATGGGGTGCCATTTTTATTAAATAGGTCATTCATTTTATCTTGATATGATAATAAAATAATCTAATCTCCATATTAGAGTACATGGGAGGTACTTCTTCCTAGTGAGGGATTAAGAAGAGAGTATCACCGTAGTGAAGGGTGAAGGGTATCTTTCTCCTTTTTGAAAGACCTTGGTGATGGGTTTCCCATGTGGGTGACAATTGGTGATAGTTATCCCACATATATGATATTGGGTAGTGGGTCTCACATGTGGAGGACAATGGGTGATGGTTCTCTCAATTATATATTCCTAGGAAATAGGTCACAAAAGTGGATGACCTCAGGACATACCTCGAATCATATGAGTTAGATTGGGGTAATATTTACCCATGTGAAAGTGGAGATACGGTTCCTTTGACCTAGTGTGTGAAATCTTTGGAAAAGGTGGTCTTTCATAAATATTTTCTAATTCATATGACTATAAAACTTCTTAGATTATGTTCCATAGGGATTATTGTGTCATACGATACCTAAAGGATCAGTATAAACCTAATATAAATATCATTAGAAGTATCTATATATCTCGTTTTATATATTACAAATATGATGAAATCTTACTACAATGAATGGAAAATGGTTCAATTTATAGAAAAATATGAAGGGCTAGGCGAATCAATGTTTGGAGTGAGAGGATGTTTGTATAAGGGACACATGCTCGATAACATGGGTGACTAGAAGGGACCATAAGAGAGGTATCCAAGAAGACTAGGAGTCCATAAGTTTGGTGGACAAGATGACTAGAAGGGGACCTTTTGAGAATAATACTGTGATACCCAAGGATACCATTGGTGATTTGTGGGTAAATTATATCTTTTATGCCTATCATTTATTCCCATAAAGGGGAGTGTCAAATGTCATTATAACCACCTACTTGAATAATTTAATAAAATAAAATCATGGATTAATATAATAATTTAAATACTAATATTATATTATATAAATAGTTAAATAATGGTTTAATTTTTTTAGATTATGATAATAGTAATAGTTAACTCAAAAATTAAGATACTAATTTTCATTTATTAAAAATCATTGAAACATACTCATCACTAGTTTTATTATTAAAGATACTAACCAAAACTACCATGGAAAGAAATTATTATATTTCATATAATTAAAAATCATTAAGTACGTTACCTTCTATGATTTTATAATATTGAGAATTACAATAAAAATAAAGACCAACATTTTTATTATAAAACGAGTTCAAAATGATCATGATCACTCACAACCAATCTTGAAAATAGATAAAAACTAACTAACATACATGTATAAACAATTTATAAGGTCATATATATATATATATATATTTATAAATATGAATAATCTTATGAAATAGGTTATCAATATAGTTATTTTTTTTCATGATATTAAATTTCATTAGTGTATTTCAAGAATTATGGTAAGGGGTTATTTGTATCAAATTAAATTTCTTGAAATATTTTTCATACTGTTCACGATACAATAGTTAATATGATGGGATTAATACATAATATATTTCTTTAACCATGTTCATTAAAATTATGGCTTTTTAATAGATATAGCATGCTATTTCTTTAAATGGAAATGATTTAAATGATATCAAAATTATATGAATTGTTTCATCTCAATATTTCTTCTGTTATATATAATGCATACTCACCACATGTTACCTCTTTATAATGTAAATATTAACCCTTTATTTTTTTACCAATATTTTTTGTACATTAAAATTGTTTTATAAATTCAAGTCATGTTGAACCATTAATTTGTTTAAAATTCAAAAGAAAATTATTTTATAAGGTTTGTTAATAACTCAATTTCAATTCCTTTATTTATAGTGATTACTCCAGAAATAGTTAATTCTAAGATGAATAATTTCCCTATGATATTGTATCTAACTGTATCTCGACTTCCCTCTCTCAAGAATTAAATTTCAACCTTGTGAACACCCTTTATGATGGATTATTTTCTATTAGTATTATGAAATAATGGGAGTACACCAAACTATATTATCATTCCATTGATAATGGTTCATTACATTGTATTATGAATATTACAATTGTTTGATATTCATCTCTTTATCCACATTAGTCCATCTATGTATTATGAAAATATAGAAAATATGTATACTTTTAACTTCAATGTGGATATTTATTGAATACTAAGTCATTTATATTTTGTATTTTATTTTTTGTCATTCCATTATATGATGAATTCATTGGACTCAATTTTTGATAGGTGCAGCACCTAATATCACCCTTGATGCATCGATATGAATTCTAATTCAATGTAGCTTTGGTTTATTTATTGAAATTTTACTAAAAAATACTAATTATGTAATGAGGACATAAATTAAGATCATGATGAATTGGATTGGGGAACACAATTATCAATCTCAAATTATGAATTTAATCATTGAGGATACATTTATTCTTATACATGAATTTATTTATTGAAATGATAATCATGGAAATGTTATGATATAATTTTATTTATCATTTAATTTTATGGAATATATATTCCTATCATATTATTTACAATAATCTTATGAATAATTGATATAATTGATTATTATCTTTTATATTTAATCTTATTGAAAAATTCAGATCACTCTTCTTATATTTAAATTTCCCAAGGTTATCTACGACCTTAATATGTACGTTATGTATAGAATATTATCTTTTTTAGAAAATTCATGAGTGTTATTGAATTATTTATATGGAATATTTATTTTATTTTTTAATAATTTAATTTCCATTATAATATAAACACATGGCCATTGTTAGTTAATGATTTATTTTTATTATATAAATCGTGAAACAAAAAAACATGGTAATTTTTGTAATGAAGTATTTTCTATAAATCAGTTAATTATATGATAGAATTTTCCAGGATAATATATAGGATAACCTAGAAGCCCAATGTCTAAACAGCCTAGTATGGCCCTACAACCTCAATGGACCAAAGACAGAGATACATGATTCAAAATCCCTTATTAAATTAATGTTATCAAAAAATTATTGCTATTTGATGACTCAGTTTATATTCCTTGATTCATGAACTTTTTTATTTTATTATACTATTAAATGATTTATATATTATATTTTACTCCATCTCATATGGTATTTTATATTTTGGGAAATTATGATTTTGTGTCATAATATTCTTCCTCATTTTATTTCATGCTTACTAAATAAATAATATTTTTAATAACAATTATCATTCTATATAATAGGTATTCTTACTACTTTTCCAAATTAATTCTTTACAAAAGAAAGTTTACTTTTTTTTGAATGTTAAATTTGTATTATCTTTCTTAATTTTCATTTTTGAATCCTCAAAATGATATTTCAAATGTTTTTATTTATGTGGGTTTTTTAATAAAAAATTAAAAATCATATAAAAGTAATTTATTATCACCTCTATATATTTATTATATTCAAATAAAAATTTATTAACAGTACCTTTACTTATTTTCAATCTTCAAATATTTATTAATTATATTAAAATATCATTTTTATGAATTATTCATGCGACCTTCTTGGAAATGTTCATGGAATGTGAATCGTAACATTATAATTTTACGATATTGATAAAAATGTTTTATGAAAACCATTTTTTATTTATAATCAAATTTTTTATACATATCAAAATGACCGATCTCATAGGTTAATGTAAATGATCACCATCTAAATGATCTTATGATTCACATATTTGGAGTGATTAACTTTTTGGAATAAACCCATCTAATTATCATTTTCACATTATAGGATTACATTTAAAATTTTATATATCAGATTCCCATCTATAGTTTATTCATGAAATGATTAATAATTTATTTAATTTTGAACATATATATATGGAATATCATTATGTTATTGCTGGGTCCTATATATCACTAAAATTTATTTGATAATAATTTATATCTCATGTCATAGTTATGTTGTTCATGGAAATGATTGTTTTGAGCTATGAACAGAAATCTATACAAGGAAATTATTTCCATAATTATGTGCATAATAATTTATATAGATAGGATTACAATTTTCTGTGTTCAAAACATCTAACATGCACATGATTTTATTCATTTTATATTTATATGTCTGTTAATAGAAATTATTCTCTTTAGATGTAATAATAAACATCTATATAAGAATCCCTACATAAGGCTATGTTCAGAATCATGGACATGGAAATGATGGACCATTATCTATATTGACAACGTTTGTATTTCTTATGCCTATTATAGTTCCCAATTTCAATGTCATGATACATGCATAAGATAGACAATGTGGCTATTTATTACTGTCTTGTGTAATGGTATTCTTAAAATACTATATATATTTGATAATTATATGTTATATTTCATTGAATCATGTCTTATAGAAAAATATTATGATTCTATATTTTTTATGAGACATCTATTCCATCATCTTGTTTTCCTACATACAAATGATCTATCCCTTTTTGGATCATTGATAACGTTTTCCCTTACTGATCATTTGAGTTTACCCCTTCTTATAAATCCCATATAGACAAGGAATTATGTTCCATAATATTATTAGAAGGGATTCATTAGAAAATGGTTTTTCGGGATATTTTAATGATAAAATATGTGATAATCCAATTATATTAATAATCTGAAAAGGCACTAGTCTCTTAAGTACTAGGATTATGAAATGATACAAAAAATTTATTTTAAAATATTTTTATATTATAATTGCGTTATGTTTGTTGGTATCAATGAATATATTTTTTATAATTGTATATTGGTGTTTTGGTCAAGGGGTCTATGTCCATGAAAAATGTTACTATCAACTGAACTACCTTATTATTAATAAAACAACCTATCCAAAAAAAATCAATAATTAAGGAAAAAAACCACCTAATGACATAATTTGGTCAATCCATATTTCAATTTCCATAAAAATAATAAAAAAAATATATCATTTCTTGATTGTCATCAAAAATCACTTCTAAAACCATCCTAATATAAAAATCACAAATAAGTTTAACATTGAAATCTATTGATCATTAAAAAAATAACCTATTCATACACAAATAATGAAATCTAGTTTCTCATCAAATACTTTTTAAAAGAGGTATATCCATATATCCACAAAGTCTCAATCCATATAGATCCACATAACCCACCAATCATCTCACTACTAATCAATAACTAAAACCTAAAATTTCTTTGGAAATAATTACAATACAATGAAAACCATAAATGTGTAGGAAATTTGGGACTAACTATCTATATTAATTATCAAATTATTACAAAAACAATAAATGTAGTCAAATAAGGCGAAACATAATATATATAATCAATAAAAAATCCTATGGATAAATATGGTCAAATATATATAATGTGATCAATGATTTGGAATAATAATAATATTTCATCATTCATTATCTTTGTCTTCTCACATTTCTGTATTCAAACAATTATTCATAAGACACATAGTGCACACTTCCTCTATACAACATTTCACAAGTCATGTGTAGGGTTGGATCCCAATATTTGAAAATGATGATCAATAGATAAAAAAATATTGATATATCTGTATTATAATTAATAATAATATTATTTGTCTATGTTCTTCTAATAGGTTTTCCCTTAGGGGGTGTGGATATTGTCTATCACATGTATCTAACTTATCCTCTTAATAATTTACCCACATTTTCACTTGTATCTTTATTTTAAAATGCTTCATGTTTAAATGATTATTTAGAAGATCAAAAACCACGTGAGTATGAAAAAACTATGTGAAACAATCAATATAATGAAGTAATGTGATCATAAACACACAATAATTTCATTAATCAATCCTAGAAGTTATCCTTGGGGTCATATCATATAAGTAGTTATCTTATTTACCTAGAGTGTTGAACAATATTTTTTTCTTACAGGATACATTCCCAGTCACTCGATCTTAAATCATAAAATGATAATATCAATCATAATTAAATCTCTCTCACCCTTTTAAAAACACTAAATTTGGAATCCCACTCACCACTAATCCCTAAATAATTTCTTTCATAGTGATTTTAATATAAAATGTACAATATATTAAACCAACAATTGATGTTAATAAACAGGTAAATCCTATAATAACTACTGATTTCTACCACTTATCAAAAATTTCAATCACATCACAATTTAGATTGGTTAATTAAATACCCCTAAATTGATCAATATAAATGAATCACGCTAATCTGAAGGGTTTCCACTTACCCAGATCTGAAACCATATGCGATCAATCAGTTATTGTCTAATTGGACCCCATTTATCACTATATTAATTAAGGGTTAAATTTTTTTCCTATAATTGATTATATTATCAATAATGATAAATTTATCGATTCAAAGAATGAGCCTCCATCAAAAATCACACATGACATTCAATCCTAATCTACTTAATCCATCGCATATAGAATGGTTTGACCTATGGTTCTAATGATATCTTGTATCATCATTAAATGTGATATAACATATATTAAAACTATGAATAAAGACTGATAAAAAATAATGCTTGTTTTAGAAAATATTTTTTAATTTTTATGAGGTCAACTATACTAAAACATTATTCAAAATAATACTTCCGTAAATTGAATTTAATTACCATTAAAAATACCCATTTATAATTTATTCAAAAATTAATCTCATATCATCCATACACATATAAGGCAGATGTACAAAAACTAATCGAAATAACTTTAGTAAGTCCCTTATTTTGTATCGAAATACCATATCAAAACCATTACATTAAACTTCCAATCGATTTAATATTCGATCCAAAAATATTATCCCATAAAAATAATCATTTATAAGTAAATAAATTTTCCATGGAAGTATTTTTTTATCCATCCACCTCTTCACTGAATCATTAAAATTTTAGAATATATTTTCTTTAAAAAATAATTCACAATAATAAATATTCTATAATATTTTCTGTTAACACATATTCGACTATTGTTCCACCAATAGACTATTTCAAAATAATTTAATACCTTAATGATTATTTTTTAAATAAATACATCCATGTTTTCCATAAATATAAGGAAACATGATCATTTCAAAAGTAATAATAAAAATAATCACATAAATATAAAAAATACAAATCAATACAATAAGAAAATAAATTAATAATATATACAATGAGTGGTGAAAAATGTTAATCTAAATAAATTTAATAATTATGAGGTTAGATAACTTATAATATTAATATGAGAACCTATATGAGCTACCACATGATAGTGTATACATCATGAATTATTCACTCCTAATGTAAACTGAACTAATAGAAAAAAAATCAAAATTAAAAATCCAAATAAAAATAAAATTTCTAGAATAATAGATGAAATACTAAAATAAAATCATTGTGAGGAATACATCAAATAATATGTAATTAAATAATGTTAAACCAACCATATCATGGCTTTAATGTGAACCACATGAAAAATAAAAATCATTTTAAGTAATTACTCTTTGAAATGGTTGAATGAAAACTCAAATCCATTGGAGGTAAAATCCAAATTATATGAAAATAAAAAATAAAAAAAATTAAGGAACAATGGGAGAGGATTACATTGATTATGGACGATCAATGAAACTCGAAAAAAAAGATCAATGGTTAACCAAGAGAGTAAGTAAGAGGTGTGGATCATTAAATTCCCAACGATATCCATGTAGGAATGAAAAAACCTAGAGGGGGAGGTAAAATAAAATTATTCATTAAATATGAAATAAACCCTCTAAAAAATAAGTCTTGGGATACTATGTGTTTAGAATATAGATCATGACTACATAGTAGCCCAATGGGTTCTTAGTGGTTCCTTAAGTAGTTATTGATAGTACCCCACTTGAGTTATTAATGGATAATGTTGTTATGAATCTTTATTATTCATGATAATGAGTACAGAATGGCTTCTTTAGCCACCCACCAAAATATTTTCATTTAGAAAACATCATCAAATACACTCTAATTAGTTTTCCTATATATTTTCACATATAAATATTCAAAATGGATAGTAAAAATATTCATAAAATAACCATACCATATTGGAATAATAATTTAATATTTCATTGGTCAGTAAATCCATTTATATCTCACATTCTTTCCGTTACTCTAAAACATGAAACAAAGGTTATTAAATCATTTTTCCAAATAAATAAAATCCTTATAGTTTAGTTCATATGAACAAAATATGCTGATTTATTATTAATATAATTATATAATTAATAATTCTTTAATTATTTTATTTTCAAGTATTTCGTGATTGAATTGTTCATATTTAAATCTAAAATCTTTTGAAAAAATATATTTAGTTATATCATGCTTGATGTTCATTGTCTTCCTAATATAATTATTCCTCGATCCATTAAACCTTGATTTAACCACAATAATGTTAATAATATTAAAAATGATCTATGTAAACCTATTATACCAATATCATGGTATTTATTAATGATTACACATCCTTATATATAATTTTAAACATTATTTGAATAAATAACAAATATAAATATCATAATTTCATCTACAAATCCCATAAGAGAAAATATAATATCATCATACACTCATTAAATATTTTATAATAACTTAGAATCAATCATTTATTTCTCTTTAATTACCATACCTTATATATTGGAAACCCCATTTTATTAAAAATATTATAATTATTTGAAATCTATATACCAAATTTATGGAATTGTTTCATGTTTGGTCAAGAAATTTATTCTAAATATTTACCAAAACAATAATCCTTAATCACTTATACAAATTTATATGTTTTAAAATGGGATATTAATTCTAACTTATAAATTATATTGATCCTCTATAATTCAATGTATTATAACAACAATGTCTCAACACAGACAAAGAAGAATGGGTGAGAACTATGATGTGTATTTATTATCACCACTGACTAGATAAAATTTTGTCATTGGAAGTAGCACTGTAATCATATCAGAGGTTGCCAAATTACTCCAGAATAAATTTTTTATATTTAAATTCATTTACAATGAGGATTTTACATAGTTAATCACCAAGGGATATTGAAAGAAAATTATAATAACATTATGTCAATTTACTAGCTGATATTACTACTTTAATATAGTTTAATGAATGATTCAGAAAAGGTAAGCCACAAATCCTAGGATAACACCCTTAGTATACACATTCAATAACTAATTAAAGAATTATAATAAAATACCTAACATAATGGATCTATAAAATAATAATAACAAAAAATATTATCAACATAAAATAATTGGGTTGTCATTATGCTATTGTATCCTCGATAAAATCATATATTAAAATAAATTACTCTAAAAATGATGTTTATATTCTAATTATATGTTTTCTAACAGTACAGTTAATTTGTATATATCGTTACATTACTTATATCTTTTTGTTAAAACATCTAAATAATTTTATTTTATTTTTCCAATTTTCATATTCATATGATTCCTCTAAACCATTAATTATCACTTAGTAAAATCCCACTATATTCATTCGTATGCTACCCCTATATTAACAATCTGAATGATTGTATCTCCCACTAATGGTTAGATCACATTCCCTTATACTAAAAAATAAATTACATTAAATTTTCCTAAATTTATACAGATGCATGTATTTAACATGTATAATTATAAAACCAACGGTAACCATGTTTCCATATATGAACAACCAATTTAATCATCGAATATACATGGGGACAATATATATCAGAACCACATCAACCATATGGTGGTTTGTGAACATAGTGGTTCCATTAATGTTTCTTAAATACCTAGGTGGCCAATGGTTTTTTAAAAAAATTAACAACTTTTTAATTATTTAAAACAAGATATATTTTTATCATGACTTAATCCACATTCCATCTGAGGAAATAATATTTTATTTGATTATGTTTTATGCAACATGATATATAAATTTTTTTAATCTAAATCCCACTCTTTTTTTTCATGGTTGTTCTCTATAGGTACCTTTACAATATCATTATGATCCCCAATAGCTTATATTTCTATAGAAACATAATAAATTAATTCATTGATATAATAAATTTTTCTTCAACTATGAATATGGATGTTCCCTACATCATACTTAATAATCAAACACAAATTTTCTGAATACAAGATGAGCCTCCACATTTGAATCATCTAACTATAACATGTTTGGTGTAATTAATATATGGATATCCATATATGAATCAATAATTCCATTTATATCACAATAAATAATAATTTAGTATTCCTGGAATACACCTCATAATTTTTTTTGAATGGGTTGAAGGCCTTAATTTTTTATTAATTTTTGATAAACCCCCATTTGTGGGTTGGAGTGGAACCCTAACTTGGGTTCTAGGGTTAGTGACACATTACATGACTTGAATGCCTTAAAGGAATTCATCCCAAAAATATTACATGGAACTACCCCTCCAAAGAAGATATCTTGATTTCATCTATCCATCTTTAAAATTATGGTGGGATAGATGTAATGTGTAGAGATCCACAGGTCTGATACCGATGGCAATGACATATAGTCTTATTATTCCAATTATGGTTTTCTCTTCTTGGGTGAATGTGACTACTTTGAATCCTCATCTATAGTCTAGTTCATTTGAAAACATTATTTTTTCATCTATATTTCATGTTTCCTAAAGGGATTTTGGTTGACCAAAATCCGTAAGGTGGCCCAAATTCCATGAGTTGGACCAAAATTCTTACTGACTTATGAACCTTGGGTATCTCTAATTCCTTGAAGGACATGAGGACCAAACTGGTGAAATGGACTAAATTTTATGGATACTACATTACTTAATAGTACCTGATATAGTGCCTACTACAGAACTTCTATAATAACCTTAAAATAAGCCACTACCCAGATTAGATCTCGGGTCTCTTGGATCAACATGAAGAGTCCTCACCAACCAGGTTGACGCTCATGTGCAATACACCTCACAACTATTTTATTAGTTATGTGGTGTGTTTTTCCATTATTATAATCTGATTTTGATCCATTTCACAAGTCTCATAAATGATATTTGGACTCTTTAATACTCGATTTTACCAACTAACATCCATTATTTAATATAGTTAATATTTAAAATCTATTTCTTCTTAATTATTTTTAAGTTTTTTCCATCCACAATCGGTATTGAAACTTGTTTAATTTCATGTATCTCAAACTTTTTAACCATATAATTTGCATACATTATTTGAGAATAAAATGTATATCACTATCATTGACTCAGTTAAAACACTAATAAGTCTGAAATTTTATTAATCATACTATATAAAACATCCTGAAAATTTATATTTTGAAATCCAATACTGATTTCAACATTATAACATTTAATAATATTTATTTATCATAATTTATCACTATGATCAATTACTTTTTATTTTATTTCCAAGATTTATTATTATCAAAATCACCAATAAAAAATATATAATATTCAATTAATTTTCAAATCAAGAATCACACCCTCACGTTGATTTTATTAATCTATATGATACATTAGTCAAACATCAAATCTTTGATTTATTATTATATATTATATATATTTATGCTTTGGTTAAATTATTTTTCTTCATTAAGTACTACAATAATGAATTACATATTCACTTATGCTTGATATACATTTAAAAAATATTAATTTTAAAAAATATGAATATTATTATTAATTAAATACAATCCACATGTTATAATATATCTTCCACATATATGTCTTCATTTTTTAAATTCGTTTTCACTCAATAATTTCCTTATATAACATCACATGTCTATTAAAATTATTTTTTAACACTAATTTTTTTTGAGGATGTTATGATCCACCAACATCTTTATAAGATCTTATATAATGTTTTCATCCATTTATTCTACACACTTCTTTATTTATATGACCCATGATTCATCCTTCACTTCTTCTTCAACTAATATTTTATAATAAAATATATCATTGTAACATTCTTAACATTTATCAATTATGGGATATTATTTATCATTTATTATTTTTGTTAAAAAAATATGAACTGATATTTTTCATTATTTATTAGATAATTAAACTTTTTAAAAAACTTCAACATTTTCTAATACAACCATAAAATATTATTTTGTTTATTAGGCCATAAAGATCTCTTGGAGTTTAGTTAACATCATATTATTCTTATTTATAAAATTAAAATAAATTTGGGTGAACATATTTTTTTCCATCACTCTATTTAATATTATTAATTCTATATCATTCTATGAAAATTTTGACCTCAATCTATGTATTTTATTTTCATTACTTTGGAAGAGTATCTTTAAAAGATTTATTTATCCACCAAATATCCATATTTTCCTATGCTCCCCTATTTATTTTTATTTTAACAAATTATTCTAAATAATATAATGTTTTTATAGATTTTTTCATCTATTATCATACATCTCATATGATTTAATATTCTATATGAGAATTAGTAAATAGTATTTCGGAGTATAAATAACCACTTATACTACATCCTATTAATATTACCTTGATATTACACTCTTTATGACTAGTGTATTTTATATATAATTAATCATTTAATTCCTACATGACATAACACCATTTTTTTGTTCTCATTTAGGAAAACTCATTAATAATTATTTTCTTTAACACATAATTTCCCACATCAATTTAGGTAATCATTGGGCCATAGTATGATCTCATAATCATTAATAATATTTCAGTTTTTATTGTATCATTCCATAAAAACAATTGGGTAACATCATGCCTACCATCGTGGTATTTATGAACAAGATAAATCCATTTCTTGTATAATCATTAACAATAAAGGATATTTCACCTTATGTTACTAGAAGTTTAATTAGAAAAAAATCACACAGTGGATTATGTATATTATGTTATATTGTATTTTCATCATTGGTTAGTGGGGATTTAAAACCATCTTCACTATCATATATGAATAACAAGTCTTATCTCCATCCCACTTAAATATAAGAATATTGACAATAGACATTGTTTTATAAAAATAATCCATGATTAAATTATGTGTATTCCATAGAAACATATTTAATATGTTTTTCTCCTCTACTAACATAGGAATAAATGTGTCATTTTTTTCCTAATTTTTTAGATTGGTTATTATTATCTTGCTATTCTTGAGATAATTTCAAACCATTCCTCTAATTATACAACCCTTCTTATTGAATGTTACTTCAATTTTTGGGTGACATATTCATCTTAAAATCAATATGTAGTTTCATAAACTATCAAAAATTAGGACATTTGAATTCCTCAATTTTTATTCATTTAACCTTTTTGTTTCTAATTTATTTTATCTTTAATTCACCATAAATATTGCACAAAACCATTATATTGAAAAAACATTTCACAATCTTTATAAATTTCAAAAAAAATTTAATCTAGGAGGATTAGTACAAATATAGAATCTATATGATATTAATATTTATCATTGTTGATGAAATTTCTGCTACTATAGACCTATTTCCATTATTCTTTTACATGTAATACATATTTGGTATGATACATGTGATATAATCTATATATTAAATTAAAAAAATAAAAATATTAAGAATCTTATTTAACGAAGGTGGAAAATAAATTCCCTAATGAAATAATTCTTTGTTATCTTACATTAATCATTATTTGACTTATTTGGAATTAATTACACTTCTCTGTTTCGAACATACAACTAATTTATTAAAAATTTTGATTAATAAATAAAATACCTAAAAAAACATCACTTATATTATAGAATATTCAATCATCGTCATTTATTTACTCTAAATATTCTCACATTTATATATATTTCCTCCTAATTGGAATATGTCATTGGGTGACCAATGTAGTGACAAAATTCCATAAAATCAAGGGATATATTTTATCACCCCTTATCCCCACAAGTTGTATGATTATAAATAAAACCTTGGTTATTTATAAACCCTTAATGTTTGACGAATATATCTAAATAACCAATTTCATTAGTTCTTTATATTTTTTTTCCAAACATTCGATGTTAAATCATTGAATTTATTTATGTTGTTATTATTCTATAATACAATAAACCCTAGTCTCCCAGATCCTGATTTTTATAAACTATATGGAAAATATATTATAAATGATAGAATTCCCTATAACCGATATTTAATATTATTACGAGACTAGAAAATTATATAAACATTAAATTAAAATATTAAAATATAAATTTAACAATAATTGAGACTGTATTTAATTTTTCCCATATTCTTCCATCAGTGTTACCCAATAAATTTCAAACATTTTCACTACTTTGTTAACTTGATAAATGGAAAGACATAAATAGTGGGTGAGAGTTGATGCAATATAAGAGATAATGTACAATGAAATCTAAAATTGTATAATAATTTCATAAAAATATAAATGAAATAGATTAAAATTCATGCCATATGAAAACCTAGGAATAACATAATCTATAGGTTTAATAAAAATGGAAATAATTAATTTAATGAATAAAAAATGATTTCAAAATGATAGAATAAAAAATTACGAACATAAAAAACACATCTCCATGGGAATATTCCAAAACTATATATATAAAGGGTTTATATACAACTAATACCACAACGATATTGTATTATAAAACAAATTGATGCATTTAGGGGATATATAATTCCAAACTCAACCCTACCCATAATGAGTATAACATATTCATCATATGAATTAAAATGTTAAAAAATACAATTCAAACGGTTCTCAAAGGAGGCTATTTCATAAAAATGTAGGAATATTAATAATCATATACATAGGTATAATGGGTATATATATTGTAAATATTTCCATAGTAAAATGAATGATATTTATCTCTAGATGAATACACTTAAATAAGAATAATTATGTATATGGTATTCATACTGTATAAGATAAATGGATTTATAGTTAATTCAATACACTATCATAGTCAATTGAATTTTGTGGATATATTGGTGATTACTAATAACTCCGAAAAATTATATATAGAGAACTCACATTGTATAAGAAAAATAGTTATATAGTTTATGTAATATATTCCATCACCCCATGAAATTTCATATATATGTAACAAACTAGCCTATGTAACCTGGCCCATAAACCGAGCAAATATCACCACCCTACGCAAATCATATTCCTGATAACTATAGGCAGAAAAAATGTATCAATGTTACATAAACTATTTGAATGATTAAATTAAAAATTCCATATAAATCACAAAATAGCATCCACCTGAAATATGTCACGGTGTACCAATACATTTGTATGTATAGTGATACATATATCATATAAATACCTAAACATGATAAAACAAATTCCTAAGAATACATAGGTAAATACATCAAGACCCAAAATATATACTTTTGGATCCCCCAAAATTTAAAAAATAAGACTTTTTATGAAACCATCATTAACCACCAATACTATTCAATAAAAGGTGATTAATGAATCAAGAATCCCTACTATAATATGAAAACCCATTAAATTTACGTAAATCTAACACTATTATGTCCTCAATAGTTACATTGAATCAAAATATTATGAATGAATCCATACAACATAAGAATTAAAAGAATTAAAAAGAAACAATCCATTTTATACAGAAACCTACCATAAATCACTTGTAAACACATTTCTTTATTAAAACTATAGAAGTAATTGAAGTTAGATATATTTACATGTCCTAAAAAATCACTATAAAATTTCACCATGAGTCATGACTTGGCTGCTATGGTCGATGAAGAAACCATGAAAATAGAACCGTGAAAGAACAATTATCCGGGAGAGGAATAAAGGATAAATAATGAGTATGCCTTGAATAATCTCACTATACAAATAGAAAATTCACCGAGGATATTATAGGAATATGTATTCATCGATGGAGGGCCCTATGTATTCTGAATGGGATAAAATGAGGCAGATAAAACATAAATATAGATAGGAAAAAATTATTAAATCCATAAATTTTATAAATTTTTTAGACTATATGGATTAGAATGTTATTTGGTGAACCATTCCCTAATAATATACTCTATATTATATGAAACCACTAAACATAATGTATTTTCATTCTTTTTGGTCATATAGTGACTCCTAACATTATGAAAACCCGGAAACATACCCACAGATATAAATCATGGGAAAAATAATTCATGGGAATATGAAAGGATTGGAGTACCATGAACTGAATATGAAAACCCACACTAAAAATCTCATCCCATTACTATATAGTGTGGTTTCAATATTTTAATTGACATTTTTCGTAGAACTAAAACTATTTTTTTTTATATTTTCATTATATAAATCTAAAAATCGTTAAAAAATCTAATTACCTAAAATGAATCATTTAAAAAATAAATTCTAGTGGCTTGGGGTGGCCCTAATTCTCCCCACATATTCTAGTTTTTAACTCAATAAATCATTCAATGAGCCTCGTTTAGAAATTGTGAGTCTCATACTCGAGCAGAAAATCCTCACACCAAATATTTTTTATTTCCACAACACATCCATAACCCATGGACTATTGGGATATATTATTTCCCAATTAATCTTTCCTTAAGATACCTTATACTGATAGGTTAATCCATCTTGGTTTTTTCATGTTCGAAATCCATATTCTCCCACTAATTCACATGATGCACTTTTGAAAAAAATTTATTTCCCTCATATATATGATACATGTTGTTAATAGAAGTCATATAGGATAGTTAGTTTAGCCAGTGTGTTAGTTTCATGAGATTACCTATGATTTATAATGGAACAGTATAATATCATATACAGTATCCATACTTCACTAATTGATAGTTTCCAAGATGGGGAGTACGTCTGAGAAATACATTATCACCAATGTACAATTTTAATAGATAATAAAACAATATTCATTTGATTATTGGTGACACTAATTCACCACTAATATTTTATAAATTAGCATATTCTTATTAGGATGATTTAAAACTCTTAACTTGAATGAATAAATCATCACTTGCTTATGAACCTTTTAGAAATTAGAATTAATGTGTTAGTCTTGATTTGAAATGGTCATCGAGGGATTTCCATGATTCTTTAAGAACATACATTTTTAAATGATGATCCACCAACATTGACTCCTTACTATGATTAAATTGGGTTCATTTAATCAAAATACTTATAATAATCTATATATAATTATTATCACTAAGATATATAGGCATTCTAATAATTAAATCCATGAAAATTTCATATGAATTTCACATAAGGATAAGAAGAAGTTAAAAAATTCTTGTTTCTGTGTGATTTTTTACCATAATCCACTAACATGTGATTCATTATGTTATAAAATCAGTAATATAACACCATACCTCATGTAACAACTTATAATATTATAAATTAAACTCCCTTTTAGATGAATAAATTCCTTATTATATAATCAAGTTATATAAAACCCATAAACTATATTTGAATTTTTATGTCGGTGCACTATTAAAAATACCCATAATTATTCTATCTGTGATAAAAAAACTATTAGGAATCACATAAATTGTCTATATATCAATTTTTTAATATTAAAATATAAAAATGGTTACAATAAAATAAAATTTACCCAAAAAAGAATATTCCATAGCCCCGACCAGTATAATCATGCCCTATGAAGCCCATTTATTATAGATTTCAAAAGATATAGAATCACTGGGATTTTTCCACCACAATTCCCATTTTGAGATTCGTGAACTAAGACTTGAGAGAAACAAATAAGTGAGAATATTAGAATTATAGATATCACTACCCAAAATCGTGATCACTGAACCAACCCTGATTGTATTTTCATCACATGCCATACCCTTAGGGCATACACTCATGTAAAATGAGACATCATACAATGACTATAGTCTTATTAATCATTTTATTTTATCTCACTAAAAAAATAATTATACCGATCCTTTTTCATTATTACTTAATATATATATATATACATGAATATATATATTGAGTTTGACAAAAATTAAATTTTGATATGAATTATCAACATTTAATTTTTGGAAAATATATATTTTCATTTAAGAATATTTTTTATAACTAAATGAGCTTTTAAAAACAAGATATTTTCTGAAAATAGTCTTACTAAATAATGTTTAATTAACTATAAATTGTAATATAAATTAAAAATGTACTTGAAATTATAATTATGGGCATAAACTTATTTTTGTTATAAAAACTATTATTATTCAACAAACAAACATTTTTTATTTAATAGGGGAAATTATTATATCATGAATATTATTTTTATGAAATAAATACCTTTTTTGAAATTACCTCTTTAAAATTATTCAATAGTGATTTTTATTTAATTTTTTTAAATATTCATATTTTTTGGTAAAAAGAAAATACTCTATAAATATATGTTATGTATTATGACATTATAATACCCCAAAAAAGATGAAATAAATAATATAAAAAACATCTACTGTAAAAAATAGGTCTTAACATTAAAATAATTCATTTTTATAATATTTGATTAATTTTAAATTCCTATAATGAATCCTATAAGACCTATGTTATATTTCAAGGATTTAAAAAACAATTATTTTTTAACAAGTCCCACATTCACCCCATGAAAGGTATTATATTATTTTGTTGGGCTCATTATCAAATAAAATATTGGAAACCACTCTTCATTGATAGAAACCATAGAAATAAACTATAACATCCAAAATGTTTTTTAATTAAAATACTTTTTTAATGAACAAATTAATTACTAGGTAAAGTAGTTATAGAAATATATGCACTAATTTGGTTATTTTTTAAGATTGTTACAAAAATAACTAGTTGTTTTAGCGGTTGTTTTTTCGCCACGATTTTCAAAACCACAGCTAAATGTTTCATTGAAACATATTTAGTGGCAGTTTTGAATACCACTGTGAAAACACCATAGGTAGATGATTTTAATATATTTATTTATAAATTTTTTAAAAAATTATTCTAAAAAATTTACAATTTTTCACCGGAAGGTTTTTCAAAACCACGGCCAAAATGATGAGAAAAAATTAAAAAATTATTTCTTTATTATTTAATTATTAATTATTTATTGTTTACAATCAAATATATTTTATTATTTATATTTTAAAATCTTCACAATGTGTCAATTACTAAATATTTATAATTATTAGTGAATAATATTTTTAAACTAATCAAATCATCAATAAGATGAAAAAAGACTTTTGCATCAAATAACCGTAACTTCTAATTCGGGAGTCCATTTCAACTCTACAACTTGTCAAATAAAAGATTATCAAATAAAATAAATCCAAGTGAGATTTAAATTATGTGATAGTGAAAGGGAAAAAATATATTAAAATGTCAAAAGTTGTAAATTGAACTCGAACCTCAAATGACAATAACTTCTAATCCACTTGTCAGTTTGGCACTACCACATATCAAATCGAAGCTTGAGATAAGCTCTACAGAATTTAGGTCTTGAAGCCAATACATAAGTATTGTTCCCTTTCTTATTCACCTTGAAAGGCCCATATGTCCTCTAAAATAGATATTTTAGTTGGTGATCCTAATTTCTTATAATTCAAAAGGTTCTAACTAACACTTCAGCTTTACATTGGCATGTACCACATATCATATTGATGATAATTTTGTGATCTACGGTTTTTCTGGTTTTGGAATTGAAAAAGGAGTACTAGATTCTATTTTATGGTCATTTAAGTGTTTTAGGGTTTTTATAGGTTCGTAACATTTTATGATTTATATATTTAATTATTTGTTTAATTGATTATTATTTAATATATAAGTTATTTATTTATTTATTCATTTATTTAATACTTATTTATTAAATATTAAATATTAAATATTAAATATCACTTATTTATTATTTAATTATTATTTATTTAATTATTACCATATTACTATTAATTTATTATTTGTTTGTTTATTTATTGTTAGTTTAATCTTTATTCATTATTAATTAATTAATTAATTAATTAAATATTAATTAAATAATATTTATTATTTGTTATTTATTATTTTTTTAGTATGTATAAATTAATTATTAATGATTAAATATTAAATTTGAAATTGTTAATTGTTAACTTTTTATGATTAATTAATAATTATATATTATAAATTAATAATTTTTGGATATTGGTAATTATTAATAATTATATATTAATTATTAATTATTATCTAATTAATTGTTTATTTATTCTTTATATTTTTATTCTTTATTATTTATTCATTAATATTTATTATCTATTATTTACTATTTATTTATTTTTCATTATTTAATAACTATTAAATATTCACTTTTTAATAATTTCTTAGTAATAATATTAAATATTTATAAATGTTTTAATAATTATTATTAATTATTAATTAATAATTCATAATGATCAACTATTAATTATAAGCTATTATTAATTATTAATTTTTAAAAAATGATTTTTTATTATTAACTATTTAAAATTTAAAATTTATTAGTTATTATTTATTATTAATTATTTACTATTTACTAATATTTTATTTATTTATCTCTTATTTATTTGTTTTTTTATTTATTTGTTATTTATTTATCATATGTTAAATAATTTTTTAGTTTATTTATTATTTATAGATTACTTATATAATCTATGATATATATATATATTATATATTATATATTATATATTATATATTATGTATTATGTATTATATATTATATATTATGTATTATGTATTATATATTATCTATTATCTATTAAATATTATGTGTTGTATATTATATAATATGTATTATGTATTATGTATTATATATTATATATTATATATTAATAATTATATATTATTTTGTATTTAGTATTTAGTATTTAATATTTACAAGTTACTATATACAATTTACTATTTATTATTTTCCATTTATTTACAAATTATATATTTTTTTAATTTTTATTCATTTATATTCAATTTAATAATTAGTAATTAGTAACTAGT
This sequence comes from Viscum album, assembly GCA_963277665.1. Classification (NCBI taxonomy): domain Eukaryota; kingdom Viridiplantae; phylum Streptophyta; class Magnoliopsida; order Santalales; family Viscaceae; genus Viscum; species Viscum album. The sequence continues at coordinate 941,273,785 of OY728153.1, forward strand.
AATTAGTAATTAGGAATTATTAATTATTGATTATTTATGAATAATTATTGATTATTAATTATTTAGTGTCTATCTATTTTTATGTTTTATTGGATTTCCCAATTTATATATATATATATAAGTTTATTAAATTTGATTTACTGACCACATGAAGAGCGTAATATAGTGGTGAAGACTTTGTAGAATATGTAAGAGGAAAGTGTTTTAAAACTCACCCAATTTAGTATTTCTTCATATTGCATGGGAATGTGCATGGACGTGGACTTGTGCATGGAGATGGTCATGAACATGGTAACAATAAACAAAAAATAAATAATTTAAATAAATAAATGTATGTATGTATGTATGTATATATATATGTATGTATGTATCTGGTCTGATTTAGAACACCATTAAGATCATAACCATTGATAATATATCAATTTTATAGTAACCTTTGATATTAGTATATATTAAGGGTTATAATAATGTCTAATTGACACAAATGACATTAGAGATGGCCTCAAACACAAGGATCGAAACCTATGAATCCCCATTATCAGAGATTTTAGGGATGATGTCATTAAAAGGCTATGAAATTAAACAAGGACAATGTAAAATTCATCAACTAAAACATGAAAACTTTTTAATGGACAATTTAAATCTTATCAAAATCAAGTCACAAACCATGTTCATCAAAATACCACCAAAAATATATAATCATCATACACCTTACCCATATGGTATACACTGGTAAAGTGGGGGACTATGTATCCAAACCCGAGTAGTAAATTTTTTAATGTTTTCATTGTATTGAAATAATTTTTATACTTATCACTTTTTCAAAACTACCTTACACACATATATATAAGACTAAATAAAGAGTTTGATAAATTTTATATTTTGAAATGAAGAAACTAAAATTGTATTTCTGGGAAATATAGAGTATAAATTATGTCACTTTTTTGTTAAATTCATGAATTTTATTAAAAAATATTTTTTAAATAATGTATTATTTTAAATAATCTCTATTTAAACATAAATGATAACATATTTTATTGAAGTCCAATGTAATATGTATAAGGTCTATAAAGATGGTAGTTTTGATTAAAATAATGTTTTTCAATAAATAGGTAATTTATTTATATGTAAAAATTATAACATATATAAATTTATTTTATAAAAATTTATACTATTTTTTGAAATTAGCCTATCCAAATTAACAAAAGTTAAATTTTTCATGATTTTATGAGATAATCTAATTTTTGGGTAAAAAAATAAATTCTTTATTAATATGTGGTTTGTATTATCACAACATAATGGACAAAAGGTGGTGTAATAAATTCAATATTAGTGATACACGAACAAATATATATATATATACACTATTTAATAAAAATCAAGTAATTTGATTAATTTTAAAAACCCATAATGAATCACCCAAAATAAATATAAATTATATTTTAGTGTTTTATAATAACTTATTTATGAACATGAGTCTCTTTGGTATCACCAATGGTATTATATTAATATGTTCTATTCTAGTCTTATAAAATAAGGAAATCCACGCCAGCATTTTAAAAACCATGTACAAAAACCATGGGAATCTTTTTCATCATATAGAGTTAAAAATCATTATCTAGAAATTAATAAAGATTTCCCATTAATTGTTTTAGCACCCCAAGCTTCCACAGTATGTTTTTCCTTCGAAAAATGTAATAGCTTGTGTTGTACGCAAGTTAGAGTTTTAACACACAATGAACAATCAATGTAGCCATTATGAATAAAAATACCCACTTTTAAAAATTTTAAAAATTTTATTTTCTTATATGGGAAAAAAATTTGAATTCTAAACATCGAAATTTTCTTTAGGTGATTTTTTTCTATTTTTCGGAAAGATTCAATTTTTTATTAATTGTGAAAAAACTGAGTTATTTGATTAAACTAATTTTTTTTTAAATAATATAATTATTTAATTTAAATTTTTTTTTAATCAAAATAATTACATAATACCTATATAAGTTCAATATAATTCATTGGAGTAATTTTATAATAAGTTTAGATATATAAATTTTTGTTATCTTTTTACCATCCTTTACCCACCTCCTAGAAGCATTTGCAAATTTTCATAAAACATAATTTTACCGCTTTTGTGAGTAGAATTTAAAACATCTGAGAGACACAGTTGACATCAGTAAGTAAAATGTAGTTCAATAAGATGAACAAAATTTTTGATGAATAGTAATTTTTTACTTTTATTTACCATAGTTAAAAGTTAATAGGGTAATTAAGGGTTAAAATGATATTATTATTATTATCCTAAAACATGCCCTAATTCTATTGGATAACTGCTATTCGACCAAAAAAATCTTATGAATAATATATGACCCCATTTGGTCCACTTGGATTAGATTACAAAATTTATTATTATTTTATTTCAAAAAGTGATAAAAGATTTAAATTCAAATATTAATAAATAAACAATTTTTAATATAGGATTACACACAATATAAATTTGACTGTAAATATTCATTATAAAGCTAAAATATTTTCTATATAATGGTATTCTATTTATATTTTGTAAACATTAAATAATTTAATTTATTTATGACAGAATGATGATGCAATAATTACCTTATTAGTAAATGACTAAAATAATTGATATTATAAATATCCAAATAAATGTAATTTTAAACTTTGGATGAATTCCACTATTTTTCTAGGATAATATGACAGATTCGTGTTGATTGAAGAATTTTTTTCGAATAATCAGGTTTTTATGATTTTCAGAAAAAACAAATACTAAATAGTGTCAAAATTGATCTAATTGAGTTTTTAAAACAAATAATATATTATTAATTGATACAATATTCCTAAAAATTAAAGGTTCAGACAAAGGACATAGATAAGGTTATATATATTAATAATGAACAACATGGGGTTCTCTTGCTATATTATAGTATGATTATTAACCATATAATATAAAAATACCAAGAGACATGGTAAATGTCAAACAATTTAACATTGAGTTAAATTGAAATGATAAGTTTAATATGGTGAAATAAACATCTCTAAAATCTATTTTTAGAGGTTTTCGACACATACTCACCTTATCATAGAAATATATCATTTTGGAGTAATTAGAAATAGAAAATGAGTTTTTTATAAAATAATTTTTTATGATTTCCTTAAAGTGACCCTCAACTATCATATAAAATGGCACATACCCTTCTCTCAAAATCACACCACCAATGTCATTTGGCTCGGCCAATGTAAAGACTCGGAATTTTCATGGAATTTTTTTTCTTAAAAATATGGGAATTTTATGAGTCCGCAAAAACTAAAAGGGCATGATTCCAAGGCCTAGTGTACACGAAATCAATTTCTGGAGTTTTGTTTAGGTATGTTCATACAATGTATGATATGGTTTTTATAACTTTTGAAATGGTGCAAGAAATTGAAATCTGATTGAACCGTTGAACTCGCAGCGCTAGTATTCACATAAGAAGACTTTCACCTCGATAGTAATTGGTCGAGAATGAATTTTAGTTTTTGGGTTTTCTGTGGGAATACTAAAATAATTTAAGTGCATTTCTTATTTTATTTTATTTGTTAAATCTTCCATGTTGAAGTTGTTGTGGGGACCACCCAAAATTTAAACCCCACGAAACACCCCATTAATGGAGAAAGTATCAAAATTACATTATGTGTAGGTGAGCCTCTTCAACTCCCCTAACACTTAATGTGATTTATCCACCTAGTTAAATAATTGAGCCAAAACATTCAATTAATTAATTTAATCCATTTAAATTTTATGCCAACTATTTAATAGGATGTTATAATCTACTATCTTGTGGGAATATATCTCTTTGGTGGAGTTTGGGAAGAGTAGAGAACTTAGATAAACTATTTCTCTCCAACGAAGAACTTTTCATCCACCAATGATGGATATCATTTTCTTCGATCATCATCTGGAACAAGGGATGAAGCGATGTCTATGAAGAACGCCGACGACATCGTCCTTGACATCTTCATCTTCATTTCCAATGAAAACGTATCTGAGGTAGGGGTTCAAGCTTGTTAATTGTTGTGTGTTCTTCATTTTCCATTGTGGTTTAGAATTCTAAGCTGCTTGATATCACCCTAACATGGAGGTCATGGGATGAACAAACACGGCCCGAACCCTCCGCCTTTCCTATGGATTGTTTACGCCCAATCCAGCATGGGTCCGGGTTGAGTGTTTCTCATCAACATCGGCTTCTAATCGAAGGAGATGTCCCGAGGAGAGTTTGAATTCTTCTAGAGTAAGAAATAGGTCACCGGAACACGTCTGGTGAGACACAAATGATTCACCGGATGTCGGAACCGGTGAAAATCACCAACGACGAAGATAAGGGCCATAGATGCTTCGGCTGGCCGCATGGACAGCGGCGGTGCAACCGTTCCTCTGGAGGAGAAGGTCACGGCCGACAGGGTGCGACAGATGGGAAGTGGCTGTGCAGTGGCAGTCGGCGCAAGGTTAGAAATTATGTAAGCCATTGAATCGAGCCACCGGGCCGCCAGAGAAGGCACGACGCAACCGCGCCGTGTGGTGGAGAAGAAGGGGCCGTGATGATGCAGCGACGACTGACACAATGCCAGCCGTGAGAAAGCCCGGCGGCCCGAGCCGTCAGGTCGCCAGAGAGGGCACGGTGAAATGGCGCCATGTTGTGCTGGTTGTTGTTCACCCAAATGGCTTATCCATTAGGGATCACCAGGGAACGTTGACTCCCCCTAGACAAGGCTAGGGCGGACCCCATGGGGTGTCGGGCCGCCAGGCACGTGGTCCGCCAGCCGCACGGGAAGCCATGCCAGACCTAGTGTGGGATGGACCTAGAGCGTGTCGAGCCACCCCTATGGGACATGCCTCCCTCGTAGGCCTTACCACCCCTATTGACCAGTTTGGACCCTAGTCTGGACCCGGGTCAGTTCAGGTCAGTATGACTGGCCCGGACCGTACCCGTACCCATTTTGGTCTGTTTCAACTCTTTTTCCCGTTTCATGAGCTACGGGCGTCCGATTTATTAACCATCATCGGTGACCGAAGCCTTGGGAGGATATGGTTATTTTGGTATACCCTAATCAATTTTTGAACATATTTGGGGTATATCAAAGTTAGATCAAATAATAATCCAACCAGGCCCTCGGAACAGAAATGCCAATAACTCTTAGACTGGGCGTCTAATTGACGCACTGTCTGTCATGTTGAGTTTCAAATGGAAATATAGATATTTTGGAAACATCAAATTTGGGATTCATGGAATTGTATGTATTGAATCTCGGCTTGAGAAGCGGACCCTCCCAGAATAAAGCCTGCTTCGTGCATAACCCTCTCATTGGATGCGCTCTAAAGACTGTTCCCGGATCCTGTGTGGGTTCTACAGCTCTGACTACTGTTCCTGGATCATGTGTGGGTTCGATAGCACTGATGACTATTTCTAGATACCATACAGATTCAACAACTCTGACTTCTGTTCCTTGATCCTGTGTGGGTTATACAACTTTGAATTCTGTTCCTGGATCCTGTGTGGGTTCCACAGAATAATAGTTCCTAGATCCTATGTGGGTTCAATAGTTCTGATTTATGTTCCTGCATCCTGTGTGGGTTCAAAAAAAATAAATGATTCAGTGGCTACATATGATCATCTGTATCTCTCTACAAAAGTTCTATACATGTGTGATATGAGTCAGTAACTTTATGATTTTCTGATGATTGATATGGATTACTAGATAACATAGGTATATGTATGGGCATATACCTAAGTGGGGTTCTCTGTTTTTTTCATACCATGTGGTTTATCCTTGTTGGATTTGGTGAGTCTTTGAGGGTCTTGGGGTTCTTACTGAGTATTGTTATACTCAACCCTATATGGGTTACGCCCGCACCTTGTTGTGTTGGATGCAGATGACGGACATCGCTGGCCAAGGCTGAGTATAGGAGGACTGGATGGTACCCAGAGGTGGAACTCATGACGAGTCAGTAGTTAGAGGATACTGACGGTCTTGGAGTGTTGAGGATTCTATTTGTACCTACCCTTAAGGTAGGATCCATGGTGGATGATCCAGGAGCTTCTTTTCACCTTTATGTTGTTTTGACCTTTTCAGTTTTACTTGTACTTTCTGTTGGGCTTGAATTTCCAACCCCTTTACTTTTCAGCACTCTCTTGTCATATAGTTTTACTTATTTTTTTATCTAGCTGAGTACTCTGTTGTGTGAGTTTTGAGTTATAATGTTAATGCCTTCACCGTTAAGGGATTTACTCCTTTGGTGCTAGTCGCATCCCCTGGCCTATGGATGGCGGGATTGGGGTAGTCATGGCATGAGCCCCGGGGGACGGGTCGTGAGAAATTGCAATCAGAGGAGTCGGTTATACTATAGAAAATAGGACTCTGATATTTTATTTGAAGAAATAGTGTTATGTGTAGTGAGTGTGGTTTTCAGTTTAGGGACACTAGTGTTGTTGCAGCGGCTGATGTATCCATACACCAGGACCTTGACTTCTGATTTCAGACTCGGTGCACGAAAACACTTATTGAGTTGGTTTTTTAAGAGACTTCTTTGTGATCTATTTTGAGTTAGCTCACCATGTATAACAAATTAACTGTGGTGCAACGGTTTTTTTTCAGTATGGCCCCATGTAGACAGCCATCCAGGGTTCTAGGCTTTATATGAGACTGCATCCCACCGGGTGACGAGCCCTTGGTGCAGGGCCCTATTACAGCAAAGTAAACAGTGGTACCACTACTCGTTGGGCCACTGATGCCACCCGGCTCAGTAGTAGAGAGTACACACTGCCTGATCATGTTGCAGGAGTTCTAGTGCTAGAGGCCTCGCAAGTACAGGGGTGAGACAAACCTGCAGGTAGCTGAGGATTGACTGGAGGGTGTGGTGAGAGTCTTCAAGCTGGTAAGCACACCAACAAACCTTATGGTGATCCTTGTCACGAGTCTTCTTTGAGAATCTGCAGGCAGATTGTGGAGCTTGTTTCTCCTAGTGCATGACAAGGTGACACTTCTCTAGGAAGATTTTGAGAGTCTATTTCTGGAGGATTTTGTCCCATCCACCCTACATGTGGTGCAGATCAGGAGCTACTGCATCTACAATAGGGTAGCATGATGGTAGCTCAGTACTCAGTGAGGTTCATAGACCTCTCACGCTACTCCACAGATATGGTACGAGAGCCATTTTTTAGGGCCCAGACCTCTGAGCAAGGCCTCAAGCGAGAGATTAGGGATACGATGATCTCCCCCAGCATCCTGATTCAGGAGGGGATTTTGGAGAGAGCCCTCTTAGTAAAGAGTTTCCTTTTTGTGTAGACACCAGCAGCGAGACCTGCCACTGGGCATCACATAGTAGATTTTTCTCTAGCTAGCATTAGACAGATTCCGTAGAGGTCCAAGTTGACCAGACCATCCGGTGGATGACCTCATGACTTGGGATCGGTTGTGCGAGGCACATGAGACATAGCCAGTCATTCGAGGAACAATAACTGTTTCAAATGCGGTGGGCAGGGTCACCTGGCTTGTGACTGTCTGACCCACCTTACAGATGATCAGAAGACTATTGAGGGACCTCCCAGAAAGAGGTAGAGGTTTGATCGAGGTGATCCTCAAGGTGCATGTGGACGTGGTAGAGGAGCTGGTCATGCAGCTAGCGGTGGACGACATTACTAGGTGTTACCACCACCACCATTAAGAGGTCCACCCCAACCGTAGGGAGCAGGTATACAATGCATATCTCATCTCTAAGTAGCTGAGGCTTACGATCACGACGCTCCAGAGATGATTCAAGATACAATTTGTGTCTAGTCCACATTGGCTGTAGTTCTTAAAGACACAGGTTTTGGTCACTCTTTCATTTCCAATTCCCTCGTTTGGAGGTCCGATATTCCGACGGAGTCATTGGCTCGATCCTTATGGCTAGAGACTCCTATGGGATCATAAACGATGATCAATCACTTGAAATGGAAGTGTGATCTTACTCTAGGAGGCAAGAGCTTCGGTTGGGATCTATTCATAGCGACGTCGAGGCCTTACGACATCATCTTGGTTATGGATTGGTTACCTACAGTCCATGCTCAGATCGACTGTATTAGGCGCAATGTATCGTGTGTCTTCGTGGATGGTACCATGTTCACCTTCACCGGCTAGAAAGGAGCCTTTGCAGTGTCGGATGGACTTACTTGGAGGAGGGTTCATCCGATCACTCTTCAGTTGGTCTGCCTTACCCTTGGAGCAGTTGATGTGAAGAGCCCATGCTATCGAATAGTGGTGGACCAGTACACGGATGTTTTCCCAGACGATGTTCCAGTACTACCTCCCCACATGTAGGTGGAATTCTAAATTTAATTGTACCTCGGGACGACACCGATATATACACCAGCATATCAGATGGCACCTGCTGAGATTCATGATCTACGAGTATTGGTAGAGGACTTGCAGGGGAAAGGATTCATCCAGCCCAATGTTTACCCCTGGGAAGCCCCGATTATATTCTCTAAGAAGGAGTATGGGATGTTGAGGCTTTGTGTCGAATATTATCTCTTGAACCAGGTGACCATGAAGAACATGTACCCACTCCAGAGGATTGTTGACCTCTTTATTCAGCTGAAGGGAGCACGATTGTTCTCGAAGATAGAGCTCAGATCAAGCTATCATCAGCTTAGAGTTCGAGACGAGGATGTGAAGAAGATTTCCATCATATGTCTATATGGCCACTACGAGTTCTTGGTTATTCCATTCGGCACTCATGAATATGATCTTCTAGCCATACCTTGATCGCTATGTCGTAGTCTTCATTGACCACATTCTGATCTACTCTATTACTGAGGAGGAGCATGCCTACCATTTTTGGGGTAATACTAGACACACTCCAAGAGAACCAGCTTAATGTTAAGATCTCGAAGTTCCAGTTTTAGATTTGAGAGGTTTACTTTTTGGGACATGTCATCTCAGAGGCTGGAGTTGTAGTGGATCTAGTGATGATTGAGGAGGAACTTGTTTGGGAGCCACCCATGATTGTGATAGAGGTACGAAGTTTCCTGGGTTTGGCTTGTTATTATCATAGGTTTGTACCAGACTTCTCTAGAGTTGCATCACCACTATATGCCTTGGTAAATAAGGGGCAACCCAGCGTGTGGTCATAGAGATTCCAACAGAGTATTCAGGAGCTAAGGTAGAGGATGACTAGTTCCCCCTTCTACGGTATTCTAGAGGAGGGCGTAGTGTATGTAGTTTACTATGACACATCAGGGGCCAGAATCAGATGTGTTCTCATATAGGAGTGAGTAGTAATCACTTATGGTTCTCTTCAGTTGAGAAATAATGAGAAGAACTACGCCACCCCTGACCGGGAGTTGGCAGTAGTTCGCTTCAGCCTGAAGATGTGGGAGCACTATCTGATGGCCGAGCGTTTCACAGTCTACTCTGACCACTAGAGTCTCAGGTATATCTTCTCTCAGAACAACTTGATCCTAAGACAACAGCAATGGCTTGTGTTCCTCTAGGACTATTACTCCAAGATAGTCTATAATCTTGAGAAGGGGAATGTTGTAGCAGATGCACTCAGTAGGAGATCTGGTATACAACTACAAGGAGAGGCGACACAGAAGCTAGATGCTTTATAGATATCCTTTGTAGATCGACATGGAGCATCTTTCCATTAGTCTCTTATAGTCAGTCTACCACTTCATTAGTGATTCAGGAAGGCACAGTGTGGAGACGCTGACTGTGAGACACGACGAGCTTGGATATCCACATGGCATGCACCTGATGGATTTTCTAAAGGTGGGGAGCACGTCATCCTCTTCGGGGGACATACTATGGTGCTAGTGTAACTTCAAGAGGAAGTGTTGAGGGGGTTACACACATCCCCACTAGTGGTGAATCCCGGAGTAGAGAAGATGTACCAGGTCCTTCGATGAAATCACTAGTGGCCAGGAATGAAGAGGACAATATCAGAGTTTGTCTCTCGATGCCGCACTTGTTAGTAAATGAAGGCAGTGCATCAGGTACCAGTAGGCTTGGTTCAACATTTAGAGGTCCCAGAGTGGATGTGGGATGTGATATCCATGGAATTCATGATGGGTCTTCTATGTACTTCCACAGAACATGACTCTATATGGGTGATCATTGACCAACTCACCAGGTCGTCCCACGTCCTACCGATTAGAGTGAAGGGTTCAGTAAAGAGATTGGGACGCCTCTACGTGTAGAAGATTGTGGGGATACATGGAGTAACTTCTTCTATTTTATCCGACTGTGAAAAACGATTTACATCCCAACTATGGATGGGGTTTTTGGAGGCTTTCGGGACGCAGCTTCCTCTGAGCACCGCCATCAATCCTCAGACAAATGGTCAAAATTAACGAACTGTTCAAACGCTCAAGGACATTCTATGTGATTTTTTCCTCGACTTCAGTTGTAGCTGGTAGGATCACATACCTTTGGTGGAGTTTGCATAAAACAACAGATATCACTCCACCATCGGGGTGGAAGATTTTGAGGACTTGTATGGTTGACCTTGAAGATAATTGTTCTGCTGGACAGACCCAGGGGAGTCAGCACTAGTGGGACTAGAGATGGTACGAGCTACTATATAGAAGGTGTGGATCATCCAGGAGTGGATGAAGACTGTAAAAAGTAGACAGATTTCATATTCTGACAGGAGATAGAGACCTCTAGAGTTTTAGGGTTGCAAACACATCTTCTTACGGGTCTCACCCCAATGAGGTTTACAGATATTTAACTGAGGTGGAATGTTATCTCTCTGATTCATCGGATCTTTCCTGGTCCTCAGCAGAGTAGGCGAGGTGGCTTACCGCCTGGATAATCCACCTCAATTGAATTGGGTGCATGACGTCTTCCACATATCCCAGCTGAGGAGATACTTGCACGACCCTTCTCACATCATCTATCATGGGGAGGTGGACATCGATGATGGGGTTACTTCTACAGAGGTTCCAGAAGAGATTGAGGATTGAAAGGGGTGGGTCCTTCATGGATGGTAGATATCTCTAGTGCGCATTCGTTGCCAGCATGGGAACCTCCAGGAGAGCACATGAGAACAGGAGGCTCAGATGCGTGCTCAGTACTCCCAGTTGTTCCCTTAGTTTGAGTTATATCTTAAGGGGACGTAAAGCCCTGAGGTGGGGAGAATGTAAATAACCAGAATTTATGTGAAATTTGTTTCTAAAATACATGTGAATTTTACCAGTCCGAAAAAAATAACGGTGCATGATTCTGAGGCCCGATGTGCACGGAATCAATTTATAAATTTTTTTTGGGTACGTTCAGTAAATGTACAAGTGGGTTTTTATTACTTCTGAACCAGTGCACGTAATTGAAATCTAAGGGAATCTTTGAACTCGCATCACCGGTATTCTCTTAATAAGTCATTCACCTCAATGGTAGATGGCTAGGAATGAAAGTATGATTTTTGGTTTTACATGGGAATAATAAAATAATTTAAGTTCATTTATTAATCTATTTTGTTTGTTAAATGTACCATGTGGGAATTGTGGTGGGGACCACCAGGGATTTGAACCCCTTGAAACACCCCCTTAATGGAGAAACTCTCAAACTTCTAGTAAGTGTAGGGGAGCCTCTTCAACTCCCCTAACACATAATGTTCATTGTCCTCCAAGATAATTAATTTAGACGAAAAATTCAATTAATTAATTAAATCCATTTGAATTTTATTCCAAAAATTTAATAGGATGTCATAATCTGTTATTTTGTGGTAATTTTCCTCTTTGGTGGCGTTTTGGAAGAGGAGTGAACATGGAGAAAAGATTTCTCTCCAACAAAGAACTCCTCATCCTCCAATGATGCATATCTTTTTTTTGATCTTCAACCCGAACAAGAGAGGAAGCATTGTCCTTGAAGAACACCGACGATGTTTTCCCCGACTTCTTATTCTTCATTTCCAAAGACAATGAATCTAAGGTAGGGGTTCAAGATTTTTAACTATTTTGTGTTCTTAGTTTTCCATCTTGGTTTAGAATTCGATGCCGTTTGATATCAACCTAACGTAGAGGGATCGAGCTGAGCAAACACGGCCTAACCCCTCCTTCATTCTTATATATTTTTGACGCCCAAAATGGAATGATTTCGGGTTGAGAGTTTTTCATCATTGTCAGTTTAAAATTGAAGGTGAATTCTTGAGGAGAGTGTGACTTCTTCCGGAATGAGAAACTGGCCACCGAAACTCATTAGGTGATCGGCGAAAGATTCGCTGGTGGTTGGAACCGAAGAACGTCACTGGAGATGAAGAGAAGCAAGGTCGGGTTTCCGACCGGTTTCAGGGACAGCGGCAGTGCAACCATGCCACTGGAGGAGAAGGTCGCGGTCGATGGGCCACATAGGTGCAACAACGGACGACACAAGGACGGCTGTGAAAGAAACGGGTGACCCGAGCTATCGAGTTGCTAGAGAAGGCATGGTGCAACCGCGCTGCACGATGGAGAAGAAGGGGCCGCGGCCCCTAGCCGTGGAGATGCATCGGCGGCCGGTGCAAGGCTAGACCTGAGAAATACCAGTGGCCCGAGACGTTGGGTTTCCAGAGGTGGCGCGGCACAACGACACCGCGTGGGAGTCACCAGGCTGCTCAGCCATCCGGGACTAGTGGGACCCATCTTAGGGTCCGACATGACATGGACTTGCGCCATGTGTCACCGATTATCTCCCACCCTAAGAGATTAGTCATTCGGGATCCCCAAGGGGCACACCCTCCCCTCTAGACATGGCTAGGGTGGACCCCATGAGTCACCAGGCCGCCAGTTGCGAGGGCCGCCAGCAGCGCGGGCCGCTGGGCCGAACCCAACGCATGCCGGACCCAGCGCGGGCCTGGACTCCCTCACAGGTCGGGCCTCCCCTGTTGACCTGGTCGAACCCACATACCGGTTCGGACCTGAGGACCGGGTCGGACCCTCGTCCGGACCCGGGTTGGGCCGTGTCGGTCCGACTGGGCCGGATGGGACCCAGACCCGTATTTCCATGTTTCCACTATTTGTTTTCTCGTAACATGAGCTACGGGTGTTCGATTGAAGAACATACTATGAAGATAGAAAACATTGTAGGAGACAATGATTTTGTTATAACCCACATGAGGTTTGGACACAGTTGGGATATGGCCAGGTTGGATCGAACATAAATCCAACCGAGCCCTCAGAACAAAAATTTAAATAACTCTCAGACCGGGCATCCGATTGACACACCATCATTTGAATTGGGGTTTTAATGGAAAGGCAAATATTCTGGAATCTTCAACATTGGGATTTATGGTATTTGATGTTTCGACACTTGGCATGAGGATCAGACCCTCCCGGAATCAAGCATGCTTCGTGCGGAACCCTGTGGTTGGCTGCGCTCTGAAGACTATTCCGGGCTACTGTGCGGGTTTGGAAGCCCCTGATACTATACCTAGATCTTATTTGGGTTCAAAAACTATGAAAACTATTCTGGTACCCCATACGGATTCGACAGTTCTAACTACTATTCCTGAATCATGTGTGGGTTTGACAGTTTTGACTATTGTTCCTGTATCCTATGTGGGTTTGACAGAATAACTGTTCCTGGATCCTGTGTGGGTTTGACTGAATAGAGGATTTAGTGGCTACATCTGATCATCTTTATCTCTATATAAAAGTAGTATACCTGTGTGAGCTGAGTTAGTAACATTTTTTTTAACATGATTGAGATGGATTACTAGATAACATAGACATATGTTTGGGCATATATATAAGTGGGGTTATCTATTGATTTCATACCTTGTGGTTTCTCCTTGTTGGATATTGTGAGACCTTGAGGGTATCAGGGTCCCTACTGAGTATCATTATACTCTCCCCATTATAGGATATTCCCGCACCTCGTTGTGTTGGATGCAGACGACGAGCATCGCTGACCGTGGATGAGTGTAGGAGGATTGGATGGTACCCAGAGGTGGAACTCAGGACGAGTCGATAACTGGGAGAGACTGACGTTCGTGGAGTGATGAGGAGGCTATCTGTACCTACCCTTCAGGTAGGATCTGTGGTGAACGATCCGAGAGCTTCTTTTCACCTTTTAGATATTTTTTTCATTTTTAGGTGTACTTCTACTTTTAGTTGGTCTTGAATTTCTGGCCCCTTTACTTTTCAACACTCTCTTGTTACACAGTTTAACATAGTGTTTTGTATCTAGCTACGTAAATTGTTGTGTGTGTTTTCAGTTATAATGTAAATTCCTTCTCAGTTAAGGGATTTATGCCTTTGGTGATAGTTACCAACCCCTGGCCTATAGAAGGCTGGCTTTGTTGTAGTCATGACATGGGCCCCAGGGGATGGGTTGTGACATCCAACCCCTACCAAAATATCCTCCCAACATTCCTCCCTTCATCCAAGAGTCATTAGTTTGGTTTGAAAATTAATCTACGTATCCCTTTTGATCAAAAAAAATGAAGAACCCAAAGAAAAGTTTATATTTCATCACCTCTTTAAAGTTAATATCTTCTTCCACTTCTTCATTCATTGTTCATTCCATTATAACATAATAACTCCAATATCTTCTATATAATTTTATTTTATTATAAAAATGGTACAACCATATTCATTATTCTATCCATCATATGAATGACAAAGTCACCATACGTCCGTACGTACGGCTTACCATCTCCACGTCGTGGTGTAGTTTGTCATTCAAACACTTCATTATTTGGATGGGTATAATAAGGAGTATAACTGATGTAATTAATTAATATAAAATGTTAAGTATTATTTATATAGTATATACCATCCAATTACCTATGATTTAACCATCGATATAATTAAATTGTCGCTCGTGCATACGTAAGAATTACCATCTCCAAAAACGCGATGAGATTCATTCCCCATCATAATAATTCCAAAATAATTTTAATTTTATGATTAAAAATAATGTTTAAGAACTTTATATCATCCTAGATTTGAATAATATACATCCTATTAATAATAAACATGGCTTACATAACCAATGATATAAAGTAAAACAAACAAGTTTAACACCTGAAACAATGATACGACTGAATTATTATTAACAAAGCAATATTAAAGGATCATATATGATATAATATCTATTTATATAGTTCTTTTATAATTTAATAACAAAGTTTTAACTATTATTCATGAGGTTAACATACCATCGACTAAGGAAAATTACAAGGTAAGGGGTAATTCTACAATCTCATTACTTATCTGAGGTTGTTAATATGGAAGTATCTACTGGGACCTCTTCGTAATCCACATCAGTGTTCTATGAAAAATGTAATTCAATTTTTTTTACTATTTACTATACTATGTTTTAATGTCATTTATATCCTTATTTTATCATATATTTTTTGAAAATAACCTTTCTTTCATTTTCCAGACAAGGTACTATATGACATTTTTACAATTAAGGTAAGAATGTATTTTTATACTTATATTGCAGGTGTGGCTATTTTCCACTGTTATATCATCATCAAAGCATCCCAAACAAGCGTATAAGAATATTTTAAAAATAAAAGTTTTCTTTTATTATTATATGACTTTTATATGATTTAAAAATAGAAAGAGTTATTTCTCTAAAAAAATTTGATTTCATCTATGTCAACATCCTTTGATGGATTTTATGTTAGTTTGATGGTGATTTGTCTTGATACAAAACATTCATATTTTATTGAAGGTTTTATGATATGTTTGACTGTGGATGTGTTATTTTTACACAATTCATGGTTTATGGTTAATGTACAAACATTTCATATGCTATTTTTAATAAGAATGTTTATGTTATGATTAATCCTTTTCATATGAGGAATGCATTGGACTTAGTATGTGATGGGTGGAGCCCTCTATAGCTCCTTGATGCATTGGTAGGTCTCATGAGACAAGCTACTGTCTGGTCACAATGCCTTGAAAAAATCTTATTTTTAGACTTTTCACAATGCCTTGACTATGTGGTTATGATGTCTGGCATTATCCATTCCATCATTACGAAAGTGGAAATTGATATTTCATGTGATTATTCAACTAGAAGAATACCCATGTGAATATTTAAATTGTATTATTTGATTTTATATTTTCCATATTATGTAGATTTTTATGTTTAAAAGGATTTTTTTAGTCTAATACATTTCCATAAATGTTTATGCTTATTTATGAATGTTTCTTCTTTATTGTTATCCTTACTGAGTATCTCAACTCACCACTTTCTATGTTTTATTTTTCATAGGATGTGAAGTAGTATATTATGGTTGACATGCAGGGATAGGATAAGGAAATAAGTGTGTTCAATATGGGACAAAATGTGGTTGATATTTTATTTCAGGATGTAATGTAAAACTTATGAATTTATCTAGTTCTTACAAGGATACTAAACATATCGGTCATTCAGGATACAATCCCTTGTCTTCATGACAATGTTAGGTAATAATGCACCGAATATGGGTCACATGGGTCAAGGTGTTATAGATTGTATCAGAAGATGTTTAGTACAAACCTTGGAAGCTAGATTTAGAAAAATTGGATTAGAGAACACCACCCTATGATAGAATTTGGGGATTAATATAGAATATCTTTCTAGAATTTTTGGTAATGTAGTGATTTTGTGATTTTTCTATGAAATAAATACTTTTCTAGATACGAGTAGGTACAGGCGGCTCTGGCACAGATGTGCCTAGGGCTAAAACCTGAAAACACCACTTTAAGCTATACTCAATTGGTAACGGGTGCAGGACAACTGGCCTTGCTGCACTCTTGGTTATGAAACACCCATAGCATATGCTAAGGATAATTCTAAATTTCCTTACAACCCATTATGAATGGTTTATGAGTATATACATCCTCAATGAAAACATTTTTATGATTATGGATTATATCCATAAATTGTTCAATTTCTATTAAGTGTTTGACAAGTTTGGAATTGCGTATGGTGATTCATGAACTAATATAGTGTATGCCATTTTTTTGAAATGGTGCATAATGGAAGGAAAAGAAATGGTATCAACTCATGTAATCCATTTAGGTATATCACTCTTACTCAAGATAATTACAGTGGATCTAGTGATGCAACTGGTGCTGAATATCTTATCACCATATAGGGAAAACTCACGCTGGTTATAAATAATATCCTTACCTGTATAGAGCACCCTGATTCACAACACGATGGATCAATGTTATACCGCTTTATGAGGAAAAACCACCAACATTCAATGAGTGTACAAATACATTAGTAGCTGAGCAATGGATAAATTCCATAGAAAAAATATTTCCTGATTTTGGGAGTAGAAAAAGGGAAAATGTTATTATGGCACTTCATCACGTCACAGGAGATACAGATCAACGGTGATCATTTATCCAAAACACAAAGGATCATGAAGAAGTATTGAACATGGAATGGATTATGTTTAAAGATATTTTCTTGGAAAAATACATTCCTCATGACCATCGAGCAGATATAGAATGGCAATTTATGAGAATGAGGAAAAAGGAGGATGAAAATGTTACAAAGCGTGGGGCTAACATTACAAGGTAAGAAAGGCATGGAGCAGATTATATATGTAACCAAAGGAGTAATATTGATCAATAATTTTATTGGTTAAAACAATTTCCCCTTTGAGCATTAGTCTCACAATCCTTCTCATCATATGAAGATATTGTCTCATGCACTATCAAAATAGAAAAAGAATTCTCTAAGTCATAAGACTTTAAAGAAAATCAAGAGAAATAGATATCTACTAAACACCCATGAAATGGGAATATGGTTATGAAGGAAATAGTTTAACATCCATCCTATGGTAAATGTGGGAAGAAACACCCAGGTTCATTCTTGAAGGGAATGAGAGTATGTTACAAGTGTGGTGAAAAAGGCCACCAAGCTTGGGATTCCAAGGGGAAGAGAGATATTGTCCAAATTGGATGCTAAAATTGTAGATAAAATGGGTATTATGAAAATGAATGTCTTGTGAACCAAGGGAATTGGCCTCAAAAAAGTCCAAGGGAGAAAGGACAAGTTTATGTGATCACTATTATTGAGTTTGAAGCTCTGAAATACATGGTGGCAGATAATTTAATGGTTTACTCATGTTTATCCAATGATTTATTTGATTCGGGATAATCGCATTTTTTCATATCATCCTAGTTTTCTATGAAAAATATATATTTTCAATGTGACATAACAAGGGAGTTTTATGTCAAAACTCTTAAGGGAAGTATCATTGCAACAATGTTTTATGAATCAATCCCCATTAAGGCATATAAACGATACTTATCTACTAATTTAATCATCATACACTTGATTGAATTTGATATAATCATCACTATGGATTGTCTTTCAGACCATGATGCAAAAAATTATTCTAAAAATTAGAAGAATACAATTCTCGATGATGATAAGGAGTACCTTATCATTAGAGCAAAAACATCTCCACCTAAATTCAATTATTGGGGAGGAATATAATGAAATAACTATTGGTGAGGAAAATAATGTTCAAATAGAGGACGTACCTGTTCAAAAAGAATATGTTGATGAGTTTCAAGAGGATTTACCTATACATTATCCAGAATAAGAAATTGAGTTTTAAATTGATTTATTTCCGAGTTCAAGGCCCATATCGAAGACCCATTATAAAATGGAGACTGTTTAATTAAAGGAACTAAAGAAACAACTAGGGGAATTAAGGAAAAAAGGTTTTATTCACCCTGGTGTTTCTCCATGGGGAGACCATGTCCTTTTTGATAAAAATAATGACAGATCTATGAGGTTGTGCATTGACTACTGGCAGATCCAATCTATAACAATAAAGAACAAGTATCCCCTACATCGCATTGAGGATTTATTCGACCAACTTCGTGGAGCACAGTATATTCAAAATATTTAACTTTGATCAAGATATCATCAGTTGTGTGTGTAGAAGGAAGACATTCCAAAAATAGCATTTCAAACCAGGTATGGGCATTATGAGTTTACTGTAATGCCTTTTGGTTTAACTAATGCACAATCTGTTTTCATGGATCAAATGAACATTGTTTTGAAGGAATAACTTGATGAATTTTTAGTGGTATTTATTGATGACATCTTTGTATACTCCAAAATCTACGAATATCATGAAAATCACTTGCACAGTATTCTAAAGACTCTTATGATAAATGAATTATATGGAATGTTTAACATATGTGAATTTTGGCTTCAAGATATTTCTTGTCATGGCCATATTTTCTATAAGGATGGAATCTATGTTGATCATTTAATGATCAAGGAAATCCTCAAATGGCCAGCACCGATGAGTATAACAGAGGTATGCAGTTTAATTGGATTAGCAGGTTATTATTAGTGTATGTCCATAATTTTTCCTGATTGGATAACCCATTAACCAGGATCACTCCTAAAGGGGTTTAATTGGATTGAAAAAACAATTGAGAAGAATTTTTTGTAGAATAGAAGATAAGATTAGTTAATGATCCTATCCTGACTCTACCATCGTGGAATGATGGGTTTGTTATTTATAGTTATGCTTTGAAAAAGGACTTGGTTGTGTCCTTATAGATAATTATATATTTATTTCCCATGCATCATGACTTCTAAAACATCATGAGAAAAACTATCCCACTCATGATCTTGATTTAGTAGCTGTAATATTTTCACTGAAGATAAAGAGACACTATAACTATGGTAAAAAATTTGAGATTTATACTGATTACAATAATTTGAAGTATATTTTATCAAAAACCAACTCAACACGAGGCAATGAAGATAGATCAAACTACTCAAGGATTATAATGGAACTATACACTACCACCCATGGAATGAAAATAAGGTGGAAGATGCTTTGAGAAGAAAGGATCATGGAGTTTTGAACAAGATGAGAGTTGAATGGGATCCCATTTTCATGTATCTAGAAAGGATGGATATGAGAATAACCCTGGATGGTGAAACATCAATTTTTTTTCAAATGGATTCCAAACCATCTTTACTATATAGTAGAAAAATTTCTCATACTAGTGATTAGTAATTTCAAAATAAGATTAAAGTTGTGAATGATGGGAGATTTAGTGACTTCATATATGAAGAAGGAATTTTTAAATTTTAGAACTGAGATTGTGTTCTCGATAAACCTAATATAAAAAGGAAATTGATGGATGATTCTCATATCTCCAATTTATTTATACACCTTGAGAGCACCATGTTGTATAGAGACTGAAAAGAACATTTTTGGTGGGACATCATGAAGAGGGAGATTGATAATTTTGTGTCAATATGTCTAGTATGTTAACAAGCGAATTCTATAAGGAAAAAAACTTGAGGATTCATGCATCCTCTTCCCATACCTGAGTGGAAATCGGATAATATTATGATGAACTTTGACATGAGGATACCAAAGACTCTTAAATTGAATGATGCAATATGGGTAATTTTGTATCATATTACCAAGTCAACTCATTTTCATGCTATAATAGATGATTTACCACTTAAACGTCTAGAAAGACTATATATTAATGAATTTGTAAGACTACATTGCGTACCCCTATCGATTGTTTCTGATCGTGATCCGCATTTTAAATCAAGATTTTTGAAGAATAATTATATAGAAATCGATATTGAACATCGTTTGAGCATTGCCTACCACCCCCAAACTGATGGAAAATCAGAACGGGCTATTCAAAAATTAAGAAGACATGTTGAGATCATGCGCACATGCCTTTCAAGGTATGTGGGATCAATATTTACCTCTGGTGGAATTTTCCTATAACAATTGCTTCCATTCAAGTATTCTTATGGCTCCATATGAAGCATTATACAGGAAAAGATGTTGCACACCAACATTTTTGGATGATGATGGTGAATGAAAACTCGTAGGCTCAGAACATGTTGAGGAAACCATGAAAAAATAGTAGATTTTCCAAACCCACATCAAAATAGCCCAATGTAGGCAAAATATTGATTCTGATAACTGAAGGAAGGATTTGGAATTTCAAGTAGGAGACCCTGTTTTCTTGACCTTATCTCCAAGGAAGGGTGTTATACGTTTTAGTAAGAAGGGTAAATTGCGTCCCAGGTACATCGGATCATTCGAAATTATAGAATGAGTTGGAGTTGTAGCTTATCATATGGAAATGCCTCCATGTCTCTCTAAAGATCATGATGTGTTCCATGAATCACTGTTGAGAAAATACATGCCTGATCCAACCCATGTACTCACCTTTGATGAAACTAAACTGGAACCTGATTTATCTTATTGTAAAGAGACTGTCAAGATTATTGATAGAAGAGAACAAGTGCGGAGAAACCGGACGATGCGTCTGGTGAATGTTCTATAGAGAACCTATAAGATGGAAGAGGCAACCTTGGAACCTGCGGAACATATGATGAAGAACCACCAAAATATTTTTATGCAATAATATTCAAGAAATTTAGAGAATAAAAAAATTTTAAATAGGAGAGAATGTGACACCCCAATCATCCATAATACGTTTCCCTTTGAATAATGCAATAGATTGCGTTGTACGCAACATGGAATTATAACAGACCATGACCAATCAAAGTAGCTGTTAGGAATAGTAATATCCAATTTTTGAAATTTTATAAATATTATTTTTCAAAATGGACATCATTTTTGAATTCGTAATATCGAAATTAGCTTTGGATAAATTTTTGAATTTTTCTCAAACATTAAATTTTTTATGAATAGTACAAAACACTAAGTTATTGCTTAAAATCAACAATTTAATTAAAAAATTATTTATTTTATTTAAATTTATTTTTGTTCAAACTAGATATATAATACAAATATATGCTCAATGTAATTCATTGGATTTATTTTATAATAAGTTTCGATATATAAAAACTTTATTGAACTTTTTACTGTCTTTTACCCAGGTTTTAGTAGTATTTGGAAATTTTAATGAAACATAATTTTACCACTTCTATGAGTTGAATTTATAAAATGTGAGAGACACAGATTACATCAGTTTGTAAAATGGTGTTCAATAAGATGAAAATAATTTTTGGTGAATAGTAACTTTTTACTTTTATTTAACACAAGTATACATAAATATGGTAATTAAGGGTAAAAATGATATTAAATTTACCCTAACACATGTCTTGATTCTATTCTATAAGTGTAATTTGACTAAAAATAACCTTAAGAATAAAATATGACACCCTTCTATCCACTTAGATTACATTAGGATATTTATTATTATTTTATTTGGAGATGAGTTAAAAGATTTAAACTAAATTTTTAATAACAAGTAAATTTTTAATATAGGGTTACACAGAATATAAATTCAAAAATAAATATTCATTGGAATGAAAAAATGGTTTTCTATATAATGGTATTTTATATACAATTTTTACACATTAAATAAAAAAATTATCACACAATAATGATACAGTAATTACCTTATTAATGAATGATAAAAATAAATGATATTAAAAATATCTGAATAACTGTAAGTATTAAACTAATTTGATATAATAATATGACATTTTAGGGTTGATAAAATAATTGTTTTTGAAGTAATCATGCTATTATGAATTTCAAAAAAACCAAATACTAAATAGTGTCAAAATATACATTATTGTGTTTTTAAAACAAATACCATATTATTAATTGATAGAATATTCCTAAAAATCTAAGTATCATCCAAAGGACTTATATAAGGTTATATATATTAATAATTTATCACTTGGGTTTCTCTTGGATTGTTATAGTATGTTAATAAACCATATATTTTTAAAATATAACGAGACATGATAAATGTCAAACTATTTAACTAAGATTTAAATATAAAAGATGAGATTAATATGGTGTCCTAAAGCTCTATAAAACCAATTGATTGAATGTTTTTTGACCCATACCCATCTTATCCTCAAAATAATTCATTTTGAAGCTATTATAACCATAAAATGATTTTATTATATATTAATTTTTCAATCTTTTTCTAATGTTACCCTCATATCTCTTTTAAAAGGGCACTTCCCCTACTCTCAAAGTCACACAACCAAATCCATTTGGATTAGAAAAACCCTTCCTAAATATCCTACCAACTTATCTCCCTTAATCCTAGAGTACTTCATTTGGTCTGAAAACCATCCTAATGAGTCCTTTTGATCAAATAAAAGGGAAGAACCCGAATAAGAGGTAATTATTTCATCACCTCTTTCAAGTTCTTTTCTTCTTCCACTTACTATTTCTTTTTTTGTTTCCATTATAAAATAATAACTCTATCATCTTCTATATAAATCATTGTAATTATATAAATGGTACAACCATATTCATTATTCTATCCATCATATGAATGACAAAGTCACCATACGTGTGTAAGTACGACTTACCATCTCCATGTCGTGGTGTAGTTTGTCATTCAAACATTTCGTTTTTAGGATGGGTATAATGATGGGTATAACTGATGTAAATAGTAAATATAACATGTTACTTATTCTGTATATATGATATACTATCCAATTACATATGATTTCACCATTAATATAATGATATAGTCGCTCGTGCGTACGTACATATTACAGTCTCCATGAACGCGATGAGATTAATTTCCCATTGTAATAATTCATGAATAAATTTCATTTTATGATTAAAAATAATGTTTAAGAACATAATATCATTCTGTATATGAATAAAATATATCATATCCATAACAAACATGGCTTACATTACAATTCATATAATGGAAAATGAATCAATTAACAGTCGAAACGATGGTACTACAGAAATATCATTAACAAAGAAATAATAGAGGATCATATATGATTTCATATTTCTGTATATAGTTATTGTATAATTTAATAACAATGTTTTAACTATTATATAAGATTTTAATAGACAATAATCTAAGGAAATTTACAAGTTAAGGGTTAATTCTACTATCTCTTTACTTATCTGAGGTCGTTAATATGTAAGTGTCTACTGAGACCTCTTAATCATACACATCCGTGTTTTCATAAAAAGGAAATTCAAAACATTTTTTAAATTTAAAATACTATGGGTTAATTTAATTTATTCAATTATTTGACTATATATTATTTGAGAACAATCTTTCCATCATTTTCCAAATAAGGTACTTTATGACCTTTTCGACAATTAAGGTATGGATGTATTTTTTTAAAATAATACGGTTGTTGTGGATATTTTCCACCATTATATCATCATAGAAGCTTCCTATAAAATAATATAAGAATATTTTCAAAATAAATGTTTTCTTTTATAATTATATGACTTTGAAATTATTTCAAAATAGAAAGAGATATTTTTCAAAAAAGAAGTTTTCATTTCATCTATGTCAACATCCTTTGATGGACTTTAAGCTAGTTTGAAGTTCATTTTTATGATATAAAAATTCCATATTGTGTTGAAGTTTTTGTGATATGTTTGACATTGGATGTGTTATTTTTACAGCATTCATGGTTTATGGATAATGTATTGACATTTCATATGCTAGTTTTAATAGAAATGATTATGGTATGTTAAAAAATTTTCATTTGAGGAATGCATTGGACATAGTAAGTGATGGGTGGAGCCCGCTATAGCTTCTCAAAGCATCGTTAGGTCTAATGAGACGAACTAGTGTCTTTGAACAAGGCCTTGAAAAAATATTCGGTGTAGTCTTGGCGAAAGCCCTTGACTATGTGGTTATGATGTCCGACATTATGCATTCTATCTTTATGAAAGTGGCTATTGATATTCAAAGTGATTATTAGAGTAGTTGAATATCCATGTGAATAAGTAAATAGGATTATTTGATTTTATATTTTCCATATTATGCTGATGTTTAAGTTTAAAAGGATTTTATTTTATTCTTATACATTTCCTTAAATGTTTATTCTTTTTTATAAATGTTTATGCTATGTTGTTATCCACACTGAGCATCTGATTTCACCCCATTATATGTTTTATTTTTTCCAAGATGTGAAGAAGTATTTTATGGTTGACCCGCAGGGAAAGGCTATGGAAACAAGTTTGTTAAAAAGGGGACAAAATGTTGTTTAGGCTTTTATTTTCTGATTTAATGTAAAACTTATGAATGTATCTTGTACGTCCAATGCTACTAAACGGATCTGTCTTTCACAATGTAATCCCTTGTGATCATTCAAATGTTATGTAATAATGAAATGACTCTAGATAACTAGGGTCGGGGCATTACAATTGTTCAATAAAAATTCCCCCAACATCCCAATATGATTCACATAAAATATAATGATAATGAATTTAATCTCTATACACCTCTAAAAATATCTCCAATGGTTTTCATGAGTTCTTAAGAATCTTCTCCTAATCATTTGGAAGATCCCTATTAGGGTAAGGGGATTATATCCTCCTCTTTATTCAAAAAAGTTCATTTAGTTATATATTTTTATTTCCAAATTTTTTTGTTTTCATATGTTATTACACATCCTTTTAGATTATTTATCATTACAAGGGAATTATATACCACCTTTCACTCACATTAAACCCTTCAATAAACTATTATGTACACTCATTATATTGTAGAAATTATTTCATAATTTTAAATTCCAAACTTTTTTGTTTTGTACACCCACCACTACTTCCAACAATGTTTATTCACCTAGATGTGTCGATCCATTATTTATTTGGGAATCCAATTTACATATCCCATAATCTTTAATCATTCGATTAAAATTGATCAAATAAATCCTTATGTTATATGATCTACGTGGCACCCAAATGCATGTAGATGATGGTACGTTGATTAGTGGACCCAAAATTATATAGCTCACCAATGCATTGGGTAATGTTTTAACTCATTAAATACCATATATTGTACAAGTAAGTATTTTTTAATAAAACTATATTATGATGTCTTAGTGGGTTTTCTTGACATATTCTTCTGAAGTATTTTTTTTATTTTGATTCCAAATAGATATGTTTCCCGGATGTTATCATCGTATATAATGATTTGATGTTTAATTTTGAGATTATCACAAATTTTTTGCCACTTTGATATTTATTTGATTCACATTTATTTTTCCCCATTTTATTCTTCAATAATTATCTTACATGGATTTATAGATCAGCCCATTATTATGTACACCCCAAGGTCATCTCATGTAGTTATAGAATATCAATGAAATATAAGGGAATGTTTTGGTCTTTTTAAATATATTTTTACCCAGGATTAAATTTACTATTATATATATCTAATTATCCCACTAAATTTGTTCTACTCATATTTTTTATTTTATTATGTATATTTTTATGTAATAAATAATGAAATAATATTTATTAAAGATATCAGTTTTCATAATTTTTACTAAAGAAACATCTATCCATTTTGGGGAATTATGATAAGAAACATATTGTGAAATCCTTAGGTATAATACTAAAAATATAAAAAATCCATAATTTCTTGTAATGATTATAGAATTTTTTTCATTTAATGAATACCTATCTATATATATTAAGTGGACTCATCTCTATAATAGTTCTACATGGGGGTAATAACCTAGAATAGTGTGCAATGGGTATTAAATTTATCATCACCATGTTCATGAAAAAAAGGCATTGTTTCACATTTTTTTAGAACCCATAATTTATATAGTTTCATAAAATCACAATTAGATTTTGAACCATTATGATGGTAAAAAGTGAAATGAGATTTTTTTTGAAATAGAAAATGGATAACATGGATTTAACCATACATATTCATAGGTCAATAATTGTACGTGATAAATGACTTATACTTTCAATGTTCACAAATCTATCTCTAAGGTGTAAGATGGTTTGAAAACTATAATACCTTAATTTCCCATTTTTCTTGTCAATCGATAGAAATATGATGAACCGGGTCAACAATCAATGTGATGGGTAATATGATTTGAAAAAAATTGATAATTACCACACTATATCATTGTGATTAAATAAATTCATTACAATAAATACTATATCATCTCATGATTTCAATAGAAACATGAATCCGTGGTAAAAGAAACATCCCCTAAAAATATAATGAATCTATTGGGACTATTAAATAAAAAATACCTCTAACATTTTTTTTATCTTTAGATCCACTAATCACAGAATAATGGATCAAAGCAATTGATTTGATCTTCTATGCCCTTAAATTTTCTAGGAATGATAAGGTCGTTGTGGTTGTTTATTTTATAGAGGGTGTAGATGAACAATGGTGGATGTAGATAAATAATACAATACATGAGGAGGATATCTAATTTAAGGCAAGGAATTTTTTATAAAATATTCAATAAATATTTTCCTTGAACTCTCTAATATAAAATGGAGATATTTTTTCATCACATCATGCCAAATAAAAATGAAATCTATTGAGATATAAAAGGAAAAAATAATATTTCATTCATGATACACCAATATCATTGTCATTAAACTTGAATATAAATTTAACCACATCTTTGGTGGCCTAATTAGGAAACTATGAAATGTATTAGAGATTGGAGACATTGAAATGTATGTGGTAATTGATAAATGTAACCCTAGAGTCAAAAATTAGAATAGTGAATCTCTATTGTCTTTGGATATAAATTGGGTAATATAGATCATTTCTAGTAGAGTTATAGAAAAATATCATGGTACCTAGAAATTCAAACACCCATTAGGTAAAAAGTGAAGGAATAAGCATACCAATTTTTTTAAACGGAACAATAAAAATCATTATAGGTTGGAAAGAATGGAAACTTGCGAGAGAATATGGAAATGATAAACCCATAAATGTGGTAAAAGAATGGAATATTCTATTAAACCATCATCCTATTTTCTATTTTTTCAACTATAAGGAATATAGACAACATGTGAATAAATTCACTAATTCATATGTTATTGATGATTACCAACAAGAATAAATTCCATGGACTATAAGAAAAAGCTGTGCTTATTCCATTAAAACTAGTTTGGTAGATCCCACTCACAATGTGGTTATAAGTATATTCTTTTCTCATTATAGGATATAGAAAATACTATTTAATTATAGTTCGACACATTATTTCATATAATTAAATATTAATAGAACAATGCAAACACCACCACAAAACATGTATGTGGTGTTATTGGTGAAAATTCCAAATGGGGAAATTATTAAATCCCAAGTATATATCAATTTCCACATCTATATGTGTAGTAAAAATATCTCAGTGAAACTTTTAACACTCTATTTATTTGATTTATATTTTATTTTCAGAAAGGATTTTATATCCATGTATATAGTCAATATAAGTTAAATTGAAGTTGAAATCACCATTTTTATCCTTGGTCTCTTTCCAATTACATATAAGTGTAAGTATAAATAAGGATGTCATTTCTAATCATCACCTCAAATATGGATATTATTACCTTATGATAAATAATATTTACCTTAAATTGTTGAGAGAAAATAAAATAACCTCCTTAATGTCGTGTCTATTGAAAGGGAGTGTGCCGATGTGTTTCTCGATGAATTTCTCAGTCTTCCTCATTTTTAATAGGTTTTGTTCTTGATCGAACATATACCACGATCATTTCAATTATCAAAGAATCCATATGGAATAACCAATACTGATCATAATGAGTTGAAGAAACAAGTAATGAATAATATGGAAAAATACTTTGTACACATATGCGATTTACCATGGGTTGTACGAGTCTTTTTTTATAAATAACAATGGGTAAATGTGCCACTTTGTTGATTCATATGATCTCAAAAAGGCCATGATTAAGAACAAGCATCCCCTTACTCATATTAATGGATTGTTAAATATTCTATTTATAGAGGTGTAATTTTCTATGGTAGATTTATATCATATAAATTATCATGTAATGTAATGTAGAAATATATATGTAATATCATTTTTTTTATATGGCATAAAAACTAAATGTTCATTGAGATTCCATTTTATATAATTAATTCAACAAATATCTTCATGTATTTAATAAATAGTAACTTTAGATATTAGATAAAAAAATTTACATTATTTATAGATGATATTCATTTCTATGCCTAATGTCGATAGGGACATAATGAGTATTTTGATGTTGTACTAATGACCTATGAAAAGGAAAATTTATTTGAAATGGTTTGAATTTTTTTTGTTTTTGATGGAGAAGGAAACATTGTTTATTCATGTTATCACCATTTAAGGGTTACTTAAATTTCCTTCAAAAATAGTTTTATTTAAAGGATGGCATAATCTAACATCAGTGATAGAGATCTGTGGATTCCAAGGATTAGATATGAACCATGATTGGTTTTTGTGAAACCATTTCATGATTATAAATCCCAATAACCAATATAACATGGATGGAAATAAATTATTTCTAGAAATATAAACAAATAGATATATTTAATGAGTTATAGATGAGGCTACCTAGTAGACTTATTCCTATAGTACTCATCAGTTGGGAATAATTTGTGATCAATATTAATGCCTAAAAATAGATTGGGTTGTGTAGTCATGAAACAAGATAAAGATAAAGTGTATTCCCTACAATAAATTAACAATCCATGAGAAAAACTACCTAACACATGATCTTGAATTATATGTAGTGATATTTTTATTAAGGATTCAGTGGAATTATTTCTATAATGAAAACTGAGACATATATATGAACCATAATATAATAATGTATATTTTCAGAAAAAGGGATCTCAATATGTACTTATGATGATGGAGCAATAAAAAAAGGTAATAAATATTAAAGAGTTAAAATTTTACAAAGATAGGGAAATAAGGTTTATAACCTAGATTTTCGACCAATTAAAATCATAGATAGATAAATTACTTTAGGATGATAAAAATATCTTATCCTTCTTTATTCATCAAAGAATCACTATGATATATATATATATATATATATATTTGAATAAATAATTCTATTGGGATTACATAAATAGGTACATTAGATAAGTTTTATCTTGTTGAATGGTATATAAACAAGTGAATGCTCAATGATATATGTTTTAAGTGTATTATGCAACCATTCCCTATACAAGTATCAATATGGAAAAATTGAACCATTATTTTCAACATAGGACTCCATAAGAAAAATACTAGAAATAATGCCATCTAGGTGGTAGTGGGTCAACATAAAAAGATTTTTTATTTTATGTCTATCATGGAATATTTCTCTCCTCAAAAAATAAATAAGATATACATAGTAGAAGTGGTTAGACTATAGAGTGTACCACTATCTATTGTATCTGATCGGGTTCTGAGGTGTAACTCCTGCTTCTAGAGAATCCTTTGGGATGTGATGGAGAGATAAATGAGCTATAGTACATATTATCTCCATCATATAATTGGTACTTATGAATGAAATATTAAAACTATAGAGTTGAGTTAATTTTCAATTTATTTCCTTGGAATATTGGATCAATACCTTTTCATAGTGGAGTAACCATATTACAATACGTTTAATTCTATAATTCAACAAGAACCTTACAAGGACCTGTATTGGAAGAGATTAAAACTCTAATATTTTGTGTTAATGATAGAGTGATGATTCCTATGAAAAATTGTAACACCCCAAGAATTTTTTAATTTTTTTTCAAATTAATTTAATATTTTTAAATTTTTCATTTCGCACAACACTGAATAAAGATTTTGTTATATAATAGAATTATGTTCGGCTTGAATTATACACAACACCGTGTTAATCTCATGCTAGACACAAAACTTTCATTAAGTTATGGTATACATTTTTTTGGCTTTTATTACACAAAATACAGAGTCTCTTTGATAACATGTTTTACATGCAAGGCCCAGTATAGAAAACTACAATATATCATTAATAATATTATTTAAATATTTTTATAGCTACCACCATGCCATTAGAGTGGAAGTTAAAAATATTATTAAATAAATTATGAAAGAAAGATTTACACATCTATATAAAATGAATCCTTTGTCTAAAAATTAGTTATAAATTAATGAAAAAACTATTTGAAAAATAAATTACTTTTCTTCCAAAACTATTTTTTCAATGCAAAAAACAAAATTTTACCAGAGTAAATTAAACAAAAAAAATTTGATTATTGATTTAAATAATAAATATATATTATGTATTCTATAAAAATTTATTATACACATCAAATAGAATTTGTAATTCCCTAACCCCAGAAGCCCAGAGTCGGTGGATTATTTTAATACATTGGAATGATTACTTGGAATCAAGTCCCAAAAGACTGATCAGTTTAGTAGTTTTGGAAAATATATTACATATGTGAATATTAAATTATATATTAGATAATAAAACAAAACATAAATGATCCTTTGAGAATGTGATTAATCCCCAAGCATAACCTTTCTTACCAATCATAAAACACTTCTTGGAATCCTGGGAAATAAAACATAAGAAAGGGGTGAGTTCAAATGATCAGTACAGATACAAATATAGCAGAAAAATTCACAAATAAGGATATTCAATTAAGGAAATGTATAAAAATAAACCAAAATCCTTATAACCTTAAACTTCTGCTTAATATCGCAATAATAAATCAAATAATTCCATTTACTTATTCACAATGATATTTTAATAGTCCAATAATCACATGTAATATCAATAGATAATTTCAAAATGATGGAATGAATAACTCCAAACTTTTAACCAAAATTTTAAGGCCTTGTGCACATACTACAAATAAAATTTTGTCAAGGCCTTCTTCCATGATAGTAGTTCGTCTCATAAGACCTACCGATGCATCGAGGAGCAATAGTGGGCTCCACCCATCACATACTAAGGCCAATACATTCCTTATATGAAACATTGTAAACATAACATAAACATTAGTATTAATACGTGAATTCAAATTATCAACAATTTATCCATAAAACATGAATGGTATAAATATAACACAAAAATATTAAAAAATATCACAAAACCATTAATAAAATATGGAATATTTCTATCATAATTAATCAACCTCGATCAAAAATAATATCCTGTAAAGGATGTTGACATAGTTGAAAATGATCACTAAAATTAATTGAGAGATGTTTTACTTTTTCATGAAATCATTTAAAATTCATATAAAGGAAGTCATTTAAGAGTTAATTTTGAATCAAAGTGTCCCATTCCAATTTAATTTTTTTAAAGGAATTAACATTTTAAAAGATTAATGTTCATATTAATAAATCCTTAAAACCATTTTGAAAACATGGACATTAATGAGAAAGATATAGAAGAAAAAATCATTAAAACATTTAAAATGATGTTTTAGTAAAAATTACCTTAAAATAATCCATTTGAAAACTTTTTTATAATTCTTGGACATGGATAATAAATATTTTCTAGTAGATGCATATGTAAAAATAACCTCGGATAATAAAGAGATTGTGAATTTAACCCTTACCTTGCACTTTGCTTTGGTCGAGGGTATGATTAACGACCTATATAATGACTATAGTATGTTATTAAATCATACTAGAACCATATTCATATTTATAATATCATACATGACTCATTTATGAATTTATAATTCCCATTTAATAATGATTTCCATGTCAAATTAACATTTTGGGAAATAACCTCTATCTTTATCGTACGTGTTTTAACTTGTATCATTTAGATCATGATTTATATATACTTCCAGAATATAATAACATATTTATATATCATATATCATATATATATATAATATAAATTTTTACAATAGATAGATATTTGAAATGGAATGCACTATTAATGGTGATGGTAGGCCGTATGTACACATAAATGTTGTTTCCGTTTTCATGTCGTATTGAACAGAAGTAAGTGAATAAGATATATGTAAGTAAATACATACATATATATATATATATATATCTAGTAGAATTATTATGTCACATATTATATACTTATTAATAATATATATTTTTATAATCATCGTTGAATGGTGAACATGGGGATGAATCTAATTGCGTCGTGGAGACGATAATCCATATATATGCAAGAGAATTAATATCATTATATTGAAGGTGAAATTGTATGTAATTGGATGTTATATCATATATAAAGAATCAAAAACAAGTTATATATATTATTTACATCAGTTTAACTCAATATTATACCCATCCAAATTATGATGTGTTTGAATAATTAACTACACCACGGCGTGGAGAAAGAAAAGTTGCACATACGCACTAATGGTGCCTTTGTCATTTATAGGATGGATAGAATAACGAATATGGTTGTACAATATTTATCATAACATCACAGTTTGTAGGACGTAGTGGAGTTGTTATTTTGGTATGGAAACAACAAAGAAAGTGGAAGTGGAAGAAGAAAAGAACTTGTAAGAGGGTGGTGAAATTATTACCTCTTCTTCAGGTGTTTCCTTTTGAGTTGATAAAAAGGGATCCATAGGTTGGATTTGTAATCAAAGTAATGTGTCTAGGTTGATTTGAGGGATGGTTTGAGAATATTTGGGCAGTGTTTGGACAAGCCGAATGGCATTGGAGGTGTGAAATTAAGAGATGGGGAAGTACCCTTTTATAAGAGAGGTGAGGGTCACTTTAGTAAAATCTTGAAATATTAGTTTATAATAAAATAATTTTCGGTTTATAATGGCTCCTAAATGATTTAATTCATTGCTAAGGTGGGTATGGGTCTAAAACCACTCAACCAATTGGTTTTATATAGGTTTATGTTACAATATTAACCTTATAATTTATATTTAGCCCTTAGATAAATAGATTAACTTTTACCTTGTATTTTTGTATTATTATAATAAATGGGTCATAAAATTACTATAAAAATACAATATAACCTCAATCGAGTAATTAGTGATATATAAATCATTATATAAGGTATCTGGTAGAACCATATATTTTTATGACTATTACATAATTTAATAATATAATATTAGTTTTCAAAACCCATTTATGTCATTTTTGACACTATTTAGTATTTGTTTTTTTTTGTAAGTCATAAAAAATTTATAACTTAGAACCAAAAACATTGAATTGACCCTAACATATAATATTATCCTATAAAATTCTTTGATGTCAAGAAAACGTTGAAATTATATTTATTTTAATATTTATAATACTATTTATTTGATTCTTTCATTAATAAGGTAATTACTCCATCATCATTGTGTCATAAATAAATTTATTTATTTAATGTCTAAAAATTATAAATAAAATAAAATTATGTAGGAAATATTTTTATCTTTCCAAATAATATTATAGTTGAATTTATATTGTCACGAACCAGCCCGGGTCGACCCTGAACCGGTCACCCGAGCCGGTCCACGGCAAGTCCCGAGGGGCGTTCCCGATCCCCCGGGGATGGCAACAAGTGCCGGGCATTGAAATTTGATCGTTGGGAACGATTTCAGCCCAAAACAAAAGTAAATAGAACAGAATAAATAAACACTAACAGCGGAAAAGAAAAAAAAGCCACAGGACCACGTACCTCCATGTGACCTCTCAGGTCACCACCCAACTAGAGAGCAACATCGCTCCAATGCTGAGCGACACAAAACAGAGTCCTGAGCAAGGGAAGACCTGAAACTGAAATGATAATATAGGCGTGATCATTAAAAATGCCCAGTAGGTAAGCCAAAGTAAACCATTGAATCCAAATGTTTCCTTTCCCAAGCAATCCGTTGACACAGGTTTGAAAAATACAAGTAAAAAAAATAGATTTTTCACATTTGAAAACAACCAACATGTTTTCCCCCATTTGGAAATCCAACGCACACTATAAATCAATTTCAAAACCATTTCCTGTTTTTATAAACAAAACCAAATACAGTTAATATTACGACTGTGCTAAAAAGGAACAGGTAAACAGTACAGGCTGAAAGCAAACCAATGAAACAGAAAGTAACCAAGTAATGCAAGATGATAGTAGTGCAAAAGGACACAAGTAACACTATAAGCTGTAAAGAATAACTGAAAGTAAACAATCAAGGTGAACAGGTAACCATGGGTGATCCTAAACATCCCTAGAAAACCCCTGGACGTACTCGGGTTCAGACTACCTGCCGGCATGGTACTCCACAGTCAATAACCAACTGGCCGCCCTAATAGCCAACCAGTGGCACATCCCACCTGGCCTGTCCACAACTCCAGAGGGTACCAACCCGTCTAATCAGGGTTAGCAAGCAACCGTCACTCGATAATCTACAAGACGCCCAGGAACCCATGGTGGTTTTAGTAACACTGTGTAAGTGGGAGGCCCACGCACGCGTGACTCATCTCACCGCACTTGCCAACCCCTTACACGGACATCGCTACACGACAACCCTCGAAGGGAAGCCCCCCTGTAGAGATGCCCTCACAAGTACGCATATATATATATATATATGTACAATCAATTCACAATTAATAAAGTGCCAACCGGGCCTTCACGACATTTTATTATCAAAACTATTTTATAAAATACATGGAGTTGTCAAGCGAGCACTTGGTTTTCAAAAACAAACAGCTTTACACGAATATTTCACAGTATCATTTTAAATAACCCTAAACACTGTTTTTGTATTAAGTAAAGGGCCAAACGGGCATATCTTCGTAGATTTATTTTTAAACAAGTTCGATGTGTCTCAAAAAGAGGCGAAAACATTTTGAAACCAAGAACCATTTAGAAAAGTCGAGATTTCGAGAAAATAAAAATAAATAAAAATAAATGGTAACAATTTCAAACACCATCTTCATTTGAGGGCACATCCATGTGTGCACCTGGTGCACCCATGGATGTGTCGACATCCAATGGTGCGTCAAACCTGCAAAAAGGGGCACGACAACACTTCCAAATGATACTAAATTTCATAAAACTAACCAGCACAGGATAATACGATCCAAGAATGATTCTTTCTTTACAAAAAGGAAAACACCACTCAATGATAACATAAGATAACATAAGAAGTTAGTTTCACCTTAGCTGGCAACGCCTAAACAGGTGCACTATATAAACAATAAAAAGGGCAGGTCAACATCCTGTTCACAACTACCTTGGCATAAAATATAATTGCTTCAAACTTATCTTTCGAACAAAACTATAGATTTTAAAACACCAAAATAAGTCACGCAAGGCTATAATAAACATGCGAATCATGGAATAAAATTAATTTAAAATAATTCAAGTACCAGCAGAGTGCTTTGAAAAGGAAACAGGTGAATTCTCCTACCTCAAACAAGGAGCGGACGCGACGGAACTCCAACGGAAAGTAGGACAATCCTTCGCGGACAAACTGCGTACGCTGAACAGTGGAAAAAGTGCACGTTACTCAGCGCACGACAGAAAAAGGATTAATATGAATTAAATATAAACACCAAGATGCCACGGAGGAAAAATAAATAAATAAATAAGGGAATAAATTAATTAATCAATTACTTAATAAACGAATAAGCAATTAAACAAATATATAGATAAATAACACATACAAAAATAATCAAGAGAATAAATAAATAACAATTATAATATTAATAATAATGATATAATAACAATAGCATAATAATAATAATAATTTAATAATAATAAGAAGATTAATATAATAATAATCATAATAATGTAGTATCAATAATACAACCTCACAATATTAATAATAATAATATAATAATAATATAATAATATTACCATAATAATAATAATAATATAAGCATAATAATAAAATAATTATGATAGTAATAAAAATAGTAATAATAACATAATATAATAATAAAAATAACAACATAATATAATAATAATTAAGACAGTAATAAATATATTCATAATAATAATAATAATAATAATAATAATAATATAGTATTAATAATAATAACATAATAATAATTATAATAATGATGTAATAAGATAATTAAAATAATAATAACAATAATAAATATAATAATAATAATATAATAGTTATAATTATAATAAAACAAAAGATAAAAAAATAAAAAAAAAGAAACTTACAGCAGGGCTCAGGACGCCGGTGAGGCGGAGCACGGAGGGAGGTGCAGCGGAGCGGGAGCGCGCGCGAGGGTAGCGGCCGGAAGCTGGGGTGGCCGGGCGCGGAGTGCGGGATAGGGAGCAGGGGGGTCGCGGGGTTCCGGTTTGGGCGAGGCGGGACGACAGGGAGCAGGGGGTCAGGACGGGGCGCAACGGAGGTGGCCGCTGGGTGAGGGAGGAGGCGGCAGGCGCCGGAGGTCGGCACGGGGGGGGGGGGGGGTGTCGCCGCGGCGGAGCGAGGCAGGAGGAGAGCGGGGCGGTGGTGCGGCGCTGAAGGAGAGGGCCGCCGGGGGGTGGCCAGCGGGCTGGAGGGGAGAAGGAGCCGGGACAGCGAGGCTGGCTGGGTGCGGCACGCGAGACGGGGAGGGAGCACCAGACGAGGCTGGTGCAGGGGAGTTGGGACAGTGGCGGCGCGGCGAAACGGGGAGGGAGCTGAGGAGGTCGAGCGTGGCGGGGTGCAGAAGGAAAGCAGGGGAGGCCGCCGGAGAGGGAGCGCGCCGGGTCGGGTGCTGCGCGCGGAAGAGAGAAACGAGAGGGAGGAGAGAGGGGGATGGGGTGGCGGCTGGGTAGGGACGGGATTAGGGTTAGGCTAAGGGTAGGTTTATATATATATATATATATATATATAATAAAAATAATAATAATAATAAAACTTATAATATTAATAATAATAAAACTTATATATTACTAATAAAACTTATAATAATAATAAATAATAAATTAGTTAATTGAAATAATAATTATTTTGATCACATATTTAAAATAATAATTAGAAAATAATTTAAAGATGTTACACGTATATATATATATTTATACATATATAGTTCTATATATATATACATACATTATTATACATATATATAAACATATATAAACATATATACAATAATAATAACACAAATAAGAAGTTATTAATAATAAAATACCAACATAAAAATTATAAAATTTAAAACACCGGGTGAACACACTGTCACCCGGGCTGAACGCACGGTCACCGCTAACGATGCGGTGACCGCGTACCGGCGCGAAACCGCCAATCGCAATTAATCTTCGAAAAATTTAAACCGGGACCAAGAGAGGAGAAAAATTGCTGATGTCCGCGGTCGGGGTGTGACAATTCTCCCCACCACAGACACTTTCTGCCCCCAGAAAGTCACCAGGTCACAAGTCATCCAAAAATCCAAGTCTATTTCCAACAGTACTGAAGAAAACTGAAGTTCTCGGGGATGACCTTACTCTACACAGGTCACACCCGACCGATTCAAGAGAAAACTGGGGTCCGAGGGTGAGGGGAGAACCCGAAGGGGTTCTCCCCACCACAAGAACTCAACTAGTGCAGAAAAGTTGACCATCTAAATAGAACACCCTGGGAAAAGGGGGGGCCGACGCGGGAACTCCCAACCAATTCAAACCAACTCTTATAGCACGATTACTACAACACCTCCGTCGAAACCTTGAACCCACGACTAGAGTCATCAACTTCAACACCAGGGAAAACCCATAGAAAACATTTGACTAACATCAAATTGGAGACATGATCCACCGAAGTCCACAAAGCATATCCACATCGACAAGATAACTAAAACGAGGTCAACCCACACGAGAGTCAAACACACTTTTAAGAAGGACACAAGATTTAGAAACAACACATCCACATAATCCAAACTACTTGGATTGTAATAGAACAAGTCCATGATAACCCCATGGTAAAACAATGAACATACAACAATGTCAAAACTTAACAGTAGAAAAACAAGTACTAAAAGATCTTGATTGTTCCCCAGTTAACACGGAACACAAAACCTGGACCAAGGCATCACAACCCTGGGAACTCCTGACTGTGTGCGAGCTTCACCCCAAGACCTGTGGTTGGGGCTCTGGTGGCTGAAGCATCTTCTGCCTCACAGTCAGGTACTGACGTTCTCCCATCACAGCTTCCTCTTCAAGCGACGCTTCTTGCAAAACTTCTCCAGATGACCCAGACAACCATAGCGATGAAACGTCTTCGGAGGGTTGCGACAAGATGACTTTAAATGCCCGAAACGACCACACTGAAAGCATACCATCGAACGATCTGATGAACTGGAAGATGAGACCAAAGGGGATAACTCCTTATGAACAGGTATCTCTGGCACCTTTTCCTCACCAGAGGGGGAACTCTTACGAACAACCGGGGATGCTGAAGTATTAACCACCCGCACACCGGAAACCCACTCAGCCAAGAATGCTTCCTCCACAAGCTTCTCGAAACAAAAGTCTTTAGAAGGGAGGACTCGCTCCTTGATCTCTAGACGAAGAACCCCAGTGAAAAGAGAGACCTTCATGAGCTCATGCGACGCTACCTCTGGAGAAAAGGGAATCAGTTCCTTGAAATGGTCAACATATGCCTTCACCGTCCGTTGACCTTGTTGAATATGCACCAGCTCTCTCTTTTTCTCTAGCTTCACTTCTTCAGGTACAAACCATTGGATGAAAACGACTCTGAAGACATCCCACGTCATTTCACCTTGCATTGATGATGGGGTAACCACCTTCCACTGGTCCAGAGCTGGACCCTCGAACAACTTCATAATTGCACGAACCTTAACATTATCGGGAGTTCCCAACATTCTGAAGACATGCTCCACTTCCTCGAGCCATTTCACTGCCTCTAACGGACCTTGATCACCATGGAGAATAGGAAAAGTCTGAGGAAGACCAAAAACTGGGCATGACCCATCCGAATCCTTAGAGACCTTTCTGGGCGGCATTTCCGGAGTGATATATAAAACACAAAGCCAAAACCAACATCAAATCGAAGCAACATCAATAAAAGCACCTTCATCATAAACAGTCAGCACAAGGACCAAACAAATACAACACAACCCAAAACAAAATCTCATCTTTAAAATTCCCTTTTCATTTTTGATTTCAAAACCACCCTTTTTCAAGATCACTTTCCAAAACCAATCCACTTTCAAACCAAAACTTTCCAAATCTGTTTCCCATTTAAAACCAATTTAGAAAACAAGGTCAAGCGTTAAATTTCAAACACACCCAGGTAATCTCATGAACTGTTGCACATGTCTTCATCCACATTCCATTCATACTCTCACCAACATACACTTTCCATGCATTCTCACACATGTGCAAACGTTCACAAAGAGGACCTGGGGTTTCATCCCAAAACCATTCTGAACCAACTCCAAGCAAACAACAGATTTTTCAAATCAAGAGATTTCAGTTTTAAA
Organism: Viscum album; assembly: GCA_963277665.1. Lineage (NCBI taxonomy): Eukaryota > Viridiplantae > Streptophyta > Magnoliopsida > Santalales > Viscaceae > Viscum > Viscum album. The sequence continues at coordinate 941,313,922 of OY728153.1, forward strand.
ACCCATTATATACATTTAAAGTCCTTTAAAAGAAACCAGTCCAATTTTCAAAAACCCTTTTTCATTTCCAACTACGCACTCACACAGACCAAAACGAAAACAATACCCAAATTTTCATCAATCACTGAAATGAGGGACTAGTAGTCACACTCAACCTGGCGACATGGTAGTGGGCCATGTCCCAAGTCAGTGTCGACCACTAGGAGGAATTCAAACCACGTACTCGGACTCCACATGGGTCACTACTCCATGTGAAATCGCAATGTCACTTCGGCTTGCCTCCATTATCATCTCTCAATCCAAGACAAACCAGAAAAGGCAAGGACACAATTCCCGAACTACCCCTGGTAACTCGATGATCAGTGCGAGCAAGAGTTCGCGACGCTCCTCCCGTACATACCCCTCGAGTTCCGACAGTCCTAATCTCCATCTACCGGACAACCCATATAACAAGAACCACCTCTGATACCATTTTGTCACGAACCAGCCCAGGTTGACCCTGAACCGGTCACCCGAGCCGGTCCACGGCAAGTCCCGAGGGGCGTTCCCGATCCCCCCGGGATGGCTACAAGTGCCGGGCATTGAAATTTGATCGTTGGGAACGATTTCAGCCCAAAACAAAAGTAAATAGAACAGAATAAATACACAATACCAGCGGAAAAGAAAAAAAAAGCCACATGACCACGTACCTCCATGTGACCTCTCAGGTCACCACCCAACTAGAGAGCAACCTCGCTCCAATACTGAGAAACTCAAAACAGAGACCTGAGCAAGGGAAGACCTGAAACTGAAATGATAATATAGGCATGAGCATTAAAAATGCCCAGTATGTAAGCCGAAGTAAACCACTGAATCCAAATGTTTCCTTTCCCAAGCAATCCGTTAAAACAGGTTTGAAAAATACAAGTAAAAAAAATAGATTTTTCACATTTGAAAACAACCAACATGTTTTCCCCCATTTGGAAATCCAACGCACACTATAAATCAATTTCAAAACCATTTCCTGTTTTTATAAACAAAACCAAATACAGTTAATATTACGACTGTGCTAAAAAGGAACAGGTAAACAGTACAGGCTGAAAGCAAACCAGTGAAACAGAAAGTAACCAAGTAATGCAAGATGATAGTAGTGCAAAAGGACACAAGTAACACTATAAGCTGTAAAGAATAACTGAAATTAAACAATCAAGGTGAACAGGTAACCATGGGTGATCCTAAACATCCCTAGAAAACCCCTGGACGTACTCGGGTTCAGACTACCTGCCGGCATGGTACTCCACAGTCAATAACCAACTGGCCGCCCTAATAGCCAACCAGTTGCACATCCCACCTGGCCTGTCCACAACTCCAGAGGGTACCAACCCGTCTAATCAGGGTTAGCAAGCAACCGTCACTCGATAATCTACAAGACGCCCAGGAACCCATGGTGGTTTTAGTAACACTGTGTAAGTGGGAGGCCCACGCACGCGTGACTCATCTCACCGCACTTTCCAACCCCTTACACGGACATCGCTACACGACAACCCTCGAAGGGAAGTCCCCCTGTAGAGATGCCCTCACAAGTACGCATATATATATATATATGTACAATCAATTCACAATTAATAAAGTACCAACCGGGCCTTCACGACATTTGATTATCAAAACTATTTTATAAAATACCTGGAGTTGTCAAGCGAGCACTTGGTTTTCAAAAACAAACAGCTTTACACGAATATTTCACAGTATCATTTTAAATAACCCTAAACACTGTTTTTGTATTAAGTAAAGGGCCAAACGGGCATATCATCGTAGATTTCTTTTTAAACAAGTTCGATGTGTCTCAAAAAGAGGCGAAAACATTTTGAAACCAAGAACCATTTAGAAAATTCGAGATTTCGAGAAAATAAAAATAAATAAAAATAAATGGTAACAATTTCAAACACCATCTTCATTTGAGGGCACATCCATGCGTGAACCTGGTGCACCCATGGATGTGTCGACATCCAATGGTGCGTCAAACCTGCAAAAAGGGGCACGACAACACTTCCAAATGATACTAAATTTCATAAAACTAACCAGCACAGGATAATACGATCCAAGAATGATTCTTTCTTTACAAAAAGGAAAACACCACTCAATGATAACATAAGATAACATAAGTAGTTAGTTTCACCTTAGCTGGCAACGCCTAAATGGGTGAACTATATAAACAATAAAAAGGGCAGGACAACATCTTGTTCACAACTACCTTGGCATAAAATATAATTGCTTCAAACTTATCTTTCGAACAAAACTATAGATTTTAAAACACCAAAATAAGTCACGCAAGGCTATAATAAACATGTGAATAATGGAATAAAATTAATTTAAAATAATTCAAGTACCAGCAGAGTGCTTCGAAAAGGAAACAGGTGAATTCGCCTACCTCAAACAAGGAGCGGACGCGACAGAACTCCAACGGAAAGTAGGACAATCCTTCGCGGACAAACTGCGTACGCTGAACAGTGGAAAAAGTGCACGTTACTCAGCCCGCGACAGAAAAAGGATTAATATGAATTAAATATAAACACCAAGATGCCACGGAGGAAAAATAAATAAATAAATAAGGGAATAAATTAATTAATCAATTACTTAATAAACGAATAAGTAATTAAACAAATATATAGATAAATAACACATACAAAAATAATCAAGAGAATAAATAAATAACAATAATAATATAAATAATAATGATATAATAACAATAGCATAATAATAATAATAATTTAATAATAATAAGATGATTAATATAATAATAATCATAATAATGTAGTATCAATAATACAACCTCACAATATTAATAATAATAATATAATAATAATATAATAATATTACCATAATAATAATAATAATATAAGAATAATAATAATATAATTATGATAATAATAAAAATAGTAATAATAACATAATATAATATTAAAAATAACAACAAAATATAATAATAATTAAGACAGTAATAAATATATTCATAATAATAATAATAATAATAATAATAATAATAATAATAATATAGTATTAATAATAATAACATAATAATAATTATAATAATGATGTAATAAGATAATTAAAATAATAATAACAATAATAAATATAATAATAATAATATAATAGTTATAATTATAATAAAACAAAAGATAAATAAATAAATAAAAAAGAAACTTACAGCAGGGCTCGGGACGCTGGTGAGGCGGAGCGCTGAGGGAGGTGCGGCGGAGCGGGAGCGCGCGCGAGGGCAGCGACCGGCATCTGGGGTGGCCGGGCGCGGATTGCGGGACAGGGAGCAGGGGGGTCGCGGGGTTCCGGTTTGGGCGAGGCGGGACGACAGGGAGCAGGGGGTCAGGACGGGGCGCAACGGAGGTGGCCGCTAGGTGAGGGAGGAGGCGGCAGGCGCCGGAGGTCGGCACGGGGGGGGGGGGGGGGGTGTCACCGCGGCGGAGCGAGGCAGGAGGAGAGCGGGGCGGTGGTGCAGCGCTGAAGGAGAGGGCCGCCGGGGGGTGGCCAGCGGGTTGGAGGGGAGAAGGAGCCGGGACAGCGAGGCTGGCTGGGCGCGGCACGCGGGACGGGGAGGGAGCGCCAGACGAGGCTGGTGCAGGGGAGTTGGGACAGTGGCGGCGCGGCGAAACGGGGAGGGAGCTGAGGAGGTCGAGCGTGGCGGGGTGCAGAAGGAAAGCAGGGGCGGCCGCCGGAGAGGGAGCGTGCCGGGTCGGGTGCTGCGCGCGGAAGAGAGAAACGAGAGGGAGGAGAGAGGGGGATGGGGTGGCGGCTGCGTAGGGACGGGATTAGGGTTAGGCTAAGGGTAGGTTTATATATATATATATATAATAATAATAATAATAATAATAAAACTTATAATATTAATAATAATAAAACTTATATAATAATAATAAAACTTATAATAATAATAAATAATAAATTAGTTAATTCAAATAATAATTATTTTGATCACATATTTAAAATAATAAAATAATTTAAAGATGTTACACGTATATATATATATATTTATACATATATAGTTCTATATATATATACATACATTATTATACATATATATAAACATATATAAACATATATACAATAATAATAACACAAATAAGAAGTTATTAATAATAAAATACCAACATAAAAATTATAAAATTTAAAACACCGGGTGAACACACTGTCACCTGGGCTGAACGCACGGTCACTGCTAACGATGCGGTGACCGCGCACCGACGCGAAACCGCCAATCGAAATTAATCTTCGAAAAATTTAAACCGGGACCAAGAGAGGAGAAAAATTACTGATGTCCGCGGTCGGGGTGTGACATATATTGTGTTTAATCTTATATTAAAAATGGATTAGTTATGAAACATTGAATTTAACAATTTTAACTCTTCTTGAAGTAAAATATAAATAAATGTTGTAATTTAATACAAGTAGACCAAATGGGGTCATATTTTATTCATAAAGTTATTTTGGGTTGAATTACACTTATCCAATAGAATTAGGACATGTGTTAGGGTAATTATAATATCATTTTTACCCATAATTACCATATTTTCTTTTAACCATGGTAAATAAAAGCCAAAATCTACTATTCACCCAAAATTATTTTCTTCTTATTGAACCAAATATCCCTTACTATTATCAACCATTTCTATCAGATTTTTTAAATTCAACTCATAGATATAGTAAAATTATGTTTTATGCAAATTTTTAAATGCTCCTAGAATATGGGTAAAAGATGGTAAAAGGATCAATAAAAATTTATAAATCTAATTTTATTATAAAATGAATCCCTTTAATTACATTTTACTTATATAGGTATTATATATCTATTTTGACTTAAAATATTTTAAAATAAAATAAATAATTATTTAAATAAAAAGTCAGTTTTAAACAATAACATAGTGTTTTTACTATTCATCAAAAATTGAATGTTTTCAAAAATATACAATGAATTACTCCTAAGATAATTTGGATATTCTGAATTAAAAAATGAATTCTATTTTACCAAATTAAAAACATTGTAGTTTCATTTATTAATTTAATATTAATTCTTCTTGTCAAAACGAAAAGTCGGTTCTTTAAAAAGTAACAACTATTAAAAGATTGAAATGTGTTTATGTCAAATTTAAATGTGAAATTACCTATAATGACCTAAACTGTATTAAATGATACCAATATATCTAATTATACTACCAAACAATTCCAATACATAATTTAACATAATAAATTATTTTGATTAAAAATGTTTTTTTCAATTGAAACATAGTATTTTTCACTATTCCTGAAAAATATGAAAGTATTCAGAAAAGTACCAAAAATTTATCCAAAATAATTTTTTTTGTCCTGGTTCTAAAGAAGAATTTAATTTCATTAAATATAATATAGAAAAGTGTCAATTATTGGTTTTATAAAGGCTCCTCCCTTAAAAGGCGTTAAAATAGCAATTTTTGTAAAATATACTTCTTTTATCTAAAAAAATGAATTTTTTCTTATATTATATATATGAAACAAAAAAATAGATGTTAAAATAATATAAATTATATAAGATCCCCAATTTAGTGAATGTTATTCATAACCATTTTTTGAACGGCTAGTTTGGTAAGTTGTGCTTCCCTAGAACTCGTTGTTATGTGTATCACAAGCAGTTTCTTAACATTAATGAGATAACATACTATAAAATATTGGGGTCCTACATTCTACAGTCCCTTAATAAATTACAACCTCGCAATTTGAAATTGTTTTTGAAAAATAAAAGGTTAAAAATAGAAATATACCTTTGTGGAAAACCGGCATCGGAAATAGCGTTAATAAAATTTAGTCTTAATTTGAGGAAACGGGAATGAAAAAGTCACAACCAAATTATAATCTCAATTAAGAGAACATTGGTGGAAATTAGAGATGCATAATTGATATAAAAACATAAATATTTATAGGGAGTGATTGAGGTCATCAATCACAAAAAGTGTAAAATTGAGGACCTCAAAGCCATCAGTCTATGATGATACAAAATATTGTTAGTTCAACAAAACATAAGGTATTATGATAACACATTTTTGGGTTTAAGATCCCTTACCTAAAGTTTAAGAATTAATTTATTCATAGAATAAGAAAAAAAATATACATGAAATTTAGAGTATCATCCTACAACTAATTCCTACCAAAAACTCATCTTTAACATCATAAGATAATAGAATTCAAAAAATATTCAATTTATCCAAATTATATAGGGTTCCAAAAATAATGAAATTATAATTCATTTCTTAGACTATTTAGAGAAGTATACATTATACAAACTCAGATATCATGTATCTCAGTGGTAAGTGATCCACCATTGTCGCCCTTCGGTTGCGGGTTCAAGTCTCGTGGCCTTTTCGTACACGACGGGTTGTCGCCAAACCTCTGAATTTTCCTTTTTGATGAAAATCCAAAAATAATCTCAAGAAATGATTTAACCATAACAATAGTATCAAATGTCAAACTTAATTGATTCCAACCTTTAAACTTATCCAAAATACTTCTATCGAAACTCACAATCCAAAATTTATAACGAAGGTGAACACAATAAAAAACCTTTTTTCTACGTAATAACTTGTGAATACCTTCATCATGTACTCTTTTAAAACATTGTAACTCCTTTAATTACCATAAAACCATATTGATTACATTGATGCTCCCTAATTCCTTATAGAATACGATATATACTATTTCTATCCAATAATGTTGAAAACTACAACAATGATGGATTATAAAAATCATTAATCAGTTTCATGGAATTCAAGAATATCCAATATAATTTATCCAAATCAATCATATATTATTCCAAAATAACAACATCTATATCAGAAAAATCATGTCCCGAAAGACCGATTAGTTTAGTAGTTCTAGAAAATATATTTCACGCATGAATGTTACATTACACATTAGAAAATAAAACAAAACATAAATTATTAATTGAGAATGCCATTAATCCCCTAGATTAACCTTGTTTATAAATCAAAAAATACTCCATGGAATCCTGGGAAAATTAATCCAAAGAAAGGGGTGTGCTCAAAGGCTCATTAAGGATAACAATATTGCAGAAACATTCACAAAAAGGCATAAACATATAAGGAAATGTATAAAACTAAAAAATGTCTTTTAATCGTAAAAATTTGCATAATATGGCAATGATAAATTAAATAATTCCATTTACATATTCACATGGATATTCTTCTAGTAAAATAATCACATGTCATATCAATAGATAATTTCATAATAATGGAATGCATAATGCCAGACTTCTTACTGACACAGTGAGGGCCTTGTGCCAAGACTAAAAATATAATTTTGTCAAGGCCTTTTCCCAGGACCCTATTTTTTCTTATGATATCTACTGATTCCTCTAGGAGTTATAGACTACTCCACCCATCACTTACTAAGCCCAATGAATTCCCCATATGAAAAGGTTTTAACATAACATAAACATTTATATTAAAAATAGCATACAAAATGTCAAAAATTTATCACTAAACCATGAATGGTATAATAATAACACATCTATAGTAAAACATATCACAAATCCTTCAATAAAATATGAAAGATTTGTATCATAATAAATTAACATCGATCAAAAATAATATCTTGAAATGGAAGTTGAAATAGTTGAAAATAAATAGTAAAAATCATCTATTGAAATATCCATTTTTTATAAAATCCATTAAAATTAATATAAAGGAAGTCACGTAAAAGATAATTTTGTATCAATGTGTCCCTTACCACTTTTAAACATTTCAAATGAATAAACATTTATAAACATTCATGGTCATATAAATAAATCCTTAAAACCATTTTGAAAACAAGAACATTAATGAGATAGGTTTAGAAGATTAAATCATTAAAAAATTTAAAAATATGTTTAAGTAAAAATTATCGTAAATTAATCTCTCTAAATACTCTTTTATGAAACATGTACTTGGATAATAAATATGTCCAAGTAGATACTTACGTTAAAACAACCTCAGATAATAAAGATATTGTAAAATTAACCCACACCTTTCACATTCCTTTGGATGAAGGAATGTTTAACCTCATATATAATGAACATATTATTTTATTAAACTATACCACAACAATATTCTTATTTATTATATCATACATGATTCATTTATTACTTTATATTGCCCATTTGATAATGATTTCAATGTTAAATTTACATTTTGGGCCATAATCACTTTCATTATCGTACATGTTATAACTTGTATCATTTAGATCATTATTTAAGTACATAAAGAATATAAAATTTTATTTTTATATCATATATATTTGGAATATAAATATTTATAATTGATATATATATGAAATGGAAGCACCATTTACGGAGACGGTAGGCCATAAGTACGCATAAACGTAGTTTCTGTTTTCATATCGTATTGAATGGAAGTAAGTGAATAAGATATATGTAAGTACATATATATATATATCCAGTAGAATTATTATTTCATATATTACATACATATTTATAATATATATTTTTACAATCATCATAGAATGGTGAACATGGGAATGAATCTCATTTCGTCGTGGAGACGGTAATCCGTACATTCGCACGAGCGACAAAATGACTATATTGATTATGAAATCGTATGTAATTGGATGATATATCATATATAAAGAATCATTCACATTTTATATTTATTATTTACATCATTTATACACATTAATATACCCATCTAAAAATTTAAGTGTTTGAATAACAAACTACACCAAAACGTGGATACGGTAAGCCGTACGTACGCAAGCATGGTGATTTTGTCATTTATAAGATGGATATAATAATTAATATTGTTGTACCATATTTATAATAACATAACAGTATTTAAGAGCTACTAGAGTTATAATTTTGTTATAGAAAAAACAAATAAAGAGGACGTGGAAGAAGAAAAGAACTCAAAATAGGATGGTGAAATTATTACCTCTTCTTCGGGTGTTTCCTTTTGAGCAGATCAAAAGGGTTTCATAGGATGACTGTATGATCAAAGTAAGGACTCTAGGTAGATGTGAGGAATGTTGGGAGAAATATTTGGGTAGGTATTGGATTAGACAAATGGAATTTGAGGTGTGAAATTACGAGAAGGGGACATACCCTTTTATAAGAGGCTGAGGGTCACTTTAGGAAAAGCATGAAGTATTATTTTATAATAAAATAAGTTTCTATTTATAATGGAACCAAAATGATTAATTTCTAGGATACGGTGGATATGTGTCAAAAAAACCTCAACCAAATTGTTTTAGATAGTTTTATGTCACCATATTAAACTTATCTTTTAGATATAATCCTTAGTTAAATAGTTTAACCTTTACTATGTATTCTTGTATTATTAAAATTAATGGTAAATAAACTTACTATAAAAGGTCAACAGAACCTTCAGTGGTTCATTACTAATATAAATATCATTATAAATGTTCTTTGGCAGATCCTTAGATTTTTAGGACTATTATATTATTTAATAATATAATATTTGTTTTAAAAATCCATTTATATCAATGTTTACTCTATTTAGTATTTGGTTTTTGTGAAAGTCCTCACAAATTGATTAATTAGAAAAAAAATAAATTGAATCAACCCTAACATATAATATTCACCTATAAAATTTGTGTATGTAATAAAAAAAATGAAATTATTTTTATTTTAATATTTATAATACCATTTATTTGATTATTTCATTAAAACGATAATTATTGCATCATCATTATGTCATGAATAAATTTAACTATGTAATGTTTAAAAATTATAAATAAAATACCATTATGTATGAATTTTCATTATATTTTTAATGAATATTTATAGTCTAATTTATATTCTCTATATCCTCATATTAAAAATGTTTTATTTATTAAAATATGAATTTAACACTTTTTACTCTTCTTTAAATAAAACAACAATAAATGTCATAATCAAATAAATATGTACCAAATAGGATCATATTTTATTCCTAAAGTTTTTTTTGGTCTAATTAAATTATCCAATAGAATTAGGACATGTGTTATGGTAATTAAAATACCATTTTTACCCTTAATTACCCAATTTACTTTTAACCGTGGTAAAGAAATGGAAAAAGTTACTATTCACAATTTTTTTAATCTTATTGAACCACATTTCACTTACTAATATGAATAGTATCTGTCGGATGTTTGAAATTCAACTCAGAAAAGAGGGAAAATTATGTTTTATGCAAATTTGTAAATGCTCCTAGAAGATAGGTAAAATATCGTAAAAAGATTAATAAAAATTTATACATCAAATTTTATTATAAAATGAATCCAATTAGTTAAATTTAACTTATATATGTATTATATATCTATTTTTTACTTTAAATAAATTCAAAAAAAGGAGAAATTTTTATTTAAATAAAAAGTTATTTTAAATAATAACGCAATGTTTTTTCACTATTCAACAAAAATTGAATGTTTTCTAAAAAATAACAAAAATTCAACCTAAGAAAGTTTTGATATTCTGAATTCAAAAATGATGTCTATTTTACCAAATTCAATGCATAGAAGTTTCATTTATTATTTTAAAATGAATTCTCATTATCGGAACCAAAAATATGGTTTTTAAAAATAAAAAACTATCAAAACATTTCTAGGTGTTTATGTCAAATTTAAATGCGAGTTTACTTATAATTACATAATTATTATTAAATGATTAAAATATAATCAAACTATACTTCAATAAAATTCAAATGAAAAATTTAATACTATAAATTATTTCGATTAAAAAATTTGTTTTCAATTAAAACTTAGTATTTTCCAATATTCATCAAAATAAGAAAGTTATCAGAAAAGGACAAAAAAATTATCCAAACTACATTTTTATGACTCTCTTCCGAATAAGAATTTAATATCATTATATTTAATAAAAAAAAGTGTCAATTATTGGTTTTTAAAAGTGTTCTCTATTAAAATAGTGTAAAATCGCATTTTTTAAAAAATAATTCTTTTTTCTAAAAAATGTATTTTTTTTATATTATGTCCCAGAACCACATAATATGAATGATAAATATTATAGAGTATATAAGATTAGAAATTCAGTTAATACTATTAATAACCGTTTTTTGAACATCTAGTATGGTAAGTTTTGGTAAACTCGAACATGGTGTTATGTGTAGAAAAAGTTATTGAATTACCTTAATGAGATATCATACTATGAAATCATTGGGAGTTACATAATTTATATGTATAAGATAATAATAATTCATATATTATGAATAAAAGAAGAGATTTTTCTAAAAGGTAATTTTACAGCCTTTTAATGGAGCACCCATTTGAAATCTATTTTTTGACACATTTATTTTTTTAAACAAAATAAAAATAATTATTTGAAATATAAATATCAACATTTACTTTGGTGGCTGAATTTTTGGTATTATTTTGAGAACTATAATATTTCGATAATAGTGAATAATACTGAATTTTAGTTCCAAATTGCCTTTTCCCATTTATTTATATATGTAGCAAATGATTTTAATTGGTATTCATGTATAAATAGATAAATTTTATATCAGTTAAACAAAGTTAGGTCATTGTAAATTATTATAAATTAAATATAGATATAAACCAAATCAAACGTTGGAACTTGTTTACATTAATAACATAATTTTTCTTCACATATATAGGATTATCCGTAAATTTATTTCTTTCACTTATGTGATTAGAATTATGAAACATGGATCACATATTTGGATTCATTATAATTTATAATGTCAAATATGGTCAAATCAGTTTTATAGTCAGAATATTAGTGAATATAATAAAAATTAATTACAGTGATTATGGTTAAAACAAGATTATATAATGTTTAATCATTAACCTTAAGAATCCAAATGACATAGAAACATTCCTAAAATATATTTTAAACACATGTTTTGACTAAGTCCCCTTTTGGATCAAATTTGAAAAATTAGTGGAGTCACATGATGTCAGTGAGGCTTCTCAATAGTGTTTACCTTTTTATATTTAAAATAATTTCCCACCTCCTCCACTATAATTGTCACTCACCACCCTCACTTCCTCACACCACTCTATCCAATTTGGATCATCCAAAACCAACCCAAATATGATCCTGAAATCCCTTCTATCAACTTATAAGCATCAATTTTGAAATAAATCTTTCCTAGAAATAACTATAGTGCAAACCCAAAGGAGTTAATCAATGAATTGGTAACATCATTCCACAAGTTATGTCATGAATTTTCTTATTTTACTAATATTATATTCTACATGTAATTTTATTCACATATGTGGAATATTTTTAATGTTTCCAAATTGGTAATGATTTATTGATACAATCTCATCATTCATTCCGATTATTTATGATTATGCTTCCCTTGATGGGATATTATGAACCATCGCTCGATAACACTCGTGATATTTATTTTATTATATTTATCCATAATATATTCCTCTATTAGTGCCATTTTTCAACTAATTAGTACTTATTATAATTAAAAAATGTTTTTATTGATAATCTGACATTATTTTTCATTTCATTCAAAAATAAATATTTGGTCAAAAGAATTTTTTCCAATAAAAGGTCATCCAAACAAAAAATTATGTTTAAAAATGTTTTAAATGATTTTCAAAGATTCATTTTGGTGTTTTCAAAATGGTTATTTTCAAATAAGTATTTTTTAATAACTCCAATTTTTCTTTAAATGTTTTCAAAATCATTTTCTATAAATGGGTTTCCCAAATGAGTTCAAGCCTTATTTTTATGATTTTAATTTATTTTTATGAAAAAAGTATTAATTAATTATTTATGTTTAAATAAACATTTTTAAAAGTGAAAAATAGATTTTCTTGAAGAAATGTCTTAAGGAAAATTGTAATGCATTAATTATAATAATGGAATTTTTTATATAGTTTTATAAAAAAAAGATTTTGAATGAATGGATATTTTCTATATGAAATGTTCCAAATAATCTATCAAAATACTTCTCTATATAAAATAATATCCTTTTTTATAATTTATGATTTATCAGGTATATAATCCAATAATACCATTTCTATTCTTTCTTGAATGGATTTTGATTTTATGTAATGATGTTTATGATACTGGTTTCCATTTTATGGGTTATATGCTTCTCAAACCCACCTATTTTAATAGGTTTTTATTTAATGAAATGATTATGAGACATGTATATTAATTATAGGTAATGATATGGTTAAATGTTTATTATAACCATTTCATTTCAAGGGTTATGATTTGGTGATTTTTTATAATATTTTGGAACATGTATGTATGATTTTAGAGTATAATGGGTGGGATCTACACCTCCCTTCAATTAATTGGGTAACTGTAACAACCGGAGATTTTATAGGATATATTATTTTTAATCTCTTTAATATCTTCTACTGTATGCTACACCAAGATTAGCTTGCACTATACGCGACACCGTATTAGCTTGCAGTATATGCAACACTAATCTTGGATCGTGTTACACACAATTTCATGTTTGTTTGATAATAGTTATTCTACGCAACATTGTGTATATATATATATATTCAATGTATTAATGAAATAATTTTTTATTTTTTTATATCAAACAACAAAGGAGTCGTGCAATAATTGCAACCCGAACTTGGCTTTCATTACACGCAATCGCGACCTTCCTCGATAGCGTGTGTTGTACACAATAACGAGTTTTACTAAACAACGATATATTTTTATAATATTATTTTGAGTTATCCATAAAAAAGTATATTAACTATATTTTGAATTTTATAACATTATTATTCATCTTAGACATTATCTAGAACATGGTATAAGATAAAAATAAAATTTTCGGGTAAAATAAGTATTTTTCAAAAAATACCGTTTTGCCGCCTTTTGATGGCGCAACCCTTTTAAATCTATTTTTTGACATGATTATAAGTTCAATTTGACAAAATAAAATTATTCTTTGGAATAATGAAATAAAAATTTACATTGGATAAATTTTTCATATTATTCTAGTAACTTTCATATTTTGATGAATAGTAAAAACACGCTATATTTTAATTAAAACCCACTTTTTTTCATTGTAATAATTTATATGGTTAAATTATAATAATGAATGGATTTAAATAATAAATAGAATATATTTTTACCATTTAATATAATTTATGTCATTAACATTAATTTTACATTGAATTCATATGTAAAAACATTTAAATCTTTTGCAATGTTATAACTTTTAAAACACATTCTTAACAACAAGATTAATTTTAAATTAATTTATACTACATTTGTGTATTAAATTTAGAAAAATGGATTCCATATTTGGAATCAGTGGGTCCAAATTGTGTTAATAAGATACTTTTTTCGGGCATTATGAATAGTAACTATGGTAAATTTTATTTACCATAGTAAAAGGTAAATCGGGTAATTATGGGTAAATATAAAATTATAAAATTACCATAACATGTGTCTAAATATAATTGGATGCTTATGTTTTGTTCTAAGGCATATTTGGGTCGAAATGGAATCCATTGGAACCCACTTGGTGGTGATTAAGACCTTTAGTTTATTTTATTTATAAGGAATGTGAAATATGTCTCACTCAACTTTATTAATTAAAGTATTTTTTAATATACATTTATACAGAATATAAATTCAGTTATAAATACTCATTTGAAAGATAAATTTTTTTCTTTATCATGGTATTTTATTTGTAATTTTTATGAGTAATTTAATTAACTTGTTATCTTATACATTAATGATGCTGAAATTATTCATTTAGTAAAAAATCAATAATATAGTTTTTATTGAAATATTAATACATATAAAAAGGCCTAAAAATCTTCACAAAACTTATTATTACTGTATATATAAATACTAATCATCAACTGGCCTAATTTTTGACCAATTCAATTCTTATTATGGCAATTATGACACTTATAATATTTTTTTTAAATGATTCCAAAATTGTTACTTTCATAATTTAGTAAAGATAACAATTTACATGATATTATTATAAGATGATAAATTCAAGTTAAATTATTATTATAAAATATTTGATATTATCTACATCATATGATTTTTTTTATTTTTATGTAACAAATAAGTATATTAAATAATTATACCAAAATGTTGTACTAATTATTTTATTAAGAGTTATACCAAATAAATGGTTTTAAAAATAATAAAATAAATATTATATGAACTGTTTAATGTGCTCCACGAATATTACAGAAATATTTGACATGTTATGAATCTATTAAATATTTTATTTCGAATATATCGTCAGTGTATATTTTATTTAAATTCAAATAAATGAATAGTGTCAAAATTTACACTATTGTTATTTTATAAAAATAATATATTATTAAATTGTTTTAAAATCACGAAAATATTTAAAAATTATAAATTGAAATTTATATAGTCTAGTATGTCATAATGTATCCAATTATGGAGAATTTAAAACACATATGTGATTATTTATAACCATTTAAAATTTAGATTTGTATTACCACAAATAAACTTAAATAGATTAAATAAGGATAAATCAAAATGATATTGATAAAAATAAGATTAAAACATGTATAATTTTGGTTGGTTGTTGAGATTACAACCCTATATCATATAATATTCGAATTGAGTCATTTATGGAGGTTTTTATGTTGTTTTTGAATTTATATTAAACTAATATTTTTGAGGATTCCAAAGGTGCCACTCTCCTCCCTTATAAAAGGGAATTTCCTCCCTCTCCTCCTTACACCACTTTGAGCCTTCATGCTCGGAAAAACCCTGACCATTTCACTTTCCCACTTCCTTAGTAACCAACTATAGGTACTGGGATTCTCAAAAGACCAACTCTAGTGCCCTAATAGAAAGTTTAAAAGAGGAACTTTGAGAAAGAGGTAATACCTTCTACCGTTTCTTCAAGTTCCATTCTTCTTCTACTCCCTCTTCATTAATTGTTTCATTATGATGTAATAACATCAGTATCCCTCATATACTTATATGTTATTATATATATGAAACAAACCTATTTCACCTTCTATCCTTCCTACGGAAAACAAAATCACCACGCGTGCGTACATACGGAATACCGTCTCTACGCCGTGGTGTAATCTGTTATTCCACCAAAACTTTACATGGATGGGTATAATGGTGTAAAGAATAAATATATATTGTTATTATAACATCATACTAATTTTGATATATTATACCATCCACTTCAATTCTATTCAATATTTATTGGAACGATATCATCGCTCGTGCATACGTACGGACTACCGTTTCCACGACGCAATGAGATTCATTCTCCATGTTAACCATACATGAATGATAATAAAGATTATATAATTAATTATAATGAAATATATAAAATAATAATGCTAATGTATTTATGTATATATATATATATGTATTTCATCTATTTAGTTTCATTCAATTCAATAAGAAAATGAAAACAACGTTCATTCGTACATACTGCCTACCGTCTCCATGAACGGTGTAATTCATTCCTTTTATCAATATGTAATATATATGTATATGATAAATATATATTATATATAAATCATGTTTTACATTCTGGAATTATTTAAATCAGGATATAAGTAATAATATCAAGAATGACAAGTCGAAACACATATGATAAATGAAATGATTTTACCCAAAACACTGTTTTAACATGGAATTTACAAAAGAATGACTAATATAAAGTCATAAGTGAAACATATATGATATAATAACAATTAATATGATTATGTAATAAGTCAATGACATTATTTAAATCATTATACATGAGGTTCGGATCCATATGAAGCATATCAGACCTAAGGTATGGGATAACTTTTCCAATCTCGTTTTTATCCGAGATTGTTTATTCATAAGTATTTACTAGGGTTATATTTATCATCCATGTCATTGTTTTTAAAAAAAATTCATGTATTTTTAATGTCCTTTTTACACATTTTAAACGTTTACTACATGGTATGTATGTAATCATTCTTTTATGAGGTACTTTTTGACATCTCCAACAAAAGTACGAGAAGAATGTTTTTTAACTTATACAGCATGAACGGATTATTACGGTTTTATAAAGCCTTATTATCATGAAGATTCCTCCAAAAAAATTCATTACTATTTTCAACAAAATCATTTTCTTTTAAAATTTAATGACATTTTGTGGAAAGAGAATTATTATGAAGAAAAAAGGTTATTTTCCTCAAGAATTCATTTCACGTGTTTTATCAAATCCATTTTTCATCTAAGATTACATTATTTAATATGTGTATGTTTGAAGTATCATGTCTCTATGATTTACATGGTTTCACTTTTCTTATTATGAAATGATATCCATTTATTTTAAATGGATTATGTGACGATATGATGATGTTTATGAATCCCATTTTATTTATTGCGTTATTATGAATGATGTATGTTTATTTTGTGGCACAAGTAAAAATGATTTCATTATGAGATGGGTGGGACCTATATCTCCCTCCAATGCATTGGGTAAAGATTTATATCTCATGAGATATACATGGATAGAATGGTAAGTTAATCTGGTTCAGTGTTACAGGACTGAAATGAGGAGTGAACTCGATTCAGAAAAGGACTTTGTCCACTAAGATGGTCTTGGGAGCAATGCCTTGGCTACTATGGAAATCATAACATGTGCTGAATGGTGTCCACAATTACATGTTTTATTTCCATTATATTTTATCATTTTTGATGTTCCATTATGATATATGGCTTATGTACTTCCACGATTTATGTATTTGCTCATGATTATGATGTGTAAATTTCATGTTCAAGTTTTTGCTTTCAAATGTTTATTGATTGATTTATGTTCTCTATGTTTGCCCTTACTGATCATTTGAGCTCACCCTTTTTATATTTTATTTTCCCCAGGAAATAAAGAATGTTTTTAGGTAAGGAAAAAAATAGGGGATGATCATTATGGAAGTTGTTGAAGATATTTCAACATGATTAGTAGTTAATATTCGAAGTTTCCAAAGTCACTAAACTATTACGATCCTTGTGTGTCTGTTTTTTTTATGTATTAATTATTCCGCAAAAGTAATGTAATTTCCATGTACGTAAACCTTCGGGTCTCTACAGTTGGGATCAGAGGAAAAGGAGGTAGGAATGTATTCGATCCTTGGGAACTCTCACATGTGAGCGTTGGACAAAGCATGGCTCTCCGCCCAAGGGCTTCATGATAAAATGGCTGCCACTGGGGATGGTGGTGTGTCCTGCCCAGGGGGTGTATCCACCCATGGAGTGCCCTGATAGAGATCAATTATAGTCCACTAGAAGTAATTCTAGACCGTTATAGTTGGTATAATTGGAAAGGTTTAGTCTACCTTTTCGAAACTAGGACGCGAAAATGTTAGTGAGATCCCTAGAGATATTTCTAATGTATGTCTAGGGATGTCCCTAAGGATAAGTATATGTATAGGATATAGTCCTAGAACTACGGTAACGATCTTATAATTTAACCTAAGATGTTAGAAATTGGGTTACTCCCCCATTACTTTGTTGTTTTCCCTAGCATGATTTTTACCTCTCACACTATTCTTTTTGGGTTATAGAAAATGGCTAGAAATAGGAAGATTCACGATAATTGAAGAAATGTGGGACAATAGAATGATATTCTTCATGAGCAACCAAATGAAATGGGATTTGGAAGTCCAAAAATCATTAGTATGCCTAATCAGAAATCTCATAATATGATCAATAATCTCAACGTTGGTAAGTTTTCTGACTCAGATAATAAGAGAAATATAGAGTTTCACGATGATAATAGAGGAAAGAAAGTTCAATTTCCCTCATGTAAATCATGTGGGAAGAGGCATCAGGGAGATTTTTTCAAAGGAACTGGAAGATTATTTGGGTGAGGAAAAGAAAGACACAAAGCCAGTAAGTGCAAAGGAAAAGGTTCAGTTAACAACATGTACAAGGATAATGGTATTGCTACGACATCAACAATTATTAGATGTTATAAATGTGGAATGTATGGGCATTATGCAAACCAATACACTATGGGAAAATCTCATGAAGAGAATGAACATGATCATATTAGTAGTATTTATGTGGATGATGATGAAGAGACTACAAATGAAATATGAGATGAAAGAAATGATGAATCTCAGTCAGTGGTTTATGAAGTTAGTGGAATGATTGTATGTTTATAAAGAATAATGTATGGTACTATGGAATAAAGAATAATCTAAGGATTGTTACACTATTTATTACGGAAGTATTTGAATGTATATGTTGAATGGTACCGGTTACCATGGAAGGTTATTCAGATATTTTTAGAATGTAGATGATATGCGCATAATGAAGGGATAAGAAGATAATGAGATGTTTGATTGTATTCATGAGCTCATGACTAATATAAGGACTATGTGATATTATGTTTTGATTATATAGATGTTTTTGGGATTTTGGTATGTGGAAAGAGTTAACTTTTGACAGTATTCATGTTTTCACTATGGTTCTATGGTAATTTATGTTTCAAGAGAATATATGACTAAGGTATTCATTTGTTTTGAATACAACCAAAAAGATATATCTTATAATATATGTGGGATAAATGCTTGTATTCACATTCTTGGTAGATAACCCTTCTAGTAATTGTATTCTTTATACTATGAGATTAGACCGATGTATTTTATATAAGCCTAAATATTGGAATGGATTATGTTGGACATAAGTTAGTATTGTTTAAGGATATAACTTTTTTCGATATTATTGATGGGATGTTATAGAAATGTAGTTTAGAAAAAGGACAACCTGCAAGACGGGTGACAGCCCATCGCATCGGACAAGGCTGTCAGAATCGAACCCACAACTGGAGTGTGACTAGCCTTTATCTCATACCAATGGCCTACAGGAAGTCCCTGGTTAGTAGAAACTAGTTTTATTTTATTAAGCATCATGATAGATGAAGTATAAGTAAATTTTTGGAATCGTATACGTTTAACCTCACCATAGATGGACTTATGTATATTTGATAAATTTTGTTAACCTTTTGTTTAAAACAAATGGAATGACCCATCATTCTATCACATGATCTGTTAACACTTCATGAATAACAAATTCAACTTCATTTCTTTAAGGGATGAAGTGGAAATTGTTCAATGAACGAACAACAATGAGATTTTACCAAAATCAAGTATGTATTTCTTCTAATTCAAATTTTTCAACATTTGGTAAATGATATTGAAAACCAAAAATTGTGTCCTAGTGCTCTTATATCTGATGAATCAGATGGTACCTTAGATTATCACAAATTTATTGCTTTGTGATTTATGGATTTTTCATAGCCCTGTTCTATACCACTCTCCATCAGAACATGATGGTTAGATTTTTCATCCATATCCATATTTTAACCTATGTTCTCCTATATAGAAACCCAGTGATGAGTTACTTTGGTTAATCGTTACGTTTCATACATTAGTTTTTAAAATTATGTTTTAGTATTCCTTTTTTAAGATGTGGGTTTCTATGAATAGTAAACGATTTATAACCCCAACAAATTTTGAGGGTGAAATTCATTTTAAGGCGGGTAGAATGTAACAACCCGAGATTTTATAAGATATATTCTTTTTAATCTCTTTAATATCTTCTAATGTATGCTACACCAAGATTATCTTTCACTGTACGCGTCACCGTATTAGCTGGCAGTATATGCAACACTAATCTTGGATCATGTTACACACAATTTCAAGTTTGTTTAATAGTATTTATTCTACACAACATTTAGTATATATATATATATATTCAATTTATTAATGTAATATTGTATGACTTTTTTATACCCAACAACAAAGGAGTGGTGAACTAAACGCAACCCTGACTTGGCTTGCATTACACGCAATCACGACCTTCCTCGATAGCGTGCGTTGTACGCAATATCGGGTTTTACTAAACAACGATATATTGTTATAATATTATTATGTACTAGACGTTATAAATAGTATTAAATATCTTTTGAATTTTATAACATTATTATTCATCTTAAACATTTTCTAGACCATGGTATAAGAACAAAATAAATTTTTTCGGGTAAAATAAGTATTTTTCAAAAAATGCATTTTTTCCGCCTTTTGATGGCACTCCCACTTTAAATATAGTTTTCACGTGTTTAAAAGTTAAATTTTAAAAAATAAAATTCTTCTTTGGAATCATGAAATAAAAATTTACTTTTGATAAATTTTTCATATTATTCTGGTTACTTTCAAATTTTGATGAATAGTAAAAACACTCTATATTTTTATTTAAAACAACTTTTTTTCATCGCAATAATTTATATGGTTAAATTATAATATTGAATGGGTTTAAATTATAAATAGAATATATTTTTACCATTTAATATAATGTATGTTATTAACATTCATTTTACATTGAATTTATAGGTAAAAACATTTCAATCTTTTGCAATGGCATAACTTTTAAAACACGTTTTCTTAACAACAGGATTAATTTAAAATTAATTTCTACAACTGTTGTGTGTTGAATTTAGAAAAATGGATTCCATATTTGGAATAAGTGGGTCCAAAATATTTAAATATTCTATTTTTTTTGGCATTATGAATAGTAACTACGGTAAATTTTATTTACCATAGTAAAAGGTAAATCGGGTAATTAAGGGTAAATATTAAATTATAAAATTACCCCAACACATGTCTTAATATATTTGGATTCTTATATTTTTTCCTAATACTTTTTTGGGTCGAAAGGGAATCCATTGGAACCCACTTTATGTTGATTAAGACCTTTAGTTTATTTTATTTAAAGGAAAGTGAAATATGTCTCACGAAACTTTAATAACTAAATTATTTTTATAATAAATTTATACATAATATAAATTCGGTTGTAAATACTCATTTGAAAGATAAAATGTTTTTATTTATCATGTATATTTATTTTTAATTTTTAAGAGTTATTTAGTTACCTTATTATCTTATACATTAATGATGTAGAAATTATTTTCTTAGTGAAAAATCAATAATGTAGTTTTTATTGAAATAGTAATACATATCAAAAAGCCCAAAAATCTGCACAAAACATTTTAGTAGTGTATATATAAACCCCAATCATCCACTGGTAGAATTTTTGACCATTTGGATCCTTATTAAGGAAATTATGACCCTTATAATATTTTATTTTAAATGATTCCAAAGTTGTCACTTTCATAATTTAGAAAAGATAACAATTTACATGTTGTTATTTTAAGTTGATAAATTTGAGTAAAATTATTATTATAAAATTATTGATATTATATTCATCAAAGGATTTTATTTTTAATTTTTAAGCAAAAAATAAGTATATTAAATAATTATACATAAATGTTGTACTATTTATTTTATAATGTGATATACAAAATAAATGGTTTTAAAAATATTAAAATAAATATTATATTAACTGTTTAATGTGGTCCACGAATTTTCAAGAAAAATTTGACATGTTAGGAATCTATTAAATATTTTAGTTCTAATATATCCTCTGTGTAGATTTTATTTAAATTCATATAAATGAATAGTGTAAAAATTGACACTATTTTTATTTTATAAAAATAACTTATTATTAAGTTGTTTTAAAAAATAAAAATAATATTTAAAAATTATAAATTGAAATTTATATAGTCTAAAATGGCATAAAGTGTCCAATTATTTAATATTAACAACACATAAGTGATTATTGATAACAATTTAAAATTTAGAATTTTATTACCACAAATAAACATAAATAGATTAAATATGGATAAATCAAAATGATAAGGATTAAAATAAGATAAAAACAATTCTAAATTTGATTTCTGGGTGATATTACAACCCTATCTCATCTAATCTTCGAATTGAGTCATTTTTTGAGGTTTTTATGTGGGTTTTTAATTTATATTAAACTAATATTTTTGAGGATTCCAAAGGGGCCCCTCTCCTCCCTTGTAAAGGGGAACCTCCCCCCTCTCCTCCTTACACCACGTTGAGCCTTCAAGAATGGACAAACCATTCCCATTTAACTTCCCCACTTCCTTATAAACCAACTATAGGTACTAGTCTTGTCAAAATACCAACTCTAGTGCCCTCAGAAGAAGATTAAAGGAGGCACTTCGAGAAAGAGGTAATACCTTCTACCGATTTCTTCATGTTCCTTCATCATCTAATCCATCTTCATTAGTTGTTTCATTATGAAGTAATAACATCAGTATCCCTCATATACTGATATGTTATTATATATATGAAGAAACCCTATTTCTCCTTCTATCCATCCTACAGAACAAAAAATCACCGCGTGTGCGTACGTACAGAATACCGTCTCCACGCCGTGGTGTAATTTGTAATTCCACCAACACCTTACATGGATATGTATAATGGTGTAAATAATTACTATATATGGTTATTATAACATCATTCTGATTATGATATATTATACCATACACTCCAATTCTATTCAATAATTTTGGGAACGGTATCATCGTTCGTGCGTACATACGGACTACCGTCTCCACGACGCGATGAGATTCATTCTCCATGTAAACCATACACGAATGATCATAAAGTTTATATAATGAATAATAATGAAATATATGAAATAATGATGCGACTGGATTTATGCATATATATATTTATGTATTTCATCTATTTAGTTTCATTCAATTCAATAAGGAAATGAAAACAGCGTTCATGCGTACGTACGGCCTACTGTCTCCATTAACGGTGTATTTCATTCCTTTTATCATCTATAATATATATGTATATGATAAATATATATTATATATAAATCATTTTTTACATTCTGGAATTGTATAAATCCGGATATAAGTAATAATATCAAGAACGACAAGTCGAAACACATATGATAAATGAAATGATTTTACCCAAAACGCTACTTTAACATGGAATTTACAAAAGAACGGGTAATATAAAGTCATAAGTTAAACATATATGGTATCATAACAATGAACATGATTATTTAATAAGTCAATGACATTATTTAAATCATTATACAAGAGGATCTAATCTATACGAAGGATAGCGGACCTAAGGTAAGGGATAACTTTTCCAATCTTGTTTTTATCTGAGATTGTTTATTCTTAAGTATTTACTAGGGTTATATTTATCATCCATGTCCTTGTTTCTAAATTTTTTTCATGTATGTTTAATGACCATTTTTCCCATTTTTGAATTTTAATACTTCTTATGTATGGAATCATTCTTTTACGGGGTACTTTTTTACTTCTCCGACAAAAGTACGAGAAGAATGTTTTTTTAACTTATACGGAACGAACGGATTTTTAAGGTTTTATAAAGCCTTATTATCATGAATATTACTCCAAAATATTTCATTACTATTTTCAACAAAATCATTTTCTTTTAAAATTTCATGATATTTTTTGGAAAGTGAATGATTTTGAAGAAGAATGAATATTTTCCTCAAGAATTAATTTCATGTGTTTTATCAAAACCATTTTTCATCTAAGATGACATTATTTCATATGTGTATGTTTCAAGTATCATGTATATATGATTTACATGGATTTACTTTTATTATTATGAAATGATATCCATTTCTTTTATATGGATTATGTGATGATGGTATGATGTTTATGAAACCCATTTTATTTATTGGGTTATTATGAATCATGTGTGTTTATTTTGGGGCACAAGTAAGAATGATTTAATTATGATATTGGTGGGACCTATATCTCCCTCCAATGAATTGGGTAAATATTTATATCTCATGAGATAGACATGGCTAAAATGGGATGTTAATCTGGTTTAGTTTTATAGGACTGAAACGAGAAGTGAACTCGATTCAGAGAAGGACATTGTCCACTAAGATGGTTTTGGCAGCAATGCCATGGCAACTATGGAAATCATAACATGTGCTGAATGGATTCCACAATTACATGTTTTATTTCTATTATATTTTATCATGGTTGATTTCCATTATGATATATTCCTTACGTACTACCACTATTTATGTTTTCGCTCAAGATTTTGATGTTTAAATTTAATGTTCAGGATTTTCCTTTAAATGTTTATGGATTGTTTTATGTTCTCTATGTTTTCCCTTACTGAGCATTTGAGCTCACCCTTTTTATGTTTTATTTTCCCCTGGAAAAAAAGAAAGGTTTTAGGTAAGGAAACAAAAATGGGAAGATCGTTATTGGAGTTGTTGAATATCTTTCAATATGATTAGAAGTTTATATTCCATGTTTCCAAAGACACTAAACTATCACGATTCTTGGGTGTCTGTTTTTGTTATGTATTAAGTATTCTGTAAAAGAAATGTTATGTCCACGTATGTCAAGCTTCGGGTATCTACAGTAATGATGAATGAATCTTTATTTTAAAATTATCGTTAAACCTATGTACATGTTCATAATGTTAGGATTGAACCTAATTACCTATTCACAATTTTATGAGTGAAGCATATTACTTATACTCAATGTTATTTGTGAACCAGATTACATGTTCACAATGTTATATAGGGACCTAGATGTATGTCCATATGTTTATGAATGATCCTTATTACATTTTATCACTATTACGAGTGAACCATATTATGTGTTCATAATGTTATGTGTGAACCTGATTACATGTTCACAATGTTAGGCATGGACCTAGTTTCTTGTCCATAAGTCTATGTACAAACCTGATTACATGTTCACAATGTTATATATGAACCTTATTACATGTTAACAAAATTATTTGTGGACATGGATGCATGTCTAAATGTTTGTGCAAGTGCTGAATTTCATTTCTTTAATGTAGTGAGTGAACATGTTTCTACTTATATATGTTACCAATGTTTTAAGATGATGTGTATGACATAATTCTATGTCTTTTTTCAATGATATGGTCTCATGGATTATGCTCTTGATTTCTTTATGGTTCATCTCATATGAACTAACAATATTTATTCTATGTCTCTTGTATATAATCTTTGATATGTAGGCTATGATTTTCAAATTTTATTCTCAAGTCCTTATACAATTATTCTGATGTTTTACTTATGTTTCTCCTTTTTTAAAACGTACTATGTATCTATTCTCACTCTTTTCATTTGTTTCCATCCCCCATGATATGAATAAAGGTCTTTTGTTGAGGTAATAAAGGTAAAGATCTTTGTAGGAATCATTGATGATATTTCACTGAGTTAACAGATTTTGTTTCTTTTTTCCATGGACACTAAACTATTATGATCCTCAGGCATGTATTTTTGTAATATGTTAAATAATCATTGAAAATTACATAATATATTTTCATCTCAAACCATGTATAGTATATATGTTTTATTATTAGAGATATTTCATATAAGGTTTAAAAAAATCAATGTCATATAAAATCCACAAAAAATTATTGAAAATATTTTCAGACAATAATTTATGAGTCATAGTATTTGAGATATTATGTAACAACCCTAACCCCCATAACCCAAAGTCAGTGACTTTCTTTATTAAATTGGTAAAAGTTATGAGGAAAAACATCCATATGGGTTTAATAGTTTTGTAGTCTTGGTAAACAAGATACATACATGAACCTTGAATTACAATTGAAAAACTGAATTAAAACATTAATGTTTTTCAAGAATAACATTAGAACATCAAAGATATCCTTTAATATCAATCATTATACACATCATGAACTCTGGAGAAACGAGAAAAACAAAGGTGATATCAAATTCACATTAAGGGTTATGAATAAAAGAATCTCTCAGAAATCATTAATAATAATCAACATGGTAGGGTAAATAACTAAACAAAAATGTCATTTAAATATATATATATATAATCTATAATCAATTTCAAAGGGTAAATAACTAAAAAACACTCCATTTAATCAATAAACTACGAATAAAATTCATCCTCAAATAATATTACTGTGAAAAACTAATGGACAATAATAAAATAATTTTTAATGAATGAAATACTTAAATATTAGATGTTATGTTCTCAATAATCATGACACAAATATGGTTAAGAGCATTCAAAAAACATTTTGAACTAAACGTAGAAGGCTATGTGACATTATATTACTGTTTTGTCTCATGATATCAATTAATGCATAGAGGTAAAATATAATTTCGGGCCCCACCGATCACTGTATGTCAAAGTCATTTCCAATATATCAAATATTCAATTTAATTCATGAATATTGTGACTTATCATCAAATATCTATATTGAGTAAATAATATGGAATTATAAATATTTACCTATATAAAAAAATTACTTTCATTGTATGACATTATAGGTATAAATGATAAATGTTTTCTGATATACACATATCCATGATAAATAATATTATAATTTCAAGGAAACTTAATTTTCAATCATCACATGAAAGTTAATATTTCAATATAAATATGATGACTAAAAGTGTGTAATGAAATTTAATTTCAGTACTTTCCATGGTAAATATGATAAAATCCCATAAAAATAAGGAATAAGAATTTTAATAATACTATATATACCCATTGGTTTATAAATAATGGTTTTCTTCATTGATTAATGGAAAAACTGTAAAAGGATCTTTAAACACATTCTTGAGTAAATATCGTTTTCAATTTAAAATAACTATTTATATATAAAAGTTTACAAAAAAATTTGAAAATTGATTTCTATTAATAATAATAGTGGAAAATTATAAATGAAGATTTAAAAAAAGTTGGTAATGATGATAGAGAATTACCTAAATGTTGAGTACGTTAAAATAATGAATCCTCTCACATTTTAGATAAAGTCCAAACATTGATTACATTGAAAGTGGTATGGATGGTCCATTATATAGGTTTTTTAAAAACTAATTGTTTTTTGAAAATATATTTAATAAAACATTTGGAAATGGTATAAAAAACTTTAGTATTATATTTTGAAAATAGGGTTTTGGTAGAAACAGATTTCTGGCTCAAGAGTTAAATTAATTATAATAGTTATAAAAATATTTTCTATATTATTTTAAGTACCGGAGAGTGGGAAAAATGGTATTATTATGTGAAAATAAAAATACTATACTTTTTAAAATTAAAATAAATTAGTTTTAATAATAAATTTCAAATAGTTCCATTCAACTAAATCTCAAAAATATAAACAATCTCTGCTGGAATTACATTGTGAGGTAAACCCTTATAATGATAATAACATTGATGTGAGAATAAAAAATGAATTAATTATGTTTATAAAATTTAAACCAATAAAAAACAAGGGTGAATAAGATAAATATTTACGAATTCATTAGACACGTAATCATAGAATATTAATGACAACGAAGAATTCATATAACATAATAAAATGAAATTGAGATATGACATATTTTTCCACATGGTAAATTCTATACCAAAATCTAAATAGATAAAATATTTAAAATTAAAACACAATATACCATTAATTATTAATTAATCATAATATTACTTGTAGAAGTGGTGTTATATACGCCATATAAAATAAATTAGGAGCATAATATTTTAATTTTCCAAAATGAAGATAAAATGAGGCGAAGTCACTTATAATGATCATGTCATTGAATTTGGGACTAATAGGTGAATTTATTGTATATATAAAATGTAAATTCAAATAAAAACAAGTGGATATGAAACAAAAAATAATGAAATTTCATTACACACATAATATTATAAAGACATTCTATGTTATGTAGAAGTTTCACGCAGTGAATAAAAATTTAGTTAAGAAATCCTTTACCCCATGCTACATTAGGATGAAGACACATTAAGCACATATATAGTGGATTTAACCATATTATTAACGTATTACAGAAATTTATTAAATGTTATAGTATCATATATACATATATATCTATCTTTTATAAAATAATATCGCCCATTAATTGATAATAATTCATTAGTTTCATTGTTTTATTTATTAATTACAATGTTTTCACATTCATTATTTATCTTGAATGTTCTAAAGAGTGACTATATTTTATTATTCCATCATATTAAAAAATAATAATAATACCATAAATATCATATCATTAAATCAATTATACATTTAGAAACAATCATGAATTATTTTTATGAGAAATGAACAATGTTATAATCATAGAGATTGTACGTCGTATGTATGGAAGAGTAACATTTCCATTTTACAGTAGATATTTTGTAAATAATTTAAGTTATATCTTATATCTCCATAATATTAATAATTTAGTATATATAATATTATTTATTTAAATATTCTAATATATATCATACATGTGGTGTGGTGATGAAAATATAAACACATCAATTCCTTAAGGCGGTAGTCGATACATAGACAAACGATGTAATCATTTTTCTATTAATGAAATAACAAGATACTTATATTTAGATAAATATAAATATTCCAAAAATATCATTATTATTTCATTTATATAAAATATAATCATTGACTTCATCATTATTATATTCCATGTAAATAATTAGTGATAACGCAATCCCATCGCTTCGCGAGGTAGTAGTCCAACACACAAATGTATGATATTTTTGTATCCCCTATGAAATGGAATGTAAAATGTTATATATGATAAAATTTATAAATATGTATACTTATATTATAAGTATCATATATATTATCTATATCCATCATTACACCTAACCATGAGAGGTGGTTATAGAAAAATCGAATCACATTGGTTAACGAGATGAATGTATTCTATACAAATGGATGGTGATTTCATATCCCTCTTGATGGAAGTGAGGATATTTATTTGTAATTACATTAAAAATAATTAAATTGATCTTTATGAAAATATATCAACATGTTTGAATGATAATTTAATGGGGGAGAATAAGTAAAAAAATCATAGTTAAGAGTTTTACCAATTTTCGGACCACCTCATTATAATTATACCTATATAATTCATAGAATAGAATTATAAAAAAACAAGGCTTCTGTTATGATTTCAATATAGTTGGGATGTTTTTTGGGTAGGACTTTGATGATAAAACATGGTTTTACTGTTTTATGAAAAGAGGTGATAGGGTGGCCTTTTGTATGTGAGGTGAGTGGAACATTTGTAATTTTTGAAATGAAAAAGTGTACCCACATTTTCTACATGGTATAATGGTAAAAATATTTTATTAAAAATTCATAAACATTATATATTTTAAATATTTATATAAATACATTTTACGCATGTTTTTATTCCATTTTAATGATTATTTTATAGGTGAACCCTCGATACACCCAATTTTACTTTAACCACAGTAAATAATAATTTTTATTTTTAATATTCATTATTGTAAAAAGAAAGTTTTCCATATTAGAATTATATAAATTAGTTTTAATAAAAATATAACATCCATTTTTTATAATTACATTTATATAAGGGGGAAATTTTTGTTTAAAATTAATCTCACAAACGTGATGAGAAAACATGTTTTCAAAGTGAAAAAGATAAAAATTTACAATTTTTTTATATCAAAATTAAATATAAACATGATTAAATTAACTTAAATTGATTTAATAAATATAAAATATAATTATAATTTCCTACATTATAATATATTAAAATTATTATGTAACATTATAAATAATTTAATCGAAAATATTATTTTAAATTAAATAACGAATTTTTCCCAATTATTAAAAAATTGATAAATTAAAAAAAAGCAAAAATATTCTCTCTAAGATACTTTTTATATAATTATTTCAAAAAATTATTTTCATTTTATTGAAAAATGTTTCTTAATTCCATAAAATATGATTTTAAATTATGTGCGCAAAGTGCGAGTAAACCATCTTTTAGAAAAATGAAAAAAAAATTCTGAAAATAACCATTTTTCTATTAAATGTTTCTTAAATTATTTATAATAAATTTAAAACAAATTTTTTTTTAAAAAAATTTACTTTTCACACACATAAAATTAATGGATTTTTGTATCTGAATATCATATTATGGTTCATTTAGACTGGTAGTTGCGTGTTTCATAATCTATTTAATTGATTAAATATAAGAAATATATTTTATGGGTTGTTTAATATTGGTGTTTACTATATAATATTATAATGTTGTTATTTTATAATTTCATGTTGTTACATTATCCCATCCTTAAATAAATTTTTTCAATTCAGTTATATATTTTTTTTAAAAATTAACTGTTTGATATAAGATAATTTCTTTTGATAAAATCCAATATTATAAATGAGGTTAATAAAATATCCTCTTAATAAGAGAGAAACTAAATTAAAATTTTCAAATGGAATAATAAATGAATATTTTATCAATCAAGAGAACATTTTTTTGAATATGAACATGAATACATATAATTAATGTATAAATATTTACATAGAGTGACAAAAGAGATTGATCACACTAATATAAATGATCAATGAAAGATAATGGTCCTACAAACCATAAATCTATGTCGATTTCAAAGACTACTTGATTCATAATATATGAAGGTAGTAGTATAACATTATTATTTCAATATTATTTTCCAAAAGTTGAGGAATTATTTTACTGTCTAAGAATATACAAATATATACATATATTATATATTTTCATTTCAAAAGAACAAATTTAATACTTTTTTTGGTAATAGATCAATTTCTAATAAATAATTTTTTCGAGGAAATGAATGTATAAAAATAATTTTTCGATTCATGATGTATTATTAATTAACATTTAATGGATTGTAATGTCTATTAAAGAGTGGCATGTAATTTCTCATATCTGTAGTTATTTTAAAATATATTTAGCACATGTTCTCTAATATAATAAATTAATCTCAAAACATTAATAGTAAAACCACTGGAACATCATTAATATTTATTCTTAAATCATTTAAGTAATAAAAATTAAATATTTATTGGAACATAATATTGGAATGTGGTCGGTACAACTCCCTTATCGACCTTTGGTTGTGGGTTCAAACCAATCTGGCTTCACCAGATGCAACATGATTTTATTTTCCCAAAACCATATAAATATAATTAATATATGATTCCCAAATTTAATCATGTGTAATGTTATATTACTGTTTTGTCTCATGAGATCAATTAATGCATCTAGGTACAATATAATTTCAGGCCCCACCCATCACTGCTTGTCTAAATCATTTCAAATATATAAAATAATCAATTTAATTCGTGAATATTGTGACTTATCGTCAAATGCCTATATTGAGTAAATAATAAGGAATTATAAATATTTCCCTATATATTAAAAATAACTTTCATTGTATGACACTATATATATAAATGATATATGTTTTTAGATATAAACATATCCAAGATAACTAATATTAATATTTCAAGGAAATTCAATTTCTAATGATCACAAGAAAGTGAATATTTCAATATAAAGATAATGACTAAAAGTGGGTAATGAAATTGAATTTCAGAACATTCCTTGGAAAAATTGATCAAAACCCATAAAAATAAGGAATAATAATTTTAATAATACAATATATACATTTTGGATGAAAAATAAAGGGTATCTTCATTGATTAATGGAAGTACTATAAAAATATCTTTAGAAACATTCTTCAGTAAAATATTGTTTTCATTTTAAAATATATATTTAAATATAAAATTTCACAAAAAAAATTTGAAAATAATTTTCTACTAAAAATTATAGTGGAAAATTATAAGTGAAGCTTTAAAAAAAGTTAGTCATGATGATAGGGAATTACCTAAATGCTGAGTACGTTAAAAAAATGAATCCTCTCACATTTTAGATAAAATCCAATCATGGATTACTTTGAAATTGGTATGGATGTTCCTTTTAACAGGATTTTTAAAAATGAAAGATTTGTGAAAATATATATAATAAAACATTTTGAAATGGTTTAAAAAAATTTAGTATCATTTTTTGAAAAAAGGGTTTTGGTAGAAAACATATTTTTTTCCCAAGAGATAAATGAAGTCAAATAGTCATAAAAATATTTTCTAAACTATTTTAAGTACCAGAGAGTGGAAAAATTTGTATTATTATGTGACAATAAAATTAATACCATTTTTAAAATGAAATTAGTTAGTTTTATTATAAATTATCAAATACTTCCAATCAAATAAATCACAAAAATATAAAAAATATCAGCTGGATTTACATTGTGAGGTAAACCCTTATAATGATAATAACATTGATGTGAGAATGAACCAAAGAATTAGTTAGGTTTATAAAACTTAAACCAATAAAAAACAAGTGTGAGTAAAAAAAATATTCTCAATATTCAGTAGACATATAGTCATAGAATATTAATGAAAACGAAGGATTCATATAAACTAATGAAATGAAATTGAGATATGAAATTTTTTGCCACATGGTAAATTTTGAAGGTTCCGGGCATAGTGGAAGTGCGCAGGTGGATGTGCCCACTTGGATTTTTGTAATTAGAAATGATCAATCTGGGGTCAATACAACAATAAATGTCAGTCTCCACGGATCGAATCATAGAAAGAGACAATGAAGATGGTTTGTCTCGGAACCACAAACAAGGATCGTTACAGGTTGATTATAATTAATTTAATTAATTATAAAGAAATACCTTTTGCGTGTTCTTTCTTCGTTGATGTTCTTGATCACATTGTCGATGTGATCCGTCGTTGCATCGTAGAATCCATGTGTAGACTCCCTCTAGCGGTGATCCACACGTGTACCTCGTATCTCTGGACGTTGCCAAAGGATTCTCCGGGTGCTAGCACGGAGAAGCCTTTGCTTACATTGTCTTCCTTAGATCATCTTGATTCGATAGAAGAGGATCTCTATCGGTCTTGAGAGCGTTCTTGGAGGAAGAGGTTCTTTCGTCCTTGAAATAATTCTCCAGAGATGTTGTGCACAACAATTCTCTTGTGTGTTGGAAAAGAGTTGGTTTTGTAAGGATAATTATAATCGAATTTGAGGTTGTAAACTTATGACAATAAATAAACGCATTACGCATTTCATTTATTTCATTAACTCTTTTTGAAAAACTCCATGTCGAATAATTAATTCCTTGACATGCGCTCAGGCTGATTATAATAAATATCATTTAATAAAACGATATTATATCCTCAAAATCCCGACTGAAAAAACTACACGGTGTGTAATAATAAATACATGGTGTGTACTTGTTTTTCTTTGAAAACTACACGACATGTACATTAAATGTACACGGTGTGTATATCTTGTTTTCATTTATTCATTTCCTTTCCAAAATAAAACTACACGGCGTGTAAATTTAATAATATATGGCATGTACTTGTTTTATTTTATTTTTCCTGCATCATTTAAAATAACTTAGACTTCCTTTAATAATTATCAAACCAACTACAGGAATAATCTTTATTCAACATGAGATACTTGGATACACTTAGTGTGTGACCCTCTAGGCCTCTCTCTCGTTGGAATTAGGGGGGCTTGCCTAAAGTCCAAGATTACTATCTAGCAATGGGTCAAGGAACCGAAGAGAAATAAGTTGAAGCCGCATTGATGTATCACCTCATATGAATGCTTACTGTGTAATTTAATCCCTTTGTCTCAATATCTTATCAAGAAGGTTTCATGGTAGTGTTATAAACCTATATGCTTGATCTGTCATTCTTTGACTACCTGAAATAAAATCGTCGTTCACACCATGGCCATGGAATTTAATGCGACAGTTCTATTTCAATCAAAGGGATGATATATCAACTTCCATAAATAGAAGGGACAAATCCTTCCTTGACTTATCCATTAAAAAAATTTCACTCGTGACGCACCCAATATACCCTACTTCCCGCCAACCATCTGTGTGACGGTTTTCGTCTGTAAATCTAAGTGTGTGAGTCATGAGATGAGTTAATTATAATCTTGCAGCCTAAGGACCATTACACACGCTCGTAGATTGCAATATCCGATGACACCAAGACATGAAATATTACTACTAGGGGGTCTGTTATCATAATCTCCCATCTTAGAGATTACCAAGTGCGAACTCAATGAGAGAGAGTCTCGTCTTCTTACTAGTACTCGCACATGATGGTCTGTATACTATGTGTCCTATCATAGTATGTCATCAAACTGCAGATCTTTATTTAATAATATTGTCATAGGATTTCAAGGTTCTCATCATAGGGGGGATCTGCTATGACATTATTAATGGAACAAATATTCCAGGACATTATTATATTATAGTCATGCAGAACAATGAACAATATATAATATGTGAACATTCATGTAATCAAAGTACAAAACAGTTGGTTCTGAGGACACCAACCCTTACAAACTCCCACTTGGACTAGAGCCTATTGCCTATGACTTTTAGTCCGCTAGACCTCACCTGATTATCATGTTTCTACTGATTCAAGGCTTTAGTCAATGGGTCCACCACGTTTTTTTTTCTTTGAAATACTGCTCACTACTACTTCACCTCTTTGAAAAAAATCCCTCAAGAGATGATACTTCCAAATTATCCGCTGATGTGACCTTGGCTCTTTTTCAAGTGCCACCGCTGCAGTATTATCACAATAGAGTGTGATAGGATCTTTACTACTCATAACAACATCCATCTCTTGGATGAAGATTTCCATCCATAATGCTTCTTTAGCTGCCTCAGAAGCTGCGATATACTCAGACTCCGCTGTAGAATCTGCAACCACACTTTGTTTTGAGCTCATCCAGCTCACTGCACCTCCATTCAAACTGAATATGTATCCAGTCTACGACTTCATATCATCTTGATTAGTCTGGAAACTAGCATTTACATGTCCTCTGATGACTAGTTCCTCATCCCCACCATAAACCAGGAACATATCCTTAGTATGCCTCAGATACTTAAGGATAGTCTTGACTACCATCCAATGGCGGTCTCCTGGATTAGCTTGACATCTGTCTACCGCACATAATGTGTAAGCAACATCTAGCCTCGTACATAGCATAGCATACTTGACTGACCCAATCGCGGATGCGTAAGGGATCTTGTCATTCTCTTTCTTTCCTCATGTGTCTGATGACACATTTTCTTGGAATGATAAATTCCATGTGACACTAGCAACAATCCCCTCTTGGACTGTTCCATACTGAATCTCTTCAGTATCTAGTCAATGTATGTACTTTGACTCTGGCCCAGCATTCTCTTAGATCTATCACAATGGATCTTGATCCGAAGAATATATGCAGCCTCGCCCATGTCTTTCATGGAGAAGCATTTATGCAACCATGCCTTAACTTACTGTAAGATAGGTACTTCATTTCCAATTAGTAATATGACATCAACATATACTATTAGGAAAATGACTGCACTTCCACTAAACATTTTGTATATAGAAGGCTCACATTTGTTCGTAACAAAGCCAAATTCTGTAACAGCTTCTTCAAAACGAATGTTCCATGACCTTGAAGCTTGTTTTAATCCATAAATGTATTTCTGCAACATGCATACCTTGTTGGCATTATTTGGAGTCACAAAACCTTCAGGTTGTGTCATGTAGAAATCTTCCTGGAGGTTCCTGTTAAGGAAATCTATTTTGACATCCATTTGCCAAATTTCATAGTCATGTAAGCAGAAATGGCCAATAGAATTCTATTGGATTTCAGCATCCCCACCGGTGAAAAGGTTTCATCATAGTCAATTCCATGACGTTGTCTAAAAACTTTTTCAACCAGTCGTGCCTTATAGGTGCTGACTTTCCCCTCCATGTGCAGTTTGTTCTTGAATACCCATTTATTACCAATAGGCTTTACATCAACTGGAGGATCTACCAAAATACAAACTTGGTTTTGGTATATGGAATCCATTTCAGAATTCATGGATTCATTGCACTTGGCAACGACTGTGACTTCAACTTCTTCCTTGTAGGTAAGAGGATCGTTATTGTCAACCAATAATGAGTCACCATCCTCAGTGACAAGAAAAGTATATCTTTCTAGTTCTCTCACATCTCTCGTGCTCCTACGTAGTTCTTGTGTCTCTAGAACAGATAGTTCTTCTACGGGGCATTGTGGAATCTCTTCTTGTACCAACTTGTTTGTATCTTGAGCCTCGACTTCATCGAAGTCTATCTCGGTCCTACTATCTCTTTTGGAGATGTGCTCCCTCTCATGAAATATGGCGTGTCTTGCCACTGTAACCTTTTTCTCTGAGGGGTTGTATAGGTAATCTCCCCTTCTTTCCTTGGGATATCCTATAAAGATACACTTTGTGCCTCGGGGCGCGAGTTTGTTACCTGAAGAGGCTTTAACAAATGCTTCGCTACCCCACACATGTAAATTCGATAACATGGATTTGCATCCACTCCATAACTCATATGGAATATCATTTATCGATTTAGATGGTAATTGGTTTAGTATGTGTGCTGCTGTTTGTAATGCATATCCCCAAAAGGATAATGGAAGACTATCATGACTCGTCCTTGATCTCACCATGTCCAACAGGGTGCGGTTCCTCCATTCACTTACACCATTCCACTGCGGTATGTAAGGAGGAGTGAGTTGAGATAGAATCCCAATCTCCCGTAAGAAATCAATAAAGTCCTGATTAAGATATTCTCCTCCTATTTTAGATTGGAGTTTCGTAATCATCTTACCAAGCTGGTTCTCAACTTCATTCTTATAGTCTTTGAACCGATCAAAATAATCTGACTTATACCTCATTAAATAGATATATCCATATCTACTAAAATCATCAGTAAAAGTTATGAAGTACGAGAACCCACCCCTTGCATCAACTGGAAATGGTCTACGCACATCTGTGTGAACTAATAATAGAAGCCCTTTAGCTCTTTCACCTTTCCCACTAAATGGGTCTATGTTCATTTTGACTTGTAGACACGCATGACATACACCAAGTGGTTTTAGTTCTAACGAATCTAAATACCCATCTTGATGTACTTTTGTCAAAAATTTCTCATTTACATGACCTAGACTGTGATTCCAATGTTGGGTGTGGTATGAGTCATGTGAATCAACTTTTTTATCGATTTCCATTACTTGGTTTGTATAGTCTAACACATAAAGGTCGTTATATAAATGTGCCCTACCAAAACAAATGCTATCTTTATAAAAGTAGCAACATTCATTTCCAAACATGAATATGAATCCATCAGTATCTAATCTGGATACTGAAATAATGTTTTTAGTTACAGAAGGCACATAATAAAAACCTTTCAAAACCTAGACCATCCCCGTAGGCAATGTGAGGTGGTAGTCTCCAACAACTACAGCAGCGAGTCTGGATCTGTTGGCTGCTCGTAGATCTACCTCTCCTCGATCAATCTTCTTAAATATACTTGGTTGCTGTATTTGGATACAGATGTGAGCACCACAAGAAGTATCTAATACCCAATTAGTAGAAATAGGTAGATTGCATTCGATAACAAATGCACCTGAATCTTCCCCTTACTTCCTTGGCTGGGTGTAGTTTTTCTTCCAGTGGCCCTTCTTGCAACATGAAAAACAAACATCATCCTGTTCCGTTGCCTCCCCTTTGATCTTCCTTTTCTTGGAAGGCCTTGAAGAAGCTTTGGGATTAAATATCTTCTCCTTCCCTTTCCTTTTATTCACCATGAGGACAGAAGGCTTTTCACGCTTCATGTCGGTGTCCACATGGCCAATGAGGATGAGAAGATAAGACAGAGACTTCTCAATATTGATCATATTGAAGTTCACAACA
Source organism: Viscum album (assembly GCA_963277665.1). Classification (NCBI taxonomy): domain Eukaryota; kingdom Viridiplantae; phylum Streptophyta; class Magnoliopsida; order Santalales; family Viscaceae; genus Viscum; species Viscum album. Next base: position 941,352,489 of record OY728153.1, read on the forward strand.
ATGTTTGAGAAGCTCTGGGAGGTGATGCAAGAATAAGGTAGGTACCCAGTTCTTCAGGGAGTTTAAACCCTAGAACCTCCAAGTGCTCAATGTAGCCAATGAGCTTGACTACATGAGGCCCGGCTGGGGCACCCACTCCAAGAATTCTCTGAAATAGAGCCTTGGAAATCTCAAACCTTTCATGTCTTGCTCAATCCTGGTATAGACCACAGAGGTTCTCGAGCATGCTATAGGCATCCATGTCTTCATGAGACTTCATGAGCTCAATAGACATCGATGATAGCATCAAACATTGAATGTCAAGAGCATCGTTCAAATGTTGATCATAGACCATGAAATCTTCATCACTCGCCCCTAGGGTAGGGGAATCAGGATGTGAGTACTCCAGCACCTAAACTTTCATTCATGGCGTAGGATAACCCGAAGGCGCCTAAACCATTCTTGAAAGTTACTGTCGGTGAGGATGTTGTCTTTATCCAGAATTGATTGCAGAGAAAAAGTGTTTGACGAGTTTGTCATCTTGATTCTACAATTTAAAAGAGTAGATTTATTAGTACTTTCTTGATTAAAATTTTATGAGAAATAATACATTTTATTAATTCTCCCACTATTATATCAGGTCCCAATGTCCCTCACCATTGAACTCGGAATGTCCAGTTGCTTTGACATTCTAGTGGAAAGGATCCATATTTCCCTTCGCATAACCCCTACAAGGGTTGGTCAAGCTATTTGAAGGTATTTAGGTAGGCAGGTCATTGCCAACTGTGAGATTACAGTTCCTTGATTTGTTGAGTGGACTCCCCAATCCTGAAATCCTGACTTGGATTTCCTCAACTCTTGCCTCCAATATTACACCATGTCTAGCAAGGTCTACTTCTCTTGATGTAATATGGTTACGTCAACCCAAACCCTTTCATAAGGGCTTACTTTATAAAAGTTAGTTTCCCAACAAGGGTGGGTCAAATACATAGTTTTATTGAGTCTTTCCATTAATCAGGTAACAGAAGGCTTGGTCTGACTTAATATGGTATTGAGGGATTTTATTCCATTATGCGTAGTTTCACATTATCACATGTTTGTTAATATTATGTGATGCTTTCTTAAGTTATTAACCATGTTCTGATAATGTTTACACATAGTCCGGTTTTTATTTTATTCCATCTTTGTATGCTTGTTGATTTTATTAATTATGTGATCGTAACAACACATACAAAATAAATAAACCATGAAATCATACAGAAATAAAATAAGATGACATGATCATGAGCTTATATTGGTTAGCTTATCTAGAGGGTTTGATAAGATAACACTGACCTAGGGAAAACACCTTCAACCTAATGGTTCGTGTTTTGAAGCTCCCACATGTCCACCTTTGTATCTTCTTGCATCGGGTTCGCCTCGGCTTCGGGATTTGAACTGTCTCCTCTGGCATGGGTGATCCTCCATTACATGGGTTTACATTAAAGAAACCATGGGTATGCCGACCCTACTTTTTATTTGAAGAAGTCTCGCAGGCCAACAAATTTAAATTAAATAAATTTAAATGAAACCATACACATACAAAGGGTATTTGGTCTATCTCATGATCATCCATAGTATGCAGTGCCATTTACGCATATTTAGAATTCAAATTCTTTTAATCGTTCTTTTATTTAAGATAAGATGCGCTCAAATTCAATTAATTATGATCTTATAATTAAAAAATTCTTTATCATAAATTCCTTTATGAATTTCCTTGAGATTCTTCTCATCCATATTCCTTGTACGAGTCTATGTAAATTGGAGGAAACCTGGTGAAATTCCATTTCATGAAAGTACACGGCATGTACTTTATATTTACACGGTGTGTATTTGTTTTCACCTTGTTTCAAAAGAACATGTCGGGGCTTTGGCGTGATTTCTCTACATTGGAAATTATGGAGTACACGGTGTGTAGATGAATCATACATGGAGTGTACTTCCTTGTTACGCGGTAACTGGCTTGGCAATCCGGTGTATGCGGAACACGGCTTCTCCTTGTACATGGTTTCACCTGGACCGGATCGGACTACACAGCGTGTTGTTCCAAAAAACACGCCATGTATTCCGGTTCCCATGTGTCATTCAATCCTGGTCAACACGACATGATTAATACATAGGCATAATCAATTCACATGGCATGGTTTTGCAGACCACTGTTGGTTCATTGAACCTAAGTACAAGGTGTGTAGTTTTAATTACACGTCGTGTAATCGCATGTTGTACAGACAGAAAGAGCGACTCCCCCGGATGAATTCCTCATTTTTATTTTAATCAAAATTAAAATTACAAGGTCTTTTCTTTGATATGAATCAAGAAAAGAAGGAGGAAGAATAGATCTCGTTTATTCAGATTAATAGAACGATATATTTCGAATTGAATCAAATATTAATGCGTAAATTATCAATGAAAATTAAATAACTATAATCAACGTTGTAACCACCCTCTGATACCATTTGATGGTTCCGGGCGCAACGGAAGTGCATGGGTGGATGTGCCCACTTGGCTTTTTGTAATTGGCAATGATCAATCCTGGATCAATACGACGATAAACGCCAGTCTCCACAGATTGAATCAAAGAAAGAGACAAAGAAGATGGTTTGTCCCGGAACCAAAAATAAGGATCGTTACAGGTTGATTATAATTAATGTAATTAATTATAAATAATTACCTTTTGGATGTTCTTTCTTCGTTGATTTTATTGATCACATTGTCGATGTGATCCGTCATTGCATCGCAGAAGGAAAGTACAGACTCCCTCTAGCGGTGATCCACATGTATACCTCGTATCTCTGGAAATCGCCAAAGGATTCTCCTGGTGCTAGCGTAGAGAAGCCTTTTCTGGCGTTATCTGCCTTAGATCGTCTTGATCTGATAGAAGAGGATCTCTCTCTGTCTTGAGGGAATTCTTGGAGGAAGATGTTCTTTCATCCTTGAATGAATTCTCTAGAGATGTTGTGCACAACGATTTTCTTGTGTGTTGGAAAAGAGTTGGGGTTGTGAGGATATTTATAATCGAGTTTGAGGTTGTAGAGTTATGACAATAAATTAACACGTTACGCGTTTCATTTATTTCATTACCTCTTATTGAAAACCTCCATGTCGAATAATTAATTCCTTGACATGCGCTAACGCTGATTATAATAAATATCATTTAATAAAACGATATTATATCCTCAAAATCCTGATAGGAAAAACTACATGGCATGTTATAATAAATACACTGTGTACTTGTTTTTCTTTGAAAACTACACGGCGTGTATATCTTGTTTTCATTTATTCATTTCCATTCCAAAATAAAACTACAGGGTGTGTACATTTAATAATATACGGTGTGTACTTGTTTAACTTTATTTTTCCCGGATCATTTAAAACAACTTAGGCTTCCTTGAATAATTATTAAACCACCTACGGGAATAATCTTTATTCAACTTGAGATACTTGGATACACTTAGTGTATGACCCGTCTAGGCCTCTTTCGCGTTGACATTAGGCGGGCTTCCCTAAAGTCCAAGATTACTGTCTAGAAACGGTCAAGGCACCCAAGAGAAAAAAGATGACGCCGCATTGATGTATCACCTCATACGAATGCTTTATGTGTAATTTAATCTCTTTGTCTCAATATCTCATCAAGCAGGTTTTATTCAAGTTTCATAAAACTATATTCTTGATCTATCGATCTTTGACTACCTTAAATAAACTCGTCATTCACACCATGGCCATGGAATTTAATGCGATCGTTCTATTTCAATCAATGGTCCGAGATATCAACGTCTATAAAGAGATAGGACAAATACTTCCTCGACTTATCCATTAAAAAAATGTCACTTGTGACACACCAAATGTACCCTACTTCCTGACAACTATCTATGTGACAGTTTTCGTTAGTAAATCTAAGTGCGCGAGTCATGAAATGAGTTAATGATAATCTTCCAGTCTAAGGACCATTACACACGCTCGTAGATAGCAATATCCGATGACACTAAGAAATGAAGGATTACTACTGGCGGGTCTATTATCATAATCTCCCATATTGGAGATTACCAAGTGCGAACTCCATTAGAGAGATTCTCGTCTTCTTACGAGTACTCACACCTGACGGTCTATATAATATGTGTCCTATCATAGTATGTCATCCAACCACATAACTTTATTTATGTATATTGTTATAAAATTTCAAGGTTATCATCATAGTAGGGATCCACTATGACCTTATTAATTCAACAAATATTCCAGGACATTATTATATTATAGTCATGCAGAAAAACGAACAATATATAATAAGTGAACATTCATGTAATCAAAGTACAAAATAGTTGGTTCTGAGGACACCAACCCTTACACATTTTATATCAGAATCCACATAGATAAAATTTTAAAATTAAACCACATTATAATAATAATTATTAATTAATCATGATATTAAGTGTAAAAGTGGTTTTATATGCACCATATAAAATAAATTAGTAGCATAATATATTAATTTTACACAATGAAACTAAATTGAGGTGAAGTTCCTTACAATGATCATATCATTGAATTAGGGACTAATAAGTGAATTGATTGTAGGTATAAAATGTAAATCCAAATAAAAAAAGTGGATATAAAACATAAAATAAAGGAAATGTCATTAAACACATAATATTATAAATATAATCTCTGTTATTTATAAGATTCACGCAATGAATGGAAATTTAGATAAGAAATCCATTACCCGATTCATCATCTAGATGAACACACTTTAAGCTCCTATATAGTGGATTTAACCATGCTATTAACATATTAAAGAACTGTACTAAATGTTAGAGTATCATATATATATATATATATATATATTTTAAAAACAATATCAACATTTTATTGATAATAATTCATAAATTTCACTGTTTTAGTTGTTAATTATAATGTTTTCACATTCATATTTATCTTGAATGTTCGAACGAGTGAGTGTATTTTATTATTCCATCATATCAAAAATTAATAATAATACCATAAATATCATATCTTTAAATCAACTATACATTTATAAACAATCATGAATTATGGTTATAAGAAATAAACAATGTTATAATCATAGAGATTGTACATCGTATGTATGCAAGTGTAATGTTTCCATTTTACAGTTGCTATTTTTTAAATAAGTTAAGTCATATTATATATCTCCATAATATTAATAATTTAATATATATAATATTATTTATTTAAATATTCTAATATATATCATCCATGTGGTGTGGTGATGAAAATAGACTCACATCAATTCATTAAGGCAGTAGTCAATACATACACAAATGATTTTATAATTTTTCAATTTATGAAATAACAAGAAACCGATATTTTAATAAATCTAAATATTCCAAAAATATCATAATTATTCCATTTATATAAAATATAGTATTTAACTTTATCATTATTATATTCCATGTAAATAATTTGTGATAACATAATCACATCGCTTCGAAAGGTAGTAATCCAACACACAGATGAACGATATTATTATATCCCCTGTGAAATGGAATTTAAAATGGTTTATATGATAGAATTTATAAATAGCTTTTATTTTGTTATAAATATCATATATATTCTCTTTTACCATCATCACACCTAACCATGAGAGGTGGTAACAAAAAAATTGAATCACATCGGTAAATGAGATGAAAGTCTTCTATACACATGGAAAGTGATTTGTTATTCCACTTGATAGAAGTGGGGATACTTTTTTGTAATTACATTTAAATTCATTAAATTGGTCTTTATGAAAATATATCAACATGTATTAACAATAATTTAATGGGGGAGAATATGTAAAACAAAAACGTATTGTTAGTAATTTTACCACTTTTTAGACCACGTCATTATAATTATACCTATATAATTCATAGAATAGAATTATAAAAAAACAAGACTTTTATTATGATTTAAGGGTACTTGGGATTTGTTTTGGGTAGGAAATTGAGGATAAAACATGGTTTTAATGTTTTAGGAAAAGAGGAGATAGGGTGGCCTTTTGTAAGTGAGGTGAGTGGAACATTTGTAAATTTGGAAATGAAAAAGCATACCCACATTTTTTACATGCCATAGTGGTAAAAATATTTTATTAAAAATCCTTAAACATTATATATTTTAAATATTTATAGAAATATTTTTTAGGCATGTTTTTAGTCCATTGTAACTCTTATTTTATAGTTGAACCCTTGATACACAAAATTTTATTTTAACCATAGTAAATAATATTTTTTCCTTTTACTATTCCTTATTGTAAAAAATAAGTTGACCATATTGGCATTATATAAATTAGATTTAATAAAAATATAAAACGCATTTTTTATAATTACATGTATATAAGGGCACAATTTTTGTTTAGAATTAATCCCACACACGTGATGAGAAAACAATTTTTCAAAGTGAAAATGATAAAATTAACAATGTTTTTATATCAAAATTCAATATGAAAATGATTAAAATGACTTAAATTTGTTTAATAGATACAAAATATAAATATTATTTCTTATATTATAATCTATTAAAATTATTATTTAACATTAAAAATAATTTAATGTAAAATATAGTTTTAATTTAAATAAAGTATTTTACCATATTAATAAAAAATTGATACATTTTAAAAAATAAAAAATATTCACACTAAGATAATTTTTTAATATTATTTAAAAAAATGATATTCATTTTATTAAAAATGTTTCTTAATTCTATAAAAAATGATTTTAAAATATGTGCGCAATGTGAGAGTATTCTATCTTTTAGAAAACTGAACAAATTTTTATGAAAATAACCATTTTTCTAATAAATGATTCTTTATTTATTAATAATTAATTTAAAACCATTTTTTTTAAAAACAATATTACTTTTCATAGACATAAATTTAATTTCTTTTTGAATTTGAATATCTTATTATGGTTCATTTACACAGGTAGTTGTGTGTTCCACAATCTATCAAATTGATTAAATTTAAGAAATATATATTATGGGTTGCTTATGATTGGTGTTTCCAAAATAATTTTATAATGTTATTATTTTATAATTTCATGTTGTTGCATTATCCCAACCTTAAATAAATTTTTTACCCTCAATTATATTTTTTTGGTAAAAAATTAACGGTTTGATATATGATAATTTCTTTTGATAAAATCCCACATTATAAATGAGGTTAATAAAATATCCTCTTAATAAGATGGAAAATAAATTAAAATTTTCATATGGAATAATAACTGAATATGTTATCAATAAAGATAACATTTTTTCGAATTTTAATATGAATACATATAATTAATGTATAAATAATTACATAGAGTGACAAAAGAGATTGATCACACTAATATAAATGATCAATGGAACATAATGGTCCTGAAAACCATAAATCTATGTCGATTTCAAATACAATCTGATTCATAAAATATAAAGGTAGTAGTATAACATTATTATTTCAATATTATTTTCCATAAGATAAGGAAGTATTTTACTCTCTAAGAATATACAAAAATATACATACATTATACATTTTTATTTCAAATGAAAAAATTTAATACTTTGGTTGGGCATAGATCAATTTGTAATAAATAAATTTTTGAGGAAATGATTGTATAAAAATAAATTTTTGATTCATGATGTACTATAATTAACTTTTAATGAATTGTAAGGTCCATAAAAGAGTTGAATTTAATTTCTTCTATCGGAAGCTATATTGCAATATATTTAGCACATGTTATCTAATATAATACATTAATCTCAAAAAGTTAATAGTAAAACCACTGGAACATCATTAATATTTATTCTTAAAATCATTTAACAAATAAAAAAGAAATATTTAGTGGACCATAATATAGGAATGTGGTAGGTATAACTCCCTTATCGACCTTAGGTCGTGGGTTCAAACCAATCTGGCTTCACCAGATGCAACATGATTTCATTTTCAAAAAACCAAATTATTATAATTAATATATGATTTCCTAAATTATGGTTAACCATAATTACTAAATAATCAAACAGAATATAATCTTTAAAGGTTAATAGTATACTTAATCATGTGTGTGTTAAAATATAAATACATTATTACATAACTAAAATTTCTTATTTAAAATAAATTGCTTGTATTCCGATTAATGATTTCCAAAAACATCCATAATAATGCTACATTTCTATAAAAAAATCAAAAGGGGTGTTTAAGACTTGTATCAAATGAACATACTTAAAATTATAAACCTATGATGTTATTCATGACTCGTAAATTTATGAGTATGTATATATACATTAAAAATGTAACACAATAAATTGATTTTCATAATTCATATCATTAAAATAGAATTAAAAAAATAATTCTACAATTTAATTATTGAATCCCAAAAAATAAGCACTTCACCCATTTCATTCCAATGGAGGTACCTCATTAGTATATGTTTTATTTGTTTAGAAGTATTCATTGACTCATATAATTCCCAAGTTCCCCACATTTATGAAAATGAACTACAAATAGATATCTTGGATGATATTTACTTACATTCATCATACTCTATGTTTTTCCTTGATTTTTTTCATTATTCCCTTCCGTTACACAAATAAATCAATTTCATTTTCCATTAATACACTTTCCATGGGGTATAATTTCACATTATTATAATTAATTAAATCAAGCGATCTTTTTCTTATGGTTCAGACAACAAAATATATTATTAAACTTCATCATTCACGTTGTTGGTGATTCCATGAGTTGGTTATGTAATAGGATGTTAATGATATTTTTGGATAATTGATTATGCATAATTAAAAAATATATCACTCCTATCATAATAAAATTTCTTTTCTCATATTCTCTAAATATTCCATTGTATTAAAAGTTAACATTATTCTATTAGGTTATATCCATTGACTAAAAACAATAATTCCTTTTGTGAGCTGCAATAATTGTAGTGGGAAAACCATAAAATCAATTCTTGTATTTATAAATAAGGATAGATATTTTAATCTAATTATACTTATGTTTAACCTATGTAATTCATTTTCATCATCTATTCAAACCATTTATAATGGTTTATATTAAAAATTTTAATTTTCCTAAGATTTTCCCGAGAAAGTATCAATCTAGGTCTATAGAAACACATGTTTTTTTATACCTTGTGATGATCAGGTCAAACATAATTTCCCCTTTATAGAGTTATATACCCTAGGTATATCCCTAATAGAACCACATCCACTTGTAGTATCTTTTAAAAGAGGTATATTATATGGAAACCACATAATTTCATCCTTAGTAAAATATTAATATATTCTTATATACATATCCCTAAACCCTATATTGAGTTATGATATGTAATATATTTTTTCTTAAATTTATTTCATATAGTTACTAAAAAACATCATCGGGTACCAACTATAACGATGTTAACCCCAACTTCCAAAAGGTAATGATATCTTTGTCACATTGTAGTATGATACTAGGAATTTCATACCAAATGACTCAATATTTTAGTAATCTTGGTAAACTACATAAATACTTGTGGTTTGCATTAAATTTGAAAAAAAAATTAAAACATAATTTATTTTCACAGATAACATTATTCCCTACATATTACCCTTACATATCAAGAATATTACACATAATTCATTCCAGATATTGGAATCTTAAAAAGGGTGAGTTCAAATTTTTAGTATCTATTAATAATAATAGAATCTATCAAGAATAAATATGTATAATCAACCTAGATATGTAAATAACTAAAAAGAAACAGCATTTAAATTACCGAATTACACATAATCAATATGTAATGGTAAATAAATAAAATCAAAATCCATTTAATAAATAATATAATAATTTAATTCTTTAATAGATAATATCATTTTTAAAATATCCTGGAGAATAATAAATTCATTCTAAATAAAGGAAATACTTAAATATTAGATATCATGATCTCAGGAATCAAGGTACATATACTATCAAGGCCTTTCACAAGATAGTTTAAACTCTAGGTATAATCACATTTATTGATATCTTATTTATTGGTATGATGAGGTATAATGAATCATCAGGGGGATATATAATTCTAGTCTCCACCAATAACTATATGTCTATATTATTCTTTACATATAAAATAATAAATTTTACTCATGAGAAATGAGCATATTATAAAATGTATGTATTTTGTAAAGAATACATATTTGTAAATATTTCCCCAAATAAACAAATAACATTAATCATAGAACATTGTGTGTAGAAATGTTATAGTATTTATAAGATTATCAAATCCTAGATAGAAAATATGGATATTTAGGTAAAATTTAATGTCCAATGGTCACAAACAAGTGAATAGTATCAATGCATTATATACCCATTGGAGTCTGAATAAAAGTTTTTTTCATTTATGAACAGTAATACCATAAAATTTATATTAAAAAAATTCTTGGGGAAAATATTACATTCATTATTAAAATAAATTTCTAAATATAAATGTTAAAAATAACTATTTAAAAATACATTTATTTTAAAAATAATCTATGAAAGAAATCATGTAAGATTAAAAACATTGTTGTAATAATGTAATGAATTTATTTATATCCTTAATTATTATAATAATAATCCGTTCTCTTTTTTGGAAAAAAAAAATAGACCATGTTTTGAAAAAAAGATAATTCCTTTAAAAAATATTAAAAACAAATAAAAAAATTGTTAAAATATTCTATAATAAATCATTTTTAAAATGGTTGGAAACATTTTTAATTTAATTTAGAAATTTTTTTTGGTAGAAAGCAGATTTTCATAAAAATGAGTATATCAAGTTGAGCATTATTAAAAATATCCCAATTATTTTAAATACCAATGAATGAAAACATTATACTATTACATTAAAATATCATGACTAACCATTAGATAAGAAAATTATATGGTATAATTAGAATATTACAAAATAATTTCCATCAATTGAAATTCTAAAAAAAAATTCATGATTATAATGAGTTGATGAAATAAACCCTTACAATGATCATAGATATTTCCAAAACATTAAACGAAGCACTTTTCCTCACGTGTTAAATGTGCACTGGGTTCTTAATTTTCTCTAATCATTCATTCTTTCTAATGGTGGTGTGTTTTATATATATAAATGGTGATTTCTACTCCATGATTGAAATGGGGTTATAGGAAATGAGTTCCTCCATTTATTTATTCCTCAATTGAACTCATCACCTAGTCCAAGTCTCCCACGTATGTTAATTCATGTCTATAGAACTCATTTCTCAAGCCATCACTTTGTGGACTCCATTTTATTACACTCCTTCTTATTGAAAATTCCATTGGGTCATGGCTATGCAACATCCATCGGTCAAGAGTGTAGTCACGTCAGGCATCACATGAATGTTTGGAAATTAGGAACATCGGTCTCATATATTCATCCTAATAAGAAATAGTATATTTGAGGAATATTAGGCATAAAACCTATGTAATCTTTTTTTGATAACTATTTATCAAACACTAATGGTGTATATCATCCAAGGCATTCAACTCATGAATCCCATGTTTAGAAAAAGTTATCTCATAACATAGGCACATATTGTACAAGAGTTCCACATTAGGAATCCCATATTAATATTGAGGTAATTATTTAGGGTCAGATGTTTAACTTATTGTAGAGACAATGCTGACTAGACAGAATGATTCATAGAGTCATATCACAGAGATATATTAGTATGAGGGATCACCATGATGGTTTACTGCTAGATGGATTATAACACCCTTTAGAGATGTATCTGGGAGGTGTGTCCCATAAAAGTAAGAATTCATACTATAATGGTGGATTCATCAAGACTCCCTTCAAAGGTGGATCTATGAGGTGTGTCCGATAAAGGAAAGATGTTACACTATGAAGGTGGATCAGAACACCACTAGAGGTGTATCAAGGAGGTGTATCCCTAGGAGGGGGGACCTAGGTTTACCATTTGTCAATTTTTAATGTTATATGGTAATCATTTGTACCATGTTTAGATTGCATGGATCAAAACCCACAAAGTTCGACTCTATATTGTAAGGTCATATGATAGGACCATTCCATGTAGTTTAACATCATGCGGTAAAGACACTTCCTCTATTGAAAAAGGATCATCGTTGAGGGGTGGTATGATTCTTTTCATGCAACAATTCATTTTCGACAGGATTTTAATTTTATGGATGGTGTGGGTCATATTCATTATGATACCCAATTGAATTTAAATAGAATTGGATTCACATTTGAATGGTGAGATCCTATTGATGATGTGGCCATATGAAGACCATGATGGACGTGAGGGTTGGGATTAAAACTTTGAGAGGATTCTTATGTATCCATGTTCTTTGGGAATAAATTCCCATATAGTTCTTAATGGTTGAGGCCTACACAAGAGGATTAACAATTAAAGGGAAATTTTATTGGGTATTATGTATGGAATCATCCAATTATAATAGAGTTATGAGGCTTGTATATAAGCAGAAGACTAATGAAGTATGTGATTGTGGAATGTTCATATATGTACCACATTTGTTGAGTATGGATGGGGCTTATTCATAGGAGCATTTCATAAGGTGACTAGTAATATTTCAAATTCCCTTCTAACCATTAACCACGTGCTATTCATGATTGGTGTGAGAATGAAGAGGAAGCAGTAGAACTTGTTCTCATGTCCCAAAAGAAGAACTAACGAGAGATAGTGTGGGGATTATGCATTGAAGCGTCTAATTGATTAGAGGCATGTGGATTACATATATATTGAACTCCCATGGAGCATGTAATTGGGTCTTACACATGGAAGCATCCTATTAGGTGATTATGGCTGGGTCTTATGTGTAAGAGCAACCTGTAGGTTTTTTTGGGATGAAGTAATGGACCCTACATAACTCTAAGACCAAATGAGTCATGATCAGTGTGAACAATAGGAGGATGTTGTAAAAAAATATTCTCATTCCTCAAAATTAGTTCCAATGTGAGATTGTTTAGGTATTAAACATGGAAGCTTCATGATGATTATTTCATTCCACGGGAGGAGGATATTATTCCATGTGTGGAGGATATCAATCCCTATGATTCATACATGTAGAATCATATGATTTAGGCAAATGGTGATTGGGGATCATGAATTAATGATATAATCCCTCCTTGGTGGGAAATCATCACATGGGGGAGATAGAGACACATCCCATGATAACTATACTAAGGAATCTGTGTGTTGTGCATGGGGAAAGACTATAGTATTAAATCATCCACTAAAGAAATTGGTGTTAGAGAGTTTTACATCATGTATCTTGGATTTGGGGGGATCACTCCTCACACCTTGGCCTTACATCACCACCACTCGGGAACATTTGGTCAGGGAATGGATTTATCAATTCAAGTTATCATCGACGAGGATGAGTGACCAATCACGATGTCTGTGTTAGCATTCATATTCTGAGAATAAAAGGTAATTAGAATTCTAATGTTGGTAAGTAAATGGTATGGGAACACATTCATTAGGGGAATAAGGGAACTATCATGATAGACCATGAAATTTCTACATTCATGCTTTGAGGGCTGCACGTAGGATGTTCATGTATGACAAGGGGGTTGCACGCAAAGGTTTCTCGAACATGGTGCTCTTATGTAGGGGATTACCATGGAGTGTCAAAAAGGGGCTATGCACAAGACTGGAGTTTGTGTGAAAGGTTGAAGATTCCTGTATGATGATCCTCTATTTAACCTTACCTTGTTTTAAATAGGTCATGCAAGGGAAACAAAACTATGGACACACTCAAGGTAGGGCCCACATGAAACTTTTCCCACTATATCATGTAACTTGTGTGTTCTATGCATTTATAGTTTAGTGGAAAACCGATCATACATTAATTAGAGAGAATGTATTACTTTTGGAGGATCATCCAAATTAAATATGGTTCAATTCTATTTATATTTTAATTCTTCATCCATGGGCGTGAAATATCAAAGTCATAGAAAACAACTTTTTTTCATCTTTTCCCTCTATCGAAGAATGTGATCAGACAAGGGATGGATTGATGTCATATCTAGTGTGTAGTGTGGTCCTATTTAGGAGTGGTGTGGTGCCACAAGATCCCAGTGAAGTTCAATTTCCTAGTATGGCACACTAGGAATTATGTTGTAGCAACAGATGAGAATATAAAAAAGCTGGGAATTAACTTGTCCTCATCATGCCATTAATGCGATATCAGGAAGGAGGAGAGTATGCAGCACTTATTCTTTGTAGGGGAGTGGGATTCGATGGTGTGGTCCTATTTCTGAGGCTCTGTTTTTAACCCCACTCGTTAGTGGGATATTTCTTCTTTCCCGGGATGTTGGTTTCAATGCTCGTCAAGATCAGACAAGGATCGGATGGCTAGATCTGGAATATTGAGTGTTGGTTGCTGGTGCTTGTGGAATGCCAGAAACCAGTTGAGATATGATGGCTCATATCCTATAGCAATAGCCATCATCGCCAAGAAGTACTTCCTATTGATGGATTTTGTGTCACTCTCTCAGGATTGGTGAGATTCCCATTCTCTCAGACTCATACAGGTCAGTACTCTCGTGCCAATTCCTCACCCAGTAACGGTGCATGGTCAATGGGTGTGCTGGCATCGCCCTGGTACCAGCTTAAAGGTGAACACCTATGGGTCTTTCACCTTGAGAATCATGAAAGGCGGGGGAGTGGTTTGCGACTCTCAGGGGAACGACAAGATGGCGTTTTCATTGTGTTTTGGGATCGGCACTCCCCTTTTGATTGAGGCCAAGGAGGGGCTCATAGGTCTCTCTCTTTGCATCCAACAACAGGTGATTTTATCTCAGGTGGAGACGGATTCCTTAATTCTCCATAAATCGTTTATGGGTAAAGGAGTTACTCCATGGTCCATATCCTATGACGTAAGGAATTGTAGATCCTTAATTCAGGGTACCATCTAGGTGTCCCACACCTGGCATGAGGGCGATAAGGTAGAAAACTTTTTGGCTTCCTTAACAGAGCATGGCTCTATTAACACTAGTCTTCTTTCTTCTAATTGCTTGAAACTAGAGGATGTTAATTTAAATAAAGGGGACGCCCTCGGCCAGCACTACTTCAGACCTCCATAATCATGGGGCCTTTTTTGGGCCTTACGCCTTTTTGTTGAATAAAAATTGATTTTTGATGGATGGGGATTGGGTTTCTTGTGTGAAACATCACAATCATAAATATGGTACCATTGTCTATTTGAGTAACCTTTTCTGAAGGGATAATAGTTGTCATCATAAATAGAGTGCATGGATTTTACACATGATTTTCAATATTGCATGAACCCCCCTGAAACATGTGTGCACCTTCATTGGTGTTCTTAGGAAGAATTGTTGAGTTTGATGATTCCTTAATTTTTTCCAAAGATGGATGTTTTCTGACTCAGATAGAATTTTTGAACCAAAAAGGACACATTTGGATTCTAAGTGGAATGGGGACAAGAATGTTGGGTTCTGAGAAAAATTCAGATGAATGGGTTTGATTCCCATGGATTTTCCCAAAACTCGCCAGTTAGCATGTAATCCTTTTATGCATGCATGGTATCCCTAGTCAATACTCATAAATAAGCAGAGGGGTACCTTGTATAATGATTTTGTCTTTCCACATGATAAGACACTTTTCTACTAGTTTAATAAGATTATCATTTTTCATGAAAAACCGAGCATTGGATGTTTTGTTGGCATAAATTCCCTTTCATTGTTCATATGAATTTTTAATAATCTTAGATTTTTCTATAATTTCATGAAATATTTCATGAAACATATCTTATTGTGTAAAAACCCATCTATATTATGTGTTCCTCCCTTGGGAATTCTCATACCCATATGACATATCAAACTAACATA
Source organism: Viscum album (assembly GCA_963277665.1). Classification (NCBI taxonomy): domain Eukaryota; kingdom Viridiplantae; phylum Streptophyta; class Magnoliopsida; order Santalales; family Viscaceae; genus Viscum; species Viscum album. Next base: position 941,368,364 of record OY728153.1, read on the forward strand.
ACTCCCCTGAGATAGAAGCCGATTATACTTCTCAAAGAGATGGAATGACTGGAAAAAATAAGATTCCTCGAGTTAGGAGAGTTGTGTCAAATGATTAAATACTGCTCGGAATATTGAAATAGTAATGGATATATTATCCTTTTAGAGACTAACCCACATTGTGGAACCTTGGTATTTCATCCAAAGTGATCATCCCATCTATTTGAATTGATGCACTGCTATCATGGATCACACGCAATGTCTATCTTAATCTCTATAACAACATTGTTCATGGTCATCCAGGTAGAGATAATGCAGTCTTCACTACCTACACACTAAATGGGATGACCGTGAATTTCATGATGTATCATCCAAAGGTAGAAGAGTTCCCTGGACACTGCAAATACTATCTTCCAAAGTATAATGAGAGACAGAATCCTAGGTTTTAACAACTATTCAGACATAAGGTTTGACAGAAACTTCACCAGTGAATGGGAGTGGGCTTATTGGGTGTGTTACATTTTAAAAAATTATGAGGAATATCTAGGCCATGTAATGTTATATGTGGAGATTTGGACAATGTATTTCATCTTTTACTATCAAAGAGAGTTGGTTTCAAATATCCTTAGTTGATGGCCCCTGTATACAAACACATTCCATCTTCACCATAGCGAAGACAAAACCATCTTTTTGGATATCCACTATATTGGTATAATTCTTCTACAGGGATTATTGTATGAAATGTTCCATTAATTAGAGAACACATGGAATTATAGGTAGAAAAATCCTCTCTAAGTGCATTAAATCTTAGAGGTGATGAATTAGAATCTGAAACATTTGGCCATTTTTTACATGGATATTCTGTTCAAGGCATGGCTTGACATGTTTCTCATGAATGATCTAAGTGTAAGGATGCTGGGTTGGGCGAAACCGTGTCAAAAATAATACCAAAATAATAAGTTGGGATCATTATTTTTCATCATGGAGGATGTAAAATATTAGAAATGGGGGTACAAAATTGTGGGAGGTTGGGATCCATTTGTCCACTACACTGCTTTCCATGTCATATTTTTGAGAGGATGGATTCTACTAGTCAGGAATATGTGGAGGGGAACACAATTGATGACGATGTTGATGAAGGAGATTCTAGTATCCAACAGGAGATACAATTTTGGTGTACCCATGCTGGTCATGTTTTCAAACATACTATATTACATTGCATGGGGAAACAGACCTAGAAGGATATATGGACAATTCCAGTTATTACAAGGTGGGACTGCATCCCACATTGGGGTTTATGAATTCTATAATTCCATCATCCCTCCAGAATAATATTTGTGGCCATATATAATTATCATTGATGGGGTCCAACTAGTGACACATGATGAAGTCGGGATACTGGTTTGAATTTGTAACCGCGGTAACTTCCACATCAACACATTCTTAACATTTTTTATTCTAATATTTAACAACTGATAAGGCTCAGGTGAGATGATAGGGTGTCTTTAGAACTTCATATATAGCGAATCAACCCCATAAGTCCTAGATAAAGTGTCTACTATTAATTACCGTGGCATAAGATACAAGAAAATTTCATCTCAAATGACTGATCAATTTAGTAGTATTGGAAAATCTGAGGCATACATAAGAAAAAATACAATAATTACAAAATAATTTTTTTCTAAATATTTTCGATGATAATAACATTATCACATCTAGAAAATCCTTTCACAACATTCCCAGTATATATCTTTAGTTCTTGGGGAATGTAAATATAATTACGGTGAGATCAAATGATCCTTAAGGAAAAAAATACAATGAGGAAAATAATTAATGAATTATAATTATAAAATGTAAATGTAAATAAATGGAAATAGCTGATCATAAAATAAGTAAATAAAGAAAAAAATATGATGAGTTTAAAAATTGAAACACCTAATCTTTGACCAATAAATGGAAAATAAAATTCATCCATATATAAGGAAACACAATATTTCTAGGAAGAATAATACGTAAAATAAGAATAATAAAAACTATTAAATATTATATTTCATGTATTTGGGGTTTGAAAACATATAACATGAAGACCATTCAAAATATGATTTAAAAATACTAATATAAACCCATTTAATTGGAGAAATGTATTTGTATCATGAGAACCCATTGATGCATCAATAGTCTATATAATTATTGGTCACCACCCACCATTGAAATTGCAAACCATTCCTTATATCTAATAATATAAATAAATAATATGCCTTTCCAAATATCAATAATGAATATTGAATTTGGATTCATCAATATTTCCCCATTTAATAAAATAAGATAGTAATAATTGTGTGTAAATGTGATATATGTTTTAGGAAATGAATATATCCATAATAAATTGAATTTATAATTAGGGGAAATTCAATGTCTAATTATCATAGTAAATTTAAAAACATAATGGGGTTAAAAATGTAATGAAAGATGTGAATGTGAATATTATCCTCATCCAAATCAATCACAAACCATACAAAGAATGAATAATGATGGTATCAATACAACATATTATATGTCGGCTAAAACTAAAGTGTTGTTTTCCATGATGAATATGAATACTTTAAATGTATCTTTTTAAAACATATATTTGGAAACAATATTTTTTCCTCAAATAAACTTTTGAAAAAAACCTTTTTTGAAAATAATTTTACTAAAAATTTTCACGAAAATGTAACCTATTAAATATACAATGGAAGATTCCTATAAATAATGTACTCTAACTATATATATATCTTATAAGGTAAAAAGATCATTAGTTTTGTATAGTAAAATGGTTAAAAAATTCATTATCTAGAAAATGATAAGAATATTCCTTAAAAAACATTGGTAAAAGACAAAAAGGGTAAATGGTATTTATAAATCACTTTCAACAGGTGAAAAACATTGCTTAAACTTTTTTGGAAGACAAGGGTTTTATATCAAAATAGGTTCTTTGACTAAAGTGATACTTTATGTTGGGTTTTATTTAAAAAAAATTCTATAACACTATGAGTACCAAATAGTAACAAATTGGCACTAATATTTAAAAATTGTCAAGAATAACCATAGGATTGAAAAATGAATGGTAATATGGATCAAGGATCATATAATTTCCTAAAATGGAAAATAATGATCAATAAAATTATTCTTGAGGGAAAAAAACCTTTAGCATTCCAAGTGTCCCATACCACTTTCGATCATATTAAATCATAATCCTCAAGGAGGAATAATATTAAATGAATGTTTTAAATACAATTAATTTAAAATTATTAATGATATATTATATTAAAGGGGGTATTAGATTCATCATACAAAAGAACTAAGTGGTAATCATGACATTTATCTCATGGATGTAAATGGTGAGATGAAATTCTATTACTTTCAATCTGAGTTGTGTCATGTGTCTTTATATAATGAAAAAAACTTTTTATAATTATTTTATTTTTGGATAAATTTTTTCATATCCTAAATTTTATTTCACTAATTAAGATTTTGTATACAAGAACCTAATAAATTATGTTTATGTTGGTTGCTTTGACCAGATTTTGTTTATGTGTCAAAAAATATTTTAGTAGGTAAACTATGGTGAAAGGATTTTTAGATAACATATCCCAAATAATAATAATTAAATAATTATTTTATTTATAAATAAATTTTACTTTTAAAATCAATAATTAAATATTTTTATGAAAAATGACCCAGTATTACAATCATGTTGACGGTTGTTCATACGTACACATAAGCAACTTTCCCATTTTCAATAATCATTATGAAAAGTAGGTAAGTAACGTTATTTCATTACAAAATTATCATTATATCTCATATAATATTTTATTTAATCATTTATACATATATATATATATATAATTATTTTGCTGTATAATCAATCACATCATGTCGAGGATGTGGTAGTCTACACGTCCACGACCGACATTATAACTTTTTAGTGTGTGAATGGGTAGTTAAGAAAATGATTTATATAATTTTTAAATAATATTATTTATTTCATTAATATAAAATAAATTTTGTGTATCTATAATATTTTATATTAAAACCATATTCTATATGCTCTATTATCATGTGATAGAATCACATTGCTTTTAGGTGGCAGTAGTCCACACTTCCACAAATGACCTTTGCGTATTTATATAAAACAAAATTATTAAGGGTATGTGATATAAATTAATTAAATGGGTACAAATAGTTGATAAATATCATATATAAAGTATATAAATACAATTTCCATCTGAATTCCCAGGCATGAGTGGCAGTGAAAAAAAAACAAACATCTTTGTTTTGTGAGGTGGTAGTTCAGCATACACATAAACAGCTAGGTTGTTTCCCGTTAGATGGAAGTGTGTGTAAGTATATGTAAAATGTTTAACATAATAAATGTTAAATATTTTTAGGAAACTATTTTTTTATTTAATAATTTAATAAATAGAGATTATCAGGTAAGGAATAAAAATAATACCAATGTTCTTGAAGAATGATATTACCTCTTTTTTCATTAACTCTTTCTAGTTTTCACCAAAGGGGTTAATTAGTTGGATTTCATCCCAAGGGATGTATTATATGATTAGAGGAGGTATTTTGAGGCTATATTTAGGTTGGGATTTTCCAAGACAATGTGTCTTTAGAGGTTTGAGTATTTTGTAGGAGAGAAGGCCATTTATAGTGGAGGAGGAGAGTCACTCATGTAAATTTTGGAAAAGAGAATTGCACAAACATTTTCAACATTAAGGATCGATCCTATAATGCTTAAAATTGGATAAAAGGTTGGACAAAATCTATATATGGCCATAAAAGGATTTTGGAAAAGTTTATAGGTCATTTGTTTCCATAATATTATGGTTCAGTCCCTTGTTAAGACAAATTTCACCAAAACTATTCTAATTAATTTCATTTATATTAACTAATACTATTAGTAACAAAATATTTTTATCTTTTTAGATATTATACATTATTCTTATTTTGATTACTGAATCCATTCTTTCAAATTGAAATCACATAAGGGGGTGAAATAAATTGAAATATAATCCTGCAAATGGGATGAGAAAAATAAAATTTTAAAATCAAAACATTCAAAGGATTTCTATTTTTTATATTAAAATTCAACGTGAAATCGATTAAAATGAACCAAATTAGATTTATTAATAAATAAATAATATAATTTAACTTTAAAAACAAATAAAAATATAATTTTACCCTATAAATAAAATACATGAATAAGTCATTTTGAAATAAATTTTAATATATTTTTATTATCCAATAAAAAATAAAAAATCACATAAAAATAAAAAAAATTCAGCCAAACAATTTTTTTATATCTTTATTACATATTTTAAAATTATTTTGAAATATATTAATTATAAAATTTCCAAAATGGTATATAAAATAGGCTCTCCATTAAAAAGAGATAAAAGTTCAAAAATATAAATATAGTATTTTATATGTAATGATGGGTTTGTTCTTATCTTATGCCTATAAAATATATTGGATTAATAAAAAAAAATTTATTATATATATATATTTTCAATAATATCATTCACTAATTTTAATTAATTTTATTTATTATAATAAAACCACTTTGAGAGCATAAACATTGTTTTCTATAAAAAAAATTATTTTTATAATCAATTGGTTCATATATTAATTTATAATAAAATTTTTACCAATTAATTGGTTTTATATTTGTGTCAACCATATATTTTCATAAATTAGTCATTAATATTCATAATGGATAGTTTATTTCATATTATATTAACTAATAATATTTTATTAATATATTATTATTTGTTAAAACATGTTCTTTTGTGTAATAAAATCCTCTAAATAATCATTATTGCATGAAACGTACACTAAATCAGTGTCATGTGAATTAAAAGATATAACATATATTGAATTTATTTAAAATAGAAAATATTTTATAAATTCATAAGATATAATATTCCTTTAAATGATTGACATTGCGTGTAACACACACTATAAAATAAAAAGTTCCTAATTAATGTTTCTATGGAATTACATTCTCCTCAACATAATTAAATTGTATCCTCATAATTATAAATTGATCATGGGGACTGATTATTTGATATTTCCTATTTTTGAAATCCAATATTTTGAGAATGGGTTGTATGAAATCTTCTAGAAAAGAGAAAATGTAATGTAAAAGGGAAAACATAATAATATATAACTACATCTCTATGAAAGAGGTCATTTGTGGGAAGAAGTTATATATACTTGGATGAAAATCATTAATATTTATAGGTACTTATTGAAGTCATCAATCAAAATAATTGAAAGATCAGCAGAATGTTTCTTCAAATCCATAAATCATTGATGATTAAGAAAACCATCAGTTCAAAAAAAATTGAGGTATTAGGAAAACATTTTATTTGTAGAATATTTTCCTAATACTGAGTAATTATCTTAATTCCAAAGAAAACAAGGACATATACATACATTATATATTTATATCAACATAAATTTTTTCTTTTTTTTCTATGATAATGTTCTATTTCATCCATTAAATTATCTAATGTATATCTAAAAATTATCTTTTAGACCAAAAATACTAAAATATGTTTCTAAAGGATTTAATGGTTATTAAAGATTAACACGTCTAACTATTTGTCTATAACTATTTTCCAAAAAGAATTATGGTTAATAATTTAATCTATAAACCCTAAAAGATACCTGAATGGTTCTTCATTAATATTTATCCATCAATTTTTATGTAAAAACCTTGATTTATTTACAAGAACATTATATTGTTCAGTGGAAATAATGAAAAACTTATCATCCATTGGTCAGGGGTTCAAGACCTATAGGCACCCCGGACAAGACTGGTTGTCACCGGGTATAATGGTTTCCCTTTTTAAAATAATGTTAATAAAATTTCAAAAATAAATATAATGTACATCCTCGAAAAGTTGTTATTAAATATCCAAAAAAAAATTATTACAACTATCATACATAAATAATTCATCCATTTATATCCACATTGGTCCTTCCTTGGTTGAAGAATTGTCCATAATATCATTTGTATTATTTCTAAATCATGACACATTATCTTCAATTTAAAACATATTAGGTTTCACCAAGATATATCATTGTAAAAATCTTTTCTAATGGTTTTTAAAGAAAATTTGAATTATTCTATGCATATTCCCCAAGTGTGTCAAACCAAGTGTACAGTAACACCCATTTTAATGTACTAGGTAACCCCAAGTCATTCCTTACTCACCTTCTGGGAGTTTTTACTCATAGGAACAACAATTACTAATCAACATTTACTTGTAGTATCCATATAGTGATGTATTATTAGGAAGACCCACATAATCTCTACTTTATCGTAATTCTATGACGTTCTTGTAAATTTATTCTCAAATGCAAGATTTTTATTATGTTATAAAATCCATGTTTTCCTAAACCTAGTTCCTATGACTCCAAAAAACATTCTCAGATACTAAATATAAATACCCAACCCCAGAAGGCCCAAAGCTAGTGTCTTATATCAATTAAATTTGTATAAGATACAAGTAAATCAAATCATATGGGACCAAACAGTTTAGTATTCTTGGTAAACCGGATATATAAATGTAAAACGAATACACTAATTACAAAATAGTTGTATTCTAAATAACTTCATGTATATAAACATTACTCCATCTAGAATATCCTTACATAACATTCTTAGTATACTTCATGATTTCCTTGGAAAAGTAATAGAATATGGGTGAGATAAAATTATCAGTAAAGAAAAAATAATGTGGAAGCGGTAATAAATCAATTATAATAATAAAACTTTTCCGTAAATTAATTGAAAAACTTACCATTAAAATATCTATATATGGAAAAATATGGCATGGAAAAAATTAAAAACACATATAATTTCCTAAATGAACTAAAAATAAAATATATCAATAGATATATTAACATAAGATCTCATTCCTGAATAATAATTGAAAAAATGAAGTAAATGATTAATTAATGGACACCATGTATGAGGTATAAAAAAACTATACTCTCTAGACTATTCCCATGAAAATTTAAAACAATTGATTGAAACAAGTTTAATATATACAACTTTTTTTATCATCAGAACATAACAATGCATCGATGGGATATATAATGTCTTGACCCAATCATTCTTTAAAAATCTAAATCATTCATCATATTGAATAATTAAATAAAAAATATTCCTTATCAAGTATCTATATTGAATAAATAATATTAACTTATCAATATATCCCTAGTATATCAATTAATTGTTTAAGTGAACACCATATGTAATAATGGTATACAGTTTTGGAAATGAAAATATCCAAAATATATAATATGGATAATTATATTAAATTCAATGTATAATTATCATTGGGAATTGAATATTTCAAGGGGACTGACAAAGGAATCAAGGAAGTTAATGTAAATATTATCCTTGGCCAAATCGATCATAAAACATCTAGATGAAGAATAAGGATTTTATCAGTACAACATATCCCAAGTGGGTTAAAAATAAATTGTTTATTTTGTTGATGAGTACAAATACTATAAAAATATATTTTAATAAAATTCATGTGAAAAATATCTTTTTTGAACATTTTAAAAGAAATTAATATTAAAATATCTTTTGAAAACATTTTCATTTAAAAATTAAGCATTTAAACATGAAGAGTGACATTCAATGAAATGATGGTTGATAATTTTTTACATGTATTAGGAGGTAAAAAGAAAATTACTTTTACACGGTAAAAAGGATAAATAAATACATTGTCTTGTAAACGAAAAGAATATTCCTTTGAAAAATTTGTTAAAAGAAAAAGGCATAAAAATGTATTTAATTAATAATTTTGTAATGGAATTTATTTAAATGGAAATAGTGTTTTTATAAGAAAATAGGTTCTCTGAGTAAAAATATAATTGAATTTGGTTTTTATTGAAAAAAGTTTCTATATCAGTTTGAATACCAAAGTGTGTAAAAATAGGACAAATACTTGAAAAATGTTATGAATAACCAGATGAGTGGAAAATAAAAGTTATTATGGAACAATTTTCATATAAGTTTCTTGAATGGAAGTGAAATATAATTAAAATTAATCTTGAGGAAAATAATATATAAACATTCTAATGTGACACATACAAAATTGAAGAATATTAATACATAAGAATCATGAAGCAATAACATTAAATGAAAGTTTAAATACCATTAATAAAATATTTTTAATCATATAATATTTAAAAAGGGGTAGTGGATAGACCACATAAGAGATATAAGTGGTGTACATTACATTTATCTCCAAGATGTAAATAGTTATAAAAAAATTATCTTAGCTTCTGTCCAAATTAACTTGTGTGTATTTATATTCATGAATGATAAACTTTTTTTAATTATTTACACGATTGAGAACATTTTTTTTATAATTTATTTTTAAAATACTTCCATGTTTTATACAACTAATTATTCCATTATGATTATGTTATTTGTATTGACCAAATCCAGTTTATTTGTCAAAAACTATTGTAGGTCATATATGGTCAATAGGGTCGTTATATAACATATCCAAAATAATAATCATGACATAAGTATTATATTTATACATATATTATACTTCTAAAACAAATCATTAAATATTATCATGAAAAAAACCAACGTTGCAATCATGGAGACGGTTGGGCGTACGTACACATGAGTAACATTTTCATTTTTCAATGATCGTTATTGAAAAAAGGTACGTAAGAAAATATATTTTTATAATGAAAATTATATAACAAATACCATGTTATATAATCACATATATATATATATATATAATTATTTCTATGTTAGATGAAACATATCTTATCGAAGAGGCAGTAGTCTATGTGTCCACGACCGACATTATCCTTTTTTTGTGTGTGAAATGGTATGGAAGAAAATGATATATTTTATTTTTATAGAAATGTAAATATGTTATTAATATAATTATTATTTATTTTTATCTCACATATGCTTAATGAAAACAATCATATATATATTTATTGTATCATATGATCAAATCGCTCCTATTTTATAAAGTCAACACATCGACAAACGATGTTGTCATATATACTAAAAATGGAATTCATAGGGTATGTGTTATAAAATAATTAAAAGGGTTTAAATTATTTATAAATATACTATATAAAATATATAAATATATTATCCATCATAATTCCTAACCATGATAGGTGGTAAATGAAAAAACAAACAACTTCATTTCATTAGGTGGCACTTCATCACAGACATAAATGTTAATATTGTTACCCATTAGATAATAGTGTGTGTAGTTATAGTTATATCACATAAAATAATAACATTTCACTATAATCCGGAACTTTTTTATGTTATATAATCATATAATAATGAGAAATGATGGGTGAAGAATAGAAATAAAACTAAACAGCGTTAGAAAAGATGTTTCCCCTTATTTGGGTAACTCCTTTTGATTTGTACCAAAGGTCATTCTTGGATGGTTTTATTACCAATAATTTTATTCTAGGGTTTTTGGAGGGATTTTAATGATATATTAAGAATTTGTTTCTATAAAAAAGTAGCTTTAGAGGTGTGAGGAAGTGGGTGTATATGAGGCCTTTTTATAGTGAAGAAGGAGTGATTCTCTTATATGTTTAGTAAAATGGAATTCCACCCATATATTTTCCATTAAGAGTGGATACAATAAGGGTTCCAATTATATCTAAGAAATTACAAGGTCTAAATATGTCCATAAAATGGATTTTGGACATTTTTTTGTTTATTTTATGCTTAAAATTATGATTTAGTCCCTTGTTATGTTTAATTTTTCCTTAATCATTGTAATTAATAATTACATTCACAAATATTTTTGGTCCAAAACTACAATTAACATATTATAAATTTTCAATTATTATGACTCAAAATATGAAATCAAATTTTCAAAATTCCAATCACATAATTTGATCAAATTAATTTTAAATCTTATAGGCGAGACGACAAAGCTAGTTTTCAATGTATAAACGTTCAATATATTGTTTTTTTTACATTCAATTATAAAGGTAAATTGATTTCAATGACCCAAATTGGATTAATTAAAAAAGTAATCACTTTATAATTTAAAACCAATTTAATATATAATTTAACCATACAAATAAATTATATGAAAAATCTATTTTAAATTAAAATATAGTATTATTTATTATTCATTAAAAAATGAAACATCACATAAAAATACCAACAAATAACCATAAACAGACATTTGTGTTTATATTTATAATATTACATTGATTCTACATATTAAATTTATAAAAGTTTAAAAAATTGGATTTAAAATATGTTCTCTATTAAAATACAGTAAATGTGCTCTAATAAAATTATTGTACATTAAGTGTAATATTGGATTTGTTCTCATCTTGTGTCTATAGATTCTATTGGATGAATATAAAACAAATATTAATTACATAATGTATAAATTTCATTAACATCACTCAATAATTGTAATTAATTAAAATTTTTATGGTAAAATAGCTTTGTCAGAATAAAATTTTTTTCTATGAAAAAATATTATTTTTATATTCAATTAGTTATTTTATTAATTTAAAACTAATTAATAACCAATTCATTAGTTTTATATTTGTGTAAACAATATTTCTTTTTTATAATTTACTTAATTCTATTAATAAAATATTGCTTATAATTTATTATATAAAAGAATAATATTTTAATGATATATTATTAATTTATAAAACATAGTATTGAGTGTAGTGTAATCCATTGAAGAACTCTTCGTTGTGTGTCACTTATGATAATCTAGTTGTACATGAATTTAGAGATATAAAATATATTAAATTTATTTAAAATATAAAATATATTTTAATTTTTTGGGATGTTATATTTTCTTATGCACTTGGTATTGGGTGTCATACACAATATAAATATGATTTTCATACATTTGATTTTTAGGTCGTTACATCAATGATGGAGTATTAGTGTCCCGAATTGACAACCATGTTTAAATTAAGCCAAACATGACATCCCACTTTTCCAGGGAGTTCGGGTGTCATGAATGAGTGGTGAAGAGAGATTACATGGTTTTTGTGAAGAACAACACCCCTTATCCTTCATTGACTATAATGCATGATAGTGAATGTGGGTTCTGGTGAAACCATTGTGCTTCCAGCAACAAACATCGATGTTGGTCTGTTGACTGAATATGCTAGGAACTGGGTGACATCATATCCAAAGGAAATTTTTTGGATGAGTATTCAGGTGGTTGAATAGGAGTGTGAAGATCGAGAGCAATGAGTATGTGGGCAGGATACTCCCTATTGGTGGAGCTAGGCATGTGGGTCGACTCATGTTGTGACTACATCGATGGCGATGTCATAAGTCACAATATCATCATCACCTTCTAAAGGGGAAGAGTCTCAGATATGAACTTAGGTGAAATCATGGAAAACTACATTGAATAATTTAAGGATCCTACTATATCCATCCTCTAATTCCATATTTCCCTTCATCAGGATAGATTGGCATATTATTTGAATGTCACTATCAACATCAGATTTATTGTAGAAGCTGAAGTGAGACAGAATCAAGAAACTAGAATTTAGACACATTTAGATCATGAATAAAGTTATCTTACAACTATGAAATGTATATGGTATGGCCATGGTAAACTAATCATGTTTGAGGGGAGATTATAAACCACCTTACACCATAGAACCGATGTTTTTTGGTGATGAAGAGGATCGGGAGGAGGAACCAACTATTAATATCCCATCATCTGGGGAAGAACTAACTAATATGGTGCTAGAGGAATATAGTGATGAAGAATACTGGGGAACAAATACCCATCAACAGAGTCTCTAGGAAAGTGGTGAGATCAAGGCCTTCAATAAAGAAGTCTTGTCTATTAACCTTAAAGTAATCCATAATTCACTTGCATCCTTCTCTAATCATTTTAATTTCACTATCCAGTCTCTATAACTAAAACCTGTCCAATATATAAGAATATATATAACTTAAAAGGGTACCTAGATGATGTTAGTTAAGGTGCAATGATGGGTGAAAGATATCATGTTACGTGGTTGGTGTTTGAGGATGAGGCAGCTGGTTATCCGTTCAAGGATGGGGACTCTAGGTTGACCAAACCATAACATCACCCACTAACTGTTATCTATGGGGGACCACTCCCTAGAATTCAAATGGTGACACCCATTATTGGAGTGATGATTAACATGAGATATATCATCATCAAAGTTTCTACAACTCAAGGTAAGATAAAATCTCGAATCATTAGCCCATGATCATATTTCCACAGAGCCTTTAAAATTTTGTTTTTTCTTGTTCCACAACACTCTTTCTCAACCTATGCAAGAGGGTTATGTATCAGTGAATAATATGTCGACTAATGATATAGGGTCTCTTGTGGTGGATTTCTTTTCTATGTCTCATGAGATCAGTCTCTTGATGTTTTGATTTTATAAGTACATTTCTCTCATAGATTAATAACTATAATTTGATAAAAACACTCAATAAGGTATCCTCATTCCAAGAAGTGATTGAAATATTTCTCACATAGTGAGAATATGAGGTAAGAACAATTGAATTAACTTCATTGATGGATACCACAGTTCATGAGAATGTGGTCATCTAATTAGATCTTTCCTTGTTCTAAGATTAAAAATCAATCGCAGTTGTGGGTGACACAACCGGTGGGGAGAAACTCAATGTTGATAGTGATGATTTATTAAGGTGTCAAGAGAGGATAATCAACCTCACTATCTGAAACCCAAAACATATGAGATGAGGTCATAAGAAGATTCTCCTACCAAAATTATTATTCCTTTTTTTGAGTGTGATCCTACACCGCCTAAAGAGATAAATTAATCTGATATTGATGTGGTCAACGAGTACCACATAATCCACTGCATGCCATGGAATTTCACAAAAACATTCATAAATAGACTCCAGAACCAAAATTACTGGGCCATACGGGGTTTATTCTTCATTTTATAGGCAATCTATAAGTCAAAGGGTAAAAAAAAGGTCTTCATGTAGTGGACCGTGATTTTAATAACAAGCGGATGCATGATGGAATCCAAAATTTTGATGTTTCCCAAAATCAGGAGAAGAATGACAACATTAGAAATCCCTAAGGAGTAAATAAATATATCAATGATCTAGTGGAACAAATAAACATGCTTACCACATTCCCTATAACTCAATCAATGAGCTGAAAAAGACTAAGGGGTTATTTAGAGGAGGTCGAGGATTAAATAATTCTGGAAACTACTCAAATTTCCAATATCTAGACTAACCATGAATGAGAATAGATCAAGGATGACGAGATTCATCCAAAAACCAATTATGATGAATCAAATCTCCAAAGTATCTAGTATATCATTGATTCCACATTCCGAGGTTGGAGGTTCTACAATGCTGATCACCAGAGAAAATCTATAGGGGAAATTTTTCAATGGAACATGAGAGGCAACAACATATGAATTACCCCTACCAATACCACAATGTGTATTTTTTCTTTTGAAACTTTTATGTGTGTATAAATACATTTCTTTTACTTCATTAATTATCTCACTTTGATCATATTTATAAAACATCCATTTTCCAATCCATAAAAATATGAAAGTCATGCTCGATTTGATAAAATATGGATGACTGAAAAATTACTCATTTGTACGAGGGTGTTAGATAATCATCCAACACTTGGGGTATTCAATTATTGAATTACCACTATGAGTTTTCAAGCAGAGAGATGTTGAGGATACATAATATGGATCTAAAAATAGCTGACATTATTTTCTAACATGTGGTAATGTACAAATGGGGTAACTCTAGTGGGGTTGAATTTTATATATTCAATGGTGAATGGGATTTTTGAATCACAATGCCCAAAATTTAGACCACGAGGAGAGTGGAATAGAAAAACATGATAGAAGATGACAATGTTTCAAAAAAACAAAATCTATATCATTAGCCTAACATGCGGAAAAATTGATTGGTGAATGCTGAACATGTTTGAAACCTGGAACCTATTTTGTAATTTTATCAATAGTATACCAAGGTGTTAGCCTATGATAGTTGGTGAGAAAAAAATGGCATGATACCATGTCATTAGGTTGTCCCTTCATACTTGGAAGATGATTGTGATCCAAATAAAGGGGCTTGTGAAGCATGGGAATGGAGTGATGGAATGTGAAAATAGACTCCAACAATCATGTAATTTTTCCATATAGATTAATGCATGTAGGTGTAAGTGCACTGTTTATAATAAAGATCAAACCCATATTCCAGTAGATCACTATCCTAGACCATGAGCGAGATTTTTAGGATCATGGTTGATGTGGTAGATTATTGACACCAAAGGAAGGGGTCTCAGATAAAGGCCTAATATAACAAGATGATTTACGTCATGAAAAAACGAAGATAGATAAGAATTTTTTCCTCATACATTGAGGGTGTTAGACATGAAATTAAACATCATATAGTGAGGATGGATCCTTATACAGTTTAACTTCAAGTGATCAAGAAACATATCATAGTTCTACATCATTTGACTGGGAAATTGCACATTGTTTGAAGACATAATGTCTAAAACATTGTTTTAATATTCCAAAAGGACTTTTGTAGCTTAAAAGAGAGGAAAAAATAATGTATGTGAGGGTCCTGGAATCAAAAATTCCCCACAACATATCCCTAGGATGAAAACCCATATACAGTTTAAATCTTGGATTCTTGGACTTGAACCACCAGTTTATTGTTTTTCAGTTTAGACCAACGACCCCTATATCTAGCTTGACCACATCAATACACACCTTACCAGAATTTCTAGTTCCATGTGTGTCATGCTTGATTAGGAAAATAAGGAATGGTATGGGGATTTTCCAGGCATGTGGAAGCACAATTTAGGAGTGGAAATATATTGGGATGATAATTTCACTAAGATATAGGAAAGTTGAAAAGAGGTAAATTGATAGTTTAAAGACATCGATACATGGGTGAATGGTAGGTAGGGATTGACCATTGAAAATGTTTGAAACATCATGACCACAATAATACCATTCAAAAACTGGGTTGAACAAAATCAAGATCAATTATCGATAAGATCTATAGCTCACATCTGTAGATACATTAGGTCCTTAGCCCATAACAAGAGGTGAGCCAAAAATGGCATGATACCATCACCATTTGTGTGTCTATCAGGATTTGAATGATGATGGAAATCAAAGTAAAAAAAGGAAACAATGTGAGTAATCTTGGTTATCATAATGTGGGATTCAAATCTAAGTTTTTCAAAAAATTTAATGTCATATTGCATAAACCCAAGGATGGCTATTAGTTAAGGGTATTAAAGCTCATACCATAGGAGGGAACCTCGAAATTATATTTTTATTGTGGTTTCCTGATAATAAAAATGTTAATGACGTACCCAAGTAGACCGAACACCACAGAACGCATTTCTATGGAGACTCACATACTCTGTATATCCACGATGCTTGGTCATGCAATAAAGTTGTTAATTTCATTTTACATGGACTATTAGTTCTTAGTTATAGGTTATAGAGTTCAAAAAATTAGGAAGGGGATTATTGAAATGGAATATATGGTGTGGTGAAGTGGAAAAAACAATGTGAATGAGGTACAAAGAGAATTTAATGCCATATACTCACCTTGAAATGGACTTCAAAAAATATTAGGTTGTTCCCTGGACAACAATTATGTCCAAAGGGCCAAAGATTTCAAGAATATGTTACTGGGCTTAAAGAAAATGTCTTGAGGCATTATTAAATATCCCACAAGTATGGGAATTAAGAATCACATCATTCTAGAAGAGGATCTACTTCGTTTAAAGTCATATAGTCAAGACTACAGATAAAAGCTGAATCCAATTATGTTCATGTTGAATTATAGTTGAAACTTGTCGTGAATGATATAAAAGAATGTACACCATGGGTAACAATCCAAACACATGTTGTACACATTTTACGATCAAACAGTCTATACCACAAGGGAGATCAGTTTAATGCAAGGATATATGGACTGGAACTATTAATTTCTTGAGTACCAGTGTGGCATAAGAGTCACATAACCTGAGGTGAATGAATACAAAAAGGCAAATGTACCCTGAATATAACATAAAATGGCCTACATAATGTTTAATTTCATAATTTTCACACCATTATGGCGGAAAGGGGGACAAAGGGTTAAATAATCGATGGATTAAACAAAATAAAAAGTGTCTGGAAATCACGACGTATCCTATACGAATTGGAAGCAAGCCACATGTAGTTCTCAAATATTGCATGGAATATTAATGATATTGATGTGATGTTCTCTCAATAGAGAACATTATTGTCATATTTATATTCTCATCATTAATTTATGAAGATAATTCCACAGTTCAAGGTCAGAATGTATGACCCATCCACGTGGTTTAACATCATGCAGTAAAAATGTAGACTCCTAGTATAAGTTTGTAGATCTCTTACATAAGAAGAAATCATCCAAACTGAAAGGGATATGTGGGGAATGGTATGAGTAATAAAATGTGAATGATGAAAAATGAATATTATTCCAGATAAAAAACACTTTGGAAGACATTCAAATAGCTTAAAGAAATGAGGCTTTGGACATAAACTCCTTATTTATGGTCATGAATTTGATACCAAAGGCCCACTGTTACTCAAATCACTTCTTGAGAAACAAGGCATTGGGTGTAAAAGTAATGTGATCTTTTTTACATTTTGATTAGAGAGTATAATCAATTGGAATATACCTTATGAATTATATAATTTCCTTACCACGTGGGCTTCAGCATTGGTGGCTTCCTCCAAGGCATCATTGGTGTTTTGAGAGCCAACACTGTGTCACCCTGGAAGAAATAGTAGAGAAGATCCTTCATGTTAAATACTCTCACTAGCTTTTTTTATGTTCCTATCAAGATTATACAATTTAAATATCACATTATATTTTTGTGATTTCATCTCACTTAGATGAACATCATATATCCCACATCACATCTTCTAGTCAAAGAAATTTGTACTTAATTAAGCCAGCAAAATATCAATTTCATTGACTCCCACCATTCAGTACACCATGTAATATGAAGTCACATGGGTAGAAGTTGAATACATCATACAATAAGTCAATATATAATTTTGTATCCTTTCATGATAACTCTTCATGTTCTGGACCACCATATTTTATATAAATTTTGAGAGGGTTTTGTTGAATGCCTTGATTTTCACACTTGCCTATACACGATAGTATGTAGTATTATTGGACTATATAATATAATTTTTTATATACTATTTATCTTAGAACCCCATAAGATGGTTCCAATATGAATGATAATGGAATGGTGGAATCCAAATCAATTTATGATGTGGGAGATCATAAATTCGACCAATGATCATGCCTTGATTTCAATAAAGGTCATCACTTCTACCCACTTGGAATTTTTTTTATCATAGTAGGAATAAACATGCACTGGAAAGCTGTTGTTAGTGGGTATGGTCTCAAAACATCGAGTCCCAAAAAATATAAATGGAAATAAATACGTCTTACTTTGGGGTGCTCTGGTAGTCGATGAAAATTTTTGGCATTGATATGACACACATATCTCCTTTAAGAGAACTCGATGTAGATGTAGACCATGGTGGGCCATAAGTATCCCAATATTCAAATTTGGTGGGAGCGCTTCAACCCCGTTTGAGGAGAACAACTTGACTCATCATGAAATTCTTGTATGACCTAAGAAATAACTTATCCATGTGTGAAATAGAGGATAATTCCATCAAACCCATGTATGTAGAGAGTATGAATGAGGTTAGCATAATCATGTGGGTGAACTACACATTGTGCATATAGATTCTATATTATTTGACTTATAGTGTGAGGGTACCCTTATAGAGGTACTCTAAAAATTTAATTGTCAAATCTGAGGATTCATGCACTCTAGGGGAATTCTGTGGCCCTAATATAGAAGCAATGATGGCCAATTAGTTTAGCAAAAAACTGTAATCAACGTCTATAATGATGAGAGTGATGACTCTTTATTCATCCACATGAATGATCAGATCATCCTAGTTGAGATCCAAAATAGATGAGGCTATATAGGCAATAGAGTTAGGTTAACCATTATATGACCATGGAAAATAAGTCACCTCTATTTGATAAGGTTAATGTGACATAATCTGATGAGTGTACTTTTCAAAGGGCACGAGTTTAGGATTTTTAACGATGTATTCACCATTGATATATTTGATGAATCTTTCATAGTATTTATTCTTCTATAATCTAGTAACATCAATATCAATAGAATTTTCAGGGAAAAAATTGAGAACATGATAGTCCACCTCATTGTTGGTGCAACCTTCAGAAAATAGGAAAGGGTAGGGTAGAACATCCTATGAAAGAGTGATGAAGATGAAACCTATTCCTACTCCACTAATCATTGGATCATTGATCCGTAAAATGGATAGGATTTAGGAGGATAAGTATGAATGCATATTCTAGTATGGAATAACATGATCCACTCAATAAATGCTCTTTTCAACTATGATTATATCCATGTGAATATCTTCAAGAGTCAGATTAGTAGCTCAAAAGTATACCAACATCTTACCCATGAAGGCCTTATATGGAATGAACCTGATGTTGAAATGCATAAGGATCATTGACCAACATGCTAGTCATCCTGTGAGAATTTCAAGATTTAAGATATAATTTAGTTGGAACATTTGGGATACCAGCTATATCTTGTGATGCTATAGAAAATTCCACAATTTCTACTCTATGAAAACCCAAAAAATCCACCTCTTCTTGATTTGGAAGTATCAATCCTATATATTAGCGAGCATGCATGAAATGCCCCGACCCCAGTTACCCAGAGTCGGTGCATTATTACGTTTCATTGTCAGGATCACAAAAGATCAAGTCTCTAAAGACCTATTAGTTTAGTATCCTTGTAATAAGTAGATACATTCTTAAAGATTACATTACATCATAAAGTGAATATTACTAAAACAACATCTTGTCTTCATATCCCCTCAAACTATCCTTGTAGGTCATTCATAAATTAATTTTTCACATCCTGGGAAAAATTATACATTTAATGGGGTGAGCTCAGTTGCTCAGTAAGGATAACAATATAGTGGAAACTTTCCAAAATAACCATACACATTTAAGTAAATGTATAACTAAAACAAAAGCCTTTTAAACTAGAACTTAAGCATAATATGGCAAAGATAAAATAATATAATGCCATTTACATATTCACATTGATATTCTACTAGTCAAACAATCACATGCAATATCAATAACCACTTTCATAATGATGGAATGCATAATTCCAGACTATCAAAACCACATAGCCAAGGCCTCTTGCCAAGAATAAAAATAGGATTTTCTCAAGGCCATGTGCCAAGACACTAGTTTGTCTCATGAGACCTACAGATGCATCTAGGAGTTATAACAGGCTCCACCCATCACTTACTAAGTCCAATGCAATCCTCATCTGAATTGGTTTAAACATAACATAAACATTTGTATTATAACTAGCATACGAAATGTCAATACATTCTCTATAAAACATGAATGGTATAAAAATAGCAATCCACAGTCAATCATATCACAAAAACTTCAATAAAATATGGATGTTTTGTATCATAATAAGCCAACTTCAAATAAGCTTAAAAACCATCAAAGGATGCTGACATAGAAGAAATCAAAACTATTTGAGAGAAATATCTCTTTTTTGAAGTAATATAAAAGTCACATAGTTATAAAAGAAAACATTTACTTTAAAAATATTCTTATATGCTTGTATGGGAATCTTTGAGGAGTTTATAATGGTAGAAAATAGCCACACCCTCCGTATAAGTTAAAAAAAGACATTCTTAAAATAATTTTATCGAAAAGGTTAAAAAGGACCTTTTTTGGAAAACGATGGTAAGATTCCTATATAAACATCTTATAAAAAGTCAAATAAGGGTATAAATGACTTTAACCAACATTCTGTAAAATAGTAAGAATGTTTTGAAATACATTTTTAAGAAACATGGATGTGGATGATAAAGAGGTCACATTAGATAATTATGTGTAAACAACCACGGATAATGAAGAGATTGTGAAATAAACCCTTACCTTGTACATTTCCTTGGTTGAGGGTAGGTTAACCTCCTGTATAATGGCGAAATAATTGTTGTAAAATTATAAAAAAATCATATACATTAATATGATATCATATATGATCTTTAAACATTGATTGTTAGTAATATCGTAGTATTATCATTGATTCGGGTGTTAACAGATTCATTTTCCTTTATATTAATTATTATGTGAGCCATATTTGTTATGGATGAGATTTATATTATTCATAAACAGAATGATATCATGTCATTAAAAATTATTTTTAATCATCAAATGAAATTTAGTCTTGAATGGATTCTACAGGGAATGAATCTCATCGCGTTCGTGGAAATGGTAGTCCATACGTACGCACGAGCAACAATAACATTTTTTTGATATTAAAATAATATATAATTTGATAGTATATCATATATACAGAATCATTATCATGTTATATTTATTATTTACATGAATTACAAATCATTAATATACCCATACAAATAATAATGTTTTGAATAACAATTACACCGAGACGTAGAGATGGTAAGCCGTACTTACACACGTATGGTGACATGTAATTCAATGGATTTATTGAATACTGAATATGGTTGTACCATATTTATAATAACATCACAGTATATAGAAGATACGAGAGTTATTATTTTAGAATGGAAATAACAAATAATGAAGAAGTTAAAGAAGAAAGGAACTTGAAAGAGGGTGGTGAAAACATTATATTTTCTTCGAGTTCTTCCTTTTTCTTTGGTCAAAATGGATGCATAAGAATGCTTTCTAATCAAACTAATGACTCTAGGATGAAGTGAGTGAAATTTGGAGAGTATTTGGCTGGGTTTGGCCAATCCAAAAGACTTTGAATGTGTGAATTTGTGAGAAGAGGGAGTGTCCTTTTATAAGAGGGGTGAGGGGCACCTTGGGAAAAGCTAGAAATATTATTTTATAATATATTAATATTCGGTTTCTAATGGCTCTAAAGTGGATTATTTAATGGATAAGGTGAGGATAGGTAGAAAAAAACTCAACCAATAGGTTTTAGACAGGTTTGGATCACCTTATTAACCATATCTTTTAGTATTAACTCGTAATTAATTAGGTTGACACATACCTTGTCTCTTTGTATTTTTATATTATATAGTCAATAAACATACTATAAACTTCCAAGAGACCCCCAAGTGGTCTATTAATGATACACTTATCATTATTTAAGTTTCTTGGCCGAAACATAGATTTTTAGGAAATGAATATAAATTAATAATATAATATTTGTTTTAAAAACACTTTTATGTCAATTTTGACACTATTTGGTATTTTATTTTTGTGAAAATCATAACAGCATGATTACTACGAATAAACATAATTAAACCAATAATAACAAGTCATATTAACTTAAAAAATTATTGTAATTCATAAAATGTCTAAAATTAAATTTATTTGGTTATTTATAATATCAATTATTTTAATATTTCATTAATTAGGTAATTACTACATCACCATTGTGTCATAAATATATTAAATTATTTAATTTCTAAAAATTATAAATAAAATAGCATTATTTTGGAATTTTTTTATCTTTCTAAGTAATATTTACAATCGAATTTAGCTTATGTATAACACTATATTAAAAATGTTTTAGTAATTAAACATTGATTTTAACTCTTTTATATCTTCTTTGAATTAAATAATAATAAATGTCCTAATCTAATACAAGTGGACCTATATGATAATATATTTTTCCTAAGGTAGTTTATGGTCAAGATACACGTGTCTAATAGAATTACAATATGTGTTAGGGTAATATTAATGTCATTTTTACCCTTAATTACACTATTTACTTTTAACCGTGGTAAATAAAAGAAAAAGTTACTATTCACCAAAAATAAATTTTATCTTATTAAACCACATTTTACTCCTTGATATTAAGTATGTCTCTTGTATTTTCAAAATTCCACTCACAAAAGTGGTAAAATTATGTTTTATGAGAATTTCTAAATTCTCCTAGAAGGTGGGTAAAAGACAATGAAAAGTTCCATAAAATTTTTATATATCTAAAATTATTCTAAACTGACACCAATGAATTACATTGAAAATATAAAGGAATTATGTTTCTATTTTGAAATTAATTAAATTCATATAAAATAAATAATTATTTAAATAAAAATTCAGTTTTAAACAATAACTCAGTGTTTTTTCACTATTCATCAAAAAATGACTGTTTTCAGAAAAATACCAAAAATTCACCCTAAGATAATTTTGATATTCTGAATCCCAAAAAGAAGTCCATTTTGAAAGATAAAATTTATAAAAGTTAAAAAAGTGGGTATTACTATTTTTAAAAGGTAGTTTGATTGGTTATGGTTTGTGGTAGATCTCGAAGTTACGTACAACACATGATATACTATAATTACATGAGAAGCGTACCGTGGAAGCTTGGGGTGTTACATTCTCCTATCCTTCAAATAATTTCATCCTCAAAGTTTCTAGAATACTACTACATGAAAAGACTCAGATGGTTCTTCATCATATATTCCTCAGGTTCCCATGTTGCTTTTTACATCTTATGGTTTCTCAACAAAACATTTACCAGACAAGTCATCCGGATTCTCAGTATTTGTTCTCTCGTATCAAGAATCCCGATGGGCTCTTCGCAATAAGACAGATCGGGTTCCGGTTCTAATTCCTCATAAGTGAGTACATGCATTGGGACATGCATGTATTTCCTCAATAGTGATACGTGGAACACATCATGAACTTTGGAGAGACTTGGCGGCATTGTCAAACAGTAAGCTACACCCCCAATTCGTTCTAGAATATCGAAAGGTCTGATGTACCAAGGACTCAATTTACCCTTTTTACCAAAATGTATAAATCCCTTCCATAGAGACACCATCAAGAAAACATGATCTCCTACCTGAAATTCTAAATCCTTCCTCCGGTTATCGGAATAGCTCTTCTGCCTACTTTGAGCTGCTTTGATGTGGTTTTGGATTACCATTACCATTTCAATTGTTTCATCCACCTGTTCTGGGCCTACATGTTTTCTTTCACCAACGTCATCCCAACAGGTCGGTGTGTGACATCTCTTTCCGTATAACGCTTCATACGGTTCCATCTGAATACACGAATGTAAGCTATTGTTATAGGAAAATTCTACCAGAGGTAAATATTGGTCCCACATACCATGAATGTCATGTGAGCAAGATCTCAACATATCTTATATGGTTTGAATAGTCCATTTTGATTGTTCATCTATTTGAGGGTGGTAGACAGTGCTCAAAAAAAGTTCAGTATCCATGGCCTTCTGAAGACTCTTCCAGAATCTTGAAGTAAAACAGGGATCACGATCAGAAAAAATCGATATGGGTACTCGATGAAGTCTTACAAAATCATTAATATATAGTATTGCTACACGTTAAAGTGTTAGATCTTATCTTATAGCAAGAAAATGTGCTAACATGGTATTACAATCAACAATAACCCATATTTCATCTTCCTTCGAGGAGTCTTCGGTAGCCCCATGACAAAGTCTATTTTAATATTGTCCCATTTCCACTCAGGTATGGGAAGAGGTTTCATGACTCATCCAGGCTATTACCTTCCAGCTTTCACTTGTTGAAAAACCATACATCTTGACACAAAATCATCAATCTCCCTTTTCATGTTGTCCCACCAAAAATATTCCTTCAAATCTCTATACATTTTGGTGCTCTTAGGGTGTATAAGGAAATTGGAACTATGGGCATCGTCCAACAATTCCCTATTTAGATCAGGAATATTGGGAACACAAAGTCTCTCCCTAAATTTCAAAATTCCATCTTCATAAACAAAGTCACTCAATCTCCCATCATTCACAACTTTAATCTTCTTTGAAAACACTTCATCATTGGTCTGAGAACACTTTTTCCTTTCTAGTAAAGATGGATTGACAACCATTTGAAAAATCATTAATGTTTCACCTTCCATGGTGATTCCCATATCCATCGTTACTAAATCCATGAAAATAGGATCTCGTTCAACTCTCATCTTGTTCAAAACTCCATGATCCTTTCTGCTCAAAGAATCTTCCACCTTATCTTCCATCCTCGGGTGGTAGTTTATCATGTAAAAATAATCCTTGAGTAGTTAAATCCATCACCTTTGCATCATGTTGATTTCTTTCTGTGGGAAAATGTTCTTTAAACTCTTGTGATCGGTATATATCTCACATTATTAACCATAGAGATAATGTCTCCATATCTTCAAAGAAAATATTACAGTAGCTAACTCAAGATCATGATTAGGATAGATTTTCTCATGAAATTTTAGCTATCATGATGCATAGGAAATAACCCTTTCATTCTGCATAAGGACACAGGCAATTCCATTATTCGATGCATCACTATAAATAACGGACCCATGATTCCCTGATGTTAGAGTCAATATAAAAGAATTGACTAATATCCTCTTCAGTTAATTGAATCATTCTCCACACTCTTTTGTCCAAACAAATTTAAGCCCTTTACATGTGATATTTGTTAATGGGTTAGCCAACCCGGGAAAATTATGGATGAAACGTCAATAATAACCTGCTAAACCAATAAAACTGTGTACCTTAGTTATACTCGTCGGTGCAGGACATTCATGGAATGCCGTGGTCTTAGAAGGATCAACAATGATTCCATCTTTAGAGACAATACGAACAAGAAAATAAATCTCCTGAAGCCAAAATTCATACTTTCTAATCTTCCCATATAATTCATGTCTTCTCAAAGTCTTCAGGATAATTCACAAGTTATTTTAATGATATTTGTAGCTTTTGGAGTATACAAAGATATCATCAATAAATACAACCACAAATTCATTGAGATATTCCCTGAAAACTCAATTCATTAGATCCATGAATAGAGAGGGTGAATTAGTCAATCCAAAAGGCATTAAAGTAAACTCGTAATCCCCGTACCTAGTTTAAAATGTTGTCTTTAGAATTTCTTCCTTATTCACACAAAACTGATGGTATCAAGATCGAAGATGAATATTTGAAAATTATTTATCTCCATGCATTCGGTCAAATAATTCATCAATGCAGGGTAGGGTATACTTGTTCTTTATTGTTATAGCTTTGATTTCCCTGTAGTCGATACATAACCTCATAGATCCATCTGTCTTTTTAACAAAAAGAACAGGGGCTCCCCATGGAGAAAAACTAGGGAAAATAAATCTATTATTACTCAATTCCTCTAGCTGCTTCTTTAGTTCCGCTAATTCTACAGTGTCCATTCTATAAGGGGTCTTCGATATAGGCCTTTATCTTGGAATTAAATCAATGGAAAACTAAACTTCTCATTCTAGAGGATGTCCAGGTAAATCTACCGGAAACACATCTACATATTCTTTCACAATAGAAACATCCTCTATTTGAAAATTATTTTCTTCACCCACTGTCATTTCATTATCTTCCTTCCCAATAATTTAATTTAGTTTACCCATTGGGGGTGGATCTAGATAAGAATTAGTTGGTGACAATTCTTCTCTAATGATAAGGTGTTTCTTATCATCATCATAAAAAATCGTAACCTCCTTCTTCTTTTAATAAATCTTTTCATCATGGTCCGAAACTCAACCCATACAGAGGATTATATCAAACTCAATCACATGTATGATGATGAGATCAGAGAATAACGAACATTTATGTGCTCTAATGGGTACTAATTCACAAAACATTGTTGCAATGATACATCCCTTAGGAGTTTTAACTAACAAATCCCTTGTTAAATGAAATTGGAAATATCAAATTTTCTTAGAAAACTGGGAAGATATTAAAAAATGACATAATCCAGAATCAAATAATGCATTTTCTAAACTTATGGAAACCATTAAATTACTTTCCACCACATCTTTAGGAGATTCTACCTCAAAAGTAGTGAAAGCATAATCTTGGCCTTGATCCCTTGGCCTTTTCTGAGGTAAGATCCCCTGATAAATATAGCATTGATTTGTATATTGTCCCATCTCCCTGCAATTGTAGAATTGGACATCCATATCTTCCTTCATCCCCTTGCAATAACGATCTTGGTGGCCTTTTTCACCACACTTGTAACAGACTCCCATTCCCATCAAGAAAGTACTGGGGAGTTTCTTCCCACATTAATTGCAGGATGGATATTGAACATTTCCCTTCTTCCCATTTTTTCCATTCCCAGACTGATCAATAGATCTCTTCTTCTCTTCATTTTCTTTAAAGTCATAAGACTTAAAGAATTCCTTTTTTGTCTTGATAGAACAAAAGACAATGTCTTCGTACGACGAGAAGGATTGTGAGAATAATTCTCAACGGAGAAATGATTTTAAACCATCAAAGAAAAAATCAATCTTACTTTTGGGTTACGTATATAACCTCCCGCATACCTAGCTAACCTTGTAAACTTAGCCTCATACATTGTGACATTATAATCCACCTTTTGTCTCAGACTCAGAAATTAACTTTCCATATCTGCTCGATGGTCATGAGGAAAGTATTTTTCTAAAAATAGTTCGTTGAACTCACTCCATTCCATATTTTATGCTTCATCATATTCCTTCGTGTTTTGAATAAATAACCACCACTGATCAGCATCTCTAGTGAGGTGGTAAACTGCCATGATAACATTTTCTCTTTCACTAATCCCCAACCCCTGAAACATTTTCTCTAGGGAACTTATCCATTTCTCAACTACCAATGGATTTTTACTTCCATTAAATGTTGGTGGTTGTTGCCTAATGAAGCGATCTAACATAGATCCTCCGTGCTGCGGATTAGGGTGCTCCATACGGGTATGGTTATTATTCATAATCTAAGTGAGTAGTTCTAGTATGGTGATTAGCTGATCAGCACCAGTTGTATCACCAGCTTCACTATAATTATCTTGAGCAAGATGGAAATCCTTACATGGAGTGAGTGCATTGAAATGGTTTCAATTTCATCAACTAGGCACCATTTCTAAACAATGGAATAAACTAGATCAGTTTAAGAATCAAATTACATAATATTATACATGTAATTCACTTAACATAAATTGAACTATTTATGGATATAATTCATAATCATAAAAATGTTTTATTTGAGGAATTATATACTCATAAACCCTTAATAATGGTTTATAAAGAAAATGATAATCATCCTAAGCATATCCCCTGGGAGTGTTGTAACCAAGAGTGCCGCAAGGTCCGTTGTCGTGCACCAGTTCCTATTCGAGTCTAACTCAAAGAAGTGTTTTCATGTTTTACCCCTAGGTACATCTGTGCTAGAGCCACCTCTACCTGCTCGTATCCAGACAGGGACGTATTGCTCGGAAAACACACAAAATCTCTACCATAGAAAAATTCTATGATGTTCTTCTAAACTAGTCCTCAAATTTCATCTTAAGTCTATGTTCTCCGATCAGAGTTTATCAAAATCTAGCTTCTAAATTTTGTACTAAACATCCTCTGATACCAACTGTAACACCCCGACCCAAGTGACCCAGAGTCGGTGCATAATTGAATATCATTGGAACGATAAAAAAAGATCATGTCTCAAAAGACCGATTAGTTTAGTACCCTTGGAATAACTACAAACAATCATAATGTTTACATTACATCATAAAGTTAAAACTTCTACAACAACATCTTGTCTTCATATCCCCTCATACTATCCTTGCAGGTCAATCATAAATTACTTCTTCACATCCTGGAAAAAATAATACATTGGAAGGGGTGATCTCATATGCTTAGTAAAGATACAAATATAGCAGAAACATTCATAAATAAGTATAAACATTTAAGGCAATGTATAACTAAAAAAAAGACTTTTAAACATGAACTTCATCATAATATGGAAATGTTAAAATGAAATAATTCCATTTACTTATTCACATTGATATTCTATTAGTTTAATAATCACATTCAATTTCAATAACCACTTTCATAATAATGGAATGGATAATGCCGGACTATCATAACCACATATCCAAGGCCTTGTGCCAATAATACAAGTATGATTTTGTCAAGGCCTTGTGAAAAGACACTATTTTGTCTCATGAGACCTACCGATGCATTTAGGAGCTATAGAGGTCTCTACCCATCACTTGCTAAGTCCAGTGCATTTCACATATGAACAGGTTTAAACATAACATAAACATTCATATCATAACTAGAATACGGAATGTAAATACTTTCTTCATAAAACATGAATGGTATAAAAATAACACATCCATAGTCAAACATATCAGAAAACCTTAAATACAATATGGAAGTTTTGTATCATAAAAAATCAACATCAAATAAGCTTAAAATCCATCAAAGGATGCAGATATAGAAGAAATCAAAACTATTGGACAAAAATATCTCTTTTTAGAAATAATTTAAAAGTCACATAATTAAAAAAAATGATTTTAAAATATTCTTATAACCTTGTAAGGGAAGCTTCGATGAGTTTATAAAGGTAGAAAATAGCCACACCAACTATATAAGTTAAAAAAATACATTCTTACATTAATTTTGTCGAAAAGGTTAAAAAGGACCTTGTATAGAAAACGACGAAAAAATTCTTTTATAAACATCTTATAAAAAGTCATCCAAGGGTATAAATGAATTTAACCCATATTCTATATAATTTTAAGAATTTTTTGAACTACATTTTTTAGAAATATGGATGTGGATGATAAAGCGGTCCCATTAGATAATTATGTATAAACAACCAGAGATAATTAATAGATTGTGAAATAAACCCTTACCTTGTACTTTTCCTTGGTTAAGGGTAGGTTAACCTCCTATATAATGGTGAAATAATTGTTATTAAATTATAAAAGAATCATATACATTAATATGATATCATATATGATCTTTAAACATTTATTGTTATTAATATCTTTGTATTATCATCATTTTGGGTGTTAACAGATTCATTTTCCAGTGTATTCTTCATTATGTGAGCCATTTTTTTATGGATGGGATTTATATTATTCATATCCAGAATGATATCATGTCTCTAAAAGTAATTTTTAATAATAAAATGAAATTTGATTTTAATTGATTCAATGGAGAATTAATATCATCATGTTCATGGAGACCGTAGTCCGTACGTACGCACGAGCGACAATATCATTCTTTTTAATAACAATTACACCATGACGTGGAGACGGTAAGCCGTACGTGCACATGTATGGTGACATGTCATTTAATGGATGGATAGAATAATGAATATGGTTGTACCATATTTATAATAATGTCACAGTATATAGAAGATACCTGAGTTATTATTTTAGAATGGAAATAAAAAAGAAATATGAAGTTTAATAAGAAAGGAACGTAAAAAATGGTGTTGAAAACATTACCTCTTCTTCTGGTTCTTCTTTTTGATTTGGCCAAAAGGGATCATTAAGTTGTCTTTCTGGTTAAAATAATTCCTCTTGGATGAAGTGAGGTAAGTTGAGAGAGTATTTGGGTAGGGTTTGTCCAAGCCAATAGGCTTTGAATGTGTAAATTAGTGAGAAGGGGGAGTGTCCTTTTATAAGAGGTGTGAGGGTCACCTTTGGAAAAGCTTGAAATATTATTTTATAACAAATTCATATTTGGTTTATAATGGCTCGAAAGTGGATTATTTATATGTTAAGGTGGGGATAGGTCGAAAACAACTCATCCAATAGGTTTTAGATAGGTTTGGGTCACTTTATTAACCTTATCTTTTATTTTTAACTCTTAGTTAATTAGATTGACACTTACCATGTTTCTTTGTATTTTTATATTATATAGTCAATAAACTTACTATAAACATTCAAGAGACCCCCAAGTGGTAAATTAATGATACAACTATCATTATTTAAGTCTCGTGTCCTATCCATAGATTTTTAGTCATAGAATATAAATTAATAATATAATATATGTTTTAAAAACTATTTTATGTCAATTTTGAAACTATTTGGTATTTGATTTTTGTGAAAATCATAACCCCATTTTTCCTTAGAAAAAACATAATTAAATCAATAATAACATGTCATATTAACCTATAAAATAATTATAATTGATATTAAGTCTCAAATTACATTTATTTGGATATTTATAATATCAATTATTTTAATATTTCATTAATTAGGTAATTACGACATCACCATTTTGTCCTAAATAAATTAAATTATTCAATGTATAAAAATTATAAATAAATAACCATTATGTAGGAAATCATTTTATATTTGTAATTAATATTTACAATCGAATTTATCTTATGTATAACCCTATATTAAAAAAAATTCATAATTAAACCACGATTTTAACTTTTTTTAACTCTTCTTTGAATTAAATAATAATAAATGTCCTAATTTAATCCAAGTGGACCAAAATGATAATATTTTATTCCTATGGTTGTTTTTGGTCGAGATACACTTGACAATAGAATTAGGACATGTCTTAGGGTAATATTGATGTCATTTTTACCCTTAATAACCCTATATACTTTTAACCATGGTAAATAAAAATATAAAGATACTATACTAACCAAAAATTATTTTTATCTTATTGAACTACATTTTACACATTGATATTAACTTAGTCTCTCAGAGTTTCTAAATTCCACTCACAGAAGCGGTAAAATTAAGTTTTATGAGAAATTCCAAATTCTCCTAGGAGGTGGGTAAAAGATGGTGAAAAGTTCCATAAAATTTTTATGTATCTAAAATTATTCCAAACTAACTCCAATGAATTAAATTGACCTTATATAGATATTATGCATCTATTTTCACATTAATTAAATTTAAATAATATAAATAATTATTTAAATAAAAATTATTTTTTATACTATAACTCAGTGTTTTTTCTCTATTCATAAAAAATTGAATGTTTCTAGACAAATTCCAAAAATTCACCCTAAGATAATTTCAATTTTCTGAATCCAAAAATGAATTCCATTTTTAATGATAAAATTTATAAAAGTTTAAAAAGTGGGTATTACTATTCATAATGACTAGTTTGATTGGTTGTGGTGTGTGTTAGAACTCGAAGATGCGTACAACACACGCTAATGTATTATTAAAAGAGAAGCATACCGTGGAAGATTGGGATGTTACAACGCGACTATGATAGTATAAAAATTATATATTCCCTCATTTTTCATCTATGTGATGAGGACACTGAGCGATCTCTCTAGAGAGGTCACATTGAAGAAGATAGGGTTCCTCAAGATAGGTGGCATTGGAACTGGAGACTATAGAAAATACTACTAGATCTCTTCAATTTCGGTATAATAATCCTCATCACACTGGTCGATCGTAACTTTATTCATGATCCTTGAAATTGGATTACACTTTTCATCTATATTTTCAATGAATTGTATCATATAGGATAATTGGCCTTGAAGGCCTCAAAGTTCACATAGTTTGTCGACGGAGGCATTAAGATAATGGTCTTGATTTTCTCCAGGACAATATCAATGAATTTGTATCCAATGATGAATATGTTAAACTTCCTAGAGGTAACCCTAAAAGCACAAATCAGGGGGTTCATTATTATATTCCGAGAATGGAATAATTTCGAAAACTTTGTCTATATCTTTATGATGGTCCTGATGCATTTTGGATATGACCACTAAATTCTCCATGAACAATTATACTAGAATCTCGATAATCAGTTTGAATTTTTCTTGCATGTATTACTGCTAACTGGAACCTTTATTCATCAGATAGATAAGAATTACCTCATAGTGGAAGGTCCCTTGCAGCACTCTAAATGACGTACTACGAAAATATTCAGGGGCCATCTAGATCTGGCTGTACCCAAAATATTCATCCTTGAAAATGATATTCTAGAACCCATCATTGGCATCGATCCATATCATCAACCTTGGAAGGGTAAATTCATCCTTTGAAAAATAGTGTTTGTGTTCCTAGAAATTGATATAGAATCTGATAAGCATGTTATTCTCACAAACTAGGATGATTTTAATGATCTACTTGGGATACTTAACTTTGTTGACAATTTTTTCTTTGATAAGATTATCAAATTCATCCTCAATTAGGGAATGAGGGGATGGGTTTATATTTATGTGATGTTTCTTAAATCCATGATGACTCACTTGGATTCCTAGATGGTGGAGATCATCTTGATTTTCTATTTATGATATTTCTTTATAACCCTTGGATAATTCATCATGATGTTTCTTTATAAAGGAACATACTACTACTTTTCCTATGGTGGCATAGTTTCACTGATAAATGTTGGCCTTGGATTGGATTCAGGTCAAAGGATTAGTTAATCTAACTCAAAGATAGTGTTAGAGACACCCTCTTCAAATTTTATAGGAGTGTCTTCAAAATTGTATCCATTGTATGATATAGGGGAATCAATGTCAGGATATGGTTCATTTAGGCTGTCGAATTAGAGAGGAAAGTTGGTACCCTCTTGGGATGATATGGAATCCTTAATGGGGAACTCCAACTCTGCTGAGGCCATCGTGACATAGATAGTTGTCCCAATCCCAATAAGTCCATTAACTATGGGGTCTATTATTGATATAAATGAAATTGTGTCTTGTAGGATTCCGTTGATTCAACCCTACTAATATAAATAGGTGAGTATGATGTACAGTGGTAGCCATGGGAAAAACATCTCGATATCTCACAGGGGTAGGGGCTTCTGGTATGACCCAAAACTAATCTATATAAGAGTATGAGATAATCTTCTGGAATTCCTTGTACATAAGGAAATGGAATGCCTTCCTCCAATAAATGAAAAATAATTTTTTTTAATTATGGTGTCATGATATCAAACTAGTGAATCATGAGGAAAAATTAATCATCCAAATATATCAATGGGTTAGCTAACACATTGGTCTGCTCAGACTCCTTCGTATGAACCAATTTATCTTTTCTCTTGTAATAGTCGGCATCCATATAGCAGACTCCACATGAGTCGAAGGGAGATGTTTCAACCTAAATAATGCATAAATTTCCATTAAGATGTTAATTGAGTTAGTAGTGATACAAAGAGGGGACTATTACATGAATATGAAGATAGATCCTACCCATCAACACGTTGTTGGTGGTATCATATGAGTCAACTAAGAATTCATCACCTTCCAAAATGCTGCCAAATTACATCTTAAGATGAATCCTACCACACTGTATCTTACTAATCCTATCATAAACCTGAATCTTTAGGTTAGAGGGGATCAAGTATTCTTCATTGAGTCCCAACATGGTGGGGGAATCAGGAATGTGATAGGATTCATCTAAGAACATATAGTGACAATCCATATAGAGACTTCCAATCCACTAAACTATCCTATAAAATTCTATAGGAATAGATTCCATTGTATGTGGGATCCATCATATTTTCTATAGAATTAGATGATGTATTGGATTTATTTTGGCCTGACCTTATCTACATTGTAGGCCTTTGCGGTTGCTATTTATTTTTTTAACTCTTGGGGATTTTAGGGCATTTATGAGTGATTCGTGCTTATATTATGATGAGGGGAGGTCCTAGAATATTAATAGGTATTAGGTATGATGTATAGGTGATTCACTACATATTAAATCCATGCCAAATCCATATTTCAGAACATATGGGGTCACACATTGGATAGAGGCATGGCATGTACATCCGGATGAACCACTAGAATCTGGGTGGTGATGGAAATGTCCTTATTCTTATTGGATAACTCATCCAAAACCACATACTATTGAATTTTGGAAAACATATGCCCAATTTCATCTAGACATGGTTGATCATGTTGTGGTTGAGGTTGTCTCGCTTGTTCAGTTAGCATGGTCAGTTGTGGTGTCATGACTGATGGAGTGATATAGGAGGATTGTGCCTACTGAGATCTGTACAAAACATATTTTATGGTCTCAGTAACATGTAGATCATGTCTTGAAGCACTAGATTAATCATTAAAATTACTTTCATGTCCTCATATTCTTTTTGAATAATTTATACTGATGAATCTTGGTTGTGTTTCTTGATAATCCTCATCACCAGGAACCATGATGGGGTCCACCAACTCATAGAAGTTAACATAGGAAAACTCATGCTCATAATCAGAAAAATATTCCAAATCTGGGAAGACAATGGGTGTGATTCCAATATATGGAGGCATGAAATATAAATGACTGTGGTATGCCTTAAAAATTTATGGGAGAATTTTCATTACCATACATTCTTGGTTCCTGCACTTATGAGATGAAGAAGGTTGCGAGGTGGATGAATAAGTGTCAGGAAAGGGAAGACACAATGACTTCAGAAGGTATAATTAGGCTTAAGGGGGAAAAATGACGCTATGGGAATAAGTGAATTCACTAAAAGCCAACTACTTATCATAATTTTGAGTCACATATTTGGACACATAATATCATTCAACATCATTATCATTGTCAGACTCAGCAAATACGTGTTCCACCTATGTCATGATATTTTTTAACACGACCTGTCCCTTTTTTACCTTTTCCCTGGAGCCAATCCTTCTATAGGTATAAATTATTATTGTTTTTGCAAGGATCCTATGATAAAGAAAATGTTTAGGGAGATCATTACACTTGCAGTCATGGGTCTTATAGTACTATGGCTAATTCTGAATCCCATATTCCAAGGAACTGAGGAAGTAATTGTCAACCTATATGTCTTGGAAGAAATTGGTTTAGTTTTTTCTATTCGGGACGTTTACTCTAAAATCATGTCCATGGAAATGGGTTGGATCCTGATTAAGTGATGGAGCCACATTCTTTCACCTAGGCGATTGTGCCTCATGAGGAAATGCATTCAGATTCTATACTGGGGGATGCTTCACCTGGGGAGGCAGATTCCCTTATGGAGGTTTCACTTGGGGATGCTCTTCTGGAAATAGCACTAGAAACTTGGGGGTTTTTAATTGTACAATGGTGGGAATATCTAACTTGAAATATCGTCTTACAATAGATGGAAGTGTCATTGGACATGCATTCTTAGCATACCTTAAGGCTTCCTCTTGGTGTTGATCCTTATCATAAAGACCTTGGAAACCCCATTAGAAATTATGAGTGATGAGGGTGGGGACTAGCTCAGTCTTGAAAATACTCACACACATATTTAGAATATTTCCTTGAGTCAAAGTCATATCAATTGATTAAATGAGGCCCTCCCACCAAGCGAAAAAGTATATAAAACACAACCCAATTAGTTTCCTACACTTTAAGAGGTTTTAGTTCTTGTCATTAACATGGTATAGATGAACTAGTATAGAAACGTTCTATGGGGATATTCCCAAATAGATATATACCTAATGTGAATCTTTTTATAATATAATAACGCGTTACCTTCCAATGTATGGACAATGAAATATAGTTTGGAAGCATACAACTACTCTATGGGTACGAACATTGGCCCTCAACTTCAGATGAAGTGGTCCAAGTGTTTTAATTGGTCACCAATCCCATTTAATGGGGGTGAATATTGGATTCCCAAAATATAGTGGTGCACACATTTCACACACCCATGTTGGGTATGCCTTGCTATTGTGTGGTATTTACACTTGTTTCATCTCTAGGGATTTGAGGAAATAGTTGAGAGTAGATATCAAATCATTTTCTATGGGGTTCCCATCTTGACGAGGACCCCTAACCCACAATGCGATGAAAGGTTCATCAACAAGATATGAATGATTATTATCTCATGAATTGGATCAATCTGAGTCCTAAGGAGGATGATCATGCTACTTAGGCAGATTCAAAAACACATATCATGGTCACTTGTCATACACCCACACCTCTTCCCTATCGGGATGGGTGGTATCGCCACGATTAACATGGATTAAATAAGCTGAGGAGGACTTGTGGATGCCCCTATTTCAACATTTTTTGGGTAATAGGATCATATTGATCGGTGCCATAATCTGGGTGGCACCCATAATAATTCTCATTGATGATTATAACAACCCAATATTTTTTAAAATAATCTTTTTTGAATTAAATTAGTCTTTTTTTTATTATTGTTTCACAAAAAAGTGAGGATTGTTTATTTATGAAGAACTATGTTTGAATTTTGTTATAAAGAACACCATGACAGTCTCTCATTACACACAAGACATATATTAGATTTAGGTACAAACAAAACTTTTTTTGACTTGAATTACATGTAATACTATGTCCTTATGATAGCTTGTGTTATACAGAAGATTGAGTTTTTAGAAAACTACAATATACTATTGATATAATTATAAAAGTACTATTATGTACCCCACAGAACCATTGTAACAGATGTCAAAAATAACATTATATTAATTGTGAAAATTTTATTTACGTAATTATAAAAAATTAATCCATTGGTAATCAATTAGTTGAAGTTAATGTGTGAACTATTTTAAAATAATGATGATTGTTTTATAAGAAAACAATTTTTCTATATTCAAAAGCAATTTTATATCAATAAATTTTTAAAAACACTTTTGATTAATTTGTTCATTGAAATTTATATATTATACAATAAATTAATATTATTGATACTTATTCCATAAATTTTATAGTAAAATATAAGAATAAATCCAATTTTAGGAATAAAAAGAAGTATTTTACAAAAATGTAATTTTAGTGCCTTTTAATGGAGAAAACACTTTAGATAATATTTTTGACACTTTGGTACTTTTTATTAAAAAAATAAACATTATTTTTAAAATTTGAATATAAAAATTTACTCTAGGTAATTTTTTGGTGTTTTTTTGAGAAGTTTCATTTTTTGATGAATAGTGAATAAAATTGAATTTCAATACAAAACTACATTTTCTTCCTATTATAATGGGTTGAATTACCATCGACCAATAATTTTTATACATTTTTATATCACATTCATACCATTATCTTTTGACTTTAACCATTAATTAATCTATTTAACTCTTACCATGACAACATGTGTTCATATTCCTTAAGGGTTAATATTGTAAGTCTATATAGCCAAAATAACACTAAATGAATTATTTATGAAATATTAAATACTATTCCAGTAATTTTTATGGTTTTTATATTTTTATAAATATTATATAATTTAATAAAATATTATTTATTTTAACATAACATTAATGACATTTTGGATACTCTTCACT
Organism: Viscum album; assembly: GCA_963277665.1. Classification (NCBI taxonomy): domain Eukaryota; kingdom Viridiplantae; phylum Streptophyta; class Magnoliopsida; order Santalales; family Viscaceae; genus Viscum; species Viscum album. The sequence goes on from OY728153.1 coordinate 941,406,583, forward strand.
ACATTGACATATACAAAAAATAAATCATATAATATATATTTGAACCAATAATTAAAATATATAACTAACATGTAAAATATAAATATAAAATTATGTTAATACTTTAAATATTTAAATTATATTTATTTTAATATTTTTATAATCATTTATTTAATATTCCTGTTAACTAAAAACTTACTACATCATCACTGTGTAAGCCATTAAAGTAGTTTTTTAAATCCTAAAAATTAAAAATAAATTTCCAATAGGATATAAACAATGTTTATTTAAAATTTATATTTTTTGTATAATATATCTTCTATATTACAATATACTAAAAATTATATAGTTATATAAAATATGAGTATCACATTTTTAAATTTTCATTAAATAAACTATAAAAAATATCTTACACTCATAAAAGTGGCTTGCAAAGGTTATATTCTCAGCCCAAGTATAATTTTTTTTGACACCCATTCATAAACATAAATTTGGACACGTTTTAGTGTACTTTTTTAGTAGTGATAATATTTTTTTTACTCTAAATTAGTCGATTTACCTTTAACCAGGTTAATAAACAAAAATTACTAATGTATCTATTCGAATTTCCCAAAAATAAAAGAAAAAAATTTACATAATACAGACCCAATCATTCAAAATATATAAAACATTTTACAAAATTCAATACATTTATTTTCTATAATTAATTTAAAATTAATCCCATTGAAAAAATGAGAAAACAAATTTTTGAAGAGAAAACGTTCAAAAAATAGAAAAGTTTGTCATTGAAATTTCAATGTAAAATTTATTTCAATGACCTAAATTGGATTAACTGATCAAATAAATATAATTACGCTTTAAATACAATCAAAACTATAATTTAACATTATAAATTTTATTGATGAAAATTTTTGTTTTCAATTAATATTTAGTATTTTTTACTATTTATCAAAAAATGAAACATATCAGAAAAACCCAATAACTCATCCATTGAAAATTTTCATATCCAAATTTAATGAAATATTTTTTTAAAATAAATTATTTAAAATTATAATAAATTGGATTTAATATAATTTCACAATTAAAAGGCTTCAAAACAGCTATTATAAAAATATATGTTTTTTCTGAGTAATATTAGAATGTTTCATACCGTGTGACTATAAAATATATTTAATGAATATAAAAAATATTTTATTAAATATATAAGATATATATTTCATAAATATAATTGAATAAAAACAATTATTTTAATTTATTAGGATAAAACTACTTAGTGACCAAAAAAATTGTTATTCAAAAAAACATTACCTATACATCTAGTTGGTACCTATATTAATTTATTATTAATTTTTATCCAATTAATTCAACTATATAATTTCATAAGTTGGTTTACACAATTCATAGCCTCCAACATAACGAATATGTTATATCATATTATATGAAATAATAATATTTTAATAATATATTGTTTTTCGGTAAAACTCGTCCTTGCGTGTAACGCAAGAAAACTATTTATTGTGTGTATCATAATAAAAAATCAGTGTTGTATATAAAAAAATCTAGTATCAAAATTAAATTTATATAAAAATGAATATATTGTAATGTCATGCTTTGTTCTAATATGAATGTGACAACCAAGAGTTACTTTATGATATATGGGGGATCAATGTTAAGCTAATTTAGTGACTTTGTTTCTAATGTTTTGGATTACCATCATATATAAGGGTTATAAGTATAAACATTTATGGAATGGTTTAAGGTAAAATTTAGATTATGTTGGTGAGATTGAAGTATTATCTCACGATATGATGATTTATACATATTGGATAACCCGTGGTAACCTTTTTGTTTTGATATATACATATGGAATGTCATATCAATCATTTTATGGATATCATGATCTTCTAATTCTTTATTAAAGGAATATTTGGATTTATTTATTAGAGTAAGAGACTAAGTGTAATTAGAGGAAGTAATAACCAAAGTGTGAAATTGTACATATAAAAATGAACAAAATAAATTAAGTATATTTTCTTATTTCTGTAGATAGTAAAATAAATTTTCAACCCTATGAATAGGATATTGATAAATTTATATCCTAATACATTCATTTTTGGTGAACTTATTGTCTTATAAATCATCATAGATTTATGGTTCTGAGGCCCTTAACATATTACTGATCATTCACTCATTGGTGATCAATGATCATTATCACTCTGAATAGTTATTTATTTTTTTCCTCTTTGACCAATATTTATTTAAAATATACATTCTCTTATGTGGAAACTTGCATGTTAGTTACTCTGGGTAACTATTACATTTCTAAAATTCCATTCTCAATGAAAGTCTTAGTATTTATTTTTTCAATTTTTGTTTCTATGAAATAAACTTTTAAGTATGAAACCCTTAATAACTATGATTAATTTCAAGGGAGAAATTAATTTTAGGGTCTTAGAATTTAACTACTTGTGATTTAGTGAAATAATTTATTTGTAATTAAATTAATCATTTTGAAATTTTCCATTTCACAGAAAAATGACTAATGTTTTTTTATTCAGTATGTTTGGATTTCATTTTTCACAACACCATGTAAATATTACTTTACATGCAACACTTAGATTTTCTTATGGTACACGAAACACTATGTTTGGATTGTATGACACACAATATAGTGTCACTTAGGTAGTTTTTGTTACATGAAATGCCGAGTTCTTACTAAACTATAACATAATATTAATATATATATTAAAATACTATTATATCAACCATAAAGACCTTAGAATGGATGTTATGAATATTATTAATTAATTGATAAAATATGATTTAAAATTGTATATATAATGATTCATTTGGTTGTCATTTATTATAAGTGAATATTTGATTTATTTTAAAATAAAAAAGTTACATTTTTATGAAGAATTATTTTTATGTACAAACACACATTATCTCAATAAATTAATCAAAATACTTTTTACTAATGATATAAATATACTTTATTTATTATTTAATCCATAAATATTATTATACTCATGAAAGACATTTTATCATTATATGATAATAATAAAATCAATTTTAGTGAAAAAGAGATGTATTTTTCTAAAAAGAAAATTTTATCATCTATTAATAGAGATCCCATATTAAATATAAATTTTTAAAAACAATTTAATTTTATTAAAAAATATAATTTTTTTAAAAATTAATTTCAAAATTTACTTTGGGTAAATATTTTATATTTTTTTCGAAGTTTAATTTTTTATGAATAGTGAATAACACTACATTTTAGTTCAAATCTAAATTTTATCCAATTTATTTATATTTTTATATATTTTATTCTAGTTTTCCATTACAATTGGATATATTTTAGAACATTAAAAAAAATTCCATTTGAAAAAATTTCAAATTAATTTTTGATATAGAAACATAGTAAAATTTTGAACATTTTTACTTTTAAACCCACTTTGTCGTCCTGTCTGCGGGTTTAACATTAAATTAATTTAGAACCCTTATGTGATTATAATTTTGAAAAATTGATTCTAAAATTTGAATAATAATATATTAAAATTTATAATAATGTCAACATAGTTTTGGACAAAAAAATAGTAAATGTCATTAAAATTAATTACAATAATTATGGTAAAAACAAGATTAATTAATTGTTAAACCTAAATCCTAAAAATGAAATGACGTAGAAACATGTTAAAAATTCATTGGATGGACATATTTAGAGATATTGAGATATTTTATAAAATTTTAAAAATTATTGGAGGCAAATAATGTAAGAGAGACCTCTCAATAATGTTTACCTTTTCATATTTAAATGAATTTTACTCCCCCTCCTCTATAAAAGTTTACTCACCACCCTCACATCCATACACCTCTCATTACAGATTGGATTACCCAAAAACTAGCAAAATATACCAAAAAACCCCACCCTTATTTATATAATCACCCCATTGTGATGAAATCCATCCAAGTAAGCCCATTGGTTCCAACCAAGAGGAGTTACACAAAGAAGGTGTAACATCCTTCATCAAGCTCTTTTGTTTTATTTTCATTCTAAGCCAAGAAAACTAGTACTATAAAATGATTATATAAAACCCTGGTACACTCAATATATTTTGATTTCTTTTATAAAGGTTTTACTCACAGATACACGTACTTCCATCTAATTGGTAATGAACTAACCATTTTTGTGTACGGTGAACTACCACCTCACAAAATGATGTTGCTCATTTTACTTTTACGACCACTCAAGGATAAAAATTATGATGGAGACAATTAATTTATATGAAATAAATTATATTTATTATTTATTTATTATTTTTTTAATTACCATATAAAATAATACATTATTCATTCCATTTTTTTGTAAATATGATAACATTGATTTCGGATGTGCAAACTACCGCCTCCTCAAAGTGATATGATTCATTCAAACATTACATTGAATGAATTAAGAATGGTTTTTTTGTGAAATTATATGATAAATATGACATTATAATCATATATTAATTATATATATATATATATATAATTATAGTTCATTTTATTTCTTCCATTCAATACGTCAATAAAACGAAAAAAAACATTCATGCATATATACGACCTAATGTATCCTAGAATTGTGTATTACATTTCATATTTCTATATTTTATATATTATTATAAATACATATATATTTAATATTTATGATATTTATATCATGTTTTACTTTATATAGATAAATAAATCATGATATATGTAAGATTATTTATAATAACATGTAAAAATATATATGAAAAAAAAATTTAATATCACCTGAATCATAATAGTAACTTGGAGTTGTTAATAAAAGGGAAATAAAAATTCATAACACATAATACATGGTATTATATATAATAAATTTTTTATTATTTTTATTTATAATAATCTTATATTTATTATATAAGATGATTTAATGTGTACAAATAATGTCAATACTTATAGTAAGGGTTTTCTCATCTCACTTTCTATATCTGTCAGATACCTGACTTATTCACCACCCATTTATTATATGTAGTGTATATAATTTAATTTTTTATATAATTTTATAATTATAACTAAATTTATGTGTATTTACATATTTATTTTTAGTATATTCCTTTCATGGGGACTAAGGTTCAAAAGATACAAAATCTAGAAAGTAATTTTTGTCTCAAGTGACCTTCTTTGAGATACATAGCATGTTATGAACATATATTTTATATAGGGAGTATATAATACCCATTTAAATGTTATATTATGTTTATATTTATTATATTATATTATAATATTCTTTTAATTCTATTCTAAAAGTATATTAAGGGTTAAAGTTACCCAATTGGTAATATTTTATTACTACAATCTCATCATTTATCGGGACTATTTACGATTATGATTACATTGATGAAATATTTTTATCAATATTTTAAAAAATTAATTAATATTCTTTTAATATGGTTATAAATGATATCTACATTTTTTAGTACCATATTTCCACTCTTTGATACTTAAGATCGTTAAGAAAACAATTTTTTTTGAAAATCCCACATTATTTATCCTTTTTATCCTAAATATATATTCTTTCAAAACCATTTTTTCTAAAATAGTTCCAATCAAGTTTTAAAATTATCCTATGATGTTTAAAGGACATTTCTAACCATTTTTTATTTTTTATAAAAAATTATTTTAAATTGAATCTTCTTGTTGTTTTATCATCTAGGCACATTTCTAATCATTTGAAGGTGAAAAAAAGGTTCTACATGTATGGACTTACTCACCATAAATACAGTTATTACATTGAGTCTTCCATTATATGATTAAAAGTTTTTTTTAAGAAATTTTTTTCCTAATATTTTATAAATTTGATAATTTTATGTGGTTTTCAATTAAATTTTTATAAAAAAATATTTTATGTTTAAAAAATGTTTTAAATGATTTTAGATGCATCCTCTAAAAGTTTTTAATTTTTTATTTCTGATGAATAGATATTTCCAAGATGATTTATCTTTTAAAAATAATTTTTCAAAGTGGAAAAGTTTTTTTCCTCAATGAATGTTTTAAATGAAATTATTTTTATTTATTTATAAGAAAATAATATTTCAAAATTTTTTATAAAAATGATTTTCATAGAATGGCTATTAACATTATTAAATGTTCAATATGATCTTACAAAATCCACTTTATAAAAGAGGACATACATTGTTATTTTTTATTCATTATTGACGACATAATCCAAGAATACCATTCATAGTCTTTCTTTAATAGTTTATGATATGATGGAATGTTGTTCATGAAACCAATTTCACTTCCATGAGTTATATTCTTTTGAAACCTTATTATTTTCACAGGTTACGATTTTATGAAATTATTATAACAACTATCTATTTTCCATAAGGAATTATATGATGGAATGTTTAGGATACCCGTTTCATTTCTTGGGTTATGATTTGATGTCTATAAAGCTCATCCATTTTTATGGGTCATGATATGTTTTTTGTATTATTATTATATAGAACATGTATATATGATTTTATTATGAGATGAGTGGGACCTATATCTCCCTCAAATGCATTGGGTAATGATGGAAAAATCAAGAATACAAATGTTATGTGTGAACCTAATAAAATATTCCCAAATTAATTCGTGAACCATAATACTTGTTCACAATCGCATGCTAATGTATATTACATGTTCAAAATGATAATCATGTACACGATTGTGTGTTCATAAGAATATAAATGAACCTGATTAAATGTTCTCAATGTTATGAGTGAACCTTATTATTTGTTCACAATGTAATGTGAGAACATGATTACTTGTTCACAATGAAATGGATGGACCTGGTTTCATGTCCATAAGATTATGTATGAACATAATTAATTGATCTCAATGATATGTGTAAACCTGATTACATGTTTTCAATATTATTTATGGACATATATGCATGTCCAGAAGATTATGTGAGGTCCAAATTTCTGGTCAGTAATATAATAAGTGAACTTGATTTTACTTATAAAAGATTTCAATGTTATAAGTTGATGTGTACTCCACAATTAGATGTCTTAATCATTCATTATTCCTTCATGGATTATGATCTTGTTTACCTTTTCATTCATATCTTATTAATTTTCAGTATTTATGCCATAACTCTTTATTACGTTCAATGATATGGAATGTATGAACTTATAATGATATGCTCATGATCTCATACCATTAGGCTCATGTATATACATACATATCTACATGTTTACCATTAACGAGCATCTGAACTCAAACCATTGTTATATTTCATTTACCACAGTTATGAATAATGTTCTATAAGTAGGAGTACTAAAGGAGACATTCTTTATTGATATTTTTTAGAGCATTCCCCAAATTAGTAAAATGTCTTCCATGTTTCCAAGGACACTAAATTATTACGGTCCTTGGCCATGAAATTTTGTAATATGGTGAATAATCATATAAAATTATGGAATATACATGAATATTATTCCTTGGATCCTATAATGACCCTCTTTAAAGCTGAGACCTACTGAAGAATGGTTGCGATTGTAGGATCAACCTATGTATTCAACATGCTATCAGATGGATTATATGGATTGAGAGGCCCCTTTACCTTATTGAGATTTTTACTGGAGGGAAACGATGAACAGGGATCTCTGAGGTTGAGTACCTACATTTATTGGTGGGTATGGACACTTGTATGAGGGTCTACCTACTATCGTGCTTCTTCTGAGGCCATATTTTCTTGGTCAGACCCTGTGATAGTGCCCCTGTCCTTGGAAATCTTATAGAAACCATATTTTCCATTAGACTACATAGAGATAAATCCATAATATTAGTGGGTAGGTTAGGATGATATTGGAAAGGGATTAAGGTTAGAGTAGTGTACTACCCCTAGTCCCAAATTTGAATGTGTGAGGATTCCTCTTTCATGATTTTGCAGAGAACTATGAGGCACTTGAAATATCTCTATTGAAGGGACTAAGGATAATAGGACAATGAAGGGTATCTATCCATCAGTAATGATACAAAATAAATTATTCAAAAATAAAAATTAAGGTCATCAAAGTGCACTCAGATTCATGGGTTAACAAAATAATGGTCACAAAGGTGAAACAGTGGAACCCAGATAGTCTGACGGAACCCCTCCACATAGTCCCTAGTAAGGGAATCCAGAATGTTTATGTGATAAGTTTTATTACAATATAATACACTAAAAATTTATTAGTATCTTGAGAACCCCATTGGATTTCTTAATCAAAAGCAGGGCCCTTCTCAAGGATGGACTATGCTATGATCAGTGCAGGATGAGAAATTGATGGTGGAAATTATGTGGAATGGTGTTGTTGTAGGCTGACAGAGGGAGGATTTTGTGTGCATGTTAACTATTTTATATACATTTTGTCCTCTTTTAAGGGTGGTACCAACCATATCATTATGTATTTATAGGATTGGGATTTCACAACTACCTCATGTAAGAGAAAAATGACACTCATTGGTGACTCAAATTAATTACTATCATATCTCTTATTCAAAAATAGCTCTATGTGATATCTAAAAGTTCTATGGAGGGAAACTGTAAATGATAAAGATTTCTACACAATAAGCCCTTGGAAGGGAGCCAAATATTCTTCCACCATCATGCACCTATGTTAGGATTTTATGATAATGTGGATCACACCTTTTCGGATGACCAACTTGACCTCCTAGACTCCTTCCCTAGATAGTAATGTTTACGATGGGGTAAAGGTAATATCAATGAACCACATTCTGCCTCGAAATCAGCTAAATTAATGAGATTCCAAATTAATTGGTTCTTATTGAAATCATTCTGTTAGTGGTGGTGGTTCCAGTTTCGTCCCTATGATGGTTCTTTTGGGAAAGGTAATTATTTTTCATGGGGAGGAACTCCATGAAGGTAGATTCTAGTGTAGTGAGTACATCTGCTTTGATATGTTGAGATATGGGTATGATATCTGCATTGGAAATTGTTGGTGTTAGGAAGACACCTTCATTGATTGCTGTAGGAGTAGGGAGGGATTCTACTCTGCTGGTTGATGATGTAGTGATGACCTATTCATTGGTGAATTAGAACATGTGGAGGACCTCTATGTTGTTTTTTGTTTATAAAAAATGTATGACCATTGTACTTATGGTTAGAAGTGTGATGATGACCTTCACAATTATTGATGTCAAAGTGGGGAGGACCACTTCTTGGGATTGTGGAAAGATGGGGAGGGAACCCATGTTTCCTTTTGAAGAAGTAGGGGTACCTCGAATTTTTTTATTTGTGGCATCAGAATGACCCCTTCGTTGGAAAGATATAGTAAAGGTATTTCCATCAATTTGTATATCAATACAGTAGGGGGTACATCTACATTGACCAATGATGGGAATATTTGGATGACTTCCATGTTTAATGTGATAGTGGGGAGGACCTAAACATTGGTTTTATTTAGTACGTGGAGGGCCGCTGTACTGAATATAATTATCATTGATATGCCGGTAATAGTTCATGGTGGTGTGAGTTATTAACAGAGTCAACCTAGGCTTCCTGTATGGCAGTTGTGAAGGTAGTATCCACTGGATAAATGGAATATTGTACCCCTTGAAGGGAATTATCTAAGGCTTCTTCCAAACGCTAACACCGGGGGGTCTAGACTAGAGCCGATAGAGCATGTGTATATTCCACTGTATTTTTACCTGAAGAACTAATTATCTTTGGAACCGATGGTGCATGGTGTGAGCCCTTCTTAGTGGCTCCTAAGTGGTAGTAATAGCCAGATAGAATTAGGCATCCTATAATTCCATAGAATAGGGGGAGAGTTATAGTATCTCTCCTAGGAGAGACTCCAAAAATGATTTTTTTGGAGAAGGAAGTTGTGGCTCCCTATGGAGACCTTGGGGCCAGTGGTGCCGAAGAGGCGTTTAAGTCTCTAGGTCAAAGTGATCCATATCTCTTATTTTAATGGATCCCTTTTGCTTATAATATCATATGTTGGTGACCATAACTCACCACTGGTTTATTTTGAAGGTTCATATGGGGCGTGGGTACCTAGTGGTTGTAGTCACAGTAGAGGTCACGGTGGAGATGGGGTTGTGTGGGATTTCCATGTTTACAATTCTTCAGACCATACATCTTTGGTTGTTGGGTGGATGATTTCTTGTATATTGGGTCCTACAAAGAAGGAAATATTTTTGATCAGTATGGATCCAAGGAATGTAATTCTCAATGAATCTTCATTATCTAATCATTTATTATCGAGATATAAACTTGTGTTGAAGTTGTCATAACCCAAAATAACCAATGTTTAACAGCCCCACTTTCAAGTGGGTTACATTTTAGGACCCCTTTTTTCTTGGTGACTCCTAAAACTGGGTCTCTACATCCAATTTCATGCAAATCTACTAATTTATAGAATGTTACTAGTCTCCATGTTATAGGGAAGAGATTCACATCAGCTTCACCATTTTTTGTCTAATGCCGCAATCAGGTATTCCTCCTCGCATGTGAACATTCGATGGTATTTCAATTCATTTCCCCACATTCCTTCTATAAAAATGCCATCAACTATCATCACCTTCAATAACAATTTGTGGTCCTTCATTTAAATGGGATAATGGGATGTCGATTCCTCCTACCCTAGATTCCTCCATGGAACTCATCATTAGTTTGGGTTCCCCGGATAGAGTTTAGTTCTGTTCATTGAACTCATTTCCAGATTCATCTCTTTGTGGTTGTCGATTAACTTCACTACTTCTTTTTGGACATTAAAATATTTCATGATAAGGTCTTAACCTTCATTCATTAGAGTAGTCACATTGGGAATCACTGACTTGTATGGAAGCTATTAACATTTTTCACCTTTATTATTACTCTTATGAGGTAATCTCATGGAGGAATATTATGAGAATATCCCAAGGAAACCATTGATGATAATATGTTATATAACTCAAATGGTTCATATATTCCAAGGAATTCCCCTCAAGAGTCCCATGTTTAGCATGAGGTAGCTGATTACATAGGTGCATATCTTCCAATTCTTTCACCACATGCATCACATGTCTATCATAAGGTACTTATTTGGGGTATTGGGATTATTGTCTTATAGAGACATAGTTGACTAACTGGAATACCACATGGAGGCTGATCATGGAGGTACATCCCCAGGAGGGGTAACCTATAAGTTTTACTGATGGATGGATCAAATCACCCTTTTTATGTGGATCTATGAGGTGTGTCCCCTAAAAATATGATGTCACAGAGTAATGTAGAATGGATCTAAACACAATTTAGATGTGGATCCAATAGTTTTTTTCCCATAATATGAAGATGTCACAACATTAAGGCGGATCATAACACCCAAAGAGGTGGATTAGGGAGGTAAAACATTAAAAGTGGGGCTCTATGGTTTACCATTGGTTGCGGCTGAACCTCAGAGAGGCATCATACATAACCTGTCTAGAAGGAATAGGTCAAAACCGACATATTTTGATGTCATAGTTTAAGGTCGTTTGATAGTACCGGCCCATGAAATTTAACTTATTTTTTGTAAGGATTCTTACACCAAGAAATAATTTCAAAATAGGGATGGTATGTATCATATTTTTGTAATCTTACCTTCATGAGAGTATTTCTCTTGGTTTGATAGTTTTGGGATTATGCTTTCATCATTGATATGGACCTTGAATATACGTGGTCTTATAGGCGAAGTGAATGATATATCCTAGGATGTGGCATGGAGAAGGACATATTGGATATGAGTGCTTTTTTTGAACCTTGGAGAGGCTTTATAAAAATCATAACTATTTGGGATTTAAATCACACATATTTAGGAATGGGGGGCCTTACACCTGAGGCTTCCTATTTGAGGGGACATGAGGTTGGGGATTACACATGGATGATATCAATTTGATAATTGGTTTGGGGATTATATATATGGATAAGGCTCATGCATCATGTTATTTTTTCATATGCATGGAAGGGTCCCATTGGGTGAGTTTGGTTAGGACTTATGTTAGGAGAAACATGTAGGGTGATTGGGAAGATGGAAAGGCCCATACTGACCATTATTCCTCTGTGAGTCATGATCGATGTGAGAAAAAAGTGTTATAAGTGAACATGATTATTCGGTAAAAAAAGAAGTAGAAACACGATATATTGTGTGGATTATGCATAGATTCTTCCAATTTGAATAGATTACTAGGGATTAAATATATAGAGAAGGCCCATGAATAATTTGATTAGGGATTACCAATGGAAGTGTCCCCAAGGGGGATTATGGTTGGGGATTATGAGGAGGAGAGAGATCTAAGGTTATTGTGAAGATTTAAAAGTCTTTAATAACCTCTATAACCATATGATTAATACACTTTGTGATTAAGAATATGAACAAGTATACTGGACACTCATGTCATGAGAGAAGCAGCAACGAGAGATAGTGTGTGGCTTACGCAATGAAGCAGCTTGAGGAGGATTTTAATCCATGGGAGGAGTACCTATTTCCTTGGGACAAGGATTTCATTCCCTATGAGTCATACATGGTGTATCTTGTTCTTATGGAACAAGGTTCATGGGCCTCACACATTGAGTGCGGAATATTTCCTTTTGATGGACATCAGCCCACATGGGATAGGATATGGAATCCCATGATGACCATGCATGGGGAATGTCGTATGAATTTCATTGGGTAGCACTAAAGTTTTACGTATAATATTGAGGAATATATTTTTAGTTAGTTTTATGTCATTTAACTCAGACATGAGGGACTCACACTTTACCACTTGGTCTTATATAACTACTGCTCAGGCAGTTTTGGGTCGGGCTTGCATTTATCAATGATATGTTTTAATGATGAGTAGGATTGGAAAATCATGAGGTCTAAGTTAGAAGGACTATGATGAGAAGAAAAGTCCTTATTTAATATATTATTAGAAGAAAAATTTATAGACACCCATGAACATGGGAATTGGGGTGACTTGTGAGGGGCTGTGAAATTACTGCACGAAATACTGGAGGATTGTGCACAGGAGGTGTGAGTGAGATATGGGGGTTGCATGAAAAAGGTTCTATTACATCGTTCTCATATGTATGGTCTTACCAAGGTGCTTAAAATAGTGTATTGAAATTTTATTTGGGTTTCCACAGATAGATGAGGTTTCATGTAGGTGGATCCCATTCATTCACCAAACATGGGTCAAAAGATGTCGGGCGAGGGTTACAATACTATGTGACAACTCAAGGGAGGTACCATAATGAACCTATAGCGAAAGATATTATAACTTTAGGGTTTCATGCTTCATCAATTTAAGAGAATATCGTCTTTATATGCAGTATAAAGATGGTTCGACTTCTAGAGGATCACCCTAAACAATGGGGGTGAACATCTATTAATAGCAGAATTCTACAACCATATGCATAAAAGAACTCAGTTGTGGAAGAAATATTCCATGCAATTATTCCCTCTAACATGGTGAATGATCATTAAAGGGTTGTGTTGATGTAGCATTTGGTTCTCATTAGGTTTGAGCGTGTATTGTATTTCATATGAGAAATATCACTATCTTGTGCGTGGTTACCTTGGTCGTTCAAGTAGTCTTCCCAAAATAGACAAGAATTATCATTATGTATGGCATGAATGGATGCATTAAATGATTTAAAATCATTCACACACACCATAAAATGTTTGAAATCCATCATTTTTGTTCTCAATATGCTTCATCGAGTCTGATTATGGCTTCAGTTCACCAAAAGCTATTCGTTTACGACCATAGATGGAATTTTAGCACCAACAATAACACTTAAGTGAGAATTAACCTAAGAATAAAAAATGTGTCGAAAAGGTAAATACACATAAAAATTAGAAAAAAAATTTAGATAGTCCATGTTTACAACACAAATAATCATATAATATCAATGAAATTGAAGGATGATATAACCCAACAAACCCAAATTTTGTTATGAAATTATTTTCCAAATTGAAACATTTAATTCAAACACACAAAAAAATTTAAATTTGGACATAAAATACCATGAATTATTAATAAATTTTTATATTACATGTAAAAGGTAAATTTCAATCCCGGTATAAAAAATGAGGTACATAACATACTAATATGCCTTAATGAAGTAAAATTAAGAATAATCCCCTTAACAAGTTTATATAGTTTAACTGGGGATTAATAATTGAATTTTTTATGTGAGAAAATGTAAATAAACATAAAAAAATAGAAATAAAACATAAAATAATATAAGTTCATTACCCACATAATTATTGAACGAAATTTTCAATAAAGTAGACGTTTAACCCAATGAATTGAAATTGATTTTAAAAATCCTTTTCCTCACACTTCCATTTGGTTGAACATGATTTAAACTCATTTATAGTATTTCTAAACCTATTTTAAACATATAAAAAATCATATTAACATTTATAATTTCATATATGGTACTTTTACAACATCGTGTCACCCTTTAGTTAATAATATTTTATTATTTTCATTTTTTTGAGTGTTAATTTCATTGTTATCTCATTTTTTCTTTGCCAGGAACGTTCTAATTCCGTTCCACATTTTATAGTCTAATTATGTCAAAAATAATAATTTTTAAATAATTATCATATTTTTACATCAATTTTACATTTAAAATCAATCGTGAAAGATTAGTTTTGAAATTTAACTTTGTTATAGTAATTGACATTATCGGTCGTTGGTACACATTATTAACACTTCTATTTTATGGAAATAATTTGGGATAAGAGGTAATTAATATTTAATCATTATAAAATGATGATAATTTCTTCATATATCATATAATTTATTTAAATATACTTTTTATCATCATCGATGAGGTGTGGTGGTGAAAAAAGAGTCACATTGCTTCATGAAGACGGTAGTCAACACATATACGAATTATGTTATCATTTTTCAATGTAATAAAGAAATAATACATTATATTTCAGGAATGATAAATATTTTATTAATAAAATATATATTTCACGTATATCAAATATATTAATTAAGATAATATTCATTTCTATCTATGTAAAGTGTTATTGAAAAAAAGGAATCACATCAATTCACGGGGCAGTAGTCTTCAGTACTCTCAAGCAATGTTATTATATCCCATAATGAATGGAATGTAAAAAAGGTATATAAGATAAAATTAATCCAGAGATATAATAATTTTATAAATATAATATATATTGTTTATATTCATCACCATATAAAACTATTTGACATAGTAATCATAATATTAATGACATCGATTTGTGAGGTCATAGTCCGCCATACACATAAATAATGATTTAATTACTCATTTGATAGAAGTGGGGATGGTTTTATCTAATTAAAATAACATAAAATCATATTAATACATGATGTATATATATATTATTATATCATCATGGTTTTGTGATAATTTAATGATATAGAGGATGATATAAAAAACATATAGTTAGGAATTTTATCTTTTCTCAGATCACCTCTTTTGGATTATACCTAAAGTATTCCTAGATTGGATTTATGTGTAAAAAATGAATATAGGATGAGTTTATTGAATTTTTTAAGGGATTTTATAATCTATTGGTTTGTATAAAAGGGTTTTGATTTTTTAATAGGAAAAGAGAGGGGTGGCCTTTTATAAGTGAGGTGAGTGTCACATTGGTAATTTTTTAAAAGGTAAAAGTGTAGCAACATTATTTAATGGAAAAGAGTCCAAAATGTATTATTATAAACCCTTATAAATTATATAGTCTAAATATTTTAAAATATATATTTTATGCATGTTTTGTTATTTTTAAATCATATCTTTTTAGTTTAACCCATTGTAGACCAAATATTACCATAACTATGATAAATAATTCTTATTTTTATTTCGATTAGTTATGGTAAAAACTAATGTCGAACATATTAGAAAATATAAATTATAGTTATTTCAAAATATGTAATCCATTTTTCCAATTTCCATTCATAAAATTAGGTAATTTATTTTCAAATTATTCATCCATATTTTATAATAATTTGGGTTTACAATGAGAAATTATTCAAACATTTGCAAGTTTTTTTATCCAAATACAATATGAAATTGTTTAAATTAAATAAATTCGATTAATATATATATATATATATATATAATAATTTTACATTAAATAATATTTGAAATATAATTTAATATTTTAAAAAATTTAAATTTAAATTTAGTTTTTGAATAAAATTTTCAATTTTTCTCTATTAATTAAAAAATTTAACATTATAGAAAAAAAATTTCATCCTAAGATAATTTTGAAACTATAACTAAAAAATTTACATAAATTTTATCAAATAAATTCCTTAAAAGATGTTGAAATTAATATTATCTTATGTGTGAAAATCATGATTATATAGTGTTGTAGAAAAATATTATTATTCAGAAAAAATTTAATTATTATTTTAAAATATTAAAATTTTATTTATAAAAAATAAATAACCATAATTATTATAATATAGTTAGTTATATTAATACTCCCAGATATAATGATTATTTTATATCAGTTTACCATATTATGGTTAATTTAGACTCTGGGATTTTTGTTTCGTAAGTGATCATTGAGATTTAATTTATAAAATTTATTTCATTGGTTGGTTAAGCTCAGTTTTGCATCTTATAGATAGTTATATTTTTTTATAGAATGTTGAGGTGTTGCGTCAAATGTATTTTATCCCATCATATATCCTCAAGGAATAAATTCATGAGGGTTTGGATGAAGTGAATGATTCTTCCAAGGTATATGCTCCACTTTGAGATCCATTAACACATCATAGATGTTTCCAATAAACTAGAACTACCACCTAATCTATCTCATTTACATGATATGTTCCATTTATCATTTTTGAGGAAGGACATATTGGATAGAAGACATGAACTAAATCTATAGGTTGTATAATTTCAAAATCATCATTCACGTGAGGTGCATATGATGACAATTTTAGATCATAGAGACAATGTTATACGAAACAACACAACTCACATGGCCAATGTATTGTTTTGAAACAAAAATTCTAATAAATAAAAAATAAAACTAATATATGTGTCGGGGAAAAAGTAACATAATTTATTTTATAGTATAAAATTAAATTTTGATTGATAAATTTATGAACACGAGAATAATGAAATGATTTTAACTTTTATAAATTAAATTCCATTTTGGAATGAATAAATTATTTAGTAAGTAATGTAATTATTGAAAACATGTGCACTGATTTGGTTATTTTTCACAGTTATCAAATATGATAGGTAAAATTTAAAAAATTATTATGCCTATTTAACATTGACAATATATCCACCATACATTGACCATTAAGAATAGTATATATCAATATTTAGTATAATATCTATTTGATACAGAATGTAGAATATATGGCCTCAACTATCACGATCATACCTGATGAGTCCCAGTTATCGATGCTTCCAAGGGAGATTACTTCGATGTGATTTTCACTTATCTAATCACAAGATAAAATTCAAAAACAAAAATCTGAATAAAGCCATTTATGGTATAAAATCATGTTTCTTGATATCAAAACCAAAACATTGTTAACTAAACTACACCGCTAATTTAAAACTATTAGTCACAATACCCTTTAATGTCATTATTATTCTAAATTAATTATATATAAATTTTCACTCACATTAAATCCATGTAATAAAAATTATGTATACCTATTATGCTGATAAAATTATCTACTGATTATCAATGCTTAACACTTTTTATATGTATAACCATCCCCATTTACACTCAATAATTTTCAATTAGATTAATCTATCCTTAATTAATTAGATCCTAACATGTATATAAACCACACTTCTTAGTCATGGAATAAAAAGTTATTAATTAAATCATTATGATTTATGATCTATGTGGTACATAAATGCATGTTTCTGGTAAAAATGTTATCGGTGGACCCAAAATTATATATCCCACTAATACATTGTGTAATGTTTTTATCTTATGAAATATAAAGTATTATAAATGGTAGGTTATCATATGAACAAAAATTTGATATCTCAATGGTTATTATTTATTTATTGTTATGATGTCATGTTTTATGTTTGTTTTGATGGGAAGAACAAATAGATGTTTTTAGTTTGGTTCGACTATTTATTGTGAGTTAAAAGATCAATGTGTTGCATCATCATTTATGTTGACTTTCTATTTTTTCATAACATAATCTCCAAAGAGTTCACTTATCCATAACTAGGTACAAACCTTCTTTACAAAGGAAGGTTATTAGTTGGTGTTTCATACATAATGATGATTAGAAACATTCCTTGGTATAGGGGATGGGAGGTTGGGCACATCACACCCTATTGTGGTGTTTTATTTACTACTTCATGACTCTATTATTGATTTATGATATTTTTTCAGTCCATTTCGAATCCCAACACTGGACCAGTTACCCTAACAAAATGATCATAGGTTAATCCCATTTACGCATAATGGAATTGAATCTCAATAGTGAATCGATAAGTATGAATACATGGTTATCCATCCATTTTTCAAAAATAAATTATTACCTATATGTCTAATACATATAACACGGAACATCAAAATCTGTTGCTATGTAGGGAGGCGGTTAATATTGTGAGGATATAATTTATTCAATATGATGAAATTTACATATCATGTATTTTACAGGAAAAAAAATCCATATATTTTTTTAAAACCCACTCAGTTTAATGTGTAGTGGAAAAGAAAAAATGTGGGAGCATAAGCACCAAATACATAAGCTAGATTCCTATGGATATGTCCTACATATCCTGTTTTTATATGTAATTGTAGTTATCCTTGTTCTTTTACTCCCTTAGGACTATCCCCATGTTATATTTCTTTATATGGGGTATTTTTCATATCATGCCACTCTTTATGGCATGCATACTAATATTTCCTTATCCGATGGAGATTCATGATTTCAATGACAAGATAATTACTTATCCTTACTACATACAGTTCTAGTTCTTATGTACTAGGACAACCCTTGGGAAAGTTAATATGGATCTTGGTCCATAGGGCGGAATCCTAAGTATCCTAATTATAGTAGGAATCATAGTCTACATAGTTCAATTGAATTATTGGTCCATTAATGGAAGAGGTATAATGATCAACACATGAGAAATATTGGGTCCCAATTGTTGAAATATCGGAGACATGGATAGACTTAAACTGAGGTTGATTCAAATTTGATTTAGGGATCATGCCTTAGTAAGGAGTCCTAAATATTATGTTTAAGTAATGATTCAATGTTCCCATTTCTCAATGATTGGGGATTTAAAATTTATTTTTCACTTATATAGGGGATATATCATATTATGACAGTAATTGGGGCTTACGCACTGAATTTTCCCTTATCTTGATAGAGGCTTGTCATGATAATAATGTAATCATCATATCTCTCTATTCCCACATGATCTATGCACAACATTAGAAATAAGGGTTTAAAGATAACCTGTCTCATTTCATGTGGGAAATATATACTTGGATGTCCATTTTAATGCAAAATGTATATATTGAACATCATGAAGGTTCCTTATATGTCCTAGTTATGGAAGGAAGAAGAGTCATCATAGTGTCATTAATCGGGGCTTACCCACTGAGGTTTCCCTTCTGATTGAGTATCACACACTAAGGATTCCCTTTTGATTGGGGATTACAAACTATGAGTGTAAATACTTATCAATCCCTTGGATACACATTTTACAAGACCTTCTTTCTACATAACATGATTTTACAGACTTCTTGAAATTCCTTGATTATCAACTTGAGATATAGAAGTATTTCTATATAACATGTCCATAAGAAATTGCATGATCCTGTTGGTTTGTCTCAGGGACGCTACATAACTTTTATACAATATCTGAGGGTTGTCACATGATCAAGACTGAATTGTCCAAAGTACATTAAAAGACATAGATATCATTCCTTTAAATCCATCTCATGATCTGAATTGACATGTTTAGAGGGTTTTCCATTATCCGGTTTACATGCCCTATATTCATTTGTAATGTAGTCTTACACGCTTAGTGTAAAACCTGAGATTCAATACAAAATGTTTGGAAGGTGGAATATGATCATGTTTGACATGTATTGGGGTCATCATGTGATCTGGCTACCATGCCAGGAAGATATCATGAGGTCCAGTTGATATGATTGGATGCTATCATGAGACTCAGATAACTTGTGATGGTGTCATCATATATGACTATTAATATGTCTCAATTACACAAATAAGTTTATATAGTGTTCCTATAGGGATTCATGAGACATGGTTTTCATTCATGTGGGGCACTATGTGAATGGTTTTGACCATTCTATAAAAATTTTCATGATCTAAATAATATACCAAATGAAAATTTCTAGATTTGGGAAGTATGTACTGGTGAGGTCTCATGTCCAAAGTGGTTCATGAAAATTTAATTAGTATCAGTGTATACATTCTTTACATAATTCTCTCATATTTTAGTCTTTTTCCAGCATTTTATTAAAAATGATTTATATTTTTCAATATTAACTTTGTTTAAGTCTCGCATGATTTAGAAAATATGTTGGTTATTTTTTTGTGACCTACATGAAGTCCTTCACATGATCTAAGAGTGATCATATGAAGTATTTATTCATGTATCATGGCCACTCTAGTTATTCAGGAGATCTTACATGATTATTAGGTATTTCAGTCGTGAGATTATCCACTCTGAAAAATTTACTCTAGTGGTTAGGTACCCCAGTTCGAGGTTGGAATGAAAGTTCTATCTACATATTAATTATCCTCTATTTGTCATGTTTTTGTGGGGGATTTATAGCCATTGAAACATTTATTATTGATTTAATCTTGTGATTTATATCACATGAATGGTTTTTGGAGTTAGTGGAGGGATTCAACATCATGTGTTTAGTGATTTCCCACTATAAGTCATTTTGGGGGTGTCACATGATTTTCACGGATTGAAAGATCATATCATCAATGAAACCATTATTGTATTATATAAAATTATGGGGGAATTTCCATATAATATGAACATTGCATGTGACTTCTATATTGTTGAGATGATATGTGCATGTTCCTTCATAAGATCAAAATGCTCATTAGAAGGAATTTTCATGATATTAGCTAAAAAGTATGGAACCTTTAATGAGATAGGGATGTCTTTCCCGGGGGCCATTATGAAATCAGTCCATCATGATGAAGGGTTTTTTTAGATAGTGACGTAAAAATATTAAAAATATTGTAATGTTTTTATGAACGTGAGAGGATCTCCCCCTGTACCTCATTTATTTGCATTATTTATTTTACATAGTATAGGGACCTGGAAAAACTATATGAGTGTTATCGAAAAAATAAATCTGCCTCCTATCAATACTTCTCATAATGATAAAATTCATTTGTGGAGATGTAGGAGAATTTCATGGTAAATTCAATCTTTTTCCCATTATAGAGCCAGAGGGGGAGCACGAGGTTTCTTGGACATGTCTGAGGACCTTCGCGGGATGAGGATGACATGATAGTGGAATTTTACGGGATGAGGTGGACATGTAGCTTATTACTTGTGGTGTATTGAATATTTCCAGGGGCATGTCATGTGATTCAGAAGACTGAACTATGATCCTACAATTACTAATTTTTATTTATTTTGTTTATTTTATAATGTTTTGGGATCTCATGAGGATGTCTGGATGTTTTCAAAGAAAATCATTTTCCTTAGCAGTGACATGTTTTGTGAGTTTTATGAATGAAATAGTGCCCCAACTATTGGATATTTTACTCATAGTTTCTACTATTTTTTGTTTGGTAAACTGGGAATTATCTAGTTTATAATCCATGAGACTAGGCAATGCTCATCTAGCTACAGTCACATGATCGACGATTGACTGGGGTGACATTGCGATAGAAAAAGGTGTAGTGACCTAACCCCAAAAGACCATATTCGGTGTCTAATTCCATTAAATTGGAAATATTATGGGATTAAAAACCTAAATAAATGAAATGTGCATTAGTCATGGTAAACTAGAGACATACATGAGTATTGAAATAAAAAAAATACACTAATTACAACATATATATTTTTTTCTTTAGTGGTTGATAGATTTATTTCATCTAGAGTATCTTTGAATAGATTTATTAGTATACTTCTTGGATTACTGGGGAAATAATGAAAAATAACGGTAAGTTTAAATGATCAGTAATGGTATTGTAATGTGGATACAATAATGATTCAATGAAAATAATGAATATTGAAAGGTAATTTCTAAAAACACATGCCTTGTAATCAATAAACCAAGATGTATGTATATAAATAGTATGGAATATGAAATATCTAAAAAACTGATCCCATTAAAATTAATGGATAAAGAAAAAAGACATATATAATGGTAATAAACTGAAAATACATGCCACATAATCAATAAACTGAGAAGGAAATGAATTTTTATACTTTTTTAGAGTTAAAATCCCATGGATTATTAATACTAAATCAAAATGAAGGAAATTATTAATAATTTGAAATCATTTCTCTGAAATATGAAAACTTATACCATCACACCCATTCAAAACATGCTTTACAAATACAGGATGAACCCTTTCTAATTTTGTCAACTAATTTGACTCATGAGAACCTGCTGATGCATTAAGTCTATATTAATTTTTTTCCCCACCTTTCACTAAATTTCCTAAGCATTTCCCATGCTGAGTAATCAATATAATTTGTAAACAATATGCCTTATGAAATATCTATGTTGAAATAAGAATATAGATTTATCAATAATTCTTTAATGGATGATAACTAATAACTATGGTTATTTATGTTGATAAATATTTATACCATTTAAAGATCATTAAAACGTTTTTAGGGAAAATAATCATTAAATATTCCAATGTGTCTTATACCACTATGTATCATTTTAATCAAAACTCCCCATGACATATATGAATCATTGAATATAATAAGAACTATTAGATTGGTGATATTATAATACAGAGTAAAAAACTTGGGAAAAAATTATATACATTTTAGGTAATAATTATATTCATGATAAATTTTATCATTTTTTATTGAAAATTAAATTTTAAATGATCATAAGAAATTGTATATTTTAAATGGGATAAAAATTAAATAAGGAAGTGAATTTTTATACTATACTTATAGATATCATTTATTTACTATCCATAAGAATAATAAGGATTGTATTAATACAAAATATCCCTTGTTGTCTATAAATGATGGTTGTTCTTGTTTATGAAATAAAAAAATAACATTAAAAAAATCATGAAGAAAGTGTAATTTAATTAAGAAAAAACTGTTTTTTAAAATGTATTATAAAAATAATTTTATTTTAAATTTAAATTTTTAAATATTCTAAAGAATCATTGAATAAATGACAGTTGGTAAATCTGTACATGTGATACAAATAAAAAAACATACCTTTAGCGGTAAAAAGTCCGATAAATTTTTTATTTCGTCAGAGACAAGAATATTTCATTGAAAAAATATATAAATGAAAAAATTGGTAGAATTTTCATTAATAAATTAGTTTTGAAATTTGAAATACATTTTTTAAAACCTTTTTAGAAAATGGCGTTTTTAGAATAAAATAGGTTCTCCGAATAAGAGTTAAATGAAGTATGGTTTTCTCAAAAATATTTCTAATATATTTGACGTAACACAGAGTAAAAATTGGAACCATTAGTTAGAAAATGTCATTAATGAATATAGGAGATTAATTTTAATGTATATATTAAATATTTTTCTAATAATTTTCATTGATGGAATTTCATGTATAAACAATTCCAAACAAATTGAGATTATGATGTAAACCCCAGAAAAACTATAACATTGATGCGAGAATAAATTTATAAATATTTTATTTGTGTCAAATTTAAATCCACATAAAAAAAATTTAGTTACAAAAATATATTGTAATAAATTTATTACACATGTAATCTATGAATACTATTAACAACTAGGATGTAATATACCCCAATGAAAAATAATCAAGTTATGAAATTATTTTTGACATGGTAATGATTAATTCAAATACCAATATAATAAGTAATAAATATTGAAAAAAATACCATGAAGATAAAATAAATCATTTTATAATATTAAAAATTGGGTAGTATATACACCACACAAAATAATTATGTGGTTAATGTGACATTTATCTGACAAATATAAAAAGTGAGACAGAAATCCATTACCATGCATTTTCCTTTTCAGTGAACATAATTTAACATTTATATAATGTTTTTAAACATTTTAATAAATTATTTGATAACCTTATTATTATATATGAAATAAATTTTCGTTTTATAATAATATCTTATTACTATTGTTTTAGTAATTATTCATTATTTTTAAAACTTCATGGGTTAATTGTCTAGATTTTCATGTCTATTTTGACTTGTTACTTGTTTTTATTATCATGGTTTAATCATATATAGAATATAAACCATGATTTAAATATCATATATATTTAGTATATATTTATTTATAATTTATCATAAAAATTTTAGATAGGAAATTAAATTCACCGTTCATGGAAATGGTAGGGAATATGTATGAATGAACTCTACTTTCATTTATTTTTCGTATTTAAAAGAATAAAAATTAAATAAAATATATATATATTAAAATTATAATATCTTATTTTTTCATATATTAAACTATTTTTAAATGAAACCATCATTTATTTGATACATTTATAGTGTGAACGAATCAAACTTCTTTGATGAGGCGGTAGTCTATAATTCCATAAATGATGTTATCATATTTACAAAAAAGTAGAATAGATGAAGATATATATTATATATAATTTGAATAAGTATAAATAAAACATAAATATCATATATATTATATATAAACTTTATTCCATCATAATTCCATGCCATTATAGGTTGCAATGGAAAAAAGATGACATTGTTTTGCGAAGTGTTAGTTCGTCATACACATAAATCGAAATTTTGTTACCCTTTATATGGTAGTGTGTATATGTATAGGTAGATCCCATTGAATAAAAAAATATAATGATATTATGGATAATTGTATTATAATATAATAACGTAATAAGGATAAATAAATGAGTGGATAAAGACAATAAAATAAAAGAGCTTGAGGTAGGATGTTACCTCTTATTCAGGTAACTCTTTTTGATTTCTACCAAAGAGATTATGTTGATTTATTTCTAAAAATGATTTGGATTATAGAATGAGTTTTTGGATTTTTAGGAGATATTTTTAAATATAGATTTTTATGAAATATATCTTCAGAGGTTTGAAGAAGTGAGGTAGTTGAGTTCCTTTTAGACTGGAAGAGGAGTCACCTTCTTATAACTTTTTGAAAATAGAATTCTACACACATTTTTCCTATAGAAATTGGATCCAATAATGATCCAAAAAACGATTTAATGAATAATAGGGTCATAATATAAACATCAAATTTCCTTCTGACATTTTATAGGTAATTTTATCCCTTATGTTTATTTTTTAGTCCCTGGTTAAGAAAATTTTTCTCTTAAACATTTTAATAAATTTTAATTACTTTTACAATGAAAATTTTTCAACAAATATGTAATCATTATTATAAATTATAAATTATTCTGATTCATGATGTGGAATCCATTTTCCAAATTTCCAATAATCAATTTGGAAAAAATTAATTTAAATTTAATCTCGTATATGGGACGACAAAGCGGGTTTTTAAAGTAAAAATGTTAAAAACATTTAGATGTTCTTATAACAAATTTCATTGATAAATTGATTATAATGGAATAAATATGATTAATTTCTATATAATTTATATAAATTTTATTTTAATCTCATTTAAAATAAAAATTAACATTATATAAAATTGGACTAAAATAGTTTTGAATTATAATTTAGTATTTTTCATTATTCGTGATAAATTTATACTCCTTAGAAAAATACAAAAAATTCACCCTAATCTAATTTTAACATTATTATTTCCAAAATTATGTTTATTTTGAAATATAATATATATTAGAATTTCAAAATGTGGATTTAAAATAGGTTCTCCATTATAAGGTGTTAAATGTATCTTTAGAGAAAATATGGATTTTAATGAAACATATATGTGTTTTTCATTTATTATTACAATAGAATCTATTGGATGAATGTCAAAAAAAAATTAATGAATATGTAATTTATATATTTACATATATTAAATTAATATCACTCAATAATTTTAATAAATATACTGTATTAAATTGAAATATATTTATGGGTATAAAAATAGTTTTCTATAAAAACATTCACATTACAATAAATTTGTTCATATATTCATTTATAAATAATTTGTAACCAATGAAGTCTTTTTTTACTTTTGTAAAATTTATATTTTAATATTCTATTTAATGATATTAATAAACTCTACATTAATTTCTAGCTTATATGTTAATATAATAAATAATAATATTTTTAATAATATATTGATTCTTAGTAAAATACAGTCTTGTGTGGAGCACAAGCTATCGAACTAGGCTGCTCTTGAATTTAAGGAAATAAAAATTAGTGTTTGTGTGAATTGAAATATATATACTATATTTATTTATATTAATATTAATGATTTCATAAAGGCTTTGGATTTTGAATTCCCTTAAATCCAAGGTGTTGCGTGACATACATGATATCGAATTCAATGTTCATTCATTAGAATTTCTTGGTGTTACATTCTCCCCACCTTAAATAAGTTTCTTCCACATGATTTAAACTCAATCTTAGTAATAGATTTTTAGATATTTCCTTCGTTGAAATATCACATTCTTGGAATGGTTCATAAAACATCCTTTAGAAAATATAGAATGGGAAGTACAAAGGTCACATGGAAAAACATATAATTAAGCCTCTATGTAAAAGAACATTAGTGGAATGTAGAGATATAGACATAGAGGAAAAGAGTAAATAATTATAGGGATTTATTGAGGTCATCAATCAAAAACAAGTGAATGATTAGGGAAATTTTGAGCGCCTAAATTCCATAAATCCATGATAATCCAAGATACCAATATTTCAACGAAAAATATGGTAATATTAAAACATTTTTTATCATTCTCTTAATGTTGATTAATTATTTTACTACCTAAGAATAGAATTAAATATACATACCTGAAACTCTTCATGATCATAAGAAAAATTTCATCTTTTTGTTATGCATTGATAAAATTGAAATTATTTAATTACAACTAGAAATGGATATCCAAAAAATATCTTTGATCTTTAAAGAAGTAATATATTCTTTTAACATCACTCAAGGCTCATAAAAAAAGTGAAACTCCAGATAATATTTCTCTAACTATTCCCCAATATAAATATGGTTAACTAATTAACCCTTAAAAAAATCAATACTACTAGTTGGACGTTAATATTTATTCATCTTCTCATTTATCTAAAAAGGTATATTTATCCGGACATTCGGTATGATAGTGGTTATTATTAAACCCCTATCTTCCTTCATTCATCGGTTCAAGTCCCTCATCCTATCCAGACATTATGGGTTCTCACCGGGAAAAAAGTTTTTCCTCCTTTAGAAAAAAATTAATATAAGTTCAATAATGTTTCCAAGAATTATGATGGATGTACTTGAAATTTATTCAATAAATAACCTTTTAACAAAGTTTTTCAATACAACTCCAATTAATAGATACACTATCCAATTATTTAAAAATATGTCTTTCGTGGTCTGGATATTATCTTTTTGAAGAGACAATTGACTTGGGTAAATCCCTTATTCCCTACATTTAAAGTAATGAAATATAAATGGATCCTTAGGATTAGTTTCGTTTCCTAATATTAAACTCTTAATTTTTTAATCTACATTTCTTTTCTTTATTTATTTCATTACCAAACATAAATAAATTCACCATTCCATTGAGACACTTTCCTAGGTGTCCCATTTTTTATTTCCTCCATGATGGAAATCTTGCCATAATTTCTCTATATTGCCCACCAATTGATCTCTTATAAACCTTCATCTTTATCTTCCTTTGTGATTTATTGGTTTGCTTAAGATATGTTTTTGTAATCATATTTCAGGGAAATTAATTAAACATAAACATAACAACTATCACTCCTATGAACACCTCATTTGGTTTCTCATTGTCACCACATTATCTGTCGGATTTATTGTTAACATGAGTCCTTTAGGTTCCATCCATTAACTAAAACGATAAAGAATAGTGTTAATAATAATCGTTTTAGTGGGGAATGTGAATGGTCATTAATAGGATATCTAAATTGTGACACTTTATTTACAATAAAAAACCCTTAGTTTTTACCAAGGTTATTCATTGTCATTATCTATTCAAATCCATCATAATGGTTTATAAAGAAAATTTTAATTAACATAATAATATCCTCACGAGTTTCAAACTGGATTTTTGGTAAGGTCTACTATCATGTACCAGGTCACACTCAATTGAGTTCAAACACAACTTTTTGTAGTTTTTATCACTAGGTAGATCTGTGTCCGAACCACATCCACTTATATAATCTATACATGGATTTATATCTAGGAATACCCAAATAATCTCTACCTTAAAATAATTCATGGATGTTCTTATATAATTATCATCAATTTGTACATTATGGATTTGTTTTATAATATATATTTTCTTAAATCTAGTTCTTATTTTTTATTAAAAGTCCTTTCATATCAACTATTGAAACCCAACCATAAAATCCTAGATATAGAATCTATTACCATTAAATTTTCATGATTACAAAGCATCAAATAGAGAAGGGTAAAAGAGTTTAATAATCATGGTAAAATAGATACATAAATGAGACTAGTATTATAAATAATTATACTAATTATAATATATTTTTTCATTGAATTATATTAAATTTATTCCAAATAGTGTATCATGGTATGACTTTCTTAGTATAATTCTTGGATTCTTGGGGAAATAAATAACAATAAGGGAAAGATCAAAATATTAGTAAGGGTAATGTATGAAGGAAGCAATAATGAATCAATGAAAATAGTCCATATGAATAGGAAATACCAAAATACACATTCCATTATAAATAATAAACATATTATAAAGTGTATTAATATTATGGAATGTTAATAATTGGAAACACATTCAATTACAATGACTAGATAAGGAAAAATAAATATGGAAATATAGGAATCTAAAATTACATGTCACTTAATCATTGAACAAATAATGAAATGCATCTATAAATTTTTTTCATTGTGAAAATATCATGAATAATAGATAATTATTCAAAATGAAAGCTATACTTAATTATTGGATAACATGTCTCAGGCATATAAACACCTATATATTGAATAAAATTCAAAATATTGTTTAAAACTATAGGAAAAAACCTGTTTAATGTTCCCAACTAATTTGTCTCATAATAACCCGTGGGTGCATCAAGAGGGATATGTATATTATGGGGCCCACTAAGCACTGCAAGTCTAAAGCATTCCTCATTTCAGCTAAACAATTTAATTAATAATAAATATGCCTTATCAAATATATTAATTGATTTAAAAATAAAAATTTATCAATAATTCCTCAGTGGAGGATAACAAACAAAAAGAGTGTTAATTTTTCTGAATAGAGATACCTTTGAAATAACATAAAAACATTCTTGAGAAACATATTCATTAAAAAATACAAATGTCACATAAAACTTTGAAACAATTGAATCATAATTCAGCCTAAATTAAATGATTCATATAATATCATGAGAATAAAGATATTGATGGTATAACATGTCAAAGTAAACATCATATGTATAAGTTATATATTGTTTTCCAACAATCGTAACACTAATAAATTCTATGGATAATTGGGGGAAAATAATTTTAAAATGATCATAGGAAAATTAATATTTCAAACTGTGATAAAAATGGAATTAAAGAATTGAATTTAAATAATATAATTGTCTACATTAATTATTAATAATCCAGAGGAATAATAAGGATGGTATCAATAAAAAATCTCACAAGTGGAGTAAAATAAAGGGTTTTTTCATTTTTAAATATATGAAGTGACTATAAATTATTTATTGAGTAAACTATCCTTTTGGAAAAAACATTTGAAAATCCATTTTGTTGAATATTAATTTTAAAAAACATTTCTATAACAAATTAATGTTTTAAATTTTCAAAGGAATCATCAATGAAATGATAGTGGTTAAATCCATTCATGTAGTACAAGGTAAAAATCATTCATTTTGCATGGTAAAGGGATTGAAAAATCATTATTAAAAAAGTAAAAATAATTATCATTTGTAAACATTTTTCAAAGTAAAAATGGGTGAAATTTTCATTAATAAATATATTTGGAAAGGTTTAAATTTTTTTCTTCAACATTTTTAAGAAATTGGGTTTTTAGATGAAAATATACTATCCCATTAAAGAAATAAATTAAGTCAGGTTTTCATGAATAAAAATTAAAAAACTATTTCAGTACCAAAGGGTAAAATATGGTAATATAAAATTTAAAATTTAAATTAAAAAAAGAGGATAATAAATTTAAATTATTTATTAAACAATAATCCAATATTTTTCACTGATGGAAATTTAAGTATAAATAATCCTAAAAAAAGGAGATTGTAAACACTTGAGAAAACCATAAAGTTGATGTAGGAATAAATCCATAAATCAATTATTTTTATCAAATGTATATTTACATAATAAAAGTGAATGTACAAAATTATATATAAAAAATTTCTTACACACATAATCTTAATATATTAATGGCTTCAAGGAAGTAATATAACCAAATGAAAATGAATCGGGTTATTAAATTAATTTTAACTTTTTAATTCTGGATTCAAAAACCCATTGAAGAAATAATTAACATTCAAAACTAAAATAACATGAATATAAAATAATTCATGATACAATATATCAAAATGGGTAGTAGATACACCACACAAAAAAGGTAAATGCTGAATGTGACATTTGTCTCACACATGTAAAAGTGAGATGAAAATCCAATACCTTGTCTTTATTTTTGGGTGAAAATAATTTAACATACTATATAATGGTTTTGAAGAAGTTAATAAATTAATCTAGAATAATATTATTTTTTATCATGTCTTATATGATCTTCTTATAATAGTGTATAACCAGTTCATTTTTAATCATTCATTATTTTAGCTGCACTGTTTGTTAATTGCCTAGTATCTCAAGTATGTTTTGAATTCATACATGTTGGTCCTATAATGGTTTCATCGTCCCCAGAATGTAAAATAATATGTAAACATAATATATATTCATTATAAATTTATTTCTAAAAAATATTGAAATTTTGTGTTAGTAATTGAAATGCATTGTTTATGGTGATGGTAGGTCAAAAGAACACTTGATTTCTACTTTAATTTCTTTTCATTTCATAAAATAATGGAATTTAAAAAACAATATATATTATAATTATTGAATAAATTTATTTCATATATTTAAAATGGGTTTAATTAACCTATCCTATATATATTCCACGTATAGTGTTAAGGAATCACACCAATTTGAGGAGACAGATGCCCATATTTCCCCAAACAATCTTATTGTATTTAGTAAAAATAGTAATAATGAAGGAATGTTTTATATAAAAATTAAATAACTATAGAAAAAACATAATTATCATATATATTTTATATAATCTACTTTTACATCATAATTCACAACCATGAGAGGTTGTAAATGAAAAATCAATGACATTGTTTTATAAAGAAGTACTTCATCGTATACATATACAATAAGTTCCTTACCCAGTAGATGGAAGAGTGTGACTTAATAAAATGAAACATTAGATTAATAATATTATAAATATATTTAGGGTAATGATGTTATTATATAATAATGGAATAAACATAATTTAATTAGTTCATAATAAAAATAAAATAAAAGAGGATTAGGAAAGATGTTACATCTTATTTGGGTAACTTCTATTGGTTTTCACCCAAGGGATTACTGGGATAGGTTTATAAAAACGCTGAGGATTCTAGGATTAGGGTAGGAATTTTTAGGATCTATATTTGAAGATATTTTTTGATCCCATGTTACTTATGATGTGTGAGTAAGTGGGATATGGAGTTCTTTGTTTTTTTATGATAAGTGGAATTCTTGAAAAAAAATTAAGTGGAATTCCAACCATGATTTTCATACAAAAAATTGCTCCAATAATGAACCAAAATTACATAAAATTTATATTATGGTTAAAACAGTAACATGTTATGTTTTTTGGAAAAGTTTCTATGTCATTTTTTCTAACGTTTATGGTTCAGTCCCATGTTAAGATATTTTTTCTCTTCATTGTTGTAATTATTTATAATGACATCCACTAATATTTTTGAAACAAAAATATATTTTAACCATATCAAAGATTAAAAATTATGATTATTATAAATATGGAATACATTTTTCTATATTACAATCACATGAGTGGAAGAAATTAATTTAAATTTAATCCCACAGGTGGGTCAACAATATGCGTTTTTATATTAAAAATGTTCAAACGTTAAAGATGTGTTTATATCCAATTTTAATTTGAAATTGATTAAAATGACATAAATTGGATTTATTTATATATAATTTATATAATTTTAATTTAAAATAAATTTAATTTATATTTTAACCATATAAATAAATTACATTAGAAGGTAATTTTGAATTAATATTCTGGTTTTTAATTTTTTAAAGAAAATAAGCTGGTTAGAAAAATAAAAAAATTCAATAAAATAAAATTTTAATATTAATATTTAAAAGACTAAGTTTTTATTGACACATATTAAATTTATAATTTCATAATACTAGATTTAATATAGGTTATTCCTTAAATGGAGTAAAATGTACATTTAGAATAATATTGATTTTCAGATTAAATATTAGTTTTGTTCATATATTATGACTATCAAATATATTGGATGAATGTAAAAAATAATTTAGATAATATATATATATATATATATATTCATATTACATCAATATCACTAACTAATTCTTATTAATTTAATTTATTAATATGAAGTTACTTTTTGGGCATAAAAATAGTTTTCTGTAAAAATATTCCCGTTATATTCAATTGGTTCTTATATTCATTTTTGATTAATTCGTAACAAATGAATTGACTTTATATTTGTGTAAGATATATATTTTAATTTTTTATATAACAATATTCATACCCATTAATTAAATATTTTGGTTGTATCTTATTATATTAAATAATAATATCAGTAGTAACATAAAGTAGTTCAGTAAAACACAGTATTGTGTGTAATGCATGTTATTGAAAAAGGTCATTCTTGCATGTAATGGAAGATATATTATTTTTTGTGTTAATTTAAAGCCAAAGATTATATTGACTAAATTTATAAAAGATTAATTATATCATAAAGTCTTAGCATATTTTATTCCATTATGTTAATGATGTTTCATTTCATACACACCATCGAATACAATGCCCTAACATTAGAATATTAGGGCATTAAATATGGACCCGTCAAAGGATATGAACATGTCCTTCTGCATGTTATATGTTCTATGAGAAAATACATATAACCTTTTGGGTCACACAATCATGTGTCTACTGGGGTTTCACATGGTACATGTGATCATGGACAACTTATTCTTCCTTGGATTTGTTGGGTAAATAATACCCATATTCATATATTTCATTCTTTTTTAGAATTTATTATTCTCATTTGGATGATGTTAAGAAATGATCCACATCAAGAGTTACATAATTATCGATAAGTTCTCAGTTTTGGGAATGTAAATTCCCACGTAAAGCTTTGGTGTTGTCACAAACTAGTGTCTTAGGCAATTCCTGGTCTAGCGGGAAATGTTTGGTATTCCTTGGTAGGCTCAATAAATAGGGGAGTTTGAGAGGGGTTCATTAACCATGTACTCGATTATCATAAACTCTATTTTCCTTCTTCTATTATTTTATCCCATCGAAATATCTTTATGCAAGATCCCATCACGAGTCTTCACCATGAGAATGTTTTCTCTAGAGTTACTTCGGAAGAATTAGTATACCTAGGCGGCCACTCGAATGAACCATGTTATTTTCATCAGTAATTGTTTAGATATTGGACATGGTAATTTATGATTATCATGAGGGTTTCACGGGATCTTGTACATAGATATAAGGTCATTATTTATTCTTATGTGGCTTGCATGAGGATTTCAAGGTCACGTTATCACAAGTCTTTCGAGGGGTAACATGGTTGTGTGATGTCTTATGGGTTTCTGCGATCCACGAGATATTTTGGAGTCAAGAGATTTTGAATTCCTTTATATGATCTATGAATCCCTTTGGTGATGCATGAGATACACTTGATGCTTACAGTTTTATTCCATTTTTACATTATTTTATTTTATCTTTTTGACATATTCTTCATACTTTTTTCATATGGATTCATAATATAATCAATGTTCTTATGCTGCAGCTAATCAAAGGGTAATGATTACACGAAATAGAAATTATTACACTTGATATCTCAAGAAATATAATAATGATATTCTAAAATGGTTTCTTCTATTTTTCCTTCAAAATTATACTTTATTACACTGGATTTCACTATAATGTTATGAATTTCTGGATGATGTTTTCATTACTCATTTAGAGTTCAAATTTATTTCTACATATAAATTTATATTTATTGTGTTGAAATGAAAATTTCCATGGATTTCCGGCTGGTCATAGCTCGATCCCAAGGGTTTCTTAAATATTGGAAAACTATCCCTTTGGAATGGAAGGGTGTTATTTCTCTCATTCTTTTATTTCCTATAATTACCCTTATGTATTTGTCTGCTCTATAAACAACCTGGGTGGTGTGTAGAGATCAAAATGTTATCTATGTACTATTGGTAATTTTTTTATGAATTGGCATGGCCATTTGGGGTCAGGAAAACCTTCATATAATGTGATAACCAGTTATATAGGTTCCATATTAATGAAGTAGTACGGATTTCAAAATTTATAAACTATAATCTAACTGATTTTCTTCGAAAACTGGTTATCCATTGCTATCTTGGATCCAACTATTTTCATTTATCCCATTTGTGAGGTGGGAATCATCCTATAGGTAATCGACCAACTGGGTGGGATCCCCCCATCTCAGAGAGATAAATAAGGATTTACTTACTGAAACAACTTTTTTGGATGAGACTTTTTTGGACCCCAGTCATAGAGAGGGATACGTTCATTATTTTGAGTAAAAATACATAAATGGAGTGCAATATGAGCACTCTTATCTCTTTAAAATACAACATCATCATTTTCATCTATTATAGTGGAGTTATGACATCTACTATATGCCATATTCAAAGCCCTTACTAGTGAATTCATGCTAATTTTGTCTCATATTAGGCCTTTCTATAAGAAGGGGATCATACATCATATGGGATATTGATTGAGTTCAAAGATCTCTCTAATCCTAGGCTAATATGATTTATATCCATGATTCAGAACTGACGGATTTTCCCATCTGGGGATGTTCATTCTTGAATCTAGGTTAATAAAATGGTAATAAAATCATGTTAGGAGGAGGTAAGATACCTTAATATGGTATTTCCAATCAATTCATTCAATTACCAACTCTTGGTCCATATTCACCAAGGAACCAAACCCAATAAGATCATTTCCCCATTCTATTTTTTATTTTGAAGGATAAAGAATCATTTCCATTTCTATGTATACTTTAATACCACCAGGAGCCCCAATTCCTTATATTGACCCATGGTTATAGAAAATATCTAGGTTTGGGGATTATTTCATTAAGCTCTGATGTGGTTACATATGTGTTGAGTCAAAATTATTGCTTTTATTTCACCCTTTATCTAGAACCAACTGGGCCGATCATTGATAATGAAAGTGGATTTCACGATGAAAGGTCATATATGATCTCCCATCAGGGTGGGGATCTTATATCTATGAAGGTTGAACTTATCACATGTGAGATATATACCTCATATCAATTTTCTCATTAGTTTAGCTACACCAAACAGGTCTCCCATATTCCTTTGGATTGTGTGTGAGGATAGAGACACCCCAAAACCATTTGATAATTTGTAGAATATAATGGTGTGTGAAGACACATATGCAAAGATCATTCATCTACCTATTGATGCTCCTGACATTCTTACTATGGATTATGAATAGGGTTGGGTATCATCCTGTTGAGGTGGTGTACTAAGACGAGTGGCTCGCAATATTGGGAAGTCATTTTCCTCAGCAACCCTCATTCCATGGAAATGATAGAGTTGATTCATTTCTTAGGAGATACATTGAGGAGGCACCCTCATTCTGGTGAAAACCATCCTGATAGTGGGCCTGATTATGTCAAGGAAATCAACCCTTCAACACAAGCGATTAGTGATTACCCTATTGAGATGAGGATATATTGAGCCTCCTCTCCTATTTCATTTTTGTTTTAGATGACCATTCCACATTATGGTGTGTCCATAGCATCATTCATTGATTCTTAGATATGACATAGACTGATCTTCTAGTAGATTCACTCCTTGATTAATTAGATTCCTTTAAAAACATTTCATGACCATGTGGAATACCTTAATCATCTATTTAATGAATCATGGTTGGGATGTTTGGATAAAAAACCATAGTACAATTTCATGAAAAAAATAATAATCATGATTTAGAAATATTTCTCCACTAATGAGATGGGATTTCAGGATCTTGCATAAGTGGCTCACATTGTTGAGCAGATTAAGGAGGCATTGGTTGCACTTAAGAATATTTTCTTGTTTATATATAAATTTCATGCCTAAATGGATGATTAGAATATGAAAATATGGAAATATTAAGAAATCATAGCTCACATGAGGCCAGACCATTCAGTGCAATCAACCTCATTGTGAACTACTAGAAAGAGATTTGAGGATATGGCTAATTTAATCAAGACTCTCTATCTCGGGGAAGAGGAAAAAAAGGTTGGGTGAGTAGCACCTCAACATTCCATTAAAGATTCCCACTATATTCTTTCTGACATGATAAGATCATCCAATCAAATATTTTTATAGTTTGAATTTTGATATTCATTTTGTATTTGATGATATTCATGGAGAAACTATGAAATTTGTAGATTCGTCATATTAAATAGAGTCATTGATTGAATTTTATGTACCCTTTGTTTTGATATCCTTCTTTTTTATTCCCGATAAGCATTTTTTTCAAATACATTATATTATATGAATCGATAATGATACCCATCCATCTAATAATATCAAGTTAGACTGAATTTATGATTCTAAATATTTAAATCCTTATATATTCCTCTTGATAAGTTCTATGGAGTGTCAACCAACATCAGACTCATTACTAATATTCTTATTTTATATATCTTGATATTACATCATTAATAGATGCATAATTTAGTATATTACACATCCTATAGGGTGATTTATTCATATTTTTTCAAATATAATAGACTCAGTGATAGTATCATGATGTTTACCATGGTGGTATGGTGAGACATACATGATTTGTCATCATTATATTCAAAATTGTGGTTGTGTTGTATGTTAGAGTCTTTTATCTTTGACCTTATATCATTGTAGTTTAGGGGATTCT
This sequence comes from Viscum album, assembly GCA_963277665.1. Taxonomy (NCBI): domain Eukaryota; kingdom Viridiplantae; phylum Streptophyta; class Magnoliopsida; order Santalales; family Viscaceae; genus Viscum; species Viscum album. Next base: position 941,444,163 of record OY728153.1, read on the forward strand.
AGCTCAGACCTTCAATCATTGTAGTGTAGGGTCTTTTATGTCAGTTCTTTTATCAGGTTATTAACATGACATTTACCTCATACCTTCTATCTCTATTGATGAGGGTCTTATTTCTAAGACATTATATCACATTTGATTATGGTCTTTTATCTTGGATCTTTTATCACTGTATTTTAGGGGCTTTTAGATTGGAACATCTATTGTTGTAGTTTAAGGTCTTTTAGATCAGACGTCCTATCACCGTATTTTAGGGTCATTTAGATTGATCCTTACATAATTGTAGTTTAGGTTAATTTAGATCTAACTTCTATCTCTATAGATTTGGGTTTTTTAGATCAGAAGATAGGATTTCTTGAAGTTTAAGGTATTGCATTCCGGGCATGATTAATGATCATAAAATATGGTTCATACATGATAGAATTGATCCAAAACACCCTATGGTGTTGATTTCTTCCATGTTGTTATTCAGGCTGATAGGGATTAGATATCCATTTTTGAATTGAGGAGGGGTCTCTGGCACTAAGTTCCAAACCCTTATGAATTGGTATAATTGTCGATCATAGGTTTCTACACTCTTTTCCTAGGGTCGTTAAAGTTATATTGGGGAATTTTGGTTGAGGAAAAATACTACGGATAATATTTCCACCTATATATTTCATGAATGGGTGATATAATTCATAACCCAAAACATTGAGTCAATGAATATGGTATGTAGAAGACATTATAGGGATGGCCCATAACACCTTGTGGATCAAGGTCTACCACAGTGTTTCTAGTTATCAAAAGGATTTAAACCCCATTCTTGTAAGGAGTAGATGTCTTCAGTTAGTAGAAATTAGCTATTATGTGTGGATATGATCGCCATGAAAATTGATATCCACTACATTCTGTGGGGAATGAGAGATTTTTTAAGACTCATATATTCCAATCACAAGGCTGGGTATGGATGAAAGATAACCTATAAGTGTTCTAGAACCCTTGGTTATCTTATCTCTTAATTGTGAATCTCAATCCCTACTCCCTGTGGTTTTGAATAATGAGGTGTGGTCTATCAATGGTGTTGCATTCATATTTTGATAAAGGTTACAAAATACGATGATGTAATGTTAAATTTAAAAAATAAACTGAAATTTCTTGGTTTGGTGATTGTAAAACATGGTCCAATGTGTTTGGGTCATGAGGACGATATGTGGAAATAATACTGGGAATGGCCTACAACATGCAGAGGTGTTGAGTTTTTCCATGGTGATGTTAAGGATCACATGTATTTGATAAAACCTATTACAGAGTGACATAATTGGTTGAAAACAAAAAATGTATATTTGGTATCCATTGGCATACATGAGAAGTCTTGGAAAGGGTCTCTTGAAGCCAAGTATACATTTACAATGGACCAAGAATAATTACAGTGATATGAGGCACTCAAATAATGAGGTTTGATTTTATGAAAGTGTAATATTCTCCGAACATTAAAGTAACCTAAAATTTATGTCACTACCTAGAGAACATATTATCATGGAGATAATATGTGAAAAATTATTACATTATGTTTTTCTTAAACCAAGGGGTCTATTGAGAAGAGCATGGATTTTATAGGGGTTAAAGCGTTTTTTATTAGAATTATGAATTATTTATTTGATCCCTTTTTTTCTATAACACTGTAGTTAAAAAGTTTATCCAGTAAAGACATGTATATTTCTCATAACACCCTTTACGGGTTTTCATAGAGACTAGTTTATGTGTTTTTCACTAGTTGTTTAAGGTCTTGTGATTTGGACCACTCTTTGATAGAGTTCAAGGCTGTATTACTTTGACCAAAATTCATGAAGTTATAAGTTCATGAAACACATGGTTCTAATATGTGGTCTGTTACACGAGATGCTAATTAGGATTCCCTGGGTAAGTAGTACCCCAAAATCCTTTTTAGAAGGATATGAAAATGTTGTAAAATAAGGATTGGTGTTCTTATGTCATGGGGAATGATATGGGTAATTCTTACCTGGGATGACCCAACCCCCCCCCCCCCAGGTGTTGAGTTCCACCATCGAAACGTCAGGCTCAAACCAATTATAAATCCATTCTTATAGAGCCAAGGTATATTTTATTGGTAGTTTGGAGCCTTTATCCATTGGTATTGTGGTCAATAATAGAGATATATTTTCCTTTCCATGGGACATAAAAGGATGGGGAAAATGTGATGTGATCAAGGCATGAATTGTGGTAATTAGATTGTTGTTATTAAAATATGTTGGAAACACCAAGTACTCTAGGTAACCATGTGAATTCTCTTGTGGTCCTTTGAAAATGTATGATGAGGGAAAATAGTTCCCATTGTTAAAAATCGTGTTGTAGTGACATACTTTCTTCTATAATGTTTTAACATTATGCACCTAAGGTATTTTCATTGTATTTTAACATTATGTGATGAGGAAATATTTATTATGCAATTTTAATGTCGTGTGACCTGGATTTCTTCCATGTTGTTTAACATCAGGTGGAATGGACTTGATAATCAATGTTAAAAAATGTGCACAAAATGTTACATATGTAATAAGGACACATAGAGATCTAAAACCTATATAGACAGAATTTTTATGTATGGATAAAATACAATGAAATTGGGGTGAATTTTTTTAGTTTTCTTAGCTAGGGACAGTATTGAATATATGGGTTTCAATTGGTATTATGTGATGACATGAATGAAGCCACACATAGTTCTTGATTGGGAATCCCACTACGTAGTTTTGAACCATATGTAAAGGTGGTCATTTTTTTCATTGATTATTATAGTTTGGCCATACATTATAGATTCTAGGAATCACTATATATTTTGTGATGATAAGAATCAATCCACAGATAGTTCTAGAAGAACACTACAGATTAAAATCATTCATCAAGGACATAAAACTCCCGACGTGAAAAGTGGTGTTACGGTTGGATAAAAGGATTGAAATTTGGGTGTCACTACATACCTCAAGGATTTGTGAATCAATATATACATATTTCATGAATATATGAGTAGTAGGAGAGAAATCACCAAAAATAATGGTCTTACTAGGTGAGTGTCATAGGAATTTGAATTGTTATGTCATTTGAGGTTATCAACTATTAATTTTAACATCATGCAGTGTTGAATCCGGGTTTTCATTTTATGTTCATCCATTGAGCCCCATGATGAACCTATCATGATTAATTATTTCTGGATCATGTGTTTAACCCCTTACTGAAATTCCAAAGAACATGTTAACTATTCTTGGTGTGAAAAACAAGGAATAATGAGGGTTGTGTCACATTGAAGAGGTTATTAAGGGAACGACTAGTGAATTTTACATCATATGGTGGTTTGATAAATATTTAGGATATAGTTGAACCTATGTATCTAATTGAAAATGATGATTAATACATATCTAGTCCTATAAACCCATTCATTTTAATTTTATATGGCATGGACATCAGTTGTGTAGATTAAAAACCTGAGGTAAGGATGTAAGTCATTCGATGTGAGTAATGATGAAGCATTGTGGGATCTATGAAGATTAAATTCATGCACTGAGGATGGCTGACATGTATTTTAATGTCATACAGTAACGATAATGATCAATCAACATCACAAAATAGAGTAATGCTGCTGGGCCCAAGACTAGAGGCTCGGGCATGACTATTTATCTTACGATGATAAGCATTTGGCCACTCATAGATTTAGAAATATATGTAGTTTAGTGTCATGAAATAAGGACATGTGATGTTGTGCGGTTTAACTACATGTTCCCATAATGATCTTTTGCACTTTAACATCATGAATCCTATATGAGAGGTGTGTGAAGACATATATTCAAAGTGCTTATTGAGAAACCTCGCATTGGTGGGGTTGTGATACGCTCCCCATCGATTATGGATAGTAAATAAGATCTGTTCTGATAGAACTTATTTATTATAAAAGGCCATCCCATTTGTGTTATATCTTTAAAGTATTTTTTCTTGGTATTATTTGTGTCCTAAAATATAATACTCTTTGTCCATAGAGTAATGAATGGAGGTGATCCTTATTATTAATGACATGTGTGATTCGATTTTGATTGATGTTGATGTTTTGAAATGTTCAAAACCTAATCCCACCAGTCCAATAAAATTAATCCATCCAGTTATAGGTTTTCTCATCAACCAAGACTTTTACAAAAATGGATTTTCAAAGTTAATGTAGATGGAATTATATTGGTAAAATTTCCATGATCCATTACACTAATGTGTATCGAATTTCCTGTGTATTTGCATGTGTAGTTATATGGTTGGACCATAAAGAATGATGGATCTTGTCCGGCCATGACTTATTATCCTTATTAACCATATTCTACATTGTGTTTGACATAGACTTATTGAAGTCTTATATCTATACGTTTTCCACTACATGATACCTAGAGGAGTGGGTGGACTCAATGTTGTACTATTTGTATAGTTTCTTCAACAATGTGGAACAAAATTGTCTCTCATTGTCCATCAATATTGTGTGAGGGACTCCAAAACTAGTGAGTAAATAGGAATTTATGAGGTTGATGATGTTATTTGTCCCATCATTATTGATGGGTATTTCCTCGTCTAATTGGGAATAGAAGTCAGTACACTTGAGCATATACTTGAACTTGATAGGTGTCGATGGGGGATATGGCCACATAATATCCATTACCCTAATAGAAAATGTACCATATTATATATATATATAATGGGGGATAGTATACAATGATTCCATGGATCATATTTTCATGGAATTTCCTGGTGAATTCCATATAGTCTTGTATCATGCATTCCCTATAATAAACCATCCTCCTGATTTGGTGGGAGTGCCTAGTCCCAGACATATGAGCATCACATGAGACTATATTGATAACTTCCATAAATAATTGAATACCCCTTTCTACTATGAATATGATGAGTATTTTGTTTAATACATGTCAATAGAGGGACCTTTGTTCATTCGAACCACTCTATAGTGTAATGTTCACTATATGACACCGAATCTATTCCCTTCCAGCTTAGTCAGTTGGGAGAGTCTCATATTTTAGATAATAAATTATGGGTCACATCCATATAGAGGTGTATATCGATTCATCATTCCCTAGGGAGGTTTATAAAGTACTGATTTATTACATATCACATTTAATAATCGATTAGACCACTATTTGGTATGTGATATACATGATTACTTCCTCTTTAGTAGGGTCGAACAAGAATGTGGTTGCATTATACAAAGCATCGTCATGAGTATTCTATGATAGGGGAACATGATGAAACATAGTATCAAAATATAATTCATATCTCAGTCCCCTGTCATAGCTAGTGATATGTTATTGTTCTTCTTTTTTGATGTAATATTCCTTATTGATCTGTTATATCAATAGTTTTGACCCCCTGTGATATTAAAATATGCTATCTATAGTTATAGGGATAGATCCCACCCAATGATTATGGATTGGTATTGTGCCTCATTATACATGTATACTTCTTATCATGATAATGATTATGAGAAAAACTTATTTTTATAGAGAGAAAAATACAATACCTATGCAAACAATATTGAGGTTTGGGTTTTCCATCATTTTCTCAATAGGACATTGGGATGCTACCACAAAATAAATCGTCTACATATCGGTTGTATCATCGGCATAGAATACCCCATCATATGGGAGCTTAGTGACCACTAGTTTATTCTCTAGGGTTGTATGTGCTATGGGGAAATCATCCAGGTCATTCCCTTTCACAGATTTCACTGATACGAACTAAATGTTGTATTTCATCAGAATAACCAGTCATTGGTCCTAGCACGTAGTAAATATACGATGGCCAAGGATATACTTGAGTGGATAAACAAGAGAGACCATATTCAATTTGTGATGCTTCAAGTAATTTCTCAAAACAAATTTGTGAAAATGAGTGCAAGGAAATTATTCATGAAATCATAGTATCGGGTCTCAGTACCATTCATTGTTCGACTAATGTATTGTAGAATCTTATCACTCCCTGTCTATTTTTTCTATCTAAGAGAGAAATTAGATAGCATTCCATGGCAGACACATATAAGATGAGGGTCCTCCATTCCACTACAGGCATCAGAACTGGTGGGCGTAGTAAATATTTCTTCTATCTTTTGTAGGCTTCATGGACATTATCATCCCATTGAAATGTGATTCCATTCATCATTAGAATAGTTAATGGTAGATAATTTATTTCCATGTTGTCTATGAAATACCGAATTTAGGAGAGGTTACTTAATAAATCCTTCAATTATAGGAGGTTTTGGTGTGCGGGTGGTTTTTGTAACATTTGTAAAATATCACTAGTCTTTTCAGGGTTGACCTCAAGGACACTATGGCATACCAAAAAGACCAAGAACCACCCTGATGGTAACATGAAGGAACATTTCAAGGGATTCATCATTAGACTATGCTATTGTATCCATTTAAAATTTATATGGATATTTGTGAAGTTATCACATCACTATCAGGATTTCACCACTTGGTTGTTGGCTTAACATTCATCTATTCCTTCCAATAATAGCATAATGATTTGATATATTTTATGTTGATAAGTGGCCCCAAGATTCTATAATCCAAAGATCAGTACCTGATACAAAAATATCCCCTAAGGAACTATGAATTTATTAGATTCTTTATCTTCAAGGGAAATATTTGTTTTACTTTACCATGAATATCCATCCATGAGAGAAAGGGGATGGTATCTAGGAGTTATGTTGACCAAGAGTAATGTGATCTATAGTAAGAAATAGTTCATCCAAAAATGGTGATTATAATCACTAAAATCAATGCATCCCCTTATATCCCCATTCCTTTTCTTGGAAAGGATGATATAGGTGATCCATCATGGGTATTTCACTTCTCTAACAATGATTGATTTGATAATTTTGTCAACATACACCACTACGTTGGTGGTATAGGAAGGGTGAATTCCTCTAGTTGCATGGTTGAAGACTTGATGCTCATCAGGTAATATGAGATGTTGTGTAGCCATAACTGGATTCATTCCAGGAATTTTGGTTTAGTTCCAATAGAAAAAAAAACCAGTGTATCTTCTTAAATGTTATATATCTTTATCTTAGAGGTTCATGGAGGAACTAATCCGTGCTGACCACGGTTCTTATTCTTTTACCAGATTTACCTTCATGGTCATATCTATGGAGGTGGAGACACATTCCCTAAATATTGTAGCGGTGTCCTTGAGGTCATCATCATCTTGTTCCACCTCTGAGTCTCCGATGACATTTTTATATGAAGTTGGAAATATGGGGGGATTCCTTATAACTATCAAAGAGGGAGATTACATAAGAAGAGACATTATAAACCTCTACTTCCTAAGTCATTGTACAGAAATATTAGAGTTGAATTCATTTTACACATTCCATGGGGATTGAGGGGGATTTGATCTCTTGGACCAGTTTTATCACCTAAACTAGATTTACGGGGAGCACGCAGACACATTCGATCTTACTATAGGGAATTCAAGGGCAGTCCCCATTCCATTGGAGGCTAAAAACTGTATATCATCATCCAAAATTGATTTTTTTTCCTCCTATTTTGTAGAAAAATGATTCAGTATATGTGGCTTTTAAGTATCCAATTGGGTTATATCCTCATGTATTATAACAACAATTTTATCTATGGGGTACTCTATACACTGATGGAAATATGAAGGTAATTACACATGGTTATTAATCTAGGGCCTTCCGAGAATGACCTTATATGCAGTGTCTTACTAGATAATCATAATCTCAACATCGGATGTGAGATACCCAAACCAAGATCTGAGTTTCATCTTTCCAAGAGTTCTTTTCTCATGCTTATAATACCCTAAAATAGGTAGCTTTTTTAGAGATACGTCTCCTTCTCTTTATCTCAAATATTAAATTCCTCAAACTGGGATAAAGATGATATTGAAACAATTATCAAACCAAACCATTTCAGTATCGACATTATTGAGTCTTCAAGATACATATAAATCCCATATGTTCCCTAGGAATTCCTCTTTTAAATCCTTGTCAATGAATTAAATGGAGACATATCATTGGGAATGAATGGTCTCCACTCGATAAACCTCGACTGTGACGACTTATATCTCAAAATTATATGGGATCAAGAGGTTTTGAATGGGTTCTTCCCTATGTTATTTTGAAAAGTGGATCATATACAAGATTGAGAGAATAGCAGTGAAAACCACCAACTATTTCATATTTTCATACTCTTGTTCTAGAGGTTGATGCCTCTAGATATGGGGATGTTCCATGACATATTCCTTGGGATTCTAGGCATTTGTGCTGGATGGTTTTCATCCTTGTGTAGAGGTTGAGATAAAAAGTGGGTGAGATGTTGTTTAGGGTCTCTAGCACTATCAAATCTTGAGAAAGTAGCATTTCCAAAATTGGATGGAGGATAATTGGAATCCACCCATTCAGGATATAGATTCCTCTCAAGATGAATAGGTGAATGTTGAACTTACATGGATTCCATTCATGAAGCAATGTACTTAATGATGTTAATAATACATGGGGTTACTACTGTCTAGGTAGCCTCCCATCTATAGTGAGTGGGTGGTGGTTGATGAGGGGGGGGGGACATTTATATCCTACTAATTCTTGATTCATTATAAGACCAATTCTTTCACGTGCGAGGTAGAGGAAATGACCGCAATGAAGGGATGCCACAATCATTTTCAAAGTAATCATTTTTGTATAGTGGATTCCTAAATCAGTATCCAGCCTAGAACTCTAATATTTCACTTACTGGATGATCATAAATGGGAGGTAGAATATTCATCTGTAGTTGATGATGATACTCAGAGAGAATGTATTCCATAAGTATCTATACATTGTGTTTTCTCAGATATTTTCTCTCACTCTCATATTGCGTCAACCCTTCCTTAGAAGGAAATACAAAACTTATTTTTGGTTATTAGGATATAGACACACCATTCTGATTTTATTCGGTAGTGTTCCACCGAAGACGTGGTAACTCAAAATTTTTTGGTGCCAAATTTGAATCCATCTTTGGTTCCAAGTGTGTGCAGACTTAGTTAGTTCATCCAAATTACCATTCCCTTAGGGTCTATTTTCCATGTTTTGGTCCCTTAATTTTGAATTTTGATACACCATATATACTGTGTTGATGGTGATTATATTCATAGAGATATATTGGGAAATGGTGGTTGTCTCATTACATTAGGCATAATAGGATGATTATATACTGACTTTATTAGGTTTATTCTATGTACTCTTGTCCATATTATTCCCTTTTGTATTGAAACACTAGCAATGTCTAATTTTCATATTTGTACGTTCCTCCTATATTGGTCTACAAATAGTGACATTGAGATATTTTTTATTTTTGTTTTCCAAAAATGCCTCAAATAGAAGAGGTTTTTATGGATGGATGAACTGATGTGTTGTATACCATCAATATTTACCTCCCATTATTGAGAAAAATGATTCAATCTATGATGATGAAGATGATGAAAATTCCCTATTCCCTACAGTCTAAGGATTATTTAGGGATGCAATTGGAAATGATTGATACTTTTGTTAAAGATCTAATAATTCTATTTGGTGATTTGAGGACTCCCATGAAATACATTGAGATATAAATTCCACTATCATAGAGGGTCTAGATTGATTTAGAATCAATAATGATTTCCCTAGGAACCTCTTTAAAGTTGATGAACCTAGTGATGACAATTGAGATATAAATGCACACAGTCTAGAGGGATGGGGTTTGTTTGTAGCTATTGATGATATTTATTTAATCCTATAAGGAATTCTCAATTTGAGAGGTGGTGGTGGTAGAATATCCCCTAACCCAGTAGGTTGAGTTTTCTCCTATACAGAAAAAATGTAGATACTAGAATGGCATGATAGGTGGCACGTCTATGCTCACATATGATCAATGATCAATGGTATCCCATGATGGGAATCATTATTCAAATAATGTTTTCCAATAGATTTCTTATTCAAAATCCATGTCTAAAATGCATTCCATTTTATTTAAACAGACCATGTCATAGGTCTAATGGATATCATATCCCTCTATTAATCGTTTTTGGGAATAATTGAATCAGATTTATTATTTTGAAGTGGCCTACTAGGTCACACAATACCTGGTCCCCTAATTTTGTGGGATTTTATGAAATTATAGTATGTCTTATATAAAGGTTTGTACTATTATAGGGAGATAGTGAAGTAAAATGATCTATATTTACCCCATCCTCAAAGGTAATCAATTGGAGACACTCGATAAATCAGTCTGCAGAGGGTTATCCCAATGTCTTGAAAAATAGTAGATAGGTGTTTTTCATGTCCTTACACTATGGGGATCTGGTGTATGAAAAAGAAGGCCATATAAGGCTGAAAACATAATGTATTGATGATATGAATGTGATAATCGTATCCTCGATAAGAAATTTGATTATCATTTAGTTTCTGATGAGTATCCCACATATTTTGATAATGATACTGCATGCAGTCCTTTTATAGATCATTTGGGACCTTGTAATCTGATGTATTGAAGGGCCAATATATGATGGGGAGGATTATATGATTAAATCTCTCCATATATCGATTTCAGCCTCCTCTTCATTAGAAATACATGCCGCAAACCTATTAAAATACATAATATGATTCTTGGAGATTCCTTCTAGCCCAAGTTGAGTGATACTGGATGTTTTTTGTTACTATATGTAGTTGAACTCGATGGATCAAGAGACACTCTATAAGAAGGCCTATGTGTATTGAAAAACTCTCTATACAAAGGTGTATAGGTAAGGGAAATATTTCCTTTCCTATTTGTGATATCTTGATAGGGATGATGATCATAGAGGATATCAGTAGAAGAGTCCCTATGAACCATCTCCACACTACCATGAGGATAACTATCAATGTAAAGATCATCTTCTTCTTTGGTTGATGAGTTGAAAAACCCCGGGGGTTTAAAAAATGACCCTCAAATGACCTCAAGGATACTGGTATTTAGGATATTATGAATATGTCCCCCATTCTACAAAATTGCCAAAATATTTTGACAGTCCACTTGAAATGTTGTAGGGATATGTTCGAACTCTATAATGTTGTTTTGGAACATGTTGATAAACCTCTATTATTGCTAATGTATGAGCCTACTATTGATAAGCTACTGGAATATTACAATGAGATTCAACATTATTGAAAAGACAATGGCCTTATCCTATGGAAAGATTCATTCTCACTTGGTGAGCCTCTGACATTATGAGAGTATGAGCTCAATCCTTAGCCTATAGAATATTCCTCTAGTATTTTGTTGAAGGAATATGATCCTACCTAGTGGCATGTGTCACTTTCACTTTGTGATCTCTAGTTGGAACGGTAATATGATCCTAGTCCAAATATTCATTCCCTAATTGAATATGTTGAAAACCCTATTGGAATGGGATAAAGGTTATGATCCTCATCTATTATCCCCTCATAAAGAATATGGTGTAGTCTTTATTTATTGGATATTGGAATATGTGAATGGATTTTGTGATTTATATGAATATTCTATGAAGATTCCTTGACAAGATTATGATCATTTCTTGTGTAATGTTCCATTCTCATTTTGTGAGCATCATCTAAAATAGGGATATGAACAAGATTTTGGGCCTTTGGAGTATGTTGTTGGTCTTCCTTGATAGGAATATGAGTTTATCCCAATGAATGTTTCCCCATCACATGGTGATCCCCATATAGAATAGTGTTATGAGCCTAGTCCTAGGCCTTTTGAATTTGCCTCTGGACTTTTTTATAGGAATGTGCCCCTATTATGAGGCATGTTTCACTCTCACCAGATAATCCCAATTTTGAATGGGAATATGAGCTTAGTCTAGTGCCTCATCCTTTGACGGAATATGCTTATAGACTACCTAAATGAGAGCATGAGTGTGAACTTCCTCCAGAAAACCAACTTGTTTATTATGATTATAGTATTAAGCTTTCGTTGAATAGGTATGGGAATATTTGCATGTACCTATATCTGTAACAGTTCGGAAATATTCCAGTGAGGTTCTTCAATTGTTACTAATATGTATTGAAATTTTATCAAAGTGTGTGTAGTGATATAGTCCTGCACGTTTTACTCCACCATTATATACTAGCAGTCATATTTAATTATTGAAGGGATATGAAACCACATCTATCTGCTTTATTCCATTAGAATATTCTCATGGACTTTATACATAGGGGTTGTAAAATGAACCTCCCCCATACCTACTATAAGGATATACCCACATACCTTTTCCATGTGAAAATATATATGAGTCTACTCGCTGGTTATTATTGGAATATGCTTGCAGACATCATCAGTGGGGTTGGTGATGTGATACCACTCATGGATATCCAATATCATCATAGCCTGATGTGTCTTATATGTTTCCCATGAAAAGACATCAGAGGTGGAATTGTCTTGATTGGTTCCCTAAATAGTTTACTGATTGGCACTGGTGGGATGATTTCAGAGAAAGCAATTGATAGGGTGCCTCCTCAGTAGAACCTGAACATGAAGGCAATTGTATTTCACTACCTTTTCATTCTTCAATAGATAACGAATGATGTTATTGACACACTCTAGGGATAATCACCTGAAGTGCTTGTCTATGGAGATGAGGGCTACTATCATGGCTACATCTTTCCCTAAATGATGCTGACTTGTTGGATTTAGTACTCAGAGACCCACATAGGAAACTTCTAGGGTAGGTAGTGTACCTCTTTGATGGTACTCTTAGACCATCATGTCTAGCACAATATTTTGTATCTGTTAAGAATCTGATAACATTTTGATACCCACGGGGGTTTCATCCATAGATTACTTGAATTAATAGTTTCTTGATGATGAAAATATCTTATATTAAGATATTTTTATGTGAAAAGATTCTCCAATCCTGAAAATGAAATGGAATGAGGTAACTGATTATTTAAATATCCTAAGAATTATGTGTGCTTAATAAAATATTCATGGTTAACATTAATTTCTTTTTATATATGATCTGGATATTATACTAACATGGAATTGTTAAATTGGTGATATAAATACATTATGGGAACCCCGGTAATAGAGTACCATCCATAATATTTATTTCAAACTTAAAATATTTTTTTTTGGGTAGGATGGGAAAACTATTTTGGCCCGATGCATGATTCACTAATCATTCTATTATTTGAGAGCATCACAATGGGTGAATTTTTTTTTGTTTTCTTATATTGTGTAAAATGATGGACTAATAGATAATAACCAAGTCATTTTTTTATTTGAGAGATACACATCAGGTTCACCATTTTTTCGAAGGGAATGACAATAACCCTTGGGGAAGTTATTTTGGTCTGATGATTTATTGTGAGTGAGGGGCTTAAATGTGCTAGAAAATCATTTACATCAAGTTAAAATTGTTTTTATTAATGGAAACTCCTAGCAGTTCGCTCATTCGTAATTGGGTACATACCTATTTCCCAAGGTGGGTGGTAAATTTGGGTTTCATACACAATGATGAATAAGTACTCGCATTGTATGAGAGGATGTGTGGTTGGGAACATAACACTATGTTGTGGGAAGTTATTTATTACATTGGGACTCTCATAAAGATTTCTTACATGTTCATGAATCCCTTATTAATAACAACACTGGACTAATAAACCTAAAAAATACATTTAGGTTAACCCATTTTATTCACAAAAGAAGTAAATATCATAAGTGAGTCGATCTATATGTTTCTGAGATTCCTCATCAATTTCTTAGTAATGAATTACAATTTTTATATTGAAGTCCAGTAACCAGGAACTTCAATTTTTTATACAATGTAGGGGGGTAGTTATTAATCTAAAGAGGGGATTTATCTATTATCAGGTGTGATACATATCAAAATTATTACAAAATTAAAAACCCACATAGTTCATTAAAACCCATATAGTTAAACGTCATGTAGAAAGGGAATATGTAGGGGAACATTGGCACTGAATATTGGATCTTGACTCTCGGGGATACGTATAATATATCCCTATAATAGTAAGAAACATAGTTATAGTAGTTCATTGATGCCTGTGGGACTTTCCCCATTGTATATACCCTTATATGTGGGAGTCATCATATCATTCCACTCATTGGGGATTGCATAATAATATTTTCCTATCTGTTGAAAATTTATGATGTGAGATATTACCATTGTGACTCTCTATGCCCATGTGATCAATGTTTAGTTTGAGAATCATGGGATAACAGGTAATAATTCATACTAAATATAGAAACACAATTTTTTTATTGGGAGAACCCTTGGGATGTATAATATGGAACATGGGACATAGGAAGACATCCTACGTATCATGATTATGGTAGGAATTATATTCATCCTTGTTCAATTGGTTTCTTATTCCACTAATGGATGATGTAGAATGATAACACTATTGGAATGACTGGTTCTTAATGGATGAAATTTTGGAGACATGGACGGACCTGCACTGAGGTGTATTCCAATTTGAGTCTAGCCTCGATTCTTAAAAATGTGTCCTACATATCCAGGTTATAGTTGGAACTAGAGTCAATTTCGTTAAATGATTGGGGATAACACATTGAGTTTTCCCTTATATACAATACATATCATACTATTCAACTGATTAGGTCTTACAAACTATGTTTTCCCTCATATTTATATAGTATTTTCAAGTGAATTATGTGATCATTATGGATCCCTGAGCCCACATAAACTATGATCGATGTGAGAAACATGGGATGGAAAATAACCATTCTTAATTATTGTGGGACTTATGTACAAGGAATTCTCATTGGATGATTAATATAGGGAATATGCCTTATAAAGGCATCCAATGTAACATTTTGATGGAGGGTATAAGATTAATTATAGTTCCTTTGATTGGGGTATAAAAAATGAGGTTTCCATTCTGAATGGATCTTACATAATATGCATGGACAATGTTATCAAGCCCTGGGATTCATGTTTGACTTGGCCTACTTTTCTATAGAGTGATTTGATTAGATTCTTGAAAATACTTTATTTTATTCTTGAAATTTCAAAGTATTTATTCCAATAATTTCCAAACATTATTACATTGTCCAATTTTATTTTTTAAGGTATGTCGCATGACATTGATGGCATTTCAGATATTTATTATATGATTCAATATGACTTACCTGGAGAAAATTACAAGACCAAAATAGAATGTCCAGAAATCCATTGCGTGGTCTTTAATGACATGTTTAGAGGGCATCCTAATATGAAGTTTATATTAACTGGTGCCATGATGAATAATGGATACCATTCTTGGAGGGAATTACTAGAGTGAATACAACATGTCTGGAGGGTGACGCATGATCCTGGTGGACATGTCTAGGGGTCATCATGATATCTAGATGGTGTTTTGGAGAATGTCTTGAGAGCTAGTTGGTATTCCCATGTGTTAAAATGAGACTCGTCTAACATATCTCGGTGTCATCATATGAGTTGGAAAATATGTCCAAGGATTCTATAATGCCAGGATAGTGAGCACTAAGAGCTTCATGATACTTCGGTGGAATTCACATGGGGTTCTATATGAATTTCATTGACATTTATAGAGGACTTTGAATGATCAAATTTGTATACCAAAGGAGTATCATGAGATCTTGGCGATATGTCCCAGGTATTTCACATGTCATGGGTGCCTCATGTGAAGTAGAAGAAGATATGTGTATATTTTAATCACATAAGTATCTCATATTTTAGTATTTCATATAGATAATTATTGAAAATTCCTTATATTTTTTTTGTGTAATATTTTTTCCCATCTCACATTATTTATCAAATATGGTGGATATTCTTCATGTGACTTGCCATAAGTTCTTCATGTGATATATGAGTGATCAAGGAAAGTATTTATGCATGTTCTATGATCACACCATTTGTTCTCCAAATATAATCTAACATAATATTTTTTTGTTCTGGTGGTCATCCACTACTATAACATCCCATGTTTTGAACCGGACAAAAAATTAAGAGGGAATTTTTATTTTGTAATTACGAATTGGTTCTTCTATAAAACAGATCCCTAGAATGAAATAATGAGAGTTGGGACCTTTCAGAGGGATGTTCTAAAATTAGTTGATGTTATCGAGAAGTTTATAGAGTGTTTCGAGTAGTTTTGGGAGCACCAGGGCCGTAATATTAGGTTTTGAAGGACCTACATTGGGCACATTGTTTATCTTAAATCATGCGACCCATTTTTAACACTTTGTGGCTCATTTAAGGTGGATAAAGGCTATCGCATGGGCTACACAATGTTTATCAAACCATGTGCATATCCCACATGATCACTAATATAAGAAGTTCCTCAACACTATCCATTTCATGGTGATAAAACAATTTCCAAATCATGTGGCCATCCCATGTGGGGTTCCCTAGGTACCTGGGGATGGAGTGCATGGTTGGTGCATAATTTTATATACTATGTGACCAAAAACATCCACATGTTCATGTTTTAAAAATTAAAAGAAATTGAAATAAAAATATCTTGAAAGCCTATAACCTAATAAAACTCCTCTCTCCCCCAAACATGGGTGCGACACCCGCTTGGGGTTCTCCTTGACCATGTGAGGAACATCCCTCTGAACATCCTCTTCAATAATCAAATTTCTCTGGTTCTTTTGTGAGTTTTTGGCCGAAGCTTGAGGAAGGACCACCGGCTTCTTATTCTCCCTCATTCTAACCATTGTTTGGTCTCGTTATCACCCATTGTGGTGAGGAATTTCTAAGGTCTGATGATAACCCATATTTTTTTTGTTTTTTTGTAGGTTGTATGAAGAGTATCGTGGGTAATGTTCGTGCGTATTCTAGAAACCGTTGTCAAAGGCGTGGTGGTTCGTGGGTTTTTGGTTTTCCACTAACGTTTTGTGGTAAGTTTTTATATTTAATTATTGTATTTTCTTGATTATAATTTGGGTATTTTGGATATAATGGGATCTTTTTAAATTAATTTGACTACATGGGTCCTTCTCGTGATGTTTTTGAGTCTCCTGTTGTGTTTTTAGTGTGTCTGACAACTCTGGGCATGACCGCATTCGCACTCATAGGTATGTATAAATGTGTGTGGGTGTGTGTGTGTGTGTATATATATATAATCATCGTACATGATCACTCATAGTAAAGGTAATGTGTACAAAGTATTAAGGGGTTTATAAATATATATAGGAATGTATGTTTTAGCAAGTGTGGAGTGGCCATTATCATATTCAAGGTGATCATGTTTTTAGTGTCAATTTGGTTCTAATTTTGTGGTAAGATTCCTTTACATTCACTTTTAATTTAATAATGTACTAATTAATTAATTACACTTATTTTTCAACCTCATGAATTCTTTTCTGTGTATAGTATATGTTCTTAAAGGATTATTTTGGTGAAGTGTAAGAAATGATTAAACGAGGTGAATAATTTTTTGTTAAACAAATTCTTGTTTTTGTAATTAAACCCATCCAAAAAAGGTGTGTTGTCTTCAAGATAAATATGCAGTTAGTATAATGTTATGCATGCCCTCCTCACTTCATTGGTTTATTTTTGATGCCTTGTATATGAATTAAACATGTTTAGGAAATTTGAATTAGTTTCCATGTTATAGGATGGTTCCCAAATGATTAATAGTTTTTCTTTAAAATGAATTAATTTGTTTAAAAATTATAGGATGGTTTAATCCATCCCTTTTAGTTAGGACTGATTAAATTATTTCTGTCAAATATAAAATTTTAAATGGGATTGAAAATTTGAATATCTAATGGAATGCAAGAGTGTTTCCTGCCTAATGTACTAAATTATTATAAAAACATGTCTCTATTTATTCCTTGAAAATGTTTTATTAAATTTTCATGCCTTAAATGGATGGTTTTGATAAAAAGGTAATATGAAAGGAAATTTTTCAAATCAGGAATTGATAAATGTGATAATCCTCTTACACAAATATGGATTAAAAATAATATGAGAGGTTTATTCCTCATACCTTATGAAATAAATGTGATGGGTTAATGGAGTGAATGAAAGGATAATGCCTCATGCATCCTATGATTTAAATGATTGTTCTAGTTAAGTTGGATAATGCCAAAAGATGGTGAGGGATCATCGTATTGGGTTAGGGGTAGACCGTGAGAGTTCTCCTAGAACTAGATAGCGGTGGTTTTTCCTAATCCCCCCATCTTATATATTATGTGATAATTCCAAGAGATGGTGAGGGATCATGGTATTATCTCAAGGTAGTCCATGGGATCTCCTCTATAATTGGATAGTGGTTGTATGTCCAATTCCACCACAACGTGTATCTAATAAATGAGGGCCAAGTCACTACAAGGGCTCTTGGACTTCAGTTAGCTGTACACATGGAGAGCTCTCATAGAATTGGATAGAAGAGGTGCATTCTAATCCATCCCAACAGATATGTAATGGGTGAAGGCCAAGAGAATGTGAGGGAACATGGGCATGGGTTGGGTAGACAGTGAGACCTCTATTGGAATTGGATGGAGGTGGTACATCCAATTGAACCCCAATATATATATATATATATATAATGCTACTATCTATATTATGTTGACAAGATCAGACATTCTAGCCATGGGATGAAGTAAATGTCACTGTAAGGTGTCACTTAAGAACGAGGACTAGTGTTTTTTTATACTTTTAGTTATGTAATTACATCCCTATACCTTCGCACTACATAGTTATATTATGCTTGATTGGGTTTAACACCCGGGATGACAAAACCTACTATTATTTTACTTGAAACTCTTATTTGGTACAATTACTACCCTAATAGACCTTGTTGTTCGCAGGGCATTGGACCATGCTTATGTTTTGATGCTTTTAACTAAGGAGTTAGAATCAAATGATTGAGCAGATGCTCAGGATACACATGGATATCATCTTATATATTTTTTATTATTTTCATCATACAATCCCAGTATTGTATTATATTGAAAAGAATTTTGTAATATTTACTAATTTCAATTATGTATCATCCATCATCCATGCATTGTAAAAAATGGTGTTTTCTACTTTTTCCAGTTATATAGAATCTATCATCCTTTTCTATATCATTCCAATTTAGTAATTCAACTGTTTTCTATAATTATTTACTCCGTTATACCTATGTTCATATCTCATATGAGGTTATAATCTCCCCACTATCACATACAGAGAACCATGCTATTATTTGAAAGCCTCTGGCCCATGAGTAGACCCACTTAGGGCCATGTGACTCACCATTTTGGTTACCAGTTCGATGGCAGTCCAGGTAGGGATGTTATAATGTGGTATCAAAGGTCAATTATTCCTTTATCTTACTATTTTGGGTTGGTATACATGAGACTAGGAATGTGTTGGTGCTTGGTTAAGAGTTGTACGTGCTTGGGACAGATAACCCCACGTTTGAGAAATGACCAAGTGGATAAGAATGGGATTTTTGTTTTTATTATTCTATATTTTATATGTTATTATTTCACCTAGAGTATGTTGAGAAAATTCCACTACTTATGATCTGTGAACATTATGTAATTTAACCCCTGACATGAATTTTCCAGGAAGTTTCATTACATTCATCATAATAGGAATAAATGAAATTCACATGGCTTGCTTATTTCCATGACATGTAGTTGCATTATAGATTTCATGTCGACTTGATTATGTGCCATGATAGATGTTCATGATTATTTTTACAGTTATTCAGGTAATTTCTACCATTTTTTCATGTATATTATTATTATTGGTTGTTATTCTATGTTTTTTTCTTTATAAATCATTTCTTGTTCACATTCAATGCATTTATTCCATAGTGTACCAGTGTGTTTAATTATTATGATGTAATGTTATAATTTTTTTATATAATTTTTGTTGATGAAGAAGAACCAATTTTCAATTTTATGGTGTATGAACTCCTTATAACCAAGAATGGTTAATCTATACAATCAAGCCATTTTGATCATAATATAAATACAGTTTAAGTTTGTTGATGAAATATAAAGGATGCTAAATTTTAAAGGCATAGGTATGTTTGATTTGACAAATGGGATAAACATTCCAAAAAATAAATTGTATGGGTGCTTTATATGTTGGTATGTGTCCACCCATATGATTGGACCATTGTGATTATCATGTTAAATTTTGATATTTATGTTGTTTTGATAAATTTTATCCAATTTTCATTTTATAGAGTTTATAGTTTCTTAATGAATTTGGGAATGGAATCCCGTATTAAATTAAATGAACATGGTCCATTTGAAATTTTTATAAATGAATTAGTTGTATCATTTTAATTTGACATGTATTGGATAGACTTTGAATTGAAACTGGATCGAACTAGGTCTGTTGGGGAATGTTTTTATGAGATGACCTAGTATAGGTGTTTGAAAGTTCTAAACATAAATAACTCTTATTGGGTTTCTTTTGAATAACCCTAGATGGTTAAAATGGGACTATCATTGGTTTCCATATTTTTTATAAAGGAATTATAATGATAATTTTCATATTTATGTTGGGTTGTCCAAAAAATGTATGGGAAAATGTAGTTTTATGAAGCGTTCCTATTTTTCCATGAATTATTAGTTGAAAATCATGTTCTTAGAAATTTCAATTTGAAATGATTAATTGATGTTTGTTGTAATTATTTATATGAATAAATGTTAAATTTTAATCTCATTGGTTTTCGTTGGAATGAAAGTGTGATTGTTTTCTATAGGTTTGGTTTTTTACCAATGGCTTGATGAAGGACATTTGATCATAGTGACTTGTTTTGGAATGACCATGTGATGGGGTTGAACTTTTGTTGAGTAATGAGATAACCCATTGTAGGTAGAACCCATATAACATAAAATCCTTTCTTGTCACTAGATTTTTCTAAATCTTAGGTTCATTTGGTTGCCATTTTCCCTATATGACTTTTTAATTCTAAAGGAACACTTGTTCAGAAAGAAGATCATGTTTTTCTATCCTTGGTTACAATGTATAAATTTTTTTTAATCGTCAGTTTTTATTGGTTAGACATGACTTGGGAATGGTCGGGTTCTTATTTTTTCGTTCACCCCTTAGTTTTCCTCAGTAGTAGATGAATTTGTATGTCCTTTTTCAATTTAATGTTTTTATAAGTCAATACAATGTTGGGTTAAATATATTTTCTTATTGAGGGTAGTCTCGAGTCATATCCAAGTAGGAGTGACATGAGAGTTAAAGAATCAGTATTATACTATTGATCGTGATTGAGTTTCTAGAGACTCTAGTATTATGACATGCCATTCATTTTGGTTTTTGTTTCATCTGGGTTTTAAACTTCTTTTTACGCTTGATGTATGTCAGTGTGAATCAGGGGAATTTCAAACATATATTTAAAGTGGTTGTGATTGAGCGTGCTTATGATCACCTAGATTAACATTTATAAGGAAGACTAGGAAAATCTTATTGTGGTGAGTGTTATGTTGGTTCTTCTGAAATGTGTTCTTTAATTTACAGGGAACAGAACATATGAGGAAAATTTGTGAGATTGTCTATTTTTCTTAATTCTATTAACTCTTGTAGGTCTAAATCGTGTAAATTCTTTATTAGCAGCACAAAATTTTTCTATTTTGTGTTGTATAAAATCCTTTAGACGAACTTTAGGTTATGGAAGGACTTAAATGATTTGTTTAATTATCACATAATTCCTTGTCTTGTAAAGGCATTGTGATCAGTTGTGAAGATGAATCAGTAGGTAAAGCATAGTTTCTGTTATGAAGTCGGGCAGTAGTGGCCTGCCTATTCTTCTTAAGGTTTCTTGGTTGTTTGGAAACCGTAATATCCTATTATTGTAGTTTTCTATGCGATGATCATGTCCTAATCATGACGTTGTCCTAGATGCACTATGAGATTGGCGGACTTACACTGCGATAAATCTTTAAAATCTGTTGATCTTGTTTGAAGGTTCTACTCTGGTGGTTCATAATGTATACCGGTTTTACATCAATGTATATTCAATAATATCACCCAAGTTAGGATATCTACTTTAGTGGTAGTTTTTTTGGTGAATGTGACATTCCTTCGAAGAAGGCATTGTGGTTCAGTTGAAAACATTTCGGTCATCTAATCCGATCATCGTCTTCAATGGTCAGTTGCAGTGGCTCAAATGGTATCCCTATTGTTCATTGTTTATGGTCATTAAAATACATTTTCATACATGTCGTCAAGTGTAGAAAAGAGATGTTTGTGTCAAATTGGTCTTTTCATGAAAACATTTCTCATCATGGCCTTTGAGGTCGATGGGGAATCGATCATTTGATTGATTCAAAATTCGACTAGAAGAATCATCCAAACTCTTGAGGGTGTGGTTAAAGGATAAATTTTATCAATGGGGAGTTCATGACTTGTAATTGGCCCCCTTAGATGATAAAATCTATGTTGGTATGTACCTTTTTCCTAGTTCACAGTGACACAACAATATGATCATCTCTCTAGTTAGACATGGTCTGGTAATTGTTGTCTAGGTATTTCCATCAGAAAATTTGCACTGTCTTAAGTTTTGAGGGCTTAAATTTCATATTATTATGAATGATTTAAGGTTATTTGGGTATGAATTGCCACCAGTTTAACAACACTTGATGGCCCTTCTAGGTTAAGGGATGTGTATGTTGTTCTTAAAATCTTCTTGGGGATAAGAAGATATAAGGTGGGGAAATTATGATGTCATATGTTTAGAATTGAATAAAAATTTGGGGGGAATTTGATTTTTTGTATTTACCAAATTAGCCATTTTTAAACAATGACATGGAATGGAATTCTGATTGTTGGTAATTTTCAAAGTGATTTGTATGGACTGGTATATAGCATGGGAAGTTTTCTGAGTGTCTCAGGGAGTTTCACGAGTGTCAAAGATATAAATTTAGGTTTTGAAGGACCTACATTGGGGCATGGTTTGTCTAGAACTGTACAGCCCATAGCAGGAACCTGCGTGACATGTTTCTGGTTAACAAAGGAAGTCCCAAGGGCAAAGCACGATTTTCCAAACCATGCACCTAGACTACATGACCACTTATTCAGGTGGTACCTCAAAATAATTCCATTCAATGTTGTCACATGATTTCTAAACTATGCCTTAAAACCGTGTGTGGTTCCCTATATTCCTAGGGAAGGGGTGCATATTTTCATCATGGTTTTATATATCGTATGACCTAAATCATTCCAGAAGAACAATTTGAAAATTAAATAAATAAAAAGAAAAATAAATTAAAAACCAAAAACCTAATCTAATCTCACTCTCCCCTAGACTCACTCGTGATAACCCCCTTGGTGTTCTCCTTGGTCGCACGATGCCCCTATCTCATGGAATCCTCTCTGATAATCAAATATATCTGGTTCTCTTGATATTTATTTTCAAAATTTCAAGGTAAGACCTTGTGGTTCCTTATTATCCATCTTTATAACCATTTTTCGATCTCTCCATCACCTGGTGAGGTGTGGTCGAACCGAGGGTTTGCAGATAACTTGGATTTTCAGTTTTATTTTGGTTTTTGGTTGTGAAGAGGGTCTCTCTAGTCATTTTTAGCCGTGTTCTAGCATCATTCATTTAAGGTGATGTGGCTCGAGGTGTATCATATTATCACTAATATTATTCGGTAAGGTTTTTTATTCTCTTCATGTGGTCACAAATTTATATTTTTTTTATTTTTTATTATAGGGATTCCCTGTAATTTATGTTGACTATGAGGGTCCTTGACGTCATGTTTTTGAGTTCCTAGTTCGGTTTTTAGGGCATTTGACAATTCTAGGAATGCATGCACACACACACGTATGTTCATATATATAAATATATATCCTCCTTGTACACATTATATCATGGAGAGGAGACTATTTACATATGATTCTGGGTTAAATAAATATATATTGGAAAGTGTGTGTGTTCATGTTTGGAGAAATTGCTTCTATCATTAAGGTCATCGATTGCTGAGTGTATGAATGGGTCTACTTTTGAGGTATGATCCATTTTCTTTCCATTTTAATTTAATAAATAATTAATTAATTATATTCACATATTTTTAGCACTTATTACTGTTTTTCGATGTATATTTTCATTTCTTTAATTATTTTTCATTGGTTGAATGGAAGAAATGATTAAATGGGATAAATGATTATCTGTTAAACAAATACAGGCTTTTGTAATAAAACCCCTCCAATGGAGGTGAAATGTCTTCAAGATAAAAATTTAGTCACTATAATTTTATTCTTGCCATCCTTACTTTATTGGATTCCCTTTTATGCCTTATATATAAATTTTAACCTTTTTAGGAAAATTTAATGTGTTTTTTATATAGGATAATTCAATCATGATGGATTGTTTTTCCATAAAATTAATTAAATGGTTTGAAGCATATAGAATAGTGTAAATAATTTCTTTTAGTTATAACTGATTTAATTACTTATTTATAATAGAAGGTTTTAATGTAATTGACCAAGTGGAATGGCTAATGGCATGCATCAGAGGTTCTTGAGTTATGTGTTGAATTATTATAAAAACATGCCTCTATTTATGCCTGAAAAATTCATTATTAAATTATAATTCCTTAAATGGAGGGTTTTTTTATAAAATGGTAATATTGGAGGAAATTCCACATATTTTGAATTTATAAAAGTGATACGCCTCTTTCATGGATATTGATTTATAAGTCTGTGAGTGGTTTATGCCTTTCTCTTTATGATATAAATGTGATGGAATAACGAGATACATGAACGGTTAATGCCTCATGCATCGTATTCTTTAAATGATTACAATAGTTGGGAATGGGATGACAAGATAACATGAGAGTTATTAGTATTATGTTATGCATAGATCGGGAGAGATCACATGGAATTAGATGGTTATGGTATATCCAAATCCCCCCAACTTATATCTAATTCAAGAATGCCAAGAGATGTCGAGGGCTATTAGTATTGGTTTGGGGGTAGAATGTGAGAGCTCATCTAGAATTGGATGGTGGAGGTAGTTCTTGATCCACCTCAACATGTATCTAATACACGAAGGCCTAGAGATAGTGGGGACCCTTATACATGGGATAGGGGTAGACCATGAGAGATATCCTAGAAATGGATGGTTGAGGTACATCCCAATCCAACCAAACATATATCTAATGTATGAAGGCCAAGAGACTGTGAGGGATCAAGGACTTGGTTTAGGGGTGGACAATGAGATCTCCCCAATAATTGGATGGAGGGTGTACGTCCAAATCCATATGAACATATATCTATATATATAAATAATATTACTATATATATAAATTGGTCATGATCAGAGATAACAGTTGTGGGATGAAGCAGGTATCTTCATCAGGTGTCCCTTAGGAACCTGAACGTGTGTTTGTTTATTATTTTAGTTCTATAATTACTTCTTTATACCTAAACATTGCATAATTTATATTACATAGGATTGGGTTTAACATCGTGGGTGCCTACCTACTATGATTTTATATCAATACCTGCTTTGGTACCGTTGGTACATGAGTAGAACTTCTTATTAGCATAGATTTTGACCTTGTTTATGCAATACAACTTTTACCCGAGGAGTTAGGAGAAAAGGATTGATATGAAACTCATGATTATCACAAAGAAAATCCTGGTGTTTTTTAAATATTTTCCCTATTTCTGTCATGTAGTGTCATGAATTTAAATGAATTTTGTATTTTTCTATTTATTCCATTTATGTAGTATCCATCATCCATGCATTGTATAAACTGGCATTGAACACTAATGTTTAGTTATATAAAATCTGTCTTCCACTAAAATATAATATTTACTAACATCTTCCTCTATTATCTATTATTATTTAATCTATTATTCAGATGTTCCCCTCTGATAAGTGGGTATATTCTGTCCACTATCACCCTCCATGACCATTACTACTAGTCGACAAACTCTAGCATATATGGAGACGTTCTTGAGGCATTGTGACCCACCTATATAGTTTTTTGTTCAATGGAATGTTGGTATGGGTTGTTATAGCTACAAGAAATATGCTTTGTAGGTTGGGTGTGTTGGTGAAAGAATTTATGGAAATGTTCATTTTTGTAATGCTTCAACCATTATTTTTCATGTTGGAGTATGGGATTTAAAGGCCTCACAATCCCAATTATTGTTTGATTTTCACAGTGTGTATCACTCCAATCCATGATTGATTCAATGAAGGCCTTCAGAATCATAAATTTTCTGAGTTCACACTATAATTCATTCTAGGGGAATCAAATGAATTTCAGCGACCAATGTATTTTCTTATTAATGCCTCCTTTATTATATTATTTTCAAGTAAGTGGGACTTTCTAAATCATATGGACTTTGCAATGGGATTTCATATTGTTTGGCTGACATGTCCATGTGCCTTCATGAGATCAAGATTCTCTTTAGAAGGAATATATATGATATTTCGAAACTTGTTTTAAACCATTCATGAGAGAAGGATGACTTGTCAGGGGGGCTTCATGAAATCAATCTATCATGTCTAAAGATTTTTCAAGACCATGATGCAGACAACATAGCTGTGTTGTGAGTGTTTTATGACCGTGAGTGGTGCCTACTAGTTTTATTCTTTATTTCCTTCATCTATTTAACAAATTTTTGGGATCTCACTATATGACATCCTGCCTTTTTATAACATAAATTTTCATTACATATTACAAAACTGAGGATCATTAAGGTTTAGTGTCTTGGAAACCAGGAACATAAAACACGAAAACATAAAACATTATTCTTAAACATTTGAAAGTCTTATCCTTATGTTCATCCTATGTTCATTACTGCGTCTCATAACCTGGGGACATACATTAAAAGAAAGGGTGAGCAGAAGGCCTAGTAAGGGAAACAAGGGGAAACACTTAACATGTGAACATGAGATACATCAACAATGTCATGAAAAAACTCTTTAAGGCATGAGAAAGAAATCATGAGGCATATCATAATAAAAATAATGTATTTCATAACATTAACATGTGGCTACAACATTTAAATTTGAAAATCATTTCCATTTCACCAAGGTCCATCCCCAAGGTGTCATTAAAAATTACCAAGGTTATTTACCAAGGCATCATTAAAAATGGCCATCTATAGAGATTAAGTCTTTACCCAATGCATTGGAGATCTATTTGAGCGTAACCTTAATTTGTCTTTATTATCATGTGAGCCACATATATCATCATTAATCATTTCATAAAAAACCCATATAGAATAAAATAAGTGGGTTTCATTTCATAATCATAATGTTTTAAAAACTGCTTTAAAGACATGAACTTTATGTCACTTTAAACCCCCGTAAAGGGAAAGCGGGTCTCATCTATGTAAATCCCAGAATTTAAATTAGAAAATTTCGGTATATATGTGAATAACCTTCTAGAAGAAAGAGATTTTAGTATTCACCTAATACATTAAATGAATTTGGGGATAAGAGAGAGACATTTTGAGACGGAAATTCTACAACTTAACGGCTATGTTACGAGGTTTTAGAAAACATTTAAAAGAGAGAGGACATGGGTAACCCACCCATAAATGATCTATAAAACAGTAGGAGAACAGAATATAATGGATTTAAGAACATGGTAATGAAAGGTGAAAGATATACCATATGAAATGAAGTACATGAAAGGAAGACAAAAATAATAATTCTCTTATGAAAAATCGGCAGCCTAACGACATCACTTAAACATCAAAAAAATTTAATTGACAAGATCAAATAGGGTCTCTCATCATATGAAAATAAAAGATCAGTATGAGAGATATATAGATTGTACACCAATATAATAAAAATGAACTTGAAAGGATATAATATTAAAGTATAACTTTGAAAAATGAGAAAGGTGAATGAATCACTTAAAAATTCAGCAGCCTAACGGCGTCACCTAAACATCAACAAAAATGAATTGACTAGATAAAATAGGGTGTCTCATCATATGAAATTTAAAGATCAGTATGATATATTTAGAGATCATATCCCAACATAATAAAAATGAACATGAATGACTTGACATGAAAATAGATCTTGAAAACGAGAAGGGTGAAAAAATCCCTTAAAAATTCGGCAGCATAACGACGCAACATAAAACATCAAAATACTAAATTGAAGAGATAAAATAGGGTCTCTCATTATATGAACATGAAAAGGGCAGTAAGAGGAATTTAAAAGATAATCCTCCAAAATAAGATCATGGAGCATAAAAGAAATGACATAAAAGAGACTACATGAAAAGAAAGAGAGAGGTAGGATCCCTTACCTTAAACGTAACTCTTAAAACTCGAAGGTTGGGACCCTGAGGAATTGAGGGCACCTTGCGAGGACTCCATGGGAGGTAATGAGACCATAGATTCGTTGGGGGAGAGTTGGGAGTGAAAAATAAAGGAGTTAAGGGTGGGTATTTATAGGGAAAGTGAGGGGACAAGGCATTAATGGGCAAAGGACACCTCATTGTTTGTTTTAGAAAAACCATGGGCTTTCCCATGGTATTTTCCAATTTTAATGGCCACCTGGGAAACCTCATACCTTATCTTAATACTAATTAGTCTACCATATTGATTAAATACTTAACACATCATTTAATGATGTCATTAAATACTTGTAACTTAAAAACTGTATTTTCACTATTCATCAAAAATTCAACTTTCTTAGAAAAATCCCAAAATTTCACCTTAACAAAATATCGATGCTCTGATTTGAAAAATGAACTCCATTTTATAAAAATATTTTTCTAAATATTTTTAATTTATTTTTTATATAAATACACTATTCACTGAAAATTCAATTTTTTCAGAAAATTCCCCAAAAATTACCCTAGCATAGTATCGATGTTATGAATTTAAAAATAAAGTCCATTTTATAAAAATAATTTTATAAATTTTTTTAATTTAATTTTTAAATAAAAAACACTTTTTACCCCAACAAAACTAATACTTGACTAATAATTTATGAAACTGTTATTTAAACATTTTATTGAATCACATTACTTAATCAAGGTGCCTCGATTATATTAATTAATTCTTTAAGTGAGATTACTAATCCATTTGGTCACATTACTAATCCCAAGTATTAAATCACTATTCATATGTTACTATTCATCAAAAATTATGTTGATTTTATTAGACTCTAAATTTCGCATTGAACATAATTATAGAAGACTATTATTTTTGAAAATCATTACACATTTTTAATTATTTAAGGTTTATATAAACAAATTTAAAATATCCTTTCTCTAAAATTCATAAAAAATATGCATACTATTTTTATTGAGACATTTGAAAATTCATAAACTTCATCATAAGAAGAAATATTTTTTTTAAAACAAAGGATTACACAGGGCAGTTACGGTCTCTTTAAATAGCCCCTTATAACCTTAGCATAGGACCTATGTGTAATGTGTACTAAGGTGAGAGAATCTGAGGGCGGCTCAGCCAACATTGCACGAGTAGTAATTTCTATCAGTTTGATCTTCTCATGAAGGTGATTCTGTTCTAGCTTAAAACGATGAAATTTGGCTTGGGTTTGGCCTAGATCAAATCCTAGTGGTGCTACCTCCTTCCCAAGTTCTGTTAGATGGGATTAGATTGGCCCGAGACAACTGGGTGAGGCCATCGAATCTTCATTCTATTTTAATTAACCAAGATCACTTGTATTTAGAGACAATAATCAAAACTGTTAGTTTCCAGAAGTCATATTGACCAATGGTCATACAACAGTCAAACCCAATGGTCTCATTTTAATTATACTCATGTTATCAAATGAAGCAGTTTTGTTGAGCATAAAAATAAAATAACACCCAAAATAAGAAAACAAGATCAATTCAAAATTTTAGGTCGTTACAATCTCCCCCCCCCCCTTAAGAAATTGTGTCCTTGCAATTTTTAAAATTGAGTTTTGAAATTTCTTTGAAAGTCCCACATCGGAAAAGGAGTCACTAAAACTATTACTTTAAATGAAATAAAGGTAAGTACAAAGGTTGCCCAAGTTATCCCACACTAGTATTCCATGTAGGAAAATATGGACATAGAGGAGAAAAAAAGGGTCAAGTCTTGATGGAGAGTGATAGAAAACATGTTTTGGAGAAAGTTAACCACAAGAAAATCACAAACATAAGATGTGTGTAAATGGTATTTGATTACCTAGTAGGAAACGTAAACCAACAACATTTTTATTTTACGTTCCTTTTCCTAATTTTGAGGAATTCATTTACTACATAGAACAAAAACATAAGGAAACATACCTACCTTCAAGTAGAGTTTCATCCTTTAATAAGTTTCTACCAAAACAAATCTTTTCTCCAAACGATGAGTATTCAAAAACACTTGGTCTCATCAAAACACAAGAATCATCTTCTTGAGAGTCACCTAATCCACAAAAGATTGACTATCAATTTATTCTATCGTTAATTATTATCCCAAAAACAGAAAGGGTAAAATAAAATAGCTCTTCAAAAAGAAAGAATCCCATAGGAAGGGAAACTACTTTTAAATCTTCAATGTTCCATGGTACTACCCAAAGTTCATAATATACCATTCTATAAATAACTATCCTTAAAATTACTAAAAATAAACCAAACTAAGATTGAAACCCAATTATAAGAATGATATCATAACATAGACTTCCAAGATAGACTTTATCATTCATCTCCAAACAACATCAACCACCCTTATCATCTTATAAAAAAAGTAACTAACATAATCACATTTTCCCCAAGATAGGTTAATCATTTCCATATGTATTCTAAATTACTATAAGTTCGCCTTAAATTCATTGATTCTTCAAAATATAAGTCATCCTTTACTCCTAAAAGAAAATAACATAGTAATCTATTTACCTCGATCAAATAGGGATTCCAAAATAGTGAATGTCTTCCAAAACAATAATAATCTTTCAATCCCCTAATTACTATTTTTTAAGAAGAACAGTTTCACTATATCAACATGTGGTACATAACAATAGATTTTTTACTGAATGATATAAAATCATCTTAGGTAGTGACTCGATGATCTTAGACAACATAAAATACATGCTCATAGAGCACGAACTAAAATACAACATGACATAGGCAATTATTGTGAAGAAGTTACATATACTTCAGTCATCATGATCCATCTCTGCATAGCACTTGCATTGTTCCCTTGTCCTCTAAGATTTTTGATGCTCATAATGCTTATCACCCATTACAAGAGAGCATTGCCTTGGATAATGTATAGCTTCTCCACATTTACGACATCAAAATGTATAAGGTACATTAGATCAAACCATATCTCCATTCATCACATTATCTATTTTTTTAAAGCAATGGGCTACATTATGCCCTATCTTCCAACACTTAAAACATCTCTCGCTTCCTTTGTGACATTATCCTTGGTGCCTCTTCCCACAATTTTTTCAAAAAATAAATTGGATCTCCTTTCCCTTGTCAACATTATCAGATGAACATCCTTGAGACTTTGTCTTCTTCTTCCATGATGAATTTGGGAATTCAACTAGGTACCAATTATTAATTGACATTTTTGATAGCTGGTTTGGCATAATCATAATATGTTCAACATGATATTTCATCATCTCTGTCATATTAATAGGGAATCGTCACATTTACTATCACCATGGTTGTTGGGATATGCTCTTCAATTTCCCGCAATTAACTAAGAAAAGAACGAATAATTAAGGGGTTTAAATACTTAGCCAATAATCAGGAAAATGAAACATTAAGAATAGAAGGAAAAACTTGTAGATGAAAAGTATATCCTAACTTGTGATCCCCTAGGTTCCAATCTAGGTTATCCATGATCATATGCTCTTATGTGAGTCTTTATTTTATTTTATCACAGTTCCTTTAATAATGGTTCAAACAAAGCTTATGAATTTAACAAAGCATATCCCCTAGGAGTGTCATACCCAAGAGTGCAGAAAGTCCCATTGTCATGTACCTATTCCCATTCGAGTCTCACTCAAAGTGGTGTTTTTGGGTTTTACCCCTATGTATTTCTGTTCCAGAGCCACCTATACCTGCTCGTAACCAGACATGGATGTGTTTTTTTCGAAATCCCTTACTCAATACTCACCAAAATACCAGGGAGATTTACTATATTTAATATTTTATATAGGGTTATTCCTAGAGTTTTCACATGCTAATTTCCACAAATAACTAAACCATCCTTTGATACCAACTATGAAATCCCACCTTTTTATAACATAACTTTTCATTACAATTTATAAAACTAAGGATCTTTAAGGTTTAGTGTCATGGAAACCAGGAACATAAAACATGAAATCATAAAAAATTCTTCTTAAACACTTGAAAGTATTATCCTTGTGTTAATCCTAGGTTCATTACTGCATCTCATAACCTAGGGACATACATCAAAAGAAACAGTGAGTAGAAGTACCAGTAAGGGAAACAAGGGGAAACATTTAACATGTGAACTTAAGATATATCTACAATGTCATGAAAAAGAACATTAAGGCTTGAGAAAGAAATCATGAGGAATATCATAATAAAAATAACTTATTTCATAACTTGAAGATGTGACTACAACAATTATTATTGAAAATCTTTTCTGTTTCACCAAAGTCCTTCCCCAAGGTGTCATTAAAAATTACCGAGGTTATTCACCAAGGCGTCGTTAAAAATTGTCATCTCTAGAGATTAAGTCTTCTCCCAATGCATTGGAGAGATATCAGGGCACACCCTTCATTTGTCTTTATTATCATGTGAGCCAAATATATCATCATTAATCATTTCATAAAAAACCCATATAGCATAAAAGAAATGGGATTCATTTCATAATCATAACGTTTTAAAAACTGCTTTAAAGACATGATCATTATGTCACTTTAAACCCACAGAAAGGGAAAGTGGGTATCATAAATGTAAATACCAGAATTTAAAATATAAAAGTTTGTTATATATGTGAATACACTTTTAGAATAATGATCTTTTAGTATTAACTTAACAAAATAAATTAATTTTACAATAAGGGAGAGACATTTTGAGACAGAAATTCTGCAGCATAACAGCTATGTTAGAAGGTTTTAGAAAACATTGAAAAGAGAGGGGACATGGGTAACCCACCCATAAATGATCCATAAAGCAGTAGGGGAACAAAATATAAATTATTTAATCACATGGTAATGAAATTTGAAAGATATACCATATGAAATGATGAACATGAAAGGAAGACAAAAATAAGATTTCTCTTATGAAAATTCGGCAGCCTAATGGCATCACATAAACATCGAAAAAAAGAATTGAAGAGATGAAATAGGGTCTCCCATAATATGAACATAAAAGATCAGTATGATAGATATAGAGATAATACCCTAACATAATAAAAAGTATCATGAAAGACTTGACATGAATGTAGAACTTTGAAAAATGAGAAAGGTGAACGAATCTTTTAAAAATTCGGCAGCCTAACAGCATCACCTAAACTTCAACAAAAATGAATTGATGAGATCAAATAGGGTCTCTCATAATATGAACATAAATGATCAGTATTATAGATTTAGAGATCATACCCCAAAATAATAAAAAGGAAATGAAGGACTAGACATGAAAATAGATCTTGAAAACGAGCAGGGTGAAGGAAACCCTTAAAAATTCGGTAGCCTAACGGCGCCACTTAAAACTTAAAAATACTGAATTGAAGAGATAAAATAGGTTCTCTCATCATATGAAAATGAAAAGGTCAGTAAGAAGAATATAAAATATCATCCTCCAACACAATATCGTGGAGCATAAAAAAATGACGTAAAAGAGATTACTTGAAAAGAAAGAGAGAGGTTGGATCCCTAACCTTAAATGTAACTCTTAAAACTCAAAGGTTGGGACCTTGAGGGATTGGGGAAACCTTGGGAGGACTCCATGGGAGGTAATGAGACCATATCATCGTTGGGGGAGAGTTGTTATTGAAATCTAAAAGAGGTAAGGGTGGGTATTTATAGGGAAAGTGAGGGGACAAGGCATTAATGGCCAAGGGACACCTCATTGGTGGTTTTGAAAAAACCATGGGCCTGAACATTTTCCCATGGTATTGGACACTTGGGACACCTCATACCTTATCTTACTATTCATAATTCGACCATATTGATTATATACTTAACACATCATTTAATGATGTCATTAAACACCCGTAACTTTAAAACTGTATTTTCACGATTAATCGAAAATTCAAATTTCTCAGAAAAATCCCAAAATTTCACCTTAACCAAATATCGATGATCTGATTTCAAAAATTACCTCCATTTTATAAAAACAATTTCCTAAATATTATTAATTTAATTTTATAAAAAATACACTATTCACCAAAAATTCATTTTTTTTGAAAATTCCCCAAAAATTACCTTAGAATAATATCGATGTTCTGAATTCAAAAATAAATTCCAATTTATAAAAATAATTTTCTAAATTTTTTTAATATAATTTTTAATTAAAAACCAGTATTCACCCGAAAAAACTAATACTTGAATAATAATTTATGAAACCATTATTTAACCATTTTATTGAATCACATTACTTAATCAAGGTGCCTAGATTATATTAATAAATTCTTTAAGTGAGATTACTAATCCATTTGGTCACAATACTAATCCTAAGCATAAAATCCATTTTCATAATTTACTATTCATCAAAAATTATGTTGATCTTATTAGACTCTAAATTTCGTACTGAAAATAATTGTTGAAGACCATTTTTGGAAAATCATAACAAATTTTTAATTATTTAAGGTTTACATAAACAATTTTAATATATTATTTCTCTAAAATTCATAAAAAATATGCATACTATATTTATCCGGACATTTGAAAATTCATAAACTTCATCATAAGAAGAAATCAAAAATTTTATTTAAAACAAAGGATTACACAAGGCAGTGACGGTCTCCTTACATAGCCCCTTATAACCCCAGCATAAGACCTAAGTGTAATGTGTGATAAGGTGAGAGAATATGAGGGTGGTTCATCCAACATTGCACGAGTAGTAATTTCTTTCAGTTTCAACTTCTCGCGAAGGAGATTCCTTTATAGATTCACACGGTGAAGTTCGGCTTGGGTTTGGTCCAGTGCAAAGCCCAATGGTGCTACCTCCTTCCAAAGTTCCATTAGATGGCCTTCAATTGGCCCAAGACTACTGTTTGAGGCCATTAAATCTTCTTTCTATATTAATTCACCAAGATTACTTGTATTTAGAGACAATAATCGAAACGTTTAGTTTCCAGCGGTCATATTGACCAATGGTCATGTAACAGTCAAAACCCAACGGTCTCATTTTAATTATACTAATGTTATCAAATGAAACAGTTTTATTGAGTATAAAAATAAAATAACACACAAAATTAGGAAACAATATTTATTCAAAATTTCGGGTTGTTACACACTATGTAGTATGAGTATTGATGAATAAAATCAATCCACCTCTTATTGTTGTGTCGTGTGACCAAAAAGGGTTTTCTGTAGATGAATTATCATTTCATGGAGTATTCCATTATTCTGTCATTATGAAGCGAAAGGGGGAGCATGTGGTCTCCTAGACATGTCTATGACCCATCATGTGATGACGATAACTTGCATGCGGGCTTTCACGAGATGAGGAATACATGTCTTAAGGGGCTTACAGTGTCTTGGGTATTTCCATGGGCACGTCACATGATTTTCATGACATCCAGAGGCTCCCCCTTACAATATTTTTATTTTTTTTATTTTACAATTTTTTGGGATCTCATGAGATTGTTGGATTGTTGTTAAGGACATCCATTATCCCTATCAGTGATGCATCATGAGAGTTTTATAACCTCAAGAGGATCACTATTTTTTGATATTTTCCTCCAATTTTCTAATCATATTTGGAGGTTTTATCACATCTATGGGTTGACATGCCACGTGACCGATGGTCTTATCTAGCTATCGTCATGATATCAATGATTTCCCAATGTTCCTTTGTGAGAGCAGAAATAATCATTCGAGGGACTCACATAGTCTTACAATGGCTATACAATGTGAGTGACCCTATGTATGACCTTCTTCTGGTAATTTTATTTTTTGAATCCAAGGGATTTCTGTGAACCTTGTTATCATGGAAACCATCATCTTCAATTGATTTGCAGGCAAAATAATTCTTGTATTCAGGTATCTTATTCCATTATAGATTTTGTTATGCTCATTTGAAAGGCTTAAATAATTTTATTGCCACATTGCATCATTTCCATGATTTTATCATCTTCTATAAGGTTTTGACATTAAAGACATATGATTTCAACTCTTTTTTTGTCACATTGGTATGAATCATAACTCACACATATTACTTTCATCTTGTTACGCTGTAATTATTCACTTTCTGTGCTTTATATCTCACACATTTCTTATGTATGTCATTAGATTTTTCTAGGGAGTATTATAAGATCAATAAACTATAATTTCATGTTATAGATTTATTAAAAAATGTTGATATACCCATGTTTCATGTTATCGTGTTGTATATTGAATTACCAAATTTCATTAGGCCTCAAAATCTTTGGAGAATTTATTATTTTTATATTTATGTAATAAATTTTAAATTAATGTGCATTAAAGATATATGAGATCATACAAACCATGTTAATGTTTTTTTTTGGATTATATTATTATATAGAATTTAAAACCTATGTTAGAAATTAATAATGAAATCTCTTCTCAATTGATATGAAATCCACCCAACTTCCAATTCACATTCACTAAAAACTCATTGGGACATAATAACCTCTCCCAATCCCACTCTAAATTCCCCCAATAGTGCCCAAGTCTCTTAGAAATCTCCTCCCATGATTTTAGAAGCAACATCATAAGTAATGTAATCTCTTCATCTTCCTGTTTATTATACACCTTTATTTGTATTAAGCCTTATGATTTCCAATTTTTCCTAATGATGTGTTCATTGACAAATACCATTACTATCCATATTATTATACTGTAAAGAGAGACTAACTTTCATCCTCACTAATATATTCCATGAAACATTATGTACAACTATTAGTATACAAAAATTATTTCTTCATTTTCCTTGAAAATATTTTAAGTTGGGAATACCCATCCCAATATCCACTCAAGTGTATTCACCTGGTACATCCTATTCATAACTGATTGGATAATTACAATTATATAACCCCTAAACATTAATTTTGGGATTATAATTCATTAAATACATTCTTATGTTGTATAATCAATGTGGATCACAAATTCATGTACACAATATGAATGTGAATGATGGATCCAGAATTATATAACCCTCTAATGCATTGGGTTATGTTTCTATCACATTAGATACATTGTTTAGTTCACTAAATGTTATCCTAATAACAATTTTTATGATTTATCACTTCAGAAAATTGAATTATGCATCAAATAACATGTTTTATATAATTTCAAACTTATTATGATTCCTTGATGTGGTCATCTAATTTCTTGATTCAATGTTGAAGATTATGGTTCTCACCATGTTATTTCATCATGTTATTCCAAATTAAATATAATGTACTAAATTAATTTATGATTTATCCTTTGTTATTCCCTTATAGGAATTTATGTTGCAACCCTTTATAATATAAATCCCTTGGTTATCCCCTACTACATTATAATCTCAATGGAATTGAAGTGCATGGAAAATATTTTTTAAACAATGTTTTTGTATCCATGATTCATGTCATTGTGATATGTATCTAATTTCAAAAATACAATAGGCCACTTGATCCTTTGAGATTATACTATATCTTTCCTAATGTAATGAATTATGAAATAATGTATATAAATTATATGGGTTGTGTCATGAACCAACCCATATGGGCCCGCCTAGCTATAGATGAGATGAGGGTAACTACCCCAAGCTAGGCACTAATAGGACTAAGTCTAGTAACTAGCAATGATTAGGAATAATACTCACATGTGAGGCCTTATCCTATTGAACATGTATGCACATACACATCTCCAATCATTTACCAAGATAAAATTTTAAATATAATCGATTGAAAAAATAGGCATACATTTAATCCCTTAAATTATAGTAAAATAAATTATTGTAGAGCTTCAAGGGACAAAAAAAGACCACTAAGAATTGTAATGCATTTTAACCTACTAGAATGAGGGGATTAGAGTCAAATGTGGATTTTGAAATGAACCATGATCTTTCTTCCCCAAATCAAGGCTATGTATGCTCCTAGCTCACTAGTAACGCAATTGAACGGTAATTCATTTATGTAAGGCATGACATGTGCTAGAAGAAGCCATGCGTGGGTGAGTTTAGAAATAACCAGTAGGACACCCCTAAATCACTTTTCATAAATAATATGATGTATAAAGATCATCCCATACTATCTCAATTGTAAAATAATAGATAAAAATATATCGTCTAGATAGACTCATAGTCGGTAATATGTATCAATGTAAAGTCAAAATATCATTTCCATCCTATAATTCTTCTTGAGAGTCCAAATATATACACTCTTAGGAGAAATCACTCCACAATTCTAATAGTAATGATTACATCCATCTATTATCTCACTCTCATCATGACTATCCATGTGTATTTGAATGCAGAAACTCTGAAGAGATCAATAAAATTATGAAGATCACACCCAAGGCCATGGATTAATACATACTAACCCACTCAAGATTAACCCTCAATGTATGGTATTAAAACCCATGTATAGTTTCCCATACTGATTTTGAGAACCCACATAGGGAAAAAATAAAGGATCTCATCCTAACAACTAAGATCGATTCCTAAAACAAAGTCTAAAAATAATCCATTAGATAGGATAACAATCCATTCTTTATGATGTAATTCCATACTATACCCTCACGGGGATGGATCAAGTGAATGAACCCTTAAGAAAACTAGTCCATGTGGATGGTATCAGTGTATCCTAGTCATATTTTATGCAGTACAAAACATGCACTAAAAGTACATGGAATGTCCCTTCAGCATTTGGTCAACTCGTGTATCATTTCAAATTATAGTTTCTATGCCCGTGTATACCTGGCCACGTCTATGTACCTAATCATGTTAGTGTACTATGCTATGTCTAAGTATATATATCAGCCCATGTACTATGTTTGCTTCATGTAATTAGCCATGACTATTTCTATTTATCATCTGATATGCACACCAAACCTACAAGTAACAGTCACATTGTATGTGACATATTTCACATGGTGTGTGATACTTTTCTGTTCCACAAAAGCCTTAGCATCCCAGTCAGTCAATCACATGGTGTGTATTCTAAAATTAGTCACAATTCATAGCAGGATTTATATAATCCACAGATCTCCATATGGATTCCTCATCCAATTATGCCGTAATAATTTCCTCTATTAAACATTCTAAAATATATGGATCTAGGACAACTATAATTAATTTCCATTAGATATATGATTTTCATCATTCTAAATTGATAGGGAAACCTTTGTGGTCGATTTTTTCCACCATTTCATATTGAGACCAAAACCATTGATCCCAAATTTCAAACCCAATCTATTTTCATTTCTATTATAGATAATTTTTATAATCAATCCAAACCTGGATTTGTTGTATCATCCAATTTCTCCATCAAACTGACGAGAAACAATTGATCATTGATTATTTATCGAACCACTGACCAAAAAACTTTTCGTTGATTAATGAACAAATAAATAGGGAATAAATTAATAAAACAAAAACATGAGCAACATAACCTATAAATAGTTTGTTTTTT
Organism: Viscum album; assembly: GCA_963277665.1. Classification (NCBI taxonomy): domain Eukaryota; kingdom Viridiplantae; phylum Streptophyta; class Magnoliopsida; order Santalales; family Viscaceae; genus Viscum; species Viscum album. Next base: position 941,483,919 of record OY728153.1, read on the forward strand.
AATTTATTTGATTAAATTAAACAAATGAACAAATAAATGCAAATAAAATCAACAAAAGGGAATCCTTAATTTGATTGAAAATAAGCACATACATGTAATATGACTAGTCCAAGAATCAATATATTTTTTGAGTAAGTCTCATTTTTATAACAACAAAACTGGTGGAAACATCTATGTAAAATAAATATTCTACCTTGATCTGGATCAATCACCGATGGAAGAAAATATTTGTCATTATTTTTGGTTACATCCTTGATTTCAATTAGTAAGAAAGATCCTCCATCCTTCATCATCATATATCAACACTGCCTCTAATGATCTCTCTAAATTATTTAGTTGTATGTTCATAACCATGAGAATTGGACATAGGAATGATTAAGTGGATTAATATTAGGTCACTATAAAACATTAAATAATGTTAATTAATTTATTATTTTCTTTTGTGAAAAAAATCACAAATGTTTGTTGCCAATAATTATTATATCATGCATAGGGTAAATACAACATTCTGAAATAAAAAATGGCCTATTATTTTTTATCTCAGACTCCATTTAATATTTATTCCTATTTTTTCTGAAATCTTATCATATGTGATATAAATATATTTAATATTTTTTAAATATCATTTCTAGGATCACAGGGCCTCAGAATCTCTTATCATCCTAGTACCTACCTCCTATCATATTACTAAAAATATTTCAAAGCAGTACATGATTAAATGATACATTACAAGTTTTAATAGTTCGTATAATATGAGGGATATTAGTTATTTGGGATTAGGATTTGAAAACCATAGTGAAAATAATATTAATAATTATTAACATATGAAAACATCACTAAATATTGGTAGAGTATAGAGTGCTTGGTTTTCTGAGTAAATACGTCTCTATCTAGAAACTAGCAAGTGGATGTGGCTATGGAACATTTGTACCTAGTGGTAATAAATACAATGTGTCTCATTGGGTATTAACTAGACCTTTACCTGGTGTATGAAAAAGTTCTATAAGACTACAAACCATGATATAAACTCTCAGTGGTTAATCATTGGTCAATCATTTGATTTTTATGAAACATTATAAAGGGAACAAATTATTATTGAATTTAATAATTGCAAATAGGTGTTGGATGACTTATATTGAAAAAAATAATTTCATATGTTATCTAATACATGAAATTTATGGGTTATATATTTAATGTACATACTTTATATTTTATATTTATTAACGTATGAAAATTATGATATTTAATATTTCTTTATGTTTTTCAATTGCTAGAAATGGGATGAATCATTTTAACTGATATTGTGATAGGAAATCAGGTCATTTACAAATGAAATTCCCAACCTAATTGTAGAAGGAGTGATGAAATTCATGAAAACATTTTCTCATTTAAATAATATTTTGAACAAATAATTTAATGAAGGGGGACACCCAAAACCCCCTTAGGAAGATAATGTTTTAATGGAGATGTTTATTCAAAAAAGGCATAGAGAATTTAGCGGATATTATGATCCCAAAATCATAGAATAATGGATTAAATCCAAGGGGATGATATTCACTATCCTTTAATTCTTTGATAAGGATGACATACTACTAGTTTCATATTTCTTGGATCGAGAGGGTTATCAATGGTGTAAGTTAAATAAGATTACAAAGTCCACATATGAAATTACATAAATTGATTAGAAATAATTTATTAAAATGTTTTGAATAAATATTTTCCCCATAAAATAAAACCTAAAATATAGGAGGAGTAATATAGACGCAAGAAAAATATAGAATATTACATCAGAGTATATGAGGGAAATATTACAATACATTCATGAAATGCCTACGACTTTGTTATTGACATTTAATGTAATGTTGGTCTCTTATTTTGTTTTACAAATATGAGTGTACCAAAATCATTGAAGATTCAAAACATTGAAAGTTAAAAATAAGTTTTCTAATGTAATATTAAATTTTTATTAGAGATTATATAATCCAAAGGGCCCCATGTGACTAGACATACATTTTATATAAAAAATATTTTCCTACTACAGAAAAGGAGAAATATCAATGTTGTATAAAAGATTATCTTATCACATATAAAATTAATAGGAATAAATTTCAAAAAAATATAAATAGTAGAAGGAAATTAATTATATGTTATAATTAGGGGAAATAAATAAGTAAATGACAATGAGACAAACCCATTAATGTTGTGTAAGGAACGAAATTTTTAGGCGACCCTCAAAAAAGTTTCCAAAGATTCAACTACAAGGAATTAGTTTTCAATGAAAACTAACTAACTCAAACAAGGTTTATCAAACATAACTGATAAAAACAACCTATAAGTCAAATGGAAAATTTTTGTACATATCCCATCATAACTACTGAGGATTATACTAACTAATAAGTGGTGATATATAATCTTATTATTTCTTTAATAAGAGAAAATTTTCTCTAATTATGGTATAAGGAAATATATCCTATACTGAAATTATATGAGAACTATTTTAATACTACCTAAAGAAATCAAATTGGATTTATCAGTAATGTTGAAAATGGGTATATTATTTCATCCAAAGAATATAACTTCTCTTATGTTAATATTATTAGGCTAAATTTCCATGAAACAATTATGAAGATCCCCTTAAATGAATACCATGATATTATGGTTAATAATTTGAATTCATTGTGAATATCCAACATAAATTATTACGAGATTTAAATCAATCTATGTCTCCCAAATCTCTTCCGATTGTATAAAAATATTATGAGGAAGACAGATATTCCGTGGATTTATCATCTCATGAATGGATATTTTTTGAATTATGAGATATAATATCTTGCTAAAATTATGGAGACTAAGTAAATGATTATCTTTTATGATATTACAAGTTAGAGGTAATACATTGATATATTTAATAAATAATTTATTAGTCTTCAGTCTAGATGACATATTATATTCTTGATCGAACATATACCCATATCATTTACAATCTCCAAAACTTTGTATACAATCACCATTAATGATCATGAAGAGACGAAATAGTATCTATAAGTGAATCTTGGTAAAGTGTTTATATGCCCATGTACGCCACCTAGGGGTGAACCTATCCATTTACATAAGATGAAGGATAGAAGAATCAGCATATAAATTGATTATTGTATGTTTAATAATATTATGATAAAGAATAAATATATTCTTACACTGATATAAGTATTGTTAAATTTTCTTCACATAGAATAGTAATTATCTAAGGTGGATATCTGGTTAGGATAATATTATGTAAAGATAAAAAATGATGATAACCCCAAATCCTCTTTTCATACAAGTTATGTTCAATACATGTCATACTAATTTCATTTAGACTAAAAAATACTTTAGAAATCATAATGGTCTTAATGATTATAATATTTAGGGATTATAGAGATAAATTTTTGGTATTCATTCTTGATGATATTATTATCTACGATAAATTATATTCTTATAGATGCCTTGTGATGGTAAAATTCTTATAAAATATATATTATGTGTGATTTTTTGGAAAGATAAAGTTACAATCTAGGGCATGATATGACTAAAAAATGGATATATAAAGATCCTTTAAATGATTGAGTCAATTGAATGATTTCTATTTCCAACACCTATAATTAATATATAGTATTTAAAAGTATGATGTGATTTTTATCATCAATTTTTTTAGAAACATCTCATGATTTTGAAATCCAAAATCTAAGATAACTCATAAGGGAGTAATGTTTATTTGGAATAAAAAATGTGGAGAGAGATAAATGAGTTAAATACAAGGATAATCACTACACCTATACTCACATTAACCCATATTGGGAACGTTTTTATATTCTAAAATTTTTAATATAAAAAATCATATGTTTTTTAATAAAGCATTATGAAAATTGGAAACCTATTCCGTCCACCAATTAATGATACCTGAGAATAAATCCCTAAAAAATTATTTGTAAATGGTTGTAGTTATCATGGAATTGTAGATATTGTTACATTGTATTTTTGGGGGGAATTGTAACATATATACATATTAGAAAATCCTCAGGTATATATTCACACAAAAGGAGGTAAATATGCCATAATTAATATCGGTAAATTTTATCATGTACTATGAGTGAAAAATTTATTTCTATCTTGGGAATGTGAATAATGTAAAATATTCTCTTAGTAGAAAGAATCCAACAACATTATTGATAATGAGTTTTGAAATGGATCTAATATTCATTTATATATAAGGGACAGATGTGGGATTAATTAAATCTATGTTATCCAACCATGACTAAATAAATGGTTGACAATATATTATTGGGTGGATCAAGGATGCCCAAAATAATATGAGATTCTACAGATGACGCTAGTGAATTTTATAGAGGTAAAATTTTCATAATATAATGTTATAAGGTTTAGAACAAGGAAATGTTTCCCATCAGAACCATAGAAGAAGATGGATCTCTATGATGATTTTAATATCTCATACTTCTCTATTCATCCATGAATAAGTATGATATATCATGATGTGAATTAAAACATTTAGTGGGGTAACATGAATATAGAGATATATAATTTTTCAATTGATACAGGTGATTCCAACATGTCAAGGCCAAACAACCAAATTCTATAGGTATGATGTACCCATTTCTAATAAATGTACGGAAATGTGAAAAATAACCAAAGATTGTTTCATAGGACACCCAAAGACATCTGAAGGCAATAACACCATTTTGGAGGTCATATATCACCTTACACTGTTTACACATTTCATTATTATCAAGGGATATTTATCTCTTCACTGACCCACCAAGATATAAAAAATAAAATATGTACCACTAAATGGATTACCTCTCTCGAGTTTAGTTGTATGAGATTTGAGTATTACCGTAAGGTTTCTATGGAATCGTTATATACTGGTTTTATATAAAGATGTGATTTAGAACTTCCAATCACCATTATATGGATGGTTAGTCTGAGGGAACAATTATATATCTAGAGGATAGCTTTCCCTTATTTCCAAGTCATGTGTCTGTGTTCCATGGAAATATGTGGATAAATTCATTATAGATGGTCCCAAAATCCAGGTCTCATATATTTTTATTAAATATATCTTCTTTTATCACTGAGTTGTTCTAATGAAAAACTGATTGCATAGCATCCCAACTCGATATCCATTGATAGATTCCCCATGTCAGTTGGCCAAATGACCTAAATGGAACCTCCCCATACACAAAAGGATTCTAAATAGTAGCATGTTTATACAGTGTGTCTGTAGCGAGACTATTCTTTATTTTATCAGAGTGTTTAATAATAGTGTCCAATAATTATAAGAAGTGGAAAATGTAATACATAACTGCAATAAAACAATAAATCATCTATATAATAAACAATATAAAGAGATATCAATATTAGATAGAAAATGATGATCATGTCAAGATTAAATACAAAAAGGTAATTACATAGGATATACAGTTATAGGTATATACAACATGACAAATAAAAAACAAAATACCAAAAAATAACTCAACTATAATCCGGAGCACTAGAGTAGTCCTCTACTCCCATACTCCATCCTAGTACTGAAAATCAAACATTGGAAGTTGTAGACTTTTATTTATTTATTGATGAAATCAGGATGTTTCCTCATGGACAATATGAAGTCCAAATAAGTTGTGAGATATACATAGTATACCACCACCAATTATGTCTATAACTATACACTCTGGGAATATAAATGGACCATTATTTAGGGAAATATAAAGTTATAAAAATAAATAAATAAAACACACTGGTCTAGGTTTCTCATGGAATACTATACTTGTACAAACATCTTTATTATATGCCATATATCATTGTTATATTGCAATCTTGAGACCATATAGTATATAAATTTATATATGATTGTCTGTTCATAAATAATAATTCTATTGTAATATATCTTTGTAATGTTGGATTTGGTGGCCTATAACCAACTACTTTGTTCTTTATTCATTAATAAATACCTTATCACATTATTATTGTTCATCTTTGTGACAATGAATGGGATAATATTCAATGGATAGTTTTTGAACTAAAAGGTCTTAGTAGATCCCTACTATGTTGAGATCCTAGAAGTTCCCTAACACTATTCTTGAATATATGTTCTATAAACGGATTATGTAACTTGAGGGGCATAAATAATATTGGCCATTATAGGTGAGGACTCAAAAACCAGAAGGCACCTTCTCATTGTTTGTGCCCTTGATTATATCCTAGAGGATATTACGAGAATGATACATACCAGTAGAAAATACACATTTCATAGTGTCATTTGATGATCCAATATACAGACATGTGTTGTGGTACTTAGACTTTAAGATTATTATTAATGTGTATTACAAATCGCACACTTGGATGTATTGATGAAAAAAATAAAGATGCATTGTTCGCAGTGGTTTAGGATATGTTGGGTGCTTCACGAGTAACACTACAATAATAGATAATGTGAGAAAAGATGTGTCCCTTCTATTTTATGACAAAAGCAGGTATCTCAAGCCTCCGATAGAATTGATATATCCAAAATAAATCCTTTTCCATGGTAAAAAATGGGCATGTTTAATTCATGGAATTCAAAGAAAGAATAATTCTGTATATGGGTTTATTGCTCCTACATGAAACCCACTAGATTCCAGATATTGAGACAAAGGGGTTTCATTACACGGGAAGAGTTCATAGGAGGCAACATATCATTTCTGCATTAGAATATTTATATGTGGGTTCCTTGGAGTTTTTCTACATTCTAACCTTTGAAATTAGGAAGGATCCACCTAATTACATTGAGAAAGAGGCCAAGAGGGTCACAAACTATGTGTGTCCAAGTATCTCAGTTAAATAGTAATTTAACAAGTTGAATAAATATTATTCCCAATTGTGGTTTAATAATTATTCTCATTTCGACACTTGTTATTCAAGAGAATATATTATGGGAGAAATAATATATTTATTAGAAAGAAATACAGTAATATTTATTTAAAAAATAAATATTCATTATTCAAGGTCTAATAAATATAGTGGAGGAAATAAAAAGAATTGATATAAGAGTACCCATAGCGTATATTAATATACACAACTTGTAGTTGATCTAGGGATTTCTCAGAAATAAAAGTATTTATATAATTAAATAATATTATGTGTAATTCTCTAGGTGCATGAATAGAAATAATAATAGTCAATTGTTATTATTAGACATGGGGTCTTACTAAGAATTAAATATAATTAATAAATGATTTAAGATAATTAAATAATTTTATTATTATATGTAATTAAAAAACCAATTATATTATTCTCTTTAGCCTAGCCATTCATTTTGGTTATTCATAATTGATATAAAGAAATATCTTATTCCAAGAGAGAATTATCTACTTCTTAGAATACTCTCAGGAAATGAGAGAGGTCCTCCTCCACCCGATCAAGGAGAGAACTTTGCAAGCGGCTTTCAAGGAAATCTTTGGTGGACATCACAAGGGAAGGATCTGCTACTCTAGCACCTTGGGATCCCTTCTGCAGGATCCAGAGATACGTGGAGAATATGTGGATTACCACTAGTGGAATCCTATACTTGGATAATATGAAGCAATGACATATCACATCAAATGATGACTAGAAACATCCACGTAGAGATAAACCCATCAAGGTAATTCTTGTATATTATTTTGATTAATTATAACCAACGTGCTTCTGCTACACCTAGAACCTACAAGTGGTATCAAAGGGGTCATATTGTTGATTATAATTATTTATTTTTTCATTGGGGATTTACACATTTAATAATTTAGTTGTTTCAAATAAATGTAATCAATTAATAAATCTGATTCATTATATCTATTCAATCTCTTTCATTTCTCGTTCACCTTATAAAAACTGTTTTTTTTTAATATTGATTAAAATAAAATATATTATCTCATCCGAAAGTGGAAAATCTTCTTGTTTATACAACACCAGAACAGATGGCATGTATTCGGCTATACATGTCATGTAGTATAGGTATCGTGCACAAGGATGGTTTTCCAAACCATGTCATTTCATTGAATTCTATCTATGTTTTTCAGACTCCATTTGTTGACCTAGAATAGGAGGAACATGGTTTCCAGATTACACTTCGTGAGTCTCATTGAACCTGGCAGGTAGTCCCATATGGATAGGGTTCGATAGTGTACTCCGTACATGGTGTTACCACCTGTAGATCATGTAACGCGGATACTACATGGTGTGTGTCCCACAGAACACATCAGATACTCTGAGTATTTCCAAATTACATCTACATGCCATTTCCTCGGGTGTGTACTATGATTATAAAGTGATAAAAGTACACACCATGTATTTAGAGCTACAAGTCATGTACTCATCCAAATTACAATTAGTTTATTAAATTTTGTATTATATTATACAAACCCTTGAGATGTGTACCATAGTGCTGGACTAAAACTGAGGAACAACAAGTGATAGGTGTTTTATATAAATGTTTTTAATTTAACATCCTTGTTATGTTCATTTCTACTCATTTAGTAGTTATGAACGAGAATTCACAAGGTTTCATCCGAGGTAAAAGTTACGTATAAAGATAATTTTAGTGAATATATTTCATTAAAATTATGATGGATTAGAATCTCAAGGAAATTCAAAAAAAGTGTTTAAGATAAAATGATAAATTGATTAAAGGTAATTAATTGATTTTTGTGTGATTTATCATAAACATGAACAATTAGAGAATTGGCTGAGAGTTTTATTTATGCACAAATATCGTTGAATGTATAGATGGTCATGATCTAGGCCTAGACCTTTGTATGTGAATGGTTTCATTTAATTAGTTTATTTAAATAAATTTTGTTGGCCTGCGAGCCTTCTCCTCATTGATTTGTAGGGACATCATTCCCATGGTTTTTATTTGTAGAACCCCATTTTACCACTCACCCACGAGTGAGATTAAAGCATATGAAATGGATGGATCTCCCATGCTAGTGGAGGATACTCAAGTTAGGAGAAAAAGTAAAATTAATTCAAAGAGATACAGTGGTGGATAGGTGAAAAAATGTAAAAACGAACACAAAATGTTCAAGGTGTTTCTCACCTAGGTATTGGGTTAGTTTATCGAATGCTAGATAAGAAAACTAATAAAACAAGAATATGATATTAAAATTTATTTTATTTCAATCAATTTCCTGTTTTATTTTTTCAGGGTGTGTTGTCTTGATCACATGATTAATGAATTAAACAATCATGCAAGACAGAACTAAAATAATACTAAATTATGCATAAATATTATCATAGTCATTGTTAATCACTTTACTATATACCACCTAATATAAATAACAATGTATAGAAGGATAAAAAAATAGAAATTTACGTATAAGGATATAATATATCAATGAAATATTAACTTAGTATAGCCTTCCAAAATCATGGTTAGAATCGTACTATAGTTCAAAATGCATGACCAAAACTAGTGGTTGTAAATTAAATTATCAAAGAATTATAATTCATGGTTTTGGGTTAAATTGAGATGGTTCACATCAAGGGTTGACTACCATAGTAGGGAATTGTTTGAAAAAAAAGGAAAAGGTTAAGGAAATCCAAAACAAAATTATTTTCGGATTGGGGAGTTCACTCAGTAGTTCAAGGAGATGTCAGTTAATGCAGTTGGAATTTGGAATTCCTACCTAAAACCTATCATGTTTCTTAACCAAACCTAGTTGGGGTAATGTTAAGGGAAATATGGATCATTTCCACTATAATATTAAGGCCACTTAATATTCTGATGTTAATTGTGAGGGATATTGGATTTTGATAAAATAGGGGGAGACTAATAAGTATTTATTCATTTATTTGTCCAATTATTAAAATGATAATGTACTAAACCATTTCTCATCATCATTTGTAGAAAGGGAATGAAAAATGACTTCAATCATATCATTTCTAACTATACTCGATAAGGAAAACCTTCTCACTGACACAAATTCCCAAGAATGGCAGAGGCATTTATGCATCATCCATCTAGATGAGAGGAAATTTTATGTGTGGGAAGATCATGTTCCTGTTGAACCTAGAAAAAATCCATTGATGAGGTAATATCTCTATATATGAACCAAATGGTTGATTCCACATATGTTCAATAGCTCATTCTATCAGCCATCTCTAATGATCTCTTGAAGAAACATGAAAACATGGACGTGTATAACATGATGTATCACCTTATTGATAACTATCAAGATAATTAGAGCTATGAGAGGTATGAAATATCAAATGATTTTTTCACAACTATTCTTGGAGTGTCTTATACATCTCATCCTCATGTAGTCATTCTTATTTATTACATTGAATTCATGGAAAAATTAGGTATTATGTTCCCAGATGATTTGCGCACTGATCTCATCCTATCATCACTACCCAAGAACTTATCAAGCTTTATAGTCAACTAAAACATGAAAAAAATTAGAAGTGTCTATTAGAACTTCTATAATTAATACATCAGGTAGATAAGGACATGGGTAATGAAAAATCCACAGTCCTTATGGTGAATAAGAAATGGAAGGACAAGTGGAAGGGGATGATGTTTCATAAATGGTCTGAAGCCACTGAGTATCGTATCTCTAAGAAGGTATGATCCTGAAGTGAGGCAAGGAACAAGGGGTGGTATTTTTTTCTTGTGTAAATCAAGTCCACTAGAAGAGAAACTACACCCAGATGTATGGGGATGAAAAAGGTGCATTTGTTATCAAATGTAATCTTTCCATTTCTATACATTGGGTATTAGATACATCTTTTTGTGTTCAAATATGTATTGAAATGTAAGATCTAAGTAGATTTAGAAATATTTCCAGAGGAAAGTATGATCTTTGTACTTCCAGTGGCGTGAGGCTAGCTACCTTCGCCATTTCCAATTACCATCTCTCATTGCAAACTGGAATGCATGTTGTTTTATGTAATTGTAATTATGTTCCTAGTGTTACCAAGAACATAATTTTTATATCATGTTTGGATATGGATGGATTGATATTCAAATTTTGAAAGAAGGGTTGTTTCATTTATAATAACAAAATATGTTATGGTATGGGGAATTTAAATATTGGTCTGTATGTATTAGATTATGAAAACCAAGTGTTGGAAATTGTTAATGAAGCAAATTTACAAGACTCATACAACACCGAGTTGTGGAATCAAAGTCATGGACATGTAAATAAGAATAGAAAGACAAATCACGTTCAAGATTTCTATTTATACTCTACTAAGATAAAACCACTTGACAGATGTCACACATGTTTACAAGGTCAAATGATCAAGCTGCCTTTTGGTGAAAAGGGGTATATGGCCACAAAGCTTCTAGGATTGGTGCACACGGATGTGTGTGGACCATTTACAACAGATTCTAGAGATAGATATTCATACATCATTACTTTTATTGAAGATTTTTTTAGATAAGGATATATATACTTAATGAGAAATATGTAATAAGACGTATTAAAATTTAAGTTATTCACTAATGAAGTAGAGAATAAACTAGGATAGAAGATAATCGAGCTTTGATTGGATGGAGATAGATAATATCTGAACCAAGAGTTCATCGATCTTATACGGGAGTCTGAGATTCTATCTCATCTCACTCCTCTCTATACACCAGAGTGGAATGGTGTCAGTGAATGGAGGAAACAAACATTGTTTGACATGGTGTGATCGATGATGAGTCATGCGGATATTCCATTATCCTTTCGGGATATGCATTAAAAAATGCAGTATACACATTAAACTGAGAACCAACTAAGGTGGAAAATAAAATTCGTTCCATGTTATGAAATGGAATGAAACCCATTTTTTCACACACATGTGTATGGAGATTTAAATAATTATCAGGGTCTTCTTAGGAAACAAACTAGCACCACGGGGCACAAGGTGTATCTTTATTGGAAATACCAAAGAAATGAAAGGATATCACCTATATACCCCTTCAGATTAGAAAGTAATTTTCGCCCGAAAAGCCATATTTCTTGGGAGGGGGAACATCCTAAAAAAGGGTAGTAGTAGCTACGTTGACTTTAACAAAGTTGTTTCTCAAGATACACATAAGTTGGTAGAGAAAAAAGTTCCACAGTTCCCCATTGAAGAGGCTCTAGAAACACAAGTACAACATAGGAGCTCAAAATAGGTAAGGGAACTATATAGATTTGGTTTTCTAGTCACCGAGGATGGTGAATCATTTTTTATAGACAATGTTGAACCTCCCTCCTATATTAAATTAGTAGAAACCTCATAACATGAAAGATAGATAAAAATTATGAATTCTATGATATATTCAATGTATCAGAACCATGTCTGGGTTCTAGTCGATGAGCCCTTTCATGTGAATCTGTTTGGATGAAAATGGATATTCATGAGAAAACTAGACACAGAATGTCACTTTTCACTTTTAAAGATAGGCTAGTGTCTAAATGATTCAAATAGTGTCAAGGAATGGACTATGATGAATCCTTCTTGCAAGTTTCCATATTTAAATCCATAAGAATCATACTTTCCATAACATCGTACCAATACTATGATATTAGGAAAATGGATGTCTAAATCATCATTCTTTAACAGGAACCATCAGGAAGATGACTATATGACACATCCAAAAGGATTTGTGACATCAGATGATGCCAAATGGGTTTTCAAGTTTCATAAATATACTTATGAATTAATGAAAGCGTCCAAGTCATGGAACTTTCACTTTTATAATTCAATAATGATATTTGGTTTCATTGAGTAAGAATGTGAGCCAAGTGTTTGTAGTTGGTTTAATGGGAATGCAATTGTTATCCTAGCTGTATATGTTGATGACATATTTCTTATTGGAAATGATGTACCCGTTTTACAGCTAATTAATGACTGGTTGAACAAGTGTTTCTCCAGGAAGGACTTGGGTGAAGCATCCAACATTATAGGGATCATGATAATTCTTGATAGATCCAACAGTTACTTGGACTATGTCGGGATACACATATTGACCAGATACTAAAGAGATTTAGAATGGAACATTATAATAATGGATTAGTTCCAGTGTCACATGGTGTACATATTTCAAAGAAAATGGGTCCTTGACACTACATGAGAAAGATATAATTAGTATGATCTCATATTCGTTGGCTATATGATCCATCATTTATGCCATGTTAGGTACCAGGATTGACGTTGACAATTCCCTAAGAATAGTAGAAAGATATCAAGATGATCCAAGAGAATAATGTTGAAATAATTTTAAGATCATCCTTAAGTATCTAAGAATAAGTAAGGTTATGTTCCTATTCTATGGAATAGGCAAGGAGCTTTTCATCAGAGTGTATTCTTATTCTAGTTTTAAGATAGATTAAAATGATCTGAATTCATTTTTTTTATTCATTTTTTGTCTCAATGGAGGATCTGTGAGCTTGATGATTTTAAAGGAACTTGTTGTCATTGATTCTAAATTGGATTCCGAATATATAGAGGCTTCTAATGCACACAATAATGCTATATTGATTTTTAACTTTTTCCATGATCTTGATGTAGTTCCTAGAAGTAAATATCATCTCACATTGTATTTTGATAATACTGGAGTGGTATCTCTTGCAAAAGAACAAAGGTCACATCAATAAACAAATAACATACTCCAGAAGTATCACATCTTGAGGTATTTCTATCAATGATATGAATTTGTATTGGGAAGAGTGTCCATGGAAGATATTGTCGCTAACCCCATGACTATATGACTATCTCAGAATAATCATAAATATCATGTGAGGGCTAGTAGGTTAAATGTTTTTACTTGTTGTCTCTAGTACAAGTGGGAATCTGTTAGAGTTGGTGGCCTAGAACCAATACATTTAAAATTTATTCATTAGTAAATACCTTATCTCAAATTTCTTGTTCTTTTTCATGATAATACATGTGATAATTTTCTAAGAATCGTGTTTTCACTAAAAGATCATAGCGGATACCTACTATGATGAGAACCCGGAAGTGCTTTGATATTTTCCATGAATATATGTACTATGTCTGGATGATGTTATTTTAGGGATAGAAATAATACATGTCATTAAGGGTGAGGACTCATAAATCATTGATCCACCTTCTCATGGTTTACGCCCTAGGTAATATCCAGGAGGATATTTTGAGAACGAGACCCTCTAGTTGGAAAGTTACATTTCATAGTGTCATTGGGTGTTCCTATATGCAGATGTGTATTTTTGTCCATATACATTATGATTGTTAATAATGGGTTTTAAAACATGCTCACTTAGATGTATTGATGAAAACAGTGATGACACATTATTCGCACCCAAGTACGATACATTGGGTTTGTCACGAGTAATACGGAATTAATAGATAATGCGCGAAAGGATTTGTCAATTCTATTTCATAGTGGTTGTAGATATCTCTTGCCCCTAGATAGAAATGATATAGCCTAAATAAATCCATGTCCATGGTAAGGAATGGGAATGTTAAATTCTAGGATGTCAATGAAAGAATAACTATGAACAAGGGTTGATGGCACCAGCATGCAACCTTATTTATTCGAGATATCGATACAATGTTATTACATTACATGATAATGGTTCATAGGAGGTGACACATCAATGCTTCATTAACACATTTCTATATGGGTGCCTTGGCATGTTTCTAGATGATGACCTTGGACTTTATGTAGGATCTGTCTAATGCCACTAAGAAATAGGCCTAGAGGGTCACACACTAAGTGTGTCCAAGTATCTTAGTTAAATAAAGATTATTCCCGACTCTGGTTTAATAATTATTCAAGGAAGACAGATCGAATTTATTTCGACACTAGTTATTTGAGAGAATATATATTTTTTTGAAAAAATATATCAATTATAAATTTAGTAATATTTATCTAAGAAATAAATTTTCGTTATTCAAGGTCTAATTAAAATGGAAAGGAAATAAAGATATTGGAAAAAAAAATTACACGTCATGTATATTAATATATACACTGTGTATTTTTCCTTAGGATTAAGTAGAAATAATATTATTTTTTAAATTAAATAATATAAGGTTTAATTCCCTACGCACATGTTATGTAATAATAATAGTCAACATTTATTATTATACATGGGGTCTTACTAAGAATTAAATGAAATGAATAAATTCTTTCAGGTAATTAATTCAATTTATTATTCTTATTCATTAAAATACCAATTATATTATTCCCATTATCCAAGCCAATCATTATAGTTTAGCATAATAGATATAGAGAATGAACGCACTCAAAGAGAGAATTTTTTTCTCTACGAATAACACTCTCAATCAACGAGATAGATCCTCCTCCACCGAATCAAGGAGAGCACTTTGTAGGAAGCTCTCAAGGCGATCTATGGTGGACATCACATGAAAAGGCCCTTCCATGCTAGAACCTGAAAACCCCTTCAGTGATTTCCAAAGATATGTAGACCATGTATGGATCACCTCTAGAGGAATCATACACATCGATTCTATGACCCAATGATGGATCACATCAGATCGAGATAGGAAACATCAACAGAGAGATAATTACATCATGTAAATTCTTTCATTTTAATTAAATTAATTATAACCATCATATGATGATCATATCTATGGTTTTGAGAATCCCCTCTTTTATTTTGTTCATCATTTTATTCTAGAGATATGATGTTTTATTATTGTTGTAGATCTGCAATTGATCATTGTTAACGTAAAAATTTAAAGTTGGGTACACCCAACGATGCCCTTCCCTTGCACCTATAACCTACATGGAAAACATAACATGGGCGTTATAAGTGAAGTTTAATCATGGAACAAACCCATGAATGTTTTTTGTATTAGTATATGTATACTTAAAAATATTTAAAAAAGAATCCTACGATCTTAAAAAAGAGTTATCTTGTTATTTTATAAGGAAATATATAAAGAGGAACCCTTGTATCACTCCAGGAGTACAATAAGTATCCATCTCCATAAGTGTCCATCTAAGGGAATCCGTAAGTTGAACTTCAGTATCATTCATAGTATATTTTAAAAAATAACCCTTCAATCCCATACATGATATTCCTTATCTGGAACTGTGTATTTCTCATGGCATGGTATAGTAACATTTACCACCGATCCATTCTAAAGTAAATTTTTATAGAACCAGGTATTTCTCTTGTGTAAATTACATAATTCATTCTTCTAGTCATCCTATGATGCTAATTTCTATGTTAAATTTTCTATATTAAAAATGGTATTTTTATTTATTTTAAATTATTAGTCTTGTAGGATGCATCACCGGAGGTGTCTGATATGCCAAACAACTGCAAATGATAAAAAAACAAGAATTTTGGAAAAAATTATAAACCATCTACCTTGTGTTGGTAGATGATCCCTAATATATTTTCAACTACATTATTGATGTTGTAGTAATTAAATCGTCAAAATAAGAAAATTCCCTAAAAATATTGAATATTATTGCACACCAAAGTAGTACTAATGAATGAAAGATAAAATGTGAAATTAATTAGGAGTATTAATTATCATACAATGTGAAATCAAATGAGATTAATAGTGTTTGATTCAAATATCCTATTGATGTGTATCCATAGATCCTATCTTAGGTGTGAAGAGCACCAACATAAGAGGGATATGATGTGTATGGATGGGGAAATGAAAATGTGGGAGTTAAAAGGGAAAGAGGTGCAAATTTCATTTTTATCACATCATAAATTCACGTAGTTTTCCTCATCGGTTTTCAAAGATACATGCCAACCATGTTACACCCACTGCCTATGGAAATTCCCTTGTAGGGGATCGTCACATTGTTATAGTAATAATTCATATACTTGGAAAATAGCTTCATACATAGGGTCTACAACACTTGGAAGTCCTTTTGTCCTAGGTGTAATGATTCTGAAAAACCATGATTCCATATAAAATCATTGGAAAACCAAACAAGATTTAGTTTCATGGTTAGTTCTAATCAATCTTAAACCATGAAACTCTGTCTGTCATTCTGAAATTTGGGAGATCTAAGGTACGTATTTGGCTCAAGCTCTCCAAACCACTCATTAATATCATCAGCACATTTCCAAAATAAAAATTGTTATCTTCAATACTATTGTAATTTTTCATACATCTTATAAAATTTAGGATTTTATAAACTCTTCTCCTCAATGAAAATCATCATCTATTTCCCTTTCGAGTGTAGTAAACCATCTTATGAGAAATGTTCATACCACTGGGAACATCCGTGAGAATCTCACTCATTGTTATTATTCTATACAAAATTATGTTTCTATAGCACCCATTCTAGAGGAACAATCTTAACATGGAGAGACATCATGTTCTAATCAATAAAATGTATATGATTATCCACAATATATGATTCAATATAGATAAAAATATGATCATGATTAAGAGAATGACATGGGTTGGAGTAGTAATAGTGAAGCTACCATCAATGGAAGATGTCATGAATAGCCTTTTACCTTTGAGTTAAATCCAATTGATAGCCCATTTGCCAAAATAACTTCAATATCTCAAAATTCCCTATGTAATAAGGTGATAGATTTTCGTATACCTAAATTAATCTATGACCCTCTAGGATAATCTCATAGAAATACCTGGTGTCAAACATTGAACCCTATAGGTCGGCAATGATGATCGATATATGACTTACTCCTAGAGGGAGATGTATCAATATGAATCTAAAAAATATATACCTAATCTGAAGTATCTTTTATGAGACAATATCCTAGTAGTATTTCCTTACCTTCCTCCAACCCTTATTTCGGTGAACAACACCGCCTACCATATATGCTCTTGTAAGGATCTATCTTAGTAGTGTCAGGAATTCGTTTATTGTATAAAAACATGATTAGTGGTAGTTTCTACTCTAAATAACATCCAATTTATAGGAAACATTCTTAATGAATTCCCTCTAACACCTAAATCATACAGTCTGAATCTCTAATGGTCTGAGAATTGTATGTTGTACATAGTATTACTTGTGAGCCTAATTCCTTTTGTAACCCTTAACAAAACTGTGATGTAAATCAGGAATCACCATATGAAATGATATAGTAGGGAAGACCATGACAGAAAACAATCTTATGAATATAAATTCTATCCATCTCATTGACTAATAAGTTCTCTCTCATCAAAAGGAAGTCTCTGACTTTTGTCATCCTATTGATGATCACCCATACTGCATCACTACCTCAAGGGATCTTGGTAAACCTACAATAAAATCAATTTTGAAATCATCCCATTTCTATTCATGATTAAATAGTGTCTATTGATGTTTTATAGTCTGAATTTATTATTCCTCCACCCACAAATATGCATCACACCATGTGAAAAAACATTTATTCTATCTTTTTATACCCAACCATTATTACTACCAATGTATTCCATGGTACATCATGGTAATCCCAAGGTGAACTTCCCCAATGGAGGCATGACATTCGGGAATTAATTCATCACATATGCCTATAGGAACCCAAACATTCACAATAAATGAAGGATCTCATTATCAACAATAAAACAACAATGATGATATTCCTCACCTATGATAGTCTCCCTCAAGAAAAGACCCTTTGTGTGTGAGATTAGTCTCATACTTTATCATTTTAGAAAGAAATTTTTCATTGCCAAAGATTCCAAAAAATTCACCTAATAGAACTCTAAAACCTCTAGATGCATCTATGAAAATAGTCCCATCAAATGTAACTAACTACTAGCCTCTTGCGAATACCGTGGAAGAGTTTTCTATCATTGGGAATCAGCTACTACATTTACTGTTCTGTGTGTATAATATTGTTTAATGTAGAACAACTGAAGGTACTATACCAACATACACTATCAAATATTCATGTCATACTTTGTGGAAATGTACTTGAGACCTTTATGGACTATGTAATTGATGAATAGTTATTATAATAGGTAGTTCCTACAAAATCATAAGGGATGGAATAAAAATTATAGCTCAAGGTAATGCAATGGGTACTTCTACTCATTAAGTCTTAGGTAATGGGACTAATATGGTACAACCCAATCTCTATATATCAACAGTGTTGCAGGACTAATTCTAGACACATCATAAGAAATGGTATAAAATCTAATTGGATCATTCATAATCAAGATTCATGTTGAACTTAGTCCCCCTTTCATCAATTCAAATGTTGTCTCACATTCTTCTGATTGATAAAACATAACACCATTTTTAGTCAAGAACATGAGAGGTGATTGTAGTCAAGAAAATTCCCGAATGATGAGTCTATAAAATACATACATACCAAAGATACTATGTATATTAAAGACATATTTTGGATTCTACCGTTATACCATGGATCTCACACTCTATAATTCATTAGATACCCCTAACCATAATATGATATGGCCTATGAAGTGAATATTCTCAACCCAATAGTGTAATTCAGGGATATCATCAAAGAGATAATTATATTTTGGATTATTAAATATGATATCAAAAATATTACAAGTTAATATAGAGTGAAATAATACAACAAGATATCATAATTGAATAATTTCACAAATGAATCTAGAAATAGGGGGGAAAATGATTTATTAAATACATGAAAACAACAAGCATGTTCATAAGGCTGAAGGATATTACCAAATACACTTACGAAATGTATCTTCACCAACATTTCATTTGTGGTATGTATAATAATACTACACACACCTGATGGTAGCCCAACCTCAAATATATCATAGAGAAATCCATCACTCATCAGATCTTGGCAAAGAAGTCGTATATAGGATGTTTTGGATGATGATTCCTTCTAGTAAGATAGTTCAACTTATGGTAATACACATAGAATATGAGGGTATTTTATACATTCATGGTGAAAAAAATTTATGAACCCCATGAAGAATTACTTTTTCATATAAAAAACATACCCTCTAGGTCTTCAAACTACTTCCTGATCTCCTAGAGATCATTGTTTTCAATCTTGTAAGGGGGGATGGACACTATCGATTCATAAGGAACTAGATTAATAGGTAACACCACCTATCTTATAAAAGGAATTTCATAGAATTACTTGGGAAAAAACACTAAAAATCCACTAAAGAACATAATTATAGTCATTATATTCCCTAATATCTCATAAATAAACTAGTATTATGGGATATCAATCCATGCATCCAAATATGCTTTAGTACAACATGAATTTTCTAATCATCCCGTTTTCCCTAATGATCATAACTTCTTCGCCAAGGTTATTAAAAAGTCACCCCTATTGTTATAAGTCAACATGGTCATCATTTGGAACAAACTATTCCACCCCAATAAATAAATCAATTACTATATTCTCAAGGGAAAAAATATTCCATCGAAATTTATAACCACCAAGCTCAAAGGGGGAATCCCTGCATTTTCCTATTCTCTCTGATTATTTGTCCAAAAGATTATATGTGGTCATAAAACTAGGAAACACTCCAATTTTAGACAAAGGATCTCCCCAATTACCATAGATAAAAATGAGATTCAATTACATGTAACAAATAAGGAATAATCTAAATTAAAGGCTACTAGAATAATTACTAAAACTATAGAAGGCTCTAGACTCTACTCCTCATGAGTAGATTGCAATAAATAGATACGGAGAGCTCAAAATCCCATAGCTTCTAGTTAATTATCTTGCAAAGGTTTACTCTATTTGGGGTATTTCTCTAACGTACTACTACATTGGCCACAATAACATCCTCATCCCGATCGACTTGTAGTAGTCCGAATTCATTGAACACATGGAGCTACTAATCCTATATCATATATATTATTTTTATATATCTTTTTTCACTAGGAATTGGAAGGTATTTTTAGGAGAGACTATTAAGGTGAACCATCCTTTTGTAATATCATTACTCAATTGGGTCCCACACACACTCGGGCTACTTATGTCTGTTCTGATCACATTGGTGGCACCCCACATATCTTTCAGTTTATGTTATCTGACTCATTCTTCCATCATGGAAAAACTCAGAGAAATATTTTTTTTGTACCATAAAACCCATATCCCTACCTCAAATCTAATCCACCCAAAATTAGACTAATATCTTCCCTCATGTTTCTCTTAGATATTATGGTCTGGTTCACTATCTTTGATATGGTGGTTGACCAAAAGAAATTCACAAGCAATTGCATGCCATAGGCAAGTCCGTTCTCAAAACATCTAGAAGTCATCAACTCATCACCAGTCAAGGTCGGTGAAAATGATGATGGTTGGTAAAATGATATAAATAAGCAACCATAGAATTGTTACCCTACATTTTGTGCATAAACTCTCTAGCGTTATCCCCTATCAACATCATTGTAAAGCTGAAATCATAGAATACTATTAGGAATTATGTCCAAACTGTACCATGTTGATGATCATCCAAATAAATGAAACCCAAACAACATTTAGTATAGTTATTAAGGATTTAAGTTGTGATATTGACCCTCCACTCTAGAGTAATATTCAAATTCTCAAATATGGATAGCATGTCCTCAAGAAAATATATTTTATCCTGAGGAGCACTATCCTCTAAGAAGCTGGGATGATATAGATGCTGAAATTCACATTTAAACGCATCCAATGTTAGTATAAGTTATGGAGATCCCTATATAGACTACATGAAGTGAAATAATTTCTATCAAATATTAGCATTTAATCCCAATAGTGTAAAAATATGAGGTGCCTATAGGGTCACTATATATTGTATGATTAGTGGATTAAGGCCCAACACCTTCAAGGCATGGTCATTGCCACCCTATTTGAGAATGAATGGGAGATGTCATTGAAACATAACATTCAAATTTCCAAATGCATGCCTCAGATAATACTTATGAAATATGTATAATAATGATAACATGAAATGAAAGGTACAACAACTTCTTATAATGGAGTCAGTAATTCATGCATATTTCTAAAGCCATGTCAGTGTGATAATAAAGCTCACAATTTATCACATGATACATTGGATGCTGCCTCCTACTATGGTATGGTCTTATACAATGAATAATATAACATCACATCAGTTCATATATATATGGATTTTTAATTTCATGGTTTAAAGGAAACCCCACTTTACCTTTCAATTTTCATCCACATTTAGCAGTAACCATTTCATTTAAAATATAAAAATAATTCATGTTCTTACTCAATAATATACACATGTATATATCATAGTCCAGTTAGATTCATAATCATTCCCAATTTAAAATCCCACATACTATTTATGAATTGATGCTGATACATCATCTAACTCTGACCTGACCCATACTTCTAGTATAATGATTTTACAGGTCATGTATAATGATATGATTAAATTAATTACAGTTCCATATTTATATAAGTATATACATCATAAATTAAATTTGGAATTCATTTAACAGAAATCATCAAATGCTTCATCCCATCGAACCGGTGATCCATGAACAAAACATTGTATAATTGGATAATTAAGGAGAAATCATCAATCTATATGAGAAAACCCATTTATATTGATAAAATAGATTAATTAGACCATTTATTCTATCCCTTAATAAACTTTTATCCAATTTAAATTTATATTAATAAAATAACTCACAAAAATTAATGGAAATATAGTCAATTCAATCAATAAGATATACCTATATAGAATGACATAATTAATGGAATGTAAATCCTCAAGTACATATAATGATGCTGGTCATGATACATCATTTCTGTATTTGAACATAGAAAAAGAAGTCCATAATAATAATATCAAAAATAATAATATCTGAAAACATGTGGATTACCCAATGGTGAAATCAGTACAACTATAATAGGCATAAACCAAAATATCCATATCCCCTAGAATGTAATTTTGGTTCCCCCAACATATTGTTAAGAATCTTCTAGGAATTGGATAATTACCAAATTTTTATATGTCCATAATCTTATATAGTTTACCAAAAAATTAAGAAACAAAATTACATTTGATACCACGTTATAGCATCCAGGCCTTGAAGCCAGTGATTGGTTCCCTGAGCTTGTTGGCCACATGACCTCAAGCGTACTTCTGTGTATGGTAGAGGTAGCTGACTAGAAGAAAATTCCTTGGGTGTTTCTTTAGGAAGACTATTCCCCCTTGATAAGAGTGTAGTATTACAGTATCTAATAATGATAAGAATAAGAAATAGTAATTATAAATTTATGGGGAATAATAAATCATCAAAGTAATAAATAGGTGAAAAATAAATGGATATTAGATATAAATTGATGATCTTGTCATGATGATATAAAAATGGGATATACTTGAGAAATATGAGTAAATGAATATAAAACGTGCTAATAATTGATAAAATACAAAAATCTTCCACTACTAGAATCACTAGAATAATCTCGGTCCACTCCACTCATATTCTATCCCAATACTAAAAATAAATCATTGGAAGCCATGTGAATCTATTTATAATATTTATGCAATCATGAAGTATGTACGGGTACCACAGGTGGCCCAAAAATGGTGTGAGAAATACTCAGTTGGGAAAAAACTATGGTGTATATAACTATCCAGTTTATGCATATACAATTAGTAGTGTGCATTTAAATATAAGGGTGCGACTATTAATAAATAAAACACATCATCACTTGTTCTTCATGGGAAAACCAACACGTACTACCTACTTTAGTCTAAGATGGATATATATGAACCAATGTCAACCCATACATATATAGTATATAAGTGAATGTATGTATATATATATATATTATAAACCACTTTTCATACATGTTTGTAAAACATAACTAGTTCAACATAATTCAATTGTAAACATGGACCAAACCCAAGCTTGTTCTTTGGATTGGATGACACATCATTAATCCAAGTAGAAATGAATTCATAGTTATTAATAAAGAGGCATCCATATCCCATCCAAGACAATCTATAAGGAGGAAACTAATTATCAACCTAGTATCACTATAATTATCCATCATCATAATAGTTAATCCATTATGATCTTTAAGTGGAACCCAAGTATCACTCTTGGCATGGTCTAAAGGGACATCCCTCAAATCCCATCTAGGGCATCCTACATAGAAGGACATGTATCACTCATTTAATTTTATAGAATCATTTCATAGTGATCCCATCTATATTAATTCATTATGTAATTTGGTATCACTCACTAGTAAAGTATATAAGGAATCCACCCAGTGATCCTATCCAACGTATTATATAAAAGAAACCATTTATCACTATTGAAATATTGGGATTCATTTACAAATTATTATTTAAAAATATCAAAGATCTTATCTAAAGAATCATTAATTTAGGACCTGTGTATCTAATTCAACTTGATGTCAGCGTATCCATTTACCAAGCCTGAATATCATAAAATTTCATAAAAAAATATAATCATTATGAGGGAAATTTCACTTATCCCTATTATTGGATTAATTAATTTCAAGGAATGAGCCTCTTATGAATTTATGGGTGGAACACCCAAAATGGTGGATCATGTGGAGGTTTTCAACCTCTGAGGCAAATTATTAGGTTTCAATGACTAAAAAAGCCTGGGTATATCATTAATTTTTAATTATTGGACATTTTATAAGGAATAACCATAAAAATCAGGTCCATAAAACAATGACGTATGATAAATACAATGAGAAATTTATAAAGAATAACCAGACAACCTCCCTTAGGTTGTTAAATGACCCATTGTTCTTTTTCACCCTTTGAATCGATCTAAAATGGATGAAATAAAAAACTTTGATAAATTCCTTGAATATATGAATTATTATCTTAAAAAAAACCATATAAGAAGAATAGATAAATCAAGAAATAATGAATATGATTGAATATCTTACTAAACGGAATCCGATGAGATAAAAAGTAGTCGATTCCAGTCTCTTATGGATGTGTGACAATGAAGAATAACTTTTGAGAGGAGAAATCCAATGGAAAAGAGAGATACTACGTGTGAATGGGAAAAGAAAAAGGTGGTATAAGTTATAAATAAAGGAAGAAAAATCATCATTTTACAAACATTAAATTTCATATTGTTTCGCATGGATAGTTAAACCATGCACATACTATATGACAACCACTTCACAAGGATAATTCCTATCAAGGGATCAAAGCACAGATTAATTAAATATGAATATCCCACACAATGTGACTCATCTACAGGTTCTATATAACTTATACATCCATGCAGAATAGGAATCATATTTAGGGAAAACTGTGAATCTATATGAAGTGCACTGGACAACCCCACATAGTTGAGTCATACAGTAAACTCAAAAAATGCACTAATTGTATGACTCACTCTACCATTCCATAATTTCCGAGGTTCATAATATGATTGGTCACCAAAATATTCAGAGCCACTGCTTAGCCCCTTGAGAACACAACTAGAATAATTTATGAGATTTTTAATATTACAATAATTTTATGTACCTCATTGAAATGTTTGTACATTACAGAATTTTTATGAACAATTATACCATTTCATCAAACATTTCACTTTCCAATGTCTTTTATTCACTGAATTCATCTTAACATGTCATTGTTTTAAATTTCATCCCATAAAGGTATTATTTTACATAAACTAAACCATAGAAATTTTTTTGATCCCATATTCCATTGAATTCCATTGAGAATGATATGATCATGTCTTATAATGTTTAAATATTTTAATCAAACTAAGCATATTATCAGGGGTCATAAGATTTTATTAATCACAGCTCGTTTTTTAAAAAATGTTGGTGGACCTTCCAAAACATAGATTCAAATATCAGATCTGGGTTATATACAATCAATAGTAATGTTCCATGTAGCCCAACCACCTATAATATATATAAAATTTCATTTTTATCTAGTGATAATTCATCTATAATTGTAATAAAGTATGATGTCATTGTAAGATGATCTTCCAAGACCCATATAGAATTATTTCCTCTACATTTCTTCGTAAATCTATTCACAAAATCGGTGGGGATTTTTTTGACTTGGTTGTTGGTATGGGTAATGATTTAATCATATACCTAGACATTATCCATTTAGCCTTCAGTTTTTAACATTAATGATACGTAGGTGTACATATTAAAATCTCTTCTATATTATCCCAAAAATATTTATCTCATGTATCTTGATACATCATTATGATTCATAGTTTAATTTGGAAGGGCTGACTATGTGAAACATTCAATAACTCATTCATTATCCCAAGATTTTATGTTATAAATAACCATTAATGAAATCATACAATTCCTTCTTCACCAATGCTGAACTCTGATGATTTCTATTTTCTTTTTAGACTCTAAATTCTTTTTAATTTTTCACACAATCTCTTTCAACATACATTATCTTCCCCAAATGGTATGATTGATAAATATTTTTAGAAAGGAATGGTTATGTTCATTCCATCATGATTTGGATGTCCATACATTCCATGTATATTATCATTATGTACATATTAATTCTCATCATCGATACATTTTACATATCCTTTCATCTTAAAACATTATCCACCTTTTCACCCTTCTATAGATTGTAATGGATTCCAAATTTTTAGTCCTTGATTAGCTATAAATATATTCACTGTAAAATATTATTCTCATTCTATGTGTATATACTTTTGAGAAATTTTTAAGATATATATATATTATAAACATCTCACCATAGAGAGAATGTAAATATATATTGATCAAAAATATTATTTCAACCAACTCAATATCATTCTTTGGAAAGTTTTATTTTTGAACTATCAATTTCATTATGGTATATGGTATCACTATATAATTATACATCTCATGGACTTCCTTAAAGCATCTATATTTACAAAAAAATTACCCATATAAGGGAATCATGAGGGATGGTGCAGTTATAATACTAATTTTTATGTCCTTAAAGATATATTCATATTCACCAGTACAAATAAAATTTACCCCCTTTCAGGTTAGCTTGGTTACTGAATTTTAAAATAATGATGAATTTCACAAAAATCAGTGATAATATATATATATATATATATATATATCCCATAGATACTACGGATCTATGTTACAGTTTTTTGTATGGTCCAGTCCTTAATTTCATTTGGCTTCGAATGGTTAACATATATCCCTTTATTGAGGATAATATACAACAATAATTAAACTTCACATATCTATAAATCACATTTACTATACCTTATATATATATTTCCTTTAAATTGTTTTTATTATAGTATTAAAACACTCTTAATGATTCTCTATGCACTGGGAGTATATAAAAAAAATTATCTATAAGGACTACGACAAATTTTGTCAAATTAATCTCTAAAGACTGTATTAAATATTATTATAAATAAAGATAGAGAATTAGTTAGTCTAACATGAATCAATATGAACACATATTTTCAATTCCTTAATCAAAATGTGGTTTTGGGAATATATTTATCATACCCCATTAATTGTTTATATCATAATGACATGTCCACTTTATAGGAATATCGAGGCCCATGTAGTTGATACAAAAATCCAAAAATTTGTTGTATTATAAACATGTTCAAAATTGTGATTTTGTTGAGTTCACAATAATCAAGGCATGGGCACATTGACCCATAATTTTTTTTATTAAGAGGATTGGATCACCCCAAGGGGAAGCACTGGTATGTATAAATCGCTTTTCTAGATTCCTTTGTAAATTATTTTTAAACTATTCCAACTTAATTATCACCCTTCTGTAAGGATTATTAAATTTGGGTAATGATCCAGGTATATGTTTTAATTAAAACTCAACATCCTGGTCAAGGGTAATACTAAGAAATTATTCAAAGAATACTTCATAATAATCTTTCATAATTGGAATTTCTTCATGTATGAATCTCCCCTTTATCTCAATCACTTGGGCTAGATATTCATGATCTTAAAGAAATAATATCCAAACTTTAATAGAATATTCTAGGGGAGATTCATCCTCCACATTACACTTTTATATAAAATGAGGATGATTATATATGTGATGTGTGATCTACCTCACTAAATAGTTATTGTTTTATTTTTAAAATGATATCCAATCAATGCACAACATATTAGCAAAAACTACTAAATAAAGTAATATAATATTTTCTTGATGATTCATTTTGTAAAAATCACAGGGGAGGTGTTATATACATGGTTTGAAACAATTACTCTATTTTATATTCCATATATAGATAAACCACCATGTTTTGATGTTTTTTTGAATATTTCTACAAAAAAAGAAATATATGATTGAATTCATATAACCTTAATCAATAAGTTCATTAATTATTCATGAATGAAAAACCAGTGCACATTTCGCCATATTTATTTTGGGATCCACCTTAGGAGTAGTGATAGAATATTCCAATCATTTTTTATAGGATTTGGAGGTTGTTATCATTGATTATCTCAGGAAAACATTAACTTTTTTATTTTGTTTTCTTAATTTCAATTTTCAAGGTATTTGGAAATCTGCACCTCAGGCCATTTGTTGATCTAAGCAGTCTATCATCATTTTGAATTAGTGGGTTTCTAAATGTTACTTCATCAATTATTATCACGATCCTCCTATTTTCATAATTTGAATCATGTTGTGGTTCTAATGAATCACTATATATGGGATTTTTCCAAAAACATTGGAATGTGGGATTTTTTGTCTCCATTCCTATATGATATTTATCTATTGATACACTCTGGGAAAAAAATTAGGTATTTTTTTTGCTATTCCCACATGACCTCTATGAAAAAAACATACTCATATTGAATAAAAATAATCTATTCATAACTATCCATATTCAAAATCACTAATTATTTTCATATACTCATCTTGAACCCACTAAATAAATGGTCTTCATTACATATGGTGTTGATGAAAAAGTCATAGGAACACTTCACTATCCTTATTATGTTTCTCTTATAGGTACTGATAGACTCATATCACTTATCCATAAATAACAGTATCTCATGCTACAATTTAGGATAGATATTTTTGGAAAATTATACATTGAAAAATATTTTCATAATGTCTTCTAATTCAATGGATTCAATATTCTGTTTAAAAAATGAAATCTTAAATACTGTTCACCATAGATTGGATTCTTCCTCATTGTGATTAAACACCATCACAAAATTATCATGATATTTGAATGGTTGGAAAGACAATAAATTCTACCTAGAGTAAATCCATTGTTCCATAATGAGGAGATCAAAATATCGACTAAAGGTAGGAAGCCATTGTCTCATAACAAACTCGACATCATCATTATATTTCCTTAGAGGAGGAGGTGTATCACTAGATTCATGTTATAATAGATATGTTGAGATAGGTGATTTAGTATTACCACGATGTTTTCATCTCCCTATCCTATACGTTTATTCATATAATTATATTAATAATCATATTACCTATCAGATTGGTTTTTGTAATTTTTTCTCCAATTTCTTTCCATTAACAAAATATAAATAAAAAAATATTATACTAAATTAACATACAAAAGGAAAACATATAAACATTGAGATAATAGATTGTAGAAAATTGTATCATAAATTATAAGTAAATAGGTTTCTATTTATGTTATCCATGGTAATTTGTTATATTATATTTTCTAACCTATAAATATTTTCAGGTCCTCCATAATGGTTTATAAATATTTTAGGTATTTCCACAATATATCCACTATGTGTGTAAAACATGGTGTGTATCATGAAGCACTATCATTAACCATGTAATGATCAATACAAATAATAATTAAACCATTTAATATTTATTATCCCTAGGTAAAACTATTATAGATCCACATCCCCCTGATTATTTAGGTATTGATCTAATTTCTGGGAAACCACTCACTCTAAATTTCAAAAAAATACAATGATATTTTAATATACATTGAATTAACCAATGGTTTCTCAATACATTATTCTATTTTTAATCCCTAATAATAACCCTACCTTTAGCTGATATAATCATTAATGACTAAACAATTTTAAACATATTATTGCAGTATTTTTATACTTAAAAAACCAATAATTAAAACCTAAAGACTATGAGGCCTAGTGTGTTTGCAATATTAGGTACATAATACATCAAAATGAAACTGAAATATGAAATCCATATTTCATTCTCCATAATGACATTATACCTATAATTTATCTCCTATAAATATTTTTTATAACCTAGGGAATGCATAAATGAATTACACGAGTTAATAATCTTAGTAAGGGAATGCACATGACGAGGAAACACAGCGTGTGAGCCAGAGGATTAAAATGGTATCATAAAATAGAAGTTTCATGGGTAATACCATGGAAGAATAAAATAAATAAGAATAAATTATAAGATCATAGAGAAATAGAATATGTGAAAAAAAAAATATAAAAGAAGACATAAACAATAGTTATGAAGAATTACATAGACAATATCAAACCGTTGACAAAGTTCACTAATTGATTAGATTTAGTCCCTAATCCCATACATAACACCACATGTGAAAAAAGAGTAAACCAATGAACTGAAGTGGTATCTAAGAGAATCGATCATGGCATGTTAATGATTTATCTGTTCTATTAAAATTAATCATAATGTATAAACTTATGAATAACCCTTAGAATGAAAATGGGTTACATAGTCCTACCATATATCATGGTCAAAAGGAATTTCTTAATTATGGAATTTGAGAAATGAACATAAGGAATATATTAACCCAAAAAATGATGGTAGATTAATATAGATATATATGTGAGGGACATATATTCATAATTTAGAGGGATTCCATAATTTTAAATTGACATAGAATGTTAGTTAAAGAGTAATTGTCATAACCGGATAAAATAGAGGGTTTGAGAGATCCATTACATTGAGTAAGATTCATGATGTGAATTATTATTATATCTAAATAGTTAAAACATTTTATTTTTTTATTTCTTGAGAACCTTTCATATTCTATAATTTTTTTCATGTTATATTAAATTTCTTAATCATTTTGGTTCATTCCAAATCTTTTGATAATATTTAGTTTATATCTCCAAAGTTACTTGGGAATGTTCTCTAAAGTCATATAGATTATTATTTTATAATATCATTCATAATAATAATTAAATAATTATCATTTTTATTCATCAACTACTATTTTAAAATGAACCATTAAATATGATTATGAAAAATGAAATATGTTATAATCGTGGAGACGGTAGGTTGTTCGTACGCCTGAGTAACGTTTTCATTTCTTATCAACCATCATAAAAAAATGTAACAGCCCGAGATTTTATGAAAAATATTCTTTTTTCACTAATGTCTTGTGTTGTATGCTACACCAAAAGGAGCTTGCACAACACGCATCCTTGACTTGCCTTGCATTACACGCAATCGCGACCTTCCTTGATAGCTTGCGTCGTACGCAATACCGAGTTTCACTAAACAACAATATGCTATTAAAACTAGCCGTTATGAATAGTAATAACCACTTTTTGAAATTTTATAAATTTTATTTTTCAAAATGGACTTCATTTTTGGACTCAGAATATCGAAATTAGACTAGGGTGAAATTTTCGTATTTTTCTGAAAACTTTCAATTTTTGATGAATAGTGAAACCACTAAGTGGTAGGTTAAAAACTGAATTTTGCATAAAACTTAATTTTACCACTTCTGTGAATGGAATTTCGAAAATCCGACAGACACGGTTGATATCAGTAAGTAAAATGTGGTTCAATGAGATAAAAATAATTTTTTGGTGAATAGTAACTTTTTACTTTTTTTACCGCGGTTAATAGTAAATTGGGTAACTAAGGGTAAATATGATATTACTATTACCCTAACACATGTCCTAATTCTATTGGATAAGTGTAATTCGACCAAAAACATCATTATTAATAAAATATGACCATTTAGGCCCACTGGGATTAGATTAGGACATTTATTATTAATTTATTTAAAGAAGGGTTAAAATAGTTAAAATCAATGTTTAATAAGTAAATCATTTTAATATGGGGTTATACATTAGATAAATTCAATTATAAATATTCATTAGAAAGCTAAAAATATTTCCTACCTAATGATATTTTATTTATAATTTTTAGACTTTAAATAAATTAATTTATTTATGACACAATGATGATGCAGTAATTACCCTTTTTAAGGAAATATTAACATAATTGATGTTATAAATGCTCAAATGAATGTAATTTGAGACTTTTTATAAATTCCACTAATTTTCTAGGTTACTATGATATATTAATGTTGATTTAATCAACTTGGTTCGAACATATAATTCTGTTATGACTTTCATAAAAATCATATATCAAATAGTGTCAAAATTGAAACAAAATAGTTTTTAAATCAAATATTATATTATTAATTGTTATTTTATTCCTAAAAATCTAAGGTTCGGACACATGACTTAGATAATGATATATATATTAATAATAAACAATTTGGGGTTCGTTTTTCATTTATAGTAAGTGTATTAACCATATAGTGAAAGAAAACAAAAAGACGCAGTAAAAGTTAAATTATTTAACTTAGAGTTAAATCTAATTGATAAGGTTAAAATAATTTCCTAAACTTGTCTAAATACTATTGGTTGATAGGCTTTCGACCCATACCTACCTTATCTTCGAAATAAGACCCTTTGGAACCATTATAAACCGATTTTGACTTTAATATAAAATAATATTTTGAGATATTCCTAAGGTGCCCCTCTCCTCCCTTATAAAAGGACACCTCCTCCCCCTCCTCCTCACACCAAATTGAGCACTCAAGCTCGGCCAAACCCAGCCATTTTCTCCTCTCCACTTCCCTAGAATAATCCTAGAGGTCCTGGTCTTCTTCAAATACCAATATTAGTTCCCTAAGTGGAGGATTCAAAGAAGCGTTCCAAAGAAGAGGTAATATCCATTACCGATCTTTTCAATTTCTTTCTTCTTCAACTTCTTCTTCTTTAGTTGTTTACTGATAAAGTAATAACATCAGTATTACTTACATACTGATATGTTATTATAAATATGTAACAACCCTAATTCACCTTCTATCCATCCTACAGAAAAATGAAATCACCGCGCGTGCGTACGTACGGAATACCGTCTCCACGCCGTGGTGTAATCTATTTTCTACCACCACCTTACATGGATGGGTATAATGGTGTAAAGAATAACTATACATAGTTATTACAACATAATATTGATTCTGATATATTGTATAATCCACTCCAATTCAATTCAATAATTATGGAAACGATATCATCGCTCGTGCGTACGTACGGACTACCGTCTCCACGACGCGATGAGATTCATTCTTAATAATTAACCATTCATGAATGATTATAAAGTATATATAATAAGTACTAATGAAATATATGACCTTAAAATGATACTGGAATTATTTATATTTATATGTATGTCATCTACTTAATTCCATTCAATTTAATAAGGAAATGAAAACAGCGTTCATGCGTACGTACGGACTACAGTCTCCATGAACGGTGTATTTCTTTCCATTTACTGATTTATTATATATGTATATTCTGAATATATATATACAAATCATGTTTTATATTCTGGAATTATGTAATCATGATCTATGTAATCATATGAATAATTACAAGTTAAAAACACGAACGTCAAATGAGATGATTTTACCCAAAACGCTACATTAACATGAATTTACAAAAGAACGGGTAATATAAAGTCATAAGTGGACCATATATGATATAATATGATTCTGGAATAAGTCAATAACATGATTTAAATCATTATACAGGAGGTTCGGACACTTACAAAGCAAGTCGGACAAAAGGTAAGGGAAAATATCACAATCTCATTTTTATCCGAGATTGTTTATTCGTAAGTATTTACTGGGGTGTATTTTATCATCCACATCCATGTTCCCTCAATATATAATATTGTTTCCATCCACTTACAATAGTTTAAATCCAATTTTACCCTTCGGTGAGTTTTTAGTAAAAGATATGAAAGGAATCTTCTTTCGTTTTTCGTACGAGGTACTTTTTTGACTTTTCCAACAATAGTACGAGAAGAATGTTTTTTTTAACTTATACGGAATGAATGGATTTTTAAAACATTATTTCCAAGAAACTTCTTTTACAAGTTTTCAAGTTTATTTTTAATCAACTTATTTTATTTTAAAGTTTTATGACATGTTATGAAAGGAAAAATGTTTTTGAAGTAGAAAGGATATTTTCCTCAAGAATCGAGTTCAAGTATTTTATCAAAATTATTTTCCATCTAAGATAATAAAAGGGTTCTGTTTTTATCCCTATTATTACATTGGTTTGATTATGTTGTGATGGAAATATTTTTATGAATTCCTTTATCTTATATGAATTGTTTTATGATGTCATGTTGTTTAAGAATCCCATTTTTATTACATGGGTTACGTTATGATGTATGGTTTATGATTATGTGGAACACATAAGAAAGGATTCATTATAAGATGGGTGGGACCTATATCTCCCTCCAATGCATTGGGTAAAGATTTTATATCTCATGAGATAGACATGGCTGAAATTGGTAGGTTATACCGGTTCAGTGAAACAGGACTGAAATGAGGGTTACTCGATTCAGAAAGGGACTTTGTCCACTAAGATAGTCTTGGCAATGAGTCTTGAATAACAAGACATGATTCTATATGATTATGTGTGTATGACACAAAGTTTCATGTTTTAAGTTATGATTATTGTGATTACATTTCACTACCATGATTTATCCCATGTTATGAAATTATGCTCTCTTTTGCAGGTTATGATTTCCAAAATGTTATGTTCTTATGAATACGATGTGATTGATATTTCTTTTGTTTACCCTTACCGAGCATTTGAGCTCACCATTTTATGTTTTCTTTTCCCCAGGATATAAAGACAGGTTTTAGGTAAAAAAAGGAAGATCTTTATGGGAGATATTGAGGATCTTTCACCACGATTAGAAGATTATGTTCCGAGTTTCCAAAGACACTAAACTATTACGGTCCTTGTGTGTGTGTTTTTGTTATGTACTAAGTATTCCGCAAAAGTAATGTAATGTCCATGTAAGTCAGGCTTCGGGTCTCTACAGTTGGTATCAGAGGAAAGGTTTAGTCATCCTTTGGAAACTAGGATGCGAAAACGTTAGTGAGATCCCTAGAGATATTTCTAAGGTATGTCTAGGGATGCCCCTAAGGATAATTATACGTATAGGATATAGTCCTAGAACTATGGTAACGATATTAGATAAAACCAAAGATGTTAGATATTTAAGTTACTCCCCCTTTATTATGATTTTTGCCTCTCACACTATTCTTTTTGGGTTTTAGAAAATGGCTGGAAACAAGGTGATTCACGATAATGGAGGATATGATGGACAATGGAATGATATTCTTCATGAGCAACCAAATGAAATGGGATTTGGAAGTCCAAAAATCATTATTATGCCGAATCAGCAATCTCATAATATGATCAATAAAGTAAAATTTGGTAAGTTTCCTGACTCGGC
Organism: Viscum album; assembly: GCA_963277665.1. Classification (NCBI taxonomy): domain Eukaryota; kingdom Viridiplantae; phylum Streptophyta; class Magnoliopsida; order Santalales; family Viscaceae; genus Viscum; species Viscum album. Next base: position 941,519,382 of record OY728153.1, read on the forward strand.
TAATAAGAAAAAGATGGAATTTCATGATGATCATAGTGGAAGGAAAGTTCAATTTCCCCTATGTAAATCATGTGGGAAGAGGCATCAAGGAGAATGTTTCAAAGGAACTGGAAGATGCTTTGGGTGTGGAAAAGAAGGACACAAAGCAAGTAAATGCAAAGGAAAAGGTTCAGTTAACAACATGGATGAGAATAATGGTATTTCTACGACATCAACAATGGTTAAATGTTTTAAATGTTGAATGTACGGGCATTATGAAAACCAATGCCCTAAAGGAAAGTCTCGTGAAGATAATCAGTATGGTTGTATGGGAAGTATTTATGTGGATGATGATGAAGAGACTACAAATGATATGTGAGATGAAAGAATTGTTGAAGCTCGGTCAATGGTTTAAGAATGTAGTGGAATGATTAAATGTTTATCATGTGTAATGTTGTATAAGTAATCTCATGGTACTGTAGAATAAAGAGACATATAAGGATTGTTACACTGTTGTCTGATTAATGTTACCAGTATCCATGAAAGGTTATTCAGATATTTTTGGAAAGTAGATGATATGCGCATAATGAAGGGATAAGACGATAATGAGAAGTTTGATTGTATGCATAAGCTCATGATTGATATAAGGACTAAGTGATATCATGGTTTGAATATATAGAATTTTGAGGATTTTGGTATGTGGAAAGTGTTAACTTTAAACTGCATTCATGTTTTCAATAAGGTATTCAAGAGAATACAGGATTAAGGACTTTGAATGTTTGGAATGTGACCCACAAAACATATCTTATGATATATGGGGATCAACGATGGTATTAAATCTCCAGTAATCGTTTTCACTATGTTATGAGAGTGGACTGCAGTATTATGGATAAGCCTAAATATTGAAATGGATTATGTTGGACATAAGTGAGTATTGTTTAAGGATATAAGTTTTTTTCGATGGGATGTTATAGTAATGTAGTTTTAGAAAAAGGACAACCTGCAGGACGGGTGACAGCCCATCGCTTCGGACAAGGCTGTGGGAATCAAACCCACAACCGAAGTGCGACTGGCCTTTATCGCCTACCACTGGCCTACAGGAAGTCCCTGTTTAGTAGAAACTAGTTTTATTATATTAAGCAGTATGATATATGAAGTATAAGTCCATTTTAGGAACCATATGTGATTAATCTCACTATAGATCGACTTATGTATATAATTTTTTCTAACCTTTTGTTTGAGACAGATGGAATGACCCGTCATTCTATCACATGATCTGCTAACACTTCACGAATAACAAATTCAACTTCATTTAATTAAGAGATGAAGTGGAAATTGTTCAAGGCATGAACAACAGTGAGATTGTACCAAAATAAAGAAAGTATTTATTCTAATTCAAATTTTCAACTTTAGGGAAATGATCTTGAAATCCAAAAATGTTGTCCTAGTGATCTTATACCTGATGAATCAGATGGTGCCTTAGATCGTCACAAATTTATGGATTTGTGATTACTGGATTTTCCATAGCCATGTTCTCTACTACTCTCCATCAGAACATGATGGTTAGATTTCTCTTCTATATCTATATTTTCACCTATGTGGAAACCCAGTGATTAGTTTATTTGGGTAATCATTACATTTCATACTTTAGTTTTTAAAGCCATGTTTTGGTATTCCTTTTTACGATGTGGGTTTCTATTAAAGAAACTTTCGAATAGTAAACCATTTATAACCCCGACGAATTTCGAGGGCGAAATTCATTTTAAGGGGGGTAGAATGTAACAACCCGAGATTTTATGAAAAATATTCTTTTTTCACTAATGTCTTGTGTTGTATGCTACACCAAAAGGATCTTGCACAACACGCATCCTTGACTTTCCTTGCATTACACGCAATCGCGACCTTCCTCGATAGCTTGCGTCGTACGCAATACCGAGTTTCACTAAACAACAATATGTTATTAAAACTAGCCGTTATGAATAGTAATAACCAATTTTTGAAATTTTATAAATTTTATTTTTCAAAATGGACTTCATTTTTGGACTCAGAATATCGAAATTAGCCTAGGGTGAAATTTTGGTATTTTTCTGAAAACTTTCAATTTTTGATGAATAGTGAAACCACTAAGTGGTATGTTAAAAACTGAATTTTGCATAAAACATAATTTTACCGCTTCTGTGAATGGAATTTCGAAAATCTGACAGACACGGTTGATATCAGTATGTAAAATGTGGTTCAATGAGATAAAAATAATTTTTTGGTGAATAGTAACTTTTTACTTTTTTTACCGCGGTTAATAGTATATAGGGTAACTAAGGGTAAATATGATATTACTATTACCCTAACACATGTTATAATTCTATTGGATAAGTGTAATTCGACCAAAAACAACCTTATGAATAAAATATGACCATTTAGGCCCACTGGGATTAGATTAGGACATTTATTATTAATTTATTTAAAGAATGGTTAAAATAGTTAAAATCAATGTTTAATAAGTAAATCATTTTAATATGGGGTTATAAATAAGATAAATTCGTTTATAAATATTCATTAGAAAGCTAAAAATATTTCCTACATAATGATATTTTATTTATAATTTTTATACTTTAAATAAATTAATTTATTTATGACACAACGATGATGCAGTATTTACCCTTTTTAAGGAAATATTAACATAATTGATGTTATAAATGCTCAAATGAATGTAATTTGAGACTTTTTATAAATTCCACTAATTTTCTAGGTTACTATGATATATTAATGTTTATTTAATCAACTTGGTTCGAACATATAATTCTGTTATGACTTTCACAAAAATCATATATCAAATAGTGTCAAAATTGACACAAAATAGTTTTTAAATCAAATATTATATTATTAATTGTTATTTTATTCCTAAAAATATAAGGTTCGACCAAATGACTTAGATAAGGATATATATATTAATAATAAACAATTTGGGGTTCGTTTGTCATGTTATAGTAAGTTTATTAACCATATAGTGAAAGAAAACAAAAATACACAGTAAAAGTTAAATTATTTAACTTAGAGTTAAATCTAATTGATATGGTTACAATAATTCCCTAAACTTGTCTAAATCCTATTGGTTGATAGGATTTAGACCCATCCCCACCGTATCTTCGAAATAAGACCCTTTGTAACCATTATAAACCGATTTTGAATTTAATATAAAATAATATTTTGAGATATTCCTAAGGTGCCCCTCTCCTCCCTTATAAAAGGACACCTCCTCCCCCTCCTCCTCACACCAAATTGAGCACTCAAGCTCGGCCAAACCCTGACATTTTCTCCTCTCCACTTCCCTAGAATAATCCTAGAGGTCCTGGTATTCTTCAAAGACCAATATTAGTTCCCTAAGTGGAGGATTCAAAGAAGCGTTCCAAAGAAGAGGTAATATCCATTACCGATCTTTTCAATTTCTTTCTTCTTCAACATCTTCTTCTTTAGTGGTTTCATGATAAAGTAATAACATCAGTATTACTTACATACTGATATGTTATTATAAATATGAAACAACCCTAATTCACCTTCTATCCATCCTACGGAAAAATGAAATCACCGCGCGTGCGTACGTACGGAATACCGTCTCCACGCCGTGGTGTAATCTATTTTCTACCACCACATTACATGGATGGGTATAATGGTGTAAAGAATAACTATACATAGTTATTACAACATAATATTGATTCTGATATATTGTATAATCCACTCCAATTCAATTCAATAATTATGGAAATGATATCATCGCTCGTGCGTACGTACGGACTACCGTCTCCACGACGCGATGAGATTCATTCTTAATAATTAACCATTCATGAATGATTATAAAGTATATATAATAAGTACTAATGAAATATATGACCTAATAATTATACTGGAATTATTTATATTTATATGTATGTCATCTACTTAATTCCATTCAATTCAATAAGGAAACGAAAACAGCGTTCATGCGTACGTACGGACTACCCTCTCCATGAACGGTGTATTTCTTTCCATTTACTGATTTATTATATATGTATATTCTGAATATATATATACAAATCATGTTTTATATTCTGGAATTATGTAATCATGATCTAAGTAATCATATGAATAATTACAAGTTAAAAACACGAACGACAAATGAGACGATTTTACCCAAAACGCTACATTAACATGAATTTACAAAAAAACGGGTAATATAAAGTCATAAGTGGACCATATATGATATAATATGATTCTGGAATAAGTCAATAACATGATTTAAATCATTATACAGGAGGTTCGGACACTTACAAAGCAAGTCGGACATAAGGTAAGGGAAAATATCACAATCTCATTTTTATCCGAGATTGTTTATTCGTAAGTATTTACTGGGGTGTATTTTATCATCCACATCCATGTTCCCTCAATATGTAATATTGTTTCCATCCACTTACAATAGTTTAAATCCAATTTTACCCTTCGGTGAGTTTTTAGTAAAAGATATGAAAGGAGTCTTCTGTCGTTTTTCGAACGAGGAACTTTTTTGACTTTTCCGACAAAAGTACGAGAAGAATGTTTTTTTTAACTTATACGGCATGAATGGATTTTTAAAACATTATTTCCAAGAAACTTCCTTTACAAGTTTTCAAGTTTATTTTTAATCAACTTATTTTATTTTAAAGACGTATGACATGTTATGAAAGGAAAAATGTTTTTGAAGTAGAAAGGATATTTTCCTCAAGAATCGAGTTCAAGTATTTTATCAAAATTATTTTCCATCTAAGATAATAAAAGGGTTCTGTTTTTATCCCTAGTATTACATTGGTTTGATTATGTTGTGATGGAAATATTTTTATGAATTCCTTTATATTATATGAATTGTTTTATGATGTCATGTTGTTTAAGAATCCCATTTTTATTACATGGGTTACGTTATGATGTATGGTTTATGATTATGTGGCACACATAAGAAAGGATTCATTATAAGATGGGTGGGTCCTATATCTCCCTCCAATGCATTGGGTAAAGATTTTATATCTCATGAGATAGACATGGCTGAAATTGGTAGGTTATACCGGTTCAGTGAAACAGGACTGAAACGAGGGTTACTCGATTCAGAAAGGGACTTTGTCCACTAAGATAGTCTTGGCAATGAGTCTTGACTAACAAGAAATGATTCTCTATGATTATGTTTGTATGCCACAAAGTTTCATGTTTTAAGTTATGATTATTTTGATTACATTTCACTACCATGATTTATCCCATGTTATGAAATTATGCTCTCTTTTGCAGGTTATGATTTCCAAAATGTTATGTTCATATGAATACGATGTTATTGATATTTCTTTTGTTTACCCTTACTGAGCATTTGAGCTCACCATTTTATGTTTTCTTTTCCCCAGGATATAAATAAAGGTTTTAGGTATAAAAAAAAGGAAGATCTTTATGGGAGATATTGAGGATCGTTCACCACGATTAGAAGATTACGTTCTGAGTTTCCAAAGACACTAAACTATTATGGTCCTTGTGTGTGTGTTTTTGTTATGTACTAAGTATTCCACAAAAGTAATGTAATGTCCATGTAAGTCAGGCTTCGGGTCTCTACAAAAAAGGTATGATTTATTATATATTTCCAGAAATATATCTATATTATAAATATAATATTATTAAAATAAATAAATTTATATATACAATCCATGTGATTCGGTAATAAAAATCAAATAACATTGCTTTATAGAGATGGTAATCCAGACATACACATGCATAATAATATCATTTTTCACAGAATGGAATGGTAATAAATTATGTGATATATTAATTTTAATTAATATTAAATATTTCAATAATATCTAGTATATAAATTAATTTGACAGTCATAAAAAATTTGTGACAGTTCATGTTGGAAAACATATCACATTAGTTCACATGGGAATAATCTGCTGTACACATGAGTGATAGTTTTGTTTCACATTTGATGGAAGAGGATATGAATGAATTTTAGTAAACTAACATAAAAAACTAAAAATATATAAGAGATAATTTTACTTTATATCTTAGTGGTTGAAAAATATTTTATTAAGGTGGAATAGGAAATAAAATCAAACGATCTGTTAAGAACAATACATCATCTTTGAAAAACTCAATTTTGTTTCACCAATACCATTCCTATGAGGGTATTATAAAAAATAAAATAAATATAATATGTTTTAATGGAATTAAGTAATGTATTTAGGATGTTATTTTCTAATCCAATAATATTTTTAAGTGTGAAGGAAAGATGAGAAAAGGTGGCCTTTTATAATTGAGAAAGAGGTACATTGTTGTAAATAACCAATACCATTAAATAATTAGAAGTCACTCTCAAGGAATGGGCCTAAATTTTTTATAAATGATGTATTGGAGGGTATATATGGTTTATAATAACCTAAAAAATTAAAAATAAACAACTTTTTTACATTTTATTCCTTTTACCTCAAAGGTTAATCACTTTTACCATTTGAATTTTCAATAGGGTAAATAGTATTTATACAAGTTATTTATCCATTAAGACAAAAAAATGATACTTGTTAAATTATTTTTACCCAATTATTCTAAATATAAAATAAAAATTCATTTTTTGGGAAATTAAATTTAACATAAGTACATGTAACGTGCGAAACCCCATTTAAACATTAATTATATAAGGAAATTATTAATGTTTTTACTATTCACTATAACCAAAAATTATTTTTTCATTTTTAGATTTTATTAATTATTTTGATTAAAAATAAGGATTCCATTTTATCAAATTCAATTCCCAGAAGTGGAAAATTTTAATTTAAAACTAAACCCGCAAAACTCATCAAATGTGGGTTTCTTTGGAAAATGCATGTTTTAGAAATTGATGATCTTATATAAACTATATGACATGAAATAATATTTATATGAAATTAAATTAATATTTATAGATATATAATATATAAATATAATTTAAATAATGCCTTAATTGGGGTTATATTATTTTATTAAAATCGATAAATTTATTAACTTAAAAATAATTTATTAAAAACTGTGTTTAAAAAATTAATGTATTCTAAAAACTCGATAATAGATGTTTCAATTAAAATTAACGATATTATTATAAGTAAAATGGATCATATTTATCCCTAATACGGAATCCAAATTATAATAGATCATTTTAATTACTATAGTTGACTACAATAAATGAGAGCATTTGAAGAACCAATAATTTTAACAATTCACATAGAAAATGAATCATTTTATAAAAATTACAAAATTTAACTCTATGTTATTTGTGATATAATGAAATAAAATATAAAGATAATTTAATAAAATAAATTTTCCAAAGAATATCATGAAATTAATTGTAATATTTTATCCCAAATCAATATAATTAACTTAGGATGAAAACATATTTTTTTATGTATAAAATATCTATTTGAAATTGAGTTCTTATTTACTAAGAAATTATCAATAAATTTATTTTTATTAAGAATATTATATATATTTCATAAATTATTTAATCCATTTATAACCTTCAAATTTAATTGTTATGTTATGATATTAATATGTGAATAATCACGGTTAGTTTGGGATCAGTATTCGTTGTTGCACAAGCTATCTGACATAGTTTTCATTTTTTAAACTAAGGGTGTTACAACTAAATTTTATGTAACATTATTTATTTCTATCAATAAAATAATTATATATTTTCATATTTTTATAGGAATTATTATTTATTAATAGTATACTAATTTTGTTTATATTTTTTTAATACTAATTAACTCTATTTTCACTTTTCCATTATAAAAAATGAAAATTTCATTCTTGTGTTTGTGTGGACAAATACATCCCAAAAGTTAAATATTTCCTTTTTTCATTTTGATTATTTATTATTTATTAAATATTTTTACAATATTATTCAAAACCTTTAAAATATCTAAATAATATCCTTATTATTCTAAATGAGTGACATTATACCATGATAATCCACTTTCATAACAATAATTGTAAATTAATTATGGTATGTTCATGTTTGGGTTAGTCTAATAGCCTACATGAAAAATTATATAAAAAATATCATGGATTATAATACAAAAAATATTTACTAATAATATATGATATAAATATTTAAATAATTTTTTTTATCATAATTGTTAAAATAATATTAATATTTTGATATTGCGGATTATGATAGGTATTTTTGTTTACTTGATATTTAAATTGTTCACTGTAAATTAGGAATGAATGTAATGGGTTCATTTTATCTTCATTAATTTCATGATGAACAATTACTTATGAAGCATGATATATTTAATATGTATTGATTGATTCATCATGAAGTTATTTTACCATATTCCTTTAAATAGTGGTTTCAAAATAGATATATCATGTTCATTCATAAAATGGTTTTCATTTCAAAAGGTGAACATTTGTAAGGGTTATTTGTCTTTAATTTCTATTCAATGTTACATATTTGACATTTTACACCATAATTCCTTTTATATGATATATTCTCCAACCAATTTAGTTTTATTATAATTAATATATATATTTTTAGGATATTTGAATGTCTATTACATGTTAACCCTCTTGTGTTCTTTTTTTTCTTACATTAACATTTCTATAATGGGATCTTCATTAATATGAATTTCATATAAGGTTTTTCTGAATCACAACAAATAAACGGATTATATGTTCTCTTTGTTTCTAACACCAACCCTATTTTTCATCGCCAATATTGTTCATTATGTTTTAAATGACTTTCCACTATTTAATTTTTCCCTTGGCTCATAGTTTATGGGGGGATCAATTTGGATACGAACAACGCTATGAAGGAGGTGAATTGACATTGGTAGATCTTAATACATTTTAAAACTTATTAAACATTTATCCCATTTTCTATCTACTGATATCACTTTTATGGTGAAAACACCACTCTTGTTCTCTATCTATTTTATTTTTTTACAACACAACTAACCAAACACATACAAAAGGAATAAAAATATTTTTTTCAGTTCATTACTCAATGTGAGATGGCTAATACTTGGTGTGAGATGGATTCCTCCATGATCAAACAACCCACTAAATTCCTCTAAATGGAAAAATGAGTATTATACTTCTTTGAGACTCATTTTTTCAAATATATAAAATATGATTCAGGATATCATATACATAATTGTATCCCACACTTTACAATAATAAAAATTTGGATATTGATAAGAGATTTAGATACTATTGTTAAAATATGTCTTATTATGGATATGTTGCCTTTATATTATTCTTTGTTTACTTTCATAAAATCATTCAAGGACTTATTAAATTGAATTATATGTATCACATATCCCCTTATACTTTTTATAAAAGGAAGTACATGTTACTACCTTTCATAACTAGATTATATACTTACCGTATTCTTCTTTACTACACAATTAATTATTCACAATACTTATTCTTCTCTTTTTTTTATCTGTTATCATCGGGGAATAATAATAGTTCACTATTTATTTATATTATCTTATACATGGCACAATTATATATCTCAAACATTATGGATTCGAACTCCTCTTATAAATATCTTTCTTGAAACGTTTCATCTTCTCCACTCTACTGTGTATATTAAAGTGTTTATCATTATCCATATAATTCAATTTGTTTGAATCATAATTTTAAATTAAAATTAAACCGACCAAAATTCTTCAACTTTATTTTTAGACTCACAGTTTCGATCATTGTCCCAATATATCCAAATCATCCAATTCATTGAAATCACCTAGATTAAGAAATTGGATCATTAGCACCTCTATTACGGTGTAGCACAATAGGATAGGATCTTTATTTTTTTTAACAAAGATAACATTATATATAATGAAAAATAGTATATTTAATGGATAACCTGAAATTTTTTGATCCACAAAAAAACAATCCTATTATCCTAAATGAATAGGTCATTGTTTGGGGGGGAATCCCCAATATTTTATTCAAATTCTGAAATATAAAATATAATGTATTGTAGAGGAAACAAATTCTATAGATCCACTATATTACAGATTTCAATGCATTATTTGTTAGAACTTATGTACATCATGGAGGTCCATAATTATCTACGTCAACTAAAAATAAATCAATCTATCTCTACGATGTGGTTCTCCATCTACAAAATTTAGCTCTTCGAATAAATATATTCTATGGTGAGGACACATATAATTTTTGAATGAAGCCATGTTTAATATTTTTAACTCCACTTCCTTTTTTAGAATCTCCATGGATATTTAATTCTTTGCTATGGTGTATTCCCACATGAGGTCAGAAGGATATGGCGTGTACATCAGTTACATCACATGCACTTCCACTTAAACAACATCTACGACATAGAACATATGTAGCAGTATGGAGCCTCTTCTTTTTATCCATCAATATGATTTCCTCATGAAGTATTCTTATGATATATTAATAACATTAAACTATAATTTGAATCAATTTAATTACTCTATAAACACCTCAAAATATTCATTATACTCTCATGGATCAACCTTCATCCATGAAAAACATCAACACAAGGATATATACCATCGTTAAGAATCTATAATCTCCCAGAAATATTTAATATCCAAATAGTGTTTTCCTTCAATATATCAGGTACATAAACATAATGAACATCATCAAACACCCTTAAGAATCATAAATGATTTTTATCCAATATTTAAACATATTTTTTCTCTAATATAATCAGTATTTTGAAATCACATAACAACTAATTGTTAGGCTCACAAAAGTAGAATCAGTATTCTATGAAAAGTGTGTTTAAAACATTAAACACCATGTGATTTAAAATAATGATTAGTATCATCCTTAACTTATTCAAATATCATGGGTACTTCACTAATCGTGATCATTATTTCATCGTAAATCATATTGAATATCCAAGATAAATCTTCTTCATCACCATGACTGGTTTCTTCAACTAATCTGATCTTTAATACTATAATGTCTGAGATACATCATTGATATATTGATATCATGGTAGTTCTTCATCATTGAAAAACATTGAAAACCAATAAAACTTACACAAATTGGGATTAATAAATTCTCCCAATTTATGTGTTGAAAATAACCTTATATAATGATGTTTTAATAAGTTCAAATCACATCATAAAAAATTTTATATTTTTGTAGAACCTAGATTTTCAAATTCCATTTCATTCTATCACCCTTTCTTATCAATCTTATCAATTTTTATTTCACTTCCCCTAAATGAAAAAAATGCGTGTAAATGATTATAATATTATACATATTAATGTGTCATCAACCATTACATTTTAAATATATTGAGCCACGATGAGTGTCGAAAAATATATTTCTTGGTTTAAAAAACTATGATATTCTATAAATATTGAAATGATACCAAATAAAATCAGATAATTCAACAAATTTCCTCCAAGAACTTTTCAAATTATATAATGTTATAATAAATGATACCAATTGAGAATAAAATTTTAAGGAATATCAACCAAAATTTTCATAAAGCCTCTTCAATACATTAGTTATAAACATTCATGTAAAAATATAATGATACCACATAGTTATAACTCATCAAACCCTTTACTTTCATGTCATTCGTATAATAATTTAACGCCATAATAATTTAGAATATCATATTACTTATCAATGATGAGATATAAACAATGCATACCTATTTAATGAGATTTTAAATCAATAACCTAACTGAATATTCATATTTTACAGAGATAATAATACTTACAGCTTATTCACCTTATTTATTTATCAATCCCCATAAAGAGACACCCTTAAAAATTTTCATAATGAGGAATATCTTCAATTGATATTCTCCATGATTTAAATTATTAAAATACAAGAAAATATAATTATTTATAAGGTTTTATAGAATTTACAGCTTCTATATCTCCCCAATGGATGATCACATAAATTTATTATCCCTAAAATTCAAAATTGAGGTATATTAGTCTAGGATGTAAGCTTTAACTTCTTACTGTCTAGTGTTTATATTGTATTCATTAACATAATAATAAAAATGAATCTAAAACGTATTTTTATTTTATTAATAATTATGAAATCATTGTAATATGGAATCTTTTTTATCATTACTATCTAGAATTTATAGTATCTAATATTTCAAAGTTTATTTATATAACATTACAACCACAAACATAGGGTCTATTTTGGAATTACACACGTACTCATGCTCGCCTCCCCATGAGTAAGACATTTCTGATGAGCAGCTTGGGACTCAATTCAAACTATGGGGAGATTATACCCTCGTTAACATGTCATTGGATCAAATATCAACAATAAATAACATAATAAATATTCATAGTAAACATGTGGAAAATTAAATATGAATTACATGTAATACAATTAAATCATCTCTTGTAAGTGGCAAGAATGTCTAAAAGAAAGAAAGAAGATGAAGTAAATAAATAAATAGTGGATCCTTCAATTTCTATCCTGATATTCTACTAGCTCCACACTCCTCTTCCAATCTATCTACTAGAGGGCCCTTAAATGTTTTATTATCCCTCATGTAATATATAGGCACATTAAAATTCCCATGTAAGGTGTGAATACAAGACTTATTAGGACACCAGAAATCTGTCCTTAACCTAATTTGTTCAACTATAACATTATCTTCCAAAATAAATTTCAATGCACAAAAAGAATAAACATACAATCCAAAACCAAGTGGTTGTTCGCATCTAAGCTTCCAAAAACCACTAGATATACCTACATCAGATCCTTTCAAGATAGATAACCAAGTAATGTATCAATGAATACAGAGTAATTCATGGTTCTCATAATCCTAATCTAAATGGACCTATAGCAGTCACTTAGAATATGAATTTGAATGGAACAACACATGTTTCTTAAAATCCGTCTCTCAAGGGACCAAATCACTTCACTCGGAATATATATAATAATGGACCATCACATGGAATTTAGAATTCATCTCTCAGAAATGTTAGTAGTAACCAAACAAGATCTCATATGGTGTTCTTCATGGAATCATGTGAACATGCACCTCCCGTCAACTATCCCTCAAGTCAACCATATCATGTGGAATCCACTAGTAATAACCAAGATACCTCAATGTGAACAATACTATGAATCATTGATACCTTGAATTCATCCACAACATGACTCCATGGTTACCTCATACCCCTATAATATCTCAAAACCTTTGATTCCATCACATCAAAACTCTGCACTCCACTCTAAGGGATAAATATGTGTCGATAATCCACCATTCTCAAAATCCACTACCAACCACCAAGGCATGGAAATGCATATACATGGAGAGAACTGAAGTATGAATAATAAATCAATGTGTGTATATAAAAGCATAAACAACAACATGTGATCATAATGAAACAAGGATAAAAGCTACACTCTTATCACACATGGAATCAAAATAGTTTTTATGGTCTACAAAAACACACTAACATGTGATAAAAGTAAAGTATATTCCATTTAAAAAATCAAATAAATATAATCATTGAGGAAAAAGTGAAAACTCAAGCCCATGAAGGTAAGGAACTTCTTACCTCAATGTCATCATAATCAGTAGAAAGGATAAACTACCTAGTGTGGTTCGATATACTTTCTATCTTCCTAATCATCTCATTCGTTGACACATAAAATATCTACATTCATCAAGGGATCCTGGTACAAATACTCATTATTTAATTATAAAAATAAATAAAACATCACATGTGATAATAATTTCCCTCACTTTTTATTTAAAAATAAAAAATTTATATTTTATAATTATTTCTAATAATTGATTATTTCTAGATAATTATTATGTAATAATATATGTTAAATTATCATTTGATAATTTCCTATTATTATTTTATAATTATCCCTAAATAATTTCAAAAAATTATCATTGATATTATCATATAATAATCCTTTTAAAAGGAAGATAAATATTGTATGTCATATTCAATGATTTACCCTTTTTAAATACACATTGGTAATTTTATTTCAAAAAATTATCCATTAGGTTATTATAAATAAAAAACTACAGACATAGATATATATATATATATTAATTCTTTTTAAAAAATTCATTTTTATAATCTATATAAATTAATTTTAAATAAATTTAAATATTATTGTGTTATTTTATTATTATTTTCTTTCCTTTAATCATATTATTTGACCCCATTTTATTATTACAACATTTATTATTAAAAAAAGATGAAATGAAATAAAAAAACTAGAAATGAAGAAAATGTATGTTGTGACTAAGAGGAAGGAGGATAACATAAAAAATAGCCCGGATTGATCATACCAATGTATCCAAAACAGGTGTTACGGCCAATTAGTCCCAATAAGAAAAATCATCCCGGAATAACTGATAAATTTGGGTATTTTAAATCTCAAAATGTGTAAACCATTGAAAAAACCAAAATTCCCAATTTAATCCACCAGGTTATTTTAATCTTAAAACAAGAGCCACTAATTTCATATGGTTAACCCATTTCAAAAGTTTTCTCGTAAAACATGCAATAAAAACTATATTTTTTGGAAATTTCATGTGTCCAAAAAGTGTAAGAAAAAATTGTAAATATGGGCGACAATGAAGACTAAAATCATCCCAAGTTTAATTTTAAAAAAAAATCTTTATATATAAATATTTCATTTAATAATTAAACCATAATCCTAGACAAACATTTTTTGTGGATAAAAGGTATACATTGTCTATGGTAGACCCCTTTTTTCTGGACCCAACAGTGATCTTGGATTTCTTGTACAACAGACCATTTGAGAGATATTAGTTATTTTTTATTAAAAAATGGAATAATTAATTAACTTAAAATAAAAAAAGTTTAATGTTAGTGAGATTTCTAAATATCTGACCCGTACAAATGATATACCCCACTTAGGGTAAATACTTTGTCTCAGTCCAAATGACAGTCTAATATTTCTCATATGTCCCTCCTTTTTGGAGTTATTAAAATATTTTTAAAAATAATTTAATAAAAATTATTAAATATATTATTTCCACAAGAAAGTAATTCAAACATCTGACCCTTACAAATGTTATATCTTATCTAGTATAAACACTGCATCATAGACTTGTCACTGGTTTCATTTTTATCAAATGATTCATCGTATAAGATTTATTCAATTATTTTGAATAAATTGGCCACACATAATATAATATATTTAATATTTTTACTCATCAATCACCTAGGATTTACGAGCCTTGGAATATCACAATAAATTGGTGCCTGAAATTAAAAATATTTCATTTAATATTCGAAACTGTTAACTAGTATTTTTCTCATTTTCACAAACATTAAGACATTATTACGTTATTTCACTGATAAATCATTTTTTTCTCTCAAGATATTAATAATTCATCAATATAGGTTTTTTTATCATTTTTAAAATCTCGATATTGAAATTCTCTTAATAATATAGTTTACCTTCAACTCCATGTATTTGTATGTGTGCTTAAAATAGTCATTTGTTAAGGGTATATTGCAGGCCTTACTATACCTCAATATGAACATAATGGTTTATAGGATATTCTCAACCATGTTACACCAATCCTAAATTATTTAGGTCATCTTCTCATATAACATTTTTCCCTTGGGAGAATGGATCTATTAACATCTTGTTTTTTCTTATGAAATATATCATCATTCATTCTTATTGAATCTTTAATTATTTTCATGTATTCTTTTTAATCTGGTAAGATATAAAAATAAAATTTGGAATTAGGTCCAGTAATATTTCATCTCCTACATAGAACATCTCAAAAAAACCATTGTCATATATTGAAGAGCTACCATAAAATTAGGATTCATAATCTATGCCCTTCTCTTTTCATTTAGCATTATCTTCATTATGTGATCCAATAATATTTATTTATTTATTTATTTATATTTTATTAAATAAATAAATATATAATTTATAATATGAAAAAAAAGTTTAGGTTCTCCAAATGGAATTTTTTGATTATTATTATTCATAAAAAACCATTTAGATGTGAAAATATCTATTGTATTCCTAATCATATTACATATGGATGACCCAAAATCTTTTCTATATATTTTCTTATCAGTATTACTATTTTAATTATTCTCCATCTTCATTCTCATGGATATAACTAAACTATTTATATTCATTATAAGTGAAATTACCTAATTTCTAATGTTTAATGCATATTTATTTCTACATATATCATTTTTTATCACCACTATTGAAACTAGAATTTAAATATATAAAATCTTTAAAAATATTTGAACCAAACAGATTTTTTATTTATATATGTTTATTTAATCTTCCTCATCTTATCCACTCTTGAAATTTGCTTCCATTATGCTTTTTAATTTAATTGAATATTATATAAATCCACTTCACAATTCCCAAATTAATTTGACCACCATCATTTCCCAACAAAAAAGTTATTCTCTTAAAAAATGTTTTCTGTTTTTAATTTCCAAAGATTTTATGAAATCGTTTTTATTTGAATTCAACAATCGATATGATAATCTTGGGGATCTTACACCATTACATGTTCCTCTATCAACCGTAGAAATTGTGGTCGATTTTACATCATTTCTTCTCATCCATAAGTTTAAATATTTTTCCTTTAAATCATTTTTTTAATAATATAAATTATGAAAATCATTACAATTAGATGTTGATGGAACTTCCTTATTTGAAACTACATAAAGAATAACATCAAAATAAGACAAGATCTTATTTCTAACAAGTATATTATTCTTTACATAATATTCGTTATTTGATTTATCTGTGATAGAATCTCCGCACTTCTTCAATTGCGAAGAGTCAATATTTGTCATTTAAAAATACGAAAAATTGACTTTCAATTCTACAAATTTTATTTTGATGGTATAATTATAACCGTAAATGAATTCATCTCTATCTTAATATACATTCCTCTTCTTCAAAATATCCTCTAAATGAATTCCTCTTATTTCATGAATAAATATACATTGATATTTGTTCTAATTGGATTTAATATCCATTGTGAATTATTGATATAGATATTTTTTCAGATTTTCTTCCAATGAATATATAATATTCTCATAATAATTAGTGGAATTTTACTTCTCTAAGGTTGTAATGATACACTCTTCCTCAAATCTAGTGAATTTCCCCATAATAAACTTATACTTATTTTATATGATGGAGACATGGCTTTCAAGATTAATGCATGTTAGACCCATTTATATTAATCATTTCCATATATTATCTACCCCACCTTCATGATAGAAGGATTCATTCATATATGTTTTAAAATCCCAAAATTCTATAAAATTAATTCATTGGTTATTTCAGGGATCATATTATTTAATTTATCAATAGAAAAATCTAGATATATATGATCACACACACATGAATATTCATTTTATTGATATTTAAAATGTGAATATTAACATAACATATGGTAACATAAATTCTGTAATCCCAACTGTGATGTATTATTGTATACATTCTGTTTGGAATATCGAACCACCAACTATTCTCATTCTTAAGTGGACATGTCTTTATTTCATGGAGCACTTGAAACAACATCCTCTTTTGGAAAAGGGGAAATATAAATCATATTTATTTCTCTATTTTACTTACCCATAAAATGATTTATAGGATCTGAGTTCATAAATAACATAGAATGAATTTATATAACACTATAAATAATTATAAATCCCTGAAAAAACTCCTAATATTTAAAGATAATAATTTTATATTGAGATTACAACAAAGGTGAACCAATCATTAATGAAAATTTAAGGGATCGATTAAGATATGAATAAAACATTGGGGGTGAATCGATGTTGCTAAAATTTAATATTGTTAAAATATTCTAGATGTTTTATCCATTATTATATGTCCTCTTTCACTAGATAAGGTGAAAAGATCACTCTTAATTCATCTATCTCCAATTATTTTTCTTGTAGTACAACTAAACACACACAGACCAGTAATGAAAAAAAATTAAAAGTTTTACCACTTCATGTGTGATGGCTAGATTATAGTGTGAACTTGATTCTGTCATTATCACAAAAAACAATAAATTCATTCAATGATATATATACAGTAAGGTTTGAAGTTGATACTATTATTTTCATACCTCCAAAATATTATTCAGTACCAACAATTCACAAGTTCATACAAAAACTTATAAGGTTATTCATTTGGATAGCAATAATAAAATATGATACCTTGTTGAATTATGTCTTGTAATATATGTGTTTCCTCTTTGTTAATCTTCTTACACATTAACATCTATATCAAATGAATTATTTTATTTTTAAAAATAGAAAAATCATCCACCATATCTTATAATATCATGTAAATGTAACTATATTTCTTTCAAAAGTGATATGAATTAACTTCTCCTTCTTCATTACTACACAATAACATTTTCAGGACAAGTATTCTACACATTTTCTTATCTTTTTCTAACTTCAATGAATAAATATATTTCACTTTTTATTTTTCTTCTCCTATAATTGGGGAACATAAATTAACTCAAGGAATATATTTCCAAAATCTTATAATTAATATCGTACCCCAAATTTTACATTTCTCTACCGTGTTGTGTAAATAGATATTCTCTACAAAAACTCTATATTAATCTATTTTTTAATTTTAATTTTAAATTAAAATTCAAAAAACATAATTCAATTATCATACCCTCTAAAATTTACCTTTGAATCATTATCATATTGGCCCATGATCATCCAATAAAAATGTTTAGTTATTTTAATTTAGAATAACTTCCATATAACTCATTTGAATCAAAGTCAGAACTCAATTCAAATATTACTAGAATAGAATATTTCACTGTTGTAAGAAACATTATGGGAAATCATAGGAGTTTGAAAAAATAATTTTTTATGTTCCATAACATTTATTAGTTTGACAGAGCATCTATGAAATGTGATACTAAACATTTCTTGCCCAAAATAATTGACAATAATCTTCTATATCATATATTACATGAAGTATGGAATAGTCCTACATATTATACACTAATTTTGGAGTAGAAAACAAGTATTTCTGTGGAGGTCCAAAATTTTTGAGACCAAATTAATTTTATATTTTTATGAATTAAGGAATGAAAGTTCACCCTAGCATGGAGTTCTAAGGTAATCCATGGCCATCTCAAATAAACCTTATATCATCTACAGAATATCCTTCATCTATATAATAGAGAACTCTAATTGAGTCTCCTCTTCATTGTGGACATGTATACTTGTGATGTAAGGTGTTGTAGATGATTTTTCGTCCAACTACAATTTTTAGAACTTATATGTCATAGAAATAAATGATATATCATAACACAAAGATATCTCAGCAGGATGTGGTGCACATATCAGTTATGATTTAGGACTTATTCCTTAAAAAACATTTTTGGTGAAAAACAAGGGTTGATTAATATAATCTTTTATTATAATCCCTCAAACTACTTCCATCATGAATTCATCTCATGATATATTAATAAATTTAATCTTACTTAAGAATTGTCTAAATTTATATAAAATATTTTTAAAATATCATCCAAATATCCTGAAATAAACCTTCATTGTAGAACTCCATTATCATATAAATATAGAACATCATCAAGAATCACTAAAATCTATGAAAAATCGAATATTTAAATCACTTTTTTCTTAAATATATAAATTACTTTTATTTCATGTTCTTCAACCTACATCCAATCTAATAATCCAAGGTCTATTATCCTGTTTTGAAAAATATTTTTCCTCAATAAAACATGTATTTTAATGGTTCATAACATTTATTTTTATGTATAATGAATTTATAATAGATATTATAAAATATGTTTATTATAAACATTAAACACTATACCTTGTAACCTAATGATAATGAACATATTCAACACATTCAACCTTCTTGGATACATCATCATTCATGACCGGTATTTCATTACTATTTATAGTCAACATCTATTCCACTTTCTCTTCATCCAATGTCTTGGAACCCTGTACTGGTCATATTTTAATAGATAAATCTTCTTCTATTTATCCCAATTAAATTTATACTCATTTATTGGTGATGGTATTTTAATTTGATTTTTTAAATAATTAAAAAATAATGATATTTTAATCTTTTGCATATGGGATTTTCAGAAAATTGTGAGAAGATTGTCTGTAAATCAATTCCATGCGAATAATACATTCTAATATTTTTATTATTCAAATGAATCACACCCACTACTCATTCTTGGTTTTGAAAAATTAATAATTATTTTCAATGTTTTATAAATATATCTTTTTTAATAAATTTTTTCAAAATGAAAATGTTTTTTATTATTTGAATTTTTTTCAAATGACCCAAAAAAATGTCTTCCATCATAGTATATGTATTATTATAGATTTTTCTCTAAATATATAAAATTCATGAAATTATACCATCCACATTATTTCTTCATATGGATTATGTAGTGTTCCTATCTATAATATGAATGTTCAATCTCTACCTTTTTCTTTTGTAAACATCCATTGTGTTTAAAAATAAGTTTAAATTTAATAAATTTCCTCTATAAACACTTTATTTATCTCCCTTATAATGAAGGTTGTTCACATTGATTCCATACATTCATTAATTAGAGAATTATTCTCTTAACCCTATATATTTGTATTAAACTATGATAGTATTTGGGATTCTTAAATAGACATATATTCCTTTTATTGATTAGGGAAATATTATCAATCCGTATAATTATTATTTAAATATTTATGTTCAGTGACTATTAAGGCATGTTGGTTGTGTACTATATATTTAATTTATTCTATCACATATTGAATGAATAATACTAAATTAGTTATAGGTGGTGTCCTCAATATCCCCAAGACAGATCAATAGGTTTAATAGGACAAAGTGTCATGGGTATTTGGTTTATTCGTGTCCATTTATTTAAATATCCTAGTTTCATTATTTATAGAAATTCGATGTCTTTGCATAATTCCATTATAAATTGAATTATCATGGAAAATAGAGTTGAAAAGTTTGAAATTATGAATTCTTTCAACATGGAAATATTTATTATTTTCCATGTTTTTACTTATATTAAATTCAATGGATTTATTTTAAGATAATATGATAAGTGATGTTACATTTTCTGATAATTTTTATTTCATACAATATTATTCATGCCGTCATTATTCAAGGATATCTTATGGAAAATAATTTCCTTTTATTACTGTTCAATCTCACCTTTCGTATGTTTTTATTTCACTATGATATAAAGAAATGTGTTGCACCTGATATATCATAAATAAAATATTATGTGTTGAGAATTATAAAATATATTAAAGAATTATTATGGAATATTATTAGCATTGTATTGTAGGAAGAGTGCATATTAGTTGATAAATACATGGGACTTATTATATAATATTAAATTTGATATTATATATCTTTCTAAACCTACAAATACATGGTAAAATATATAATGAAATATTTTCTATACGTAGTGTAATTTTGAGGAAACCTGTAAGTGTTGTCATAGATAGTGATAGTGTTTGGTTTTGGTATCTATAGAGGATAATATTTTATTTGAGGATAATATATGAATTGTGTATACCATCATGGTTTTGTTTGTTTAAGTTTGATAGTAATTTAAAAGACATACATATCCATTATTATTATTGAGGGTATAGTGAATATTTTACGTTTTTTGGGCAACATGATAACATAACATTATATAAGAACCTAGCGATAAATCAAAGAGAAATTTATAATTATAGGATAATATACCAATGTTTTTGTTATGTATATATTATGTGATTCTTTATAGAAATTTCATCCCGGTATGGAAATTGTAATACATACATAGCTATGTTAGAGAATTAGCTTTCAAAAATCATCCTAAAAAATGATGGTTTTGTATTGGCTCATTCATCACTCAATTATATGATGAGTAGACACCATACAACCAACAAATCTAGTCACTCATGGGTAATATTCTCTTTTTATTCACATTTAATTTACATAATATTATGATGGATTTATAGATGAATTAGTTTAGGTATTTAGGTTAATATGTCTGAGAGAATACAACCCAAAGGAACCAAGGTTAAACCAAAATATTTAAAAGATAAACCAATCCGGATATAGTTGAAATTAATGAATATATGCGGAAATTGTTGATCCTTCTAAATAGACATATTAGGATTGAGACATCATATTAATATGATCAATTTTTATAATTTAATTGGATATTAACATCATCATTTGAGTATTAACATTTGGTTATAAATGTGATCTAGAAAATGATGTCGTGGAAGGTGTATCTTTAGAAACTCCAAAGACATCGATATTGGGGAATATTTTGAATAGATGGTTGAGAATCATAATATATAACTATTATAAAGGAAAAGATATGTCACATAGTCTATCTAGTGATAATGAGAATTGTCTAACTTTTGAATTATTACTTTGAGTGATTATTATAATTTAGGTACAATTAGGTATAGTTAATAGTAATAAATAATTATAATTTTGTGAATGTAATTTATTTAAGTGGTTGAGAATATGTCACTATAGGTGTTTAAGAATAATATTATTTCCAAAAACTATATGTTAATAATCCAAATTTTTTTCTGTTATTTAATGTAATTTAAATAGATTAGGTATTACGTCATATATGAATGTAATTAAACTAACAACATTATATTAATTCATAGAAAAAATTACAAAAATCCACTGACACTATTTATTAAAAATAATGGATTCTTACTAACAATGTATTATTAATTCCCAAAAATTTGATTAATTTTATTGGAGAAAATTAATAGAAAATAATATAATCTTAAATGTTTGGAGATATCCTAGATAATTATCACAATTAATGATAACTAAGACGAAATGAAATCTTATAATAATGAATAAATCATAAAAAGTAAATGAATGTTATAATATATGAAATGAAAAATTCTGAAATGATATGTGTGACTATGTGTGAACAGAATGTTTGATTTTAGAAATTTTATATATAGGAATAAAATATGACCATTAAAAATATGGTTTTTTGAAATTTGGTCATTGGAAATATAGTCATTGAATATTCTTATATACAATATGTGTAATGTAATAGTGTATCATTAGTATTAAATTTCAAAAAATATATTTCATTAACCGAATAAATGATATTCAAAAATGATATTAGATTATTTTAAATTTCTATATATATATATATATATATTGTTGCCAACCCTAGTACACTAGAGCTCGTGGATATTGTATTACATTAGTACTAAATAAAATCAAAAAAATCTTATATGAATGAATAGTGTAATAGTGTTGGTAATCTAGATACAGACTTGAATCCCACATTACATTTGAAAACATAAAAAACAACATATTATTTTCTCTTGGAATTATATTTAGTCCATCTAGTATATAATTACATATCAAAAATAATTTTTTTTCAATAACACTGGGGAACGAAAACATAAAAATGGGTGATAATAGATGGGATATAAGGGAATATATTCAAGTGATTATAAATTAGAAAAGAATATATGGTAGGAATTATGGATACAAATATCAATCCATATAAATATTACATGAATTTAAAAACATTTACATTGATATAAAAACTATTTAGATAGAATAATGGTGATAAATATCTACGTTTATATCGATTGAATGCATAAAGTTGTATATATGAAACATAAAATCAAGGCCATCTTCCAAGTAATCTAAAATTATAGTAAATGCCTCTAGTCAAGAAATATAAAAAATAGGGAATGTATAAACCAAATTCCTAGTATAGTTTTTCACATGAGGATTATCAATGTATCAAGAGGATATGTAATTTTGGGCCCCAACATTCACTATATAATTCCAATGAAATAATTGAATGGTTAAACAACACAACAAAATAAACATGCATTAATGACCAATATTCATCTATATTGGAAGAAAAATAATACATAATAGCAGTACTTTACCTTCTCCAAATGATCATAAATACTTCTGCGACCTTTGGTTTATTTTATCATTACATTATATTTTCAATATAATATCCAATAATGGGTGTAAAAATATTTGAAAATACTTTAAAAAGATCACTGGAAACACTATTAAAGAAAATACCTAGTTCACATTGAAAAAAAATTTATTTAATGTATACAATATTTAGAAAATATTAAGTGTAAATTTTTATTGAAAATTAAATTATAAAAATGTAATTTAATCTTCAATGAAATTAGTGGTCAGGATGGTGGGAAATAACATTTATATAGCATAATTTAAAAATCATTCCATTCACACATATTTACAATGTTCTAAAAGTACCTTCTTTATAAAATTAAAATAAGATTTAATTTATACAGTTTTTTAAAAATTCATAAACAGTAGATTTTTAAAAATTAATTAGATAATATTAGAAACACTATTTTTGACAATTTATGGATAATATGGGAATGGAAGAGATAGACTCGCGACTGAGTAGAAAATGAAGGTCACTTTTCCATAAAAATATTATTTTAAAATATGAAGTTCATAAAAGAGTAATGTTATATGAGAACATATAATTTTAATAAATAATGATATGATAATAAAATTAAATGTGATTAATATATAATTATCAAATAATTACCCCATGGGAGACTTAAACAGAAGAAATACAAAATAATGATTTGGTTTTTAATAAACCCCATCCTCGACATTGATATCATATGTACATGTATGAAATCTGATATAATAAATACAGTTTTATTATAAATTTATTATATAACCATACACATATATATCATACCATATATTTTTTTATTATAATATTTTATCACCCCTTTATTAATAATTATTTTTCAGATCAATGTTCCAGGCAATAACTTCTTTATTTTTTGTGTTTTTTTTTGGTTGGGTAGTTTTGGTCTATTGTCAATTATCATGATTCCATCATCCCCAAAATGTCTATAATGATATAAGTATAATGTAAATATATATATATATATATTATAATACATAAAATATAGAGACATAAAAATCAATTTATCTATTTAATGAGACGGTAGGTCGTACGTACGCATGTAAACTATTTTCACTTTTTGAAGTATGGATTGAAAGAAGTGTAACTAATAATTTTCCATTATAGAATAATGAGAATAAAAAATAAATCATAAATATTAATTAAATATATATATATTACAATATATATAAATGGAAATGAAAAAATCAACACTTTATGAAAGTGGTAGTCCAGACGTACGCAAAAACAATTTTATTTATTTCTGACTAAATGGAAGGTAATAATGTATATATGATATTATAATTATAGAAAAATAATTATTTCATAAATATCATATATATATTATTCCATCATAATACCCATCAATAAGTTATTGTGATGGAAAAATAATTTTATCAATACTTGGAGATGGTATGTCATACATGCACAAGAGCAATAAATTTATATTCAATTTGATAGAATATTTGGTGGGTATTTTAGGTTTCTTAATCTTAATAACATTACAATAAATTTTTTATATTTAATATATAATTTTATGATAAATAAAATAGATTTAATATGGTTAAAATAAGAAATAAATTGAAAGAGGTCGGGTAAGATGATTAATTCTTCTTCAAGGATCCTCTTATATATCGTTTCCTATAGGAAATATTTTTGGAATTTTCTGGAGAAAATATCATAGAGAATGTATAAATTATTTTTATAAGATTAATGGGAAGGGATCAATTGAGTTAGGTTTATCAATATGGGGTACAAAAAACAAGGAAGGGCTGCCCATTTAAAATGTACGGAAAGGACCCACATAGAATTATTCACAATATTAAAGTATAACCATATTATTCCCAAGGAAAAAATGATTATAAGTGTCCATAGATAACCATATAAGATAGAATATTGTTTAAATATTATCAAAAAAATAAAATATTAACATGATAATGTGGTATTTTAGACCACATATTTTGGATTAACTCCTTAGATTACTTATTTTATCCTTATTCACATGAATGTATTTTTCACTTTTTAGAGGTTATAAGTTTAATTATAAGAAAATAATTACCTCATAAATGGTAAATGTAATAAATTTTTTACCATATATTTTATACAATTTTTGAATTTCATGATTTTTATGATTTTTATATAATTAAATAAAATATTATTTTCATAATGTATCATTATTTTCATTTTTACACAATTAATTTATTTTGATATCTAATACATCAAGATAAAGTTTCAACATGAATATAAACCCATAAAATCTCCCTAATGTGTTAATGTTTCTGAAAGATTCATAGATCACAATAACTAAACCAAATTTAAATAATTTTAAAATTTGGAACAACATTTATTTTATTTTTTCATTAATTGAATAAATATTGTGTCATCATTTCATAGAAATTTAATTTAATTTTATAATACCATAATATAATAAATAGATTAACGTAAAAAAATAATTTCATTATTATTAAAATAAAATAATTTATGATTTGATCACTTTCTCTTTTTCCCTTCAGAAATACTTAAGATATATTTAAAAGTAAGAGAGTGACGTTTTGTATTTTTCTTGGATTTAAATATTATATATATCATTTTCATTGATACATGTCATTAATTTTTTTTTAAACCTAATGTGAAAATAGTATAATTACTATAATTCGTGTTAATTTATATAAAAAATGGTGACATTTTCACTAATTCCTAACCTAGATTAATTGGGCTTACCCTTTACCATGGTGGTAAAATTTACTACATTCACTATTTATAATGTATAAAAGTAAAATATTATTATTTTAAAAAATAAAATTGTTATTCTAAATGTAAAATATATTTTTCCTAATTCAATATCAATAATATTTAGAAATTAATTTTAAATTAATTGTGCAATACATTACAAGAAACACTTTTAGAAAAATAATGTTTTATGCATAAATGTGGTTTTATTCCTTTCCCATGAATAGTAAAAATTCTAGATGTATGTTTAAAATGTTGTTGAATTTATAAAAAATATTATTTATTAAAGTCACAAACCAATTGTAATAAATGTAATTTATCGAGAAAATGATAATTTTCATGCAGAAAATACAAAATTATTTAGAAAAAATATTCTATTACTATAAAATGATTTCAGTTTTTATTTTTATACAATTTATGAAAAAATAATTTATTATAAACTTGTGTAAATAGAAATTTTTTCAAAAATTAGCTAATCTTACTCATCCCTCTAATTTAATGTCTATTAAATAATAGTATATTATATTACAGTTCATTTAGACTTGATGTTTTGTGTTTAAAATGATATCAAAAATATATTTCAGAGAAATATATATTAAAATCTCAAGGTGTTACTATCCAATCCCTTTAAAAATAATTCTCCCATAAAATTCTATTATAATAAAAAAAAATTATATCTTGGTTTCATTATATCTTCAGTATTAAAAATAGCTTCTCTAAATTTTTAATTTGTCTATATAACATTAAACTAGAAAATAGTATTTGTTTTCCCCCATGTTTTGTTGATCGAGACGTAATTTTTATTATGTTATTGATTATTTTTATGTTTTATGATATCATTTGATACTATAATTCATTTTGTGTAATATTTCAATACGTACATAAATTACACATCGTTGAAGCAGTGTCTCTGCCATGAAAGATAAGGTGTATTCAGAAAAGAAATTCTAAAAATTACAAGAAATACATACTGTAGAAGAATATGTAGTGTTAGGATGAATCATTTTCTATGTTTAGAAGGGAACTACAACTACAAAGGAGTCACCCTACCGTCAAACATTACCTACCATCAAGAAATTTTTAAAAGTTCTGAGATGAGTCACTACAGAAAAGAATCATCATTGAGATGAGTCATTACTGAGAATTAACAATCACCAGATGACCTATTGTCAACATGACTCACTATTTGCCTATCTCAGTGCTAAACTAAGTCACATCCAGGAAAACTCCCTAACAGAGTTGTCTCACTGCCATAATGAGTCAACCACACTACTCAGGGATATTTAAATTAAAATTATTCTGGTGGAAATATTATCAATTTTAATGAAGAGGAATATTTTAATGATTTTTCTTAAAATATTTCATGGAAAATTAAATGTTGTTTCAAAGCCTAGTATGAGAAAGAGGGTTACATATATGACTATTACTAGAATTATGTCTGTATTATGTAGTACTATATATCCAAATAATTCACCCTTATGTATGATGGTGGAATAAATTAATGCATATCAGCCGAATGAAAATAGATGATCAATTGTTCTATTTTAGTGAATATATTTACACACTACATCACACCTACACAACTGTAAGAAATTGGAGTATAATAAAAATTCAGACCCTCTTCTATCAACAGAAAAATATAACATATTACACTCTCTTATATTTTGTTTTTCAGAGACTTGACTCACGGTCCTATCCTTGCTACATCTTAACATTATCAAGATTCAGATAGAATCATAAAAGGAAACACATCACATTATTTATATTTACAAATACTCTTTATATTTTAATCCTTTACATTTAGAGCAATGTGTGGTTTACCCTATTTATCAGTCACAGAAAATCCCCAGAACTATAAACGGATGATTAAAAATATCTTAAATACTATTATATATGTTTACCCATAGTGTTGTGGAAGAGGTATTTATTGGGGATATAATATTCTTATTTCCCTGGGTTATTTTAGAAGAGGTTTATGCGTGGATTGGTTAGCTAGTTAGATTATGTTAATAAATGTTCTAGGTTGTGGATCAATAATTTTTATATAATCTTCTTGGTAGTAGGTGATTTCTGTGTGGAGTGTATTAGATCTCAAATTAAGACTGAACCTCTTGTATTTATTATTTTGTAGCTTTTGTATTACATAATATTAATTCAATAAACTATTTTTTTACTATAAAAAATATACTACTTTGATAGTTAATATTAATTACTGTTTATATGTGGCATTTATTATGTAAATTGATTCTAAAATTTAAAATAGTTTTTATATTTTTTTAACAGAGACATATCCACTCATTAAGAAATCATTTAAAAGATAATAACATATATCATTATGTTGTTTTGATTAAATTGGATGTATTATTTATTTGGAGGAATTTATTTAAATTCAATTTAACAGAAAAATTATTGGGAACTCAATTCACCACCCCCATATTGAGATAGTCACTCTAAGTAATACTTTTTATCAAAGGGTTTTCAAAATATTTTTAAATCTGATTTCAGTTATGTTTTAATGATTTTAAATTTCTATAAAATCTGAATTTAGTTCACTAAATCGATATTATACAAGAAGGATTTTCTACCAATTGACCTCCTTTATTTGATTTAAATTACAATGCTCGATGGAAAATAAAAATGAAAATGTATATAGAAATATAGGGTTTTTGAAAATGGTCGACTATAAAGGCTAAATATTAATTACCAAATAATGTTAAGAAAACTATATATAAGAATAATAATCATTCATAGAACAATAATTGAAAATACATGAATACTCTATATTGTCTTTTTGGTGATGAATAATTTAAAATGATTTCATCTAGTAAAACGACTTTTGAAATTTGGGATACATTATTTATTTCTCATAAATGAGAAACTGATGTGAAACAAATGAGATTTCAAACTTCTAAAATTAAATAAGATACAATCAAGATGAATCATGAAGAGATTATTTCTGATATGTATCTCATGTTCAATAAGATAATGAAAATAGTGAGAGCCTTGGGTAATCTAGTTGCATAAAAATATCAAATCATGCGACTACTGGGATGTCTTCCATAGAGATGGAGAGGGATATCAGTTTCAAGAAGATAATCATATTTTATCCATAAAATACCTACCAAGTAATTGTTTGAGAATTTGATCATATGAGAGAAATATCTACGGATAATCAATAATATGATAACGAACCTAAGAGGAAATCTGCATCCTTCAAGACTATTGCATTAAAAAATGAAAGAAAATATAAAATCACATGTTTATAGATCCAATGATGAGGAATCAACCACTGATAATGATGAGGTAATGTAACCTTTCAAAAGAATGTTTTATATGATCTATAATAAGAATAAATTATTCTGAAAACAAAGCAATAATGGAATTTATTATTATAGGGGTAATTAGAAAAAGGATTGGACAAGGGATGATTATTTAAATGACATTACCTATTACGAGTGAATGAGAAAAAGGAAATCTTAAGGATGAATGTCCTAAGTATATGTATATAAAGAAGTATGATAATAAGGATTACAAGTACAATAAATCAATGAAATCCACTTAGAGTTCCTCTGAGGATAACTCAATTGACTTAGACTAAATATTTGAACAGAATCCTGATAAATAAAATACGTGCTTCATGAAAAATATATTTGAGGTACCTAAAATATATCAAATGCATAATTATGATCATTTTAAAGATTAATAAAAATATTATGATATGTAAAAAAATATTAAATGTTTTAATACTTATATATTATTAAAGATACTTTTAATTATCTTAAATAAAAATTAAAAAATTTATAGAAACATCATGAATTATTTTCTAAAATAAAATCTAATTTTTCAATAAATAATGTTAAAATTTTTCAATTTTTAAATAAAATATAGGTTTCTTTTTTCAAAATATCAATTAAAGATAGACGTAGATTTATATAGAAATGGATGATAAAATCTAACTCAAATATTAGGAAAGAAATTTTCTCCTAAATATATAACTAGTCTAGTTTACCAAACCTGGTAGAGATGAATTGTATAGAACATTTTTGTTCTTCAATATAATTCTAGAAATATTTCTATTGGTGTTTTTCAAGTGGACCAAATAATTTTTTTTTCAAATACATTACAATCTTCTTATAGGAAACCTTCTAAAAAAATTATTTGTTCCAAAAGGCCTAATCCCAAACATATTTGGAACTACAAAAATATAAGTATAAAAATCATTTTTCGTATAAACATTTTTTGTAGAGAAACTTCTTTAAAATATCAAATATAAACTATATATTGGTTGTTCAAGAAAAATTATATGAGATTAATCTTTCTTCAAGAAGTTGATAATGGTCGATGGGGGTCATGTCACCTTGGGTGACAACATTAAAGGAAAAAACATTGTCCATTTTCAAATTGGTAACTCAAATTCAATTAAAATTTCTATAGAAATTTTTATCATTGGTTTAAAATATAATTTTCTGATAATATCATAGTTGTGTGATGATATTTTTCATGTGAAATTTGAAAACAATGCTTCTAATATTTTTAATTCTAAAAATGATATATTGTTTACTTCATTGAGATATGAGAAAGTGTATATTGTTAATCCTAATTATTTAATTTCATAAAATGTTTCATGCTCGAGGTCCTTTATAAGAGAATCTTGGATTTCACATATGAGACTAGGAGACAGTAATATCCACTCAATTAGAAAGTATAGTTAAAAGGGTTAGTCAAGGATCTTCCCAAACACTAATTCCCAAATGAAAAAGTATGTATCCCCTATCATAAAAAGAAACATCACAAAATATCTTCTAAATTAAATATAGAAGATTTAGCTTCTCAGCCTCTTGATTTGGTTCATATAGACTTTTTTGGACCATTTATATTTTCTTATTTAAATGTGATCATTATGTATACATACTTGTAGAAGAATTTTCTAGCTATATTTGGGATTTTTATCTCACAAGAGTGAATCATTTTCTTATTTTACCAATTAGCCTATATCTCTATAAAACCATTGTTGTAGTTCAATTAAGAAAATAAGAAGTGGAAATGGATGTGAGTTTTAAAATTAATACTTTGAATACTTCTTTTTAATAAATGGATATAACCATAACTTCTATTCTCCCATGACAACTAAAAAAATGGATTTATTGAATGATGAAATTGAGAATATCAAGAGGTAACAGGTATATTGCTTAAATAATATCAATTACCTATCAACATTTTGGGATAGGCTTTTAAAATAGCCATCTATATAATTAAAATATTTTTAATTAGAAATATTATAATGAAAACCCATTATAAACATTGTAATAACCTAAAAAATAATGTTAATTAATTTTTTGTTTCGTGTTTAAAACTATATATTCATCATATATAGAGAATATAGACTAGTTTTACTCAAAAAGTGATAATGGGAATTTCCTTAGTTATTCAACTTTAGGTAAATCCTATAGAGTCATAACAAAAGTACCATGACTATGGAATATTCTGTCCATGTCATGTTTTCTAAGACATTTTTACATGACCCTAGACACATTTAGAAAACATAGGGGATGATTTATCCACATCGAACATAAATTACAAATTATTTGGTACTGCTGTAAAACCTGTATTAAATTCATCCAGTTAGGAAGAAATTATAGAACTAGAACCAAAACCTATAGAAGATCATGAAGTGATCATCCCTTATTTTTTAGTTGTTTTTAGAATCCTAAATACCCCCTTTATATTCTTTAGTTTGATACATTGATTGAAATAAAAAAATTAGAGATTCTCTAAGAAACTACGTTGAACATCAAGATTTCTTGTCACAAATTGAAATTAAGAACATCAACATTGCCATCAATTATTAATTCTATTTAATGGTTGTGCTAGAAAAAATTAATTTATATAATAGAAAAAAAAACCATTGGAAACTTCTTGATAGACCCAAAGAAACCATGACAATAGGTACTAAATGGGTGGTTTTAAATAAGTCTGATGAATCTGGAATCACAGTAAGGAACAAGGCTAGATTAGCTACATAAGAGTAAAATTTGGAACTCAGAGTAGACGTGGAAAACACCATTAAACCTATATCCAAATTCATAAGATTGTTTACTGAATTTATTTTAGAGTATTTTTATTTTATATATTTTCTATTTAAATGATTAATCCTTCCAAATTTGATTTTTTTGAGTTCTTTTATGAATTTTGGTTGGAAAAAACTAGATTATGAAAAAGGAATGAAAAAAATAATAATTGATGAGCTAAAAAACACCGTTTGAAACAAGATTTACTGACATCAAGTCACCAGATTCTTGAGAAATAAGTAGATCTAGAAAACTAGGGCAACATATTACGCTATGTGTATCTTCATTACATGTCATGACATTATCCACTAAGGCCTCCAACGCCAACGGAATTAGAGGCCTAGATAAATGTGGTGAAAGAAAGTTATTCATCATGATTCTGCAATACATGTTGTGAATAGAGTCAGATATTCGAATCCTCATACATGATTCGAGTGAATTTAAAATTCACAGAGTCAAAAATGTATCGGTTTTACATGATGTGTAATCACATTACACATCATGACGTTGGTCGGGTTGAACCAATTTGAAGAATATAAATAGAGACCATGGAAACCACATTTTGATCATTCATAAGCTATGTAGATGACCACCAGTTGATTCCTGATGATCTATACATCTCTATGATCAATATGATCTTAATTTATTATTTTTTCCAAACCTGCTTATGGGTAGCATGGGTAGGTGTTTTATTTGTTTTGATGTCTACCTGATGAATGATAAATTATTTTATGGGGTATTCTAAATTTTAATGCAATTCATGTTGGTATTTCATATTATATCTTCAATTCAATCTCATTCTTGATTCTTCTTTGCATGACTATTGTGAGTGGGATTCAGGATTAGGTTTAATTTCATCCATTCCTCGAGAATGCCCAGTTATTTAGTGGATTTAATGAATTTTTTTAAATATGTGATCTAGGGATTATACATACACTATGACCATTGGGCATGTCCTTTCCGTATGTTTAATTAAAGATTGGGGCTCCCCTTCCATTGTGATTCGAAGTATTTGACCATGATAAAAAAATATTTTTGGATGGAGTGAATTTTTATGGAACATTGAATTTTCTACGACCTGATTCTCATGACTGCATAATTTCTAATTAATTATTTCGTACCTTTTCAACCCATGAACCCATATTTTTTTCGTCATGACACACATATTATATTTTTTTCTCCCACCTTCTCCACCATTCCAATTCTTAGTAATTTAGATTTATTTTATTCAAATAAAAAAATATTTTTATTTTATTATATTGAATTGATATTTTATCCAAACCTATCTATGTGGGTTCTATCTTGGACTTTCACTTCCTATAATACCCTTTAGTTTAGGGCTTTTGTCTGTTTTGTGTTTTAAATTTCAAAATTTGGTAACCCTATGGAAATTAAATATTCCTGCATGGATATCAAATTTTTGGTGCTATATACATAGATATGAGTAGAAAATATATTAATCGAATAATTTAGTCAATGTCTTTTATTATATTTTATTTTTTCCTAATTTTAACATAGGAGTTTATTTTAAATTTTATTTTGTCACAGTAGATTTTTTAGTTGTGATGGTTGGACTGCAAAATGATATGAATACTAAGGTTCACCATTGTACTAAATGATATAGCACAAATACTCGAGAATGTAAAAGTGACGAAAATTCAACCCAACGAGTACCCAAAACTATACCCAAGAACTGGACACACAACAACCGATAGCCTAGAGCCAGAATTATACGAGGAGCATCATGAGAAAAAATGGATAATAAATTATAGGTAATCCACACTTCTAATTCATATTTTTATTATAACCATGATGCCTTTGATTTTTCATGTTTAGAAGATGATGAAGATGATACCTTACCACAGAACATGAATGGTGTAACGAACATTTTAGATAAAAATTGCAAGAAAAAGTGAGAGAGCAAGGATAAGAATTAGAAGAACCTACTGCGCTTTCCGCTGACTACACTGAGTTTCAAAAAGAATCAGCATACATAAAAAAAAATTAACAATAATATAGGGAAACTGAAGAGACCATTGAAAATATTCCGTACACACATCCATCCATCAATGGATAAAAATTTTAACAAGTCCAAACGGATGATGAAACAAATTTGGAAAAACTATTATTTATTCAGACTTTGTTCACCTCCTCTGAGATCAATGTCAATTCAATTGAGGACATTTTAATCTTACTTGGATGGACATGAACCACAAGATTGGGTAAACATGAGATAGTTTGGACTATACCACACTCTAATCAAATAACCCAAGTATAGTCGAGAAAGATGACTGTTAAAATGAAGACGCTTCTGGTAAGAAACCCTAGATTTTTTTAATTGCTAGGATTTTATGATTTATTAATTTCTTATGGTATAATTTTATATTATAATTTAATTTCAATTACTATTGTATTTTTTATCATATTTGAAGGCCCTATACATTGACATATTTTGAATAATTTATTAGTCCCATCAATGGCATAGGTAATAAAAGCATTCTAAAGTATGCATTCATGTTTAAAGAATCAATTTTAAAGGGGGTAAGTGTTACAATTCATATTTCTTCTATTTCCTATATTTTAAATGGTTTAGAAGATATTACTACCAATTTCATGCCACATATTTGTTTCATTTTTAAATTAACTAAACTTGGTGACATGAAACTACCTTTGATAATTATCATACCATATATTTAAATTTCATTGTAAATAAATAAGAAAATGAAAAATGGGATAAAAAATTAGTATAGAAAAGCATGTGGATTTTGATTTGAAAAATCATGATTTAGGGAGTATTTTGATTATTGTAGATAATAGTTTTTTTTAGAATTGGCCATTTTTTGAAATTTTTATATTTGAATTCATTTACTTAATTACACATATAAATTTTGATGAGTGATTGTACCAACTAATTATCCCCTTAATGAGATATCCACTAAGCCAATATTTTCCATTCTCTCTATGGTATATTTATTGAGAAACATGGGCATGTATTATTCTTGAACATGCTCTGAATATTTATGATCCTAGGACAAATAGAGTCACTATTTAAATGATTGAGTAATTATTTTTTAAAAGACTTTAACCTGATACCCACCTTGTATAAGTCCATTTTAAATCATGTAGAATAAATGATTTTTATTGTTAGGAAATGAGCAATATTACTATCCTATATTATCCATTCATACCATCCTTTAATGTTTTTTCATTATATTTAAAATAAGAAGTGTGGGGGAGAGACTTTATTATGAATATCAGGATATACTTTATTGTGGACATTTTGGTTGGGGTGTTTTACATTGTTATATGGGGAAGTCCACGTATCATTCATTGTATTTAAATTTTCATCTCACTAACTAAAAAACAATCACTAAAACTTTTGTTGTATTTTCAAATAATAAAAAATCCACATTTGCAAGACTGATGATCATTTGATCGAATGTGGTTAGATGATAGAGGACAGATTTATCTTAAACACAACTTTTAAAAAGGAAGAAAAACATTAAGATAGTTGGATTCATTCATTGTTAATACATATAACATGGTCCCACTTTATATTTTTTTGGGAAGGGATAAATGAATATTTTGACGATAAAATCATTTAGATTATCTTATTTTATCATGCAATGTTATTTGGACAAAAACTGCCTTTTTGAGCCTTAATTTTTACATTATTTACCTACCTATCTTGAAGCCTCATATTCAGTTGATCCTTAGCATTCATTCCATCATGATTAGATTTGTGATACTATCTTTAACGCTGGATATGTTAGATTCCTTGTAATACTATGATAAGATTCATGTTTTTGAGGCATGTTTTGAATTCAATATACAATATTATCTTGATGATGAGCGGGAAGAAATTAGTATGAGGTAAATTTAAAGGTGTCTAAATACTAATAATGGATATAAAAATGAGAATCGATTATTGAAGAAGATTGGCAATTTGAAATAGGAATAGTAAAATAAATGGTTGATTTGTTTCCAAGAAAATTGATGTGTTGATGATTTAAATTATGATATTCTTAAAAATTTAATTTTTAATTTGATCAGTTTAATATATTGTAATTGAATTTGGAACATGGTATGGTGAACATAGATTGTAGTATTTTTATATTTCATCTTTGAGGAAAATGCCGAATTTGTGTGTGGGGGGGTTTTATAAGTATATTTCATGGATTTATTTTTGAATGTTTTATTGTATAAATTTTTTGTTTAAATGATTAATAATTCCCATTTAGGAATGTTTTGAGTTGTTTTATGCGTTTATATAGGATACAATTGGATTATGAAAAAGGAATGGAAATATGAAAATTTATTATCTTAAATACACTTATCACCACAAGTGAAGCTCGCATTGTGAAATCAGATTTGTGAGAATGAAGTAGAACTATAAAACCATAGAAACACATTACACAATGTGTAAATTCATTAAACCTCATGAATTTATCAACATATTTCTCCACTTCCAAATAAATTTGTTACAATCATACATGTTGGGAATGAAGCATACATGTCATGAGTCCCCAAAACATGTCGTAAACAGAGTCAATGATTCAATGTTTCATAAAAGATTCGTACATATTCAAAAATCACAAAGGAAAAAACTAATGAGGATTACACCATGTGTAATCACATTAAATGTCATGACTTGGGATAGGTAAAACCAATTTTAATCCTATAAATAGAGCCTCTGGCCGAATAATTTGGGGCATTCTAGATTCGGACAGAGGACCACCCACACATGCCAAAGGATATCTACTTTACCATGATCATTGGGATTTTTATTTATTATTTTTTCTATACCCGCTCATAGATAGAATTATAGGCTGATTTATTTTTGATGGTACATTCATGATGAAGGGGAATTTATTGGATGATGTTTTTTATATTTTAATGCAATTCATGTTGGGATTTCATATTTGATCATCAATTATATCTCATTATTTATTCTTCTTACATGACCATTGTGAGTAGCATTTGTGAGTGGGTTTAATTTCTATAATACTTGGATCATGATCTTTTCCTGAGTGGATTGAATTTTTTTTTCTGATATGAAATATAGCGATTAGATATAAACCATTAACATTGGGTTTATACATTCTATATGTTTAAATACTATTTTGGATCCCTATCCTTTGTGATATGACATACCTGAGCATGAGAAATTTATAGTTTTGGATGGTGGGCATTTTTCATGACCATATAATTTCCTAGGACCATATTCTGATGATTTCATAATTGATAATTAATTAGTTGATACCTTGTCAATCCATGAACCATGATTCATTACTACCTGATTCCCATTTTATATTTTCTTCTCCCAGCTTATCCACAAGTAAAAATCTTAGTAATTTATATTTATTTCATTCAAATTGAAATTTGTTTAGGTTTATATTATTTAATTTATATTTTATCCAACCCTATCACTATGGGTTCTACTATGGTCTTTCAATTCTTATACTACTCTATAGTCTTGGGCTTTTTTAGTGTGGTGTTTTAAGTTTCTAAATTCGGTAACCTGGTTGGAATTAATGATTCTTGTAGGGATATCAAAGATTCAAAGCCAATAGAATATTGTCTTTACATACAACACATCTAGAAGGAAAACTATATCAAATGGATGTGAAAATTACATTTTTGAATTGGTATATATTTGATAATGTTTTTTTGTTAAATAACACCATAATTTCAAAATATTCACTATCCAAATCTTGTTTTCAATCAAACTAAAGGTTTATATGGTTTAAACTATGCTTCTAGAGAGATGTATGATAGGATCATCACTTTTATATTTAAAAAGTATTTTTAAAAGGTACATTTGATCCTACAGGTTTTATAAAAATAATATAAAAATATTTTTTTTGTTTTTCAAATTTATATTGATGATATTATTATTGGATCTTCTCAAGAAACATTATATTCTATTTTTACATAGATGAGGAAAAAATAATTTTAAATAAGTTTAAAGGATTAATTGAAATTCCTTCTTGGTTTTCATATTTTTTAATATAAATATTTAATTAATTTAAATATACATTCATATGTTAAAAACCTTTTAAGATGTTTTGGTTTGGATATCACTAAGAGTAGTTGAACTCTTAATAATACTCGAAATAATTTTAATCTTGATGAAGATGGGAAATAAGTGGATAAAACTGTTGGATCTTGAATAAATAGATTATACACAAGAGGGGGGTGAATTGTGTCATTTAGATTTTTTGTTAACTCTTCAATTGAACGAGTTCTGTCCTATATGATTTATCACATTTGATCATGCAGCGGAAATAAATAAAATCAGGGACACAAATATGTATAGTGGTTCGGGGAATAGAAGGCCCCTAGTCCACTCCACCAATGCTCAACTCCATGAGCTTCGTGATTTTCACTATCTGGTCCTTATTTCAACAGACCGGTCCACAATTGAATATAGCCAGTTGACACCATTACAATCGAAGGAAAAACAAAGACTTATGGTTCAAACACAAACCTACACAGCATAGAATGAGAATCTTGTTACTCAAGAATAAAAATAATTTCAGAACGATGTTTTCCAGTTGATCTTCACAATTGCAACAGAATGCAGTTGACCGTAGATGGATCATAGTCTCTAGAAATACTGATTTTCCAAACAAAAAAATTCTGAGTCGATCTGGTTGCAGTAGATATAGAGATATAGTTCACAACATAAGCAGCAGTAGATCCACAGTAGATATTCGATGCAGAACAAGTGAATTTTCTATCAAGTTTTTTCTTCTTAATTGAACAGAGATTTGATGATCCTTTTTGAATCAGCAGATCAACGTGAATTTCTATAGTCTCTGTTTTCCACATTTTTAATAATATATTGATCACCACTCTCTCTTATATGGTGTTTTTATGAGAGAGAACATATATACTAAAGCTGAGCATATCTCCTGCACATTTAGATCCATAAAAGTCTCCTTCTGATTTGCAATATTCAAAAATTTGAACTTACAGAGTAGTCGTAACTTCCCTGAAAACTCAACATAAAAGGATCCTATTAATTCGATCTTAAATACAATAATAAAATGGAATTGAATAGGTCAAAGTCATATGTTAAAAAAAGACTTTAAATCTGACTTGAAATCCGCTCAATAATCAGCTTGCTGATCATTGCATAAAAAATGTCGTCTTTCAATCTTTCTGACACCAAATGTAAGGATGATGGCGTGGCCTCCAAACGTAGGGTTGATGACATAGTCTCCAAAAGTAAGGCTGAAAATGTAAGGTTGAATCATAAACATAGGGTTCATGTTACTTTTTTCAAACTTAAGGTTGATCTTAAATATAGGGTTGATCATTCATACTTTTTCTTCAACTCTGAAACGTATGGAAAAAGATCCATACTCTTACATGATCCATAATTTTACAAGAACGTATGGTTGTTTACAAAAGTAAGGATGATGAACTATAATTTTTATAAATAAACTTAATTTTTAGTACTTACGTACGATTCGCCTTTCATACTTTTCTGATAACCAAAACGTAATGTTCCTTCTTAACGTAAGGTTCTACTTCCATACATTGCTGAAAATGTATGATCGGGTTACCATGACTTTATCTTATGTCAAAATGTATACATTCTTTTCATCCTTATGCTATGTTTATCCACATAGGGTATGAATAGTGATTCTAGGACACTCTTAATGCAGATTCCGAATAAGTAAGCTATGAACAGTGATTCCAGGACGTGCTTAAACCATATTTCGAATAAGTAAGGTATGAATTCTTGTTATTTCAAGAGAAAAATAAATTAAAAAATTCCTGAAAAATAATAAATAAAAAAATTATAAAATAACTAAGGGTATTTGTGAGCATCAAACATATCATAAAGAGGCAAATTATTATTTTCAATAATCTCCCCCTTTAAATAACATTATTATGTATTGTTGAAAACAATACTTTGCTAAACAATCTCTCCCTTTTTGATGATAACAAAACCCATAAGATAATAAATTAATTTAAACGAAATTAACTTTTGAAAATTGTTGAAAGGATGAAACAATATTTAATTTTTGAAAATTTA
This sequence comes from Viscum album, assembly GCA_963277665.1. NCBI lineage: Eukaryota > Viridiplantae > Streptophyta > Magnoliopsida > Santalales > Viscaceae > Viscum > Viscum album. The sequence goes on from OY728153.1 coordinate 941,560,225, forward strand.
TTTTAATAATAATAACTCCCCCAGATAAAAAATCATTAGAAATAAATGTTTTTTGTTTTATCCAAATTTCTCCTTCTGAATCACCGTTATAATAAACAATATGGATAAGTAACCAAAACATTAAATATATATAAAACCATTGAAATAATGTTTTATAAAATAAAGTGTTGTGTTTATCCAAATTTCTCCCCCTTTATTGATATCAAAACGAATGATAAAGCATAGATTTTAACACATTTAATGTTACACTGAACTGTAGGTAAATGCAGATTATTGACTATTTATCATTAATTAAATCTGGAGTACTAGCATATCAAAAATAGAGTCATTAAAAAAAAGAGAAAGAAAGAGACATATGTTCATTAAAAAAAGATACAAGTATGATAAATACAAGAATCAAGGTTTGGGAAAGATAGGAATTAGGTTCTATCACCTCTGGATTACAGACTTGATTTCTGTGAGCTGTTCCCTGAGTCTTTTCATCATCCCATCTCCAAGTTTGATAATAAGCTATCAATTTTATGGAGTCATATGAATATCCTCAATTAAATTGAATCTGAAAAACTCATGCATCCTTTTTTATTTTTTGATATATAGTGAAAAATTCTCTAACATCTATGTTAACAGAGTCTTGATTCGTGGCTCACTAGATATCAGTTGATCCACTAAAAATTCCTAATTGTCTAGCAACACTGATAATGTAGCACTATTTCATTGAATATCATGCTACATGTCATTCATGTTGCTCATCACGGCTGTGATAGCTTGAAATATTCGAATTAAATCAGGTGAAGTAACTGATCCACTAACAACATTATTTGCAACTGATGCAAATTGGTTCTCCATAAACAACTGCAGATCTGATAAATCTATCTTCCTAACCATTTCAGATTTCAAATTTTCAACTGCATTCAGCATATCCTCTTTAATCATTTCATTTTCTTTCCTTGGGACTATACTATCTTTTAGCTTTTGAAATATCAATTGTTCAAAGGGTAAGGAATTTCTCAGAGTGACATTATCAAATTCTAACTAAGGAAGCCTTTTGTACAGTTCTTCAACTTATTTCTTCCTTAAATCAGAGGCACCATGTGCTTAATTCACATTCTCATGATCTAGATGATGCAGGAGTACAAAGTTAATGATTCAACATCAGATTTCTCTTTTTCTTTGTCCTGATTAGGTTGGTCCACATATTTTTCCTTAGAGTCCGCAGACTCCTCAATAGAAAAATCCTCTTGAAGAGCTTTTTTGTGAGATTTCAAAGCATACTCACCACAAACATCAGCATCTTTTCTTTCCACTAGATTTTTGATAACAACATTTTCAGGAGTTTCCTGAGGTCTGGCAACTTCCCCACCAGGAAGTACCTCCTTACCTTGGTTCTATTGAAGTGTAACTTTAACATCAGCTAAAATATGTTCCTGATTCTCCCTTTGTGCTTCTTCTTGAGCTCCTGATCCCTCTGCTGGTGGTTTCCTTTCACTAACAACATTCATGGTCTTATCAATAATAGATTCTCTTACAAAAAAATAAGAAAACAAATCTTCTGTTGTTTTTTCCAACATATGGGATGTAATTTCCTCATTAACTGCTCTAGATCTTCGAGATTGAAGTCCCTCCTAACTTCTTTCTTCTTTAGAATCTTCCACTTCAAATCGGATCCTTCTTACTACATTTCTGACTCTTGATTCAGCATGTCCCTCTTTAGTCATAGCAGGTTGAGCCTGAGCACTCTCTGAGTCTTCCTCAACGCCTCCTGGCAAGATTTTTCCTTTAATGGTGCTCTAGAAGTATCCAATCTTCCTTATAGTTCCAGCATTAAACATATTACTGTGATAACAGTGTACTCGGGCATCCACTAATCTCACCATGTCTTTCATAAGAAACAGTTTAGAAATAAACCGACTGAAATGATAAAAGTTCATTCGGGTATCAATTAGGAAATAGTAATTGAGGTACATGAACATGTACCTTGGGAAGTTTAACATGATATCACATAACAAACGATACATTATGTACATATCAGGGTACAAAATCTTTTCCATTTCTTCCATTCTGGGAGCTATTCTTGTATGATCATATTTAACCAGGATCTTTTGATTTCGTTCTAAATCATTCACCATCATTTTTTAATAGTATATGTTCAAAACAAAAAAGACACAATATCCTCGGATTTATGCATAACATCTCCTATATTCTTCAGATCAAAATGAAAAACTCCCTCATGATGGAAATTGAGAATCTGACCAATTTCGATCGACGAGATTGAGAAATCCCTATCCTCTATTTTAGCCATCATACTATCCTCAGTATACCACAAGCTAAACTATACATATTTGAAGAAATATCTACTTTCTACCTCATACATAAATTCTGTATTTTCACTATTTATTGTTTGATCAAGGTTCTGAAATGAGAGCGCTTGTTTCAATAGACGATTTGTCTAAAATAACCAGTCGAGATAGATTACCTTGCCCTATAAGATTTTTATTCCTTATGAGAATTGTCTCTTGAAATTTCTTGACATGGATTCACTGGATATTTTATTCCATACCATTTCTGCGAGAGTCTCTGAATGTTTGAAGGATAGGGTTTCATAGGTTTGAATATTAGTGTTCACGAGAAGAGGTGCGGTTTGCAGATTCGAAAAGGCTTTGATGGAAATGAAGCCGTTTAGAAGTCGAAAGGGTTTCTAGCAAAACTGATTCCCGTGTTTTTAATAATCATAACAGAGATTTAAAAATAAATAAAATAGATTACGCAGATAAAAGAAACTTATTCTATTTTAAAAACAATAAAGAAAAAAAATATTTTTAAGCGGAATAAGAAAAAAACATTGTGAAATTTTTTTTATTTAAAATCAAATAAACCTATCTCCCCCTTAATAAAATCAAATCTTGTAGTGGGAGGAGGTTTAGTAAAAATATCTGCTAATTGAATTTCTATATTTATAAATTCTAAAAATATATCCTTTTTAATAACATGATCTCTTAAAAAGTGATGCCTTATATCAATGTGCCTAGTTCTAGAATGACTAATAATATTTTTTGAAATATTAATTGGACTTGTATTATGACATAAAATAGGTGTATTATTAAAATTCAATCCAAAGTCCATATGAGTTTTTTTAATCCACAACACCTGTGCACAACAACTGCCAGCAGAAACATATTATGGCTCAGCTGTTGACAAGGAAAATGAATGTTTTTTCTTACTAGACCATCACACCAATGACATTCCCAAAAAGTGACATGTTCCTAATTTGAATCCTATATCTAATCTATAACTTCAAAATTCATCATATGAATATGAAATCAAATTAAAATATGATTTTTTAGGATAAAGAAGAGATTGAAAAATAGTTCCTTTTAAATATCTAAAAATTCTTTTAACAGTAGTTAGATGAGATTATTTAGGATTTGATTGAAATCTTGCACAAAGACATACTGAATACATTATATCTGGCATGATAGAAATAAGATATAATAAAATACAAATAATACCTCTATATAACTTGTTGTCAACTGATTTTCAAGTTTCATCCAAATCATGTTTTATATTAGTACACACAAGAGTTGTAAATGTCTTTCTGTTTTCAAGTCCATATTTCTTAAGTAAGTCAGTAATGTATTTTCTTTGATTCAAATCATTTCCAAAATATTTTTGATAAATTTGAAGGCCTAAGAAGAAATTTAGTTCTCCCTTCACACACATTTCAAATTGTTTTTGCATTAACTTTGAAAACTCATGTCAAAGGGTTTTATTAGTTGATCAAAAAATTACATCATCAACATAAATTTGAACAAATAAAACATTATTTTTTAAATTTTTCTTAGAGAGTGTTGGGTCTACCATTCCAACAGTAAAATCTTTTTTCAAAATAAAAGAACTTAATCATTCATACCAAGCTCTAGGTGCTTGTTTGAGGCCATAAAGAGCTTTAGTATGTTTAAAAACAGAATCTGGTTTTTGAGAATTTTCCTAACTATGAGGTTTCTCAACATAAACTTCCTACATTAAATAACCAATTAAAAAGGCATATTTAACATCCATATGAAATAATTTAAAATTCATATAAGATGCATAGGATAAAATGATTCTTATGGCTTCTAACCTTGCTATATGTGAAAAAGTCTCATCATAATCTATTCATTCTTCTTGATTGTATCCTTTAGCTATTAATCTTGCTTTATTTATATTTACTGTGCCTTGGTCATCCTGTATATTTCTAAAGACCCATTTGGTTCCTATTACTGGATAATTCTTAGGTCCTTCCACTAATTCCCAAACTTCATTTCTTTTAAATTGGTTAAATTCATCCTGCATTTCTATTACCCATCTTTCATCATCTAAAGCTTCTTCTATAGTCTTGGGTTCTTGTTGAGATAGGAAGGCAGAGAATTCCACTAGGTTTCCTATGTTTCTTCTAGTTTGAATTCATGTATCTATGTCACCTATCACAGTTTCTATAGGGTAATTATTTAGGGTTCTAAACTATCTAGGAAAAACATTTAAAGGTTCTTTAGTATCATTTTCTTCTTAACTGAACTGATTTTCCTATATATTATTTTCAAAATCATTCTTTATGTTCTCAAGTTTCATTTTATCATTAGAGTCAAGTTCATCCATTTGATATGTCCTTTTCTCAAAGGGATCAGATTCATCAAATCTTACATGAACTGATTCTTCATCAATCCTTGACTTATTATTATATATTCTACATGATTTGGAGGTAGCAGAATATCCTATGAAAATACCTTCATCAGATTTTGGATTGAACATACCAAGATTATATTTGGTGTTCAAGATGTAAACCTTGCATCCAAAAAACATTAAAGTAATTTACTTTAGGTTTTCTGTTATTCCATAGTTCATAGGGGGTATTTTTCAAAATAAGTTTAACTAAAACACTATTAATTATATAGAAAGCTGTATTCACAGCTTCTGTACAAAAATATATAGGTAGGGTATATTCATTTAACATAGTTTTATCCATTTGTTTAATTTATCTATTTCACATTTCTACAATCTCATTCTGTTGAGGTGTTCTGAGTGCAGAAAAGGTGTGTTTAATACCCATATAACATAGTTCTAGCCATGTTTGATCAAAAGGAATTAAATTCATGATTCTCAAATTCTCCACCATGATCACATCTCAATTATATTATATTAAAACCTTTTTCATTTTGAACAGATTTGCAGAAACATTCAAATAAAGTTAAAGCTTAATTTTTTAATTTCACGAGGAAAATCCATGTAAATCATGAATAGTAATCAACTAAAACATATACATATAATTTACCAGATAAGCATGCTACTCTTGAGGGTCTAAAAAAATCCATATGAATATTTTCTAGATGTTTAGATGTAGCAATATTATTAACTGATTTGAAGGATGATTTGTGTTGCTTTCCAAGTCGACATGCATCACAAAATCTGTCACTTTCAAATTTGAGACTAGTTAAATAAGAAACTAAATGTTTCTTAGATAACATATTTAAAACATATATATTGAAATGTTCAAGTCTCCTATGCCATATCCAAGATTCACTTACATTAGCAGTCAAGCAGTTTACTTGTTGTTTACACATGGAATTTAAATCCAAACTATAGACATATTCAGTTCCTGGTGCTTTAAATTTAAATATTTTATCTTTAGAAACGGTACAACAATTTTTAGTAAAATAAATAGTATATCCAAAATCATAATGTTGAGATATACTTATCAGATTATGTTTTAACCCTTTTACATAAAGTACATTATTGATTGGGACTGTTTTTGGATCTTCAATAGTACCAATGCCAATGAATTTTCCTATGGCATTGTCACCAAATGTGACTAGTCCTCCTTCTTTTTGAGAGAGTGAAGAAAAATTCAATGAGTTTCCACTCATATGTCTTGACCATCCACTGGCCATGTACCATATATCTTTTCTCCTCTAGTGGCCTGCTACCTGTAAAGACATTCAAACAAATTGCTTGGGTACCCATATTTTGTTGGGTCCAGGTGTGTTAGCTAGTAATGATATGGTTATCCAGATTTTCTTTGTTCTATTAAAATCAGGTGAATAATATAAGTCTTTTGAAACATAGGCTTTCTTAATACCACAAATTTGAGGTTGTCTTAGGAAACAATTTTTAGCTATATGTCCCTTTGTCCCACAAAAGTTACAATTAACCCTTTTAGAGCTTGGAAAAAAAATTTATATAATTTAGGTTTTTCTCCTTTACTCCCAATTCCAAATTGTTCCTTTTTAATGATCGTTTTTCCAAGAATTTTATTTAAATAATTCTCTCATTTTTTAAAAACCAATGCAGCCTGTTTGTAATATTCTACTTCATTCTTCGGTGTTTTTAATCTTGATTCAAAATTAATACAGTTAGTGTTAATAGAATTGTATTTATCTGTTAATTCCTTATGTTGTTTCAGAAGTGTATCTCTTTCATCTGAAACAGCTTTATGTATATTCTTTAGTGACTTATGATATTTAAATATTGAGTCATATCTTTCTTAAAGAATATTGTTGTATGTTGCAAGTTTTTCATTTGTGTAGCTTGATTCCGAATTGGATTCTGAGGAGTATTATGAGTGTACCACATCAGTTTCTGCCATAAAACAGATGTTTTCTTTTATATTGACTTCTTCTTTCTATGATCATGATTCAGGAGAGCTACTGGAGTCTTTAGATACACTCTATGTGGATTTCATAGACTTTTTGTCTTTCTGCTCATAGTCATTTCTTTTGAATAATTTCTTCTTCTTTGCATCCTTCAATTCTGGGAAATCTGTTCTGATATGCCCCATATTCTTGCATTCATAACATCATACTTCCTTATTTTCTCCCTTAAATGATTTTTTGAAGCCTCATTTCTTGCTATAGAATTTTCAAAATTTTCTGGCTAGCTGAGGCAGTTCTTCGTCTGAGTTAGATGAGTTTGAGCTTTCTGGTTTAGCTTTGACTTCTTAGTTCATCATCATTATATTATTTTTTTGTGAAGTTACCTTCAAGGCAGTATCTTCTCTTTTGATGTAGACCTTATGTTCATTTGCCTCATCATTCATTTTAGCTTCATACATCATCAGTTCACCAATCATCTCTATCATGGTTAGATCTTTGACAGGTGTTGATTGTCTGATTGCAGAAGAGATACCATTTCATCGAGTAGGAAGTACCCTTAGAACTTTTAATGCTTGATCAACATGCTTGATAGGTTCTCCTAGAGATGTTATATTATTAACAATTTCTGTCAAACTCTCATTCATTTGTGTAATGTTTTCAACTTCAAACATTCTGAAAGTATCAAATTTCAATTTGGCAGTTCCATATCTCATTTGTCTCACATTGTTTGTTCCTTCATATGCCACATCTATTGATTGCCACATCTCATATGTTGTTGGAAACTGAGATACTCTGTTAAATTCATAAGGTCCTAGACCGCATATGATTTCATTCATAGCCTAAGAATTCATAACATACTCTTCCTCTGTAGTAGCACTCCATGCCTCAGTATTTTCAGGAACTTTATAAGGAGTCAGAATCATTGAATAGACATTATATCCGAGGTTTTTCAGATATATTATCATTCGTGATTTCCAGCAGCCATAAGGGCCTCCATTGAAATATGGTGATCTGACCATTGACATCTCTTCTCTTGTATCAGTAATGATGCTCTGTTATATATTCATTTAAAATCTTCTAGCTTGCTAAGGCTCTATCAGAATCTCCTCCTTTGATACCAATTGTTGGATCTTGAATAAACAGATTATACGAAAGAGGGGTTGAATTATGTCTTTCATATTTTTCGTTAACTCTTAAATTGAATGAGTTCTGACCGATATGATTTATCATATTTGATCATGTAGCAGAAATAAATAAAATTAGGGACACAAATAGGTATAGTGGTTCGGGGAACAAAATGCCCCTAGTCCACTCCACCAACGCTCAACTCCACGAGCATGGTGATTTTCACTATCTGGTCATCTTTTCAATAGACCGGTCCACAACTGAATACAAGAAGTTGAATCCTTTAAAATCAAAGGAAAAACAAATCCTTCTGGTTTAAACATGAACCTACACAGCTTATAACGAGAAGCTGGTTACTCATGAATAAAAATAATTTCAGAAAGAAGTTTTCTAGTTGATCTCCACAATTGCAACATAATGCAATTGACAACAGATGGATCGTAGTCTCTAGAAATATTTATTTTCAAAAAAAAGCAATTTTGTATCGATCCGGCTGTAGTAGATATAGAGATATAGTTCACAACTTCAGTAGTAGTAGATCCAAAGTAGATATTCGATGCAGAACAAGTGAACGTTCTATCGAGTTCCTTCTTCTTAATTGAACAGAGCATTGACGCTCCTTTTTGAATTAGCAGATCAACATGAATTTCTATAGTCTTTGTTTTCCACCATATTAATAATAGATTGATCACCACTCTCACTTATATGGCATTTTTATCAGATAGATCATATATAATAAATATGAGCATATATCCTATATAATTAGTTCCATAAAAGTGTCCTTCTAATTTGAAATATTCAAAAATTTGAACTTACAGAGTAGTCGTAAATTCCCAGAAAACTCGGCATAAAAATCTTATTTTAATTCGATCTTAAATCCAATATTAAAACTGATTTGAATCGTTCAATGTCGTACATTAAAAACGACTTTAAATCCGGCTTGAAATCCGCTCAACAATCAGCTTCCTGATCATTGCATAAAAAATATCATCTTTCAAACTTTCCGATGCCAAATGTAAGGTTGATGACGCCGCCTCCAAACATATTCTTAATGAAATAGTCTTCAAACATAAGGTTGAAAATGTATTTTTTAATCATAAACATAGGTTTCATGTTACTTTCTTCAAACGTAAGGTTGATCTTAAACATAGGGTTGATCATCCATACTTTTTCTTCAACTCTCAAACACACGACAAAAGATCCATACTTTTACATGATCCATACTTTTCCAAGAATGTATGGTTATTTACAAAACTAAGTTTGATGAACCATACTTTTGAGAAACAAACGTACTATTTAGTACTTACGTACAATTCTCCTTTCATACTTTGCAGATAACCAAAACGTAAGGTTCCTTCTGAATGTAAACTTCTTCTTCCATACTTTGCAGAAAACGTATGGTTGTTTAACCATACTTTTCTTTTATCTCAAAAATTATACCTGCTTTTCATCCTTACGTTATGTTTATCCATGTAGTGTATGAACAGTGATTCCAGGACGTGCTTAAGGCAGATTCAGAATAAGTAAGGTATGAATTCTCGTTATTTCAAGAGTAAAATAAATTAATAAATTCCTGGAAAATACTAAATAAAATCATTAGAAAATAACTAAGAGTATTTGTGAGCATAAAAATTATCATAAAGAGATAATTAATTATTTTCAATAATATCCCCCTTTAAATAACATTATTATGTATTGTTGAAAACAATATTTTTCTCAACAGAAACTAATTACAGAGGTATAATTGGAAGTGTTATCTACTTAACTAGTAGTAGTCCTAGCATTATTTTTAGTTTGTCTATGTGTTCTCATTTTCAATAAAACCCAAAAGAGTGGTACATAGTTTCTGTAAAAAGGATATTTAAATACCTAATGTATGCCATCAATTTAGGATTTTTCTTCCCTAGTATACAAGAATTTAAACTAGTTAGTTATTCAGATGATTACATTAGTGGTTTCAAGTTAGATGGAAAAAGAATCTCTGGAACATGTCATATTTTGGGAAGGTCTCTAGTTTCATAGTGTTTTAATAATCAAAATTGTATTGCATTGTCAAATACTAAAGATGAATACATAGCTACAAATATTTTCAATGATCAAATTTTGTGAATGAAACACAATTTACTTGATTATGGATACTAATAATGACATGTCTATTTAAATTGTGACAACACAAGTGTTATAAATATTTTTAAGAACACTATATATCACTCTAGAACAAACCAAATTAATGAAATATGTAATATGTTCAGATATTAGTTTGAAAAGTGTGATATAACTATTGAATACAATGGTACTAAACATCAAATGTATGATATTTTAACTAACACATTGAATTTTTAGATAATGGACCACATAAAACATGAATTGATCATGATTAATTTTGGTTAAGAATACTTTTATGTGGACCAACACTGGAGTTTTACCCACCATTTGAGTTTTCCCCCCATTGGTGTTTTCTCACCATTAGAGTTTTACCCACCGTAGGAGTTTTACACACCATTGGAGTTTTACCCACCATTGGAGTTTTACCCACTAATGATGTTTTCCCACCATTGTATTTTTATCCATCATTAGAACAACTCATATTTTGAATAACCCACCATTGGGTTTTGATTTGTCATTGGAAATTTATTATTAACTTGTTATTTATTTCATGTCATTACATTTAAATTTTTTTCCTTGTTTTTGATTTATAAACATTTAAATACCCTCATGATATAAATTATACACTTTCTTAATTTTGATGCTCTCTTATTTTCACATGTTCTTATGAACCATTCGACAAAACTCTCACTCCCAAAGGTTAGCATTCCCTAGACCTTGTCCGAGATTTTGGAATTTTATTTCATGGTTACATTTATGAGACCCATAGAGTCATCTTCAAATGAGTGGTGTCCTTCAACGAAGAATAAATGAGATTCGAGTCATCCACCTTTTGAGAAAGTTAACCCATATCTCCCAAATCAGATATTTGTATCAAAAATGTAATTTTATATTGAATGGTTTCTTTTGAGAATGTATTTTGGTACTAAAAAATATGCATGATCAAGGATGTTTAGAGATGTTCTCTAACAATAAGAGGTCATTATTTCCTAGTTTAGTGCACTAAATCTATCATTATGTTGATTTTATCTTTGATGAAGATGAATGTTGGGTTAGAAGATGAAGAAATGGACATAAATTTGTTTTCTATTAAATCTGATTGAGTATATGTATGAAATACATCATGAAGCTGTCTCAAATTACTATCGAGGGTCTATTCCATGTAAAAGTGATTCCTACATGTATGTGGATTATTTACCTGAGTTTAATAGATTATAAATTTTAGTAAGATTAGATGCAAGAGATCATGATATTAAACATCATTTTCTTTTCATGTTTATTCTTTATATGTTGTTTCGAAGGAAAGTTTATTTCACCACAATGAGGTATCAAGATGTTTAACTCTTATGTCTTATAAATAGAGGAGAAAGATTAATTTTTGTACATACCTAATGAATTATATGATTGAGATGTGATTGACATATTCAATATCAAACTCCCTTATTTATCCTATGTTCATTTCAACCATGTTGGAGGCCAAGGTATTTGTTTATGTGGAAGAAGAAATGATGCTAAAATGTGGATGTTTTCCCTTAGAATAATAATTTATTCAAGAATGAAGATATGTTAGAACACCATGAAGAGGTAGTGGGTTGATGATGTTGATAGAAATTACATGGATTTAAATCTTTTTTATCACCCAACTAGGCCAATGAATATTGTGGATCCTAGCATGGATCCTTATAAATTAGTAGAGTGTTCTAATGAGGATGAAGAAGAATAAGATGATGTCATTACATCATGAGATGAGAAAGAAGTGTTGTAGTTGATAAGGGTAGTGATAAATATATTACCAAGACGTCTCTTGCTATTTCTTATAGATCACCCACTCCACCTAGATATTTCCCTATTTGAGATAATGTTTTAAAAGAAGGAGTTAAAGAGGAAGAAAATAGGTTTTTGATTTAGCTGTTGAGTTTTCTAATGTGGAAAATAGAGTAAATGGGGGTGATGATAACAATGGTTAGAATGTTTATGAATAAAAAGAAACATATGAAGGATAAAAAGAATAAAAATATAATGTAAATGATAGTGAATATAGAATTATAGACGATTATGGATCACATAATGATAAACATTATTATCATTAGGTTCCTCAAGAAATTCATTGTTTTCAAGGTGTGTTAGACGATTATATATCATAGGAAAGAAGGCTAATAGTTTGAGATGTTGATAGCTTTTCCAGAGCTGGGATAGAAACATGTATTGACGGGGAGGAATCTCCATGTATTTTCATTGACCCTGTTGTTCCTATCTATAGGGACTTTGGTGAGCATGCATTTTGTTGGAAAGACACCTATTGTGAATAATTATAACGAGAATTTGGTTGTTGAGGCTAAGTAGTTGATCCTGTAGTTGTTGAGACTTTAGTTTATTATTTACCTATTTGGGATGTCACATCTTCTAAAGAATGTGAGAAGTCTCATGTCTATTCCATAGTTTATCTATATGACATTGATTCAAATGATGATGTTGTTCCACAGATGTATGGTGGACCTTCCTACCAGTAGAGATGGATCCTAATGGATCCATGGTAGAAAGGATATATTTGTAAAGAACCGTAAATTTCAAGGGATTTTTTTTATTAATTTTCTTTGGGATTTTACGAGTACGCAGTTTCTGACGACACATGATTCCGAGGCCCGGTGTGCCCGGAATCATTTTCGGAAGTTAAGCTCGGGTACGTTCAGTGAACAAAGGAGTGGGGTTTCCTAAATTTTGAACCGGTGCTCAGAATCGAAATCCGAGGGCACCAATGAAACCGCAGCACCGGTAATTTCTTAGGAACACCTTTTCTAATGTTGTGTTTGCTCGGGTGAGGTTATTAAAAAAATGAGTTAACTAAGGAATGAAATAAAAAATTGTGCTACAATTTTTATTTTCTATTATAAGTAGTTTTAACCTATGTATTGATGTTGGAGTGAGGCCCACTACATCCTAAGTCCATTTGGTAGGATAATTGTGAGGTGGGGCTCACACAAGACCCACCCCTTCAAACCCCTTAAAACCACCCTCATGAATATATTTGTGTAACACACCCAAACCCCACGTTTTAATTGACAAGTCGACTCTCCCAATTTAATGGACTGTTAAAGGCTCTTCAATTAATTTAATTAATTTAATGCAATATTTTTAAATTTAAAATTCTATAATAACATGTGTTTCTTTGAATAAAATAAGACAATGTCTTTTTTTATTTGGGGATGATTCATTGTGCGAATGCAAGGAGAGAACTCTTGGACTTTGAAGAACATCTTCTTCCTCATCTACGAACATAAAAAACGACGAGTTTACAACGAAGAACTCTGACACTGCAAGGGAATCGATGTGCCATCTCCTCTCCTCTCCGCAGCCGGTGAGAGACGCCTTCTTCGAAGAACGACGGTGCACCGAAAAATTCATCCGGTGTGCTTCGACGATGTATACGACGTCGTCTTCCGTGACGCTGTCTTCCACGATGTCCTTTTCCACGATGATCCTTGTTCGATGACTTCATTGATGTAGGGGTTAATTTTTTTGTTCGTGAATATTCTTTTTCGTTCATCGTCAATTACATTGGCCGTTCATCGTTAATGATTTAGCCACATGGTATCAATTTAATAGGAGGAGGTAGGACCGCCCGAACACGGCCGTACCTCCTCCCCCTTTGTTGTGGAATTCGTTGCCGCTCGAACAAAGGCGGAGCGGTGCAACGACACCGCACGGAAACAAAGAGGAACGCGTCGAAGAAGCATGGTGCCCTTGTGTTGTGCCATTGTGGCAGAAAGAAGCTGCGGCTGGAGTCGGGCCATGGAAAAGGAGCGCGGCGCCGTCGCGCCGTGTCGGAGAACCATGAGGAGGCCGTACCCAGAGCGGGGCCGCGGTGGAGGGGCACAGTGCCGGACAAACAAAGGCCGCGCCCTTCGGCTACGACAGAGGAAGGGTGGGCGGTCGGAGCCGCCGCCCACCGGTGCTGGAGGGCGGGAACAACAGGTCCGGCGTGGTGCGCTGGCTGGCCGTTATGGCCGATTTGATCTGGAAATACTGGTGGGTTTGACCCCCGGTCAGCGCAGATGGGCAGACCCCCTCCACCAGGTCCGCCGTTTCATTCGAAGGGGGTGACAGTTCCCCCCTTTCCTCACTCACATGGCGTGTGGCGCCCGTGCCGGCCTAGACTGGCCCTCGCTGGCTGGACCAGCAGCACCGGCACGGGCCGTGCCCTGTTGGGCCGGACCCGGACCCGGGTCGGTTTGTAAAGACCTGTAATAATCAAGGGAAATTTTTTTCTTATTTTTCTTTTGGATTTTACAAAAAAGTAGTTTCTGAAGGCACCTGATTTTGAGTCCTGGTGTGCCCGAAATCATTTTCCGAAGTTTAGCTCACGTATGATCAGTAAACGAACAAGCTGGTTTTCCTAACTTTTGAACCAGTGCTTGGAATCAAAATCTGAGGACACCGATGAAATCGCAGCGCCAGTAATTACCTAGGAATACCTTTTTCGGAGTTGCATTTGCTCGGGTGTGGTTATTAAATTTTTTGTTTAAGTAAAAGAATAAAATAAAATGGTGCAACCAATTTTATTTTATTTAAGTTAGTTTAACCTATGCTAAGTGGTTGGAGTGGGACCCACTATATCCTACTCCACATGGTAGGAAATTTGTGGGGTGGGTCCCACATGATCCCCACCTATTCATTTCTTCAACCCCATATTATAATTAAGTAACTCACCCACAACCCCCCTTTAATGAAAGTCAACCCTTGCGTTTATTTGGATTAATAAACGCCACATTAATTGGACATGAAAACTCTTCCATTAATTCAATTAATTGATGGAAGTTTTTTTGAAATCAATTGAGTTTTGGCTTCTGTGTTAATAAAATAAGACAAGTCTTATTTTATTAAAAGGGTTCGTTGTGCAAGAGGGCATGGGGGAAACTACTCAAAGCCTTGGAGAACTCCTTCCTAGACGAAGAACGCGAAGAGAACATAGAATGCCGACCTCCGACGAAGGTCGGCAAGAATGCCAGATCCTCAGAGATCGACGAAGCGACACCGACGAATCATTTCTCCATCAACGTGTACTAAACCTTCTTCTGCGATGCCTTGTTCTGCGACGTTCAATTCTGCGATGCGCCTTCATTCAACTACACTCGCGGTAGGGGTTTGAGTATATGTTCATGAATATTCGAGTGTTCTTCGTAATCTTAGCCGCTTCCTATCAATTAACAGGAGGGGGCCAGACCGCACAAACATGGCCGACCCTCCTCCCTTATTTCTGTTGTTCACCTTGTTGTGGTTTGGAACGGAGATGGCGTGTTGTCGTCGCACCGTGCGGGGCCATGCGGAAAGGATGCACGGCGCCTTCGCATCGCGCCATTGAAGTTGAACAAGGTCGCGGAGCCATCGCGCCGCGCCGAAGAATCCTGAAAACACCACTGCCGAAGAGGGGTCGCGGCAGAGGGGCGTGGTCCCGTCGTACCATGCCGGTCGGACCAAGGCCGTAGTTTTAGGCCGTGGCGAAGTAGGGAGCGGCTGCTGGCTTCCGGCGGCTGGCGTCGGAGCAGGGGGACGGGACCGCCCCAGTCCCGTGGTGGCAACAGCCGGCCGGCTGGAGTGAGCCGTCCAGTTAGGGGAGAACCGGGGGTTCGTCACCCCCGGCTAGAACGGAGGAGAGCCCCCCCTCCACGTTGGGGTCGCATTTAATTAAACAGGGGGCAGCGCCCCCCCCCCCCCCCCCGTCCGCCCGGCTCGGTCACGCCGAGCTGACCAAAGGACCGCGCCATTGCGCAAGGCCATGCCCAGGCCGGGCTATGCCGCCTCACGCCCAACTGGGTCGGATCTGGATCTGGGTCGGTTTTCCCGGTTCGGGCAAACCCAGGGGGTCTCAGGCCAGGTCAGACGGGGCCCGAAATCCCCATTTATGGACCTCTTTCGGTCTTTTTCCCATAACTTGGGCTACAGAGCTCCTATTGATGCAACGTCTGCTAAGATGCAATCCTTGGATCAAGATGGGAATTTCGGTATATTAAACTCAATGATTCGAAGAACATTGGGTTTGGCCGGGTTGGTTCGTACACGAAACCAAACGGGCCCTCGGAGCGGAAACGCTTATAACTTGAACTTGGGATGTCCGATTGACATGCCCGTCGACTATGTTGGATTCCTCTTATTGAGACGGACCTTTTGGCTTACTCCACTCGAGGTTTGGATGCAGTTGGATTATGGTCGGGTTGGTTTTGACTTAAAAATCAACCGGGCCCCTGGGACGAAAAAGCCAATAACTCATAGATCGGACGTCCGATTGACGCGTCGTCTATCACGTTGAGGTCTTATTGACGATACAGAACTTTGGGATATATCAACTCTGGGCTTTGTGTCTATTTATTTATCAGGCCCTCGGCTTGTGAGGTGGTTCCTCCCGAAACGAGCTTGCTGTGTGCGGAAACCCTAGAGCTTGTTGTGACTGCGACGGTGATGAAGACTATACAGAAATCCTCCGTGGATTCTACGGCGATGACTACAACACTCAGTGATCCTACGTGGATCAGTGCTACCAATCCTGTGTGGGTTAGTGCTCAACAATCATGTGTGTGCCAGTGCCTACCGATCTTATGTGGGTCAGATCCTGTGTGGGTCATTGCGGGGGTTAGATACCTATCGATCTTGTGTGGGTCATTGAGGGGGTTAGTTACCTATCGATCCTTTGTGTGTCATTGCGGGGGTTAGTTACCTATCGATCCTTTGAGGGTCATTGCGGGGGTTAATACCTATCGATCCTATGTGGGTCTGATGGCTTAGATGAATCAATGACTACATATGATGATCTCTATCATCTTACGAAGAAGTATACCTGTGTGAACAGAGTCTTGACTTACAATCATTATCTTTGATATTATTGTCTTACATTCCTATGTGGATCGTGTTGTGCTATCCTGTGTGGACATGATCGAACTTGGGCTTGGATGCTGGAGCCGAACTGGAATTGATGACTTAGGTATATGTATGGGAATATACCTCAGTAGTGTCGGATGTTACATAGTGATTGTATCTTTCCTTTGTGGATTATCCTTTGTGGATTCTGGGAGACCTTCGGGGGTTCTCGGGGTCCCTAATGAGTAGCTTATACTCACCCCTACATGGGTTATGCCTGCACTATGTTGTGTTCGATGAAGATGATGGACATCGCTGATCGTGTTTGAGGCATGTGTAGTGAGACGGTACCTGGAGGTGGACCACTGGGCAGGACGTACATGCAGCGGACGGCTGGACCCGAGGAGCTGTGGTGGCTATCTATACCCCCCCTTCAGGTGGGACTTCCAGTGGACGGCTCGACGTTGCGGCTTTACTTTTCAGTTGCTATACTCCCTTTTTTAGATGTACATTACTTTCAGTTAGGGGTTTATTCTGGCCCACTTACTTTTCCACACTTACTTTTGTACCTAGTTTTACATAGTGTTTACTATTGGTTGTTTACTCTGTGCTGTTTGTTTACTTTAATAGGCAATGCCTTCCATTTTTTATCGGGAATTAGGCCTTGGAGCCAGTCGCTAGCCCATTTCCTATGGAAGGCGGGCTTGGGGTAGTCACGAAACTGGCCCTGAGGATGGGTCGTGACACAGTTCGACACGGTTCGGGCTGACCCAGGGGGTCATGGGACGGGTCGGTCCGGGCCCAAAACCCCCTAAAACCGGAAAAGTTCGTTTAAATGCCTGTAACATGGGTTACAGACATCTGATCGACGCACCGTCAGTTGTGATGTGATACTTGGATCGATATTGTCATTTCAGTATATTACACTCAATGTTTCTTATAACTTTTTCTATTTCTGGGTTTCTTCAAACACGAAACCAACCGTGCCCTCGTAGCAGAAACACTTATAACATGAGCTCCAGACATTCGATTGACATGTTAACGACATTGTTGGATTCCTCTTAGTGAGACGACCCTTTTGGCTTACTCCGCTCGAGGTTTGGACACAGTTGGAGTGCGGTCTGGTTGGTTTTAACTTAAAAACCAACCGGGCCCCTTGAACGAAAAATCCAATCACTCTCAGACCAGGTGTCCGATTGACGCGCTGTCTATCACATTGAGTTTCTTTTGTCGAGATAGACCTTTGGGATACATCAACTCTAGACTACGTGTCATTTGATGTATCGAATGCCTTGGATCTTGGAGTGAACCCTCCTGGAATTGAGCATGTTGTGTAAGGGAACCCTAGAGTGGGTTGTGACTGCGATGACGATGATGACTGCCCTAAAATTCTCCGTGGGTTCGGCAGCGACGATGATAGCACTGAAATCCTCCGTGGGTTTTGTAGCGATCACGACCGTTCTGAAATCCTCCGTGGGTTCGACGACGATGACTATTTTTCTTGTATCCTACATGGGTCTGGCAGTACTACTGTTCTTGTATCCTACGTGTGTCCGGCAGTATTTGACTCTGTACTTGTATCCTACGTGGGTCCGGCAGAGTAGCTGGACTTGTATCCTATGTGGGTCTGACAGCTTAGCTGGTCTAGTATCCTACGTGGGTCCCATATTAGATGAATTAGTGGCCACATCTGATCATCTCTATCACCTTACGAAGAAGTATACCTGTGTGAGCTGAGTCTTGACTTTCAATCATTAACTTCGATATGATTGACTTACTTCCCTATGTGGATTGGGTTGTGCTTTCCTATGTGGATTGGGTTGTACTATCCTGTGTGGACGTGATCGAACTTGGGCTCGGATGTTGGAGCTGAACTGGAATTGATGACTTAGATATATGTATGGGGATATACATATGTAGTGTTGGATGTTACTTCATGATTTAATCTTTCCTTTTAGGATTATCCATTGTGGATTCTGGGAGACCTTTGGGGGTCTCGGGGTCCCTACTAAGTAGCGTATACTGACCCCTTCACGGGCTATTCCCGCACTACATTGAGTTGGATGCAGACGATGGAAAACACTGATCGTGGTTGAGGCTTGTGGAGCCAGTTGGTAACTGGAGGTGGACCACTGGGTAGGACGTACACGGAGCGGACGGTTGGACCCGAGGAGCTGAGGAGGCTATCTTTACCCACCCTTCAGGTGGGACATCCAGTGGACAGCTTGACGTTGCTTCTTTACTTTCAGTTGTTGTAATTTCTTTCCATTTGTACATTACATTCAGTTTGGGATTGTATTTTGGCCCATTTACTTTCATCACTTACTATTGTACCCAGTTTATTTAGTGTTTACTTTTTCTGGCTTACTCTGTGGTGTTTGTTTACTTTATAATGAAATTCCTTCACATTTTATCGGGATTTAGGCCTTTGGTGCTAGTCTCCAGCCCCTGGAATATGGAAGGCGGGCTTGGGGTAGTCATGGCACGGGTCCCGAGGACGGGTCGTGAAAAATTGGTATCAGAGGAGTTTGATTCTATCGCAGAACTCAGGACTCTGATCTTTCTTCATTGTGAGGAAATAGTGTTAAGGGTATTGGGTGTGGTTATCAGTTCAGGGAGTCCAGTGTTGGTGTGGCGGCCTACGTATCTGTACACCAGGACCCTAACTTCTGTTTTCCAACTCAATGCACAAAAACATTGATTGAATGTGTGTTCCAAAAGTTATCTTTGTGATTACATTGTGTCAGCTCACCAGGTATAATGTTTTGACCCTGGCACACCTTTTTCTTTTCAAGATGGCCCCACGACGATAGCCAGCTAGCGTTCAGAGCTTTGTGTGAAACGACAACCCACCGAGCAACGAGGCCTCAGTGCAGGACCCTTTTACATCGGAGGCACCATTGGTACCTCTACCCACCGTGTGGAGGAGCAGAAGACGATTGAGGGGCCACCCAGGTAGAGGCTGAGGGTCAACCGTGGCGGTCCGTAGGGAGCAGGCGAACGAGTCAGATGAGCTGGTCGTGCAGTAGGTGGTGGGTGACGCTTTGAGGATTGACCACCACCACCACCAAGAGGTCCACCCCGACCAAAGGGAGCTGGTGGACAGAGGCAGGCTCAGCTTCATGCAGCGGAGGCCTATGACCACGGCATTCCAAAGATGCATCGAGGTACTATCTATGTCTACTCCACCCTTTCTGCAGTTCTTATAGAAATAGGAGTGAGTCATTCTTTCATTGCCGCTGCCCTTGTTCGGAGGTCGGAGATTTCAATGGAGCCATTGGATCGATCTTTACGGCTAGAGACTCTTACAAGAGCACACTCGATGATTATGTACTATTTCCGGTAGTGTGATCTTACTCTAGAAGGTGAGAGCATCGTCTGGGATATTCTTGTAGTGGCATCGAGGCCTTAAGAGGTCATATTGGTCATGGATATGTTATCTACAGTCCATGCTCAGATCAACTATATTAGGCACAAGGTGCAGTGTGTTCACACCGATGGGAGCAGGTTCACCTTCACCGGTGAGAAGGGAGCCCTAGTAGCACAGGATGGACTCACATAGAGGAGAGGACAGCCGATCAATCACCAGTTGGATAGCCTCATCCTAGGAGCAGTTGATGTGCGGAGTCCTAGTTTTCCTATAGTGGTTGATCATTATGCGGACGTTTTACCTGAAGATATTCCGAGACTACCTCCTCGTAGAGAGGTAGACTTTTTTATTGACATGTAACCCGGAACATCCCTGATATCCACTCTAGCATATCAGATGGCTCCCACTGAGCATCAAGAGCTACGGGTACAGCTGAAGGACTTGCAGAGCAAAGGATTCATCTGACCCAGCGTTTCACCCAGGGCTTCCCCGATTTTGTTCGTCAAGAAGGCGGACAGGATCTTACGACTGTGTGTCAACTATCTTCACCTGAACCAGGTGACCGTGAGGAACAATTATCCTCTACCGAGGATTGAAAACCTCTTCTATCAGCTCAAGGTAGCAAGGGGGTTCTCACTGATAGACCTCGGGTCAGGCTATCATCAGCTCAGAGTTCGGGATGAGGACGTACAGAAGACAGCCTTCAGATGTCGATATGGACACTATGAGTTCTTCGTTATGCATTTCGGCATAACCAATGCTCCAGCAGTGTTCATGAGTCTCATGAATAGGATCTTTTAGCCTTATCTCGATCGATTTGTCATGGTCTTCATCGACGACATATTGATATACTCGACCACTGAGGAAGAGCATGCCGACCACTTGCGGGTTGTACTCGACACACTCCGAGAGCACCAAATTTATGGTAAGCTCTCAAAGAGTCATTTCTAGTTGCATGAGGTCCACTTCTTGGGACACGTCATCTTTGAGGTGGGAGTTGCGGTGGATCCTGCGAAGATTGAGGCACTACTAGCTTTGGAGCCACATAGGAGCGTGGTAGAGGTGAAAAGTTTCTTGGGGATAGCTGGGTACTACCGGAGGTTTGTTCCAGACTTCACCAGAGTTTCGGAACCACTTTCAGCTTTGAAGAAGAAGGGGAAACCCTTCGTGTGGTCAGATATATGTCAGTAGAGCTTCCAGGAGGTGAGGCAGAGGTCGACCAGCGCACCTATCTTCAGGCTACCAAAGGAGGGGGTAGGGTACGTAGTCTACTACGATGCATTAGGGACTGGACTCGGATGTGTCCTGATGTAGGAGTAGGAATTGATCACCTATGGATCATGTCAGTTGAGGCATCATGAGCAGAACTACGCTACCCATGACCTGGAGTTGGCAGTAGTGTTCTTCACTCTTAAGATGTGGCGACACTATCCGATGGGAGAGCACTTTACAGTATTTTCTGACCACCAGAGTCTCAGGTACATATTCTCACAGAAGGACCTGAACCTGAGACAACGGTGATGGATTGAGTTCTTCCAAGACTATGACTTCGAGATAGTCTATAATCCTAGAAAAGAGAACATAATAGTTGATGCTCTCAGTTGGAGGACGGGCATTCAGCTACTTGGGCAGGCGACAAAGAAGCTCGCCTCTTTGCAGATATCCTTCGTGGATAGAGATGGAGCGGCATTTCTTCATTTACTCACAGTCACTCCTCCACTACTACAGTGGGTCAGAGAGGCATAGTGTGGGGAAGTTGACTGTGAGATGTGGCGTGCACATATATCCTCAGAACAGGCACCTGATGGATACTCTGTAGGAGGAGATTACTACGTCCATTTCAATGGACGTACCATGGTACTAGATGATTTATAGGAGGTGGTGTTGAGGGAGTTTCACACTTCCACATTAGTGGTACATCCAGGAGTTGGGAAGATGGACCAGGATCTCATACGGCAATACTGGTGTCCGGGTATGAAGAAGGCTATTGGAGAGATCGTTTCTCGATGCCCCACCGGCCAGCAGGTGAAGGTAGAGCACTAGGTACCAGCAGGCTTGGTGCAGCCCTTGGAGGTCCCGGAGTGGAAGTGGGATGGGATATCTAGGGATTTCATGACTGGACTTCCATGAACTTCTAGAGGTCATGACTCCATTTGGGTGATTGTCAACCGACCCACCAAGTCGGCCCACTTCATACCCATCATAGAGCAGGGATTAGTAGAGAGCATGGGAGGTCTCTACGTTTAGGAGATTTTACGGCTTCATGGTCTGCCATAATCTACCATCTCTGATCTATATGTTCTCTTTACTTCCTGGATTTGGAAGGGGTTGTAGGAGGCATTCCGGACACAGCTATGACTGAGCACCGCCTTTCACCCTCAGACGGATGGTCAGACAGAGAGGACCATTCAGACTCTCGATGACAAGCTCCGTGCATGTGTCCTCGACTATGGTCGTAGCTGGGAGGACCACCTACCCTTGGTGGAGTTCGTGTACACCAACAGCTACCACTCCACCGTCAGGATGGCACCATACGAGGAATTGTACGACCGACCATGCATATCACCTCTGTGCTGGACATACCCTGGGGAGTCAGAACTTGTGAGAGCACAGATGGTCCTTTCCACGAAAGAGAAGGTCTAGGTCATCCAGGAGCAGATGGGGATAGGTCAGAGCCGATAGTATTCTTATGATGATAGGAGGTGGAGACCACGAGAGTTCGAGGATGGCGACCATGTCTTCTGGCGGGTGTCCCCTCGACGTGGATTATGTATATTTGTCCGAGGTGGGAAGTTATCTCCGCGCTTCATCGGACCATTCCAGGTTCTCAGTAGGATAGGTGAGGTGGCTTACTTCCTAGCTCTACCACCTCAGTTGCACTAGGTGCATGACGTTTTCCACGTATCTCAGCTGAGGAGGTACGTGCATGACACGACACATATCATCAAACATGGGGAGTTGGACATTAAATATGGGGTGAATTTTCTGGAGGTCCCAGTGGAGATCGAGGATCGAAAAGAGAAGGTCCTATGTGGGAGGTCGATTCCTCTAGTGTGCATCAGATGGCAGCACGGGAACCTCCAGGAGAGCACTTGGGAGTGGGAGGCTCAGATGCGTGCTCAGTACCCTCATTTGTTCCCCTGGTTTGTGATGTATCTTTATGGGGACGTAATGAACTAAAGTGAGAGTAATGTAAAGACCCATAAATTTCAAGGGAAATTTTTTCCTTAATTTTATTTGGGATTTTAGGATTACGCAATTTCTGATGGAAGCTGATTTTGAGGCCCGGTGTGCCCTGAATCATTTTCCGAAGTTTAGCTCGGGTATGTTCACTGAACGAACAAGCAGGTTATCATAACTTTTGAACGGGTGCTCGGAATCGAAATCCGAAGGCATCGATGAAACCGCAGCACTGGTAATTGCTTAGGATATCCTTTTCTGGAGTTCCGTTTGCTCATGTGAGGTTACTAAAAAAAATTGGTTAACTAAGGAATGAAATAAAAATTTGTTCTACATTTTTTATTTTCTATTCTATGTATTTTTAACCTATTCATGAATGTTGGAGTGAGTCCCACTACATCCTATCTCCATTAGGTAGGATAATATTGAGGTGGGGCCCACACAAGCCCCACCCCATCAAATCTCTTAAAACCTCCCTCGTGCATTTATTTGTGTAACACAATCACACCCCCTATTTAATTGACATGTCAACTCTCCCAATTTAATGGACTGTTAAAGGCTCTTTAATTAATTTAATTATTTGAAAGAGATATATTTAAATTTCAAATTTTATAATGGCATGCGTGTGTGTGAATAAAATAAGATAATGTCTTATTTTATTGGGGGTTGATTTTGTAACACCCCGAGATTTTATGAAAAATATTATTTTAATCTCATAAATTCTTTTGTTTTATTCTACAACAAGATTACCTTGCGCTATACGCAACACCGTATTAGCTTGCAGTATACGCAACATTATTCTTGGACCGTGTTACAGACAATTTTTATAAGAGTTATTCTACGCAACATTGAGTATATATATATATATATATATATATATTAATTGTATAAATGAAATATGGTTGGATCTTATTATAAGGAACAACGAAGGATTCTTTCACAACACGCAACCCTGACTTGGCTTGCATTACACGCAATCACGACCTTTCTCAATAGCATGTGTTATACGCAATACCGAGTTTTAATAAACAATGATATATTATTATAATATTGTCATGAACTAGACGTTATGAATAGTATTAATTAATTTTTAATTTTATAACATTATTATTCATCTTACACATTTTCTAAAACATGGTATAAGAATAAAATAATTTTTTTGGGTAAAATAAGTATTTTCAAAAAATACAGTTTTGTCGCCTTTTGATGGCGCACCCACTTTAATCTAGTTTTTGACATGTTTATATGTTCAATTTGACGAAATAAATTTCTTCTTTTGAATCAGGATGTAAAAATTTACATTAGATAATTTTTTGATATTTTTCCAATAACGTTCATATTTTAATGAATAGTAAAAACACGCTATATTTTAATTAAAAACAACTTTTTTCATCATAATATCTTATGTGGATAAATTATAATATTGAATGGTTTGAAAGTATAAATATAATATATTTTTACCATTTAATATAATTTATGTCATTAGCATTGATTTGACCTTGAATTCGTAGGTTAAATCAATTCAATCTTTTGCAATGTTTTAAACAGAAACCCGTTTTTATTCGACAATGGGATTAATTTTAATTTAATTTCTGAAAAATCTGTGTATTTAATTTTAAGAAATGGATTCCATATTTGTAATCATTGGGTCCAAATTATGTTAATAGGCTACTTTTTATTTTTACGAATTATGAATAGTAACTACGGTAAATTTTATTTACCATAGTTAAAGGTAAATCAGGTAATTAAGGGTAAATATAATATTATAAAATTACCCTAACACATGCCAAAATTCTATTTTATGGATAAACGTAAACCCATATCAACTAAGGGTAGAATTAGATTCATTTTATGGTCTTTTGACCATGAAAATAATTTAATTATTATTAAAACCAAAGAAAGTGACAACATGTCACTTTATTAAATCTTATAAGTATAATAATTTTAACTTAGTGATAAACATCATAAAACTTCGAACATGAATGGTATCTAGAAAGATAAAAAAATTATCTACATCATGAGAATTTATTTAGTATTTTTTTGGATTATATAGTTATCATTAATTTTGACACATTAGTGATGCAGAAATTATTTATCTAGTGAAAAATCAAGAATATAGTTTTTATTAAACTAATAGTGACCGTAAAAGGAACAAAACCCTTACCAAAACTTATTGGTCATGTAAATTGAAACTATAATCATCCAATGGTATAATATATGACCATTTGGAGTCTTATACAATCAATTATGACACTTATATTATTTTATTTTAAATGATGCCAAAGTTGTCACCTTCATAATTTAATAAATATAACAATTTAAATATTGTGATTTTAAGATGCTAAATTCGAGTAAAAGTATTATTGTGAAAGTTAATATATTTATATTCATCATAGGATGTTATTTTAAATTTTTATGCAACAAATAATTATATTAAATAATTATACAAAAATGATGTAGTAATTATTTTATTAAGAGATAAACCAAATAAATGGTTTTAAAAATAATAAAATAAATATTATATGAACTATTTAATGTGATCCACTAATTTTATAGATACATATGACCTTTTATTAATATATTAAATCTTTTATTTTGAACATATATTCTATATATATTTTATTTAAATTCAAATAAATGAATAGTGTCAGGATTGACACTATTGTTATTTTATAAAAATAACATATTATAAAATTTTTTAAAAATCAAAAAAATATTTAAAAATTATAAATTTAAATTTATATGGTCTATAATGTTATAAGGTAAACAATTATGGAAAATTAACAACAAATAAGTAATTATTTGTTATAATTTAAAATTTAGCATTTTATTACCACAAATAAACTTAAATAGATTAAATAAGGATAAATCAAAATGATAAGGTTTAAAATAAGATCCAAACATGTCTGAATTTGATTGGTTGATGAGATTAAAACCCTATCTCATCTAATATTATAATATGAGTCATTTTTTCAGGTTCTTAAGTGGGGTTAGATTTATTATAAATTAATATTTTTAAGAATTCCAAAGGTGCCCCTCTCCTCCCTTATAAAAGGGCACCTCCTCCCTCTCTTCCTCACACAACTTTGAGCCTTAAATCTCGGACAAAACCTGCCAAATTCTCTTCTCCACTTCCCTAGAAACATCCTAGTGGTTCTGGTCTTCCTCAATGTCCAATTTTAGTGCCCTAAGAGGAAGTCTCAAAAAGGCGCTTCAAAGAAGAGGTAATTTCTGTTACCGATTCTTTCACCTTTATTTTTCTTCCACTTCTTCTTCTTAGGTTGTTTCATTATGAAGTAATAACATCAGTATCACTCATATACTGATATGTTATTATAAGTATGAAACAATCCTAATTCACCATCTATCCATCCTACGGAAAATGAAATCACCGCGCGTGCGTACATACGGAATACCGTCTCCATGCCGTGGTGTAATCTGTTTTTCCACCAACACCATACATGGATGGGTATTATGGTGTAAATAATAACTATAAATAGTTATTATAACATCATAATGATTCTGATATTTTGTATCATCCACTCCAATTCAATTCAATAATTATGAAAATGATATCATCGCTCGTGCGTACGTATGGACTACCATCTCCACAACGCGATGATATTCATTCTCCATGTTAAACATTTAAGAATGATAATAAAGTATATATAATCAATAATAATGAAATATATGACATTATAAAGCTACTGGATTTATGTGTATATATATGTATGTCATCTACTTAATTCCACTCAATTCAATAAGGAAACGAAAACAGCATTCATGCGTACGTACGACCTACCGTCTCCATGAACGGTGTATTTCTTTCCATTTACTAATTTATTATATATATGTATATTCTGAATATATACTATATATAAATAATGTTTTATTTTCTGTAATTAAGTAATTATGATCAAACAAATCATATGAATAATTACAAGTTAAAACACGAATGACAAATGAGACGATTTTACCCAAAACACTACTTTAACATGAATTTACAAAATAACAGGTAATATAAAGTCATAAGTGAACCATATATGATATAATAACAATGAATATTATTCTTTAATATGTCAATGACATTATTTTAATCATTATACAGGAGGTTCGGACACTTACGAAGAAAATCGGACCTAAGGTAAGGGAAATATCACAATCTCATTTTTATCCGAGATTGCTTATACTTTGGTATTTACTGGGGTGTATTTTATCATCCACATCCATGATTCCTCAATATGTAATGTTATTTCCATCCACCTACAATTATTTAAATCAAATTTTACCCTTTGGTGAGTTTTTAGTAAAATATATGAAAGGAATCTTTTTTTCGTTTTTTTTGTACGAGGTACTTTTTGACTTTTCCGAAAAAAGTACGAAGAATGTTTTTTTAACTTATACGGCATGAATGGATTTGTAAAAAATTATTTCCAAGAAGCTTCCTTTACAATTTTTCATGTTCATTATTAATCAACTTCTTTTAGTTTAATGTTTTATGACATGTTAAGAATGGAAAAATGTTTTTAAAGAAGAAAGGATATTTTCCTCAAGAATTCATTTCAAGTGTTTTTTTCAAAACAATTTTCAATCTAAGATGAATTTATTTGATATGAATGTTTCAAGTAAAATGTATATATGATTTAAATGGTTTCAATTTTCTTATGATGAAATGATATCAATTGTTTATGGATTATGATGGCATGATGTTCACGAATCCCATTTTATTACATGGGTTATGCAATGATGTATGATTTATGATTTTGTGGCACACATAAGAATGGTATCATTATGAGATGGGTGGGACCTATATCTCCCTCCAATGCATTGGGTAAATATTTTATATCTCATGAGATAGACATGGCTGGAATGGTAGGTTCTACCAGTTCAGTGAAACAGGACTGAAACGAGGGTGACTCGGTTCAGAAAGGGACTTTGTCCACTAAGATAGTCTTGGAAATGAGTCTTGACTAACAAGAAATGATTCTCTATGATTATTTGTGAATGCCACAAAGTTTAATGTTTTATGTTATGATTATTGTGATTAGATTTCACTACTATGATTTATCCCATGTTATGAAATTATGCTATCTTTTGCAGGTTAAGATTTCCAAAATGTTATGTTCTTATGAATATGATGAGATTGATATTTCTTTTGTTTACCCTTACTGAGAATTTGAGCTCACCCTTTTATGTTTACTTTTCCCCTGGATATAAAGAAAGGTTTTAGGTATAAAAAAAGGGAAGATCTTTATGGGAGATGTGTAAGATCTTTCACCAGGATTAAAAGATTATACTCCGAGTTTCCAAAGACACTAAACTATAACGATCCTTGTGTGTGTGTTTTTGTTATGTACAATGTATTCCGCAAATGTAATGTAATTTCAATGAACGTCAAGCTGCGGGTCTCTACAGTTGGTATCAGAGGAAAGGTTTAGTCAACCATTGGAAACTAGGATGCGAAAACATTAGTGAGATCCCTAGAGATATTTCTAAGGTATGTCTAGGGATGTCCCTTAGGATAAGTATACATATAGGATATAGTCCTAGAACTATGATAATGATCTTAAAATTTAACCTAAGATGTTAGATATTGAGGGTACTTCCCCTTTACTAGGTTGTTTTCTCTAGCATGATTTTTTCCTCTCAAAAGATTCTTTTTGTGTTTTAGTTAATGGAGGGAACCAGAAGGAATTCGGTTAACATTGAATCCAATGGACAAATTGGTGACTATAAGCAACAAAATTGTGTAATTCCTAGAGAGAAAGATATTATGATTATGCCGAATCAGTCATCCCGATATATGATTAACAAGGTGAAATTTAGTTGTATGCCTAATTCATCAAAGAAGAGGAAGATAAACTATAATTCATGTTCGCATGTTGAGGAGCATAAAGAAAGGAAGATTGAGATTTCTAAAGAAGGGTAGAAGAACCATGAGGAATACCTCAAATGGAGGGACTGCTGTTATCTGTGTGGAGAAAATGGTCATAGATTGACAGACTGTTATGGTGTTCAATGTCTTATTTGCAGAGAACACGGGCATTACCCAACTCAATGCCCTGACCTAAAAAGTTACTTCTAAATCAAGGAAGGACTTATTCTAGGACAATCATTGAAGTGGATGGACTGAAGTGTTTATGTATTGGTATTCAAGAATAATGTTGTTGGGGTACTTTTATGGTGTATTGAAATATTTATGTATTGGTCTATTGTGGTTTTCCATAATTTTAAGGTACCGGTAACCCTGAAAAGTGATTCAAATATTTTGTAAAGTAGATGATATGCGCATAATGAAGGGATAAAGAAAAAATGAAATGTTTGATAGTATTCATGAGCTCATGATTGATATAAGGACTAAGTGATATCATGGTTTGAGTATATATAATTTTTAGGATTTTGGTATGTGGAAGGTGTTAACTTTTAACTGCATTCATGTTTTCACTAAGGTTCAATGGGTATTCAAGAGAATACATGATTAAGGCCTTTGAATGTTTTGAATGTGACCAACAAAACATATCTTATGATATATGGGGACCAACAATGGTATTAAATCTATGGTAATTGTTTTCACTATATTATGAGAGTGGACTGCAGTATTATGGATAAGCCTAAAGATTAGAATGGATTATGTTGGACATAAGTTATTATTGTTTATGGATAGAAGTTTGTTTTGATATTATTAATGGGATTTTATAGTAATATAGATTTAGAAAAAGGACAAAGTTGTGGGAATCGAACCCACAACCGAAGTGCGACTGTCCTTTATCACCTACCACTGGCCTACAGGAAGTCCCTGTTTAGTAGAAACTAGTTTTATTTTATTAATAGGTATATGAAGTATATGTTCAACCTCACAAAAGATGGACTTATGAATATTTGATAACTATTGCTAACCTTTTGTTTGAAACAGATGGAATGACCCATCATTCCATCACATGATCTTTTAACACTTCATTTCATTATGAGATGAAGTGGAAACTGTTCAAAGCAGGAACAACAGTGAGATTGTACCAAAATCAAGTAAGTATTTCTTCTAATTCAAAATTATCAACTTTAGGGAAATGATATTGAAATCCAAAAATGTTGTCCTAGTGATCTTATATCCGATGAATCAGATGGTACCCTAGATCACCACAAATTTATGGCTTTGTGATTGTTGGCTTTTTCATAGCCATGTCCTCTACCACTCTCCATCAGAACATGATGGTTAGATTTCTCTTCCATGTCCATATTTTCACCTATGTTCTCCTATGTGGATACCCAGTGATTAGTTAATATGGGTAACCATTACGTTTTATACTTTAGTTTTTAAAGATATGTTTTGGTATTCCTTTTTACGATGTGGGTTTCTATTAAAGAATCTTTCAAATAGTAAACCATTTATAACCCCGACGAATTTCGAGGGCGAAATTCATTTTAAGGGGGGTAGAATGTAACACCCTGAGATTTTATGAAAAATATTATTTTATTCGCATTAATGTCTTGTGTTGTATTCTACACCAATATTACCTTGCGCTATATGCAACTCTGTATTAGCTTGCAGTATACGCAACACTATTCTTGGACTGTGTTACCCACAATTTTGATAAGAGTTATTCTACGCAACATTGAATATATATATATATATATTAAATGTATAAATGAAATATGGATGGATTATATTATATTGAACAACGAAGGATTCTTTCACAACACGCAACCCTTACTAGGCTTGCATTACATGCAATCGCGACCTTCCTCGATAGCGTGTGTTGTACGCAATACCGGGTTTTAATAAACAATGATATATTATTATAATATTTTCATGAACTAGACGTTATGAATAGTATTAACTAAATTTTTAATTTTATAACATTATTATTCATCTTACACATTTTCTAAAACATGGTATAAGAACAAAATAAATTTTTCGGGTAAAACAAGTATTTTTAAAAAAATGCAGTTTTGCCGCCTTTTGATGGCGCACCCACTTTAAATCTAGTTTTTGACATGTTTATATGTTCAATTTGACCAAATAAAATTCTTCTATTGAATCAGGATGTAAAAATTTACATTAGATAATGTTTTGATATTTTTCCGATAACTTTCATATTTTAATGAATAGTAAAAACACGCTATATTTTAATTAAAAACAACTTTTTTCATCATAATATCTTATGTGGTTTAATTATAATATTAAATGTTTTTAAAGTATAAATAGAATATATTTTTACCATTAAATATAATTTATTTCATTACCATTGATGTTACATTGAATTCGTAGGTTAAATTAATTCAATCTTTTGCAATGTTTTAAACAGAAACCCGTTTTTATTCGACAACGAGATTAATTTTAATTTAATTTCTGCAACTTCTCTGTATTGAATTTTAAAAAATGGATTCAATATTTTTAATCATTGGGTCCAAATTATTTAAATAGGCTAATTTTTATTTTTGAGAATTATGAATAGTAACTACGGTAAATTTTATTTACCATAGTTAAAGGTAAATCAGGTAATTAAGGGTAAATATAATATTATAAAATTACCCTAACACATGCCAAAATTCTATTTGATGGATTAAAGTAAACCCATATCAACTAAGGGTAGAATTAGATTCATTTTATGGTCTTTTGACCATGAAAATAATTTAATTATTATTAAAACCAAAGAAAGTGACAACATGTCACTTTCTTAAATCTTATAAGTATAATAATTTTAACTTAGTGATAAACATCATAAAACATCGAACATGAATAGTATCCAGAAATCTAACAAAATTATCTACATCATGAGAATATATTTATAATTTTTTGGGATTAAATAGTTATCATTAATTTTGACACAATAGTGATGCAGAAATTATTTATCTAGTGAAAAATTAAGAATATAGTTTTTATTAAACTAATAGTGACCATAAAAGGCACAAAACCGTGACCAAAACTTAGTTTTCATGTAAATTGAAACTATAATCATCCAATGGTCGAATATCTGACCATTTGGAGTCTTATACAAGAAATTATGACACTTATATTATTTTATTATAAATGATGCCAAAGTTTTCACCTTCATAATTTAATAAATATAACAATTTAAATATTGTGATTTTAAGATGATAAATTCGAGTAAAAGTATTATTGTGAAAGATAAGATAGTTTTCTTTATCATAGGATTTTATTTTAAATTTTTATGCAACAAATAAGTATATTAAATAATTATACAAAAATGATGTAGTAATTATTTTATTAAGAGATAAACCAAATAAATGGTTTTAAAAATAATAAAATAAATATTATATGAACTATTTAATGTGATCCACTAATTTTATAGATAAATATGACCTTTTATTAATATATTAAATCTTTTAGTTTGAACATATCTTCTGTATATATTTTATTTAAATTAAAATAAATGAATAGTGTCAAGATTGACACTATTGTTATTTTATAAAAATAACATATTATAACATGGTTTAAAAATCACAAAAATATTTAAAAATTATAAATTTAAATTTATATTGTCTATAATGTTATAATGTAAACAATTATGGAAAATTCACATCAAATAAGTAAATATTTGTTATAATTTAAAATTTCTAATTTTATTACCACAAATAAACTTAAATAGATTAAATAAGGATAAATCCAAATGATAGGGTTTAAAATAAGATCCAAACATGTCTAAATTTAATTGTTTGATGAGCTTACAACCATATCTATTCTAATCTTAGAATATGAGTCATTTTTGGAGGTTTTTAAGTGGGGTTAGATTTATTATAAATTAATATTTTTAAGAATTCCAAAGGTGCCCCTCTCCTCCCTTATAAAAGTGAACCTCCTCCCTCTCTTCCTCACACAACATTGAGCCTTAAAGATCGGCCAACCCCTGCCAAATTCTCTTCTCCACTTCCCTAGAAACATCCTAGAGGTTCTTGTATTCCTCAAAGACCAATTTTAGTGCCCTAAGAGGAGGTCCCAAAAAGGCGCTTCAATGAAGAGGTAATTTCAGTTACCGATTCTTTCACCTTTATTTCTACTTCCACTTCTTCTTCTTAGGTTGTTTCATTATGAAGTAATAAAATCAGTATCACTCATATACTGATATGTTATTATATGTATGAAACAATCCTAATTCACCATCTATCCATCCTACGGAAAATGAAATCACCGCGCGTGCATACGTACAAAATACCGTCTCCACGCCGTGGTGTAATCTGTTTTCCCCCAACACCTTACATGGATGGGTATTATGGTGTAAAGAATAACTATACATAGTTATTATAACATCATAATTATTCTGATATATTGTATCATCCACTTCAATTCAATTCCATAATTATGGAAATGATATCATCGCTCGTGCGTACGTACGGACTACCGTCTCCACGACGCGATGAGATTCATTCTCCATGTTAACCATTTAAGAATGATTATAAATTATATATAAGCAATAATAATGAAATATATGACATTATAAAGCTACTGTATTTATGTGTATATATATGTATGTCATCTACTTAATTCCACTCAATTCAATAAGGAAACGAAAACAGCGTTCATGCGTACGTACTGCCTACCGTCTCCATGAACGGTGTATTTCTTTCCATTTAATAATTTATTATATATATGTATATTATGAATATATATTATATATAAATAATGTTTTATATTCTGTAATTAAGTAATTATGATCAAACCAATCATATGAATAATTACAAGTTAAAACACGAACGACAAATGAGACGATTTGACCCAAAACACTACTTTAACATGAATTTACATAATAATGGGTAATATAAAGTCATAAGTGAACCATATATGATATAATAACAATGAATAAGATTATTTAATAATTCAATGACATTATTTAAATCATTATACAGGAGGTTCGGACACTTACGAAGCAAATCGGACCTAAGGTAAGGGAAATATCACAATCTCATTTTTATCCGAGATTGCTTATACTTTGGTATTTATAGGGGTGTATTTTATCATCCACATCCATGTCTCCTCAATATGTAAATTTATTTCCATCCACCTACAATTGTTTAATTCCAATTTTACCATTTGGTGAGTTTTTAGTAAAATATATGAAAGGAACCGTTTTTTCTTTTTTTTGTACGAGGTACTTTTTGACTTTTCCGACAAAAGTACGAAGAATGTTTTTTTAACTTATAAGGCATGAATGGATTTATAAAACATTATTTCCAAGAAGCTTCCTTTAAATGTTTTCAAGTTTACTATTAATCAACTTCTTTTAGTTTAATGTTTTATGACATGTTATGAAAGGAAAAATGTTTTTAAAGAAGAAAGGATATTTTCCTCAAGAATTCATTTCAAGTGTTTTTTTCAAAACTATTTTCCATCAAAGATGAAGTTATTTGATATGTATGTTTGAAGTAAAATTTCTCTATGATTTAAATGGTTTCAATTTTCTTATGATGAAATGATATCAATTGTTTATGGATTATGATGGCATGATGTTTAAGAATCCCATTTTATTACATGGGTTATGCAATGATGTATGATTTATGATTTTGTGGCACACATAAGAATGGTATCATTATGAGATGGGTGGGAACTATATCTCCCTCCAATGCATTGGTTAAATATTTTATATCTCATGAGATAGACATGGCTGGAATGGTAGGTTATACCAGTTCAGTGAAACAGGACTGAAACGAGGGTGACTCAGTTCAAAAAGGGACTTTGTCCACTAAGATAGTTTTGGCAATGAGATTTGACTAACAAGAAATGATTCTCTATGATTATGTGTGCATTCCACAAAGTTTACTGTTTTATGTTATGATTATTGTGATTACATTTCACTACTATGATTTATCCCATGTTATGAAATTATGCTCTCTTTTGCAGGTTAAGATTTCCAAAATGTTATGTTCTTATGAATATGATGTGATTGATATTTATTTTGTTTACCCTTACTGAGAATTTGAGCTCACCCTTTTATGTTTAGTTTTCCCCAGGATATAAAGAAAGGTTTTAGGTATAAAAAAAGAGAAGATCTGTATGGGAGATGTTGAAGATCTTTCACCAGGATTAGAAGATTATACTCCGAGTTTCCAAAGTCACTAAACTATTACGATCCTTGTGTGTGTGTTTTTGTTATGTACTAAGTATTCCTTAAATGTAATGTAATTTAAATGTACGTCAAGCTGCGGGTCTCTACAGATTTGTTGTGCAGAAGCAAGGAGAGAACCCTTGCGCACTGAATAACATCTTCTTCCTCGTCAAAGAAAGCGATGAACACCGAGTTTACGACGAAGAACTCCAACACCGCAAGAGAATCCTTGTGTCGTCTCATCTCCTCTCCATAGCCGGTAAGAGACGCCTTATATGAAGAATGAAGACGCACCACAACCTTCATCGGGCGTGCTCTGACGACGTATACGACACCATATTTCGTGATGCCGTCTTCCGCGACGCCGTCTTCCGCGACACCGTCTTCCGCAGTGCCCTTTTCCGCAACGATCCTCGTTCGATGACTTCATCGAGGTAGGGGTTAATTTTTTTGTTTGTTAATATTCTTTTTCATTCATTGTCATTTCTTTTGGGCTTTCAATATTAATGATTTACCCGCCTGTTATCAATTTAACGGGAGGAGGTTGGACCGCCTGAACACGGCCGAACCTCGTCCCCCTTTGTTGTTGAATTCGTTGCCTCTTGAACAAAGGAGGCGCGGTGAAATGGAACAACACGGAAACAAAGAGGAACATGGAGAAGAAGCACGGTGCCATCGCGCCACGCCATTGAGGCTGAAAGAATCTGCGACCGGAGTCGGGCCGTGACAGAGGGGCACGACGCTGTTGAGGACGAAAGAAGTCGTGGCCAGAGCGGGGCCACGACAGAGGTGCGCAACATCGTCGTGCCATGCCGGACGAACCAATGCCTTTTCCTTTGGCTACGGTGGATCACAGGATGGTGGCTGGAGCTTCCGGCCGCTGGTACTAGAGGGTGGGATCAACAGGTCCCACGTGGTGCGCTGGCCGGCCCTTATGGCCAGCCAGATGTGGAAAGACCGGGGGGTTTGAACCCCGGTCAGTGCAGCTGGGCGGACCCCCCCTGGGGGTCCCCCATTTCGTTCGAAGGGGGTGGAGGGTCACCCACTTCCGTGCTCACACAGTGCATGGCGCCCATGCCGGCCTGGACCGGCCGCGCCGGCAGGACCAGCTACACCGGGCCGGGTCGCCTGAACTGGGTCGGGCCGCGCCCTGATGGGCTGGACCCGGACCCCGGTCAGGTCGACCTGGTTCGAGTTGACCCAGGGGGTCTTGGGCTGGGTCGGTCCGGGCCCAAAACCCCGAAAGCCTGACAGGTTCTTTTAAATGCCCGTAACACCGGATACAAACTTCCTATCAACATATCGTCAGTTACGATACGATCCATTGATCTAGGAGGTCATTTTCGTATATTACACTCACGGTTTTGGAGAACTTTGGGTACAACCGGGGTGGTTCGAACACGAAACCAACTGGGCCCTCGGAGCGGAAACACTTATAACTTGAGCTCGAGATGTCTGATTGACATGCCATTGACTTTGATGGATTTCTCTTAGTGATATGGACCTTTTGGCTTTTTCCGCTCGAGGTTTGGACGAATTTGGAGTGTGGTCGGGTTGGTTATGACTTAAAAAACAACTATGTCCCTAGAATGAAAAGGCCAATCACTCTTAGAATGGGTGTCCGATTGATGCGTTGTCTGTCACGTTGAGTACCTTTTGTCAAGGCAGAACTTTGGGATAGATCAACTCCGGACTACGTGTCAGTTGATGTCTCAAACCCCTTGGATCATGGAGAGGACCCTACCGGAATTGAGAATGCTTTGTGCGGGAACCCTAGAACTGGTTGTGACTGCGATGACGATGACGACTGCACTGAAATCCACTGTGGGTTCGGCAACGACAACGACTGCACTGAAATCCTCGGTGGGTTCGGCAGCGATGACAACTGTACTAAAATTCTTCATGGTTTCGATGGTGATGACTACAATTCTTGTATCCAATGTGGGACTGGCAGTAATACAGTTCTTGTATCCTACATTGGTCCGACAGTATTTTACTCTATACTTGTATCTTACGTGGGTCCGGCAGAGTAGCTAGTCTTGTATCCTACGTGGGTCCGATAGCTTAGCTGGTCTAGTATCCTACGTTGGTCCTAGCTTAGATGAATCAGTGGATACACCTAATCATCCCAATCACCTTACAAAGACGTATACCTATGTGAGCTGAGTCTTCACTTTCCATCATTATCTTCAATATGATTGACTTGCTTACCTATGTGGATTGGGTTGTGCTTTCCCATGTGGATTGGGTTGTAATATCCTGTGTGGATGTGATCGAAATTAGGCTCCAATGTTGGATCAAAACTGGAATTGATGACTTAGGTATATGTATGGGCATATACCTAAGTAGTGTTGGATGTTACTTCCTGATTGTATATTTCCTTTGTGGATTATCCTTTGTGGATTCTGGGAGAACTTTGGGGGTCTCGGGGTCCCTACTAAGTAGCGTATACTCACCCCTGCATGGGCTATGCCTGTACTACGTTGTGTTGGATGCAGTCGACGGACAACGCTGATTGTGGTTGAGGCTTGTGGAGCAAGTCGGTACCTGGAGGTGGACTACTGGGTGGGACGTACACGGAGCGGACGGCTGGACCCGAGGAGTTGAGGAGGCTATCTATACCAACCCTTCAGGTGGGACATCCAGTGGATGGCTCGACGTTGCTGCTTTACTTTCAGTTGTTGTACTTTCATTCCAGTTGTACTTTACTTTCATTTTGGATTTGTATTCTGGACCATTTACTTTCCGCACATACTATTGTACCCAGTTTACATAGTGTTTACTCTTGATGGCTTACTCTGTGGTTTTTGTTTACTTTATAAGGAAATGCCTTCCCCTTTTATCAGGATTTACGCCTTTGGTGCTAGTCGCCAGCCCCTGGACTATGGAAGGTGGTCTTGGGGTAGTCACGACACGAGTCCCAAGGACGGGTCGTGACTAGATTCTACTTGGTAAATACATTTATTTTATTCTAATATGTCTTCCATATCCGAGGAATTAGAGGCATCCTCCATTGATAGAGTTTCTTCAGCCTTTCATGTACCCTGTCATTCCCTATTGACTTTAGATATTGTATCTAGAGATGACATGAAATGTTTCATGGAATGTATTCTCTCTCATTTTGATTTTTTTTTTGAAAAATGAACCTCCAATATTCACTAAACTATGTGAGAATTATGATATAATTATATTTTATATTTTGATGAAACATATTGATCCCAAAATTTCGCATCACATTCCAGGAGTGGAGATAGATACCGTGAGGTTACCAGATGATTTTTAGACTTTTAGGTCTATAGTAGATTATATGAGATCGTATTTTAAATATTCTATAGAGACATTATTATAGAGGGTAAAGATAATGTATTCCATGGATTCTACTTCTATTACTCCACCTTTTTCTCTCAATTTTTAGTTCATTAGGTCAATCGATAGAGATCAGTTTAGAGCTCTATCAAGTGACGTTCAAGATACCAATCGACCAATATTGA
The DNA here is from genome assembly GCA_963277665.1 of Viscum album. Taxonomy (NCBI): domain Eukaryota; kingdom Viridiplantae; phylum Streptophyta; class Magnoliopsida; order Santalales; family Viscaceae; genus Viscum; species Viscum album. Next base: position 941,599,028 of record OY728153.1, read on the forward strand.
GGCAATACAACATAAAATTGATCATGGTAGTATATGGGTTAGAGAATATATGAATGATCTATGGAATGATATATAAACCATACCAATTGCAATAATGTATTGAATTTCAAGTATTTAAACAAATAATGAACTAAAATCTCACAATAAGTTCCTTACTAAGAACATTAGGATGCCTACAGTTACTCAAGCCATCAATGAATAGGTAAATCATATGAAACTACTGATCCTGGTTCTTATGTTTTTTATTTAAGAGAAACACAACGTTTATATGTGATAAAAAAGGTGTAAATAACATGATGAACTTAATAAATATGATGAACCTATTTCTTTATATTTTCTATACCACATTAGTGGCTTAGGATGACATTCTTGCCATTGGTCCTCTCACTCCTTCAACTTTTGATCTAGAATTTTTCAGACCAACTGTTAAACAAAATCACAATTCACCATTACCTTCTAAGTTTCATCCTTTCATCCTAACTCTCAAGTAATTCATCCATCATATGGGGCATATTATTATTAGATAGACTCATTATATAACTATTATTCATACCATTTCCAAAATAGTTGCCTCAAATTCTTTCATTGTTCCCTCCCCATCTAATAATGATAAGGGAAAGGCAGCTGTGGTTCCTTCCATGAATCCTACGAAGTGAAAACATTAGAAAGTATGTTATTTATTGGGATTTTTTCATGGAATTTTGTTGTATAACTTTTTTAATGACCTTAAATTACATTTTCAATGAAAAATATCATCCTCATATTTTGACACTTTGCATTTACTATTTTTATTTTCATTTTTTATAATCCTAAAATTAGGATAATGATTGTGGAATTTTGAATGAATATGGAATTTCATTGATGTTTTCAAAATGATGTTATCTTTTGAATACCATAATTATCCTTTGATACAATCATTCATGAATTTTCTTCATACAAGACCTTTAATACCATATGTTTTTAGTTTATCTATTTGATATCGTCTTTATTAAAGAAAAATGATACTATTTTTTACATAATATCTTTTATACCATATGTATTAATATTTCTTCCTTTGATGCAATCTCCATGAATTATTAGGGATTAATTTCAGTGTTTTTTTATTTTCTCATTACTTAATGTTTGATTTAATATATTTGATATCATTTGAATTATATTATCTTCTATTTTACAGAAAACCTATAGATTTTTTAAATATCAAGATGATCTATTTTAAAATACTTATAATTCTAAATGGTTTACAACATTCCATGATATTTGATAAATAAAATTGTTGGAGATTTTGGATCCCTTGTTTCAATTACCAAAGTATCATGATTATATTTTATTAATGAGTTTGAGGTTTTATGATAAAATTTCTTACGATTAGTAATTTTGGTGAAAATTTGGATATGTATAGAAATGATGAACCGTTGATGTTGTGTCACCACTAGGAAAGATGGGTCACTGTTGGAATGGAATTTTTGAAAATTAATATAATGTCCCTCCTATCAGAGATATGTCTCTATTAGGATAAAATTTTTCTATGTATGAAAAAGTCATGACACCAGAAATGAGTAACTTCTTAGGATGAATCACCATCAAAATTATGTCACCCTTATATGACCAACTGATAGACATTATCTACCATCAATAAAGTCGTAAAGGGTTGAGATTTATCATCCTTGAAAAGACTCAATATTGATAAAATTCACCCGAGAGAATGACCTATCACCATATTTGCTTCTGTTAGCCTGAATCACTATTGTCCTAACTCACTAATAGCCATAGACACGGCATGGAAAACTAACCTACAGAGTTTTTCTCATTAACAGAATGATTCAAAACCACTATTCAATGATATTTAAATGAATTTTTTTTAATGACTATATAATAATATTTAATGATGATGATTATTTTAATGATTTTTCTTAAACTATTGTCGGGGTCATTAATGGTTTTTTCAAAACATAGTATAAGGAAGAATGATACCTATATGACTGTTCCTTGATGGTTCTATCCATTCTGTAGCACTATATATTCGAAGAAGTCACCCTTTTGGTTGATCATGGAATGAATTCATGAATACTATCTGAGGTAAAAAAGATGATTAGGTGTTCCAATTTAGTGAATATCTATAATGGCTGCATCATACAAAAACACAACTATTAGAAACTTGAGTATAAAGAACATTTTGATCATTTCCTACTTGTAGAATAAGATAGATTAATATGCTCTATTTTTTTGGAGATTTTCATAGACTCGACTCGATATTCTACCAAGATCCATCATAGGAGTCTAATGATTCAGAGCAGGTAATATAGAGAAACACCCTCTTTTCTATACCATTACACAACCTATTCAATTTGATTCCATTATATTTTGAGCAGTGGTTGTTTACTCTATTTATCACAAACACATTTTATATTGTGTTATTACATGAAGATACATGATATATTTTTAACTAAAATTACATTTATTTACCTATTGTGTTTTTAAAGATGACCTTTTATTTCATGTAATTGTGTTATTTCACATAGATATTGGGGAAGATGTCTATGCATGGTGTTGTCATCTAGTTAGCTATTTTGTATTCTTGGTCTAGGTTTTGGGTCATAATTATTTTATATAATCTTTGTGTCTCTAGTAGATTTCCAACATGAGAGGATTACGTAACATATTTGGACTAATCCTATTGTATTTTTTCCACTATGAATTTTGTTTTGTTTCATTTAAAAGAATTAAATTTAATTATTTAATACTATAAACAAAACCCATACATTGATATTTAGTATTAATTAGTTTTTATATTAGGATTTGATTAATTAAATTGATTTCAAAAGTTAAAAAGTTTTTCATATTATTTTAATTAAGACATAATCACTCTTGGATTTATATTTTCAAATATCAGAACCTATTTTTTTAATCATGTTTTGATTAATTGTGATTTCTTAATTAATTGGGGGATTTGATTTTAACTCATTTTAATAGAAATTTTTATTTTATACTTAATAAACACCCCTATTGATTATTTTTATGTTTGGAGGAACTATAGTTCTAGACTACAATGAATATTTTCTTTTTTTTGGGAGATCAGAATACAATAACTTCACAGTACCTAATTGTTCATTTTTTAGAATAAATACTTCAACAATATGTGTTTAGTGAATGAATGTGGCGATTCTTTAATGATTTTTATGAATCCAACCTTGATTAAATCTATTTTGTAGGTTATAGATAAAGTGGAAAAGTAAATTGGTTGGTTGGTGTGCTGATCTAGATGGATATCACGATGATGTGTTTGAAGATATAGAATCACTATATAAATTTTCATTGATGTGATGACATGGTATTAAGATGAGTTATATAATTCTGCAAGTCAGTTGAATAATTCAGGAAATTATTGATCTACTACTAGAGAGGTATAAATTCATTGATCTTATATATTAAGGATAATCATAATACATTTCCATTTGACTTCACCACATGACTTTATCATACGCACCTGAGTAGATCATAATACAAAATTCATGATATACCAAATGAAAAAAATCCTTTAAAATATGAATTCACTATTGAATGTTTGGATTTGATGTTGATCATAGTTCTTTGATCTATCATATTACATTGAGATTTCAAGAGATCATTGAATGTTAAACCTGATTATATGACATTATCTTATGCTGAGAATTCATAAAGGAATGTGAATTTCATTTTACACTGATGATTCATATGATGAATAATATTTATATGGAATCATTATATTTACGATATTACATGATCGATTTGAAAAAAAAATCTATGTCATTTGAAAATTATAGTGCTTTATATAATCAATAACAAATATAGAAGAAATTAGTTCAGGTGATGAATTCATGTGCATCTTCTTAAATCAAACATCATGATGACACAAGGATCAAGATTAAGGATGAAGTGAAAGAAGAACAGACTAAGGAAGAAGCTATCATATATAATATGGGATCCACATTGAAGAAATGGAGACCATATAATAGATATATTAAATAAGGACCCAACATCAACTAAGTGTATAAACAGTTGGTTTCTTAGTGAATGTGGCGATCTTATAATCCTCTTATGATAAATGGTGACAAAAAAATACCCATGGAGGAGGTCGTGGTGTCTTGAATAAAGTATTTATGATAAAAATCATGTATCATGTCATATTCTATACATTATATGTATTTTTATTTCCAAACTATAGATGAAAAAAGAAACATCATAGTACATGAATTTGACAACATGTGCATATTTTTAATTATTTAACAAAGTATATTTCATAGATAATAAAACCATAGAAACCAAAATTCATTAAGAAATTGAAATGGGGATTACTGATTGAGATTTAGAAAACATTTAATTAGAAATAAATATTACATAGGTACCAAAGAAGAATGAGTGGACAACTAAGGGAGAAAGATGGATCATAGTATGAAAGAATTATTAGAGATGATAAACATATGAATCAATGTGAATGGATTATATATAGATAAGGGACATATTTTTCTATAGATAAAGTGATACTTCATTTGTACATAATTATAAGATCTGAAAACATATGAACAAATGTGAAAGGATTGTGTATAATGTAAGGGAAATATTTTTCTACAGACAATGTGAAGCTTCATAGTAACAAAAGAGAGCCATCAACTTCACACATGTCACTATAATTAGTTATCAAAAACAAAAATACCTATTCTTATCCTATATTCTTATAAAACACATGATATGATAATCCTCATTAATAAATCTAGAACAATTTTGTACCAGTGTATAAAACCTTCATGAACATTATCAAGAGGTGATAATGATCAGCACAATTGGTGTCTATACATTATTTAGATATTGAACGTTATTGTAAATCATGTTCATTCTAAATGTATTAAGAGCTGTAAAATAGTTTAACTATGGTTTTATAGGACTATAAGATTCCTTTATGTTTTAATTTATTTTTGGATTTTGTGGACAACCGTGAATTGGGGATTCATAGTTATCACTCTGTATAGTATGATTTTATTATGAAACTTATAAATCCTCCTGTGCCTTTTTCCATCATTTAATTTGAATTCATTTTTTAAGGGTTGGATGGTTCTTTGAGTGGAGAAGAGAAGCTAAAATAGTTATTGTTATTCAGTTAAATGGGTTTAAATTTAAAAAAGAAGAGAGATCACTAAGTCAACCCTCCCCTTTTTATTATCCTGATTAAATATTGGATCATTAATTGGTATCTTTCCAATGTATCCTATTAAAATATGTTATTTTTAGATATATGGAGTATCCTAACTCAATCATTTACCATTGTATTCCCATAATTGTTGGGGATAACTATCATAGTAGTTGGAATTGGCTGCTACCCTAACTCCCATAATTTATCCTATAATTGATGTATAAATCAACTATTGGGTTTCAATCCATTATGGAAGGTTCTATTATGAATCATGGTGAAAAATGAAATATTGGATTTCATGGAATGCATTTAGATTCCATCATGATGTTTCTATCAAAAAATGCCTATAAAATATCAGAGACCTTAAGGGATCAAATGAGATATGTGAAAAAGGAAAGGTATTTAGAATAATGATTGGAGAAGTATGCTAATGATTTAAAACCCTCTCCATAATGAGCTCTGATTTTTCATGAAAACTATAAGTTTTAGAAATCTAGTGGATGATCTATTTTGGTAACATAAATCTTGATTGAGAAAACATGAGTTTTAATATAATAATATAGTGTTTTTGGATATGGTGTGAATCAATGGAGGTTCCTTATGTGCTAAGGATAGTCGCTAGAGCTTCATGTTGATTTTGGTTTGTTTTTATAAAATTATATCATTGAATCGTGATTTATATAATACACTTCAGATAAAATTAGTTATTTACCCAAAAGAATACAAGATATTTTAATTCAAATAGTGTAGATAATATTTGATGTGAATGGTTGAATCATGGTTTAGAGAAAACTATATGGAATATAGGGTGAATGATGCAATGTAGATTAATCATTCATCATATTACACATTATTCAAACAATTTTTATATATCCATGAGAAATATTATTGAATAATTCAGAGATAATTCTCATGGTTGACATATGGTTTGGTAAACCATAGAATCCAACCATGTGATAGGTGTGTACATCGATAGTGTCTACATCATAGGTGGGGCATGGTATTTAAATCCATGTTTTAAAACCATATTTTCCATTAATGATTTATTTATAGTATTTTTACCCCATGTATAATTAAAATCGGTAACCTCTATTTCCCATCCATTTTTTTCTTGGACAAAGTGGTCGAGACCCCATTGTCTTCTTACTCACCTTAGATTTTGGTGTTATTTTAGCTTAATTTCCAATATTTTTTAATTTTTTCCATTTATATCATTACCATTCGACATCCATCTTGAGTTTTTGTTTAATTATGATAGGTTTTCATTGATAATTCAACTTGAGTATGGGGTAGCTAAAAAATTTTACTTAGCAATTTACATGGATCATACACCGAAGGTCCTAAGAAGGCATCTTCACGATGTTACTCATAAATTTAAAAATTATACTTTTCAAAGGTAAATTTTTGTGTGTTTTCATTAAAATTTAATTAAATTACTATGTAATAATATTCTGATTATTATTGATTTTTTTGGGGGATATTCCAGGGAAATTTTATATGAATATTGTGAGTTTTAATTTCAGGTAAGAGTAAAAAGGAGATTCCTAATGGTTTTTCTATAATCATTTCTTTCTAAATTGATCTATTAAGAAATTGTAATTTTTTGTGATATAATTTTATAATTAATTAAAATGTATAATAATTAGTTTTTTCCTTGGGATCAAAACAAGGTGTCTAGAATTTGATGTAATGTGATCGCATGCCTCGACTTAGTTTTCATTGAATTGATTTAAAAAGGATATTGGTTCATATAAGGAATGTGATTCTCAATAAATTCCCTAATTCTTAATATGTATTTTTCTAGATTCATGTGGTATCTATTGTCACAAATGAGGTTGATCGTATTTAATTGAATTATTTTTTATAAGAAAAATGATATCCGTGAACTGGAAATTTTCTAAAGTCCATCAAAGACCCTCATGCACCAACATGGTTACCTCAACCACAAATGTCCAAGAACATACCTATAAATGTTTCATGTTTTATAATTATACCCCAAGGTGTATGAATTTAAATGAAATTGAATGCATTATGAAAGTCCTTAGAATGGGTTCCTTGGGAACCCATTAGTAGTGGTAATTGAATAATGGAAATTTTTGACTCATGTAAGACATTATATATGACATATAGACTATGTGATATATACAATAACTATGATAATGTATTTATCTTCATGAAGATTTGATTATCCAATTACATAGACCCTGAGGAATTGATTTACATGGTGCGGGTGTGGTCTTTCTTATTATAATTTAGATGCTGAGATGGGTCATGTACCATCTCCAGAGAGTGATTTCTATTAAGGATTGAACTGAGAGGCTAATGAGGCTGTTATATTATTATTATTATCATTATTATTATTATTATTATTATTATTATTATTATTATTATTATAAATTACTTTTCCACTATGTTAAGTGTGTTTCTATGTGATATTGGAAATTTTTAGCGATGATTATTGGTGTCACCATAGTCCGGAATATATAGGAGAAGACTGATATGTCTATATAATGGTATGTCAGGCACAAGAGTGGATGACACTAGTCATATGGGATAATATAAGTGGGTCACACTTTCAAGTGAGGCATATTTGATACATGAGATTCCTTGGAAATTATCTTTATAATAGTGGGAATGGTACGTGACCACCACACTAAAAAGCATACCATAGACTTCCCTAATTCCAATTTCTCCGTTATGCTTTCCCACCAGGATGAGTTATAATATTTTTTATCTCATTAATAATATGGGGAGTTGGACACTAGTATGTTATCTATTGTATAATGTGATTATTTAAAACCTGAGTCATTATTTGTTGTAAAATAGTCTGAGTTATACCTTGTGTTTTTATCAAAAGGACACCACGGTTAGTAATATCCTTTGTTTTTATCTCATTAAAATTGAGGTGAGTTAGAACCTAGGTTTTTTATATCTTATAAATTTGGGAGAATTAGTGCATGGGTTTTTATATCATATATATTAGGTTGAGTTAGGACTCAAGATATTATCTTTTATATAACATGTTTTTTAAGACACCAACTGATTACATTGGTAGACAAGATTGATGATCATTCTTAGAGACACCCTAACACTAGTTGAATCATGAATGGGTTGAGTCGAGGTTCAATTACCTAACCCAAGAACTGAACATGGTAATTATATACAAATATACAATTTTATTATTATTTATGATGATAATTTCTTATATATGCACAATTTTTACATTATGCATGGGATACTGTTACTGGTTCCCTAATGTGTTTTACTACCAATCTACTTCATTTTCCATAGAACATGTGAACCTAGGAAGACTTCACTAGTTGTAGGTTCGTGTGGGATAGAATCCCAAGATATAACAGTTGATATGTATAGCATATATGGGACACGATATTTGAATTAGGTGAGGATCGAGTTTTTATTATATAATCTTATATAACTATTTAGTTATTTTATTTACTCTATGAGAAAGGTAAGCCCAATGTGTGGCCATGAGTCTATTTGATTTCATTATTCCACATAATTTAAATGATTTTTATCATTATGGATGATGTTTGGTTTATTTATATTTGATTTTCAATATGATTCCCCAAAATAGTACCCTAGAATCCCACTTCTAGTCAAAAAACTTTTTTATACAAGGAGGTTCACCAGAGGTCCAGTCTCACTTAATTTAGTTTCCCTTTAGAGCGAGTCAGGTTGTGACATGAAAAAGTGGTATCATAATATATATTGTTTATACTATATGGTTCATTAGATTTATGTTTTCTTTCAATTTTGGGATATGGTATATAGGTAACATTGGAATGTGTTCAAGCTTATTATTGAACCTAGAATTGTGCATTACATGCCCTTTTTTCAGTGGAAGTCTTGGTTACTATAGAAATGGGGTTTTTCGTCATTTTAAAAGGTACTAATAGATTATTTAACCTTAGTAGATGAAATTGATTTTTTAGGATTATGATTTCTTTATGAATTTGGATATTATCCTATAGAGGTAATGTGCATATCATACATAATATTAAACATGTTTAACTCACATGACATATGGGTTCTTGTGGGATTTATATTAATGAAAAAATAATTTAGGTATTAAAATTCTCAATAACATCTTATACTTTATTTGCCATGTAATTCTTACTAGAAAATATTTAACATAAATATTATATCATTTTAGATGAATATTCTTACATCTAAAAATAGAATATTCATTGAGTTTTTTTAAGGATTAGTGTCTTGAATATTATATAAATTATCATCTAATCATATAAAAGATCTTAAAAATCTCCCACAATGTTCTTCTCATATAGTAAACTTCATAGAAATATCATATGTAAAAGAATTATTTATAACTTTGGGAAATGAAAACATAAGAAATGGATAACATAGATGCTTAGTAAAGTTTTTTTTAAATTGGTGGAGGTGGTGACTATGTTATTATAAACAAGAAATAAAAAACATAAGAACTAAATAGGGTACGGGAAAACAAGGTAATATTCCCAAAAAAAATGGCTACCTAACTTTTTCCTCAGTATTTTACCAAGTTTTATTTCATCCTCTTGAATTACATTCTAGTAAAATCTTCTATTTCCATGCCCTAAACATCTGGTTCTCCCCCAACATGAAGGAAGATATTTAATCCATTCGTATTGGGTCTCAGCATCGATTCCTTTAGAGTCAGAGCTATCTACGTTATTCTCTTTGGTTTTTTAGGAGAGACGTCCATTTCTAATAGAGTCACCATCCCCTCAACCTCCATTATTCCATCCTAAGGAAGTGTCTCAGTTTGTTTTTTCTCTTTATGAAGTGTATCAGAAGAACATGGAATTGTATCTTTCATCTTAATGGAATAATCATTTTTTTCTAGGGAAAGGTTGATGATTACTTGTAATTGGGTTTTCAACCACAACATCAGGATCAACTAGAGACCTTTTATTCTTTTAGGATACAAGTTAAAAAATTTCATTATCCATGATGGATTTTTTAGAAGAAGGGAAAAATTTAGAAATGACAGGATAATCAAATTCAAATTTTTACCTTTTCAGTTACCCGAAGCAGCCATACATTCATGTGAAAGATTATGATCAACAACTTCTTGTATTTCATAATCGTTAAATTGTAAAACTTTTAACTCATTGTCAATACCAGAAATATTTGGATTTTTCTTTAAGCTAACACTTTTTCCATTTCTATTGGTGTTATAATCAGGGCTATTTAATACTATAAATAATATATATGACCAAGTTCTCTACTTTTTTATAAATTTATAAAGATTATAATTAGTCTAATCTCTTGGACTACCACTATTTTCTCTCATCAGAGACTCATATACTAGTATGACCTTGCCATTAAGATCATCAGAGTCAGGTTTTCCATTAATCAACACATCCTATGAAGTGGGAACTCGTTGTTTTAATAAATATCAATCATTAATAATAAATTTAGAGATTTATGAATCTTTCATCTTTTAATTCCTTCGATTGAAATTGGTTGTTTGGCCTCTCACCCCACTTCCCTAATAGGAACCCTTCATCCAACATAGCTCCAAAGAGTTCACCCCATTTATACATTCGTTTTAGAAAATATGCTTTCTTTCATACTCAACATCAATTTGGATATTATAAGAAAGAGTCGAAGGGGTTACATTTTCAATCAGGGTGGAGATGAGATCAATCTCCCCCAACATCCTAGAAAATTGTCCAAACTGAACATCCCTAGTCTCTTGGTCGAGGAGAATATGAGTCCTAATTTCCCTTCCAATGTCATGATGAATATTCGCATTCCAGAGTACCCAATTGAGTATATAAAGATGAACCCAAGCATGAAAAAAGGAATTTAGAACAAACAATACATTAAAGTCCAAATATTATTTGAATAAATATGACCATCCAGGTTTCAAAAATAGGGAACCAATGTTCCAAGAAAAATGCTTCAGGTCATATGATGAAAAAGGCAATGAAAAAATACATGACCAAGAGAAAAACATTTTTAGTTAACGAATCCACATAAAAACAAGATCATATGAACTAAATCATCATGTTTTCATGGTTATTCACCTTTATGTAGAACAATGTATGAAATAAATTATTTTTTTCCAATTTCTATTCCCTCAGTGCACATTACAGGTTTGGATTCAATGTGTGTTGATGATCCCATACGTAGGATTCTACCCAGACATGAATCCTTAAATAGAGCCAAATAATTGGCTCCACCTAGCTTCAAACATACAGTTTATAGGTTCTTTTTCTATCATTATAAGATTGAGGTATGTTTAAATCTTCACATAATGACAGAATAATATGAATACATGATTCCCACAACACCGCATCTGAGAATGAATCATGAGGATTCACAACTGGTTTATCACTATGACCAATGGGTTCCTCATTTATTGAACTATGGATCTTGATCCACGAATCATCTTCAGATGAGATGACTATACATGGATCTGGTGTAGAATGAATTCATTATCTTTAAGGATATTTTTAACTATAAATTCACCTATGTGTTTATTATCGCTATCAAATCAGAGAAATTTATTAACTCTATCATCATTACCCAATGGATCTTAGGGATATATAAACACAGTAACAAATGTTACATAAACATAATCAATTTATATATATATGAAAAATGATCTTAAAACATTCATCACATCATCATATAATTCCAATTTAAAATAATATTTTTTCTAAAAATATCATTATCATAATCATAAATCATCCATATAAAAAATATGAATTATATTAATAGTTAATATCCCCATTAAATCACAAGTAACATTAATAGATGTTAACATAGATGAAAAAAATCCCATAAAAGATAAATGGATCATTCCATGAAGAAAGTATTCATTTCTTTATGAAACAACTTATTTAAAATAAATAATATATAAAATATTATATAAAAAGAATTCATTGAATGTTAATATCTACTACTGGGGAGTAATATTCATTTAATCTAGTGGTAAGGAAGGAGGTGAATTTCATTCGTGATGTAATATTTAGAAATAATGATTTTTTTCATATCATCTGTAAAACTTTACCTTAGATTGAAAATGTTAATAATAGTATTTTTAAAACATTGATAGAAAGTGAAAAATGGGAATAATGACTTTAGAAAACAATTGGGTAATGTTAATAACATTATTTAAAAATTTATAGACAACATTGATTTTGAAAAGAATAATTCTCAAGCAGGAAAGAAAAAATAAGGTTAATTTTTAATTAAAACATTTTTTAAACCATATTGAATAAAAAAATAAAGAAAAATTGACATAAAATTATAAAATTATTGAAATAACTATAGTATAATAGAATATAATTTTTGATAATATAATTATATTATAATTTCCCTTAGTGTATATTTAATAATAAACAATCCCAATGAAAATGAGAATGAAACATTAATCTCTTACATTACGCCTCATCATTATTCATATGTGTTTGAACCCCATGGATAATAAATACTTATTTATTATTCATATATTCTAGATCATTACCCAGATATATCATAACATAAATAATTTATTTATTATTAATTATCACATATTATTTAAATAATCTTTTTAATTTCATTGTTATGTGTGTTAACAAATTTTTTTATCAAGCATGTTTTGGTTCGATATACCCTGTCCTTATATGTTGTTAATAATTCTCTAATATCCATAATTTTATTCTTTTAATCATAGAACTATTTAATAATTATATAAATTTATATGAATTTTCATATAATATAAGGTTGAAAATTTTATTACATCACCATACAAAGATAGTAATCTATATGTACACTTGAGAATGGTTTACAAAAATTTGTTTTTTGGATTAAAATATAATTAAATAAAAATTAAACATTAAATAACAATAATAATATCATAAATATCATATATATTTATAAAATACATCATTATAATCATTTATATGTATTGGTTTGGAAATCAGAAAATGCCTCACATTGTGGATATTGTGGTCAACATGTACACATGAGTGATGCTTTCTTTTCCCCTTTATTTAAAAGTGATGGATATTGATTTTTACATCATCATAATAACACATATTTATATTGAGTATATTGAATTAATTATTTTATTAGGATACAGTAAATTTATTTTAGGAATATGATGTAATTTAAAATAATGTATTTAATTTAAATTTATATATCTTCATCGAGAAATCACCACAATCATTCACTATAATCCTTGAAAGGATAGTATTTTAGAAAAACCAGATGCTCTAGGAGGTGGGGATGGAATATAAGATGGTATTAGGGTAGGTATTATATGCTCTAAAATTATAATACATTATTAATAAGGGATAATATGAGTTTCTCATTTATAAGTGACGAGAAGGGCACCCTTGAAATTACCTAAACCATTAAATTAATATAAATTAATTATCAGGTTCAAGTGGCACAAAATTTATATGTTATAAATCTAGGATGTTTATGGGATGAAACAACATCATGAAATTAAATTCATACATTTTTAACTAAATTTCTATCAAATTTCTATCAATTTTAATCGATTTAAACCCTTTTTAAAATTAACATGATATATAATTTGTAACCATTTATTGGTCATGAAACAAACTATGAAAGTATAAGTGACCCATATGTTTAAAATTGTTGATATAATCAATAACATCCCACTAACATGTCCAAATATAAAATCATAATGAATTATAAATAATTTCGTAAAATATTATTTCACATAAGATTCCATTAATGTAAATTATGAGACAATTCATAAAATTTTACATTAAAAACATCAAGATTGAAATTTAATTTAATTTCTATCATTGAAACCATCACATTTTCACTTTATTTATATATAAAATTCATTGAACAAAATATATCATCTTAATTATAATATTATAAATATTTTGTTAGATTAATTTATTTTATTTTAAAATTACATAAATAAGAACCATATTGTTGTTTCATTAATATTTATGATAATTGTTCCCCCACTAAAAATTAAATTATATTAATATGTCAAAATTAATTCATATTTAAAATAACCAGTTATAAATATATACACCTATAATTACCCAGATTTAAACACTATATAATAATGATTTTTGGTCAATAAACTGGTTTCCTTCACATTGAGGGTCTTTTTTAGGTTTAATGTTTTAGATAATATGGCTATTACTCGAAAATAAAAAATCCATATAATAAATGTTGGACACTTCTTATTTATATCAATTTTTCCAATGATATAAAACTATTTAAAACAAATCAATATTTTTTTCATGAGAACTCTTCATTATAGTAAAAATGAATTCATCTTCTACCTTACCCATCCAGTGAAAAGACTTTTAAATATGTTGGATGAGCACAAAAATCATTGTATGGGATATAAAATAAAGGAAACTGTTATTCCAGTGAAAACATGAAAACTCTTATAACAATTACCCTTATTTTAAATGTTTTTTAATTATATAAGAAAATTCAATTGAAAACGTAGATGTTTTATATCAATGAAAATAATTAAAATCTATAGAAAGTAATTAATACCCCTTTTGGTGACTTAGAGACTCTTATTAATAAAACCCTTTCAAAACTCATTTAATTGGAATAACCATTTGACTAACTACCAAAATAATAATTACCCAACACATTGGAGTGTTATCTGGTCACACTCATTGTATAATATATAATAGGGTCACTTGGTCCTATCTAGGTTTCCCCATCATATAAGTTATAACAATCTCACATGGTCCTATATGGGCCGCCCAATCGAATAAGCTATAATGGGATCACCTAAAACTATTTGGTTTTCCCCATCATATAAGTTATAATGAGCTGAACCGGTTCTTTTTTATGCACACATTTCTCATATAAAATGCACATTTACCAATTAGAAAACATGTTTATGATTTTACTTTTGATAAAATATTATAAAATAGTAAAAAAATAATTTTGATATCTAAATACCCTTTTCTTTTAATAACCCAATTTTAACATAAAAAATACATATTTCTTTTGAAAAAAATTCAATACCATATTTTACAAATAAAAGTAAAAAAGGTTTTTCATTTAATACGACAAGAACTTTTTTAATATAATATATAAATAAAATAATGGTATTGGTGAAATAAAATTATGTATCTTCATTTATTCTATGAGTAGAACATTTATTTTATCATTTTCTAAAAAAATCTATAAAGAACATAAAATAATTACTTTTTTTAAGATAATTGAAATAAAGTAATTGTAAATTAAATTTTTTTAATATATCTTTTAATTAATTATAACAATTTTCATATATTTATTTTAAACACATGAAGAAGGAAATGTAGGAGTAAGAAGGGAAACATTGAAATTTATTTTTATTCAATGAAATTCCATTTTCACTTATGAAACACATGAATCATAAACTCTATTGGATAATAACATTAAAATTAAATTAAATATATGATAATTAAAAATTTTATAATATATAATTTCGTGGGAGGATGTATATAATCATAAAAAATAATATACGTTCATAACAAAAAAAATTCCCCAATGAATGAAAATTGAGACAAAGTCCCCTACATTGAGTTTCATTCATCAACTGTGTGTTTATGTTCTTGAATAACATTATTAGGTTAACTATTTATTTTATTGGAAATTGTTTTAAATTGTATTATTAATTTTACTAAAATTATTAAAATGTTATACAAATTTATATAATAAATTATGTATAAATTGGATGTTTTGACTATATTCATTTTATGTGTCAATAGTGATTTGATAACTCAACTAGGGTCAAAGGGGTAATTTTTTAAAAATCTACATAATAATAATACTTAAATAATTATCCTATTTATATACCTATTATAATTTTGAGACCAGAACTGTTATATGGTCATGATAAATGAACAAACGGTAAGATCATTGAGATGGTAGGTTGTACGTACGCATGAGTAGCGTTTTATTTTCTCATTGATCATTCTGGAAAGAATGTGTGTGACATTTATCTTTATTGTTGGAAAATTATATCATAAAGACCATTATATTTAATTATCTATACTTATATATGTCATTATTTTGATGTTGTGATAAATAAAAGGAATCATGTTGCTACAAGGAGGTGGTAGTCCACATGTCCACAAATGATTTTTTTTTTACTTTTTCTATAATTGAAAATGTGAGAGATAAAATGATATATTATACTTATTTAATGATAAAAACATAATTAATAATATTTTTCTATATTATATCATATAGATTAAATATAATTACATTCATTACCTTCCATGTTATGATTTACTAAAAATGAATCACATCGATTTGTAATGCTATAGTCTGTCATATAGACGAACGACGTTATCATATCCATTAGGTATTGGAATATTGAAATATTATATATGAAATAATTAATAAATTGTAATAATTATGTAATAAATATCATATATAAACATTATATCATCGTTTTACCCAACCATGAGTTGTGGTAATGGAAAAAAATAATGACGTCATTTTGCAAGTTGGAAGTCCGGCATACACAAAAACGCTGACTTTGTAACTTATTTGATTGAAGTGTGTTTGGTTTTTTGTCAAAACATTAAATAGAAGCATCATATTATATTTATTATAATTAATTTATTATATCATAATTGTATTGAAATAATTTAATGGGTGGAAGAAGAAATAAAACAAAAACACTCATTGATGAGCGTTACCTCTTCATCGGGTATCTCTATTTGTTTGGCACCATAGGACTTCATATGTTGGATTTGTGCCAAAAGTAAGTATTATAAGAGAAGAGGAGAGAATTGAAGAATTTATTTTTTTCAGGTTTGGGCTGAACCAATTGGATATCAATATGTTAATAGAGGAGGGGATAATTTTACCTATTATAAGTTTTGTGAGTGGCACACTTGTAATTTTTTAAATAGTGAATTCCACCCACATTATTTTCATGTCACCAGGCCCTAATAGTAGTAAATTCTATAGAATATATTGGAACAATACTAAATTAGACCATAAAATGGGTGTTTGAAATGTATATAGAATATTTTTCCTTCATAAATAATCTTTCCTGACTATGTACCCTCTTTTAACCTCAATTGTTGTGATTAATTTTTATTACTTTCACTAATCACTTTGGTAAAAAAATTATGATGATATTTTAATACATTATAAATTATTATGATTCCAAATATAGAATTTATTTTTTAAAATTAAATTCAATAATTATCCAAATTTTAATTTAATATTAATCACATAGACGCGTCAAGACATTGGGGTTTTAATAAATATATTTTTTTTAAAAAAATTATTCTGTATAAATCTATGACTAAAATAATAATTTTCATAAAACAAAAATATTATTTAATGATATGTAAAATATAAATATAATTTATAAAATTCCCCATTTTTAATTTTTTTTTATCAAAATATAAAATAATTTTTCAATTTAAAATAGATTTTAGAAAAAATGTGTTTATAAACCTAAAACCCAACTTATACCAAAAAGAAATATAATTTGGTTTTCAAAGAAATTAATTAATTTAAATATAAAAAATACAATTTATTTTACATTAAAATATATAAAAAATATATTGTGACTCTTAAATTAATTAATTTATGAAATAAAAAATACTTTTTATGAAAATTGATATTTTCCACTATTCACTGAAAAATCAATATTTTTCAAAAAATACCTAAATATAACCAAAAATAAATATTGATATGATAATTTAAAAAATTATTTTCATTTTAACAACTAAAAGGTATAATATATTAAAAATAATATTTGAAATAAACATTATAAAAAAGTGTTTAATTATAAAATTATTTATATAAAAATTAACGTCATATTAAAAATGGAATATGACTTACTCTATCAATACCTAGGTTTTTACATTCTTAACCAATTTAAAAATTGGTTCCTTGAAATTTTATTCTCATATTCAATAATTTTGGATATCATTCCTTCAAATAATTTTCATATTCTCATGTTTCCTCTTCAACAATATGATTTTTTCATAAAACATTAACTCATAGAATCATCTTATTCTACAACACATTCTCTCTACTATAAAGAATCATAAATTGATATTCCTAATAATAAATATTCTATTATAACTAAAATTCATATATTCTAAAATTATAAGATGATTCGGGAACATATTTCCTTAACATTGAAACATGAAATATGTTATGCCCTGATATAAACTCAAGGGGATAATCTACATGGAAGGAAACATACCCCAATTTCCCTAGGATTTTATATGGACCATTCAATAGGGAAATTAGATTTACCTTTTTCTAAAACAAAAAATAGTTTTCCATTTACTAAATTTTAGAAATACATAATCACCAACATATAGAGAATGATCTTTTCTCTTGTTATCATCATAAATATCATGTATAAAATGAGCTATCTTCTTATGTTTATAAATAAATTTCACCATTGTTTCCATTTACTCTAATAGATTGGGTCCATCAACTTCCTTTCTCGTTCTTCAACCTAAAAATGTAGTTTCTGATATTGATTTCCAAATAATTCCTCAAATTGTTCTATCTGTATACTGGAATGAAAATTGTAATTTTATGAAAAATCAATCCATGAGAGATGTGAATCCCAACATTCATAGTAATCCATTGAATAAGAAAGAAAAATATATTACATGGTCTAAATACTCCACTAAAATTGTCCATCTGATTGAGGATGAAAATTTTTACTAAAATTTAATTCAATATCAAATTACTTATAAATTCCTTTCCAAAAAATAGATGTGATCCTAGGAGAGAAATATAATATAATATAGAAAAGAAATAAATGTTACTTGAAAATATCTTTTAGATACATTAAATAAGATTATCTAAAGACATCCTTTATCAAATTGTATCTAATTTTAATATTTATTTTTTTAATTGATAACAACTCAAATCGCATTTTTACCTCCAAATTTCCTCAACAATCCCACGAAAAAATACTTTGTTATATTTTATAATTTTTACTCTAGTACCAATAAAGTCTTAATCATCCTCGTCTATAACTGTCATTCAACATTGACATGCTGAAAATTCAAACACTTCAATTATAAGTCATTAATATCTCTTTTCATTCTATCCCAATTGCAATATTATTAAACGTCACTATAGTTAATGGTGCTACCCAGATTAATGGAAAATGGAGAACTTTGGTCTTTAATCTGTAACTCTATCTTCAAATGGGAGTCAAAATGTACACATAATATTTAAAAAATAATAAAACACCTTATTTATCAATATTAAATTCATGAAACCTAACTAACTTAATTTTTTTTACATTTTCCTGCAAATATTGATCCTCTTTATGAGATTTCATAATTATTTATATCATTTTTGACTATACTAAAACAAAAAAAACTATAGATATCTTTGAAAATTTAACTTATAGGTAAAAATTTATTAAATCACCAATCAAATTGTCACTTTGAAGGTCTATCATGCTAAATGTTGAGTTTTTTTTGAGTCAAAGCATTTGCCACCCTCTTTTCATTCCATGATAATAATAAATCATGTCATCAAAATATTTCATCAATTCCAGCCATATTCTGAAACTCATGTTCAATTCTTTATAATTTGTTAGATAGTTCAAATTTTTTGGATCAATATATATTTCAAAATTAAACCCAAAATAATGATTCACCTATATTTTAAAATAAAAATACAAATCAGCTAATTTTAAATAATGTGTAGGGTAATTCAACTCCCTATGATTCAACTAAATTAATGTATAGAAAATTATAAGAACATTTAGTATTTGGAAACAACCATGTTTTATCAATGAATTATTAATGTAGATAAATAATTCTCTATTTCGAGTAGGGAGGGCCAAAACTAAAGCAATCCAAAATATTATTTTATGTTCTAAAAAAATATATTCATGTCTTTTTGTTAAGATAAATTTAAATCTTTTTCAAGTTACCTTAGGTAGTCTGATAGAAAACATGAAAATGTTTCAAAAAACCATCGGTAGTTAGCCGCTAATCCAGGAAAACAATGAATCACTGTTATATTTTTGGGTCTTTTCCATTCCTCAATAACTTTTGTTTTGGTAGTTTCATTAGTTATTACATCTTTAGAAATAATAAGTACATGGAAGAATATTTTTGGCAACCAAAAATCATACATTCTAAATTTACCATACATTTTCATTTCATTTATGGTTTGAAAAACAACCCCTAGGTGTCTTTAATGTTATTGATGAAATTTATAATATTTTAATATGTCACAAATAAACACAACCACGATCTTCTACAATATGTCATGGAAAATTCTATTCATAAGGTTCATAAATATAGTATGTTCTTTATATTACCCGAACGACATGACTACAATCTCAGAGAGACCATATCTAGTCTGAAAGATAGAATTTAGAATTTATGATTCCTTCACCTTAAACTAATGGTACCACAAAGTTAGGTAAACCATCTGAAAAAGTTATCTCTCAAAAGTTAATAAAAAATCTAGGATATAATACAAAGGATACTAGTTCATAGTAGTGAATTTTTTCAAGTCTCTATAATAAATAGAAAGTCTCAAAGAATCATATTTATTTTTAGCACTAAAAATAGGAGAACCCCATGGTGAAGTTCTAGGTTATATGAAGCATTTATATAATAAATTAGTCAATATCATTTTCAATATAAATTTTCCACTTGACCTGTTTGATAATGGGGTTTATAAAAAGTCTTATCATCAATTACTAAGTTAACTATAATATATACCTCACAATTATGAATAAAAATAGGAAAATACTTTAAAAAATCATCAATGTATTCAGTTACTAATGGAAAATAAATAATTTAAATTGTTTTATTCTATTTAGTGATGAGATCTTGGTAGAATTTTTTGACACCTTTAATTAATTTCTCAACTTCTTTGTATGGTTTGAGAGGCATGAAATCACTGAAAACAACATTCATAGAATTGAAATCTATCTTATCATGATAAAATTAATTCTAATCCATACCAAGAAAGACATCACACTCTAAAATGGCTAGTTCAACAATATTTTTAGTAAATACCATCCCACTAATTACAATACGAAGATTCCTATAATTATTAGTTTCTTTAATATTTCCACTAAGAGATTACACAAAAAGTTTTATCAAAAATTAATGAGGATATTTTTTCCAATATACATGAAAATTTATTATAAATAATTGAATGTGGCAATAAGACTTTAAAAGTGTACTGGAAAAATGTTAACCCACAATTAACATACCTATCACAACTTAATTTTGATAGAACGACATCAAATGTAGTAATAGAAAATGACATTGATTCAAATTATTGTTTCTTATAATGATGATTTCTATCCAATGAAATTAAATCATACACACATTAGCATAATGACACAACATGTGAAAACTAAAATACATCATTATTGGATGTCTATCTACTACCCAATTATTTTGTTTTGTGAGTCACATTTATTTACAGTCACGGGCCCTATAAACCATCATTAAACAATAGAAATACTTCCCTAATCCTGTCAAATATTCCTTGAGATTTTATGTTCTTAGCTTATAAAATTTTATTTTCTTACCTCCAAAATTCATAGCTGGTTTATTCTCCATTATCTGCAACCTTTACATTTTCTTACTATTGTCATCCCAAGGAATATACATTTCATAAAACTCCATCCCAACTATCTCATCACAACATCCTACATTCTTGTAACTTTTTCAAATCTTATATTAGAGATTCTCATCATAATCATGGTTACAATCTCGATTAAAATAAATTAATTTTACTTTTAGTTTCAAGAAATAAATCAGTCAAATACTAATAAAATATTGTGATGTTTTATTTATATAAAGCTATTGAATACAAATATTTGTTCCACAAATCATGGAATTGTTTCTCTATATGGGGTCGAACAACCTTTGGAAATAGTTTCTCAATAAAAATATTCTAGAATACATCCCTTTTAATGGAATCATAACCACATTTTACCATTTAATTATAAAACAATTACCACCAACAATCAGATTAAACTACAAAATTATAAATGTCAAGAGTTTCCTTTTTATGTAATGAACGTCACATGACTTCAATTACATTTTCAATAGAATTGATCCATCTATAAACTACCATAGAGTTAGATGGACAACTAAATTATAGGGTATGTTGCCTCATGAAATTCTCCCAAAAATAAATGTTCATCCACGGTAGATCAGGCCAACATCTAGAATGGACACTAACATAATTTATAGATTGTTTCAATTGATCCATCACTTTAAAAGAAATTCAATTCCAATTACAACAATCTTAGGACTCATATTTAGAAGTATATTTTCCAATAGGATCCTTGCCACTATAGCATACATGTTTCATATGTGGAAACCACTCAGAATAGAAATTGTGTGGGTGAAGAAATAAAGTAATCATTAAATTCTACAGAATTTTAACTTAAACATAAGGTTAAATACTTAATGGAATGATTTTAATATTTTTATAACTTATAACTTTATCTAAACTTACATTTGATACCAAGTATATAGACTCAGCCATAAACTATACATAATTTTGAGTTTTATTAATGATTTTACAATATTTCACTTTGAAGATCTTTTCAAGTTTTAGTTTTATGTAATTAGGCCATAACTGATACATCAAGAATCCATATAATACAATGTGGACATTTCTTTTAGTATCCAATTTTTACACCATATAAAACAATTTAAAACAAAAAATTATTTCATTAATGAAAATTATTAATGACTTCCAAAATGAATGCATCTGTTCCCTTGCGCGTAATTTAAAATACATTTAACAATATGTGATGAGAAAAAAAACATAGTGTGGGACATAAAATAAAAGAAATTTATATTCTATTGAAACATGAAATCTCATATAATGGTTTCCATTATCTTTATTGCTTATTGAGAATTTTGAAGAAAACATTTTCACTTAGAAAAACAAGCATAATTTTCTCTCAAATAAAATCATTAAACCCCATATCATGATATTAAGACCAATGTTGGTGATTTAGTGAATCATATTCATAAAAAACATTAAAATACTTTGAATTTGAGTAATTATATGGCTGAAGTCTTATATAATCAACAACAAACTATTTAGAGCACTATTTGGGAACACCCATAGTTTAATCTGTAATGGGATTAACTATCACTATTTGGGATTACCCAACATATAATCTATAATGGGATCACTCAGTCCTATCTAAGCAACCCAATCATATAAGTTTTTATGAAATCACTTGGTTCTAACATTCCCACCCTATCACATAATCTGTACTAGCTCATACAATGTTATCAGGGTTCACACTTTTCTCATGTATAATGCTCATCTTCAATAAGTAAAACGTCTCTATGAAATAAATTTCAAAAACGCTTTTATTCTCATAGAAATATCACTTTTTTGATATCAAAATACCATTTTTTATTAAAAAAAACTTTTTTAATATAAATAATATTTCTTTTAAAATCCCTTTTTCAAAAAAATATCATAATAAACGGATTTTTTTTATTTTGAATAAAACATGAAATATTAAATGAGTTTGTGAAATAAAATAATTTTTACAATGGTGGAATAGGGATTGTCACTATGTTTATTAAGAATAAAACATTCCTTATGTAAATCCTCAAAATGTTCCATATAAAACATTTTAAAATATTCAATTTTGAAAACAATTTAAATTATTTAAAATAAACATTCAATTTAATACATAAATAGTTCATTTATATATAAAAACATTCATTAAATTATATAAAATAATTATAATGTAAAAGGAAGAGTGCTAAAAAAACCTTAATATAAAATGTTTTTTAACGAAATGTTCCATGTCACCTGGGAAACACATGAATCATAACACTAATTAAATAATAACATTGAAAAATAATATAAATTTAATATGAATATAGAATTTCCTAATATATTATGTTATTGAGGACTTTATATACGTCTTATAAAATAATATAGTTGCATACCAATAAAAATTCATCAGTGAAAATAAAATGGAGATGAAGTCCCTAAGCTAGAGTCTGATTTGTCACGTCTGTCCTTATCTTCATGAATAATTATATAATATTAACTGTTTACTTTTTTAATAAGCTTTTCCTTATTATTATTACTTTTATATTACTAATTAATAAGTTTTATAAAACTACTTGATCAATGAGGTCTTATTTAGATGTTTTGACCATATTCAGTTTATATTTCAAAAAACCATTGTAGGTTTACACTGATCTAAGAGTTCATTAATAAAAAATCTCTAAAATAATAATTATAGAATAATTATCACATTTTTAGATAAATTATAATTTTAAAACCAATCATGTATGATATTTATGAAAAATTAATTAATGTTATGATTATGGAGATAGTAGGTTATATCTATTTATGAGTAACACATCCATTTTTAAATGAACATTTTGTAAGGATGGATAGTAACATTTATCTTTATAGAATAATAAATCTATAATATATAACAGAATATTTAATTATATATATTTTTATATATATCATTATTATGTTGTGTCCATGAAAAAATAATCACATCACCTCGAGGAGGTGGTAGTCCACATGTCCATGAAAGACATTATCACTTTATTGTGACTGAAAAAGTATGAAATGAAATGATAAATTATATTTAATTAATGATAAATATTTCATTAATATATTATATGTTTCATTTATATATCATATTTTCATTATTATATCTATCATTTCCTTCTATGTACCATGTTAGTGAAAATGAATCACATCGCTTCGTGGGGTGGTAGTCTCTCAAACACACGAATGACATTATCATAACCCTTATGTGTTTGAATATGAAAAGGTTATATTGCATAAAATTACTCCATAGGTATAATAATGTTATAAATATCACATATAAACTTTATATCCATCATTATACTCAACTGTGATAGGAGTTAATGGAAAATTAATGACATTATTTTTTGAGGCTTTAGTCCTCTATATACATGAATGATGATTTTGCAACCCATTTTATGGATGTGTGTGTTTTGGTAGGTTGAAAACATAACATAAAAACATATCAGTATATGAAATATACTATGTTTATTATATCTTCATGTTATTAAAATAATTTATTTGAGAGGAGAAAGAAATAAAAACAATTATCGTTCAAGAACATTCGCTCTTCTTCGGGTATCTCCTTTTTTGTTTTGAACCAAAGGCCTTCCATGGTGGAATTATGCCCAATGAAATGATTATTAAATTATATAAGGACTGGTTATATATTATATTGTCTTGAATTTTATATAATATTTTGTTTTTTTAGTGAGGAAAGTGGAGGAGAGTAGGAGGTGTTTTTTAAACGGGGTTAGTGGAACATATGTAATATTTCAAAAGAGTAAAAAATTCCCTTGTTTTTTCATGTAACCTAGACCGAAAATGGTTAATTATATATCCAATAAGTTATAGGGTCTAAATATTGTAATAAAATAGGGATTTGACAATTTTATAGTTAATTTGGACCCTTATGTTTTAATATTAACCACTAAGTGAACTCGTTTCTAACATAGTCATTTTAATTTATATTAATTAATTTAACTAATAAATTTCTCAAAAAATTAACTTTAACATCCTATAAATTATAAATTGTGATTATTATATATATGGATTTCATTTTTTTAAATTAAAATCACATAAATCGTAAAAATTATTTTAATATTAATCCCACTAATACAGTGAGATATTGGATTTTCAAATAGAGTATTTTTTATGATGATTGTGTTTTAACTCTAAGACTAATTGTAATCATTAATATAAAATAAAATATTATTTAATGATATATTATCTATAAACTTCATTAAAAATATTCCCTATTAGGTTTAATTTTAATTAATTAAAATTTTTAAGCATTCTTCATTCTAAAACTGTTTTTAGAGAAAACATGATTTTAAACCAAAAAAACATATAATAAAATAAATATAAACTTTACTCAAAAGAAAATATGTTGATTAAATAAAATAATATAATACTTATTTTAATTTAAAAAATATTCAAATCTTATTTTGAATCATAAATTACATAATCTATTAAAAATAAATGACTTTTTATAAAAAACAGTTTATTTTTCACATTTCACTAAAAAACCAAAATTTATTAAAAATCAAAATTTTCTAAAAAATACCAAAATTTTAACCAATGTAAATGTTAATATTTTTATTTAAAAAATGATCTTAGTTTTATCAAATTCACATTCCAAAGTATAAAAATTAAACTTTTAAATACAACATTTTAATAAAAGTGTTTAATTAAAACAATTTCATTTTTGAATAATATTTACCTAATATTAAATAAGGAAACTAGTTTAAACAATATTAAAGTGGGTTATTAAAATATTATCTTTTTGTACCTATAAATATATGATAGGGATATAAAAACAAAAATTTGGACATTTTTTATTTATTCGTTGCATAATATTTTATTAAGTTCAATATCAATGGAAAGTAGAAAGAAAGTTCAAAACATTATAAGAGTGCATGACTGAGTTTTAAAAGATCAGGTCTAGTAAAGGAAATAGTTTTTGATACATCTAGGCTTTATCCTAGAGATTTTACAAGGTTTTACAAATTTTATCCTTATTGAGGTGACAACTATAACAACATTTATGATTCAATATGGCCAAAAATAAAAGGGGACTGGATAGGAAATATGAACCTATGGATTCCAAATATAGAATCAATTTTTAAATAATTAATTTCATAAATAGTTAGAAATCCATTTTAAAATATGTATTCATAGTATAATGATTGTTTTTTTGAAAAATATTTTTTATACAAAAAAATGGATTTAGATTTACTTAATTCCTATAAAAATACCTTATATGATTGTTATATCATTCAATTGAATATATAATCTATTTATTTAATTAAAATTATTCAATTATAGTTTTTAATTTAATTCATTATGATAAGAACACATTACAGGCTTAAAAACAATTTTTCCAACAAACATACTTTTTTTCATTCTAATGATTTTTATCAATATATATTTAATCAATTTGTTACATACATGTGTAAAAAATACTATTTAATAATTTATTTATTCCAATTCGTACCCATAAATTAAATATCTTGGGGAAACATCTTTATTAAATAATTATAATTCAATTATATTATCATATTTTCTTTAAACAAAATTTTACCTATAAAGAAAGATATGAAAGATAAAAAATATAAATATATATAAATATATCAAAAAATATATGTGTTATACATTATACCCCAATATAATAATTATACTTTATATTCCATCACTCAAATTAAAAAAACATCAGATATGTCTACCTCATCGCATCCTTGGGTTCCCATGTGGTCACCTCAAATTTATAATTTCACCAAAAAATATTTCCCTAAGAGTGGCCTTAATCCATATATCATTCTCTCCTATATCATAATTTAAAATTGTTTTCCCTTATAATTTAGATATATCATTATTGGTATGACCGCTGAGTTTAGTTCATGTGAATGATCTAGTATGTACTACCTCAAGAGATATACAAAGAACAAATCATGAACCTAAAAGAGGTTCAATAGGATCCCATAAAAATAAGCTACCATATTCGTAATATCAAGAATACCAAGGAGGTGATATATATAGGGATCAACATGCCTTTATACTCAAATATAATAACCCTCATCTTGGAAAATATTCATAGGAATACCAAATCACCTTCCTTGAGATCAATATTTTATCTATAAATATTAGTTTAATTTTTTTTCAACTCTGTGCTACCCTGACATGTTTTTGCATGGATATAAACTTCTTCAAAATTTACTCAGATATATCAGGTCCCAATATCCTCTATTATCTATCATTATCGAATAAAATTTTAGTTTCTTACATTCTACCAAACAATTTATTATAAAGAGTTATCTGAATGCTCAAATAAAATCTATTGATGTATGAAAACTCGATGAATAAATGTTTTTGATCTAAAAAACCATTGAAATACATAGAAAAATCTCAATTTATATTCAAGGGATTGATTATTCCTCTTATACTTACCATATATATATTAATTTTATGACACATTGAAACACAAAACTATATCCAAATCCTCAGTGAGACATCTCCATAACATTATATTAAATCTCGGATCCTGATTTTATATAATTTAGAGAGATACTCCATGGTATCTTACAATATCATTTATGAATATCCAAATAAGTTGTTATAGAGATAAATCATCTTTAATACCAATGAATTGTGATGAATTCATAAAGAGATCTACTAAAATTCAGATAGTATTAGTCCATTTAATTTTTTTGGGGATCCGATGATGAAATCCGTGGTTTTTCATTCCAATTTATATTTTGGTATAGGTAATGGCTATAAAATACCTCATAGACGTATATCTATCAAAATTAATTTTAACTATTTATAGATATTAAGATACATACTCTGTAATAATTCTCCTCATTTTTTCATAATATAAATACTCTTTTGGATCTCTATAAGTCTTCTTTATTCATGTACGAATAATTAATGATGAACTATGAGCTTCATCTATTAGCTCCTTCGACGTGTTTTTAAATTTTTGACACATTCCAGAATCATAAACCTTGTCTTTCATCAAAATAATTGTTGAAATTTATAAAATTTAACATTTTCTTTTCTAGTTACACATTCTCTTACTATGTTTTTTTTACATTCCAAGGATCGAATAACAACAGAGAAGGGGGGTATAATTAGTTGTTCACTTTTTAAAAGTTTCAACACATTACGAAACATAACCCCTAAAACATGTTAAGATGTGTGTCCTTTTTAACCATTAGAAAATACTTATGCATGCATTAACAGTAATTAAAGTAAGGTACACATTATTTAAAAGGTTCCGCCTCAAGTTGAGAACCCACATCATAGCCATAACCAAAATGGTGGGTTTATAGAAATCAACTATAATGAATAAGTGAATAAAAATGGTGGCAAATCCCTTTATACACCGTCTATATTCTAATAAGAATGATTAAACTAACTCTAATTTGTTGAAAATGTTTTCTAATAGAATAATTGATCCAAAAAAATTGAAAAAAAAACTTTGTTAAATCTGGTCTGTAAACGAAGAGTATAAATCCTCATCCCGATCTGGATAACTCTGATAATATTAGTATGATAAGTATTATTCTGAGTTTTTTCCTTCTCAAACACTCAATGTATCCTTCTTCAATCTTGTGGGAAATTGTCACCTTTAATTCCCCAGATCTTTGTATTTTAGCATTTATCATTGTTATAAATGAAAAAATGTTTTGAGAAATTATTTAAAGGAAACTTAGAAAACAAATGATGGAATCATGAAAAACATTCTCGCTTCCTCAAATGTCAAAATCCCCAAAAAAATCTCTCTTATTAAAATATCAATGTTGACTACGTCAAACATCCTTAAATATCTACATGATTTACACAAAATTGAAATTGAGGTTTGACTTTTTGAACTATTCACTAAGTATAATAATATTGAATCTTGGTCCATATTTTCATGGAAACAAGACCCAAAATTTGGTTCAAATTTTCTGAGAAACATGAGCAGAAATGGGGTTCAACATTTCTCAAAAATATTCTTAGAAAAGTGGATTAGTTTTTCTCAGAAACATCAGTAAAATGTGGATCCGTGTTTTCTCAAAAACAATCTCAGAAAAGTGGTTCGGTTTTTCTCAGAGACATGATAGTAAAAGTGGTTATGTTTTCCTCCTAAAATATAATCTTATTTTTTCAGAAAACATGTTCATATTTGATAAGAATTTATGATCATATTTTCTCATAATTGAGGTTATGATTTTCATAGAATTCACATTTCTAATTTTCATAGAATTTCGGTTTTTATTTTCTTATAATTCAGATTCATATTATCTCATAATTTTGGTTCGGATTTGATTAGAATTTAGGATATAATTTTCATAGAATTAATTTCCCGGTTTCTATATAAATTAGGTTTTTATTTCTGTAGAATTCAGGTTCAGATTTTCTCAAAATTTAGGTTTTGATTTTTCTCAGAATTCATATTCCTATTTGTACTAAATTCATGTTCCAATTTGTGCATAATTTAGGTTCTATTTTTCTCAGAATTCCAGTTTTGATTTTATTAATATTTAGGTTTTGATTTTCTAAAAATTCAGGATCCTATTTTCTTAAAATTAATATTCCAATTTTTTCATAATTCATTTTATGATTTATGCAGAATTCTTGTTTTTTTTCATAATTTAGGTTTGGATTTGTGCAGAATTTAGGTTCTGATTTGTGCATAATTCAGGTTCTAATTTCCTTATAATAAATCTTATGATTTACTCAGAATTCATGTTCTGATTTGTGTAGAATTCAGGTTCCGATTTTTGAGGAATTCTGGATCCGATTTGTTTCAAAAACATGCTCATAAAATTGATTCTTATTTCTTCATACTTCCATACCATTATTTGAAAAGAATTTATCATTAATGATTCCATGATCTTTTATAGTTTATTTATCAATAAAGCATCATCTTATTTTGTTTAAAAATTTTGTGAAAATTTTTATCTACTGAGTTTTCACTCTTCAACAACATCCAAATTTAAAATTATATAGAAACAAAAGGACTTCTTCATTAAATATCATCTCTCAAACATTGTAAGTTCATTCAAATATAGCATCTTTTGTCTTAATAAACATCTTTATTTCTAACTGATTATGAAAAATACTATCTTCTAGCAATAAAAGATAACATTATATTCTTATATATAAATAACTTTTT
Organism: Viscum album; assembly: GCA_963277665.1. Taxonomy (NCBI): domain Eukaryota; kingdom Viridiplantae; phylum Streptophyta; class Magnoliopsida; order Santalales; family Viscaceae; genus Viscum; species Viscum album. Next base: position 941,629,897 of record OY728153.1, read on the forward strand.
ACCATAAAAAAGGTTAGTTTTCAACAAATAAAAATAATTTTTAAAACAAAACCCCACAAAGGTTCTTTAATATCCACCTTAGATTTGCTGACAACCCTTTTTAACAACTTTTCTAACTCTCATAATTTTCTTCAACTCAACTTTTTTAAACAACTAATGTTATTGACTTTTATAAAAACATATCCTTTCACAAGAGAGAGTTTCCTTTGCCACTTTTATTTTCCTCTCCAACATTATATGATAACCGTAGGATCATTTTCAAAAAAACAAAGATATGTAAGACTCCTTAAAAAGTAAAAGTTTTTACTTTGTCTCCCCCTTGGTCTACATAATCCAATGCACGGTGGGGGTTTGTTTATATGGATTTGGAAGACATGGAAGGTGTCTGAACATGAAGTTACAACCTCAATTTAACAATCCTTTCATTCAATATTACTTTTTTAAAGATATAAACAATATGATACATTGTTGAAATGTATTATTGCAAAACATATCTGGCTGCAATGTTCTTTTCTATAAATTGAAACATTATATAAATGTGTTTTGATCTTGAATTTTGGATATGATTCATAGAAATATTTATTTCCCTTTTATTATCAGAAGATATATTTATTGGTTTAGAAAATTTTTCTTTTATATATTCCCACTAAAATTTAATCCAAAACATTTGCGTACTAGCCTATGTGACTGTAACATATTCAGATTTAGTTGTGCTCAATGTTACTAAACTTTGATTCATATTGGGCCAAACCACACAACATTCACCAAGAAAAAATGTTCTTCCTCAAGTTGACTTTCTATCATTAAATTATACATCCTAATCAGCAACAGTATAACTAAGAAACTTCATCTCATTGTTTTTTATATAAAAACCCTTGTGAATTTATTCTTTTAACATATATCAAAATCCCGTTTGTATCCAAAAATGTGACTATTTCCGATTACTTGCATTCCTATCACATAGAGTCATCACATAAACAATATTAGACGATGATTTTGTAAGGTAAAGGAGAATTTTTATCATCTTTTAAAAGTCAATCTGATTCACACATATTCAAGATTTATCATTACACAACTTTCTACTCACATTAATTGGAGTTGAATCATCTTTGGATTCATCCATATGAAACTTATTTAACAATTTGTTGGTATAATTTTCTCAAGATAAGAATTCATATTTTTTTCATTTGTTGAACTTGTATGCCAAGAATGAATTTTAATTCTCCCAACATTGACATTTTGATGTTCGTCTTAATATCCTTAGAAAACTCTTCACAAAAAATTATTCATCATTAAAAGGAATTATATCATCTATGTAGACATATAATTAATGTTATGGAGTCAACATATTTCACATACAAGTTTCTATCAACTTTTCCATTAGAAAATTTCATCATTCTCGAACAATTTTTGAGCATTGAATACCAAGAATGTGGAGCTTGTTTCATCCCATACAAAGATTTCATTGATTAAAAAATTTAGTTTTCATCCCAATCAAGAAATAACCCTCAAGGTTAATCAATGTAAAATTCTTCCTAAATCTCACCTGTTTATATCCTTTTCCAACAAGTCTTGATTTGTTTCTTGAAACTTATCCATTCTCATTCAATTTATTTCTATAATCCACTTGGTTCCAATAACATTTTTATTTGATGTCCTTGGAATAATTTCCCATGATTCATTATTTTCAATCTGATACAACTCTTAATTAACAGTATCCACCCATTTTTTATTTTGAATAGCCTCTAAAACCGATTTTTGTTCAACCTTTATGATAAGTGACATATGATTTTAAAATCTCAACTTCATTCATATTTGAATTGGATCCCCCTAATTCCTAGTAATGTTTTCAGATTCAACATTATTTTGTATGCTATGAAATCTCACGGTTTCTTTTACATCATCACTTTCTTCACCATGAGACTCATATAAGACACATTCACATTTTTGGGATTCTACAATTTATCCTCCTCTATATTCTCTAGAACCATTGTGAAGGTACATAGGTTTTCAATTACCTTTACATCATATCACTTCAATAACTTTTTTAAATGTTTGTTCTAGAATTTTTAACATCATCAATTTGTTTATTAACCTATTAAAGTTCCTTCCTCATCATTCTCATTAAACACTCACATATATAGATTTATTATTTTGATCAAAAATTGAATTCCAAAAAAATGAAGTATTTAAATGAAGGATTTATTTATTCCACATTTAATAAAGAGTCATGTTAGTTTTTAGTCTCAACAAGGATCTATTATGAACATTTACAATATTAATAATATCTTTCCTCCAAAATAATTTTGAATGTTTGTATTCAAATAACATACTTCATCCCATTTGCACTAAGCTTCTATTCTTCCTTTTTGATACTCTATTTTTTTGTGGAGTATAGTGAGAACTATAATAAGATTTGATACGATGCTTTCACAGATAAGTTTGAAAATTCTTGTTTGTGAATTCAGCAACATTATTTGTTCTCATCTTATTTATTGAAACTCCCAATTATTTTTCAATAACTAATCAAAAAAATTTAACATTTTAATATCCTCTAAATTTTGATTTTTTAACATGATGTTTGTCATCCATGTGAAATCATCAATATAAGTGATAATGTAAAAAATTCCTTTTTTGATTCATGACTCATCTACCGACATATATCAGAATGAATAACATTAAGTGGTCTACTAGATTGTATCTCAAATCTTTTATTACTTTTATTGGACATCTTTCCTTTCTAAAGAGTAAGGAAAAAATCTTCATATCTTTTTTTTAGCTTTGGAAGTTTACGAACAACATCAAAATTGGAATAATTTTTCATAATTTTCTTTCTATGTTTCCCAAGTCTTCAGTGCCGCAATTTTGTTCATCATCTATAATAAAGTATTTTGACTTATTGAGTATTAAATTTGAAGAGATTCTCAATGGTTCATTCTCCTTTAGTTATAACTTTTCCATCATTAAAAAATTTGATGACACAAGAATATTTTATGAAGATTACTTATATTTCATCATCATAGAGTAAACATATACTATGTTATTTTTTAACCAATCAAAAAGTTGAAATTCTATATATTATAATTTTTAGCTTCAATATCTACCATTATTATTACATTAATTTTTAAGAAATCATCATTACCAAAAGTAACATCTCCCCCATCATTAATTTCAACATGATTGAAATTTTTCATATCGTCGATCATATGTAAAGAACAACCAATATCAAGTATCCCTAGTTTATTCCTTTTTCTTGATTTTAAAAATATCTCAATAAAAAAATATCTTTCATTAACCTTCTTATTTTCATACTTCCTTTCATTCCATTCATATGAACCTTTTTATAGAATGAGTGTCATACATATTTCTGAATGATGACCAAACAGATCATATATTTCACAAACATCATCTAGACATTATAATTGATTCTTTATTGTAATGTTTCATACATTTTTAAAATTTTCCTTTTCATCTTTTTTGTGAGAAAAAAAAGTTACTCATTTTTCCTTCACTATTTTGTCCACTTTTCTCAAACCTTCTTCTGGGTAGAGATAAATTTTGCCGAAAATTATAAAACAAATTCCATATATTCTGAAACACAAACAATAGCCTTCAAATATCTATTTTTTATTCACAAATTATTTGTATCTATAAAAATGTTATTGAGGTTGATAACTGCTTTCAACTCCATACTCCTAATTTGGAACACATTTTCTTTTGAGTGAGTTTTCAAATTTTGTATATTTTATAGGTTTGTCACATCATTTATCCACCTATGATTTACTAATAATTTTTTTAAAAATTAAATGTTAGAAGAATCAGACAAAATATTATATTTGGAATGAAAAAATTTCACTTGATTCATATAATGAGCCTTCTCAGCAATTTTAGAATTATCATATTCAATATATGTATCATTGTTGAAGTATCCATTCAACATCCTCAGTGTATTTTCAAAATAAATAAGTTTTGATTTCATCTTTTATACCATTTCATCTTTAGCTTCCAGCTTCTTGGTGAGATATTCAATCATCTTTCCATGTTCTGCAATTCTAAGCATTGTTACTTAAAATATCTTAAATGTATTCATCCTCCAACTGGATTATATTTTTTCTTCCACCAGAACCTTATTCATGATCTTTCTTCATCACTCTAATTACCATCATGATAGATTTGTTTTTGTCAAGACATGCATGAATTTTAATTCTAATTTGATACTCTCTATAAGACTCATCCCTATATTCTTCACACTCGAAGGAGTCTTTTGTTTTCTCAACATTTTAAATGAAGCTTCTAAATTTTTCTGAACATTGATCTTTATAAGAATCATTTATGTTGATTCTAATTCAACATTCTGACTCATCATACTTCTTTTCATTCTGAAAAACTTCATATTGTATTTTTTAGGAATACATCTCTACTTTTTTATTTTTTCCACTTCGTCCATTGATTTCCAACATTGGAATCATCTCATTATTCACCAACATTATCCTTGAGGCAATTGATATAAAAGTTTCAAATTCTACCACAATAAAAACATTTGGGAGGTTTTTTTCCACCATACATTCCTCCTCCTCTTCGATCGTTTTTTGAAATGAGAGACATGAATTTTTTAATTCCGCTCATCATCCTCTGTATCTTCAGAATCAGAAGGATCTGCTTCATTAATATCTTGGGAATTTATATTTCTCACAACTTCAAAATATATTTCACCTTTCATCTTAATTTTAAAAATTAGTGCATTCTTAATGTAACACCCTAGGTAAATAATGAATATGAAATTTTCAAATTTATCCAGATTTTTAATAAAATATTAATATTACTTTAAAGGGTACACTATGCGCGATGGCGTACCCAATACGTAACAACAAGTTTCTTGGGAATCTTACGTTGCACTCTAATAATAAAATAATATTATTTTAAATGGTAGTTAACACCTATCCATTGTAATAGAGGGAATGAATAGAACTAACTAAAAATGATTATATATGTTTGTCAAATATTTTTACTCTTTAAATAAATTTGAGAGGATTAAAAATGCGAATGAATCCAATTTTAAGCGTAAAAATTCTAATATTCTTTAAATGGTCGATTAACCGCCTTTTAATGGAGAACCTCTTTTAAATCCACTTTTTAAAAATTTTATTTGTTATATTTGACAAAATAAAATTCTTCTTTGGAATCGGGACATCAAAATTTACTTTGTGTAAATTTTTGGTATTTTTCCGATAAAGTTCATTTTTAATGAATAGTGAAAAATGTAGTATTTTAATTCAAAACCAGTTTTTAATCTAATTTATTTATATGATTAGATTATATTTTGAATTAGTTTTAAAGTGAAATTAGAAAAAATATTTACCATTTAATCCAATAGTGGTCATTGTAATTAATTTCACTTTGAAATTGGACTTAATCTAGTGTCAATCTGCTATATATATTGTTTCATAAAAACACGCTATTTGTCATGACAGCGGGAATTAATTATTAAATTAATTAATGTAACATATAAAATTTGAATTTTGTAAAATATACATCATTTTTGAATTTAGAATATCAAATATAGCTTAGAGTGATGTCTTGGCACTACTGGAAAACTAACCTTTACCAACAGTTTGGAACCATTGGTATAGGCCTCCAAACTGTTGGTATAGCCTATACCAACGGTTTGGAAAACCGTAGCCAAGTATGCTGTTGGGATAGTTCTATACAAAAGGTTTTCCAAAAACCGTTGGTATAGAACTATACCAACGGTTTTGAAAACCGTTGGTATAGGTAATATGAAATCTATACCAATGGTAATGGATCCGTTGGTATATAAATTCCAAAAATAAAACATTCGCTGGGATTTGATCATAGGACCCCTCGTTTATCATTGAACGACTCAACCACTAATTTAACATGACTTTTGTGATCATAATTACATAAATATATATATGTATTCTCATAAATATTTTAAATTTTGGTTTATATAATGTTTTCGGTACGAAGGTCTAATAAAAAATGGAAGTACCTATACCAACGGTTTTAACAACCATTGGTATAGGAATTTGGTTGTGATTTTGATTCTGGGAAGAATGTAGAATTTTTTGCCCACTTTTCCCAACGGTTTGGCCAAACCGTTGGGATAGGTCTACCTTTCCCAACGGTTTGGCCAAATCGTTGGGAAAAGTGGCCAATTTGGGGGGCCTTTCCCAACGGTTTGGCCAAACCGTTGGGATAAGTGGCCAATTTCGGGGCCTTTCCCAACGGTTTTGCCAAACTGTTGGGAAATGGGACCTATACCAACGGTTTTTTCAAACTTTTGGTATTGAAGCATTGGGAAAGATCTAATTTCCAGTTGTGTGGTATTATTCTGAACAACTGTAATTTTTGATGAATAGTGAAACCACTAAGTGGTACTTAAAAACTGATTTTTTGTTTAAATGATACTTTACCACTTCTATGTTTTGAATTTAAAAAATACGACAATCATGGTTTTCATTAGGAAGTAAAATGTGGTTCAATGGGATTAAAATAATTTTTTTGGTGAATAGTAAAATTTATGTTTTTAATCGCAATTAGAGGTAATTAGTGTAATTTAAGGAAAAAATATTGTTTTAATAATATGATATGAACATGAAACATGTACTACCCTCATTGGATGTGTCATGGCCGACCAAGGAAATCCATGGGTCATCTTGTGGACCCCATGGAGCCTCTTTGGTTGGAAAGTGACATAAATACCTTTTTATTTAATGTAAAAATTAAAATGTCACAAACATGAGATGTTTTACTAAAACAATTTTTAAATGGGGTTATACAAGTCATAGTTTTGACTATAAATATTAATTAGAAAGATAAAAATATTTCCTACATTATGATATTTTGTTTATAATTTTTAGACATTAAATAAATTAAATTATTTATGACATCGTGATGATGCAGCAATTACCTCATTAATAAGGGATTTAAATAAAATGATACGATAATGTTAAAACTATAACTTACACTTGTCACAAACTTAATGGTTGGTTGGATTTCAAAAACATATCTTCTTATACTCGAAATATATCCTTTTGGGACATTTTAAATCCAAAAATAATTTTATAATAAAGTAATATTTTATAACATTCCAAGAGTGCCCTCCTCTCCTCTTATAAAAGGCCCCACCTCTACCACCTTACACACACCTCTCATGCCTTTGTCTCGGCCAAAACCTGACCATTGCATCTCTCCACATCTATATATTCTACATTGAAGCCTCACTGTGGGAAAAATCCTTTCTAAAGAATCCTTTGATCTCAAATCAAAGGAAGATACTCGATTTAAATGTAATGTCTTCCCTTGTGTTCTTTTGTTTTATTTTGCTTCTCTGACCCCATAAACTCCTTTCATTCTTTTCTTCTGTAACAACAAAAATATCTTCAATATACTAGGATGTTTTTGTATGAAGTATTCGAGCTACAATGAAACACACCATCGTCTAATGGTTATGGAACATACTGTTTCTGTGGATGGTGAATTACTGCCTCACAAAATGATGATTATTCAATATTATTTTGAGACATTTAAAGGTGGACATTAAGATGTCACTATATTTGTATATGATATATAATATGTTTATGTTTTCCTTAAGCTTATTTATTTTTCATTTATGGAATACCATTATGGTTTCCATTATGGGTAAACGCGATATCTTCATTTTAAGAAGTGCGGACTACCACCCCTCAATGTGATTTGATTCTTTAATGCCATATGTGGGACGTATAAATGATGGAATTAATGGTATTACATATGTTATCATACTAGAATTATAATATAACTTTATATCATTATTATTTCATTCCATTTAATATAATAAAAAAGAAATTAAAGTAGGGTTCATGCGTACGTATGGCTTACCGTCTCCATGAGCTGTACATTTCATTTCTTATCTCCAAATGTTAAGAACTATTATAAGTACATATATATAATGGATATATATGTAATATATTACATCTATATTATGGATATAATTATGGAATTATAATATATATATATATATCTCTCATTTTGTTTTAATTCCATTAATATGACAAAAAATTTAAGTAGCGTTCATCCGTACGTACGGCCTACCGTCTCCATGAACGATGCTTTTAATTTTTTATCTCCAAATGCTATGGAATTGTATAAAATGATTATATACTAAATATATATGATATTTAATATATAAATACTATTCTGGAGATGATTTACCTATAACAACATGGAAAATTCTTTTCCAACAAGTTCAATTTTTACTCAGGTACTGATCATCAACAAAAATGTCTCATATGAACTCACTTTATTAACCAATGAATATAACATTATAATATGAGATATGAAATGAATAAAAATATTTAAAGGAGGTCCTTATGAAATTATAAATTGACCAAATTTTATTATTCAGGAGATTAAAGAACGATCGAGTCATGTCGGACAAGAGGTAAGGTATCCTACCTCTCTCTTCCTTTTTAAGTACTCTTTTTTATGTCATTTCTTTTAAGCTAATATTTTATACGTTTGGGGATTCTATTTTATATTCATCATTCTGTAGTTTTTATGTTTATATTATGAGAGACCATATTTGATCTCATCAATCCTTTTACGGATGTTTTATGTGGCGCTGTTAGGCTGTCGAGTTTTCATAAGGGATTTTTTCATCTCACTTTTATTCCCGTGAGATTTATGCTACATTTTCCACCGTTTCTGTTGAGTGGTATATATAATTCACATTATTCTACTCTTTTTGTAATATAGATTTGTTTATGAGTATTTAAATCAATGATGTATTGTCCTTCTTTCATGGGCTGTATGTTTCGAAAGATACCCAAGTCGGTAAGGGAACCTTTCACCCTCCTCTTTTTAAAAGACTTCTTTTGTTGGGTCTTTTAATTTACATATTGTTATGTTGGGATATGTTTCTTCTATATCCTTATTGATGTAAATTTTATGTACACCTGATGAGATACCCTTTTTATCTCTTATCAACTCATTTTTATGTGACTCTGTTAGGCTGTCAAGGGAACTTCCTGACCCAATTTCGATTTCTTTGGGTTCAACATGTAGTTATTGAATATGTCATCCTTTGAATATGTGTGAATGACCTTTGATTATTTTAAACATAATATACACTTATATTGGGTGTATTTATATTTGTCGCCCATAATTATGAGATCGATTTATCCTTAATTTAAGGATACCATCTTTATAATGGATTTCATCTCGATTTACATTTCCATTGAGACTTAATTGTTGTTATGCACCAATTCACTCTTATATGGTATATATACTATCATTTGGAATATTATATCATGAATCCCTTTATTCTCGTGATATTATAAAGTTTTGATTAAATGTTATTCCTCAATTATTGTATTAAAGTGTCTCTCATTTTGATAAAAACCCTTTAACTAAAATATCGTTTTAAATGTTTTAATGATTTATTCTTATAAATATTTCTCATTAATATCCATGATTTAAAAATGGTTTCAAGGAATTTTTTATGTGAATATTAATGGTTTAAAATGTTAAAATCTTCAAAGTGGCATGGGACACTTTGATTCAAAAATATCTTTATTAAATGGTTTAAATGGTTTTGAAAATGGTTTTTAGAATGGATTCATTATTTCTATATCTTTAAATGTTATATTTGTATTGCAATGTGGGAATGTTATCATTCCTTTCTTCTTAGGAAATGGGTTATGCTTATGTTAAGGTTCATGGGAACTATTATGAAGACAGGTGGTTCTGTGATAAACTAAGGGGGGGTGAGCCTGATATAGCTCTCCAATGCATTGGGTAATGTGAAGGGGTTAAACGCTAAGGTTTCAAAGAAAAGATTTAAGGAATATACTGTGATGGGTATTCCAAACGTAACCAAGAGGGTTACTCCCTACGTAAGAATGTTATGAATGCCTCGTGTTACCTTTATGTCTTATGATTTCTATGATTTATTCATGATTTTATGATGTATGTTAAAGTGCTTATGCTTTATGGGTGAAGTATGATTTCATTCTTATGTATATATGTACTCATGTTTCCTTTCCATACTTTTTATAACTCTTATTGAGCTTTTTATGCTCATCCCATGTTTTTGAAATGTTTTTCACAGTTCAAGGGAAAGGTACATGATTTGATGATAGTGTCAAGGAAGTGTCAAGAAATAATCCATGTTTTATTTTAAATATGTTTACATTGATGGGAAAAATGAATACTGTCTTTTATGTAACCACTTTGTTTAAATGTGGAATGTAATTCATGTTTCAGGATCTAATTCTCTAAAACACTAAACCTGAAAATATCCTCAATGTGTAATCTTGTAATAACTCAAGATTAAGTAAGGTTTAAGGTTGGGGCCTTATAGTTGGTATCAGAGGTCAGTTTAGATAACTTTATATGTTAGGTTTTCATTAAGCATATGTTACATTACCATAATGGTTAGGATTTTAGAAAGAGTCAAAGTTTTTTGATATAGTGAATGAGTAAGTATATATTTCTCATTAGTACATGATGGTTTTGTTTATATACTCACACTGACATTTCTGTTTTTAGTGAATGGATTGATCTAGTAGGCACCAAAGTGACAATAGTTTTGATGGAAACTGTGGTGGTTCTCTGATTAAAAGACTGGATGAAATGGGGGATTCAATGAGGAAACTCGTGGTTGTTGTAATCCAACTATCATGGATTCATGATCAACCACATGAACCTTGGTATGTTCTGTAATGCATCAGGTATGAGATGACCAATCGATGTGGAAGTTCAGGTAATAATTATAAAGGTAACCATTAGGGTTTATATGATCCTTATGTTTGAGGTAATTATGGGTAATTATATGTTATTATGGAGAATGAAAGGCATGAGATAAACTTGAGGTTAAAATATGTTATGATTATTTTTGAAGATTTTATCTCGTTTTAGGGAATGTTTTAAGAATTATATTGTTTTGGAAATAGGAAAAAATGCAGACCGTGTGACAACCCGTCGCGTCGGACAAAGCTGCGGGAATCAAACCCACAACCAAAGTGCAACTGGTATTTATTACCTACCACTGGACTACATGAAGTCCCCGGTTAGTTTGACTAATTATTTTTAGTTATATGATTTTAGTAATCAAGAGTACATTTATTTTGGGTTATCTATGGAAATGATTAACCTATCATGGAGGATATGTGATTAGGTTAATTACATTTCAATATGAGAATTTAAGATCAACATATGTTATTTGGAGATAAATGTTAATTTGTACATTGGAAGACTATGTGATTAAATCCTTCAAATATTTGGGTTTCAATCTTATTTTGGTTTAACTGATGAATTTTATGGACAATTGTTTATCGAATGGTCTTCGTTGAACATGGGGGTTTTTTGGACAAATTTTGGAGATTAAGAATATATTTTCTTTTTATAAATGATTATACATTTGTGGATTATCTGCCCACATACTAACAATTTTGGTATTGGATTTTGTCTAAATACATGGGAAATATATAGTTCTCTTTTGTGCATTAGGTGATTCTCAAGAAGTTGATTATAGTACTTTTAATGCAAACAAGTCTTCCTAAATACTCATCTTTTGGAGAAAATATGAGTTTGATTATGGAATCTAGTAAAAGTTGAAAGTCTACGTGACATGTAGGTATGTTTCATTATGATTTAGTTAAGCTCAAAAATAAATTCCTCAATGAAGAGTAACTTAAAACAAAAATGTTGTCTGTTAACTTTTCCTACTAGGGAATCAAATACCGTTTAACCCATCACAAGTTTGTGATTTTCTTATGGTTAACTTTCTCCTAGACATGTTTACTATCACTCTCTATCATAACATGACCCTTTGTTTTCTCCTCTCTATCCATATATTCCTACATTGAATCCTAGTATGGGTTAACTCAAGTGACCTTTATACTTCCCTTTCTTTATTTTAAGGTGATTGTTTTACTGACTCTTGTTCCGTTGTTGGATTTTCAATGATGTTTCCAAGCCCAATTTTAAAATTGCAAGGACGCAATTCCCAGAAGGGGGGAAGGATGTAACACCATAGGTAAATAAAGAATATAAAATTTTCACATTTATCCATATTTTTGAATAAAATATTAATATTACTTTAAAAGGGACGCTATGCGCGATGGCGTACCCAATACGCAACAACGAGTTTCTTGGGAATCTTACGTCACACTCTAAAAATAAAATAATATTATTTTAAATGGTTTATAACTCCTAACCATTGTAATGGAGGGAATGAACAGAACTAACTACAAAATGATTATATATGTTTGTAAAATATTTTTACTCTTTAAAATAAATGTTAGAGGATTAAAAATGCGAATGAATCCAATTTTAAGCGTAAACATTCTAATATTCTTAAATAGGTCGATTAACAGCCTTTTGATGAAGAACATCTTTTAAATCCACTATTTGACAATTTGATGTGTTATATTTGACAAAATAAAATTCTTCTTTGGAATCGGGACATCAAAATTTACTTTGTGTAAGTTTTTGGTATTTTTCCGATAAAGTTCATTTTAAATGAATAGTGCAAACTGTTTTATTTTAATTGAAAAACACTTATTAATCTAATTTATTTATATGATTAGATTATATTTTGAAATGGTTTTAAAGTGAAATTAGAATATATTTTTACCATTTAATCCAATAGTGGCCGTTGGAATTAATTTCACTTTGATATTGGACTTAAACTAGTGTAAATCTTTTTATATATATATTGTTTCATAAAAACACGCTATTTGTCATGACAGTGGGAATTAATTATTAAATTAATTAATGTAACTTGTAAAATTTTAATTTTGTAAAATAGACATCATTTTTGAATTTGGAATATCAAATACAGCTTAGGGTGATGTTTTGGTATGATTCTGAAAAACTTCAATTTTTGATGATTAGTGAAACCACTAAGTGGTACTTAAAAAACTGATTTTTCATTTAAATAAAACATTACCACTTATGTGTTTTGAATTTCAAAAATCCTACATACATGGCTGTTATTAGGAAGTAAAATGTGGTTCAATGGGATTATAATAATTTTTTTGTGAATAGTATCTTTTATGTTTTTAATCGCGATTAGAGGTAATTAGTGTAATTTAAGGTAAAAATAATGTTTTAATAATATGAAATGAACTTGATGCATGTCCTACCCACATTGGATGTGTCATTGCCGACGATGAAAATCCATGGGTCAACTTGGGGACCCCATGGAACCACTTTTGTTGGAAAATGACATAAATACCATTTTATTTAATGTTAAAATTGAAATGTCACAAACATGAAATGTTTTACTAAAACAATTTTTTAATGAGGTTATACAAGTCATATTTTTTACTATAAATATTCATTAGAAATATAAAAAGAGTTCCTACATCATGATATTTTTTCTATAATTTTAAAACATTAAATAAATTAAATTATTTATGGCATCATGATGATGCAGCAATTACCTCATTAATAAGAGATTTAAATAAAATGAAAATATAATGTTAAAACTCTAACATACACTTGTCAAAAACCTTCTGTATGGGTGTATTTCGAAACCTTATCACCTTATCCTAGAAATATTTCCTTTTTGAATTTTTTAAATCCGAAAATCATTTTAAAATAAAGTCATATTTTCTATCTTTCCAAGAGTGCCCTCCTCTCCTCTTATAAAAGGGCCCGACCTCTACCACCTTACACACACCTCTCAAGCCTCTGGCTCGGCCAGCCCCTGCCCATTTAATCTCTCGACATCCATCTCTTCATCATTGAAGCCTCAAATTGGGAATAATCCATTCCAAGGAAGCGTTTGAGATCAAATCAAAGGAAGTTACCAGATTTAAAGGTAATGTCTTCCCTTGTGTTCTTTTGTTTTATTTTTCTTCTCCAACCCCCTAAAATCTTTTTATTCTTTCCTTTTTTAACAACACCAGTATATCCAATATACTAGGATGTTGTTATGTGGTTTATTCGAGCTACACTTACACACACCTTCGTCTAATTGTTAAAGAACATACTGTTTCTATGGATGGCGAATTACTGCCTCACGAAACGATGATTGTTAAATATTCTTTTAAAACCTTCAAAGGTTGTCATTAAGATGTAACTATATTTATATATGATATATGATATTTTTATGTTTTCTTTAAGCTTCCGTATTTTTCATTTATTTTATACCTTTATCGTTTCCATTATGGGTAAACGCGATATCTTCATTTTTGGAAGTGCAGACTACCGCCCCCTCAATGTGATTTGATTCGTTAATGCCATATGTGGGACATATAAAGGATGGAATTAATGGTATTACATATGTTATCCTAATAGATTTATAATATACCTTTATATCATTATTATTTCATTCCATTGAATACAAAAAAAAGAAATGAAAGTAGCGTTCATGCGTATGTACGACTTACCGTCTCCATGAACGGTACATTTCATTTCTTATCTCCAAATGTTATGAACTATTATAAGTACATATATATAATGGATATAAATTTAATATATTACATCTAAATTATGGATATCATTCTGTAATTATTATATATATCTCTCTCATTTTGTTTTAATTCCACTAATATGACAAAAAATGAAAGTAGCGTTCATTTGTACGTACGGCCTACCGTCTCCATGAACTTTGCTTTCAATTTATTATCTAAAAATGCTATGGAATAGTATAAATTGAATACATACAGGATATATATGATATTTAAAACATAAATACTTTTATGGAGATGATATACCTATAACTACATGGAAAATTCTTTTCCAACAAGTTCAATTTTTTACTCATGTACTGAACATCGACAAAAACATCTGATATGAACTCACTTAATTACCAAATTATTATAAAATTATAATATGTGATATTAACTGAATAATTATATTTAAAGGAGGAACTTAAGAAATTATAAATTGACCAAATTTTATTATTCATGAGATTAAAGAACGATCCAGTCATGTCGGACACGAGGTAAGGGATCCTACCTCTCTCTTCCTTTTTAAGTACTCTCTATGATGTCATTTCTTTTAAGATCGTCATTCTTATGTTTGGGGATGTTATTTTATTTTCAGAATTCTGTAATTTTTATGTTCATATTATGAGAGACCCTATTTGATCTCATCAATCCTTTTTTGGAACTTATAGGTGGCGCTATTAGGCTGCCGAGTTTTGGTGAGGGACTTTTTCATCTAACTTTTATTCCCATTAGATTTAAGATACATTTCCCACCATTTATGTTGAGTGGTATATATACATCAAATTATTATACTATTTGTGTAATATACTTTATTTTATGAGTATTTACATAACTGATGTATTGTCCTTCTTTCATGGGGTGTATGTTTCGAAAGATACCCAAGTCGGTAAGGGAACCATTCACCATCCTTTTTTAAAAGACTTCTTTTGTTGGGTCTTTTAATTTACATATTGTTATGTTGTGATATGTTCGTCTATATCCTTATTGATATAAATTTTATGTCCACCTGACGAGATACCTTTTTTATCTCTCATCAAATCATTTTGATGTGACGCTGTTAGGCTGTCAAGGGAACTTCCTAACCAAATTTCGATTTCTCTGGGTTCAACAAGTAGTTATTGAATATGTCATCCTTTGAATATGTGTGAATGAACTTTGATTATTTTACACATAATATCTACTTATATTGGGTGTATTTATATTTGTCTCACATAATTATGAGATTGATTTATCCTTAATTTAAGGATACCATCTTTATAATGGATTTCATCTCAATTTACATTTCCATTGAGACTTCATTGTTGTTATGAACCAATTCACTCTTATATGGTGTATATACTATCATCTGGAATATTATATCATGAATCCCTTTATTCTCGTGATATTATAAAGTTCTGAATAAATGTTTTTCCACAATTATTGTATTCATGTGTCTCTCATTTTGATAAAAACCCTTTAACTAAAATATCGTTTTAAATGTTTTAATTATTTATTCTTATAAATATTTCTCATTAATATCCATGTTTTCAAAATGGTTTCGAGGATTTTTTTATGTGGACATTAATGGTTTAAAATGTTAAAATCTTCAAAGTGGTATGAAACACTTTGATTCAAAAACCTCTTTATTAAATGTTTTAAATGTTTTTGAAAATGGTTTTTAGAATAGATTCATTATTTCAATATCTTTAAATGTTATATTGTTATTGAAATGTGGGAATTTTATATTTCCTTTATGCTTAAGTTATGTGCTATAATTATGTTATGGTTCTTGGGCATTGTTATGAAGACGGGCGGTTCCATGATAAACTAAGGGCAAGTGTGCCCGATATAGCTCTCCAATGCATTGGGTAACACAAAGGGGTTAAACATTAAGGTTTCTCTGAAGAGATTTAGGGAATATACTATGATAGGTATTCCAAACATAACTAAGAGGGTTACTCTCTACATAAGAATGTTATGAATGCCTCAAGTTACCTTTATGTCTTATGATTTCTATGATTTATTCATGATTTTATGAGGTTTGTTAAAGTGCTTATGATTTATGGGTAAAGTATAATTTCATTATTATGTACATATGTACTCATGTTTCCATTCCATACTTTTTATAACCCTTTCTGAGCATTTTATGCTCATCCCATGTTTTTGAAATGTTTCTCACAGGTCAAGGGAAAGTTACATGATATGATGATAGTGTCAAGGAAGTGTCAAGAAAGAATCCATGTTTTATTTTAAATATGTTTCCATTGATGGGAAAAATTAATATTGTCTTTTATGTAACCACTTAGTTTAAATGTGGAATGTAATGCAAGTTTCATGATCAAATTCTCCAAAACACTAATCCTGAAAAGAACCTCAATGTGTAATCTTGTAATAACTAAAGATTAAGTAAGGTTTAATGCTGCGGCCTTATAGTTGGTATCAGCGGTCGGTTTAGATAACTTTAGTGGTCAGGGTACTCTTTAAGCATAAGTGACATTACCATAATGGTTAATATTTCAGAAAGAGTCATAGTTTTTAGATAAAGTGAATGAGTAAGTATATCTTCTTCATTAGTACATGATGGTATTGTTGATATACTCAAACTGAAATTTTTGTTTTTAGTGAATGGATGGATCTAGTAGGAACCAATGTGACAATAGTTTTGAAGGAAACTGTGGTGGTTCTCTGATTAAGAGTCTGGATGAAATGGGGGATTCAATGTGGAAACTCGTGGTTGTTCTAAACTAACTATCAAGGATTCATGATCAACCACTTGAACCTTGGTATGTTATGTACTGCATCATGTACGAGATAACCAATCGATGTAGAAGTTCAGGTAATAATTATAAAGGTAACTATTAGGGTTTATATGATCCTTAATTTTGAGGTAATTATGAGTTATTATATGTTATGATGGAAAATGAAAGGCATGAGATAAACTTGAGGTTAAAATATGTTGTGATTATTTTTGAATATTTTATCTCATTTTGGGGAATGTTTTAAGAATTATATAGTTTTGGAAAATGGACAACACACATACCGTGTGACAACCCATCGCGTCGGACAAAGCTGCAGGAATCAAACCCACAACCAAAGTGCGACTGGTATTTAGCACCTACCACTGGACTACGTGAAGTCCCTAGTTTGTTTGACTAATTCTTTTTATTTAGATGTTTTTAGGAATCATGAGTATGTTTATTTTAGGTTTTCTATGGAAATGATTAACCTATCATAGAGGATATGTGATTAGGTTAATTACTTTTCAATATGAGAATTTAAGAGCAACTGATGTTATTTGGAGGAAAAAGTTAATTTTTACCTTGGAAGACTATCTGATTAAATCATTCTAATATTTGGGTTTCAATTTTATTTTGGTTGACTTTGAAGAATTTTATAGAAAATTTTTTATCGAATGGTCTTCGTTGAACTTGGGGGTTTTTTGGGAAAAATTATAGAGATTAAGAATAGATTTTCTTTTTATAAAAGATTATACTTTTGTGGATTATCTGACCTCATACTAACAATTTTGGTTTTGGATTTTGTCCAAAGACATGGTAAATATATAGTTCTCTTTTTTGGATTAGGTGATTCTAATGAAGATGATTATAGTACTCTTAATGCGAACAAGTCTTCCTAAATACTCGTCTTTTAAAGAAAATATGATTTTGATTAAGGAATCTAGTAAATGATGAAAGTCTATGTGACAATTAAGTATGTTTCATTATGATTTAGTTAAGACCAAAAATGAATTCCTCAATGAAGAATAACTTAAAACAAAAATTGTTGTTTGTTAACTTTTCCTACCGGGAAATCGAATACCGTTTAACCCATCACAAGCTTGTGATTTTATTATGGTTAACTATCTCCTAGACATGTTTACTATCACTCTCTATCAGAACATTCCACTTTGTATTATCCTCCATATCAATATTTTCCTACATGTAATCCTAGTATGGGAGAACTCGGGTGACCATTGTACTTCTCTTTCTTTATTTTAAGGTTATTGTTTTACAGACTCTTGTTTTGATGTGGGATTTTCAATGAAGTTTCCAAGCCCATTTTTAAAATTGCGAGGAGGTACTTCGCAAAAGGGGGGAAGGATGTAACACCCCAGGAAAATAAAGAATATGAAATTTTCACAATTATCTATATTTTTGAATAAAATATTCATATTACTGTAAAGGGGATGCTATGCGCGATGGCGTACCCAATATGCAACAAAGAGTTTCTTGGGAATCCTACGTGGCACACTAATAATAAAATAATATTATTTTAAATGGTAGTTAACACCTAGACATTGTAATGGAGGGAATGAACAGAACTAACTACAAAATTATTATATATGTTTTTCAAATATTTTTACTCTTTAAAATAAATTTTAGAGGATTAAAAATGCGAATGAATCCAATTTTAAGCGTAAACATTCTAATATTCTTTAAAAGGTCGATTAACCGCCTTTTGATGGAGAAACTCTTTTAAACACACTTTTTTAAAATTTTATGTGATATATTTGTCAAAATAAAATTTTTCTTTGGAATCGGGACATCAAAATTTACTTTGTGTAATTTTTTGTTATTTTTCGGATAAAGTTCATTTTTTAATGAATATTGAAAAATGTTGTATTTTAATTCAAAACCACTTTTCAATGTAATTTATTTATATGATTAGATTTTCATTTTTATTGGTTTTAAAGTGAAATTAGAATATATTTTTACCATTTAATCCAATTGTGGTCGTTGGAATTAATTTCACTTTGAAAATTGACTTAAACTAGTGTAAATATTTTGATATATATTGTTTCATAAAAACACGCTATTTGTCATGAAAACGGAAATTAATTATTAAATTAAATAATGTAACTTATACAATTTGAATTTTGTAAAATAGACATCATTTTTCAATTTGAAATATCAAATATAGCTTATGGTATTTTTGCATCTTGGTTCAGATGTTTTCAGAAACATGCTCAGAAATTTGGTTCATATTTTCTCAGAAACATGTTAAAAAACATGGTTCTATTATTCTAAAAAACATGCTCAAAAAGTGGTTCAATTTTTTTTTTAAAAACATGATCAAAATTTTGGGTAAATTTTTCACAGAAACTTGCTCATGATTGTGGATTAGTTTTTATGATAAACATGCTCAGAAAAGTGGTTATGATTTCCTCGGAATATAGAATCAGATTTTTTAAAAAATAGTATATGATTTTATCAAAATTGATGTTATGATTTGCTCAGAATTTAGGTTTCAATTTTCTCAAAATTAAGGTTCTGATTTTCTTAGAATTCATGTTTGAATTTTCTCGGAATTTAAGTTCCTACATTCATAGAATTCGGGTTTTTTTCATCAAAATTCAGTTTCCTATTTTCTCAGAATTCAAATTCTGATTGTTATAGAATTAAGGATTTAATTTTCTTAGAAGTCATTTTTTGATTTTATCAGAGCATAGGTACAGATTTTTAGAGAAATTAGGTTCTAATTTGTGCAAAATTTAGGATATGATTTTCTGAAAAAATTTCGTTCTGATTTGTGTAGAATTTAGTTTCTGATTTGTCCTAAATTTATGTTCCAATTCCATCAGAATTTAGGTACCTATTTTCTCATAATTCTGGTTCAAATTTTTACAGAATTCATGTTACATTTTTTATAGAATTCATGTTTTGATTTTTTATAGAAACATTCTTAGAGATGTGATTCTAATTTCATCATACTTATCCACCATTTCATAAAAATTCGTTTTCATGAAAATTTTCATGACATTTTAGATCTTCTTGATTATAAAACATCATCTAATTTTTTTAGAATAATTGGGAATCTTCCAATTTTATGTATTTTCTCTCTTCAACAACATTATCTTTCATAAATATTCAACAAAAAGGGAATACTTCATTCATCAAAATCATTGAAACATAGAAAAGTCTTTCAAACTCAACAAAATTGTTATTGAGAAAATTATTTCTTTCTAACTAATTTTGATAAAGAAAAACTTCTAGCAAACAACAGTAACTTCATATTCCTATACTTTAAAAACCTTCTTCATCAAAAAGGGAATTTTGTCAACAAATATGAACCATTTTAAAAAACACCACTATGTTTCTTCACATATTATCTTTACATGGATGGATGGTTCAATATTCTCATAAGAAAGACGTGATCAATCCGCTTTTTGTATTATTGCATGATCTGTCACCTAAAATAATTAAATTTTTTACCTCATTCAATTATCATCATGGAAAGTGTAGCATGGTGTTTCCATCTCAGAGCATAAAAGAAATTTTTCACCTTCCAATGGTGATTGTCTGTCTATTAGTCATAATCAGTAATCAATTCCAACCATCACCTTTGTAATATATTATATATTTATATTTTAATATATATATATATAATTTTTTTATAATGTATATATGTATCACAGTTTTTACCATGAAGATAATACCTCTATATTTTATATAGAAAAATTACTTCCTCTAACTCCAAATCATGATTTTGGTAATTAAATCTGGTATTTTCCATTAACGAGAGGCATATTCTATCACCATGTCATTGTAGAAAAGGACACATTCTAGTCCCTTTTTTAATAAATCACTATATATTTAAATCACTTCACCACTATAGGGTAGTGTAAGAACATGTGAACTGAACAACCATATCTTCCACTCCTATAAATTTTGACACATTCATCTATAAATAATAACTTAGATCAATTCTATGTTAACTTAGTTAA
The DNA here is from genome assembly GCA_963277665.1 of Viscum album. NCBI lineage: Eukaryota > Viridiplantae > Streptophyta > Magnoliopsida > Santalales > Viscaceae > Viscum > Viscum album. The sequence continues at coordinate 941,651,065 of OY728153.1, forward strand.
TGGAATAGATGGTCATGAGATATTTTTACAGAATTCATTTGTATTATCTAGCCAAACTTTGACTTATCTGGACCCTAATTATAATGGACGTTCTAAATCATTTATCAATAACTTTTATCATTGAAGGATCCATCATTATACTATCACATTACAATATATGGCCCATGAATGAAACATTCTAATGAAAAAATTCATACATAGTAAATTTAAAATAAAATTCTTCTACCTTGGAGTCTCTAATAAAATTCTTAAAGGATCATCAAGCTCACACATAATATTCAAATATAATTGAATATAATATATAAATAATTCTGATAACGGATCAAGGAAATATTTATAGGCTCTATTCTTCACAGCCGTGATGATATTATCATAATTAGTTTATTCAAATGACATCACTATAAATTAATAATAATCGTACCTTATAAGGAATGTTGTCTTGAGTATAATATTTTTCATGACCCTGAATTGATGATATCTATAATGAAGTCCACTATTAGAGAATTATTTAGATCTACATTATTTATCAAACATGTCATCAAAATTGGGTAAAGGGTATTTTTTCTTCATAGTGAACATTTTATGTATTTTATAAGAAATGAAAAGTCACATTTACCTATTAATATTAATAATAAAATGAACTGTTACACCACATGGTGACACAAAATAGAATTTTAATACCTTATTAATAATCTCTTAGATGAAATTATACATTTACTTTAATTAAATTTGGCCCATTCAATATTAAGCCTTTTAAATATGTAATGAACTAGGTATATGTTCTATTGAGAACTCAACTTCCCTATTTAGGTAAATACATGAGATATCTTCTTGAAATATATCATCATATTCCTATAAATAATTTTATGTTTATGTTGGAGTTCATCCCCAACTATTTGAGATAAATATCCCCTACTGATAGGTGGAAGTCCCTAGTTTGTTTGACTAATTCTTTTTAGTTAGATGTTTTTAGGAATCACGAGTATGTTTATTTTAGGTTTTCTATGGAAATGATTAACCTATCATAGAGGATATGTGATTAGGTTAATTACTTTTCGATATGATAATTTAAGAGCAACTGATGTTATTTGGAGGTAAAAGTTAATTTTTACCTTGGAAGACTATCTGATTAAATCCTTCTAATATTTGGGTTTCAATCTTATTTTGGTTTACTTTGAAGAATTTTATAGAAAATTGTTTATCGAATGGTATTCGTTGATCTTGGGGGTTTTTTGGGAAAAATTTTAGAGATTAAGAATAGATTTTCTTTTTATAAAAGATTATACTTTTGTGGATTAACTGACCTCATACTAACAATTTTGGTTTTGGATTTTGTCCAAATACATGGTAAATATATAGTTCTCTTTTTTGGATTAGGTGATTCTAATGAAGATGATTATAGTACTCTTAATGCGAACAAGTCTTCCTAAATACTCGACTTTTGGAGAAAATATGAGTTTGATTAAGGCATATATTAAAAGATGAAAGTCTATGTAACAAGTAAGTATGTTTCATTATGATTTAGTTAAGCTCAAAAAAAAATTCCTCAATGAAGAATAACTTAAAAAAAATGTTGTCTGTTAACTTTTCATACCGGGAAATCGAATACCGTTTAACCCATCACAAGCTTGTGATTTTCTTATGGTTAACTATCTCCTAGACATGTTTACTATCACTCTCCATCAGAACATGCCACTTTGTATTATCCTCCATATCCATATTTTCCTACATGGAATCCTAGTATGGGTTAACTCGGGTGACCATTGTACTTATCTTTCTTTATTTTAAGGTTATTGTTTTACAGACTCTTGTTTTGATGTGGGATTTTCAATGAAGTTTCCAAGCCCATTTTTAAAATTGCGAGGAGGTAGTTCCCAAAAGGGGGGAAGGATGTAACACCCCAGGTAAATAAAGAATATGAAATTTTCACAATTATCTATATTTTTGAATAAAATATTCATATTACTGTAATGGGGATGCTATGCGCGATGGCGTACCCAATATGCAACAAAGAGTTTCTTGGGAATCTTACGTTGCACACTAATAATAAAATAATATTATTTTAAATGGTAGATAACTCCTAGACGTTGTAATGGAGGGAATGAACAGAACTAACTACAAAATTATTATATATGTTTTTCAAATATTTTTACTCTTTAAAATAAATTTTAGAGGATTAAAAATGCAAATGAATCCAATTTTAAGCGTAAACATTCTAATATTCTTTAAAAGGTCGATTAACCGCCTTTTGATGGAGAACCTCTTTTAAACACACTTTTTTACAATTTTATGTGATATATTTGTCAAAGTAAAATTCTTCTTTGGAATCGGGACATCAAAATTTACTTTGTGTAAATTTTTGTTATTTTTCCGACAAAGTTCATTTTTTAATGAATATTGAAAAATGTTGTATTTTAATTCAAAACCACTTTTCAATGTAATTTATTTATATGATTAGATTTTCATTTTTATTGGTTTTAAAGTGAAATTAGAATATATTTTTACCATTTAATCCAATTGTGGTCGTTGGAATTAATTTCACTTTGAAAATTGACTTAAACTAGTGTAAATATTTTGATATATATTGTTTCATAAAAACACGCTATTTGTCATGACAACAGAAATTAATTATTAAATTAAATAATGTAACTTATACAATTTGAATTTTGTAAAATAGACATCATTTTTCAATTTGAAATATCAAATATAGCTTACGGTGATGTTTTGGTATTATTCTAGAAAACAACAATTTTTGATGAATAGTGAAACCACTAAGTGGTACTTAAAAAACCAATTTTTTGTTTAAATGAAACATTACCACTTCTGTGTTTTGAAATTCAAAAATCCTACATACATGGCTGTTATTAGGAATTAAAATGTGGTTCAATGGGATTATAATAATTTTTTTGTGAATAGTAACTTTTATGTTTTTAATCGCGATTAGAGGTAATTAGTGTAATTTAAGGTAAAAATAATGTTTTAATAATATGAAATGAACATGACACATGTCCTACCCACATTGGATGTGTCATTGCCGACGATGAAAATCCATGGGTCAACTTGGGGACCCCATGGAACCACTTTGGTTGGAAAATGAGATAAATACTGTTTTATTTAATTTTAAAATTAAAATGTCACAAACATGAGATGTTTTACTAAAACAATTTTTTAATGGGGTTATACAAGTAATATTTTTTACTATAAATATTCATTAGAAATATAAAAAGATTTCCTACATCATGATATTTTATTATATAATTTTTAAACATTAAATAAATTAAATTATTTATGTCATCATGATGATGCAGCAATTACCTCATTAATAAGTGATTTAAATAAAATGAAAATATAATGTTAAAACTCTAACATACACTGGTCAAAAACCTTTTGTATGGGTGTATTTCGAAACCTTATCACATTATCCTTGAAATATTTCATTTTTTTATTTTTTAAATCCAAAAATCATTTTAAAATAAAGTAATATTTTATAACATTCCAAGAGTGCCCTCCTCTCCTCTTATAAAAGGGCCCCAACTCTACCACCTTACACACACCTCTCAAGCCTCTGGCACGGCCAGCCCCTGCCCATTTAATCTCTCCACATCAATATATTCATCATTGAAGCCTCAAATTGGGCATAATTCTTTCCAAGGAAGCGTTTGAGATCAAATCAAAGGAAGTTACCAGATTTAAATGTAATGTCTTCCCTTGTGTTTTATTTTGCTTCTCCAACCCCCTAAATTCTTTTTATTCTCTCCTTTCTTAACAACACCAGTATATCCAATATAATAGGATGTTGTTATGTAGTTTATTCGAGCTACACATACACACACCTTCGTCTAATTGTTAATGAACATACTGTTTCTATGGATGGCGAATTACTGCCTCACGAAACGATGATTGTTAAATATTCTTTTAAAACCTTCAAATGTTGTCATTAAGATGTAACTATATTTATATATGATATATGATATTTTTATGTTTTCGTTAAGCTTCCGTATTTTTCATTTATGTCATACCTTTATCGTTTCCATTATGGGTAAACGCGATATCTTCATTTTAGAAAGTGCGGACTACCGCCCCCTCAAAGTGATTTGATTCGTTAATGCCATATGTGGGACATATAAAGGATGTAAATAATGGTATTACATATGTTATCCTACTAGAATTATAATATACCTTTATATAATTATTATTCATTCCATTGAAAAATAATAATAAATGAAAGTAGCGTTCATGCGTACGTACGACTTACCGTCTCTATGAACGGTACATTTCATTTCTTATCTCCAAATGTTATGAACTATTATAAGTACATATATATAATGGATATATATGTAATATATTACATCTAAATTATGGATATCATTCTGGAATTATTATATATATATCTCTCATTATATTTTAATTCAACTAATATGACAAAAAATAGAAGTAGCGTTCATTTGTACGTACGGCCTACCGTCTCCATGAACTTTGCTTTTAATTTTTTATCTAAAAATGATATGGAATAGTATAAATTGAATATATACAGGATATATATGATATTTAAAACATAAATACTATTATGGATATGATATACTTATAACTACATGGAAAATTCTTTTCCAACAAGTTCAATTTTTACTCATGTACTGAACATCGACAAAAACATCTGATATGCACTCACTTTATTACCAAATTATTATAAAATTATAATATGTGATATTAACTGAATAATGATATTTAAAGGAGGAACTTAAGAAATTATAAATTGACAAAATTTTATTATTCATGAGATTAAAGAACGATCGAGTCATGTCAGACACGAGGTAAGGGATCCTACCTCTCTCTTCCTTTTTATGTACTCTCTATTATGTCATTTCTTTTTAGCTCATCATTCTTATGTTTGGGGATGTTATTTTATTTTCAGAATTCTGTAATTTTTATGTTCATATTATGAGAGACCCTATTTGATCTCATGAATCCTTTTTTGGAACTTTTACGTGGCGCTATTAGGCTGCCGAGTTTTGGTAAAGGACTTTTTCATCTCACTTTTATTCCCATTAGATTTAAGATACATTTGCCACCATTTATGTTGAGTGGTATATATACTTCCAATTATTATACTATTTGTGTAATATAGTTTCTTTTATGATTATTTACATAAATGATGTATTGTCCTTCTTTCATGGGGTGTATGTTTCGAAAGATACCCAAGTCGGTAAGGGAACCATTCACCATCCTTTTTTAAAGACTTCTTTTGTTTGGTCTTTTAATTTAAATATTGTTATGTTGTGATATTTTCATCTTTATCCTTATTGATTTAAATTTTATGTCCACCTGACGAGATACCTTTTTTATCTCTCATCAAATCATTTTGATGTGACGCCGTTAGGCTGTCAAGGGAACTTCCTAACCAAATTTCGATTTCTCTGGGTTCAACATGTTGTTATTGAATATGTCATCCTTTGAATATGTGTGAATGAACATTGATTATTTTACACATAATATCTACTTATATTGGGTGTATTTATATTTGTCTCACATAATTATGAGATTGATTTATCCTTAATTTAAGGATACCATCTTTATAATGGATTTCATCTCAATTTACATTTCCATTGAGACTTTATTGTTGTTATGCACCAATTCACTCTTATATGGTGTATATACTATCATTTGGAATATTATATCATGAATCCCTTTATTCTCGTGATATTATAATGTTCTGAATAAATGTTATTCCTCAATTATTGTATTCATGTGTCTCTCATTTTGATAAAAACCCTTTAACTAAAATATCGTTTTAAATGTTTTAATGATTTATTCTTATAAATATTTCTCATTAATATCCATTTTTTAAAAATGGTTTCGAGGATTTTTTTATGTGGATATTAATGGTTTAAAATGTTAAAATCTTCAAAGTGGTATGAAACACTTTGATTCAAAAACCTCTTTATTAAATGTTTTAAATGGTTTTGAAAATGGTTTTTAGAATAGATTCATTATTTCAATATCTTTAAATGTTATATTGTTATTGAAATGTGGGAATTTTATATTTCCTTTATGCTTAAGTTATGTGCTATGATTATGTTATGCTTCTTGGGCATTGTTATGAAGACAGGTGGTTCCATGATAAACTAAGGGCAGGTGTGCCCGATATAGCTCTCCAATGCATTGGGTAACACAAAGGGGTTAACCGTTAAGGTTTATCCGAAGCGATTTAGGGAATATACTATGATAGGTATTCCAAACATAACTAAGAGGGTTACTCTCTACGTAAGAATGTTATGAATGCCTCAAGTTACCTTTATGTCTTATGATTTCTATGATTTATTCATGATTTTATGAGGTTTGTTAAAGTTCTTATGCTTTATGGGTAAAGTATAATTTCATTCTTATGTACATATGTACTCATGATTCCTTTCCATACTTTTTATAACCCTTACTGAGCATTTTATGCTCATCCCAAGTTTTTGAAATGTTTCTCACAGGTCAAGGGAAAGTTACATGATATGATGATAGTGTCAAGGAAGTGTCAAGAAAGAATCCATGTTTTATTTTAAATATGTTTCCATTGATGGGAAAAATTAATATTGTCTTTTATGTAACCACTTAGTTTAAATGTGGAATGTAAGGCAAGTTTCATGATATAATTCTCTAAAACTCTAATCCTGAAAAGAACCTTAATGTGTAATCTTGTAATAACTAAAGATTAAGTAAGGTTTAATGCTGGGGCCTTATAGTTGGTATCAACGGTCGGTTCAGATAACTTTAGTGGTCAAGGTATTCTTTAAGCATAAGTGACATTACCATAATGGTTAATATTTCAGAAAGAGTCATAGTTTTTAGATAAAGTGAATGAGTATGTATATCTTCTTCATTAGTACATGATGGTATTGTTGATATACTCAAACTGAAATTTCTGTTTTTAGTGAATGGATGGATCTAGTAGGCACCAATGTGATAATAGGTTTGAAGGAAACTGTGGTGGTTCTATGATTAAGAGTCTGGATGAAATGGGGGATTCAATGTGGAAACTCGTGGTTGTTCTAAACTAACTATCAAGGATTCATTATCAACCACTTGAACCTTGGTATGTTCTGTACTGCATCATGTACGAGATAACCAATCGATGTAGAAGTTCAGGTAATAATTATAAAGGTAACTATTAGGGTTTATATGATCCTTAATTTTGAGGTAATTATGAGTTATTATATGTTATGATGGAAAATGAAAGGCATGAGATAAACTTGAGGTTAAAATATGTTATGATTATTTTTTAATATTTAATCTCATTTTGGGGAATGTTTTAAGAATTATACAGTTTTGGAAAATGGACAACACACATACCATGTGACAACCCATCGCGTCGGACAAAGCTGCAGGAATCGAACCCACAACCAAAGTGCGACTGGTATTTAGCACCTACCACTGGACTACATGAAGTCCCTAGTTTTTTTGACTAATTCTTTTTAGTTAGATGTTTTTAGGAATCATGAGTATGTTTATTTTAGGTTTTCTATGGAAATGATTAACCTATCATAGAGGACATGTGATTAGGTTAATTACTTTTCAATATGAGAATTTAAGAGCAACTGATGTTATTTGGAGGTAAATGTTAATTTTTACCTTGGAAGACTATCTGATTAAATCCTTCTAATATTTGGGTTTCAATCTTATTTTGGTTTACTTTGAAGAATTTTATGGAAAATTGTTTATCGAATGGTCTTCGTTGAACTTGGGGGTTTTTTGGGAAAAATTTTAGATATTAAGAATAGATTTTCTTTTTATAAAAGATTATAATTTTGTGGATTATCTGACCTCACACTAACAATTTTGGTTTTGGATTTTGTCCAAATAAATGGTAAATATATAGTTCTCTTTTTTGGATTAGGTGATTCTAATGAAGATGATTATAGTACTCTTAATGCGAACAAGTCTTCCTAAATACTCATCTTTTGGAGAAAATATGAGTTTGATTAAAGAATCTAGTAAAAGATGAAAGTCTATTTGACAAGTAAGTATGTTTCATTATGATTTAGTTAAGCCCAAAAATAAATTCCTCAATGAAGAATAACTTAAAACAAAAATGTTGTCTGTTAACTTTTCCTACCGGGAAATCGAATACCGTTTAACCCATCACAAGCTTGTGATTTTCTTATAGTTAACTATCTCTTAGAAATGTTTACTATCACTCTCCATCAGAACATGCCACTTTGTATTATCCTCCATATCCATATTTTCCTACATGGAATCCTAGTATGGGTTAACTCGGGTGACCATTGTACTTATCTTTCTTTATTTTAAGGTTATTGTTTTAAAGACTCTTGTTTTGATGTGGGATTTTCAATGAAGTTTCCAAGCCCATTTTTAAAATTGCGAGGAGGTAGTTCCCAAAAGGGGGGAAGGATGTAACACCCCAGGTAAATAAATAATATGAAATTTTCAAAATTATCTATATTTTTGAATAAAATATACATATTACTGTAAAGGGGATGCTATGTGCGATGGCGTACCCAATATGCAACAAAAGAGTTTCTTGGGAATCCTACGTTGCACACTAATAATAAAATAATATTATTTTAAATGGTAGTTAACGCCTAGACGTTGTAATGGAGGGAATGAACAGAACTAACTACAAAATTATAATATATGTTTTTCAAATATTTTTACTTTTTAAAATAAATTTTAGAGGATTAAAAATGCTAATGAATCGAATTTTAAGCGTATACATTCTAATATTTTTTTTAAAGGTCGATTAACCGCCTTTTGATGGAGAACCTCTTTTAAACACACTTTTTTACAATTTTATGTGATATATTTTTCAAAATAAAATTATTCTTTGGAATCGGGACATCAAAATTTACTTTGTGTAAATTTTTGTTATTTTTCCGATAAAGTTCATTTTTAATGAATATTGAAAAATGTTGTATTTTAATTCAAAACCACTTTTCAATGTAATTTATTTATTGGATTAAATTTTCATTTTTATTGGTTTTAAAGTGAAATTAGAATATATTTTTACCATTTAATCCAATTGTGGTCGTTGGAATTAATTTCACTTTGAAAATTGACTAAAACTAGTGTAAATCTTTTGATATATATTGTTTCATAAAAACACGCTATTTGTCATGACAACGGAAATTAATTATTAAATTAAATAATGTAACTTATACAATTTGAATTTTGTAAAATATACATCATTTTTCAATTTGAAATATCAAATATAGCTTATGGTGATGTTTTGGTATTATTCTAGAAAACATCAATTTTTTATGAATATTGAAACCACTAAGTGGTACTTAAAAAACTAATTTTTCATTTATATGAAACATTACCACTTCTGTGTTTTGAATTTCAAAAATCCTACATACATGGCTGTTATTAGGAAGTAAAATGTGGTTCAATGGGATTATAATAATTTTTTTGAATAGTAACTTTTATGTTTTTAATCGTGATTAGAGGTAATTAGTATAATTTAAGGTAAAAATAATGTTTTAATAATATGAAATGAACATGACACATGTCCTACCCACATTGGATGTGTCATTGCCGACGATGAAAATCCATGGGTCAACTTGGGGACCCCATGGAACCACTTTGGTTGGAAAATGACATAAATACTAATTTATTTAATGTTAAAATTAGAATGTCACAAAAATGAGATGTTTTACTAAAACAATTTTTTAATGGGGTTATACAAGTCATATTTTTTACTATAAATATTCATTAGAAAGATAAAAAGAGTTCCTACATCATGATATTTTTTCTATAATTTTTAAACATTAAATAAATTAAATTATTTATAGCATCATGATGATGCAGCAATTACCTCATTAATAAGAGATTTAAATAAAATGAAAATATAATGTTAAAACTCTAACATACACTTGTCAAAAAACTTTTGTATGGGTGTATTTAGAAACCTTATCACCTTATCCTTGAAATATTTCCTTTTTGTATTTTTTAAATCCGAAAATCATTTTAAAATAATGTAATATTTTATAACTTTCCAAGAGTGCCCTCCTCTCCTCTTATAAAAGGGCCCCACCTCTACCACCTTACACACACCTCTCAAGCCTCTGGCTCGGCCAGCCCCTGCCAATTTAATCTCTCCACATCAATCTATTCATCATTGAATCCTCAAATTGGGTATAAGCCTTTCCAAGGAAGCATTTGAGATCAAATCAAAGGAAGTTACCAGATTTAAAGGTAATGTCTTCCATTGTGTTCTTTTGTTTTATTTTGCTTCTCCAACCCCCTAAAATCTTTTTATTCTTTCCTTTTTTAACAACACCAGTATATCCAATATACTAGGATGTTGTTATGTGGTTTATTCGAGCTACACTTACACACACCTTCGTCTAATTGTTAAAGAACATACTGTTTCTATGGATGGCGAATTACTGCCTCACGAAACGATGATTGTTAAATATTCTTTTAAAAGCTTCATAGGTTGTCATTAAGATGTAACTATATTTATATATGATATATGATATTTTTATGTTTTCTTTACGCTTCCTTATTTTTCATTTATGTCATACCTTTATCGTTTCCATTATGGGTAAACGCGATATCTTCATTTTAGGAAGTGCGGACTACAGCCCCCTCAAAGTGATTTGATTCGTTAATGACATATGTGGGACATATAAAGGATGGAATTAATGGTATTACATATTTTATCCTACTAGAATTATAATATACCTTTATATAATTATTATTTCATTCCATTGAATACAAAAAAAAAGAAATGAAAGTAGCGTTCATGCGTACGTACGACTTACCGTCTCCATGAACGGTACATTTCATTTCTTATCTCCAAATTTTATGAACTATTATAAGTACATATATATAATGGATATATATGTAATATATTACATTTAAATTATGGATATCATTCTGGAATTATTATATATATATCTCTCATTTTATTTTAATTCCACTAATATGACAAAAAATGAAAGTAGCGTTCATTTGTATGTACCGCCTACCGTCTCCATGAACTTTGCTTTTAATTTTTTATCTAAAAATGATATGGAATAGTATAAATTGAATATATACAGGATATATATGATATTTAAAACATAAATACTATTATGGAGATGATATACTTATAACTACATGGAAATTTCTTTTCCAACAAGTTCAATTTTTACTCATGTACTGAACATCGACAAAAACATCTGATATGAACTCTCTTTATTACCAAATTATTATAAAATTATAATATGTCATATTAAATGAATAATGATATTTAAAGGATGAACTTAAGAAATTATAAATTTACCAAATTTCATTATTCATGATATTAAATAACGATCGAGTCATGTCGGACACGAGGTAAGGGATCCTATCTCTCTCTTCCTTTTTAAGTACTCTCTTTTATGTCATTTATTTTAAGCTCATCATTCTTATGTTTGGGGATGTTATTTTATTTTCAGAATTCTGTAATTTTTATGTTCATATTATGAGAGACCTTATTTGATCTCATCTATCCTTTTTTGGAACTTTTATGTGGCGCTATTAGGCTGTCGAGTTTTGGTAAGGGACTTTTTCATCTCACTTTTATTCTCATTAGATTTAAGATACATTTGCCACCATTTATGTTGAGTGGTATATATACTTCCAATTATTATACTATTTGTGTAATATAGTTTCTTTTATGATTATTTACATAAATGATGTATTGTCCTTCTTTAATGGGGTATATGTTTCGAAAGATACCCAAGTCGGTAAGGGAACCATTCACCATGCTTTTTTAAAAGACTTCTTTTTTTGGGTCTTTTAATTTACATATTGTTATTTTGTGATATGTTCGTCTTTATCCTTATTGATTTAAATTTTATGTCCACCTGACGAGATACCTTTTTTATCTCTCATCAAATCATTTCGATGTGACGCCGTTAGGCTATCAAGGGAACTTCCTAACCAAATTTCGATTTCTCTGGGTTCAACATGTAGTTATTGAATATGTCATCATTTGAATATGTGTGAATGAACTTTGATTATTTTACACATAATATCTACTTATATTGGGTGTATTTATATTTTTCTCACATAATTATGAGATTGATTTATCCTTAATTTAAGGATACCATCTATATAATGGATTTCATCTCAATTTACATTTCCATTGAGACTTTATTGTTGTTATGCCCCAATTCACTCTTATATGGTGTATATAATATCATTTGGAATATTATATCATGAATACCTTTATTCTCGTGATATTATAAAGTTCTGAATAAATGTTATTCCTCAATTATTGAATTCATGTGTCTCTCATTTTGATAAAAACCCTTTAACAAAAATATCATTTTAAATGTTTTAATGATTTATTCTTATAAATATTTCTCATTAATATCCATGTTTTCAAAATGGTTTCGAGGATTTTTTATGTGGATATTAATGGTTTAAAATGTTAAAATCTTCAAAGTGGTATGAAACACTTTGATTCAAAAACATCTTTATTAAATGTTTTAAATGGTTTCGAAAATGGTTTTTAGAATAGATTCATTATTTCAATATCTTTAAATGTTATATAGTTATTGAAATGTTGGAATTTTATATTTCCTTTATGCTTAAGTTATTTGCTATGATTATGTTATGGTTCTTGGAAATTTTTATGAAGACGGGTGGTTCCATGATAAACTAAGGGTAGGTGTGCCCGATATAGCTCTCCAATGCATTGGGTAACACAAAGGGGTTAAACGTTAAGGTTTCTCCGAAGAGATTTAGGGAATATACTATGATAGGTATTCCAAACATAACTAAGAGGGTTACTCTCTACGTAAGAATGTTATGAATGCCTCAAGTTACCTTTATGTCTTATGATTTCTATGCTTTATTCATGATTTTATGAGGTTTGTTAAAGTTCTTATACTTTATGGGTAAAGTATAATTTCATTCTTATGTACATATGTACTCATGTTTCCTTTCCATACTTTTTATAACCCTTACTTAGCATTTTATTCTCATCCCAAGTTTTTGAAATGTTTCTCACAGGTCAAGGGAAAGTTACATGATATGATGATAGTGTCAAGGAAGTGTCAAGAAAGAATCCATGTTTTATTTTAAATATGTTTCCATTGATGGGAAAAATTAATATTGTCTTTTATGTAACCACTTAGTTTAAATGTGGAATGTAATGCAAGTTTCATGATCTAATTCTCTAAAACTATAATCCTGAAAAGAACCTTAATGTGTAATCATGTAATAACAAAAGATTAAGTAAGGTTTAATGCTGGGGCCTTATAGTTGGTATCCGCGGTCGGTTTAGATAACTTTAGTGGTCAGGGTATTCTTTAAGCATAAGTGACATTACCATAATGGTTAATATTTCAGAAAGAGTCATAGTTTTTAGATAAAGATTATTAGTATGTATATCTACTTCATTAGTAAATGATGGTATTGTTGATATACTCAAACTGAAATTTCTGTTTTTAGTGAATGGATGGATCCAGTAGGCACCAATGTGACAATAGGTTTGAAGGAAACTGTGGTGGTTCTCTGATTAAGAGTCTGGATGAAATGGGGGATTCAATGTGGAAACTCGTGGATGTTCTAAACTAACTATCAAGGATTCATGATCAACCACTTGAACCTTGGTATGTTCTGTACTGCATCCTTTACGAGATAACCAATCGATGTAGAAGTTCAGGTAATAATTATAAAGGTAACTATTAGGGTTTATATGATCCTTAATTTTGAGGTAATTATGAGTTATTATATGTTATGATGGAAAATGAAAGGCATGAGATAAACTTGAGGTTAAAATATGTTATGATTATTTTTGAATATTTTATCTCATTTTGGGGAATGTTTTAAGAATTATATAGTTTTGGAAAATGGACAACACACATACCGTGTGTCAACCCATCGCGTCGGACAAAGCTGCAGGAATCGAACCCACAACCAAAGTGCGACTGGTATTTAGCACCTACCACTGGACTACGTGAAGTCCCTAGTTTGTTTGACTAATTCTTTTTAGTTAGATGTTTTTAGGAATCATGAGTATGTTTATTTTAGGTTCTCTATGGAAATGATTAACCTATCATAGAGGATATGTGATTAGGTTAATTACTTTTCAATATGAGAATTTAAGAGCAACTGATGTTATTTGGAGGTAAAAGTTAATTTTTACCTTGTAAGACTATCTGATTAAATCCTTATAATATTTGGGTTTCAATCTTATTTTGGTTTACTTTGAAGAATTTTATGGAAAATTGTTTATCGAATGGTCTTCGTTGAACTTGGGGGTTTTTTGGGAAAAATTCTAGAGATTAAGAATAGATTTTCTTTTTATAAAAGATTATACTTTTGTGGATTATCTGAACTCATACTAACAATTTTGGTTTTGGATTTTGTCCAAAGACATGGTAAATATATAGTTCTCTTTTTTGGATTAGGTGATTCTAATGAAGATGATTATAGTACTCTTAATGCAAACAAGTCTTCCTAAATACTCGTCTTTTGGAGAAAATATGAGTTTGATTAAGGAATCTAGTAAAAGATGAAAGTCTATGTGACAAGTAAGTATGTTTCATTATGATTTAGTTAAGCCCAAAAATAAATTTCTCACTGAAGAATAACTTAAAACAAAAATGTTGTCTGTTAACTTTTCCTACCGGGAAATCGAATACCGTTTAACCCATCACAAGCTTGTGATTTTCTTATGGATAACTATCTCCTAGACATGTTTACTGTCACTCTCCATCAGAACATGCCACTTTGTATTATCCTCCATATCCATATTTTCCTACATGGAATCCTATTATGGGTTAACTCGGGTGACCATTGTACTTCTCTTTCTTTATTTTAAGGTTATTGTTTTACTGACTCTTGTTTTGATGTGAGATTTTCAATGATGTTTCCAAGACCATTTTTAAAATTGCGAGGAGGTAGTTCCCAAAAAGGGGGAAGGATGTAACACCCCAGGTAAATAAAGAATATGAAATTTTCACAATTATCTATATTTTTGAATAAAATATTCATATTACTTTAAAGGGGATGCTATGCGCAATGGCATACCCAATATGCAACAAAGAGTTTCTTGGGAATCCTAAGTTGCACACTAATAATAAAATAATATTATTTTAAATGGTAGTTAACGCCTAGACATTGTAATGGAGGGAATGAACAGAACTAACTACAAAATTATTATATATATTTGTCAAATATTTTTACTCTTTAAAATAAATTTTAGAGGATTAAAAATGCGAATGAATCCAATTTTAAGCGTAAACATTCTAATATTCTTTAAAAGGTCGATTAACTGCCTTTTGATGGAGAACCTCATTTAAACACACTTTTTTACAATTTTATGTGATATATTTGTCAAAATAAAATTCTTCTTTGGAATCGGGACATCAAAATTTACTTTGTCTAAATTTTCGTTATTTTTCTGAAAAAGTTCATTTTTTAATGAATATTGAATAATGTTGTATTTTAATTCAAAACCACTTTTTAATGTAATTTATTTATATGATTAGATTTTCATTTTTATTGGTTTTAAAGTGAAATTAGAATATATTTTTACCATTTAATCCAATTGTGGTCGTTGGAATTAATTTCACTTTGAAAATTGACTTAAACTAGTGTAAATCTTTTGATATATATTGTTTCATAAAAACACGCTATTTGTCATGACAACAAAAATTAATTATTAAATTAAATAATGTAACTTATAAAATTTGAATTTTGTAAAATAGACATCATTTTTCAATATGAAATATCAAATTTAGCTTATGGTGATGTTTTGGTATTATTCTGGAAAACATCAATTTTTGATGAATAGTGAAACCACTATGTGGTACTTAAAAAACTGATTTTTCGATTAAATGAAACATTACCACTTCTGTGTTTTGAATTTCAAAAGTCCGACATACATGGTTGTCATTAGGAAGTAAAATTTGGATCAATGGGATTAAAATAATTTTTTGGTGAATAGTAACTGTTATGTTTTTAATCGTGATTAGAGTAATTAGTGTAATTTAAGGTAAAATAATGTTTTTATAATATGAAATGAACTTGACACATGTCTTAACCTCATTGGATGTGTCATTTAAGACCAAGAAAATCCATGGGTCAACTTGGGGACCCCATGGAGGCACTTTGGTTGGAAAATGACATAAATTCAATTTTATTTAAAGGTAAAATAAAAATGTCACAAACATGAGATGGTTAACTAAAACAATTTTTTAGTTGGGTTATACAAGTCATATTTTTTACTATAATAATTCATTAGAAATATAAAAAGAGTTCCTACATCATGATATTTTTTTTGTAATTTTTAGACATTAAATAAATTAAATTATTTATGACATCATAATGATGCAGCAATTACCTCATTAATAAGGGATTTAAATAAAATGAAAAGATAATGTTAATACTATAATATACACATGTCAAAAACCTATTATATGGGTGGATTGTGAAAACATATCACCTTATACTCAAAATATATCCTTTGGGGACCTTTAAAATCTGAAAATCATTTTAAAATAATGTAATATTTTATAACATTCCAAGAGTTCCCTCCACTCCTCTTATAAAAGGCCCCCAACTCTACCACCTGACAAACACATATGAAGCCTTTGGCTCGGCCAAACCATGCCCATTTCATCTCTCCACATCCATATATTTATCATTGAAGCCACACTTTTGGCATAATCATTTCCAAGGAAGCCTTTGAGCTCAAATCAAAGGAAGTTACCCGATTTAAAGGTAATGTCTTCCCTTGTTTTCTTTTGTATTATTTTTCTTCTCCAACCCCATAAACTCTTTTTATTCTTTTCTTTTTTAAAAACAACAGTATCTTAAATATACTAGAATGTTTTTATTTGATGTATTAGAGATACACTTACAAACACCTTCATCTAATGGTTAAATTACATACTGTTTCTGTGGATGGCGAATTACTGCCTCACGAAACGATGATTGTTCAATATTCTTTTAACACCTTCAAAGGTGGCCATTAAGATGTAACTATAGTTATATATTATTTATAATATTTTTAGGTTTTCCATAAGATTATGTATTTTTCATTTATGGAATAACATTATGGTTTCCATTATGGGTAAATGCGATATCTTCATTTTAGGAAGTGCGGACTACCGCCCCCTCAAAGTGATTTGATTCGTTAATTCCATATGTGGGACGTATAAAGGATGGAATTAATGGTATTACATATGTTATAATACTAGAATTATAATATACCTTTATATCATTATTATTTCATTCCATTGAATATAAAAAAAATAAATGAAAGTAGTGTTCATGCGTACGTACGGCTTACCGTCTCCATGAACTGTACATTTCATTTCATAACTCCAAATGTTATGAACTATTCTAAGTAAATATATATATAATGGATATATATGTAATATATTACATATACATGAGGCATATTATTCTGGAATTATAATATATATATCTCTCATTTTGTATTAATTACACTAATATCACAAAAAATGAAAGCAGCGTTCATGCGTACGTACGTCATACCGTCTCCATGAACGGTGCTTTTAATTTTTTACCTCCAAATGATATGGAATAGTATAAAATGAATAAATACTGGATATATATGATATTTAAAAAATAAATACTATTCTGGAGATGATGTAACTAAAACTACATTGAAAATTCTTTTCCAACAAGTTGAATTTTTACTCATGTACTGAACATCGAAAAAAACGTCTGATATGAACTCAATTTATGAACCAATTATTATAACATTATAATATGTGATATGAAATTAATAATAATATTTAAATTAGGTCCTTAAGAAATTATAAATTTTCCAAATTTTATTATTCAGGAGATTAAAGAATGATCGAGTCATGTTGGACACGAGGTATGGGATCCTACCTCTCTCTTCCTTTTTAAGTACCCTCTTTTATGTCATTTCCTTTAACCTCATATTTATTATGTTTGGGGATGTTATTTTATATTCTTAATTCTGTAATTTTTATGTTCATATTATGAGAGACCCTATTTGATCTCATCAATCCTTTTTTGGATGTTTTAAGTGGCACTGTTATGCTGTTGAGTTTTTGTAAGGGATTTATTCATCTCACTTTTATTCCCGTGAGATTTATGCTACATTTTCCACCATTTCTGTTGAGTGGTATATATACTTATCATTATTCTACTCTTTGTGTAATATACATTCGTTTATGAGTATTTACATCAATGATGTACTATCCTTCATTCATTGGGTGTATGTTTCGAAAGATACCCAAGTCGGTAAGGGAACCTTTCACCCTCCTCTTTTTAAAAGACTTCTTTTGTTGGGTATTTTAATTTACATTTTGGAATGTTTTGATATGTTATTATATATCCTTATTGATGTAAATTTTATGTCCACCTAATGAGATACCCTTTTTATCTCTCATAAACTCATTTTGATGTGACGCCGTTAGGCTGTCAAGAGAACTTCTTAACCCAATTTCAATTTCTTTGAGTTCAACATGTAGATATTTAAAATGTCATCCTTTGAATATGTGTGAATGTACATTGATTAGTTTACACATAATATCCTATTATATTGGGTATATTTATATTTTTCGCACATAATTATGAGATTGATTTATCCTTAATTTAAGGATACCATCTTTATAATGGATTTCATCTCTATTTACATTTCCATTGAGATTTCATTGTTGTTATGCACCAATTCACTCTTATATGGTGTATATACTATCATTTGGGATATTATATCATGAATCCTTTTATTCTCATGATATTATAAATTTATGATTAAATTTTATTCCTCAATTATTGTATTCAATTGTCTCTCATTTTGATAAAAACCCTTTATCTAAAATATTGTTTTAAATGTTGTAATGATTTATTCTTATAAATATTTATCATTAATATCCATGTTTTCAAAATGGTTTCAAGTATTTATTTTATGTGGAAATTAATGGTTGAAAATGTTAACATATTCAAAGTGGTATGGGACACTTTGATTCAAAAATCTATTTATTAAATGGTTTAAGTGGTTTTGAAAAATATTTTTATAATGGATTCATTATTTCAATATCTTAAAATGTAATATTGTTATTGCAGTGTGGGAATGTTATCTTTCCTTTATGCATAAGCTATGTGCTTTGATTATGTTATGGTTCTTGGGAATTGTTATGAAGACGGGTGTTTCCGTGATAAACTAAGGGTGGGTGAGCCCGATATTGCTCTCCAATGCATTGGGTAACACAAAGGGGTTAAATGTGAAGGTTTCTCCGAAGAGATTTAGGGAATATACTATGATGGGTATTCCAAACGTAACCAAGAGGGTTACTCCCTACATAAAAATGTTATGAATGCCTCAAGATACCTTTATGTCTTATGATTTCAATGATTTATTCATGATTTTTTGAGGTATGTTAAAGTGATTATGCTTTATGGGTAAAGTATGATTTCATTATTATGTATATATGTACTCATGTTTCCTTTCTATACTTTTTATAACCCTTACTGAGATTTTTATGCTCATCCCATGTTTTTGAAATATTTTCACAGGTTAAGGGAAAGGTACCAGATTTGATGATAGTGTCAAGGAAGTGTCAAGAAAGAATCCGTGTTTTATTTTAAATATGTTTCCGTTGATGGGAAAAATGAATACTGTCTTTTATGCAACCACTTTGTTTAAATGTGGATTGTAATACAAGTTTCATGATCTAATTCTCTAAAACACTAAACTTGAAAAGATCCTCAATGTGTAATCTTGTTATATCTCAAGATTAAGTAGGGTTTAAGGCTGGGTCCTTATAAATAATTTCATATGTTATAATAATGTTATGAAATTTATCATGAGATAAATCATCTTTATCTTCTAAAGAAGAAATTTTTGAAACGAACCTATTAGAAAAGTTTCTCATAAGTTTTTCTCAATTGTATTATCTTCCATGACATCTATGAATCCTTGAATATTTTAAAAAAATCATTTTATATATTGAAGTATTAATCAATTGTTTCTCCATTACTCATTTTTATGTCTTCATACATACTATTCTAGATATGTAGATTTAATTCCTCGACTTTGGTATTCCCATAGAAAAAACATTCCATCTTATCCCACATAATATTTGATGATTTGAGGTCCAATATCTTTGGTATAAATTTTCAAATAAGGACATAAGGATTAAATTTATTTCCATTCCATCAAAATCATTGTTTATTTTGTTAGAAATTATCAAAGGATCATGTTTCTCAACAGGTGGAAAACCAATAGTAGCTGCATCAACATCTTCAATGCCAAAAGATACGACAAAAGGAATCATCCTATTTTTAATCCAAAATAATCATTTCCCATGAATGTTGGAATTACTCTTTTATTGAAGTACCTTATATTATCCATGATAAGTATTAAACAAAGGTACCTTGACTTGATAATAATTGATGTTCGATGGGTTGAATCACAACTTTGAAGGGGGAGGGGTTGAATAAAATGTTCATTTTTTATAGTTTCAATACATTAAAAACTTAACCCATGCATCCTATTGAAATTTATTTCTTTATGACCCATTAAAAAATACTTATTAATTCATGAATAGTATAGAATCTAATTCACACATGATTTATATGGTTTCTCCTTAATGTGATAACATACATCCTTGTAATATCTACTCATGTGGATCTAAGGAAATCCACTATAATGAAGAAATGAATACAATTTGTGCCAACTCTAGTTAGTTTCCTTCTATCTCTCTATATAAATATTATAATGATTGTTATAAGTTACAATGTGTACTTATAGAAAAATTGATCTAAACAAAAGAATAAAAACGTTGTTGAATCTGCTCCCCAAATGAACAGTTTGAATACATGGTCCAATTAGGCTATGTCTTATCTTATCAGTACTAGAAGGTCCCAGATTTTCATAAAGATTATTTTTGTTTAAGTGCTAGATTGGATCTATTTTTTTCAGCTAGATATGTGTTTCCCGTGTTCAGTTGCGGGTTCGAGTGTACCCTGTGAGGTTCAGGGTGTGATGTGAAGAGAAATCAGGCCATGAAGTGTAAGGTTCACAGTCTGCGCACAGTTAGGAGAAACTATGCAGGTAAAGAGTGCAGACCAGCCATCCTTATATAGTATCCATTTGAATGTCTACACTAGTTTAGGATATACTAGTTGTGATCTCCAAGAAACTATAAGGGCCCATCCTTAAATATTACATAATATTGAATTAAATAAATAATTCACATTGAGGATCTTTTCAGATTTATAGTTTTAGAGAATTAGGACATAACTATTACATCTCAAAAGATTACAAAGTAGACACTTCTATAGTGTTTCCAATTTTTTTAAAAAATGAACTCTTGGAAAAAATAATCATGTATAGTTCAATGTTTAAGACAACATGAATTTTCCTTGATCCCATCTTTGACCCTATTCTACATTATGTCCTATGAAAACATTTCAATAACATGGGATAAGAATAAAAATCTTATTAAGGGATACACAAATAATGAAAACTATTAGTTTTTCAAAACAACAAGTAAACAATTAATACATTAACATAAGTAATAATTTTCACCTTTATGATGTATTAAATACTCTTCACTGAATAAAAGATCATTACATACCATTGAGTAACCAAACAATTACTATAAAACCCATATAAAGAACACAAATCATATAATGGTAACTTGGGACATAAACATACTTAAATGGAATAACTATACAATCAACTTACACACATGTCACTAAATGGAATAGTTATACGGCTGACTTCCATTTCCAATGAATTGGAGATTATAATTTAACCACCCATCCTGGTATTCACGACACCACACATCATTTGGTTTATCATGTAACCACCCATCAAATTCCCAAGTACCATTATAAAATCATAACACATAAAATAATTATAAAGTAAATAAAAAATTTCCACATTTCAATAACAACATATCACATTAATATATTGGCATAAAAAATCCACTATCACAAAAAATTTCAATAAAAAAAATACATAAAAGAGTATATTGTATTTATTTACTTTTGAAAACATTAAGACGTGTTAAGGAATCCAAAGATCATATAATACTCACGGAGGTGGAAATGTTCATTCTTACCCCATACGTTAAAATAAACATTCCTTTTTTTAGTTTAGTAAAAAACTTTGTAGAAAAAGATTACCTTTGAATGAAATGAAAAGTTAAAGGTGTTTTATAAAGTGTTTAAAAGAAAGTCTTATATTATAACAAAATATGTCTGAATGAAAGGAGATTGAGACGAAGTCCCTTACCTTGTGTCCAACTTGACTCGATCACACTTTAATCTTTTGAATAATAAATTAATGTTAATTTCTACATTCTAAAGAACCTTTTTCAATTTTATTATTCCTTTTATATCACTTTTTCACATGTTATAAACATTATGTAATCATTTAAGTTAAAAATGTTCATTTTGTCCATATTTGGTGCATAAGTCAAAAATGGACTTATTACAATTACATGTTGTTCATGTGGTCAAAGGTTAATTATATACAGAAATATTTTCATGATTTGGATATCATATATATCATATATATCTAGAGTATACATGTATTTAAAATAGTACATAACATTTAATGGTAAGGAATGAAATGCACCGTTTAGGGAGATGATAAGCCGTACGTACGCATGAATGCTACTTTTACTTCTATTTTGTATTAAATGGAATGAAATCACAATTATATAAATGTATTTATAATTCAAGTCTAATATAATATATAATATTTTTAACTCCATCCTTTATACATCCCACATTTTGCATTAACGATACAAATCACTTTGAGGGGGTGGTAGTCTGCACTTCCTAAAATGAAATTATCGCATTTATCCATTATGGAAACCATAATGGTATGTTATAAATGAAAAATACATAGGCATAAGGAAAAAATAAACATAATATTTATCATATATAAATAAATTGACATCTTAATTTCCACTATGAAAAGTGTTATGTGAAGATTGAACAATTATCGTTTCGTGAGCCAGTAATTCGCCATCCACAGAAAGAGAATGTTATTTAACCATTAGACGAAGGTGTGTGTAAGTGTCGATAAAATAATTCTAATAAAAACATCCTATTATATTTAATATTCTTATGTTGTTACAAAATAATGGAATAAAAATATTTTAGGGGGTTGGAGATGCAAAATAAAACAAAAAAACATAAGAGAAGACATTACCTTTAAATCGGGTAACTCTATTTGGTTTGAACCAAAAGGGTTTCTTGAAGAGCTTTCTACCTAAGGTAAGGCTTCTAGTATTAATATAGGGATTTTGGGAGAGTATTTTAGTAGAGTTTGGATGAGAAAAAGGCCTTGAGAAGTGTGATAAATGGGTAGGAAGTGGGGTCTTTTGATAAGGGAGAGGAGGGGCTCTTTTGGAAAGCATGAAACTATTATTTTATTATATAATGATTTTCGGTTTATAAAGGTCCATATATTATCACATTCGAAGTTAAGGTGTCTCATGTTAGAAATAAAATCATACAATAATAATTTGACATGTTATGGATATTATTTTAAACATTATCTTCTTATTTATTTAAATCATTCATTGATGACGTAAACACTGCATCATCATTGTGTCATAAATAATATTATTTATTCGATGTCTAAAATTTATAAAAAAATTAACATGTGGTAGGAAATATTTTTATATTTATAAGAAATATTTATAGTCAAATATATCAATTATATAACCCAATGTAAAAAAAAATTTAGTAAAAAAATACATGTTTTTGACCTTTTTATTTTTACTTTAAATAAAAGGTATTAATGTCATTATCCTACCGATGTGGCTCCATGGGGTACCATAAATTGAACCATGGATTTTATTGGTTGTCCATGACTCATACAATAAGTTTAGGATATGTTTCAAGGTGATTTCATAGATGCGGTGAAGATTCATTTAAACGTAAAATTTAGTTTTTTAACTACCACTTAGTGGTTTCACTATTCATCAAAAATTGATGTTTTTCAGAAAAATACAAAAAAATCACCCTAAGTTATATTTGATATTCTAAATTAAAAAATGATGTATATTTTAAAAAATTAAAATAATATTTGTTTCATTAATTAATTTAAAAATTAATTCCCGCCGTCAAAACAAATAGGTTGTTTTTAAGAAACAATATCTATCAAAATATTGACACCTGTTTAAGTCCAAATTCTAAGTGAAATTAATTCCAATGACCACTATATGATTAATTGGTAATAATATATTATAATTTCACTTTAAAACCAATTCAAAAGATAATATAATCATATAAATAAATTAGATTAAAATGGGGTTTTGAATTAAAATATAATATTTTTCAAATATTTATTTAAAATGATCTTTATCAGAAAAATAATAGAAACATACAAAAAGAAAATTTTGAGGGGCCGATTCTAAAGAATGATTTTATCTAGTCCAATAGAATTTATAACTCTGACCAATACTATTTTAAAAGAGGGTTCTCTATCAAAAGGCAATAAATCTATTTTTTAGTGAATATTAGAGTATCTTTGCCTAAAATTGAATTCATTACTTAATTTAGGCCTTTATCTTTTATTGGATAACTGTAATAAAATTTAACAAACATATATAATCTTATTTTATTTATTTCAATTCATTAGATCGAATACAATGACTATGTGTCAACTAACATTTAAAATAACATTATTAAATTATTAGTGTGCAACGTAAGATTTCAAAGAAACTCGTTGCTGCGTATCGGGTACGCTATTGAACATAGAAACCCCTTTAAAGTAAAATTAATATTTCATTAATAAATATTAACAAATATGAAAATGACTTATTCTTTATTTACATGGGATGTTACATCCATCCCCCCTTTTGGGAATTGTGTCCTCACAATTTTATCCACTTATCAAAATAAGTGGGGGTATTTATCCCTTATAGCATTTTCAGATTCACATGTTTCCACTTCAAACATATGGTTTTTCCATAAAAACTTCACATGATAAATTACATTATTTTGCAACACATTCTCTCTTTGGTTAATAATCTGTACTGGTTGTTCTTCATAAGAGATATTTTCTTCCAAATGTACTACATATGGGCTCAAAACATGAGATGGATCTGGAATATAATTTCTCATCATCGAAACATGAAAAACATTGTATACGTTGGATAAACTTGGAGGTAAAGCCACTCTGTATGCAACTGATCCAACTATCTCTAGGATTTCATAAGGTCCAATGAATCTCAGACTCATCATTACCTTCTTGACAAAACTCATCACTATTTTCCATGGAGAACCTTTGAGAAAAACATGATCAAATACCTTGAAAGATATATCCTTCCTCCTGTTATCCGCATAACTTTTCTTCCGACTTTGAGATATTCTCATGTGCTTCTGAATCAAATGAACTTTTTCTTCCATCTCTTCTACCAATTCTGGTCCCATCATCTTCCTTTCCCCTACTTCATCCCAAAAATATGGAGTTCGACAACGTTTTCCATATAATGCCCCAAACGGATTCATCTGTATACTGGAATGAAAACTATTGTTATAAGAAAATTCAACCAAAGAAAGATGTTGGTCCCAACATCACCGATAATCCATTGTACAAGAACATAACTATCCTCTATGGTTTTAATTGTTCGTTATGACTGCACATTTGATTGCGGATGAAAAGTTGTACTGAAATTTAATTCAGTACCCAACGACTTCTGAAGGCCTTTCCAAAAGTTAGAAGTAAACCTGGGATCACGATCAGATACAATGGAGAGGGGAAATCCATGCCAACAGACTATCTCTTTGACATACAACTGAGAAAGTTGATCAAGAGACAAATTATCTCGAATAGGAAGGAAATGATCAGATTTAGTAAATCGATCAACTATAACCTAGATTACATCATTACCTCGAGATGTCTTTGCATATCCCACAATGATGTCCATGGATATATTTTCCCATTTCCACTATGGCACTGGTAATGAATGAAGCATACCTTATGGTAAATTCCACTCTTCATTAACCCACTTGAATGTCTAACACTTCACAGTAAAATCAACAATATCTCTTTTCATTCCATCCCACCATGAATACTCTCGCAGATCTCGGTAAATCATTGTACGTTCAGGATGAACTGAAAATGGTGAACTATGAGCCTCACATAAAACTCATTCTTCAACTGTGAAAAAAAGGTAGACATAATCTCTTCCCAAACCTAAAAAAACTATCATTAGCAATGTTAAATTCAGGAAACAAACCCTTATGAAAAAGCTCTACCTTTTTCTGTAACCCACTATCTTTCTTATGTGCTTACTTAATTCTGTCTGATAAAGATGATCTCATTGACACCTGAAACAAAACAGAAGAACATCCCGTACCAACAACTTCTACACCAAAGTTCATAAAATCAAAAACCAAAGGATCTCATACCAAATGTATCATGGTTAATGAAGCATTAATTTTTGACTCAACGCATTAGCCACTTTATTTTCTTTTTACAAATGTTAATGAATTGTATAACTGTAATCCTTGATTAATTCCAACCATCTCCTATGTCAGATGTTCAATTATTTCTGAGTGAATATATACTTTAACATTATTTGATCAGTATATATTTCTCTCTTTACTCCATAAAAATGATGCCTCCAAATTTTAAGAGCAAAAACAATAGCAGGTAATTCCAAATCATGTGTAGGGTAATTTAACTGATGAGTTTTCAACTGACATGAAGCATAAGAAATTAATTGATCATTCGGCATAAGGAAACAACCAAGTCCCTTCAATGAAGCATCACTGTAGATAAAAAACTCACCATTTCTGGAGGAAGTTCCAAAACTAGAGCATTCACAAATCATCCATTCAATTCCTGAAAAGAATAACCAGATTCTTTTGTCCAGATGAACTTAACACCTTTTCGAGTTAACTTAGTCACTGGACTTGATAACCGCGAAAACTTATCAACGAACCTCTGGTAGTAACCTGACAAACCATGAAAACTACAGATCTTGGTTATATTTGTTGGTCATGGTCATTCTTAAACAACTTTTGTTTTAGCAGGATCAACAGTTATTCCATTTTTTGAAATAATGTGACCAAGTAAAAAATTTGTTGTAACCAAAACTAAAACATGCTAAATTTTATATACAGTTTATTTTCTTTTATGGTTTTCAAGATAACCCTTAAATGAATTTCATGCTTCTCTTTACTTTTCAAAAACACCACAATATCATTAATGTACACAACCACAAACTTATCCAAGAACTCATGGAAAATTATATACATTAGATCCATGACTATAGTAGGTTCACTGGTTAACCCAAAAGTAATAACTAAAAATTCATAATGGTCATATCTAGTACAAAACAATGTCTTCGGAACATATTCTTCTTTTACATTCAACTGATGGTACCCCGACCACATGTCAATCTTCGAAAAATACTGAGCTCCCTGGAGCTGATCAAACAAATCATCGATATGAGGAAAAGGTTACTTCTTCTTAATAGTGATGTTATTCAATGCTCTATAATCAATGAAAAGTCTCATTGAACCATATTTCTTTTTAACAAACAAGACAAGAGCACCCCATAGTGATGTTCTAGGTCCAATTAAACATTTATCTAATATCTCCTGCAATTGCTTTTTTAACTGAAAATGTTCAACATGAGCCATTCGATAAGGGGGTTTAAATATTGTCAAAGAATCAAGAATTATGTCAACAGTAAATTCAAATTCTTGATCATGTATAATAATACACAACTCCTCAAGAAAAACATCAAGATACTCATTTACCAATGACACATCATTAACCTAAACAGTTCCTTTTTCTCAAAAATATGTGCAAGCTAACATTCATTTCCATCTTTACTATTTTCTCAACTTCCTGATATGTTATCAAATGAAAGGGTTCATTCTTGTACCCAAACGAAAAATCATTTTGAAAAGAAACTTCTTTAGCTCTACAGTCAATCATAGCTTGATAAACAGAAAGCCAATCCATGCTGAAAATAACCTCAAACTATACTAGAGGCATGAAAATAAGGTTTGAAGGTAGATTCTTTCCACACACAAGGATATGAAGGTTATTATAATTTATATTTTCTTGAACGTTTTCTATGGGTCTTTTTACCATAAGTTCAGGATTCATATCTTGAGATGGAATTCCCAATTTATTAAAAAACATCATAGAAATGACAGAATTTGTAGATCCTGAATCAAACAACACATTGGTATAATCTAAACAAACAAACATTGTACCTAATGCTACTTCATTTGATAGCCCATCATCTTCTGATGTACTTTCAAAGGATTTCACCACCCCTTTTTACTTGTATGATGGCTACTTTCCCTTAGTTGAGTTCATTTTTAGACACTCGTTTTTATAATGACCCATTTCATTACACTTAAAACATCTTACCATTGGATTTTCATTTCCTGCTTGATCATCTTCCTTACAGTTACGAGCAATATGACCATACTTACCACACCGAAAGCACTTTATAGACTTGGATAAACATTCTCCAGGATGCATTTTACCACCCTTCTTATAGAATGGATATTTGGTTTTCTTACCTCATGGCTTCTTTGATGAATTCATTCCCTTTTCCTGCCAACTAGATCTCTTATTCTGTTGTTTGTCAAAGAACAACTTATCATTGGAAAACTCCATTTCCTCTTTCTACACATAGCGAACAAGTTTTTCATAACTCTTGAACTCACAAGAATCTAAATCCCTTTGATACTTTGGCTTTAACCCTGACTAAAAAAGGTTGATTTTACTACCAAGACCTCATATGAAATTTGAAGCATACCTTGTCAGTCCAGTGAACATTGCTTCATAAGTAGCCACAAAGTCATCCTCCTGCCTCAATTCTAGGAATTATTTTTCCATCCTAAGATGAACCAACATAGGAAAATATTTATAAAGAAACATGCCTTTGAATTCATCCCAGTGAAGATCATCAATCTCATCACTATCCCTTATATTTTTCACCATCGACCACCTCTGATCAGCTTCAACTTCAAAATGGTAAACAACAAGACTATCCTTTTTATGTTCTGAACACCCCATGACATCAAAACCCGTCTCTAGTTCTTTAATCCACCCATCTGCTAGCACATGTTCTGATGATCCTCTGAATGATAGGGGATGTCACCCCACAAATTGTTCCACCACTGACATGTTTCTCTGTGGTTGATCTGGCTGATCATTTTCATGGACTCCACCACTATTTATAGCCTGACTCAATTGTTCCATCACTGCAACAAACTATTCAGTTCTAATTCCGACCATCTCAGGTTGCTGATTTGGAAGGTTGTCTTCCTTCTGATGTCATCCCAACATATTTTCCTTGTTTCCTCTGCGGAAAACCATTCTGAACACAGAAATTTCTTCGGCGAAGCGACATGGTAATATTTAAATTCTAGATCATTTCAATCATACCATAAATTAATATATGTACATTAATTTAACAATTTTATAGATACTAAAGTTTTCAAAATTAACCTATGATACCAACTATAATGACCCAGCCTTAATCCTTACTTAATCATGAAATATATGAATAATTCACATTGAGTATCTTTTCATGTTTAGAGTTTTAGGGAATTTGGACATAACTATTACATCTCAAACGATTATAAATTAGACACTTCTACAGAGTTTCCCTTCTTTTACAAAACAAGAACTCTTGAAGAAAAGAGTCATGTTTAGTTCCATGTTTTAGAGATCATCACTTTCCCTTGATCCCATCCTTGACAATATCCACATAATGCCCTCTGAAAAACATTTCAAAAACATGTGATGAGCATAAAAATCTCAGTAATGTATACACAATGAATAAAAAGTGATAGTTTTTTAAAACAACAAGTAAACCATGGATACATTAACATAAGTAATAATATTTACCATTATGAAGTAGTAAATACTCTTCACTGAATAAAAGATCATTATGTACCCTTTTGTAACCAAAATATTACTATAAAACCCATACAAAGAAGACATAACATATAAACGTAATTTGGGACATAAACATACTTTAATTGAATAAACATACGGTTAACTTCAACACATGTCACTAAATAGAATAGCCAAACAGCTGACTTCCATACCCAATGAATTGGATTTTATAACTTATCCACCCATCCTGGTATTCATGGAACAACCTTTCGTTTGGTTTATCATGTAACCACCCATCAAATGTCCATGTGCTGTTATAAAATCATAACACATAAAACAATTATAAAGGAAAGAAAACATTTCCAAATTTCAATAACAATATATCACGTAAATATATTGACATAACAAATCCATTATCAAAAACTTTTTAAATACCAAAATACATAAAAGTTTATATGGTATTTATTTACATTTAAAAACATTACGGATTGTGGAGGAAGCCAAAGATCAAATAATACTCACGACGGCAGAAAAGGTTATTGCCACCTCGTACATTAAAAGAAACATTCCTTTTGTAGTTTAGTAAAATGCTTTGTTTAAAAATATTTCCTTTGAATGAGATGAAATGTCAAATTTTTTTATACAGCATATAAAAGTATGTCTTGCATTAGAACAAAATATGCCTCAGTGAAAAGAAATTGAGACGAAGTCCCTTACCTTATGTCCGACTTGAATCAATCGCTCTTTAATCTCCTAAATAATAAAATAAAGTTAATTTCTACTTGATTAAGAACCTTTTTTAAGTTTATTATTCCATTGATATCACTTATTTACCTGGTATAAACATTATGTAATCATTTAATTTAATAATGTTCCTTTTGTCGATATTTGGTACTTAAGTCAAAAATGGACTTCATACAATTACATGTTGTTCATGTAGTAAAAGGATAATTATATCATGAATGATATTGATGATTTAGATATCATATATATCATATATATCCATAATATACATGTATTTATAATAGTACATAACATTTAGAGGCAAGAAATGAAATGCACCTTTCCTGGAGACGGTAAGCCGTACGTACACATGAACACTACATTCATTTCTATTTCTTATTTTATGGAATCAATTCACAATGATAAAAAGGTACATTATAATTACAGTTTAATATCATATATATTATTATAAACTCCATCCTTTATACGTCCCACATATGGAATTAATGATTCAAAAACACTTTGAGGGGGTGGCAGTCCGTACTTGCTAAAATGAAATTATCAAATTTATCCATTATGGAAACCACAATGGTATGCCATAAATTAAAAATACAGAGGAATAAAGAAAACATAAACAAAATATAAATCATATATAAATACCGTGACATCGTAATGGCCACCATGAAAGGTGTTAAGAGAAGATTAAACAATCATCGTTTCGTGAGGCAGTAATTCTCCTTCCACAGACACAGTATGTTCGTTAACCACTAGAAAGAGGTGTGTGTAAGTGTAGCTCTAATACTTATCATAAAAACATTATAGTATATTTATGATACTATTATAGTCACAAAATAATGTAATAAAAATAGTTTAGGGTGTCGGAGAAGCAAAATAAAACAAATGAACATAAGAGAAGACATTATCGTTAAATAGGGTAACTCCCTTTTGGTTTGAACCAAAGGGTTTCTTCAAGAGATTTCTTCCTAAGGTAAGGCTTATAGGATGAATTTAGGGATATTGGGAGCCTATTTTAGTAGAGTTTGGACGAGACAAAGTGCTTTAGATGTGTGAGAAATGGGTAGGAAGTGGGGTCTTTTTATAAGGGAGAGGAGGGGCTCTTTTGGAAAACATGAAACTATTATTTTATTTTATAATGGTTTTCAGTTTCTAAAAGTCCATAAATTGTTAATTTTGAAGATAAGGTGGCCCATGTTAGAAATTAAATCATTCAATAAGAATTGGACATGTTTTGGAAATTATTTTTAACATTATATTCTTATTTATTTAAATCATTCATTAATGACGTAAACACTACATCATCATTTTGTCATAAATAATTTTATTTATTTTATGTATAAAAATTATAAAAAAATTTCCATGTTTTAAGAACACTCTTTATCATTATAATGAATATTTATAGTCAAATATATCAATTATTTAACCCCATGTAAAATTCATTTTAGGAAAACAATATATGTTTGTGACATTTTTTTTACTTTAAATAAAATGTATTAATATCATTATCTTACCCTAGTGGCTCCATGGTGTCCCATAAATTGACTCGTGGATTGTCTGGGTCAGCCATGACTCATCCAATAAGTGTAGGACACGTTTCAATGTTATTTCATATTATTATGACATAATTTTTACCTTAAATTACACTAATGACCTTGAATCGCGATTAATAAAACTCAAAAGTTACTATTCACCAAAAAAATTAATTTCATCCCATTGAACCACATTTTACTTCTTAATAACAACCATTTATGTCGGATTTTTTGAAATTCAATTCACAGATGTTGTAAAGTTGCATTTAAACTAAAAATTCAGTATCTTAACTACCACTTAGTGGTTTCACTATTCATAAAAAATTGATTTTTTTTTTCAGAAAAATACAAAAAATTCACCCTAAGCTATATTTGATATTCCAAATTAAAAAATGATTTAAATATTAAAAAAATTAAAATATATAAGTTTCATTAATTAATTTAATAATTAATTCCCATTTTTCAAAACAAATAACGTGTTTTTAAGAAACAATATCTATCAAAAGATTGACACTTGTTTATGCCCAAAATCAAAGTGAAATTAATTCCAATAACCACCATTGGATTTAATGGTAATAATATATTAGAATTTTAGTTTAAAACCCAATAAATATATAATATAATCATATAAATAAATTATATTAAAATGAGGTTTTGAATAAAAATACAACATTTCTTACTAATTCATTAAAAATGAACTTTATCGAAAAAATAACAAAAACATAAAAAAAGTAAATTTTGATGTTCCGATTATAAAAAATTATTTTATTTGGTCCAATAGATTGAATAAGAGTTACCAAAACTATTTTTAAAGAGGGTTCTCCATCAGATGTCGATAAATCGACCTTTTAGTGAATATTAGAGTATTTATGCCTAAAATTGAATTCTTTAATTATTTTAAGCCTTTATCTTTTATTGGACAAATGTAAAAACATTTAACAAACATATATAATCATATTTTTGTTATTTATATTCATTACCACCAATAAAATGGCTACGTTTAAACTACCATTTAAAATAATATTATTATATTATTAGTGTGCAACATATGATTTCAAAGAAACTCGTTGTTGTGTATCAGGTATGCTATCGAACATAGTAACCCCTTTAAAGTAAAATTAATATTTAATTCAAAAATATTAATAAATATGAACATGTATTAATCATTATTTACCGAGGATGTTATAGAAACCATATGGCTTCACCTCACACCAATAGTAGTTGTCACATGGGTTGCTTATGTTTTAGAAGACCGTGTGGGTAAACTGTGCAGTCCCGAAATGTTGGAAAGTATTAAAAAAATACACCCCATAATATTTAGACCTAACTCGGATTTTTCCTCATCCTTATCCCTTAGAACCCTAAGAGTGAATCAATTCTCCCAATATCTCTCAAGTATGTATCTCATTTGATTCTTGGGAATTTTGAATTTTGTTAAGTGTGGATTGAAGATTTGGGTAAGCCTAATCCTCTTCATGCTTCTCTTCATAGTTTAGGGTTTGTATTTTCCTCTCATCCCCTTTTGAAACCCTAAAACCATCATTTTATGAAGATATTTAGGTTGATTCTTCAAAGGTAAGCTTTAATCCAGATCCATGGGCATGATTAAGAGTGCGTTCATCAATGGATTTGAGGTAGGTGATCTACAAGTATTATACCATAGTTTTATGATAGTGTTTTGCATTAAATTTTTGGTCTTGTATTTCCATTTTTGTGTGCCTGGTTCTATTGAGAAGTTTGATAAAAAATGGTGTCTAAGTGACCAATGGAAACCCTCAATATCTCTTGCGGATTCAAGAAAGAGGACTTGAAAATTTTAGGGCCACACATGGGGTGCGCCAGCAAACCCAGACCTAGAGGGTGGTATGGTTAACTGTGGAGTGCCAAATAATAATGTAGAACAATAGAAAATATAACTTAATGGTCGATTATGTTCTTAATTGAATAATTGTAAATATGGCTAGGGTGATAAAGTCATATGGTGTTTTTGGAATGACATGAAAATTGGTAATTGGGTTAGAAGAAATTATTTCGATTGTTTACTCAAAATTTGGTTAGATTTGTCTAAGAGGGCTTCAGCAAGTAAAATGGTGAACATGCTATTGGGTGATGGAAGATGAAACAAAGAATTCATTAATATGATGTAATAATTGAATTGATAAATTTTTGGGATGGGTTAATACATGAGGGTTAGGTGGTCCACCTAAATAACAGATTGTAATAAAGGGTTTGTGTTATGCGATATGAGAATTGTGCTTAAAATGATTACATGGTTAAATGATTATGAAATGATAAATGGGAAAAATGTGTTAATGATAGGTCAAAGAGGAATTTCAATAAGGCATAGGGGTTGTTAAATACACCTAATTGGTTAAGTAATGAGAATGGGAATTGGGGAAAATGGGGTTGAATTGTAAATGGTAAATGTATTAATGGGTTATGGAATTGTATTAATTCCCATGTTGTTATTATTAATGGTGAT
This sequence comes from Viscum album, assembly GCA_963277665.1. NCBI lineage: Eukaryota > Viridiplantae > Streptophyta > Magnoliopsida > Santalales > Viscaceae > Viscum > Viscum album. The sequence continues at coordinate 941,685,656 of OY728153.1, forward strand.
ATCCAATGTAATTAAATATGCTTGGTTGAGTTATGGTATGTTTGTTGTGGTTTAATAAATAATCATGTGCATATGGCTAGGTAGAGTGGGGTATTGACATGAGGTTCTATGAACATGAGTCATGTTGGACTGAGGCTCTAAATTCCACCAAAAATTGAATGGTTTAAGGAATGGGACAAAGGATCTATTCCCCTAACGGTTTCATTCCACCTTTACTGAGGCTTGGAGGTGTGAGTAATGTGTTAATGTGATTTGGGGATAACTAGTGAGATAGGAACTTGATTTGCCCCCCTATTTATTGTGATTGATTTCTTGAGACCCTTGTGTTTATGATATTTTTTCCTAACCCAGGGAATATGTTATTAAATGAATTGAGTAATGAAGATGGTTTATGTAATTTAATATGGATGAATTATAGGAGTAAAAGAAATGAAATATTAAACTTTTGGAACCCGAACATTCTCTTATTTATATACCATTTATTTTTTACTTGCATGAACTGTCTATTAGACTGGATATTTTTTTACATCGTTTTTAGTGGCCTACATATTTTTTTACTCACACCCTACTTGAGCCACCATTGGGTACTTGAGTAGATCTCATGAATGCATGTCAGAACAATGGAATGAGACCTACACAAAGATGTTGATTTGGGCTTAAGATGTACATGGAGGAGGATTCAGACATAGTGTCAGGAAATGTATGGAGTTGTGTCTATTTTATTTTTTGTTTTATTCACTTTCAGTACTAGTGTTGCATGGAATTGATGTATTTGATTTTTGTTGTACACCATTGGAAAAAAATATGGTTATGGATGTTTATTGGTTGTTTCACATTACATCCATTATTTTTATTGTGTTCTGTTGTGAGATACTCTGGTAAAGAGCGTATAGTTTCCTCATGTGACTTATTTGACACTCTCTGCTTGTTGAAAATCTCTGGCATATAGGGAGGAAAACTTGAGGTAATGTAACTACTAGGCTAGGAGAACTGGTTTAGTGGCTCTTGGGTCGGAGACGTTACAGTACGATAAGGATGATTCAGGTTTTTTCCTACTCAAACACCCAATTAATCCTTCATCAATATGGTGGGAACCTTTCACATTGAATTCACCAGAGATCTTCATTTTACACATGTATCAACGATGAAAATTAACAAATGATATACACATGTATTAATAGGAAACTCAAAAAACAGAGGTGCGAATATTGAAAAACATTTCTACTTCCTCAAATCCCAAAAACTCTTTAAATATCATTAATTAAAATGTCAAATTTAACTTCGTAAAATTTTTTTAAATTTCGCTAATATTTACAAAAAATTGAAATTTAGGTTTGAGTAATAGAATGCTTCACTCGTTATGAAATTTTTGCATCTTGGTTCAGATTATTTCAGAAACATGCTCAGAAATTTGGTTCATATTTTCTCAGAAACATGCTAAAAAACATGGTTCTATTATTCTCAAAAACATGCTTAAAAAGTGGTTCAATTTTTTAAAAAAAAACATGATAAAAATTTTGGGTAAATTTTTCACAGAAACTTGCTCATGATGGTGGATTAGTTTTTATCATAAACATGCTCAGAAAAGTGGTTATGATTTCCTCGGAATATAGAATCAGATTTTTTCAAAAATAGTTTATGATTTTATCAAAATTGATGTTATGATTTGCTCAGAATTTAGGTTTCAATTTTCTCAAAATTAAGGTTCTGATTTTCTTAGAATTCATGTTTGAATATTCTCAGAATTTAAGTTCCTACATTCATAGAATTCGGGTTTTTTTCATCAAAATTCAGTTTCCTATTTTCTCATAATTCAAATTCTGATTGTTATAGAATTAAGGATTTAATTTTCATAGAATTCATTTTTTGATTTTATCAGAACATAGGTACAAATTTTTACAGAAATTAGGTTCCAATTTGTGCAAAATTTAGGATATGATTTTCTAAAAAATTTTGTTATGATTTGTGTAGAATTTATTTTCTGATTTGTCCTAAATTTATGTTCCAATTCCCTCAGAATTTAGGTACCAATTTTATCAGAATTCTGGTTCAAATTTTTACAGAATTCATGTTACATTTTTTATAGAATTAAAGTTTTGATTTTTTATAGAAACATTCGTAGATATGTGATTCTAATTTCATCATACTTATCCACCATTTCATAAAAATTCGTTTTCATGAAAATTTTCATGACATTTTAGATCTTCTTGATTATAAAACATCATCTAATTTTTTTAGAATGATTGGGAATCTTCCAATCGTCTGTCTTTTCTCTCTTCAACAACATTATCTTTCAAAACTATTCAACAAAAAAGGACTACTTCATTCATCAAAATCATTGAAACATAGAAAAGTCTTTCAAACTCAACAAAATTGTTATTGAGAAACTTATTTCTTTCTAACTAATTTTTATAAAGAAAAACTTCTATCAAACAACAATAAATTCATATTCCTATATATCAAAAACCTTCTTCAACAAAAAGGGAATTTTGTCAACAAATATGAACCATTTTAAAAAACACCACTATTTTTCTTCACATATTATCTTTACATGGATGGATGGTTCAATATTCTCATAAGAAAGATGTGATCAATCCGCTTTTTGTATTATTTCATGATCTGTCACCTAAAATAATTAATTTTTTTACCTTATTCAATTATCATCATGGAAAGTGTAGCATGGTGTTTCCATCTCAGAGCATAAAAGAAATTGTTCACCTTCCAATGGTGATTGTCTGTCAATTAGTCATAATCAGTAATCAATTCCAACCATCACCTTCGTAATATATTATATATTTATATTTTAATATATATATATATATATATATTTTATAATGTATATATGTATCACAATTTTTACCATGAAGATAATGCCTCTATATTTTATATAGAAAAATTACTTCCTCTAACTCCAAATCATGATTTTGGTAATTAAATCAGGTATTTTCCATTAACGAGAGGCATATTCTATCACCAAGTCATTGTAGAAAAGGACACATTCTAGTCCCTTTTTTAATAAATCACTATATATTTAAAGCCCTTCACCACTATAGGGTAGTGTAAGAACATGTGAACAGAAAAACCATATCTTCCACTCCTATAAATTTTGACACATTCATCTATAAATAATAACTTAGATCAATTCTAAGTTAACTTAGTTAAAGGATTAGATGGTCATGAGATATTTTTACAGAAGGCATTGGTATTATCTAGCCAAAATTTGACATATCTGGACCCTAATTATAATGGGCATTCTAAATCATTTCTCAATAACTTTTATCATTGAAGGATCCATCATTATACCATCACATTACAATATATGGCCCATGAATGAAACATTCTAATGAAAAAATTCATACATAGTAAATTTAAAATAAAATTATTCTACCTTAGAGTCTCTAATAAAATTCTTAAAGGATCATCAAGCTCACACATAATATTCAAATATAATTGAATATAATATAAAAATACTTCTGATAACGGATCAAGGAAATATTTATAGGCTCTATTCTTCACACCCGTGATGATATTATCATAATTAGTGTATTCAAATGACATCACTATAAATTAATAATAACCGTACCTTATAAGGAATGTTGTCTTGAGTATAAAATGTTTCATGACCCTAAATTGATGACATCTACAATGAAGTCCAATATTAGAGAATTATTTAGATCTACATTATTTATCAAACATGTCATCAAAATTGGGTAAAGGGTATTTTTTCACGATAGTGAACATTTTATGTATTTTATAAGAAATGAAAAGTCACATTTACCTGTCAATATTAATAATAAAATGAACTGTTACACCACATGGTGACACACAAGAGAATTTTAATCCCTTATTAATAATCTCTTAGATGAAATTCTACATTTACTTTAATTAAATTTGGCCCATTCAATATTAAGCCTTTTAAATATGTAGTGAACTAGGTATATGTTCTATTGAGAACTCAACTTCCCTATTTAGGTAAATACATGAGATATCGTCTTGAAATATATCATCATATTCCTATAAATAATTATATGTTTATGTTGGAGTTCATCCCCAACTATTTGAGATAAATATCCCCTTCCGATAGGTGGTAAGCCCTATACAATAAAAGTAACATCCATTGTAATTTCAAATTCATCATCACACTAAAATATACTCATAGATTGATACATAATATCAAACATGGATTATCATCCTTGAATATTGAGATGTGATCTATATAGAGAAATTCAATCCAATAAAAAAATACATTAAATTCAACTAGAGGTATAATCAAATAATTTTTAGGAAGCACACTACTACAAAATTCATTCAGAGAGGATCTATAGACCTAATATAAAACTATCTAAAAAATTAGAGTTTTAACCAAAAAATAAACATCTTTAGGTTGAAGTGGTGACGTGATACACCTAGAAAAAATTATTATATATAACATAGATTGTAGAGCTATAGACTAATAATAAATTTTATATTCCATTTTGTATCGTATATATACATTTCACCACTACGTTCACGTGACACACTTCATTAGTTATGAGAACATGAGATTTTACTTTATCTCATGGATGAATAGACTACTAAAACTGATATTCATCAATAACCCTCATATCCATGCGTTGGCTATAAATCAATGCTCATTGTAATTAATACAATGCGGTGTGGATGGTATATTTAGCTAAGATTTCTCACCATAAATTCAAGGACATGCCTCTTCTCACCACTTAAAAATATATTACACTGATGCCGTCATTTTCTTAAATAAATGTCTTACAAAACCCTTTAAAGATATTACCTTTATACTTCTATCCATACATATGTTATAATGGATTATTAATTTTCCGTCCTCCATGCATTTTTTAATATGAATTTTTAAAAAATATAACGTTATATTCATTTCCCCATAACCATGGGAATGATGAGGGTCTCCCATTTTAATTTCTATCGTGTCATCACAAGGAATTATTTAATCATAGCTATCAAATTCACTTATAGTCTATTCTTTTTAGTGACTTGATATCATTTGAATAATGAAATAAAAATAATTCTTCACAGGTTGATGAAAAAACCTGAATCCTAATATAAATGTATTTTTAGATTTTACTCATAGGTTCTAAGGGATTCATCATCCTTATTATTTATTTCTAGAAATTACCTCCCCAATTTAGTTTTAATGGCTTAAGTAAAATAAATATTAAAAAATACCTTTATAAACTCTAATCATTTCAGAGAGTTTTTTCCTTATTTCCTCATATTCTTGATATGATTCTATCACTGATATACTTACCCTTCTAAATGATATTGAACCAAAAAAAATTCATTCTGTAAGAACAATATAAAAAAACAACTTTTTAGTGGTAATATTACATTGTATAATAATTAGTTGATTAATAGACTGACAAAATTAAAGGTGGCTAATTCTTTATGAAATTCTCCATAGTACTTTTTCCCAAATTATCACATTTGGAAGATCAACATAATTCATAAATTCATAATTTTGTATACTCATTATAAGAAAATTTCTATTTCAACTCCGATAACATTTTTTTTCCTTATAGGATATTCATTACAATTTTTATCACAATTATTTATAAAATTATTTCTCCTGGTTTGATTAATTCACTAAAAGAACACATAGCATGAAAACAACAATCATTTAAATAAATAGGGAAATAATATAAAATCCTTCATTGTATGATTAAATTGAGAAATGTTATTTAAAAAATAATAAAAATTATGTTTAAGATTGGCTCCCATAGTAATTATCTATTAATATACTTTATATTTATGTATAAAGGTAATATGAATAAACCCAATATTATCAATTAGGAGTGTTTATCCATGTGTCTAATCTTAATAAAAATCATCATGCACCAGTGATGATTGTTTTAAAACTCAATCATCCCCCTTCATAGTTATTACACCTAGGATTATCTATTCCATAATGACATCCATGCTAGTATCCAAACAGAGATGTATTTTCACTTAAAATATCACATTATCTACTTTACCAAATCATGAGGATAATATCATAAACTTAGACTTATGAATTTTTTCCCCTAGATCTATAATCCTAATCTCTACGAATATCTAGACCCTCCTTTTGTACAATCTATAGTTACCCAATAATTTCATAAATAAATATTACTACATTTTTGAAAAATATTAAATATGTATCATAAAAAACCCACGTAAGGACACTAAACATGTAATGTGTTTAGATAATAGACATATGAACATATTATCTCAAAACAAATCATTAAAATATATCAAAAATTCCTTATAATATACTATACTTATTATGAAAACACAACATTGAAGCATTATTCATAACATGGGGAATGGAAACCTAAGAAAGAGTGAGATCATATTCTCTCTAATAGTAAACATTAGAAAAACTTAATAGTGATCATATGTATTAATTGAATAGGAATAAGGGCATTAGAACTTTATAATAACATAAAATGTTCATATAAATAAGTTATAGATCATAAAAATGAGTCATGACACAACACATTAGAATTTAAAAAATTGATTAATCATATGATTAAGGAATCATCATAAATTAATCATGAAGCATGATAGTATAAGATAATAATTCGAACATGTCATAGAAATTATATGGCTCAATGATAATAAATATTCAAAAAATATCATGGGGATCTTATATCAACTATTTAATTACCTAAATTTGATAATTCAAATTTTCAATTTATAATAACTTATATCTACTTAAGTCTATTATCTCTTAGTTGTTTTTTAAATTCATCGCCTCATAGGAGTTTCTTAACTCCATCATCTATTATAAATTTCTAAAATCTAGAATATTTTACTATTTTACTCAATATATCATCATTAAATAATGAATTATATGGATATATAATAACAATCCCAACCTCGACATAATTATAACAATTTATATATATAACACAATATCATAAAACATTCATCATATCCTCATAGCATTACTAATTGAAAGTAGATGGGTTTTGAAATCATTACATCTTCTTAATCTTAAACCATCAATAAATCTAATAAATTTTATATAATAATATTATATACCTATTAGTATATAAGTATCATCACAAAATGTTCTCATAGAGGAAAAATGATTTTAAAATATCACTAGACTATTTTTTGAGGAAAAACCCATTTTCATTCCCAAATATCTTATATAAAATCCCAAAATATGAAACAATATATGGAAAAATAGTTTCTAAATAGAATCATTTAAGTAAATAATTTAATATTTAAATAATAGTTTATTAATTATGGAGATAAACATTTATCAGGCCATATTCATTTAAAAAATATGTTTTTTCACCCCTTTAGTAAAAATGTACCTCGTTCTAAAAAATTAAATTTTTTTAAACATATTTATATAATCTAAATAATTTTAAAAATAATTCCAAAAGTAATGGGAGAATATTAAAATCATTATTCAAAACAAATTATAGAACACTAACATATAGGATAATGATTCTCATCCAAAGATGAACAAATAAGTTCGACATTTCTTAAAAAAATTCTATATCATTCTGAGTACTTAAGATAGGATAATGTTAATAAAACCCCAAAATTCCAAAAATTACTTGAATAGTTGAAAACATAAGGGTTTTATTGTATAAGTAACTTATAATTTCAATTAATTGAAATTCAATCATAGATAATGTTTTTTAAATAATATTGAAACATAAATTTCATTGCTCATGTCTCGTGTTGCTTCATGCGTGTTCATAACTTGTTATATAATAAAAAAAATACTTATTATAAAAAAATTTAGAACTAAAATAATATATTTCATATGATATATTAATTAATTATACCATCTTAGAACATATTTATTAATAATTCATTTTTAAAATCATTGTTTGTAGTGATAATTGCTTCTTTTTTCATGCATGTTTTCGTATAGAAATCATGTTCCTTGTACATTTATCATAGTCCCATAAACTCTAGAGGTTTTATCATGTAATCATTATTATTGAAAACCATTATATGCAATTTTATACCTATTACAATTAAATAGTGATGAATAATAGATTACATCCCCATGTTGAGATAGAAGTCTGCGTGTACGCTCAAGTGAAGATTTCAATTTTAGATGGACGGAATGAAAGAAAAGTAAATAATAATTCACCATAAAAAATTATAATTATATAAAAAATAATATATATATATATATATATTACATAAATATATCACTATAACCATCAATTTGAAGTGGTGAAGAAAAAAATGAATCACTTAATGGAGGTGGTTGTCCACACAAACACACGAATAATATATTCGTTTCCTATATAAGGAAAATGAGGAGGATAGTGTTTGTTACATAATGATAATAAAAATTTAGTATATTTATGATAATGGATGAATTATTTTATAATGGATAACATACATTTATAAAATTTATAAAAATGGATAAAAATTTAAATTACTTGGTTAGGAGTTATCTATATTGATTGATAAACCACCTATTTGTTACCACTAATAATTTAAAAGGATGGTAGTTTATAAATAAATAAATATTCAGTACATGGAGAAGGATGATATTATGCTATCAGGGTAGGTATTGGTTTATATCTTATCCTCAAACTTCATGAATAAAGGAGGATGGAATCTTCTCTTTTATAAGCGATGGGCGGGACACCATTAGAATTACCTAAAGTATTAAATTACTATAAAATAATAATTATTTTAATGTTCTAATAAATTTATAAATTATGAATATCAGATAGGGATGGAACTAAATATTATCATATAATAAAATTTATACAATTTTATCTCATTTTTAACACTTATATCATATATTTAACCCCAATTCTTAATATTTTAGTGATCATTATGATATAAAGATTTTTACAACTGAGGGTTCATGAAAGTTACTATAAAAATGAAAAGTGAATAATATATGGAGAATGGATTATATTATTAGCCATATATAATCCACATGTACAAGGATAATATTTTTATGATTTTTAAAGCATTTATTATATATTATTTAACATGACATTCCATTAATGTCATTTCTAGGACTATTCACATGGTTAGACATTAAAAACTAAATGATAAAATGAAATATAAATAAAAACATTAAAAAGACAAAAAATATGTTATATTTATCTATTTTTTTGTAACATGATATTTCATCTAAATTTAATTACATATTATATTGCCTTAAAATCAAATTCCATGTTTTTCTATTACATTAACAAGTACTATATCATCATTCGACAATAATTTAGACTAATGATTCCATTAATAAAAATTTAAAATATATTACCATGATAAAAAATAATTATTATATAAAATAACCATTTATAAATGAATATAACCACTTTTTATGCCAATTACAAAATATTATTCATATTAAAACAAATTAGAGTGTTGATGTGTATTTATTATTTTTTAAAAATAATATTGTATGAAATATCAAGGTATAGTGGTATGAAATTTACTACCATTAAAGGAGAATATGATTAAGGTAATGAGGGAACCATCCAACAAATTTTTTGGGTATTTATAGGACTTATCCTATTGTCTTAGCACTATTTTACATGTTTTACCCTTATAAAGGTGAAAAATATTTACCAGGGTTAATATTCATAAAAACCAAAAATGGGGACCATATATAAAATTTAAACCACTTTATTAAAATTATAGAAACATTTTTGATTGATTACATTTCAATAATAAGAAGATATGCATTCTAAAATAAATTCGAAAACAGAATAAAAATTTATTTTTCAATAGTAAATTTTATTTAAGAACAACAATGAATTTATTGGTATCTAATTAATAGTAAAAATAACATTATGAATTATAAAATTTATTATTAAAAAATAATTTATTAATTTAATTAAAATAATTCACCCATAGTGATTAATTTCATTTTTTATTATAATAAATCGTTACATGTAGGAATTTTATTATAAGAAACATTTTGTATGTACTTTCAGTTTCTATTTTCAATTAGTAACCAATTTAATCATTCAATATTTATAAATATTAATTTATAATAATTCATTTAGTACAATTCATATCCACTACTATAATATATAGAAAATAACTATCATATTAAATAAAAATAATTCAATATTATAACATGGTTCGTTTATACCATGTGTTTCTTGTAAAACAAGTAATAAAAGAAATACATATTTAAAGATAAAGATTTCCTTGGATCTCAGGGTGTTACAAGTATAAAAAATAATGAAAGTGCACTCACATGAACCGAAATATATTACTATTCTCAAGATATTTCATGTGGAACTATAATGACAAGCACGTTGATGATGGATATGAAATACCTCAGTGTATGGGCTTTTTGTGGTTACCCTGGTAGGTCGATACAATAATTTGATTCTCTAATGGTGAATATAAATAGTAGAAATAGTTTTTTATTGATAGTGTCCACAACAGTATATATGGTTTGTTGGAATGTAGGATTTTAGTTCAATTTTACTTAACCTTCATAATATGGATATGGGTATTCTATGGAGATCCTTATATGAAGATGGATTTATATATACGTCAGTATTCATATGACCAGATCTCCAGAGAGTAGTTTGATGTGATGATACACATAAAGGGTGGGTTCCATAAGTTTGGGTGGTTGATTTTGGAATCTGATTCCTGTTATATATCTGTGAGACTTGAGATGGGAATGTTGGGACATGATAAATAAAAATGATATCTGATATAAAAGTGGTATACTAACCATGAGGTTTTTATGTGGTTTCTAGCCATGTATGATGCATCTTGTATGATAGGTGGGTGATCCTAGTTTTCTCATATGTGGCTAAAACTATTAGAGATATGGGTTATTTTTATGAGATGATCCAACATGTGTATTAGAGTATCAAGAGATATTGGTTGGTTTTTTATTTTTGGTTCCCGTATATATGGAAGTATATAAATAATTCTGTTTGATGTCAGTGCACATGAGGTGATATCAGGTATTTGATATAGGAATGGTGAAGCCTTAAATGGTTTGAACATCGATAGAAAAGGTTGGTTTCTTGTGTTGAAATTAATATATAGTAGTAACATCCTTTTATGGTGTGGGAATGCTTATGAATTGGGTTTTCTTGAGGAAATCATCTAGAGTGTGGGTGTTTTGTAACCAATGATGGTTTCAAGGGTACGATCATCTAGATTTCTAACTCTATTGACTAATGATTTAGTTTTTCACATGATGGTTGATGGTGATGCTAGATGGTTATATTTTACGGATGAATAACCATGGATTGATATTTAATTTATAAAAGTGAATCCTGGGGTAGAGGGTGACTGTTTGTTTGACTGTGGAATTAGTGATATTCCTAATTTTGAAGTGGAGTATAACGGGTGATCTTATTAGATGAAACTGATATTAATTGGATCATGTATAGTGATTTGGCATGTCAGCCTATGATTAAAGATGTAGGATCACTGGGATTATGTTCCAGGGAATGTGATTGGGTGCTTACTTGATCATACACCAATTTATTTGGATAAAACTAGAATAGTACGATCTCAATACAAGGGGTGCTAATTTGAAATGTTTATTTCTTAACAGTCATGTACTAGTTGAGTACCGATGGATGATTAAATAATTATTGTATTTAGGAAAAACATTATAGATGTGAATGAGCGGTGATTCATCTATTATAAAAATTTAACCATTAATTGTGTAAATATAGAAATTGATAGTTAATGAGAATGGATCATGGAATGTCTTGACTTGTTTTTCCACCTGAACAATACTCTATGATGGTTGGACATGAGGCTTTAGGAACAACTCTCCCTACACAAAAGGCTGATGAATAGCAATGTGTTCCTAATGAGGTGATATTGGGGAGACTGTACTCTTTCGTGGTAAAAAAACAATGGTACATATGCATATAAAAAAGTGAAACAAGGACAATAAATTTAATAGGAAATGATAAAATACTACAGAAGAATAATCAAAAGTAATAGTAATAAATAATCCTAAAGATAGAATACCAAAAATAGATATAAATTGACGTATCAGGTCATATAATAAAGATATAAAAATGGTCTCCCATAGATGAACATCTAGGTAAAAATACTAAAATCATGAAAAAGAAAAAAGGAAACTGTAGATCAATACAGAGAAACAACCTAGTCCACTACTATCCATCCCAAGAGAAAGGTCCTTCTATGATCTCTAAGGTATAACTCTCAATCCTAAATCCCTACCTAATCATAAAGACATAATGTCTACACACATCAAGAGGGGCCCTTACAGAGTGTGATTATAAACTCGTATCCCACCACCAATATGTTCCTATCTTAAATCTATAATTATGATGGTGTATGAAAAATATAAATAAAACAATAGTGCACAAACATTTATTATATTACCTTCTCTACATATGAACCACATCCAAAAGTGATCTCTCTACCTGATTCTACTAAGGATAAAATATCTCTGATCACATGACAAAAAATATATTTGGAATACCACGTAGGTATTCATATATATATATATATATATATATTATTTTCAGTGATAAAGACCCATGGTTTAATGCCCAAAGATCCCCCTAAAGAATATCAAATCTAGTGAACCCTTTGGTTTTACCCATAACCATGTCATCCAGCACCTAATCTCATGAATTATGTATCTGGAGTCCTCATGGAATTCACAAAAAATACATATTATCTTAAAAAACTGCTCAAAAAAGTCACCATCATCGGGAAGCCAGATATCCTAAGGTATGAGCATAACCATGATCTAATATATTATCATCCCTGTATCAACAACTGATGACCATTGGTACAATGATACTCATCCTCCAAAAATCTTGTCCCATTAGCCACATGTATAACATTGAGCCTCAACCCCCAAATAATGGTCTCATCACCATCTCATGATGGTCCATCATAATCCACATGGATTTCTATGGTGATAACCTCTAACATATATGATGTTTAATTTGATCCCATATACCATAATACCTATTGATCCCTCCACCAACAAAAAGTGGTCAACACCACCTCGATTGAGTATTATCTATGTGAAAATGATTAAAATAAAATGTCCTCAAACATTGGTGAGAAGAATTACCAACAATAACATAAAGAACGTTATATGTAACCTCTTGCACCTTCTATTGCTAAATCAATATTTTCATCACCACCTCAAGTCACATGTGCCATTCCCTGATCCTAAGGTCCTCATTGCATCAATATGAAGACCATTAATCTACAACCTATTTATTTTTATCACCCCATATCTCTTGGTCAATGTACATGCTGAAAAACCATATCAACTCAATCCATATCATCAATGTTAACATAATACTCAGGACATTCCCATCACATTCCCATGGAATCTATCTGTCAATATAAATATAATAATTAATTAAATTACCCATCTGAACTAATCTAACCAATTGGATAATGACTCTACCCCATTTCTCATATATAATAAAAATCTTGGGAATTCCTATTAGCATCCCATAACATCATCTTAATAAAATTAAAATAATTAATTAATTTATCAGGGCCTCACTCAGTGACCCTCATGCAGTATTAGAAATCTCCCCCAGAACACTAATAAAATATCTAATAAAAATAGGAACCACCTACCTTAAACTCATATGTTCTCTATTAGATGATATTGGCCTCTAAAATGATCTAAAACTAAATAAATTGTAATTTTAGACAAACACAATAAAAATAAGAAAAATAGATTTCATAGATTCCACACACTCTATGGGAAGATAACATAAGAAGAGAAGTGGGAGGATCAAATTCCCTATCGATATGCTTCTAATAAGATTGAAGTTATTCAAATAGAAGTTTGGATGAATGAGGTAGGTAAAATCATATATGAGAAAAAAAGGTAGATCCTCACTACTATGCATGTGGAATGGGGATTAAAGGATGAATGGGAAAATAAAAAAATGGAGGGTAAGTTTGGTAATTTCACTCAAACAAATTACCCACATGGTTTGGATGCATGTTTTGGATATCCATTTCCCATCCATGTGATGCTCACATCCCAAGCACCACCCATGATAATCTTAGGATAATAACTTGTGAAACAGTGCATAGACTATGCAAATCCACATTGTTGAAAACAAACGAGGTTTCTTACAGTCATGTTTCCCACCAACACGATTTGAAAACCGATTTCAATTGAAGAAGTGGGACTCATCACTACTCTTGGGAGGTATCATGATAATATATTATCATGTGCCTCATTCTATGCTTTTCCCAAACTGGTTTTTTGACCCCTGATGCACCCAAAACTCATCTGAAACCCTAAGGCACTTGATGAACCTTAAACACCATCAAAAAAAGTCCTTGAGTAAAAAATATACTCATGAATGATCAGGTTCTAGGATAAATAATAATAATATTGTTCCACATTCAATATTCATAAATTTAAAATGGATGTGGATCTGAACTGATAAAAAACACATTACATTACAATATCACCACATTATAATTGTGCATAACTAATATATTTTTATATTCCTAAAGATGGTACCAAATATATCAATCACATGTAAATCACCCATGGTATAACTCTTTTATCATACACTAGGGAACCCCCTTAAGGAACCCTGCACCTTAGGAGTTACTAATCCAGTCACATCCTGACCCAAAATAACTTCATGATGGTCCATTGATCATCCCTTGACTCAAAATACATACTATAATGCATTGTTATTCCTCCACCTCATCAGGTGGTCAATTCATTCTATTGTCATACAAGAATCCCATCAAGTCCCTCATATCATCAAATTCTCATAAGTATTCATTTCATACATGAAATATATTATAACACACATCTCATTAGATACCCATAAATCCCACACATAAATAGATGATCAAAATAAACACCCATCATATGTAAATATGAATGCCCATCTATGTCCCTATGCATACGCACTCAAATATATCACATATCAAATTCATTCCCATAAAAAACCCTACTGCCTATACACCTCATATATATATATATATCCAGTATCATAACTGATTCCATCCTCCTAATCAACACCTAATTAGTCAAAAAAATATTTATGCACATCATGTACCTAATGGGCTCATCCAAAATAAAAGAAAACATACTCACGGATATGGTGTACCTCTAACTATAATTATCTTATATACCTTCCCTAACCCTTGTAGCTCAACAGAATGCATCAAGCCTGAAGCTTGACTGACTGATGACTGGATTCCCAGTGGAGCTACACCAGCTACTACCCACTATCCCCAATACTGGACACTAATTCGTAACCCAATCACATTGGGTACACACATTTCCTATCTTCCCACACTAGAATCATGAAACTAATGACCCACTCCTTAGTGGTATAGATAAATATATTGCATGACTAACTTGTTAAGACTATTCATGGTCCTTCTTCCAACTACCTAAGACATCACCATTTGGATAACCAAATACCATCACTCATCTTATATAAGACAGGAACTTCAAGATACCCACAATTATTGGCACCTGATTCACCACTTCAAAGAAAAATAGCACCCACAAGATGTTTATCTGAACACTTATATCATGTTGAAAACCATCATCAAAATTGTGATCCATTTCAATGTCATCATCCACCACAGTAGAATAAAATAGAAAAAAGTTTTTTACATTTTCCACATAATCCATGATAGTTGAATCACCATATTTGAGATTCATGAACTCTATAGCTCGGTTTGCCCTCAGTTTCTCAGGGGAGAATATATTAATGAACCTTGATTTAAAATTCATTCGAGCTAGTACCTCTTTTCATGCTGCCTAAAAATGTTTCTACCCACTATGATAATTTGATCCAGTTCATTTGAATTTCACCAGATTCACCCTCCATCATGGGGGTTTATCAAGATGATGGAACATGGTTTGGACTAACTTGGTACAGTTCTCTACTGCATGTTGTCCCCCATCACCCTAAAGTGATTGTGGGGGCTAATACTGAACATCATGAGTAAGATTTTCCATAGATTGAATAGATCCATATTATCCCCTATTAATACTAGGATTAACATAATCCAAGCTTTCTGTAAATCTCACGTATATACATGGACCAAAATCTTCCATCAAGTTCATCTGTCCTACCTGTACTAGAGTATGTAAATATGGATCATAATCAATCTGACACTCTAGGGAATCATCCTGGCCCTTAGGGGCCTCATCACATGTGCACTCATGTGGAACAATATCTCTTCCCTCTTAATTCTACATTATAATTTATTTTGGTGGAATCATGCTGAATACAAATCATATGGTCAAATATCCATAACATTATATATATAATACATTTATGAAAACATATAATAGGTAGCTCATCTCACCGCCATTACATTCCCCCACCGCACCATGTCACATGAAATAACCTTTTCACATGAGATGCATCTTCATGACCATATAACTACCCATATCAGAGTTCGGAATCATGTATCATCAAGCCTTCTGGACCCTTTCCATTCCATATTGGTGTTTGACATCAAATGTAATCTTTCCTCATGGCCATATTATTTCCCATGCTATGGTAAGACATTAAATATCATATATATTTATATATATATATGGTAACTGAGTATAACTCCATAAAATATAATATATACGAGAACACGCCTTTGTTTATTTTTTGAAAAATTAAACAGCTCACACACGTTTATCATTTGGGCCTTAACATATTGCGGTTATGTCCATATATAACATTAATATATAATCACATATCAATCTCTTTGGAAACCACCTACCTAGGCTGGTTGAGTAGAACACCATAAAAAATATATAATCATACCACATTTTAGATAAGTGTTTATCATATTAAACATCCCAACCCATCTTATCACATTCCATGTTCCCAATAACAATAATGAGAAAAACACATATCAATTGATCCATAGTTCCTATAATGAATCTTGAATGATCCCCCACCCCATTTACATTTTGGTCCAAGGGTATAAATCCACATAACTAATATCCATCACACCCAGTGCGCCACATGAGGTTTAATTCAAGAAAATATAAAATCAAAAATCATAAAATCAATTTCCCACTCTATGCAACATGGTTTGTCCCATATGCATGGGGCTAAAAGCACCCAAAAATGAGTTTCGAATCCAGTTCCCTTTACATCCCTAAATCTGGTCTAACATTTTTTCAATATTAAGACTAAAAAGGAAAATAAATATCCATTGATACATTTTGTAGAATCCCTACCCAATTTTGACCCCAAAAAGTCATATGGGTCCGTTTTTTCCAAGACATAGATGTTCCTCGCCATACCCCAAAGTTTTCTGACAATTCTCGAGGGTCTAATGAAGTGATTTTGGGGAGACTATTCGATCATGTGTTGATAAAACAATAATGATTCATATGTTAATAACACAGTGTAATAAGAAACATAAATAGTAGAAGAAATGATAAAATCCAATGGAAGAATAAACAATATAAGGAGTAGTAAATAAGTCAGATGGCACAATATCATTTGTAGATAAAACATGATATAATTGGTCATAAAAGAAATAGACAAACAAGGTCTCTATTGTACAACCACCTAGGTATATATTTATAAAAACATGAAAAATCTAAAAGGAAACTCTAACTCAATATAGAGTAACAACTATGTCCACTTCCATCCATCACATGGAAATGGTCCATTTGTGATCACTATGCTTTAGCTTCAGAGCATAAATCCTTACATAATCTCAATGAAATGAAGTCCACATGCATCCAATGTTTCTCATGCAGTGTATGAGTATGAAATCGGTAATTCACCACCAACCTATATTTTTTTACATCTATAATTATACATGTGTATAAATCATATAAATAAAATAACAAGGCACACACATTTAATATCTTACCTGATCCACTCTTTCTCAAAACCCATAAGTGAGTGCCCTACCATCTTCTTCCAATGGTGGAAGATCACTAAACATGTGTCCCTATGTATATATATGGAATAAAAAACACGTTTATATAAATATATATATATTATTGTCAATGTACCATGGATTAGGATCCATGCTATCCCCAAATGAATATCAAATTTGGTGAACCCTCAGTTTCCACCCATATCCATATCAACTGGAACCTCATGAAATTCATCATATACATAGAGTACTCATGGAATTCCCAACATATCTATGGTCCCTTTGACCTCTACTTAGAAAAATAACCATGTTCCTGAATCTTGACATCTCATAGGACAGTGATATTTTTTCCTATAATATAATCATTGTTGGCTCAAAATTTGACATCCCTAGTTATGATAATACCCACACTCCAATATACCATCATATTACCCTTAATTTTATTAATAACCATCATCCCATAATATATGGTCTCATCACCACATCCTAATGGTTCATCTCTATACATGT
Source organism: Viscum album (assembly GCA_963277665.1). Classification (NCBI taxonomy): domain Eukaryota; kingdom Viridiplantae; phylum Streptophyta; class Magnoliopsida; order Santalales; family Viscaceae; genus Viscum; species Viscum album. The sequence goes on from OY728153.1 coordinate 941,704,022, forward strand.
GGATTTCTGTAGTGATCACTTCCAACATATATGATAGTCAACACCATAAACTATGTTGAAACATCTTAGGTGGAATCCACACATAATGAGTGGCTTGCACCACCTTGAATGAGTCATATCTATGTGTAAATGAATTCAGAAGCACATAGTCCATCAATGGTGAGAGGAATCACTAAACATATCCTAATAAACGTCATTCATAACCATATTCCCCAATGACAGTATCGTTAAATCTTAATGGTCAACACCACCTCAAGTTACATGGGCTTGGCCCTCATCCTGATGACCTTGTATTCTCAATCTAATGACAATTCCACATAAACCCATTGATAATCATCACCCCATATGTCTCGGGCCTCACTCATCCTTACAAACCACATCTACTAAGTCTTGGTGATCAATATCACCATAATCCTCAATCCATGTGTGCCATTGTCCCATGGAACCAATCAATCAATTTAAAAAATTTAATTAATTAAAATACATATCCAATGTTAATTTTCTAAATGGAAAATTCCTCTACCCATCATAGAATATATAATCATAATACAGGGTATCCCCATCGGTATCCCATAACATCAATTTAATCAAATTATACTAAATAATTAATTTATTAGGGTCTCACTGGATCAACCCTCATGGCATATGAGAACGTACCATAAAAACTATAAAATTAATGAGAAATTTAGGCACTAAATACCTTATAAACCTAGTTTCTCTGTCATCATATATTTTCCTCTAACTATAACTAAAAAAGATAATTTTTTAATATATATTCCCAAAAATTAAATAAAAATATCTCGCATGAATTAATCACTTATTATTGAATGATAAATTAATAATATAAGAAAGTAGAATAAATCACTTATTGATACACTTCTAAAAAGACCAATGGTGTACAATGGGGGCCTAGGATGATAGTGGTAGGCTGAATCCTAAAAGAGAGAAATACGAGAGAGCCACAAATTGTGTATGAATAATAAGAATGAAAAGAGAATGAAAAAAGATAAATAGAAGGAAAACATTTTTACTTCACCAAAATAAATGACCCATATGTTGTGGGTGTATGTTTAGGATATTGGTTCCCTAACCATATGATGATCACTACCCATGAACAACCCTCACTAAGCTTAGGTGCACGATTTTTATAATCATGTGCAGATCATGAAAATCCCTTCTACTAAAAACAATAGAGGTTTCACACATCCATGATCCCACACCTGAATGTTATAAAAATCCATTTCTAGTGTAGATGTTTTCAACATAATTACTCTTTATAGGCCCCATGGTTAAATATAAATGTGCACCATATTTACAAATTCTTGAAACTAATTTTTCTGGGCCTAATGCTCCTGAAACTCATGTGAAACCACAAGGAACTCTATGATCCATCAAAACCAAAAAAAACATGTCCTTTGGTAAAAAAATACACTCATAATTAGGATCCAAATATAAATAATAATTATGGACCACTCAACAAAATTAAAAAATTCAAAAATGTTTACAATTTTGACTTACTCCAAAACAAAAGATGTTTAAGCTATATAAGAGTATCCTACATTCACTTATAGAACCCATAAGTGTTTTATGATTCCCCACAGATGTTACTGTATCATAATTACATGAAATATATTAAATATTAAATTTCATAAATTTTAAAGACAATTTAGGTTTATATTTTTAGAGGGTTTTTAAGAAATTTATCTAACAAACCTGTTAATTTTTTTAACCAATGAATATTTTCCCCACTATATAGGAAACTACTTAATCCTAGAAAAGTTATAAAACATCCAAAACATCATCTCAATTGATAGTATTATTGAAACATCATATGTATTACTTTTCCTTATAACCAATGGGAAATGCAAACACAAGAAAAGGGTGAACTGAAAAACTATTTATGTGTAAGTAAAACAAATCATGTCAAAGATCATAAGTTAGAATAAGATGAAAATTTTGAATTATAGGAAACATTGAAATTTTTAGTAGATTTATGTTTTGTATTTTGAGAAATCCTTCTATATATAGTCAAAAAATAAGTGGTGGTTCTGAAATAATCCAAAGGTAAAAATAAATTTTGTAAAAAACATCCATTTTATTATGCGGTGGTTTTTAAAATTATCCCTAAAATAGTGGTGTGTTTTTATGAACCCATCATAAAAATAATTTAATTTTACTAATATATAACAAATAATAAATATTTATCAATAATTATTGTTAGTTAATATTTATAAACATTTATTTTTTATTATTTAAAATTTTATTTAATTATTTCACATTTATTAACTATTAATGCTTGTTGGTCACTAGTACAGAAACTACTAATTACATTATTTTTCTCTCATCAGTTTTTTAGAACCATCACAAAAATTTGGGAATATTTATTCTTTAGGTAATTTTTTTAACCGATGGGGAATATGTATTTTTCATGATGGTTATATAAAAATAGAGATTAAAAATGCATATTCGCCGCTCTTTCACCTTGGTTAAATGATAGAACTGACTTGAAAGATAGATTTTGAATGTTGGTTATAATATAAATGACATGAAAAAACTTTATTTAAATGTCATTTATGTGATAATTGATGTAAGAAATATTTTAAAGTTATATGAATAGATGGATCGTTCATTTTGAATTCATCAATTATCACGATGTAAGTCTGGTTTCTCTCTCACCCAATCCCTAAAACACTTGTTTTTCTGTTCTGGTGGTCCAATATAACATTTAAATCATAATAAACCCTCAGGTTTCTTCATCCTAGTGTTATGCATTGAAGTTAGATTTTAATTATGCCTCACACATTGTTGTTTCTCTCTTTTTTGTCGCACTTTGGAATATAATATCTAACTGATGATTGTTGGATTAGGTGGACTCCATTCATGCATTACAATCTTTATAAACTTGGGGTTTATTTTATTCATTCTTGCGCATTCGATTCTAGATCTTTTCTTCTCCAAATAGCTCTCCTGAAGTATTGAATATCTATTATAATATGTTAATTAGTTATTATTAATTTTATTTCAAATATTTATTAGTTTTTGTCATTTAATATATTTTTCATTGTTTAGTTTAGTTGTAAATTATTTTATAGAACATGTCATGCTATGGAAAATTATTCATAATATATGATTGGTGGATCTTATGTGTTTTTATATTATCATTATGGTCAATGAATTGGGTTGTAAATTAATTAGGATTTGATATCTGAGTGGGTTCATTTCAGTTCTGATAAAGCTGGAACATGGTAGAGTTGAAAAATTATTTTTCAAGTAATTTCACATAATGAGAGAGGTTTTCTAAAGTGTTATTTAATAATTTTTTTAATGGATGGTGTTTGTTTATTTTTTAAAGTACTAGACTAACTGGGTACCTAGTTATGCAATACTATGTACCATATGAAGTCCCATGAACCAAAGGTTAATTTTAAATTTTTTTATACTAAGTGTCAATTTAGGATTATAATATATTACTAATTCTAAAATAAAATAATGTTTTTATTTTTTAAAATAATCAACTCTTAATTAGTTTTTGTCATTATGTATTTTTTATGGATATTTTATTTGGATATTAATGTATATATTTTTTAGAAATTTCATAAGGTTATATTCATTGATTTTTACTTGGAAAATTTTGATGTGAATCTAATTTTTAACTACTTCCACATGAAAGAATTTTCCAATCAAAATTTTAAATTTTATTTTTAATGTTTTCATTCGTGGTTTCTTATATTTTTAAATTTTATTTCTAATCCCAATATTTTATAAATTACACACTTTATTTTTTATATTTATTTTTGATATTGTGTAAAGATAATAATTAATTGAAATTACTATGACACACCTCCAATATATAATGTATATCATAATGGTGTTGAGGATTTTTTGAAATTTTCTAAATGTAATATTCCATAAAATGATATATATTTCTGTACATGCCTAAAATGTAACGCTTTCAAGAAGATTAAATAAAAATAGATCAATGTATATTAAATTTTTCTTGATTTTAGTTAATGTTACATCCCTTGAATTTGTCATGGGAAAACTGAGAAGAATTTCATATATTTTTTTATGGTTCCTTGCAAGATGATAAATATAATCAACTTGATGAAATTATTTATGATATTGAATTAGAGGTAATTTAGAAATAGCTAATAATTGAGCATTTATATAGTGATACCAAAAAACCCATTATATCAAGGTTGAATGGATTATATGGTTTTATCAATAGTGTTATGATTTATTAACCTAACTGAAAAATATTGAATGAGTGAAAATAGTTTTGCTGAACTGCTATAATTTTTAAAATTCATTATTCCAAAAGACAACGATCTTTCATATTCACATTATAATGGCAAGAAAATATTATCCCTAATTGGATTGGATAATGAGAAAATATATTCCTGCCAGAATAGAGGTTCCATATATAGGAATGAATATTAATTTCTATAATAGTTTCCTAAATATGGAACATCACATTATATGTTGAATAAAAAACCATAGACTAATTCAGAATTTATAGAGACCCCATCCATGGAATTTTGGTATCCTCATATAATTCCGTGTTTGAAAGGTTTATTTTTTAAATCCCATTATGAAAAAATGTTAACATGACATTCAATTGAGTGGATATTGGATGACAAAATATTTCATCCAACTGATTATCCATAGTGGAAGAAAATTGATCACTAGTTTCATATATTTGGAAAGAAAGATAAAAATATCATACATGGAAAGTACATGGATGGAATGTATCTATATTGAATCCTTAGAATCATATAGAGTTCATGGCATGCTTTATAGGTAATTAAAAGAAAATATCCTTAATTTTCTGTGAATAGAAAATATGTCATCTTGATTTTAACCATCTATGTACCAAAACATCCCAAAAATGTTATTGATGTTTTCTTCTCACCATTAATTGATGATTTGAAATTGTTATGGGACGAAGTAATAAGGGTGCATGATTCTTATAAAATTAAATATTTTCAACTACATGAAATGATTATATTCAATATTAATGACTTCCAAACATATGAAATTTTTTCTAGATAATGTGTTAAGGGGTATAAATATAATCAAATATATGAAAAAAAGTCATTATATTATCAATTGTGTCACCGGTGAAAAAAATATATATGGATCATCAAATGTTATTGCCTATGGATCACTCTTATATGAAGATTAAAAAATTCATTCAATGGATCAGATGAATTTTATATAGCTCCATAACATTTACCCAATAATCAATATTTTGAGAGGGTGAAAAATATTGAAGTGACATTTAGAAGGATAATGAAATCTGCCAATGATAGAAATATTTTGAAGAAACAACCAATATTTTTTTGAGATACCATATAGGATAAATAATTATGCGAACAATAACATTGATTTAATCCATGTGGAGATGATATATGTTAAATTGTTATTGTCACATTTTTAGATAATAAAGGAAAGACTAAATATGGGTTGAATGCATGAATGGATTTACACATAATGGGAATATGTTTGGATTTGACTGTCACTCATACGAAAGGGAGAAAATTCCTACCCCTATCTCGTCATACCTTATCCTAGAGGGAGAAAATTAGATTTTTTCAATTAAATCATGAAATCAAAGTGCCACATGGTAATTCTATAAATGTAATTTTTTTTCTTTAATGTATTTTTAGTTGATAGTTATGAAATTTCATGACTATAACATCATGATGAAACATATCCTACTAGTTTCATTGCATGAAATATTGTCCACAAATGTCTGAATGACTATCATGAAGGTGTGTTATTGTTTTATTTAAATTATTAAAAATGTGATTGATTAAAATTATTTAACAAATTGGATAATAAAATGGTTTCTATAAATTTTCAAATGGATATGTATTTCTATCTCTCTTTTTTTATAAAATGGTGAATTTAATGGCTCATTTGGTTAATAAAATAAATCATTAAAACCCAATATATCTATGTTGGATGTATCCTTTAAAAAGGAATATAAAAATAATGAAGGGTTATGTTAAGAATCCATAGTTACCTGAAGCATCCTTTGTTAAAATGTATATTTATGAGGAGGTTGAAGAGATTTTTACAAGCTATTTATATATAGTGGAGCACATCGGTTTTCCTACATCTCTCTATGAATGATTTAATTATGGTGGAAAGGGTTTTTGTGGATTGGAAGTAAAATCATTAAAGGGTGGACATATAAAGAAGGTACATTTATACATCTTGAATAACATAGATTATTCACAACAAAATATAACATTGAATATTAATCTTTTAAAAAAATGTATCCAAAGAATAATGAAATGTGAATTTTGAATGAGAATAAAAAAACCTTTTTGTATTAGTTTAAAGAGATAGTTTTGGGTAAACTAGATGCATTAGAAACATTGAGATGGTTAGTGGGTAGTTTATGTTTAAATTGTATGACATGGTCTGGGTATGATGTTAATGGTAATACATTACATAGAAAAGATCTGGAAAATGGAAGTGATGATCATAATAGTAGTGTGTTGGTGTTTATAGAAGTAATTCATTTTTTGAGATCCAAAGACAAAATCCTCATCTCCACATCAACTAAATATTAAGGATTCATTGATGAAAAATGGTACATTGATTACATTAAATTTCATGTTCATGTTTTTAAGTGTAAACAATCAATCGGTAATAGTAGTGTAAGAAATGATGAATTTGGAATGACACTAGTTAATATAAATAAATTGGAATACAAAAATGATTCTTTTATTATAGAAACACATGAAAATTTAATTTCCTATGTTCTTGATCAGTCTGATATGTAGTGGATTATTATTTTAAAAGGGAAAACCGTATTTTGGTGTTTATAATCTTGATAAACATCATGATTTATGTAATATCACTACTTCCAAATAATTTTTAACAAATAATATTGATGCGCAAGTAATAAAAATAGTTTGTGGTCTACGTAATGATTATAATGAATAACTTCGGGGAAAACTAATTAGTAAATTTGAATATTACAAGTAACATATTTTTAATTATCTATTACATTTTAAAATTTCATATGTTAGATATTTTAATTTTTTTTATTAAAACATTTATTATATTTAATATGTTAATTTGTTTGTTTATATCAGAATCATTTTTTCTATTTTTCCATGTTTAACCTAACAAAAATTATATATCAATTGATTTTATAGAAATCCAATTATTTTAAATTTAATATTTTAAATAAAAAAAAATATATTGTATAAGATTATATTATATAAAAATAGTTTTGTTGTAAAATTGATTTATTAGGTTAGTGAATTTTTACAATGTCATTTCATCTCTCATTAGTATTGTATAGTTTTCATTGATATATGTAATTTCATTCTCATTAGTATTATTAAGATTTAGTTAACTATAACAATTATGCATAAAAATTCAATACGTGTTGTCTGTATTACTTTTTTGTTAGATAATTTTTATATTCTATTTACATTTGTATGTAACTCTTTGATTCGTAAATTTTTGTTCTAATTTATGTTTCTTTGTTTTGTAGGATAATGATAGATCAATCATCTCATGCGCTGAATATTTATAGAGATGATAATACTCATGCCTCTAGGGAGGAATGTACTCATACTCTTATTGAAGATTATCCTCATCATTCTTTTTCCCGAGACATCTACTTCGATGAGGGAAAAGATATTTCAAGGGTTGGTAAACATGGCATGACACATTTACTAAAATTATCAATTTCTCATACCTGGGAATAGAGGATACCAATATCCATTGATTAAAATGATGTTCCAAGAGGTCCAAATTCAAAACAATTTTTAAATTTTTTATTAGTATAGTCTAAAAGAAAAGACAGTATTTTATGATGATTGGATAATTGTTTTGAAATGGAAATTATCACAATTATGGAAGATCATTTTGGTAAAATTATATGTTATTATTTTTCTTATCTTGAAATGTTTATAGTAATATATGTTTTTCCCATTTTTATTAGATGATATATGATATACCTGCTGATGGAGGACCAAGGAGTAAATCTTAATCATTTACTACTATGATATGGAGGGATTATAAATCATTCTTAACATCACAATTCATTTTTGGGAATAGACAATAGGGAAATCAATGTGAAATAGATCCATTTGTGGATTAATATACATGGAATAAATTTTTTGAATGTAGATGAAGAGAAGAGATTTTAGTATGTGAAACGTTACCTTTAAAGATGATTTTTTTATATTATTGACCATGTTAATTATTTCTTTATTCTTAGTTCTTAATTTAAAAAAATAAAGGAGATATCATTAAGAGATTTCAGAAAGAAATGTATCCTTGTTCATGTTTTCTAGGGGTGGGTATATGTTATTTGAAGAACACATGATTGAATAAAAACTTCAAAATCTAATAGTACAGTCTTCGTAGGTTCCCCCCCACTAGACATGAAAAATAGTAGAGGGATCGAATGAGAAAAATGGAAAATATCATAAAGAAGAGTCAAGATTTGTAGTGGATATGATTGTATTATTTTTAGATTATTTTGTTATTGATGTTAAATCAACTGTTTATATATTTTGATTCATTATAATTTTTTTAAAATATTTTATACAGGATTCTCTTAAAGAGAATAGCACCTAGGGGGTCTTTATTAATGAGGGTAGAAATGATATTTTAGCTATATGATTGGGAAGGTTCAAACACCTGCACTGTGTATGAGGACACCAAATAGGCATATTGGAAAGAAAGGTGTTTCAATATTTGGATGCTTCTTCAATGTATTTTTATAAAAAAAATATAATATTTTGATTCTAATGTTTGGCATATAAATATAATGACAGAGGATAGGATTAGAGAATCAATATAGAAAATTATTGCAGAAATTCAAGGACAGTTTCATCCTATGAATTTGTCTCCTCCTCCCCTTCCAATATATCACACTCCTTATCCTACTCAGTCATATATGTTTCTAGAACACACATATTATTATCCTACCGATACACCCCATCTACCATGGATTCCATTTTACATTGAGTTATATGTTGATGATCCTCATTATATTATTTCATATGGGATGATATATTATATTAGTAATACTATTAATCAATATCGGATTGAGATAGATAATCATAGGGTCACTATAGAAAATATTATACATATATTAGAAAAAATATCATTTCTTTCAGATAAGGTGGGTACATTTGGACAATGTATAATTCATTTATTGGTGTTGAAATCTATAATACTTAGAAAAATTATAATTGAGGCTTTCATATATGTTATATTTTATTTCATTTTGTAGTTAAATTGTTTTTTAGTTTAAAATTTCATATATTTATTGAATTTTTTACATGATCACTTTAAAGGAAAAATAATATTGTGTAGAATATAAAAAATTCAATGTGATGAAAATTTATATAATGATTCTACTAGTCTTGATAGATTGAGAGTATACTCAAATTTGTTACTATAATTATATTAGATTTAAATTGACGATACTTTTTGTGGGTGTTCAATGACTAAGAGGATTTAAAAAATGATATCATGGGTCATGTAGCTGGAGATCAATTGGGAATCAACACAATGCAAAAAAATTCCATATTAGTTTATTAACAAAAAATTTCCATTCCTTTAATTTATTTATGATTTATATTTATTAATTCATTGTATTAGGTATCTATATAAAATTTTTACATATCATTAAAAGAGTGATGTATATAGATTTATGGACCAACAATTTATTTCTCCTATAGGGTTGAAAATGAAAGATGTATAAAGAATAGTTTATATACCCGAAATATTTTAGAAGAATGTCATCATTATGTTTTTGATGTTTCCATATCTTGATGAGTATGATACATTTTTCCCATGTGTTAAATATAACATAACATATCAAAATCTCTAATTAATTTTTCTTTTATACCAATTGTCATTGGATGTTGGGTGTTTTTGTCCAAGAGAGAATACATTAAACTAGCTATGCACTATCCATGGTGAATAGAGAGAAATTTTTCAGAATTTATTAAATAGGTAGGATTGATTATTTTTATATTTTTTATATTATAATGAATAAAATTTCTTTTATTAATATTATTTTAAAAAAATTAATGGTATTTCCTTAGAGAGATGACATGAAATAAGATCTCTAAGATCAAATTTGTAAAACCTAAAGTAAATTTTCTTTTACAATTACAAAATGTTGTATATATTACATAAAAATATTATTATAAATAAAATATAATTAAGATATTTTGATAAATAAGAATCTGTAATATAATATGGGAATTAAGTTTTTAAGTTTATGTATGAAATAATTTGAACTGGGATTATTTCAATGTTACATAATGTTTGATTTCATTATAAATCTTTCCATAATATTTCATATATTATATTGACAACTCATGTTAAATTATTTCTGTATTATTTTTTATGTTTTTTATGACCTAATAATATAGAATTTATAGGAGTTGATACATTTAAAAATTGAATGGGCTAAAAAATATAAAGGTTTAATGATTTATAGTTTATTTATAAAATACATTGATAATTTTATAGTTAAATTGAAATTGAATTTTGCTAGTATTCTTCACCCTTTTATGTTGTTCGTTTTCATTTTGGCTACTATTGTGTTGGAGTATGAATCAATTAACAATATTCAAAAAAATGACATTAGTTATTGGATAACGGATGTGTAAAACAAATTACCTCCTTATTTTTTCATGTTGGTTATTAGATAATCAACATGAAAAAGGGGTAATTTTTTTTCCACAATGGTTATCCAATAATCGACATGAAAACCTGATAACATATAAAAATTTATAAAATTGGTTTACTTAAGGGATGTGAAAAAAATATTTAAAACATCTCCTCAAACAATTTCTTTTAATAAATGATGTGGAAAGGCATAATAACTGACATGAAAAATATTATATGAACTAGTGAATATTTAATTATTTATAAATATAATTATTTGAGACTTAAATTATTTGTAGGATATGATATAAATCATACTTACAAAATAAATGTCCAATAAATTTGACTATGGGGTCTATTTTAGCTCCAAAACCAATAAAATAAAAGATTATGAAATGATATAAAATGAAATTAAACAAGAATTTAGTAATATTTAATAAAATTATATTTATTATTCTTTTAATTGAAGTTGAAAATAATACTTCAACTTCAAACAACTATAAATTTTTATATGGGTGTATGTTTGGGCTCTACCACATATCAAATGAAAGAATCTGAAAATTTATACATAATATATATAGGGGAATCAATGGTCATTATTTTGAAAAGGTGAAAAAAGACCATGAGATCCAACGAAACTATGTTTTATGATTATATACCACGATTTTTAAAAATTTGATATGATTTCAACTTCATTTAAGCGTATCTTAATAGAAAAACCCAAACATTTATAAATAAATTACTTTTTTGATAATTGAATTAAATTCTCTATAATGTAAAATGATTATAGAAAACACAAAAAATTAATTTTTTATATCTAGTTTGATTTAATAAGACATTAAAAATTATGACTATTGATAGTACCGCAGTTAAACAGTGACCATAGGATTATTATACAATATGTGTTATGATAAATCCAATTGACACTGAAAGATGTAGTGATGTCCTCAATCAATAGGATCATAACATTTAAGTCCCATTTATTGGAGCTGCAAAGAAATAAAACATATCTAGGATTTTCAATTGATAAATCTCAATATGAGATTCAATATATAAAGCACTAGTGAAATCGTCTATGGGAGAAGATAAAACTCATCGAGATAATGACCCCATCAACGTATGCAAAACCACTATATGAAAATCTCACCATCACACACTCTACCCTTATGAAATTTTCATGTGTAAAATAATTATATGTATCAAAACCTAATATTATGAATTCGTAATATAATCATTTGTATTCCTTGTTCGTTTTACTTAATAAATTATTATATAATGAGTTTGATAACAATTAGAATATAAATAAGGACAAACAATAATTCTTTTCGTAGTTAATAAATTTTTATAATTAAGATATTATTATTTATGATTTTTTCAAATTTTTGAAATAAGATATATTTTTATAAAATATTATTCTAAATATTATAAATTAAATATTATTGGTTGGAGTAAGACACTCTAGAGGGGGAAGAGTTGAGTTCCTATCAAAATTTCTATTAAAAACATTATTTTAAAATTTCTGTAATTTAATATCTAACCATACTATTTAACCAAATATCAAATTTTAAAGAGTGTTTTAATGATCCATTAATTTCTCAAAATATTGATTAATTCGTAGTTACATAAATTTGAATTATTGATATATCTTTTGAAAGTAATTTACTAAATCAAAAATAGTTATAAAAACTAACTATGATTATCTATCAATGTAATATTTATTCTTCTAAAATATGTATGAGAATAGAGAATACTATATTTGAAAAATACAGATGATAAAAACAAGAGGTTTAGTCTTAAGTAGAGTCATAATCCTCTCTACTTGGGGATCACCTTCCAATAAACAGTTTATGTTAATAAACTTGTTCCACACCCTAGATCGGAGTACACAATAGCACACTAGGATGTTTAGGTCAACTTGAACTCTACCATAGCTATTCGTGGGAAAAAATACAACCAGGCCACATAGGGACCAATTCTATGGTTATATGTGGGTGAAAATGGAGTAAAAAGATGAGTGGGTCTGGATATCTTTTATCCACTACCTTAGCTCCATAGACAGTATGTGTTTTTGATACAGACACACAGACACACTTATTGAAAGAATAGTTAGAATGTACATATAAGATCATAAATAATAATAAAAGTTTTATAATTCTCTATTTGATGTTCTTTTACCTTCTGGACATCCTACGTGTAAAAAATGTGATGGTCGAGTCCACTTATGATAATAGACTCCATAACAGTGATTCATGGAAACATTGTGTTCTAATTTCCAGTGATTTGAGATTCTCATTGAAGGTGTTCTTCACTAGGGTTTCTTACTGCAAGTATGTTCATATTTTTAGTACACATAGAATTATTCCTTAATCACAGCTAATAATAATTAGTATTCTTCTCATATATACTTTTCTCCACTTCATAAATTTTTCCTATGTGAGTGATGATATTTTTTCTCAGGTGATTTGTTTTTAGATTATTGATGTTGACAAAGAGCATGATCCTCAAAAGAGGGATTCTTGGTACCATATAATGGTATCTAAAAATGTCTACAAAAGACAGACAAGGTCATTAATATAATATATAGTAATAATTTTCATAAATTTCACCATTAGAATTAATTTTGAATTTAATAGTAATGAAAATTTTCTATGTGTTGATCGGTAGGTCATTCTGTCGGTAGGTTCTTCTAAAAGTATGGTGATGCATCAGTAGGTTATTTTGTTGGTAGGTCCTTTTTTTAGGTATGTTTGTAAATAGGTCCCTATTTTGGTAGGAAGATGTGTTGGTGAGTCCATCTATTAGTAGGTCGATGTGCCTGTGAGCCCTTTTTTTGGTGAGTTGTTCTGTCAGTGAGTTGTTCTATATGTAAGTCAGACTATCGATGACTCACACTTGTATATGTGACTCAACTGAACAGTATCTCATACTTCTGTTGGTGACTCATACTTATGTCATTGAGTCATGGAATTAATGACTCATACTCTTCAGTAGCTCATACTTCTGTCGGTGACTCAACCTATCGATAGGTCATACTTCTTTTGGTGACTCATACTTTTCCATTTTTCTCTATTTTCCTCCCATATATTATAAACATTAACAGAATAAGTTAGACTTATAGTTGAACATGGATATTCATAATTAAGATTATTGTAACATAAAACATAATACACGACTAATGATTATATCACATGATTTTTGAGAATTAAAACTGCAATGGGAAAATAAATATAAATCATAAGAAAAATTCATTAATTGAAAATTTAATGTTCATAAGAGACAAAAAAATTTATTGTCAACAAAATTAACTAAATTGGGATTATAATTTAAAATTAAATTTTCACATATTTAGAGATGATCTTGGATTACAATTTTTCAATCTATTTCTACAATGCCCCAACTCTCATTACCTATAGTCAGTGCATTATTACATTCCATTTTCATGATCATAAGAGATCAAATCTCAAAAGGCTGGTCAGTTTAGTAGCCATTGATGTACTAGATATATACGTAAGTTTTACATTACATTATGAAATGAAAAATAAACAACATTGTGTCTCTATTGAATACCCTCATATCCCTTAGAAAATCCCTATTATTCAATCATAATATACTTCTTCGCATCCTAGAAAAAATAAAACATAAGAAAGGGGTTATCTTAGATGCTCAGAAAGAATTAAAATATAGCAGAAACATTCATAAATAATCATAAACACATAAGGAAATGTATAAGACTAAACAAAATCCATTTAAACATAAATATCAGCATAATTAGGAAATGATAAATCAAATAAGTCCATTTACTAATTCACATAGATATTCTTCTACTCGAATAATAACATGTAATATCAATAGCTAATCTCATAATGATGGAATGCATAATGCCGGACATCGTAACCATATAGTGAAGGCATCAAGACAAGACTATAAATAACAATATATTGTCAAGGACTAGTTCCAGGACACTAGTTTGTCTCATGAGACCTACCAATGCATCTAGGGGCTTTAGCGGACCTTTCCCCTCACTTACTACATCCAATGCATTCCTCATATGAAACGGTTGAAACATAACATAAACATTAGTATTAAAACTATAATAAACAATGTTAGTAATTTATCCATAAACCATGAATTGTATAAATATATAACATCCACATTCAAATATATCACAAAACCATCAATAAAATATTGAATATTTTATCATAATAAATTAACAAAAAAATCATAAAATTCAATAGAGGATGTTGACATAGATGAAATCTAACCCAAAATAATTTAACTGAAATATCTATTTCTACTTTGAAATAATTTAATAGTTTCATAATTATAAAAGAACAAATTAATATTTTAAATATTATTATAATATTTTGAGGGATGCTTCAAAAGTGTTATAATATGGGAAAATAGCTGCACCCACTGTATAAGTTAAAAATAAACTTCAATTAATTAGTCGAGAAGGTAATAAATTACGTTGTTTGGAAAACGAAGGAAAGATTCCTTTCAAAAAAAATTAATAAAAATTCAAACAGGGTTATAAATAACGTTAAATCATATTAATAGAAATAGTAAAAATGTTTTGAAATACATTTTTAAGAAACACAGATGTGGATGTTAAGGAAGTCCCAGTGGATAATTACATATAAACAACCTCGAATAATGAAGAGATTGTAAAACTTACCATTACCTTATACTTTTCTTTAGTGAATGGTATTTTATCCTCCTGTATAATAGTTAAATAATTTATTATTATAAAATAACAGCATACAAAAATAGTATATCATATATTATCCTCTAATGTTTATTTCATAATGATATTTCAGTAGTATCATTATTTCAATTGTTAATAGATTCATTTTCTGTTATATGATTTGTTACATAAGTAATGTTTGGTAAAGAAAGGATGTATTTGATTCATATATAAAATTATATTAAGTTATTAAACATTGTTTTGAATAACCAAATGAAACATATTTTTTAATGGTTACAATGGGGAATGAAATCACATCGCGTCGTGGAAATGGTAAGTTGTATGCACGCACGGGCAGTAATATCATTCTATTGATGAAGAAACCATATGTGATTGGATGAAATATTATATATAAAGAATCTTTAAAAAGTTATATTTATTATTTACATCAATTATATATCATTATAATACCGATACGAAAAAATTATGTGTTGAATAACAAACTACACCATGATGTGGAAATGGTAAACCGTACGTATGCATGTATGGTGGATTAATCATTCATAGGATGGATAGAAAATTAATATGGTTGTACCATATATTTATTAAAATCAAATTTTGTAGATGGAACTGAATTTATGATTTTGGAATGTATTCAATAAATAAATAGGATGTGGATGAAGAAAAGAACACTGGATGATGTGATGAAATAATTACCTCTTCTTCAGGTGCTTCCTTTTGATTTGAACAAAATGGCTCCTTAAGATGGATTTCTGAACAAAGTATGGAATATAGGATTAAGTTATGTTATTTGGGATGATATTTGATCTGGTGTTGGCTGATCCAAATAGCTTTGGAGGTTCGAATTTGAGAGAAGAGAAGTAACCTATTATAAGAGAGGTGAGGGTCACTTTAAGAAGAGATTGAAATATTACTTTATTATAAAAACAGTTTCAGTTTATAATAGATTAAAATGGATTTATTTCGAGGATAAGGTGTGGATAGGTCTAAAACCACTCAACTAATAGGTTTTATACAAGTTTAGGTCACCATATAAACTTTAAAATTTAGATTTAACTCTTAGTGAAATGGTTAAACATTTTACATATCTTCTTCTATTTTTATATTACGTGGTTTATAAACATATGATAAAATTCAAATATAAGATCAAGTGGTTCATTGATGACAAATATAACCTTATCTATGTGATTTGGACAAGCCTTATATTTTTAAGACTATTATATAATTTAATTAAATAATATTTGTTTAAAAAATGCATTTATGTCAAATTGACACTATTTAGTATTTGATTTTTGTGAAGGTTTTAACAATCTGATTTCATCAAAAAGACTACATTAAATCAGAAAAAACATTTCCTATTAACCTATAAAATTCAGTTAATTTATGAAAAGGATCAAATTTCATTTATTTTAAAATTTATAATATCAATTATTTAAATCATTCGTTAATATGATAATTACTGCATCACCACTGTGTTGTAAATAAATTAAATTATTTAAGTTTTAAAAATTATAAATAAAATACCATAATATATTATATATTTTTATATTTCTAATTAATATTTATAATCTAATTTATCTTATGTACAACACTATATTAAAAATGGTTTAGTAATTAAAATTTAAATTTCACACTTTTAACTCTTCTTTAAATAAAATATAACAAATATCCAATTATATAACACAAATGTATCAAAATTGATCTTAATATTTTACTATGGTTTATTTTGGTCGAAATAAACTAATACAATATAATTATTACATGGGTTAGGGTAATTATAACATTAATTTTACCTTTAATTATTCTATTTAGTTTTAATCATGGTAAATAAAATTCAAAAGTTACAATTTACCAAAAATTATTTTTATTTTATTGAACCAAATTTTACTTTCCAATATCACTCGTTTCTCTCTGATTTTTGAAATTCGAATCACAGAGGTGGTAAAATATCATTTTATGAAAATTTTCAACTGTTCTTAGAAGGTGGGTAAAAGGCAATAAAAAGTTTAATAAACTTTTATTTATATATTATTGTTATAAAACGACTTCAATAAATTAAATTAGACTAATATTTTTATTATGTATCTATTATGAATTTAAAATAAATTTTAATAACAAATAATTATTTAAATAAAATTTGGGTTTAAACAATAATTTAGTATTTTATCACTATTCATTAAAAATTGAATGTTTTCAAAAAAATACCCAAAAATCACTCTAAGCTAATTTTGATATTCCGAATCCAAAAATGATTTCCATTTTGAAAAAAAAATTAAAATTTTTAAAAGGGGAGTATTACTGTTCATAACATCTTTTTAAATGGCTAGTTTGATTGGTCGGGGTGTGCTAGAACTCGATATTGCGTACAATGAAAGATATTGTTTTATTCAAAGAGAAGCATACCATAGAAGTTTGGGGTGTTATATTCTTCCCCCATTAAAATAATTTTGTACAAGAACTTTCTAGAATATTACTGCATAATATGATTCGGGTGGTTCTCCATCATATTTTTTTTATGTTCCCAAGTTTCCTCTTCCATTTTATGGTTTTTCAAAATAACTTTTACCATATGAGTCATCCGGTTTCTCAAAACATGTTCTTTGGTATTAAGAATCCTGAAAGGCTCTTCACAATGAAACAGATCAAGCTACAGTTCATTTCTTCATAGGTAAGCATATGTGTTGGGTAACAGATGTATTTTCTCAATAGTGATGCGTGGAACACATCATGAACATTGGAAGCACATGGCGGCATTTTCAAACAGTAAGCTACAACTCTAATTCATTCAAAAATTTAAAAATGTTGGATGTAAATGTGATTTAATTCACCCTGCTCATCGAATTGTATAACACCCTTCCATAAGGATACTTTATAGAAATTAGGTTCACCTATTTTAAAATACAAATACGTCCTTCAATTATCGTCCTAGCTCATTTTCCTACTGTTAGATACATTCGCGTGGGTTTGGAAAACCATTCCTTTTCCCATTGTTTCCTTAAAAACCTTTAGGAATAAGAGTTTTCTTTCACCAACATCATCCAAACAAGTTGGTGTGCGACATCCCTTCCTATATAATGTTTCACATGGTGCCATCTAAATACATGAATGGTTTTTATTGTTATAGGAAAATTCTACTACTGGTAAATACTGATCTCATATACCAGGAAATAAATGTTAGAATGATCTTAACAAGTCTTCTATGGTTTGAATAGTCCAGTCTAATAGTCAATTAGTCTGAGGGAGGTTGGGATTTCTCAAATTAAGTTCAGTATTAAGGGTGTTCTGAAGACTTTTCAATAATATTAATTTAAATATGGATCATGATTAGAAACAATTGATAGTGGTACACCACGATTTATAACAACTTCATTAACATTTAGTCTTTTTAAATATTCATGTGGTGAATATTCTCTTATAGAAAAAAAAATTGCTGACTTGGTAAGATGATCAACAATGACCATTATTTCATCATTCCTTCTAGGAGCCTTTTGTATCCCCATCACAATGTCCTTTGTTATATCATAACATTTCCACTCAGGTATGGTAAGAGGTTGCATGACTCCTCTAATATGTTGTCTTCCAGCCTTCACCTGTTATCAAACTATACATCATGATACATAATCAGCAATCTCCCCATTCATGTTGTCCCACCAAACATGTTCCTTCAAATCTCTATAAATCTTAGTGCTACTAGGGTGTATAAGGAAATTGGATTTATGAGAATCATCCAAAAAAACCATTTTTAGATCAGGTATATAGGGAACACAAAGTCTCTTCTCAGATTTTAAAATTCCACCATCATATACGAATTCAATAAATCTAACATCATTCAGAGCCTTAATTTTCTTTTGAAACTCCTCATCATTAGACAAGGAAATTTTTATCTTTCCTAGTAATGATGGATCAGAAACCATTTGTAAATGTTTCTATGTTTCACATTACATGATTATTCCCATATCCATCTTAAGTAGATCCATTAACATCAGATCACATTCAACCCTCATCTTTTTCAGAAATCTTGGATCCTTTATGAAAAAAGCATCTTCCATGTTATTTTATTTCCCCAGGTGGTAGTGTATAGTGCAATCTTAATACATGAGTGGTTCGATCCATCACCTTTTCCTCATGTTGAATTATTTCTTTGTGAAATTATACTTCAAACACTTGTGATCAATATATATCTCACATTTTTAACCATAGAGATAGTGTCTCTACATCTTCATAGAATATATTGCAACTACTAGTTCATGATCATGAGTAGGATATTTTTATTAATGAATTTTTATCTGTCATGATGCATAAGAAATAAATATATATTTCTGTATAAGGACACAACCAATTCCATTCTTTGATGAATCATTTTAAATAAAAAATCCTGTCATTCCCCGATATTAGAGTTAATATAAATGCATTGACAAATTTTGAGGTAATGATTAAATTACCTACCACCACGTTTATAACGACCCATACTTTAAATACATTGTTAATACTTCATAATTGAAGCACACTTATTACAACATATGACAAAACCACAAAGGACCGCATAGGTATAGTGTCTTTATAAACTGGGAATCATAAACAACTGGTTCATAAATCTTCTACAGTGTCTCCCATTTATTTCATCATATCTAGGGTCCCTTTTAGCATATTCTACTTAATATCCATCTTCCTGACCTGGGGAAAAGAAAACATAAAAGGGTGAGCTCAAATTCTCAGCAAGGGCAAATAAAGGAAATAAAAATCATATCATATCTTTATGAAAATCATAACCTGCAAAAGAGATCATAATATCTTAACATGGAATAAATCATAGAAGTGAAAATGAGATCCCCATAATCATAAAAATTAAACTTGAAACTTTGTGGCATACACACATAATCATGGAAAATCATTTCTTGTTAGTCATGACTCATTGCCAAGACTATCTTAGTGGACAAAGTCCCTTTCTGAATCGAGTAACCCTTGTTTCAGTCCTGTTTAACTGAACCGGTATAACCTACCATTCCAGCCCTGTCTATCTCATGAGATATATAATCTTTACCCAATGCATTGGAGGGAGATATAGGTCCCACCCATCTTATAATGAATCCTTTCTTATGTGTGCCACATAATCATAAATCATACATCATCGCATAACACATGTAACAAAAATGGGATTCTTGAAACATCATGACATCATAAAACAAATCATATAAGGTAAATGACTTAATAAAATTAATTCCCTCACAACATAATCAAATCAATGTAATTAAAGGGATAAAAACAGAACCCTTTATTATCTTATATGGAAAATAATTTTGATAAAACACTTGATCTCCATTCTTGAGGAAAATATCCTTTCTCCTTCAAAAACATTTTTCCTTTCATAACATGTCATACGACATTAAAATAAAAGAAGTTGATTAAAAATAAACTTGAAAACTTGTAAAGGAATCTTCTTGGAAATAATGTTTTAGAAATCCATTCATGCCCTATAAGTTAAAAAAAACATTCTTCGTACTTTTGTCGGAAAAGTCAAAAAGTACCTCGTATGACAAAATATTCCTTTCATAGATATTACTTAAAAACTCACCGAAGGGTAAAAATGGATTTAAACAATTTTAGGTGGATGTAAATAATATTACATATTGATGAAACATGGATGTGGATGATAAAATACACCCTAGTAAATACTTACGAATAAACAATCTCGGATAAAAATGAGATTGTGATATTTCCCTTACCTTAGGTCCGATTTGCTTTGTACGTGTCCGAAGCTCCTGTATAATGGTTTAAATAATGTTATTGACTTATTCCAGAGTCATACATATTGATATGATATCATATATGGTCATATTCTTAGCTTCTTATTAGTAATATTTCATTGTTACTTGTTACTCGGGTCTTTATTGCCTTTTGTTCTTATGCGTGTTTTGTCAAATAAATTCTTATTATACTTTTAAGGTTATAGATACCTTATATCCAGAATGGTATTAGTGTAACATATATCATATTTATTCATTCCATTCATTTATATAATTACTATGTAATGGTGATCATGTAGAACGAGTCGCATCACATCGTGGAGACGGTATTCCGTACGTACGCACGAGTGATGATATCGTTCCTATGATCGTGGAATTGTATTGGAGTATATATATATTATTTCAGTATCAATATTACTTTATAATAATCATAAATAGTTACTCATTACACCATTATACTCATCCTTGTAAAGTGATGGTGGAAAATAGATTACACCACGGCGTGGAGACAGTATTCCGTATGTACGCACGCGCGGTGATTTCATTTTTCCGTGGGATGGATAGAAGGTGAATTAGGGTTGCTTCATATTTATAATAACATATCAGTATGTAAGTAATACTGATGTTATTACTTCATCATGAAACAACTAAAGAAGAAGAAGTTGAAGAAGAAAGTAAATGAAAAGATCGGTAATGGATATTACCTCTTCTTTGGAACGCCTCTTTGAATCCTCCACTTAGGGAACTAAGATTGGTCTTTGAAGAAGACCAGGACCTCTAGGATTATTCTAGGGAAGTGGAGAGGAGAAAATGGCAGGGGTTGGCCGAGCCTGAGTGCTCAATTTGGTGTGAGGAGGTGGGGGAGGATGTGCCCTTTTATAAGGGAGGAGAGGGGCACCTTAGGAATATCTCAAAATATTATTTTATATTAAAGTCAAAATCGGTTTATAATGGTTCCAAAGGGTCTTATTTCGAATCTAAAGTGGGTATGGCTCGAAATCCTATCAACCAATAGTATTTAGACAAATTTGGGATATTATTTTAACCTTATCAATTAGATTTAACTCTAAGTTAAATAATTTAACTTTTACCATGTCTTTTTGTTTTCTTTCACTATATGGTTAATACACTTAATATAACATGCCAAACGAACCCTAAATTGTTTATTATTAATATATATATCCTTATCTAAGTCATTTGGCCGAACCTTAGATTTTTAGGAATACAATAACAATTAACAATATAATATTTGATTTAAAAACTATTTTGTGTCAATTTTGACACTATTTGATATATGATTTTTGGGAAAGTCATAAAAGAATTATATGTTCGAACCAAGTTGATTAAATCAACACTAATATATCATAGTAACCTAGAAAATTAGTGGAATGCAAAAAAAGTCTCAAATTACATTTAGTTTGGTGTTTATAACATCAATTATGTCAATATTTCATTAATAAGATAATTACTGCATCATCATTGTGTCATAAATAAATTAAATTATTTAATGACTAAAAATTACAAATAAAATACCATTATCTAGGAAATCCTTTTAGCTTTCTAATTAATATTTATAGTCGAATTTATATTATGTATAACCTCATATTAAAAATGATTTACTTATTAAACTTTGATTTTAACTATTTTAACCCTTCTTTAAATAAATTAATAATAAATGTCCTAATCTAATCCAAGTGGGCCTAAATGGTCATATTTTATTCCTAAGTTTGTTTTTGGTCGAATTACACTTGTCCAATAGAATTAGGACATGTGTTAGGGTAATAGTAATATCATATTTACCCTTAGTTACCCTATTTACTATTAACCACGGTAAAAAAAGTAAAAAGTTACTATTCACCAAAAAATTATTTTTATCTCATTGAACCACATTTTACTTACTGATATCAACTGTGTCTGTCGGATTTTCAAAATTCCATTCACAAATGCAGTAAAATTATGTTTTATGCAAATTTCAGTTTTTAACCTACCACTTAGTGGTTTCACTATTCATCAAAAATTGAAAGTTTTCAGAAAAATACCAAAATTTCACCCTTGGCTAATTTCGGTATTCCGAATCCAAAAATGAAGTCCATTTTGAAAAATAAAATTTATAAAATTTCAAAAAGTGCTTATTACTATTCATAACGGCTAGTTTTAATAATATTTTAATAGCATATCGTTGTTTAGTGAAACTCAGTATTGCGTACGACGCAAGCTATCGAGGAAGGTCGTGATTGCGTGTAAAGTAAGCCAAGAAAGTGTGCAGTGAAAGATTCCTTTGATGATATAAAAACAAAATATTACTTATAAAAATCTCGGGTGTTACATTCTACCCCCCTTAAAAAGAATTTCGCCCTCGAAATTCGTCACTTTGTAACAAACAGATGAGGATACTTCTCCCTCATCATATCCTCAAGCTCCCATGTAGCTTCTTCAAGTTCGTGGTTCCTCCATAAAACTTTCACCAATCGAGTGGTCTTGTTTCGTAGGACTTTTTCGCTATGATCCAGAAT
Source organism: Viscum album (assembly GCA_963277665.1). NCBI lineage: Eukaryota > Viridiplantae > Streptophyta > Magnoliopsida > Santalales > Viscaceae > Viscum > Viscum album. The sequence goes on from OY728153.1 coordinate 941,727,649, forward strand.
CTCTATCAGCTGTTCTTCATAAGAAAGATCTTGCTCCAGCGGTACAACTTCTGAGCTGAGTACATGTGAAGGATCTGGTATGTACTTTCTCAGGAGAGATACATGGAACACATTGTGAACTTGAGAGAGATTCGGTGGAAGCGCCAATCGGTAAGCTACCTTCCCAACACGATCCAGTATTTCGAAAGGACCGATATATCTAGGGCTCAACTTCCCCTTCTTTCCAAATCTCATAACCCTCTTCCAGGGATATATTCGTAAGAACACTTTATCACCCACTTCAAACTCTAGGTCTTTTCTTCGGTTGTCGGCATAATTTTTCTGTCGACTCTGAGCTGCTCTTATGTGTTGTTGAATAGATCTAACCTTTTCTGCCATTTCATCAACGAGATCAGGTCCTAATAGCTTTCTTTTCCCAACTTCATCCCAGCAAGTTGGAGTCCTGCATTTCATTCCATTGAGAGCTTCATAAGGAGCTATCTGAATACTGGAGTGAAAGCTATTGTTATAAGAAAATTCCACCAAAGGTAGGTGTTGAGCCCAACCTCCTTTGAAATCCATAGAGCAAGCTCTCAACATATCTTCTAGGGTTTGAATTGTTCTCTCAGACTGACCGTCTGTCTGGGGATGATAAGCAGTGCTGAAACTCAACTCTGTATCCAGAGTATGCTGAAGACTTCGCCAAAACATCGAGGTAAATCTCGGATCCCGATCAGATATAATAGAAAGTGGTACTCCATTCAATCTTACCACTTCCTTTACATATATCCTAGCAAGCTGATCTAGAGAGAAGTCCTCTCTAATTGCAATGAAGTGTGCAGACTTTGTAAGACGATCAACTATGACCCAGATAGCATTATTGCCTTTGGATGTTTTAGGAAGTCCTGTGACAAAGTCCATAGTGATGTTTTCCCATTTCCATTCGGGTATGGGTAATGGTTGTAACATCCCCTTAGACTTTTGTCTCTCAGCTTTAACTTGTTGACAAACCAAGCATCGAGAGACATATTCAGCAACATCTCTTTTCATGCCATCCCACCAGAAGTACTCTTTCAGGTCCCTATACATCTTCGTGCTTCCAGGATGAATAGAGAATGATGAACTATGAGCCTCATCTAGTAGCTCCTTCTTTAATTCGGGGATGGGAGGAACACAAACCCGATTCCTGAACTTTATTATCCCATCACAATCAAGGTTGAATTCAGGAACATTTCTCACCTTCTTTTGTAACTCGACATCTTCTTTCTGTGCCTCTTTAATCTTCACATGTATAGATGGTTGAACATTCATTTGAGAAAGATAAGATTTTTCCCCTTCCATTATAATTCCAAGATCCATCCTTTGTAAATCCATAAATATTGGATCTTTTGTGATCCTCATCATGGATAAACAAGCATGGTCTTGTCGACTTAATGCATCTGCCACCTTGTTTGCTTTCCCAGGGTGGTAATGGATTGAGCAGACGTAATCCTTAATCATCTCCAACCATCTTCTTTGACGCATATTCAACTCCTTTTGTGTGAAAATATACTTTAAACTTTTATGATCAGTATAAATATCACACCTTTCACCATAAAGGTAATGCCTCCAAATCTTTAATGCAAATATTACCGCAGCCAACTGCAAATCATGTGTTGGGTAATTTTGCTCATGGATTTTCAACTGTCGTGAGGCATAAGCTATCACCATATCATTTTTCATAAGAACACACCCCAATCCCTTCTTGGATGCATCACTGTAGATCACAAACCTTTCTCCACTACAAGGCAGTGTGAGCACAGGTGCACTGGATAATCTTCTTTTCAACTCCTTGAAATTCTCTTCACATTCCTCTGTCCAGACAAACTTAACTCCTTTCCGACTCAACTTGGTGAGTGGATTAGATAATCGTGAAAAATCCTTTATAAAACGTCGATAATATCCATCCAAACCAAGAAAACTTCGGATCTCAGTTACTGTTGTTGGTCTTGACCATCTTTCGACAACCTCTGTTTTTGCTGGATCCACAGATATCCCCTCTTTTGAGATTATGTGACCCAAAAATGCAACTTTTTGAAGCCAAAATTCACACTTGGTAAATTTGGCATAAATCTTCTCCTTTCTCATGGTCTTCAATATAATTCTCAAGTGATCTTCATGCTCTTCCTTTCTCTTTGAATAGACAAGAATATCGTCTATAAAGACTACCACAAATTGATCAAGATAGTCTCTAAAGACTCTATTCATTATATCCATGAAGATAGCAGGGGCATTAGTAAGACCAAATGGCATCACTATAAATTCATAGTGTCCATACCTTGTACGGAAAGCCGTCTTTGGTATATCCTCCCTTTTGACCCTTAATTGATGATACCCTGAACGAAGATCAATCTTGGAAAAGTATTGAGCTCCGCGTAGTTGGTCAAATAAGTCATCAATGCGTGGGAGAGGATATTTGTTCTTGATAGTGATCTTGTTAAGTTCTCGATAATCAATGCAGAGTCTCATTGATCCATCTTTCTTCTTAACAAATAGAACAGGTGCTCCCCAAGGTGACGCACTAGGGCATATGAATCCCTTATCAAGATTCTCTTGGAGTTGCTTCTTCAATTCCTGCAACTCAATTGGGGCCATTCTATAAGGTGTCTTTGAAATTGGCAAAGTTCCCGGTACGAGTTCTATTGAAAACTCAACTTCACGATTTGGTGGAAGACCTGATAATTCCTCCGGAAAGACATCATCAAACTCCCGTACAATGGGCATATTCTTAATCGTGAGTTTCTCACCAACCATTTGAGATAAATAACCTTCATTTAGTGGAATCAATACCCATAAGATGGAAGAAATTTCCACTGGAAGGTTATATTCATCCTTGCATTGATATACGATCGTAGATTGATCTGGAATATGAAATGTGACTTCCCTTCTTTGGCAATTGATATGAGCTACATGTAGAGAAAGCCAATCCATGCCAAGAATCACATCAAATTCCACTAAAGGAAGGATCACAAGATTTGCAGGAAGCACTTTCCCACAAACTTCGATCGGAGAAGAATTATAAACTTTTGATGCGACTGTTGTGCCATTAGGTGTTGTCACAGCTAACTCAACATCTAATTGTTGAGGTAATACGGTGATACCCTTAGAAAATTCTTTAGAAATAAAAGAGTGGGTGGATCCAGAATCAAATAAAACATTTGCTACTTTAGAGTGGATGGTAAGTGTACCTTTCACCACTTCGTTATCGTACTCCACATCACTGATAGAAATTGCATGTGAATTTCCTTTGTCTTTAGCCTTAAGATTTTGTTGACGTCGACCATCATCATCAACCCTTGGATTTGGGAATTGATTGGCATAATGCCCCATCTCCTTTCACTTGAAACATTGAAGTGTAGTAGGTTCATTCTGTGTATCCCTTCCTTTGTTTGCATCATTAGACATCTTCTTCCCATTATCGCGGCATTCAAATGCCCGATGACCTTCCTTTCCACATTTAAAACATTTACTTGTCCCTTTAAGACAACTCCCTCCATGTTTCTTTCCACACTTTGAGAATAAGGGAAAGTTCATCTTCTTTTCAGTGTGCTCTTTAGATTTTCCTTTGAATTCCATCTTCCTCTTCTTATCAAACCCATGTGACTGATGGGTTACTCCAATCTCCATCTCGACTTTGAGAGCACATCGAACGATTTCCTCATAGCTATTGAAGTCCCTTATGGCTAATTCCCTTCGAAGACTTGGTTTTAAGCCACTAAAGAATCGATCGATCTTACTCTCAGGTTGGATAATAATACCATAAGCGTACCTTGCAAGTCTTGTAAAATTTGCTTCATAGGTACCAACAGATTCATCATCCCTTTGCTTCAGTTCAAGAAACTCTTTATCCATCTTTGTTCAGAGAATACGGGGAAAGTACTTTTTGAAAAATAAGTTCTTGAACTCGTCCCATTCCATAGACTCAATTTCATCCCTTTGACTCGTATTCTTAATAAGATTCCACCATTGATCAGCATCTCCTTCCAAACGATACACTGCTAGGATGACTTTATCATGCTCAGAACATTGAAGAACTGAAAATATCTTTTCAGTAGTACTAATCCATTGTTCAGCAACTAATGGATCAGTAGACCCGCTGAAAGAAGGTGGACGCTGCCTCATGAAGGATTCAACAGAATGTTGCTCCTTCCTTTGCTCGTTTGGAAGTCCTGCATGATTCATAGCTTGAGAAAGTTGTGTGAGCATGGCTACAAGATTTTGCATTCCAGCTCCCATATCGCTTGGTTACTCAGGGGGACAATCATTGCATTGCCCATCGCATTCCGCATTAAAACGGTTCCTTCGGGTTCCAGCCATTGACTAAAACCAAGAAAAATAGTGTGAGCAACACTAATTATAATAGGAAAACCACATAACCAAGGATAAAATTTCACACTTAAGGTTTTATCCTAGGGTATTCATGGCCATTTCTAAAACACTAAGATTGTGTTCTATGCTTAGACTTATCCTTAGGGTTCTTACTAAGGCTTTCACATCCTAGTTTCCAAAGGTTGACTATACCTTTCCTCTGATACCAACTATAACGACCCATACTTTACATACATTGTTAATACTTCATAATTGAAGCACACTTATTACAACATATGACAAAACCACAAAGGACCGCATAGGTACAGTGTCTTTAGAAACAGGGAAACATAAACAACTGGTTCATAAATCTTCTACAGTGTCTCCCATTTATTTCATCATATCTAGGGTCCCTTTTAGCATATTCTACTTAATATCCATCTTCCTGACCTGGGGAAAAGAAAACATAAAAGGGTGAGCTCAAATGCTCAGCAAGGGAAAATAAAGGAAATAAAAATCATATCATATCTTTTTGAAAATCATAACCTGCAAAAGAGATCATAATATCTTAACATGGAATAAATCATAGAAGTGAAAATGAGATCCCCATAATCATAAAAATGAAACTTGAAACTTTGTGGCATACACACATAATCATGGAAAATCATTTCTTGTTAGTCATGACTCATTGCCAAGACTATCTTAGTGGACAAAGTCCCTTTCTGAATCGAGTAACCCTCGTTTCAGTCCTGTTTCACTGAACCGGTATAACCTACCGTTCCATCCCTGTCTATCTCATGATATATAAAATCTTTACCCAATGCATTGGAGGGAGATATAGGTCCCACCCATCTTATAATGAATCCTTTCTTATGTGTGCCACATAATCATAAATCATACATCATCGCATAACACATGTAACAAAAATGGGATTCTTGAAACATCATGACATCATAAAACAAATCATATAAGGTAAATGAATTCATAAAAATAATTCCCTCACAACATAATCAAATCAATGTAATTAAAGGGATAAAAACAGAACCCTTTATTATCTTAGATGGAAAATAATTTTGATAAAACACTTGATCTCCATTTTTGAGGAAAATATCCTTTCTCCTTCAAAAACATTTTTCCTTTCATAACATGTCATACGACTTTAAAATAAAAGAAGTTGATTAAAAATAAACTTGAAAACTTGTAAAGGAAGCTTCTTGGAAATAATTTTTTAGAAATCCATTCATGCCCTATAAGTTAAAAAAACATTCTTCGTACTTTTGTCGGAAAAGTCAAAAAGTACCTCGTATGACAAAAGATTCATTTCATAGATATTACTTAAAAACTCACCGAAGGGTAAAAATGGATTTAAACAATTTTAGGTGGATGGAAATAATATTACATATTGATGAAACATGGATGTGGATGATAAAATACACCCCAGTAAATACTTACGAATAAACAATCTCGGATAAAAATGAGATTGTGATATTTCCCTTACCTTAGGTCTGATTTGCTTTGTACGTGTCCGAAGCTCCTGTATAATGGTTTAAATAATGTTATTGACTTATTCCAGAATCATACATATTGATATGATATCATATATGGTCATATTCTTAGCTTCTTATTAGTAATATTTCATTGTTACTTGTTACTCGGGTCTTTATTGCCTTTTGTTCTTATGCGTGTTTTGTCGAATAAATTTTTATTATTATTTTAAGGTTATAGATACCTTATATCCAGAATGGTATTAGTGTAACACATATCATATTTATTCATTCCATTCATTTATATAATTACTATGTAATGGTGATCATGTAGAACGAGTCGCATCACATCGTGGAGACAGTATTCCGTACGTACACACGAGTGATGATATCGTTCCTATGATCGTGGAATTGTATTGGAGTATATATATATTATTTCAGTATCAATATTACTTTATAATAATCATAAATAGTTACTCATTACACCATTATACCCATCCTTGTAAAGTGATGGTGGAAAATAGATTACACCACGGCGTGGAGACGGTATTCCGTACGTACGCACGCGCGGTGATTTCATTTTTCCGTGGGATGGATAGAAGGTGAATTAGGGTTGTTTCATATTTATAATAACATATCAGTATGTAAGTAATACTGATGTTATTACTTCATCATGAAACAACTAAAGAAGAAGAAGTTGAAGAAGAAAGAAATTGAAAAGATCGGTAATGGATATTACCTCTTCTTTGGAACGCCTCTTTGAATCCTCCACTTAGGGAACTAAGATTGGTCTTTGAAGAAGGCCATGACCTCTAGGATTATTCTAGGGAAGTGGATAGGAGAAAATGGAAGGTGTTGGCCGAGCTTGAGTGCTCAATTTGGTGTGAGGAGGAGGGGGAGGAGGTGCCCTTTTATAAGGGAGGAGAGGGGCACCTTAGGAATATCTCAAAATATTATTTTATATTAAAGTCAAAATCGGTTTATAATGGTTTCAAAGGGTCTTATTTCGAAGCTAAAGTGGGTATGGGTCGAAATCCTATCAACCAATAGGATTTATACAAGTTCGGGATATTATTTTAACCTTATCAATTAGATTTAACTCTAAGTTAAATAATTTAACTTTTACCATGTCTTTTTGTTTTCTTTCACTATATGGTTAATACACATACTATAACATGCCAAACGAACCCCAAATTGTTTATTATTAATATATATATCCTTATCTAAGTCATTTGGCCGAACCTTAGATTTTTAGGAATAAAATTACAATTAATAATATAATATTTGATTTAAAAACTATTTTGTGTCAATTTTGACACTATTTGATATATGATTTTTGTGAAAGTCATAACAGAATTATATGTTCGAACCAAGTTGATTAAATCAACACTAATATATCATAGTAACCTAGAAAATTAGTGGAATTCATAAAAAGTTTCATATTACATTTATTTTGGTGTTTATAACATCAATTATGTCAATATTTCATTAATAAGATAATTACTGCATCATCATTGTGTCATAAATAAATTACATTATTTAATGTCTAAAAATTACAAATAAAATACAATTATGTAGGAAATCTTTATAGCTTTCTAATGAATATTTATAGTCGAATTTATTTTATGTATAACCCCATATTAAAAATGATTTACTTATTAAACTTTGATTTTAACTATTTTAACCCTTCTTTAAATAAATTAATAATAAATGTCCTAATCTAATCCAAGTGGGCCTAAATGGTCATATTTTATTCCTAAGTTTGTTTTTGGTCGAATTAAACTTGTCCAATAGAATTAGGACATGTGTTAGAGTAATAGTAATATCATATTTACCCTTAGTTACCCTATTTACTATTAACCGCGGTAAAAAAAGTAAAAAGTTACTATTCACCAAAAAATTATTTTTATCTCATTGAACCACATTTTACTTACTGATATCAACCGTGTCTGTCGGATTTTCGAAATTCCATTCACAGAAGCGGTAAAATTATGTTTTATGCAAAATTCAGTTTTTAACCTACCACTTAGTGGTTTCACTATTCATCAAAAATTGAAAGTTTTCAGAAAAATACCAAAATTTCACCCTAGGCTAATTTCGGTATTCCGAATCCAAAAATGAAGTCCATTTTGAAAAATAAAATTTATAAAATTTCAAAAAGTGGTTATTACTATTCATAACGGCTAGTTTTAATAATATTTTAATAGCATATCGTTGTTTAGTGAAACTCAGTATTGCGTACGACGCAAGCTATCGAGGAAGGTCGTGATTGCGTGTAAAGTAAGCCAAGAAAGTGTGTAGTGAAAGATTCCTTTGATGATATAAAAACAAAATATTACTCATAAAAATCTCGGGTGTTACAACGTTACTGGAACTTCAACCTCAACAGTAGTGATCTCATAAGCTTGACCTTACTCCCATGGCCTTTTCTGAGGTATGTTTCATAGAATCTTATGACATTATTTTACATAATCTCCCATTTATTTTCAATTGTTGCATTCAATGATGAAATCCTCTTTCTTTCCCATGCAATCACGATCTTCGTGGCATTTTTCTCTAAACATGTAACAAACTCCATTCCCTCTCAGTCATGTACCTGGATTTTTCTTCCCGTAGCTACTACCGGATGGAAATTCAAATTTTTCCCTCTTCACATCATTTCATTTTTAGACTATTCTTCATATCATTTATTCTCTAGAATCACATTAAAGTAATAAAACATAGAGAATTATTTTCTGTCAAGATAACACATGAGACTATATATTCATACGATGAGAAGGATTTTGAGACTAATTATCTTCGGAGAATTGGATTTATCCTATCGATGAATTGATCAATCTTACTTCTTGAGTTACAGATATAATATGTAGCATGCCTTTCTATCTTTTTACAGATAGCCTCATACTTTGTGACATTCACTTCCTCCTTTTACCTTTGACTCGGAAATTGCCTTTCCATATCTACATGATGTTCACAAAGAAAGTATTTTTTTCCATTTAAACTCCATACATTCCATATTTTATACTTTTACGTCCACCTTTGTGTTCTTAATTAATGACTAACATTTATCTTCATCTCCTATGAGGTGATAAAATTCCATGACAACCTTTTCCCTTTCACTTCTCTCCAAAGCAAGAAATATTTTCACTAAGGAACTTATGCATTTCACAACTACAAATTGATTATTAGTTTCATTGAATGTTTTTGGTTACAACCTCATGAAGTGGTCTAACATTGATTCTATGGATTTTGGATCACGTTTCTCTCTATAGGTAATTATATTATGCATAACCTGAGTGAGTTCTCCCAGTATAGTTATAATCTATTTACCACCAGTTTTATGACCAGCTCCACAATAATTATCTTGAGTACGAGGTAAATCCCTACATGGATTATATGAATTGATACAATTTCCATTCCACCCATAAGGAGCTATTTCTAAAAATTTTCATACACTATATTAGTTTTTGAATTTCAATGCATAATTCCAAACATGTAAAATACATAACATAAATTGAGAAATTTATGGGTATAATCCATAATCATAAAAACAATTTCCTTGGGAATGTATTTACTCATAAATCCTTAATAAATTTTTGTCAATTAAATTTTAATTATCCTATGTATATCTCGTAGTGGTGTCAAACCAAGTCCGCGGTAAGGTCCTTTGTTTTGTACCAGGATACCGTAGGTCAAACCCAAGACTCCTTGTCAGAAATTTATCTTCTAGATATATCTATGCTAGAACAACACCAACATGTAGTATACAAACATGGATGTGTTTCTACAAAAACCAACATAATATCTACATTAACCAAATTGTTGGATGTTTATCTATACTAATCCTCAATGTCTATATTTGGGTAATGTTATCTAATCCTAGATTTTCTAAATATAGTTTCCATGGTTTTTACTAAACATCATATGATACCAACTATAATGACCCAAACCTAGTTACCAAGAGTCGTTGCATTAGTACATAACATTGGCATGATCACAATAGGTCAGGTCCCGACAGACCGACTAGTTTAGAAGATTTTAAAGTACTAGATACATACATTAGTTTTTCATTACATTATGAAATGATTAATAAAAAACATTATTTATCCTTTGAATACACTCAAATCCCTTATCATATCCCTGACGGTCAAACATAATATACTTCTTCACATCCTTGAAAAAATAAAACATAAAAATCAGGAGACCTCAGCTGCTCAGTATTGGAAACAATATAGGGGAAACATTCATAAATAAGCATAAACAATTAATGAAATTAATTAGACAAAACCATAATCCTTTTAAACATAAACAAAAACATATTAGGGAAAAGATAACTAAAATAATTAAATTTACTTATTTACATAGATATTATACTAGTAGAATAATCACATGTAACATCAATAGCTAATCTCATAATGATGGAATGCATAATGCGGGACATCATAACCACATTGTCAATGGCTCGTGCCAAAACTATTAATAATAAAATATTGTCAAGGCATTGTTCCAAGACACTAGTTTTTTTCGTTGGACCTACCGATGCATCAAGGGGTTATAGTAGGCTCGAACCGTCACTATCTATGTCCAATTCATTCCTCATATGAAAATCTTGAAACATAACATAAACCTTTATATTAAAACTATAAAATGTAATGTTAATAATTTACCCATAAAACATGAATGGTATAAAAATAGTACATCATCTGAAAAACATAAAAACCATCAATTCAGTATCAGAGTGTGTCATTATAAATAAACTTCAAACAAGCAGAAAATCCCAAAAAGGATGTAGACATTGATGAAATCAATCCAAATAATATTTTAGAGAAATATGACTTTCTAATTTGAAGTCATTTAAAACTTTCATAATTATAAAAGAAAACATTTTTTTAAAAATATCTTTATAATTTAGTAATGGATTTTTTGAAAGTGTTATAATGGTAAAATATAACTTCACCATCTGTATAAGATAAAAAACTTTCTTACCTTAATTTCTCGAAAAGGTCATAAAGTAACTTCTTCGGAAAATGAAGTGATGATTCCTTTCAAAAAAAATTATAAAAATCCTAAAAAAAGTAAAAATGAAATTAAAACATCATCTAGGACATAGTAAACATGTTTTAAATTTTTTTATGAAACCCAAATGTGGATGATAAACATTTCCTAGTAGATTCTTATGTATAAACAACCTCAGATAATAAAGAAATTATAAAATTAACCCTTACCTTGTATATTTACTTAGTATATTGTATATTAACCTCCTCTATTATAGTTAAATATTTCTTATTAAAGTATACAAAAACCACATTCATAAATATGATATTATATATGATCCTCAAATATATTTTTGTAAATAATATTTCAGTAGTTTCATTGTTTCAATTTTTAAATGATTCATTTTCCATTATATGTTTTGTTACATAAGCCATGTTTATTATGAATTAGATATATTTTATTTATATCCAGAATGATTTATGTTATTAAAAATTAAGTTTAATCACAATATTAAACTCATTCTTAAATGGTAACAATGAGGAATTATATCTCATCGTGTTGTGGAGATACTAAGTCGTACGTATGGATGATCGAAAGTATCATTATTTTGATGGTGAAATTTTATTTTATTTGATGATATATTACATGTTCACATCATAATTAACATGTTTTATTATTTATTTGTATCACTTATACATCATTAATATACCCATCCAAAAAATAAAGTGTTTAACAACAAACTACACCACGATGCTGAGATGGTAAGTCGTATGTACGAACATATGGTGATATTTTCATTCATATGATGGATATAATAATTAATATGGTTGTAAAATATATTAATATAACATCATAGTATGTATAAGGTACTATATTTAATATTTTGGTATGGATACAATAATGATAGAATAAGTGGAAGTTAAAAAGAACACTGAATGTGGTGTTGAAATAATTACCTCTTCTTTGGGTACTTCCTTTTCATATGAACAAAGGGGCTCCTTAAGATTAATTGATGAAAAAATAAGGAATATATTTATGTGAGGTTAGTTTGGAGGATATTTGATTAGGTTTTTCCTGAGCCAAATGTATTTGGAGGTGTGAATTTGATAGATGGAATGCAACCTTTTAAAAGAGAGGTGAGGGACACTTTACAAAGAGTATGAAATATTAATATATTATAAAATCATAATAAGTTTATAATAACTCCAAATGGATATATTTAGAGGCTAAGGTTGGGACATGTCAAAAACCTCTGAAGAAATCGGTTTTAGACAACATTAGGTGACCATATAAACCATATATTTTATATCTAACTCTTATATAAATAGTATAACATTTAACTTGTCTTCTAGTATTTTTATATTAAATTGTTAATAAACATACTATAAAATTACAAGATAACCACATATGGTTCATTAATTAAATATATAACTTTATCTACGTCGTTTTTCCAAACCATTGATTTTTAAAACTATTATATATTTATATAAAAAAATTATTTGTTTTATAAACTCATTAATGTCAATTTTGACACTATTTAGGATTTGGTTTGTGTGAAAGTCATAAAAATATGATTTCTTTGATCAAAATTCATTTAATAAATATTAAAATTTAATATTAACCAATTAAATTATTAGAATTCATCAACAGTATCAATTTATAGTCATTTTAATATTTATAATATCTAATATTTTAATCTTTAATTAACAAACAAATTACTCCAACACTATTATTTCATAAATAAATTTAATTATATAATGTCTAAAAATTATAAAAAAATACCATGATATAGGTAATCATATTATAATTTTAATGCATATTTAAAGTCGAATTTATCTTATTTATAACCCTATATTAAATTTTTTTCATTATTAAAATTTGAATTTAACAGTTTTAACTCTTCCTTAAATAAAATATAATAAATATCCTAATCTAACCAAAATGTATAAAAAAGGATCTTTTTCTAGACTTAAGGATTATTTTGGTCTAAAAACACATATCTAATAGAATTAGGACATTTTTTGGGGTTGTTATAACATTAATTTTACCTATAATTACCCTATTTACTTTTAACCGTGGTAAATAAAATTCAAAAGCTACTATTCCCCCAAAAAAATCATCATACTAAACCATATTTTACATACTAATATCAACCTTGTGTCTCAGATTTTTGAAATTCAATTCATAGAAGCAGTAAAAATACATTTTATGCAAATTTGAAAATGTTCCTAGAAGGTTGAACAACGGGTACAAAGATCAATAAAATTATATATATATATATATATATAATATTTTTATAAAATGACTTCAATCAATTAGATTAGACTAATATAGGTATGATGTATCTATTTTTACATTAAAATAAATTTAAATTAATAATAAATTTTTAATAAAAATATAATTTTAAATAATAACATAGTGTTTTTTATAATTCATCAAAAATATAATGTTTTTAGAAAAATACCTAAAATTCTCAATAAGATAATTTTGATATACCAAATCCAAAAATTAAGTCCATTTATAAAAATAAAATTTATAAAATTTTAAAAAGTGGGTATTACTATTAATAACTTTTTTTAAACGGCAACTTTTATTGGCCATGATGTGCTTGAACTCGATGTTTCCTACAAGAGAAACTATTGTTTTTTTCAAAGAGAAGTGCACTATGGAATCATGGGGTGTTACAATTACCATCCTAATAAATTATAAATGGTGTCATATAAAGTGAATATAAAGGATCCAATACTACTGAACCGGTGTTTAATAGCGCTGGTATTTATTAATGCTACAAAATGAACATATAAATGGAATCCTTATTAGTGATAAAGAAAGTATTGATAAATTTTATATTTTATCAAAACTTCTTTTATAGATGATAAATTGATCCTTTATGAACGCTTTATTTTTTCAACTGATAAATGGTACCCTTTATCAGTGTTATTTCTTTAGCACTTATAAAGGGTACCCTTTATGAGCGCTTTTCTTTTAGTACTATTATAGATCGATTTTATCAGCACTTTTTTTAGAAATGATAAATGTATAAATAATTGAGGTGAAATAATTAATTAAAAAATAAATAAATAATGATATATTAAAAAAAATAAAAATAAAAAAAATTAAATAATTATTGATAAAATTGATAAAATTGAATATACATTATTAAATATTAATCATTTTATTAATTAAATAATTATGATAATTAATGTTCATAAATTGTATAAAATAAACATACGGATGTATATTAATGTTTATAAATATGATTTATATGTTAAAGAAAATTAATGAACATTAGATCAAATAGTTATATGTTTAGTGAATAATGGTTTGTAAATAAAAATACTAACTAATTGCATCGTGCAATGAACATATAATTGACTGTATCATTTTATTTTTGAATTTAACATAGATCAAATGTTTGTTATATAGATTTATCATATACATAATTAATGAATTTTTATATACAATGCACACATAGAAAACTTATCCATTTATTTAGTATTGTAAATGTGTAATTATTTTTTATTTATTAAATTTTACTCATTTTTATAATATATTCATATACATGAACTTAAAATTATAAATATATATAAGTTTTCAAAAATAATTCTATAATTATAAATAAATAACTATAAAGTTTAAATAAATATATTTAAAAAAGGAATGTATTTAATACATTTATATTTATATATATATTAATTGAGTATATTTATATTTACCAATTTTTATTTATAATTAAAATTATTAATTCATTATCAGCACTTAAGTAATAAGTGATGATAATGGTTTGTATTTATCAGTGATTTTTCATACTGATAAAGAATATGCGTAATCAGCACTAAAAAAGTGCGGATAAATTGAACGTTTTTCAATGATAAAACATGAGCACAGATAAAAATTGATTTTATCCACACTTCTTTTAATGCTGATAAATAACTACATTTATTATCCTTAAAATTCACTAATAAATATTCCTTTTATTAGTTCTTATTACTTTAGAACTGATAAGAGGAATATTTATCCACGCATATATGTAAGGGCTGATAAAAGTATTCTAATCTATTTAAAAATTCTATCCATTTTCGACACCGTTATGATATTAGTCGCTTTCCACAGAAGCCACCAAATGTCATCATTCCTCCTCGGTTAATTGATGCTCAAATCACAACACAAGAATACCTCCAATTTCATGAACATCACCAGACATCTCGTTCTCGTTTGTAGTTAGGGTTTTCGAAGTGGATTTTATTTAACCTAGTGAGGTTGGCCTTGTGATTTTCTTTATGATTTTTTCATTTCATTTATTTTTCTTGTAAGACGATGTCTTGGGTAATTTTCAGTCCGATCCTTGTATACAATTTTTCTGTTACATTACGAACAAAACAAATTGTTTATGATCTGGTTATTGATTAAATACTGATTTGGATATCCTGTTTTGGTCTTAAAATTTTATTTTGAAACTAATTTCTTCACTGTCAATATCAATACCCCAGCTTTCTCTGCAATATTAACTCCTAGTTTTAAATATTAATTTGATCATTTGTTAATAATAGATCCAATTATTCCTCATCTCTTTCTATATAGTGATACTGGTCATTGATCGTTGTTCATGATTTAATCTTCTCCTTATTACTAATTGTATCATAATTATAGTTCCATTTTTCATTAATATGTTCCATGTTCATTCCATGGTTATTTTAGGAATGGTTCCCCAACCCAAAATCAATAACATGCTTGTTTTAGTAATTTTTGAAAAACATAAGGTGGTTTATAAATTAGTTGTTAAATTTACATGATACTTTTATAAAACCATATACAAAAAACATTCACTATAAATATCATAAAAATATATTATTTTTTCATAAAAATCTATGATATCATTTTAAATCATCCTTCATTTTGGTGGTTAAATTGACACAGAAAAATATCATGTAATAATTAATAGATGAGAACTAATATGAAGATAATTTAATGTAAATTTATTTATTACAGAAGTATAATTATTTTATTTTGATTTTATTGAAGTGGTAAATTCATATTTGGATTAAGTAGTTGAAGAGGCTAAATGGAAAATAAATATAATTAATTGTTAATTACATGAATAAATCATAGCTTCTAATAGATTATTTCTTAATATTGATTAATTTAGGACATTCTATTGAAAATAGGACCTCAATAAAGTGTAAAAGATAAAAATTATAAAGATTATATGTAAATTATATTTAGGGATAATAATTTTGGTTTTTGTTCGGAAAGGGTGTTGTAGGAGTTCCTATATAATTAATATGGATTGTCATTTTCTAAATTACCCTTTCCTTAATGTGTGATAAATAAAAAAATACATCTCATGTGGATAAAGTTTGAATAAATAATATATATATTTTGTTCATTACCTATAAATATTAAGGGTTGGTATGCAACATAGAAAATAAAATGACAATGAGTTATCTATAAATTTATTCATTGAATGAATTCATAGGATAACAAAGGTAATAGTGGATTAATTATATTCTTACATCTAATTACCCATTATATTTAGCACACATAAATTCGCTAAAAAAACTTTAAAGGTTTTTTTTTCGTAATTAGAATTTTTTATTACTTTATCCTTTGAAAATTAATTTCTCATGTGTATTGTATAATATATTGTAAGAAATTTAGATTTAATTAATGCAATAGGATGGATATGAATTAAACATGGTTGCATGATAATAATTTGAAAAATGAATATGAAGATGGAGTTAAAGAGTTCATCAAGTTTGTAAGAGATCATACAGACGACCCTTCTAAAATACTTTGTCTGTGTTTACATTTTTCATTTTGAAGACAAATTATTTTAGAAGGGTTAAAACAACATTTGATTTTTCATATAATATGTTGGAGGAACATTTTATTTGTCATAGAATAGTTAAAAGATAAAATTTTGGAATACATATTGGTAAAACTCAATGTGGATACTGATTTGGATGATACTATGTTTTATGAAACATTTGATATGAATAGCTTTGTAAAAGATGATGGAGATCACATGGAATAAATGAAAATGGAAATCGAAGACGAGATTATTTATTTTCCAATGTTGTTTGAGGAGTTGAATAGGTGTTCCAAGAAACTATTGTATACTGGTTGTACTAAAAACAAAACATTGTAGTTTTATTGATGTTATATAATTTGGAAGCTGGTAGCAGAGGGAGTGACACCATCTTTTAAGAACTACTTGGTCTCTAGATTAATATGATACCAGAAGAAAATGAATGATCATGCTTAACATATGATTCTAAATAATAGTAATTCTCAATGGGAATGATCTACAAAAAATACATTCATGTCCAAATTATTGCATATTGTTTCTCACGGTCCATAAATCCCCCATAAACATCCCTGAGATTTTCATTGATCAATACATGAAAAATGAATTAATTACCTCGATATATATATATATAGTAATTTTCTATCATTCCATGGATTAGAAGATTATATAGTTGTTATAAAACAATGAGATAATTAACATGTCTTAAATATTCAAGAATTAAATATGGGAACCTACATCATCTAGTAGATTCTCCTATGTGGATGAAAATTATTTACGAGTTTTCTGAAATTGGAAATGACTGGAGAAACTTGTATATTTCATTGTCTACTGATGTAACAAAACATTTTGGTGTAGACAGTACTAATCGAAGAATATGACCCATCATATTGGAAAATTACAACTTGATTTCGTGGTTAGGTATGAATTGAAAATACATTATGTTGTCTCTATTTATATCTGGACCAAAGAAACCCAGTAATGATATTGATGTCTATTTGGATCCATTGATCGATGATCTAAAATTGATGTGGGATATAGGTGTTAAAATATATGATGCATATAGAATTTTAGTATTCCTATTGTGAGACATATTGTACGGAATAATAAATGAATTCCCTTCATTTGTAAATTTATCAAGATATAGCATTAATGGAATATTGGGGTCCATTTTTTAAAAATGCACATACTCAGTTTGGTTGAAGAATTTTTTGAAGATTGTGTTTTTAGGACATCAAAATTTTTTACCTCAATGACATAAATATTTATCCTAGATGATGTTATTCAAGGGGAATATCAAACAAGGTACAACATGATCAATAATAATAGGTGATCAAGTGTACAATAAGTTAAAAAATATTGACATTGTTTACAAAAAACTATTTTAAAAAAACCATATAAAATCAGGTTGGAAGAATAGATCAATTTTATTTGAATTATCGTATTGGAATTGATTGTATGTTAGAAATTTTCTTGATGTGAGAAACATAGATAAAATATTTCTGATAGTGTTATTAACCTGTTAAAAATGATATAGAAAAAACTAAAGCTGTAATCAAGGCTAGGTTCGACTTGATTGAATTGGGAATAAAGGAAGAGTGGGAACCAGTGATGGTTAAAGGGTAGACAATTCTTCCTCCTCCTGCTAACACTCCATCTATATAGAAAAAATTATAATTTTGCTATTCCCTTAATAATTTAAAATTACCAAAAGGCTATTAATAAAATATCAATAATGTTGTGTCAATGACTAGTTTGAAGTTAGAAAGACTAAAATAACATGTCTCTAATGTTTTGATGTAATATTTAATATTTCTTGTTTTCTATTACATTCTACCTTTAAATGACTGACAAACATAAACTGGACTCTAATTCTTTTTCAAATCAATATATAGTAAATTTATGGACCTCGTGAATTTTACCATAATGAATAATGAGATTATAGTTATATTATGTGAATTAGAGATATTCTTCCCCCCTTGATTTTTGATATAATGGCCCACCTGATGGTTCATTTGGTTAGAGAGGATCATCTATGTGGTCATTTTCATTATAGATTGATGTACCCTATTGTATTGTATATAAATTTTTTGAAAGGGAGTGTTAAGAATAGAAGTCATCCAAAAGGTTGTGAGGTAGAATGATATATCGTTGAAAAAGAAATTGAATTCAGTACTGATTATCATTCTGATGTTGAAATCATCGGTCTCCCAAAGTCTAGACTCAGTGAACGCTTTCTGGGCGAAAGGATTTCTTGATGAGATGTGGTTAAAATTACCTTAATAGAGTTGGAGCAAGCGCACCTTTATATATTATATAACAGTGAATATGTTGATCCATACATTGAATTCCATAAATAAATTTTTAAATTTTTGAATGCACTAAAGTTTGAACAAAAGAATTCAAATATACTACATCATTATTTTATAGTGTGGTTCAGATTCATATAGTGATTTGGTTCAGGGTGTGGGGATGAAGATGTCTTGGAATGAAGATGCAACGACTGCCCCACCACGGCGGAGGTCGAGGAAAGATCACTCTTCTCTTCCACGGCCGATGCTTACCAGATCTTCAGTTGCGAAGGAAAATGGTTTTATGTTGTCTTTAATGGAATTTTTGTCTTTGGAAAAGTTGAATTTAAGAATTAAATATTCCAAGGTCCTCAATCATTAAGAAATCTCAGAGTGGGAAACTGCTATTATAGAAGAAGGAATCTATAGTGGAAGTGGTGATGGGTGTCATTTTTATGATCTGTAGTTATCTTTTCCCCTGCTATACTTGGATGATTTTTTATTTTTATTAATAAATGGTTTGAGGGTTACCTCTTACTAAGCTTTCTGGGTATGGTTTATAGATCAAATTTATACGGATTTATCAGAAAATCTGAATTCAATTATTGGACAAAATCAATGGATATCCCTAAGACCTCATGAAAATGTTATATATTAAATTTTTTATGTAATAAATTGTTATAATTTCTATTCAAAATAAAATTATGACTTCAGTATAACGCCAAACTGCATTGTTAAACTTTTTTCTTAAGTGATGAACATATCTTGTTCCAGGAATAAAAATCCAATTTATACAAATATGTCATATTTTTGAATTACTGAAACGATATACAAGTTCGATCATATAACATTTCAAATTCAGATTTTTTTGTTGCAAATGGTTTGACAATAAAAATTCACTAAAATTTGATGAAATGGGAATTGTGAAGATGAATTTTAGTATAGAAGGGTGAAGAGACGAGTCATTCATAGTGGAATCACAAACAGTGATTGTATTTTATATCTCTTATCCAAAAAAGATAAAATTTGTCAATTGTACAACTGAAGACTAAATCGAATGTCTAGTCGGATGAAAATTTAATCAAGGATGACCCTTTCATTGGGATATCATAATCAGTTCATGTTGGTCCCACTGTATACAGTGTCTAGTGCATTAGAGGGGACCATAATGAGGGGAGTTGGATTCTCGATAGAAAAACCAAATCCTTTAAACCATTAAAAAAATAAAGATAGTTCAATGAGAAGGTAAAAGTGTATTTAATATATTATGTTTTCCCTCCTAATATTATATATTCTCTAATGAATTAACATGGTCTAAAATAAATGTTTGAAAATTCATGCAGCCAATGTTTTATACACATGGTGATGTCATCGATCCCTCGAAAGAACACACATTAATGAAATAAACCCTTTGGAAATATGTAAAGGTAATGTTACGATATACATTATCTATTTTAATAAATAAATATAAAATGAAATTTTTATTTAATTTTACTTGTTCATTGTAGATTTCATTTATATTTGAAGATTTTTTTTCCACGAGTAATTCCTTTTCAAAAAGATAAACAATGTTATCCCTGCTCAATCACAGAGGTATTCTTAATGTTTGAAAAATAAAATTATTATTTATAGAATTGAGGTATTATTTCATATATATGATTAATTTATTTATTATTAGTATTATTAACATAATAATTGTTTTTGTATATAGGTGGACACATTTATTCGAGTTGGGGCGTTATTTCCATCATTTATGTCATTATGCACTAAAACATCCACAAACTTCGTCTCCCCCAAAACCTTTTCACCCATGTAGTGTTGCATTTGTCAGTTTTTTAGGTTATCTCCACTCCCTTTGTAGGAAGAGAAATGATGCTGCATATGATAAATTATAGATGTAATCATGGTTTTTTCATAGTAAAATAATTGTCTATTGAATTAATGTATTATTTCATATTTACATTTTATTTTTTTTGTTTTTAGTACTACTCATATAATAATTTTTTTCTTATATAGATGGATTATTTTTTTAGCTGTGTTATTTTGTCCATATTTTTTGACATTATTCACAAAAAAAATCCACACATTTATTATCTCTAAATCATTTTCACCCTTAAAATGTCTCATTTATCAATTTCATTCATGTTATTTATATTACCTTTGAATGAAGAGAAAAACGCTGCCTCTTCTCAATTACAGAGGTAATATTGATGTTTCCATAGTAAAATCATTATCCATAGAATTATTGTATTGTTTAATATTTATGTTTAATTTATTTCTTATTTAATTCTACTCAAAAAATAATTGATTTCTTATACATGTGGATTCTTTTCACTGATTTGGGGTGATCTGTCCATATTTCATACCATTCATCACCAAAACTTCCACAAACTCCTTCACTGTCAAAACTTCTCACCCCTATAGTGTTTCATTTATTGTGTTCATTCATGTTATTTTCACTACCTTTGTAGGAAGAGAAATGATGCGGCCTCATCTCAATTATTGTGATAATATTGATGTTTTTATAGTAAAATCATTATCCATATAAATAAAATATAGTTTTCTATTTATGTTTAATTAATTTATATTTATTATTGCTAACATAATAATTTTTTCCTTATATAAGTGGATTATTCTGTTCGAGTTTCGTTGTTTTATCCGTCTTCAATGCCATTTTACACCAAAACATCCAAAATATTTGTATCCCTCAAAACCCTTCACCCTATTAGTGTGGAGATTTATCACATTCCTTCATGTTCCTTCCACTTCTCAATCACAATGGTAATATTGATATTTGAACATTAAAATCAGTGTCCGTAAAATTAATGAATTATTACATATTTATGTTTAATTTATGCCTTTTTAGTATTACTCATAATAATTATCTTCATATACAGTTGGATTAAATTTTTTGATAAGATGTGGTGTGTTTGAAGCATCTCATACATTATTAGTATTTTGAAAAAGAAATTCAATGGGCCAATATTACTCAATGTAATTATTTCTATTAAAAATTCTCATTTATTTTATTAAAAAGGATACTAACATATTCAAAACTGAGCTAACATACTCATATTGTTTTTATGGTTTAAGAAAATGATCCATAAGTCATTTTTGACATGTAATAATTAACCTTCCCTCAATCTAATTCATGATTTCCCCAATATGGCTCATTGTGTATGTTATTTGATTAAAATTGACATTTTACATTAAAATTCATCACTAAATTAAAACCACGAAAAAACACTCATATTTTCAAGTTTATTTATTTCATTGATTCATAAATAATATTTGAAATGTTATAATTGGTTTAATGATAAAATGAGACATGATGTGATCTATATGCGTGAAATTCGGTGTTTCAAGTTTAAAATGAAATTTTATTGGAAAACAAATTTGATGTAATCTAAACCAAGAAAACACATTCATAATGTGTCCATACCTTTGGAAAAAATCCATAATTTTTTTGGAACATGTATGAATTAGTGGTACCTCAATCTGACGCACAATATGACCATTATGACTCTAAGTGATTATTTATTTTAAATTGACTTAAATTTAAAACAAATTCTTACATAAAAAACCTAAAAACACATTAATTTTTTTTATACTTTATTACAATGATCCTTATGTGATTTGAGACATTCATGAATAAATTATACATTAATCTGATGTACAGTGTGATAGGTATGACTCAAAGTGCTTGTTTTTATTTAAAATTGAAATCAATTTAGTATAAAGGTCAAATAGCCTACTAAAAATATAGATAATGCATTAAAAGAGTTATACTAATTTTATTAAAATTATCTATAAGTCATCCTTCATGTGTATGAATCAACCACATCTCAATCTGATACATAATGTTATCGATATGAGTCAAAGCGTGTGTTTTAATTTTAAAATGATTTTTTTAAAAAAGGACAAGTGGCATAAATAGAACCAATAAAAATCATTAAGATTGTTTTGATACTTTACAAAAATGATCTATACTTCATTTTATACATTTAGGAATCACCCACATTTAAAATCTGGCCCATGGTGTGACTAGTATAACTCAAAGTGCATATTCTTATTTAAATTTTTCAATAATTTTATTGAAATGGGCAAATTTAATACTCCAAATTGTGGGAAAAACATCATATTTTTTGATACATTACTAAAAAATAAATAATTCATCCAGGACATGTAATAATATTCCACACCTCAATCCAATACAAGATGTTCCTAGTATAACTCAATGTATCTATTATCAGTTTCAAATTGATATTTTAGTTCAGAATGGGTCAATCACTGAAAACCAATGAAACAAACTCATATTTATCTGATAATTTAGTATAACAAATTTATATTACGTTTTTTGATGGGTAGTAATCTATTTCACATGAAACTGATACACCATGTGATCAGAATGAGTCAAACATTCATATATACATTTTAAAGTAACATTTTAGTAAAAATGTAAACCGACATAATAAAACCTGATAAAACCTATTAATATTGTATTTATACATTAGTAAAATTTCCCAGATGTCATTTAGGACATGTAGGAATCATCTTTACCTCAATCTGATGCATGGTGTGACTGTTATGACACAAAGTGCATCTTTTTATTTAAAATTGTCACCATTTTATGTAAAATGGAAAATTTTTGTACTTAAATCTGATCAAACACCTTAGGATTCTTTTGATGCTTTAATATAATTATAAGTAGATCATTTTTAATCTGTAGGAATTAGTTTCATCTAAATCTAATTCATGGTGTATCCAATATGACTCAATGTTTCTGTTATCAGTTTAAAATTGAAATTTTAGTTCAAAAACTATCACTCACTGAAAACAGATCAAATTCAATCAGATTTTAAATATAATTTTGGACAAAAATTCATAATTCATTTTTGATGTATATGAATCTTTTTTATTTCAAACTAATGCACTATGTAATCAGAATGAGTTAGAAGTTTGTGTTTCTACTTTAAAATGTTATTTTTGTTAAAAAGACAACTGATATTCTCAAGACCAAGAAAACACATTCTTATTGTTTTAATAATTTGGTAAAACTATCCAAAAGTCATCTGGGACATTTAGAAATGAACCACACCACAATCATATGCATGGTGTGACTAGTATAACTCTAAGTGCGTATTTTTATTTAAAATTGAGATCAATTATTGTAAAATCAACACTTTATGTTAATTTATTTATGTATATTATTACCAATATATGAATTTTTATTTATTAAGGTTTTTTATTTTCCTTGAGCTGGGGTGGTTTGTTCATAAATATCATGATTTGGTTCAAGATTAAAATACTAAAGAACGTTTATGTCATTTAATATATTTAATAATTTGTATTAATGTAATTGTATAAACCAATAATTGAAATATATAAAATATAGTGTTTTTTATTTTGTTTGTTTTAAAATATTCATTTCATTTAAAAAATGTTTTGGGGATTGTTTTTTATATCTGGTGTGTTTCTGGTGTTGTAGTGTGCTACTATTTCATATTATAGTGGTTATAAAATGTGTTATTACAATGCATTTTAGTATGGCGTTTTATCAATGATGATAAAAGAAATATTTACCAGTGGTATTAAAATAAATGATAAATGTCTAATTTGTCATCACTTACACGAACACTGATAAAAGGTTCTTTATCAGTGCTTCTATAATCATTGATAAAATACTACTTTATCAATGTTGTTATAAGCACTTTTAAAATAACCTTTATCAATTCATTTATAAGAACTAATAAATAGAGGCATCATTTAGGCTAAATGTTTTTTGATAAATCATTCTTTTATCAGTGCTTTTTTGAATAGATAAAGGAACCATGTATCAGTGATTTTTTAGTACTGATAAAATAATATATCTTTTAATCTCTCTCATGGATTCAGTGTTTTTTCTAGCACTAATAATGGCCATTTCTAGTGTTGATAAAGTCCTATTTTCTCATATTTATCCCACCACTCTATCCACGATGACAATTGAAAGGTATACAATATTCATGGACACAAAAAAAATTGATATGGGTATAATATGACCTCCATCATAAATTTACCTAATAACTACTAAACCATCAAATATTGAAATAATCAAGGAGGATTACAAAGATGATGAGTTACTACCAAAGAATGTATAACATATTTAGAGTTTGACATTAATGAGTATGTAGTTATAATGTTTGGGACATAAATATGTTTCCTATAAAAAATATAACATAAGAGGGAACTTATATATGATAGAAATATCACATCCTTCTCTATTCATCTATAGACCACTAATATGTGTAGATATTTGATTAAAATTTTCTTGTTTGATAGCATGCATAGTGAAATTTTATAGTTTGTATCTTAATTTTTGGTATTTATGAAATATAAAGAGGGGAAATCGATTTATATTGGATTGATGAAATCATTTCCCATACTTGTATGGAAATTTAATATCATAACCATGGATTTCATCATAGGAATCCCTAAGACACCTAAAGGTAATACCACTATCTTGGTGTTAGTCAATCTCCTTAAAGTTTCACCATATTTAATTACAATCCTGGAATATATCTTTTTGTCCAACTTTTCCATATATAACCAATTTTAGTGGTAAGACATCATATAATTCCAATATCTATTATATTAGACTGGGATCCAAGGTTTACCTTCAGGTTTTTTATAAGACTTCAGCAAAAGATGAATAATAAATGAGATTTAGAACTTATTATCACCCTTAGACAGTTGGTTATTTTGGAAGGATCATTCAAACATTGGATAATATTATGATATAATATTCAATGGATTTCCAATGATATTGTGATCAACACATTCACCAAGTGGAGTTCACATATAATAATAGCTTCCATTATATCATTAATATGGCTCTATATAAGGCTCTTTGTGGGAAGAGATGGAAATATTTAACATGAAGGGATGAAGTTAGAGAGTGGAATCTTATGGGACCTACACTTTTAGACGATATTATAGAAAAGTATTAAACTATTAAATGTCACATGAAATCTAAATAATGTTAACCAAATATCTGTGAAAACAATCATTGACAATACGTAGAGTTTGAGGTTGGAAAAAAATTTCATCCTCTTACATCACCAGGGAAGAAATTCTTGAGATTTAGAAATAAGGGAATGCTTGGTCCTTGATTCAATGGCCAATTTTTTATCCATGATTTAACTAGAGTGAAGGCCAATTGAATGGCACTCCAAACTGGCCTATCTCATGTATATGATATGTTCCATGTATACTTATTGATAAAGTACATACCATACCAATAACATGTATTTAATCCATAATTGGTACCATTGTATAATGATATTTCATATCAGGTGTAGTCTGAGAATATATTTGATAATATAGGCAATGTTCTAAGACACAATAATACTCACATGTACAAAGCATTGTAGTGGAACCCCACATTTGAGAAAACATTATGAGAACACGATGTGGTGATGAAATAGAATTACCCTCTTTTATTCTAGTGTATTAAATTAACATTTTGAGTGTGAAGTTTCTGAAGGGAGGATAATGTAATGACTTGAACATTTAAAAATAAATTTCCCTTTTAGATAATATTTAATTCATTATTATGTAATAAAGTTACATAAAAAAGGAACATATTTTTTTATATCCTATCGAATTTAAAAGATCGTATATAATCTTTACCACGGATAATATATCGATTGAAAATTCATAATATAATTAGTATATATTAATGGTTATGGTAAATATAATCGATACAGGTAAAGGAAGCGATGGCCTCACCCAATATGATCATACCCTATGAAGTCTACTTATCGAGGATTCAAAGGGAGATGGTTTCTATTGGATTTTCCATTCATCAAAAAAATTATGAGATTAAACAACTAAATCATTGGTGAAAATATTTAGGGTAGAATTTCAAAATCATCAAGATCACAACCCAAACCATGTATGAAAAACCACCCCATTAAAATACCACAATCACACACATTACCATTAGGGAATATTCTGCTGTAATAAATATCTATCTATCAAGACCCAAAGAGTTTACATTTATAACATAATGATAATATTTATTCCTATTTTTTTTACAATATAAATGATTATTTTATGAGTTTGATAAAAATTATATTTTAATATAAAAATACTCTAATTGTATTCTAGGGTAATATGATATTCCAATTAAGATATTATGTTTAATGATTCATTAATTTTTGAATTAAAATATATTTTCTTAATATATCATTTTTAAATAGTGTATATTAAATATAAATAATAATTAAATTCTATGAAGTTAAAATGTAATTTTTATAGTAGTTGGAAAATGGTTATGGTAAAAAAATTAGTACTTTTATATAAATGGTGTTTTTAATATAAAATTATAATTTCTCATATGTATTGAATTATTTTAATAAAATTATTATAATTTTTTGAATAATAATTGAATAAATAAACAACGGTTAATTATTTATTATTCTCTGGGAGAGTAGAATATTCTTGTAAAAATTAAATAATATATAAATATATGGTATGTATTATGACATCATAATTACCCAAAAGTGATGAATATTGTTTCAAAAATGGTATCCATGAATATATATATCTCCCCTATAAAAAAAATTTGTTTTATGTTTTTCAAATAATTATATAACCCTATTATGATTCCTCCAAAACCTATATTTCATTTTTATATTTTTGAAGGAATTATTTGTAAAAAAGACTCACTTCCACAACACCAAGGATAATATTTTAATGTTCTTAGTTCATATACTTATAAAATATTTTAAACCACTACTATTTGGAAGAAATAATTGAAAATAAAAATGTTTTTTTGTTGGTTTGATTACATTATTCTATAGAGTAAAAAACAAAAATTTGAAAAATAATGATGAACTTCCCACTCCTTTCATATATAATATCTCTTAGCCTCCCATTAAATATTTTTTTAAAATATATTATCATGACTATACTCTTACTTTTACACTCTAGATCCCTCTTAAGGGTTCTTTTTACATCCAAGATGATCATACCAAGCTTTTGGAAACACCCACCCAAGGAAAGTGGTCTCTCTCATATCTTTTCCATTAAAGTAACATCATTGTGATTAACCTTTTGAATATCAATTCTTTATAATATAAATAATTTATAAACAAACATTTAAATTCCATTTCATTTTATATAAAATAGATCTCATTTATCTTCTTTCTTTATTACTTTTTCCTTACCTACTATCATACTGAAAGTAAGGACCCTCTATTTCGCCACATTATTCAAGAATATCCATTATTTTATTCATTTTTTATATTACATAATGTTGTGTTATGTTCTCACACATCCATATTACTACCCTTGTTATTTTTAATTGACTATATAACTCTTTCACACTCATTAATCCCTCGAATGATTCATTATATTCCCTTGTTATTGAATCTAAATTATACTTTGATTTTTCATTAAGAAACCATTATATTGGGAATTATATCACCATTTCTACTTTTAGGTAATCACCAATACATAAAAATATTTCATTTATTGTTGAATTCCATGTATTCATTCAACTATACATCATTGTGGGATTAAATATAGTGAAATTGTTTCCTATAGTAAATAATCTATGTGGAACACTTATACATATACATGATATGAATATGACAGGTGATCACACACTTATATAGCATTATAATGCATTGGATTTTATGTCAATCTCATGAGACATCATGTATGGATTAATGAGAAAGCCTAATGCATTATTGTTATTTTTTATCCATGTGATGATGTCAGGGAATTTAACGTTCACCTTTTTTATGATGTCATGTTTAATGTTGTTACCACATTCCCATATTGCCATTATGTTAAAATCGTATATCAAGAATATATGTTCAAGTTTATGATTATCACACCTTTTATGTCCCACTGATCTGACTAATGATTTACATGAAATTGTTTCATCATTCTATTCTTTTTTATTCCCTTACTAGACTTTATAGCTCCCCACCTTCTTATGTATGGCCCTAGGTTATCCCACAATGTATTAAATGAGAAATCGAATATTAGAACCAAGTTAAGGATTTTTTAAATAATAATGTTCTATCCATATATCAATTTGATATGTTATATACCTAATTAATCAAATATATTGGGTTTCTCGATCTTTTTGGTTTTACTATGTTTGATTTTTTTGTAATAAATTATGAAAATGGGTAATAATGATCTGGGTAGTCCTACATCATATACTTGTTGGGTAGTCTATAATTTTATTCCACTAATTGACATTTTTAAATATTTGATGGTGTTTCTAATTGTTTAGTTTTACCTCATTTGATTCTTTATTAACTATTATATATATATAATTATATATTTTTTATGTATTAATATACATATATTTATAATTATTTATAAATAATTTATATTTATCATTATTCATTTAAAATTTTTTATAATGGCATCTATGAATCAATGTTTATATGAATTGTTCATATTTTTTTTGTATTTATACATAATAATAAATATTAATTTACCTTAATATTAATTTTTTT
Source organism: Viscum album (assembly GCA_963277665.1). Lineage (NCBI taxonomy): Eukaryota > Viridiplantae > Streptophyta > Magnoliopsida > Santalales > Viscaceae > Viscum > Viscum album. The sequence goes on from OY728153.1 coordinate 941,757,074, forward strand.
AAATTTATATATATTTATATATATATATATATATTCTGCTCATTTGTGTGGGATTGTGACTTGGTGCATGTATTTATATACATACATGTAAATTTATTTATAAATATATATTTTAAGAATATATATATACATATATATATCTATATTTAAAAAAATTTATAAGTAATTATATATTTTTATTTATTATTTAGCATTTATCATTTACAACTTATTATATATTATAGACTATATATTATTTATTATATTTTCAATTATTAATTATTTTTTATTATATATGTTTCAATTGGAGGCATGTTATCTTTAATATGTTGGACTATCATGACACAACTTCTTGGTAGGGGCGACACTTCATCGTCGACTATTTTCATTATTTAATTTTATAGAAGGGGGAGACAAGGATTTTTCTAGTGCTTGTCTTCATATTTTCTTCACTTTGCCAAGACCATAATAAGAACATAAGTTCATGTTTCTTTAATGATTTTGTGCCACTGTTATGGGTTCCCTCTCTATCCAAATTTTCAAAATGGGTTTTATTTTTAATGTTCAACAAAGGGACCATGAAACTAAAACTTTTTTAAAAAATACATATTCATTTATTATTTATTATTTATTATGTACTAAATTTTTTCTAAATGATTATTTATTTTGCATATATTTATTAGTAACATATATTAAATTATTCTTTATTATTCTTTATTTATTCCATTAATATTTATTTAATGGAAATTTAATATTTATTTTATAATATTGCATATTATTCACTATTTATTATGAACTATTTATTTATTATTTATTAATTTAGTGCTTATATTTATTTATTTATTTAATATTATTACTGTTTATTGTTTATTGTTTATTTTTTATTTTCTATAAATTAGTAATTATTAATTTATAATTAATATTTATCATTGTTTATTATTTTTTATTATTTATTCATTTTTTGTTATTTATAATTTATTATTTACTATTTATTTTTAATATTTATTATTTTCATTTATGTATACATATTTATATTTATTTTCCTATATATATTTAAAATCCTATATTGAAACCACATAAAGAATGTGTTGTAGTGGAAATGTCTTTGTTGAATAACCAAGCAGTTAAAGGTCTAAATCTCACCCAATGAATATATATGATAAATTTGGCCATGACATATGAATGCATGATTGGATAAAAATTTAAATAGTAAAAAATAGTAATAAATAATAATTTCTGAATAATAAACAGTTATTAATAAATTAATAATTAATAATAAATTAATAAGTAATTCCAATATATTTTAAAATTTGAAAAAATATATATATTAAAAAACAATATCCCTAAACTTTTTAAGTGGTTTCCAAAACCTCCATGAAATCATTTGATAATGCTTTTTTAAAACCTCTAAAAATGATTTACTAATGGTTTAAGCCACCACAAAATACTTTTTTCTCTATAGTGTGGGGATGGATGTATAATACTAAAACATGAACACTAAATAAATAACTCATAACAAATAAAACATTTATTCATAAATCATTAATCATCAAAAGAATATTTTATTAAAGGGAAATAGATTTCATAAGATCATGGAAATGTAGGAAAAAGGGGGAATAATGTATGGACATGAACATAAGAACATGAGGAATACTCAAGAAGTGTTCCTAAAATATAAAAATGATACATACATAATTATATCACTAAATTTGTCATATATGTTTAATAAAATAATTTTTCCAATTTTATTCACCACGGTATCACAAAACATTATAAAATCATTCATCCAAGATATCAGGAACATTTCATCTCTATAGATTAATTTTTTACCCAATGCATTGAGGCACAATCAGGGTGAACTATTTATATTTCCATGGTCATTGGCCATTTTATCAAAAAATTACTAAGGACTAGGACTAATATATCTTGAACATGTCATCTATAATGATTAATTCTACACCCAATGCATTTGAGCACTAGTATGGAGGAAAATTAATTTTTCTATCATTATGTGTGCCACATAAAACAATATTTATTAGGATATATCATTTCATCCGATAATTATAGAATGTGGATATCAAATATTTAAGTCCCAAATCAATAAAATATCATTAAATTTCTTTGGATACCATGGAAATATATTATAGTATGGTATTCACATCACGTAGATATGATTTAGAAAATAATAAAATGTAATGTGTATATAGAAGGATTATGTAATAGGTTTAATGAAAGGAAAGGGTAGTCTCTCATCAATATTGAATCATCTATACCATACATGATTTATTATCAACCCATGTGATAGTAATCACATGAAATTTTACAGGATTACAACATTAAAGTGTGACATAAAAAAATAGTGAGACTTTGAAAAAAGGATAGGTATACAAAAGTGATTATGGAATGTGTTTACTGAGTGATAAAGGTAGTCTCTAATCATTATGAAAAAATTTGTTTTTTGCCTATTTAATTTCCATAATTTTAAAGAATATTCACATGAAATCCAAATGGATTTTATTATTTTACGTACTTGATTTGAAATGAATAGAGAGATAATCATGAGATATTTTGAAACCAAAACAACTATAATTGAGGGATTAGAAAATGGGTTTTAAAAGGTAAAATGGTTGTATCTAAATAATAATGAATCATCTAGAGATTAAATATTATATTATGAACCTAAGGACGAAAAATCATATAGAAATTAAAATGGATTATCATAGAAGACGTACTTGAATCAAAAAAGGAGGAGGACAATATCCATTTCCTTTCTATATAATCTCTTAAACATATAAAGACTATTTAAAACCATCGAAACTTCTTGGGAGGGATTTTGATATGGATAGAGAACTTAAATTATTCATTAATTCGTTGTTCAAAAAATGTATGAGATAATGGGAGGGAGTAATCATCTATTATTGGTTAAAGGAGAAGATTGTCAATAGACATTAATGAAAGGTAAGGTGTATGATTGATATCGCATGGGACAGAGGCGGGTTTAGAGAGTATGGTGAATTGGTGGGGAAATGTTGGTATTAAATTTAGTTATATTGTTCCAACATCAAAAAACATATTCTATATGGTTTTAGTATCAACCTATTGGTTAATACTCGAGCCACATTAGGTTACCAATTTTAAACCTTATAAATCTTAATAAAATGTTAATGATTGTTATTATTATTTCACTTAAATGATATGATAACTGTTTCAAAAAAATGACATGAATCCAAATTTTTAATAAATTTAAAATAATTAAATTTATTAATAATGTAAAATTATCATTTCAATTAAATATTATATTTTTTTAAAAAAAGATGATGGAAAATTTCATTTTATTTGTATGTTTCTTTTTCATTAATATGTGTTATTAATTTAATTTGAGACTAATTATGTATTATAATATTTTCAATTAATTTTATAATGTGTCAAAAAAAATATTATATTATTAATTAGAAATAAATCTATTTATTTCAAAAATACTTAATATTTATAAAGGTTTCATTCATTATAAAATATTCATTTTTTCAATAGTATCTAGTATTTTACTTTGTAAAACAATGTTATACCCAAAAAACGATATTTGATTTGTTACCTAATTTAAAAATTATGATTACTAATATTATAATAGTTTAATTTTATACAATTTCATAATGTGATAATGAAAATTAATTTTAGTATTACTATTTACAATACAAAAAAACATGTTTTTAGAAAAAGTTTATTTTTATGTTTAAACTTTATGTGTATGATTAAATAAAACATGTATTTAATTTTAACTATAATGATTATTTTATTATAAAAATTTAAAATAATGTGGCTTTCAAATCAATCTAATACTTAATTTTACACAAATTACTTATAAATAAATTAAAAGACCGAAAATAGATTCGTTTATTAGAAAATAGAACTAATGAGCATCAAATGTGAAACTAGGTACTTTCATATTTCAAAAAATATAGTTTTAGACTTTAAAAAAATATTTGATTAATTTTATATATTTTATAAATTTATACATCCTTCTTATGTAATAAATGTTATGGTTTTGGAAAAAAATTGTATTTTAACTATTCACATAAAAAATAGCTATATGAAAAAATCCAGAAAATTCATAAGTAGATAGTTTTTTCCATTCTAAAATAAAAAAAATATTCATATTATATAATTCAAAAAAATTGTCAATATTTTAAATTAAAATACAAAATATAACAAAAAAATGTATTCATTGAAAATGAAAATTTTGAACATTAATTTTTTATAATATTATTTCATATCATTTTTAATTTTTAATTTGGTTAATATGGTAATTAATATGTGTCCAATTTAATTTAATATGATACGATATACAATACTTATTTTAAAATAAATCACAGAAAAACATTATTATACTTTTATATTAAAAAAATTAACAATAAACCAGATTATTTGTATTCCCGAAATATTAATTTTAATAGTCCATTGATATTAATTTTTTTCTATGAATTTTATAAATTCAAATAATTAAATTTTAAAAATTATAATGTAACATCTCTATATATTTTATTTAACACTTTCCTTTTATTTCGTTTTTAGTATGCATGAATTATATTATTTTAAATTTACTACGAACAATCCACACCTTTAGTATGTATTTCAAATGAACATATTATATTGACCATCTTTCCATCATCCATATTTATAAAATCCATGTTTCATTCTAGTATGTTTAACTGCAAAAAAACATTCAATCAATTCACATTTCTTAAATAATAATTCTTAATTCCATAGTTTTCATTTTATACATCACAATATACATTCTCATTTCATGATTTTCTTTCCTATTATTAGATTCCATTAACTATTGGTGATCCTAATGGGTGAAGATAATATAAGAGATCTCATATTAGTGAAGATTTTATTATTTTATATTAATTATACCCTTTTAATTTATATTATTCTAAAAAATGTAATAGTTTGTTGTGTCAATACTGTCACAACCCATCCCTCGGGGCCCATGTCGTGACTAACCTAATCCCACCTCCTAATGGCAAAGGGCTGACGACTAGCACCAAAGGGGTCAACCTATAAGTGGACGGAATTTTCCCGAGTAAATGTATGTACATACACGCCCAACCAAGTCTCACACACTGAAAAGGAAACATGGATCACTAAAACTAATCTAAGTACAAGTACAACTGATACATGTGAGCCATAATACAAACCCAACAATGGAAATAAAAACAGAAAAGTATAAAAACTAAACTCTGATGATCATCCACGAAAAGCTCCACCTTATCATGGGAGTAGAGTAACTAGTGCAAGATGAAGTAGAACATCACGTCCACATGATCCTATTGGGCCCCACCTAGTCCAATTCCACCAATTCCACCATCATAGCATTCATCAGTCTCGTATTTATGAGCACCTCTAGGTCCTGGTCTACCAATGTCTCTATAGAAAAGTTGGTCATGTACACTAGACACAACACGTGTATGTGAAGCCCATGCGTGGTTGGGTAAAAATTACTCAGTGTGGACCCCCAAACAAAAACTAAATACCACACAAAAATCCTCAAAGAAAATTCAGACGCACAAGACAAATCACTCCAAGAATACATTTTGGGGAATGATAGAAGAATCATCAGTCACATCATCGAAAACATTAGCCACAAGAGAAATCGTCCTTTATCGAGTATAACAGGTCTTCTGAGTCATATAGAATTGCTTCCCACTAACATTGGATAGTTTAGATTCACCTCCTCATCAAATACCTTAGGCCTACAAAGCCCCACATATGTTCTTCCCACTATTCTTGTCCAACTGAGTTAATCCTCCTCTTTGTATAATGTGGACCTGTAAAGTCACATAGAAGTTATTTCCACCATGGTCTTGAAAAGTCACACAGAAGTGCTTCCCACTGGGTCGTAGTCGAGTTTCATAGAGTCGAAAGGCAGTAGCCCTCAGGTATCATCCAACCACAGGGTTCCATACATAATACACCTCAGGGAACCGCTTCTTAAGTCATTCTCATCATATCAACATCAACTAAATCCTCCTCAAGGAATTACATAAGATCCTCCTCATTGAGATAGTCCCAATGCTGCTACCATATCGTAAATCAGGCACTCGTTTTGTAAGATACTTGGGTTTTATTTAATAAGGGATGGTTGTGTCTCATCCCAGTCCAACTCGGTTGGGCCAAGACAACTAACATGGCTCAGGGGTCCCATGTACAACAATGTAATTTGACCAACTCGACCTCACCTGGTTCATGTCTGGGTCGGTCCGGTCTGGCATACCCGATGGGCCTCGATGGACCTGACCCAGTTTTGTTGAGGGCCTAGCCCACCGTCTTTCCGAGCCACCCGATCTAGTCCGGCCTTGTCCAAAGGTCACGAGATAGGCATGCAGGTGCATGTTCGGCCCACAGAGTATGGGTCTGGCCTACTGGCATGGGTCTGGCATGGCCCGCTAGCACGAAGATTGGCCCGTGCATTGCAGGTCAGCAGTGCGCAGCCAGGCTGAGACACAGAAGTAGGCCGCATCAATTCTTCCCGCCTACCCAGCAGATGTTAAGGGATACTCCAGCCATGCTCGAGAGACCACAACTGGCTATCCACCACTAAATGTGGCGCCTACATACAGGAGCGTCATCCTGCTATCGCAGCCATCCGACTGCGACCTCTTGTCACCGCTCCACACCGACTGGTGCACCGCCTCCTCTACGATGTTGTCGATTGGTTCCACCCCCTCTATGATTCCGACGGGGACCGACCAATACCTTATGTAACTTCCTCCTCCGTGGCTATGATTCCTCACAGGCGTCACCTTCCGTGGGCCACCGATGTTTCTCTGGTGGTCCATTTTCCTATCTTTTTGTGCCTATGGTCCTCTCGTGTCACCTCTATCACCAAGACGGTCTCGGGCATGCATTTCCAGCATTTTAGAAAATCATTTCACAAAGTGAGAACATGTAGAGTGGTGACGACCTTTATTTGTGTCGGCATTCACCCTCCATGTAAGGCATTTTGAAACCTGGGAGGTTGGGGGAAATGTTCAATCATTGAAAATGGTAAACTGATTCTGGATAAAGAATTCCCCAAATAAATTTACCCTCCAGCATAAACCCATGATTCATTGATCAAACTATATTTGGGTTGATCCGCATTTTTCATCTCTAGAAAAGAATGTGCCCGATCCTTAAATAAAATATAACAACCCCAGCCTATTTGATGTTTGTTACTGCAGTGCTATGTCCTCGGGTTTTTTAAACTTCGATGTAATTCGTCTCATCAAGGTCCGATCATCGATGGGTGTCGAAGATGTTGATGTTCATCATCGTTCATCATTCTTCATTGGAGATAATGTCCTTGTAGGGTCGTCAGAGAATCCCCACAGTTTAATCCTCATCCAACCAATTCATCATACTATAAAAAGGAAACATGTCACAGTGCTTCATCTTCATTGCATCATCACGTCATTACATTTTCTCATTTATGAAAAAGCGTTACTGTTACACGTCATTAAAACATCATTTTGTTGTGAGTTATCAAGCAATTTCTGAGTTCCATCAATTCTCCTCATCGACGCATCACCATTGCACCATATTGTCGCCCTTCTCCACTCAATGGTTACAATGAAATAAAATAATTCATCTATATTATTTTATTATTTTTCAGATAAATTCAAAAAAAATAACTTTTTCATTAAGCCCTTTCCGGCTGAAGTTAGGTCATTTCTAGGAGACTCATGAAATTCCCAGTTTAAGGATGCCCTCAGATTTATGATCCAAACAATAGATTTATTGTTATAAATACATACTCCCACATTTATTTGTTTTAATGTAAAAACAATTTAAAAAATTAACATTCAACCTTAACATGTGCCGATCAAGGTTAGGCTCTACCTAACAGGAACAAGCCCTCACGATATCAATTGAACTCTTTGGTTTCTAATCGAATTTACCATTTATGTTTTATATGGATTTGATAATTGAATATTTGTTACCTAATTATTTTATTTATGTCCAAATATTAAGATCCACTATTGTCCCACACCAGCCATTTTTAGGATCTACCTAAGGAAATCATACCCTCAAAAGCATAGAAGTGGTCTTATATTTTTAATCCATGTAACCATTCGTGAGTTATAAGAATTTGGAAAAAAAAAATTTTATTTAATTATTTTTTAATTATTATGCCATTTTCTGGATTACTCACCGGAGGCCTATGTTGATTAAACATAAGTTTCGCCTAGGTTAATACTACCATCCTGAACAGAATAGTTCTCTCAAATTTATGATCTAGCTAACCTTTTATTTGTTATTCCACATTTTCCAGAAAACCACTCATGCACACTATTTAATTCTTATAATTTTTATATGGATCATTCCAGACACTTCGAGCATCCGAATTTCTTGTTTTCTTATTGTCTGGTCTCGAAATAATTCCATATAATTTAAAATTAAACATAAATTCCCAGATATTACATTCTCCCCACATTAGGACATTACGTTCCCAAAATCCAAAACAAAGGCAAATCAAATAAGTGTGGTACCGAGCAAGAATTTGTGCCTCCCACTACCATGTGCTCTCTTAGAGATATCTATGCTACCACTGAACGTAGATCATAGGAATCAACTATCCATGGAGTTCCTACAACTGTCGATCCTATATATCTACTAGGAACTCTTCAAACATCACCCCTTCATCAATGTCTATCTCTTAATAGTCGATGAAGAGCAATGGATTGGGTGTGTACCTCCTCAACTCTGATACGTGAAAAACATCATGCACCTAGAGCATTTTTTAGTGGGAGATCATTGGGGTAGTCCACCACACTAACTCTATTTTGGATCCGAAAAGGCCAAATGAACCACTAATATATCATTCCGCACAACCAAATCTCTAAAATCCTCAACGAGGTGAGACTTGATAGAATACATGATCACCCTCCTAAAATTCAAAGGGTATTTTTCTTCTGCTGGAATAATACTTTTACTTACTATGTGCAGTCATCATCCGCTCCTGGATGATCCGCACCTTCTCAGTGGTAGATAGTTCCAACTCCATTCACATGAATTCTGAATCCCCTTGGTCTACTTAGCATAGAGGTGATCTACAAGGCTACCCATATAAAGCATCAAATGGTGACATTTCAATGGTTGAGTGATAGATGTTTTTATATGAAAACTCTACCAGTGGTATGTGGACTTCCCAACTGTGACCAAACTCAAGGATGCAAGAATATAACAGGTGCTCCATGGTCAGTATGGTCTGCTCCATCTAACAATCTGTCTTGAGATGAAAAGTTGTGCTCAAGTGAAGTTGTGTCCAGAATGCCTCTTATAATCCCCTCCAAAGCCGGGATGTAAATATAGAGTCGCGATCTGAGATGACTGTCAAAGGCACCCCATGAAGATGCACTATTTTCTGGACATAGAGGCATCCCAAGCCCTCAAATGGTACCTTCTCCCAGATGGGTAGGAAGTGAGTCAACATTGTGAGTTTGTCAATGATCACCCAAATACAGTCATGGAACCTGGATGTATGTGGTAACCCCATCACTAATTCCATCGAGATATCGTACTATTTCAACTCTCGTACCTCGAGTGTATGGGCCAAGCCTACTGGAACAAGATGATTGTGCTTCACTTACAGACAAGTGAGGCATCGTTAAATGAAATCTGCCCCTTCTTTATTCACACATGGCCACGAGTACTGATGTCAGAGGTCCGGGTATATCTTCATCACTCCTGGACGTATTGGAAAAATGATTTATTGAACTCCGTCAATAACCCCTCCAACAGCAACACTGATACTACAGTTCTCCCTCTTAAAATGATGATGTTCTCCCCACATAAAAAAATTCATCAAGATCCTTTCTTGATGATATCAGAGATCATTGGGCCCCACTGTTAACATCCACAAGTTTTACCTCCTTAAATCACTAAAAAAGTGGGGGGGTGATATTCATAGACTGTAGGTAAGATCCTCCCTCATCATCCATAAAGGATATCTACATCACAACTAGATTCTCAGTCACCTCACTCTACAGCTACAAACTAGACCTCATGCTGAGTGTGTCAGCCACCATGTTCCCCTTCCCATGTGAATAGACTACCTCAAATTCATTGTCCTGGAGGAACTCCATCCATCCTTACTGTCTCAACTGCTGAAAATCCTATAAGCATATTTCCATCCACCTAAATGCATACCCCCTTTAACTGATTGATGTTCCAATAAACCATTTTTTAGGGGGTAATAATTATCCACATCCCTGTGGATAATGTTCTAGTAATCCACACATAGCATCATACACTAGTCCTTTTTAATCTCTTCCTCTTCAAGTCCCCAATCTATACTATCAGCTCTCGAAGCGCTACGGGAGCCATCAGAAATGAAGGTGTAGATATCAGTGTCATCCCTGGGTAAAAGTCAATGCAGAAGTCCCTCTCTATATGATGATTTAATACTGGAAACCTATTTTAAAAGTATGTTCTCACACACCACCATTACATTCATGAACTAACAACTCCAAAAAACTACTGCCATGAGGGTAAGGCTGACCGACTAAAGAGTGATTGGTTTCACCATCCTATACATGAGTTTATTATGTGTTTCTTGGGTTTCCTATCTCGCTAACCAAGGAAAAACCTATTCCAACACTGCAGATGTTGAAAATACGTTTTCTTAAAACAGTCAATAGGATCATTAACATTGGATGACCAGACAATACACAAACTAACATTGTATGGTCTCCATGCTTCCCCCAAGTGGTTACAACTAAAACTATCACCTCAAGGGTCATACCAAATCATCTGCATAAGTGTGATTATCAAGTCTCTTCACATAGGTATCTGTAGATGTAAGGATCAACTCAATGGTTTAACCATAAACTCTATTTCATGAAAACGATTTGTGATAATAATGAATGATTAGTAGATATGACTACTAATACTGAAGATAGTAGTAGATACATACCATACATCAAATAAATCTTGTAGCCCTTGCGCCAAACTCCTTGACCACATGCAGCAACACATTTTCCCAGTCCTCCAACTCCCTGAGCCTGGTGGGGAACCCATTGGGATGGTGTTTGTAACATGTCGAAATGTATTCAACCTCATACGGCTCTTCTATATCCTCTTCCATGTCTGATTCCCTCGAGATTTATTTTTACTTATCCCTTCTACTTCCTGAAACATTCTACACATCCAAGTCTCTAAGACTGATGTCAGTTTAATGCTTTCATACTAATAACATTCACTGGTTTTATATGCTCTTCCAATTAAGATTCAACCATAAAGGTTCTCTATTAAACCCTGACATAAGTTGGAATGCACATAGAAATTGATCTGGCTCGGGTGTCGCTAGACACATCTTGCTCAGAGGTCTAAGACCTGAAGCAATGGTTGTATAGTATTCATTGAGGACCTATAATTTTTGGTATACCTCGATGAATACTCAGCTACCGACATGTCATCCTACGGAAGCTATTGAAGATCTTGGGAACACATACCCCTTAGCATTTTATGGTAAGAGACCCCTTCTCTGGGAATGGTTCTCAAGATCAATCTAGGTTAGGGTCACCACATCATGCGTATTCGGGGTCAAGCTCTACCATATCCATTATGAGCCCTACGAAAGGCAGACTTCCAGGATTTTCATATGTTTGGGTGGTGTCCTCACTAAAAGGAATACCCACATCACTACCTCCATCCACTCCTCAGAGACATGAGGATCTGTCTCCCCCCAAAACCTCGGAGGTCTATCTCTCTGAAACTCCTGTAGGACATTGAGTCCGTGAACGTCCAGTACAAAAACCACCAGAAGTAGAAGCATACCATCAGGTTGTGGTAGCACTGGTTCACCATCCAGTGGGTCCATCTCTATCACTGGTCCCCAAAAAACTGCATCATCACTGGGGGGGGTTGTCCTCACAACCACTTATAGGGATACTAGATTTCCATTTTGTTGAAGCATCATGAGATAGATTATGATGTACCATGGTTAGAACATTATACCTTGTGAGTTGAATATTACTCAAAAAACATAAGGAGATACTTATGCAACCAATGCTTCCATGTATTTACCCAAAAGTAGAATTCATGGTCCTGCTACATGGATAGGTCGACCTACACACCTATACTAGACTACCTGAATTTGAATGTTGAACTTGAAACACATAACACTATTTCCCCATAACAAAATAACCGAACCCCAGTATTTTTGGTAGGACTAACGGCCCTCTGATACTAATTTTCATTAACCATCCTCCGATGCTCATTCTGTGACAATCCCAAAACTACCACTCGAAGGCTAGGGGTTGGCGACTATCACCAAAGGCCGCAACCTCCAAATGGAGAAATTTTCAATAATACCTATATGCACACACATTCCCAACCATATCGTACACACAAAAAAGGAAACAAGGTTCACTAAAACAAAGATGAGTACAAGTATAACTGATAAAAGTTGGATAGAATACAAACCCAACAAATTAATAGAAAATATAAAAGTACAAAAAAGAAAATCTGATGGTCGTCAGTGAAAACCCCCACCAGATCATGAGACTAGGGTAACTACATTGAAGCCAAAGTATAACATTCCATCCACCCAATCCTACTGGGCCATGCTTTGTACAAGGCCACTAAGTCCACCATCGTAGTGTATTTTGATCTTGTCTCTTAGAGCACCTCTTGGTCCTAGTCCACCAAAGTCTCTGTCAAACTGCCGGTCATCTACACTAGACACTACACGTGTGGAGAATCACATGCAGGGGTGAGTAAAAAATTACTAAATATGGACCCAAAATAAAAAATGAATGAACACACAACAATCCTTAATGTAAATTATGATGCACATGACTGCTCACATCAAGTGTACATTTAAGGTATTGATAGAGGAATCAACAGTCACATCATAAAACACCTCGAATTCAAGAGAACTCCTCCTCTTTCAAGAAAAGTGGTCCTTCCAAATCACACAGAAGGGCTTTACACTAACCTTAGAATGCTTATGTAAACCACCACAACACGTTCTATGGGCCTGAAAAGTCACAGAGAAGTGCTTCCCACTAATTTAGGCCATTTGAGGTACTCCTCCTCGTCCTATACCATGGTCCTATAAATTCACACCGATGATCTTAATAATGGGCCATAGTTGAGTCTCACAGAGTTGAAAGTTAGCAGTCCTAAGGTCTCATCCAACCACAGGGTTTCGTACATAGTGCACCTGAGAGAACTACTTCTCAAGTCATTCATCACATCTCAACATCCATGAAATCATCCTCAACTCATGAAAAATTATTTTCCTTGTCGATAGGGTCCCAGGACCGCAAATGGTTTGTCAATAGGATGCTCGATTAGCAAGATATGTGTGTTTTAGTAAACAGTTGTGTGCTGCCTCTTGGCCCTGTCCGACTCGGTCAGACTGATCTGACCAACCCAGCTTGGGCATCCCATATACCAGGTTTAATTAGATCGACTTCACATGAGATGGTTTGGATATAGGTCGGTCTAGTCTGGCCTAGACAATGGGCCATGCTGGACCCGTCCTGATTTGGTTGAGGGTCCTGCTCGTTGGGTCGCCTGACAAACCGGTCTAGTCCGGCCCGTCCAAAGGTTTCAGGTCCAGCCTGCTGGGGGAGGATCCGCATGGTGTGGGATGGTGGTGCGCTTCCTAGATAGGACATTGTAGTTGTCCCTGTCTACTCTCCTCACTAGCCCTACGGTCGAGTGGGGATCATTCTACTACGGTCGGGTGACCGCGACGCGTGAGCCACCCCTCAATGCGCACCCACAAGCGTTGCGTCACCCTACTATCGTCGCTGCTACCTACTGTCATCCTTCGGCACAGTTGGAAAGGGCTGAATGACTCCCCTACCAATGTTCTGGTTGGAACCACCCTATACCTGGTTCCGGAGTGCACTGGCCACTACCGCTGGTCGTCGGCGCCACCGCGCTGGTGGTTTTGCACCAGTGTCACCTTTTACAGGCCACCTGAGTTGCTTCAATGATTTGTTTTCAGTTCCATCTGTGCCTATAGGCCTCTCAGGTCATCACCCTCCCTATGATGGTATTATTGGCCACTTTATACTTTTTTGGACAATCCATTCAAAATGATCCTACATGGAGAGGGGTCCCGGACTTTTTCATGTCAGTACGTGCCCTATTTGTTAGATGTTTTAAAAAGGGGGAGGGTTAAGGGATATTTTCAATCATATAAAAAGGTAAAATAATTATAGATAAAGAATACCCAAAACAAAGTTACCCTCCCACATAGACACATGATTCACAGATCAAACTATCTTTTTCTTGATCCACATTCATCATTTCTATAAAAGAATGTGGAAGAACCATAAATAAAATAAAAACAACCCCTACCTATTTGAGATTCGTTTCAACAATGCTTCATCCTAGAGGTTTCAAGAGGTTGGCATCATTAATCACTTCTAGCATTGATCATATAGGAGCATCGATGATGGCGACGTTCGTTGTCATTCATCATTCTCTATTGGAGAGGAAGTTTGTCAGAGTATCGTCAGAGAATCCCTGCAGATTAATCCTTATTTTTCCAATGCATCAGACAACAAAAAAGAAAAACATCGCGTCACTTATACTTTGTAGTGACATTGAATCGTTATTATGTGACTTATCAAACCATTAATGAGTTCTATAAATGTGCCTTATCATCGCCTCGTCGATGCACTGTACTTCCATCATCCGTCACTCAATGGTGAGAAAAGAAATAATATAATATTTTTAAATTATTTTATTATATTTTTCATAAAGTTAGAATATTAACATTTCTACTTGACCCTTTCCAGCTGATTTTATGTCATTTCAAGGAAAATAAATACATTTGGAAATCAATGTTGCACTCAAATATTCAATCCGACCAGCGTTTTGAATGTTTGAAAAACCATATCATGTGTTTATTTAAATAAAACTCAAAAAAATTCACAAATAACCTTCACTGTCGACCTGCACCGGTCATGGTTAGGCTCTGCCTAAGGGGAACAGACCCCCACGGGATCAACATTACTCTCGGATTTACAATACGAGTTATCGCCTATGAATAATAAGGATTGGAAAATAAAAACAATTGTTACTTAATAATTTTATTTACGACCACAAACTAACATCCATATTTTTCATACACTGACCAATGTTAGGATCTACCTAAGGAAAAAATGTTTTCACAAACTCAACGGTGGTCTCTGATTTTAAACCTGAGTCACCATTGATGAGTTATAATCATTTGAAATATAAAATAATTTTATTTAATAATTTTATTTACGATTATTCCATTTTTGGGTTTTCTCACTAGAAGTTGATGCCGACTAAATTTAAGTAGCGCCTAAGGATAAACCACTATCATGAACACACTGGTGCCCTTTGATTTCCGATCTAGGAACCCAGTTCGGAGTTAGTATACTTTTTCATGAAATTATCTCATGCGGGCTATTTAAATATTAACATTTTTCCACAGATTATTTCAGTAACTTTAGGCCTCATGATAACACACTGTCTTAGTGCCCGGTATCAAATTAATTCCATATAATTATAAAAATATATAGAAATTCAGGGACATCACAACTCCTTATTTAATTTTAATTAGTTAAAATGTTTTACTATAAATAAGTAATTTTTTATTAGATTAATTCATATTTGGTAAGACGTATTTCTTAATCGGTTAGAATTCCATTAATCAAATGAAAATATAAGAAATGAAAATTTCAATTATTAACAAATATTTTACATAAATAATATACTTCCTAATAACCTAATATGAAAAATCCCACACCCCCAACAAATAAATTGTTGCCTCCCAATTTTTATTACAACTCACAAAAAATTTTATAAGGGTATATACAATATATTATAATATCATGATGAGTTTCTGAATTTGGTGACTACCTAAATATTATATTTATGACATGGAAAAACATTTTCCCCCATATTTTTTAATAGTCTTCTTCAATTTTAATCTTCATATAGATTCTTTATAACATCTTTTTATATACACAAAATACCACACAATTTCCTAAAATGTTCTCGTTATTGATTTTTAACACATTTTAAATATGAATAAAATTTAATATTCCTATTTTCTGAAATTCATTGCTTGAAATTTTATTAGACTATATAAATATCTTTATTTTTTTGTTGAAAATTCATCAATTTTTACATTTTTTATTATAATTCTTAATATATGTGTAACACCTAATACTATTATGAAAAATATTTTGTTTTTATGTTATATAAATCATCAAAGGAATCTTTTTCTACACGCAATTGCGACCTTGCTCGATATCGTGTGTAGTACACAATACCGAGTTCCACTAAACAACGATATATTATTATAATATTATAAACTATCCGTTAGGAATAGTATTAACTAAATTTTAAATTTTTCAGAATTATTATTCATCTTACACATTTTCTAGAAAATGGTAATAGAACAAAATAAATTTTTTGGGGTAAAATAAGTATTTATCAAAAAATACAGTTTTGCCGACTTTTGATGGTGCACCCACATTAAATCTAGTTTTTTACACCTTTATAAGATCAATTTTACAAAATAAAACTCTTATTTTGAATCATGATATAAAAATTTACTTTGGATAAATTTTTGATATTTTTCTGATAACTTTTATATTTTGATGAATAGTAAAAATACGCTAATTTTTAATTACAAACAACTTTAATTCATTGAGATAATTTATATGGTTAAATTATAATATTTAATGGTTTTAAAGTATATATAGAATATATTTTTACCAATTAATATAATTATGTCATTAGAATTAATTTCACATTGAATTCATAGGTAAAAACATTTCAATCTTTGGCAATGGTTTAACTTCTAAACCCCATTTTCTTAACAACATGATTTATTTTAAATTAATTACTGCAAATTATATGTTTTGAATTTTTAAAAATGGATTCCATATTCAGAATCATTGGGTCCAAATTATTTTAATAGGCCATTTTTTATTTTTGGACATTATGAATAGTAACTACGTTAAATTTTATTTACCATAATTAAAGGTAAATTGTGTAATTAAGGGTAAATATAAGATTATAAAATTACCCTAACACCTGCCAAAATCCTATTGGATGACTAAAAGGATACCCATATCATCTAAGGGTCGGATTAGATTAATTTAATAGACTTTTTCCATGAATATAATTTAATTATTATTAAAACCAAAGAATGTGACAACATGTCACTTTCTTAAATCTTATAAGTATAATAATTTTAATTTGCTGATAAGCATAATGAAACCTCGAACATGAATAGTATCCACAAATCTAATACAATCATCTACATCATAGGAATTTATTTATAATTTTTCGGGATTAAATAATTATCATTAATTATTACACAATAGTGATGTTGAAATTATTTTATTAATTAAAATATCAAATAAATTTTTTAAAAAATATTAAAATAAATATTATATGAACTATTTAATGTGCTAAACTAATTTTATAGATACATATGACATTTTATGAATCTATTAATGTTTTTAGTTCGAACATATCTTCTGTATATATTTTATTTAAATTCAAATAAATGAATAGTGTCAAAATTGACACTATTGTTATTTTATAAAAATAACATATTATAAAATTGTTTAAAAATCACAGAAATATTTAAAAATAATAAATTAAAATTTATATGTTCTAAAATTTCATAAAGTGTCAAATTATGGAAAATTCACCACACATATGTAATTATTTTAAATTTAGAATATTATTACCACAAATTAAATTAAATTGATAAATAAGGATAAATAAAGTTGGTAGTGTTTAAAATAAATTTCTAACATGTCTAAATTTTTTGGGCTGATGATATTACAACCCTATCTCATATAATCATCAGATATGAGTCATTTTGGAAGTTTTAATTGGGGTTGGGATTTAATATAAACAAATATTTCTTATATTTCCAATGGTGCCCCTCTAATCCCTTATAAAAGAGCACCCCCTCCCTCTCCTTCTCACACCAATTAGAGCCTTCAAGCTCGGCCAAACCCTGCCCATTTTAGTTCCCCACTTTCCAAGAATCATTTTATAGGGTCTTTTCTTCTTGAAAGACCAACCCTAGTGCCCTAAGAGGAGGTTAAGAAGAGGCGCGTCAAAAAAAGAGGTAATATCCATTACCGATCTTTTCCAAATTCTTTATTCTTCAACTTCTTCTTCTTTAGTTGTTTAATTATGAAGTAATAACATCAGTATCACTCATATACTGATATTTTATTATAACTATGAAACAACCCTATTTCACCATCTATCCATCCTACGGAAAACGAAATCACCGCGCGTGCGTATGTACGGAATACTGTCTCCACGCCGTTGTGTAATCTATTTTCCTCCACCACCTTTCTTGGAAGGGTATAATGGTTTAAATAATTACAATATATTATTATTTTAATGTGATATAGATTCTGAAAGAGTATACATACACTTCAATACAATTCCACAATCATGGGAACGATATCATCGCTCGTGCGTGCGTACGGAATACCGTCTCCACGATGTGATGTGATTCGTTCTACATGATCTTCATTGAATAATGATTATATAAATGAATTGAATGAATAAATATGATATATAGTACATTAATACCATTCTGAAAATGATGTATATATAACCTAAAGATAAGAATAAGAATTTATTGGAAAAAACACGCATAAGAACAAAAAGCTATAAACCCCCGAATAACAAGTAGCAATGAAATATTACTACTAAGAAGCTAAGAATATGACCATATATGATATCATAACAATAATTATGATTCTTTAATAATTCAATAACATTATTTAAATCATTATACAGGAGGTTCGGACACTTACGAAGCAAATCGGACCTAAGGTAATGGAAATATCACAATCTCATTTTTATCCGAGATTGTTTATACTTTGGTATTTACTGGGGTGTATTTTATCATCCACATCCATGTTTCCACAACATGTAATATTATTTCCATC
Organism: Viscum album; assembly: GCA_963277665.1. Classification (NCBI taxonomy): domain Eukaryota; kingdom Viridiplantae; phylum Streptophyta; class Magnoliopsida; order Santalales; family Viscaceae; genus Viscum; species Viscum album. The sequence continues at coordinate 941,776,030 of OY728153.1, forward strand.
CACCTAAAATTTTTTAAATCCAATTTTACCCCTCGGTGAGTTTTAAGTAAAAGATATGAAAGGAATCTTTTGTCATTTTTCGTACGAGGTACTTTTTGACTTTTCCGACAAAAGTATGAGAAGAATGTTTTTTTAACTTATACGGCATGAATGGATTTTAAAACATTATTTCAAAGTAGATTACTTTACATGATTTCATGGTAATTTTTAATCAACTTATTTTAGTATAAAATTGTATGACATGTTAAAGAAAGGAATGTGTTTTTGAAGTAGAAAGGATATTTTCCTCAAGAATGGAGTTCAAGTGTTTTATCAAAATTATTTTCCATCTAAGAAAATAAAGGGTTCTTTTTCTATCCATATTATTACATTGATTTGATTATGTTGTGATGGAATTATTTTTATGAATTCCTTTATCTTATATGAGTTGTTTTATGATGTCACGATGTTTAAGATTCCCATTTTTATTACATGGGTTCTGCTATGATGTATGGTTTATGATTTTGGGGCACAAATAAGAATGGTATCATTATGAGATGGGTGGGACCTATATCTCCCTCCAATACATTGGGTAATGATTTAATATCTCATGATATAGACATGGCTGGAACGGCAGGTTATACCAGTTCAGTGAAACAGGACTGAAACGAGGAGTGAACTCAGTTCAGAAATGGACTTTGTCCACTAAGATTGTCTTGGAAATGAGTCTTGATTAATAAAAAATGATTATCTATGATTATGTGTGTATGAAAAAAAAATTCTTGTTTTATGTTATGATTATTGGGATTTCATTTCACTACTTTGATTTATCCCATGTTATGAAATTATGCTCTTTTTTGCAGGTTAAGATTTCCAAAATGTTATGTTCTTATGAATATGATGTGATTGATATTTCATTTGTTTACCCTTACTGAGTATTTCAGCTCACCCTTTGGTATGTTTTCTTTCCCCAGGTCAGGGAGAAGGTTAATAAGTAAGATATGCCAAAAGGGACTATAGATATGATGAAATAAATGGGAGACAGTGTAGACGCTTTATGAACCATTTGTTTATGTTTCCCAGTTTCTAAAGACACTATAAATATACGGTCCTTTCATGTTTTTGTTATATGTTGTAATAAGTATGCTTCAATTTTGAAGTAATAACAATGTATGTAAAGTATGGGTCGTTATAATATGGTTTGGTATAATTACAAAATTTATCAAAATAAATGTTATATCAATAGGGTTATCATTAAAAAATAGATTTATTTTAAATTTTATTGATCATTAACATCATCCCATCAGGTTTCAAGAATTAATAAAACCAAAAGGATTTACTATGAGTGATGAACACCATATAAATATATTGTATGATAATTATATAAAATTTATTACCCTTTGAAATTATTTCATTTTTTTAGTTCAAATAAATGATCCTTGGTTTAATATTGTTTTCGTTGAGTTTTATTGTCTTTTACTCCATTACTTAATTCTAAGACATTGTAAATATATCATAATGGACTGTAAATAGGTTGATATTATTCAAATAATTTCTCTCTTGAGTTTCTAAAAAGGTTCGTAGTCTTATGACCACTCATAATACATCAAATTAAAAATTTATTTGATATTAAATCTTCCTTTTCTAATTGATTACCTCTAAATGTATCTTTGTATAAACTGTATATACATGACATTATACATACATGGATATAATTTCTAGAAGACCCACAGAATCAATACATTACCAAAACATCAGGTTTTTTTCATATGTATAGGATAATACTAAGAATTATATATAGGTTTTTCACTAATGGTCTATTATCCAAATATATAATATAATCATTTTTACATCTACTAACCAAAAGTTTTATATATCCGATCATAATTATAATCAACATAAACATATCAACCGTTAAATTTTCCACAATTAACATCTTAACAAGTATGGTTATCTAAAACCTACATTTATAAAAACTATGCCAACACACATATGTGATCATGTCATAATTTAATGACTTATACAAAACAATTTTTTAAATAAATTCATAAGACAATTTATTTGCATAGTGGTAGATATTTTAGAGAAAACATTAACTATCATTCCCATGAATTTGTTACCCAATGGATATTTTTCCACTGTATTAGAAACTACATTGTCCATAATAAAAATTTAACATTATCAAAAAATATATCACACAATATATTCATCTTGATAAATTTTATATATTACTTTTATTCATAACCTATACAAAAGGAAAATGAAGGAAAGGGTGATCTGAAATGCTTGATAATGGTATGAATAAGAGAAAACCATCAAGGATCAAAAGTATATATGATTAATATATTAAAATGAGAATATAATCAAGGAATAATAATAATTTATAAATAAATCACGAAAAATATAAAAATGATTCATATGCTAAGATCCATTGAATTAGGCTTTTAGTACAGGGAAAAATGTCCTAGGTTTATGGCCTCATAGTTATAACATAGGGAATAACATATGAACATTAACATATTGACATAAATCCCAATATGGAAGTGTGGCTATATCATAAATATTCTATATTAATAATTATATCACCAATTTTCAACACTATGGTTTTGTAAAATCATATTTCCAAGATGATTCAAAACGGTATCCTAAAACATTTACAAGGTTTGTTTTCAAATAATCATGAACATGTCATAACTATAGATTAATAATTTTTCAAATGTATTGCATAATTATTAGGATGTATTATTTGTATTAACATTTTTTTAACTAGTTATCATAGTACATTAAAATGGAACAAATAAAATTTATCATAAACATATATCTCTAGAGGAAAATTTTTTACCAAAGGGATTAGAAAGATATATAGGTCCATACGTCGTATGTTTATAATTATGCGTACAATATCAATAAATGATTATAAGATTTTATCTATTTTTTCCATTAAATGGGAATATCAATTTACAATATGTATGTACCTAATAATCTAAATTTTTTTAAATCTATATGTATACCCTTGTATTATATTAATGTTGGTTTTATCAACATGAATATATAACTTAGATAATAAAAGAATGGTTTCGGCATCATGATAGTTATAAAAAAGGATTATTGAATGGATTTAATAAGAGGGAAGGCTGGGCACTCATAAGTAGGGAATAATTTTATTATTAAAGGATCAATTTTAAATACATGGGATCATAATCACATGAAACTGAAAAGTCTTAAATTATAAAAGTGTGACATTAAAAATCAAGGAGTGACTTCAGCAACATTACATATATATAAAAGCTATTATGGAATGGGTTTAATGGGTGATAAAAGTGGTGTGTCATTAATAAGAAATAATTTTTCAAATAGATGTCTTATTATGAACTTATTTATTCATAATCTAAAATAAACAAAAAGGCATGTATCAAAGGATTTTAAAATATAAATTGGAGGGATAGAATCAATGAGATGCATTAGTAGTGAGATGACTATACCAATTGGATAATAAAATGGTAACAATTTGAGATAATGGTAGAATATCATAAATGGTAAATTATCTGTATAGTAATGTATTAATTAAGAAAACAAGGTATCAGAATCATAATTAACTCAAAATCTCATATCACAAGTTAAGTACATGAATAAAAAGGGATGAGGATGATAAGAACCCTTACCATTCTTTGTATATTCTTGAAACATGGTAGGAATCGTTTGAACTGTATGAAATCCATGAGATATATTCATAATGGTAGGGGTGGTATTTAATGAAAAATTCCATAGGTTTGTAGAGGTATCTGAAAAGGAGTAGGAGGGAAATTCTTTTATTGGTGAAAATGAGGGGGGGTTTTAAGGAATTTTTATTATGGAAACATGTTACAATGGTGTCACATGGGGGTTTATTTGGTTTTGGGAGATAGCTTAATTACTTTACGAAATGCAGGTAAAAGAAGTAAGAATGGGATTACAACCTATAAAAGGTATTCTATAAAGTTTAAGTGTCTAATTTATTTATAAAAACTCATCCACACTAGACTACCAATTTTAACATAAATTAATACCGATGAAACAATCATCAAATATATTTTATCAAGAAAACATATAATATGGCGTATTATCAAATTTTGACATAATGAATCCAAATTTTTGATCCATTTAAATTAATTAAAATTTTAAATATTATGAAATTCTATTTTAATTTAAAATATAGAATGAATCAAAAAAACATTATTGTAGAAAAATATTATTTCATTTGTTAGGTGATATTAAAATTATTTAACATTAAATATAAATTAAACTAGTGTTACATTTCTTTATATATTTCTAAATGTCAAATAAAAATATTTTTTTAAATTATATAAATTTAATTTTAAAATATTTTTAATATTTTTAAGTTCATTGTACTTTTAAAAATAGTATTTTTACGGTGGTTAGTCATATTTAACTATGTAACATAATTGTTTCAAAAAAACATAACTGAAATTATTAAAAAAATTAATTTCTTTTAAAATAATGAAATATGAAATTAATTTAATATAATTTTCAAAAGGGTTAAAAAATAATTTTATTATTACTGCATGTAATGTGTAACAACTCACTATTAGATAATGTGAATTATTAATCATAAATGTTATGTGTAGGGTAAAATTATGAATGTTTTTATTTTTAATTATATATATTATTTAATTATAAAAAAAATAAAATTCTTAAGATATTTATGAAAATAAAAATTGAATTATACCAAAATAACATTTCATTATATTTAAATTGAAAAAAAGATTTGATTTATTGGAAATGTTATTTATGTTCACAAAATGATAAACATTATTTAATACTCTATAGAAACATATAAATTTATGCCATAAATATATATTTGATCAAATAAAAAGGTTTTATAAAATTCTTGGTCATTATTATATAATAAAATTAATATTTTTCAAAAAAAGAATTATTTTCAATATTCACCTAAAAACAGACTATTTTAAAAAAATAAAAAATATATATATATTGTGTAAATATTGAAATTATCAATTCAAAAATTAGGATCATGTAACCTATATAAAAATATAAAATTCACATATATCTTCTTTTATAAAAATAAATAATAAATATGAAAACACTTTTAATGAAAACTATTCATTTTGATCATTAAGTGTTTTTTTATTATTTCATGTAAATTCTTAAATTAAGGGATGTTAATATAAAGTTTCAAAAGTATTTTATTTAATTTATTATGATATAACTTAATACTCTTCATGAGAAATAGTTTTTTTGAAATAAAATATTATCTTAAGAATAAATAATCTTTTATTATTCAAAATAAATGTTTATATTCAGAATATTTAATTTTAATAATCAGTTGACATATTTTTTTTAGAATATTTATAAAAATTTTAATATCATATATTACTAATTATAAGGTCACACATAAATATATTTATATATATAATATTTTATTATTAAACTTTTATTTTATTATTTTTTATTCATGAATTATATTATTTAAAATTTATTATTGAAAATAAATATCATCTATATGCTTATCAAATGGTCATTTTTTTAATGATCGTATTTTTAAAGACTATATTTCAGTTGACCATATTTATAATGACCATATTTCATTTTATTAAATATCCATACTGAAGTCATTCATTCCATTCACACTTCTGATGTCACACATCATTTTTCTAGAATTTTCACTTTAGATATTACAATATGCTTTCTCCATTCATGATCAACTTCATTATTATATGTAATATTGGGATATTTGTGATAGTAAAGGGTGAAGAATATATAGGACATGTATTAGTGTTGAATATGTTTTTCTTTTCTGTATATTATCCCCATTTAATTTATACAATTTTCATAGATGTAATAATTAGTTTTGATTAATAATCCGTTGTGTGAATACTTTTTTTCCTCTCATTTTGTTATATTGTTTTACTATGAGTCAATAACGTGTTGTTTGTTTATTTCCTATATTTTATGACTTATTTTAAAATAAATTTAAATTATTTGAATACAGAGAAAAAGAATGAGGAAACATGTTTGTTTTTACAATAATTTTTTTAAAATGTGACCTCAAAACCTAGGGCTCTATAGGTTGGGATCAATGAGGGGTATAAGGGTAGTCATGTTGTGGCGAGTGTACCAATTGAAATCTCCATGTATGATTATAATTATTGATATTAATTTAGTTATTATAAGTGAATATGTTCTAGTTATCTAGAAATAAGAAGAGATTTGTGTATGATGTTAGTTCTTGGACGTGTGATGAATGACTATGACTAGTCATTATATTTGGTAAATAGTGCAACTTAAAGCATAGAGATGGGAACCCATGTTGGTAGAATCATTATAACTGTGTGAATGGTTATAGTTTTGTTAATATGGAAGATTGATGCAATGTTATATAAATATAAATTGTCATGTTCCATAAAAATATCATATGTTGGATCTATATGTTGAATTTGAAAAAGTCTTTTTGTTATCTTTGGGATCATAGTGGATTTGAAATTACATGATCATGAATCTTACTTATTATGTGTCAGTGATTAGGATAGGAGAATGAATGTCAGTATGGTTGGTTAAAGGTATAAAAATTAAATTATATCAAAAGTTTGGTTCATACATTCTTGAGGGTGAGTTAAAATCACTACTAATTTCTCTAAGTGTTTATGCATCTAAATCAAGTGAATTAGATAAAATATTAGCATCTATGACCATACATTTTTTAGTATGGGTATCCATAAGAAATTAAAAAGTGATTTTTCTTGTAATTGGTTATGGTGGGTTGGAGCCCACTTCTAGAATATCATTTTTTGATCCAATGGGTTATTTTTATGGACAACATTGTCCTTTTAAAGGTAAGTGAATATTATGTTGGTCATGTACAAGGGTTATGGAGACTCATCAGATTCAATTTAGATACAGATATGAGAAATAGTACCAAGTTCTGACTGGTGTTTTTTATATAATTAAGGGCACTAAGATTGAAACTTTCCAAAGTGGGTTTTTACCTATCAACATGTGTTTCAGCATATATTCCAATGGTAGGGAGAACTATGACACAATATCATTCTCGATGACCTATATCGTATGGTGGTAATCACCGTGATCTATGGTATGGGGAAAATCGAATGGTTGTTTCAAAATATATATGGTTGTGGTTATGTTCCATCTTTATGCTTTTGTGATATTAACAAGCATTGTATTAGCATTGGATAATTGAGAACCCTATGTTTGGTGTTTGGACCACGATGTTTCATTGATGTTTAAGGATGTAATATAATGATTTAATGATGACTTGATGACTTGATTTGATGGGAATTGATGGTTAAATATTCGATAAGACTTCATGTAGATGGGAAATAATTTACTGTGGTAGTTTTAAGGCCCCTCAGGTTCATTATTTCTGGTTTTTTGAGGAATTTTGTATTCTTAGAAATATGATAGAAGGATTATTTTGAAAAAAATGATACCTATCAAGAATCCAAGAGATCAGGCATCACAATATGAGGTTTTTATATATGGAATGAGGAATGTTAGGTTAATTGGGATATTCGGTGTGCCTCAATATATTAGGGTAGAATTTACATCTTTTTGGGAGAATTATTACAAAGGACATAGCTTTTTTCATAAGGCTTATGGAAGGCTACGCAGATACCATTATGCGAGAAGATTTATCTGGTCAAAATGTCTAACCCAAGGTTTATGGGAGTGATTTAGAGTTAACAGTGAATATTATAGGTTAAATCCTAAATTATGTCTTAATAATGGGATATTATTCATGGTTTTTGCATGATTTCATAAAAAAATTATCAAATATTTATAAATGGATACATAATTGTTTTTCATTTTTAATGAATAGTTTGAAAACCCTATTGACCAACTATGGGAGAGGGATTTACATGGAAAATACTACTAAATTATTGAAATAGGGTTTGGAAAAACATGTTTAAATGCCAAAATGCTTATTAAAAATGAATTTTATGGGTTCAAACCCTTAAAAAATCAAAAGGGTGATCCCTAATTTCTTCTCCCTTATGCGTACACAGAACACAAGGCCGATCCAGCTCACCCTCCTAGTCCCATTTGATTTAGTAATTATTTCATGTCATTTATAAGCATATGAAGGCACTATTTTTTATAGATTGATCTCATTACTCCCAAAATTATTCTTCTTGTTTTTTAGTTTACTGTGGTTATGGTTTCATTGACTATTCCATTAGATGATGATGGACTTATCTAATTTTGTTGGGTATTTTTCCAAACTCATGGAAAAAAGTTCCTCTGATAGAACATACATTCTATTTCATAGAATTTTTTTTGTAATTATAATTTCAAGTGAAAATTTTAGTTGTTTTCTTTAATATTGATTTAAATTTAGAAGAATTAATATTCTAATTTTTATTGATTTTTCTGGGGTTGATTATGAGTATCCCATGTGATTTTTGTTGTGGTTTAAGTGATATTGAGAATCCTGGTGAGATTTATTCCATTTTTATTTTTAAATTAATTTATAAATAATTTATTATTTTTTAATAGAAATCCTAAATTAATTAAAATTTATTTTTATTATTGATTTTGGAATTGGGATATGACCTAGGTTTATAGGGTGTGATTTGAGGAGTTCATGAGCCTCAATATAGCCATTAAGATAGATATTAAATGGTGATATGTATTAAAATGATGTAGGTGGCCCTTAAAATATTATCTATTGGTATTATGAATATTTATAGTCATATGTGGGATACAATATCACCATTTAGAATGATTGGGCATGTTCAGTTTAATAAGATGAATAAATGAAAAATTAAAATCATTAGATGGGAAAATTGTCATAGGACATGTTAGACCCTTGTTCAATTGAATAGTTATCATGGATAATGATGGAAATACTCTTAACATTAAATGAATTTAATTTTTTCTTCTAAAATGAGGTTTAATAATTTAAGAAAATTGGATGCAAGGTGGTGACCCTTATAATGGGTTCCTGGGTGACCCTTGAGTTGTGGAAAGTAGTGAATATAAATAGTATGTTTCTGTAATCCATGAGAGAATACTTATAGATTACAGGATAGATGAGATGCGTATAGAATAGTGTTTCTCCCATTTTGAGAAAAGATTTAAAAGGTGGATATACCCTGAGGGGTTTATGTAAATATTGTGGGTGAGTTCAAACTTAGGATTACATCATTGTTGAGATGCGACGCGTTCCAGCTTCTTAGAGTGATTCCTGTAAGGTTTCAATAGGGAGGCCAATGAGGCCATGATATTATTATTATGATTTTGATATTTGATTCTTCATTTGGAAGATCATTGTTATCCTAGGATACATGAATTCTTACATGAAAATTGTATGTCTCACCTTATAACATGAATATATAGTATAAGGCTAATAGATAATTTCTAGGGTAGGTTGCACAGTTAAGAGACTAACCATGGTAATATAATAAATTATGGGTGGGGAGTACTTCCCACTATGATGTTTTTGATATATAAGATTCCATGTACATGTTTCCTAGATCTAAAACTAGTGGATCTGACCCCATATAGACTTCGATTCCATGCTTGCTGTGATTAGGAGTCCATATAGAGATTGGAGTTAGACCCCATATTTGTATCACCTCCTTACTAGGGTCCCTGGGTTATTATCTCATGTATAAAAAAGTCATTTAGAACACTAATTTATATCTCATGTATTCTTGGTTAGGTTTAAACCTGAGTTTTTTGTCATGTAAACTACTGTGAGTTAGGACTTTATTTTTTATTATTTCATGCATGTTGGGGTGAGTTGAACCTTGAGTTTTTCTATCATGTATTGCATGGTGAGTTAGAACCACGGTTTTATATCGTGTATAATGAGGTCAGTTAGATGATATGTTTTTATCATCTATATAATTAGGTGAGTCAGACACTGAGTGATTACATTTATTCTCCTGATCATACAAAGTTCTCAATCACTCTGGAATTGGTTAAATAAGGTTTGGATAATCCAATGATCAATGAAATATATCGAGGATTGTCAATGGTTTTTATTTAAAAATATATATATATATTATTTATTTATTTATTTATTTATTCATTTTATCATGTCTAATCATTATAATGTATTTAAGATTAATGTGTGAGAATACATTGGAATTGACCTTTATATTTGTACTCACACCCTACTCAGGTGACTATGGAACATGGGAACCTGATCAATCATCAGTAGTTATTGGTTCAGGATAGAAAAGGGATCGTGAAATCATTGTTGAGTAGGATATCTTATATGTGATTGAATATTGGGAAATGGTTTGGGTCTATGATATAGTCATTCCTCATGTACATCTATTTTCGCTTTTTTTACTTTGTATATTCATTCATCCCAAAGGACAGTTGTGGGTTTGTATAAATTTTTTATTTTATATACTCTAAAATATTTTTATCATTTCATATGATTTATGGTTTATTTATAATTAATTTCTGAATCTAATATTTGGGTAAAGTATCTCCATAGTACTTATAGAGATGTATACTACTAGTTAGTATCCTTTATTGTATGGGGAAGTATGTCTATGTCCTACCCTCCCTCGATCTGGTTACTATTTAGTGTGACTTAGGCCGGTACTTGATAAAGGATAATAAAAGGGATTATTATGTCTTCATTGAATACTATTTTATAAGAGTAACTGATATTATAACTATTATTTTTGGTTTTTATGAGAAACTAGTGGACTCAACCATTTTCAAGATTCTTATGATGAATTTTTAATATAAATTTGATACTAATGTTTTAGATCTGGAATATATGTCATAATTTCCATTAGATAAAATTCAGAAATTTATTATATCTTCTAAAATAATAAAAATATCAAAATTTAATGAAGAAGGAATAAATGTGAGATGGATTTCGAGTCCATGATAATAAGAATAGTAAAAAAATGGAAGATATAGAATCCATTGAATATGATGTTGAGAATGATTAATACAAATTCAATAATATTTTTTCTCATCACAGTAATATATTTAATAATGTAATGTTTAAGGGGAATGTAGACAAGTATCATGCTGTTTCAAATGTGAGTATATTTTATAGTTTGGAAATGATTTTCAAAATAATGGATGTTGTAATTATGAATTAAAAGAGAAAAAATACAATTATAGGAAAAATAATTTAGTAGAATAAAACAAAAAACATGATATTTAGAATAAACAAAAACATAATGAAAAATAGAGGGGAAAAATCAATTAGTTCATCAGGTGATATGGAATATATCATTTCTCAAATTGATAATGTTAATTATTCCTCATGTAATTATTATGATGATGAAGAAATTGAAGAACATGAGAGGGTGAAAATCTTATTTGGAAGCTTATTTGTATAAGAACACAAAAGACATAAATTAAAAGATAAAATTGATGACAGAAAACAATATTATGAAAATTGAAAAAAAAATAAGGGAGGAAAATTATTATACATTGATGAAAATAATAAAAATTTATTTGGAGTAAATGATCCTCAAAATATTTTAACTTATCTTTAGGAGAAACAAGTTTCAAATGAGGAATAACATTATTAGATATATGTTTTCTATATATAATCTCAAAATATGGTTTATAAGAGTATATAAAACATCACCAAGTATACTGAATAAAAGGGTGAATCTTCCTAGGATGGTGAGAAGAATAAATTTAAAATAGAAGGTAAATTGATTCGTAATATATTTCAAATTATTTCAACCAATTAGAACTATGGAGGTCATAAAAATCAACCAAAATCTATTTGGAGTAAGAATACAATTTGGAGGTAATCTATCACATCAATGGAGATGATGAAAATGATAAGGATAAAACTCACTCTATAAAAACATAAGCCTATATATAAATGAATATAGCCCCAAAACCCCTTTTATAGATTTATGATCAATTTAGTAGAAGAAATTTTTGAGTTATTTTCCTATATTATGAAAGGTATGGACATTATGCTTATTTTCTGGTAAAATATTTAGTAACTAAGAATAAGTAGTAACCAAGGGGGACAATTAGTGAAAAAATATTTTTTCATTATCAAAGAAAGTAGTTTGTTAAAATATAATCACCAAAATTATCCACTCTAAATAGATATTAATATTTTGAAAATATTTATGAAAGATGTGAGAAAGAATGTAATTATAATGATGAGTACATTTCCATCTTACCCAATCGACTTCATTATTTATTGAAGGGGAATGAAAATGAAATATTAAGAGAAGATGAATGTGCTTTAAAATATACATGCAATGAGAATCCAAAAAAAGCTCAAAAAAGAATAAATTAATGCTTGATAATTATACTAGACTATCCATAGATTATTAAAAAATGAGGAAACTGTATAGAGATTATAAAGCTAATGAAAACATGTTGTTACACATGATAAAGTTGTAAATAATGATAATTTTCTATTATATAAAAATTTTAATTACCATGAAAAAAATGCATGGAAGATGTTTTCTATGTCGGCATGGATTAACATATTTTATAAAAATCCTTTCATCACTTGTAGGGAGCATGAAATAACTTATAAAAGTAAGGGCTTTGTGGTCTCTTTTATTTTTTTGGTTGATAATGTTGTTCCACATATTGAAGAAGATAAATACATGAAATAATGTATGAAAATTATTGATACTCAAAAAAAGAGTCATAAGAAATCTTCCCATGATGAGATCTTAAAAATATAAAATCCAAGGTTTAGAGACAACTAAAAATCTCAATGTTACTTCTAAGGAATATATTTTCCCTATCTTATTTTAAATAACTTCTTTTATATTTTTGATTACATGAATGTAATTGAATGAGAATATTTATTTTTTTACACTGAATAAAAAAGTGGTGTTCTCCATTTTTTTCTTAATAACTACATAGAGGTGAAAATGAGTACATCAATATTATTAGAGAAAAATGAACATTGGTACGTAAAATTATCACATGGTGTATGAATATGGAAAATATTGAATTTATGGAAAAACCGTTAAATAATTTTAATGAGGTATATGATCATACTAAAACCCATTATTTTTTATTTTATGAAATATTTATATATTGTGGAGTTTTGTTTTATGAGAAGATGAGAAAAATGGGGATTTTCATTTGTTTAATGCAATTTTTTGATGTTTTTGTTGTGATGTGTATGAATAAATGTATCTTGAAAAACGTATTTCTAAGTAGCCACTAAAAATATATTATGATAATTTTATCACATGTATGTAATTTTTTAGATTGTATTAATGTTCTTGGTTATATATCTGTTATTTTTCACACATGGTTTTTCTGTATATACATTGATTTAGTTAAATAATGGATCTCTTGTAATAGAATATTACAGTACAATCCATTTTCAATTTTATTTACCAATTACAGAAAAATAATTAAAATGGAATGAGAATTCTACTATACATTTCAATTATATTACACATATAATTTTTATAATAATCACATTACATGTAATTTTGGTTATTTTAATTGTTTCTCATATTTCCCTTTATTAATATAATATAGAAAAATATGATAAATTATATAATAAATGCATATAATAAAAATTTATATACATGGAGTAACATCATATAATTGATATATATATATCATAAATTATAATTATCTATATTTCAACCTAGGATATCAAGGTTAATCTCCCTATTATATTTTATAATGTAAAAAATTGTTCAATTACATTATAGTGGTTTATAACGAGTTCGTGAATTTTCAAATAAAATCCCCCTAGAGTGTCAAGCCTGTTTTATAGTGAGGCTCTTTTTAATACACTAGGCATTGATTGAGTCGAGCTCAATATGACCTTTTGGTTCTACTATCCCTATGTGTCTATACTATAGATCCACATCAACTTGTACTCTCCAGATAGATATGTATATCCATTAATACAATCACACTATACTTCTCCAAGACTTTAGGATATTTTCTTATATATCAATGTATCCTTATATTAATCCTTATACATGGACTTATGCTTCTACCTAATTTTATCTCATTCTAGTTCAAAAAGGTTAATTAAACCTTTCCTCTGATACCAAATATGGAAACCAAATCCTTTTACACAATAAAATTTTTTTATTCTTGACCATAAATATCCATTAATTCAAAAAAGGATCATAAAGGTCTAGTGTATTAAGGAAACTGGGTACATTTTACATAAAAATAATCTTAAAACATAGAATCCTTTTTTATTCTTCATATATGGATCCTATAATCAATTTTATCTCCTAAAACTCCATGGTATAACATGGTTAATACATAAATAGAGGGGTCGGATAAAAAACCTAGTATGTTTTAAAACATGATACGAAATCAGGACTTGAGAGTCAAAGGTATGTAATGATTTCACTAAAGAGAAAGTAAATGTGTAGTAAATTAAACACATAACATAAGATAATGGTATCATAATATCATAGAAATATAAGAATTTTGGAAAAAACATATAACATGACAAAAAAATGAGTCAATTATAACTTCCTATACAATATCACGTGGTGTACAAAGACCCATAATGGATTAGGGTTACTCCTCAATCCCATATATGGAACCTTAGGAGACTAAAGATTTACCTAGTGCATGTGAACACTATTTTTTTCCACCCATTATAATATTTTCATCATATTTGTATTACAAATGATGTAAATCTTTTATAAGGAGTGTCATATAAATTACCTATATAAATAAAATGGAGTTCAAAATCATACTTTATATCATCATCATATTAAATTTCATAATGAAGCCATTTTATAAATGGTCATAAAAAATGTATTAACCCATAAAAATAAGAGAAAATAATAAATCTATATATGTGAGAGACATATATAATAAAATTATAAGCATTTCTTAATATTAAGAGAGACATAATGTGAGTTAGATTGAGAATGATCATAACTCGAAGAAAATGGTGGATTAGAGAGATCCCTTACCATATGCCCAATTTTTCATGTGAATTATTTATATTCATAATTAATAAAGTTATGTTAATTATTTACATAATTAATAAACTTTTTTATATTTAATATTCTTTTTATTTTAATTTTTACCATGTCAGATTCAATTTTTATATCAAATTAAATTTACATCATATGTTATAATGATAAACTAACTATATTTCCAAAATCACATTGATACATTTACTAAGGTCACATAGATAATTAATTAATCACCTAAATAATGCTAATCCGGAGATAATTATCTTTTTTATAGATAAATTATATTTTCAATCCAACAATGAAATAATTGTTTGAAAATGTACAATGTTACAATCCTCGAGACAATAGGTCATACGTACATAAGAATGTCATTTCCATTTTTTTAATATCAGGATGAAATGAAGGTAAGATTTATTTTATAATTATATGACTATAATTATATCCTAAATATCAAATTATTTTTCTTTAATAACCTTACACAATCCATCCATGTGATAGGGTAATTAAAACGAATCACATCGCTCTATTAGGAAGTAGTATGATGTACACACGAACGACTTTATAATTTATTTAATGGATAATAAGGTAACAAAGTATATGAAATATCACATTCCAATAATGTTTAATATTTTATTAACATAATATATAAATATAATTTTATTCCTTATCACATTCCATGTAAATCAAGTGAAAATAGATTCAGATAACTTTGTGAGACGGTAGTATTCCATACACATGAGTGCCACAATATCATTCTCCAAAAAATAGAAATTAAAAATGTATATATGATATTATAATTAAAAAATTATGATTATAATACCTATATAATAGATTAAAATCATATATATTTTTGTCCATCTAATATATATGATGATTGAAAACGAGTTACGTCAGTTTGCGAGGTGGTAGTCCGTTGTACACAAGATCAACAGTTTCATTAAATAGTTGAGGAAGGGGGAGGGTTTTGGTAAATTATCCTAACATAAAACCATCTCATTATATGGAAGTTAATGAGGTATTTATTCAATTATGGTTTAAAAGTTTTGGAATATATGGAATATGAAATAAAATAAAATTCTGGATTAAGTATGTAGCTTCTTCTTCGGACAACGTCATTGGGTTTCTAAAAATAAATTCCACCTAGGATTTCACTCTAAATAAAATATTGAATCTATTATGAGGTATGGGATTTATATAATCTACTTGGGAATGTATTTTATGAATCAAAGTGTTTTCTATTTGTGTGATGGATAGGATAGGGGTGGCATTTTATAAGTGGTGGAGAGGACACAGATGAATTTTTTGAAGAAAAGATTGAACATATATTTTTCTCATTTCACAAGGATAAAAAAAATAGAATAATTAGGAAAATTATAAGATATATTATCGGAATATAAGTATAAAATAAGAATTAATTTTTTTTGGGTAATGTTTAAAACTAATTTATTTAGTGTCACCCATGGTAAACCTATTTTTTCCGTAACCGTTATAAATAAATTTTACTATTTTCAATATTCATTGTGGTAAAAAAATATTTCAAACATATTATATCATATATATTATTTATATTATAAATATAGATTCCAATTTTCAATATTAAACACACATATGCTGCAATACTTAATTTAATATTATACTTGCAGATGTGTGGATAATAGGTTTTCAAAAATAAAATCATTCATAATTTGAAATAGTTTTCATATCAAAATTGTAATGTCCCGTACCTGAAGAGCCAGTCGAACAGTGATATCAGGTCGCATGTTCCACCCTTAGGTGCACCTACCCAAAGGCCAAAGGATACTAACTAGTAGTGAGGGTATGAAAATGTACAGTGGAGAGGCAATAACATTTCAAAAGATAATAATTGCACAGGTTTAAGTAATAATATATGAAATGTTTTGCAAATAAAAGACTCCGCAAACTCGAACCAGAACTTCAAAATGGAAGCACAATCAATATAATATAAATAACAGAATCAAAATAGAATCAAAAGCAGCAGAAATTAAACAAAACCTCATGACATAAATCAAGTTTAACTACTGGAAAAACCATGCATGCATCCATAGCACGTCAGACTTGTCAATATAAAAAGAGAGTCAATGGATAACCGATAGTAGTTATGATAATAAAGTAAGCATGATGAAATAGAATGAAATCTAAAACAAAAGTAAACTCCAACTATGATGACCTCCAGGTCAACACCATATCTATGACAAACATCACTATGATCCAGCAACTAGGGATGATCCTTTACCTATACATAAAACCATAAAGTCTATATTTGTCTCGAAGGGCCTGTATAGAGTGTGTGACAAATCTCAAAATCAAACCACCTAATGCTGCATGCCTAATATGAGTGTTTAATTAGGAAATAATTACATAGTATAATACAAAAATAACCTCAAACTCAACTCATGATCAGTAGCCACAATGGAGTATCACCGACTTCATCCAATGCTATAATCCCAGTCTTGAAACTCGACACCATATGCCTCCTGACACTTCATGTCTCAAGTATTGACATCCCGAAGGCCTAACCAAACAATTTTAACCTAGTCCCACACACCCATGACACCATGTAACTCATGTAATGACATCCCTAAGGTATTTCCAAACAATCGTAACCCAGTCCCATGGACCCTCGACTCCTCGTGTCTCAAGTACCAACATCCCAAAGTCTTTCCTAAACAATCTGAAGGCTCCTCACCTTCCACATGGCTTCTACAGTAAGCACCCCCAACCATAATCACATAATCAAAACTACAAGGCCCTCTACCAACAGAACTGGTCAAAACCACCTCATCACAAAGTCATATGTGTTCCCACGACCTAATTCATGAGTGATCAATAATCACCAAATTTAGAACCCATGCCACGACCATTCTGGTAACAAATGCCCCTTTGACCATGTTGTTCAGAATATGATGGCCTTGCCATCCGTGTAACTTTGGTCATGCCCAACCTGATAGTCACACTACCTCAATCCAACGTCCACGATGGTCAATCTCGTTTTCAAACCACAGAAATAATTTCTGTCAATCCCAACCTATGATGAACATAACTCAAGAATATCTGGGCCACGCCCAACACAACCCAAATCATCCATCATATGAAATATCAGGCATGACAAATATGTAATCAAAAGAATAACTTTAAAGAGGAAAACCAATTTAAACAGTTGAATTTCAATAGTCATGTGTTGTCCCATACGAGAACTGAGGTGATTAATGTCTCTAACAAGTCATATCAATCTTTAAACAATTAAACTCAGCAGTTTAAATAAACTAAATTCTATTATAACTATTTTGGACACCCTAGAGAAAATTCCCCAGATGAGCAAAAAACTCTCGCTTGACCTAGATAAATCTTAATATGCAAAGGGAATTCCCACGAAATCCCACATGGAATAACAATCAATTTAAAATTTATAAACATGGTTCCACTAAAAACCCATCATTGTGTTAAAAATATGAAACCCACAAATTACCACAAAACACAAAATGAAGTATGCAATTCCTACCTCGAACGGGAACGATGATTCGCCTACGGTAACAACCTTGAATTCGGTCTAAAACATGTTATATCAAAAAATGAGCAATAATGATCAAAACCTTTTAACATGATTTATAATAGAAATCCAGAAGAGTAGCTCAAGTGGAATCAATATTTCAACTATGGGGTTCCAATGGATCAAACAATGTTTGAATACGTCTTCAGATGAAGAACCGAGAGGGATTTGAAGTCCCAAACGACTTGTCTTGAGGGTTCTATATAGTTTTTTTAAAAAATTGGGCTTCTTCCCATTTATAGAAAAGAAAATTAGAAACTACATGGTGTGTATATATGATTACCCACCATTTATATCATTTATTTATTCCTTTAACATCTGTTTTCAACTGACATACGTTGTTGACATGCTGACATGACTATAAGGCATGTACTAGATAGTACATGGCATGTAATTGGTTTTTACTCCCTTTATCATTGACTTGCCCACAAGACATGTATATCCCTCATACATGGATAGACTACACAACATTTACTAGGAGTACACGATGTGTACATGGTAAAAACTCTCTACCTAGTAAACACACTCCCACTGCACTTATGGCCTTCAAACACGACCAAGGGTATGTGGCGTGTAATGAAGGTAAATGGCGTGTAACCTAGAATTTTCCAAAAGCTTCCCATTCTATCCAGTTTACTCAAAAAAAAGTCAACAATACATTTCAAACCAACATAAATCTCAAAAATTCAGATTGTGTTTGGATTTTGACCCACTTCAAAATCATGGGTTCTTACAATCTTCGCACATTTACATTGTTCGTCCCCGAGCTATCAAACAATACCTGGAGATGGCACCAAACAGACCCATTTCATTCAATGAAACCCAGAATAACTCAGTCTCAAGGGTTCTGGATAAATTTCTCAAGGGGATCCCCCCTTAGGAATTGCTTATCTTGGTCTCATCCCGACAAAAATCAAACCAGGGAAATGTACAATGACTTATTTCATTGATCCATGGTCCTCCCATGACACATTGTCACCCCTGAACCACATCGGTGCTCCCGTGACGTTTTAAACACCCAAGAATATCCCACACTTCATCAGTGTCCACCTCCATGAGGACTTGTATCCCATAGACACTCGAAATAAAACTTGGTGTTGTACACCTCAGGTAACCTGCAACCACGATGCCCCAAAGACCACAACACCTCATGTGACACGCATCCTTGATTCTCTTGATGCTATGAATCTCAGATATATATATATATATATATATATATCACTCCTGAACTGGTTTCTATTCCACTGACCAGATCCTAGTATGTCCACATATATCCTGCGCACCTCATGCACACAAAATGAAAATGCCTCAACAGGCCATGCCCAAAAGAAAACAAGGAAGTCACTGTCGCTACCACAGTGTAACTCCAACCGTCATCAGCTCACTGGACTACTCTACCCATGCCAGCTCCAGGGTGTGCATCTAACGTCAAACACGACTACCTGAAGCCTTTCATCCATACTATTTAGCTTCAGTAATCGGCCATTAACCCCTCAGCTAGGTCCCACTACCTTTGTCATGTCCTCCACGCATAGTTGAGCCTCTACTACCTTCAACCGTTACCAAACCTGAACCAACACTATATTCCTTATTCTGTCCTGATCACTAAATATCAGCCGTCTGAAAATGATTCCTATATACCACATGATATTCCCAACCTTTCCACATGCCTAAAATTCTTTTGAAGGCCAATCTCACTATGTTCGGACATACCCTGACTACCCACACTAGTTGAAAACCATAACTGAGCTAACATGAGGTAGTTTAACTGAGTCATTAGCCCATATTCCCTGCTAGAACACATCCCAAACACATTATTGAAATCTAAACCAACATCTAAGGTCATCGCCCATCTCAAACATGACCTATTTTCCATTTTTCCCTCATCTATGAGAACCTGCTTTACTATCTATAAAAACGAGGCCTACTTGAAGATGTTCACCTACACAAGGATGGGATTAACATAGCCATATTCAAAACACCTCACCCTTGAGGTGTCATCACATACCATACTTGGTACAATGCGAGACAACTCAGTGAAATTAGTTTCACAGTCTATTAAGGACATGTCACCCTTATGAAGGCTCAATAACTCCTGAGATCTCGCCACCCTTAGTGTCTCTGGGAATAAGTTGTCAAAAAACTATTCTGGAGGTCCGTCAATGCCAATAAATCATGTATGCAAGCTTGAACCTACACATCCCACTAGTGCTTCACCAGTCCTCTGAGCATGTACATCATCTTCATGACCCTCCACCCTAGAGGCATCTAGAAGTAATCTTTACTCATCTGCATGCTCTCTATCCATTTATCAGCCATCTGTGGACCACCCTCACTTCGTCTAAAGACCTGTGTTTTTAACCAAGTTTATATTCCGAAGGTTTTTGAAATTTTTTCCCATTTATCAATAGGTTGATTTTTAAACTGAGCTTTAGATCTTTATCCGAAGTGTTGGAACACCTAAAGGAGTCATTTTTGGACTTTGGTAATTACTTGAAAATTATCGAATGTTTCTCGATGAGTCTCGGTAGCACCAAATTCAGGAAATTCCACTTTAATGGATCTTCATGGGTTGTGCACGGATTCAATCCTACACATATTTCTTTCCATATTTAATATTTTATTTTCATGAATTATATAATATTAAATGGGATTTTTTGTGTTTAAATAGAATAATGTGTTAATAATATTATGGTTTTTTATAATTATTATATTGGTGTCTTAAATCATTTAGATGTGAAAAAATTTAATTGTATGTTTAAAGGGGTGTTACATATATGTTGAAATATATTAACTGCATGATTCATGTGGTATAACACTTATGTGAAATTAATGTGGCTTGGGTATCCCAAAGAAACATTTAATTAAATAAGGTGTTTTATTATTATTGAAGAATCATTATTATTAAATGGTAGTTTTTGGTTATATCAATGATTTGAGTAATTATAAAAATATTGTTATTACTATGGTTTTATTAGTGTTATAATTATTATTAATTATGTTTGTTCTTATTTTATAAATAATAATGGTAATGTAGTTTTGATTTTGGGTTAGAATTGAAAAAAAATATTTTTTATGTATTAATAATAATGAGGATTTAATTATTATTATTATGGACTTCATTAATTAAATTCAAGGAAAGTGTGAATTTAATTAATTGTGGGAATTATTTTTTTTTGATTTATTTGAAGTCATTCATTTATAATTAAATGTGGAGTTTTTATTTAATGAGAAAAACTTTTAGTGGTGATAATAAAAATAATGGTATACCTTTGGTTATAATAATAATAATAATCATCATCATCATTATTAATTATTCCAATCAATTAATGGGTTTTATTAATGTTTTATGTTATATATTATAATATAAATTCACGGTGCGACCTTTAACCCTTTCCCTGATGCTGAAGCACGTACCCCCCCCCCTTGAGGCGCGGTACACATGAGGGGCTGGATTCCTCCATGAAACAACCCTCCACCTCCAGATAACCTGAAGCACCCATCCACATTCGATCCTGACCAATGCACACCACTTGCAGCATGACCTACTCCCGGCCTGACCCCCAACTGTTGCGTATGACACCTAGCCAGCACCCCTATTGCAACATGACCCCCCACTTTGGCCTGTCACCCCTCTCCCGGAATCCACATTGTGCACGATGAGTTATTTATGTCCCTTAACAATTCTTGTCTACCTCGTCAAGGTGAATCTATTTGTGTATAACTCATGATTCACATCAGCCATTTGACTCCACTACCTTTCCATTCTTTCTCTGCCAAACCCCTAAGGTTCTAGTTTAATCTTATTGTTGTGTTTCTCTATTTTTTGGATTTGAGAATGTTGACTCGGGAACCATTGGTCTATAATCTAGCATTGATGCCAAGGGAAAACTGGATAGACTAGATTTTCCTTTTATCAATTGCTTCGGGTAGCGATATACATTTCTGTTGTTTGTTTTTCACAATATAATTTAGATTCTGACCTATTATATGAGCCCTTAGTAGTTTATTTGAGGTGTGTTGAGATTTGTCGTTGTGTTTTTGTGATTCTATGTTAGGTTTTTGTGGTCTTGATCAATAAATAGGGCATAATTGTGTGTCAATATATATATATATTTGAGTTTTCATTAACTTAATTTATTCATTTACAAAAAATATTTCATTACTACTAAATCTCATTTCAAGGTCATCAGTACCATTCAACATAATCTTGAAAATCACTCAACATAAACTATGACGAGAAAGAATTTTATATTTCATGATTCTTATAACTAAATTTCAATTGATAAAAATACTTTCAAAACATAATTATAGAATCCCAAAACATAAACACTTCAATCCATTCACTTAATTCTTAAACCATTATCTGTACTAGACATCAAATTTCTTAATACTACATTCCTTTAATATGTCATTCATACTTTATTCTAAAATAATAGTAAAACCATTACTCATACAACTATAGTGATCCAATTTATATGAATCCACCATAAGAAATTTATTATATTAATTCATATATTTTGTAAGATTAAAACATTTAACTGTTGATGATACCTTATGATAAACATTATTCTCATCCCTTGAATTATCAAAAAGAATATTTTATTATATTCAATTAATTTATCCATTTACTTCTTTTAAACATCCAAATCATCTCCCTATTACATTGAGATATTTCCATGGGTTATTCTTCTAATATACAATTCAAGTTGAAAACTAAATCATCATCCCTCCCTAGTCATTGTAAAGAACATTATTTTTTCTAAATAGTATGATAGGAAAATCACCCATGATAATTTTTTACACAAATATTAATATATTTGATTATAAATAATCACATGGTTTCACATTCCAACTATGTTTTTCTTAGAAACTCATAAATAC
Organism: Viscum album; assembly: GCA_963277665.1. NCBI lineage: Eukaryota > Viridiplantae > Streptophyta > Magnoliopsida > Santalales > Viscaceae > Viscum > Viscum album. The sequence goes on from OY728153.1 coordinate 941,799,391, forward strand.
AATCATTCCATTGTCTATCGCATTTAGATTTAATATATATACTCTTCGTTCCAAAAATTTCATAAAGGAAAAAAATTATAAAGTTTTAACATGATTCAAATTTAGAAATCAATTTATTAAGAAAAAATCATTCATTGTATTTCTAGATAGAGACACATTCATTTGGCTCAATGACAACTTTGGTATAACTAAGGGAATCCTGGGAAATTATCTATTTGAACTCATCAGAATATAACATAAATAAAATGTGAATTAACATATATATATATATATATATCCCATGATTATTTAACTATGCACGTAGTAGGTTCATGCTCACCATACACTAAAATCATGGTCGATATATACCAGACCAACTCCATTCTAGGATATTGCCCATAGATTCATCTTTTCCAAAACCATTTCTATTTTTATTTTCTATAATGGGATGTATTTTTAGGAAGACAACATAATATATTTTTTAAGAAAACATTGGGATATTAAAATATACATAATATTTTCCCCCAGGTTATCACTAAATTTTTATCATCCTAGTTTCCACAGATTAACTAAATACTTATATGATACCAACTGAAGTGACTAATTATTTTCATAAACAAATAATACTTATTTTCATATGAATATTAATTATGTAACATAATTATCCACACTAGAATCATATATTTCTAGTGCTTGTTGATAATTGAATATATAAACATATTTTACGTATAAGATATTCATCATTTACATCATAATTGTTGATAAATTCCAGCCTTCTTATACATATCATAAATAAAAATTCCCTTCATATCATGGGAGAAGTAAACATATGAAAAGGTGATTTCAAATGCACGGTAAGTGTAAATAAGAGAGATATAAATGATCACGTAAAAATTAAATGAGATTAGGGGTATGAGAAATTAGTATTAACATTTTAAAACTATACCTTTTATATCATGGATCATTATCATAAGTCATGGAATAAGTCATTATAGTTTATAAGACATGAATAATAATGAAATTAAATAACATGATCCATTCCATCCTATCATTTTCATAAGATATAGATTTATTGAATTCACATAATATAATAAACTCATATCCATGGCATTCAAGTATCTCTACAAATACCATCATTATCATTGGGTTCATTAACTATTCCATATTAGTAGTAAAGGATCACACCCAGGACTATCATAATAGATAGAGTGTCTTACTAAAATTGGTTCACTCCCTATTCCTATTCTTTTTATCTCATTAGATATATATATATTTACCTAATTCATTTGGGGGCTATATAAATTTAGGACCACCTCTTACCAAATGAAAATAAAACATATGTGTGAGAAAAATATCATAAAACATTATTCATATTACAACTATTGAAAAGAAAATGGTTTTCATAAACATGTTATCATAGCATAACACAAGTAAAGGAAATGAGTTTTATAATCATTTTATCATTTCATTATATCATAACCCATTGAAAAGAAACTTGTTTCATAAACATATTTTCATCTTAATCATAAACCCTAATGATAAATAATAATGTTGGTATCATTGGATCATATCCCCAGTATAAATTAATGTTACATATGAGGATGTAATCATAGATGAAAAATTCTTTTAAAACGTCACTTGAAACATGTCTTGAAGAGAATAACGTTTTTTGCATTGAAATCACTTATTTACAAGCTAAATATTTTCCTAATATGGAATAAAATTTTTTTATTTAAAATATAATTTGATAAAATATAATGGAATATTAAATGCATTGAGTCATGACAATAGTGAATTTTGATCATTCCATATAATTTAAAAGAAAACATTCAATTCCTAAATTTATTAAATGTAAAAATATACCTCATTATGAAAATTAGAAGAATATTACATTTAAAACATTTTGTAAAAATATAATAATGTTTAAAAATTAATTTAGAAAAATATTATATAATTTAAAAAATTCTGGAAATCATTTTAAGAAAACATGAATATTGAAGAAAATGGTTTATCTATTGAAGAAAGTTATAATATAGGATTTCCATAAAATTGTTGTTTTGATATTTTAACTAATTAATGGAAAATTAAATGAAATCGTGTATTATCAATAATTAACTATAGGGTAATAAATGTAATGAATTTATCAAGAATTATATCATTAAATAAACTCAATGGAAACATAATCATAAACAATAGTAATAAAAAATTATATTATAACATAAAACCCTTACCGTTTTTTAAGTTTTAAATTAGAAAAACCATGATAAAATAAATTTAAAAGAATCATAATTTTTTTTCCATAATGAAATTCATGATATAGTTTTTCAAAGGGTTTGTATAAACACCCTATAATAGAACTCAAATTTATATCATAACATGGCTCCAAAAGAATATAATTTTCGATGATAAACCCTTACCTCGAATTTGACATGATTATAATGATATTTATCCTCATGTATATTAAAATTAAATATAAAATAATTTTATAACAGTTTCATGTTTATAGTTATAATATCATAAATTATATTGTTATAAAATTTCAACTCCTTAATTAAATACATCGTTTCCAGGTGATAAATATTTCATTTTTCATTATTATTTCTATTCGGTAGTTCTAGTAAATGTAGTTTTATAATGGTTACGTCCTCTCGAATTTTTTAATAATTATATAAATATAGTATATATTCAATAAATAAATATTTTTATTCAATAATTATAGTTATGGAGTGATAAGTTAATGGAAAAATTCATGACCACAACATGTCATATGTATAGAAGAACATAGTTTTTACTTTTTGATGAATGGTTTATAAAAAATGTAAATTATAATTAACCTTTATTTATATATTATTATTTCATATATATATTCACACATATATGCATATATATAATATTTATTCATTTAATATATCCTTTCTACATTCAATTTCAATAATAAATGAAACATGAATTACATAATTTCATGGAGTTTGTAGTCCACATGTACACACAAGCTACATTATTCTTTCCAATGGATTCGAATGTATAGAGGTATATTTGAAATTATCATTATGAACGAATTATTATGTAATAAAATTAATTTATATTAATTAAATCTCTATATATTTTCACCCATAAAATATGGTTATGAAAAATTAATTATATCACTATATGGATAAGGTATGTCATATGTATACAAGAGAAACATTTTCACTTCCCATTTGAAGAGGAAGATGTTGGATAATTTGGAATTAGTAATAAAAATAACATTTATGTATTTTTAATATTCATTATATTTTATTTAGTGATAAATAAACAATATTTAGAGTAAGTAAATGATGAATTAAAAATGATGGTGGCTAATTAATGTGACCACATCTTCTTTAAAATATCACCTTTAGATCTCCTCATAATGATCCTAGGTGTAGGATTTCAAGAAGAGTAGAAACTCTAGAACGTTTTTAAGGATTTTTATAGAATAATATTGAATTCTTTCATTTATATATAGGTATAATGGTGGTGTAATTAATATAATGGATGAGTTTCATTTTATAAGTGAGTAGAGGCATACTCAAGAAATTTTATAAATTATAAAAATATAATAGCATAATTATCCTGAAAATGATTTAGAATAGAACTAAAGTAATATATAACATAGAATATGGTTGAAATAAACTCAATAAAAATTTTTTTGAATGCCTTTAGGGGTATTTGGAACCTTAGCTTTTTTTTTCACCCATTACTTTACTTACTTTTACGTTAACCACTATAACAACCTTTTCAATATTAATGAATTATAAATTTACATATGAGGTGAATATTTTCTCATAAATAGAAAATGGTTGAAATATTAGGCCATATATTTTCAAACATGTCCTTGTTAAATTGTATTATTATTTTTAAATTAATTAATAATATATTATATTACTAAAATATAATTAATTATATTTCCCCACTTTTCATTTATATTGATTTTAATGACATCAAGGGAAAGATATAATTTTAAATAATCCTATAATAAAAAAATATTATTTTATATTAATATAAACAATTCATGGAAATAAATAAATATCCAAAATTGTATTAGTTCTAATATCCTTAAAATCATTTATTTTATTTACATTTAATTGAACATATATTATGTTAGTGTTGAATGTAAATTTAAGATAATTATTCAACTACTAAAATTAAAAAATATTTTAAAAGATAACTACAATAATTTTATTTTTAAAATAAAAAATATTACTAAACATAACATCTTATTATGTTTACAATAAAATATTAGAGATATTAAAGTTAAGGAAGTGACATTTTTATTAATTTGTTTTATAAATTAATATAAAGGTTGTCATTAAATAAAATTTTCACCATCAAGAAATATAATTTTTAAATTTATGGAAATTATGAAACTCCACTCATAATATAGAATAAATTCAAGTCATATAAGAATTTTAAAGTAGTATCCCAATGTTTTGACCCTAATTAACTCCTTTTACCTCTATCTAGGTGATTTTTTTCTATGAGTTCTATTCATGTTGACAAAAAATAAAGAAGACATATTAAAAAAATCAGCCTAATTATTCCAATTTTGGTATATATTTTCATGACTCATTCTTCAATATTGGAATAAATTATTTTATTATTAAAACAAAAAACACATTGAAAAATAGTTTTTCAAAATAATGCATTTTTATGTATAAATCATTTATAACAAATTCAACTATAAAATCGATTCAAATGAACATAATGGGATTATATAAAATATAATATGACTAAGAAAACATTGAACCCATTTTAAAACAAAATATATCATTGTACATTAGTGAAAAAAATATTATTTTCAGCAAAAGTCAATATTTATCACTTTCAACATGAAAATAAATTGTTTTAGAAAAACCCAAAAAATTAACAATATCCAAATTTTGATATCATAACTAAAAAATGTAGTTAAATTTATCAAATATATTTTACATAATTGGAAAAATTAAAATATAATATATTCACAGTAATAGAAATAAACCGAATTTATAAAGGAAATATATTTTTTAATCATAAAATAATAAATCTAAAAATTCAATAATAAAATACAAATAATAAATCAATGCAAATAAATTTAATATTATCACTATATAAAAATATTGTTTTTTAATATTCATACCCACCATTATATTTTCTTGGTTATAATGTACATATTTAAATAATAATATTTTTGGGGTTTTTATGCTGGGTGTTGTGTGTCTTAGAAGTTATCAAAAATAATATTGATTAAAAAAAATTATCTTCATAAATCTAATAACCCAGGTACAATCTTTATTTATGGATAATCATCCATTATGCCCATTTTCTTGAGATAATCCTCTCATGTACCATTTTTCATTGGATCAATCCTCCCGTGTATCATTTTTCCTATGATAAATAATCCCTTGTACACTTTAGATTGGGATAATTCCTTCCACATAATCGTTTTTTATGATAAATCCACTCACATTCAATTTTCCTTAGTATAAATCCTCATGTACACTCATTGATTGGGATATATCCTCCCATATACCCTTTCAAGAAAATGATATATAAAATTTACTAATTCATTAATGAGAGATATAGGGACACAACCATCATAATAATAATCATATATACATGTTAAATTTTAATAATAAAACATTAATACATTAAACATCACTTAATTAATAGATGGGAAATAGATTTTTTTTAATATATTTTCATAGAACATTATACGAGAAATATAGAGAAATAATATGGTTGGGGGAATAAAAATTTCATTACTGTAGTATAGGGAGAGCTATGCATGGTTTAATATATAACTAAAAAATTATTATGATATTCAGATTAATAGGTTGAAAAGTAATTGGAAATACACTTTTTTGATTATATTGAAGACTTATTAAAATGGTATCTTTTAAATTTAATACATAAGAATAAATAATATTTTAAAAATTAAATTTAATAAACAACTATAGGTTTTTTGAAACAATTCTATAACAAGAATATTTTTTTCAAAATATTTTTTGAGAACATATAGATATAATTGTAAAAAAACATTATTAGAACTTGGGCCATTAATAACAATTATAAAATCAATACTTGAAATTTTAAATTGAAATTTTGTTTTAACATATATATATATAGGTAATATGTTTAAGAAGAATAATTATAACATGACAAAGAGAGATTAGTTAACTATATCTCTTAAAAATTGGTAAATTTTGAATGAAAATAAATTCAAATAAATAAGAAAATATGGCTCTTCAATCCCCAAAATTATATTAATATTATAAAATTCCTCCTTATTATTTTAATCCCACCATCTCAAAGATATCATGTTATGTAGTAATAAATATGTCTCATGGAAATTAACCACATTACTAATATTTATGATTAGAATCGCATAATCTAAAATCCATAATTATAAAAAGAATTATCTTATTAAATTATTCAATAGAATTATTCATATCAATAGACTTTTTGAAATTTATTTTTATAAATATTATATATTTAGGTTTCTTTTTATGAATTTTGAAAATCGGATGAGAGAAATCTTGGTTCTTTTGAACATGTTTAATAGTAATGGTGTTATTGTTAATTATTTATCTAGATTTCATCGTTACCATATTATTCAATATTGAATAATAATTTTTAAATTAGTACTTATTTTTCTCTATATTATGTGAAATATATGGATATTGTTTATGAAAAAGGACGTTGTGATAAACCAATACCAGAGTGATTAATAATTGAATGGTGATATATTAATAGATATATTAAATATTAATCGCAGACATATTGAATAAATATTAAATTAAAAATAAAATATTATTAAATAATATTAAAATAATATATAATTCCATAATCAATCGTTGTTTAAAAACTATAACATTATTCACATAGGTTGAAAAAAAACTGAAAGGAGATAATGTTATAACAATTATTCAAGTAAAGAAGTGTTTTTTGTATTATGTTTTTTATTTTTTAGTACAAAAGTTTTCCTAAATATAATTTACCTTTATTATGTAAATTATTATAACCATCCTTGTTCGGTGGTGATGTTAAATTAATTTCATATTTATTGGAGATCATAGTCCACCGTATACATTATTAGCAGTCTAATTTCTCAATGAATGGGAATGAATCGTTCTCTATGACAAATTAATATTTAAAAAATAAAATTAATAAATATTCAAAATATTAATTCATTAAATCCAAAAAATTTAGCATCCATGAATGGTAGTCATAAAAAATGGATGACACCATTTCATGGATTCAGTAGTCCCCACAAATATATTGTTGCTATCATTTTTCTTTCCATAATTAATAATAAGTAATTAAAAATGGATGTTAAATTAATATAATTAAAATAATTATTCTAATGATTTTGAATTAATTATATTAATAATTTTATGTTGTATTTGGAAGTGAAAATTTTCGAGTAAAAAAGTTTTAGATTATATAATACTCACATTGGGACAATAAACTTTCTACAGAAATTCTCATTGGAAATGAAGGTCATATTCTACCTTATTGATAAAATAGATTTATGATTTTGATATAAATTTATAGGAGGATAATAATGGAATTGTTTTATTATTAATTTTTCCAGAATATTCGTGGAATGTAGGGGTGGAAGTGTTTCCCGTTTAATGGAAGAAAAGTGAACTTTTGTAAATACCCAATAATTTTTAAAACATTCATCAAAATATTCAAGGTTCAATGGTTCCAATATATATATATAATTGATTTTTTAGTGATTTATGATCCATAAGGCTGCTAAAAAGTATTTTAGCACATGTGTTAAATATGTTTCACAACTTTTAGTAGATAATTTTAATATATTTTCATTTTTTTTCTATCCTTTGAACTACTTGTTTCCAAAGAAATATATATACACATATATATATATATATATTAAAATACAAGGTATCCACATTTACCAAAAATGGGTGTGATAAAACTAAATTTAAAACTCATGTAATCTAATCTAATTTATAAGTAATATAAAATTCACTTTTTTATGAAAACAATTAATATATAGGAAATCCATATTTTAGAAAAAATGTTGTTTTCATCATTAAAAGTTATTAGTATTATTTATTACATATTACCTATTAAATGAGTGTTAATTTATTTATATATTGATTCACTATTATATTAATTCCATTTTTATATGTATTTAATTTTTTTCGATAAAATTTTCATGATAATAATAAAAATATCTTTCAAAAGAACATATTTTCCATTACCATGGTCATTAACTTTAATATTTGTAATCATACTTCTATAACAAAAAATGAAATTGATGTTATTAAATAATATTATCATGTCGATATAAAATATGTAATTCATATTGTAATATTTTATTTATATGAGTTATGAAAAGTAATTTAGAATATAAAAGAATTAAAATAGATTTTGGAGTAAAATATTTCTAATGTTTCCAAAATTATAATCATTTTTTATATAAATTATGAATTGTGTTCTTTAATGAATTATTTTTCACAATAAATATATATTTTTATAGAAAAATTTTCATTTGAATTATATTAATTTGTGTACTATGATAATTTTTATATATGTTACATTATTTGCAAAATTTTATTTTCATTCTATTCAACTAAAAATAATTTTATTTCATAAAAAATATAAAAAATGAACCATCATATAGGATCGATATGAAGAGTTGAGAAGAAAAAATTAAAATCATTAAAATTAAAATTTTATTTTTAAAAATATATATTTTAAATTAAATTTAAATATATATACTGAAAAAAATCATTTATCGAAAAATGCATTATTTAAAAATTATGTGGTCTTAATTATATTTTTAAAAATAAAGTGGCCTTAATATTAATGAATTTTATTAATAATATATATTTTGTGTCTCATTTGTGTTTTGTTTTATTTGTGGAGAAATCTATCAAACATTATTTTAATGTAGAATATATATATATATATATATATATATATATATATATTCCAAAATATCAAAGCATTACACTACAAGTAGTTAGGTTGTCCAACCCCAAGTCCTACTACGTGGGGATACTTTACACAATAGAGAATTATATTAAGTATAAATCTAAACCTTATCATGAAAAAACTTCAATCAATAACCAAATTCACACTCATGACCATAATTACAAATGAAGGTTAGGGTGGATGAATAAATAAATTCATTATTCATTCATTATTGTTATGCAATGAAATGACCTATCTTCTAGAATATGGTTAACAATTAAACTATATAATAAAACATTTAAAATATAAAAATTTAAATTTATGATAACAAATAGTGAATATTTTTTAAATAAATGAATAGTTCAAATATTCAATCAAGAGGTAAACATTTATGGGTTATTCATTTACAAGATAATATAAAAAAATTTATAATTTGAATTATAAAATTATTAGAATTCAATTATGATAAATGTAACACGTTATTTATTTTAATATGAACATTTCATATTAGTCATTTTATAGAATTTCAATGATGGCCTTGTTAATTTTTTAAACACACACAACAATTATGAACTATTATTAACATAAATTATATTGAATTTTTATTCATGTATCATTTATGTAATTTATAAATTTTTTTACAAATTACCTTTATGTGATTATAAAATTAAAATTGGTTATAATTCAAACAAAATTACATATAAATAAAATGTATTTATTAATGTTTCATATTTTATGGTAAATTTCATAATAAAATTTTAAATTCATTTAATAAATATGTATAACAAATTTATAATGAATTAATAAATAAAAAATTATCTATTTTGAAATTACACCAAAATTAGATTTTATGATAATTTTTAAACCATTTATTAATTTTCTATTACATTAAAAAATTAAAATTTTTGGATATTGTTTTTCTTAGTGCCATGGTTTTTGAAATACAACATTATACATTTTGAAGTTTTTTTTGAAGGAAACCAGACATTAACTATTCTATGGTGTTCTTCTTTAAACCTTTTTGATTAATATCTTCCCCTCTATAAAACATCATCCAAACCATTTCTTAGTGAAAATTATCATTCCATTTTACAATTCTTAATACATAATGGATTAACTAAAATAGTTTTATTACCATGCACTAGTGTATATGGAGTACCTATATTTTATTAATTAGGTATACAAAAATATACTAAATGGTTGGATATATGGTGTTTTGATAGTATTAAATTACATTTATGCATCAATTGTTTTTCCATCTTAATTTTTATTCAATCTTCTCAAAGAATATTTCATAAACTAGGGACATGGATTACACTAATACCACTATTGGGTTTCCATGGTGTTTATTAATTAAATAATCATTCTATCAAAAGAAAATGAAACCAAAAAAATCTAGGATCAAATTTGAAGATATAAGAAACCACATAATTACCTGAAAAGATAATACTATATATAATTCACTAATAAATCCTCTGGAACATTCTTGGTCTTCATCCAAAGTATTTTATAGTGATCACCCAAGTGTAAAATTAAATCCTCCAACATACACATGTCTCCACTGGCCGAAATGAATCATTCCTCATATGAAAGGGAATATCCATCACTGATGGGGTGCTAGAATATCAAAATCCAAAGGATGAAGAGGAAGGGAGCGTTGTGTATTTGGGAGTTCTATTCAATAACTAAGAACTACACACAAAAAACCATCTTATTGGTAAATTAACTATGAACCTCAAAGATATGCCTTTGGGTGTATAATTTTCTCATTAATTTATAACAATTGATAAAATGATGCATCATCCAACTCCTTAAAAAATTCATAAATGATAAATCCCACTATGTAAAATCTTATGTAATAGATCCATAATGATAGATTAGGTGTAATATCACTCATGTAGATACTAGATGCATGAAATCCCATTTTATTCATGATTTACAAATGAAAGTAGAAACATGTAAATTATATAATCATACTTCTTATCAAAAATATATATAATATTTCTATCTATATCATATATAATTGTATTGAGTCCACAGAAGCTCCTTCAAAATTTTATTTATAGAGTAATATATATTAATCATTAGATATAATATGTTGTATGAGATTTTTGCCTCTTTATAAATTTTTATACAAAAATTTCTCAATATATTGAGTTTTCAACTATTGTTATGCTTTTATATAGATCACCATATTATAAATAAAAATATATATATTAAAAAATAAATATGTTTTTCTTCAAGCTATCTGGGTGAATTAGTCTAAATTTTATTAATAATAAATTTGGATTCATAATTTTCAAATAAGTACCCTTATAGAATTAATAATATCGAATTGTACTTATCTAATTCTTACACAGATTTTAATGATCAATGTGTTTAACCATTGAATATATTTTTTAATTATATGTGCATAATGAATCAAGATAAGTATCACGTAAAAATTAGAAGTATGTGATTCTTATAGAGAAACCTCGGGGTTTGTATGCATTGTTAGAAAAGGTGGACATGTGTTAAAATTGAGTTCAATCCACTTGGTAAAGGTTAAAAGATCCATCATATACATTATAACCAAACTCACTTATACAAAATGGACTATTAGAAATAATGTATTAATAATTCCATATACACATGTCATAATTGTTATTTTTTAAATATTGAAACAATATTGAATTTCATACATCTTAGGAAAATTTAGGCATTGTAACTACTAATGAATGGAGTAAACTATGTGTAAAATAGAGTGTCACATGTATATGGTATCACAAGTAAGATATATAAAATGATATTTATAACACTCCTAAATTTATGGTTTTTATATTCTTAAATGAATTCAATTTATTCAAGAGCTTTCGTCCCAAGAAACACCAAGAATAAATGAACCGTGAGATACTACTAAATATTAACATCACCATTGGAATAGTAATGTGGTTATTAAAAATATTAATGTGTCCATTAGAATAATAAAATCACATATGAGAGTATACATAAAATTTACGTCTCTTATAAATGACAATATGATATTTGTATCTAATGAAAAAAGTAAATAAATGTTTCAAAAAAGATAAATTATGTATCTGTATTTTTGTGAAACGTAAAAAATTATTTATAATTTTTTATGTAATATATTAATTTAAAATAAAATTTAATTTCAAAAAATATATTCACAAATTATTATTATTGTTACTTATCATTATAGGTAAATTTTATGAATCCTTAATAAATTTTTCAAAATGTCTTAAAATTGGGTATAATTTTATAATCGCTATTTTTTGAATAAATGATTATTTTAGTTAAAATTAATTTACTTATAGTTATAAAATTATTTTTAGAAAATGAATTCCATTTTTTAAATCTAAATATTAAAAATTGGATATGGTGAATTATTGATATTTTCCTAAAATAGTTGAATTTTTTTTGAACAATGAAATATTGTAATTTACGTTATTAGCTAAATACATAAATTATTGATTCTGATATGATGTATGGATGATATAATCACTAATATTTAGAACTCAAATTTATTATTTACTATAAATTGTTAAATAAATCATCACTATAGTTATACATGAGCCAAAATTATAAACAAATGAATTAAAAAATCAAAAACAGCACTCTCATCCTCCTATAAATACCACCCATAACAAACTCTTCTCATCAAACATTCTAAGATATTAATAATGAGAATATTATTATTAACACCTCTCAAAAACCTTTTACCCACATAATGTTCTTTCTTTTATCCCCAAAATACCAATCCTATGTTCGTTAAGGATGTTCTCAAGGAGATGTTATACAGGATGTAAAATCCTTCACCTTTCCCTTTTAAATTATTTCTTTCTTCTACCTCATAACTCCCTAAAAAATTCAAGGTTACATGAAATTTTCATTATCATATATATACTATAGATTTATTTTTTTAATTTAATATCAATCATCAAAACCATTATCTTTTTATTTTATTCTAAAATTGAAAGTATCGTCTCTAAGGTGTCGATTCACTACCTTTGTGGATAACGTGTTTACATTTTCTATTCCCTCCATCATGGATGGTCATAAAATATATTTTATATTTAAAATATACTGAAAAATTTATATTATATCTTGTTTCATTTCTTATACTTAATATGTATACATAATTATATATAATAAAACAAAAAAATTCGTGATGATGGTAAAAACCACCAAAATATATTAAAACATTTTCGTCAACATTATATCTAATGAATCATCCTTATAACATATAAAATGATATATGAGACAATTTAAAATTGTGAAAGTTCATTAATACTATATAGTTTCACTTTTATAGTTTTTTTTCATTTTATAAGAACACCCATAATTAAAATCAAGGGAACTGACCATAAAAGAGTAAAAAAACACTCTTGGAACGATGAAATAGAATCTTATAACACATCGAAAATGCAATACATAAACATGATAAAATTAAAATAAATATAATAAATGTATATATGTTAGTAAAGTAAAAAATTAATGAATATAATTTGATTATAAATGACATAATGTATTTGTTCAGAATGCTTTCAGACATATGATGAGGGTTTTCTCATCTCACATTTATTTCTATGAGATATGCCTTATTTAGAACTTATTTCATTCATGTGTTGTATGTATACTTCCCATTTATTGTTTTTACAGAATCATTGATTATTTAATTAAATATCCATATTTTTTTTGTCATGGATATGATTATTTTCTATGTTGTATACCATTTTTACATATGATGTTTAAATTAAATGTTGTTTTAACTAGGAAATTTTTCATAAATATGTATCTTTTACTCAATAAAAATATTTTGATAAAAAATATTGCTATTAAATTAAATCAATGCATGGATAATGATTTGGATTTTTAGTTATGGGTGGGACATCTCGTTATATATCCCATCGATTCATCAACATGTCACATGATACAAAATACTTAGAGACAGACACATCATGTTTGTTTCCAAGAGAAATAAGATGGGTTTCTACTAAAAAACTTAAAACAAATTGTGAAAGGTCTTCAGGTTAGTGGTTCATGTTACTGATACATAACTTTTAATAATTAATCATTTTTCTTCATTTAGTGTCTATTTATTATTATCCTTGATATTTTCACAATGAAAAAATCAATGGATTCCTTATCTTTATCAGTTTATTAATTAAATGGTATGTGTTTTTTATATATTTACATTTCCATATTGATTATTCCTTATTGATTATGTTTAACATATTATTGATTCATGTTTATATAGTATGTATACATTACAGAGGATTAGAGCTTACCCATTTACTTGTTTTCCATCCCTAGGTTATGAAGATAACATCTTTGAATAAGATTCATGGAAGAATATTATTTTTCATTTGATATGTTATATGTTTAATTACTAATTTAATAAGGGATACGTTTATGTACGTAGTTCTTCAAGACTACTAAACTGATTGATCATTGGTGATGTGATCTCTTTTATCTATTCTATTGTAATAAAATAACCACCGACCCTATGATACTAGGGGCAGGGTGTTTATAGTTTTTATTAGAGAATGTCCAGTTGAAACCTTCGGAAATTGATGTTAAATAATCATGATAATGATCATAATTCCTTATAATGAATTTTGTTCACGTTACTCATGATTATTATGAGATAACATAGTGTGTATAATTATATGATGATAGTGCCTAATGTAATAAAGGGAGCCAATACCTGTGGTAAATTTAGTGATTTCTCCTCATAGAAAGTGAACACAGTTAGTTTATGAGTTGAGTAGATCATGAACATATTAGTACAACTGACTTAGGTTAGGAAGAATAAATATAAAACACCTATGTTGGAATGTTTTATACAGATAAATCCCCCATATATTTGTGGGACTACTAATTTAGTGTAAGCTGATTAGTGCATCAAGTCCATGAAAAAAGCATTTCTAGAATTAGGATGTGATGAAAGAGAAAAGGTGGTACTATAGGTATATTGACATAAGGGTAATGTTCATCAATAGTTTATTTGATCCAGAATACTATGGTGGAAGATGAAATCAAACACATGGAATGGAATGCTTTTCAAGAAACACTCATCAAAAAATATTTATGTTGAGAGTAATGAACTAAAATGATGAGAAAATTCATCAAAATAATGCAAAAGGATTAAGGGAGTGTTGCAAAGTATGAGGATTGCTTCAGAAGGATATCGATGTTGAGTCAATAAGGTTTCCTTATGAATCTTCCATTCCTTCATATTTTGAAAAATCACAAACACTCTATCTTAAGGAAAAATTATGTTTCCCTAAGATTTTTATTAATAAGAAAATTTTCCTTCAACAAGGAAATTTATCCTTACCATGTTTTTTAATGTTTTTATTTTAGTCTCTCAAAATCCAAATCATTTTATTCTTAAGTGAAAATTTTTGTTTCAAATCTAAATACTCAGAATTATATATATACATAGATATAGAATATTCTGTTTTGAGGATCCAAATTCAGATTCCGAATTCTCTGAAACTGAGACACATAATTCTCTGAAATTTAGACTCTAGATTCTCTAAAATTCAGACTCTAATTTCTATGAAATTCATACTTAGAATTCTATGACATTCAGACTCTGGTTTTTCTAAAATTTACACTCTGAATTCCTCAGAATTCAGACTCCGAATTCCATAGAATTCAGGTTCTGAATTCCTCAGAACTCAGACTCTGAAGTTTATAGAATCCTGATTCTGAATTCAATGAAAAACAGAATCCAAATATCCTTGTGATATACACTCTGAAGGTAATATTACTTAAACTCTGAATTTTATTTTTTCCTTAGACTATAACTAATTTATTATTTTGAGTAATGATATTTTCCTTAATCATTTTATACTTTTAAAATGATGTTGTTTATTCTATTTCTAAACAACCATTGTTCGAGTGACACATGTACAGGTCGCTCTAATATTTAGGAAAAAATATTACACATATAGGAGGGAACCAACTATTGGAAATTCCCCTATAAATAGAAGCTCATTTTAATGAGATCAAAACTATTCTAAAAGTTCAGAGATTACCTGCTGAAGTGATTCCTAGAGAGAGACTCTCATGATTTGGGCGTATTGAACATCTAGTTCAGATTGCTTCGTTTGACTCTGATTTTTTCTGTGTACAATTGATGGATTCTAGGGATAAGAAGAATGAGGTGCCGACTACCTTAAAGTCCAAGGACTTCCATGATAAGGAAGAGATATGTGCCGACTACCTTGATGTTCGAGGTCTTGTGGGGATAGAAAGACAGACTCCAATATTCTTATTGGGGCATACCCTAGTGTGGGTACGACAGATGTTCATGAATATATAACTCAAGGGACATTTATCCAAGGTTGTTGGATACCCTACACTTTGGGATTAAAGATTTCATACTTTTTACTTATATTGTTTTATGTTATTTTACAGTGCATTTTGATTATCAAGGAAACTATAATTATATTATACATTCTCATACATGTATACTATGATTTCGTAATATTCTATTTAAATTAAGGTAGAATCATTGTCTTTGTATAATTTTTTATGTTTCATTTTAGGAACCATATTTCTGGAATCTAGCATGTTTGAAGAACTAAGAGGTCTTTTGAATTTACAATGTTTAACATTGTTAATCATTAGAAAGTTTTAACCAACATAAAACGTTCCAAAAGAATTTTGTATGGTTACAATTCAAACCTCTTATATATTGAGCATCTATGTTCATAATCATTATTTAGATCCTACAATCGGTATCAGAGGAGGTCTCTAAAATACATATATTCACCTATATGTTTTTTTGTTCAAGTTTTTTATTTGTTCTTTATTATTCTTTTCTTAGGATATTTTTACCCTTGTTTACAAACGTTTATTACAAACAATATTTGTGTGGAATTTTTTTTTGATATGGTATGAATGAATGTTGGTTCGATTGAAAATATTAATCCTACTAGACCTCCTATATTTGATTTGAATGATTATAAATATTGGATAGATCATATGATGACATTTCTCATTAACACTGGAGTTGAAAACCTTCTAATTTTTACTAAAGATTACAAGATTCTTGATAAGGAATTCAGAACATTTACTAATCAAGAAAAGTCAAAATATAATCTAAACTATAATGTATGCAATACTTTGTTGTGTTCCATGACTAGGAATATATTTAGACAGATTTCTTCTTGTGAAGCTGCAAAATGCATTTTTTTGAAATTGGAGGTCACTCATTTTGGAACATCGAAATTTATCTAAACTAGAAGACCATTGCTAAGAGCTGAATATCATGGTTTTTGCTTTCCTTATGAAGAACCAGTTTGTAAGGTACAACAAATATTTATGACCATTGTTAATAGTTTACAATCTATTTGGGAAAAAGTTTTAGATGGTGAGGCACTTATGGACAAAATTATAGATATCATGCCTAATGAGTGGGAATCAAATAGACATGTTTTTAATGAGAAAAGGAATGTCTCACAGATTACTATTGATGAGATTCTTGGAACTATTCTTCAAAATGAGAATAGAATTAAAATAGATGTTGATCTAAATAAGAAGAAGAATGAAATTGGAAGTGTTGTTTTTATAATTACTTCAAATCATGTGAAATCTAGGACTCTTAAGATAGTTACAAGATCCGAATCTGAGAGGACTATTATTCAATCCAAATCAAGTGATGGTGAACATTCTGAGAATGAACTTTCTAATCATGCTTGAAGGATGAACAAGATAGTTAGGAATAAAGACTTTCAATATATATACACGATGAAAGAAAGAAAGACATAATAAGAAAGACTTGGAAGTCACTTGTAATGAATTCAAGATAGCAGGCCATATAAGGCCAGATTGTCCTATGCTTAAAATAAATGACAGAAAGGAAAATAATTCTGAAAGGAATAGAAATAAGTACAACAATAATAAATCTACGAATGTTTTGAATGCCAATGACACCTGGAGTGCTAGTGGTGGTGACACTTTTGAAGAATCCTCGGAGTACGAATCTTCTGGTCAGAAGAATATTGGTCTATTTTTCATGATACCTATTGAAAATCATCTTTAAATGGCTAACGTACACAATGATATGATTTATTCCCAAATTTGACCTCTTCAGAATAATTCTAGATTTGGTTATACTCATTCAAAACTGATTTTTATTATCAATTATTTTGTGCCTCAAGGTGCTTCATTCTACACTAAGTGTCTGTGTGGTGGGAACTTGTAGTGACTCAGGTTTTGGCCCTGTCAGACTTTCGAATATTCATACGAATAATTCTAGATCTATGTGTTAAGGAAACACTCAATTTCGAAGCCTGTTGTGCCCAGAATTTATTTTATAAAAATATTAAGTATTTTTATACTATGCATTTGGAGAGGGTGTGTTATCTCCTAAACAGTAGCTTCGAACAGAAATATGAGGGCACAGTTGCATCTGGAGCATGCCGTTTAACCTTGGAAAGGTATAAATGTTGCAGGCATGGTCCTGCTGTGAGAAAAGCCACCAGGGGAATTTTCTAATTAAATGGAAAAGTTTTTTATGGGCGTTGGCTCGAATAAATCATGAACGGAGTCTCAGAATTCAATTCTGATTCCGCTGTTGTGTTCAGAACGTTGTGTTTACCCAAGGCGTGACATAATTTTCTTCGACATCGGGTGCCGGGTCGGAGGCAGGTTGGCGGGGAGATGAAATGATGTTTTTAATTAAAAAATCCAAATTTAATCATCCTCTCCCTCAACTTGTACATGAAAACTAGAAGAAACGTCCCTCCCCCTATTCCATTTCTTCATCAGATTGAGCCTCGAGCATCTGTTTTGAGTTACAATCGTTAGCAGATCGATCTCCAATGCGTCGTAGGCGTCGTTATGCACCCAAAACTTCGGCGGTTCACCGTGAGGTAGGTGGTTTGAGTTTTAAAATCTCAGACCCCATATATGTGTTTTTTTCTTCAAATCGTCATAAGGGTAGTATAGTTCGGGTCCCGAGGTTTCCGAAACATGTTTCGGATCTGATTTTGGAGCACTGGGATGCACCAGTGGGTTCCTGGAAGTTTTCCGATGGAAAACCCAGATTCTGGTGGCGGCCATGCCAGAATACAGTGAGGGAGGTGGTATCGCGGCGATGGCGAGGTAGAATACGGTGAGGGTGGCAGTGGACCAGGGGCGGGGCGGCGGAATCCGGCATCTGGCGCGGTGGTTCGGTCAGTTTTCTGGCGAGCCAACTGTTGTCCAACCAGAATATTCCAGGAGCTCTTTAGACCCACGTAAAATACATATAGGGTGACCAGATCAAGAGCCGTTTGCGGTTCCACATTCCATGCATCGTGATAGAACTTTTGGGTTTAGTTTGGGAATTTTATAAGATAGGTATGTGGCCTGACGCTACGAAACGATGAAATAATAATAATCATTTATTATTATTCAGCTTCGACCCACCATAACTCGTGCTAGGAGTGTCCGATTGATATTCCGTTAGAGGCAGTGAGGCCATGATGGTACAACATAATTTTATATTGGGTTTCGAGTGTTAGGGATGAGTTTATGGTGTAGTCCCCACGAGGTCGGGTTTGGGCGTTTTTGGAGAAACACAACTTTCTCACCAGGAGACCTATTTTGGTAGATGAATAGTCGATCTTCTGTGTTTTTTCGTGATGATCGCAATAGTGAAATCCGTTCGATGTATTCTGGGATTGAGGCACGGCCCCACCTGGTATGTCTTTAGTGAATAGTATCCTTTCCACTGGGGGTCTATTTCGGAAGATCGAGTGGTCGATTCTGTGTGTTTTTCAGAGAGGATCACAGTGGTATGATCCAATTGATGAGTTTCGGGATTGTTGTGTGGGCCCCTCATGGGCTAGTTATGGTGAATATTTCCTTTTTCACCTGTTGTCCATTTTGAGTGAGTGAACAACCTATCAGGCTTGTTTTTCCATGTGGATCTCCATGGTGGCCTCAGTATTAGCCATGGAGGTGCGCAGTATGGTGTTCTGGTGGGTCGATCAGGTTAGCAACATTTGGATCAGTATTGGTTGAGGGTATTCCCTTGGTTTGTTCCTACGAGGGTTCGTGTGACATCATAATCCTAGTATTGGTTTTTGATTCTCTCAATGAGATTTTTAATCTGTTAGAGTTTTGGAATCCCCCCTGTGGACCCGGAGTGGGATCCTCCTGCATTGTTTCCCAAGATCGGGTTCTTGGTATCTTTGTGACCACTTATCCACAAGTGTCAATCCCCTATCTAGTAGGATTACTCTGTAGGGTTTGTGGCATCATCAGGAATCTAATACCCTACACAGTAGGACGTTCTCAGTAGGGTTGTGGCATCATCGGGTATATGATCCCCTAAACAACATGAGGATTAATGTAATGTTGTATATCATTGGTTGTGTGATCCCCTACTCAGCGCGTGGTTTTTGTAGGGTTGCGACATCGTCAGTTCGATCCCCTACAGTGAGAGATGTACCAGATAGGGTTTCAGTATCGCCGTGACCATCGTGACATGGGATACGATCATCTATCTTTGTGATGTGTTTCTATCGAGCACCAGATCAGGTTGTGATAACCCCCAGCAGATCCTAGGAGTGATCCCCTATATGTGAGATCTACGAAGACCAGATCGGGTTGTGGTATCCCCTAGGGGAACCTGGGAGTGATCCCCAATCTATGAGATCTTTATATACAGGTGTGGGTTCTGGTATCCCCTAGCGGAACCTAGGATCAATCTCTTATCCGAGGAGTTTGTTATTTATGTTGTTTCAGCGAGATTTCCTTAGTGAAAATATCCGACGAACATGATCTCTCAAATGAGAATCTATGATTGTGTGGGACCTGATGTAGTGTATCTATCGGGCGAGTGTCATATTGGATGATAGTGATCATGGAGTGTTTTCTCATATTTGTGAACCATTTCTGGTGATGAGGTCGGTACCTCATGTGGCTTGGAGTGTGAGCTGAGTATATCTGGATGTTCAAGGTGTATGTATGGGAATACAACTAGTTTGAGGTGACTAGTTGTGTTTAGCCATGGATGGTCACGAGATGGAGTTTCTCTCTTGTATGGGTTCTCCTTGATTGGGATGTGAGGACTATTGCCTTTCAGTTGCTCACTTTTGTTTTGGGTTTTTGGGGTGCATACTGAGTATTATAATACTCACCCCTCCATGGGAATTTCCAGCACATTTTTTGTGTCTTTTGCAGACCACATGCCTTTCGACGGAGTCCCAGGTGGACCAAGAGTAGGCGGAGATTAGTGAGTGGGTTTGGAATGGGTGTTTACCAGAGCTGGGTCGAGGAGCTTACCAACATGTGTTTTTGCTGTGTTTTCCCTCCTTTTGAGCAGGTTGGAAACTTCAGTAGTTTTATTTTGGTGGGCCCTATTTTTCCCTTTTCTACTTTCTATGTACTCTGCTTTGGGATAGATGTATGCATGCATTTTTTTCAGTTTTATATATCTCTGCATGGTTTCATGGAGTTGTATGTGAGAGCGTGTGTACAGGTACCTTAGGATAATGACTCCTTTGTGTGTGATAGCCTACTTGGAACTAGATTCCAGCCCCTGGCCTATTGGAGGCAGGTTTGGGGACTTGGAGCTTGAGACCCATTCGGTTGGGTTGTGAAAGAGTGATGTGAGAGGATGTTCCACCATTGGGATCTCAGGGCATAGCTGGTCTAGTTGTGAGTTTGGTTTGGGATTCATCGTGAAAATGTTATGATGTTTCGAGTTTGGCTTTCTAGCCAGGGACACTGGTGTTGGTGCAGCGGCTAACATATCCCTTCACCAGGACTCTGATAACTAACTTTTCGATTCGTGACATCCATGCACGGGTTGCAGGGAAATAATGGTAGAGGCTGTGGACCATGGCGTAGGTTCTGAGGTTGGACCTCCATGTGGTCTTCCAATTTACCAACCAATTGTCTAGCAGCTGGTTGTGCCAGCAGTGCAGGCTAAGGTTGTACGCAGGATGAGGGTGATGCACGAGTTCCAGAAGAAGTGACCTCTAAGGTTCTGTGGTGATCCAGACCCCAGGTAGCATATGACTGGCTCGAAGAAATCACCCGAGTTTTCCGCCAGGTGAGGACACACCCAGATTAGATGGTAGTTCTAGCAGTGAGCCTTCTGCATGTTTCGGCCGGGCGATGGAGGAGTTTGGTGATGTAGTCCCTTGGCGAGGAGACGCTCATGTGGGCAGAGTTTGAGAAGCTCTTCAGGGAGGAGTTCTATCCGATGATGTTGAGGTCATTGTAGATTCAAAAGATTTTGCAGCTACGACAGGAGGGCGTGATTGTTTTGGTGTACTCATTGAGGTTTACCGATCTGTCGCGCTACTCCCTGGATATGGTTCGAGACACGGTCTTTAGGGAACGGATCTTCGAGAAGGTCCTATGCAGAGACATATGGGCATGTGTGGTTTCTTTGTGTTTGCCCACTTATGCTGGAGTGCAAGAGCGAGCGCTGGTGGTGGAGAGCTTTCTGGATGAGCAGTTCCCTCCTATTAGTGTTGGGTGTGTGACCTATAAGACGTTGAAAACTGGTATCCATAGGAAGGTGAAAGGGTCTGTACATGGCCGACATTTCAGGAGGTGACCACAGGATGGAGGATCCGAGGCTTAGGGCTCGCAGGCCAGTTTTGGTCAGCCGCAGGAGAGGCGGTGTTACGCTTGCGATGGTCGGAGACATCTTTCTAGATATTTTCCGACCCGTTCTGCTGCTGAGATGGATTCGGTTGACAGAATTCCTTGGCATAGGCATCATCTCGAGAAAGGAGGTCTGTAGGGTGGTAGACGTGGCAACGGAGCTGGTGCAACAACAGGATGTGGTAGGTGGTATTAGTTTCCACCACCCCCACCCCCAGGTGGTCCACACCGGGCTCAGAGAGATGGTGGCAAATGGCGAGGTCAGCTGAATGCCCTAGAGGCTGTTGATCTAGAGGCTCCGTCGATTGATAGAGGTATTCCTTGTGTCCTTTCTACTTTATACAGTATCTTGTTAGACACTATATAGCGGTACTATTTCCTTTCCGTTTCTTGATCGAGTTTTGTTCAGGGTGTTGGTAAGACCCTGTGTGGGTTTTGTACGATGTGATTCGAATTTGTGAGGAAGAGGGATCCTTCCCACACTGAGACATGTTTTTGTGATGTGATCAAAACCATTATGGTGAGTCAGTGCTGCCCAAAGCGGATAGTGTTGAGGTCTGGTGGATGAGTCCCACTGACTTATGTGTAAGGGCATGGGTGTTTTGTGGTGAGATTGCTGGCGTTGGAGACCCAGTTGATAGTCTCGTTGCGTCCTTTGTTCTTAGGGATTTTCAGTGAAAAAAAGTTCAATGGTGGGGAGGATTCCACTGCTCAGGTTTTGTCCATGTCGAACTTTGGAATATTCTACGAATAATTCCATATCTAGGCGTGATGACGTCGTACGATTCTGATTACTCATGTTCCCGGTATTAATTTTACCAAAATATTAAGTGTTTTTACACTATGCACGTGGAAGGGGTGTGTTATCTCTTAAACGGTGTCTCGGAATGGGAATATGAATGCACAGTTGTGTCTGGAGCATGAGCTACCCTATGCGGGTTATAAACAATGCGGGTGTGGGCCTGCTGTGAGAAAAGACACCAATGGAGTATTCCTAAATAAATGTAAAATTTTATTTCCTGGGTGTCAACTTTAATAACTCATGACCGATGTCTCAGATCGCAATTCTGAGTCCGTCGTTGCGTTCAAAACACCATGATTGCCCTAGGCATGACATAATTTTTGTCGGTGCCCGGTGCCAGTTCGAGGGCGGGTTGGTGGGGAGATGAAATGATGTTTTTAATTAAAAAACCCAAAATCATTAATCACCTACCTCACCTTGTATGCGCACACCAAATGAACCTCCCCCTCCTCTGTTATTTTTCCAGATCAAGCCTTGAGCATCCGTTTTCAGCACCGATCATCAGCAGATCGAGCTCCAGCATGTCACAAGCGTCGTTTTCCACCCGAAACTTCAGTGATTCACCGCGAGGAATGTGGTTTGAGTTTTAAAATCCTGGAACCCATTTATGTATTGTTTTTTTAAATCATTATAATGGTGGTCTATTTCGGGTCTCGAGATTTCCGAAATATGATTTAGATCTAATTTTTGAGCACCAAGTTGCTCTCAGGGGTTCCCGAAATTTTTTATGTGGAAAACCCGGATTCCAGTGATAGCCATGGCCGAATACGGTAGGGGCAGCGGTGGTGAGGCAGAATCTAGCAGGCGGGATGGTGGTTCGGCAAGGCCTTCGTGGCGGTTTGGTCAGTTTTACAACAAGCCAGCGGTGGTCCGACCAGAATATTCTGGGAGCTCATTAAACCCCCGTAAAATGCATATCGAGAGTCCAAATCGTGATTTGTTTGCAGCGACACGTTACTTGCATCAAGACATAACTTTTTGGTATACTTTGGGAATTTCATGAGTCAGTTTCATGGCTCGGGGCTATGAAACGTTGAAATAACAATAATATTTTATTATTATTCAGCTTCGATTCACCATAACTCTTGCCCGAAGTGTCTGATTGATGTGATGTCAGTGGCATTGAGGCCTTGATGGTACGACAGAATTTTCTTGTTTTTTTTTCAGGTGTTGGGAGCGAGTTTAGTGTGTGGGACCCATGAGGCCGGATTTGGGTGATTAAAAAGAAATGCAAAATTCTCACCATGAGTTTGATTTTGGCGGATGAATAGTAGATCCTGTGTTTTTTTCCGAGAGGATCGCAATTGTGCGATCTGTTCGATGTGTTCTGGGATCGAGGAGTGGACCCCACACGGGATGTCTTTGTGAATAGTACCTTTTTCCCCGGGGGTCCATTTCGGATGATCGAGTACTAGATTCGGTGTGTTTTTTTAATGGGATCACAGTGGTATTGTAACACCCTGATATTTTATGAAAAATATTATTTTAATCTCATTAATGTCTTGTGTTGTATTCTACACCATGATTACCTTGCGCTATACGCAACACCGTATTAGCTTGCAATATACGCAACACTATTCTTGGATCGTGTTACACACAATTTTGATAAAAATTATTCTATGCAACATTGAGTATATATATATATATATTAAATGTAGAAATGAAATAAGGTTGGATTCTATTATACGGAACAACGAAGGATTCTTTCACAACACGCAACCCTGACTTGGCTTGCATTACACGCAATCACGACCTTCCTCGATAGCATGTGTTGTACGCAATACCGGGTTTTAATAAACAATGATATATTATTATAATATTGTCATGAACTAGACCTTATGAATAGTATTATCTGAATTTTGAATTTTATAACATTATTATTCATCTTACACATTTTCTAAAACATGGTATAAGAACAAAATAAATTTTTCGGGTAAAATAAGTATTTTTAAAAAAATGCAGTTTTGCCCCCTTTTGATGGCGCACCCACTTTAAATCTAGTTTTTGACATGTTTATATAAAATTATTCTTTTGAATCAGTATGTAAAAATTTACATTAGATAATGTTTTGATATTTTTACGATAACTTTCATATTTTAATGAATAGTAAAAAACGATATATTTTAATTAAAAACAACTTTTTTCATCATACTATCTTATGTGGTTAAATTATAATATTGAATGGTTTTAAAGTATAAATAGAATATATTTTTACCATTTAATATAATGTATGTCATTATCATTGATTTTACCTTGAATTCGTAGGTTAAATCAATTCAATCATTTGCAATGTTTTAAACAGAAACCCATTTTTATTCGACAACGGGATTAATTTTAATTTAATTTCTGAAACTTCTGTGTATTGAATTTTAAAAAATGGATTCCATATTTGGAACCAGTGGGTCCAAATTATATTAATAGGATACTTTTTATTTTTGGGAATTATGAATAGTAACTACGGTAAATTTTATTTAGCATAGTTAAAGGTAAATCGGGTAATTAAGGGTAAATATAATATTATAAAATTACTCTAACACATGACAAAATTCTATTTTATGGCTAAAAGTAAACCCATATCAACTAAGGGTCGTATTATATTCATTTTATGGTCTTTTGACCATGAAAATAATTTAATTATTATTAAAACCAAAGAAAGTGACAACATGTCACTTTCTTAAATCTTATAAGTATAATAATTTTAACTTAGTGATAAACATAATAAAACTTCGGACATGAATAGTATCCAGAAAGAAAACAAAATTATCTACATCATGAGAATTTATTTAGAATTTTTTTGGATAAAATAGTTATCATTAATTTTGACACAATAGTGATGCAGAAATTATTTAACTAGTGAAAAATCAAGAATATAGTTTTTATTAAACTAATAGTGACCACAAAAGGCACAAAACCCTGAACAATACTTATTGGTCATGTAAATTGAAACTATAATCATCCAATGGTCGAATAATTGACCATTTGGAGTCTTACACAAGAAATTATGACACTTATATTATTTTATTTTAAATGATGCCAAAGTTATCACCTTCATAATTTAATAAATATAACAATTTAAATATTGTGATTTTAAGATGATAAATTAGAGTAAAAGTATTATTGTGAATGTTAATATATTTATCTTAATCATAGGTTTTTATTTTAAATTTTTATGCAACAAATAAGTTTATTAAATAATTATACAAAAATGATGTAGTAATTATTTTATTAAGAGATAAACCAAATAAATGGTTTTAAAAATAATAAAATAAATATTATATGAACTATTTAATGTGATCCAATACTTTTATAGATACCTATAACCTTTTATTAATATATTAAATCTTTTATTTTGAACATATCTTCTGTATATATTTTATTTAAATTCCAATAAATGAATAGTGTCAAGATTGACACTATTGTTATTTTATAAAAATAACATATTATAAAATTGTTTAAAAATCACAAAAATATTTAAAAATTATAAATTTAAATTTATATGGTCTATAATGTTATAAAGTAAACAATTATGGAAAATTCACAACAAATAAGTAAATATTTGTTATAATTTAAAATTTAGAATTTTATTAACACAAATAAACATAAATAGATTCAATAAGGATAAATCAAAATGATAAGGTTTAAAATAAGATCCAAAAATGTCTAAATTTGATTGGTTGATAATATTACAACCCTATCTCATCTAATCTTATAATATGAGTCATTTTCGAAGGTTTTTAAGTGGGGTTAGATTTATTATAAATTAATATTTTTACGAATTCCAAAGGTGCCTCTCTCCTCCCTTATAAAAGGGCACCTCCTCCCTCTCTTCCTAACACAACATTGAGCCTTCAAGATCGGCCAAACCCTGCAAAATTATCTTCTCCACTTCCCTAGAAACATCCTAGAGGTTCTGGTCTTCCTCAAAGACCAATTTTAGTGCCCTAAGAGGAGGTCTCAAAAAGGCGCTTCAAAGAAGAGGTTATTTCCGTTACCGATTCTTTCACCTTTATTTCTTCTTCCACTTCTTCTTCTTAGGTTTTTTCATTATGAAGTAATAACATCAGTATCACTCATATACTGATATGTTATTATAAGTATGAAACAATCCTAATTCACCATCTATCCATCCTACGGAAAACGAAATCACCGCGCGTGCGTACGTACGGAATACCGTCTCCACGCCGTGGTGTAATCTGTTTTTCCACCAACACCTTACATGGATGGGTATTATGGTGTAAGAAATAACAATAAATAGTTATTATAACATCATAATGATTCTGATATATTGTATCATCCACTCCAATTCAATTCAATAATTATGGAAATGATATCATCGCTCGTGCGTATGTACGGACTACCGTCTCCACGACGCGATGAGATTCATTCTCCATGTTAACCATTTAAGAATGATTATAAAGTATATATAAGCAATAATAATTAAATATATGACATTATAAAGCTACTGGATTTATGTGTATATATATTTATGTCATCTACTTAATTCCACTCAATTAAATAAGGAAACGAAAACAGCGTTCATGCGTACGTACGGCCTATCGTCTCCATGAACGGTGTATTTCTTTCCATTTACTAATTTATTATATATATGTATATTCTTAATATATATTATATATAAATAATGTTTTATATTCTGGATTTAAGTAATTATGATCAAACCAATCATATGAATAATTACAAGTTAAAACACGAACGACAAATGAGACGATTTTACCCAAAATGCTACTTTAACATGAATTTACAAAATAACGGTTAATATAAAGTCATAAGTGAACCATATATGATATAATAACAATGAATATGATTCTGTAATAAGTCAATGACATTATTTAAACCATTATACAGGAGGTTCGGACACTTACAAAGCAAATTTGACCTAAGGTAAGGGAAATATCACAATCTCGTTTTTATCCAAGATTGATTATACTTTGGTATTTACTGGGGTGTATTTTATCATCCACATCAATGTTTCCTCAATATGTAATGTTATTTCCATCCACCTACAATTTTTTAAATCCAATTTTTCCCTTTGGTGAGTTTTTAGTAAAATATATGAAAGGAATCTTTTTTTCGTTTTTGTACGAGGTACTTTTTGACTTTTCCGACAAAAGTACGAAGAATGTTTTTTAACATATACGGCATGAATGGATTTGTAAAACATTATTTCCAAGAAACTTCTTTACAATTTTTCAAGTTTATTTTTAATCAACTTCTTTTAGTTTAAAGTTTTATGACATGTTAAGAAAGGAAAAATGTTTTTAAAGAAGAAAGGATATTTTTCTCAAGAATTCGTTTCAAGTGTTTTTTTTCAAAACTATTTTCCATCTAAGATGAAGTTATTTGATATGTATGTTTCAAGTAAAATGTCTCTATGATTTAAATGGTTTCAATATTCCTATGATGAAATGATATCAATTGTTTATGGATTATAATGGCATGATGTTTAAGAATCAAATTTTATTACATGGGTTATGCAATGATGTATGATTTATGATTTTGTGGCACACATTAGAATGGTATCATTATGAGATGGGTGGGACCTATATCTCCCTCCAATGAATTCGGTGAATATTTTATATCTCATGAGATAGACATGGATGGAATGGTAGGTTATACCAGTTCAGTGAAACAGGACTGAAACGAGGGTGAATCGGTTCAGAAAGGGACTTTGTCCACTAAGATAGTCTTGGCAATGAGTCTTGACTAACAAGAAATGATTCTCTATGATTATGTGTGCATGCCACAAAGTTTAATGTTTTAAGTTATGATTATTGTGATTACATTTCACTAATATTATTTTTCCCATGTTATGAAATTATGCTCTCTTTTGCAGGTTATGATTTTCAAAATGTTATGTTCTTACGAATATGATGTGATTGATATTTATTTTGTTTACCCTTACAGAGAATTGGATCTCACCCTTTTATGTTTACTTTTCCACAGGATATAAAGAAAGGTTTTAGGTATAAAAAAAGGGAAGATCTTTATGGGAGATGTTGAAGATCTTTCACCAGGATTAGAAGATTATACTCTGAGTTTCCAAAGACACTAAACTATTACGATCCTTGTGTGTGTGTTTTTGTTATGTACTAAGTATTCCGAAAATTTAATGTAATGTCAATGTACGTCAAGTTGCAGGTCTCTACAGTTGGTATCAGAGGAAAGGTTTAGTCAACCTTTGGAAACTAGGACGCGAAAACGTTAGTGAGATCCCTATAGATATTTCTAAGCTATGTCTAGGGATGTCCCTATGGATAAGTATACATATAGGATATAGTCCTAGAACTACGGTAATGATCTTCGAATTTAACTTAAGATGTTAGATATTGAGGGAACATCCCCTTTACTATGTTGTTTTCTCTAGCATGATTTTTGCCTCTCACAAGATTATTTTTCTGTTTTAGTTAATGGAGGGAACCAGAAGGAATTCGGTTAACATTGAATCCAATGGCCAAATTGGTGACTATAAGCAACAAAATTGTGTAATTCCTAGGGAGAAAGATATTGTGATTATGCCGAATCAGTCATCGCGATATATGATTAACAAGGTGAAATTTAGTTGTATGCATAATTCATCAAAGAAGAGGAAGATAAACTATTATTCATGTTCACATGTTGAGGAGCATAAAGAAATGAAGATTGAGATTTCTAAAGAAGGGAAGAAGAACCTTGAAGAATACCTCAAATGGAGGGACCGCTGTTATCTGTGTAGAGAAAATGGTCATAGAGTGACAGACTGTTATAGAGTTCAATGTCTTATTTGCGGAGAACATGGGCATTACCCAACTCAATGACCTGACCTGAAAAGTTACTTCTAAATCAAGGAAGGTCTTATTCTAGGACAATCATTGAAGTGGATGGACTGAAGTGTTTATGTGTTGGTATTCAAGAATAATGTTGTTGAGGTACTTTTATGGTGTATTGAAATATTTATGTATTGGTATATTGTGGTTTTCAATAATTTTAATGTACCGGTAACCATGAAAAGTGATTCAAATATTTTGGAAAGTAGATGATATGCGCATAATGAAGGGATAAGGAGAAAATGAAATGTTTGACAGTATTCATGAGCTCATGATTGATATAAGGACTAAGTGATATCATGGTTTGAGTATATAGAATTTTTAGGATTTTGCTTTGGGGAAGGTGTTAACTTTTAACTGCATTCATGTTTTCACTAAGGTTCAATGGGTATTCAAGAGAATACATGATTAAGGCCTTTGAATGTTTGGAATGTGACCAACAAAACATATCTTATGATATATGGGGATCAACGATGGTATTAAATCTATGGTAATTGTTTTCACTATATTATGAGAGTGGACTGCAGTATTATGGATAAGCCTAAAGATTAGAATGGATTATTTTGGACAGAAGTTATTATTGTTTAAGGATAGAAGTTTTTTTTTGATATTATTGATGGGATTTTATAGTAATATAGTTTTAGAAAAAGGAAAACCTGCAGGACGGGTGACAGCCCATCGCGTCGGACAAAGCTGTGGGAATCGAACCCACAACCGATGTGCGACTGGCCTTTGTCACCTACCACTGGCCTACAAGAAGTCCCTGTTCAGTAGAAACTAGTTTTATTTTATTAAGAGGTATATGAAGTATAAGTTCAACCTCACAAAAGACGGACTTATGAATATTTGATAACTATTGCTAACCATTTGTTTGAAATAGATGGAATGACCCATCATTCTATCACATGATCTTTTAGCACTTCATTTCATTATGAGATGAAGTGGAAACTGTTCAAAGCAGGAACAACAGTGAGATTGTACCAAAATCAAGTAAGTATTTCTTCTAATTCAAATTTTTCAACTTTAGGGAAATGATATTGAAATCCAAAAATGTTGTCCTAGTGATCTTATATCCGATGAATAAGATGGTACCCTAGATCATCACAAATTTATGTCTTTGTGATTGTTGGATTTTTCATAGCTATGTCCTCTACCACTCTCCATCAGAACATGATGGTTAGATTTCTCTTCCATGTCCATATTTTCACCTATGTTCTCCTATGTGGATACCTAGTGATTAGTTAACTTGGGTAACCATTACATTTTATAGTTTAGTTTTTAAAGATAAGTTTTGGTATTCCTTTTTACGATGTGGGTTTCTATCAAAGAAACATTCAAATAGTAAACCATTTATAACCCCGACGAATTTCGAGGGCGAAATTCATTTTAAGGGGGGTAGAATGTAACACCCCAAGATTTTATGAAAATTATTATTTTAATCTCATTAATGTCTTGTGTTGTATTCTACACCAAGATTACCTTGCGCTATACGCAACACCGTATTAGCTTGCAGTATACGCAACACTATTCTTGGACCGTGTTACACACAATTTTGATAAGAGTTATTCTACGCAACATTGAGTATATATATATATATATATTAAATGTGTAAATTAAATATGGTTGGATTATATTATACGGAACAACGAAGGATTCTTTCACAACATGAAACCCTGACTTGGCTTGCATTACACGCAATCGTGACCTTCCTTGACAACATGTGTTGTACGCAATACCGGGTTTTAATAAACAATGATATACTATTATAATATTGTCATGAACTAGCCGTTATGAATAGTATTAACTAAATTTTGAATTTTATAACATTATTATTCATCTTACACATTTTCTAAAACATGGTATAAGAACAAAATAAATTTTTCGGGTAAAATAAGTATTTTTCAAAAAATGCAGTTTTTCCGCCTTTTGATGGCGCACCCACTTTAAATCTAGTTTTTGACATGTTTATATAAAATTCTTCTTTTTAATCAGGATGTAAAAATTTACATTAGATAATTTTTTGATATTTTTTCGATAACTTTCATATTTTAATGAATAGTTAAAACACGCTATATTTTAATTAAAAACAACTTTTTTCAACATAATATCTAATGTGGTTAAATTATAATATTGAATGGTTTTAAAGTATAAATAGAATATATTTTTACCATTTAATATAATTTATGTCATTAGCATTGATTTTACCTTGAATTCTTTGGTTAAATCAATTCAATCTTTTGCAATGTTTTAAACAGAAACCCGTTTTTATTCGACAACAGGATTAATTTTAATTTAATTTCTGCAACTTCTGTGTATTGAATTTTAAAAAATGGATTCCATATTTGGAATCAGTGGGTCCAAATTATGTTAATAGGATACTTTTTATTTTTGGGAATTATGAATAGTAACTACGGTAAATTTTATTTACCATAGTTAAAGGTAAATCTGGTAATTAAGGGTAAATATAATATTATAAAATTACCCTAACACATGCCAAAATTCTATTTGATGGCTAAAAGTAAACCCATATCAACTAAGTGTCGTATTAGATTCATTTTATGGTCTATTGACCATGAAAATAATTTAATTATTATTATAACCAAAGAAAGTGACAACATGTCACTTTCTTAAATATTATAAGTATAATAATTTTAACTTAGTGATAAACATCCTAAAACTTCGAACATGAATAGTATCCAGAAATCTAACAATATTATCTACATCATGAGATTTTATTTATAATTTTTTGGGATTAAATAGTTATCATTAATTTTTACAAAATAGTGATGCAGAAATTATTTATCTAGTGAAAAATCAAGAATATAAATTTTATTAAACTAATAGTGACTGTAAAAGGCACAAAACCCTGACCAAAACTTATTGGTCATGTAAATTGAAACTATAATAATCCAAGGGTCGAATATTTGACCATTTGGAGTCTTATACAAGCAATTATGACAATTATATTAATTTATTTTAAATGATGCCAAAGTTGTCACCTTCATAATTTAATAAATATAACAATTTAAATATTGTGATTTTAAGATGATAAATTCGAGTAAAAGTATTATTGTGAAAGGTAATATATTTATCTTCATCATAGGACTTTATTTTAAATTTTTATTCAAAAAATAAGTATATTAGATAATTATACAAAAATGATGTATTAATTATTTTAATAAGAGATAAACCAAATAAATAGATTTAAAAATAATAAAATAAATATTATATGAACTATTTAATGTTATCCACTAATTTTATAGATACATATGACCTTTTATTAATATATTAAAGCTTTTAGTTTGAACATATATTTTGTATATATTTTATTTAAATTCAAATAAATGAATAGTGTCAAGATTGACACTATTGTTATTTTATAAAAATAACATATTATAAAATTGTTTAAAAATCACAAAAATATTTAAAAATTATAAATTTAAATTTATAGGGTCTATAATGTTATAAAGTAAACAAATATGGAAAATTCACAACAAATAAGTAAATATTTGTTATAATTTAAAATTTAGATTTTTATTACCACAAATAAACTTAAATAGATTAAATAAGGATAAATCAAAATGATAAGGTTTAAAATAAGATCCAAACATGTCTAAATTTGATTGGTTGAGGAGATTACAACCCTATATCATCTAATCTTCGAATATGAGTCATTTTTGGTGGTTTTTAAGTGGGGTTAGATTTATTATAAATTAATATTTTTAAGAATTCCAAAGGTGCCCCTCTCCTCCCTTATAAAAGGGCACCTCTTCCCTCTCTTCCTCACACATCTTTGAGCCTTCATGCTCGGCCAACCCCTGCCTAATTCTCTTCTCCACTTCCCTGGAAACATCCTAGAGGTTTTGTTCTTCATCAAAGACCAATTTTAGTGCCCTAAGAGGAGGTCTCAAAAAGGCGCTTCAAAGAAGAGGTAATTTCCGTTACCGATTCTTTCACCTTTATTTCTTCTTCCACTTCTTCTTCTTAGGTTGTTTCATTATTAAGTAATAAAATCAGTATCGCTAATATACTGATATGTTATTATAAGTATGAAACAATCCTAATTCACCATCTATCCATCCTACGGAAAAAGAAATCACCGCGTGTGCGTACGTACAGAATACCGTCTCCACGCCGTGGTGTAATCTCTTTTTCCACCAACACCTTACATGGATGGGTATTATGGTATAAAGTATAACTATACATAGTTATTATAACATCATAATGATTCTAATATATTGTATCATCCACTCCAATTCAATTCAATAATTATGGAAATGATATCATCGCTCGTGCGTACGTACAGACTACCATCTCCACGACGCGATGAGACTCATTCTCCATGTTAACCATTTAAGAATGATTATAAAGTATATATAAGAAATAATAATGAAATATATGACATTATAAAGCTACTTTATTTATGTGTATATATATGTATGTCATCTACTTAATTCCACTCAATTAAATAAGGAAACGAAAAGAGCGTTCATGCGTACGTACGTCCTACCGTCTCCATGAACGGTGTATTTCTTTCCATTTACTAATTTATTATATATATGTATATTATGAATATATATTTTATATAAATAATGTTTTATATTCTGGAATTAAGTAATTATTATCAAACCAATCATATGAATAATTACAAGTTAAAACACGAACGACAAATGAGACGATTTTTCACAAAACGCTACTTTAACATGAATTTACAAAATAACGGGTAATATAAAGTCATAAGTGAACCATATATGATATAATAACTATTAATATGATTATGTAATAAGTCAATGATATTATTTAAATCATTATACAGGAGGTTCAGACACTTACGAAGCAAATCAGACCTAAGGTAAGGGAAATATCACAATCTCATTTTTATCCGAGATTGCTTACACTTTGGTATTTACTGGGGTGTATTTTATCATCCACATCCATTTTTCCTCAATATGTAATGTTATTTCCATCCACCTAAAATTGTTTAAATCCAATTTTACCCTTTGGGGAGTTTTTAGTAAATGATATGAAAGGAATCTTTTTTTCATTTTTGTACGAGGTACTTTTTTACTTTTCCGACAAAAGTACGAAGAATGTTTTTTTAACTTATACGGCATGAATGGATTTGTAAAACATTATTACCAAGAATCTTCCTTTACAAGTTTTCAAGTTTATTTTTAATCAACTTATTTTAGTTTAATGTTTTATGACATGTTAAGAAAGGAAAAATGTTTTTAAAGAAGAAAGGATATTTTCCTCAAGAATTCATTTCAAGTGTTTTTTTTCAAAACTATTTTCCATCTAAGATGAAGTTATTTGATATGTATGTTTCATGTAAAATGTCTCTATGATTAAAATGGTTTCAATTTTCTTATTATGAAATTATGTCAATTGTTTACGGATTATGATGGCATGATGTTTAAGAATCCCATTTTATTACAGGGATTATGCAATGATATATGATTTATGATTTTTTGGAACACATAAGAATGGTATCATTATGAGATGGGTGGGACCTATATCTCCCTCCAATGCATTATGTAAATATTTTATATCCCATGAGATAGACATGGATGGAATGGTAGGATATACCAGTTCAGTGAAACAGGACTGAAACGAGGGTGACTCGTTTCAGAAAGGGACTTTGTTCACTATGATAGTCTTGGAAATGAGTCTTGACTAACAAGAAATGATTCTCTATGATTATGTGTGCATGCCAAAAAGTTTAATGTTTTATGTTATGATTATTTTGATTACATTTCACTACTATGATTTATCCCATGTTATTAAATTATGCACTCTTTTGCAGGTTATGATTTCCAAAATGTTATGCTCTTATGAATATGATGGGATTGGTATTTCTTTTGTTTAACCTTACTGAGAATTTGAGCTCACCCTTTTATGTTTACATTTCCCCAGGATATAAAGAAAGGTTTTAGGTATAAAAAAAGGGAAGATCTTTATGGGAGATGTTGAAGATCTTTCACCAGGATTAGAAGATTATACTCCGAGTTTCCAAAGACACTAAACTATTACGATCTTTATGTGTGTGTTTTTGTTATGTACTAAGTATTCCACAAATGTAATGTAATTTCAATGTGCGTCAAGCTGCGGGTCTCTACAGGTATGATCTGCTTGATGAGTTTCAGGATCGTTGTTTGGACTCAGCATGGGCTAGTTACGGTGAATAGTGCCTTTTACACCAGTTGCCCATTTTGGGTCAGGGAATGTCCTATCTTGTGTGTTTTGCCACGTGGATCTCCATGGTGGCCACGATATCGTCCTTGGAGGTGTTCAGTGTGGCGTTGTGGTGGGTCGATCGGGTTAGTGACATTTTGGCCAGTAGTGGTTGAGGGTATTCCCTTGGTTCGTTCCTATGAGGGTTCGCATGAAATCACCACCTTAGTATAGGTTTTTGATACTCTCGATGAGATGTTTAATATATTAGAGTTGTGGAATCCCTCTGGTGGGCCTGGAATGGGATCCTCCATCATCTTTTACCTATATCGGGTTCTTGGTAATGTTGTGACCACTTATCCACAATCGGTGATCACCTATCTAGTAAGTTAAATTTATTAGGGTTTTTGTCATCATCGGGAATCTGATCCCATATGCAGTGGTCCTTTCTCAGTAAGGTTGTGGTATCGCCATGTATACAATCCCTTACTCAGCATGAGGTTTATGGTAGGGTTGTGGTATTGTTGGTTATATGATCCCTACTCAGCGTGTGGTTTCTGTAGGGTTGCAGTATCATCAGTTCGATCCCCTACAATACAAGATGTACTCGAGCGGGTTTTGGAATTGTCGGAACCATTGTGACACGGGTGACGATCCTCTATATGAGTGACTTGTTTTCATCGATCACTTGATCGGGTTGTAGTATCCCCTGCAGATCCTATGAGTGATCCCCTATTTGTGAGATCTACGAATGCAAGATCATGTTGCGGTATCCCCCAGCAGAACCTGGGAGTGGTCCCATATCTGTGACATCTTCGTATATGACGGTGGGTTCTTGTATCACCTAGAAGACCCTAGGAGAGATCCCCTATCCGGGGAGTTTGGTGTTTAGGATGTTTTAGTGAGGTTTCCATAGTGACGATATCCGACTAGCGTGATCTCTCAGATGAGCGTATGAGATGTTTGTGTAGGCCCCAATGGATTTTATATCTCAGACAAGTGTCATCTGGTATGACAGTGGTGGTGAAGTGTGTTCTCCTATTTGAGAATCGTTGCTGGTGATGAGATCGATATTTCATGTGGCATGGTGTGTGGCATGACTTTACCTGGATCTTCAAGGTGTATGTATGGGAATACAATAGGTTTGAGCTGACTAGTTGTGTTTAGTCGAGGGTGGTCACGAGATGGAGTTTCCCTATCGTCTGGGTTCCCTCTGGTTGGAATGAGTGGACTATTTCATTTCAATTGATCTCTTTTATTTTTGTTTTTTGGGGAGCCTATTGAATATTGTTATACTCACCCATGGATGGGCTTTGCCCGCATATGTTTGTGTATGGTGCAGACCACATGCCTTTTTATGGAGTCCTTAGGCTAATGCCTCCCTTGTGTGTGATAAGCTACTCGGTGCTAGATACCTTCCCCTGGCCAATTGGAGGGGGTCTTGGTCAGTCACAGCTTGAGCCCCATTGGGTCGGGTTGTGACAGGAACTAGGAAAAAAAATTTCCGTAAACAAAACTCAGTCTTTAGGTTATTATAAAGCATATTTTTCAATGAAAATGTGGATTTCTAAAATTTATCATTCTAATGTTTCTGGATCCAAGAAATATTGGGTTCTGAATTTATAACACTCTTTTTTCAAGAATGTAAAGATACTACTAACAACAATACGTTGTACATGTATAGTGTATGTTCTCATCACATGACTGGTAATAGAAACTTCTTTGAAAATATTATCAAGACGAAGGGATGAAATGTCACTTTTGAAAATAATTCTTAGGGAGAAATTATTGGTATAGGAAATATTGTTCTTCTTGGAAAAATTTTTATTTCAAATGTTTTATACAGTAAGGGTCTTAAGTAGAACATTATTAGCAGAATTCAATTATGTGATGAATGTTACCATGTGAATTTTAGGAATGGAAAGTGTTTTGTACACATTTCCAAGGAATATTTTATTCTTTCTCCCAATAGGCTAGATACTATGTACACACTAAACATAGAAGACCGTAGGATCCATGATCTACCTTGTC
Organism: Viscum album; assembly: GCA_963277665.1. Classification (NCBI taxonomy): domain Eukaryota; kingdom Viridiplantae; phylum Streptophyta; class Magnoliopsida; order Santalales; family Viscaceae; genus Viscum; species Viscum album. Next base: position 941,837,773 of record OY728153.1, read on the forward strand.
ATAGTGCATTGGAAGATCATTCTTGGTTTTGGGATAGATGGATAGGACAATGTAACCTTATGAACCTATGAAAACTCTCTAAGATAAGACAAGTTAAGGATTTATTGAAGCTTATATTTGATTCTTAAAAAGTTTGTGATCCTTTTCAATATAGAAAGAAACATGAATCAATTTTTAAATAAATTTATGAAGTATCAACTACAGATGCATTATAGTTAGTGCAAATAATATTTTTTATCCAATATAAACATGAAGCATCCGAGGCAAATATTATGTATTTATCTTAGTTGATGATTATCCTAGATTTACGTGGGGCTATTTCTTATCAAATAAATATAAAGGTTTTTCTTATTTCAAAATTTTTAGATCCCAAGTTAAAAATGAGATGAACCTTCCATTGATAACTATTCATAGTGACTTGGGAGGAGAATTTCAAAATTATTATTTTGAATTTTTTTTAGTTGAAAAGGCATTACTAATAACTTCTTAGCACCAAGAACACCTCATCATAATGGTGTTGTTGAAAGAAGAAATAGAATTATTCAAGAGATAACAAGAACCATATTGAGTGAATATTCGATAGCCAAACATTTTCGGGTTGAAGCTGTAATTACTTCTTTCTATACTGTAAATCGTGTATTGATTAGACATTTTTTAATAAAACATCTTATGATTATAGAATGGAAGAAAACCTAGAACTTCCATCTTCAAAAAATTTGGTTCAAAGGTATTCATTCTGAATACAAAAAAAAATCTACACAAATTCACACCAAAATACGAGGAAGGAATTTTCTTTTTCTACTCCACAACAACTATAGATTATAGTGTTTTCAAAAAAAATACTTGTACTATTGAAGAAACAGTATATGTAAAATTTTATGAAAAAAATCCTCTTGTTTTTTAACAACTGCAACCAACATCCATGAATGTTTTTTTCAAAAACTTATTATCAACCCTTGATAGAAGATCCTTCTAATAAGGGAAATTTCAATAAAATGTTTCTGAAGCATTTACACCAGATGACTTCCAACCATACGTTGATGAACATGTTTTACAAAACCCAAATCAGTTGTTTCATAAGAATCATCCTAGTGATAGTATCATTGGTGATGTTAATCAACCTATAAGGCTTATAGGTTCCTTAAGAAATATAGTAGAACTTCTATCATACCTTTCCCAATTAGAACAAAAAATCACTAATGCAGCTTTAAGTGATAATGATTGGATAAAAGCTATGCAAGATGAGCTAAATGAATTTGAAAGGAATAAATTCTGGACCATGGTTGAAAGATATAAGGAAACTTATGTTATTGGAGTAAAATGTGTCTTCAGAAATAAGTGTCATGAAAATGGAATCATAGTAAGATATAAAGATAGATTGGTTGCTAAAGGATATAATCAACAAGAAATAATATACTATAATGAAACCTATTCTCCAATAGCTATACATAAATAAATCCACATTCTACATGACTTTGAGTCTTTATTTGATTTCAAACATTCTCAAATAGATATTAAATGTTCTTTTTTTAATGGTTATGTTCAAGAGGAATTTTCTGTTGAACAACCTCCACGTTTTGATGATACAAAACATCCCGAACATATTTTTAAACGTACAAATGCTTTATATGGACTTAAACATTTTCCAAGAGCCTGGTATGATAGACTTACATGATTTTTTCTTCAAAACAATTATGTTGGGGGAAATGATGATCCCATCCTTTTTATTAATAAAGATAAGAAAAAGGTTTTTATTTCTCTTATTTATGTTGATAACATTATATTTGGTTCAACTTAGAAATCTTTAACTGATTCTTTGCGGTTATAATGGAATCTGAGTTTGAAATGAGTATGATGTGCGAGTTAAAAATTTTTCTTGTTTTTAAAATTTATCAAAAACCAGAAGAATCCATATATCCCCACATAAGTATATTAAAACTATTATTAAAATGTATTGATATGACAACACTAAGAGTATATGTACTCCCATTGGTACCACAATTTCACGTGATATTGATGAAGTTGGGAAACCAGTAGATCAAACATATTTTAGAGGTATGATAGGAATTCAACATTACTAGCTTGGAAGTCATCCAGACATAATGTTTTTGTTATAATTATGAGGATGATTTCAATCCAATCCTATGTAATCTCATTTAATTATAGTGAAAAGGATATTTCACTACTTAATGGGAACAATGGATCTAGGAGTCTTTTATACTTTTGGAAATGCGTTTGTTTTAAAATGTTTTTTGGATGCTAACTTTGGTGGATGTAGAATGGATAAAAGAAGCACATACATAATATGTCATTTCTTTGGAGATTCATTAGCTTTTTGGTCATGAAAAAAGAAACACTCAGTATCATTTTCCACTGCTAAAGCTGAATATGTAGAAGCCAGAAGTTTTTGTACTCATGTATTGTGGATGAATCAATCATTCAAAGACTATGGTATGATTTTTACCGAAACAAATATTTTGTGTGATTATACTAGTTCTATTTCCTTATGTAAAAACCCTACACATAACTCTAATAAAAAACATATAGATATTAGACATCACTTTCATAGGGATCACAAAAAAAGGAGATATCATTCTTCAATTAATCAAAACCCAAGATCAACATGCTGATAGTTTCACAAAATAATTAGCATCAGATATATTTAAATACATTAAAAGGAAGTTAGGAATGATAATTTTAAGGTAATTTCAGTATTAACTTTTTGTTCAAACCTATCTCCTTAGAGAAACAAACATTTTTTTATAAGAAGATTACAATTTCTTGTTAATTAAAATTTTTTGGAGTTTAAATTTTTCGTAGTGTAAAATTTTTCATAGCCTAAAATATTTCAAAATCTAAAGTTTTTTTAGAAAAAATTGTTTTTTGTAGTTAAAATTTTCCTAATGAAAAACTTTTTAATCAAAATTTTCATATGCAAAAATTTTGTAGCCACATTTATTCATTATTGTTTCTCAGTCAAAATTTACCGTAATCTTATATTTCGGAATATAAAGTACTTCAAGAACAATTTTTCTTACTAAAAATAATCATCCTAGTAATCTGAATGGTATGTTTACTTTTCTATTTTTTCATAATCATATTTTACATCATGAATTTATATTTTTGTTTTTAAATTTTTCAGATTCATTTTTTCCTTATATCCGAAAGTTTTTTCTTAGAAAACTCAAATGTTCTGAATCTATTCTAACCCTTATTAGTCTATCATTTCAAAAATTACATCTTCTCAAGAAGATTTCAACTATTGGATCAATCAGGGAAGCTGAACCGTTACCTCTCTTGCCTATATAAAGACACCTCGATAGTTGTCCCACATTGATTTACAAGCCTTCACATGCTAATGCTCTACCTCTTGTTATTAAAGTCATTCTAGATCTTTAATGTTTCATTACTTATTAAAATATTGTGAAGCATCATTTCAGAAATAAATGTCATCTGTTGAGGAAATCTCTGAGTGCCAGATCTACGGATAAAAGTTAGTCGATATGATGATTTATGCCAAGTATGATTCCATTGTTTCTAAGACTATCAAGCTGAATATTTGAGAGATTTCATGTATATCAAAACCAAGATCACAAGATCTAATGTATCTAGAATTTCTGGTTGAATTCTATCAGACAGTTTGTTTTTCCAATGAAGGAGGAAGAGATAAATTTTATTTGAAGAGCTATGGGAAGACATAATCTATTTCTTATAACATGGTAGAAAATTTGATACTAATTCTTTATGAGAGAGGAGTAGAGTTTTTTCTCACAAAAGATACATGATGAAATATGATCTTTTGACAAGAAAATGTTTGTAGCTTGTATTTTATTTCAATGATTCAGAATCCAAAAATTATTCATCTCTCTACAAATATTCAGGTTTTTCAGCTATGGGTTCAAGGTTTTCTCATTCCGAGAATAGGGGGCAATGATATCCTGAAAAAAGATATATGCATGTTCTATATTTCCTATTGAACCTATGAAAGATAAACCTTATTAAGCATATCTTGGTTACAATTTAGAAAATAAATAATAGAAATCTTAAGTCTTATATTATCATGTATCTGACTATTCTATCAAGGATCATTGTTCATTATCTTCAGTGTTTCAATTTTCCTTGCATTTTTATGCTGAGAAATTGTAGGGTTATGCTTTTGAGTGATTATACTCTAAGGAGGATAAAGACTGGCTTTAATATTCATTCAGAATAATTTCATGATTTTTCAAAAGAAGAAGTTGAAGCTCTATAAAAAATGATGGTTGTGGCCGAAACTTATAAGAATGGTGGAATGAAGTGGATGGTCAAGGAAAAATATGTGAAAGGAAAATCCCCAGTGGCTATGGAAACTCAGTCAGCACCTCCAAATCCAAATAAGCAAAAATCATATCCTGATGAGGTAGTGGCTCAGTGTAGATTGGATAAGAATAATAGGAAGGGGATCATAAGTTTGGCTTGGACCCTTCTAAGGAAAAAGCATTGAAAGAAAAGGTTAATTAGAATCATAAAAAGGAAAAAAAGAGAAGAATAAAAATAAGAAAATGATGGAGACAAGGATAGTATAATACCTTCTTAAGGCTGCTGAAAAAGAAACTGAACAAATTCTAGTACTGAAATCATTTTTGATATAACCTTTACCAGAGACTCTGGTAAAAAATTTGGTGATTCTGGAAGGACATCAAGATGAAGAAATAGTTCAAGAAGAAGAATTTGATGAAGAAGAATAAGAAGGGAGTTGTGATACCAAATATATAATATAGCAAGTAGAAGACTATCATGAGATGTAGAGTCCTCCTGAGAGGTTATTAATATAAACTTCTGAAGCTGAGTCTTTAAAACTTTCTACCCCGGAAAAGATGACAAGGGTGAGGAAGAAGTAAATAATTTGTCCAAAAATCAAATTAGCAATCATGATTTCATTCACCCAGGTGAGTTTGAGGCAGGAGCTAAGAAGGAAGAAGCTTGTGGATATAAAATATTTCAGATATCAAATAGTGAACATGAATCACCTAATCAAGAAGAAGTAATTCCGAAAGATGATAATGGAAAACAGGTGGTATTTGATACCACTAGAAAAACTGTGGTAAAGATGAATAAAGTTGGTGATTTATCAAATAATAAAGATATTGAAATAAAAAAAATCCTCACAAACCAAAGTCTCATATTCATAATCATCCTCACTTCGAAATGTCTTTTTTGTTCAGTCTTTGAAGAAGCTGGTTGGGAAAATTATAAAATTTCATCATATAGACTCATGAAGTAAGATGCTTCATCATTCATTAAATAAAAATTTGGATTTAGTGTCCATGGTAATGGATAAATTTTTTAGTCTTGAGGCAGACTTCAAGACATTTATCATTGGAAAAGAGGTCATAAAAGATCTTTCATGAAGATGACATGCTAGTCAAGGACGACAATAAAAGAGATGAGAATGTTCGATGAATTTAAAGATAGTGTCGAGGATGCTTTAGACACCGAAAATATGAAGATCAAGTATCTCACTAATAGTTTTGAGGAAATGATATTTCTTGAAAAGACTTCCTGGAAACAAGAAGTGAATGATCTGAATGTGAAATTGAATTCAGTTTCTCATAGTTGGAATAGAGAAAGGGATCTCAAAATTGAGATAGAAGAGAAGCTTGTTAAGTAGAAAGAAGTATTGAAGGCTCATGAATAATCTCATACGACACAAGAATAGAAAATTAAAGCCTTAGTGATGCAAACATAAGAACATGATCAGTTTCTCAAGAATGAAGAAGAGGATCACAATAACCTCAAGACATTAAAAACTATAGTGAAGAAGCTAATTCCAAAAGAAAAGGAAGGATAATCTTTTCCAAATCCAACCATTCTTTGTATTATCCTGTTGTAAAAAATCATTCAATCCGAATGAAATTTTTGTTTCTCTTCATAATTTTTGTTTGTTTAGTACTAATAATTCCGGTATAATATTTTCCATTCCATTCCTTATAAATCTTTTTGAAAATCACAAAGTCAGAGAGAGGAATGTCAAAAAAGAATACATAGTGAAGAATAAATTTTCCAACGTAAGGGGGAGTTCATCTTAGGGGGAGTTTTCATCAAGAAGTTTTTCATATGAAATAATATGATAAAACTAATTTATGAAATTTAGAATACGATATTTGGTGTTCCCAAATCCAAAGGCGGAGTTAGTCATGTTCAATTTTATACATAATTAAAGGGAAATATTTTTTTATTTACATTCCCATAAAATATTTAAGTCCTTATATTCTTTTTCAGAAGGATTTTTGTGCTTTCCAAAAAGGGTAAGATTGTTGAGTCAATAATGTTTACTTATAACTTTTCCATTCCTCTATGTATTGAAATTAAAAAACACCCTATCTTAAGAAAAAATTTATTCTCCCTATGATTTTTCTTAAAAATGAAAATTTTCCACCCTCAAGGAAATTTATCCACACCATGTTTTTCATTCTTCATATTTTATTCTCTAGTCTCTCAAAATCTAACACATTTTATTTCTAATTCAATAACTGAGTTTCACATCTAAAACCATGGAATTATATAAATACTTAGATATATAGTATTCTGTTTTCAGTATCTGAATTCAGATTCTGAATTCTCTGAAATCCACACTCCATATTCACCGAAATTCAGAATCAGAATTCTTTGAAATTCAGATTCTATATTCTTTGAAATTCTGAGAATTATTTCTCTGAAATTTAGAATCTGAATTCTTTGAAATTCAGACGTCAAATTATATAGAATTCAGACTCCGAATTATTTAGAAATCAGGTTCTGAATTCCTTATAACTCACACTCTTAAAACCTCAGAATTCAGTCTCTGAATTCCTTAGAATTCAGGTTCCCAATTCCTTAGAATTTAGACTCCGAAGTCTAAAAATTCATGATTCTATATTCCTTCAAAAATAGAATCCAAAAATTCTTTTAATATACAGTATGATGGTTAACTTTCTTAGACCGTAAATTTTATTTTTTCCTTAGACTATGAAAAATGAATTTGGTTGAGCAACAATATTTTCCTTACTCATGTTATAGTTTTAAAATGATGTCGTTTATTTTATTTCTAACCAATTGTTGTTTGAGTAACACATGTACCGGTCCTTCTGAAATTGAAGGAATAATATGACTATTGGAGGAGGGATCCGACCATTGGAAATTCACCTATAAATAATAGATCATTTGAATGATCTCAACACTGTTCCAAAACTCTAGATATTACGTGATGTAGTAATTTATAGAGAGAGACTCTCATGCTTTGTGCGTACTGAACATCATTTTCATATTACTTCATGCGACTCTGATTGTTTCTAGGTACAATTGAAGGCTTCTGTGAATAAGAAGACAGAGGTACAAACTACCATAAAGCTTGATGACTTATTGATAAGGAAGATAGAGGTGTTGACTACCTTGATGTTCAGTGGTCTGTGGAGATAGTAAGACAGACTCTGATATTGTTATTGAGGGCTTACCCTAGTGTGTGTAATACTGAATTTCTTGAATGTATAAATTAAAGGACCTTTATCCAACATTGTTGGATAACCTAATCTTTGGGTTAAAATATTTCATACTTGTGAATTGTATTATTTCAAGTTTGTTTTACACTGCATTTTCATTATCGAAGAAAGTATAACTATCTTATACTTTCTTGTACTTGTATACTCTGATTAGTAAGATCCTATATTCTTTAAGGTAGAATATTTGTATTTGTAAACTATTAATATGTTTCATTTCAGAAACCATAATTCCGGAATTTAGCAAGATTGTAGAACTACGAGGACTTTTGAATTTACCTTGACTAACTTTGTTAAACAACATAATGTCTTATGAATCTTTAAAGGTTCCAAAGAAGCTTTTAATTTATTGAATTCACCCCCACCCTCTTATATATTGAACATCTACATTAACCATCATTATTTCAATCCTATAATCCATGTATGCTAAAGAATGCATTTGTGCTTCAGGAAAAAATATTGATCATTTTTATGAAGTTATTAGGGCATGGATCCAAAGAGAATTGGCTTCTAAAATAGTTTCATCATATGGTAAGATAATATTAAGATTCATCAAAATAGAGAATTAATTTTATATATCCTATATTTTCATGAGAAATAAATAGAAGAATAGGCCTTCTAAAAATTGTGTAAAAGGTGAAGCAGCAAAAAAGAAAATGGTAATGAAGAAATTCCTAATATGTGAAAATTGTGGAAAGAATCATCCTGTGAAATCATTGAAAGGCATGGCAGTTTTTTATAAGTGTATGTAAAAATATCATCCTGATAATTAGTGAATGGGGGGAGAATCAATGATGTTAAATGATAAAATAGTAATGAAATGGGTAATTATTCAAATTAGAGTCTTAAGAGTATATGTAATCTACCCTAGAAGAGGATAAGGGTAGACGGTCTAGTATATGAAATCACCACAACAAAAGTAGAAGAACCCAATGATGTGTTGGAAGGTAAATTAATCCTATATTTAAAGTTATCCAATGAGTTATTTGATTCTATATCATCACAGTATTTTATATCTACATAGTATTAAATGAAAAGATAACATTTACCTTTTGATTTAATAAGGTATTTTAAAGTCAAAACACATAACCGATATCTCATTAGAACAAATCTTTTTAGGAAATCAGTATTAGGATACATAAACATGCTTTATATTCTCACATTGTCATCATACCTATAGTTTGATATTATATCTTCCACATAATATATGATATTTGAATATTTAATGTAAAAATTTATTGTAAGAATATAGAAAATAAAATTTGTGATGAAGATGTAGAATCCCTAATCATTAGAGATTAAACATAATCATTTTATTTTTATTTAGAACTAACATATTAGATCTTCTGAATGAAATTATTAATGAGGTATAGAAACAAAATCATTGGATTATGAAAATAATCTCCAAATTGAGGACTCAATAACTATATTAGAATAAATTGATGTCATTCTAAAGGAATTATCATGAAAACCAAAGAGCATGATGCTGATTTTACCATTTATTTAAGCCTTGATTCAAGACTAATATCAAACAATCGTTATATATTGGCTAATGTAAAATTAGTAGAGCTGATGAAAAAACTAGAAGAGTTGACTAATAAATGAAATTTTCTCCCTAGTGTTTCTCTATGGAGATCCCTTGTTTTCTTTGTTAAGAAGAAAGATTGATCCTTGAGGAATGTATCGACTATAGATAAATCATTGTTATTACATAATGAGGAATTATCATATCAATTGAATTTATGAATCATTTTATCAAATTTAGAGAGCTCGATATTTTTTAATTATTAACCTTCATTCATGGTATCCCCAAATTTCATGTAAATAAAGAAGATATTTCAAATGAAAATTTTCTGATGTGGTTTTGACATTACTAATTTACAATAATTCCATGTGTATTGACTAATTAACCCATTTTTTCAAGGACCTAATGATCATAGTGTTCTAATAATATCTTGATGAATTTTTTATAGTATTCATTGAAGATATTTTGTTGTCTTCTAAAATCTATAAAGGCCTTCTGTATCACTTGTGTATTATTCTTAGGACTCTTAGAAGGATAGTGTTATATAGTAAATTAGAAAGTATTGATTTTGGTTTTCTTAAATTTATTTCAATGGACATATTATCTCTGTGGATGAAACCTCATTTGATCCTATAAGGGTAAGGAAATCCCTGAATGGCCTATGTCAATAAACATAACGGAGTTATATAGTTCCATTTGTTTAGTAGGTTATTATTAAAAAAAATTATAATTTTTCTCCACTATATAACCCATTATCTAGGCTCACACATTAAGGGGTTAATTTCATATACATAAAATAATGTGTAGAATTATGTGAAGAATTAAATAGAAGAATTGAAAATGCTCTAATTTTGAAAGTACCATCCGAAAATATTGGTTTTGTGATTTATAGTGATTCATTGAATAATGCAATGGGTTGTGATCTTTTAAAAAATGATAATGTTAAGGAATATGAATCAAGGAAGATGAAGATTCATGAATAAAATTATTTAACTCAAGATCTTGAGTTTTTTCCCTAATGTTTATTCTTAAGATATAGAGACAATATATCTATAGTAATGATCTGAGATATAAATATATATATATCAAAAGAGGTTGAAATACATATTTACATGGAAAGAACTAACCATAAAGAAAATAAGATGACTTGAGTTACACAAATGTTATGATTTATCCACTCACTACTACCCAAGAAATTAAAATAATGTATCATATCATTTAAGTAGAAAATATCATAGAATTCTGAACCAAATAAGGATTGAGAAAGATCATATGTTCATGGATTTAATAATTATGGATATGGTAATAATTAAAGAAGGGGGAACATACCTTATTTTATTCAAATTATTTCTTTACAAAATTTACCCGAGAATTTAGAAATCTCTCAATATGATGATGAGAATTTTCAAAATAAAATAATGTTGTCAATGATGGAATATTGAAATACTACTTGTATGAGGATATAATTATTAAATTTTGAAAGTGGTTATTTTTTACATCAATATATGATCTATAAAAGGACTTATTATATGATACTCATAGATCAAAATTCTCAATACTCCCAAGAAGTACCAATATGTATAGAGATCAAAAGGAAATTTATTGTGGTATAATATAATGAAGGATATTGTTGACTATGTGTCCATACGTCTTTTTTGTCAACAAGTTAAGCCTAGGAGACATCATCATATAGGAATCATTCAACTTAATTTTATTCCTATTTTTATGTGGGGTGATATTAATATGGACTTCATCACTATATTACCAATGACCCCCAAAATCAATGATACAATATGGGTTATTGTTAATCGCCTTACAAAAATTGGCCAAAGAATAGAATATTTACCTCTTAATAACCCAAAAACATTGTATTAATGAAGTTTTAAAACTTCATGGTGAACCTCAATCGATTGTGTATGACCTAGATCCCCAGTAAACATCAAAATTCTAAATGATTATCCATAAGTCATTGGAATCTGATCATTATGTGAGTGATACTTATTACCATCAAACTGATGTACATTTTGAAAGTACTATTCAAATATTATAGTACATATTGAGATCAAGCTTGCTTGAATTTCTTAGAATGTGGGATTAGTATTTGTATTTGATAGATCATCTTATTTTGTTAAAAATAAATGTTGTTGACCCACATAGGATCGACAGGTAACTAACCCCCACTGGCCCACAATGGATCGATAGGTAACTAACCCATGCTGGCCCACATAGGAATGATAGGTGACTAACCCCCACTGACACCCACATGATCTATCCCTCATTGGATCTGTATGCGCTGACCCACACAGGATCTTTGAGCAATGACCCACAGAGGATCTGGCCCACACATGATTCGTATGCACTGACCCACACATGATCGTTGACAGCTGACCCATAGAGGATCGGTATGCGCTAACCCACATAGGATTGCTAAGCGCTGTCTAACAGATGATCTGACCCACATAGAATCTATAGATGCTGACCCACATAGGATCAACGTTCTTTCTTCATGTTACAACATGCAATAATTTTCCTCTCACTAATTATTCTTGATTACGAGAGGTTCTTATCCTCAAGACATCAGTATATACTTTAACTTCCATAAAATCCATATAAAGAGTATCCCAAAGGTCTTCCAGGACACAAGGGACCCAACACGACAGACGACGAGTGAATCATACTCTCTGACTATTAGTTATTAGTGTTTCTATTTCGAGGGCCCAGTTGGATTTTTTTTTCAATCCAACCCATATGTACTCGATATTTATCCAAAATTAATGTGGATTATACTTAAATAACTATCTCGATCCAAGGAATTCGGCACCACTGACGGTTTGTCAAATGGATTCCTGGTTTTTAAGGTATTGCCACAAGGGCATATAGGGGTCTGGATGGGACCGAGTTAGGTCCAATCCTGTTGGACCATCCCACCTCGAATTGGCATGGGCCGACCTGACCCGGTTCAGGTCACCTGCCCAGTCTAGGTCTGGCCCAAATGGGTCAGACCGCAGTGGGCTTGGCCCACTGGGCGCGGTCCACCTGGCTGGGTGTGGTCCGCCGTGGTGGGACTCGTCCTATCCACACCTGAGGGAGAGGCACCCCCGGTATTTTGAACGGTCTGTGGATCAGTTGGACAGTGCCTACTGGTGTGTGAGACCTGCCAGAGTGGTCCCACCTAGTGTGATGTGGTCGGCTAGGGCTGCAGCCATCTCCCATTCCTGCAGCGTGATGACACCGTAGTCTTCCTATGGCCAGCCGGGTGTTGGTCGCCCTCCAGATGCATTGCCACGACTAAGAAGTCATGGTCTCATTCTCAACCGGTAGCAGGGACATGCACCAATCTGGTTTTACAAGCCAACCAGTGTTCCGACCACCATCGTCCTCTAATACCTACTCAAACCGTGGTCGGCCAGTTTTCGAACACCCTCTTATTCCATGTGTCACCTTAGCTATGTAGTAATCTAAAATATGACGACCACATATTCACGATCCTCGGGTCGAGGGCTCCATGTCTATATGTCATGCTCAACAAAACATTGTGTTCTCAATAGACTTAATTATTTGGCATGAAGAATGCATGAAGAATGAAATAGTAGGGTCAATGTATCGGTGCGGAATGATGGCCATGTTTGTTTGGCCATTGTCTTTGTGAATGAAGAATATGAAGAATAAAAAATAGATTTAATCATAGTTTAAATTATTCCCCTACCTCAATCATCCGTTTGAGGTTTTTTGTGGAGGAAGATGATTATGGTGACGTCGGAGTTCATTTCTCCCGTAAGACTCTTCCTATCCGAGCTCGAGCATCTTCCACGTCAGAGATTCATTCTTCGTTGGAAGATGTCCTCCCATGTTCTCCCAGACTCTCCCCATTTTCCAACAATCCCAGCTAAAAGGGTGAGGAGAAAAATTTAATTGAGTTAAGATTATTAATTCAATTAACGTTTGGTCATTAATTAATTTAATGTTGGAAAATTAATTGGGGGAATTCCAAGGGTTAACTCATATTAAATGAGAGTCCGGGTTTCCCTGCCCCCCACCAAATATTCAAAATGGAGGATTCAAGAAAAATAAAATAAATGTTGACGTTTTATTTTATTTTTATTTTCTTGACTCTCCCACAAAAATCTGGAAAACTAACTTCCACCCTCAACCTACTACGGTTGAGGTGAAGGTCTCCTTAATGGAGTGTCGGTGCTGCGATTTCAACAATGTCTTCATATTTCAATTATGATCACCTGTTCAAAAGTTAAAAAATTCCACTCTCACATTTATTGAACATACCTGAAAAAAGTTTAGAAATTCATTAAAGGCACATCGGGCCTCAGAGTCACTCGCCTTCAATTTCACAGTCTTTAAATAATTCTATATAATTAAAAAATTTATACAAAATTTTCGGACATTACAAATACATTCCATTCTAGATGTCATTCCCCAACATGTAAATAGATGTCATTCCAGGCACATCGGGCATTATATGTAAATATATGTGATTCCCCAACTTGTTTTCATGTAGTTAGTGAGGGGAAACATATAAGATCAAAAAATATTGATGACATAATGGTAAAGGTGAATATTATTTAGAATCACATAAAATCAGAAAAAGTAGTAAACAGAGTTAAACTGACAACTACATAATGGTGTTGGAGTTTTAAGTGGGAGATCATGTCTTTCTAAATGTATCTCCATAGAAGGGTGTCATAAGGTTCCATAATAAATGTAAACTGATCCCAGGTTTCATTAGACCATTTGAAATTATGGAAATAATTATAGTTTTGGCTTTTTAATTAGCAATTCCATTAATTCTCTCTGATGTATATGATGATTTCCATAGATCACTATTAAGAATTGCATCCTGGACCCAACACATGTACTTACCTTTGAAGAAATATAACTATCACCTGGTTTTTATTACAGTGATGATCTAATCAAAATTCATTAAACAAAATAGAAATTATTAAGATATCAGATGACTTTACTGGTAAAAGATCATTGGGAAAAAACATAAAATGGAAGACGCAATGTGGGAACATGTGGATGTTATGAAGAAAAGAACCCTCATCTATTTTGAAATAAATATAAATAAAAATTTTAAAAGAATTAATTCCCAATGGATGGGAGAATATAAGATGCAAATATTTATGGAACATATCTTCTTATATCAATTAAATTTATTCGATATCTTATATTACATGAAACAACATGCTTAAATGAACTGATATATATTACTAATTATTAATATGGTTGTTGTAAAAGTAATGTGACTGTTAGGAATATTAATGTAGACTTCATAATAATAACCTTACCTATGTTGTTAAATATTAAATTTAGGTATCTTATATATGAAAATATGAAATATTTATATCATGGAATAGGTAAATAATTTTTTTCAAAATGATATATTTAGTGTTTGTATTTTTATTGAAATGTAAATTTTTATATTCAATTTTATAACTAAAATAATAATTTAAAATAAAATTTATATTTTTAAAATAGATAACTAAGTTAATATTTTGTTGTATTATTTTTATAATATAATTTTAAGATACCATAATTATTTTTTCAAAGTGTCATAAATTCAGTTATAATTTTTAAATTTGTATTTTTTGAATAAATGATGATTTTAAATAAAAATTTAATTTCACATATTTAGAAAATTATTTTCATAAAATAGATTCCATTTATGAAATTTAAATTTTAGAAAAAATAATTATCGTCAATGTTTTGGTATTTCCCAAAAATAGTTGAATTTTTAGTGGGTGGTGAAATAAACTATTTTTCAATATTAAATAAATACATGAATTATTAAGTCGTGGATGATTTATGGATGATATAGGCACCATTATTTATAACCCAGATGAGCTAGATAATAAAAATTTTCACAATAATCGTCATTATTCATATTCATTAGAAAATATAATAAACAAAAAAATAAAATATTAAAAAACACCCCTCCCCTCTACCAATAAATACTGTCCCTCACCACCTCTTATCCTCACACTGTTTAAGATTTTAAGATTGATTATATTCTACCCAATTCCTCTCCAAAACATATTTTCCAGGTTTTTTTCTTATTAGAATCACCAAAAGACCAATCCTTAATTCATTAAGGATGTCCTCAGGGAGACTGTATTCAAGTGGTAAAATCCTCCACATATATCTTTTAAATTATTTTTTCTTCTACCTCATCCTTCCATTCAAAATAAAAAGATATATTAAAACTACATTATAATATATATATATTTGAAATTTAATTTTTTTATTGTTATATCAATCATAAAATCTCTTCTCGTACTAATTTATTCTAAAAATGAAATCATTGTCCATGATGTGTCGATTCACTACCTTCGTGGATGATGATTTTTTTTCCATTAACACCTTCAATGATAGTCATAAAACTATTATTATTGTTAAAAAATATTGAAAAAAATATATTTCATCGTTTATCTATTTCTATAACTAATATATATAAACAATATTAAATAATAAAACTAAACAAGTTCTTGATGATCGTAAAAACCCCCAACATAAATTAAATCATTTTTATAAACATATTATCAAATGAATCATACTCATACCATATAACCAATTGAAACATGAGACCATTTAAACTTATGTAATTTCATTAATGCTAAATAAGTTTACATATTGTTTTTTCTGTCATTTTGAAATAACTCTCATAATTAAACACAAGTGATATAGACATAAAACTCAAAAACAAATGCACCTAGAACGAAGAAATTGATTCTTATAACTCATCAAAAAGGTTATACAAAAATATAATAAAATTTTAAAAAATAAAAAATATAAATAAATGTTTCTAAATTATGTAATTAATAAATATAAATTTATTTCCATGACATTAAGTACATGTTCCAAACTATTTCGGACATAATTTTTGGGTTTTCTTATTTAAGTTTTATTTTTGTGAGTTATTATTTATTCACAACTTATTTATTATGTGTAATGTATGAATACATCCATTTTATTTATGATTATATATCATTAAATATTTTATTAAATATAAATATTTCTTGTATAATGGATATGATTATTATCATATCTATATACAAATTTTATATATGGTGTTTACTTTAAATTTATTAATATAGGTAAATATTATTAAATATGTATTCTCTACTCAAAATTTAAATATTTAGAAGGTGTATTGTTCTTGAATTAATGATAAGTATGAATAATGATTTATAATTGTAGTGAATTGTGGGGTGTGGCATTATAGAGACCATTGATGCATATATTGGTCTCATGAGACAAAATAGATGGTGAAAACCATTTATGTTTGTTTCCAAGAAGAATAATATGGGTTTATACCCATTGATTTAAATCTCCTTGTGAAACATCTTGATGGCAGTGTTTCATGTTCTAGATACATGATGTCAAATAATTAAGCATTTTCTTCATTAAATATTTAGTTATTATTATCCATGATATTTTCACTATGAAAAAATCTATACATTCATTTTAATTCTCAGTTTATTGATTAAATGGAATGTGTTTTTAAGTTATTTACATTTCCATATTGATTATTCATTATTTTCTATGCTTCACATATTATTTATTCATGTTTCTACTTTTTGTAACCCGTACATGTAATTATATCTCACCCTTTTAATTATTTTCCTTCCTTGGGTTGTGAAGATAAATTTTTTGAATAAGTTTCAAGGAATTTGATTAGTTTCCTTTGTTATGTTCTATGTTTAATTACCAATTTAAAAATGGAACCATGTATTCACCTAATTCTTCAAGTCTACTAAACTGACCGGTCCTTGGGGCTTTGATCTATAATAACAATGAAATTATAATAAAATAACAAATGACTATGGGATAGTAGTGCTATGTCTGTTACAATATTATAACAATTTTTGATTAGGGACAAGGAAAATGATAAATATACCACAGTTTAACTTTAAATAGGAATTGATAAGAGAGAGAGAGAGAGAGAGAGAGAGAGTAAGGACCAAAAAATTATGATTGTAACAACATAGAAAAAGGGGATAAATGAGATTGAATGAATAACATATCTTGTAATATATATGAAAGGGATTGTAAAAAATTTTATATTGAAAAGTATTATCAAATTAAATCAAATTTTGGAATAAATTACTATAAACAAGATATAGTTTGAGTAAAAGATAGGCAAATGTGAACCATTAAATTTATATGGTAATGACATATGAAAATGGAAATATGAGAAGGATTGAATAATAAATAATTGGTAAAAGATAAAATGAATGATAATATATGTGAAATAAATTTATACCATCTTAGGGAAAAAATTTTACAAATATTTTATTACAAAATTATTATAATTGAAATGTGAAATTAACAGAATTGAAACCCTTAATTTAATAAAGCTTCATAGAATAGAAAAATAATTTTTACACCCACCATAAACCAACTTTAATATTCAATATAGTGGAATAAGATAGAATACATGTGTGGGATATTGAAATTTGATTCAACAATTGTATGATGGAAAATAAGAAGACAGGGTGGGTATTATTAGTGTGGAATGTGGAATTATATTTAATAAACAATTGAACAATATATTTTTTCCATTATAAAAAGTGCCCCACTATAATAATATTGCCTCCTCACTTCCCATAATTATCTATTGTAATCGTATGTTCCAAAATAATTGCAATATCACATAATTTTTTCACCATGTTCATGCTTACATATCTATGATATCATGTTTATTTTATGTTACCAAAATTCACCATTTTAAAATATGTAACATTATTATGAATAACGTAATTTCATATCATAAATAATTTAAATAACATAATTTCAAATATTCAATTCTTTTTTAAAATTAATATTCTAAATAATGCTGATTTATATTTTAAATAAGTAAAAAAATAGTTTCTTTGGGACTGATATTACTCAAAATTACATCATTATAATTATAATGGACACATTATTACACAATTTAATGTTTTAACCTAATATTATATCCATTATATAAAAATATCCATATATATATGAGAAATTAGTTTCAAAATAAAGATAATAAATCACATTATATAATATATTTGGTGAAATATACATTACATTACGTTTAATGGAAATGTTATATTTTATCACAACATTCACACAAATTTTTTTTCATAGTTTATATTTATGATAGAAATAATTTCAACATAAAATAAACTACAATTTTAAGTTAAAAATTCCTCATAGTCATTATATTTATTGTAAAAACATTATTTTATTACTTTTATTTTCATATGATGTACATAAAATAAAATATGAAATAAAATATAAAATAATAACTAAATTAGTTTTTCAATGTTTTCATGTTTCAATTATAGTAAAATTATAACATGCATAACAAAAATATATTCCATTGTGTATATTACTATTAAAATGATCAAATGAAAATATGACTAAAAATATAGGAAACGTAGTTATTAAATAGTCGTTAAATTGTAAAAATATATTTTAAAAAATCATGTTAAATAAATATTTACAATGATGAAAAAAAAACATACAATTTATTTATGAGACAAAAGTTTGTAAAATAATTTTTTTTAAAAACAAATACCATTTAATTCATTATAATAATATAAATACGATAATTAAAAAAATGTTATTTATAATGTGTTGACTTTTGGATGAATGGTAATTTCATACCATTAATAGTATTTCAAATGATCAGGTTTTTATATATAACTAATACATAATTATCAATTTTAAATATAAAAATACAAAAAAATTTCACATAATGATTAAATAATTATAAAGAATATACACTCACCGGTCATGATACAAAAAAAATAACTCATATAACTTCATACTATAATTATAATCTAATGTTTTCTATATATATTTAATTTGTTGGATTATTTTTGAAGTAAAACCTACTTATTATATTTATAATAATTATTGGATACTATGAAATAAATATATTATTTCACTACCTTTACTGCTAATATATATTCAAAATTACTTATATCAAGATTTGAAAAATATAACTAAATAATTATTTTATGGGTAATATATTTCCTTATTATAATTGAAGATAATTATATATTCATCCTTTATGTAATAAATATAATTCTATTAATTAATTTTTAATTCAAAATTAAATATTGTTATAAATATTATTTAAATGTATTTTAATTTATTGATATTATTAACATATATTTGTCTTGTAAAATTTATTTATTTATCAAAAAAATTATTCTATATGTATTCATCATTAAAAAGACAAATCAAATGAAAATAACTATAATTATATTATATATGAAATATCAAATGTAATATAGAATGCACCACCATTTAATTTTGACTTTATTACTTCAATAGATATTGGAGAAATAATATTCCTTCTTTTTTTTACAATCTTTTAGTTCCTCCTCATAGAACCCCCAAACTATAAATTCTTATTTCAAACAAAATATTTTATTTTAACATAAAATACACTTCTATGAAAAAAATACTTTAATGAGACTCCACATTATATTTCAATTACTTCATTCAAGAATTGTGATCTTAAATTACCTTAGAATATCCATTAATTTTTAGCATAATGTTTGTTACATCACTGGTTAATTATTAAGTTTCTTTTTTCATCCACAACCACTTATAACTAATTTTACATGTATTTAAGTTGGTTCACATGATTCTTTAATTTGTTCTATAATAAACATATAATAATATTATTCCATAATTTTATATCATGTTCCTCAAGATCAAATTCATGTCGAACCTTCTGATGAATGAAACATTCTAGTTGATTTTCACCATTAATTTCAAGTCTTTCTTGAGAATTCCCATCGATGAATTATTCATATCTAAACTAAATTTTGTATCACATTCTTCAATACTTATCTCATCTTCATCATAATCATTACTCAACAAGAAAATCCTTTGAGACTTTTTTTTAAAATCTTTTCAAAATATAACATTTTTATTTAGTTGGAACATTACTTTACTATTATTATGTGTATTCATCTTCAACTTCTCAATCATACGTCTTAAAGTTTATCATTGATATAATGATAACCACTATTTATTTAAACCCTACCAATTACATATCTCCTTCAAACATACATTTATCTTTCTTCATGAAAAAAATCAATATGTGATAAGATCCCATCGCATATATTTCATTCCTATCTATCTTCTTAATTGATGCCTAATTTCTCTATTTCCTTGAATGTTATCTGCATTTTTTGAATATATTTTTGAATATATAACTAATGATCAATGTATATCATTGATATCTATGCACCCAATTTTTTATTCATCTAATGGTATAAAATTTGGATTATATAATAGTGTAATTCTTCTTTGAATAATCTTTATTATGTCTATATATTTTATCTATTAAAAAATTCAATTGATAACACCAATATCCTCAATGAAATAGTATAAAAACCCTAAATTTTTTCACCTGATATCAACATCAAATTATTATAAAATATTTTCATACATCATAGATTCACAATATTTAATTATCCATCACCCAAATATAAGGTGGAGAGTTTGACTCAAATTTAATTAACCCACACAAAAATCATCAAATAAATATATCTTTAATTTAATGAAGGTCCTGATTTTACACATTATTCATTTTCATCCACATTATGAAATTACCTATCTCATTCCATCATTGAAATATCAATAAAATCACATATATGTAACCCCAATATGTTATAAGATAATACATATATCCTGATTGATTGTATATTTTATATCATTATATTCATACAAATTTTATAGTTACCACTAAAAAATAATTCAACTCCTTTCGCATTAATTTTTTCCTTGATAAATAAATACATCGTAAAGATACACTAAAAATTACCAGTAGATCTCATACCACATTTTGTAACATCAACATACCAACACATCCTAATATGGGAATGAAGGGTGTATTTATAGCATTTGAACTAACATTTCAAACCTATCACAAGAAACCATAGGACTAGGAAATAAATTTTTTCAATTAAAATGTTACTGCAAAAAGGCGTTAACATGGTTCTCCACAAAGGGACACTCCATGTAGTATGATCTGATGATGTGTAAATGTGACAAGGAATATCACTACATAACAATATATAATAAATATATTTAGGATAGTAAAATTTTAAATTATATAGTCACTCCATAAATCTCACAGTTTACTCATAACATCAAAAAAGATTTATAAAGAAATACAAGGAATAATGGTTTCACCCATGAATATACATATAAAATATTGACTCTAAATAACATGTGAGTTGTTATAGTTTTCCTATTATCTATTTCAAATCTTTGTATTCAATTGAATTACTCAAAAAAATTATATTTTTTTCTATTGTATATTTCTTAATTATCTCTATAATTTATATCCATCTTCACATCCCATATATCGTTTAATTAAAACATTAATATCATCATCTATGAATTTACCACTTTCCAAATGATTATTTTAACTCAAAAATATCCATAATATCCCAAATAAACTTCTATTTTCAAGGGTAATCTTCCAAAATTTGAAATCTATTCGAATTTCAAAAATATTTGTGATATAATCAAAAAACAATACATATTATGGTACTTCATTTTGATGATTTTATACCTAAACTGTAATTTGTCTTGATGAAATTAATTGTTTCATATTTTTATTTCATACAGTAATCCACAAAATCTTTATTAAATCCACTATTAAACTACTTCGAAATCATAAAATCATCCTATCAAGACCCTCAAATTCTTATCCCTTTATGAAATTTTTTTTCTTATTGCAATTTTATCCATTATTTCATGTTAAAACAAGGGTAGAACAAAATTTATATTCATTCCATCCACCCCATGACCATTCCCCAAAATTCAAACCAAAATAATATTTGAAACCCTACAAAACCAATATTATTGCATGATGAAACATGTTTCATTATGAAATTCCTTCAATAGATAACAAAATATTCATTAAATTTTCATGGCCTTCTAGATGTTCTGTGAACATATTTATTGGACTGTAAAAATGTCATTATATAATGAAAGATTGTTTCTTAAATAAACTCACTTATATGTTACTTAATCCATGAATTTAACACCTATATTAAGATATTATTTATTATTATGTCATAATAATACATCTAAAACATCTCAAATCATCACTCGATTTTTCAAAATAGTTATCTGTACCATTAAACCTACAAAATGAATCATTTTTAAAAATTACAATATTACAAATAGATTATAGAATAATAAACTAATGGTTTTAACAATATTAACCCTTCACCTAATCTCAAACATGGTTCCAATAGAATATAGGTTTTCTTCCCACTAATAGTATTTTCCTAATAATTTTGATTCATTCTATTTACTATTTCGCAAGACATAGATAAGAAATTTTATACAATTTTAATATTTTCTTCATAATATACTTCATAATCATTATTCTTTTATTTTTCAGTTCCTTGTAATTATATAATGTTCATTAATTTCATCATTATTTTTTCACTATTTGATTGATTATCCTTTTGAAATTTAATTACATTTATTTCATTTAATTAAAACATCTTTTATATATTCATTATTTTTATATATAAAAAATTTATTTCAAAATAAATATCCCGGTAATATATACTAATCAAATTTTATAAAAAAATTCTTTCATTTACCTTCACCTATTTAATATAAATATATACTTCGTAACACTTGAAAATATTGGTGACATAATTTTTATTTGCACAATATATAAAAATAATTATTCTTCAAATATTGGATAAAAATTACCTATTTTTACTATAAAATACTTCCTTCACAATGTAATGAAAATAAATTTGTAAATCCCTTATTATATCAAAAATTTTATAGGAATGTTTTATTTAGTGAAATTTCTTTACTCAACTACCAGAATCTGTTGGGGAGTGATCACATCTAAAATTTTATATAATATCGATTTTTATAGATACTTATTGACCTGAGAATATTAAAACTACATTCCATTAGAATATATGTGAATTATAAATTTACATTCTAATAACTTTTCATACAATCTCCTCTAACTTCGTAAATAGTCCCACACATCTATCTAGTTTTGAAATGTTATTATCAAGGACGTTATTATATAATCCTTAATATGAATAATATTTTACCTTTCACAATTATATGTTTTTTAATCATTTAACATAACATATTAATATGGAATTATTTAATTTGTTTTTGTTGGACTTATATTACATTCTTATGATTTTTATCCAATGAAATGAACTACAAGAACATTTGAAAAATCTCATGAATGTGAGTATATCCTAAGAAAATATATTAATAGTCAATTCTTCCACCATGTTATAATTTATTTATAAAGGCATATGTTCTAAAATATCATTATGTTTTATTTTATTTTAATAGATAAAAATTTTGATATCTATTTTATATATAAATCTTATGAATTTTTACCTTATCACAAAAAGCCCTTCTATTTTTTTAAAACATCATATTTGTAGAGCATTCGTATTTTTTAGACTCATTAAATGCGCTCAAACTAAATTAATGATTTCTCTTTCAATATACTTGTATCCCACCAATTTTTATTCTTTTTTTGAATCTAATCATATATTTAAAATATCATTTAATTTAAAATATCCATATCTTTAAAAACAAGCAACATCTTCTTCATTGTGTTTCAAACTATTAAAAAAAATTATATTTTCATATATGTTGTAAAAAAATAAATTTTATAAATTCATACCCCTTGTACATCACCACAATATAGATATAATTTAATTCCCTAACCTGAACTTCCTAAAAACAGTGAAGATGGTATAATACTTCATGCATGCCACTGTACATGTAAGAGGCCTCAAAATAGTAGAAAGGGATGAAATTAACATGGGCATAATATGATGTTTACAATCATATCCATCCCCTGTTTTTGAAACAAAAAAAATAGTCCATAAATAACACAATAAAAGTAAACAAGAATAGAAACTATAAGGAATTTTTTTTATAAGTCATATAATGTAATAAATAGACCTCTAATTAGGGTAGTCAACAAGTTAAATTATAGAAATTATAATGAAAACCAATACTATGTAGTGGAAATAAACTGGAGTGTATCTTGATATCTCTTTAATCTACTAACTCTATGTTCCTCAAAATTTTTATCATAGCCCTTACCCCTCATATGATCCTTAACCATAAATTCTCTATGTGTATCAATATTCCCATCCATGATGTCAGTATAAGCCCCCAGGACATGTAGAGACCCCAAGCTTGATGTACATTGACATTAAATTACATTTGCGGAATACTTAGTACATAACAAAAACACACACACAAGGATCGTAGTAGTTTAGTGTCTTTGGAAACTCAGAACATAATCTTCTAATCGTGGTGAAAGATCTTCAACATATCCCATTAAGAACTTATTTTTTTATACCTAAAACATTTCTTTATATCATGGGGAAAAGAAAACATAGAAGGGTGAGCTCAAATGCTCAGTAAGGGTAAACAAACGAAATATCAATCACATCATATACATAAGCACATAACTTTTGGAAATCTTAACCTGAAAAAGAGATCATAATTTCATAACATGGGGTAAATCATGGTAGTGAAATGTAATCACAATAATCATAACATAAAACATGAAACTTTGTGGCATACACACATAATCATAGAGAATCATTTCTTGTTAGTCAAGAATCATTGTCAAGACTATCTTAGTGGACAAAGTCCCTTTCTGAACCGAGTCACCCTCATTTCAGTCCTATTTCACTAAACCGGTATAACCTACCATTCCATCCATGTCTATCTCATGAGATATAAAATCTTTACCCAATGCATTGGAGGGAGATATAGGTCCCACCCATCTCATAATGATACCATTATTATGTGTGCCGCAAAATCATAAACCATACATCATAGCATAACCCATGTAATAAAAATGGAATTCATAAACAACATGACATCATAAAACAAATAATATAAGATAAAGGAATTCATAAGAATAATTCCATCACAACATAATCAAATCAATGTAATAACAGGGATAAAAACAGAACCCTTTATTATCTTAGATGGAATATAATTTTGATAAAACACATGAATTCCATTCTTGTGGAAAATATCCTTTCTTCTTCAAAAACATTTTTCCGTTCTTAACATGTCATACAACATTAAACTAAAATAAGTTGATTAAAAATAAACTTGAAAACTTGTAAAGGAAGCTTCTTGGAAATAATGTTTTAAAAATCCATTCATGTCGTACAAGTTAAAAAACATTCTTCTTGTACTTTTTTCAGAAAAGTCAAAAAGTTCCTCGTATGAAAAACAATAAAATATTCCTTACATATCTTTTACTAAAAACTCACCAAAGGGTAAAATAGGATTTAAAAAATTTTAGGTGAATGGAAATAATATTACATATTGAGGAAACTTGGATGTGGATGATAAAATACACCCCAGTAAATGCCAAAGTATAAACAATCTCGGATAAAAATGAGATTGTGATATTTCCCTTACCTTAGGTCCGATTTGATTTGTAAGTGTCCGAACCTCCTGTATAATGATTTAAATAATGTCACTGACTTATTCCAGAATCATAATAATTGTTATGATATCATATATGGTTCACTTATGACTTTATTTTACCCGTTCTTTTGTAAATTCCATGTTAAAGAGCGTTATGGGTAAAATTGTTTCATTTATCGTAGGTGTTTGGACTTTTTGTTCTTGACATTATTATTACTTATATCATTATTTACTTACTTCCAGAATATAAACATGATTTATGTATCATATATATTCAGTATATTTATATAATAGATAGATAAAGGAAATGAAACACACCGTTAATGGAGACGGTAGTCCGTACGTACGGATGAACATTGTTTTCCTTTCTTTATTGTCTTGAATGGAAGTAAGTAGATGACATACATATATACAAAAATCCAGTAGCTTTATAATGTCATATATTTCATTATTATTGCTTATATATACTTTATAAGCATTCTTAAATGGTTAACATGGAGAATGAATCTCATCGCGTCGTGGAGACGGTAGTCCGTACGTACGCACGAGCGATGATATCATTCTCATGATCGTGAAATTGTGTTGAAGTGTACGTATACTATTTCAGTATCAATATCACTTTATAATAATCATATATAGTTACTCATTACACCATTATACCCATCCAATTAAGGTGGTGGCAGAAAATAGATTACACCACGTCGTGGAGACGGTATTCCGTACGTACGCATGCGTGGTTATTTCCTTTTTCCGTAGGATGGATAGAAGGTTAATTATAGTTGTTTAATATTTATAATAACATATCAGTATATAATAAATACTGATTTTATTACTTTATCATGAAACAACTATAGAAGAAGAAGTTGAAGAAGAAAGAAATTGAAAAAGATCGGTAATGGATATTACCTCTTTTTGACGCGCCTTCACTTAACCACCACTTAATGAACTAAGGATGGTCTTTGAAGAAGTCAAGGACCTCTAGGATGATACTAGGGAAGTGGAGAAGAGAATTTGGCAGGGTATGGCCGAGCTTGAAGGCTCAAAGATGGGTGAGGAACAGAGGGAGGAGGTGCCCTTTTATAAGGGAGGAGAGGGGCACCTTTGGAATTCTTAAAATATTATTTTATTATAAAGTCAAGTTCGGTTTTAAATAGTTCCAAATTGATTTATTTAGAGGCTAAGGTGGGGACGGGTTGAAATCCTCTCATCCAATAGAATTTATACAAGTTTAGGTTCCTATTTTAACCTTATCATTTAGATTTAACATTAAGTTAAATAGTTTTACTTTTACCGTGTCTTCTTCTGTTCTTACACTATAAGGTTAATAAACTTACTATAAGAAGCCAAACGAACCCCAAATTGTTTATTATTAATATATATAACCTTATCTAAGTCATTTGGCCGATCCTTAGATTTTTAGGAATAAAATGACAATTAATAATATAATATTTGTTTTAAAAACTATTTGATGTCAATTTTGACTCTATTTAGTAATTGATTTTTGTGAAAATCATAACAGAATTATAAGTTCAAAAAAGTTAATTAAATCAATAATAACATGTCATATTAACCTATAAAATTATTTTAATTCATAAAAAGTCTCCAATTATATTTATTTGGGTATTTATAAGATCAATTATGTCAATATTTCATTAATAAGATAATTACTGCATCATCGTTGGGTCATAAATAAGTTAAATTATTTAATGTCTAAAAAATACAAATAAAATACCATTATGTAGGAAATCGTTTTAGCTTTCTAATGAATATTTAAAATCGAATTTATCTTATGTATAACCCCATATTAAAAGTTTTTAGTAAATAATCTTTGATTTTAACTCTTTTAACTCTTCTTTGAATTAAATAATAATAAATGTCCTAATCTAATACAAGTGGGCATAAATGGTCATATTTTATTCCTAATCTTGTTTTTGGTTGAATGACACTTATCCAATAGAATTTGGACATGTTTTAGGGTAATAATAATATCATTTTTACCCTTAATTGCCCTATTTACTTTTAACCGTGGTAAATAAAAGTAAAATGTTACTATTCACCAAAAATTATTTTCATCTCATTGAACCACATTTTACTTACTGACATCAACAGTGTCTCTTGGATTTTTGAAATTCCACTCATAGAAGCGGTAAAATTATGTTTTATGAAAAATTCAGTTTTTTAACTACCACTTAGTGGTTTTACTATTCATCAAAAACTGAAAGTTTTCAGAAAAATACCAAAAATTCGGCCTAAGATATATTTTATATTATGAACTAAAAAATTATTTCTATTTTACCAAATTCAAAACATATCAGTTGCATTAATTAATTTGAAAATTAATTCTCGTTGTCAAAACAAAAGGCGTGTTTTTAAGAGATAATAACTATCAAAAGATTGACACTTGTTTATAACTGGTTTAAATGTGAAATTACATCCAATGACCAACATTGTATTAAATTGTAAAAATATATTCTAAATATTATTTAAAACCACTCAAATTAATAATTTATCACTATTAATTATTTCGATTGAAAAAGTTGTTTTTAATTAAAATTTAGTAATTTCCACTATTCATCAAAATATGAAAGTTATCTTAAAATTACCAAAATTTCACCCTAAGCTAATTTCAATATTTCGAATCCAAAAATGAAATCCATTTTGAAAAATAAAATTTAAAAAATTTCAAAAAGTGGTTATTACTATTCATAACGGCTAGTTTTAATAATATTTTAATAGCATATCGTTGTTTAGTGAAACTCGGTATTGCGTACTACACACGCTATCTAGGAAGGTCGTGATTGCGTGTAATGAAAGGCAAGTCAAGGATGTGTGTTTTGCAAGCTCCTTTTGGTGTAGCATAGAACACAAGACATTAATGAAATTAAAAATAATATTTCCATAAAATCTCGGGGTGTTACATTCTACCCCCCTTAAAATGAATTTCTCCCTCGAAATTCGTCAGGGTTATAAATGGTTTACTACTTGAAAGATTCTTTAATAGAAACCCACATCGTAAAAAGGAATACCAAAACCAGTCTTTAAAAACAAATGTATGAAACGTAACGATTACCCAAAAAACTAATCACTGGGTTTCCACATAGGTGAAAATATGGATATGGAAGAAAAATCTAACCATCATGTTCTGATGGAGAGTGGTAGAGAACATGGCTATGGAAAAGCCAACAATCACAAATCCATAAATTTCTGACGATCTAAGGTACCATCTGATTAATCAGATATAAGAGCACTAGGACAACATTTTTGGTTTTCATGATCGTTTCCATAAAGTTGAAGAATTTGAATTAGAATAAATACACACTTAGTTTTGGTACAATCTCACTGTTGTTCGTGCCTTAAACAATTTCCACATCATCTCTTAAATAAATGAAGTTGAATTTGTTATTCATGAAGTGTTAGCAGATCATGTGATAGAATGACGGGTCATTCCATCTCTTTCAAACAAAAGGTTAGCAAAAGTTATAAGTCCATCTTATGGTTAATCGTATATGGTTCCAAAAATGAACTTATACTTCATATATCATACAGCTTAATAAAATAAAACTAGTTTCTACTAACCAGGGACTTCACGTAGGCCAGTGGTAGGCGATAAAGGTCAGTCGCACTTCGGTTGTGGGTTCGATTCCCACAGCCTTGTCCGACGCGATGGGCTGTCGCCCGTCCTGCAGGTTGTCCTTTTTTTAAATCTATATTACTATAAAATCCCATCAATAATATCGAAAAACGTTTTATCCTAACTTATGTCCAAAATAATCTATTACAATATTTAGGTTTATCTAATATACTTCGGTCCAAGCTCATAGTATAAAGAAAATGATTAATTGAAATGTCATAGAACAATCACGTGAATGCCATCATTTATCCCCCATATATCATAGGATATATCTTGCTGGTAAAATTACAAACATTTGAATACCTTAATCATGTGTTTTCTTGAAGAATGAATACCCATTGAACCTTAGTGAAAACATGAATGCAGTTAAAAGTTAACACTTTCCACATACCAAAATCCTAAAAATTCTATATACTCAAACCATGATATCACTTAGTCCTTATATCAATCATGAGCTCATGAATACTGTCAAATATTTCATTTTCTCATTTCCCTTAATTATGCACATATCATTATTTTTCCAAAAATATCTCAATCACTTTCCATGGTTACTGGTACCATAAAATTATTGAAAACCACATTAGACCAAAATATAAATATTCCAATATTCCATGATACTATATACAACAATATTTTGGAATAAACACATAATCATTCCACCACATTGTTGTCATATTCAACATCGCCAATAGTGATCGCATGTGACTTCCCTTTGTCCTTTGCCTTAAGTGGTTGCTCATGTTGATCATCACTAACCCTTGGATTAGGGCATTTATTAGCATAATACCCCATTTACTTGCACTTGAAGCATTGAAGTGTTGGTGGTGCGTTCTCTGCAGTGTTTGCTTTATTCACATCATTAGAAACCCTTTTTCCATTACTTCGACACTCAGCTGCTCGATGTCCTTCTTTTCCACACTTAATACATTTTCTAGTCCCTTTAAGACAATCTCCACCATGCTTCTTTCCACACTTTGAGCATAAGGAAACATTCATCTTCTTTTAACCATTATTCTGAGATTTCTCCTTGAACTCCATCTTTCGTTTCTTTTCAAAACCTTGAAATGGAAATGTAACACCAACTTCCATTTCTACCTTCATAGAACAATGCACAATTTCTTCATAGCTACTGAAGTCTCTTATATCTAATGCCCTTCAATGACTTGGTTTTTAGCCACTGAAAAATCGATCAACTTTACATTCAGGTTGGATGATAATGCCAGATGCATACCTTGCAAGTCTTGTAAAAATTTCTTCGTATATACCAACAGATTCGTCATCCTTCTGCTTCAGCTCAAGAAACTCCTTTTCCATCTTTGTTCAAATAATACGAGGGAATAACTTACTGAAAAACAAGTTCTTGAACTCATCCCATTCCATGGACTAAATTTCATCTCTTGGCCTCATATTCTTGATAAGATTCCACCATTGATTAGCATCACCTTCCAAACGATACATTTCTAAGATGAATTTATCATGTTCAGAACATTGAAGAACTGAAATTATCTTTTTAGTGGTACTAATCCATTGTTCATCAACAAGTGGATCGGAAGTCCCACTGAAAGAAGGTGGACGTTGCCTCATGAAGGACTCAATAGAATGTTGTTCCCTTCTCTGCTCTTTTGGAAGTCCAGAATGATTCATAACTTGTGTAAGTATAGCAATAAGATTTTGCACTCCATCTCCCATAACATTTGTTTGTTCATGAGGACAATCATTGCATTGTCCATTGCATTGATCAACACGGTTCCTTCGGGTTCCAACCATCGTCTAAAACCCAAAAAGAATAGTGTGAGAGGCAAAAATCATGCTAGGGAAAACAACATTATAAAGGTGGAGTATCCTCAATATCTAACTTCTTAGGTTAAATTCTATGATCGTTACTGTAGTTCTAGGACTGTATCTTATACGTATACCTATCCTTAGGGACATCCCAAGACATACCTTAGAAATATCTCTAGGGATCTCACTAACGCTTTCACATCCTAGTTTCCAAAGGTTGACTAAACCTTTCCTCTGATACCAACTATAGAGACCCGAACCTTGACGTACATTGACATTACATTACATTTGCGGAATACTTAGTACATAACAAAAACACACACGCAAGGATCGTAATAGTTTAGTGTCTTTGGAAACTCGGAACGTAATCTTCTAATCATGGTGAAAGATCTTCAACATCTCCGATAAATATCTTCTTTTTTTATACCTAAAACCTTTCTTTATATCCAGGGGAAAATAATACATAAAAGGGTGAGCTCAAATGCTCATTAAGGGTAAACAAAACAAATATCAACCACATCATATATATAAGCACATAACTTTTGGAAATCTTAACCTGCAAAAGAGATCATAATTTCATAACATGGGGTAAATCATTGCAGTGAAATGTAATAACAATAATCATAACGTAAAACATGAAACTTTGTGGCATATACACATAATCATAGAGAATCATTTCTTGTTATTCAAGACTCATTGCCAAGACTATCTTAGTGGACAAAGTCCCTTTCTGAACTGAGTCACCCTCGTTTCAGTCCTGTTTCACTGAACTGGTATAACCTACCAATCCAGACATGTCTATCTCATGAGATATAAAATCATTACCCAATGCATTGGAGGGAGATATTGGTCCCACCCATATCATAATGATACCATTCTTATATGTGCCACAAAATCATAAACCATACATCATAGCATAACCCATGTAATAAAAATAGAATTCTTAAACAACCTGACATCATAAAACAAATCATATAAGATAAAGGAATTCATAAGAATAATTCCATCACAACATAATCCAATCAATGTAATAATAGGGATAAAAACAAAACCCTTTATTATCTTAGATGGAAAATAATTTTGATAAAACACTTGAATTCCATTCTTGAGGAAAATATCCTTTCTTCTTCAAAAACATTTTTCCTTTTTTAACATGTCATACAACTTTAAACTAAAAGAAGTTGATTAAAAATAAACATGAAAACATGTAAAATAAGCTTCTTGGAAATAATGTTTTAAAAATCCATTCATGCCGTATAAGTTAAAAAACATTCTTCTCGTACTTTTTTCGGAAAAGTCAAAAAGTACCTCGTACGAAAAACGACAAAAGATTCCTTTCATATATTTTACTAAAAACTCACCGAAGGATAAAATAGGATTCAAAAAATTGTAGGTGAATGGAAATAATATTAAATATTGAGGAAACATGGATGTGGATGATAAAATACACCCCAGTAAATGCCAAAGTATAAACAATCTCGGATAAAAATGAGATTGTGATATTTCCTTTACCTTAGGTCTGATTTGCTTCGTAAGTTTCCGAACCTCCGGTATAATTATTTAAATAATGTCATTTACTTATTCCAGAATCATAATAATTGTTGTGATATCATATATGGTTCACTTATGACTTTATTTTACCCGTTCTTTTGTAAATTCCATGTTAAAGAGCGTTTTGGGTAAAATTGTTTCATTTATCGTAGGTGTTTGGACTTGTTGTTCTTGACATTATTATTACTTATATCATGATTTACTTACTTCCAGAATATAAAAAATGATTTATATATCATATATATTCAGTATATATATATAATAGATTGATAAAGGAAATGAAACGCACCGTTCATGGAGACGGTAGTCCGTACGTACGCTTGAACGTTATTTTCCTTTCCTTATTGTCTTGAATGGAAGTAAGTAGATGACATACATATATAAATAAATAAATTATCTTTATAATGTCATATATTTCATTATTATTGCTTATATATACTTTATAATCATTCTTAAATGGTTAACATGGAGAATGAATCTCATCGCGTCGTGGAGACGGTAGTCCGTACGTACGCACGAGTGATGATATCGTTCTCATGATTGTGAACTTGTGTTGAAGTGTATGTATACTATTTCAGTATCAATATCAATTTATAATAATCATATATAGTTACTCATTACACCATTATACCCATCCAATTAAGGTGGTGGCAGAAAATAGATTACACCACGGCGTGGAGACGGTATTCCGTACGTACGCACACGCGGTGATTTCCTTTTTCCGTAGGATGGATAGAAGGTTAATTAGAGTTGTTTCCTATTTATAATAACATATCAGTATATAATAAATACTTATGTTATTACTTTATCATGAAACAACTAAATAAAAAGAAGTTTAAGAATAATGAAATTGAAAAAGATCGGTAATGGATATTACCTCATTTTGACGCGCCTTCACTTAACCTCCACTTAATGAACTAAGGATGGTCTTGGAAAAAGACCAGGACCTCTAGGATGATACTAGGGAAGTGGAGAAGAGAATTGGGTAGGGGATGACCGAGCATGAAGGCTCAAAGTTGTGTGAGGAAGAGAGGGAGGAGGTGCCCTTTTATAAGGGGGGAGAGGGGCACCTTTGGAATTCTTAAATTATTATTTTATTATAAAGTCAAGATCGATTTTAAATAGTTCCAAATTTATTTATTTCTAGGCTAAGGTTGGGATGGGTCGAAATACTCTCATCCAATAGAATTTAGACAAGTTTAGGTTCCTATTTTAACCTTATCATTTAGATTTAACATTAAGTTAAATAATTTTACTTTTACTGTTTCTTCTTGTGTTCTTACAATATAAGGTTAATAAACTTACTATAAGAAGCCAAACGAACCCCAAATTGTTTATTATTAATATATATAACCTTATCTAAGTCCTTTGGCCGAACCTTAGATTTTTATGAATAAAATAACAATTAATAATATAATATTTGTTTTTAAAACTATTTGATGTCAATTTTGACGCTATTTAGTAATTGATTTTTGTGAAAATCATAACAGAATGATAAGTTAGAAAAAAGTTAAGTAAATCAATAATAACATGTCATATTAACCTAGAAAATTAATGGAATTCATAAAAAGTCTCAAATTATATTTATTTGGGTATTTATAAAATCAATTATGTCAATATTTCATTAATAAGATAATTACTGCATCATCGTTGTGTCATAAATAAATTAAATTATTTAATGTCTAAAAATTACAAATAAAATTCCATTATGTAGTAAATCTTTTTATCTTTCTAATGAATAATTTAAATCGAATTTATCTTATGTATAACCCTATATTAAAAGTTTTTTAGTAAATAAACTTTGATTTTAACTATTTTAACTCTTCTTTGAATTAAATAATAATAAATGTCCTAATCTAATCCAAGTGGGCCTAAATGGTCATCTTTTATTCCTAATCTTGTTTTTGTTTGAATTAAACTTATAAAATAGAATTTGGACATGTGTTAGGGTAATAATAATATCATTTTTACCCTTAATTGCCCTATTTACTTTTAACCGTGGTAAATAAAAGTAAAAAGTTACTATTCACCAAAAATTATTTTCATCTCATTGAACCACATTTTACTTACTGAAATCAACCGTGTATCTCGGATTTTTGAAATTCCACTCATAGAAGCGGTAAAATTATGTTTTATGAAAAATTCAGTTTTTTTAACTACCACTTAGTGGTTTCACTATTCATCAAAAATTGAAAGTTTTCAGAAAAATACCAAAACTTTGGCCTAAGCTATATTTGATATTATGAACTCAAAAATTATTTCTATTTTACCAAATTCAAAACATATCAATTTCATTAATTAATTTAAAAATTAATTCCCGTCGTCAAAACAAAAGGCGTGTTTTTAAGAGATAATAACTATCAAAAGATTGACACTTGTTTATAACTGGTTTAAATGTGAAATTACATCCAATGACCAACATCGTATTAAATTGTAAAAATATATTCTAAATATACTTTAAAACCACTCAAATTAATAATTTATCACTATTAATTATTTCGATTGAAAAAGTTGTTTTTAATTAAAATTTAGTAATGTCCACTATTCATCAAAATATGAAAGTTATCCGAAAATTACCAAAATTTCACCCTAAGCTAATTTCGATATTCCGAATCCAAAAATGAAATCCATTTTGAAAAATAAAATTTACAAAATTTCAAAAAGTGGTTATTACTATTCATAACGGCTAGTTTTAATAATATTTTAATAGCATATCGTTCTTTAGTGAAACTCGGTATTGCGAACTACACACGCTATCAAGGAAGGTCGTGATTGCGTGTAATGAAAGGCAAGTCAAGGATGCGTGTTGAGAAAGATCCTTTTGGTTTAGCGTACAACACAAGACATTAATGAAATTAAAAAGAATATTTTTCATAAAATCTCGGGGTGTTACAGGACACCACTAGTGTGTTAATCAAATTAGAGCCCACATAAATTTGTGTGTATGATATGATGTAAATTAAGTGAATTCCTGAGCATAAAATTCACGATATACTAAGTTATAATTCACTAAAAAACCACCATGAACCATGGTTCTACCTTCAGTGATATTCGAGAAGAATTTCAAATATACCCAACCACATAACTTAGATCATTTCATGTAAATATGTCCACCATTAAGGGAAATAAAAATTATAACTTTATGGAACAAATTCCTTCCCTCATTAAAGGGAAATTATCTCCCATGTAACACATCCATATATCCACATTTGAAGTTATCAAGGAATGGGATGCCCATACAATGGACTCTCTCTCATATGTAAAGAAATTCTGCATCAGTTGATCATACCAGCATGTATGGACACAATTACAGGGGAATATGGTATTTACAAGGTAGAAAATTGAAAATATAAGGAAATAAGCATCCTTCATATGGCCATGTCCAATGAGTCATCTCAACAGATCTCCCCCTAAAATGAGTCTATTAAAACCATAAAGGCAACCTATTAACCCCAATACAGAAGTAGTGATTCCACTGAATTCACACAAAACCATATATGAGGAATAAAATATTGAGGAAAAATATGAAAAAATTCTATTTTATTAGATGTAAAATAATATGAAAGTAATAAATTAAATAAAAATGAATATCATGGTATAATATCATTACATAGGTTATTAAATATTAGACAATTAATACCCATCATAACAAGGAATGCATACACTATTACAAAAGGGGTCTCATGGAACGCCCTATGTATGTTAAATGTATCAACCAAGAAAGTTAAAATTTCTTGTAATAAATTGAAAAAAAAATATGAAAACCCATTTCAAATAATGTCCCAATATGATAAGGAATTTCAATAATTATATTTTTGGTGTCAAACACTAGGACTAGTTGAGGAGAAATGTTGACATGATTCACGTTCTCCAACCAGATTGACCCCGTTTGGTAGGAGCCCAAATGGTAGATCCCATCGTAAATACATAATGGTTTTATGATGATATTCATGTAGATTTAATGAAATTAAATTGGTGTCTACACCGACATACATCTCATGATCTTCCAAAGATGTTAGATCTGAGATTTGTCAAAGAGATGCCAATGATCCACCAAATACATCACCATTATAGGATCAATCCATGAATTCATCAATATAGGGAATTATAATCCATAGATATATCTATAGGGAGTGTATTATATGATTATTCTGAATGGGAGCAGGGTATAACTAGAAGATACAGTAAGAATGGAGATTTATGGATTACAAACCACAATTCCCTAATAATAAACACACTTTGATTTTCCATAATCTAGATCAGATGGGATGAAAAAAATAGAGAGTATATAGTGTCTATAGGTTCTATGGATCATGTTTTAAGAAGATTAATTGGTTAAACCCGGTGTTTATTTTCATTAATATGGATTTTCATATTATTAGTTCATGTGCACATGGTTTGGTAGCATAGTTTACCAAACCATATGCCAACTATGTGAGTCATTAATACTCTCATTTCTAGTAGCATAATTTCATCAAAAAATTTGGTAAAACACAAAAATTTATTTTGTCCTCAATTTTGAGTACTAGGGTTTATGGAGAATTTGATACTATTAGCTCTAAATGTTCACCAACTATGCTCTACCCATTTTCCTTCTCCGAACAAGAAAATAGGTTTCCCAGGGAGAACCATATGATTTCCCCTAACCATGATGAAACCATGAACACCCTTGAAGGACTAAAAAATTCTACAAAAAAAATAAAAACCTATATAATTATATAAAACTGTACTTTTAAAAAACATATAAAACAAATTAAAAGATGAATATTCATTACAAAACATTATGATCCAAAATCATATTAGTTTAGTGTCTTTGGAGTCTTAAATACCTAAATAAATACTCAATAAGTTATTAGATTCATTTAAAACTATATTCTTTATAATTTGAACCATTTCTAGTAATATCTTACATAAAATCATTCATCATAGCCTGGGGAAAGGAAACATAAAAAAGGGGTAGCTCAAATTCTTATAAAGGATAAAAAAACATAGATCAAAACGATAACTATTTTATAAAAAGATGACGAGTATATGAGAACATGATCTTAAAATTTTAAAATCATACATCTAATATCATAGATCATATTCCTAAATAATGGAATAAATTTTCACAGTTCATATGATGTGAATAATGATAAAATCAAATAAAAATATCCATGAGAGCACATCACTTTCATAAGAATATTCAATTTAAATATTCTTTTTAAAAGTAAAACATGGTTAATGATGAATTTAAAAAATCATTTTATATTAGTAATAATATTAATTATATAATTTCAAAATAGATAGATATGTACATGAAATGATTTTCCACCAAGGAGAGAAATAATGAAGGGTTTCCTTAAAACATTACTTCAGTGTCTTATGTTCATAAAAATTGTAAATTAATGGTAAAACATGTAGTATCCAAAAACAATAATATTATAATAAAATACATGATATTATTTTTATATAGTTCATAAAATTTCATCATCTAAAAGATGATCATAAACAATTTCGACAAATACTGAGATCATATAATAAATTCTTTACCTCAAGTTTGACTTTCATCGAAAGTTCCCTATCATCCCATATAATAAATTTATATTTATTATAATAACATTATAATATTATTTATATGATTATAATAACATACATTACCCACTTATAATATTTCAACACCAATTTATAATCAATTCATTATTACGGACTGGAAATTTCTTTTTTATTAAAGAAACACTTTTATTGTAAAATTGAGAACCCAAGAAACATGACTTCAATGACATAAAACAACAAACCTTACCCCAATAGTCCAAAATCCAAAAATATAGATCAAATAATAATTAAAGGACCCTCCCCTTTATAAAAAACATTAGGGCTATTTTCCACCATTCCAATGTTGCACGACAAATGTCATGTATAATGACAGGCTAATACTAATTTCCAAGGCCATACCCTCTCAAAAATCGAAAAAAAAATTGAATAAGTATGGGGAAAACATAAATACCTAACTCATATGTAAAAGTATCTAAAGATAATTAGGAATTGAGAACCATGAACAACCGAATGTTGACGAAATACATTAACGACCATGAAATATAGAACTGTAACAAAACAAATTCGCAAATGCAATCCTGAAAACCAATGCTTTCATCCCTTCAATCAAATATCCATAAAAAAGTTGAATGCAATATATTCCCATGATTTTTGTATGAATGCGAAAAAACACAATTCAACCGCATCTTCTTGATAATCAAATTCATCCTTTGGATCAAAACAACCAAGTCGATACTTGACTACATTAATCTTCTTAAACATCATGGTTTCTCCTTCTACTTCTTCTAGAACACACTTAAAAGCCAATATTCCTTTTCAAATTGGAATTTTTGAACAACCGGTCACCCAAAAAGCATAAAAGACTCAAACAAAAAAGTAATTCAATAGAAAAATAGATTCTATGTCCAAAGATGATACACAAAATCATAAATTAAAATATAAACTCATTTGAAACAAAAAACAATTACAGAAAAAGAAATCATAAAAACATCACCAGTACGCCCTGGAGTAGTCAAGCTGCAAACTAGATCATGTCTTCGTCATCCACGTCACTCAATAAGACCATGGAAAACCTCCCAATGCACACACTAAGGAAAAGGAAGAAACTCTAAATCCATTAATGATGTATCTAAGCCATGGACGAGCACCATAAAACAAGATAAACCTTGTCCAGTGAAGAAGAATTTGGGTGAGGAGTGTCCTACCATAGTGCAAATGGATCTTATTCATTCAGAGAGACAGAAGTATGTACACTTTCATGAATGATGTTTTCACTTTTCAATGGTTAGAAGAAAATAATGATAAATAATAAATCACCATTAAAAATAATTGTTATATAATATATATAAATTAAATATATCTTTATTACAGTCTATTTAATGACGAAAAGAAAAATGGTTCATAATGATTCATAGAGGTGGTAGTCTATTCGTACCCAGATGTAGTGTTATCATTTTCCAATAATTTGGAAGGTAGGAATGTAGATTTCATAATATTATTATAGAATAATAATTATTTCATTTATATATCATATATAAACTTGAAACGCATTATAATAACTTTAAATGAGATATGGAGATGGAAAATGAATTGAATCGCTAACTAGAGGTGGTTTTATACATGTACTCACAAGCGATACATTCCATTACTATTTTACGAAATAGATGGTAGATAGTTTTGGTTCCATTATCATATTAGAAATTAAATATATTTGGTATAGATAATTTTTTTTATTTTATGATTAATATTATTGATTTAGAGGACGTAGAAGAGAAAATAAATTTAATGTTATTGTGTAAGACGATTACCTCTTCTTCAAGAGACCTCCATTAGATCCCTTATTAGTGTCCCATGGAATGCAATTTACAATTTTAAGAACCTATAATTTTTTTATTGGGATTCTTAGAATATAATTGGGTATTTTTTGGTCTAGATAAATGGCTCAAAGAGATGTTATGAAGAGAAAGGAGGGTTATAATTTTAAAAATGGGGGGATACATATAGAATTTATGAATAGATTAAAATACAATAATTTCTTAATTATATGATATTATTCCGAATGATGAGATATTAAATTTTTTATATTATAAAGTTTTAAAATTCACATCGAATAGAATCTAAAAAATAGTTGAATAACATACCCTTATCAATTGGTGTAAGCCCTAGTAAACATGTTTTACCATAAACATTGATAACAATTTTTTAGTAATTTTATTACTAATTATGGAAAAATATTAAGTGGAAAATTTTAAATAATTTTAATTGTGATGATTACAGTAAAAAATTTATTTTAGAGAATTCAATTGATTTAAGTGGGATCAATTAATTTAAAAGTAAATATCTTAAATGTGATGACAAATAATTTTATAAAAAAATGTTTAATTAAGTATAAAAATTTAATATGTAAAAAATAAAAATAATAATTATTATATTGTTCTAAATTGTATCTCTAATATTATCATTTATAAAATATTACTTTTAATATAACATAATGAAAAATTTTATCTTTTAAAATTATTTTTACAAAAATGAAATTTTCAATAAGAAATTATATTTTTCACTATTTATCCAAAACACATTCTTTTCAAATAATTCTTAATAGTTAATTATAAGATAATTTTTAAATGATTAATTAATAAATGTAGCTAATTTTTGAATGCCAATTTTATAAAATCTTAAAATATTATTTGTATTATTTTTCCACACAAATAAATAAAAAAATTAAGGAAAACTGTATTATTGAATCATATAAATACATTGAGTACTTATTTATCATGTTATTTAATTTATTTAAAAAATTTATAAGAAATATTAAATAAAATTATTCATATTCATTCATAAAATATAATTTTTTTTTGTGACTATATATTTTTGTTATGGTTTATTTAGAATAGGGATTTCCCATATTATAGGTTATCGTTGAAATTAATTTTTATTGGAAATAGATATATATCATAAAATATAAGGGGGTTACATTATAGCCCCTTTAAAATTAATTATTACTTTGATATTAAATAACTTAAATAAAAAAATGAGTCTATTTAATCACATCAATGGGTTCTTGTGTTGCTTCTT
Source organism: Viscum album (assembly GCA_963277665.1). Lineage (NCBI taxonomy): Eukaryota > Viridiplantae > Streptophyta > Magnoliopsida > Santalales > Viscaceae > Viscum > Viscum album. The sequence continues at coordinate 941,878,880 of OY728153.1, forward strand.
TGACTTTGAGATTCATCCATAAAATATTATGTGGGTCAGTGATATTGTTATATAACACTCTACAACTATGATATTATATTTATACTTCATGATCATGATAGTAAATAATAATCTCTTGTCGAATAACCATTGATTTCTGTACATATCAAGGACTGGGTATGTACTTCATCAAAAGAGAGATATAAATCACCTCATGAACATTAGAGATGTGTAGTGGATGAATTAACAGATCAGATACCATCCCTAGTCAATCAAGAAGATTTAATGGGCCAGTATATTTAGGGATTAATGCTCCCCTATTTCTAAATCATATAACTACATTCCATGGATAAATGTATAGTAATACCTTCTCACCACTTTTAAATTCCATATTTTACTACTGATTTTCAGCACTAATTTCATATACGTCTTTTTTACTTCATGGAATAATATAGAATGATGAAATTTGACTATAATCCAAAAACTACTTCTTAAAATATATTATGAAAGTAATAGAGACACAGTTTCTAATTCTTATCATTCCTTCAAAATCATGGTTAATCTTAAGAACATTTCTCACCAACATTTTCAACTATTCATCTTCCTTTTGTGCCATTTCATACATCACTTGGAGAGATGATTCAATACTCATTTTAAAAAAGATAATATTTATCACATTACAAAAAAATATTTCAAAATCAATACCATTAAAATCCCATATGTCTAGATACATTTTTTTCCTCATCATATATATCTTTGTATAATCCTTTCAACCCAATGCATCTAGGACTTTGTTTACATTCCCATTGTGTTATTGTATTGTGTATTAATTATCATAAATAAATTATAACCATATTATTGATTCAATATTAATCTATTTTTGAGTTAACATATAAATTAACATTTTATATTCAGTATAAATATAAATATGTTCTCCCTAAATATAATTCATCTATATCATTAATTCAATAATTATTATATTTAACACCAAATCCTTAGTTGGGTAATTTTTCTCATTGGAAAATAATTTTAATTATACATAAGCTGTAAATAATTCATTATACATTAGTACGAATCCCTTTTGCATTATTTATGAATAACTAACGATCAAAATTGATTCCAAACTATAGGTTATACAATAATTTGTGAAATGACTCACCATCTATATAGGTCCTAAAAATTTTCCACTCATTCAACTGTGAAGATGAAATTCGATCCCTTCAAATTTAAATTTGTTAGTGGATTAGATATATATTATTAATTATCAACAATATTTTAGTAATATAACTCTAAATAAATTTAACTATAGGTATTAGTTAAAGTGGTTGGTGTAGGACTATGGTCAATAATTTCATTGTTTGATAGTCTAATTATATACCCTATCATCGGATTATATAACCTAAAATGAAACTTTTTAAGCTAAAATATATAGTTTGTAAATTTTTAATATAGATTATACTTCCAGAGGGTATTAAATATAACTATAAAGTGATCTTTATTCCCTTCCTTTAACTTTTAATATATAAGAAAAAAATCTGTAAAGACTACCTCACATATATCTAGTTAATAACTATAAAATATATTAATAAAATCCTGAAAAATATTTGGGAAATTATTATGTCCAAATGGTAAATTATAAATTCACAATGTTCATAAATTATATCCAATGTTGTATTTGGTATTTCCTCCATCTTGACCTCAATTTATGTTATCTTGAACCAAGTTAAATCTTGGGAATGTAATAAGATCCATAGAGTTTGTCATGATCCGACCATCCGCAAGCCTTAAACCTCGTCATCTAACACCATCAGTCTCATGTAATACATTGGTTTCCTTATCAAAACACCCTATTATAATACTAACCAGGTTTACATATTAAACTATTTATTGTCCTTATAGGAAAACACCTAATCAATGTAATAGCTGTATAATATATTCAATAAATCTCTAATGATAATTGGGTATTTATTATGTCCAAATGGGACCATTATAAATTCACAATTTCTATAACTTGTATGGAAATTTTTATTAGGTATATCCTCATTTTTTACCTCAATTAATGATATATAAAACAAATGTTAATCATTGAAAAGTATTGATCTCTGTGACGTTTATCACTGACTGAACATCCCAAATCTGTGAACACAATCATCTTACCCCATGGGACTCATTTAATAGATTGGTTTCCTTTTCACCACACCACTGGGTATTACTCATTTGGATTTTTTACTAGAATAATTAATGTCCCCAAATCCAAACACATTTTTTAGAGTGTTTGTTCCGCACTCACACACACACATGGAATCTTCTGAAAAAGGACACCAATCCTTATCACTACTCCAGGAAAATCATGCTTAGTTGTTGAGTTCTAATCATAGAGTATCCTAAAAAGAAAGATGATTTTTTTTGACAAAGCTAGTAACATTTATCATTATATGTATCACTTTTTAGGGGTGAGACACCCTCCATCATTTTAAAGCAGAACACCATCATTGTGGACCCCAAACCTCAAACCCAGGTAGTGTATATAAACATCTGACCGAGTATTGGATATGATACCATTTTTCTAGACATGGCCTTTCCCAATCCATTAACCTAATAATCTTACCCATGGGTATCATTTATTACCTTGGTTTCCTTCTCACCACTCCACATGATATTACTCTTTGGGGTCCCTTATCAGTATAATGATTTTCCTAAAGGCCAACACATGTTTTTTCATCTTTTTAAACCTCACTCACAGAAACCATGGGATAATTCACAGAAGATCCCCCATATCGACAACTACCCTAGTCCAAGTATTATTAATAATGGTGAAATTATCATGTAGGATCCAGAAAATAATTTTTCATCCTATTGAAATGTGTTGTGTCATTTAGCCTTATAAGTTTCACTTTTTCATGATTTTTAAAAAGTTAATCAAAAATACATCTTTATAGGGTAGATGATTCTTATTGTTGATTTGTTTCTTGTTAAGATTCTAATTATAAATGTATAGTGACATCTATACATTATTCCTAACAAAATGTATAGGTTCACCACAAATTGATTCACTTAGATTACTGAATCTCTTATCATGATTTTATTGGAGTCTCTATATTAATACATTCAATAAAATTAGATTCAGGGATTAATAGAAATAGGTTTACAAAAATTTATGGTATCTAATGAAAACTGAACTTCATTATTCATTGGAAGACATTGAAACTATTATATAATTACATCAAAAATGTCCTTCACACTGAGCATAAATCATATGTTGTATATCTCTACAACCATTTGAAATAAAATTCCCTTTTGAATCTGAATCAAGACCAGTATAAAAGATTTAATTAAAATTAGATGTTCATATTCATCATCTCATTGATAGATTATCATATGTTGGTTTGGAATTTCAAATTTGAATTCCCTTCTCCATTAATTAATGCGGTTTTTATGTACGAAAGTCAAATAAATGCCTATGATAATATCCAATTCAACTAGTGGGATAAATGTGAGATATGCAGGAAAAACATTCTCAAAAAATTATATCAATGAAGAGTCATATTCTTGAGATTAAATAATCACACCATTAAGAGTTTTCACCAATAATTAAATATATAATAATCCAGGTGGTATTATGAGACCCTTATATAATATTTCATACCAAAAAGAGTAGGTAGATCCATAATAAAGTGGATGATTAGTATTCCTTAATCCATTATATTATTATTCCCCACATTGGAAATAGTTACCATATGAGATTTCCCTTTGTCTATAGGGTATGGAGGTTGCAGACACTAATCATTATAAATAACCTTCATATTTGAGAACTAGTTAGGATAATTATAATACTCAATATATTTCAAACACAAGTTTGTGGGTGGTGCATTATATGGATCTTTTTCACCTTGATTATAAGTCTTCTTATTCACATAACATCAACAATTGATTTTCGAATGGCCTTACTTTATATATTTAAAACAATTATCATTCCCCATAAGAAAATTTCATCATTTTATCCTCCCTCTCTTTGAGAATAACTGAAATATCATCATCTTACCTGAATGGTTTTTAAAATTTCCTTTAAATTCAATATTTATTTATTTATTTATAAAAACCATTAGATTTTTTGATAAATCCTAAATTCATCTCCACCATGATAACACATAGAATGATTTATTCATAGATACCGATGTCCCTTATGGCTGACACCCTTCAGATATTTTTTTTAAGCCTTAGAGGAATTGATCAATATTATGTATGGGTTGGATGAAAGAAACATAATTTTTACTCAAAGGTCTGATAAAATTTTTCACATAGGTTATAATGGATTCATAATCCTTCAACATTAGCTTAAGAAAGTCATTCTCAATTTTAATATGAATAATATGAAGAAATTACTTATTGAAAAATAATATCTCAAACACATATCACTACATTTATTTAAAATCAACCCATTACCTTGTTCTCTTGATAATATTTCAAAATTTATATGATTTTCCATCCAAATGATTAACATCCAAAATGATTTTTTTAACGTAATGAATAATAGAGAATTGAAAATATCATCTCTGTGGTGTTGATCAATTTTTCAATAGTTTTTATATTTATAGACCCACTAAAATATGGTGGATGCTATCTCACAAGGGACTCGATAGAAAATTGTTTCCTCCTTTACTCTTATGGAATCTATGCACAATTTATAACATGATAAATTTTTTAAGAATATCAATGGTATTCTCTATTCCATTACCCATTACATATTTCTCAGAAGAATACAATCATTTCATTTTCTATAATGTATAGCATTAAATATTTACATCTGATTCCAACTAGAAATAATAATCATATTAGAAAACCACGTAATCATAAATAAATTATAGGAAATCTGAATAATCACACCATTATTTCATCTAATGAGAAATTTGTATTACCCTAGGTTATCCATGTTCATTAACTATTCTAATCCTTTATTATGATTTATAAATAAAATGTAAATTAACCAAACTATATCACTAGGGAGAGTAAAATGAGGTGTATAGTAAAAACTCACTCGCCATGTATAGTCAGGATATACTAAAATAAAAAATTTCAAAATTATTACCCCCAAGATGTATCTATTCCAGAACCATCTCAGCCTATAGTATCCATATATGTTTGTTTTTGTGTGGAAACCAAATTCCATTCTTCACCATTACCTAAGACAATATTCACTACATATGAGAATCCAAAATGTTATCACTAGTGTTTTCTCATCCTCCATTCCCGAGGTAAGTAAAGCTTTATATGATACCTACTATAGAAACCCAAACATTTCATACATATATTATGCATATTAATAGATTAAATATTTATTATAAAACATTACAATACTTTCCATAATCATATAGGTTTAGTGTCTTTGGAAGCATAGATACATAAACAACTAATTCATTAAATATCTATATAATCTCCCACTGTGTTATTCATAACTAGAACCCTTCTTAGACATATCATACATTAAACATTTATTCATTACCCAAGGAATTGAAATATATAAATGGGTGATCATAGATGCATAGTAATAATAAATGAGAGAGATATTAATGATAACTAAATCATAACATGAGAATAAAGTTATGAGAACATGATATTATCACTATAAAACTATAAACAGTATAACATAGATCATAATACTGAATCATGGAATAAATCATAGATGTTCATATGAAACAATCACAATGGAATCATTTCTTTATTGTTTTCACCCCTCCCCCCAAATTCCAGTGTATCCTTAGTTATGTATTACTCCTAAAACTATCATAGTAGATTGAGACCCATACTAAACTTGTTTCACTCCCCATTCTCATCCTTATTAACAAGTTATATAACCATATTTTACTAATGTATTAGAGGTATATATAATTCTAGGAACACCAATCACATAATCGTAATCTACTCTTATGTGTTCCACAAGATCATAAATCATTTGTAACATATCATAACCCATTGAAAAGAAATGAGTTTTAATAGAATTATAATATTTTTCCTAATATAATCTATGAAAAATAAATGGGATTCATAAACATATCATAATAATATTCTTAAACCATCAAGATAAATAATAAGTATTGTATCATTTCATTGTAAATCTAGTAAATCATATGAAATATCATGATATGTTTTCATAAATGAAAAATTATTTTAAAATAGTAGTAAAACATTTTTGATAAAATACCCAACTCACATTGAAATTGAACATTTAAAATCTAAAAATGTAAAAAATAATATAGGAGATAGTAGATTTAAACGAAAATAATTTTTTTTGGAATATCCAATGAATATTTTGGTTACGATGGTGGGAAATTTAATTCATGTCATGTATGTAAAAAAAATGTTTTCATTCAAAACATTGGCAATAAGAAAAATTATTTTGATTGGAAAATTATAAGAATATTCCATTTAAACCATTTTTTAAAAACATAAACATGGGAAAAATGGATTCAAAAAATATTTAGTTATTAATAGAAACATTCATTAACTCATTTTATAAATCATTGATATTTAGAAAAAATGTTTTTCTATCGAAGAGAGAAAAAAGGAAGAATTTCTTAAAAACACTGTTTCAATATATTGATGAAATACAAAAAATAAAATGAAAGGGACACATGTAATCTTTGAAAATAAAAATAGGAAATTTAATTCATGGGATTATTGAGTGATCGGTAATAAAATTTCTTCATTGGATGCTTGGTCATAAAATATACGAATAAATAATGATATAGAAACATAAATTCATTCCCTTAAGATCAAATTTCTTCAAAAGTTACTAATACGATATATGAAAAATTTTAAATTATTATAGTTATAAAAAATAATAAAATAAAACTTATAATGTCATATATGATACACTTATAACATTTCAACACATATTTATTAATCATTCCTAATTAATTTCATCTGATCTCGGGGTAAACTATTTTTTTTCTTGTGAGTTTTTGTATGGTAGTTCTAGTATATTAAATAAGAACATAGATGAATAATATTTATAATATAAATCATCAAATAAATATAATATATATTCACTATATATATATATATATGTTTATTGTTATCAAAAAATTGTAGGGTAGGAAAAAGAATGATACTCTTCATCCAGATGGTATGATGTATGATAACAAAAACACTATTTTCACATTTTTATGGATGTAATGAAAAAAATGTATATAATAAATTTTATTTATAATGTCATTATTATATAATATAAAACATATATTAAATATGTATATCCTTATTATCATTCATGTAAATCATAAATGAATAATGACTCTTATATTTGAATGGAGGTGGTAGTCAACACAAATGCACAAGTAGCATTACTGGTTTTAAATGTATCAGAATGAAAGAAGATATATATGATATTATAATTAAATAATAATTAATATGTTATAAGTACCATTTAACTAATTATACATTTCATTCCATTTAGTAAAAAAATTATCCTTTTTAATTCTTCATATGAAAAAAAAATATTCATTAAAAATTACTACTTTTCACTATTCATTAAATACAAACTTTTTTATAAAATTGAATAAAACCACTCTAAAATAATTTATACATGTTGATTTTCAAAAATTAATTTAATTTTTTGAAATTATTTTTTTATTCAACTTTTTTGATAAAAAATAATAAAATTCATTTTTTATGAAAATATTAATTTTCAATCATATAAAGACTACAATAAATTGCGTACTTATTTATCAATATATTTTCTCTTTATAAAATCATTATACAAATAATTTAAAATAGCATTATTCCAATTCATTATACCAAAATGATAGCTATATATTAATGGTATACTATATTATGTTTAATTTTGACTTTTGTTTCATGAATCTCAAGAAATTGAGGAAATTAATTTTATTTGAAGAGAAATATATCATAAAATGTTTTGCTGTTACTATAAATAATCAAAAAGAATTATAGCAAAAAAAATTAATAATAAATGATGAAATTTGAACACTAGAAAAATATAGGGACATTATGTTTCCTCTTATAAAGACTTATCACCTTCATGATATGTCTCTCAATATCTTACTCAATCAACTCAATCCAACGAGACTAAATGTATGAAACCCACTCCCAAGTTTCATCCTAGATTCATCTCCCTTACCATAAGACCTAAAAAAGTTGACATAATATCCCCTGAAAGATACTCTTGCGCCGGTAAATTATCTACACTAGCCTCTTTAAAATTTATGTGTAACACTCTATTTCAATATCCCCATAGTCGACCACATGCACAATATCGAGCATGTATCTCTAAAAAAGAGACATGATGAACACATTGTGAATTCAATGGTAAAATAAAGTAAATTTGAAATGATTGTAAAATAACCAAACTCAATTGGTAATATCAATAATTCCAACAATTATCAATGATAGATTTCCCTGATTTTACACTAGAATATTCTCTATTCGAGGATTCATTCACAAGAAGATTTAGTTTCCACAATGAAATCCAAGGGTCACCTCCTTCGATTATAATATGATACATTTCCTTCCAAAGTAGTTAATAACCTCTTCTAGGTCAACTTTAGTCATTCATTGGTCTCATGTAGAATACTAAACATCATAACACATTCCTCACCCACCACGTCCCAATATAACAGTGGGTTACTTGGTTGACCTTTTAGTGCCTCCAAAAGGTGAAATCTATATAGAATCATTGAAGATATTTTTATAAATGAGTTTTAAAAATTGTTTTGTTCATCCGTATATACCACTATTTTTATGTGTCTTTCTCAAAACATATCCTCTAATATGTGGATCATCCCCTCAGATTAACCATCCAACTGTGGATGATACACTATTTTTAATTTTTCTTGAGAACCCAAATCCTTCTATAAGTCCTTAGAAATACATGATTTGAAATGTTTATATATTTCAAATACAATTTTAAATGAAAATACATGACTTTATTAAACCACCCAAAAAAATTAAATTCCCATACTCATCAATTGAATGAGTCTCATAAACAGAAAATAAATAAGAATAATTAATCAGCCAATAAATTATCTTCCAAACCCCCCCAATAAATCCTCAAGGTCCCAGGTATACCTATCATTAGTTTTATCCTCATATCATACCAATTATATAATGCAACTACTTGTTTTTTAAGTAACCCACCAGAATGTTGATGCTCTTCCTTCAGTGTCAGTTAGGTAAGGCTTTGTCTGATAAAATAGATGATGTTACCTGCAACAGATATCATTATATATCCTCTTTAACCCTCAACGAACTAACCAATTATAAAATATTGAAATTCACTTATAATATTATCTCTCATAGAAGTTTTCATGACTATCCTATTATTAATGTAGATCATGTTTTCATTATCTAGGGGCCAACATGGAACTGAATTATTTTATATCACAAATTCCAAAAAAAAATTCACCCAGGATCTGATTCCTAGATATCCTTTACCCAATCAACTAATGTAGACATTATTAAATGAGTAAATCATTTCTTAGTTCCATGATCATATATTTCATCTATAATTAATTCCCTATACAAACTCTTAATATTCCATTCCTTTATAAAATCCCACTCACCATGATCCATCATCTATAGTGATTTCCCGTTAATATAGTCTTTAACTATATACCCCTTCCCTAGTGTATTGGTCATATTGATGTTCATAGTTTATAGAGACTACCTATTTCTTCAACCAAAAATTAATATCCCACAAATAGAAGATATATTAGATGCTCTTATAGTCCATGTATATGAAAAATCCTCTCACCAATGAGATAGTGATAGTAACATTTCTGGGTGTATACTGTAGCTTCTAACTCTAGGTCATTAATCTCATTAATCATGGTTTGTATTCAAAAAAAATTTGACCCATATGTGAGCATTTGATATCTTGGAATGTATATAACTCCCAACACCTAACAACTGAGGCATCCTTCTACACAACGTAACCAATATGAGGCTCTAGAATAATAAATACAATCGTTTCCATCAATAGTCTCATAAAATCAATAAATGAATCTTCAAACTGATCATAATACCCAAACATAATAGTGTAATTTTGGAAAGATATTCTTCCTGACCCGACACGAAATCTAAATTAGCCCAGCTGGACAAAGCCTGGGTTGGGTCCGGCCGATGGTTCGTGGGGAAGGGCCTAGGCCTATGCAAGCAGGCCCGCAGGCCGGCCCGGCCCTTGAGAACATGGAAAGTAGGTCCGCATGATTCCCATCCCCTGAAATATTATCTTACCTAAATAACTGAGTTACTACTACTAGGGTTAATTGAACCCCTACTAGTTGTTTCTAGGGTTGTTCCTAAACCAACTATACAAGGCGGGGTGCTTGGTGATGAATTTCCATACAATATATATATATATAATGCTATTAATAATATATATATATATCAATGATAATATAAATATATAAATTATTTAATATAATATATATATATATATATTAATAATTTATATCAATTAAAGGTACATTTTAATAATACATTAATAATATATATATATGATTTAATATAATATTTCTATAATAACTCGTTGTATATTAACAAAAAATAACCCAATCACCTAATGATGTTCGCTCATGTACCAAGACCATATTATATTTTATGTATCTTACAACATTCATATATTATATATATTATATATAGAAATCTATTTAGGTAAAAAAATTAACAGACTTACTACGACAAAGCCCCAACCCCTAGTTATTTTTTTACAACATTATCATATATATATATATATATATATTCACAACCACACACATGTATATATATTAATGATTTAACACTATATATATATATATATATAAATTACACACTCTCCCAGTGATGTTCGTGCACGCCCCCTCCCCCAACCTCATTAATTGTTTTTAAAATATGTTGAAACATGCATATATTATATGTACATATATAAATCTATTTAGAAAACAATTAACCCACCAACTGCACACCCCCTCATTAATTGTTTTTACAATTTTTACACAATATATATAGATTCAAATATATAAATTTATTTTGAAAAAGAAATTATCCTACCCACTACAGCACACCCCCTACCCCGAGTTATTTTTTACAACTTTCTTGTATTATATATATATATATATTCACACAGACACATATTTAAATATATATATATATATATATATATATCAATGATATAAATTACATATATATTAATAAAAAAAATAACAAACTCACCCAATGATCAGCACCCCCCCATCCTTATAAATTGTTTTAAATATGTTGAAACTTGGATATAATATATATACATATATAAATCTATTTATAAAAAAAATTAACTCACCCACTACACTGCACCCCTCATTAATTTTTTTACAATTTTCACATAATATATATTGATTCATATAAATAAATCTACTTAGAAAAAAACAACACATTCACCCACTATAAAATGTTTATAAAAAAGAAATTAAATGTTTTCAATAAAAATTTAATTTTTTTATAAAAATAGTTGTAAAAAAACATTTGTTTATAAAAAATTAAAAATATTTATTTCTTTTGAAATTTAATATATTTTTAAAAACCATTTTTCAATAAGTTAAGAAAAATATATAAAAAGCTATTTTATATAAATTTCAGAAAAATGATTAAATAACAATGGTGTAAACCTACGCACTATTACACACCCCTCAATCCCTCAATATTTTTTTTACAATTTTTACATAATATATATTGATTCATATATATATATATCTATATATATATATATATATATCTATTTAGAAAAAATTCACATATTTATCAACTCTAAAATGTTAAAAAAAACAAAAATCTTTTTAAAAACATGTTAAAAATATAAAAAAATACATGTAAATAACATGGGTTTAAAAAAAAATTATATTAAATTCCCAAAATTAAATTTGAAAAAATGTATTTAAAAGATGTTAAAAAACATTAAAAAGGTTTTAAATAAAAACTTTTTAAAAAAATATTTGAAATGTTTTTAAAAATTATTTAAATAATGAATTTAAACAAATGCATAAAAATGTTTTTACATTAAACATTGATAAAATGATAAATGTTTAAAAAAACATGTAAAAATGATTTTAAAAAACATTTGAAATTAAAAATATAAATATAAATATCAAAAATGGTTTAAATAAAAAATTTAAATAAATAAATTAAACAAATACTTAAAAAAACTTGTTACAAATATGTTAAAATTTTTGATGTAAAAAATGTTTTAAATAAATGTTAAAAAATGATTATTTAAAAATTATTTAAACTAATGTTGGGCACCCCCAAACTCTCATTAATTTTTTTTATATTTTGCACAAAATATATATTGTTTCTCATATATAAATCTATTAGAAATATATAACATATCCACCCACAATAAAATGTTAATAAATAAAATAAAACTTTTTAATTAAAAAATTGTAAAAAAATATGCATTTATTAAATTTTAATAAAAATAAATGCATTTAAAAAAATACATGTAAAAAATTATGTTAAATACCCATTTAAAAAACCACCATGGAACGGCTCGTGATAAATGTTAAAAATATACAAATGCTAAAAAGCAGTTTAAAAATGATAAAAAAACATGTAAAAACATGTGTTTAAAAAAATTCTTAGAAACATGTTTTTTAAACACATGCACATTTATAAACAAGCATTAAAAACATGTTTTTAAAAACATGTAAAACAATAAAATATCACATGTAAAAAATATCTTTTATAAATTAATCATCTAAAAAATGTTAAAAATCATTCTAAAAAATTGTAAAAAAAGGTTTTATAAAACGTTTCAATAATAATGTTTAAAACAGGTTTTAAAACAAACATTTAAGTAAAATAATTAACATATTCATAAAAAAAACATTTAAAAAATAAGTTTAAAAAAAATTTACATTAAAATTAAAAAAAAAATTAAATCATTATATATATATTTTTGGAAATAATAAAATCCCACTAGGGACTGACTTGAAAAATCCCAACCTGGCACAAAAAATCCCAAGCTAGCCCGAGGGTTTGGGTAGCTCTGAGGCTAGGCTTGGGCCAGCACATATGGTTGTTCGGGCAGGTACAACCCGGCCCAAATAGTGGTCAATGGCCCAATTTTTTGTAGGGCTGGCCCATCCCTCTCCAGGCCGAAATTACTCTGTTACCCATACTTCACCCCATGTTGTGATCGATTTGATAGAGGTTCATATAAATGGGATAATTCCCCGAAAAATCATCGAAGGTATACTATATTCCCATAGAATATTTTTATCTAAAACTCATTAATGGGAGGTGTCCAAGATATAACAGCCTTTAACTTCTCTATGTCCATAGAAATATATGTATTAGAAATCACATTCCCAATGAAACTTACATCATGAATATTGAAGGTACAATTCAACAGTTTATTATAAATATTGTATGCTCTTTTTTGTACATAAAATAATTTCAAGGATCCTATAATGTATATATAATGGCTTGGATTATATCAAGATATCATCCATGGATATAGTGATGAATGATTCAAGATATGCATATAAAATCATATTCATGTTTCCTATGATCAACTATAGATAATTTATCATCTTAAAATTCGGGAAATGTTATTCATACAGTCTATATCTACTCTTGAACTCTATCTTGGAAATATCCACCTATCTAAACCATATTTGATGGTAGTACACATTATGATCCCTCTTACAGAACCTCTATCCTCCCCATATATTTAAAAATGGGCATTAATCCTAATTAATTGGCACATTTTCTTTACTTTTATCAGATTCAACATCTTATATTTCCCATAATGTTGTAAAATATCATCTTTCTTCTTGGACAACAACACCTGAGCACCCTAATGATATTTCCCCGGTTAAATAAATCTCTTTTGGTCGGAGTGGACACTCAAGAGGGGGTTGAATTGAGTTCTAATTAAAATTTCTGTTTTAAAACATTGTCTTAAAAACCCCCAAATAGAATACTGAATTAAACGTTAGTGAATTTATATCAAAGTAAAGCATCTGTTGGGTTCTCATGGGATTGATTATTTCCCAGTTAATCAAAACACAAAGGTTGATTAACTTTTTAAACCAACTTACTAATTTACAAATAATATAAACACTTGCGAATTTATTTATCAATGAGACGTTAAAACATTTATGGTTTTAAAGTAATTAGCAGCGGAATAAAAGAATAACTTTGAATGATATAGTACATCACATATAACCAAGAGGTTGAGTCTCAAGACAAGACTTAGTCCTCTCAACAATTTGTATAAAATTGATCCACACCCTGGATTGGGGATTACAACAGTATACAACTGTCCCGGTACAAGACCTCTACCACTATTATCTGTGGGAACAAAAACAACAGCAATCAGCTGTCCAGGTCATGCACGACCTCTACCAATATCCCAGTGGGAAATAAAAGATGCAAGAGTTTGAGTGAGGATTTATAGATCCTCTAGTTAAATTACAGGAGATAGTGTGTGTGTAAAATACAGCAGATAACACAAACTACTCAATATGTAAAAAGATAAATCACAGAGAAGATTTAGAGTTTAGAATTGGATCTAGTGATTGCAGTGTAGCTCTGTACTCCTGTAGATTGATCAGAATTGGTTCTGAGTCCTCTTTTGGTTTCATTCTGGAAAATAGAGTGACATCTTATTCCTTGACTATCTGGTTCAGAGATAGAGAAAAAGTAGTCGATGAAGTTCTTGTGTTAAGTTATCATTCTCATCTCTTCACTGCTAAGTAGTGATGAATGAGTTCCTCGTGTAAGTCATCTATTTGCATTCACACTCTGTTGTTCTTCCAGCACACCTCGTGGTATGTATATCTCTATGTATTCGTCTATTCATCCTTCTTTGTAGTAGCACATCCTTCTTTATTTAAAGCACGTGCTCCGACAAAAGATGATTTACTTTCTGCAGGTATGAGTTATGGATCCCTGACATCCAACATCACACATTAAATAAATGTTAGTGTATTAAAATATACCTGATATGACTGTTGGATAGATTAAACAAAGATAAAGAAATTAAAGTAGTGTCTGGTTCTGTCTCTGGAATGGTAGCTCTTGATATCGGTAGACTTGTGTTTCAGTAGGTGTCTGTATCGGTAGATTTCATTTGTAATGGTATACTTTGTATGGGTAGCTAGAACAGTAGACTTGATCGCATTAGTAGCGGTGGACTTGTAACGGTAGTTGTGGCTCTGCCTTGTATCGGTAGCGGTAAGTCCCTATCGGTAGCTTCCTTGATGTATCAGTAGACTTTGTGTATCGGTGGACTTCAGCACATCGGTAGAGTATACTTGATTATATTGGTGAGCTTGTAACTATAACTCTATCAGTAGACTTGATGCACCGTATCAGTAGACTTTGATGTAGCGGTGAACTTTGAGTACTGGTGAACTTGATGCATCGGTGAACTCCATATCGGTAGCTCTAATCCATAACGGTTGAATCAGTAGATCTATTTGATATTGGTAGCTCTAATCCATAACGGTGGCTACTGGGCTGTATCGGTAGCTATAAACTGTTTAAGCATTCTATTGGAAGAATGAGTTAGGTCAGAGTACATAAATCCAAAAGACTTTTATTAAGCATAATTGAAAGTAACAACATATAATAAAGCATATTGGAGATGTATAAACCATAATTTAAGATATAAATAAAATATAGTTTGAGATTATCATCATATAATAAGGAAACTCAATTCCCAGAGGGTTCAACAATCTACCCCTTTTTGATAATCACAACTTATGCAAAGAGAATGGAAATAGTATCAGGGGAAAAAGTGGAAACGAAATTAGCATCAGAGGAAAAGGTTCATTTGTTTTGTTCAGAAAAAAACTTCCATATTCCTCCCATATTCAATTGTATTGAAATATTCCTTCTTAATTCTATTTCTCAAGTCACAGTTTCTCACTCCCCCTTTGTTAACTCTTAGGTGTCATTTCTTATTTTCTCTCATTAGCTCATTGGCTCTTATTGGCTCATTGGCTCTCATTGGCTCATTGGCTCTAATTAGCTCTCTCCCCCTTTGTGATTAACAAAAAGAAGGATAGTAGAGAAGAGATAAAGATTAGCAGAAAATAAATGACAAGGTAATTGAAACAAAGTAAATTAGATAATGAAATGTAATTTCATTAATATACAAAAGATAAACTGATAAAATCAGAACAAAAAAAACAAAAAAAATTGAATCCTATCAAAAAGATCTAGAAACACTCAATCCTCCTCATGAATAGGTGTCCTTCCCTTAGGATCAGCAGAGGTTTAAGGTGTAGGGTTAGTAGAGGGATTCAGAATGGATGATGGCACAACTGGTGGTTCAACTACAGAAATTGTACCGGATCTGAAATATGTGCTCCTCTGAGTGATCATCGGTGTCAAGCACCCGATGGATTGAACAGGAGAAAATTGAGGAGTACTCCCAGAGGCAGAACCAGGAATTGCAGGAGGTATAATCTCTGGTCTGGCATCCATATGCAGGAAGGGCAGCAACAGGTTTCATAAATCCATTATAATGCTTCCTCCTCTCTCCATTGCAGACACAAAATCATCCCTATTTTCAATGAACATATCGAAAGCAGGAGTAAGCTCCCTGATCTTAGTAACATGTTCGCTGAAGGCTTGGGTAACTGGAGGTAACTTCATATTCTCAATCACAAGCTTGAAATGGTTTGTCATTTGGTGCTTGTTATAAACCTTTTCAAAATAAGAATCCACCTTATTTTTGATTGCCTCTTGAGAAGCAGTAGCTGCCCGCAGGTGATCACCAACAAAAAAAGTAACTTCCCTAGTGGTAGAAAGAATCTGAGTATCTGATGCACTACTAGGACGGGCCTTAGCCAATTCATCCTGAACAATAGTGCCAATCAGGTCAAGGTTCACACTATAGCTGGTTGAGGGAATAAGATTCATTGAGAAGGACACTATCTCCTTGAAAGATTGAGTCAAACTAATAACTACCTTATGAACAAGTTCATCCTGACTGTTCAGATGTTCTTTGACTGACATTTTAAAGGCCTCAAAAACATCCACAAACTGTTTGACCACTTCTTTGATATAACGAATGTCAGTGTGCACTAGGGTTTGAGAACTGTTCAAAGCAGTAAATGAAGCAATTGATTGTCTAAGAGTAACTACAGCTCCTATCCAACTCTCAATAAGAGTGTGGAACACCTTAATTTCATCCACCATTTCATTCATAGGACTGGATACACTCCATCCAATGGATAACTCAAGGGATTGGTCCACGCTTTTCATCACTTCAACCATACTTTTCTTCATATCTGCCACTGATTATTTTATTGCTTCTTTCAATTCAACTTTTAAGGACTCAAGTTCCTCCTTGGTTGCCACATTTTTAGCCACAGTGGATAAGGTAACTGATTCGTTTTGGGGTTGGTCTTCCTCATCCGAATCTCCATAAGAAAGTCCAAGAATCATATATCCAGGATCTGATGTCCAACATTCAATGTCATATAACACTGATACTGGTCCAAGATTCTCCCCCTCACTTGGAACATTCTCCTGAGGTATCTCTTCCAACTGTTCTTCCTGAGGTAATACTGCAATTTCCTCTACAATTGCAGCAGATTCAATAGCCAATTGTTCTTAGTCATTAATGACTCTCTCATCAACAGGAGCTACTGCTATGTCTTCCTGATCAGGCACTGTCCTGACTGTACTGACTATTAGAGGACTCAAACTGAGCACTTTTTCAACATTGTCCTCATCATCTGCTTCACCATCAGCCTCTTTTTATTCATTAACATCATGATCAGATTCGGTTGTCTCATCCTCCACAGAGGTGTCCTTGACAACATACTGGCATGTTTCTTCTTCTTCTTCTGTAGTATCTGTATCATTTTCCTTCAAGACAGTTTCTCTCATTGGTAGTTCTTTTGGAGGGATAACTGCTCCATAAGAAATAAATTGATGCACATGACTAGGGTGTAAGTCTGGGCCTCCTCCTTCCTCTACTGATGTATCTTCCTCCTCATCTTCATCATCACTATAGACCAGTTCTAGCTCATCTAGTCCAAGACCAGGAAATCTCACATCCTTTGGTCTAGACGGATGATCCACAGGAGTGAACTTGTCATAAATGTTTCTGTCATCATTCACCCATGATTTCATCCAAGGATTCCAGCTGACTTTAATGTATTTATAGATAGTTATTGTAATAAAAAATTTGTCCTTAACCACTACCAACTCATCCTAAGGTCCAGCAACCTCTTTCACTTTTAGCATCACAGAAATCATCTTTGAGAAAAACAATGCATTTGATTTGGACTTCAGTCTAGTCATCTCTTCCACTTGAACAAAAATCAATTTAGATAGATTGATTCTCACACTGTGCTTCAGCAAATATAACAGATATATGTCATGGAATCTCAAAGTGGAAAAGTGTCCTCTTCTCAGAGTAACAACATGCTGAATAAATTTAAACAACAGCTTATCTTCTCCTACCATCTATGCGGCACTCACCTTTCTAGAGGTCTCATCCCTTGTGTGCTCCAGAAAAGAATCTTCATATTGAAACACATCACTGGTCGAAGGTACAAACTTTGTGTAGAACTCATAATCTCCTTCATGTGGTACTCTTATGTTCCTAGACCATTACACTGAAGTAAAAGATACCTCCTAGCCATTTACCAATGAAATCATTCTTCTTTCTTCTTCAGACTTTGAAAAACGAACAAATAAGTAGAACTATTTCACTAGTCCTGGATAATAAGGATTGTTGCTGTTCGTGCAGAATTCTAGTCAAACTTGTTCTTCTAACACTCTAAGAACCATGGAATTTCTCTCCATAAGACATTCTGCACACACCACTTTTTCAAAAACAATCTATCTCCTTGAGAGATGCAGGTTTACTGGATTCCTTTGAGCTACACTTCCACTTCCACTTGTACTAGCATTCAATAATTTCTGTCATTTTGCTTGCGGCCCATCACTCCCATCTGTACATAGGGTCTCTTGACGTGTGCCATTACAGATTAGAGGTTTAGGGTTTTGAGGCATGAGATGGTTAGGTTGGAGGGATTCGAACAGATGAGTTCGCGGTGAGATTTAGTGAAATCTAGACTCGGTTTAATATCATTTAGGATCCATAAATAAAATAAAACATATAAAAAAAACTCGATGTCTCGGCTTTAAAGAAGTTTAAAACAGTGCGAGATGTACCAGTAATGTCTCCTAATAGTGAGGTATTCTAGCGGTGAGGATTTTCTAACGGTGAGTATTCTCTAATGGTGAGGTTTTTCTAATTGTGAGGATTCTCTAACGGTGAGGATTTTCTAACGGTGAGGATTTTATAATGGTGATGATTCTCTAACGGTGAGGTTTTTCGAACAGTGATAATTTTCTAATAGTGAGGATTTTCTAATGGTTTAAGGGTGAGTAATCATTCCTAATTCGTGTCTAATGAATATTAATCTTTCTGAACATAAAGGCTTAGTGAAAATATTAGCTAATTGATGTTCAGTGCCTATAAATTCAAGTGTTATATCACCTCATTGATAATGATCTCTTAAAAAGTGGTGTCTAACATCAATGTGTTTGGTTCTAGAGTGAGACACAGGATTCTTAGAGATGTTGATCGCACTAGTGTTGTCACAGTTGATTGAAACATGTTTAAAATTAAATCCATAGTCGAGTAAAATGTGTTTCATCCACATAATCTGTGCACAGCAACTACAAGCAGCTATATACTCTACTTCAGCAGTAGACAATGAAACTGAGTTCTGTTTATTACTACACCATGATACTAGGGACCTTCCAAGTAAATGACATGTTCTGGATGTGCTCTTCCTATCTAACATACATCCAGCAAAGTCAGCATCTGAAAAACTAGTTAGGTCAAATGATTGTCCTTTTGTATAAAACAAACCCAAATTCATAGTACACTTATGATATTTAAAAATCCTTTTAACAGCCAGTATGTGTGATTCATTAGGATTAGCTTGAAATCTAGAACACATACACACACTAAACATAATATCTGGTCGACTAGCAGTAAGATAAAGTAAACTCGTAGTCATACCTCTATAATTAGTTTGATCTATTTGTTTACTAGTTTCATCAATATCCAATTTACAGGTGGTACCCATAGGTATATCACTTTCCTTAATACTATACAAACCAAAACGTTTTAATAAATCCTTATTATATTTACTGTGATTTAAAATAATTCCATCTTTATTTTCAAAAACTAGAAATCCAAGAAAATACTTAAGCTCTCCCATTAAGCTCATTTCAAAGTCATTTTGCATAACATTTGAAAAATCAGTACATAAAGAATTTTTCAAAGATCCAAAAATAATATCATCAACATAGATTTGTACTATTAATACATCTTTTGAAATTCTTTTTATAAAAAGAGTGGGATCAGTAATTCCTTTTGAAAATCCTTTTTAAATAAGAATGTTTGAAATCCGTTCATACCATGCTCTTGGAGCTTGTTTTAAACCATATAAAGCTTTAGAATGTTTAAAAACATGATTTTGAAAATGAGGATTTGAAAAACCAGGTGGTTGTTCTACAAAAACATCTTCAACAATAAAACCATTTAGAAAAGCACTTTTCACATCCATTTGATATAACTTGAAATTCAGATGTGAAGCATAGGCAAGTAAGATCCTAATAGACTCTAATCTAGCTACAGGTGCAATGGTTTCCTCATATTGAATTCCTTCTTCTTGATTGTAACCTTGTGCAACTAGCCTAGCTTTGTTTCTAATGATGTTTATAGATTCATCAACTTTGTTTCTAAACACCCTTTCTGTGACTATGGTTATAGTGTCCTTAGGTCTTTCTACTAATTTCTAGACATTGTTTCTTTCAAATTGATTTAGTTTTTCTAGCATAGCTATTACCCAAAATTCATCATTGATAGAATCATTGATATTTTGAGGTTCTAACTATGAAAGAAAAGCTTGATATTAAACCTGATTTCTTATAGAAGCTCTAGTCTGTGTTTCTCTATCTAAATTACCTACAACAGCATCTAAAGGATGGTTCTTTAGAATCCTAGTTGGTCTTGAAAAGGTAGGGCTAGAGATTTCTGGGTCATCTACAGGTTCAGGTTCAACAGAAGTAGGTTCTGGAAAATTTCTAGAACTGGATGTTTTAACTACAGGTCTATTATCTTTATCATTAAGGTTCAAAACAGAGAGATCATCTTCATGATTTTCAAGAGAGGTCTTAGGTTCATGTGGATCAATTTCATCAAATTTGATGTGAACAGATTCTTCCATATATTTTTTTCTCTTATTGAAAACACTATAATCTTTACTACATATAGAGTAACCTAGTAAAATTCCTTCATCACTCATGGATGCAAACATGTCAAGATTATATTTAGTATTAAGAATAAATACTTTACAACAAAAAACATTGAAGTAGTTAACCTTTGGTTTCCTATGGTTCCACAACTCATAAGGGGTCCTCTTAAGAACAGGTCTGATCAAGACTCTATTAATTACATAACAAGTTGTATTTACAGCTTTAGCCCAAAAATAAATGGGTAGGTCATACTCATTAAGCATAGTCCTAGTGATTTCTTGTAGGGTTCTATTCCTTCTTTCTACTACACCATTCTGTTGATGTGTCCTAGGGGTAGAGAAATTGTGACTATAGCCATTGTGTGAGCAGTAAGATTCAAACTCATGATTTTCAAACTCACGACCATGATCACTTCTTAGGGTTTTAATATTAAGTCCACTAAGGTTTTCTACAAACATGGAATATTTAACAATGTAAGAACAAGCTTCACTTTTGTGATCTAGAAAGTATACCCAAGTATATCTAGAATAGTCATCTACAAGAACATAGACATAATGCATACCATTTAAATTAGAAACACTAGAAGGTCCAAATAAATCCATGTGAACCAACTCGAGAGGTTGAGAAGTTGACACTTCTTTCTTTGATTTAAAAGAAACTTTATGTTGCTTTCCCTTTTGACAGGGATTACAAACTTTGTTTGCTGTAAATTCATGTTTGGGTAGGTCTCTAACTAAGTTCTTCCTATAAATTTTTCTAAGTGAATGCACATTGCAGTGTCCTAATATTCTGTGCCAAAGCCAAGACTCTTTATGAAAATAATTTAAACAAGTAATATTTTGCTTAGCTAAAGAATTTAAATCAACAACATAATCATTTTCATTTCTCAATGTAGCAAACACTAAAACATTTTTAGAATTAAAAACATTGAAAGAATAATTTTCAAATTTAACATAAAAACCATCATCACATAACTGAGAAATAATTAACAAATTTTATTTAAGTCCATCAACAAATAAAACCTTTGAAATTAATACTGATTCAGTGTTACCAATATGGCCAAATCTGATGATTTTTCCTTTTCAGTTATCACCAAAAGTGACAAAACCTCCATCAACTCTGACAATGATTTTAAAGCATGAGAAGTCTCCTGACATATGTCTTGAACATCCACTATCCAAGTACCTGGTCTTTTTACAGGAGCTTTTTAAGAAGGTTTCCTACAAAACAGATTTAAACAGGAAATGATTTTGGTACCCAGATTTTCATGGGTCTAGACAGGTTAGCCAATAACTATTTAGGTACCCATATTTGGATAATGGTTCTTATAAAATTTATATAATCAATAGATTTTGAAAGATAAAGCTTATTCGAACCATAAATATGAATATAACTAGTTGAAGCATATGATGTTCCAAAGCTAGCTACATTCTGTCCAGATTTAGGAATGAATCTAGTTTTGGTAATTTTCCTTTGTCCAGGTTGGTATCCTATACCCGTAGTGTATCTAGGTGCTATTTGCTTACCTAGCATTTGAGTAAGAGTATCTTAACCATTGGAAAATTACTGTATGTCTTTCTTGAGTTTTTCATTAGATAATTTCAATTATGTATTCTATTTAATCAACTGAGCATTATTTTCTACTTCAATATCCAGATCAGATTTATGTTTAACAGTTAAAGCATACTGTTTCTTTAAAACTTTGTATTTGTCTTTCAGGTCATTACAGGTTTCTTCTACCATATCAAAATATTCAAATAGTTCAGATTTTGACATGTTATCAGAGTCAGAATTATCTACAGAATAATAAAAATCTAAAGCAGGAGTTTCTGATGTTACCTCAGATGTGTTTGTCATAAAACACATGTTTTCCTTATTTTTGGGTTCAGTTTCTGAAACTTCAGATTCAGTGGATCTGTCCTCAGAAGCACTCCAAGTAGCCTTCATGCATTTCTTAAACTTATTGTCATTGTATTCGTAATTCTTCCTGTATTTCACATTTGGACAGTCTGCTTTTATATGTCATTTTCTTTTTCACTCATAGCAGACAACCTCATCTGTTTTGTCAGATTTCTTCCTATCCTTTTTCCAATGACCCTTGTTGTCTTACTTATTTTTGTAATTCGATTTTCTGAAAAACTGCTTCTTCCTATAAAACATTTTTAAATCTCTTGGCAATGTGAGCCATCTCATCATCACTATCAGAAACACTTTCAGTGTCTTCAAATCTTGACCTTTCATTTATAACGTGAATCTTTTCCTTATCCTTGTTCTTTGAAGTTGTAGTTTTGAAAGAAACAGACTTCCTTCGAGGTTCTTCTTCTTCTTCTTTGTTCACCTTGAGTTCCTCTTCATACATCATCAGTTTTCCAATTAATTCTTTGACTGGTATTTCTCCAATGTCACACGATTCTCTAATTGACACAGATGTTCCTCTCCCTCATCTAGGTAGACATCTCAGAATTATCATGATTTTTTCCATTGCTGGAAGATCCTTTCCCAGAGAAGTCATTGTGTTGAAAATTTCATTAAGCATGAGATACATGTCAGAAATGGGTTCATCAGGATTCGTCCTAAAATTATCATACTTAATAGTATAGGTGTTCAATCTCATTTCCTTAACATTAGTTGTTCCTTCATGAGAAACAGCTAAGGTATCCCAAATTTCATATGCAGTTTTACAAGCATATATTCTATTAAATTCCTCATCTCTTAAAGCACAGTACAAAACATTCATTGCTTTAGAATTATTATTGTAGGGTGTCTTGGTAGATTCATTCCAAGTAGATCTAACAGTTGTAGGAATTTTATATTCTAATTCTATTGGAGTCCAAATATCAAAACCCATGCTCTCTAAATGAATTTTCATCTTGATTTTCCACTGAGCATAGTTGGTTCCATTGAAAAATGGTGGTCTATTGGTAGCGACACCTTCAAGTCTATTATCCATGATAGCTTACTTAAAGCAGAGATTTTAAAGAGATAAAAATTTACACATAACAGAAATTTTAAGAACATTATAATACAACTATAATCACAGTTGAAAAATAGAGTACTTTTAGAAAATATTTAAACACCCTTTGATACCAAATGTTGGTCGGAGTGGACACTCAAGAGGGGGGTGAATTGAGTTCCAATTAAAATTTCTGTTTCAAAACATTTTCTTAAAAACCCCCAAATAGAATACTGAATTAAACTATAGTGAATTTATATCAAAGTAAAGGTTCTGTTGGGTTCTCAAGGGATTGATTATTTCCCAGTTAATCAAAACTGAAAGTTTGATTAACTTTTGAATACAACTTACTGATTTACAACTAATATAAACACTTGGGAATTTAATTATCAAAGTGACTTTAAAATAGTTTTGGTTTTAAAGTAATTAGCAGCGGAATAAAAGAATAACATTGAATGATATAGCACAACAGATATAAACAAGAGGTTCAGTGTCAAGTCGAGACATAGTCATCTCAAAAATTTGTGTAAAATTGATCCACAACCTGGATCGGGGATTACAACAGTGTACAACTGTCCAGGTCCAAGACCTCAACCACTTTTATACATGGGAACAAAAACAACAAAATTCAGTTGTCCAGGTCATGCACGTCCTCTACCACTATCCCATTGGGAAATAAAAGATGCAAGAGTTTGAGTGAAGATTTACAGATCCTCTAGTTAAAGTACAGGAGACAGTTTGTGTGTAAAATATAGCAAAAAACACACACTTCTCAATATGTAAAAAGATAAATCACAGAGAAGATTTAGAGTTTAGAATTGGCTCTAGTGATTGCAGTGAAACTTTGGACTCCTATGGATTGATCAGAATTGGTTTTGAGTCCTCTTCTAGTTTCATTCTGGAAAACATAGTGTCGTCTACTTCCATTACTTTTAGGTTTAGAGATAAAGAAAAAGTAGTCGATGAAGTTCTTGTGTTATGTTCTCGTTCTCAGCTCTTCACTGGTAAGTAGTGATGAATGAGTTCCTCATGTAAGTCGTCTCTTTTCATTCACACTCTGTTGTTCTTCCAGCACACGTCATGGTATGTATATATCAATGTATTCGTCTATTCATCCTTCTTTGTATTAGCACATCCTTCCTTTATTTAAATCACGTGCTCCGGCAAAAGATGATTTACTTTTTGCCGGAACGAGGTATGGTTCCCTGGAATCCAACAGCACACATTAAATAAATTTCAGTGTATTAAAATATACCTGATATGACCATTGGTTAGATTAAACAATGATAAAGAAATTAAAGCAGTGTCGGGTTCTGTCTCTGGAACGGTAGCTCTTGATATCGGTAGACTTGTGTTAAGTAGGTGTCTATATCGGTAGATTTCATTTGTAACGGTAGACTTTGTATTAGTAGCTGCTATAGTAGACTTGATCGCATCAGTAGCAGTGGACTTGTAACGGTAGCTGTGGCTCTGCCATGTATCGGTAGCAGTAAGTCCCTATCGGTAGCTTCCTTGATGTATCGGTAGACATTGCGTATCGGCGGACTTCAGCATATCGGTAACTCTGTATCGGTAGCTGTCGACTTCGATGTAGCGGTAGACTTTAGTATATCGGTGATCATGTAACTATAAATCTATTGGTAGACTTGATGTACAATATCAGTAGACTTTGATGTAGAGGTGAACATTGAGTACCAGTGAACTTGATGTATTGGTGAACTCTGTATCAGTATCTCTATTCGATATCGGTAGCTCTAATCCATAAC
Organism: Viscum album; assembly: GCA_963277665.1. Lineage (NCBI taxonomy): Eukaryota > Viridiplantae > Streptophyta > Magnoliopsida > Santalales > Viscaceae > Viscum > Viscum album. Next base: position 941,904,851 of record OY728153.1, read on the forward strand.
GGTGGTATCAGTAGCTCTATTTGATATCGGTAGCTCTAATCCATAACGATGGCTACTGTTCTGTATCGGTAGCTATAAACTGTTTAAGCATTATATTGGCAGAATGACTTTGGTCAGTGTACATATATCCTAAAGACATATATTAAGCATAATTGAAAGTTAGAACATATAATAAATCATATGGGAGATTTAACAACCATAATTTAAGATAAAAAAATATAGTTTGGGATTATCAAAATATAGTAAAGCAACTCAATTCCCAGAGGGTTCAACAATCTCATTGACAAAATATACTATAATTGAACCATCAATTATGTCAAAGAATATTGTGTCATATGATAATGAGTAATTTATATCGGTTTCGCCCAAGGAATATGACCAACCTCTATCTCAATTTCTATATATGATATAAAACATGTGAAATCATTATATAATCCATCATGAAAATGATCCAGAAGTGGAGGAATGATAGAGGGATCCACAAAGAAATAATCTATATAAACTAAGAAAACAAATTTAACCTGGATTCATTCGATCAAACATAGGTCTAATCCAATATACCCTTCTCTATGATTTTCCTCACCGATCCACATGATCGTCTCTCCATTAGGCATGGTTAAAGATAAATTATCTAGTAACAGTAGATATGTGCTGGGTAACTATTTAACCAATCCATTCCTAATATCACATTGAAAATTTCCATCTATCATGTCAGGAAATCCCATATATTTCTATAAACAACAACTACTATAGAACACTCTGAAAATTGTAAGAGGTAGTCTACATTTATTACCAAGGGAATATCAATAGAGAGTAATTGAGAAGATAACATAATAAAAAAATCTAGGCCAGTAATTAATTAAGAATACATGAAAAAATTTATGGACCCTATATCAACTAGTTTTATAGAAAACATATAGGTAATTAATACCATATATTTAAATAATTATGGTCCATATCCAATAGTCTTTGAAACCCCATCCATCGCATAAATCTTATATGTATTTGGAGCATGAATCACATGTGACATAGAAATCTATGGTTCCTAGGTCTTCTAATATATAACCTAGCCTACACTCTGACCTTCCATCCTTGAATCTAGAAAATAAGTCTTAGAATAAAAGAGATTAAGGTTTCCCATAATTCCACATTAGGTACATATAAGGGGCTGATTCGTGAAAGATTCAATAGAATGTTAGTTCCATCCACAGTTGTAGTACGTGGTAGAACAACATACCTTAGATATAGTATAAGAATCATTAATAAACTCCACATTCTTTCTACTTCTCTCTCCCTCCTCATCATTCATGTTATTTCAATAATAAGTGGCACTGACTATCACACTGGGATGTTTAAATATCATAACACTATAAGATGAAAGAAAACCCATCAGTCATCCCTCTTCTAGACACTTCTATAATGTTATGGACTTACAAAGTTCTTATACACATGTCATCTAGTGTAATCCCCTAACGCAATTTTTGGGCTCTAGTTGAATTCAAATTACAAACTTCCTAACCCTTTTCTCCCCATTCCAAGCTAAATGAGTAAAGAAATACAACTACATGAAGTGAGTTGAGTATTAGAAATTAATCACTTCCTCTAGGTAATGATTAATGAACCACACTTCTTGGTTTATATTTATTATTTTAGGAAATATATCCTCAAATAAAAACTCATTAAAGGAAAATAATGGTATACCTTAATGCTTTCCTACTTGACCCATGATATCCCAAAAACTCTAAGACTTTCTTTGGAGAAAAACGTTTATTAGGTAAACATTCATTTCCTTAGGAGTATTCAATATGTCAAAGATGTGCTCAACAATATCAATCATTATAGAGAATCCTATGGAACACCAGTTCCCTATAATTTTGAAGGATGTTGGAGATGAAAATCTCAGGAATAGTCAAACATCATCCTCTAAACCCCTCTACTCTGTGAAAAATCAATATGCAAGACACAATTCTATAGATGGATTTCCACTTAAACCATTAGAGAAGGTATAGGAGAACACTCTGGTGTATCCTCAACAATTTCTTTTTTTCATTTCATGCATCATCCAGAGAGTTACAATATCTCAGAATATAATTTTATGAAATTCTAATTTATCATTTAGAATAACTATAAAAACATTTATACTATAACAACATAAATTGTTATAATGTACACATGAGTTATTATATAGGATTTGATATCATAATAGATTCCCACACACATGGTATAACCCAACTAGTAGTACACAAGGAATATTCCTAATCCTCTATACATATACTTTAGTCACAATCATATATACACATAGAATAACATCATTCACATTTTCAACTTAATAATTTAAACAAATATATCAAAATATTAGGGATAACATGTTTATTATAACATAAAAAATAATTCAACACATTTATTTGTAAAACTAATATGCAGTATATGACATGTATATACAATAAATGTGATTCTTTGTGCATACTCATGATGCATGAACACAAAAAAATACTATAAAACAATTAAAAAACTATCATTGGTAACTCAGTGGTATGTTACATATAAAATGGATAGGCACATGGAAACACCCCAACCTGAGTTCCACATAGAATATCTCATTTCTACAACACCTATTGAAATAAAAGGAAACCCCTGCCATTGACACTGTTTTGTAAAACCATAACCTGGATTACATGAAATATTCAAAAGAGAATATACTATATGAACTCATGCATGGAAACACATATGAAAAAGAATCTCCATTAGCAATGAGGGTCATAATTAATTTTGATAGATTATTCCTTCAGTAATCCTAGCTATCAAAAGTTATTAAAAATTAAAGATAATCCAAATAAATATCAAAACAATGTAATAACATGAAATGATATGATATCAATTATTATCCAAATTCATATAATGTAATAAAAAACACCCAATGAGAGGGTATTGGATTTCCATCGATACTATGACACCTCAAGGCCTTTGGGCCACTTTAAGGGCGTCGGGCCACATGTAATGCAAATAAAACCGGACAGAAGTTAAGGAACAAGGATTCAAATTAGGATTCAAGAGCAAATTCTTCACTAGATAAGAGAGATATGGAATTAAAAGAATGATAGGATATCTCATAGCCATATGTACTTGGAATATTAATCATTGAATATGACCTCTAACTAAAAATTCCTTAGAAGGGGGAGAGTTGACATCACTATATTTTTTGGGGAGGGCCAATTTCAAGTAGTCTGTTTTGGATGAATTTATATAAGTCCTCTAGGTCATATAATTTGTGTTTATACCTACAGGCCATGTAAGGCTTCTCCGTCATCCCATAAAAGGGGGTATTATAAAATATAAATAAAAATTGAAGGCCTTCGGGCCATTTAGAAAGGAAATGGAACGTATCTGATGTTTTATCTTAGCAACACAACCATCTAACTACCCCATGCTCCTCATATATCTATCACAGGGACATTCTACTTCATCAGATGCCTTGTCCTAAGGTCTGCATGCTCATTGAGATTCCCATGCAAGGTGAGACTATATACCCGGTAGAAAACTAACAATTAATCCCTAACATAAGGGTACATGTATATGGATTTTTATTCCATTATGTATTGTAAATTCGTAGAATACATATAATCAACCATATACTAAGAAATCATGTGATAAAAAATCCACAGTGTACCGTGGCCATACCTTCTCCAGTGTTATATCATAATAATGTCAATTATAATCAACTAAATTATAGAAATCATACTCTGCAACTCTATCCATCTTTATAGTAAATTCACGTTTTAAATTTATGAAATGGCACCATGCTCACATTGAAGGGGAAATATATCTCGTGTCACATGTCTAACTTCTTAACATAGAAAGTATGTATGCATTCCATTCCTAAAAGTGGTTTCTTTATCATGTACATGAATATAAAGTCATAAAACCATTAGTGAAAACTTCTATCATGAACAGTAAAAAATAGATTCATTTGTCTATGAACGAGACCAAATATAAGTCATAAAATATAAAGTCACAATATAACATGATAATAAATTCCATTGGATATTGAATTTTATGGTAGTAATAAATGACATAACATAGAACAACATTACATACCAATATTCAAATAAAATTTAAATAATACCCAATTAATACACAACATATACAAGAATGCATAATGAAATTTAACTAGGGACTCATGGGAAACCCATGTTTGATAAACATATCAACAAAGAAATGGCATTTACATTAGAAAAAACACAAAAAAAATATGTAAAATAATTCTAAAAAATGGATGATGATGTTAACGACTTCATAACATTTTCTTTTTGGAGACAAACACGAATACCCATCAAGAATATATACCCAAGTCATGCACATTCACCAATATGATCGATTCCTCATGCTATAGACCTTTATAACTGAACTCATTTCAATCATATAATTTTTATTTAACTAGTTTCTAGGATTTTCTAATCTAATAGAGAATTGTTCACAACCAAATACCACTTGAGATCTTCCAATGATTCTATATATTAAGTAGATCAATGTTATGTCTCAGATGTTATAGAGTTGTCACCATTCATAAAATGAACCAATAATTTAATACAACATGCCATCAGAATCCATATATCAATGCATGACATTCCAAATCTATGATTCATCTCTAGGGAGTAATGGTAAATCAATAAAAGACCAAATGTACATATATTTTTGGATCACATACCTAAATTCCTATATCATTAACATACTTGGATCACCTATAATTGAGAACGTAATGAATGTAAATTTATAATAAGTGCATATAATGTCTCTAGGTTCGAGTGGATTTGAATTAATAAGAATAATGGATTTAATCAGGTGGTTTAAAATCATTAGTTGGGATTTTCATATCCTTGATTCATGTACACATGGTTTGGTCAAATGGTTTTGGAAATGTATGTCAACCAAACGAGTCATTATACATATCCAATGAACCAATATGGTTTTAAAAAACCATGTTCCAATTGTTCCATTTTATTTCCTCTATAGTCTCATAGTTTGTGGGGTAATATTAAAATGTTACCTTTGAATGTGAACAGATTGTGTGCCACCCACTCTCATTCCCCAAAAAAGCTACCTAGTTTCCAAAAATTCATAGTTCAAAACTCAATGAATTAATTCTAAAATTAATTCTTTAACCACTTTATAAACACAACATTATTACATAAAAAAATACAACATAGTATTACCCATTTTTTTCAAAAAAAACCATGTTATTTAAAAATCAATGGATGATTTAATTTCATTAAATTTACATTTAAATAATAGTGGATCTCTTTCTCCATTGAATATAGAAATGTGGTTCTATAATTTAAACATGTCAGTTTGTACTACATGCTCAATAATTATAGAAGTAAATTTATATTTTTCCATGATATAATTAATGGTATTTTTTGGCGATCCATAATGTATTTCTGTTTCCATACCCCTCACAATATTAAAAATGACCAAAATATTTTAAATTTATTTAGGTAGAAAAAAATATCAATATCAATTTTATTTTTTTGGTGAATTGTTTGATTATATTTCATCAATTGTTTTTGGGGAAAAATGGATATTTTATGACTAACTTTTCTAAATAACAAATCTAGTGTCTAGTGAAATTATTTGATATTTCAATTAAATGTTAACTATCACTCTTGCTTCAACAATATCTAGTTTTTTCCCTGAGACATCAAACAACTTCTTCAAATATTGTTTTATTTAAGAATAATTTTCCTCATAACCTATTATAATATTTACTCTCGAATATAAATATAATTCATTTATTAAATACTCATGTTTAACCATGTATGACCACGAATTTACTATAAATATTTAGCCTTTCATTATTCTTAATATTAGTGACTTTCCCCATGTTATACCAACCGTAGATAAACTCCATTGATCATCATATATTATTATAACTTCTACTTCCTTGAATTTATGTTCTATTATACTATTACTCATTTATTATATTTTTAATCTTTATGATCGACAATCAACTCACATTCATTTTTTTCAATTCAATAATATTTTAAAAAGATAAAAATTTTCAAAACATGAAAATATTATCTTCTATTTTAAAAATTTCAATATCCTATTAATATTATTAATTATTAACCTTTCATATACAAATTTTATATTTATCATTATTTTATATTTTTATTTTCATACCAACATCATATAATCTATCATATAGATTAAATTCCATGTCGACCAATTCTTCATTGTTTTTTCATCATGTTCGATGCCTTAGTAAGAAATTCATTAAAAGATAAAAACCCCTAATTTTTTATAAATTTACATAGATTCATGAATTTCCTCAAAATATGATTCATAAAAATATTCTTCTTCTATGGAAATATATTTACCATTTTGATGTCTATTTATATACCATTTTTTCCCTATTATATTCATATCGTATTTTGTTATTCGTTACCTTAATCATCTTTAAAAAAATCATTATGCATAATTTTTATACTTTTGAAACATGAAAATAATTGTTTTCTTCAAAATCTACCATTTCAACTATAGATATTTTGGGGACTAAATCATATAATTTTATCCAGATAACCATATTCTAGGTCTACATTATTAGTGTGCTTCCTCAATTATTTAAAAGACTTCCACAATGTATTATTTTGAACATTATAAATTTACTACATTATTTAAATATTAAAATATAGAAGAGGAATATTTATGTCACCAATTAATATTGTTTTGATATCCCTTTCTTTAATAACACGTTTTTTAGTTGGAAATTAATATAAACTCTACTTTAAATTATCCTCAAAACAATTATATCTTTAATGTCCTCACTTATGATACCACTCAGAACATAGAAAAAATAAATTTCAAAACCCACCAACATATTAAGTTGGTAGCATATTATTTTAATAATGTAGACAAATAAAAATTAGATATTCCCAATTTAATTTAGAATATTATTATTAAATATTTTTTAATGATTCATTTCTATACATGGAAGTTTTCCATTAAATGTATTTTTTATATAAGATTGGACAATTATCAACCTAAATAATGCATTTATTAATCATTTACCAACATTTAATTGAGATATATGATATATTTTTATTGTCATGTCTTTTATCCGACACTATTTCTATATAAAAGAATAATTTATACTTCAATAATACTTGATATAAATTCATATAGCATATAATACTTAAATTGTAAGAAATAGTGTCCAAAAATATTTTTAATAAAGTCTTGATAAATAATTGTTTTATTATCAATAAAATGAGTGATAAGTCACCATACAAAAACTCAATAAAAGATAATATTTTTTATTCTGATTGGGAGGCTTCTTTAGGGTAAATCCTAATATTAAAATATTTTTTTCCCAACAATAGATCTTATTCTAATATATATAGAACATACATCTCTTAAACATATCTAGAATATTTAAAATAAGGAGGATATAATTTATATACACCCCATAATTTTAACAAGTTTCACTTATATTATAATAGATAATTAAAAAGGATGGAATAAATCACTTTATGTTTCACAAAAATCCCTAATTAAACTTATTATCAGTGTATAGAAAAAACACTAAACCTATAGGTACATTTCTTAAATTCTATTTAGGGAACAACCATTATATATTCAATACTCATGAATTATTAAAATTGATTTCTTCTTTTTTGGTTGGGGGGAACGGTGACAACAATAGTTTCCCTTACAATATCATCTATCTCCAGTTATGGGAACATCACATCAAAGAACTATTATAATGAATGTGTATTTTGGATAATTTCATTACTTCCTTATAAATCATCAAAGTATCATAATATAGATCATTTAATATAACTATATATATTGTATTATATTCTTATTAAATCCTAAATTAATCACTACATCCTCATTTTTCCATTATTTTTATGTAAATTAAAATACAATTACATAATATTTAAAAACCCTATAATCTATAACTTGATTAATGGAAAATTTGTTTCATTAAATATCATCCTTATGAGTGATTGTCAATTAAAATTTTTCATTATGATATAAATTTTATGATTTGAGGGAGAACCCAGATATATAAATAAAATGAGATGTAAAATGACTTCACTATATTTTCAAGAAATGATTATACAAATTAGTACTATGATCCCTTTGTAAACTATATTCAAATGGAAAATGATTCATCTCTAGTTATTATTAAATAAATCCTCAAATAAAATATCTATTTTCTCCAAAACATGATGGTACTCATCTATTTCAATATTACCTTAATTGAATCCATGTATAAGGATTCTCCCTAGAGAATTTATCCACGATGATTATTTATCATTTAGATTGTCCTGAATATTACTTCTATAAAATTTACAATGTTCCTATACTATTTTAGCAAGTTTCAAAACATCTCTCGATATCATTAAATGTAAAAAGATATCATGTTAGTATTTAAATATAATATTCTCTACTACTATATGATTACCACATTTTCCATCATAGATATGGGAATTACCTTAAAGAGAAAATGAACCACCAAGTGATTTTTCATTGAAACCATCAATTTCCAAATTTTTCTATCCTAGGTTACCGTCCCTCTCTATATTATCTAAAATTACCTCCTATTGTATTGTGGGGTCTCATCACTGAGCATTGATATTGAATTTTTTCTAACCTGGTATCCATTGGATTGGTTGAACAGGGGTAGTTCATCTTACTTATGATTTTTTTCCTTATTTGTTGAGAAGTCTCACAAATATCGTCCATCTATATTAGAATTTGTTTCATATGATTGTTAAATATGGATGAATTGTGATTCCTCTTCACATATGGAAGAGACCAGACTAGATTTTGTTGATTCAAAAATAGGTCACTCTGAGTATTTCTACTCATCCTATGAACAGAATGTGAGTTTAGCTTGACCTTGCGTAGAAGCATGCTTCATTCTCCTTTTATACTTTGTTGTCACCCACCCAACATCATAATCATTACCCAATATATCACCTTCTATGTACTAGAACATATTTTTGAGTGTAACATATTAGCATCCCTTTATTATGATGACCATAGAGGGTGTGTTTCCAAACACTCCAATATGGAGTGAAGGATTTAGTGATCTAGAATTAAAATAATGGTTTATCACTATTCTACACAAACAAAAAACTTTAAAATCCTTTATATAATATAAAACTGTAGCTATAGGGGAGTCTACTGGGGGATGAACCACTATATCAACCTAAATAGCATCAACTACAAATGTTTTCAACTTATCTCTCCCTCATCATCATTAATGTTATTACAACTATAAGTGGAATTCATTTTCCCACTGGGAATTCCAAATATCATCACACTATAATTTTTTAGAAAATACATGAAGCATCCCACTTATAAAAACTACTCTAATTTTTTGGTTATTTAAAGCAACTATAAATATCTTATTTAGTTGAATCCCCCAATCTGATGTTTATGCTCTGGGAGAAGGAAAATCAAAAAATTACTAACTGTTCACACCTATTTCATAGATAAATGAAATGAAAAATATAACAACTATAGTACGTGAGATGAGTTTGATAAATTCATCATTTCCATTTTCTAATGATTAATTAACTACTATTCTTGGTCTATATTCAGTATTTTAGTAATGAAATCCACAAATAAGAACTCCTTAAATACCTTCAAAGTTATACCTTAATGATTTCCTACTTGACGTGTGATATCTGAAACAACTATTGGAGGGTCCTTGGAGAATAAAGGCCACATGATTCACATTATTATCCTTAAGAGACTCTAATAGGTCAAATATGCACTCAATAATATCAATCTATTTCTCAGAATCATTTGGACCCCCAGTTTCCTATAATTATATAGGATTTAGGAGATGAAAATATCAAGCGTAGTTATCCATTATCTACTAAATCCGTAACCTCTATGAAGAAGAATTCTATTAGACACAGTGCTGGTGAATGTTCTCTATATAAATAATTGGAGAAGGTATAAGTGAACACTAAGGTGAATTCACAAATAGATCATGTTGTGCAGTTTATGCACCATCCAAAGTGATACAATATCTCTTAGGTGGTAATTTTCTGAAATTTATGATGAACCCAAAATTAACTATTACATAGATTCATAATCCATAGGTTTAGCCATGACATGAAAATCTCTGATCCTTCTCAAGGGAGTAATTGTAAATCAAGAAGAAACCATATGAACAAACATTTTTTGATAAAATATAAAAAGTCCATGATCATCAACATACATGGATAACCTATAATAAAGATCTTGTTAAAAGGAAATTTCTAAGCATTTCCTATAAAGTCTCTAGATTTGTGTGGGTTTTTATTAGAATGAATAATGTGTCAAATCTGGTGGTTTATAATCATTAATGGGGTTTTTTATGATATTAATTAATGCACACATGGTTTCGTCCCATGTTTTTCGAAACAATACACCAACCATATGATGCATTCTACCTCTCAAAGGTATCTCTATGATTTTGAAAGACCATATGAAAATTGTGATTTTTACCTTCCTCTTGAGTTTTATAGTTTGTGGGTAATTTCAAAAGGTTAGCTCTGACTGTGCACCAATTGTGCACCACCTATTGTCCATCAACAAGAATGATATCATGTTTCCTTTAGAGAACCACCCCATTTCCTATAATCATTATCAAACCTTGGAACCCATAAAGGCCTCCAAAAATATCGCAAATCAACCAAAAACTCCAAGAACACTACCCCCAAAATAAATAATTCAAATATCAAAGAATTAACACCAAAATTGATAAATTAAAAACCTTAAAAAACCAACTTCGTTACATAAAAAATTACAAAATTTGATTTCTACTTCATGTTTCTCAAAAATATTGTTATTTTAGAAATAATGGATGATTTTATATTATATAATATACCATTAAATGGAAGTGGATCTCCTTCTTAATCAAATATAGAAACATGGTTCTATAATTTAAAATTGTCATTATGTACCACATGCTAAATCATTCTAGGTGTAAATTAACATATGTTCATGTGTATAATTAATGGGGTTTTGATGATATATAATGTATTTTTTGGTCCATAACCCTCCAAATAAGGAAAATGTCAAAAAAATATTAATTTTATTTGGATAGAAAAGAAAATTATCAATATTAGTTTTATTTTTTAGTAAACGTTTTTATTATATTTCATCAAATATGATTATGGAAAATGAAAATATTATGAATTAATTTTATAGAATAAAAAAATTCAATTCTAGTGAAATTATTTGATATCACCATTCAATATTCACTACCATTATTGTTTCACCAATATCAATTTTCATTCCTAGGACATCAAACTGATTCTTCATATATGATTTTATTTCAACACAATTTTCCACATGACCTATGAGAAAATACCATTTCATATATAAATATAATTGATTTAATAAATCCTCATGTTTTATAAAGTATGAACATGAATTTCTTATAAATATTTAGCCTTTCATTATTTTTAATATTTCTGACATTTCTTATGTTATAGCAATCGTAGATACCCTCCACTGATCCTTTTGTATTCTTCTAACTTATACTTACATAAATTCAAGGTCTTTTATACTATTTCCCTATTATTCAATTTTTAGCCCATTTGATAAAAATCCTCTAATATTAATTTTTTTAGTTTTGATTCAATAATATTATCAAGAGATAAAAGCTTTCGAAACTTTAAAATGTTATCATCCTTTTTAAATACTCCAATTGACCCTTATTATTCTTCTTTATAATACATTCAGCCACATATAATTTATTTATCTTTATTTTTTCTTTATTTTTTTCATTCCAAAATCATAGAATGTGTGTGATAGATTGAATTTCAAGTTGACCAATCTTTCATTATATTTTTTTCCTGTCAAATTACTTAGTTAGAAATTGATTGTTAGATAAAAACAACATTGAATTTGTAGAATTTTCCTTAGAATCATGAATTTATTCTATATAGGATTCCTCAAAATATTCATCATATCTAGAAAGATATTTTCCATTTTGATGATTATTTATATGAAATTGTATTTTACCCCAATTTATAACATATCCTATTTTTGGATTCATTATCTTAATCATCTTCAATAAATTTCATTAAGCTTATTTTTCATATTATTGAAACATGAAATAAATGTTTTACATTAAATCTACATTTTAATCTATATCTATTTTGGGGAATGAAATATATAATTATATAAAAATAACTATATTCTTGGTAAAAATAAATATAGTGCATCCTCAAATATATAAAATAGTTTTCCAATGTATTATTTTCAACTTTTTGAATTTAAACCATTATTTGAATATTATTATCCAAAAAAGAAATATTCCTGCCACCAATTAATATATTTTGGAGACCACTTTCATTAATAACCCATATTTTTAGTTGGAAAAAATATAAACTATCCTCAAAAGAGACCTAAAAAATATATATCTTTAATAGCCTCACTTATGATACCACAAAAAATACAGAAAAATCAATTTCAAATCCCCCCAATAGACTAAGTGGGTTTCATATTATTTTTATTAATATAGAAACATAAAATATTAAATATTCACAATTTATTTTAGAATTACTTTGTTAAATATTGTTTAATTTTTTTTACCTATACATTATTTTTTACAACTCATTAGATAATTATCCCAATTTGGAATGAATTTCTTCATCATTTTCAAACATTTCATTGTGATATATGATAAAAAAAATTTTGTATAGTCTTTTATCCAAAACTATTTCTATATAAAATAATAGTGTAAACTTCAAGACTGAATGATATAAAATAGTGTACTATATAATACTTAAATATTATAAAATTGTGTCAACAAATATTTTGGAGAACATCTTGATTAATAAAATTTTTTATTATAAATAACACGAGTGATAAACCACCTTACAATAACTCAAGCAATGATACTATTTTTGGTTTAGATGGGGAAAATTCCACAGGGATAATCTTAATAATAAAAAAATTATTCCCAAATCATAGAACATAATATGAAATATATTGAACATAATCATCTTAAACTTGTCTAGAATATGAAATATAAAAAGTAAGTAATTTATATAGACCCCATTATTTTTACAAGGTGCATCTTAAATATAAATGATAGTTAAAAAAGATAGAATAGATCACTTTATGTCTTATAAAATTCAGTAATTACACTGATTATGAGTTTTTAGAAAAGAGAATTACCCTCTAAGTACATTTTTTAAATTCTATTTAGATAACTACCATTATAGAATCATTAATAATGAATTATAAAAATTGAATAAATCTTTTTTGGATGTGGAAAACTGAAATCGTTGGATTCCCTTAAACTAGAATCGATCTCTAGTTGTGGGAACATCTCCCCAACAACCTATTATAGTGAATGTTTATTTTTGATGATTTCATTTATTCATTACAAATCTTATAATTTAATAATATAGAGGCTTTAATATTACTATATATATTTATTATATTATTATTAAATCCAATATTAATGACTACATCATCATTTTCCAACTATTTTAAGGTAATTTTAAATACCATTAGTAAATATTTTAAAAGCTTATATTTTAAAACAATATTAGTGGAAATTTTATTTCCTTAAACACTTTTTTCATAGGTGATTTTCAATTGAAAATTTTTTTTATGATATAAATTTTATGGGTTTATTTCAAAGGAAGTCACAACATTGTTCATGATAAATTTAAACAAATTAATACCATGATCCCTATGTAAACTATATTCAAATGAAAAATCATTCATCTCCTATTCTTCATTAATAAAATCCTCAATGAAACTATCTATTTTCTCTTAGACCTATTGGTACTTATCCATTTTACTATTCCATTAATTGAAATCATCTAGAAGGATTCGATCTTTGGAATTTATCAATGATCATTGTTTATCATTTAGATTAACCTAAATAGTCCTTCAATAAAATTTATTACTTTTCTCCACTATTTCATTAACTTTAAAATAATCTCCCTCCATCAGTATATATAAAAGGAGCTCATTTTAGGATGTAAATTTATGAGTCCGTTTATACCAAGCATTAAAACATTTTCCATTATAGATATTTCCCTTACCTTCAGGAGAAAATGAACCACCAAGTGATTTTTCATTGAAACCATCAATTTCTAGAGTATTGTGTCCATTGTCACCTTCCATCTCTATGATTACTAAAATTACCTACTCTTTTTTTGGGGGGATCATCAATGGGAATTGATCTTTGATTTTTTATAGAGTTTGTAGGAATTGGTTTGGTTAAAGAGGTGTATTTCTTCTTACATATGGTTTTCTTATATTCATTAATTGAGAAGTCTCCCAAATAGAGGCCATCCGTATTTGAATTTGTTTGACCAGATTACAAAAGAAGTATAACATGAGATTTCTCTTCACACATAAATGAGTATTGACTAGATTCTATTGATTTAAAAATCTGTCTCTATTAGTATTTCTACTGAACCAATGAATGGACTGTGAGTTTAGCTCGACCCTACATAGAACCAGGATTCCTTAACTATTTAGACTTTGGGATCACCCACCTGACATCACTATAATTTCCCAATCTCTCACATTTTAAATACTAGAATATGTTTTAGTGTGTACCATATTTAATCTCATTCATAAGATTATATTAGAGGCTGTGTTTCCTAACACTATAGTATTGCATAAAGGAATTATACATCTAGCTTGTCTATAAAGGTTTGACACTATTCTACAAAAACCATGTCACTACCACAAAACAGCTTTTATCAGTGCTAAAAAAAGGCTTTATCATCACTAAAAAATCTATTAATTGAGACACTATTAAAGAGGATAACCAATATTAGTGCTCAGAAAATCACTAATAAAGGCCTTGCTTCGTCAATGAGAGTTAGAGCACTAATAAAGTCCACATTTATGGGTGCATCAACAATCAGTGAAAATGTCTTACCTATATTTGCATACTTTTTATATAACAAAAAACCAAGAAAACTACAAATAAAATAAACAGTTGACCAAGAAACCTATAAATAAAATATACATCCAATGAAAATAAACAAAACAGAAAAAATAAGTTGCACAAACCCGTAAAAACCCACTCAAAATAAACAATCATAGTATATATATACAAAATAACCACATAGACGATAAAAATGATGATAATCAATTAATACACGCCAAATTTTGGAGAACAATTCTATATTCATTTAATTTACATCATGACAAAAAAATATTCCCTCATTGTATATATCAAAAAATCACTTCTATATACATTTTGATCAATGATTTATAAAATAAAATTTTAAAATTGCCAAAAAATAGTTTTAAACATTAATGTTTTCCCTTTTGACTTACGTGTTCCCCTCTAAATAATGTCCTCCACTGGTAATAATCACCAAAAAATCATCCCAACTAGAGAAAAAGGTTCCACCTATATAAAAAAACAGATATTACATTATTAATACTCTAATGAAATTAAATTAAACATTAATATAAAGAATACATTAAAAATGTCTATTTTTAAATAAAAATGATACATTTGGAGTCATACTGGTGACACCATGTATCGTATTGAGGTGTTCTTGATTCCTACACATCATCAATGACAACTGGATTATTGTCCTAATGTATCAAAACAATTGGAATTCATTTCCTTTGTTTTCAATATGTTTGTTATGTTTTTACAAAAAATATCATTTCAAACTGAAAACATGTTATTTTAGTCATAATATTCGTATCCTACATCCGTTTAATGTGAGAATACTTCATACATGTCAGAAAGGACTTACAAATGGTTTTACTTAATTTAGAAGACAATCAGAGTGCACTTGAGTGGTTTTTTGTGAGGGATTTTTTTTGAGATAAATGTCAATTTTTAACAAATAGCAGACACTTTTTCTCACATTCGTCACACCATTCATCAGATTGAGTTGGCATTGACTTCTAAAAATCACAACTGACTCATGAATTGTTTCCTCAAAGCATCAAAATAATCCGAATTTTTTTGTATAGTTTTTAGTATGTCAGTTGTGTTTTTTACTAGAATTAATGTCAATTTTAAATAACAAGACATGTTTTGAGTCATACTAGTGACATCGTGTGTCATTTTGATGGTTCGTTGATTCATACACATAAAAAAATTACTGTAAAATTGAATATAGAATTCAATCACCAGCATGCCGAATGGTATCCTTACCGCAAATAAGATCTCGTCACTGCCAACCAGGACTCCCACCGAAAACATGATGAAACATCCAATGCACACAATGGAGCCAAGAAAGAAATCCACAATCCACATGATCAAGAGATCAGCCGAAAACCATCATCACACCACCGTAGAAAAAACTATACATCGATAAAAGAATATGGAAAAGTTAAATTGTGTTTTTTTACTTGATTTAATATCAATTTTAAATAACAAGACACATTTCGAGGCATACCGATGACATCGTGCATCTTATTGAGGTGGGGTTTATTAATATGCGTCAAAACTGACTAGTGGATCATTGATCTAAATTATAAAAACAATCAAAATGAGTTTCCTATGTTTTCAGTATCTCATGTGTTTTTTTTACTAATATGGCATTCCAAACCGAAAACATACAATTTGAATCATATCGGTCACATCATGCATGGGTTTGAGATGAGACTACTTCATAAACATCACAAAGGACTCATTAATGGTTGTCATTAATTTGGATGAATATAGGAGTGCATTTTCTTTTCTTTCAGGGAGTGACACGTTAAGTGTTAAAATGACACTTTTAAATTGATAGCGGATACTTTTAGTCCCTCTAGTCACACTGTTCTTCCGATTGAGATGGGGTTGATTCCTTCAAGTCACAACTAACTCATGGATCATTTTATAATAGTTTCAATACAATATGAATTTGTTTTCTCAGTTTTCATTATGTCATATGTGTTTTTTATGAGAACAAATGTCATTTTTAAATAACATCAAAAATTTGGAGTCATACCAGCGGAACTATGCATTAGATTTAGGTTTGGTTAACTCATACACATCCCAAATGATAGATGGATCATTTTAATAAACTATCAAAACAATAAAAATGAATTTCATCATTTTTCAGCATGTTAGTTTTGTTTTTTCGCTAAAATGTCATTTCGAACCAAAAACATGAAATTTGAGTCATATCAATCGCATCGTATGTATGTTTTATATGATACTACTTCATACATATCACCAAGGACTTAATAATTGTTTTCCTTAATTTAGAATAAAATCATAGTGTATTTTTATTTTTTTTAGTGAGTGACACTTTTTAGTAAAAATGTCAATTTGAAACTGATTAATGACAATTTTAGTCACACTGGTCACACCATTCATTGGATTAATGTGTGGTTGATTCCTACATGTCACAACTGACTCAAGGATCATTTTTCTAAATTATCAAAACAATTAGTATATTTTCTCGTGGTTTTCAGTACGTTAGTTGTTCTTTGTTACATGAATTAATGTCAATTTTAAATAATAAGACACATTTGGAGTCATATAGGGGAAATAGTGCATTATATTGTGGTTAGGATGATTCCTACACATCAAAAATATCTCATGGATCAATTTCCTAAAGTATCAAAACAATCATAATGCATTTCCTCAGTTTTCTGTATATTAGTTGTGTTTTTTTTACTAAAATGTCATTTCAAAAGAAAACATGAAATTTGAGTCATACCGGTCTTTGTGTGCATCGATTTTACTTGAAACTACATAATACACAAATGAGAGACTAACGAATGATTTTCATTAATTTCTAAAAAATTCATAACCTGCTTTCTAGGTTTTCAGCTAGTGACACGTTTTGAGTTAAAATGCTATTTTTAAACAGATAGCATACACTTTTAGTCACACTGGTAACACCATTCATCAGATTGTGGAGGGGTTAATTCCCACACGTCACAAATGATTCATGTACTCTTTTCCTAAAATATTAAAACAATATGAATTTTTTTTCTCAGTTATCATTATGTTAGTTTTTTTTATTTGAATTAATTTCAATTTTTAATAATAGGACACATTTGGAGTTATAAAAGTGACATCATGCATCATATTGTGGTGGGGTTGATTACTACATGTCACAAATGACCGATGGATAATTTTCCTAAAGTATCAAAACAATTGGAACACATTTCCTTGGTTTTTAGAATTACATTTGTGTTTTTTTACTAAAATGTCATTTAAAACCAAAATACATTAAATTTGAGTCATATCGGTCTTATCGTACGTCAGTATGACATGAGACTGCATTATACACATCACAAAGGATATACGAATGACTGTCCTTTTTTGGAAAATAATCGGAGCATGTCTGAATAATTTTCAGTGAGTGACATATTTTAAGTTAAAATGTCAATTTCAAACTGATAGAGGGCACTTTTAGTCACTCCAGTAACTCTATTCGTAGGATTGGGGTTGGGTTAATTCCTACAAATCACAACAAACTCATAGATAATTTTACTAAAGTATCAAAAAAAATCCTAATTCATTATATTTGTTTTCAGTATGTCAGTAGTGTGTTTTAATTGAATTAATGTCAATTTTAAATAACCAGACACATTAAGAGTCATACTAGTGACACTGTTCGTTGGATTGAGGTGTGATGGATTACTAAAAATCAAAAATGACATATTTAAAATTCTCATAAATATTCAAGATAATCGCAAAGCATTTACTAAGTTTTTAGTATTTTAGTTGTGTTTTTTCACTAAATGAATTGCATGTTAATTGGTTTTTTAAAATAAATTGATAGTCCTCATTTACATATAGAGATACCCCTTCTGGATACTCATTATCTTTTTTGGTTTATCATCAACACACATTCATTTTAAATGAGGACCACCAATTTTAAAAAAAACAATCTTCCTGAAATTCATTTATTTCATAAATAAGGACCACCAACGACCATGATTTTCAGCGGGGCATTTAGACCGTACAAATCACAACCTTTCCATAAAATAAGTGAACGATAAGGTATACAAGATTATTAATGACTAAATTATTTGAGAATTTTATCATAATAATTGTATATTTTTACATACTTCTATCAGGTGTCCTCACCATTCATTTTTAAGCATATCTATATCATATTGTGAATATGACTATTTTTGGAAGTCTTGGTAGTACTGAAGAAATATAAATACTCAATGGATTAATAAGTATTATAAACTCAACAGAAATTATTTTTGAAAATACAACTTTAGTGATGATGTTTGGTTCTTGTAATATAATCTCTTTCATAAATTTACAAACATAATAACCACAGTCATTATCATTTGTTTGTTTCAGGCACTATAGAAACATTGAGAAAAATAAGTAATTTTTTATTTTTTTGGAGAGTGAAATCATATTATATATACCCCAATTTATATCTAGTCATAATACTTTTTAGGTTTCCTATCCTTTTCCCCCGGCATCATTTCATGATGTAGATGATATTCAAGTATCACCCAATCATAATAGAATCTTCATTAGAATACTATATAAATTATATAAGTAGATTTTTAGTTCTAAAATGTATGATTTATCATATTACAAATTGAAAATCTCTATCATTTGTGGTTGGTTTGTTTGATATCCATGCATTGAATCTGGAAAATTAATCTTTGGAGTATCCAAATTGACCCCATTGAGCATAAAATGAAGCCTAGTTAGACAAAATAGAATAATCAATAAATGAAATTATAATATATTTTATTTGATTAAATACTAGATTTTTACACCAACATCATTAGTATTAAGAATATTCTGTCATCCATAATTTTTTAGTTAAACAAGTTGAGCAGTCATGTCTCTATTTCACCATCATTCGCAAAAGTTAGGTCTTCAAGTTCAATTGGGGTTATGTGAGGACTAAAAAGTCCAAATTTTTGTTCATGGGGAAATCTATTTTGTTGTATTTAATATATAAACTAGTGAAACATATGAAATGTATTTAGGTATAATTATCCTTGTATATCATCTTTCGGAAAATCAAATCTTGAAAACATACATCATGTAGACATTTACAACTTACTCGTCTAACCAATCATAGGCAAGGAATTTAGTTGCGCTCTCAAAACTAATGAAGTTTGGATCTTCCCATCCATGCATATATTATTCAAAATCAATTATGTGATTACCACTGTCTTTCAATAGTATCCACATTATCCTTCAATGATAATAAATGTGGATATAGAATGGGGGTTAAGGGGCTTTGGGTAGATCATTTGGATTGGCTGGTTTATCCTTGAGATGGTTTTGAACCGGTATTTCATTTCATCCCCTTCACATTGTCATCCAGTAATAATTTCATCAGTTCAGTCCTTTTTTCATTAAATATTTATGGTCTATCTTGAAAATTAAATACCTCATTGTCAACATGTTTTTTCAAATATGTGACGATCATGCGATGAATGTTCCTAGAGTTTGTTCGACGATATGAATATCAATATCATCAATTGGAATAGGTAGCTAGGTGTTAAACTCTAGGTCTACATAAATTTACACTTTGACATCATATGTAAAAAGTGGTATATTGTGTAGCATGTCATTCTAGATATTGAACATTGTATCCCTCACTACAAGGAGATGGGTGGGTGATAATATATATAAATCACATTTATTTTCAACCTGTCGAATATTAATAAAAGAAATTTATTCGTGTCTAGTTTCTATCATGATTCACATTTCACTAAAATAATTATTAAAAAAATTACTACCTTAATTAAGAATTTTTTAGGGGAATGTTATCCTCAAAACTGGTGGGGGTGGGGTGGGATATTTACATGTGGGTTGTTCTTGAGTTGTTTCTAATCTTTTCTTCCCCCCATAAAACATGTTTTCATCTATCTCTAGTATTTTAATTCTTCTTGAAACATGGCTAATGATTTCATTATCTTTTTCATTTCCCTAATTTGATGCTCTGCTTTTTTTTTCTCAAAAATGATCGGGGTGCCACTGCAAAACCAACAACTCTGACATGGCCAAATTATTTTGCCTGCTTCAAGGCTACTGAACGTATGTCTACATCCAGTGTGGGTTTTGTTGATTCATGTGACTTTTTTAGATACAAAATATAGGAAAATAAGTAATATTTTTTATGTAATAGAGATTAAAAAAAATTTATTATGTCATACTTACACATGATTCCCACGCTTCTTTTGTGCTTTCTAATATTAGTTTGTCATCTTTAGATACACATGCCTCCTTCCATAGCACATGGTGTGGGATGGAGGTGTATATGGATGGGGACTCTTAAAATTCACTATAAAAAATAACATAGTTATTGTGTTGTTTTATGTCACAGAAACGTAAATGGTAGATTTAAAATATGCACTATTTTTTTTCAAATCATGTGTACCCCATCCTTGCTTTACAGTAGGGGTACGCAGGTTTCGATAACCATTGTTTATATTCTGCACTAATTTGTTAATTCATAAATAAAACTATCTCAATCAATTTAATTAATGCATGCACCACCAACCAATAGATTACAAGACATAATGTACCTGAAAATACTACTTCGCATGATAGCCAGTAAATGCATCCCATGATGCATTGTTTATCAGGCATGCTTAAATAAGAGGTGGGTGAGGTTTTATTTTCCTATCAGTATCTTTAAGATGATATTTCATCAAAAGTGTCAGAAAACCCCTATGAATCCTTCTAGAAATCCTTAAGAAATAGTCTATGTGTCATTTATCAACTATAAATGAACTTTGTAAGAGATAATGAAGTGTAAGTCAATGTTTCATTATTTAATTTTTAGTAAATTAAAAAAATGATATCATAATGTTATTGTAATATCTCCCCACAGAAGTGTCATAATATCATCCACAACATGTTTTCATAAATTTACATTAATCGTCACACATTTCCGAGTGAAGATTCCAATGTAACTACTGAACATATCTTTATTGGGGTTAACTTGTTGGCCCTTCTTATTCAATCCAATATTGTATTTTATGACTTTCTCTTTATCCTCAATGATTCATTATAATACCATATAACTATGGTGCTCCTTTTTTTTCTGCGTCACTAGTGTTTTATCAGATTTTATTTCATCAGATCCACCATCATCAATATGTTCCTCTAGCTCTTGATGGATAGCATTAGCATGTGTAGATGGTGGTTTTACCTCTGTACTGGGAGTAGCAGTAGGTTGTGAGCCATGTTGTTCTCCAACTCTGTGAGATGCATCAGGTTGAGAAACCTACTGTTCATTGGGATTGGGAGCATCATCATATGCAAAATCAATTATCTGCAAATGTTTTTTTATCATTTAATTTAGATATCAAAAAAGAAACAATGAATAGATATTAATTGATGGAAATAGGTTGATAAACATGTTCTTCCTCTGCACTGCGAGAAACAACATGTTGAGAAACATGGTGTGCATGGGTATTGCAAGCAACATCACATGAAAATATCATTATATACAAATATTGTTTACCGTTTAATTTAGATAACATAAAATCAACAACGATCATATACTAAGATAAGGAAATAGGTTAACAAACATTTTGTTCATCTGCACTATGAGCAACAAAATGTTGAGAAACCTATTATTCCAGGAGATTGTGCGCATCATCATGTAAAGAAGTCATTATCTAGAAAATTGGTTTAACATTTAATTTAGATAACATAAAAGTATCATTGAATTCACATTAACATAAGGCAACAGTCTGTATATTAGAAAAAATATATAACCTGATATTTGAACTCTATATTTTTAATGATTGAAGGGGTTTGACCCCACTATTGTCTATCCAAATCCCTTCATTGTGGTCTTCTCTAACATAAAAAATAAAATCAAAACTGGTTCCACTATGAAATGATAGTGACATCCCAACGAAATGGTCATCCTGAACTTAATTTTTATCTTACTCTACAGTACTTTGGTCGATAACATAAAAATTGACCAGTTTTGGTTTGTAGGATCTAAAACATAAAATACATGTACTTCCTGAGATGCCATTATAAATGTTTAATCTTTGTACCCTTACTTACTCAAATCATATTTCACTAATCTCAACTAATCTATTTTAAGATAACTTCTGTTATCCACCCACTTGAATTAAAAAATATGCACTCTAAATGCCGTATAATCTAACTCTAATATTTTTTTGATGATGTCAAAAGATGACATTTTCACGTAAATTGGATTTCTACCCTTAGCAGCAGAAACATACATCTCTTTAACATAAATTTTAACATCTATATTCTGTTTAGTATTTTTTAATCAATTTCATTAGTTTAGAATATATAACCATTAATTACATAAGAATTGTACGATAATACATAAACACATTGTCCTTCGACTATCCATCAAAGTTGTTCTGAAATTTGAGTATGGATTTTAATTTAACTCATTAAAATTATTGTCTTTAAACCATACTATAAAATATTGATTATATTTATTTTATATCCATTTTCCATTCCTTGATATATTTTAATGCCTATGAATTTATTTTTGGGTTTCATCATATGGGAAAACATCCAAACTAAAATGAAAAATTTAACGGTGGGCCTACTTCCAGAAATTCCTTAACCTACAAGTCTACCAGTGTGACAAGATTTAATTAGACCAATTACTTGCACATCAGATGGTTATTTAGAACATAATTCAATGGCTTCCTCAGTAGTATATCGCTCTGTAATACAACCCTCTATCCAACTTCAATTTTTAACATACCCTTTCAAAATATTCATATACCTTTCAATGGGATACATCCATCTACAGTGAAGAGGACCACGCAGTTGAATCACTATCACCAATTGTACCATCAAATGAACTATCATATCAAATAATTTTGATGGGAAAAACTTTTCCAATTCCCATAATATGAAGACAATTTCACTTTCCATAGTTAGAAAACTTTCCAGGTCTATAACTTTTCTACATATAGATTTTAAGAAGAAATATATATTTGTCAATGTATAATATAAATTCTTGAAAAAAATGAAACATAAACCTATAGTAATTAGATATATCATCAAAACATGGAATTATTGTGCTTTCAAAATGTTAAACTCTAAATAATGCATGGACATGATGTTCTTGATATTGGAAGAATAACCCTATGAAACATTTATTTCATTCATGAAGGTGAAAAATCGATCTCTATATTTCCTGGAAAGAGTGTTAGAATCATAAGGAATAAATGTTTGTTTTTAACCCTTCACTGGTGATAAATCTTATCATATTCCCATATAAACCATGTCCAACCTAGTATAATTCCATCCTTTTTTTACCTGGTGCATTTAACATTGAGTTGATGACACTATCACATACATTTTTTTCATCATGCATAACATTAGGAAAATTCCTGACGTATATACAATTATATTATGGTAATTCAAAAAAACTGATTTCATTTTCCTACTGGTTTTACAATTCTTTTTCAAAATTGGTTTACCAAAAGTATTGTCTTGATCTTTCATTTTATCAATCCATTGATCACCTGTTATTGAAGACGGTGGTGTACATTCTTCTGAACATCGACTGAATGATGACATCTATGATTGGTACTCATTTCAATTGTGTAGTGATATTTTATGTCATCGAAACACCATTTTTTTGAATGTTTCATCCTAATTGATTGTGTACATTATTTACAGACATGACACACAAGAGTTTATTTAATGATATATGCAGAAAATTTTCTATATGTAGTAATGTCATTTATCATCCCATACAACATGGCTCTCAATGTGAAATCTTAATTTCATTAAGAATTTTACATCGTAACACCTGAATCCCTCAAAAATTTCAAATCCTTGATCAATAGAGCCAAATAAACATCAATATCATTACCTAGTAGTTTTGGTCGAGATATAAGTATAGAAAACATGATATGTTTTTGTTTAATTCATAACCACGATGGATATTTATAATTTACAAACATAACTAGCCTTTAATTGTGAGTGCTTCTTTACAAACCAAAAAGATTCACTTGATCTGAAGGTAATGCAAGACAACAGTTTCTCAGCTTGTTTCCAATGATAGGATACCAATGATCAATTCTATACCACTGAGGAAATTATACCAGATACAATATTTTTCTATCTTTATTTCTTTATTCTACATACCATTTCAATTTCTTTGCTGTCTCCTCACTTCCATATAGACTCATAAACCAAGGAATGATTGTAATGTACAATGCATCTTGCGTAGGACAATATTCATATTTCTTGTATCGAGAAGAACCATAGTTTGGGAATTCACTATGTGATTGGTGGTCTTTCTGAAATAGTAAACAGTAATTCGAACAACTATGTATTCTTTCATAGATCATACCTATTGACTGTAGCATTCGTTTGACATTATATGTTTGTCTAATTAAGTCATTATCATTTGGGAGCATGTCATTCAAGAGATCAGGAAATTCCATAAAACTGGTGTCACTATATATGTTTACTGCTTTAAAATTATACATCTTCAGTATGGATGACAATGCTATATATTTAGTTCAACCATCATACAATGGTGTTTTTTACAAAACTCTTTAACTCCTCACAAAATTTTGGGAAATCACAAAGTTCATCTTCAACTGTCCTTGTCATTTCCTTAATAAGATCTTCATCGTCATGCACATCTGTAATCACATCCTCGATATGATCTTCTTCATTTTCCAAACTTGTAATTATATTAAAAGATCCTTAAAACGTGGCATTATCCCAGTAACTACCTAAATTCTCTTTTTTCTGTTTTTGTTCCCACATTAATAACTTTGATCTATTTCGTGATAGATCATCTACTCCTACATCTACTTTGGACTAACTTTTCTTGAATATCCATAGTGTAAACATGGAAAAGGGATTTGAGATAGATCATATAAATGATATTTTAAACATGATGAAATCTTTCACTCAATCGTCATACTCTTTTATCGGACGATTGTCATCAATCTATTCACTATTCATATCCATCCTATTAGATTCATTG
Organism: Viscum album; assembly: GCA_963277665.1. Taxonomy (NCBI): domain Eukaryota; kingdom Viridiplantae; phylum Streptophyta; class Magnoliopsida; order Santalales; family Viscaceae; genus Viscum; species Viscum album. The sequence goes on from OY728153.1 coordinate 941,930,770, forward strand.
ATATTAACATTTAACAAAATAAAAAAAAATTGATATAAAAATTATCCAAGGTTAAAAAAGTTACAGACATTAAATCCACTTTGAAAATTATTTATAATATCATAGATAAAATACTATTAAAAACCAACCATTTTGACTAATTCCTCTTTAAAATAAGAAACCATTTTTAAAATAAACCAATTAATTCAAAACAACCTTTCTCAAAACCCCAATTCTTTTTTAACCATTTTAAAGCAATTTAATACCAATAAAGGGTAGGTTGAACCCATATAATTTTTTAAAAAAAGTTTCAAAACACATGAATCATTATAAAAGTGAACCCCTAACTAAATCACCAGATGTAATTGTCATTTACCTCTGTCTAGACATTGAAAATCATCAATGTCTGCATGCATTATAGGTTTCATGACACCCCCTCTCTAGATTTGATCACTTGTTTTCAATTTTCGTCCCTTCAACCTTATGGACATGACAACCCATCACAGGTTTGTGAACTCCTTCTCTGGTGTTCCTACCCCCCACTGGCTATTGAAAATCATATTCACATTTAAATTTATGATTAATGATGAACACCATCACACTCACCTATGAGCATAGAAACCTGCTAACATATTTACATGTATTATTATGAGTAGATATTAACGCAATCACACTCACCCTTTTTGAACCTATATACATACTAACATATTCACATAACATTTATATATCAAGATATATAATATTTTATCCAATGCATTGGTGGTAAATATAGGTACTACCAACCCAATAATACATAAATGTGATTTCCACATCAAAATCAAATATCCATTATCACCCAAAATAACCCATATGATTGAGAGCTTCTTCTTTCTTGAGAAACCACCCATTGGAGAGTTTAACCCTCATTAAACTACCCTTCCAAATTAGGATCATCTGACCTCTCCTTTTCAATGGAAATAATATCTTCACTCATATCAATCAAAGACAAAAAATCTATTTCCATGTGTTTTTTTCTTGGATTAGCTTCCCCTTATAAGGACATTATATTTACATCTACAAAAATATCTGTCTATATTTATATACAACCACTCCAAGGTTTGACCAAAGAACTATTTTTAATAAAAGGGCCTTTAAAGGGTAATTACTGAAAATATTATGAGAAAACAATATTTGGTATTAGAAATAAAATGTATACTCCTTCATCAACCACTCACTCTAATGAAGGACCGTGATCTCAATGGCCTTATCTAGTTTCAGTTCTTTGGTATTGTGTAATAGAATAAATGTTGTTGTGAAAATTCCCATAACATGGACTCATATAGTTGACAATGAAACATAGACTCCCAAAATAGAGCATCCCACCTTTTGGCCACATAAACTTTCATTACGTTATACAAAACTAAGGATCTTTAAGGTTTAGTGTCTTTGAAACCAAGAACATAATACATGAAACAAAAAAAACATTCTTCTTAAACACTTGAAAGGATTCTTATAATGTTCATCCTATTTTCATTACTGTATCTCACAACCTGGGTACATATATCAAAAGAAAGGGCGAGCAGAAGGCCTAGTAAGGGAAACAAGGGAAACATTTAACATGTGAACTTGGGATACATCAATAAAGTCATGAAAAAAAACTTTAAGGCATACGAAATAAATCGTGAGGAATATCATAAAAAAATAACATTTTTCATAACTTGAAGATGTGGCTACAGAATTTAATATTGACAATCATTTCATTTCACCATGGTCCATCACCAAGGTGTCATTAAAAATTACTAAGGTTATTCACCAAGGTATCAGTCTAGCAGGTCATCTCTAGAGAATAAGTCTTTACCCAATGCATTGGAGCGCTATCTAGGCACACCCTTAACATGTTCTTATTATATTGTGATCCACATATATCATCATCAATCATTTCATAAACAACCCATATAGAATAAGAGAAGTGGGTTTCATTTCATAATCATAACATTTTAAAAACTGCTTTAAAGACATTCTCTTTATGTCACATTAAACCCACGGAAAAGGGAAAGCAGGTTTCATGTATGTAAATCCCAAAATTTAAAATAGACAATTTTGATATATATGTGAAAACCCCTGTAGAAATAAGAGCTTTGATTATTCACAAAATAACATAAAATAATTTTGAGATAATGAGGGAGGCATTTTGAGACGAAAACTATGCAGCATAACATCTATGATACATGGTTTTAGAAAACATTGAAAAGAGAGGGGACATGGGTCACCCACTCAAAAATGATACATAAAATAGTAGTGGAACAGAATATAAAGTATTTAAGAACATGGTAATGAAATTTTAATGATATAACATATCAAACGAAGAACTGGAAAGGAAGACAAAAAATAAGATTTCTCTTATGAAAATTCGGTAGCCTAATAGTGTCACTTAAAACATTCTAAAATGGATTGAGGATATCAAATAGGGTCTCTAATCATATGAAAATAAATGATAAGTATGATATATATAGAGATCATACCCCAATATAATAAAAATTAACTTCAAAGACTTGACAAGAAAATAGATCTTGAAACGAGAAGGGTGAACAAACCCCTTAAAAATTCGGCAGCCCAACGGCGCCACTTAAACATCAACAAAAATGAATTGATGCGATCAAATAAGGTCTCTCATCATATGAACATAAATTACAAGTATGATCGATATAGAGATAATACCCCAAAATAATAAATAGGAACTTGAGAGACTTGACATGAAAATAGATATTGAAACGAGATGGGTGAAAAACGCCTTAGAAATTCGGCAGCCAAACGACGCCACTTAAACTTTCTTAAAATGAAATGATGAGAGCATGAGGGGTCTCTAATCATATGAACATAAAAGACCAGTATGATATATTTAGAGATTATAACCCAACATAATAAAAAGTAACTTGAAATACTTTACATGAAATTAGATCTTGAAAAATGAGAAGGGATAAATGATCTGTTACAAAAATTTCGGCAGCGTAACGACGCCACTTAAAACATCATAAAAAGAAAAAACGAGAGAAAGAGGGGATCTCTCATTATATGAAAATTTAAAGGGAAGTATGAGGAGTATAATATAACATCCTTTAACATAAGAACATGAAGCATAAAATAAATGACATAAAAGAGATTTCTTGAAAAGAAAGAGGGAGGTCGGATCCCTTACCTTAAAACGTAACTCTTAAAACTCAAAGGTTGGGACCTTGTGGGATTGGGGGCACCTTGGGAGGACTCCTTGGGAGGTAATGAGACCAGAAATTCGTTTGGGGAGAGTGGGTAGTCGAAATGGATGAACGGATGGCTTGGTATTTATAGGCAAAGTGAGTGGACAAGGCATTAATGGCCAAGGGACACCTCACAAGTGGTTTTCTCAAAAGCATGTGCTCTCCCATGATATTTACCATTAATTTATTCAACATGGGCCCCCCCTACAATAATTCATCACCTTTGGTCGACCATCACTTAAAATATCTCATGGCATCATCATGCCACAGTTATGATGTCATTAAATATACTGAAACCCCAAAACTGTATTTTTACTATTCACTGAAAATTCCACTTTCTCAGAAAAATCCCAAAATTTCACAGTAACCAAATATCAATGCTATGATTTCAAAAATGAACTCCATTTTATAAAAATAATTTTCTAAATATTTTTAATTAAATTTTTAAATAAATACCCTATTCATTGAAAATTCATTTTTTTCAGAAAAAACCCCAAAAATTACCTTAACATAATATTGATGCTTTGAGTTCAAAAATAAAATCCATTTTATAAAAATAATTTTCTAAATATTTTTAATTTAATTTTTAATTAAAAAACACTATTCACCTGAAAAAACTAATACTTGAATAATAATATATGAAACCATTATTTAACCATTTTATTGAATCACATTACTTAATCAAGGTGCCTACATTATATTAAAACTTTCTTTAAGTGAGATTACTAATCCATTTGGACACATTACTAATCTTATTCATAAAATCACTATTCATAATTCACTATTCATCAAAAAAATAAAGTTGATCTTATTAGACTATAAATTTCGTACTGGACATAATTATAGAAGACCATTTTTTGAATATCATTACACATTTTTAATTATTTATGGTTTACATAAACATTTTTAAAATATCCTTTTTCAAAAATTCATCAAAAATATGCATACTATATTTATCCGATCATTTGAAAATTCACAAACTTCATCATAAGAAGAAATCCCAATTTTTATTTAAAACAAAAGATTACGCAAGGCAATTACGGTCTCCTTACATAGCCCCTTATCACACCAGCGTAGGACCAAAGTGTAAGGTGTGCTAAGTTGAGAGAATCTGAGGGAGGCTCGACCAACATCGCATGAGTAGTAATTTATTTCAGTTTGAACTTCTCGCAAAGCCGATTCTGTTCTAGCTTCACATGATGAAGTTCGACTTGGGTTTGGTCCAGAGCAAATCCCAGTGGTGATACCTCCTTCCCAAGTTCTATTAGATGGTCTTCGATCGGTCCAAAACTACTGGGTGAGGCCATCGAATCTTCTTTCTATAATAATTAACCAAGATTACTTCTATATAGAGACAATAATTGAAACGTTTAGTTTACAGCGGTCATATTGACCAATGGTCATATAACAGTAAAAACCCAACGGTCTCATTTTAATTATACTCATGCCATGAAATGAAACATTTTTGTTGAGTATAAAAATAAAATAACACATAAAATTAGGAAACAAGATTTATTCAAAATTTTGGGTCGTTACAGTCTTCCCCCCTTAAGAAATTGCATCCTCGCAATTTTTTAAAATCTGGTATTGAAATTTCATTGAATGTCCCACATCAGAAAAGGAGTCAGTAAAACTATTACTTTAAAATAAATAAAGGTAAGTACAAAGGTCACCCGAGTTAACCCACACTAGGATTCCATGTACGAAATCATGGACATGGAGGAGAAAACAAAGGGTCAAGTTCTAAGTGAGAGTGATAGACAACATGACTAGGATAAAGTTAACCATAAGAAAATCCCAAAAATATGATGTGTGTAAACGATCATTGATTACCTAGTAGGAAACATAAACCAACAACGTTTTTGTTTTACATTACTTTTCATAATTTTGAGGAATTAATTTACTAAATAGAAAAAAAAACATAAGAAAATATACCTACCTTCATGTATATTTTCATCCTTTAATAAGTTTCTAAAAAAACTAATCTTTTCTCCAATCTATGAGCATTAAAAACTACTTGGTCTCATCAAAATAAAAGAATCATCTTCTAGATAATCACAGAATCCACAAAAGATTATCTATCTATTTCTTCTATCTTTAAACATTATCCCAAAAACAGAAAGGGTAAGGTAAAACAACTCTTCAAAAAAAAAGAATCCCATATGAATGGAAACTACTTTTAAATCTTCAAAGTTCCATGGTACTACCCAAAGATCATCATAGACCATTCCATAAATAACGGTCCTTAAGAGTCCTCAAAATAAACCATACTAAGATTGAAAACTAAATACAAGATGGATTTGATAACATAGTCTTCCAAAATAAACTTCATTGTTCATCTCCAAACCACATCAACCACTCCTAAAATCTTATTACAAAAGTAGCTAAACTAAACATATTTTACCCATGATAGGTTAATCATTCCCATAAGTAACCTAAATTACTATAAGTCCACCTTAAATTCATCGATTCTTTAAAATATAATTCAACTGTACTCCTCTATGAAAACACCGTAGTAATCTATTTACCTCGATCATATAGGGTCCCCAAAATAGTGAACGTCTTCCACAATAATAATAATCATTTAATCCACTAATCATATTTGTCATACTAATATGGAAATCTTCACATTTCCTATAACATTGGTTGTTGGGACATGTTCTTCCATTTCCCGCCATTAACTACGAAATGAAAGTACAATTAAGGGCTTGAATACTAGGCCAATAATCATGAAAAGGAACTTAAAGCATATAAGGATAACTTGTCGAAGAAAAGTATACCCTAACTTGTGATCCCCTAGGTTCCCATCTAGGTTATCCATGATCATATATTCTTATGTGAATCGTTATTTTATTTTATCTATTTTCCTTTAACAATGGTTCATACTAAGCTTATGAATTTACCAAAGCATATCCCCCGGGAGTGTCGTAACCAAGAGTGCAGCAAGGCCCGTTGTCGTATACCAGTTTTCGTTTGAGTCTAGCTCAAAGCGGTGTTTTCGTGTTTTACCCCTATGTACATTTGTGCCAGAGCCAACTCTACCTACTCGTATCCAGACATGGACATATTTACTTAGCAACCCATTACTCAATACTCACCCAAATACTAGGACTATTTTTTATATATAAACTTTTCTATAGGCTTCTTCCTAAAGTTTTCATATCCTAATTTCCACAAATAACTAAACCATCCATTGATACCAACTATAACATCCCACCTTTTATCCACATAAACTTTGATTAAATTATACAAAACTGAGGATCTTTAAGGTTTAGTGTCTTGGAATCCAGGAACTTAATACATGAAACAAAAAAAACATTCTTCTTAAACACTTGAAAGGATTCTCCTTATGTTCATCCTAGTTTCATTAATGCATCTCACAACCTCGGTACATACATCAAAATAAAGGGTGAGCAGAAGTCCATGTAAGGGAAACAAGGGAAACATTTAACATGTGAACTTGAGATATATCAATAAAGTCATGAATAAGAACTTTAAGGCATGAGAAAGAAATCGTGAGGAATATCATAATAAAAATAACATTTTTCATAACTTGAAGATGTGGCTACAAAATTTAATATTGACAATCATTTAGTTTCACCAAGGTCCATCCCCAAGGTGTCATTAAAAATTACCAAGGTTATTCAACAAGGTATCAGTCTAACAGGTCATCTCTAGAGATTTAGTCTTTACCCAATGCATTGGAGTGCTATATGGGCACACCCTTGACATGTCTTTATTATCATGTGAGACACATATATCATCATCAATAATTTCATAGACAACCCATATATAATAAAAGAAATGGGTTTCATTTCATAATCATAATGTTTTAAAAACTGCTTAAAGACATTATCTTTATGTCACTTTAAACCCACGGAAAAGGGAAAGCAGGTTTCATGTATGTAAATCCCAGAATTTAAAATAGAACATTTTTATATATATGTGAATACCCCTATATAAATAATATCTTTGAGTATTCACTAAATAACATAAAATAATTTTGAGATAAAGAGGGAGGCATTTTGAGACGAAAACTATGCAGCATAACGTCTATGATATATGGTTTTAGAAAACATTGAAAAGAGAGGGGACATGGGTCACCCACTAAAAAATGATACATAAAATAGTAGGGTAACATAATATAAAGTATTTAAGAACATGGTAACAAAATTTTAATGATATACCATATGAAACGAAAAACTTGAAAGGAAGACAAAAAAATAAGACTTCTCTTTTGAGAATTCGGCAGCCTAACGACGTCACTTAAAACTTCCAAAAAATGGATTGACGAGATAAAATTGGGTCTCTCATAATATGAACATAAATGATCAGTATGATAGATATAGAGATCATTACCCAATATAATAAAAAGTAACTTGAAAGACTTGACATGAAAATAGATCTTGAAACGAGAAGGGTGAAAGAACCCCTTAAAAATTCGGCAGCCTAACGGTGCCACTTAAACATCAAGAAAAATGCATTTATGAGATAAAATAGAGTCTCTCATAATATGAACATAAATGATCAGTATGATAGATATAGAGATCATACCCCAACATTATAAAAAGTAACTTGAAAGACTTGATATTAAAATATATCTTGAAACGAGAAGGGTGAAAGAACCCCTTAGAAATTCGGCAGCCTAACGGCGCCACTTAAACTTTCTTAAAATGAAATGATGAGAGCAAGAGGGGTATCTAATAATATGAACATAAAATATCAGTATGATATATTTTGAGATCATACCCCATCATAATAAAAAGAAACTTGAAATACTTTAATGAAAATAGATCTTGAAAAATGAGAAGGGAGAAAGAATATGTTACAAAAATTTCAGCAGCCTAATGGCGCCACTTAAAACATCATAGAACGAAATAATGACAGTAAGAGGGGATCACTCATTATTTGAACATGAAAAGAGAAGTAAAAGGAGTATAAAATAACATCCTTTAACATAAGAACATGTATAATACAAGAAATGACATAAAATAGATTTCTTGAAAAGAAAGAGAGAGGTCGGATCCCTTACCTTAAAATGTAACTCTTAAAACTCAATGGTTGGGACCTTGAGGGATTGGGGGAACCTTGGGAAGACTCCTTGGGAGGTAATGAGGCCGGAAATTCATTGGGGAACAGTGTGGAGTCGAAATGAATGAGAGGATGGCTTGGTATTTATAGGGAAAGTGAGGGGACAAGGCATTAATGGTCAAAGGAGACCTCACAAGTGGTTTTCTCAAAAGCATGTGCTCCCCCTTGATATTTCCCATGAAGTTATGCCACATGGGTCCCCCATACAATAATTCATAACCTTTGGTCTACCATCCCATAAAATATCTCATGGAATCATCATGACATAGTTATGATGTCATTAAACATACCGGAACCCTAAAACTGTATTTTTACTATTCACTAAAAATTCAACTTTCTCAGAAAAATCCCAAAATTTCACATTAACCAAATATCAATTCTATGATTTCAAAAATGAACTCCGTTTTATAAAAATAATTTTCTAAATATTTTTAATTAAATTTTTAAATAAATACACTATTCACCGAAAATACATTATTTTCAGAAAAAACCCCAAAATTTACCTTAACATAATATCGATGCTCTGAGTTCAAAAATGAAATAAATTTTATAAAAATAATTTTCTAAATATTTTTAATTTAATTGTTAATTAAAAAACACTATTCACCAGAAAAAACTAATACTTGAATAATAATTTATGAAACCATTATTTAACTATTTTATTGAACCACATTACTTAATCAAGGTGCCTAGATTATAATAATACTTTTCATTAAGTGATATTACTAATCCATTTGGACACATTACTAATCCTAATCATAAAATCACTATTCATAATTTACTATTCATCAAAAATCATGTTGATCTTATTAGACTCTAAATTTCGTGCTGGACATAATTGTAGAAGACCATTTTTTGAATATCATTACACATTTTAATTATTTAAGGTTTAAATAAACATTTTTAAAATATCCTTTTTCAAAAATTCATAAAAAAATATGCATACTATATTTATCCGGTCATTTGAAAATTCATAATCTTCATCATAAGAAGAAATCCCAATTTTTATTTAAAACAAAGGATTACACAAGGTAGTTACGGTCTCCTTACATAGCCCCTTATCACACCAGCGTAGGACCTAAGTGTATGGTGTGCTAAGGTGATATAATCTGAGGGAGGCTCGGCCAACATCGCACGAGTAGTAATTTCTATCAGTTTGAATTTCTCACAAAGGCGATTCCGTTCTAGCTTCACATGATGAAGTTCAGCTTGGGTTTGGTCCAGAGCAAAGCCCAGTGGTGCTACCTCCTTCCCAAGTTCTGTTATATGGGCTTTGATCGGTCCAAGACTATTCGGTGAGGCTATCGAATCTTCATTCTATAATAATTAACCAAGATTACTTGTATTTAGAGAAAATAATCGAAACATTTAGTTTACAGCGGTCATATTGACCAATGGTCATATAACAGTAAAAACACAATGGTCTCATTTTAATTATACTCATGCCATCAAATGAAACATTTTTATTGAGTATAAAAATAAAATAACACATAAAATTCGGAAACAAGATTTATTCAAAATTTCGGGTCGTTACACAAAACACTTAGTTAGCTACTTTAAATATATAGTTAATGGAATTTAATTATTAATCCATAGGAGTTTCCCTTGAATTTATGTCTCTCTCAATTCTCTACACCACTCTATTTCTTCAAGAGAACCTCAATCATTGTGGAAAGAAAGGGGTCAATGATTTAAAAGGACATGGATGTTTTCTTTGTTCGTGGATTATTGTGCCTCCACCACATTATCCTGAGTCTGGGTGGAGTAGAAAATCAAGGAAACCACTTCTATGAATTCCTATAAATATCCATGTCTATATTTCCAATGAACAAACCTTATAATCATCTTTAAAGACTCTATGGGAGGTACAGTCTATATAATATAAAATATATATTTGATCAATTCACATTTCAAAAATTAAAACATACATCATTGATATAAACAAAAGATAATAAAAAATTAAAATCAACCAAGAAAAATGCATATAGAACCCCCTTTTCAATAGCTTACACATTTATTAAATGATCCACAACTTTAAAAAATTACATCTTGTTTTGAAAAGATTAGAATCATCATGAAAAAAAGGAGGCCACTTAAATTCATTAAAATCCAGTATTTTTTTCAAAATATTTTCTAATTATAATCTTAAAACAATTTTATTTTGGGATGAAAAAATCAAGTTAATTTAATTTTATAAAAAACTCACAATACCGGGCATTTGAATGACAAACATTCTTTAAAATACTCTTTTATATAAAAGAATGCCACAAAATTAATTATTTATAACAGAAACACAATTTTAAAAAACAATTTTTTTATATTTAAAACATGATAATGGGTGTAATGATATAAAATATTGTCACTGGTATCATGATATAGGGTTTCTTATAGATTACATATTGACTCGTTAGAGGGCGATAATGGGTGCAGGGCTATAAAATGATTAATCTGGGATGGCATGATGATGAGTGTTGGGATATGGAATGAATTATAAATAGTTATTGGTCAATTAAAGAGGTATATATCCAAGATTCAAAAATTGGTGCACCCCAAACTGATGGTACAAGTCAGGATTTGATGATTATTGAGGTGATGGTTTGAGTTGGGGTGTGATGTATATTGTATTAATGGTAAGAGTTAGAAACTTTTCCATTAAAACCAAATCCAGAATTTCTATAAAACACATTTCCAAATGAATAAATTTTCATGGATTTCATATAAAAACAACTCATTTCCCATTATAATATATTAACACACACACCCAAACATGGGTAATAAATAAGGGAAATAATAATAAAATTAAAATCCAAAAATATTCATAAAAAATTAATAACCATATAAATCATGGATCACCCCCATGATTCTCACTCATAAAATATCAATGTAAGCACCCAAAAGAATGTAAAAACTCATATTCCAATAATTATAAATAATCATAACATAAACTCAAAACCATGAGGTAACACACACAGAACTAATGATGTAAGTTTCTTTTTGACATAAAAAGGTGGAACATATTATCAATATGTTATTGATAACAAAGATGATATCTTAAATCACTCACACATAGCCTCATCAGAGAAAAAAGACATAGCTTGGTATTACATACGACTAAGGGTTACTATTTATCTTATCACAGTCAACTAAAATGGAAACATCCTCAAACATTAACTTAGTAGCCTAGTTTTATCATGTCACAGCTAAAAATAGGTTGTTACCATGAAAATAATTCCATCATATGACTAGAACACCAACCTATGGCATGACACATTACCATCAAATATAAAACCAACCTCTAATAAATCCTCTCCAATAATAAGCCATAACCCAAACATATAAAAATGAATCATAATTCATATACAAAAGCATACACTCCTAAGAATAAACAATTCGTGTTAATGGGATAAACGAGGTTATAAAAAATATCCAAAATGAAGAGAATCTCATAAAGATTCAACTCATCCTTTTCTTTTAAAAACACACATGGAAAGAAATTCCAGTTTACCTTCTATAAAAATCATCTCAATCTACCATTTAGAATAATTTTTATCAAATCACTTTTTAAAACTCAAATGGGAACTCACTCTTTAATTCAAATCATATTGGAAAACATTCAATTAACCTAATGAGTTACAAAATATAATTCACATAGGAGAACACACCCATTAAACCCAAAAAACCATATTTATTATAATAAAATCTTAAAACAACCAAAACATTGGTTTAAGAAATCAATAGTTATTGTTAAGAGGTTTTAAATACCACATAAGGCTTTTTATTCCCCTTTAAAAATGACAAAACCCATGAAAAATATTATAAACACAATCAAAACCAATAAACTGCATGATTAATACATATAAACCCAATATAAAATCAAAAACCAATAAACTGCATGATTAATATACCTCTTAATGGAGAGGCATGGTGGAGGAGAGACATTGGTGGAGTAGTCGGTGGCGAAGCTCTGTTCGCGGTGGAGGAGAGTCACGTGGCAAAGCTCGGTTCACGAGGGAGGAGGATTCCATGGATGAGGAGGAGGAGGAGGGAGGAGAGAAGTGAGGAGAGGATATGATTATGGTGACAGTAGAGATGGTGATGACAGTGGAGACAACAGAGACAATGGTGGTGGTAGGGATCGGGTTCCGTATGAGATTGTGGGCACCAGGAAGGAGCAGAATGTTAGGGTTAATTTACAAAGCATAGGGAGACATTTATCAATGCTAGATAGAAATCAATGATAAAAGTATGTTTTATCAGTGCTAAAATTGATATCATAGATAAAACATGCCTTTATCCGATTTTTTTAGCACTAATAAAGGCCCATCATTATCTGTGCTAAAAAGGAACTGATAAAAGTATGATTTATATGTAGTAAAATTGAAAGAGATGAAAAAACATTCAATTTATTCATAATAATTATAACATTATAACCAATATATTTATCACATTTATAATTTTATAAATATATATAATTATTGTATTTATTATATTCTAATAATATAAATTATAATTAAATATATTTATTTATTTATGGTGTTTGGGTATAAATTATAATTATATATATATATATATATTTATAATTTAAAATATAATTAGATATATATATATAAATTGATATTTTATTTTTATTATTATTTTCATAAGTATTTAATTATATATATAAATATGTCTATCTGTGTGATTCTATGTAAAAATTCACTATATATTTATAAATAAATATATTCTAAAGGTATCCATAAATATATTTTTATCACTTAAAAATTATTTTTTTTAATTTTATAATTATGTATAAATATTTATATTTTACTATTTATATATAATTATAGTTATATATAATATATTTAAAAAGTAAATAATTATATATAACTATATATTTATATTTATAAATATAATAAATATATTTGTTGTTTATTTAAAAATATTTATCATGATTTTATGTATTTATGAGAAGATAAAGCATCACATATATAGAAAATGAATTAATACACCATGTATATATATTATTATTGTATATAGGGCCAACATTAGGGTAAACAATGAACATATACTCATGAAAATTAACAATGTACGCATCTATTGACACAATCATTTCTAAACATAAATTAATTTAAATATATATATATATATTATGTATTTATGCATATATATATATATCAAAAAGTATTTATATATAATTATTAACATATAGTATGATAGATAAAGACAATTGATATAACTAAATATAATAAACATAATAAACATAAATAAAACATAAACATAATAAACAAAACAAACTTGCATTTTTTATTTAATGTATATATATAAACTTTTTATTTTTTAATATAATTAATTTTTTTATATAAATTAAGGATATTATCTATTAAAAACATTTATCAGCTCTATTATTAGCACTGATAAAGTGTTGATTTATGAGCGCTATTATAAGCGCTGATAAAAGTCCCCCTTTTATCATCACTTTTTTATTAGCGCTGATAAAACCTAGGCACTTCCCCTACCCACATTTGTGGTAGTGTGTAATTTAGAATCTATTCAAGAGTCTACACACATTTATAGAAGGAAGTCCAGTGAGGTCTGAACCACTACATCAATCTACATCACATCAACTACATTTCTGTAATCATTAACAATTGTTGTAGTTGAATTACCATTTTCTTCTTTTCAAATGACTAGTTCTTGTGAAAACAAGAGAAGCAATCTTCTTCCCATTACAGCAAATAAAAACAACTTCATTCACATATAAAGAACTAGCAGTAGATGACATTGACCCATCCTCACACAAAAACATATTACCCAGCTGGTCACCTTCTAAATCATAACTCAAACTAGAGAAAATGCATGATACCATTGATTCTACATATAGAGGACTCACCCCCATCCAATGATATTCACCCGTAATGATAACATTGTTACCTGAGATCTTAACCCCCCCTTATGGAACATTTCTGTTAATAGAACGTTCAAATGTATGGAGTTCCTTTGAATCCTTTTGGGATGTAGATTTGGAATGGGCAATCATTTTACAGGATGAACAAAAGTCAACCAAGGATCCATAATAAACCATCTAATGGAAGTGATATTCCTGTTCAAATTCAATGACTACCTTGTAAACTAGAAGTATCAAGAATTATACTTCTTTAAAAATGTGGGGTGTTATTTTCAGGATAACAACTTCTTCCTAATATCAAAGAATATGAATCGATGGACTATGTTTCGAGTAAATTTGAGTATATCTAGATTTTGAAATGGAAGGGGAAATTCATGTGAAAAATTATATACTAACATTATAGGGAGTTTACACCTAATCTAAAACTAATAAGGATAAATAAAACCCATTGAAACCATGGAATGCTCTAGGACAAGATGAAATAATGTCTTCTTTGTCTCCCAAAATGAATGAAGATATAATGAAGGCCAACAAGACCAATGAAAAAATGTTGAAGAAGGCCCTATGATTCAAAAAATGAACCTATCAAATGCATTAAACGAAGGTCAATGCCATAAAAAAGTATCTACTAAGGATCTATCCAAGATATCTGAGGCCTTCATTAACTTCAAACCTGAGATCAAAATATTTTCTATGCCATTCACCAATGCCTATATTTTAGGTAAAATATTGATGCTTCAAAACATGGGTAGAGTTTATTATTTAGTGAAGGTAAAAAATGGGTTGAGTCCTTCCACTGACTAAAATGGAAGGCGTCCCACCCTCTCGAGTAGTAGAGGTACCAGAGATGATTTCAACGCAATTAGGTAATGTAATTAATCTCATGTAACCTAGAGGAATCCCTATAATCAATTTCCACATGCATGTATCTCATGAGATATAAGAAACTCCATTAATTAAAATTATAAGAAAAAATCTATTTCATTGACCCATAGTATTCCGTTTTTTGGTTATTAATTAAATGCAATTCACAACTCAAAATATAACAAACCAAAATTTTAAATTGATCATCAATAATTCACATAATCTTCATTATTATAATATTATTTAAATAATAATAAAATTTAAGATGAACTACATTATGACACCTCACCCATGTTTTTGGTATTAATTAGATGTAATTTTTGGTAAATCATCATATAATTTGAACTACCGTTAACATTGGATGTAACATCCCCCAATCTGATACAATCTCACATGTTCAAAAATAATCAGTTATGAGACCTCAAATATACCTCTGTGTATTCCATTGGATGAAGACTATCATTGGGGGTGTGATCAGTTTAGTGTAGAGAGTATTACCCCTGGTATGTAGATACATATTTGTGGAAGTAAATACTATAATTAGCCTAATCAAAGTAACAAGAAAGAGGAAACAAAATCTCATATCACCGGGGAAATAAATGAAGCCCTAAATAAATCAATGGAAATGATTCATGAATTAAAATGTTGAGATGGAACTAAATCTGAATCTGAAAACTATATAATAAAAGATATTAGATGACTGAATTAAAACATGAATGAATATATAGTCCCGAAACTCATTTTGGTTTTATCGACAAACACTAACCCATACATCAAAAAACAAATCAATGGTAAGGTCCCCTTCTATTGTCCTATCGTAAATCAATGTAATTTTCCCAAGTACCAAATGACATACCATGTACATAGTTAATATAACGTAGTTGGTTGACACCACTTTGTTTAAACATAACAACAATGATAGTATTTCAAAGTGATAGTAAAATAAAAATCTTCATTAATTAATTACACAATTAAATTAATTCCACATTAACATACTTCACCACAATGCAAAAATATCTATAATAAAGTCTCACAAACAAGCAAACTCTAAGCATATAACAATGGAAAAACTTAACATTCTTTCACACTATGTTAAAATTCCTCTAAAAATAGATCACAACCATGTCTTCTATAACAATATATCCTTGATATAAATCACAAAAATCTAGGCTAATCCCAAATTATAATTTTTTTTCATATTCTAGGGCAAAGATTGATGTATAATCATTAAAACATGTATGAGGAATGAGCTTAGTGTAGAAGAATTATAACATTTATCTGGTCCAAAATACTATATATAAAAATTTCGTCACAGGTAACTAGTTATATCCTGCTATGTAAGAATGATAGCACGAATCATTGGGTCTAGTCAGTAATATAATCATTAATGTAGGGATATCACAATATCACATCAAAAAACTCAATTATTAATTATAAAAATCAACATTTACATTTAAATTACATATTTTGTTTATCATTTTGTCCTAGAAAAATAACATAATGGCCATTTCAATAATCAAGCCAAGGAAAGGTGAATCTATATCCAATAATCATCCAAAACTCAAATCATTCTTTACACACATCAAATCATTAAATAATTCATTCATAATCAAGGGTTTCCCCAATCAAATAGTTTCTATAATACAAGTCGTAAAAAAAGTAGATCCAACGGGATTCAAAAGAATAATTCAATTCATTATTTAATTAATTTGGGTGCACATTATGATGGATCAATTTCTATATTGCACAAACATTGCTATTAAACATACCATAGGGTTAATTTTTAGACCCCTGTCTTTAAAATTTAATCAAAAAATGATCCTAATAGGATTCACCAATAATAATGGAGGTGTAGATGTTCATAAGAAGAGTCCTAGATCAAAATATATCAAGATCAAAACCCAGAACAAACAATGGTAAAAATATTACATTGAAACAACTGATGAACAAAGTGAGAGAAGGAAAAAATGAGGCAAACCCAATCACCAAGGATTGTATACACAATTCAGACATCTAAAATGGATGATGGGAACTTTGAAATTTCCTAGAAACTGCTCTAGGGTCGAGTGGAGGAAGTTTCATGCGATGTAATGAGAAAAATATCACACATGACACTATTTAAAATTGATTTTTGGGATATTACACGTTTTGTATCTCATTTACACATAATTTATTCTATTATAGATATATTCCAAAAGCATGTCACCTCATGTCATTATATATCCCAATCGATTATTACACGATGTGAATGGTTTACATGATATGTAACAATTTCATTCTCTGTACCAGTTTATGACATATTTTTTGTGGTAGTTACACATTATGTATAAGGTATATTGTGTCTAATTTCCTAGCAGATATCTCTTCCTCAAAATTCATACACAATAGCATGAACAACCACCAAATCATTTCAAATCACAGAAAGGCCTCGTAAATAGATTTAACAAGATATACCATGACTTCATTAATTCCAAAAAAACACATATCCCTAAAATTTAAGTCGTTTCCTGAACAAAGACTCTCTATCACTGAACAAGAATCGGCCACCATGGATCAAATGAAATACTCAAAGATGGATGTACATAAAAAAAACAAGATGTTACATCCTCTCCATCATATAATATCACATTCCCAAGCTGCTCCAAGCCTCCATGTAGGGTATTGAGGAACATTTTTTCCAACTGTGCTCACACATCAGACTTAAAAAATTTGTGTTTTCATTCCATATTTCATGATATTTGTTTTCCCCAACATAGGTGACACCAGAAGCAAAACATTGTGACCAACCACAAAAAACATAGGTTTTTTGGATGGCCCGTATACTATTTATTCTTGCTCTATGTGGTCACCAACTGAATCCTAATCAACTAAACATAATAAGATGTCTCAAGCATGATATTGGGCTCAATAATTGTTGACTCACCAGCATCAATCCAACAAAGAGGAAAAAAGAATAACCTACCATAGAAATCCTCGACAGGTTCCACCTAGATCAAATCATGGAAGATGCTATTATATGAAAACACCACTATTTCCATATGCTACTGCCATAAACCACTGAAATCCAAAACATAAGATCATAACACATCCTCCAGAACCTAAATAGTCTGCTCAAATTGATCATCATTCTAAGGATCATATGATATACTCTAAATAATATGTGCTCCCAGAGCATTCTGAAGTCCCTTCCATAAATACGATGTCATATGGGGATCACTGTCCGAAATGATTCTCCTCGGAAAACCTTGTAGCTGAACTACCTCACGCATATAAAGAATAAGTAGATCATCAATAGTGAAGGTCCCCATAAGAGGTATGAAGTGAGATACCTTCTTCAGTAGATCCAAAATCATCCATAAAACATCATTATTATGGTTTTTCTTGGGTAATCTAGTCACAAAATCTAGTGACATCATACTATATTCACTCAAGAATGGGAAAAGGCTACAAAATCCAAGCTGGTCTCTAATGCTCAGTTTTCACATACTAAAAAGTCAAACATATTTTCACAAATTCTTCTACCACCTTCATAATTACTATCCACCAGTACTATATATAGAGATCATGACACATCCTTTTCAAACCAGGATGCACCTCCCATCTAGAGGCATGAAACATTGTCATTATCTCCTCACTCAAGATAGTAGAAACCCATACTAACTCACATAAAAGTATAGAATTTTCACTACCTATAGAACATCCTAATTCTATCATTCCACCATACTTTATATCTCATAGAACTAAACCATCCTAATCAGATTACTAGTTGGACTTTATCTAATCCAAATGCATGGGTATAAGAGATGTCAAAGTCAGTGATCCTCATCTTTGAGACTCTTGGACATCTAGTTGCATGAATTGAAAGAGTACCATCATACACCACTCTTTACATGGATCTAAACATGCCTATATCTTCCACTTCTATCTCCAAACATTAGAAATAATGTTACACTCACCTTGTGTATAATCCAACTCAAATTTTAAGTATTGTTGTTGCTCGAACGACCTCTTCTTAGGAAGGTTCATGTCCCACTAAGATAATATGTACCTAAGGATCTTATGAACCTTGAATACCAAAAACAACTCACTCCTGAGATAACTCCTTTCACATATTAGTGAATTTAGAACTATTTATAACTCCAAATTATATGTAGGGTAATTCCTCTTGTGTGGTCTCAGTTGTTTGAAGCCATAGGCAACCAATAGAACCTCATGTATTGGGATGAATACAAGTCCAACTCTGCATGTTTCATAGTAAAATGTATATGTTTTACCCATCATAGGTAATGTGAGTATAGGTGCTATTTTAAGCCTTTCATTAACCTCCTAAAAATCTCTCTCACATGCATCAGACCAAAGAAACTTCACTCCCTTTTTTTTCATTCCTGAAATTTGTTTCTTCCAAATAGGATAAGGATTAGATAAAGCACCGGAAATAACTTTCTAAACCTAAAAAGATCCTAATTTTGATGAAATCCGTGGGTTGAGAGAAAGATACAATAATTTCAAATTTCTATGGATCCACTGATACTCCAGCCTCTGATATGACATGACACCAAAAGTTTACTGTATCAATCCAAAAACTGAATTAGGTTAGGTTGGCATAAAGACAATGTTGTATTGATGTACTCAAGTTGAAATAAATATATGTGGAATGATCATCTACTGAATGGGTTTATACAATGATAGATTCGATAAAACCCACCAAAAATGATCCATGAATGGATGAATGATCCGGTTCATGACGGCCATGAATATTGTAAGTGCATTGTTCAAACAAAATGGAATCACTATGAACTCATACAATCCATACCTAATACTAAAAGTAGTATAATTGTATAACACTCAATCGATGGTATGTAGATATCAAATTGATTTTGGAGAATATATTAGCACCTCTTAACTTATAGAAGAGATCATCAATGTGCGGAAGAGGATACTAATTCTTGACCTTCATCTAGTTAAATCTCCATCAACGCGCACATAAGTAGATGATACTTTCATAAATAGTGTAAAAAAGATATTGACAACCCCATAGATTCATTCTAGGCCATATAAAACCATAAGCTTTCAAATCATCCAACTGAACATTTAACCCTCTTGTCTATTCTTGTTTCATCCTGTGAGGTGGGATAGAAACTGGATCTGCTCACGACACTATCTCAATAATGAAATCGGTCTCTAATTTAGGTGGATAGCCATATAATTTTTCATGAAAGGTATCATGAAAATAGACTACCACTAGAGAAAAATAATTATGACATATTCCAATATATTCAAGAGAATGACAGCTATCTGATCTATGATACAATCAAATATGCACTGAATTGTTCCTCTGTGGCTAGACTAAAGATCTCACTCACCCGAGTTATAATAGATGCCTCTTCTGGAGATAGAATGGTATCTCTCCTATGATAAAATTATATATCTTCCCTATATAGAAAATTACAATACATACTAATTATCAAATAAAAAATCATTTCCAATACTAATGATCCCCCAATGAAATGGTAACCATCAGTCTCTAAATAATATTACTTATAACATTTGATATTATCAGACCACACTCAAAGTGGTGTATCAATTTTCAAAACATTAACCATGTTTTTCACATCCAATCCTAAATCGATTTCAAAAATTGTGGATAAAAAAGAAATATGATACTCCTGTAAAAAACAAAACGCACGAAAGGTGTAGATGATACAAGTATCATACCTCTGACTGTATAATGTACTGTATACCCAATAACTAGAGTATTATGCATAATTACGGCTTACCAGCCACTCTGCCCTAGTCTCCAGCTCGAGTACTCTGACATATTCCCTCTACCATGTACTAGTTCTCCATTTCCGTGGTTTCATTCCCCCTACATCAACTTGAATGTCCTATGAAATTCTAGCCACCATCTTTATAATAAGTAATTGTGTTCTTTTCAGATAATGTTACCTATCTTGATCTCCAACCATTACTATACTACTTCATGCCCCTGAAAACCTTTTCTGGTGTCCATTATTCTGTAAGAATGACACTCCAATGTAGGGTAACTACACTGTGGCATATTTTGTCCCATCTTTACACACTCATAGCACTACAACAGTTTTCATTACAAAGATGGATTCCCACAATCCTGACCTCTCTAACCACTATTTTCTTCAAGAATACATTCATTGTGACACGTCTTTCTATAAGAAGCAGATTTCCTAGTTCACACGGATGAAATTTTTTGAATTTTTATCATGACCCCTCTCTGATTCCCCTTCATGATGAGTTCATGATTCATCACTACTTCAAAACTGATCAGACACAAAAAATTAACATGTGACCTAATTTCATAGACAATACCACCCTCAAATCATTTCACCCATGAGATATCATCAGTTTCCAAATGTAGTGCGATGTCCTACTTGATTGTTAAATTTTTGTCATAGTCCAATACTAATAATACCAACTACATACAGCGATTGACCTCATGATTCTTATGATAACCCAGCTGATTAGAATTCAAATGGATTAGAAACGTCATCTCTATGTCCTTTCATGATTTCTAATCATGTTTCCTTTCTTTCTCCAGAATATCCCACCAATTGTTGGTGAGTCTATGAATCATGAATGCAGCATGCTCAACCCTCTTATCTATAGGATTCTCATGATGCATAAATATTTTATTCACTGAATCAAATCATAAGTCAGATAGATGGGGCCTCCCTCCTAACTGAATGATGGCATATTTTTTAGCTAGAACTCTCTTCTCAACTTGAACATCAATGATATAGTATGAATAGTCTCTATTTACATGGACCTCATGACCCACATGATTTTTCCATGAAGATGAACACCAGTATTATACTCATGAGCTACATGAATATCCTTCTCAAGTAGGTTAGGATAATTCAAATTTTCAATCTCTTGACACTCAACTTGAAGATGATAAGGATGATTTTACCCTACAAAACAAACACACTATATAGAACACTGGAAATAATAACAAGTTGAAACTCAAAAGGTGAGAAAATAGAAAAACTACTCTAAGTCCCTCTAATCAGGGATGAAAAGTGTTTTATCATGGCATAAAAGTTCATTTCATTCCATTTAGTAGATATAATAGGTATTATATATCACTGTTCCAAGATGTAATTATATATCACTTTCAATAAATATATCCCTATATGCCTATCATGATGAATTAATACTCATATCATAACATACCACACAACGAGTGTAAATCTCTAGAACTAATAAAATCATGAAACAACAACCTCAAACAATATGTTATTCTGCCATGGTGAAAAAATAAAAACTTTATTAAGAAAACCATGTAACAAAAATCCCATACCTTGGAACTAAGATTTTCCCCTATAAATAGTTTAACTAATACAACACACAATCTCATTACCAATTCCCAAAACAATGTGGTCTCATTTCTAAATGTCCCAGATATTACAAAAGAGAAATGAAACATGTTTCTCTAATACCAATTTGTAACATTCCTCAATCTAGAACTATCTCATATTTCAAGATAGGTTTAGTTATAAGACCTCATGTACAACTCACCATAGGCCATAGAATTCCGACTAGTAGTGGGGTGTGATTAGTATAGTGGAGAGACTCTACCCCATGGTGTGGAGTTACGTAGTAGCATAAATAATCAGTATAAATCCAATAAATAGAGTAATAAACAAATAGGAACAATATCTCATATCACTGGGAAATAAAACGAGGAATAAATAAACCAATAGTAATTAATCATGTAAAGTAATGTAGAAATGGATTAAAAATTTTAACTAATAACAATACAATAAATGAATTAAGCATACAAAAAGTAAACTATAAATTCTCAATTCTCGATCCCCATGTTGGTCCCATCTCAAAACTTAATCCATCAGGTATGAAATAAATCCATTATAAGGTCTATTTCCCTTCTCCAATCATGTATCCTTGTAATTTTCTAATGGTACCAAATGAATTTCGGATTATGGTGTGAGTATAAATCAGTAGTTCGATACCACCTTGTCTAACCATAGCCATTATGATAATAATCTCATGAAATAATTAAATTAAAAAGGTGTATTAATTAATTAAACCATTAAATTAATACTGACTCTACCATCAAGGCACCATGTTGGAATATCTCTATGAAATTCTCCTGAACTTGCCTAACCTAACCATATAACCATGTTAAAATAGAACCTATTTCGGCACCATTCAAGAATGTCTCTGAGAAAATCTCACAACCATGCCAAAAATAACGATATATCCCTGATATAAATTACACAAATCAGGGCCAGGACTTCTTTATTATCATTTCATCATGTATCAAGGCTAAGCCAGGTGTACATTCTTTACAACAATTATCAGGGATATGCCTGGTGTATAAACATTACTACATTAATTAGGGCCAAGCCTGGTATATAATCATTTCCTCAAGAGTCATTGGGCATAACCCTCTATAAAAAAATTACAACATGAATCACTAGTAATATCATGCTATATAATCATTACAACAATGATATCATGATATCACATTATAATTCACAGTGGGTAATTATGAAAATTACCATTTATATTTCAATTACACATTTTGTTTATAATTTTTTCATAATCTAAGAGCATTACTGTCATTTAAATAATCAGACCATGCCGTGTTTAATCTATATCAAGAAATCAACAAAAACTCATGTAATAAAAAACTCAATAAAACCCATTAATCAATTCATAAATAATCAAGGGTTCACTCACCATAATGGTATTCATAAGGTAGTAAAGAAATTGGATCCAAATGGATTCAAAAAGATAATTCATTTCATTATTTAATTAATTTAGGCACATTTTATCCTGTCACACTTGTGATATTAAACATACTTTTCAAATAAATAGACCATAATATTATGGTTTAGACCACTACCATTAACTGGAGATCAGAAAATGATTCCAGTAGGATTTTCTAACAAGAACAAAGGAACAGATGATCACAAGAAGAATCCTAGATAAAAAAAGCTACATATCAAAACAAAAAACAAACCAAGGTCAAAAGATTACATTGCAACGACAAGAGAACAAATGGACAGAAAGAAAAATAGGGGAAAACCCACTCAAAAAGGATCAAATATTTGTCTCTATTGTCCAAAAATGGAGAACGGTGCTTTAAACACATAGTCAAACATCCCTCTACTCAAGAGGAGTAAGTTTTACATTAGGGAATGAGAAAAATCTCATACATGAAGTTGTTTAAAACTATTTTCTGAGATATCACATGATATGTAACTCTTTTATATGTTATGTATTTCTTTTTAGAGTGATATGCCAAAAAACTCATCACTCCAAGGTAATATTTATCCTGATTGAATATTACATGATGTGAAAAATTTACATGATGTGTAGTCGTACCATTCCTTATAATAGTTCACAACACATGTATGGAGGTACATACATGTCGTGTAATATATACACAATGTGAAATCCCCCATCAAATATTTGGTTATCCAAAGTCCTATATACGATTTTAAACAACCTAAAAATCCTTTCAAATCATGGAAATAACTTGTAAACCCATTTAATATAGAACATTTAAGGGTCATGGATCCACAATAACATGAGGAGGGGGGAGTTTCATGCAACCAAGATGGATCTATTATCTATTCATTTAAAGATTCTTTTGGACGAGGTGATTCTCTCATTTCAATAGATTTTACAATGATCGAGGAAATTGGATTGTGTCTCACTCATGATATCTCACTAGAAAGGTTTGAAACAAATCCAATCATTCTTCACCGGTCCCTTACAGATGCTATCTCAATTTATTGGGCAATTACTGATCTTTTACATAGTTGTAAGAGTCTCCTCTCCTATCACATAGATATTCCACACATACGGTTCTTGGTTAATATGGTTGCAGACTTCCTAGCATCTTGGGACAGCCCTATCAAATCATGTACCATCGTTAATACCACATGATCCCTTCCCCATGAATGAGTAAATCCTATTAGATTTGATGCTCTCGGGATCCATTATTTTAGGCCACTGTGAATTTTTTGGGAATTTCCCTTATCAATAAAATTAATTAACATTGGATGGATGGTGTTTATTACCTATAAATATATTTAATTTGTTTATGTTCCATTCTTTACTGAAAATAAATGTGAGTTTGTTTTTTAGTGTCGTAATTTTTTTAATATTGTATCTAATGATATATTCCCTTAAGAATTTTTTTTGTATTTGAAACTAAGATCCCATGAGGTTTTTCCATGATAATGTTAAGATCTTATAATCCTTATGATCTAACCTAGAGTAATCTTTGAAAAGGGGAAGCCTATGAAATGGTTAGGCGAGTGATGGATTTTCCTCGATATGATATATGAGTGGGATAATGGAATTATGAACACAAAACTAATTTGATAAATAGTTTAAAAATATTAAAATCATTACAATAATTGATTCTAGGTGATAAATAATTCACCTATAATTTTTTCATAATGATCTGTCTTTATCTTAAATTATTTAATTAATTATGTTTGTTTTTTTAGTTTTGAGTTCTAGTTACAACTAATTCAACTATGATTTCATTTTAGTAATGATTTGAACACACTAATTAGTGATCTAGAATTATTTTTTGTCGTAACATTGAATAACCTAATGTTTTATTGGTGGTTACCATCCACCCTAAGCTATATTGGTGGTCCATTGTCCAACTATGATTTTTTGGATGCATATATTCAGCTGACCATGTGATGTTGGACTCATGAAAATTAACTATTTATAGCCCTACATAAAACATGTCTAGTGATGAGCAACGATCCATCCATAGGTAAGGACTCATAAATGTATGATTTTTTGTGATGATGTAGGAAAATAAATGAAAAAAACCAAACAAATAAATTAGGTGAAGACAATAATAATGATGATGAAATAGTGAAGGGAATGATGATTTGTTTTAGTGTAGGTCCATGAAAGAAGGAAAAAATAGAAGATCAAATTCTAGTGAGAAAAATCAATTAACGAAGCAAGGGAAATCATTTTTATTGTTTTTATAATTATTTCCCCTTATTCATTTATTGAATTAAATATCCTAGAACAGATTGATGGAGGCTTACCAGATTTTTTATTTACTAGACCTACGAATGAATTGATTTTATGAAATTTCAACTATAGAAGACACTCAACCACTAATATAGAGAAAACTAGTTATCCCAAAGATCAATTTTTCTTCAAAACATTGATTTCTACTCTCTTTTTAGAATCATTTAATTTTTAGTGAAATTATAAGATTAAAAAATAGTTACCAATGAAGTATGATCCGGATTATGTTTCACTAATACATAATGATTTTCAATAAATTAATGCCCAAAAAATATAGAGAAGCATCTGATCATGTAAATCCATGAACAATGTAAAATAGAATAACAAAAAAAATTATGCCAGAGGTGTTTATCCAATTATCTTGATTGCATTAAATATATTAGAAGATTTCATTTCAAATAAATTGACGCATCAAGGAAAAAAGAAACAGTAAAAATTATAGAAGAATCGTCTCCCTCTATCAAATCCTAATCAATTCCCCACACTAAACTCCAGTTCGGCTTGATCTCAAATCAACTCACCATTTTTCTATATTCTTTACCAGTGATCTTGTTTGTTTTTTGTTTTGAGGTATGTTTCTCACCTTTTTATACACATTCTATAGACTCTTCTTAATCTTTTAATCCTCTTACACCATCTTTTTTTAGATCCATATATGATTTTTCTTTCCACCATGTGTAATATTCACTATGTATTTTTCCCATATCTAGTAGAAAGAGAACATTACTCACTAATAAAATGATAAACAACATAAAAAATTTTTCCATGAAGATACCACAATCCTCAACTCAGAATTTTTCTCATGAAAGGTTCAATGGTTGAGATCACTGATTAAGACACACAAATCTTCTCTTACTCATCCCCCATGATCCCCTTCGTCCTTGTGTTTCCCTAAATCAGGCGAACAAAAGAGTACGATATTTATGAACATCAATAAAAAATATTATACATGTGTTCATATATAAAGGTTATTGGTCCCATGTCGTAAATAAATATTTTTATCATATGTCTATAGTTGATGTCCTAGCATTAATTTTCATATTTTTATAAAATTATATATATATTTCAAAATTTTATCATCATTTTATTTTTGTAAAATACATACATACATATATATATATATACTTTTATATACTGGGTCAATTACATCAACCACTATGGAACACAACACCAGGAAGAAAATTGCAGTAAAACACTGGTCGGAGAGTGGGCCCCATGACCTGCCCCCCCCCAACCCTTTCCACCCCAGCTCAAAAAGAGAGAAAAATGTGTCTTTAGGTAATGAGGTATAGGTGCGGTCTCACCACTTGCACGCTACACATCCTCAGGGAGTCCCATGGTGTCCAACATTGAGTTTGGGCTAGTTATCTATTGGGGTAGATGGACCCTTGATAGGTTATAGGTATTATTGTATTTATATAGATAGTATTATTAATATTAATATTTTAAATTGTATATTTTTCTCTCTCTTTTTATATTTCAGTTGCTAGTCTTCCTCTTTAGTGGGCTCAACATTATAGTATTGGGGTGTTCGGCCATGACGCATCTCCAGTAATGCGGTGGCTTCCATAAGATAACTAGCTTCTTCAATAGGCTCAGATTAATGGTGGTGATTCCTCAATAGGATCACCTCAGTGATGTGACTTCTTCAAAGTGGCCGATATATGGGAGATCAACCGAGGCTGATAAGAGATAGAGGTCCATCGGTGTGGTAAATTTTGTATGGTCACAATATAACAGTGCTCCGGATGGTAGATGATTTAGATTCGTTTGTGGTATGTGGAATTCTAAAAAAACTTTTAGAAAATAAATTATTAAAAAAAATTGCTACGAAATGTTTCTTCCCTAAATAATGTTTAGTGGAATGAAATAGATTAATTTGTTTCAACCAAACTATGTTTATTTAAAAATATTTACATATACTCCCCAAAAGCCACATTATAATACAAAATTCATATAATAGTAGTTTTGAAATCAATTTATCAAAAATTATTAAATATCAAATTAAAAACCTATTTTTATTATTAAAAAATAAATTGATTCATCGAATTAGATATACAATAGTGTGTAAAAAAGTCCACATCAAACTCCCCTAGGTTTAAATGTTTTTTTTCGTCAATAAATTTGATGCATTTTGTCTTTATAGAAAAGAGAACCTGAATTTTTTCACAGCCATCCAAAAATGAATCATGTTAAGACATTAATTATAGAGGAATTGTTTTTTAAATGAGAAAGAAATTTCAAGGAATGTTCGCAGGAGGTCCTTCCAAGGTTCAAATGTATACTAGAAATAAATGGGACACAAATTAAGTAAATATTGAAAATTAGAGACCACATACATGATGTAAATTTCTTCAATACTTCAATTATAGTTTGTATTATAATTATAATATTTATGAATGATAATATATTTGATGGCATAAAACATTAACAACATGAACATTCAATTATAAGATTCCCTATGGTTCAAAAAAATTATTTATCATTTTTTTTATATCATTAAATTGATACAAATCAAATAATTTTCATATAATTCAATTCCTTAATTTTTCATTTGGGTACAAAATACATTTCACATAATAAAATCATTTTTGAAAATTATGCAATTTTTTGGTTTTTTTGACTTTTTCCAATACATGTATGTGAGAATAACTCCACAATGGATCTTATTGAATATATATAGACTCCTTAAAATCACACCTGGTGTCTTATGTCTTACAGATTCCCCACGAGTTCCCATTTTCCTATTTTACTTCAGATTCAAATGACATATATTACTCTCTTTTAGGTATGCTATCTATGGTGATTGGTTTTCAAAAATGATAGGACCCTAGGTTCATTTTCAAATTTCTAGTTTCATTATGTTAAAATTATAATTCTATAAGGATATCTCTTATCTCATTACATTTCATAGTTCCTTAAACAAAATATCCATAAAAATAGTCCGAAATTCCACTTAGAAATCATACACCCCAAAAAATCTATCACTCAATTGAATCCCTATAAACTAGAATGTTATTATCCACTAGAAAGGATAGAATTAATGTGAAAATTGAAGCCTAAATCCCTTAGTATATGAAGTAATTTGAAAACCCAACATTGTCCACAATATTGGGAAGATCATTCTCCCCCATACAGAAAACCCAACATTGTCCTCAATATTGAATTCTATCTTGGGTGATAGTTCATTTCAGAACCTATTATAAATTATGTAGTAAAAACAAGGTGAAATGTGTTACATGAATGTTAAAAAATATCTTTTCTACATATCCAATAATAATTAATAACCCTTTTTATGTTCAATGTATTTTTTATTACATGAAAACAAAATAATCATCAATAATGTTCAAAGTGTAACATTATGACTAATATGTGAGTAGTTTTTGAATCAATGTGATTTAAATGGGTGGAAGTAGGTTTCACAACGCATTTAATATTAGTTTTAGACTCTCTAGAATTCAACAAGTGAATCAGACAAGAAAGAAATTATGATAACAATTGTCACATGATCACAGGTGTATTCCCCCACAACTAATTTATAGTAACATGTATTAATAGATGGGTAGAGTACTGAAATAGTAAAAGAAAAAACATACAGAAATGTTGGAGATTTGATCATTTATGTTTGTTAAAATCACCTCATATTCATACTAGATAGAATTACTATGCTTTTCCCTTTTAATTTCCAACAAGGTCAAGAAAACAAACATAAGAACCCTGAATTTTGAGTTCATGAAAATTTTCAACCAGATATTGGGTTTGAGAGGTTTTATGTATTTCATGTAATGTGTTGCTCCAAAATATTTCCCATTCTATGTTTTTGGAAGAAGTACCACTCTAGTTGTAAAATTTATTGTCATAGCAGAACTAATGAGAAGTAGAATACAAGAGAAACAAGAAATGTGAGTTAATATTATTGAAAAATATAAATAAAAAAAACTAAAGAATCATGGGATCGATCCCATAAAATAATGAGGTGATATTCCCCAATTTGACATGATAAACACTCATATTTCACGCATGGAGATGGTAGAAAATTCCTTTTAGTCACCTCAATGAAGCATTTTATTCTATACCGATTGAAAAAATGTTATGTTTTCCTCTCCAACCCTCCATACATATCACCTAACAAGTGATATCAGAATGGTGACAGGTCCAAACCACATGGTTTTTAGTTTATCTGGAATGGTTTCCTCCCAAAATTGAATAAAAACGTACTATGACTAACTGGGAAAAACCTATTCTAAATGATTAATTAATTTTGGGAATTTTTTCTCTTTTTAAATTTAAACATTTTCAGTTGATTCCATTCTAATTACCTTCATCTCGCACGGTTATGATAATCTTCACTATTTGGTAGAGTTGAATTCAATGTCCATGGAATTCAATCTAGAAAAATTCTTTTAATATAGTTACTTAAGAAAATGGAGACTATTTACAAAGAGAATATTTTATGGGGAAATATGTAGCATATTCTTATAAGAGATTATGTAATCCCATTGATCATTAACCATCTTCACATAACAATCATTTCATAACAGTGAAACTATCTTATCAGAAATCAGTTTTAGATCTATATTAGAAACATCTGCTTTCGAACTAGATTGTGGGTGGTAGGTCGTACATGTTATATGAGAACATGCATTTTTCTCCATTAAATTATTCAAGATATATTTTTGGAAATGGGTTCTATTTTCTATTATTAAAGCCTTGGTCACTCCAAAAATGGAAAACATATTATTCTTAACGAATTTTACCACACTAACAAAAACATATTTGGGAAGAGAAAATAATTCAATCCACATGGACACATTATCCCTAACCACAAGAATATATTAATTTACATTAAAAATTGGGAGAGGTCCCATGAAATCTAGTCACCACACCTGAAATACACTAGCCTCCTTCATTAACTTTTGTTGTAGCACCGACCTCCTTAATAAATTTCTAATGGTTTGACACTTGTTACAACCAATAAATAAATTCCTATCACCCATTAATAAATTTGACCTATATAACCATCTATAAAATAGTTTTGGTATTTCATTCTTCTCCATGGTGTATTCCCCAAGGTGATGAATGATTGCTATCAAAAAAATGGAGAATTTTATCCTTAACCAAACATATATAAAGAATTCCATTAGTTCATCTTTTGAATAGAAGGGGGACATCACATAAGAGATATTTCAACTACAAAAATATTTAATTAGTTATATGAAAATTCCATTTGAATAAAACATACATCTAGAAAATTATAAATATTTGAAAACCGGGTTGATTTCATCATATATGTGACAAATAATTTCTTATATATGAATGATGTGTTGAAATACCTTAGTTCTTTTATTTTTGGTTTTAGAAGGCCTTTAAAGGTGGTTTATGAAAATATTTTCAGCCCCCATTTTATTGTTGACTTCCAAATCAATCTCTGTAAAATGAGGATTCCACCTCATGATACTTTGCTTTGAGTACTTTTTTAAAATCATGTACATGATGTTTGAAGGGTCCGTGAGAATAATCACCTTAGACCATATGAAATATTGTTTAATTTTATCAAGAAAAAACACAACATCATCTAACTCCTTTTTAGTGGTTGAATAATTATATTGATCATTATCCACTAGTTTTCCGATATATTAAATTAAATGAATCCTCTTATCTTAACATGTCCCGAAAAAAGTACCTATAACTAGATCACTAACATCAAACATAACATAAAAAGAGAACATACAGTATGGGGAAGTGATCAATAAGAAAGTAGTGAGTTTCTCTATAATAAATTTAAAGGACTCAAAATAATTCTCATAAATAATAAAATAAATGTCCATAGAAATCATGGATCACATTGACATAGTGATCATTCAAATTTTTTAAGGAACCTCCTATGAAATCTATCATGTTCTAAAAATATTCAAATCTTATTGTAACTAATATGTGGTGGAAGCTTTTAGATCACCTCAATTTTGGAACTACCCATAGTATGTCCTAAATAGAAAAAACTATTATAGAATCATGAAGCATAATGACATCCTCTTATACCACTTCTTTAACATTTTTTTTAAGTTTTCATGATGCTTCCACTATTGGTTTACAATCGATATCCATGGGGATTTTAAGCATGTTTTATGGTGGAATTATAACCTTGATATATGAAATATTATATCCAATATCATACTTTTACTTCCTCAAGATACTTGGTAGAATTTCATCTTGAATATATTATACTTTTTTTGAGATTATTACATACACTGTAGAGAACTCCCTGAATAAAGAATATTTTAAATTATATGGTCACTAATTAAGCATTAACTAGGGTGGTGCTCAGATTAAGGGAAGACACATGGGTCTGGGAGGTATATGGTCATGATGTTTCCTCTTAATGAAGGTATTTAAAAACACTTCCTATTGATCACTATTTTTTTTGAAAAATATTCCTACCAACTTGATACTTGTTTGGGTTATGATCCTCATTACGGAAAACTCATTAGGTTTTCTATGAATTCCCCCTCAAACTCATGAAAATGATCCTTGTCTATGCTATAATTAATTAACATGTTTTATTCATAAGTTATATCAATTGAACCATTAATTTATTCCATCATGATTAATAAATAATCTTCCTCCTCATAAAAATATTTCTCAACTCCTAAAATATCATCTCCAACATAGATACATGGTTTTGTGGGTTCTTTAATTTTTTGTATATAATTAATTCATCTTTTTTAACCAAGATATAAAATTTATTTTCCCTTTTAGTCATAAATGAGAGCTCCCCATGTGGCTAAAAAGGTTATACTAAGAGTTATTGAAACCTCATAGTCATATATCATTTTCAGAATCCAAAAATCATAAGTAAATAGGGCCTTATAACTCCCACTATAAAGTTATCAACCATAATAATTTGGTGATTAACGGATCAATCTATAATTTTTACTAAAACACCAGTGGGTTGTAGAAATCATAATATTAGGTGTTGAGATATGTAAAATGGAATAATTTATATTCTTGATCCATGATCTAAAAATATAGTTAAAATTTCCACTATTATCTCGAATGGTGAAAGGGATAACAAAAACCCCTAGATATTGATTTTTGGGCGACATCATATTCTGTATCACAACATCGTTCACCCTTATTATATTTTTTTTGGGAAAATATTCCTATGTTTTCATTGTGGAAATGGAATTATTGGAGAATATATCCTCACCGTTTTAGACATCCCTACATCCTACACTTAAATTATTTTCTTTTCGTTATATTTTTCTATGGATATTTCATTTTGTTTTTTATATTAAAACAACATGATTTATTGTTTTTTTTCCATACTGCTATCCAAAATTCTAGATTCAATAATTTCTATATTTGAGTTTCCAGATTTATCTATTTTATATTTTTTATCAGTTTAGGGTAATTTCCTTATTTCCTAGTGTGTCTAAAGACAACATCGAGATATTATAGCCATTGAATGTTCTATATGGTTTACATCAGTGGTAATTATGAGAACACCTTGTCTCTACTACCAAATTCTCTAGCTAATTGGGAAATTTTTATTTCTATATTTTTCAATGTAGAAACTATTTTCACTTTATTAGAATATTTTTTTTGAATTTTTAATTAGATGTAACTATCAGATCATATAAAATAATATTTACATCATATTTGGATTTAAATTAGTCAACCTTTGGATGGGGTTGAACTACTACATAGGTGGTTGGTGAAAATCAAGGAAGAATCGGTAATGAGTAGTTTCTATTCTCTCCATGATAGATTTGAGATACATCTATATCCCTTATTGTAAGAGTTTAAGATTATGTTTCCCTAGGCTATATCATAGGACCATATCTAGTAATTTTTTAATTATTAGGATATTAAAAATAAACTCTAACATTAGAATAACATAAAAGTAAATTCACAAACATGCCACAATGGTGACATTTCTCTCAAATAGTGTTTTGAGTATTTTAATTGAAAATCTAGAAACCTGTAGGGAATGGTTATTTCATCAATGTTCTTCTTCTTATAGAGATTTTATTTTTATTTTTCTTCGAATGTGTTAATAAAATATTTCATCACCTAAATATTTATATGACTGTAATCCCCACAAGAGTATTGGTCCACCAATATTAGGTTGTTAGGGGTGAGACTATTATAAAAAATTCCCATGAGGAATTAAGGATAGAATTAGTGGTTTTAAAATTCTATAAGCAATACTCTTTATCTATCCCAATATTCAAGGAATATAACTCCATCATCATGCAATGAACCAATGATTTGGTGTCTAACATTAGATTTCATTCTCCTAGGATAAAACATCATAGTCAAATAATTTTAAAATTTATCCTAAGTGTCCAACAATACCTCTTCTAAATTTTCAATACATTATCATTAATTGAATTTGATTTGAAATTTAATAAACATATTTTATTATCTTCTTCCCTCAATTACCTTACTTTTATCTCCTGAATGCTACAATATAAGCTCTTAATGATGTCAAGATATTTATCATTGGGCATTCCATTTAGGGTAGGTATTTGGGAAACATATATTATTTTATCTCATAATTTTGAGAAATTGGTGAGATAATAATGCATGATGTTGGATTAGATACAGTGATAAAAACATAATTCTATCAAACTATTCTTCTCAATCATCTCATTTTCAAGAGGATTAACATTTCTTAGTAGTTAGTTGTTTCCGTTCTCAGCCTATTTGTTATCTTCCATTTTATTTTTATGTTTTTTTATCAAAATCAATAAGCCTTTATTCAATATTTGGTATTAAAGTCTCTATTATTTCTAGTTTATAAATATATGACATATATAGTGTTTCTTAAATTGTTTATTTTTTATTATTCTTATATATTTTTTAAATAGTTTTTGTATATCTGATATTTTTTGGTATTTTTTTGTTTCTATTTTCTTTTTATATAATTAAATTTCTGCATGTTTTTTCTCTTTTTGACACATTACATACATTTAAATAGAGACAATATTTCTCATAGTGTCATTCAATCGGGAAAATAAATTATTTATAAAGACACCTAAAACTAGTTTAACGATGAGTGGGGGTGAATCCATTCAAAAGGACTCATAGATGTGTGTTTATTTGTGTGGGAAAACTAGAAAAAAAATAAAAACCCAAGGAAAAAATCTAAATTAAGTGATGAAAATGAGAATGGTGATTAAATAGTGATGAGGATTCATACTTTCTTTAGTGCAGATGATGGAAACAATGAAACACCAAATGATAAAAATCTTGCGAGAGAAATTCAATAATAGAGTAGGGAAGATTAACTAGATGGTTTATGTAATGATTTTATTTCATTAATGTGTTTATTTAAGAAGCCTAAAACTAATTAAAGGTGGATAACCATGTTTTTAATCATTTCAACTTGTGAAAGAATGTCTTTTATTACTTTTAAACTCAATAAGTCACTCGATCCCTAGGTGAGAAAAAGTTAGTTATCATTGAGTTCAATTTATCAGTTAAAATCAGTGTTTTAGTCATGTATGATATTTTTTTATTTTTTAGTGAAATAATTAGAATAAAAAATAGTTTGAAATGATGTATAACCCATTTTAATTTTCACGGTTAATTTCTCTCAACAAAATGATTGTCAAAAAATACACAGAAGCATACATTCCTGTAAATGAATGAAATATTTATAATATATTATCCAAGAAATCCTATTATCCCAAATGTGTTTAGTTTATGGTATTGATTAAATAAAACATATTACAATATTTCATTATAGTGAAATTAATTATTTTTAAAAAAAATATAATAAAAGATAGATGAATCTCTTCTCTCCCACAGCTCCAGCTTGATTCCCCACAATGAAATCCTTTTTCTCTCCATCTAAAATTCATTCATCATAATTGTCTATTATTTTCCTATTACCATTCCTATTATTTTTTTGATGGTGTTTTTCCTTTTTTTATCCTTATTCATGGAAATCATTTTATTCATTAAATCCTCCACCGTCCACTCTTATCACAAATAGCAAATGTTTTTTCTCACCTCTATGTGTCACATTCATTGTGAGTTTTTCTCCTTAAATAGAGAGACTTTCCATCTAATATAATGAAAAACATCATGATACTTTATTTCATTTAGTGTCCAAGAAACCCAAATTGAATTCTTTCTATGTTGTACGCTCATTGGTCGCAATCATTGATTGAGGTGCTTGAATATTTATTCTCTAACTCAGACCCCATAATCTTATTCACTATTAGATTTCCCTTAAACTGTTATAAAAAGGATTATGGGATCATTGAATTTGAAAAATTAATTTCCCCATAGGAAATGTAGGAGATAGGCTCAGTCTATAACGATTATTGTGCCCAATTTCTATATCAATATATTTGGGCTCAAATGTCACCTGTTGATACCTAATAATTTTTTATATTATTATTTAATTATATATATATATTATAATTTAATATATTATTATTACTATGAATCATATACATAACATATATATATATATATATATTTATATACAAATTATTAATAATATATTATTTTTACTATTATTTTTATTAATAGTATATTTTTTTCTCACTTTCTTCTTTTTCTATAGCTAGCCTTTATATTCAAGGGGCATAGAACAACAGTATATGGGGAATAGATACATGAAACCTCTAAAATGATGATTGATTTCATATATAGCGTGTATTCTTCAATAGGATCCACATTGTGTCATGACATGTCTGTAGATTATGATCATCAGAAGTTCAATAAGTGCTGACGATGGATAGAGGTCCATCAATAGAATAGAATTATTGGTTTTGTGACACAAAATTATCATAGTGTTAGTGGTTTTAGATTCTCGAAAAGTATTTTGAATAATGGATGATAAAGGTAGTGATTTGGGTGGGGTATTTTACATTAATATCTGAAAATATAGTATGGTGGCTGGAATCTGGTGGTTTGAGATATTGTGGGATGATCAGTGACATATGTTTCATTGAATAGCTATTGGGGGGAGTGTTTCTGGTTTTGGAGGATTTGAGAAAAAATGAATCTGGTTATTTGACGGTAATGGGCTAGTGATAGATAGACTATGGTTAGTTGGTAGTAGATCATGGTGAAATAGTGTTGATAGTTGATGATTGGGGGAGGCATAAAGAGGGGCTAGGTGTAACAAAATGGAGGGGAGTTGAGTTGATGATGGTTGAAAGGGGTGATAGTTGCATGATGAAATATGTGTGGAGGTAGATGTCTTGTTATGACTGGTCCCATGGGGCTCGTGATATGACTACCCGAATCCCGCCTTCCATATTCCATGGGTTGGTGACTATCACTGGAATGGAATATCCCTAAAACCGTGAAGGCATTACTTCTAAACCTATAAACTCACCCAAACCAAGAACACATCAATATACTAGAACAAGGTATAATATAAAGTAAAGAGGGTTTGTATAGTATGTAAAGGGTCCAGAATACAAGCCCAACTGAAATGTACAAGTATAACTGGAAAAAATAATCTCTTGGGAACACCCGCTAAGGACCCTACCTGAAGTGTAGGTACAACAATCGAATGGAAATCCTTGTAGATCCTATCTTCTAATATCCACCTCCAATCAGCCTTTAGTCTGGTACCCTCGACCACGATCGACGCTTTCCATCGTCTGAACAAGACACAGCAAGGTGCGGGCATTGCCCATGCAGGGGGGAGTATATTGACACACAGTTGGGACACCAAGACCCTCATAGGTCTCCTAACTCTCGACAAAAAAATGCAAAGAATTAAGCAATTGTCATCAACAAAACTAAGGTATATTCCCATAAATATAGATAAGTTACCAATAAATACATACCTCACACATGAGGAAATAATTCCACAAGGTAACACCACTAAGGTAGAAGTACCACACAGGTAACGCCACACAGAAGAATACCATAAAGATAAGGACTGAACTCACACAAGTTATAAGTGATGTATTGATGTACAAATGATTAGTCATGATGCTAGATCATCTATTTCTATCAAGAGGTACTTCTACTGATTATACAGAGTCTGAACCACACCAGATCGATTGATACTAACCCCCACAATGATCCACATAGGATCTGACCCACACAAGATCGGTATGCGCTGACCCACACAGGATTGATGAGCGCTGACCCTCACAAAATATGGACCACACAAGATTAGTATGTGCTTACCCGCAGATGATCGCTAAGTGCTGACCTACACAAGATCTAACACACACAGGATCGGTGCTGAACCACACAGGATCGCTCGGTACTAACCTTCGTAGGATTCGACACCAACCTCTGCCTCACTACAAGCCACTGGATTCCCACTCATAGAATGCTTGGGAGAACCACTCCTCCAGCCATCGGGCATACCTATACCACCATGAAGCTCCACAAAAAAGTATCCCAATGGACTTTAACATCATAAGGGGCCCAAAGCAAAAGACAGTGTGTCAATCGGATTCCTGGTCTGTAAGTTATTAGTGTTTCCACTCTGAGGGCCCTATTGGATTCAGGTTTCATCCAACCCAGCCGTAGTCCAACATTATCCAAAACACAAGTAGAGTATACCAAAAGTATCGTCTCGATCAAAGTATTTGGGTTCCATAGATAATTTTTCTACCAGACGCCCAGATCACATGTTTTGGCAGAAAAGTTGAAACTGGGTCCTGATGGGCCTGGGCCCGGTCCGACCTGGACGGACTGACTTGGCCCAACAAAAACTGCACCAACCAGACCCAGTTCGTGTCAACCTGACCAGTTCTGGGTCTGGCCTGGATGGCTCAGCCTGCTGGGTCGCGGTCTGGCCCAACCTACGATGGGGTAGGCCCGGTCCTATTAGGTATGGTCTGTCTGAGCTGGCATCTAAGGGGAGCAGCCCACTCCCCCCTTCCATTCAGGGCAGCAATCGGAAGTTCCTCTATGTGCTTCAATGTCACCCATGAGACCTGAACGGGTCCCGCCATTCCACTATGGCCAATAGATGCTCTGTCCGGTCCTCCTCCCAGTGGCATGGTCACACGCAATTGCTTCACTATGGTGGTCCAAGTGCTGGCTACCCTCCTTCCTTTTTCATAGCCCAGTAGACGTGCTCTCCAATTCCAGTGGTGCAAACGTCTGCACCGATTGCCACATGGCCTACTGGCATGTCGGGCACC
This sequence comes from Viscum album, assembly GCA_963277665.1. Lineage (NCBI taxonomy): Eukaryota > Viridiplantae > Streptophyta > Magnoliopsida > Santalales > Viscaceae > Viscum > Viscum album. The sequence goes on from OY728153.1 coordinate 941,970,036, forward strand.
ACCATGCTCCGTCGCGGCCAATGGGTCATGGCCTACTTCTCAACTGGCGGCGTGGGGGCGTGCTGCCCTACATCCCCTTCCACCTGTTCGTACCATGGCCGGTCGGTTCTCGTCTGGCCTCCTCTTCCGTGAGTCACCACAACTTCATTCCAAGCCTGAAAAAATTGAAGACCACATATTCAAATTCCTCAGGGTGAGGTCTTGGATTCCATATTTTGTGCTCAAAGAAACTTTGAGTTTCCAGTTCGCTTATTTATTTGGAGACGAAGAGTGTATAAAGAATGCGTGAAGAATGAAAAAAGGAGGGGCAAGGTATAAGTGTAGAACGATGGCCATATTTGTTTGTCCTTCGTTGTTTGTGAACAAAGAATATACATAATCAACAAAAAGATTTAATAATACTTCAAATTAAAACCACTTCCGTGACATTCATTGAAGAATTAATGAGGACATAGATGTTGTTGGTGATGTCATTGTTTGTTGTTCCCACACCACGAAACCGATCTGAGCTCACGTGTCATCTTCGTTCTTGATCTGGGGATGTTCTTCATTGGATGATGATCCTCCCAAATCACTCTCCAAGGCACTTCAATTTTGCCAACGATTTTTTGAACCTCATGAAATTTGAAAATCCAACTTAATAAATTAAGTTTATTAATTAATCAAATTTGGAACATTAATTAATTTATAGTTGGTATACTAAATAGGGGGAATAAACCAAGAGTCACCTCCCATTAAAGAAGAGTGTTTGGGTGGTCCCTACAACTAAATTCAAACTTGGAGGTTTCAATTTCAAAAATAAAATAAAGAATGTTTATTTTATTTTCTCCCAGAATATTTCGAAAAAAGATTTCCAACCTTGACCTACTACGGTCGAGGTGATGGTCTCCTTAAAAGAATACCAATGATACAAGTTCAACTGTGTCCTCATATTTCAATTCTATACACCGGGTGAATAGTTACAAAATGTCGCTCGCACGTTTACTGAAAGTACCTAAAAAAGTTCATAAATTTATTCTGGGCACAACAGGCCTCAGAATCACACAATGAAAATTTTCACGGACTTATAATATTTCCATATATTTAAAACAATTACAAGGAAAAATCTGGGTCATTATATTCTCACCACCTTAGTGCTTTGCATCCCCGAATGCCACAACACAAAGTTGGGTAAAATGTGGGGGTATTGATCATGAATATCATCCTCCCTCTCCCATTTTCTCTCTTGAAGGTTCCTGTGTTGCTAAAAAACTGGCACTAGAGGTATCGACCACCAATGTAGGACCCACTACTATCGATCCTCCATCTCCACTAGAACCTCCGAAAACATCACCCCGTCGTCGATGTCCAGCTCTCCCGATTCAATGATGTGTGAAGGGTCATGTACTTATCTCATCAGTTAGGATACGCGGAAGATGTCATGCTCCTAGTGAAACTGAGGTGTAAGAGCTACGATTTAAGCCATATCACCAACTCTACTAAGAACATGAAAGGGTCCAATGAAACTTGGAGATAACTGGCTACCCTAGCCACATCTCCACAAACCTCGTCTAGGTAAGATACATAGAAAGACACAGTCACTATCATTGAACTCAAGAGGTCTCTGTCTCCTATTAGCATAGGACTATTTCCGTCTCTGTGATGTCTTCATCCACTCCTGGATGATATGAACCTTCTCTGTGGTATCCTACACAATCTCTGGTCCCACGTGTGATGAATCCCCCGGGTCTATCCATGACAGAGGTGATCTGCTAGGTCGATTGTAAAATTCCTGGAATGGTACAATTCCTATAGTGGAATGATAGCTATTGTTGTACACAAACTCCACCAAAGGCAAGTGATCCTCTCAGTTGTGGCTGAAATATAGGATACAAGTACACAACATGTCCTCAAGAGTCTGAATGGTCAGCTCTATCTGTCTGTCTTTCTAAGGATGGAAGGCGGTGCTCAACCGAAGTTGTGCCCCGAACACCTCCTATAACCCCTTCCATAACCGGGAAGTGACACCTGCATCACGATCATAGACAATCATAGATGGAACAACATCAATCCGTATGATATCTTATATGTAGTGGCGTCCCAAACCCTCTACTGGTCCCTTCTCTCTGATATATAGGAAGTGGGTCGACGATGTGATTTGATCAATGATCACCAAGATGGAATCATTTCCCTTGGGAATGCTTGGAAGTCTTGTCTCAAATTCAATAGATATTCCACCCCACATCCACTCTGGTACCTCTAGTGGCTGAACATTGCCTGCTAGAACCTGACTGTCGGCTTTCAATTACTGAGAAGTGAAGCACTATGAGACAAACAATGCCACTGTTTTCTTCATTCCCCACCACCAATGGTGACGTTGAAGGTCCTGGTACATCTTCTCCACTCCTGGATGTACTTCTAGATGGGTTTTATGTAACTCCCTAAACACATCCTCTCTAATCTCCACTAGTACCATAGTATGCCCTCTCAAGAGGATGATGTGCTCTCAAACTTTAGAAAATCCATCAGGGGCCTGTACTGTGGATTTTTGAACATGTTGAGCCTCACAGTCAATGTCCCCAAGTTTCTCCTCCCTAAATCACTGAAGGAGTGGTGGAGTGACTGTTAGAGACTGAAGATAAGATGCTCCATCTCGATCCACATAGGATATCTGAAAAGCAGCTAAATGATCTGTAACCTCCCTAAGCAACTATATACCAGATTTTATGGTGAGTGAATCTGCTACTACATCCTGCTTTCCTGGAGTATAGACTATCATGAAGTCATAGTCCTAGAGGATCTCAAGCCAACGTCGATGTATCAAGATCAGAAACTTTTGAGAGAAGATATACCTAAGACTCTTGTGATCATTGTAGACTGTAAAATGTTCGCCCATCAAGTAATGTTGCCAAATATTCAAGGAGAATAACACTATGCTAACTCTAGGTCATGGGTATCATAAATATGCTCATGTTGTCTCAGTTGTCAAGAACCATAGGTGATCACTGCTCACTCCTTCATTAGGACACATCCATGCCCGATCCCTAATGCATCACATTAGAATATGTACCCAATTCCCACCTCTGGTATCCTCAATATGGGGACACATTTCAATCATTGCCTCAGCTCCTAGAAACTCTGTTAGAATTCCTCCAACCACATGAAGGATTTCTCCTTCTTTGTCAATGCTGATAAGGTTTCTGGAACTCTAGAAAAGTCAAGCACAACCCTCTGGTAGTAACCAGCCAATCCACGGAAACTCCACAGCTATGCCACACTCCTTGGTGGCACCCCAACAAGAACAATCTCAATATTCACTGGATCCACCATAGGTCCATCCTATGAGATGACGTGTCCCAAAAGGTGGACCTCTTGTATCCAGAACTGGATCTTCGAGAGCTTACCATAAATCTACTTCTCTAGGAGTGTGTCCAGAACTATCTGTAGTTGATAGGCATGCTCCTCCTATATAGCTGAGTATATCAATATTTTTTCAATGAAGACTAACCCAAAGAGATCTTGGTATGGCTGGATGATCCTATTCATGAGTTCCATGATCACTGCTGGGCTATTGGTTCTGGGAAATGGCATAACTCAGAATTCATAATGGCCATACTGACATCTGATGTCTGTCTTCTGCACATCATCATCTTGTACCCTAAGATGGTGATAGCCTAATCTAAGTTCTATCTTTTAAAACCATCATTCACCCTTAATCTAATCAAAGAGATCATCAATCCTCAGTAGTGGGTATTTTTTCATCACGGTCACCTGGTTTAGGCGCTGATAGTCCACACAGAGTCTTAAACTACCATAGGCCATCTTGGTGAAAAAAATCAATGCTGCCCATGGAGAAACACTTGGCCTAATTAATCCCTTTCTCTATATGTTCTCCAGCTATACCTGCACCTTTAAAAGCTCCATGGGAGGCATCCAATATACTGGACTAGATATTAGTGTTGTCATGGGTACAAGTCGATGTAAAAGTCCACCTCTCTACGAGAAGCTAGAGCAGGATCATCATCTAGAAAAACATCATCTTAATAGTTCACCACTATAGGATAGCTCAGACTCTCAACATAAACCGCCCCGAGGGTAAGGCAAGCCAACTGATTTGTCATCGAATTCACCCTCCTCCATGTAAGTCCATCATACGCTGCAAAGGTTCCCTTTTCTTTGGTGAAGTAAAACTTGGTCCCATCCATGCGGAAACACTACACTTTGCACCTAATACTACTAATCTGAGAATGCAATGTTAATAACTAGTCCATACCAAAGATGATGTCGTAATGCCTCAATGCTTCTACTAAAAGATCCCAACCAAAACTCTCGCCTCTTAGAGTAAGCTCACACTGTCGGCACTAGTGCGAAATCGTTGAATCTTCTCCCATATAAGTTCCAGCAGTAAGGATCGAGAAAACAGCTTCACTAGTATCTCTGAGCTCTGAACGAGGTTCGGGGAAAAAAATGGTTGGAACCTATGTCAATATGTACTATAGCTATGGTGGATTAGAGACAGATCATACATCATATCTTCATCAAAGCACCGTGGATTTATGCCTCAGCTTCTTAGAGATGAGCTCGCTTCAATCCACCTACTCTCTATGGTCGGGGTGGACCACTTAGAGGTGGCGATGGTTGAACCTCTAATGGCTGCCCACCGCTGGCTGCACAGCCTGCTCCTCTGCCACATCCACCTCCTGTTTAGAACTAACAACTCGAAACTCATACTACAAAGAGGGTATGTATGGATAACTGACGAGTGATTGGATGCACCCTCATATTCATGAGTTTATCATGAGCTTCTTGGGATTATTTTTTCACCGACAAAGGAAAATTACATTCCAGTATTGAAGGTAAACCAAAAACTTATTGCCTAATACAGTCAATCTGAGTATGAAATGTGGATTCCCATTCCATACCCAATCTGATGTCATAAGGCCTCGACACTTCCAACAAGAGGTTCCAACCAAAACCATCACCTCCTGGGTCAGATCACACCATTGGCGTAACTGTGATTATCGAGTCTTCTCCCAAAGGTATCTCTGGATGCGAGGGTCAAGTCAACGGATTAACCAGAAACTCTAGTTCTTGGACAAGATTTGGTGAAGGAAGGATTGATTGCTACCTATGTATATAAACACAGTAGCTAGTAGTAGAAACATACCATTCATTAAATCATTCCTAGGGCCCTTGGGTTGCACTCCTTGACCATATGTAGCTACTACCTTCCTCCGTCCTCCTGCTCCATAAGCCTGGTGAGGACCACAAAGGGGGGGTGGTTGTAACAAGTCAAAATGTACACCACCTCATGATAGTCACCTATCTCTCCTTCCAATTCAGCATCCCTCTAGATTCATCTATCCATAACACTTCTTCTTCTGAAAACATTTTTACATGCCCATGTCTATGAGATTCGCGCCAATTTCATGCTTTCAAACTACTAACATTCACTGGTTGTATCCATTCAGCCAACCAAAATTCAACCACAAAGGTTCTCTCTAGAACCCTAACATAGGTAGTAGTGAATAGAGGAATAATGTTGGATCATATGTCTTTAAACACACTGTACTCGGATGTCCAAGCCCCGAAGCACTGATCGTATTGTATTCATCAAGTACCATGAATTGTCAGTTTGCCTCAATAAGTACCTAGCTACCAACATGTCATCCTTCCAATGTTGTAGACGCTCTAGTGAAATCTTATCCACCTCTTCAATCCTGTCCTCAACCGCCTGTGAGTTGGGCTCACCTCAGAACCTATGGGGTATCTGATGTGGAAATTCGTGCAAGGCACTATGCCTAAATGTGCCCTCTAGCGGTACCGCTTCTTGAAACTTCTACCTAACGAGTTGGGGTGATTCCCATACACCACATGAAGGTGCCAACATAGTAAGAGGGACCTACACTAGAGCCTCATAGCTTGGTGGGCCATCATCGTGTACTCTCTCAGTAAACCAGGTGGGCTGTTTTTGTGGAGGCATCCTGATAATGAAAAAGTGTGTGATGGACATTATGTTATACCTAGTCAGATGATTCAATGTGTTAAAAAAGAAAACTTTTAAAAACACACACTCAATTAGTGTTTTCATTTACTGTGTTTGAAATCAGAAGTCATGGCCCTGGTGTATGGATACGTCTGCTACCGCACCAAAACTGTATTCCCCAAACTAATAACCACACTCCTAACATTTAACACTATTACCACACAAAAAACATCTGATTCCAAGTTCTTCAGAAGAACTAACCTCCATATGATACCAATTTCTCACGACCCATCCCCTGGGGTCCATGCAGTGAATACCCAATGCCCGCCTTTCATAGGACATGGGCTAGTGACTAGCACCGGAAAGGCATATCCCTATAACTGGGAAGGAATTTCCTCTAAACCTATACACTCACCCAAAACAATTACACCACAAGGTAATAGAAGAAGGTAAACTATAAAAGTAAACAGTGTTTTTATAGAATGTAAAGGGGCTAGAAATCAATCCCAATTAGAATGTACATGAAAAATTGGAAAACAAAAACTGCACCTATGAACACTGGCCAAGGACCCTACCTAAAGGGTTCATTCAGATCTCGAACTGTCGTCCCTGCATATCGTCTTGTTTAATGTCCACTTCTAATCAGCCGATAATCCGGTTCCCTCATCCTCTATCAATGTTTTCTATCATCTATACCAGACACATCAAGGTGTGCGCGTAGCCCATGTAGGGGTGAGTATAACGATACTGAGTGGGGACCACGAGACCCTCGTAGGTCACTTAGAGTTCCACAAAGGAAAAACCACAAAGAATGAAGCAGTAATCATCAACACAACTTAGGTATATTCCCATACATATAAAAAAGTCACCAATAAAAACACACCTCACGCATGAGGAAAGAATACAACAATGTAACACCACTAAGGTAGAACAACCACATAGGTAACGCCACACAGAAGAATACCATAAAGGTAATGACTCAGATCACACTAGTTTTATGTGATGTATAGAAGAAAAAATGATCAACATCAAATCTTGATCATATTATTCTACCAATAGGTACTGCTGGTGATTATATGGATTCTATCCCAGGTTCTAAACCTTACAATGACACACACAGGATCTGACCCACACATGATTGGTATGCACTAACCAACATAGGATCATTGAGCGCTGATCCACACAAGATTGGTATGTGATGACCCACACAGTATCACTGAGTGATGACCCACAAAATATCTATCCCAAACAGATTCAGTGCTAACCCACATAGTATCACTCGGTACTAACCTTAGTATGATCTATCTTCAACCCCTACCTCACTTCCAGCCACTGGATTCTTACTCACAGCACATTTGAGAGAACCGCTCCTCAAGCCATCGGCCGTACCTCAACCGCCACGAAGTTCCATGAAATAGTACCTCAATGTTCCTTCATGTCATTATAGACCCAACACAACAGACGGTGTGTCAATCGGACGCCTGATCTGTATGTTTTTAGTGTTTCCAGTTCGAGGGCCTGGTTGGATTCAGGATCGACCCCACCCATACAGACTCCAACATTATCCAAAACTCATGTAGAGTATATGAAAAGGACAATCTTGATCCATGGATTCTGGCATTGTAGACTGTTCATCAATCGAAAACCCAGATCATAAGTTATGGCCAAAAGGTGGTCCTGGGTCCCGATGGGCCCGGGTCCAGTATGTCCCAGCCCGAAGAGACCTAAACCGACCCACTGGGTGTAGAACACTGCGGTGAAGTCTTCTAGACAGTGTGGTTCACCCGAGCTGGTGCCAAAGGGGAGCATCTTGCTCCCCCCCCCCCCTCATTCAGAAAAGCAACCGACATTACCGTTTTGCGATTCCATATTACCCATGGGACACGAGTGGGTCCCTCCGTTCCTGTACGGTAGGGCGGTGCTCCAGCAGTCCTCCTCCCAGCGGCATGGTCGTGGGTTGCAACTCCACTGTAGCCGACCGAGTTCTAATTGCCCTCTGTCCTCCGTCGCGGCCAAGCGGCTTTGGTCTCCAATTCCAGTGGAGAGGACGTGCGCCGCCGCTCACCACGTGACCAGACTGTGTGACGACCCCCACATTGCACCATAGCAGCAGAGGGGCCACGACCTCTTGCTAAAATGGTGGCCTGGAATCAAGCCTCCCTACCTCTATCGATTCTTGCTCGAACCGCAACCGGTAGGTTCTAAGCAGCCCTCTTCTTTCGCGGGTCGCCGTAACTTCATTCCATGACCAAAAAACATGACGACTGCATATTCGCAATCCTCGTGTAGAGGTCTCAGTGTCAATATTTCAAACTCAATGAAACATTGTGTTTCCATAACACTTAATTATTTGGCATCAATGAACATACAAAGAACATGCAATGAACGAATGAAATGGGGCAAGGTATATGTGTGGAACTATGGCCATGTTTGTTTGGACATCGTCGATTGTGAAAAAAGAATATATTTAATCAATCAAATGAATTAATCATAATTCCAATTAAAACCCCAACCTTGATGATAGTTGAGGATGTCATGTGGAAGCAGATGATGTCGGTGACGTCGGCATTCCATGATCCGGCAACACACTCCCTATCCAAGCACGTGCATTGTCCATGTTCCTGATCCAGGGACGTTATTTGTTGGAAGATCATCCTCCAAGAACTCTCTCCAAGGAAATCCTCTTTTTCCAATAATTTTTCCAACCTCAATCAATGTGACAAGACAAAATAATAAATTAAGTTTATTAATTAATCAAAATAGTCAGTTTAATTATGTTAATGTTGGAACATTAAATAGGGGGAATAAACCAAGAGTCAGCTCCCATTAATGAAGTGAGTTCGGAAGGTCCCCACCACGAAATTCAAAATGGGAGGTTTCAATTTCAAAAATAAAATAAAGCATGATTTTTTATTTTCTCCAAAAAAAATATCCAAAAAATAATTTCCACCCTCGGCCTACTATAGTCGAGGTGAAGGTTTCATTACAACAATTTTGGCATTGAGAGTTCAACATTGTCCTCATATTTCAATTCTGAGCACCGGTTCTAAAGTTATGAAATGCTACTTGTGCATTTACTGAATGTACCTAAAAAAGATAAGAAATTCATTCTGGGCACACAGGGCCTCAGAATGATGGGATGTCAATTTTCACAGACTCGTAATATTTCCATATTTTTTAAAAAAATACATGAAAAAATACAGGTCATTATATGTTTGCGGCTTATGGTGGCTGAGAGGTATGGAGGTAGATTCATATTGTGGAAGTAATAATGTGCAGGGTAGAGTAGTGGTAGGGTAGACCAGTATCTCTCTATATTTATAAAAAACAGAACATAAAAAATAACATATTTAATAATTAAAAACCATTCACCTAATAATTAATTCTAGTAAAAAGATAAATCACTAAATTCATTCAATTAAAATTTTGATTTCATAAAAAATTGATAAACTCAATTCAGGGAATTTTGATGAATTCAAATATCCAATATGATTTAATAAAAAAAATTATATTTCACATAAAATTATTTTTTGAAAAAACAACAAAATTAAAAAAATAAATTGCAATATAAATTGTAAATCAAATAACCAAAAAATTCTCATTCAAAAAAAAATGTTCAATAGAATAAAATGATAGAATTAAATTCATACAAATTACAATGATTAAAAAATATGTACATGTAATCCCAAGAATCTATATCTTAATTAAAAATTCAAATAATGATAGTTCAAGCATCAATTTGTTATAAAATTATTAAACATCACTTGAAAAACAATTTCAGCAATAAAAAACTCTATTAATTCTTCAAAATAGACAAATAAATATTAGTAAACAAAGGCCACACCATCTACCTTGACTTTTATTAGCTATTCTTTATCAACTCATATTAACTCATATGTTATGACCATCTCTTCAATACATATATTATCAATATTTTTTAACTTTCAATCATCCTCTACATGAGTATGGATATTTTCAACATGATAATGATTAAAAATATTAAACCAAAAATAAAATATAAAAATATAAATAAAATGGATTTCCCAAGCTTAATTTAAATCCCAACTCCCTCAATGTGGTCCATATAAAATAAATCACCTTTAACAAAACTATTAATTTATCATTTATTAAGTATATGTTTTCTTTAATTAATTTCAACCACCTCTATTTTTAAAGGGAATAATGAATTTAACTAGGAAAAAAAATTTCTATATGGAATTAAAATGAATCTAAAATATTTAGTTTCATAACCAATAGAAAATATTTTTTTCATTTATTACATTGGAATATTCCTAGGAATATTTCTAGATCCATGAGCTAAGATGACACATGTTTCTGAGGCCTACTGAGCCTGAATTAATATTATAAAAATATTAAAATTATTTTTCATTATGTGTGCATTGATTTCATAGAAATGTTGAATATATCATTAATAGATTCTGTGATCAGAAATATGAGATGAGAGTTTAATATATAATATAGAGTTTTCCATAGGCATGGCTTTAATTTTGTCGGCATGGTATGTTAGGATGTGGCAGTTGTTTATGGGTGCATTTGATAAATTTTTTAATTTAATTTATTTCATTAATAACCCTAACCCAAATAACTCACATAAGGAGAATCAGATGAGACATTTGATTCCACCACTGAGCTCACAATGAGTTGTTTATCCTAAGCATGTCATAATATTGATCAGTGTTGGGTGTTTGGATTGAGCACCATAATAGGTGAAACAATTAAATAAATTAAATTATTTTGTAATTTTTTTAAAGATCCTTAAATAAATATTTTTTAATTAATATATGGTTATGGAAAGTCAGTAGGGCTAGTTGGATAACCCTGATATTGTTGACTAGAGATTTTACCGCTTCTTTTTTGGTAGATTGAGACTGGATGTTGGCCGGTAATCAAATCGAGGAGATTAGAAATGCAGCGGACTCAATAGATCATATTCATCACTAGGAGATGTGTTCATAACCAATGATCAATCCATACTCAATGTAGGACTCATAAATTAATTTTTATTTCTTTTTTTGATTAAAATATAGAGCATGATTAAATTGGTTTCCTTGATCTAGGTTTAAATAAACCTTCGCATGAGTCCATGTATCAAAAAAATTATTAAATCACTTTATTTCAGGTTAATTCCATGTTTCTCACCCCAGTTTCTCCACTATGAAATCATTTTTCATGAACACATGGCCAATTGTTGGGATAAATTTCTCAAGGTATCATTGCAGTATTTTTGGGTATATTGTGTTTGCTAACAATGTGTGTTTCCAGGGTAAGTTTTGGATTCCAATGAGATTGTTGACATGGTAAGTTGAAAAATATCTATGATTATGGAATGGATTCCATGGAAGTGGTATAGAAAATTGGGAATATGGGCTTCATGAACTGTGTTTTTCAAAGGATTAAATTATGTTGATTGTGATCTATGTGAACAATGATGAGAATCGCGAACGTCGAATGTGAGGAGCATCGCGAGTGGAACATCACTACGCAACGAAGGTTTGAAGGAACACTCCCAGATTATGATGAGAATCCCAAATGAAGAACTATTCTAGAGCTACATGAAATAGGGTGAGACAGGAATTAATTGAATGAGCTCTACGAAATGGTGATCACATGGATGAAATGTTATGAAATCAGTGTGAAACCACAATAAATAGGCCTCTACCCCTTTTAGGAGAATATAAGAACATAACGAAGATATTAAGGCTCGGAAATCATAAAGTTCGTTTGAAAAGATGATATTATAATAATTTCACTAAGTTAGTAAGTGCCTACTAAATGTTTTGCGCATCGCCAAAGTAATGAAATTCATGAAGGCTAAGTAAGCTTCACAAAAGTAAAGAGATTAATGATGGATACTTTACCATCATGAAATAGGCATTCTTTACAATGGATAAGGGAGATTCACGAAATGATGGTGTTATTTGTGAAGAAAACGTGAGCTTTGAAAAATGTATGAGCTTTGTGGAAGGATATTTGGGCTTTGTGAAGGTAGAGAGCCTCATGGAAGTTGTTCAGAAGGAATTTTCTAGTAAATCTTTTGTAAAGTGGAATTCCTCTATTGGATGAAAGTGGAAATTTAATATAGCATCTCTATATAACTAGGGATGTATTATGTAAAGATAATAAATGGACCTACAAGTATGTAAACTGTGAGTGAATCACTTCCAAGAGGAGTGAGTAATGGAAGAGGAAGACGGCGATCCGTTCCACCGACAGTGAGATAGAGAAACAGACATTGGGTGTCGCCCTTGAGAAAGCAATGAGAAAAAATTATACCATATAAAGGTGGTGAGTATGGGTATATACAAGATCTATCTTGAACAATCATTATTGACAGTGAGCCTTAGTGAATACGGTACAATAGGGACATCGTCATTGTATACTCCTTTGATATAGCCTAGTGAGGGTGAACCCAATAAAAATCACATCATCCTTGTGCTTGAATTTTTTCATTACATTTAAAGCATCATTATAAGATAAAGAAGGATAGAATAAATCATCATTAACACTTATATTTTCTTTGTTTGTGCTATGGAAAGGGAATAACTTCATAGAATAAGTAGAATTCATGTGGTATTTCTTAGTGTGGATGTCTTTATGGAAAAATATTGATTCAATTCAAGGAATCAAACAGTATAATAAAGAACGTTTTGGATGATTTGACAGGGAAAATATATACTCACTCAATGATGTTGTAGGAATAAGTGTAGAACTTGACTTTCCATGTGATGTTGAAACTACTAATGATGATGAAACTCTATGAAGATGAAAAGTGGATGCTTTTTATGAAACAATGTAATTACATCAAAAATTGGATGACAAGGTTAAATCTAAATATATCTAGATCCAAGAACTAGAATTTTAGATGAATAATAAATATTTAACACCCCAATATTCCATGGTACACTTCCACGGTACGCTTCCATTTGAATAATGCAATAGCTTTCATTGTACGCATCTTTGACATTCTAACACACTGCGACCAATCAAACTAGCCGTTATGAAGAGTAATACCCAATTTTTTAAAATTTATAAATTTTATCTTTCAAAATAGAATTCATTTTTTTATTTTGAATATTGATATTAGTTTAGGGTAAATTTTTGGTATTTTTCTGAAACTTTCATTTTTTTATCAATAGTGAAAAAACATTTTCTTATTAGTTAAGAGAATAATTTTATTTATATTATTATTTATTTTATTTTAATATATTTTAGTAAAAAATAGATAAATAATACCTATATATTGTCAATTTAATTCGTTGGAGTCATTTTATAATATGTTTAGATATATAAAATTATATTGAATTTTGTATTGTCTTCTACCCACCTCCTAATAGCATTTGCAAATTTGAATAAAACATAATTCTACCACTTCAGTGAGTTTAATTTATAAAATCCGAGAAAAATGGTTAATATCATTAAGTAAAATTTGGTTCAATAAGATGAAAATAAGTTTTGTTAAAGAGTAACTTTGACTTTTATTTACCACAGTTAAAAGTAAATATGGTAATTGAGGGTAAAAATGATATTATAATTACATTAACACATGTCCTAATTCTATTGGATATATATAATTTGACCAAAAAAACCATAGGAATAAAATATTATCCTCTTTGATCAACATGGATTAGCTTAGGTAATTTATTATTATTTTATTTAAAGAAGATTTAAAAGAGTTAAATACAATGTTTAATAACTAAGTAATTATTAATATAGGGTAACAAAAAATATAAAATTGACTACAAATATTCATTAGAAAGCTAAAACTATTTAATAAATAATTTTATTATATTTATAATTTTTAGTCTATATATAATTTAATTTATTTATGACACAATTATGATGCAGTAATTACCTTATTAATGAAATATTAAAATAATTGATATTATTAATATCCAAATCAAGGTAAATTGAGACTTATGAAGAATTAAACAAATTTTATAAGATAAAATGACATTTTAGGGTTTTTAAATATATTTTATTCCAAGTGATAATGTTTTTATGGCTTTCAAGAAAATAAAATACTAAATAGTGTCAAAATTGACATAATTGAGTTTTTAAAACAAATATTATATTATTAATTGATATAATTTTCATAAAAATGATAGGATCAGAAAAAGGACATAGAAAAGTTTATATATATTAATAATTAACCACATGGAGTTCTGATGACATGTTATAGTATGTTTATTAACCATATAATATTAAAATACAAAGAGACATGGTAAATGTCAAACTATTAAACTAAGTGTTAAATCTAAAATATAATTTTAATAATCTATATGAAACTTGTCTAAAACCTATTGGTTGAATGTTTTTTGACCCATTATTAACTTATACATCATATAATTTATTTTGGAGGCATTATAACCCCAAAATAATAATATTATAAATTAATATTTCAAGATTTACCTAAAGTGACCCTCAACACTCTTATAAAAGGGAACTTCCCCTTCTCTTAATTTCACACATCCAAAGCCCATTGGATCAGAAAACCCCGGATCAAATATCCTCCCAAACATCCTCCCTTTATCCTAGAATCCTTAAATTGGTTATAAAGGCAACTTGAAGAGCCCTTTTGATCAGATCGATTGAAAGAACCCAAAGAAGAGGTAAATATTTCATAACCTCTTTCAAGTTATTTTCTTCTTCCACTTCCACTTTCATTGTTGTTTCCATTATAAAATAATTTCTACACTATGTTCTATATTGTATGAGGTTATTATAAAAATGGTACAATGATATTAATTATTCTATCCTTCTTATAAATGACAAACTCACTATACGTGCGTACGTACAGATTACCGTCTCAACGCCATGGTGTAGTTTGTTACTAAAACATTTCATTATTTAGATGGGTGTAATAATGTGTATAACTGATGTAAATAATAAATATGACATGTTAATGATTCTGTATTTATTATATACCATTGAATTAAATATTATTTCAAAATCAATGTAATGATATTTCCGCTCGTTCATACGTACAAATTACCGTCTTCACGAACGCAATAAGATTCATTCCCCATCATAATCATTCAAGAATTATTTTCGTTTTATGATTAAAAATAAGTTTTATTAACATAATATAATTTTTTATATGAATCAGATACATCCTTTCCATAACAAACATGCCTTATGTATCCAAGCATATAAAGGAGAACGAATCAGTTAACACACGAATGATGATACTAATAATATAATATTAAAAAAGAAGTATTATAAGATCATATATGATATCATATTTATGTATATAGTTCCTTCATAATTTAATAACAATGTTTAATCTGTTATACTAGAGTTTAACATACCATAGAGTAAAAAAAGTACAAGGTATGGGTAAATTTCACAATCTCTTTATTATTCCATGTTGTTTTTATGTAAGTATGTATTAGGACCTCTTAATCATCCACATCCGTGTTTTGTTAAAAATGTAATTCCAAACATTCTTAGTATTTACTTGACTATAGGTTAAATTATTTTATACAATTATTTGACAATATATGTTTTTAAAGGAATCTTTCTGTCTGTTTCTAAAAATTGTACTTTACGACCTTTTCGACAAAATTAAGTTAAGAATGTCTTTTTTTATCTTATACGGTGGGTGCGGCTATTTTCCGCCATTATAACATCGTCAAAGATTCCCTTACATGATTATAAGAATATTTTAAATATAAATGTTTCTTTTTATAAATATATGAATTCTAAATTATTTCAAAATAGAATGAGATACTTCCCTAAAAAAGTTTTAACTTTATCTATTTCAACATCCTTTTGATAGATTTTAAGCTTGTTTGACGTTGATTTGTTATGATAAAAATATTCAATATTTTATTGAAGGTGTTTTGATATGTTTGACTATGGATGTGTTATTTTTAAACCATTCTTGGTTTATGGATAATTTATTGATATTTAGAATGCTAGTTTTAATACTAATGATTATATAATGTTTAAACTTTTTATATGAGAAATGCATTGGACTTAGTAAGTAACGGGTGGAGCCCGCCATAGCTCCTCGATGTAGTGGTAGGTCTCATGAGACAAACTAGTGTCTTGGCACAAGGCCTTGAAAAAATCATATTTGTATTCTTGTAAGAAGGCCTTGATTATGTGGTTATGAAGTTTGGCATTATGCATTCCATCATTATGAAAGTGGCTAATGATATTCCATGTGATTATTCAACTGGTAGAATATCAATGAAAAAAAGTAAATGGAATTATTTTATTTTATCTATGCCATATTATGTTAATGTTTATGTTTAAAAGGTTTTAGTTTTATTCTAATACATTTTCTTAAATTTTTATGCTTATTTATGAAAGTTTATGTTATATTTTTATCCTTACTGAGCATCCGAGCTCACCCCTTTCTAAGTTTTATATTTCCTAGGAAGTGAAGATGTATTTTATGGCTGACGTGTAGGGATATTATAAGGATATAAGTGTGTTCAAAAGATGACAAAATCTGGTTGAGGTTTTTTTCATGATGTAATGTAAAAATTATGAATGTATCTAGTACTTCCTAGGATACTTAACTGATCGGTCATTTGGGACATGATTCATTATATCATGCCGTTGTTATGAAATAATGAACTGAATTTGGTTAACTAGAGTTATGGTATTACATTTGGTATCAAAAGATGTTTTTTACAAACCTTGGAAAATAGATTTAGAAAAACTCTAATTATAGAACAATCCCTTAAGATTGACTTTGAGGATTAGTGAAGAAGAGCTTCCTAGAATTTTGGTACTGTAGAGATTTTGTGAGTTTTCTAAGAAATGCATACCTATTTGGATATGAGCAGGTAGAGGCGACTCTGGAACATTTGTTCCTTGGGGTATAACCCAAATACACTGCTTTGATCTGGACTCGATTGGGAACTAGTGCATGAAAACATGCCTTGTTGTACTCTTGGTGATGACACTTCTGGGGTATATACTTAGGGTAATTATCATTTTCATTACAACCAAATATAAAGGGTTTAGGATTATATACTTTCTTAATGAAATCATTTTTATTATTATGGATTATATTAATAAACTGTTAAATATATGTTAAATTTTTTTATGTTAGGAATTATTTATATTGATTCATAAACTAAAATACTGTATAAATTTTTTTAGAAATGGTTCCTAGTTGAAGGAATAGACACTGTATCAAAGCACGCAATACATGTTGGGATTGAACTCATACACAAGAAAATTATTGTGGTGATGGTGATTCAACTGGTGTTGATCAGCTTATCACCATACTAGGACAACTCACTTAGGTTATGAATAATAACCTTACCTGTATGGATCACCCTGATCCACAACGCGGAGGATCAATGGTAGGCTTATTCATGAGGAAAAAAACAACAACATTCAATGGGAGTACAAATCCATTAGTAGCTGAGCAAAGAATAAATTCCATAGTGAAAATATTTCACACTTTGGGGAGTAGCGAAAGGGAAAAAGTTATCATGGCAGTTTATCACCTCACTGAGGATATAGATCAATGGGGGTCATTTATTCAAAACACAAAGGCATATTATGAATTATAAAATATGCAATGTATGGAGTTTAAAGAGATTATTTTATAAAAATACTTTCTTCATGACCATCGAGCGGATATGGAAAGTCAATTTCTGAGTCTGACGCAAAAAGAGGATGAGAATGTCACAAAATATGAGGCTAACTTTACAAGGTTAGAAAGTCATGGTGAATATTATATACAAATCCCAAGGAGTAAGATTGATCGATTCTTCAATGGGTTAAAACAATTTCTCGGCAATAATTAGTCTCCAAACGCTTCTTCTCATACAAAGATATTGTCTCATATGATATAAATACATAAAAATAATTCTTTAAGTCTTATGACTTTAATGTAAAGCGAGAGAGGATGAGATCTATTCAACACTCTAGAAACAGAAATAAGGGAAAGAAGGGAAAATTGAATATCCATCCGATGGTAAATGTGGGAAGAAACACCTAGGTACTTACCAGATGGTAATGGGAGTCTATTACAAGTTTGGTGAAAAAGTTCACCAAGATCCTGATTTTGAGCAGAAGAAAGAGGCTATTGAATGATAAAATTTTATGTAAAGGGGAAATTATGAAAATGAATGTCCTAACCTCCAAGGGAACTTACCTCAAAAAAGGCCAAGGGAGAAAGGCCAAGCTTAAGTGATCACTACTGCTAAGGATGAATCTCTGAAAGATGTGCTTTCATGTAATTTATTGGTTTCCACAAGTTTATCCAATGCATTATTTTACTCTGGATCATCATATTATTTCATATCTACCCATTTTCCTTTGAAAATTATATATTTTCAATTTGACTTAACAAGGGAGTTGTCTGTCAAAATAACTATGGGATGTATCATCACAATAATGTTTTGTGAATCAGTTCTTATTAGGGTAGATAAATGTTCTTTATCAGATGATCGCATCATCATACCCATGATTGTATTTGATATAATCCTCAGAATGGATTGTATTTCGGACCATTATGAGAAATTTAATTGTTAGAAGAAAAGGGTTACAATTTTCAATGATGATAAGAAGTACATATCTTTAGAGAAGAAACTTGACCACCTGATTCTTATCTATATCCACCTCTAGTAGCTTCACTAAAATTAATTATTTGGGAGGATTAGAATTAAATAATTATGGGAGAGGAATATAATGTTTGAATAGAGGACATACCTATTGTGGAAGAATATGATGATGTATTTCTAGAGGATTTACCCAAACATTATCTTGAACAAGAAATTTATTTTTTCCATTGATTTAATTCTAAGTTCATGGCCCATATCAAATACCCCTTGTTGAATGGTCACTGTGGAATTAGTGTAACTAACGAAAAAACTAGAGGAATTGAATAATAATGGATTTATTTTCCCTAGTGTTTCTCCATGGTGATCCCTTATCCTTTTTGTTAAGAAGAAAGACATATCTATGAGGTCATGTATTAACTAAATGGAGATCAATTCTATTACAATAAAGAATGAGTATCCCCTACCTCGCATTGATGATTTATTCGACCAACATCATGGAGCTCAATAATTTTTAAAATTTGACCTTCGATCTGGATATGATCTATTATGTGTGAATAAGGAAGACATTCTGAAAACAACATTTAAAACCTAGTATGGGCATTAAGAGCTTACAATAATTCATTTTTGGATGAATAATTCCCCCTCTATTTTCATGGATCTAATGATCAGAGATCTCTTGGAATATCATGATGACTTTGTATAGGTATTTATTGATGATATCTTGGTATACTCAAAAAGCTACAAAGATCCCAGAAATCACTTCCCAATTATACTAAAGAACATTATAAGAAATGGTATATATGTGATGTTTATAATGATTGAATTCTATCATTAGGAGATTTATTTTCTTGGTTTTATTTTCTCTAAGGATGGAATCTATATTTTTCATTTTATGACAATGGCAATTCATGAATGGCCAGCACTAACGAGTATAACTGAGGTACGCAGTTTTATTGGGTTTGTAGGTTATTATCTGCATTTTGTAGAGAATTTTAACAGATTGGCTAACCCATTAACCATGCTCACATGAAAAGAGGTTAATTTTTTTGGATAGAAGAGTGGGATGATTTTTTTAATGAATAGAATAGAATATTAGATAATTCTATTATCCAGACTCTACCATCAGGTAACGATGGGTTTGATATTTATAGTGATGCTTCAAAAAAGGACATGGTTATTTCCTTATTAAGAATGATATATTTGTTTCCAATGTGTCATGGAAGCTATAATTTCTTGGGAAAAACTATCCAACTCATGATCGTGAGTTAGAATCTATGATAATTTCTTTGAATATATGGGGACACTATCTCTGTGGTGAAATGTTTTTGATTTATGTTGATCACAGGAGTTTGAAGTATATTTTCTAACAAAAATAACTCAACATGAGGCAAAGGAAATGGCTTGAACTACTCAAGTATTATGATTTAACTATACACTACCATCCAGGGAAGGAAAATAAGGTGGAAGATTCTTTTAGCAGATAAGATCATAGAGTTTTGAACAAGATGAGTGTTGAAAAAGATCATATTTTCATGGATCTAATAAAGATGAATATTGTAATAACCATGGAATGTGAGACATCAATTATTTTTCAAATGGTTTCCAAACGATCATTACTAGAAAGGATAAAAACATCCTAGACTAATGATGAATAATTTCAAAGGAAAATTAAATCTATTACTGATGGTAGATTGATCAATTTCATATGTAACGATGGAATTTTAAAATTTGGGAAGAGACTTTGTGTTCCCAATATACCATATCTAAAAAGGGAATTTTTTAATGATTATCATATCTCAAATTTCTGTATACACCATTGTAGCACTACGATGTATAGAGATTTGAAAGAACATTTTTGGTGGAGAAAAATAAAGAGAGAGATTTCAGATTTTTTTTCGAGATGTATGGTTTGTCAACAAGTGATGGCTGGAAGGAAACAATCTAGAGGATTCATGCAACCTCATTCCATTCCTGAGTGGAAATGTGATAATATTATGATGCACATTTTAATGGGGATACCAAATAATCCTAGAAGGAACGATGCAATTTGGGTCATTATTGATTGGCTTACCAAGTCAACAAATTTTCTTACTATAAGCGAATATTTACCACTTGAACGTATGAATGGACTATATATTAATGAATTCGTAAGACATCATGTACTACCCATAGCGATTGATTCTTATTTTGATCCTCATTTTACATAAAGATTTTAGAAAAGTCTTTCGAAGGCCATGGATAATGAACTTCTGTTAAGAACTACCTACCACCCTCAAACTGATGGACAATTAGAATGGACTATTCAATCCTTATAAGACATGTTGAGATGTTTTTTCACTTGACTTTTAAGTTATGTGGGATCAATATTTACCTCTTTTAGAATTTTCCTATAATAATATGCTCCATTCAAGTATTCTGATGGCACCATATAAAGCGTTATATGGAGAGAGATGTCTCACACCAACTTGTTAGGATAATGTTGGTGAAAAAAAACATCTATTCCTATAACTTTTTGAGGAAAAAATGGAAAAGGTGAAGGTTATCCAAACACAAATCAATATAGATCTAAGTAGGAAAAGAGCTATTCTAATAACCGAAGGAAGGATTTTCAACTTCTGGAAAGAGATCATGTTTTCTTGATGTTATCTCCATGGAAGGGTGTTATTTGTTTCGGTAAGAAGGGTAAATTGAGTCCCAGGTACATCAGACATTTCAAAATTCTAGAATGAATTGGAGTTGTATCTTATCATTTGGTAATGTATCAAAGTCTCTCCAAAGTTCATTATGTGTTCCACATATCACTGTTGAGAAAATACATGCCTGACCCAACGCATGTACCCACCTATGAAGATATTGAACTAGAACCTGATTTGTTATATTGTGAAAAACCTATCAAAATATTTGATATAGGAGAACAAGTGATGAGAAACTGGATAACTCATTTGGTAAAAGTTTTATGGAGAAACAATAAGATGGAAGAGGAAACATGGGATCTATAGGAAGTTATGATGAAGAACCACCCAAATATTTTTGTGCTGTTGTATTATAGAAATATCGAGGACGAATTATTTGAAGGAAGGAAGAATGTAACACCCCAAGCTTCCATGGTATCTTACCCTTCGAATAATTTAACATCTTCCATTGTATGAAACTTCAAGATTCAAACACACCGTTACCAATAAACTAGCTGTTATGAAGAGTAATACTGACAGTTTTAAATTTCATAAATTTTAACATTTAAAATGGAATTCATTTTTGGATTTGGAATATGAAAATAAGCTTATGGTTAATTTTTTATATTTTTTTTTAAAAAATCAATTTTTGATGAATATTGAAAAATACTATGTTACTGGTTAAAAATAATTTATTATTTAAAAGATTATTTATTTTTATTTTTATTTAATTTAGGTCAAAATAGATATGTAATACCTATATATTTTCAACGTATTTCATTGGATTCATTTTATAATAAGTTTAGATATATAAAATTTTATCGAACTATTTATCGTCTTTTACCCACCTCCAAGGAGCATTTGAAAATTTGTATAAAATATAATTTTACTGCTTCTATGAGTTGAATTTCCAAAATAATAGAGATGCATTTAATATCATTATGTAAAATTTGGTTCCATAATATGAATATAATTTTTGGTGAATAGTAAATTGTGACTTTTATTTACCACTTTAAAAGTAAATGAGGTAATTAATGGTACAAATGAAATCATAATGACCCTAACACATGTCATAATTATATTGGATAAGTATAATTCGACCAAATAAAAACATAGGAATACAATATGATCCTGTATGGTCCACTTGGATTAGATTATCACATTTATTATTATTTTATTTAAATAAGAGTTAAAAGAGGTAAATTCAATGTTTGATAACTAAACCATTTTTAATATATGGTTACACAAAATATAATTTTGACTATAAATATTCATTATAAATTTATGAATATTAATTAAATAATGGTTTTTTATTTAAAATTTTTACACTGAACATAATTTAATTTATTTATGACACAATGATGATGTATTAATTACATTATTAATGAAACATTAAAAATAATTGATATTATAAATATCCAACTAAATGTAAATTGAGACTTTTGATTAATTACACTAATTATTTAGGTTAATATTACAAGTTATTGTTGGTTAAATAAATTTAATTCTATGTGGTAAAGTTTTTATGGGTTTCCAAAAAAATACTAAATAGTGTCAAAATTTATATAATTTAGTTTTTAAAACAAATATTATTATATTAAATGATATATTATTCAAAAAAGTCTATTGTTCAGCCAAAGAACATAGATAAGGTTATATATATTAATAATGAAACATATGGGGTTCTCTTGTCTTGGTATAGTATGTTTATTAACCATATAATAAAAAAATACAAAGAGACATGGTAAATATCAATCTATTTAACTAAGAGTTAAATATAAATGAAAAGGTTAATCTAATGACCTAAACCTATCTAAAACCTATTGGTTGAAAGGTTTTACACCCATCCCTACCTTATCCTTTAATTAATTCATTTTTTATCCATTATAAACCGAAGCTTATTTTATTATAAATAATATTTCAGGCTTTTCCTAAAGTGACCATCACCTATCTTATAAAACGGTACTTCCCATTCTATAAATTTAACACATCCAAAGCCTTTTGGCTCAGCCAACCCCCACCCATATATCCTCCAAAAATTCCTCCATTCATCTTAGAGGCCTTAATTTGGTCATTAATTCAAGAAAAATATACCATTTGATCAAATCAAAAGGAAGAACCCGAAAAAGAGGTAAATATTTCATCACCTCTTTCAAGTTATTTTCTTCTTCCACTACCTCTTTATTTAATGTTTTAATTATAAAATAATTCATCCAATATATTCTATATAATTTTATTTTGTTATAAAAATGGTAAAACCATATTTATTTTTATTATCCATCCTTTAAATGACAATGTCACAATATGTGTGTATGTACGGATTACAGTCTCTATGTCGTGGTATAGTTTGTTATTCAAACGCTTCATTATTTGGATGGGTATAATAATGAGTATAAATTATGAAAATACTCAATATAACATGTTAAAGATTCTGTATATGTGATATAATATCCTATTAAATATGATTTCTCCATCAATATAATGATATTTTCATTCGTCCGTACGTACGGATTACCCTCTCCATGAACGCGATGAGATTCATTATTCATCATAATCATTCTAGAATAATTTTCATTTTAGGATTACAAATAATTTTTATGAACATAATATAATTCAGTATATGACTTAAAAATATCCTATCCATAAAAAACACGGCTTACTTAACCAATCATATAAAGGAAAACGAACCAGTTAACACGCAGAACGATGATACTACTAAAATAATAATAACAACGCAATATTAAAAGAGCATATATGATATCATATTTATTTATATAGTTTATTTATAACTTAATAACAATTTTTTAGGAATTATAAAGGAGTTTAGTATTCCATTGACTAAGTTAATGTACAAGGTAAGGGTTATTTTCACAGTCTCCTTATTATCCGAGATTGTTTTTACGTAAGAATAAACCGGGGCACTATTATCATCCACATTCGTGTTTTTTTAAAATGTAATTAAAAACATTATAACTATTTAATACACTATGGTTTACTGTCATTTATAACATTATTTGACCATATATGTTTTGAAAGGAATCTTTCTGTTGTTTTCCAAACAAGGTACTCGATGACATTGATGACAAAATTAATGTAAGAATGTCCTTTTTTAACATATAAAGCGGGTGCGGATATTTTCAACCATTATAACATCGTTGAATCTTCTATTACAGGATTATAAGAATATTTTCAAAATAAACATTTCCTTTTATAACTATATGACTTTTAAATGATTTCAAAATAGAAAGACATATTTCTCTTATTTTTTTGATTTCATCTATGTCAACATACATTTGATGGATTTTATGATTGTTTGAAGTTGATTTATTATGATAAAAATCATCCATATTTTATTTATGGTTTTTCCATTTTTTTCACTTTGGATGTGTTATTATTATACCATTCATGGTTTACGAATAAAGTATTGACATTTCATACGCTAGTTTTAATACGAATGATTATGTTATATTTAATCCTTTTCATATGAGGAATGCAATGGACTTAGTATGTGATGGGTGGATCCCGCTATAGCACCTCGATTCATCAGTAGGTCTCCTTAGTGAATAGAGTGTCTTGTCATAATTCCATGACAAAATCTTATTTTTTTTTCATTTCACACAAGCTTGACTATGTCGTTATGAAGACTGGCATTAGGAATTCCATTATTATGCAAGTGGTTGTTTATATAACATGTCATTATTTAACTAGTAGAAAATCCATGATAATAAGTAAATGGACTTATTTTTTTTATCTATTTTATATTATGCTGAATTCTATGTTTAAAATTATTTTGTTTAAGTCTAATACATTACCTTAAATATTTATGCTCATTTATCAAAGTTTCTGGTATATTGTTTTCCTTACTAAGCATTTGAGCTCTGCCCTTTCTATGGTTTATTTTTCTCAGGATGTGAAGTTGTATTTCCTGGTTGACCTATATGGATTGTTTAAGGATATTAGTTTGTTTAAAAGGGGTAAAAATGTTGTTGATGTTTTATTTCTTGATGTAATGTAAAACTTATGAATGTATATATTTCTTCCAAGGATACTAAACTGATCGGTCTTTCAGGACAAGATTTCTTATATCATGCCAAAGTTATGTAATAATGCACCAACTATGGGTAACATGGGTTGGGGAATTACATAAGATGTTTAAATAATTGGATTATTGTTTTGGATACCGATCTGATGGAGAAGAATGGTTCTCAAGATTAAAAACTGCAAAAGATGACTAGAATGATAGAAAAATAAAAAGATGTTTGGATTTATGTGAATATGATGTCAAATGAAATTCAGAATCTAAATTCCAATAATGATTATCTTTCTGCACAACTATCTCAACTAGTTCAGAATAACCAAATGCTATAATAAGATAGTGTATGTTCTTCTAATTCTATTTCATAAGAAAAATTTAAAATAATGGAGAATAGTTAATTAGAGAATTCCAATACTAAAAGAAAGCGTTAAATATTGGTTGTATTTCAATCACTATTTGATTATCCTTATGCAGGAGATAATGAAATGATAAGTAAAAATGATATTTATGAAGATAAATAATAACATGTTTTCTCTTCTCAATGGCCATAGTGTTTGGAAAAAATCAAAATTGTATTTGATGAATCCCCTCCCATGCATGATAAGAAAAGAGCCAGGAGTAGTTCAAAAAGGGGAAAATCATATATATACTAATACCAGGCGTAGAAAATATCTTAGTAGAAGTAATAACAACATGTGTTATTTCTATGTAACACATGGTCATATTGATTGTTTTTTTAGAGGCATTGGAATATATTTCATGTTGTGAAGAGAGCAATATTTCTAAATTTTAAAATAAGATAAAGCATCTGGAGAAATATGAAATTGGATTATATTAAAAGAAATTTACTATGAAATGCTATTATTGTGAAGATAGGGGCATAATATGACTATTGGTCAACAATACTGAAGGATTAATTTCATAAGAATAAGTACTCTGGATGAATCTACATATCATCCAATAAATGTTAAAAAAATTAATATTTCAATGGGATATGTTTTATAGGTTCCAGTCATGGGCGTTAACGTCATGATATTGCAGCATGAAGAAACCAAGGGGAAAAAATGAATTTGAGTGAGTATCTCCTACTCTAGTGGTGTATAATGAGAAAACATTTTCTAAAAGAAAAAAATGAAATGTTGAGAAATATGTTTAATGTTTAAGAGAAAAAATAAGGATCTAAACAAAAGAAGTATCGATCAACTCATCTTATACACTCACAAAAACTCTCTGGGAATTAATGAGAACAAACCTAGAATAAAAAGGGTGGAGCTACTCTATTTGTGTGTAAAAGGAACGTACGTTCAGTAAAGGACAACCGACAATAATAAATAGTGAGGAGAATAAAATAACTAAAAAAAAATTAATAAAGTTTGTCTCTATAATATTAATTGTTTCACAAGGTGATAACTGAATGAAGGGGAAAGATCCCTCTAATAGATGAACAAGGAAGATAATATAACAAGTGGAATGGTTTTTTCTTATGGAAATAATCATGAAAAATGGAATTTTGGTGGAAATCCAATGAATAAAGTCGATACTAATTGGTTTCGACCCCCAATTTAGAAAACATCCAAGCCAACATAACCTACTTATTTGAATAAGAATGAGCTTCTCGGAATATAATTTCTATTTTTATGTCCATAATTGTTGAATTTAGCTCGATAGATGGAACACGCACTTAATGAGTATAATTCCTTGAAATAATTTATGAAATGGGTAATCCACTAGGATATAACATAATCCTCTTCTTAATGATTCTATATAATCACCTATCTCTAGGTTTATACATGCTATTAACTGATGTTCAAGTGTTTTAGGTATAAGGGTAGACAAATTCCATTGGGAAGTGGCATAAAATTATGCAAAATGGTGATATGTTGTTCTCGATAATTTCAAATAATTCAAATCATTCCCAATAACGGAATAATTAATCTAGACATACTCCCTGAAAGAAGTTAATGGGTTATGGATTCCTGAAATTTATGGAAGTAATTGAGCTCAATAGATAGTCATTGTGTTATTAACATTGTCTCTTGTTTCCTACACTGGGTTATGACTTAGTACCCATGGAGGTTTTGTTAATTGATCATTTCAAAGTGACACATAAAAATAAATTATGCAGGAGAAGAAGAATGATTGTGGTTCCTACCGGTGGGCCAAACAACAAGAAGAGATTCACATCACAGGGAGATAATTAAATCATTAAATTAGGTGAATGATGTTAATGGGATATAAAGGATGATTGTTTATATTTTTTGAAATCATGAAGAGTGATTGGGGGAGAAGCATAAATACTCATATATTTCATTATTATCTATTTTCTCTCACAATATGGTATCATATTAAAATTTTTAGGATACTAAAAATCTATGAGAGAATGTCAATAATGTTTCAACATGAGGATGGAAAAGTAGTTAAAAGCAATGATTCAACTGTTGTAGACAATGAACAGAATCATTAACAAGTTAGTAAATATTTTATTTATGGTTGAAACAAGGAGGTACGAAACACGGGGAAAGTAAAAGTGTAAAATGATTATTTAGATGAAGATAATGATGATTATCATGAATAAGTCAAATCATAATTTTTTAATGAGGCTCTAAAAGGAGAAGTATACATTGAGAAACCGGATGGTTTTATCTTTCAAAAAGATGAGAACATAGTGGGTCAGATGAAGAAGGCACTTTATGGGTTGAATCAAGCTCCAAGAAAATGGTATCCAAGACAATATTAATTTTTGAAGAATCTTGGGTTTCAGTGTCATAGAATTTATTAAAATCTATATGATAACCATGACAGTAATCTGAGGATGATGGTGTTGGTATAGGTCGATGACCTAATCTTTATAGTATTAGATGACCTGAAGTTCATATGGTTTTCAGAATTAATGAGAATAATTTCCTTGGTTTGAAAGTAACATATGGAATGAATAGAACATTCATTTCTCAATCTAAATATTACTTAGAGTTTTTCAGAATATTTCTAATTGATAATTCCAAGGAGATTATTACTGCAGTGACTACCCAAATAATTCTATTAAGGTATGATGATGGAAGTTTATTTAACATTATAGAATATAGGAAAATAATTTATAATCTACTATAGTTGAAAGCTACAAGACAGAATATTTTTTCCACAAGCTAATCAACACAATATCAAAATAATTCCAAATAAATCCACATTATTGCATAAAAAAAAAATAATTAGTTATATCAAGGGAATTGTGGATTGTGGTCTGTTGTACAATGAAAAATATCTACATGTGTTATTGGGATATACAGATGCAGATTGGGATGGTTCAGTAGATGATATAAAATCAACATCAGTTGGTGCAATCTATCTTGTATGTTCATGTATTTCATGGATAAGAAAGCAATAATAAATTTTTTCATTGGTAACCACAAATTCTAAATATATTAAAACTACTCAAGCTTGCATTCAACTATTTTGGATGAAGTAGTAGCTCAATGATATGGGAGTTTCTGTTAATTCTCCGATCAAAATCTATTGCGATTATTCAAGTGCTATAAATCATAGAAAAAAATCTAATACACCACTCGAAGACAATGCACATTGTAATCAAGTATCATTTTATTAAGGAGAAGGTGGATTAGGGTCTTTTGAAGTTGGATTATGTGACTAGAGACCTATAGGATGAATAAATTCTAAAATATTCCTTACCCAAAAAAGCACTTGAACAACATTGACTGGCTCCGGGTGTTCATTTAACTCTATGAACTTGAAAAGGTGTGGATGTGAACCCCCCCAATACCCGAGGTGTGGTGCATTTTCTCCCAATTTTATTATATGTTTTACTTACCCTATTTCATAACTAAATGTAATGTCAATTGTGTTCATTGAAAATTGTGGAAATTGTGGCTATAGAAGGGAGAAAATATATTAGTCAAGTCACATGGAGAAGTTTCTTGGTGGATCAACCAGATAGGGGGTATTGAAGCTATTAGGGGGAGTAGTGACGTAGTGGGATTTTTAAACTTGACTATTCTAGAAGGGATATATCAAAGGATATATATCTCAAAATATTTAGTTTGTGATGAAATCAGTTGATTGGTTTTAGTAATGAAGTGGTTCGTTGATGATCTTTCCATGCTACTCTTATTTCTCACATGAATCATGGATCATGGGGTCTTAGAGTGTGTGTTTAGGAAATATTTGATCACTATAGAAATCTAATTGAATCATATGGTTGTATAAAATGGATGAAGTTTCACCGAAGTATCGTATTACGAAAGAGTTTTCAACAAACCCAAAGGGGGAGACTATTGGGAAAAATCACTTAAGGTATCATTACAAAATTTTTTGGTTGATTGAGTTTATTGACAAAGAAATTTTCTATGAAAATTTGTGGGGTCTAGATAGACTGTTGACATGATATGTTTAAAAAGATCCTAGTTAAATTAATGGATTCTCTGGGAGAGGTAAAAAAATTTGCAGACACAAGGTGACATTGTTTCCCAGTGTTGGCCTAATTTTGGGGGTCTAAAATTTTGAGTTTGGATTTCATCACAAAAAGTAGATTTTCTTGGATGACCATATTATAATATGGTAAAATCATGAATTTCTCGAATATGGGATTCATTAAGTGTTTTTAACGGAGGACCAATGAATGCTGATGGAGATCTACGTGAACAGTGATGAGCATCTCGATCATCGAAGGTGAGGGGCATCAAGGCAATGCGATGGTTTGATGGAAAGCTCCACAATTATGATGATCTTCACAAATGAAGAATTTTTATAGAGATTCATGAAATAGATAGCACCACAAAGTTATTTAATGAGGTCAATAAAATGGTTCTGACATGGCTAGATGATTTTGGAGTCGGTGGGAAACACCTATAAATAGGACTCTACCGCCATTAGAAGAGTAGTATGACATAACAAAGATATTAAGGATCTAGATTTGTAATGTTTGATTTAGAAATTGATATGGGAAGAATTTTTTGATTGTATGAAATGAAAATTGAATGTTATATGCTTCACAAAAGCAAGGAAATTCGATAAGGCTGAGTAAGATTCGTGAATGGAAGGATCCTTGTAAAGGAAAGTTGGAATTCATGAAATAGATGTAGTTCACAAAGGATAAGTGAGATTCATGAAAGTAAGGTGTGTGTTGAAAAGGCTTAGTGAGCCTCAGAATAGGATATTTGAGATTTGAAAAAGAGGAGATCTATGAAAGTAGTGAGCATCGTGAAATTTTTTTAGAAGGCATTGGAAAATACATTTGTGGTGAAGTGGTATTCATTTATTGGATGAAAGTGGAACTTCAACATAGATTCCTTATAAAATTGGGGATTTATTCATTAATGAAAATGAAATGACCTATATGTTTGTAAACTATGAGGAAATCCCTTACAATAGAAGTGAGAAAAGGAAGAGCGAGATGATGATCCTTTCCACCCATAGTGATCTTGAGAAAGAGATATAGGGAGTGAGCCTTGGGAATGCAATGAACAAACCCTACACCTTGTAAAGGAAGTGAGCTTGGGTATAGTCGAGATCTTTCCTAAACCATCACTATTGCTTGTGAGACTTAGTGAATTTTGTATAATCCACATGTCAACTTTGCATTCACATTGGATATAGACTAGTGAGGGTGAACCAAGTAAAAATCACCACGTCCATGTCCCTACTTTCCGGCATTACATTTATAGCATCATCATCGGATAAAGATGGAAAAAATAATACTATCATTGACACATTAGTGATAACAATGTAACTGTTATAATAGAGAGGTAATGATCTACTTGGGAAGGAAGAATTGTGAAAAGAATATTCATACCATGATTCACCCCCTCTAATGGAATTTTTTCCCCTTTTGGGCCTAACACCAATTAGGTTGATCACCATTTTTATTTGTAATTTTCTCCCACTGTTCTTCTTGTTCTTCATTATTGGAACATAGGGTCCAAATTAGATAATGCATGACTGTGATCCATTATGATCGAACCCCTAGACTTTAATGCGGTTGCACAAATGACAAGTGGATCAGTACTTTGTAGAAGGATTGATAAACAAGCGGGATGATGTTTGGTTAATAGAATATTTTGGTAAAACAGGTGTGATCATTATGATCAAAGGATGTTCTGGATCTGTAATGTGATACCCCTTTTCCTAGTTGGCACATGGTGATGATGTTCGGTGTAACGAGATCAATCCCGAGTAGAGGCTGTCTGCAGAGTCTCATGGTGGGGGCTACTAGGCATGAATGTGTTGGTAGTCGGCCTCATATCATTGACGAGGTTGTTGTATTTGGTCAACCAGATGAGAATTATTAATTATAACAAATAAATAATAATAATAATAACGGGGATGAGTTAATAAATTATAAATAGGGATTTGTTATTATTATAATTATACTAAATAATAATAGTGATGTTCGCATAAATAGTGTGAATATGTAATAAGATTTTAATGAGATTAAATTTTGAATTATTTGACAATAAAATTTAAGTAAGATTAAATTTTTAATTGAAATTTTATTTAAGATGGAGGGTGATGTGTCCAAAGGGGGTGATGCATGTGAGGAATGGGTTTTCCTACCCCATTTTTGTTCAATTATAGTATGTTAATAATAATTGTGTTATTATAATTATGAATACACAAACCTAAAAATGATATTTCGTATGGAGGGAGGTAGGAACCAGCTCATCCAGGATCCCCATTTGAGCATCAGAAATCCTTAAGAGGAAATATGAAAAAAAATAGTAATATTTTTTTATTTTTTTTATTTTTTATTTTTTATTTTAAGATCATAGTCGGGTCATAACTCATTTGTATAGCATCCAATTGATGAACTATTAGCGTAAATGTGATCCTAGAATTGAGAAAATCGTTTTAAGGTTGATGTTGGATACCACATTTAGACACCTACCTCAGGTCATTGAAGCACCCAATAATAATCAAATTATTATTATTATGGAATCTTGAATGTTATGTATCTTAATCTTGCATCGTCAGAATGATGAACTATTTAAAACATTGATAAAATGATATTGAGGTGGTTGTTTTGAGACCAATATCAGATATTTAATTATGTTCATGGATCAGGACCAATAAGCACTTTTCATGTGACATATAATAATACATGAAATTTTCATTGTGTGTTTAATTTCATCAAGTGAATAACATATCATGAGAATTTTTTGTGAGGATAGAAATTGTGTGATTATTTTGACCATATGGAGTCTTTTGCGGTGGAATATTAGTGAAATTATTTTTTTCCTTCGGACAGATGTCATGCCTCATGAATTCATCAGGATTTTTGCCGAGATATGCTTTCTAGTACCCTTACATTCCACGTATTTATACATGACCATCAATCCATGTTCTAGAAAGGAAATAACCATATAGTAGAGTGGGAAAAACAGCTGTGTGGGTTTTTTAAATGTTGTGTAATCCATTATAAATCGTTATCCCTTCATATCTCCTTCGTTGGAACATGAATTTTGGCACGCGATAGCCTATCCGGTGTGTTTTTATGACTAGATTTTGATGGTACCTTAGTTTCTAGATTTAGAGTTACGATGTAAAATTTCCCAATCATGGTGCCTAATAATGAAATACCCGATGATGGTAACACTCAAAAATGATCACCATGACCTTTCCAAGTGGTACCCTCCAATAGGTATTGGTAGTGGAGTCCAACTATGACCTTATTTATTTGACCCTCTAGAATATATGGGTTGTGGATTCCTCAACAAATACTGATTTGACGCACTTGTATAGATGGGCAGTTGTGTCCTTGACAGATATCGAGTTGACCCTCCAACATATATGAGTAGTGGTG
The DNA here is from genome assembly GCA_963277665.1 of Viscum album. NCBI lineage: Eukaryota > Viridiplantae > Streptophyta > Magnoliopsida > Santalales > Viscaceae > Viscum > Viscum album. The sequence goes on from OY728153.1 coordinate 942,003,073, forward strand.
TCCTCAACAGATATATATTTGACCATCGAGTAGAGCTGGGAAGTCACATCCTCGATGACTACAAATTCGAACCCCCAGATGTACTAGGTATCAGGTCCTCCACTTTAAGTTTTCAGCAGAGTGACATGGTGTGGTTAGACATGGATGATTACTTTGGGGAAGATGTATGAGATGATGGGATTTGTTGATTGACTTTTGAACTATTGGAGACTCTTCTTCTTAAGTCGATCTATGAGATGGTTATCCCCTTACTCTCTTATTTGGAATTATATGACTGAGAATACATATATTCTTATGTATCCATATGTTAGATTTGGTTACTCTCCTTCTAGGAGAGGTGAATACACATAGGTTATTCCACATGTTTTCCATGTTCAAATTCTTATGGTATGTTGACTCTACTATCCAATTATAAAAATACAGTACTCAACATGTAGTACATATACTCACCGTTTTGAGAACCTTGTATTAGGATGAGGTTAATTTCACTCTTGGTTTGGGTTGATATTTTCTATTGTACTATATGTGGCATATATAATATTTATTTTCCTATGTTATCTCTTACTGCCCCCCTTTATCTTTCAGGGCATCCTATTGGGTATGTATATGCTCACTACTAAATGGGATTTTCCCCACATCTCTTGTCTTATGCAGAAAAAATATGGTCGGTGGTGACTTCAGTGGATCGTAGGGATACTTGGTACTTCAGACCGCATACAATGTCCATAGCATGAGATTCATGAACTAGGATATCTTTTTGTTTTACATTCTAATTTTTTCCTGTTGAGACATATTTCTGGTTGGGTGTCTATTTTTCACCATTACTTTTTAGTTTACATTATCGTAATCTTATAGTATTTAGAGGTTTTCATCCATATTTGTTCCCTTAAATTGTTGTCTTATTTTCCTTTTAATCTCTCTTCACTTCTGCATCGATATGGTTGTCTGTGTGCATACAAGTACATTGGAAAAGGCATCCCCATGTTATTTATTCCTTTGGCACTAGATGCTACCCCCAGTCTTATGGAGGTGGGATGGGGGTAGTTGTGGACCAAGCCCCGATATAGGTCAGGTCATTATATATTAGTATCAAAGTTGTTTATTCCTTTGTAAATTGTCTGGAGTAGTCTAGTTATGAAGATTTGGTTGGGATTAATGATAAAATATCACTGTGTATCATCTATAGCTCTCATACTAGTCAATCTAGTGATTGTATGAGTGACCGACATATCCATTGACCAGGACCATGACTACTTGCTTTTCGACTCGACACACCGAGACATTGGTTGTAGGGATCAATCATAGATGCATCATATGGGATTGGGTCTATGACTGTCATTATTAAGAAAAATCACCATATATATATATATATATTCTCATTTGAACATGGTACATCTCGATCACTTTTTAGATGCCTTTACAACAGCAACCAACCATGTTATTAACTTAAAAATTGTGAAGAAGATCTTATGAGTGATGAGGCCATAGTTTAAGGTCCATCCCATAAGATTCTTCCTGAAGGTGTATAGGTGAAAAAACTCCATCTATAGATTTTTTCATAGTAGAAACATAGCAGGATTAATATGTGTGTATGATTACTACACTCTGCGAGTTCCAATTTTAGTGGTCACTGAGGTTCTACAATGATCTTGTTCCACATGCATTTGAATATTTCCTTGAGTTAGTGATCCGTGTTTTTAGAATTTTGAGATCTAGACCGATCAGATGGTTTCACATTAAACCAGTTATCGTCAGAGTGAAGTAATTGGTTCTGGTGGTACCTGTATATGGTTTCCATGTACTGAGTATGCATTTAAGGTTCTGTAGAATGATATATCCAATGTTTCATGTTGATCTAGACTCTATTATTTGGTGGTTGATGTTTTTCCCAATATTGTGGTTTGAATATTCTACTCAGATATGATCCATTTCACTAGTGATCATCATGGGGAAACCTCTCCAAAATTACATTTGGTGTTGGTAGATTCTTTATATGAAGATGTTTTATTATGGAATTTGATGTGTAGGAAAAAGGGACACTTCCCCCTTCAGACACATCCTTATGATAGGATTAAATACCATGTCAGCGAGTCAGAGACATCATAAATCATATATTATTGAGGTGTAGTGGAGGTGTTCTATTATTTAGCATTACTAGGATGTGCAGTTATGATAAGGTTTTAGAGTAGTACATGGTTGAGGTGAAGAGGTGGTAAATTGAATAGATAGCTTCCGGTGGTGGGATATTCTAGCTCTATGGATTTGAGTGTGATTTGGGGTGTGACATGTGTCTTTACTGCTCCAACAACATTTATAACATAGTGTCTTAAACCCAATTTCCCTATACATTTCCCCTATTCATGGCCTATAAATACTAGTGGTTTCATTTTTTTCATGACCCTTGTGGTTGAGGATCCTGCGGAGAGGATCAGTGATCACAAGTCTCTACCAATAGTGGGACTTGACTCTGGAAGGGGAGAGAGATCCTCGCATGAAATATTTCTCTAGAGGTAGTGAAATCCTATTATGATTTCCTCAGTATGAAATTGTATTAGACCACCCATGCTCATATGTTGGCTTCCAATGAGTAGCAGTGGTTCTAGGTTTTGGGTTGGTGTTTTTATCCATGATGAAGAATGATACATAGATAGAGTAAGATGAGATCATTTGTAGGAGGTTAGAGTCGATTCAATAGTAGGATAGTGTTACTCATGTATTAGTGGATGTTAATACCTCTCATATTCCTACAACAGTGGTGGGGATTTTTGACACATTCCTAATGATGTCTTAGGATTTCCACCCCACCTTGAGATGAACCTCTATTTTGAATTCCACCATGGATAACCTGATATTTTTTATAGAACATCAGATGACCACATGGGGCTATGAGATATTTTGGTGTTGTTGGAGAGTCTATAATGTTTGGTCTTCGTAAGATCCATGGAGTTCCCCAAGGCAATCTTGTGTTATTTTCCTAAGAGGTAGATTATAAATTTATGATAGGTATGGGTTGGTGTTAGTTTAACCAAGTGATATGTGGATGATTATCCACCACCGAGAATCATTGAGTTCTTCAACCACTGGTTGGGGCGAAGGTAATATCATAGGTTTACCTCAGGATGGGTTATCACCATCACTAGGTACGATAAGTGGATATAATAAGCATGGATTACAAGAGCCACTACAGTTCCTTGGGCTTTTATTGATACCATTTGGGGTGTTTAACTCCCCAACATAGTACTAAATACATTTAATCTAGATCCCTAACCCTTAATGAATCAGTATGTGGTATTCTTCTATGATGGAACCCACATGTCCTTAGTGTTAGAGTTGTAGGATGAGAGATATAAGAAGATGGTGCTAAAAATGATCTGGGAGTTCTAGTCATACACCATCTCTCATGGAGTCCATTCTATATTTGATGGTCCACATCTTGCGGTATGTCTTCTTAGACATGTTAGTGATAATGTAACATATAGAGGTTGATGCAACGCGAGCTTGAGGTCTACCCAAGGAATGGTTGTTGTAGAATATGTAGACATTGGGGTTTTTTCTGTAGTTTTTAAGTATGGTGATAAAGCTATTGACCTCATTGCAATTAATTTTGTTTTCTGAGGATAGTTCACCATACCTCCAATCGACGGTTGTTACACATCCTCTTCATTAGCGAGTTAGGGAGGCACAACTTGGCGATATTGACTGAGGGATCTTGCATTAGCCGATACCAATAAGATTTTCACATAATAGATTCTTTAAGTTTGGTAATCATATCTTCCTTTTATAAGGAAGAACATAGAATCTAGCCACATTACGGTAGGAGTTGATGAGGGAGTTTTAGACTTCACCTTTAGTTGTGCATCCTGATGTAGGGAAGATGTATGATAGAGTTGGATGCAGTACTATTATCCCCACATTTTTCCTTGGTTTATTCTTTTTGGGGAAGAAAAATATTGAGGAAGGGAATATTTTAGAGACTCGTGTTTTTTATTATAATATATTTAAATATTATAATTAATATTTTTGGAACATGGCACTATGATGGCGCGTGGTTTTGAGGCTCGGTAAGATCGGAATTAATTTCACAAAATATTAAAAATATTGTTTACTATCTGCACATAGTTTTGTTGAAAAAAGTTAAATATCTCATAAATCGAGACTCTAATTAAAAATATGAGACCAAAATTTAATCCATGATATTGATATTACCCTATGCATAGCCTAATGTTGGTAGGTTTTTGGTGTTTGGATATGGTAGCTTTTGGAGATTTCAATTGATTAATTAATCAATTAATTACTTTTGTAATCATAACCCAAATAACTCATACATAGAGACTTTAATGATAAATATTAATCCATCATTGAATTCAGAATGAAATGTTTATCCTAGATGTGACCTTACATTGACTAGAGTCTGGTGTTTTACTTTAGCACCATCATGGGAGAAATAATTAAAAAAATAAATTATATATTTAATAGTTTATTAAAGAATCTGACCTGAATATTTTTCTATAAATGCATGGTTAAGAAAAATCTATAGGGTTAGATGCATAACCCTGAGATCATTGAGAGTGTATTTCACCCCATATTCATTGGCAGATTGAGATCAGACGACCACTGAGGATTATATTGAGGTGAATCAATAGGCGGAAAATGAAACAGATCATCTTCATCCCTAGAGGATGAATTCTTCATCAATGATCAATCCATAATCCAGGTAGGACTCTTCAATTGTGTTCTCCAACCCTTTTTATTAAAATATTGATCATGATACTTTTTCCCTTGATCTGTGATTAAATATACCTTCACATGATCCCATGTATCAAAATAAATTATTCTTTCAATTTAGTTTTTGTACCTACAATGATTCTCACCTCGGTTTCCCCACAATGAAATCGTTGGCCAAGAATGGTTGACAAATGATATTTATCACTTTTATTATTAGGGTTTTCCAACACATTCTTCATGTTCATCATAGTTGGTCCAAAAAGTCATAATTAAACATTCCCTAAGAAGGTTTATGTACAATCAAACCACCAGATTCACTACAGTGGCACAATTGACATGCAGATCGATGATTTGGAGAACATTTGATAAATGGGAAGGATGTAGTTTGGTGAATGGATTGGTTTTGTATCATGGGTGTGATAATTGTGATCGGAGATGGTTTAGGATCAAATCTATGATACTTATTTTCTTGGATGGCACACGATGATGATGTGCGGTGTGATAGGATTTGTTCTGAGTGGAGGTCATGTTCAAAGTCTCATGGAGATGTATGCTTGAATTGAACATGACTATGATTGGGATCAGATCTCTGACCAGATGGTCCGATATAGTTAACATAGTGGGAATTAATAATAAGTAAAAATAATAATAATGGCGATGAGTTAATAAATATTAAATTGTGTTTTTTATAATTATACTAAATAAAAATAATAATGTCGGATTAAAAAGTGTGATTGAATAATAAAATTTAAATGATATTTAATTTTGAATGATTGGATAATAAAATATAAAGGATATTTAATTTTTAAAATTGAAATATATTGAAGATGTAGTCTGATGCACCTAAGTGGGTTGTCGAACATGAAGAATGGGAAACCCAAACCATTTTATGTTTTATTATTTTATTTTTATAATAATATCGTTACTATTATTATGAATATAGGAACAAAGAATGGGATTTTGTATATTGGTAGGCTGGTGCCGACTCACCTAGGATCCTGATTTGAGTGTGGAAAGTCCATAAAATGAAAAAGAAAAAAATAGATTAATAATAATATTAAAAAAATAAAAAATTTATTTTTGTTGTATAATATTAATTGGGTTTAATCATTCTCATGTGGTATTCAATTGATGTACCATTAGTGCAATTGGGACCATATAATTGAGACCATAATTTTAATACCAATACTAGATACCTTTTTTGGACTCCTACCTCGAGTCAATGAACCATCCAATAATAATCAAATTATTATTATTATAGAATGTTGTATCTGATGTATCTTCATCATATGGGGTCATAAACATGAACAGTCTACAATGTTTTGACCCTAATTTTGAGTCAGTTTTATAGAGAAATACCGAATATTTAGTTCAGGATTGTGGCTCTAACCCCCAAATCACTGTTCGTTCCTTATATGGGAAAATGTGATATTTTCACCAGGTTTTTGATTTGGAAAAGTGAATAGAAAATGGGGATAATTTTTCAATTATGATCGAAGTAGTGTGTTATGTTTTTCCATCTATGGCCATTTGTAGTGGTATATTAGTGAAATTTCATTTTTCCCATCAGAATAACAACAATCCTCATGCGTTCATTATTATTATGGTTGAGACGCGTAATGTAGTACCATTAAACAAGATATACTAATACATGGATATTAATCGATGTGTTGGTGAGAGAACATCCTTGTCCCAGAGTAGGATGACACACCATGTGGGTCCCTCACAAGTTGTGTACTTCTTTATGAATCAGTAACCATTTTTATCTCCTTCTTCTAAACTCACATTTTGGCACATTAGTAGACTATCATGGGAATTATTTCATATAATATGTGATGGTTACATTGTTTTTTGATTTGGAGTTACTATGTGAACTTTTCTGGGCACGATTCATGACAACAAAATGCTCAATGAAAAAAGTGATCGACCCAGATCACCATGACCATTATGAGCAGTACCCTCCGGTTGAGATAAATAGTGGATTACATTTATTACCTTAATTATTTGACCATGAAACATATATCGGCAGTGGAATCCCCAATGGATACTGATTTGACCCTCCAGTATGGCTGGATAGTGGAATCCTTGTTGGATACCCAGTTGACCCTCTAGCATGGAGGGGTAGTGGTGTCCTCGATGGATACTGAGTTGTCCTTCTAGTAGTGTTGGTTAGTGTAGTTATTAGTGAATATAGAGTGGAACCCCCTTGCACACTCGGGGGAGATTCTTCTACTTTGAGTCTATGACATTGTTACAAGTTGTGGTTATACTTGGTTGGTTACTTTTGGGAAGACACATGAGATACTAGGCATCATTGATGGACTTTTGGAACTATTAGATACTCTTAATCTAATACTGAACTTTTATTTTTAGACCCCCTACTCTCTCATTTGGGTTACGTTGACTATGTATATGTCTATTATTCTATATCAACTCCTTGTATTTTGTTACTCTCCTAACAAGAGAGGAGAAGACGCGTGGGGTATGCCACATGCTTTCGGTCTTTAGCTTTTTGTGGTGGGATGACTCTACTCTCCTACTGTAGGTGGTGAAGACTCAGTTCTTATTTCATATAATCACCATTTTAAGACCCTTGTTTTTGGATGAGGTTAATTCCACTCTTGGTTGGGTTAAGTTGTTCTATTTGACTGTATATTTCATCTATTGTTTTTCTACTTCTATTGTATCTCTCTTTTCTCCACCTATATCATTCTAGTAATCCTATTGGGTATGCATATACTCATCGTTTTATGGTATTTTCTTATACTTATTATGTTTGATGTAGATGAAGGATAGGATGGTGATGAATTCATTGAAGTTTAGGGATTCCTGGTACTTTGTGCCGTGTATGGTGGTTATATATTGGGATTCAGGAGTTAGTCTCTCTTAGAGTTCTACTTTCTATTTTTTTCATTTTGGAAAATCATTCTAGTTAGTTATATATTTTTTCCCTTTACATTATAGTTTACACTACCATATCCTTGTATTTTTTAGAGGATTTTCATACATAGTTCCTCCCTTAGATTTTTTTATTTTACTTTTACTCTATCTGCACTCCTATATCAAGATACTTATGTTTGGTCATACAGGTACTTGGTAAAAGGCCTCCCCATGTTAGTTATAGCTTTAGGACTGGTTGCCACCCCATGTACTATAGAGTTTGGCTTGGGGTAGTTGTGGCTTGATCCCTAGATTTTTTTGGCAGATGAAATCACCCTAGATTAAAAAATATAGAGAAGGTGAGACTAATCATCTCAATTCTTATTGCACCACTAAATTTCATTTTAACTATCCAGAAATTAATTATCCCAAATTCTAAATTGTCTTATCCTAAATAAATAAAACAATTAAAATTAAAAACATTAACTATAAAATACATAAAATATATAAAATTAAAAATGAATGACCTATTTTTTTTATCATTTTCACTCACTCAAATTATAAAAGTACACTACACATTTATCATTATGATAAATTACACAGAAATGTTCAATTGTTTAATGAGTTTTTATCAATATATGATAAAATTATTTCTTGAAATCTAAATATAAAAAAAACACACCAACTCAAAATAAAAATTAATAATAATGAAATGGGTAGGAGGAATAATAAAATACCATGTGTCAATTATATGTTAATAACCTCAAATTATCACAGTTTTGATATTGAAAAATAAATAATGAGTAAAATATAAAAAATATCATTGAATTGAGATATATTAATGAGATATTTTGAGTAACCCATTTATGATTTAGTGGAAAACTATACTAAAAAGATAAAAATTACCTAATTTAATAGTTATTTAATAAATAACCACTAGTGTTCTCATGAATAGTAATATTCCATTGGAGATACCATAAGACCAATAGAGAACCACTACCACTACTTGTGTGGTTGTAGTTTCTAACCACATGATTACTGAAAAATAAGTATACAATTTTTCCATGTTTTTAATTATTATAGGAACAAATACTACCTGATTTTGTTTTATTTTAATGCATTTATTCAGGAATAGAAATATTGAAATACTTTATAAATTATTGGGAATAAGTATCAAAATGATAGAAAAACAATTCTTCAATACACTGGAATCACTTTGGAGTTTGATGAAGCTTTGGTAAGATTAGGTAAATGAATACATCCATAGTGAAACATAAATTCTTTACATAACAATTAACCATTGAAAGATAAAATTTTTATAATAATTTTATCAAGTGAAAATAAATGTTTGATGGTGTAGTGATACACTTTGACACATAATGGATATATAGGAAACACTACATTGATGTTTGATGAATAATCTATGAATCAATAAAAAGAAAATAGGATAGAGAGTGATATGTGGTGTTGAAATCATTAATGATATATTTTCATGGTTTCTCTATAGATATTACAGATTCACAATCTAAGAGGTAGATATATGAGAATCATGATGAAATGAATATTTTTTTGAAGAAAAAATTAATCCATGGATAAGATAAAGGACATTCACTATGTAATAGAAAATTCAATTATTAGTGATACATGTATCATATAATGATAACAATTGTTCTATCGTGATGAAATTTAATTATATAAATATGAGATTCATCTAATATTTTTAAGTGATATATAATTTTGAAAACACTTAATATAATAGAGAATGTTGTAATGAGGAGAACATTTTTGTGGATACATAAGATTGTGGTTTCCAATGCTAGTTGAATTTTCACAATTCTCTTTCACTTTTACTTCTACTACATTCACTATGTTCATGTTTTATATATCTCTTAAGAGGCAAGTTTAGCTCATAATTGATTATCACTATGTTATTATTGTCTAGAAACATACCATATAAAAAATTAATATTGGTTCAATGGATGATTTGTATTGATTTTTTTTATCATATAGATTGATTGTATTTTTAGGGGAACACCCATAGTGTAAGGTTCCCAAGATCCATCATCAAAGAACGTGGATCAAATCTGATATAATTATAATTTTAACTATAATTTATTAGTATTATATCATTGTAGTAGTGTGGGTATAGTTACATTAGTACTATTCATCTAAATTCCTCTTTTTTCTATATATTTGGGCCTATGGGACATTGGGGTTTTGAGACAATAATGGGGGCCTTATAAGACATCAATCTGAGAAATATAGAATGTTGATAGTAGCTTCTTATTGTGAATTCAATTAAGAGAAGTCATTGAATAAAAATAATAAGGTTCATTGAGCGCATCTATGTAACCTCCCATTGAAAATAATGATCAGATTCTATGATAAATATTTAGATCCATGAAATCATCATGGGTTGGAGATGGCAGGCTATGAAGGAAATGTTAAGGAGGTGGAATATTGGATGTAAGAATGATTGATGAAGATAAAAAAACCTAGTTATGGGTTACAATATCCATCAGGTATGCATCATGGGGACTTTAGGCCATAAATTCATGGGACATTGAGTCCAGTAAGGGTTACCTCTCTACCCATTTAAAAATAGTGTTTTCTGAAAATGAAATGAAAAATGAGTTTAAAATACTTCTAGATAGATTTTTTCTTGATTTGATATCACATTGAAACTATTTTTAAGTCATTGATTATTTATTTTTTTAGAGAAGTAATGTTTTAGGGATTGAAACCAATTTCATATGGATGATTTTTTCCTATTATAGTAGTATTTATTATCCATTTGAAATAAAAATTGAACATTAATGTACTTTAGATTAAGTAATTTATTTTAGTATTAATTAATATAAAGAGTTTTGACTATATTATGTTATGTCTTATTGGTATAAAATAAATAAATTTTTAATATCATATACAATTATCTGAATTTTATCCACAATATAATAAAATCATAATTTTTTTGGAAATTGATTATTTGAAATTAAACCATCACCTCTGATTTTCTTATATACTAGTAATCATTATAATTATCCGTCATTAATTTTGGTTTTTTGAATTGATTTTATATTTTATTATAAGTATAAAAATTAGAATATTTTTTTAATAATCATTGATTGAAAATTTTCATGTATAATGTTTCTCAATGGTTTGATCTTAGACCTTACATTTCAATAATTTGTGTTAGTAGTATTAGTAAATGTGATTTGATATAACTTCTAATATTTGACATTGATATTTTATAGAAAAATTATATTGAGGAAGGTGTTGTTTTTGATATCGTTCCAATGGATATCATTAAAACAAATTACTAGACAACAAGTTAATTATTGATTTATTGATTCATTTATCTTCTTGTATTTTTTTCATACTTTTTGAAATTAATTGGGGGTTGTGATTTTATTTTCATTAGTCATAGGTTAAATATACATACCCCATTCACAGGATCATAGTTGTTGTAAAATATAGAACAATTATATTTAAACCTAATGATTGAGTGCTTCACTTTAGACATTATATAACTATGATGATCCCAAGATTTTTCTTATTTTTAAATGATGAAATATGACACATCATTAGTTTTGTACCATTAGTAGAATGAGAGATGAATATAATAGACTGTGGAATTTTACTGATTAATAAAACAACCATCATTATCGTCAGACTATTAATACAAACAATAAATTTTACTTAAATCCTATACTATAACATATTATAAAAAATATTTATAAAATTATTGGAAATTAAAATAAATATCTTCAAGGGAAACACTATAATATAATGAATATTAGTAAGAAATTAAAAAATTTTGTGTTTAATGATGTGATAAAATTATGTATTTTTCCCTTATCACTATCAAAATGTGTTATGTATTGGTTGAAATAAAATCCATAATTTCATTCATTTTATATAAAATCCATGAAATTATATTCACTAAAATTTACTTTCTAGTACAAAAAATATTGGTGCCCAAAAATGGGATTCAAAATACTACTCAGTAAGATGCATAATTCACTTGTGTGGTATGGTAAAACTTAAAAAAATTAACATGAAAGTTCCCATGTGATGTAGTATCATTGTGGACACATTTTCAGATATTATACATCATCTTTAACCTAATTCACAAGAATTTGTGGATTCAGTATCCATGGAGGACTCATGAAACAAATTCAATCTATGGTTGATTAAATAATTGATTTTGTATTTAGTAATGTCACTCATGGAAATGAAAAAATATGGTTTCCATGAAAAGGGAACTATAATGTGGAATAATACACAAATTTTGTAACATATTTGGAATTGAAGTCTAAAAAACCATAAGTGATTCAAGACATTGAATGTAATGGAACACCTCATGAATTATAAAAAAGTTATTCACACCAGATATGTAATGATACATACTTGTTTAATTATTTTAAATATTTGATAGAGGATAATGAAATGGGATAAGATATAATTTTGGGGTATAACCATCTACTAAATTATTTTCCAAATGATTTTGGTCAAAAATTTAGTCAATAAAACAAAATACATTGATGGAATGATTAATGGGGTAGGAAAAGTACGAAAATTTCCCATGTTCCCATAGGTTTTACCTAAGGATAACAATCACCTTGACCCATTGGGTAATAGTTATATTCCTTGATTCCATAAATGATGCAATAATCCCCACCCCAAAAAATGTGATGAAAAATTTAGTAGGTTTAACCCTCATTAAAAGTATAGGTTATGTAATAAATAAAGAAAAAATATTCAATACCTATCATGGTATGAAAACCCTAAAAATTATCATAATGAATTTATAAACCACTAATATTAAATTTTTAATATTAATCACCACTTGAGAAAGATATCCCAAAATATTTTTTATAGACCACTCGATCCTCTACCGTTTAACACAATGGATCCAAGGGAAAAAATATTTGGAAATGATGAATGGAATAAAAATATTGGAGATAGTTACCCTCATGGAAAAGGAAAAAGGTAGGGAGATGGAAAGTGAAAAATTAGATAAAAATAATAGCATAAGGAAATTAGTAAATTATCCAATGTTGAAACTAAAAATATTAGAAAATAAACATCAATGAAATGTTAATTATAACACATTGAAATTTATTCTAGTTTTATAAAAGATGTGATAATTTTTTAATATTAGTACAATAAGTTAATGTAGATGTTATAAAAATTACACAAAAATTAACCATTCAAAAAAGAATTTAAAAAAAATTATGAATATAAAATATTTGTTAAAGAAAAATATTCAATGATTATGAAATTGGAGGATTTGGAAGAGATCATTTATATGAAGAGAGACCAATTGGTGTTTAAAATAATATTCTAATAATATTACGATGTAATTTTATTTTATATTAATTAAAAAAATACTTTGGAAAAATTTAGTAAGTAATTATATGATATTTTAAATTTTTTGAATTATATATCCTAAATGATTTCAATTATCTTGAACAAAGATATCTCAATCATTTTGGGTTTCCCTTATACTAGTAAACTAATTTGAGAAGACCCTAATTTTTTATTCTTATGGGTTCTCTAGATTATGATTGGAATTTATCATTACCGTTTATTTTTTCATTATATAAAGAGGGATGAAGGGAACAAACCACACATTCATGGTCAAAAATTAATATCTATAGGGATGTCACTCATTGAAGAAAATGATTATAGAGTTAGTGTTCTATAAAAATTATTTTTAACTGATCTCATTTATATATTAATAATTGAATATAAATAATATATCCAATAAAATATTGTTTATTATTTTTCATGGGTTTAATGTTATAATCTCTTAGAGTATCTATCACAGGAAAAAGATCATAATAAATCCTTGTTGTGGTGAGAACCATGAAATGTTAAGATGATATATTAAAACAATATTCAAAGGAAAGATATCATTCCATGATGGGACTCATAGTATGTATAATATTTTATTAAACTTCTAATGGTTAGACAAGGATTCATATCCTGAAGATTACACATGATAAAATCTATTATGAGAAAATATAAGAATATAACTACCCATTGAAAACTCACATGTTTTTGTGCCATTACATATTCATGTTTGTGACTATGAGCAATGATCCTTAGAATTTATGATTATTATTTATGAATTCCATGACTCAAACACTTATACATGTTTCCATATAGAATTAAAAATTATGTTCAGAGTGATGTTGCGTATGTTGGGGGTGTCACAAATGATATTTTTTTAATAAATATGTCAGAGAAGGATTAGTACATTCCATATTAAAGGGAGTTCACATAATGGACCATTAATTCAAAAGGAACTATCACATTAAATTCAATGACCATGGTGTATATATTAATTCATTTTGGATTGTAACAGAATGATGTGTCAAGAATATAGGTTCATGAAACCATTGTACAACCTAATTGATGAGATATCATGATAATGGATTTGTATTACATAGTAAGAATTCATATGATATTGTTTTCATTATGAAATATCTTCTTTCTCTAAGGATTCCTAGATTATTTTCAGATAGTAATCATTTAATTTAGGGAAGATATCCAAATTATACTGAGGAAGTGGATTAGAGGGTAACACATAATGTGTTTATGTTGATCTAGATAAATATTATTTATATTTAGTCATTTGAATAAATATTATTCTCCAAACTGATAATAATATTTATTCTAGATTTACTCAATAATCATAAATATAATATAAATATTAATTCACAAAACAATTATTTCTTTTCATGGATATATAATAATTTTTATCTATTTTTATTAACAATATAATAAATAATTATTTATTAAATTTTTAATTTATTTTTTTACATTGATATAAAATATATTTTTATACTCCACATTGTGAGTAAAAAAAATTTTTATTAAATAAAAAACAATTATTAAAATAATTATTTGAGGATTCAATAAATGAGGAGGAGGATAAATGAATAGTGCATCAGGTATGAGGATTAATATTTAGTTTATTAAATTGTAAAATAATATTTATCATTAGGTGTATATTCACACACCTTGAGGAAAAATAACACTATTATTATTTTATATGTCATTTAGTTAATTACGAGATCAATATAATATAATGTTCCCTTGTAAATTAATAAAATATTTTACCCTAACCCATGCCTTTAAATAGAGTTCTATGTCACTTCTTAAGAGGTTAATATCTATGCACAATATTCCTATCAATTTCCTCTTCCACATATCTTTCTCTCAAGTTTGATAATAACTAGAGAGATTATTTTACTGCTAGTAAAATATAAATCCATAAAAAAATGAATGATATATAATTGGAAACTCTATTAATCGACATTTCAAGAACATGGTATTCATTCTTGAGGTGTATAAAATTAAAGTGGATGAATTGATGGAAACCCCAAGTTCCGAAAATAATGCTCTTTATGCGCTTGGAGCTTCACGGCCTGCCTCACCCTCTTTGGTCATCTGGTTAGACGTTGTTCTATATTATCTGGGGTTTGACCTCAGTGGCGATACATGTTCGACTCATGGATTAAAATCCTTCAATGATGTGCTCTTTGCACCAGCAGCCCCCCTTGTTATGCTCTCTCTTCCCTTCATTCTAGCTATTCACCTCACCCCATGTTGTGTAGATAGAGTCGAGGGGTGCCCTGCGATGGATCTGTCGGATGAGGAGATCCTTAAAGTGTTGGCCTTCCATGATTTCTACTGGTTTTCTGGCGTTTCTACCTCTCTGGTTGGTCATGGGGTATCCACTTCTATAAGAAATATATCAAGGCATCGGTATGGAGCCACCTCCTAGGCCTCCTATTCCCTTTCCACAATCCTTCTATTTTGGAATCCTTTGGTAATGCTATAGGCTCTTTTTTGGCTCGGATGTTGCTACCTTCTATCTTCAGGATGCTTCCTTTTACCGTATTTGTGAGGAACTAGATGTTGTAGAGAAACACCCTTCTTGTATTCTGATCAGATCTGGTGAAGGCTTGTCTTTGTGGCAGTGTCTTGGGTTCCAATCCCTCCCCTGCTTCTTCTCTGTCTGTGGCTTACATAGTCACCCAGTTGAAAGGTGCAGGTGTCGATCGAATCTTAGAGTGTCTCACCTGGGTAGTGGCCCCCATTCGTTGGGATTTTCTCCTGGAATGACTATATCCTTGGGTTTTTTTAGCGAATGTTTGAAGCACTTTCATCTTGGATCGCCTCTCCATATTGCCTCTCTGGCTGCCGTTGATGTGGTTCCCCCTGTGGTTGGTGGTTCAATTTCAAATTTTCCCACCCATGCACCGGACCCATCCATGTATGCTTCTTTACTTCTCAAAATTGGTGTTCCCTCTCCTTTATTTGGAGTTTTCTGTCCTAATTTGGCTTCTCCTCCAACCACTGAGCCTTTTTCTTTCAGTCATGTCCGGATTTTCCCTTGGCCTTTGCTTTTGGGGATCCAATTGAGCTCTCCTGCTTCAGTATCCTTAAATACCTCCCGGTGTTCCAAACAAATGGACTCTTAGTTGATTACTGATGGATTCATAATAGAGTTTCAGTCTTCTAGATTTTCTTGGGAGAGGTTGGGGGTCCTCCCCTTCTTTCTGGAAAGGATTCCTCTGCGCCCTCGGCTTCCAGCTAGCTGATCCTCCAATATTGCTTCTCTTCATGAGGAGTTGGCTGATATTTCTTGTGTACTCTTCTACAATGGACCCCGTATCAATGAAAAAAAGGTAATATTCATGCCTCTATATCATAGAGCGGTCGCATTACCAAGGTCATGGTGAGGGCCTTTGGTTCATATTTGGAAGGTTCCAGGGCAGGTCCAGTGGGCCGCAATCTAATAAATTCTCTTCTCTTATAATCCCTGTTATCATATGGAATGATCACGGCTTCTAGGCCTACATGAAGTACACATTCATGAACTCAGAGTTCCACTGACATCATGTTTCTGTCGTAGCTATTCTGGACCAAAAACAAAATGTGTCTCTCTTATATTGCTTCTAAAAAAATATGGGTTTTACTCATTTCACTCATGAAGGTAACCTCAACAATCACATTTGGATCTTTTGGAACGATGATATATCATTAGATATTTTTGAAGCCTCCTCCCATGCCATATTTACCAAGACATTGAAAGGGGGCACCGAGCTCTATTTTTCTATTGTTTATGCATGATGTGGTGCTTAGGATAGGTTGAGTTTATGGCATCTCCTCCAAGGTTTTCAGCCTGGTAATCTTCTCTGGTTTGTTGGAGGTAAAATTAACACATTTTTTTATGTTTCTTAAAAAATTGGGTGTGTTGAAATTTATTCTCATACTCGAAATTATTTTTAATATTTTTTGGCAGCCTATGTTCATATGGATATGAGATTCTATGGTAGAAAATTCATGTGGTGCAACAATCGCAGAGGTACTAGTAGAATTTGGAGAAGGATGGACCACTTCCCCTCTAATCTCAAAGGGATTTATTCCTTTCCCCATGCCTTTGTCACAAATATTTCCAGGTCAATGTCTGATCATGCTCCACTCCTTGTGATTCTGATACATGAAGACTCAGGGCCTAGGAATTTCTTCTATTCTAACAATTGGCATCTACGTGAAGGCTTCTGGAAGATGATATAACTTCCTTATGATCTTCCACTAAAAGAATTTTCCTGGTTTTCACTTATGAACCACCTCCATCATCTTTAGAAGGATATTCAAATTTGGCTCCCCCAGCTCAATGATGAGGACAATATCTTGGATGGTATTCAAAGGGACATCCAGCCTATGGAGGAAACCCTTATTGGATCTTGGAATGATATTTGTTTTTCTTGTCTGGTTGAAAAGAAAAACATTCTTGCAGAGCGACTATTGGCTATAGAAATGTCCAACATGCAATGTTCTCGAGCCTTATGGATTAGAGATGGTGATAGAAATTTTTCTTATTTTCAGGCCTGCCTCAAAGAGAAAAGGGTGAGAAAACAGATCAACCTTAAGCTAGATGATGGCTCTTTTACTTCAGATGTGGAAGTGGTTGGGCAGCTGGCTCAGGAGAACATTGAAAATCATTTATCTGGGCCAAATTCTTCTATTGTCGGTTTCTTTAACAGACCTGCTGACGCGTTTTTCTTATTTAATTATATCCCCATCTTAATTAATGGTAGTTAAAATGGTATATTGACAATTCTACCTGATGAGGTTGTGATCAAAAATACAGTTTTCAACATGAATAGAGAAAGTGGTTCTGGTCCCAATGGCTTCTGAAGCACCTTCTTCATTGAGTCTTGGCCCATTAATAATTATCACATTATGGAGGCTATTCTAGACTTCTTAAGAGGTAGACCCCTTACATATGCTACTTGTGACTCCAAAGATATTCTCATTCCCAATGTTTAGGGCCCTTTCAACCCTCAACCAATTCGGACCAATATTTTTGTGCAACATCACGTAAAAAATTTTGACTACAATTATTTATGGGAGGCTCTGCAGTACATCCCTAAGAATTATTTTGGAATAGTAACATGGGTTTGTTAAGGGAAGAAATATTCAGGGTGCTTTTGGTTTTTCCAAATATATGGTTAGTGACTTGAACCAAAAGGTTGTTGGCTCTAATATCAGGATCGCGATTGATATTGAAAAGTTATATGATAAATTGGAGTGGATCATCATTTTAGAGATTATGATAATCCTGGGCTTTCAGAATTGGTTCTGCGACCACTGCTTCCATTTTTGTGATTCTCTCTAGATCTATATTTCTCTCCTGGGTAAGGTCTTTGCTTTCTTTAAATTAGTCTATGGAGTTAGGCAAGGCGACCCACTTTCTATTACTCTATTCATCTTTTCTTAATAACATATTTCAAGAAATATCTAAAAATGTATTGCTGATGGGGTTGTCCTCCCCTGTAGTAACCGATTTGGAAATGGCTACATGTCCTACCTCATGTTCTCCGACGATATCCTTTTTTTATCAATGGTAGGAAGATGTCAATTAATGTTTCTTCCAATATCATGTCTTCTTATAGAAATTTGATTGTCCAAGTTATCTATTCTTGAAAAATCCACATCTTCTTTTCCAATAAGTGCTCGGATCGTTGATCCAATGTTATTCAATCCAAGCATGGAATTTAGTGGAATCACCTTCATAGGGTTTATCTTGGAATTCCTATTTCAACTAGAAGGGATAAATTTTTTTTGATGACATCACTAACCGAAACATGGGGAGAATTTGAAATTGGAGGTAAAAATTTCTCTTGTTTGGAGGTCGTACCACTATTATCAATAATTTCCTCACTTCTATTCAGATGGATGTACTATCCATCATCAATGTCCTGAAAGGAACTCTAAAGAGACTAGAAAAGGTCATGAATGATTTCCTTTGGGATACCAATCAAACCAGGCATTTTCATTGGTCCTCTTTACATCAGATGCAAGAACCTGTTGAGGAAGGGGTATTGGCCTATGATATGAGGAAGACCACATGTGCTCGATGTAAGAAAAGATGTCTTGGGATATTCATGAAGGGATGTCCCTATGTGCCAAATATATTATTATAAGTAATGGAGATTGGAAAAGATGGAGGTGTCAACCCCAATGACGGTCAGGACAGGCTCGTTGCATGCTTAAACACCTAGAGGATCTGGGGGATAAACATCACTGGATCATTAGTTGTGGTGACATCAACCTATATAAGTAAAACTAGTCGAGTTCACTACTCCATTTTCTAGGATACCCAGTCCCATTAATTTCCTTCAAAGAGGCCAGTCATTACCCAACATTCCTGGATGCAATCTTAAATAAGGATCAGATGATCATCTATTATAGTATAATTATTTCAGGTGAGCCGAATAGATGTTCCTTCATGGGATCCAGTTCAAGAATATTTTCTTATCTAGAATGCAGGAACACACTTCACTCTCCTAGTGTCCCAGATGCTTTGGATACAAAAATGTTGTGTAAGAAAATTCCATGTAAGAATAATTACTTAGGTTTGTGTACTTGAAATAACACTATCCCTAGTGATGATAATGTCAAAAAAGTTGTGTCCCCATGGTTTTTAGACGTTACTATTTCTCTAGTCTCCAATAGGAGACCACATATCATCTCTTCCTTCATGGTGAAAGGACTTTGGGAGTCTGAAATGTTTTCTAGCTAGGTATGAACAACCATTTCTTGAGTTATTATATTCAAATATTCACCGAATCATGGTTCATGGGTGATGGTCATCATGGGATGGAAACTAATGTCTGGGGCATGATTTTCGTGATTGATTTCTTGTATCTTGGGAAAGAAAGAAATAAATCGCATCTTGGGGTGTCCTAGTCACTGGGTATCCTTCAAATACGAATCAAAATTCTCATTTCCAAATTTGGTGGCCTAATTAAAAACGTATGGAATTATTATACTTTCAGGAGTTTTTTCAGGGTGTCCCCAAGGATTCTTCTACCATATCTTCCAACCACTATCAATGGGTCAAATAGAGGCCACCTCACACTGGCATGAAACTCAATGTCGATGGATACTGTGTCAACATGATCATGAGGGGAGGTTGTCTGATCAGTGACGACAGAGTTTCCATGCTTTTGGGATACAGCACCTTCGTTGGATCTGGTAACTCCCCGGGTACCGAGACCACTAGTATGGATTTGGGTCATTCCTTGTGCAGAAGATACAGTATATCAATCTCAAAAGTGGAATCTGATTTGGTGGTGGTGATCAAATTTCTCCAAAAGAATGCTGATGTCCCCTGGATTCTTGTGTAATATGTCGAGTATTACAGAAGCTTTATTAATCACATTGTTTTTGTCTTACACACTTGGCATGAATGGAACATCACAGCAGACTCACCCACAAGAAAAGGTGGTCCTGGAGAATCATTGTATTTATTCTATAGCTTGGGGTCTCTTCTTAATGACTGTAAAATATTTGTTAAAAATGACACGTTAGGTCTTCAATATTCCCCCCATGGACATTTCTTAGTATTGTGATGTACTCTTTTCATTCTTATCTGAATAAAAATTTATTGAATTGGTAAAATGAATGTGAAAATATCATATCCTTGTTCCAAAAAAACATCTATGAAAATTATTTGGAAATATTTCATTGGTCATGAATTTCATCATCATGTTTTTTTGGGAATTATATATTGAATCCAACTAAAATTGAGTTTGGTATAGGCCCAAGAGTTGTTTTTCTTTTTTCATATCCAACACGTGGTTTTAGAGTGGCCATATTCAATTTATATTTATTTATTTATTATAGATCGATTTGTGTATTTAAAAGTTACTTTTCAATTCATGAAATTAACTCTAATAACCCCACTATTGAAATATTATATTATCCAAATCATTTCTCACTCATATTACACTGATCCATTTAATAATTATTGAATAACATATAATGAATTCATCTAATGGTTCTGGAAATTCTAGTCGGATTGTATAGAAATACATGACCAATTTTACAATGTTATACATTGGGTATCTCAATACATTAAACCAGTATGGAACCTAATTTTCATGGGTATTAAGGTAAAAATGACATACATATATATTTCATCAACTATTTTTGTTCACCCTAATAGGATGACGCATAGAATGTATAACTACACACTAGGTAATCGGGATAACAAACATAATATCCATATGTGTTTGCAGTGTAAAATTCATGTTAAAAAATCAAGTATTAATTACATGACATGTAATAACTTAAAGCCATGTAATAAGGACATTACATGGATTTTACCATTAGTACATGTTGTGTGACACAAAAATGTCTATGAAGAAATACATGTTCGGTCCCTAGATGTGTATCTTAAACATATGATGTGTAAGTTACACACCATGTGTCATTATATTCACATAATTTATGAACATTTTTTAGGAAGAGAATTAAATACTAATTTATTGAACCAAAAACATCATGACTATACATTTGTGATTTATTAATTTGTACATTCCATATGATATGTTTTATATGATATTTATTTCTAAATTGATATCTATATAAAATTATTAATGACATATTATGTATAATCATAATATTTCAACTCTCCATACATATTAAAAGTAGTAAATGCTAAATTAATTAACATGTTGTATGTGTGATATTTATTTACTCAGTTTTGATATCATTTAAGAAATGTGTGTTCTATATGATTCATGAGTAGAATATATATGATCTTAATACTTGTTGAGTATTTCACACTAATGATCATCAAGTTGATTCCAGGTACATGATGAGACACAACTGTGTGGTACTCACTATTGGGATAGATCCATAAATAAGTTTACCTATCCCAACAATTTTGAGAACCGTTGGGACAAGTACACTGATTTTTTATGAATTATTTTGTAATATATCATTATATAAATCAATATATTTATTATATATATATATATATATATCCAAATATATTCACAAAAATATTTATGGATTATTGGTAAGGTCATTTATAAATAAGGTGGAGATCCTGGGATCAAAACAAGACTATAGATGTTTTTTAAATTTCTTATCCCGGTGTTTTTGGGAAAATTGTTGGGATAGGTCTATCCCAATAAGATATCAACCAATATCCCTCCAAAACCATTCGAATCAGCTATAAAATTTTTTTTGTACCTATATAAATGGTTCCAAATCATTGGTATAAGAAATTTTTCAATAGAGATTATACATTAGGTTAAATAATGCTATTGTAAAGGGAATAGTGATGTAAGGTTTACCCTATCTCATTTTTACTTTTGTAAGATATTTGTATTATTCAATACTTATTTATTATTTTTGGTGTTTATAATACTCCATTGACATATTAAATCCAAAATATAATTATAATAATGATCATATAAGTTCATGTTTCTGTTAATCCTTTATGAGGATTAGAAATCAATATTACCAAACTGGAAAGAGTATAATCTGATCATTTACTGGGATTGTGAATGAGTAAGTCTCCGATGCTAAAATGTTATAATTATAATGAATTATCATCTACCCTAGTTATTAATTATATTTTAGAATAATTGTACCATTTCTTATACACTTTTCAGTTAAAAAGTGTGATAAATGTTTTCAATAAAAATTGACTTCATAAATTTCTTTTGATAGAAATTTCTATTCTTAAAAAACAAACTTATATAATTATATTTTAAAAATATTTTTAACTGTATTTTACGAAAATTATAATTGGAAATGATTTTTAAAATGTTTTATATTTAAAAATTTGTGTAATAATTTATATATAGGTTATTAAGGTTATTTTCCCAGAAAATGTTTTCCAATATTTTTCATGTTTTTAAAAGTAATTTTCTACATGAGAAAGTGTATTTTAATCAAGAATTTTTAAAATATTTCATTTAAGTAATTTTTATATATGTAAAAATATTTTGTTCAATATTATTCTTTATTGAGTTTTATCTCTTATGTTACCATCTTCTATATTTTATTAAATGTTTATTGATTAATTTTACTAGGGATGCAATATTTTGATACAATTCACCTTATTACTCTGGATGGTTTGTGATTATGATTACTTAATGGGGAAGGTTAATTACAATTTATATGCTAGTTTAAATACAAATTTATATATTTATTATGTTTTTAAACTTTCACATTAGTAATGTTTCAGAATTAGTATTTGATGGGAGAGTCCTTCTATAACCCCTCAATGCATCGATAGGTCTCATGAGATAAAGCAGATTGGGTTTTAGATATGGCCTACCCCATTTTTTTCTAATGTCTTGGAGAATGACTTTATATTATGTTTTATATGTCCAATAATATACATTAAATCATTATGTGATTAGATATTTATTTCCATGTGATTATTCGATTGGTAGAATATCCTTGGTTAGTTTTACAACTCATGTAATTATTTATGTGGCATTATATGATCATCCTTGATTCTGACCATATTTTTTAAAAGTTATTGATTAAATGGAATTTTGTTTAGTTATTAACATTTCCATAATTATTATTACTTATTTTTTTATTTATTTCACTGTAGTTAACCCTTACTAATCATTTGATCTGACCCCTTTCATATGTTTCATTTTTCCATGGGATGGAAAGAAGTTTATTATAACTAATATGAAAAGATATGCTAGGAGAATAATGGTGTCCTCAAAGGATTCCCTATGTTTTATTTTAAATTTTATAATGTAATTTATGGTTGAAGTATGTATTTAGTTTTCCAAAACTACTAAACTGTTCAGTTATTCAGGATGTGATTCACTGAATATCATACCATTACAATTAAGTAATGCACCGACTTTAGTCAACTGATTTTGAGGTCTTTACTATTGGTATTAGAGTATTTTTAGTTGAAAACAAGGGAAGTAGATTTAGGAAATCTTAGATAAAGGAATATAATAGAATGTTTAACATTTTGGATAAGTCTAAGAATAATATATTTCCCTATAGATTGGGTAAAGATTCTGGGCAATCAAGACTAAACCAATGGATTCATTAATTGAGAAAATTTCATGATTTATACATCCTATAAGTGATTCCACATAACAATTTTACTCTAATTAGTGTTTCGCGCACAATTCTTTTGATTTAGTCAATTGATATAACAAGAAGGGACTGGTTTAATAATGAATGTGATAGGTAAAGTTTTTATGAGAAACCAAATGAGAAAATTACTATAGTGAATAATAATTTTATTATAAAATATGATTCACAATGTGCCCCATAACAAACTCTTAGGCTCACCAAATAAGAAAAGGATGAAGTCCTCTGAGAACTCATGTGGTGACAATATTATAGGAAAAGATGATTTTGTTTTCTATATTGTGGAATGTGAGAAGAAACACACAAGTGAAGGTCTTTGAGTACTGATAATATGTTTTGTCACTATAAATGAAGAATTTAAAGAATTTAATTTCTAAGAAAAGAATGAAAAGATCCGAATAACGGCCTCCCTGAGCTATTGATGATGGTTGTATGTTTTAAATGTGGAAAATAAGAGGACTATGAAATTAAATGTCCTATGGGGTAAAATCACATATATTATCAATATGGTTTAACATATAATGGTTATAAGACTGATGATGAGGATAGTATAAATGACATATAGATATTAAGAGGTATTAAAGAATAAGATGATGAAGCGTACATAATGGTTTAAGATTGAAGATGAATGATTAAAGTGCTGGTGTATTTGGATTAATGAACTATTTTATCAATGATTTGATAATTATAAGAATTATGAGGCATATAAGGATTGTACTATTGTATATATTCATTAAAAATATAGATGATTGTGATGAATAGTAATGATAACCAATAAAAGTTATTTTGTAACAAGTTGATATTTTGGAAAAAAAATGATTTTGGGATGATAACCTTAATATGTTATTAATGTTGATATAATAATGAAAAGTAAATGTTTATGTGATAGTATTGGTGAACATGGAAGTGGTTTTTGATTTTATGGTTTATGTTATCTTTATTAGATTTACTATATTTTAGTATTTAAATAATATATTCAACAATATGATATCGTATTTCTGAAATAATTATTGTTGTGATTTAGGTTTAACGGTGATAATTGTTTTCATATGTTTTTTATATGATAATACGATCCACATTATGATGAAAATCTGATGAATTTAAAAAATTAGTGACCTTCCTTAAAAAAAATTGGACATTTAATTTCGATATAGTTGTCTTGAAAGAGTCCTAATATTGACCACTAATGGAATGAATTAATTTAAATGATGGATATGATTTTTTTATTTTAATGTTTGATTTATCATATTGAATAACAAGTACTAGACAATTTTATTTTCGTAAAATATTATAGGCCAAATTATGGGCTTATGTATCTTTTTAAAAAAGTTTAAGAGGAATTAAAAGGCATCTTGAATATCTATTACCTTGAATAATAGTTGAATAAAATATATATTGAAGCACAACCAAATGATAAGAATATTTTTATGACATATAAATGAATTAAGTATATTTATTTTAAAATTTTCTTTATCTAGATTATAAAATAATTACTCAACTATAAGAAAAACGAAAATTGTAACAGAAATTATATCTTCTTACTTTTATTACTAAGAAATTAATGGTCTTTTAAACCCTCTCAAATTTTCGGTTTTTTAATGGTTTACATTTTGATGACCATTTTCTCTATCACATTCTATCCAGGAATGATAATTTTATTTCTCTTACATGTCTAGGATTTCACTTCTAACTAATTTTATCTTATTCTAAATAAAAAATATTTGGTAACCTTCACATTTTACTTTCTTACTTATTTAGGGGGTGTTTTATTAACCACATTTATGATGCGGGTTTTTTACAAAATAATATTCAAGTATAATCAATTAATTTTCAAATAAAAATTTTAAATTAGAGGAGGAATGTTATTGACGTAGTGTATAATTTAACACCCCAATAATTTATGGTATGTATCTTCTTAAATAATTTCAAATTCATTGATAGATCATCTCACATGGACACATAACCTAAACAAATGATTAAATAATATTATTTTATTCTGATAGTTGTCACCTAGATGTTGAAATGGTGGGAATGAATGTTATTGACTAAATTATGAAAATATAGTTTACACGTGTTTATGAAATGAATTTTTTGGTTAAAAAATTATTTTAAATAATATAAAAACCAATTGAACATAAAGGATGTGTTTTTTATAAAAAATCTATTTTTATGCCCATAATAGAATTTAATATTAATAAATTAAATTTATCACTATATTGAAAAATATTAATCAAATCTAAATTTTATATGTTAAAACATATATTTTTAAAATCATAAAATCAGTTTTATAGGCTTAATATAATAATAAATTCAATTTTATACATAAAAGCTATATTTTCAAAATGGAAATTTTATTGCCTTATAATGGAACCCCTATTTTGAATCTATATTTTAGAACTTTAATATGTTTTATTTGAAAAAATAATTTTAATTTTTGAAATCAAAATATAAACATTATTTTAGGGTAAAATTTCAATATTTTTTAGAGAAGTTTCATTTTTTTGATTAATATTGAAAATTATTGGATTTTAATCGAAAGCTAATATTTAGTCTAATTTATTTATAAAGTTAAATTATATTTTAATTTGGTTTTATTTTGTAATTTTTTTAATTAAATCATTAAAACAAATTTAGATAATTATAATCATTTTAACATTTAATTTTTTTATAAATACTTTTCAATCCTTTGAGGTTTCCACATCGAAAACATGGTCTTTCATTGTGTCTATGGGATAAATTTTAACTATATGTCTTGCAATTTATTGAATAAAACCTATTAAAATGGATTCAATATTAGAAATATTATGGTCCATATTATGTATTATGGTCATTTTAATTTTTATTTATAAAAAAATTACCATGGTAAAAAAATTATTTACTATTATATAGGTAAAAAATTAAATGTGTTAATGTTAAAAATATTAAGGCATAAAATACATTATAAAAATAAAAAATTTAATGTTTTTTTGTGGTATTTATAGACTCTAACTGACCTCTAAAATATTAATTTCCGGAAAAAGTATTGGAAATTAATTCCATATTTATGTGGTTTTATTTGAATAAAAAATAATCATTATTTTAAAAACATAAACCCTCATCCCATTAAGTGTAAATACCACCCCTCACAAGCCAATTTTTACCCAAAAGCCTTGAATCACCTCATATATCTTCGTAATCTTCTCTTAATCACACTACCCATGTCCATGATTCGGTGATCTCATAAAATGGACAAATCCAAGGATGTTAATGGGTCCTCCAATGAGGCGATAATAAAGATGTAATTTTCTCAAAACACCTCTCTTAATTTCATTAATTTTTAAATTTTATCCTGACCTCCTTCATCCATCAAGAAATAATAAATATAGAATAATGGATGTACAAAAATTTCATTTTTATAACTAAATATCTTATATATATTCTTTTTATTACATCTTATTATTCAAAGAAAAGAATTTATTTTCCAAATTATGTCTGTTAATCGTCTACACAATAATGATTTTGTTTATTTTACATTACAAAATTTATACGTACTAATAAAAGAATTATTTTGGTTAAATATGACTTTAACAGGTATATAATTATATTTTTCATGTTCTGCACTAATATATGCACATAATAATAAATAAAATAAATGTTTTTTGTGGTATTCAGATGAACCACTGAAATAAACTAAACATTTATCAGTAACATTTTATCAAATGTAGCATCCTCATGTGTGAAATAAAAATGATAAATGGGACCATATATATTTTTTAATTTCATTAATTCTATTGAATTCCAATACTGGTGTTTTATTCCACATTTACAAGAACATCTATAACTACAATCTATAAATAAAATCATGAAACAATGAAATGAACACCCCTGGAATCATTAAAATAATGAAATATTATTAATGAATAGGTCAAATATGCTTTAAAATTATGACATAAGGAATTATAAAAATGAATATAGTTCTACAGTTAGTTAATAAAATTATTTCGACCCTTATATATAAGGTTAAATAATGTAACAATAAATTTAACTATGAGGTAACGGTTTTCACATCCCTCTTTTACTTCTTTGTGATATATGCTCATTTACCCCTTATTTATTATATGTGTTTTATATTCTAATTTATAGAAATATTAAATAATAAATCCCTTTATTCTCATCAAATTATATGTTTCCTTTATTTTTATTCCTTCATGTGTATTATAATTTAATGTTACCAAAGTGGAAAGAGATCATTGTTACAATCTCATCATTTATCAGGATTCTAAATGATTAAGTTTCTCATGTAGAAATCTTATCATTATAATGAATACTATTATACTATGGTTATTCAATATATTTATAAAAAAATTCCACTTTATAAAACTTTGGTACCTAAAATTTTTGAGGATGTATTTTAAATAAAATATGACTTCTTATCTCTCTTTGGCTGTAATTATGTGCTCTTTCAAAAAAATGGTTTATAAAACTTTTCTCAAAATATTATTGTTCTTCATTTAAGATCATGTTTAAGGGATATGATTTTCAAAATAATTATGTTTAAAAATAGGTTTTTTAATTTATTTATATGTTATGAAGGTTATTTTAAAATATATATTTTTTAAAATGTGTCAGGTTTTTAAGATTTATTTTCAATGTCAGAAAGAGTATTTTCATAAATAGTTATTCAATGATATCATTTAAAGTATTCTCATTTATTTCATCGTGTTTTTTAAGCCTTATTCTTCTTTGAGGTTGATCACTTATGATACCATCATACAAGTTTTATTATGTTTTTATTGATTAGTTTGATTGGGAGGATACTATACTTTTATATTATTCATCATATTACTCTAGATGGTTTGTGGTTACATTAACATAATGGGGATAATTATTTACATTTTTTATATTAGTTTCAAAATAAATTTATATGTCTACTATGTTTATCCCCTTCCATATAATGAATTTATTAGACTAAGTAAGTGATAGGTGGGGCCCGTTGTACTCCCTCGATGCATCAATAGGTCTCATGAGACAAACTAGATTGGGATTTGAATAAGAACTTAAACATTTATTTTTAGATTCCATGTCCATGGTTTTTACAGTTAGTTATAGATGTCCAAAAATATGAATTCAATCATTATGAGATTAGTTCTCAATTTCCATATGATTATTTAACTAGTCAAATATACATGGTTATGTTTTCTAGATCATGGTATTATTTATTTTGATTTATTTGATCATCAATTATTATAGACAATTATTCTCAGGTTTTTGATTAAATGGAATGTTCTTTAGTTATATAAATTTACAAACTTGTTATTACTTATTTATTATTTCATCCACTATACTAAAAAAATACTGATCATTTCACCACACCCATTTATTATGTATTTTTTTTACTGGGATTCTAAGACGTTTATTATTACTGATATTCAGGGATAATATTAGAGATAAATAGTTTCCTCAAAGTAGTAACTATATTATATTTTATATTTTATTTTTAGTTTATGTTTAATGCATGTATCTAGTTTTGAGAAGCAACTAAACTTCTTGGTCATTCGAGATATTATTCCTTGTATATTGTACCAATATAATAATGTAAGACACCTATTTTGGGATATTAGGGTCATTACAAGGTGGCATGTAATTAGGTGTTCACCATATTTGAAAAAATCGTAATGATGTGATCGATGATCCATTTATGATTCTATCATCAATTTCTAGAGAACTCAAAATTTCTATTGAGAACATATATTCATATATCATGATTCAACACATCATTGATCTTCCGAAATGGATATCTACACGAATAGTATAAGATATACAAGATGATTTTCATTTGAAAACCTACAGAATGGGCACATATGAATCCCCATAGACAAGACCTTCTTAGTTACATGAAGAAATGAAATCATTTCATTAAAAAATTATCCAATGATCTTATAGAATTTGATATTTTAAGAAATAATGAAAAATATTTACTAAAAAACCGATTCCTATTTCAATGATCTAGTTTATTACAATATATAAGAAACTATTGGATACATAACAACCCTTCAACATCTCCCAAAAATTATCCTCAAAAAATTCTCTTATATAAAAATATTTAATATAACTTTTAATCACAACTACAGTAATTGAATACATAATAAATGGATGAGATTAGTTTCTAAATAAGGGTAAATATATGGGATAATAATCAAATTCTATAACTGTTCAAAATACATGATTATTTATATAATTTTTAAATATAATAAATTAATACACATCAATAAATAGATCATAAATTATGTCATATGGAATTGCACGACATGAAACTATGGAATGTCATAAAAAGAAATAAATATGCAATATAAATTAATTTTAGATTAAAGGAAACATGTATAGGTTTCACAATAATAAGAATCATAATACATGTGAGAAACCACACTATTACCACACTTTTATAAACTATGTTGTTATTCCCAAGCCAATTTTTTTTTGAAAACTCATAATGCTAATGATTGTGTAAAGAAACTCCTTATTTCCATGAAAAAATATCTCATGAAATATAAATATAAACCAATGTATTATATGGAGATAAATTTCCCTAAACATCATAATCCCTAGGTATGTATTCCTTAAGAA
This sequence comes from Viscum album, assembly GCA_963277665.1. Classification (NCBI taxonomy): domain Eukaryota; kingdom Viridiplantae; phylum Streptophyta; class Magnoliopsida; order Santalales; family Viscaceae; genus Viscum; species Viscum album. The sequence goes on from OY728153.1 coordinate 942,033,742, forward strand.
ATAAATAATATCATAAATAACCCATGGAATGATCTTGGTTTTCATATACCTTTCAAATATAATTATATAAGGAAAAAATTTAAAATTACGTTGATAAACATGATATAACCATTGAATATAAATGGGAATCCAAATATACAAAATACAATTATATTAATATACTATTACATGAATTATTTGGTATTTACACAATATAGATAATTACTATATGGTTTAGCCCATAATTTCCCCAAAACATTTTTGGATGGAATCCAAGAGAACAACCATAAATAAAAGCATGAAAATTTGGATTTTTCGTTGAGGAATTGAGTATTGGAATGAACATCTAGAATCCCTAACATTTTTCCATATGTTGGAGGATTTATATATTCAATGTATATGTTTCTTTTTTTTATGATTTTGGTTGTGTGGTGTATGGTGCACCACATATAGTGAAACATTCTAGTTGGCCATGGTGATGTGAGAGGCATTTGGGGGGCACATCCTTAGAAATAACCATCTTAGATAGTCCAATTTTTGGTTGTGTCTCTAGGTGTCGAGTATTGGTACACCACATATATATAATGGGGAGTTGAATCTCACCACACCGTAGTACTGGACACAATGAGGAGAAAATAAAAAACCATTTTTTCCTATTCCATTTTGGATTGTCATGGAAGAAGTTGGAGGGTACACCATGTAATGGACCACACCATGTAACATCAAAGTTTGATTGTAAAACTTCTTTATAAAATGAATAATAAAGGGGAAATGAAAATTGGGGATATATATCTACATTGAAGATGGATATAGAGATGTACATGTTTTCCTCTATTCCGTGAAGATGGTCTTTTTGACTTTCTCCAAAAATAGTGTGCTTGAACTACCATTTGATCATTATTATAATCTTGTAGTTTTTTATGAATTCTAATTGTGGGTTCTTCTTGGCTTTTGGATGTAAGGTTCTAGTTAGTTTTCCTTTATCTTGGGGGTGTTTTCATCAGTTGTGGTTGATCCTCAAATTTCAAATATTACTCAATTATTATAAATCATTTAAAATGATGTGGGTGATTAATTTCCTATCATTATTTTTATTTGAAATTATATAGTTGTAATTATTCACCTCATTGAGAAGTATAATTTACCTTAATGAATAGTCAAAATTAATTAAATAAATTATTTGGTTTATTATGTTTTGAACATATTTGTTTATGTCATGCTATTAGATTTCCTCTTTATTTTCAAGGTAGCGTGTTATCTATGTTATTATATTAAATCCCTTGTTTTTTTATTTGTGAAATCGCTAATGAAAATAAAACTAATAATTATTGATGACTATAAATAAAGTATAACATTTAAAAGTAATCTTATTTCCACATTATTTGCTCGAATTAATGTGTTTTTAATGAATGTTTAGTAATATATATATATATTCATAAAAATGCATTAGGATTACTATGGTTGTATCTTATGATAATTATATAATCTAATGAATTTCTATGAATAATTATCTATTTGATAAATATATTTTTTTGGGGTTGAGTTGGACTGTTTGCTAATGATGGATAGATTCATTAATTCTATGGCCTAGTTTCCTTAATTACTATTTGTTATTTTCTTGAGGCCTCGTGTCATTACACAAGATGACGATACATTTAATAAGACCTGATGTGAGACATAGATGGATAGGGGTTTGATATAAAATGGATTGGTATTTATATATCTATAGAAGAAGTTGGAACATGTAATGGCGATATGGATGGTTATATACATATTGGTACTAAGGATGGATCTGGGATTGATGGAATTTGTTTATTTTGGAATTTCCCATTGTATATTATGTTGAAATTTAGGATGCTTTTTTGATGATGAATATACCTTAAATGTAATATTAATAAGTGGTATATTAATTAATTTTTCTCCCACTACATGACAAAACTAAATGTTCTTTGTCTGCGCATAATTTATAGATGATTAGAAACTATTTACTAGAGTACCAGGAATTAAGAACTAATAAAGTTAATTGATTTAAACAATGGGGATAATTAATTGATATAATTATAAATTATTAAAACTATTGAGGAACCACCTAAGAGGGTGGATTATTATTAGAGGGTATGAAAATAAGTTGGTAAGTAATGTAATAATGAAATTTTTAATGTAAATAAATAATTTAATGTCACTTGATATACTTGTGTCATTATTGGATATCAAGTCATTAGTAGTATGATCGAGGAGTCTGAGAGGAAGTTATTGTATTTGTGGTTATGTATAGAATTTCATCAATATGTGGATTTTGATAATTTTATAGATATTAAATATTGATTTACTTTCATATAATACCACTCCCATTTTGGTAGGGATACTGACGCCGAGTGGAATATGGATGGTGTTTTCCCAAAATATCAGTTAGTGAGGAATGCATGGAATACTAACCCGCATTTCCCCCACTTTAGTCACATTATAGTATTATTTTTTAGTATACACACTGGTTACATTCCCCTTAATGTGTGTAGTGAGATTTATTATCATGTTTTTAATTTCACACACATTTATCTCTATATATAAAACACTTTGTATTATTATAGTTATGTTTTTATAGAATGTGAGGGATTGTGGTATAATAAATGTCATATGGGATATGATGTATCCTGGAAAACTACTTGGTTACTTTCTAGAGATAAGATATGGATGAAGATATCTTATGATTCATGGGGTACATGATATATTAAAGTCTTCCATGTGTATTTATATAATATTTGTTAATTAAGAGACATGGATTAGGATGCTCAATGTCAGGGAAAAGTGGAAAACCATTAGGAATGTGGTAGAAAGGTAACTATATTTGATATTATATTGGATATTATATTATTACATGTATATAAAATTTTGTGATAGATAATTTCTAAGGTTGAGAACATTTCATACCTATTTAGTTGATGATTAATCATTATTTTTTAATTTAATTAGATATTTTACAGTTCATTTAGATTTTTCACGGGAGGATCTTGGGAGTGTCCCATTGATTATACCTATTTTTATCACCCTACATTAATATAAACTATTTCTTCAGGACCACTTGAGATGTGCTTTGATAAATATATAAATTACCTACTTTTGAAGTTATTCAGGTGTTTTTTGGATTTTTTTCCCATACACATGATTTTTTTCTTACATTTCATTTATTTTTTAGTGGTTCAATTTTTTTACATTAAATGAATGTATTGGGATTTTTTATTATTTTCTAAGTAAGAATAGTTTAGTGGTTTTATCTTATATATTTTTCTTAATTATTCATTGAGAGTAAGGGATCTCAGCATTGTTTATGGAATACCATCTATGCTAGTCACCAACCCATATCTTATTTGGGGAAGGATTTGGATGACATTATCTATATTTCCTCATTGTCAAACCATGGGAGGTACCATTAGGTGGAGGGTGTCATGACAGAGTGGTATAAAATATTAGGATAATAGATACGATAGACTTTGTAGCATAGCACTATTTTGGACTATAGCGACCTAGGATTAATGTACATGGATATTAAATCATTATAGATTCATTTTCACCACATTTTAAAAATACATGTCAAAGAAACAAATTTGTTTTAATGTTTTTGGAAACATTGAAATATAAACATTTATATTTTTGAATGATTTTTGATATCTCCCATAGAGATCATACAACTTTATTACTCATACTTAAAAACATCATTCCTATCTGAGGGAAAAGAAAAATAATATGTGGGTGAGATCAGATGATTATTAAGGGTAAAAAATGGGGATCTGTAAGCTTTACATAAGCGTAATTGTATGATAACATGATCATAATAATGGAAGATCATAACCAGGATATCAAGGATCGTAATAAAGAGTAATGGCTTAATGATTAAAAGATTATAAGACATGAATCATAAGGTAATGAAGCACATAATACATGAGATCATAATCAAGGAATAAGACATAGTATTGTGGCATAAACTGTAACACCCCAAGGATTTTTAAATAAATTTATCATAGAATGAAATGAATGAAATACCGATTCATTGTGAAATGACACTATATTTTGAGAATATAGTTATAACCTTACCATTAAACATAATTTCTCCAATTTAATTAATTTAATTTTAAAAAATGGGCATACACAGTTGTGATTAGTAATATATTTATAGTCTCATTGGATCAAATTAATTTTTGATGAATAGTAACATACCCTTCAAAATAGTCATGTTACCCTTATTAATAGTAATATGAACCATATAAACAGTAAGTTATCCAAATGAAAGAAAACATCACCCATGAATGTATAAATAAAATTTAGACATCTTTTAAATAAAAATATAATCGTAGTATATGTGTTGGTATTTTTGTAAGTCATAAATATTAAATTACAATATTTTACTTAAATTTATAATTTAAATGAAAAATTATTTTTATAAAATTTAATTATAAATTATAAATTTGGTTTTCTTATATTTATAAGATATGTTTATGAGACCTTTGTATAATTTTTTTAGGTGTTATAAAATTATTAATAGTTTTAAAATTTATGTTTTACAAATAAATTATGATTATATTTTAAAATTAAATGTCTCATATTTAGAAAAAAAAATTTATAAAATGTAGATTATTTTGAAATCTACACATCATGAAATGGTTGTGGTGGATTTTTGAGTTTTTTCTGAAATACTTGATTTTTTGGTGAATAGTGAAATATGATAATTTGTTAAATAAACTAAATACAAGATTTATAGAGTCATAGATGATGTAATGATTTGGTAAGAATCCATTTTTTGAACTCAAATGCACTAATTAATATTTTCATTCATATGTAAAAAAACTATTTATTGTCTTGATAAAAATAATATAATATTAATTAAAATAATGGAGAAACCCTCCTCTCGTCCATGAAAAATACCACCACTCCCCTCTCTTCATATAAATACTCTAGAGATTTAAGAATGGATTAAATTATACCCATTACTCTTTCCAAGTATCATACCTAAGTCTAAGATAAGGAGGTGTCACCAAAAGGCCAAAAATAGGCCTTATGGGGGATCATAAGGAGAAGAGATCAAGAGGTAAATTTCTTTTTCATTTTCATTCATTTTCATTTCAAATATTTTTATTTTATTATAAACTCTTAAACTCCAACATCCAAGAATAATTAAAAGATCAATTTTCATAAGTAAAATGTAATTTTAGCATGTTTAAGAAAAAATTTATCATCATTCTTCTTTTTCTCTCCCTCTTATTCTAATAATGAAAACACCATCAGTGATGTGTCGATTTACGGACATTGTGGATGGTGTGTTTTCAATTTCAATTTTTTATTTGAAATATAGTTTTAAAAACAATTCAAGGGTTTAATAATATTTTAATTTGTATTATATAACCACCTTTATGTTCTATAATTGACATATATACATAATATTATGTTATATAATGAAACCAGTTCGTGATTATTAAAGAACAGCCAAAATGATCTAAAATATCGCATTAATTTTTTATCTAATGATTCATCATAATATATGAATAAAATTATTTATGGTGTCATTTAATATTTTGGAATCATATTAGTACTATTTAATTCCACTTATGGAGTTTCTCATCCATTGGACAAGAAAATCCATTACGAACCGACCATGGAACACATGTAAACAACACACCTAAAACAATGGAATAAATATATTTTTATTAATAAATGTGGGGACTAATGTTATAAAATTATCATATAAGATGTTAAAAACATGATTATTTTTATTTAAAATATTAATAAGTCCCTTCTAACCATTATATAGAAAGTTTAAATAGATTTTATATATAAAGAACATGCGTTAAGGGAATTCTTAAACCAATTTCCATTCATTGGGTTAACCATCTAATGTATTGGTTATGTGGTACTAATATTATTAGTGAAATTTAATTTTTATTATATTATTTTTTATTATGTTTATATATAGTTTATACACATATTATACAGATTTTATTAATCATAACATAAAATATATGATATTTTAAGGGACGTTCCTTCAAAAATCCTCTTATCATATCTTTCCTTTAAAGAAATGATTAATATGATCTATGTGTTCTTGTTTTATGAATATTTTCATGTTTTGGGGAATTTTTTATGATGAAGGGTGGTTGATATATCTCCCTAAAATGCATTATTCATTTGTTTTATAGAGGTCATCTATATGACTACTCCATATATAACTGTGATGGTTATACAATAAGGTAACCATGAGGGTTATATTGTATGGTAGACGTGAGGGTTATAAATCATAAGGTATTCATGAGGTTTATAATATTAATAATATAATGACCCAAGATACCCTTATGGTTTTATTTTTCATGTATGGAAATCTCAGGTTTCACAAAGTAAGTATATGATACTTTATAGGTTTGATGTATGTCTTTGTGAAAATTATTTCATAGATTTATATGTATTTATGTACTAATAGTTTCTATCCTTTTGTTTATTTCCCTTAATGATCTTTTTGTGCTCATACAATTTTTTAAAATGTTTTTCCCATGGTTTAAGGATTGGTATGATAAAATGGGTATCAAAGATAAATATTTTGAATACTTTTGATGAAAATATTTCATGTTTTTTAAAAAATCATTTGAATTATGAAAAAAGAATATTCATTAAGATGACCCACTATGTATGCATGTTGTTTGATATGTATGAATTATTTCATAAACTTTTAAAACATTAAACTAAAAAGATATTTTGGAATGAAAGAATTGAATTCTAACAAATTTAACATGATTATGTAATGTCTAAGGTCTGATCCTTAAAGTTGGTATCTGAGCAAAGTTTAAATAATATTAGGGGTTAGAATGATGTTAATAAAATATGAAAAAATGTTTTTACATTATTTTTATGATATAGAATTTAAATATTACCATGTTTCTTCACTCTATATATTTATATTTAAAATGGTTTTTTATAGAACATATAGGGGGTCTTATGTTGGAAGAAACAGAGAGGATCATATCTTTATGAATGTATAAATTGTAATGGTAGGGACTGGAACCGAGTCTTTTTTGACAGTAATGGATCAGCTGATGCATGAAAAAATTGGTGGGGTAATCCATTGTAGATAATAAATAAAACTATCAAAAATAAACATAATGATACTGGAACATTTTATAAGGCCAAATCTTTCTTCTTACCATGGATCTTCTGACCTAGTGGTGTTTGAATGATGGATTAAATCACTTGAAAATATATTTGATGTTATTCTATTTATAGATAATAAAATATTCATCTTTCCATTTATCATTATGAAGGTGTATCTAACTTGCGGTGGTCAATGTTCATGAATATAAGGAATAACCAGGGGATTTACGCCTTGGAACGGGATGAAATTAAAAATATTTTCCATGAAAAATATTTTTTCAAGGTGTTTTTAATTAGAATGGAATAGTAATCCCTTGAATTTGAGACAATAAAATATTTTTTCATGTATAAAGTGATATTCACCAATTGGCGAGGTATGATCCAAATATTACTGAGGATCTTGATAGAAATATAAATCATTTTTACTCAGGATTTAAGACAATAAATTTAAGGGAATTGGCCTCCCATGAACTCAATATTTATGAGAAACTTTCTTGATGTGATGAGAGGGTAGAAATATAGTTTTCTAATGATCATTTATACATTGAAAAGCATATGAAGAAGAGTTCTGGATGAAAAAATATGGGTAGGAATCAATCAATGAAATATGAAGGTAAGAATGTTCAGTTTCTAGTTTGTGAAAAGTGTAGTAAAATGCACCAAGGGGAATGCCCTACCAAAATAGGGAATATTTTTCTATGAGAAATCTTAGATATATGTCTCGTGATTGTAATGAAAATGATCTTAATAATAATATTGATAAAAAACTATGAAGTGTTTTAAATGTGTTGAGATGGTTTATTATGCTAATACCTTCCAAAAGAAAGATTAGAATGACGGGAAACATCGAGATTATAAGAAGAATAATGTAGTGATATCCATTGGGACTACTTTAGAAGATGTCAAGCCATCCAATAGTGTGGTTTCAAGTACTTTGTTTGTTCACTCGTATTTTTCTAATGTCTTGTTTTATATGGGGTCTAAACATTCCTCTATTTTTTAAGAAATTTTCTAGTAAAATGTAAATTTCCCCACAAAAAATGAGATCAGAACTTGTGGTTAAAACAAAAGGGGGGAATATTATAGAAAAAATGAATTATAATAATCATCATATTGCTATCTCTAGAAACAAGTTACCTACACACATTATTGTTTTTTCCTTCCTAGAGTTTGATTTCATTCTAGGAATGTATTAGCTTTCTATTTGTCATACTATGATTGATTGTGTAGCTAAAGATGTTCTTTTAGAAAGAGTTAAGATTATTATTCAAGAATGAATCTATACAAAATATAACATACCAGGAAGCTACAAAAATGTTAAATGATAGAAAATAATGTTATATTGATCATATTTTTAAAAGCAATGGAACTATTTAGAATAAAAATGTGCCAGTGGTAAATGAAAACCATGATTTTTTTTCTTGATAAGTTAATCATTGTTATATCCAATTGAGAAGTTGAATTTACCATTGACTTAGTTTCTGATTCTAACACAATTTCAAAACCCCCTTATCAAATAGAGCAAATGGAACTTTTTTAAATTGAAAATTCAGTTACATGAGTATCTTGATAAAGGCTTCATTCATTCTAGCACATCACTACAGTTTGATCCTGTTTTTTTTGTTAAAAAGAAATGTGGATCCATGAGACTTTTCCTTGATTATTGATCTATTATTAACAATATTATTAAGAATAATTATCACTTTCCACAAATTTACAACTTATTTAATTAGATCTAGGGTGATCAATATTTTTCCAAGATTGACTTATGATCTGGATTCCATCAGTTGATGATAATGTAGTATAACATCCTGAAAACAACATTTTGTAATAGATATATGTATTATGAGTTTTTTGTTGTGACCTTTGGCATGAAAAATTATACTACTCTATTCATGGATCTTATGAATATAATATTATGAGAATATTTGTATATTATATTTTTTTTTATTGATGATATTTTTGTATTTTTAAAATGTTATGCGGATTATAATAAACATTTGAGGATTATCTTAAAAACTCTCAATGAAAAAAAGTTATAAGTAAAATTTTGAAAATATGATTTTTTGATGTAATAGATTTATTTTCTTAGGAACATTTAAGATAAGAATGGAATAAAAGTTGATCCTACCAAAAAAGTGGTAAATAAATGGCCAAGACCTGCAAATCTTACAATGATTCATAAATTTCTTTAATTGGTAAGTTATTACTGATGGTTTTTACAATATTTACATGGTTATCTACCCCTCTTACTATGTTAACCCGAAGAGGGGTTAAATTTATTTTCATAGGGGAATTTGTGGTTTTTTAAGAACTGATGAATATATTGGTGAATTCTCCAGTTTTGTCTCTTCCTTCCATATATGTTGAATTATTCATTTATAGTGATGCATCATTGAAGGGACTTTGTTGCCTTTTGATCCAAAATGATCATTTGATTGCTTATACTTCAAGACAACTGAAACCTCATGAATTTAATTATCCCACACAAGATTTTCAATAATCATGTTTGGTTTTTTTCATTGAAAATTTGGGGCCCGCATTTAAAAAGAGCGAAATTTGCAATATATTCTGACCATAATATTTTGTAATATATATTAAATCCTAAGGAATTATACATAATTTATAGAATATGGATTGAATTTATAAATGATTATAATTGCATGTTGAATTACCCTCATTGAAAAGAAAATAAAGGGGCAGATTCTTCGTGTAAAAAACATCATGCATTATTAATTATGTTATGTTTGCAACATGACCCCTTCATTAATGATTTGATGAATTTTGGATTAGAAGTTATTGGTGTATGAAATTTAACTCTAATGATTCTTGTGTACATGTAGTAATATCTATTAGAAAAAAAATTTCAAGTAGAGATGCAGGATTATATGTTACAGAAAAGGGTAAAATTGGTTAAAATGAATAAGTTTCTAAAAATTAACCATAATAAAGATTGTGTTTTGAGATTTGAAAAAATGTTATGTGTTATTTGGGATTCCCAAATGATGAAAGAATTATTGTGTGAAGCTCATATTTATCTTTTTTCATTTCATCCTAGAATTACTAAGAGGTGGAAAAACCTTCATAAGTATTTCTAGGGGGATGGAATGAAAAGACATATTGTAGATTTCACTATGAAATGTTTGACATGTCAATATGTTAAATTAGAGAAACAACTACCAAAAGGGATTCTTCGGCCTTTTCGAGTTCTATTGTGGAAATGGGAAAACATATCCCTAGAATTAATGATGGGACTACTAAAGGATTCTTGATGTAACAATGAAATTTGGGTTATTGTCGATAGGCTAACTAAATCTGCACATTTCCTTCCTAATTGAGATACCATGCCATTGTATTATCTTTATTGACTATTCCTAAAAAATATATAAATGTTACATGGAGTATATATTACAATTATATCTGACCATGATCCCAGGTTTACTACTGTCTTTTGGAATGGCCTTCAAAAATCATTAGGAATAGAATTTAATTCCATCACCAATTTTCATCCTTAATATGATGGATAGACCGAGGGAACAATTTTTAAATTAGAGGATATGCATCATGATTTCTCAATTTACTACCATGGAATATGGGGACAACATATTTCTTTTTTATAATTATCTTATAAAAAATATATTCTAGTATACAGATGGAGCCTTTTGAGTCATTGTATGAGAAGTAGTTTCGAAAATAAACATTTTTAGGAAGAAGTCAGTGAAACGAAGTTGGTGAGAACATAATTAGTAGAGTAAGTGGCTAAGAAAATAAATATGATCCAACAAATTATTAGTATATCTCAGGGTAGGTAGAAGAACTATTTAGATATCCGGAGGAATGACCTCTATTTTTTGGTATGTGATCATGTTATTTATAGAATCTCGACATGTAAAAGTGTTATATGTTCATAAGAAAGGAAAGTTAAGTCCACAATTTATTGGACCTTATGAAAGCCTCAATAAATTTGGACGGATAGCATACCGAGTAGGTTTGCATTCTATTTTATCTTAGGTACACAATTTGTTTCATGTTTTGATGCGTAGAAATTATGTTATAGATTTGTCTCATGATTTGAGCCTAGGTTTAGTTCACCTGGAAGAGAACATTCATTTATGAAGAGAAACCTATTTATATTCTTGGTCTTAAAGAGAAAAAATGACTGAATAAGGTAATCCACTCTGTTACGGTGTTATGAAGAAACCACCTGGCTGAAGAAGCAACATTGATATCTAAAAATTATATGAGAGGAGGGCTCACTCAGTTGTTTAATAAGTAAAGAAACAATTTCGAGAACACCATTTCTAGAAGGTGGGGAGAATATTACAACCCAAGGACATACAATTAAATTTAATATATAATGAAATGAATTCAACACTGAGTCTCTATGAAATGACATTGTGATTTAAGGGGATAGTTATAACCTAACCATTAAACATAATATTTCCACTTCTATGAATTTAATCTTTAAAAATGGACATACACAGTTGCGATCATTAAGATATTTAAAGTCTGATAAGATCAACATAGTTTTTTGTGAATAGTAATTTACCCTTATAAATAATAATATTACCCTTATGAATAGTAATTTGACCCTTCTGAATAGTAGATTGGATAAACTATTACTAAAATCATCCATGAATGTAAAAATAAAATGTATGGGTCTTTTAAATGAAAATATCGTTATAGTATAATTGTTTGTATTTTTGCAAGTCATAAATATTAAATTAAAAATTTTCTGAATAAATTAATAATTTAAATTAGAATTTATTTGTATAAAATTTTAATAAGAATTTTAAATTTTTTTTATTATGGTTATAAGATAATTTAATGAGAAATTTATTAAATTTTCAAGGTGTTATCAAGTCAGTTATAGTTTTAAAATTGTTATTTTTGAATAAATTATGATTTTATATAAATATTTAATTTATCATATTTAGGAAAATAAATTTATAAAATGGAGTTAGTTTTTAAATTTTACACGTCGAAAAATGGATGGGGTGAATTTTTGGGTTTTTGCATAAATACATGAATTTTACTGAATAATGAAATATGATAATTTACAAAAAAAAAAGACAAATACATGAATTATTGAGTCATGGATGATGTTATACTTTTTTCATAACCATTGGGTTGAACACACTTGCACTAATTATTTTTTCGTGTCACAAGAACCAACAATAATTCTTGTCTTGAACACCAAAATAAAATAATGATTAAAATAATTGAAAAAACCATCCTCCCCTTCCCTATAAATACCACCCATCACCTCTATTATACTCACCTCTCTCAATCCGTTATCATTATCTAGATTCTACCCAATAATCTTTTAAAGGATCTTCCCCACATATATGACCTACCGGTCTCACCATATGACTAAAACAAAGACCTTAAGAAGGATCTCAAAGACCTGAGATGAAGAGGTAAAAAAACTCTGTCATTTTCATTTCAATTATTTTTCTTCTCTTATAATATCTTAACATAACATATCCAAGTGGCATGAAAATATCAAATATCTTATATATAGTGTAATTTTTCATGTTTATGGAAAAATTCATCATCATACTTTTTATCCTCTCCCTCTCATTCTAAAAATAAAAACACTTTCGGTAATGTGCCGATTTATCGACATCATGGGAAATTTGTCTTCAATTTACTTAACTTCCTAAAAATATGGATATAAACACATTTCAATGGTTTAAAAAGATTTCAGTTTTTATATTTAACCTCATTAATGTGATGTAATTAACATATAAACAAAATATTATATTATATAATGAAACTAGTTTGTGATTATTGAAGAAACACCAAAATAATCTAAACGAATATCATTAATGTTTTATCTTATGATTCATAAACATTTATGAAAAAATGATTTATAGTATAATTTAATATTTTAAAAACATATAAATACAATTTAATTCCACTTCTAGATTTTTCCTTCCATTCAATAAGAAAATCCACTATGAACCAACAATAGAAACCATGGATAAAATGCACATGAAACAGTGTAAAGAACAAAGTATTTTTAATAAATGGGTGCAATGATTTTATAAATTGATCATATATGGTGTTATAAACATGAATATGTTTCCATAAAATACTAATAACACACTTTTAATGATTATACATTACTTTTAAATACATTTAATGTAGGAAGAACCTGAGGTAATATATGTTTTAATCCAATTTATATTCATTTGGTTAACTTTCTACTTATTTGATTATGTGGTGTTAATAACATTTTTGAAATGGAATTTTTATTATATTATATTGTATTATGTTGATGTATAGTTTCTATACATATTCCATTCATTTACTAATTCTTGCTTCAAATATTAGATATTTTTACTATTGTTTCCTTTAAAAATAATCTTTTTCATTTATTTTCTTTTTAGAGGGAATGATTTATATGATGTAAGTGTTCTTGTTTTATGATTATGTTCTGGATCGTATAAATTTTCTATAATGAAGGGTGGTACCTATATATACCTTAAAATAATTGGTTATGTGTACTATGGACACTGGCCATATGGTTACTCCATGTGTAATTGTGATGGTTACACTATAAGGAAGCTGTGTGGGTTACAATGTAAGGTGGTCGTGAGAGTTACAAATCATAAAGTAGCCACAAGGGTTATAATGTTAAGTAATTAATGCACAAAGGTATCCTTATTGATATATTTATGTTTCAAAAAAATACCATGTTTCAAAAATAAATTAGTTGACACTGTATGGTTGAGAAGTATGTCTTTGTTAATATAATTTCATATGTTTATAAGTATTCAAGTACTAACAATTTCTCAATTTATTTTTATATCCCTTACTGATCGTTTTGTGCTCATCCTATGTTTTAAAATGTTTTTCACATGGTTTAAGGATGGGTAAGAGAAAAGGAGAAGCTATGCTGAACTATTCTAATACTTATCGTGAAAATATTTCATGTTTTTAATAAAAGATTTTGTATTATGAAAAAATGGATATTATTATAGTTGTACCCACTTTGTATGCATGTGCATGGATATGTGTGAATTATTTCCTGACATTATAAAATTATAAACTGAAATGATATTTGGAAATGAAAAAGGTTATTTCTGATGGAATATAATAGATTTTGTAATGTCTATGTCGGAGTCCTTATATACATATAATCATATGAAATACTATGTCAAGGATACCTAGGAAGTCCTTCATAACAAGTTATGAATGGGATAATAAACCATCTAATTGATTCAGGGTTGGGATGTAGTCCCATCTACCCTATTTTTTTGGTCTTGGGATTCCCTCCGATGTAACCTCTAATTTTGAGATTGGGATTCCCTCCCATGTACACTATTTTTCAGTATTGGTATTCGATCACATGTACCCTCTTTTTTTTGGGCTTGGGATATCCTTCCATGTAACCTCTTGTTTCATGTTTGGGATAATCTCCCATGTGCCCTAATTTTTCAGTCCTGGTATACCTTCCCGCTTACCCCCCTTGTTTTTGGATTGCGATGCACTGCCAAGTACCCTTTGAGCTCATAAAAAATGTATAGTTACCCAATACATTTGTTGAAGATATAGGTTCCACTGATCACATAATAAAATCATTCATCCATGTACCACATAATAATAAAAAGTTTATCATATCATAACCCATAAAAGTAGATGGGTTTAATAAATATCATATCATAACCCATGAAATGATATGTAAATTTTAAACAAATCAACCTATCATAAACACAGAAAAAGGAGGGATTTATAATAATTTCATCACAAAATATCCTAAAAAATAAGTGGGTTTATAGGCATTTTATCATGGAATAACCCCTTGAATAGAAACAGGTCTTATAAATGAAATGTCAATAAAAAATTTATAAAAAGAATAAGAATATTTCCATTGTATCATAATAAATTTAAATCATAAATTAAATCAAAGGATGTTATCTTATATGGAAAATAATTTTGGACGACCATTTAGAAGAATTATTGAGGAATATAATCTTCAAACAATTTAAGGTGTCACATACCACATGGAAACATTCGAATCATAATCCACATAAAATAATATCATTACATGAAGATTATAATATCCTAAAAATAATTATATTTATAATATAACATGTCAAAGGGTAGTATATACACCATATACAATACTATAGGTGAAAAACATAACGTCTATCTCAAAGAAAGTAATTGAGGCATAATTACTTTTCCTATTTGGTGACATTTGATATGTAAACCCCATGAAAAAATAACATAAAATGAAACTATTAATATCATTAAATAAATAAATTTTTGATATAAAATCTCATAGGTAATTATATAAAATGTACAATAAGAATAAGTGGGGAATATAGCATATATCTCACAGAAATTAATGTGAGATGAGAAAACTCTTACCTTCAGTCTTTAATTTAACTTTACATGTTAAAAAAAATTATATAATTAATATAAAATTATTGTAGATATACTACAAAAAAAATTCATATACATAATACCATATAAAAAATTGGGTACAACTGCGAATGCGGAACACACCCAAGGAAGAAAATAACATTAAATCGCAAGCCCGGGGACTTGACCCCTCGACCTGCCCCTCACCCCCACCCCCCAAACCCTTACCACCCCACCACCAACGGTGGGGCTACATAATAACATATATGATTTGATTATAGCATGATATTACTTTTTTATTAATAAGTCCATGTTAATTTCATGTGCTAGGTAATAACCTCTTTGTTTTTTTCATATATGTTTTGACTCCTTATTCTTCACACACTAACTCATATCAAGAGTTACATATTTCTATAATGTAAAAATGATATAAATATCATATATATTCAATATATAAGAAATTCTAATAATCTATAAATGATTATACTAAAAATAAAATACATTGTTCATGGAGATGGTAGGTTGTACGTACACATGAACAATGTTTCCATTTTCACAGACCATTGATTAAAATGAAAGTAAATGACATATATGTGTATGTATATAATATAACTAAATTAGAATTCTAATTTCATATTTTTCATATAATTTTAAAAAACCCATATTTAATACATTCCATGTAATGTGTGAATGAATCACATCCCGTTGAGGTGGCGGTAGTCCAAACACATTACAAAAAAATGGGGTTTTCCTTGTAGTTTTTTGGCATTTAGCAGCAGTTTAAACTACCTAAATAAAAAAGTGATATTATTTCTAAAACCGTAATGTTTTAGTGTATTAGGAATCATTTCATGATGCCTTTTATGTGTAGGTTTTATAATTCATGATGTTTTGTTTGGCTGTGGTTTAAACTACCACAAAATATTAAACGATGGTTATTTGTTTTTTTATTCACAACATAATTATTTTGTTATTATTTATTTATGTAATTAATTAATTAATTATTATTTCTGTTTGTAATTAATTAATTTATACCAAGTTATTATTATTTATTTATTATATAATTATTTATTTATTTTACTTAATATTTATCCTAGCATTTATGCATATTCCATGAATGCCATGCATAAATTTGGAAAATATATATACTGAGAGGGATTTGAACCTCTTACCTCTTGGATATACTACACAGACATTACCACTCCATCATGCTATTCATATAGTGTGTAAATTACATACAATATAATTATGCATATACAAATACAAAAAAAATAATGATACTAAATAATAATAAATATTGAATATATAATAAAGAATAAATAAATATATAATAACTAATTAATTATAGCAAATAAATAAATAATAAATACATTATAAATAAATATTAATAAAATATGTAATAAATAAATAATAAGAATTAAATATTAATAATAATAAATAGTTAATGATAACCAATAATAAATCATAATAAATTATAAATTATAAAAACAAAATAAAAAATAATATAATAAAAAATAAACAATAAAAAATAAAAAATAGTAAATAATATAAATAAATAAAAGTAAATATCTAATAAATAAATCATATATAAATAATAAATATGAAGTAATTATTAATTAATGATAAATATGTATTAAATGATTAATAAATTATTATTAACAAATAAGTAAAAAATTAATTAATTAATAATAATTAAATAGTAAATATGTAATAAAAATAATGATTAAATATTAAATACAAAAAAAATGAATATTAAATAAATAAATATTTAATAAAAAATATAAAATATAAAAAAAAATTATTAAATAAATATTTAATAAATAACGAATATGTATAAATAAATAATAAATAAATAATAATTAATTAGTAAATAAAAATATATTAAATAAAAAATATTTGAAATAAATAAATAATCAATAAATAATCAACAAAAAATAAAAAAAAGGATTTTACATAATAAATAAAAAATAAATAAAAACTAAAAAAAATCTATAAATAGTAAATGAAAAAATGAAAAAAGGAAAAATAAAAAATAAATAGTAAATAAATAGTAAATAGTTATTTAACAATAAATTATTATTAAAAAATAAATAAATTATAAAATAAGAAATAATAATTGAATATAAATTATATAATACAATAATAAATTATAAAATAATAAAATAATAAAATAATAAAAGAATATAAATTTATATAATCATATATAAATATAACAAATTTTTTATTTAATCATATAAACACAATCAGATATATAATTGTATATTAATATAAATATATATATTAACATAAGTAAATATATATATATATACACAAATATGATATGAAAATATATAAACATAAACATGAATAAATATTTACCAATATATATAAATATACAAAAAATTCCTAAAAATATAGGTTTCTATTTACATATATTATAATATACACATAAAAATATTTTTTTACACACACATGTTTATATATAAACATTACTTTTATAGTTATAATTATACAAATTAATGCCTTTTGAAAAGGTAAATAAAATTAATTATTAATTATTTTAAATTAAATGAATAAAAAGTATTATTTACATATGGTTTGTATGATTTATAATACATTTCTATGTAAATATGTGTTAATACAAGTGATTTATTATAAGTAAATATAAGTAAATATGCATATATTTAATTATAAATAAAATTACTTTTTGAAAAATGATAAAAATTTAAAATGATAATATCAATATGAATGTAATCCCAAAGAATAATTTGAGATCCCACCAAAAAAAGAATGTAAGAACCCTTAAATGAGGATTAAATTCTATCAAATGTTGAAAAATTTTGATACCCTGATCAAAACTCAATTTTGGAGGTCTTCAATGAGTCATTTAACAACAAAAAAATTGTGATCAGGGCTATCCCTTATCATGATGGAATATAGATTTTTATTGGTTTGGAATTTATATATGGTATAGCCTAAAGAAACCCTGGGATGAAATGTCATGTTCATTTGACGTTCATGTTCGATTTCATTCTTTTCTTGAACCTATAATAAAATTAATTCAATTAATTATTACAAAATTAAAATCTAATGTGGTTTTAGTTCTTTTCGTAATCATAGTTTTCACTAGTTGTGGATTTAAAACAATCTCATGTATCAAATGTAATGGTCAATTGTTTTCGATGTCTGATTTTCCACTTAATTGTGTGTAGCGAATGTTAAAAATATTATAGAATAGAATGAATGTTTAATTTGGTGAATCATATGAGGAAAGACATAAAATAAATTAATTTTTTATATAATGTTTATAAAAACATGGGGTATTACATTTTAACCCCCTTAAACTCAATTTCTCCATAAAGATTCATCTTGTTTATCAAATGGTTAATACTTGCCAGTTCCATTAAAATAAACCCACATCATAAAAATTAATTGAAAACTTACTTTAAAAATGGATACATAGAATCATAATGGCTACCAAAAGTAACTTGTAACATGGTTTCCATGTAAGAGAACATAGTTCTAGAGTTAATATTTCACATAGGAAAAACATAAATAATTATATATATTGATAAGGTCACTGATCATAAAAAAGTGGGTGATCCAGGGAATGTTAATAATAAAAAAAACCATAAACTGAAGATTCATTAAGTGGCCATTGATATCATTAAAAATTCAGAAAATATGAAAAAAAATTTATTTTAAAACCCTTTCTCTAAAGATGAATAACTTTTTCATATGAAATTATGTGTTCTTGATTTCAATCCATTTTATTAGAAAAATATCTCCCTTTTTCCTTGTCTTGACTAATTTTAACTTCTCAAATTACTCCAAAAAATGTAATGTGGATTTTTAAATCCTAAAAAACTAATATATCATGAGATCCTTGATAATTTATCCCATATATCATAATTTTTGATAAAAAATAATGTTTTTAGAACATGTTATCATATATGAATAAATCCAAATATAGGGAGATAAAAAATAATTTCCAGATATAAAACATTCTATGTTAACCCGATTCCTTCTAGTTCCATCTATTAACTAAAATAAGAAAACATATTATGAGAAACACTTATAATATTGTAAAAACACATAATCATGAAAAATTACTTATAGGATGCCAAAATCAATAAATCATACTTTTTTATCTATGAAACCTTATGTTTGTCCAAGGTTATTCACAATTATATTAATTTTAAATCTTCAATAATGATTTATAATGATTTTTTAAATTCTCAAAGCATATCCCCCATGATTGTAAAACTAGGGGTGCATCATGGCTTGTTGTTGTGAACCAGTACCCAATCATGTGTATCTCAATACATTGTTTTTGGGATTATTACCCCTATGTACATAAATTATCGATCCAAATCCTCTATTAGTATCATAACTTGGATGAAAATTCATGGAAACCACAATAAAAATCCTTAAAAAAAATTCTTGAACATTTTCCTATACAATAACTCATCCTTAGACTTATCCTTAGAGACATCTCTAGACATATCCTTAGAAATTTCCCTATAGATATTTATAAAGTATCATCGTACTATTTCTTAACTGTTTAATAAACCATTTATTTGATACCAAATATATTGACCCAAACTTAACATACATGTATATTACATCATTATATGTGACTATTCATCATATTACAAAATTAAATTCCAAAGGACAATATTGGTTCTGTGTCCTCAGAAACATGGAAACATAATCTTATAACAATATAAAAGATATTTAATACATATTTTAATGATATTCCCAGTGTAGTTCTCATTCTTAATACCTTTATTCAAAACATTGGGAAAGAGAAAATAAGAATGAGGTTACCTGAGATGATCATTAGTGGTGAACAAAGAATAAATGTAATCACAACAAGAAGAGAAGGTTATAATAAAATTATCATTAAATTAGTAGATCATATCCTACATGTCTAAGATCATAATGAAGAGTAATGGCAGAATTATTGGATTTTCGTAAGACCAGACCCATAAGAAAATAATGTGCATAATCCGTGAGAGTGTGATAGAAGAATAAGACATTGAATTTTGTAATATATATTAGTGTAGAAAATATATGCCAATGCTACCAACCAAGTCCTTCATAACATATTAGCTTTGGGCTAATCACCCGTATACCTGATTCGGGATTGTGATTCCCTTTTGTGTACCCTTTTTGTTCAGAATTAGGATTCCCTACCCTGTAACCTCTAGTTCCAGGCTTGGTCTACCCTCCCATGCACCCTTTTGTTTCAGGATTTGGATTTCCTCCCATGTAACCTCTTGTTTCAGGCTTGGAATGGCCTCTCATGTACCCTGTAGTTTTGGGCATGGTATTCCCTCTTATGTACCCTCTTATTTTGTGATTCGGATTATAATGACCCATAGTTTTATACATTTTTATTACTTTACAATTGAAGCATACTCATTAAAAACATATAACAAAACCATGAAAGGACTGTATAGGTATAGTGTCTTTAGAAACTAGGAAACATAAACAACAGGGCCATTAAATCAACTACATTGTCTCCCATTTATTTCATCATACTTATAGTTCCTTTTTGGAATATCCTAATTAATATCCTTATTCCTGACCTGGGGAAAATAAAACATACAAAAGGGTGAGCTCAAATTCTCAGTAATGGTAAACAAAAGAAATATCAATCATATCGCATTAATAAGAACATATCATTTTAAAAATATTAACCTACAAAAGTGATCATAATATCATAACATGGGATAAGTCATGGTAGTGAAATTTAAATCCCAATAATCATAACATGAAACTTTTTGGTATACACACATAATCATATAAAATCATTTCTTAGTAGTCAAGACTTATTTCCATGACTATCCTAGCGAACAAAGTCTATTTCTGAACCGAGTTCACTCCTCGTTTCAGTCCTATATCACTGAACCAGATTAACCTACCATTCTACCCATGTCTATATCAAGAGATATAAATCATTTCTTAATGCATTGGAGGTATATATATGTCCCACCTATCTCATAATGATACCATTCTTATGTGTTCCACAAGATCATAAATCATACATCATAGCATAACCCATGTAATAAAAATGGGATTCTTAAACATCATTCCATCATAACCTAACCCATAAAAGGATATCATAAAAATAATTCCATCAAAACATAATCAAATAAATTTAAAAATATGGATAGAAACAGAACCCTATATTATCTTAGATGGAAAATAGTTTTGATAAAACACAGGAACCCCATTATTGAGGATAATAACCTTTATACTTCAAAAACATTTTTCCATTCATAACATGTCACAAAATATTAAACTAAAATAAGTTAAATAAAAATTAACATGAAAAAATGTAATGTAAGATTCATGGAAATGATCTTCTAAAAATCCATTCATGTCGTATAGGTTAAAACAAACACTCTTCTCATACTTTGGCCGCAAAAGTCAAAAAGCTCCTCTTACAAAAAATGACAAAAGATTCATTTCATATATTTTACTAAAAATAACCAATGAGTAATATTGGATTTAAAAAATTGTATGGGGGTGGAAATAATATTACATATTTAGGAAACATGGATGCGGATGATAAATATGCCCCAATAAATTCTAAAGTATATATAATCTTGGATAAAAATTAGATTGTGAGATTTTCCCTTACCTTAGGTCTGATTTGCTTAGTACGTGTCTGAACCTCCTGTATAATAATTTAAATAATGACATTGACTTATTCCAGAATCATACTCATTGTTATGATATCATATATGGTCATATTCTAAGCTTCTTATTTGTAATGTTTCACTGCTACTTGTTATTCTGGTATTTATTGCTTTTTGTTCTTATATGTGTTATGTCGAATAAATTCTTCTTCTTCTTTTTAGGTTATAGATACCTAATTTCCATAATTTTTTTAGTGTAATATATATCATATTTATTCATTCAATTCATATATATAATCAGTATTCAATGAAGATGATATTGAACGAGTCGCATCACATCGTGGGGAGGGTAGACCGTACGGACACACGAGCGATGATATCATTCCCATGATTGTGGAATTGTATTGCAGTGTATGTATACTATTTCAGAATCAATATCACTTTAAAATAATCATATATAGTTATTATTTACACCATTATACCCATCCATGTAATGTGGTGGTGAAAAACAGATTACACCACGGCGTGGAGATGGTATTCGGTACCTATGCACGCTTGGATATTTCATTTTCCATAGGACGGATAGTATATGAAATAGGGTTGTTTAATATTTATAATAACATATCAGAATATGAGTCATACTGATGTTATTACTTCCTAATGAAACATCTAAATAATAGGAAGTAGAAGAAGAAATAAATTTGAAAGAATCGGTAACAGACATTTCCTCTTCATTGAAGTTCCTCTTCTTAACCACCTCTTAGGGCACTAAAGATGTTCTCTGAAGAATAACATGACCACTAGGATGTTTATAGGGAATTTTAGAAGAGAAATGTTTAGGGTTTGGCCGAGCTTGAAGGCTCAATGTGGTGTGAGGAGAAGAGGGAGGAGGTGCCCTTTTATAAGGGTGGAGAATGGCACCTTAGGAAAAACTTAAACTATTATTTTATTATAAAGTCATATTCGGGTTTTAATAGCATCATATTGATTTATTTCAAAGATAAGGTGGATATGGGTCACAATACTCTCAAGAAATAGATTTTAGAAAATTTTAGGTTTCTATTTTAACGTTATCATTTATATTTAACTCTAAGTTAAATTATTTAACTTTTACCGTGTCTTCTTCTTTTCTTGCATTATATGATTAATAAACTTACTATAACAAGAAAAAATAACCCCAAGTTGTTTATTATTAATATATATAACCGTATATAAGTCATTGTTCCTAATATTATATTTTTATGAATAAAATAAAAATTAATAATATAATATTTGTTTTAAAAACTATTTTATGTCAATTTTGAAACTATTTGGTAATTGATTTTTGTGAAAATCATAACAGCATGATTAGTTCTAAAAAAGTTAATTAAATCAATAATAATATGTCATATTAACCTATAAAATTATTGTAATTAATAAAAAGTCTCAAATTACATTTATTTGGGTATTTATAACATCAATTATGTTAATATTATATTAATATGGTAATTAATACATCATCATTGTGTCAAACATATATTAAATTATTTAATTTCTAAAAATTATAAATAAAATACCATTAGGTAGGAAATCCTTTTATATTTCTAATGAATATCTATAGTCGAATTTATCTTATGAATAACCCTACATTGAAATTTTTTTTAGTTATTAAACATTTATTTTAAATATTTTAACACTTCTGTAAATAAAATAATAATAAGTGTCATAATCTACTCCAAGTGGACCTAAAGGGGAATATATTATTCCTAAGGTTGTTTTTGATCGAATTATACTTATTCAATAGAATTATAACATGTGTTAGGGTAGTAAAAATATCATTTTACCCTTAATTACCCTAGTTACTTGTAACCGTGGTAAAAAAAGTAATAAGATACTATTAACCAAAAATTACTTTTATCATATTGAACCTCATTTTACTCCTTGATATTAACAATGTCTCCCAGATTTTCTAAATTCCACTCATAAAAGTGGTAAAATTAAATTTTATGTAAATTTTCAAATTCTCCTAGGAGGTGGGTAAAAGACGGTAAAAAGTTCAATCAAATTTTTATATATCTAAAATTATTATAACATGACTCCAATTAATTACATTGAACTTATATAGGTATTATGTATCAATTTTGACCTAAAATATATTTAAATAAAATAAATAATTATTTAAATAAAAAGTCGGTTTTAAAATAGTAACCTAGTGTTTTCACTATTCATTAAAAATTGAAATTTTTAGAAAAATACCAAAATTTCACCCTAGTCTAATTTCGATATTCTGAATCCAAAAATGAAGTCCATTTTGACGAATAAAATTTATAAAATTTTAAAAGGTGGGTATTATTATTCATAATGGCTAGTTCATATAATATTTTAATAGCATATCATTGTTTAGTGAAACTCGGTATCGCGTACAACACACGCTATCGTGGAAGGTCATGATTGTGTGTAAAGAAAGCCAAGCTAGTATTGCGTGTAATGAAAGATTCCATTGATTTTGCATAAAACAAAAGAAAAAAAAATTATATACTTCTCATAAAATATCAGGGTGCTACATTCTACCCCCCTTAAAATTAATTTCACCTTCGAAATTCGTCACTTCGTAAGAAACTGATAAGGATAGCTCTCCCTCATATTATCCTCAAGCTACCATGTATCTTCTTCTAATTGGTTGTTCCTCCATAAAACATTCACCAAGTGAGTGGTCTTATTCCATAGGTCTTTTTCACTACGATCCAGAATCTCTATCAGTTTTTCATCATAACAAAGATCTTTCTCTAGCAGTACAACTTCTAAGATTAGTACATGTGAAGGATCAGGTTTGTACTTTCTCAGGAGAGATACATAGAACACATCGTGATCTTGAGAGAGATTTGGTTGAAGCACCAATTGGTAAGCTACCTTCCCAACAAGATCCAGTATTTCGAATAGACTGATATACCTAGGGCTCAGCTTTCCCTTCTTTCCAAATCTCCTTACTCCCTTCCAAGGAGATATTCGTAAGAACATTTAATCACCCACTTCAAAATCTAGGTCTTTTCTTTGGTTTTCGGCATAACTTTTTTGTCGACTATAAGCTGCTCTTATGTGTTGTTGAATAGATCTGACCTTTTCTACCATCTCATCAACTAGATCAGGTCCTAATAGTTTTCTTTCCCCAACTTTATCCCAGCAAGTTGGAGTCCTACATTTCATTCCATAGAGAGATTCATAAGGATCCATCTGATTGCTGGAGTGAAATATATTATTATAAGAAAATTACACCACTAGTAGGTTTTGATACCAACAACCTATGAAATCCATAGAGCAAGCTCTTAACATATCTTCTAGAGTTTGAATTTTTCTATCAGACAGACCATCTGTCTGAGGATGAAAAGCAGTGCTGAAATTCAACTCTGTATCTAAAGTCTACTGAAGACTCCGCCAAAACTATGAAGTAAACCTCAGATCCCGATTAGATATAATGGAAAGTGGTAATCCATGCAATCTTACCACCTTCTTCACATATATCCTGGAAACCTGATCCAGAAAGAAACCTTTTCTAATAGCAATGAAGTGTTCTGACATCATAAGATGATCAACTATAACCTAGATAGCCTTATTTCCTTTGGATGTTTAAGGAAGTCCAGGGAAAAAGTCCATTGTGATGTTTTATAATTTCCATTCTGTTAGGGGTAATTGTTGTAACATCCCCTTAGACTTCTGTCTCACACCTTTAACTTGCTGACAAACAAAGAATCCAGAGACATATTCAGCAACATCTCTTTTCATACCATCCCACCAGAAGTACTCTTTCATGTCCTTATACATCTTCGTGCTTCCAGGGTGAATAGAGAATGAAGAACTATGAGATTCATCCAGTAGCTCCTTCATTAACTCTAGGATGGGAGGAACACAAACCCGATTCCTGAACCTTTTTACCTCATCACAATCAAGGTTGAATTCAAGAACATTTCCCACCTTCTTTTGTAACTCTGCATCTTCTTTTTGTGCCTCTTTAATCTTGTCATGTATAGATGGTTGAACATTAATTTGGGAAAGATATGATTTTTCCCCTTACATTATAATTACAAGATCCATCCTTTGTAAATCTATAAATATGGGATCTTTTGTGATCCTCATCATGGATAAGCTAGCATGGTCTTGTTGAATTAATGCGTCTTCCACCTTGTTTTATTTCCCAGGGTGATAATGAGTTGAGAAGTTGAAATCCTTAATCAGCTCCAACCATCCTCTTTGGTGCATATTCAGCTCCTTTTGTGTGAAAATATACTTTAAACTTTTATGATTAGTATAAATATCACACCTTCCACCATAAAGATAATGACTCCAAATATTTAATGAAATGATTACTGCCGCTAACTCCAAATCATGAGTTGGATAATTTTTCCCATGAATTTTCAACTGTCATGAGGCATAATCTATCACCATATCATTTTCCCTATGAACACACCCCAATCCCTTCTTGGATTCATCACTATAGATCACATACCTTTCTCCACTACAAGGTAGTGTGAGCACAGGTGCACTGGATAACCTTCTTTTTAACTCCTTTAAATTCTCTTCACACTCCTCCGTCTAAACGAATTTAACTCCTTTTCGAGTCAACGTGGTGAGTGGATTAGATAATCATGAAAAATCTTTCACAAAACGTCGATAATATCCAGCAAAACCAAGAAAACTTCAGATCTCAGTTATTGTTGTTGGTCTCAACCGTATTTCGATAACATATGTATTTGCTGGATCCACATATATCCATTCTTTTGAGATTATGTGACCCAAAAATGAATGATTTTTAAGCCAAAATTCACACTTGGTAAATTTGGCATAAATATCTCCTTTCTCTGGGTCTTCAATAAAATTATCAAGTGATCTTTATGTTCTTCCTTGATCTTTGAATAGACCAGAATATAATCTATAAACACTACGACAAACTGATCAAGATAGTCTCTAAAGACTCTATTCATCATATCCATGAAGATAGTAGGGGCATTAGTAAGACCAAATGGAATCAATATAAATTCATAGTGTCTATACCTTGTACGGAACGTCGACTTTGGTATATCACACTTTTGACCCTTAATTGATGATACCCTGAACGACGATCAATCTTGGACATGTATTGAGCTCCGCGTAGTTGGTCAAATAAGTCATCAATGCATGGGGGGATGATATTTGTTCTTGATCGTGATCTTGTTAAGTTCTCGATAATCAATAAAGAGTCTCATTGGTCCATCTTTCTTCTTAAGAAAAGCCAGGTGCTCCCCAAGGTAAAGCACTAGGGTGTATGAATCCTTTATCAAGATTCTCTGGGAGTTGCTTCTTCAATTCCTGCAACTCAATTGGGGCCATTCTATAAGGTGTATTTGAAATGGGCATAGCACCCGGTATGAGTTCTATTGAAAACTCAACATCATGATTTGGTGGAAGACCTGGAAATTCCTCCGAAAAGACATAATCAGACTCCCGTACAATGGGTTTATTCTTAATCGTGAGTTTCCCTCCGACCATTTGAGATAAATAACCTTCATTTAGGGGAATCAAGACCCATATGATGGAAGAAATTTCCATTGGAAGTTTATGTTCATACCTTCATTGATTTACGATCATAGATTGATCTGTAATATAAAATGTGACTTCCCTTATTTGGAAATCAAAATGACCTCCATATAAATAAAGCCAATCCATGCCAAGAATCACATAAAATTCCAATATAGGAAGGATCACAATATTTGCAGGAATCACTTTCCCACAAACATTAATCGGAGAAGAATTATAAACATTTGATGCAACTGTTGTGCCATTAGGGGTTTTCACAGGTAACTCAGCATCTAATTGTTGAGGTAATATGGCGATAACCTTATAAAATTATTCATAAATAATAGATTGGGGGGATCAAGAATCAAATAAAACATTTTCTACATTAGAGTGGATGGTATGTGTACCTTTCACCACTTCGTTATCATACTCCACATCATTGATAGAAATAGAATGTGACTTTCCTTTACCTTTATCCTTAATGGTTTGTTGATGTCGATCATCATCAACAACCCTTGGATTAGGGCATTTATTAGCATAATTCACCATTTCCTTCCACTTGTAACATTGAAGTGTATGAGGTTCACTCTATGTAGTCTTTTATTCGTTCACATCACTAGACATCATCTTCCCATCATTGTGGCATTCAAATTCCCGATGACCTACTTTTCCACATTTGAAACATTTACTTGTCCCTTTTAGACAACTCCCTCAATGTTTCTTTTCAACACTTGGAGCATAAGAGAAAACTCATCTTCTTTTCAGTGTGCTCTTTATATTTTCCATTGAATGCCATTTTCCTATTCTTATCAAATGCATATAACTGATGGGTTACTACAATATCCATCTCAACCTTGAGAGAACATCGAAGGATTTCCTCATACCTATTGAAGTCCCTTATGGCTAACGCCCTTCGAAAACATGGATTTAAGCCACTAAATAATTGATTGATCTTACTCTCTATTTGGATAATAATCCCAGAAGCGTACCTTGCAAGTCTAGTAACATTTTCTTCGTTGGTACCAAAAGATTCATCATCCTTTTGCTTTAGTTTAAGAATCTTCTTCTCCAACTTTGTTTGAATAATACGAGGGAAGTTCTTATTGAAAAATAATTTGTTGAACTCCTCCCATTCCATGGACTCAATTTAATATCTTGCCCTTATATTCTTGATAAGAATCCACCATTGATCAGCTTCACCTTCCAAATGATAGACTACTAAGATGACATTATCATGTTCAGAACATTGAAGAACTGAAAATATCATTTCAGTAGTAATGATCCATTGTTCAGAAATTAACTTATTAGTAGACATGTTGAATGAGGGTGGACGTTGGCTCATGAAGGATTCAATAGAATGTTGCTCCTTCCTTTGGTTGTTTGGATGTCCTGCATTATTCATAGCTTGAGAAAGTTGTGTGAGCATGGCTACAAGATTTTGCATTCCAGCTCCCTTATTGTTTGGTTGATATGGGGGACAATCATTGCATTGCTTGTCGCATTCAGAATTAACACGGTTCCTTCGGGTTCCATCTATTAACTAAAACCAATAAGTATAGTGTTAGAAACTGTAATCACAACAGTAACACCACATAATCAAGAATAAAAGTTCACACATTACATCTTATCATTGGTTATTCATTCCCATTTCAAAAACACTTTGATTTTTTCCATTGATTAGACATATCCATAAGGTTATTATTATGGCTTTCACATCCTAGTTTCCAAAGGTTGACTATAACCTTCCTCTGATACCAACTATAGAGGTCTATAATTACTTCTAGTGGACTATAATTGATACCTATTAGGCACTCCATGGGTGACTACAACCCCTGGGAGGGACACACAACCATCCCTAGTGGAATCCATTTCCTCATGAAGCCCTTGGGTGGAGATACTGATGTTATTACATCATAATGAAACAACTAAAGAATATGAAGAAGAAGAATAAATAAAGTTGAACGAATCGGTAACGGACATTACCTATTCTTTGAAGTGCCTCTTCTTAACCTCCTCTTAGGGCACTGAAGATGGTCTTTGAAGAAGACCAGGACCTCTAGGTTGTTTCTAGGAAATTTTGGAAGAGTAATTTTTAGGTTTTTTTCTATCTTTAATGCTCAAAGTGGTGTAAGGAGAAGAGGGGGGAGGTTCCCTTTTATAAGAGAGGAGATGGCACCTTATGAAAAACTTAAAATATTATTTTATTATAAAGTCATATTAGGTTATTAATAGCTTAAAATTGATTTATTTCTAATCTAAGGTGGGAATGGGTCGAAATACTCTCAACCAATAGATTTTAGACAAGTTTAGGTTACTAATTTAACCTTATCACTGAGATTTAACTCTATGTTAAATAATTTAACTTTTACCGTGTCTTCTAGTTTTATTACATTATATGGATAATAAACATACTATAACAAGACAAACGAACCCCAAGTTGATTTTTAATATATATAATCCTATCTAAGTCATTTGGCCAAATCATAGATTTTTAGGAATAAAATTAAAATTAATAATATAATATTTGTTTTAAAAAATATTCTATGTCAATTTTGACACTGTTTGGTAATTGATTTTTGTGAAAATCATAACAGCATTATTATTTAGAAAAAAGTTAATTAAATCAATAATAATATGCCATATTAACCTATAAAATTATTTTAATTCATAAAAAGTCTCAAATTACATTTATTTGGGTATTTATAAAATCAGTTTTGTTAATATTTTGTTAATAAGGTAATTACTGCATCATCAATGTGTCAAAAATAAATTAAATTATTTAATGTTTAAAAATTATAAATAATATACCATTAGGTTGGAAATATATTTATACTTTTAATCAATATCTACAGTCGAATTTATCTTATGTATAACCCTACATTAAAATTTTATTTAGTTATTAAACATTGATTATAACTATTATAACACTTATTTAAATAAAATAATAATAAGTGTCCTAATCAAATCCAATTGGACCTAAAGGGTAATTGTTTTTTCTTAAGTTTGTTTTTGGTCGAATTATACTTATCCAATAGAATTAGGACGTGTGTTAGGGTAATAATAATATCATTTTTACCCTTAATTACCTTATTTACTTTTAACCGTGGTAAAAAAAGTAAAAAGTTATTATTCACAAAAAATTATTTTTATCATTTTGAACCACATTTTACTTCTTGATATTAACTTTTCCTCTCAAATTTTCGAAATTCCACTAACAAAATCAGTAAAATTATTTTTTTTGTAAATTTTCAAATTCTCCTAGGAGGTGGGTAAAAGACGGTGAAAAGTTCAATAATATTTTTATATATCTAAAATTATTATAAAATGACTCTAATGAATTATATTTAACTTATATATGTAATATGTATCAATTTTGACCTAAAAAATTTAAATAAATTAAATAATTATTTAATTTAAAAGTCGGTTATTAATAAGTAACCAAGTGTTTTCACTATTCATAAAAAATTGAATGTTTTCAGAAAAATACC
Organism: Viscum album; assembly: GCA_963277665.1. Lineage (NCBI taxonomy): Eukaryota > Viridiplantae > Streptophyta > Magnoliopsida > Santalales > Viscaceae > Viscum > Viscum album. The sequence continues at coordinate 942,064,868 of OY728153.1, forward strand.
AAAACATCACCCTAGGCTAATTTAGATATTCCAAACCCAAAAATGAATTCCAATTTGAAGGATAAAATGTATAAAATTTCAAAAAGTGGGTATTACTATTCATAACGGCTAGTTGATATAATATTTTAATAGCATTTTTTTGTTTAGTGAAACTCGGTATTGCATACAACACACGCTATCGTGGAAGGTCCCGATTGCATGTAAAGAAATCCAAGATAGTATTGTGGGTAATGAAATATTATTTTTATGTCTCCGATAACATAAGACATAAAAAAATATACACTTCTTATAAAATATCAGGGTGTTACACGGATTTCCACCCTTGTACCCTCATGATTTGGGCTTGGGATTCCCTCCCTTGTACCATTTGAGCTCATAAAATAAGTTACATTATACAATTAATCAGAGGGAGATATTGGTCCCTCCTGTCACATAAAAAAATCTTACTTCCATATGCCAAAAAATAATAAAACATTCAACATATCATGAATCATAAACAAAGTTTAGTGTTATAAATATCATATCATAACCCATGAAATGAAATTGATATTAAAAACAATTAATCCTATCATTATCTAATGAAAAAAAAATCCTTCACAACAATTTCATCAAAGAAAACCCGATAAAAAGAAGTGAGTTTCATAACCATTTTATCATGGTATAACCCATGGAAATGAAATGGGTCTTATAAACAAAATTTCCTCAAATAGATAAAAAATTCTTATAAAGAATAATAATTTTACCATTGGATTATAACCCTATTAAATGATAAACTGAATCAAAGGATGTAATCTTATATGGAAAATAAATTTGAACAATAATTTAAAACAATTCTTGAAGAATATAATCTTTAAACAATTCAAAGCATCCCATACCACATTAAAACATTTGAATCCTAATCCCTATAAAATAATAACAATAAATGAATAATATAGTATATTTAAAATAGTTATATTCATGATAGAACATGTCAAAGGGACATATATACACCACATAAAAGACCATAAATGCATAACAAAACATGTGTCTGCACGAAGGAAAAATGAGACAAGATTAATTTACCAATTTTGTAACATTTAGCCCATAAAACCTGTGAAAAAATAAAATCAATTTAAAATTTTTAGTATCATTAAGTAATTAAAATTCACTATATAACATTTCATAGGTATGCATATACCCCACACAATAAGAAGAAGTTGTTAATATAGTGTATATCTCACTGAAATAGTAGTAAGGTGAAAAAACCATTACATTCAGTCTTTACATTCATTGTTCGTGTCAAAAACACCTGTATAATAAATATAATTTTATTACACATATATCAAAGAACTATTTTATTATACAAAGTACCATATATTATTTGATTTAAATTATTATTACCATTTTAGTTACAATTCCATGTTAATATTATGTTTTGGGTAATAACCAGTTGGTTTTTTTTGACTTATTATTTTTGAAAAAAGTACATATATTTTTATATAAATATAATATTTATTCAAAATTTAATTATTTATAAAAACCTATAAAAGATATAATTCGAAAATGAAATACACTATTCATAGAGACAGTTAGACGTACCTACACATGAACGTTGTTTCCATTTTCATTGTGTATTGAATGAAATAAACATAAATGACATATATATATATATATAATATAATTAAATAATCATTATTATGTAATATTTATCATTTAATTTTACTTAACCCATCCTCAATACATTCCATGTATAGTGTGAATGAATCACACTGGTTTGAGGAAGGGAAACTCCACACGTCCACAAATGAAGTTATCATGTTTATAAAAAATGGAAAACATTAAGATATTTGTTATATAATATATACATAATAATTAAAGAAACATAAATATCATAAATATCATAGAAAAATACAATTTCTATCATAATTCCCAACCATGATAGGTGGTAGTAGAAAAACTGACAACATGGTTTTGTGATGCGGTAATTCACCGTACAAGAACAGTTAGTTTGTTACCCTTTTGATGGATGTGTGTGTGAGTATACTTATAAAAATTATTATAAAAAATCTCATTATATTAATTATACAAAATTTATTATATATTCATGAAATAATAATAATTCAATGGGTGTATAAATAAATAAAACATAAATGGATGTTGAAGAATGTTACCTCTTTTTCAGGTAACTCATTTTCTTTTTCACCAGCGGGATTAATTAAAAGATGTTATTACCAAATTAGATAAATTGGGGTTATAATAAGGAATTTTTATGCTTATTTTGTAAGATTTTTTATGATCCAAGGTTGTATTATAGTTGTGATGAAGGGGAAGAGTGAATGACTTTTATAAAGGAAGAAGAGTCACATTATTTTAGATACTAAAAGGTAAACACTATTGGGAGGTCTCCCTTACCTCATGAAATCCCAAAAATAAAAAACATAATTGATTAAATGGGATTTATGGTCGAAAAAATCATCCAATACACATAAATTACTGCATTTTTATAAATTTGTTCACTAAATTTTATTTTTTCCCCCATTAATCAATTTAGTTTTTATTAAGGTAACTGTTATTATATCCTATATAATTTAACCATTATTAATAAACTAATGTGATACTTATTATAAAATATAGAACCACTTGATTTTAAATATTTTATGTATATTTTTGAAAAAAAGACATATGTGTTGGAATTTAATTTTAAAACGAGCCCATGTAACATTAAAGAACATTGCTATAACCCTAGCTATGCTAACAATGTTTTTACAATTTATGTGTCAATATGTACATTATAAAAAGTAAATTAACCCATGAATAGACCACATTTTATATTTATTTACACATAAAAATCATTTGGAAGAAGATAATATTTTCAATAATTTTAAATCATTTAATAAATTATCATTTATATAATTTAATTATTATATAAATATTTTATGACTTTTTGTTTCTTAGTAATTTAATATGATTATATATTAACTATAAATATTAAATATGAACTATTATGATAAAAAACAAAAATTTTATAGTTCAAAATTTTATTTATATCCAAACCTATGTAGCTTCTTCTATACTGCAAATCTTCATAAGTGTTAAAGGTAAAGAAGGTTATTTTTTTTGTCTTTTTACCTACTTAACTTATTTTATGTGTCCCTTTAAGGAGGATTTACCCTAAAAATAGATAAAAATAGTACCTATGTTTTTTAGCGTAGAACTATGTTCCTCTAATTGATTTTGGAATGGTTTTGGTACATTTATACACATTATATTCTATGTTTAATCATTATGTAAACTTCTTTTTACCTTAGTCACTGTAATTAATTTTAATTACTTTCACTAATTTTTTGGTGAAATTATTATGTTTTTATTCTTATTCTAAAAATTTCATATTGATTCCAAATACTTAAATCTTTTTTTTCCAAATTAAAATCTTGTAAGTGGCTAATATTAAATTAAAATTAATATTGTAGACACTGTGATATAATGAGTATTTAAGGTGAAATGTTCAAATGTATAAAATGTTTCTATATCCAATTTCAACGTTATATTGGATAAATTGAACTAAATTGTGTTTATTTATGTATAATTGAAAAAATTATACATAAAAAAATTAAAATATAATTTGTCTATATAAATAAATTATACAAAAGGAATTTTCTAATTAAAATTCATCATTTTTCACAATTAATGTAAAAATTATTTTTTATAAAAAATACCCAAATATAAATATAATATAATATTAGAATTATGAATTTAAAAATGAAGTTTATTTTATAAAAAAATTTCAAAAAATTTCAAAATTTCATTTTATTATTTTTCAGAGAAGGACATAGAAAGGATTTATTTTATGAAAAATATATTTTTAAATAATGAAAAGTATGAGGATCTGAGAACTCATTATTAAAAGAAAAAAAATAAGTACATGAAACAAAATAACAAGACAAAACAACATAATTCAAACCAAAACAGAAATTGAGACACCACAACCCACATGTGAGCTCGTGTTCGTACTATGAATTGAGAGGAGACCACCCCTGCCATGAGGGTGATAGAACCTCCTCCAAGATTTGACCTACGATCATGAGCCACCCCTATCATCCAAGAGCTCCACAATTAGAAAAAAATATTTATTTTGTTATAAATATTTTTTATTTATATAAAACCATCATAAATAATATTAAAAAAATTAGTTATTACTATTAATATTACTATATTTAATTGCTATGTTATAACTATATCATTTAAATAATTGAAATAATAATTTTTTTGAAGAAACTTAGTGTTTCATATAATTAAAGAAAAGATGATGTTGTTTGTAGAACATTCTAAAATTAGTGTAGCATATAATTATTGTTAAAACTTGTTTAGTGTGCGATCCAAGCCATGAAATAAATTTAATTTATTAAAAAAGGTTCATAAAAAATATGGTTGTTACAAGGAATGCATGGATTAGTAGGGAACTGATGTATATTGATCCTTTTATGCGATTTAAATAATGGATAAACACTATTAAATTAGTGTTTAGGACCCCATGTGATCCAATGTTAAGAGATTTAAGACTATTATGCCAGCAAAGTGGTGCGATAATGGTTTTGGAGTAGAGGTGTTGGATAGTATAGTGCAATATTCTTAAATGAGCCAGTGTTTGAAATGGGTTTACATTGGTGTTAGGTTTAAGCATAATTAACAAATCAAAAATATTCCATATTCCATGTTTAAGGGTTCCAAAAAGCTTTTACATTTATCAAAATGTCTACAGTTTGACATAACCCTATTGTTTATACAGATGATGTTCAATAGAATGTTCTAGCAGATTTATGAATAGTTGATATAGAAGGTGATGACACTTAGTGGTGGAAACCATAATAAATTTTTTGATAGAGTTTATAGATGTATGAGGGATCTATTCTAGATTCAGAGATATAGGAGTTTCTGGAGGAGGTGGAGATAAATTTTAGGTTTATCTATTTATGGAAGGATATTTGGATTTTGATGACAAGTATTTTTTGTGTAAATAATAATTAGTGGTTCCTATTTCTCAGGTATTATACGTAATTATCAATTTCATCAAAGAAGTTCCAGTATAATTTATTTCCATGTTTATTTATTCACCTACAAAAGAATGTCGTCATTATGATATTATTACACTTTAATATAGGTGTTCCAAAATATATGAGTTCATGATCCATTTCAATAACCATATACAATATTGTTCATACCTATTTCTAGATTATGAGTTTAGGGAAATTAATTTAGAAGAATAATTACACTAAGAGATGCAGTGACAGGTTAGTTATTTTATGTTTCCAACATATCTCGTGGTACTTTATATAGTATACATATTTTGAAAAATAATATAGCTTCAACCTAATCATCAAGAGTGTGGTGCTTTCCTGATTATACACATAGAATAGCTATGGAATATGGTTCTATAATTCCTAAATACGGGTTTTTTTTATTTTCATGGGAAGGTCCTAGACAACGTCATACCATTTCTTCTACGGTGGTGGCTCTCTGGACCCTTTCTAGGGATCAAATAACTTTTTTCTCATGGGGTCCAATGATATCTATGAGAACACATAACTTAAATAAAACACAATTCATTATTTATTATATAAAAGTACATATAAAAATACTGATAAGATCATACAACCTAGAGTATTTGAGAAATTGGGTACATAAAAAGTTAACATGAAACATGGATACGACATTATTATCTAAAAAATATTGAAATGTGGCCTCTATTCCATGTATCCTACGAAACTATATGTGATAACCTTGGTACATATATAATAAAATGGTGATATATAAAACCTATTATTGGAATTAATAAAATATAGCATAATGTAAGAAATTAAAAGTGTTACAATATGCATATCACGGTAACATTTGTAGCATGAGAATAATAATATTTAGCAATGAGGAATGATAATTCATTATAACATAAAAAAAATGTAGTAATGTGGTAACAACATAAAACATTCCATTATAAACATATGGAATTTATAAATATTAATACAGAATAACATTTTTCTCTTAGGATGACCACCTATGCACTATAAATGGAATCTCATGAGATAATAACATTTCCCAATGCATTAGAGGGAAATATAATTCTAGACTCACCCATTAAATTTATATTCCGCAGATGAATAATTATGCCACATACATCCTAAAACATAGGGATGTATTATAAAAAATTTAACACCATTATTAATGGTTTATGGTTACATACATGTAAACCCATAATAACAGAATGATTAGTACAATTACATGAATTTCCTTGATTGGAAATGGGGTTGAGTATTCACTACAGAAATGTTTTTGATGAAAAATAACAGGATAATTTCAGCATCAAAACATGGGTATGTAAGGATTCATGTAAGCGTTAAATGAGAGAGAAAGTAGTATTTCACTACTTTTAAATCATATGGATAATAAAAGGGAAGTGTACTAACATATGTGAAAAAGAAAATTTTGGAATAAACATACATAATATAAAGATGACGCATGCATATAGAGTACAAGGAGAGTATCACTTAGATTTATAGGGTGCTTAAAAAATATAGGGAGGAGATTCATAAGCATATAAGTCACCATTGGGGGGTTATAAAGACTTAATTTTCGATTAAATTAATTCTGCAAGAGTTTTTTGTTAATATGGAAAATAGGTTGGGTCGGTTTATATATCAAAAGAGAAGAGATTTCATTATAAATTTCCAAACATTATTTTTCGACTCTATATGATTAAGTGATCGAAACCAAAAAAACATTCTATTATTTTTTCCTATGATTCCTTTGAATGAATAGTGGTTTTAATTATTTTATATGTATAATAACCAAATAAATAAAAATGAAACTTTTGGTGAAGAAGATTTGATCCGTGTTTATAATGAATTAATTTTAAATACTTAAAAATGTTATATGTTTTGAAGAATACATTAAGGGTTTATGAAATTAATAGAAAAAGATCAAAAACACATTATTTTAACGGGTAAAGATATTTTTTGTCCATGGATACTCTTTATTGAATTTAGTATATCTATTTGAATAATTTATGATGTCATAATAAATACTTTATAATTACTTGGTACTTACATTATTCCCAAAAATTTGATTATCACAATGAATTATAAAAACATTAACCATCTGATTATTTCAACATATTGATTTCAAAAATAATATTTATTTTATAAACAAAATCTGAAAATATGAAAATTTATACTTGTAAAATAATGATCCCTATTTATTGAAAAATAATTATTTATTTGATAAAAATACTTTTTAGACCCTTATAAAAATTACACGTCACTTCATAAAAATATGTTATGATTATTATTTACAAAAGAATTATTTGATAATATTTTTTTAATATCATTTATTTCAAAAATTTATAAATTCATCAAAATAGTGTCTTTATTGAAACAATATTTTTCCCAAAAATACAATTTGTGACTCACCATACCAAAATATAATTTTTATCAAAATTTTTTTTAATCATTATAATGTTATAATAAAATATAAATATAATCATTTATATACTAATCCATCATGATATGTTCTAGATACATGGACCCTTATTACACCAGTGAATTTCTTAAGGGTAAGGGTCGTGATTGTGTGATTTTATTTGTGTGGTTCAACGACAATGGTTTTGGTCGTGATCTCGATAAGATTGAAATTCTCCTGTAAACGGTTTTATTATTTAGTGATCAAATCTCATCTTGGGATTCTTTAAAAAGAAAACACCTGGGATGATATCTTACTCAGAAGATCCATCAAATGGGCACCATTGGGTATGGTCCTACTAGTTGAGGCCGACATTTCCTTTTTATATGTCAATTAGACTTTCTCAAAGATATTAATATACTAATATTAATGTTTAATATACAAAAGATATATTATCTATACTTCGAAAGAATAATTGTGTTTCAAATCCAACATTAAATAAATTATAACAGTCTAAAATAACTAATTTAACAAATTTTTATCTATAAATATATTACATGATAATTAATTTATTCATTCAAACAAAGAGTTTCATTTATAAATCTCTGGTTAATTATATCATCAATGGAATGTCTTCCTAACCTTTTTAAGTAGACAGACTATGCATGATGTTCCTGATCATGTTTCACCATTACAGTAGTATCAGCTGAACTAATAGCAGCAGGTTGCTCTAGCCTTTGATCAGTAGAGGAGAGATATGTCAGGAAAGTGGTAGCCTTGTGTTGATCCTTATCCTTATAAAGTAGAGTGATGAAATCAAGTAGGTCAAGATTTGGGTTATAGAGACTATGGGGTAGGTCATGATCAGCCGCATGCTCTAGAAATTCTCAATAAAGGATAATCGTACATAATTTGGGGCACTGTTTTATAATTTTATTCATGGGTTCATACATTGTCTGATTCATGAGCTACACACTCCTTCATATCACCCTCCCTGATCCATGCTTTGGGACAATAGGTAGAGATACATCTTGTTCCCTTGTTGTTGACTATTTTAGTGGGGTGAAAATATTATTTGAGTGAAATATGTATATACTTTAAGCATATTTTGGGTTAATAATGAATTGGTGAAGGATTCCTATTTTGGTGGATAAAGGGACACGACATCATCCTAATCCTGGACCGGCTTTATTCAATCAAATAATATATTTATTAATTAAATAGGAAAATTATGTTCTATGAGGATGATGATGACGATGATGAGTGTTATTATTATTATTATTATAGTTGTTGTTGTTGTTGTTGTTGTTTTTATGTTTTGTTCATTTGAAAGAGAGACCTGAAGATGGATTAGAGGTGTGTTCTTTCCTTGTGTTCCTTAATAGTTGAGTTGATACTATGTTCCATGGAGGTTCATATGATAGTGTTTCTATGGGTCATGGTAGTGTAAAATTATGTATTTTCTAATGAGTAAGTATCATTAACACATTGATGAATGATCAAGTTTGGAATAGAATTATAGTTGATCACTTATATGATATTTATTTCATTGTATTGTTTGGTTCTTTTTGAGTTTCAAGAGCTATTGATAACGCCAGGTGATATCTTGTAGTGAGGTATTAGTTGGCCAAGTGTCTCACCATGGGGTGAATATATTTTGATCATGACAAATTTCAAAATTATTTTTTGCGTATATATCAATTATCGTCAGTTAATTTAGATTTCTGTGAACAATATAAAACATATTTTGGGGATTAATGATCAGTTCATAATGCTCAACAGATAATGTTTCTTCATGGAGATTAAACTATGATAAGGATATCATCATGTATATTATATGGAAAAGGATATTAAATATACTAATTGGTGATGTTGTTATAGGAATTACGAGTTTTTAATCTCCTTTTATTTGGAGAACACTCCAGTTGTATTATTAGGAGTGATGAATGTGGTATTCGAGGACTTTATGGATCAGTTCATGGTGGTTTTAATCACCTACATATGTGTGTGTTCTACATATGTTGAGGTGTACACAATGAATTTATCAGAATATTTAGTATTTCTTCATTTTTATAAACTATTTGGGATGTTATAAAATTGTGAGTTTTAGGATTGTGATGTTTGTTTATTTGGAAATATTTTATCACATTCTGTTATAGTCATGGATTCGTCATAGATCAATGCAATTATTTTTTTATTAACCCCCAAGACATTTGCAAATGAGTTTTTATTACTCAGTATAGATGCTATTATAGGGGGTTCATACATGGATTCTCTCAGATTTGGAATCTTATGGAATAATTGAAATGGAATGATATGGAGTTCTTGTGGATTGAAAAGTTCAAGTTTTCTTTTTTAGTATCTGAAGGAGATGTTTTTTGACACTCCATTACATTAATTTTTTAGAGTAGAGAGTTAAATTTTAGGGTTCTATAAAACATAATATCTTGTTTTTTTAGTTTATTTATGTATAATATAATAGACATTTATTATAGTTATCTATAGTTACAGAAACATGAACATCACATTTCAACCCATTGTCTCGACTTAGAAAAAGTTGTCTTTTCCAATATATTGGGGCTAAATTGCCTCATTAAAAACAGTTTTAGGTTTTCACCGATTAAAGAATGTGATTTATATATTATCCTTGAATTACTAAACATCCAACAGTTATAGTGGATGAAATTGTTTTAGGATTAGGACTTTAAAATTTCATATACACTAGGAAGGGGTACTATTTTGGTCATTGTATTTTCACAAAAAATCCTATAGGGGCATGTTCCATAACTACCTAACGCCTTCCTCAAATAGGATAGGGGATAGTAATAATATTCCAAAATGGAAGTTATTATCCTAAAGTACTTACACACATAACTCCAAGCCACAAATACTGAAATATAAATACACTAAGTAAACTTCCTATAAACCACTATATCCCACAACCGCAGTAAGATATTAAATTTACTAAAAATTAAACATGGGGAAATAAAATCCTACCATAATGATCATGTAAAACAAATCCAAATCAGATGCAATGGTACTCAGAATGCAACCTAAAAGTTGCTGAAACACACCTCGGTCTCTTCGGTCTCACTATGCACCGTTTGGTCCTGGTCCACCCTGGACTCTGTCCAAAGGTTGATCATCTGTACAAGACACGACATATGCGGGAAAACCCTATGAAGGGGTTAGTATAAAAATACTCAGTATGAAAAACCTAAACAATAATGTAATACCACAAAGCAAATTATCATTATCTCTACATTGATAAATGTCTAAAAAATATAACAAGAACATCCAGATATACTCAATGGAGACACCATGACATCAAGTGGTCAAAAACAACTTTTCATCCATAGTATTGTTTTAGACGCATGCCCATTTTGAGAGAAATCACTCCTCAGGTCCAGATATCATTAGAGAGACTCCATAATGAGGTCTAGCACGTTTGGGCCCCACCCAAAGAGAATGCATTGTTCAAGGAAGACTATGATACCTAGAGAAGGGGTCACACCTAAAACTAACCAATGGACACCACAGATATCACCCAAAACTTATTAGGGGATACCACATACCCAATATAGTTCAACCCTCTACATAGGAGATCTCATCCAAAGACACTAGGGGATTCCATATATCCTTCTAATGTGGCCCGCTAGATACAGGATCAACACCCTACTCATGGAGGTTATGTTATTATATAGACTCCACTAATGGTGATAGAGTATCACACTATAGTCTTGGGGAGGGAGACTATAAAAAATCTGAGACTCTGCCAATAGAGGGGACTATAATTTAGATATGTGGATGTAATTACATACTGAATCCTCAAGGAATGGACCAAGGGAACACACTAAACTTATACTGGACCAAACATTGAATAAATAAGAACCTCAACCACTCTTCATGGGATCACATGTTGTGTCCCAGGGGGTACAAAACATGTTCTACTATCCCTAGTCTTCCCCATGTGGAAGAAGCTCAAATGAAATATTGTATCCATATATATAATGTTTATGATGTGTACATGGAATGTCGTGATTCAGGGTTCTCTAATTGTGTCGCATGGTTTTGTTTGTGTATCGAAGTTGTGTCTGTTTATCAGTCCATGTAAGAGATGTTGTTTTCATGTCTATGTAGACAATATTCCATCTTGTTGTGTACTATTACCCATTTATGTGTTCTGTCAAGAGTACAAAACGAGTCATCTGGGGAGGGTCACATGCTATGTGATAGGAGTTATAGGTTGTGTGGTCCTTAACTCTTTCCAAACCATAGCAGTGAAGATAGGGGTCTCGCACTTTGTGTAATCTCGAATCATGCATTGTGTTCATCACAATTTTCTAGAACCACCATATTTACTTTTAATGTACCATTCGGTGCCCCGCCTTCAATCTTACATTCAATTTTTTTTTGAAATAAAAGTTAAAAGGTCACCCAATCATCGCCATCACTAAAAATTGGTTCCATATCTATATCTTCTTGGGAATCATTTCAAACTTCAATTATTTGTTTTTCAATGAATAACACGAATGAATGAGAAATAGGAAATAAACTATCATCTGATTCGCTTCATATCTGTTATCACACAACCATCTTGTCATTTTCATCAGAAATCTATTATATTGAATTGTTTTTCCATGAAAGAGGTGTCCAATAATCGATCGATTTTGAATAGTCCACTCACAAACCAAAAGAATAATGACCACGAGGAACAATGAATCTAGTGAGAAAATCACATAAACATATTAGTGTAATGATCCTCAATCGATATTCATGTCGATCTCAATTCATTTTTGTATGATTACCAAGGAAGTTGTTTAAAAATAATTCTTCTAATTTGCCTTGTAATAAACCCATCCCACATGGCGAATGATCTGAGAACCAATCGGTTCTTCGATTGATTTGTGATTGTCACCAAACTTAAGAACGAGGAAATAAAAAATTGTAAAAAAACACCCTACTTATTGTTTCTGTTGATTTTTTATGAGGAATGGTTGTGTTCCCTCTATTGACAAGATCCTCCAACTGCACTGACATGATGATCCTTGATCCGATCTTGATCTATTGTCTCCCTCCAAGAAAATTCTCCTCCTATAGTGTCTATGTCTCTATGGTTTAGTGGCGAACATGAAGATGATTTTGTTATCCAAAAACTTATAAAGACAATAGGCTGCTAAAATGAAGAAAAATAAAATAAATTTTTATTTTAATTCATTTTATATATTTAGGAGGCCAAACAAATTTATCAAAAATAACCCACGACAAGCACCATTATATGGCACATAGGGAAATAATTGAATTAAAAGATCAATGTTGGTATCAGATTTATTGTTTGATTCCACATTAATGAGTTATTAGAATTTAAAAATAAAATAATTTTAATTAATTATTTTATTTATGGTTACATCCTTGGGGTAATTTTCAGAAGATGGCCCACTACGACCAAATTTAGGTCATTTGTAGTGCAAATCCATTATTTTTAATTCAACGGTGCCCTTATATTTAAAATATGGGTACAAATTTGGGATTTTTTCCACTTTTTTGGGGTATCGTACACAATTACTATTAAATATTTTAATAATTTTCAACCATTTCTTTTAGGTACACCAGACCTCGGAATCACACTTTTGTCATAGAGAATAGTCTTGAAATCAATACATATAATATCCAAAAAATAGTACATGAAAAAAATCTAAGACGTTACATTCTCACCACCTTGGAGCATTGCGTACCTGGAAATCCAAAACATGGGCTACTCAAATACAAGAGGGTATTAATAATGAATCATAGCCTCCATCACCCATATGCTATTCTAGATATTCCTATAATACCATCAAACACATAACAATGGAATCGATAACCTATAAAGGATCCTCCCCTACCGATCCTTGATCCTTACTGGGTACTCATCAAAAGTTGCTCCATTCTTGATGTCCGACTCACCCCATTTGAGGACGTATGATGGGTCATTCACAAATCTCCTCAGACGTGACACATAGAAGGCGTCATGTACCCTATCTAACTATGGTGGTAGAGCCAAGAGGTATACCACATCACCAACTCTATGTTGTATCTGGAATGAGATGATGAGCCTTATAATTTGCTTTCCACCCAGGTCAAATCTACATTATATTCATCCAGGTGAAGCCCAATGGAACACATGATCTTCTTCCTCACTCTCTAGAGGCCTCAATATCCTATCAACATAAGTCCTCTGGGGGATCTATGTAGTAATCATCCACACCTCTATGATCTTCACATTCCCTATAGAATCTCAAACCAACTATGGGACCTTAAGTGCGGACTCTCCTAGGCCAGTCCAGCAAAGTGGTGACCTACAGGGTTTCCTATAGAAAGCCTAACGGTGATGAAACTATGTCATATTGAAGGTGGAATGGTAGTTGTTGTTTTTTGAAAACTCCACTAGTTGTATGTGATCCTCCAAACTATGGATAACACCTAACATGAAATATCACAACATTTCATATGAAACCTGAATGGTTCGCTTAGTCTGATCACCTTTCTAGGGGTGAAATGTTATGCTCAAGCATAACTGGGTTCCAAACGACTAATGTAATCCCTTCAACAACTGGGATTTAAATTTATAAGCATGATTATAAATACTCATAGATGGAACCCCTTATTGGAGAACAATCTCTTTCATGTATAGGCCCTCTAATCTCTCTATTTCCTTTTATCTCATAAGATAGGATGTGGGAATACTTGGTGAGTTAGTAAAAAATCCATGTGATGGCATCATGTCTCCTAGATATACATTGTAAATACATCATGAAGTCCATTTATTTCTTGTACCACTTATATTTTGGTACCTCAAGGATTTGAGTTAACCCCATTGGAACCTAGTTCTCAGCCTCCACTTGCTAACAAGTATGGCATCGAGAAAAAAACTCTCTAATTCCTTTCGTTATCTTTGTCCACAAATGTTATTTCTTCGGGGTCCTTGTACATCATCTACATAGTTGGACATACCGCAAAAGGGTACATATGAATCTCCCTAAAAACCACCTCATGTAAGTCCACTTTAACTACTTTGAATCCTCTGAAAAGAATTATGTGCACCCCACCTTTCGAATATCCATCAGATGTATGCTCTGTGAACATTTGAGCATGTACGATCTTATAGTCAGTATCCCCATGTTTTGTCTCCCGGACTCACTATAAGAGTCGAGGGATGACAACCATCTACTATTGGTAATATTTTACATATCCATCCACCATGGATAACTATAATGAGTCCAACTACTTTAACCCCTTGTTCAGAAACAACAAACTATATCTTCTTCTGAGAGAATCTACCACTACGTTCCCCTTCTAATGAGTATAGAAAATAAAAAATTCATATACTGGGAGGACCTATATATAAAAACTATCTCTCATGTTCAGATCCTAATGAGAGAAGATATACTTGAGACTCTTGCGATCAGAGTAGATGATAAACTTATCACCCATTTTGTAGTGTCACCACATCTTTATTGAAAAGACTCCCCCTACTAACTCAATATCACGAGTCATGTAGTTCTGCTAGTGTGGTATCAATAAGAGTAAACCATAATAAATCACCAATTCACTCTACATCAGGACAAAACCACACCCATTACCAGATTCATCATAGAACACCATGTATTGGACACATTTTTCTGCTCACTTTTGGATTTGAGTGCTCCTCAACCTCTTACATAGCTCCGGAATGCACTGTTGGTAGTTTATTGTACACAAAAAATATTTCCCATTTTTTATCAAACCATTAATGGTTTATTTAAAATTAGAGAAGTTTTAAAAAACGTTTGATAGAACCCTACTATTACAAGGAATCTATTCATCTCAATAACACACTTGGGTGGAAACCAAGCAAGCACAGCCTCAACCTTCACTGGATCCACTACTTCTACAGCTTCTGAGACAATGTGTCCTATAAAATAGACCTCTCAAATCAAAAAATATACATATGAGAGATTCCCACATATTTATTTCCCTCCAAGTATGCCTAGGACCATCCTTATGTGCCATGTGTGTTCCTCCTTAGACACAAAAGTACACTAGGACGTCGTCGATGAATACCCCCACGAACCGGTATAAGTATGGATGAACGATATAGTTCAAGAGTCCCATGAACTATTCTAAGGAATAATTCATTAAAAACCAAATCAACATGAAATAACTGTTACCATAACAACATCTAAAGGTTGTTTTTGTTATATCCTCATCTCGTACTCATAGCTAGTGATGGCTTGATGTGAGGTCAATATTCGATAACCATCACGCCAATTTGAACTAATAAAAGAGTTCATTGATACAAGGTAGTTGATACTTGTTCTTCACTATAACATGATTTAAGAACCGGTAATCCAAACATAATCTTGAGTTCCTGTTTTCCTTTTTGGGAAAACTACTGGGGCTACACAGGGTGAAAACTTGGTATCATGAAGCTCTTCCCCTACAAGTCCTCCAACTATACCCTTAGTTCACAGAGCTCTGCGAGAGCCATTAGATATGTAAGTATAGATATTGATGTAATCCTAGGGTGTAGTCCAAAGAATAAGTCTATCTATATATAGGGAGGTAATCTTTGAACATATTCAAGAAAGACTTCTTCATACTCTTCCACCACAACAAGAAACTCAGAACTCATATCATCCACTACACTGAGGTTTAATCTAGAAAACTATTGAGTAAATGGATACAACATCCTATGTGTGAGACCATCCTAAAATGCATGTATTTCTTCATTATAAACAAATGAAAACCTGGTCCAATCACTGCAGACACAACACACTCTTCACATAAAATAGTCAATCTGATCTAGAAATGGGGATAAATAGTTAATACCAAGAATGACGTCGTAAGGCCTCTACGACACTACCAATAGATCCCAACTAAAATTATAGCCTCTAAGAGTTATGTCACATTTTTTACACAAGTGTTTTATCATTGAGTCTCATCCATTAGGATTCTCCAAGTGTATGAGTCAAATTAACAGTTCAAATATAACTCTGAGTCTAGTAGAATGTCCGTGGAATGAAAGGAATTACTAGAACCTATGTCTATAAAACCTGAAACTAAGGTAAAAAAGACACATATCATATCTCATATCATCCATGGAGCCTCATGTTCATAAGAATGTATCGACTACAGTTGGACACTTCTTTTCCCACCATCTCCCTAAGCATAGCATAGACCACCTGGGTTGGTGGTGGGAATAGGTAAAATATCATCCTACCTCTTACTGCCCTCCCTACACCTTGATAACATTTTTTACCCAACTAACTACCCTACTCTCTATGTATCTGCCTCAATGATCCCTTGACCATCTCTTGATCAACTGTAATACATGTGAGGCAATCTCATGCCTAATGTCCCCAACCACTACATGAGTAACACTGTTTGTCCCTGGGCTAATTTAAGCCACACTAGGAGCTCAACACTACTAAACCAGAATCCTAGGATTTATATCTAAAGCACATGACCCTCTTGGATCCTTTCATCTTTTGTTACAAAACTGATACCGAGGACTCATCTTCCATGTGTCTATTGCGAACTCCTACTACTATTTTATGCTCCAGTAGAAACATTTCCACTAACAGGGTTCACTAAAGTACCCCATCATAGGTACAAATGATAAGGGATATCACTAATGTCTAGACTTCCCAGTTTAATCCCCTCTTAAAGGATTGATCCTATAATAACTGTCCTTATAACATATCAACGGAGTAGCATGAATGATCAGTAAGAATTACTGAATACTCTATCACAATCATACTACCCTATTGTAGATATAGAAGATCCTATTTGCAAACTGATCACAACATGGATGGATATAACTCATCCCTGAAGAGAATCTTGAAGTATATCTATGATATATTTTTCTCATTGTGTGACTAATTAACCCTATTCGACCATCGCCTCGTAGATCCCAAAATATGACTCGTGACAAAGACTACCATCTGGTTGTAAGACATCCTTACAAGGTGGAAAACATGGGAGACTATTATGTATCCAAACCACATCTATATGGGGGGTTGGATCACTCCAAAAGCTAAGTGTTCACTGCCTCTTAAACTTATGTAACACACTCAGATTGCATGGAACCTCAACCGGTAGTGTTGGGTGTAACTATCGCTCGATAGGTGGTTGTTTAGATAGTAAAACACATGGAGGTTCTACCACTAGTACATCCCCCCTGTAATGATTCCTTGTCACTAGGGGTATCATACTTGTGATCAAAAGATGGAATTCTGGATATCTATCTATGTGAAGTCATCCTAAAAAAACAAGATGTATAAAAATAAAAAGAGTACATCAGGAGAGATTACTCTAGTAGGATATGGAAAACAAAACCATTCCTATATGATGTATGTGCCATTGTTTTTCTCTCCAACTAGTATTTTCATGTTCCAAGTCGACAATTTGGAAACTATAGACCTAGTGTATGGATAGGATGGGATCCACACAAACAATAGAGTCATTGACCTAACATCCATGCTCGAAACACTTAACACGGTTTCCAAAAAAATCTCATAGCCTGCCAGTCCTAAAGTAGAATTGAACCCCTATGATACAACTATTTCAGGACTAATCAATGAGGTTCGTATCCCATGACTACCCCAAGACTACATCCAATAGTCTTGGGGCTAGTTACTAGAACCAAGTAGGTGTATCCCAAATGGGAGGCATTAGCCTAAACTATCTATACACATGCACACCACTCTAATAAAAAAATGTTAAAATTTAAAAAAGCTAAGTAAAAATATTCATCCAAACTACTATATCTGACAACCATAGTATGATAGTAAAAGTATTAGAAGGTAAATATTTCAAATTGACATCCCACCATAAAGAGTGTGTAACACAAGTACAACTAATATGTATTGGTACTGGGACTGCTCTCTGAAATCCGTAGCATCACACCTTGTTCTGTATGATCTCTCTAAGCAACATCTGGTCTTGGTTTTCCAAGGACTCTGTCAAAAGGACTATCATCTTACAAAGACACAACATGTTCAGGAAAAGACAGTGTATGGGTGACTATAAAAATATACAGTAGGACACCCTGAAACCACAATGTTATACAAAAAAGGAATTTAAAGTCATATATACATAGATATATGACTATAACATATATAACAAGAAAATCTATATATACTCAAGTGTGACCACACACCATCAAGTTGTCATAACCATCTTTAAAACCACAAGATATTTCTCTAAGCGCACTCGTTTTAATATAAATCAGTCCTTGATCCATGATATCATCAATGAAACTCCATAAAAATGTATACCTCATGTGGTCCCCACCCAAAGAGAACACATTGGTCAATGAAGACTATGATACATAGATAGGGGGTCACAACAATAATTAACTGGGGGACACCACTGATCATCCCCAGAACGGATTTGGGGGTACCACATATGCAATCTAGATCAACCCAGTGTGTAGAGGATCATGCCGACACACACTGGGGGATAGCACAGACCCAAACGATATTGCATGCTATATATAAGATCAGTTCCATACTCGAAAAGTATACACGATTCAATAGACTCCACTAGGGGTGATAGAGGATCACACTCCAGTCTTGAGGAGGGTTACCAAGCTCTATTTGAGACTTGACCTCTAAAAGGGATTATTATCTAGAGATGTGGATGAAATATTGTATTCAACACTCAAGGAATGGAATTAGGGAAAACACTCAATCTATAATGGTAACAAATAAGAAAAAACCAGATCCTTCAGAACAATTATTGGGAGTACACGTCTTGTCATAGGTGGTACCTGACGTATTCTACTATCTCATGTATTTACCTTATGGGAGAACCTCACATGAAATGTAGTCTCTATGTACATGAAATGTAGTAAGATTACATGGCATTTACAGAAAAACATTTCTATTCCTAGGTTGTCTGGAAATGTACAAATACCGAATCTGTGTCCATGTACCGATCTGTGTATGCCAAGCCATGTCTGTGTCTAAGTACACAGTTTGAAATATAGCTATATACTAATACATATGTCCATATACTATATGGACTACACACTGAGTCGTCTAAGGAGGGTCACATTTTTTGTGATAGGGTTCACATGTTGTGTGTTCCTTCACTCTAGCCAAACTCTATCACTATAGCCTTGGGTCCCCACATGCCATGTAATCCCATATTATATGTTGTGTCTTCAGGATTTTTAAAAACCTCCATTCTTCATCCTCGTGTCCCATCTATTTATCCACCTTTGATCTGAGGATCGATTCACAAAAAATAGAAGATCCAAGGTCATACATCCCTTTCCATCAATATAAAATGTGTTCCATCTCTAGATCTCCTTAGCAATCTGATCAACCACCATTATTTGTTTAACACTGATGAATGTGAAATCATGATTCATATGTTGTCTGATTCACTTCATCTTAGTCTTCATACCTCTATCGTGTTGTGCCAATCCTAGATCTACGATATTGGATTGTTGGGCCAAGAAATTGGTGTGCAATGATCAATTGATTGAGAATAATTGAGTTGCAGGCCAAATGATGAATGACCGCGATGATCGATGAATTTGAGGAGAAAAGAACATAAATAAATGAGTGTAATAAACCATGGTCGATGCTCATATAGATCTTGATTTGTTTCTATAATATAATAAAGGAATATATCAATAAATAATTCAACAAACTTACCACATAATAAACCCCTCCCACATAGAAATACATTCTCAAACCAATACAATCATCAATTTATTTTCAATCATTATAGTAATTAAGAGTGGGGAATGAAATAATTGAAACACAAGACCTACCTCGTGTTTTGATCGATTTCTAATGAGTAATTGTTGCCTTGCTGCTATTCACGAGATCCTCCTACTCTGATTGGGGAATGATCAATGAACTAATCCTAATCCATTATCTCCCGCTATGAATGTAATCCTATAACGACAGATAGGCATCCAAGTTTTAGTGGATAACCTTGAGACAATTTCATTAGTAGTAAACTTATAGAAGAAATAGTTCACTGCACTGGGGAAAAATAAAATAAAAATTTCTTTTAATTTATTTTATCTATACCGTGTCCCCGAAAACATTTTAAAAAATGAACCTCACAGAAAAATGATATGACAACCATAGGGAAATCGCCACGTTATAAACTAAATAGTGGTATCATAATTCCAATTCGAGTCCCCGTTCATGAGT
Source organism: Viscum album (assembly GCA_963277665.1). Classification (NCBI taxonomy): domain Eukaryota; kingdom Viridiplantae; phylum Streptophyta; class Magnoliopsida; order Santalales; family Viscaceae; genus Viscum; species Viscum album. Next base: position 942,085,495 of record OY728153.1, read on the forward strand.
AAATAGTATTAAAAATAAAATAATTTTATTTGATAAATTTATTTACGGTTACATCCATGGTGAAATTTTCTACAGATGACCTGTTTCCACCAAATTTTTGTCGCGACTAGGGTAAAGTCATTTTTTAAAATTGAACGGTTCCCTCGTATTTTCTTATTATGGAAATAATTTAGTAGTTATTACACATTTTTAGGAACACCTCATGCGTGTTCTATAAAATATTTTAATATTTTTCAGTTGTCTATTCTTGGTACACCGGGCCTCAAAATACCATGTCATCCCAATACATAGTCTCAAAATCAATCCATATAATATCAAAAAATAATATACAAAAAAAATTCCAATATGTTTCATGTACAAAGAATGAATTTTAGATGTGATGATTTGCATGTTTCTGATTTTTATAGAGAGTGATGGGAGAGTTCTTTAAAATGCATTCTTATACGGGATTAGTTAGTTGAAGAGGATGCCTTTATCAAATGATGGTTCATTTATATATAGTTTCATTGGTGTAATACTCCTAGTTAGTGGATTCCATGGTGGATGTATGGATATATCGAGTTATCTATAATGATTCATTGTATTTATAGTATTATGATGATCTACATTATGTGTTGTTTCAATAGTAGATTTTTGTTCTTTTATTGATGTGAATGGTGATTCTACTTGAGTACCATCGATCACACTTAGTGGTACCACCTATAATTAAAGTCATGTAACTTTCAATAATATTCTATATTTAATATCATATTTTGATAACATTAGTTATAAATTTTTTATTCTGATATTTACTATTCATAAAAATTATGAAATAAAAAAAATTCTTAGTTTTTATGTCCATATATTCAATTATCATCAGTTTAAGTGGGTGTATATTTCAATAACCAACCTCACCAGTTTACCTCAATCTCTAGGAGGATATGATTATATTTTTGTGATGGTGGACCATTTGAAAAAATAGGATAACTTATTAGTTATTATGAAGTTTAACTCAATGGTGGTTTGGTCAAGGTATTATCTACATGAGACATTGAAGTTTCATGAAGTCCCAAGGATGACAATATCTGATCTTGATCATCGTTTTACATCTTGGGTTTTTAGATGTCTCCATCATTAATTTTTCACTCAGTTGTTCATTAAAAATACTTTTCTTATATAGATGGGAGACTAGGCATAGCACACCTTCAAGAAACTTGAAGTCATTTTACACAATTTTTCCATATTTTTCATAGGTTCATGGATAAGGCACATACCATTGGATGAGATTTTATACAATAATAGTTTTCAATCTTCTATCAGTTTAAAATGATTTATTCCTTCATATAGATGAACTTTCATTCTTCGTTGTGATACACTAGAGTTGATGTTTCATAAAATGTTATGACTAAACTAGTTTAAATCAAGATAGAGATGGTTCAGATTAATTATGATTAGATAAAGGTTGTGAATGATCACCATAAGTCATATATAATCTATAAGAGGAGACCTATATAGTTTGATATTGGATATAATGTGTAATATAAGGTGTTTTCTTATCATGGTAGGTGATGGATTAGCTGTGGGAGTAAGGTTACTCCCTAGATTGTTGGGCCTTCTGAGGTGTTGGATTATATTGGATTTTGGGTGTGTTTGTTATAAGGTATCTCATAGATGATCAAGATTAATGATTTCGTTCAATGGTTACATTTCAACTATTATATTCATGATAACCATTGTGTCGTTAATTAAGTTAATATTTTTTATTATAATAATGTGAGCAGGAATATGTGTGTGGAGATCCATGGCTGCTAGTGGAAGGTATTTCTTGAGCATGTTAACCATATATTGTGTCATCTGCTAACATAATGCACAGAGGTGGGCACCTAGGAATGTGGGTCATAGATATGTAGCTTGTATCCCTAATTGTCTGATTCTTAGTTGCTATTTTTTAAATATTCTTTATTAATATTGATTTTTATCGAGCTTCTGATATGGTACCCTTTCCACTGATTCCTTATTTATAAAAATTATCTTGTTTAAGAGGTATCTCACATGTCGTTTGTTAATTCCACCCCATTTCCTTTCCTTATTTTTCGTTATGGTTTTAAATTCTCGGGGATGGCTATTTTTTACATGTTATGTGATTTAATGCCTTAATATTGTGGAATACCTCTCTATGTGGTATTCTATTTTTTGAGGTGTTCTAAAGGAAAGGGTTATGTTTTTTTTTTGGAGCTAGGGTGTGTGGTGTAGGGTGAACCACAATAGGTGAAATGGTCTAGTTGCTTGTGGGAAAAAATATAGAGATTGAGTGGACACTCTATTAGAAATGGATGGTTTGGAAATTCCAAGTGTATGGTGTCTATCTAGGTGCGGTATATTAGGAGACCTCCTTTGTAAAATGTGCAGCTGGATCTCACTTTTATTTAGTCATAGTCATGATGTGAAGAAAAAAACTGAATATTTTATTCTAAATTATTATTGGATAGTCATATAAGATGTTATAAATGACACAAATACATGGACAACTCTACGTACAATGCAGAGGTGATGGCCCAAATAAATTTTAAAAAGTATAAAATATGGGTAATGGTTGTGAGAATATTAAATTTCACTAGAATGAGAGAGACCATAACATAGTCGGTTGAGTTTATTCCATTGAAAAGTCTATCATGATTTCATAAATAAATATAGGGATTGGCCTTCCTCATCTTAGCTCACTTTCTTAACCTCTAAACATTAGATAACCCCAGACCCCCTCACAACTCATGGATCATCTCCTTTGTGGATTGTACCATATTTGATCATAGAGAACCAATTTCCCTTTATTAAAGGAACCTTCTTCCAAATTATATCTCTTTATCATTCCTCATTATAAGGTAATTATGGTGGAAAGCCTCCAAGTTTTGGGGACTTGGTCAAATCTTGGTTCGTTGGTGTCTATCATATGTATGGATTCAATGAGTTTTCATTTTTCTTCGTTTTCATTCCTTCTATTATGGTTGATCTTAAATCATATGTTATTAATCATAGATTATTGATCTGTGAATTTTATGTAGGGAATTTTTTTAACCTCATTTTCATAAATTTATACTAAAATTATAATGATTTATCAAATTTTTTAATAGTACAATTAACCATAATGATGAATATACTTTAATTAATGAAATACATGGTTTTGTGATATAGTGATTGCATGTTTCTTTCCATGTTACTGTCCTTTTTATTACTGTATAGTTATTTATTTTTGTTTAGTATTTTTTTAGAATTTTTTGTTCTTGGAAATTGACTAAATAACATAGAACTATTAATTCGGGATAACTGGTAATAAATGAGACTGTTAAAACGTAATAATATTTCCCTTTAATTTGATTTAATCAATGTGATTATTAAATATTGTTTAACAATATAAAATTATTTATTACTTATGTATTATATCTCTATAGGTTTTAACCTATGAAAAATAAATTAGTAAATTATAGACAGAAAGAAATAGGTTATAGTAAATACTTAATTGTATTACGCAGAGTAATCATTTTGTCGTATAAAGGATGTATTACTTGATTATTAGGCCTTATTTCCCAGTTAAGTATTTATTTTTTTCATTTTTCCTAATGTTATTTCTCTATATGGGGATCCTTTTTATAAAACCTAATGTGATATTATGATAAATGATGGTTTAATAGGAAATGGGTGTGGATTCAATGGATTGAGGAAGAATTTGGGGCTAGGGATGGTGGGAAAAATGGTAGTGATTGGGATGACACCCATAATTATGAACAATGTTAAAGATCGACTTTACTATTGTTTTTCTGAAATTAATTCATGGAACCGTGTTTTATTATCACTCATCTATAAATGATTAATGATTGTTTTTTGCAATAATTCTTAATGAAGTATTATTTTCAAGGTTTATGTATATTTTATGGTCTGTTAGAATGTTTCCAAGAGTACCAGAAATTATGGAATGATAATGTTAAATGGTTTAACTCATGGGGTTGGTGGCATGAAATAAAATAATGTAAATAATTATTAATAAACCTAAGAGTATAATGGATATGTATGTAGGGACTTGATATTAGATTCTAATTAATATAATAAGACCTTTTTTAACAAAAATAAGTAATATAAAGTATATTAAAAATTTTCTATTCCTGAAGGATATCTATTCATTATGATTGAAAATTAGGTATCCGAGAGGTGATACTAATATTGAGGCTAAGGAAAGGTTGTTTCCTATAGTGTTTTATTTTTTATATATATTCAAATGTTAGGTGATTACCTATGATTCCTTACTCCTTTGGGTATAGTGACTGGCCCCAAGAAGAATTTAGAGGGTGTTTGTTCCAACATACTGGTTAGTGAGGAATTGATTCATTAATATCCACCTAAACCTACTATCTTGTCTTGGGTATTATGTGATGGTATGAATAATGGTTAATTTCCCATATCTATGTGTGTAGAGGGATCTAATTTTGTCTTGTTATTATCACACACACACGCATCATAAAATATTGTATCCTAAGTATTATTATAAGTATGTTGTGTATTTTATGTGGTGAATTTAGGTATAATACCCAATGTATGGGCTAAGTATTTTCATACATATATTTCATATTTTTAGATAAATATTAAATACAATTAATAAGAAAACACATAGTACAATAATAGATTAGTGTTTTTGGAGCTTATGAACACATTCATTTAATTTTATGAAGGATCTTCAACATCCTCAAGATATAACTTCTTACAAAGTACTCTTATTAGGTATACCATACCTAAACCACTCTTCAAAACATACATAAGGAATCATGAAAAAGTATGATCCAAGATGCTTATTAAGGGAAACCATAAGAAATATAAATGTAAAATCATATGTTAGATTTGAATAATTATCAGGGTATTAGATAATGAACATAACTTATGAAATTAATACAGAACCTTTCATAGATCATAAACATCAGTCATAGAATAATACACAAACATTTTTGAAAATGTGTCCCATAAGGGTGATAAATCATCTCAAATCAATCTTGAACCATAATCTAATGTCATGAAATATTTCCACCATCATAAATATAGATAATTTTTAATATTTCATGGTTTACTACCATGGATTTCAATATATAAAATCAGGACGCATCCCCTATTCCCCATTATGGACCAGGACACACATGCTTTCTTTTAGTAGAGTGGGACACACCTATTTCCCATAGTGGATTTGGATACAGCTATTTTGAATAGTGGATATGAAAACACTTGTTTCCCATTTCTGATCAATCCCATTAACAAGTTTATAATCCTTATCTAATGATATATAAATATTAACCCAATTCATTGGAGTGAGATATAGGTCTTGCTCATCGCATAAAGAAAATTGAACATATGTGTACTAAAAAAATCCTTAAAAAATCTTTATATCATAACCCATGAAATGTTATTGAATTCACAAACATTTTATAATATCATAACCTATAAAAATGTGATCGGTTTCTTAATCATTTCACCATTTCATTATTGCATGACCTTTGGACAAAAAAGAAGGATTCATAAGAAATTTATCATTTTATAACCCATGGAAGTAAAATGGGTTTCATAAATATCATGCCATCGTAATCATAAACCACTCATAGAGAGAATCTGAATTGTATAATTTTTTTATACCCCCTTCAAAGAATAAGTTTCATTAATGGATGTCATCTTATATAGATAATGTTTTTCAATGATAATTAACTTAGAATGTTTCCTGATAAAGATAACTTTTCATTAAAACCATCTTTCTAAAAACTCATAAAATATTTTTACATTATTTTCATTTAAAATGACCATAAAAACAGTATGCAATCATTAAATATAATTTAAAATATTATCTGAGAAAAATATTATTTCCACTTATAAAATTCATATTTTAAAACATAAAAAATTTAAGCATACTATTATTTGAAGATAAACTACAAAATTTCAATCGAATATTTAAAAAATCAATTAATAATTTTCATTAGGTAGATATCATATCATATTTGAAAAAAAATTATAATATATTTCATTTTGAAACCATTTTTTAGGGAACTTTGTTTAGAAGGAAAACAGTTTTTTGACCGATGTGAGAAATAATTTTGGATTTTCCTACAAATATCTTTCCCTTTATTTTATGTACCAAATCGTAAAAAATTTTATTATTACATGAAAATGTCATTAATAACTATCTGAAAATAATGTTTTTCATTTACTTTATAGATTTTGGACAATAGTTTATCATCAAAAACATAATCATAATCAAACCTGATAAAAAATTAGACTACTATATAAAATCGTTACCAAATTGGTAACTTTGAATCATAAGCCTGATGAAAGAATAAAGTTAAATGAAAATTTAAAATATGGATATAATAAATAAATTCATGATATTAAATGTTATAGGGTTTTTATATACACTTAATAAGAGAAATAGTTAATTAATATGATATGTGTCTCAAAGAAGTAAAAAATTAAGACAAAAATACCTTACCGCTTTAGTAATATTTTGAATCATAAGCCCCAATATATTGTAACATAAAATTGGAATTTAATTATCCTAAATGGAATGGTTTATAATTTTAAAGGGTTGGTATATACACCACATAAAATAAATTATTAGTGAATTAAAATATGTCTCCCATAAATAAAAGAGAGACTAGAAATCCCTTACCTCGTGTATTAACTTCAATTGTACACATTGAAACCCCATGTATAATAAATATAAGTTTATTATACACCAATGATTATAACATTCATATATATATATATAAATAACATACAATATAATATTTACTATGGAAATCTTATTACCCATTTATTAATAATTCAATGATAAAGTCTTATTTTGGAAATATCTTCTTTTGTTTCTTATGTATATTTTTATTTTTTATTTTCTGTTCACTTATATTGATCATGGTACCATAATATCAATAATATTAACCCTGATAAATATATCATATATTTTTATTATATATTTATTTAGAGTAATCTATAAAATATAGAGATAAGAAATGATATACATCATTCATGTATACGGTATGTCGTATGTACGGAAGAACGTTTTTACCATTTTCTGGATGTATTAAAGTAATGAAAAGTAGTTGACAAGATATAATTAATAATTAATTTTTATTTAATATATATAAATTTTTTTCAATAAATCCATCCATATTTTCATCCATGTAAATCATGAATTAATCACATGTATTCATGAGATGGAAGACTGCCACACATAAGAGTGACATTATAGTATTCCCCAAAAATTTAAAATAAGAATTAATGAGTGATATAAAAAATTTAAAATACCATAATAATATCAGAAATATAATATATAAATAATAAATCAATCATTATTAATAGTTTTGAGAGTAGTTATTAAAAAACCAATCACATCGGTTTGCAAGGTTGTAGTTTTCCATTCACACGAATGATGATTTAATAATCCACATGATGGAAGTGTAGATAGTTCAATGTAATTATAATAATGTAACAAAATGTAGTTATATTTAATATTATTCATAAATTATATCATCATGTTTTAATAATAATATAAGGATGTGGAGGAACAAATAATGTATGTACACTTGATGAATAATAGTAAGTCTTCCTCAGGTAAACTCCTTGGGTTTGCGCCAAATTACTAATTTGTTTATATTTATACAAAAAATAAGGATTCTATAATTAGTTTATTTATGTTATTAAGTGAATTTGGATGATTTTGTTCAATCAAAATTTATGGTTATGTGATAATATATGTGGAGAGTTATTTCCCACTTGTAATTATGGAGGAGCGGCATTTTTGTAAATACACAGAAGTATTCAATAATGGGAGGTCATTTTCTCCTTTTGTGGACAAAAAATTGATAGATAATGAATGGGTGTGATTATATGGCAGATAAAAATCACCAAAACAAAAAATGGTTTTAAACCAATCATTCTATAGCCATGATGTTTAAATCACTTATAAAATTAATTTTAAACAAATGTAACGACTTTTTCTTTTAACCTCAGTAATTTATCCTTTTAAAAGTATAATACAGTGATAATTATTAAATAATTTATACCTACCAATTATAAATATGTAATACAATTTATTAAATAAAAACCCTATGTTTTTAATGATAATTTTAACACTGGTGCATGTAATGCGCTAGAACCCATTTTAACTTTAATCGTGGTAGTTAATTTTTCATGGTTTCACTAATTATTATGGACAAAACTTGTGTTTAAATTATAAGATAATATAAATAATTATTATTAAAAATTTGAAATCAATTTTTCTTAATTAATTTCACAAAAAATTGAAATTGGTATTTTAATATTAATCCCACAGACACAACAAGAAGATGTGTTTTCAATGAGAAAATGATCAAATGATTTTAATGTTTATATATCCAAATATAATATGAAAAATATTTCAATGAAATATATATTATTAATAGATATATACTTGAAATATTTTTACATTAAAATCAATTTAAATGATAATTTAACCTTATAAATAATGTAAATGAATAGTCGGTTTCAATTAAAATTTAGTATTTTCGTTATTCATAAAAAATAATCTTTTTAGAAAATTTTAAAATAATTACCCTAAAATAATTTTGATAACATTATTTAATAATTAAATTTTATTTTATCAAATAATTGTATCTAAAAATTCTAATTTTTTTTTACTATTGTGAAAAACTAAATAAAAAACATTTTTTTGAAAACATTATTATTTTAAAACAGTATACTAAATTTTTTATAAACTGAGTACCTTTTTATCAATATATTTTTATTTAAATAACCCATTATACATAATATTTTAAAAATATATATTATGATACATTTCACTATGTTTAATGACTTGGTTATAATGGTCACATTTGAATAATATTAATAATACATTGAAATTATGAAAAAACTTAGATTTGAGTATAACACAAGATAAAGCAGTATTACATGTACTGTAAACATAACATGGGGATGTCTGTAATTCAAATTACCAACTTAATAATTATTTATTTTAAAAAAATGAATAATACATTAGGTTATAAAATTCTATCCCACATCAAATAAATTTCACCCTCGAAATTCATCACAATCCTACCAACAACTGAGGATACTTCTTCCTCAATATGTTCTCAAGTGCCCACATTGCCTCTCAAGATGGAGATTTCTTCAAAAAACATTTACTGTGTCAGTTGTCTTGTATTGTAGAAGTTATTATAGAATCTATATCGATTGTCCCTCATAAAAATATCATGCTCCAATAGTACAACCTATGAGTTCAATACATGTGATGAAATAGGTATGTACTTTATTAGGAGAGATACATGGAACAGATCAAAAACCTAAGAGAGGTTTGGTGGAAGTAACAAATTATATGTTATTATCCTAATATGATCATGTATTTCATAAGGACCAATATACCTAGGTCATATTTTTTTTCTAATTTCTTCCAGCGAAAAATTCATTAAATTCCCTTCTCACCAAATTCTAATTATATATCTCATCAATTATTATCAACATACATCTTTTTATGTTTTTTTGTTTTTCATACATACTGATAAATGTATCTAACCTATTCTTCCTTATAAATAGGTTTTTTAAATCCTCATGGCATTATTCCTATAACTTCATTCTAATACATTTGTGTTCTACACATTGTTCCGTAATGGGATTTAGAATGATCTATTTGAGTTCTTGAGTGAAATATATTGTTTGTGTAAAAGCCAATTAGGGGAAGGTATTGATCTGAACCTTATTTGAAATCCATAGAACAAGATATCAGCAAATCATCTAGAGTTTCAATTATTATCCTATAAAAACCATTTATCTAATGATGATACATATGGATGAAACACTACTATGTATAGAGGGAATGAGGAATACGTTTCAAAAAAATAGAAGGTTAACATGAATTCCCAATTGGATAAAGTTTAATGTCGCACCCCATGAAACCTTTCCACAACCTTAATAAATATTCTATAAAGATGTTCCGAATAAAAATCTTTTCTAAGGGAAATGAAGTGTACTAAATTCGTATAATGATCATATAAAAGACATAATTATATTGACATCAAATATTAGATAAACCCAAACTTTTATGAGTACATTTAATCAGAGTCACATAACATGTAATGGAATTTTATATAAAATAATTTTATCACTAAAAAATATACTAAACCGAAAGGTTTTATTTCCATAAATATCTCTTTAAATATCTATAATAATGACAAACACCCAACACATAAAACTAGAAAATTGATGTCAATGACTAATAACATATGTTTAACCTCAAAATAATAAACTCATGATCTTATCCACAACTATTAAGTTAATATTTTATACAAAAAATTAAACTTGGAAAATATAATTCATAATTTATCCCTTTTATATGAAATTAATTTATAAAAAAACATTTTCACTGGAATATTAGGTTCATCCTTGTATGGATATAATATAAAATTTATTTCATTATTCCAAAATCCATTTAGAGGGAGACGATCACCGGAAATTTTAAAAATGGATAAACAATACAATCGTAATTGTGCTTATTCATTCAAAATAAAACTAGAAATTCCCAATTGAGGAGGGGGGGATATCTATGCTCTAATTAATGTGATTATCTTTATCCATTATTATTCCAAAATATTTAACTTTTTCATTTATCATTATAGGTTTCTTGGATTATCATCCACATTATCCTTTGGATATGGGAATTGATTCACATGATTCCCAAACTCGATGCACATGAAACACTGTAGTGTATGTAGTGCATTAGTTGGAATCCCCTTCTCTACCTATTCATTAACCATCCCATTAATCAAATTTTGATAGTCTTTGGATTTATGAAATACCATTACACATTTAAATCACCACATAGTTCAATTCATGCAATTCCCATGACGGTTCTTGAAACATTTCTATATTTAAAATGTACGGTATTTCATGCCAACATTTGAGATTTCAGGAGAATTGAAATTATTATTTTTATCAACACAATATGAATTGTTGGAATATCCAATTTCCATTTCTAAATTTCGTTCACATCAAACAAATTATTCATAGCTACTAATGACTCTTATATCAATATATTTTGAATTTATTGGTTTTAGGTCACCAATGAGTCATAAATTTTTCATTCATGGAAGATCATTAAACTAGAATCATACCATGTATGTCTTGTATAATTAGATTAATATGTACCAATAGATTCATCATATTTGTTCCTCAATTCAGGGAATTAATTATTTATATTTGTAGTAGAATAGAAGGAAATTAAATATGGATAAATACCCCTATTAACTCATCCCATTATATAAATTATATTTATTATTTTTTTCTCACGTGTTTTAAATAATTGTTCAACACTAATATGATTAAATTTACAAACAATAGTCATCCTAAATGATTTTTTGAAGCTCAAACTATTGAATAATAGAAAATAACAGTTTAGTGTTACAAATCCATTTCACAGAAAATAATGGATCTTTGGAAGAAAAAAAATAAGGTAGGTGTTTCCTCATAAACGACTCAATACAACTCTACTTCCTCGTTTTCCTATTTGGATTTTCAGTGTGATTTGTATCTTGAAAAAGTCGTTTTATCATGTAAAAAATATTTTTAATTATAGAACCCAAAAATTTTGGTTTATTAAGAAGACAATAATTTCATTGTATGTTTAATTCTACATTAACATGGTTCTATTGATTTCAATCCTTTAATAAAATTAAATTTTTGTATTTCAAAAACACTAATCATAATGGAAATCCACATCATAATGAAAAATTACTTATTGGATATATAAGTCATTATACATTATTTTCAATATATGTAACCATAGGTTTATCTTAGTTCATTCATTGTCAATATCTATTTATATCCTTCATGATGGTCTTTAAAGAGTTTTAATTTCCAAATTAGGTCCCTCGAGAGTGTCAAGCCCAATTTTCATCAAGGACCATTGTTATGCATCTGGTGGTTATCGATTCTAACTCAATGTTTTATTTTTGGAGTTATTACCCCTATATACCTCTATTCTTGAACCACATCCACTTGAAGTACCCAAACAAGGATTTAATTTATTGAAAAAAACATTCTATATCCTTTACCAAAATTTTTGGACAACATCCAATTCTTGGACTCGTCCTCAGACTTATCCATAAAGTTATTCCAAGAGATATCCTTATATTTTTTATATGAATATTCATATATCACAAAATAATAATACTAAATAATAGAATAATTTGGTGCCTTTTGATACCTTTCACACAATCATCTAATTTGGTGAATGATCTTGAAAATCACCCATAAATATATTCTCACATAGAAAACCATTTAAACATACCCTACCTAGACATTTTTTCATGTCCTAGGGAATGAAAGACAAGAATGGGTGACCTCAAATGATCTGTAAAGGTAGCCATAAGGGATATAAATATATGATCATATTAAATCATAAATTAAGAATAATGGCATGTGATCATGAACATAATTTATGAAGTTCGTACCTAAACTGTCATATATCATAAACATGAGTCATGGTGAAAATATTTTTAATTTATGAAAACTTGTCCCATATTGGAGATAAATCATTATAAATCAATCATGAACCATAATATCATTTCATAAAAGTGTGGAAACATCTTAAATATTGAAAAAAAAACATATTTCTTGTTTCAATTCAAATACCATCAACATACATGATCAAGAATTATTGTATATTTTCTACTATTGAGAAGAAAACACCTTTTTTCAATAGTGGATTAGGAAACAAAAAATTACTGTATTGGAATAGGATAATCCTATTTCATATATTGTATGAGGACACACAACAGTGGATAAATCTCATCAACTTGATTCACATTATTATATCATGAGATATAATGTTTTACCCAATTCATTGGAGGGAGTTATATGGTCCACCCATAACATAAAAAAATAATACATATGTGTACCAAAAAATAATTAAACATTCATCATATCATAACCCATGAAATTAAATGGGAATCAAAAAAATTACATAATATAACATCTCATATAAAAGAGAAAAGTTTCATAATCATTTCAAAATTTTGTCATTGCATGACCAGTGGAGATATAAGTGGGTTCTATATAAATTTTATTATGGTATAACCCATGGAAGAGAAGCAGGTTTTATAAAAATCATGAAATTATGAAAATTAGGAAATTAAAAAAAATAAACTATTTTGAGATAGAATAAGAATGGAATCCTCGGTTTATATCCCCAAAAACTTATTCGTTACGTCAACGTATTTCATCTTCGATAGAGAATTATTTAGAAAGATAATTCACTTGGAATGATTATTGTGGAAGGTAAATTTTAATTGAAAATAAAATTTCAAAATTCATAAAATATTTTCTAAATACATTCAATTAAAGAAACAATGGAAACATACAATTAAAACTTTAATATCATTCAAAATATTTTTTGAGGAAATTTTCCATTCTTCTTCGAAAGAAACAATTTTTAAAAAATAAAACATTCTTCAAATCAATTTACATCAAATAAAGATTTATAATATATAAAAAATTATTGAAAACAGTTCGTAAGGAAATATTCATTTTTATTGTAAAAAACATTCTAAAACATAAACCATTTTGATAACAATTTTATTAAAAAATGGCTTTGGATGAAAAACTAGTTTTCAACTCAGGTGAGATGTAAATTCATATTTTATTAAAAAATTTTCATAAATTATCTTAATTACCAAATACTTTTTAAATGGTTCTAATACATATAAAGATAATTAATAGCCATATTAGAAGAAAATTCTAATTTCCTTCAGATATGTGTCATAATATTTTATTCTCTGAAACACAATCATAAACAATCTTGATAAATAATGAGATTGTAACATAAAGGAATTACCACTTTGTAACATTGAATAATGAGTCCCATGAAATAATAAAGTTAAAAGAAACATATAATATCATTATAATAACTAAATTCATTATATTACTTGTAAAACGGGTTGTAACTACACCTAATAAAAGAAATATGTGTATAATATTACTTTTTTCTCACAAATGTCAAAATTGAGATGAAAATACCTAACCAATTTAGTAATTTTTTAAATCATAATCCAAATAAAACATAACATAAAATGTAATTTTATATATAATTTAAATAATATATTTTATACACAACACAATGAAAACTAGTGGTAAATTTTTATATGACTCCCAAAAATAAAAGAGAGATTATAAATTACATACCTTAAGTCTTGAATTTCTACATACACATTAAAAACCCATATATTAAATGTAAGTTTATAGTAAAGATATTAAATGTCCATTAATATATATATCATACCATATACAATTTACTTATGACCTTCTATTACCCTTTTAATAAAACATTCAAGTTAAAGTGATATTTCAGACAATAAATGATTTTTTTCGTATACTTTTTTATTTAATTATTTTGTACTGATTAATTGATTACATTTACAAAATATATATAGTGTAAGCCATTATATAAATTGCATTTGTATTCATTATAAATTTTTTCTAGTAATCTATAAACGATAGAGATAGAAAATATAATACATTGTTCATATAGATGGTAGGTCGTACTTACGCATGAACATTTTATCCATTTTCATGATGTTTTGAAAGTATGAAATTTAATAGATATATTATAATTAAATAATCATTTTAATTCTACATATATACCATTTTTTCATTAAAACCATCCTTATTACCATACATCTAAATGTTGAACAAATAACATCGCATCATGAGGTAGAAGTCCTCCATACACACTAGTGACATTATCATATACCATTAAAAATAAAAAAAATGTATGTGTTGTATAATAATTCATAATTAATAATAATATATTATATATCATATATATAAATAATACAATCATAATTATATTGAACTGAAAGAGGTAGTAATACAAATAAAATTACAATAGTTCATGAGATGGTAGTCTATCGTACCCAAGAATGGTGATTCCGTAACTCATTTAATAGAATATGAGATTGTTATATAATATCACATTAATGAAAAAAAATATAATTATACGGCAGATAATAATTGACCATATCACCAATTTTTAATATTACATTAAGGATGTGCAGGTAGAAATTAAATTAAAAGGCATGAGGAACAACACTACCTCTTCCTCAGGAAACCTCCTTAGGATTGTAGAAAAATCGTTACAAATTAGGAATTATACACAAAATAGGTCATCTATGATGATATTAAGGATGTTTTTATTTTATTTGGGAATATTTCGTGTGATTAATTTTTTTAGATGTATCATTATGTGAGGGGAGTGAGTGCACAATTTTTAATTGAGAATGTGTGGCATTTTCTAAAATATCCAAATCTATTCAATAATGGGAGGTCACACTCACATCATCTGGATTCAAAATTGATAAGTAATGAATTAAAGAGATTATATAAACATAACACACCTAAAACACTAAAAGCATTTTTTAGATATGTCATTAATTAGAATTTATTTTGTAATATCTTTAACCATTTCAATTTCACCATGGTAACTAGTTTTTTAACCTATTTAATTTATTATGTACCTAAAATAAAACAAGTATTATTAGATAATTTATAAATATATATCATAAATATGAAATATAATTTATTGAATAAAATGACTCTATTTTTGGAATATAAATTTTAACACAAATAAATGTGATGCATAAAACAACGTTTTAAAGATAATCGTAGTAAATAATTTTTAAATGTTTTCACAAATCATTATTCTTAAATATTTAGTTTAAATTAATATATAACATTAATTATTAATCTTAAAAATATTTAATAATTTTTTCAAAATTCATTTAAAATAATTGAAAAAATATAAACTAAAATCATTCTTGTAGACACGACGAGAAATAATATTTTCAAAGAGAAAAAATTCAAAAATATTCAGATATATTATATAAAAATACAATATGAAAAATATTATAGTGATATAAATTTTATTTGTAGATATATAATTGAACTGATTTCACAATAATAATAATTTAATACATAATTTAATCTAAATTAATGTTTTAATTAACATACATTATTTTTCACTATTCAACAAAAAATTAATTTTTTAAGATACTAATAAAATTTTTACCTTAAGATAAATTTGATATGATGATTTACAAAATATAGTTTATTTATAATATTAACATTACAAAATTGTGAAAAAAAAAAATTTTGTGAACAAAATGAAATTTAAATCATTTAAAAAATAATATTTTTCAAAATGTATAATGAATTTTTATAAAAATTGTTTACCTTTTTATAAATATTTATTCATTTTATAAATCATTATAATTTATATTGAAAACTTATTTATTTTAATATTTCCATTTTTAACAGCTAGGTTATAACGACCATGATTTTGTAATATTAGTATTACATCATGGACTTGTTAAAACATAATGCCATGGGTAAAGTAAACTAACCCATTTTTTATGCAATGAAACATAAAATTTGTTTTTTATTTATTGATATAAATCAAATGAATTAAATCTAATCAAAAAAATTCGAAAAAAACTAAAGTATTTATAAATAATGAGGTGATGTGTTGCCCGTGGTGCATGAAATGTGATAGTTTCTTATGTGTTAATAGGAATTATTCTTTATTGGAGAGAGATGTATTAAGACATGGAATATTGGGAAAGATCAGAAAAATAATAGGTAAGTGGTAGAAAGGTAACCCCATTTTATATTCTGATGGATATTATATTATAATTTTCTTAAAAACATAATTAGATATACATGGATTAGATGGGAACATAACATACCAATTTATGTGATGAGATATCTTAAATTATTTATTCACTAATATCTTATATTCTTTATTTATAATTTTATGAGATTATCCATGGAGGATTATATATATTTAACTTACTATGCACTCCCTTTGTCTATATAAATTATTTTCATTGGCACATGATCTTTTAGAAGATAGAGTAAGACATTACTTAGTCATGGTGATGTTAATGATTCATTATGGATTCATGTTCAATGTTGATTATTTTAGTTTGTAATGTGATTATTTATTTATATTTTTATAGTTTTTTAAAATTACATATAAGTTTTGGGATATTTTATTTTTCTAGAACATAAGTTTTTTGTGTTTCTATATTTTCCATCATTCTTAATTCTTCTTAAAATGTAATACCTCCCAAATTTGTGTATCATATACCCTCAGTGCTAGTCACAAATTCATGTCCAGTTGGTGGAATAATTCAAGTATAATTATCTCTATTTTCTTACTTCAATCATGGTAAGGGTACCAGTTGCTGATGGTGGTCATGAGAAAAAAAGTTAAAAGAAAGATTATTCTTATTCGTAGTTAATGTTTTGGAAAGATGATGGTACTGATGTATAATTTTTATGATATAAAATAACATTTAAAATATATATTTATATATGACTTAGAAGGTATATTTTTAGGAATATCTGCAATCAAGTATAAAATATAACAAAGAACATTGATTTATATGAAAACCAATTTATATGAGCATTATAAAATTAATATAAATATAAGAGTCAATTTTGATATTTTTTTGAAATATTATATACATATATATATTTTCTAAAACCAAAATAATAACATAATAATTTATAAAACATGAATATATCATTAATATTTTTTATAAAAAAATAAAAAATGATGTAATGATATCTTTTCTGGAGAAATATTAAAGAATACTCTTTTTACACTTTCATGAAAAATAACAATAAAAAAACATAAAATGATTAATTAAAAATTTATAGAATGTCATGTAGATAAAAATGACCTTAAAATCATATTGAATCATATATATGGATAATTATAGAAGTATGAATCAAATATGGTCTTAAAAGAGATGGATACCCAACCAAAAAAAAGTTGCTGAGTTAGTTTACAAAAATATGTAGAAAAATGAACCATGGGGTAAATGAAATAAAGATAAGACATGAAAATATCTAGGGATGACTAGAAAAGAATACAATATAGGGTATTTAGAGTGAATAAATTACTAATTCACCAAATGGATTATCTTTCATAAGAAATATATTTTTTTTAATGAGATTGAACAAAAAACAATCATGATATTTTTAAAATAAGAATAAATGTATCTTTAGAAGAAGATCATGAGATGGATGTTAAAGTCTCATGAAATGTAACATAAATATTTACATTTATGAAATATTTTATTGAAAACACCATATAAAATAAATGATCAGACTCAATATAAAACATTTTTTATGGAGTTGAAAATGAGAACAAAATCATTACCATATTTTCCTTTTTGGTCGAATCGAATATATGATCCTATAAGAAATAGAAATATCATGATTTTTATTTTTAGAACCCCATTTATGTAAATTTAACTTTATATCATTCCCATCATTAAATTTTAATATATTATAAATTTATAGATTTTCTACCATTTGGTGTTAGTAACATTAATGGTTTAAGACATGCTTATTGATGTTTATTTTGATACCAATTCTATTATACAAATTTAAAAAAATAATAGAACCATAATCTATTCGAATAGATATATTACATTGATTCATAATTTTATTTTATTTTATAATTTTTTTTTATTAATGTCGCGTGAAATTGGAATAGATGTCAACTTATTTAGAAAGTTTTAGCAATCAAATATGCCATATTTATTATAAGACAAATACATAAAATATTCATCAATTAAACAAAAATTATAATTTTATATTTACTTATACCTATATTTTTATTTATTTTCTCATATTAATACATCATATAATTTTATATACTATTTAATATAGTTTTTAAAACTAACCCAAACATTAATATATAATAATTAACGGATGACCATGGTTAAAAAATTCATTTAATTTGGAATAAGTTTTTTATTATAAAAGAATAATTAAATTAGTGGTATATTTTTAAGGCGGTGAATCATATTTTAATGGAATTGAATAAATAATAAAGACCTAAATTGAAGTTGAGATAATTTACTTTGTGGAGGTGGAATGATGCACAATCCGTGGTTAAAGTTCACATTTTCCAATGGATGAAATGGAATTTTTTTGGATTATAAATTTTTACTTAAAAATCACAATTATATTATATTTTCCAATTTTATTAATTAATACATCCTTATAAAAAAAATTATAGTCATTAATGGAAAACTGAATAGGTCACTTCATGGAGTTAGTTCCCCACTCAAATGAAAGGTTAAGGGTGTTTGTTTTTTCTAAGTAGATGGAAAAGAATAAATAATTCATGTTACTTTAATATAAAAATACTTATGTATTATAATGATATTGATGCCATTATGTTACTATGGTTATTTTAGGTTTTGATGAAAAATATTAAGAATATGTTGCTTAGGAATAATTAATAGTAATACAGGGAGATTAAGCATCCATTTTAATGTCTCCAAGGAAATGAATGCCTTAGGGCAATTAATGGTGAACAAGAGATGTAATTCCTATAAGTGAATTCTAAGAGAGGTAAATTTGTTACTATTTCAAGGAAATTTATATGGAGAAGTTTATCTTTGAGATGATGGATGTTATTCACATTTATATGCGAATAAAATCAACAATTGTGAACACCTATTATTTTTCAATAATGGAATGACACTATTTATAGGTTAAATTGTCAGAATGTTATAAATAATATTTTTTTGGGTGATATTAAGGTCGATAAATCCTATATCACTTTTTTAATACATGTTAAGATAATGTTTTAGGTAATCAATTCATATATTTTCTATTTTATATTTGTTTCAATTTATCAGGGTCATAATTTTTTACCCAAGTAAATGTTTTAATAAAAATATTAAATATCACATATTATCAATTTTTTTGTGAGGAAACTAAATTTAATTTTAATGTTATCTATTTAAATCAACAAATTAGATAATATAATCTTTTAAATTGAAACATATTTTATAGGGAAATGTAATTTATTATCGAAAAATTATGTTTAAACCGTTATGTGTTTTTAATAATATTTCACACTGATTAAGTTCTATATTTGTTATTTTATAATTATTTATGTGGTTAAAAATAATATCATATTCACTATATAAAATACATTTATGAAATTTATTAGATAAAAATTATATAGGATTAATAAAATAAATCGTTTTAAAATAACAATTTCACCATTACCATTATAATTGAATTTAATCAGAGAAATATTATATTTATTAATAAAAATAATATTGGTATTCTAAAATAATATTTTAATTATAATATTTAAAAGAAACTGTATTGGATTCAGTATTTACAAGTAATGGAAACTATTTTTATAATATTTGTGAATTAAAACTCTTTTAGAGTAAAATAATACTGATGTTTTCAAATATTTAACATATATTTTTTAAATTAAACATGCATTTTTTATTTATATATATTAATTATTATTTATACTTAGTATATATTATTTTTTGAAAAAAATTATAATTGATTGTTATGTTATGATAATGACCTAAAAGTTATAGTCTTGTTTGAAAAATAAGTATTTTTAGTTTCGAACTGTTTTTCTTAATATTAAAAATTACTTCTAAAATAATATTTAATTTATTAATTATGAGTTGAATATATATTTTTCTAATTAAAATTATAAAACATAAAAAAATATCTTTTATCTGAAAATTCAATATATAAAGAATATTTGTTTTACTAAAACGATACGTTTTTAAACCTCAATTATTTTATATCATATTTTATATTAACATATAAATAATTAAATGTTGACATATGATATTTTAACTATAAATATTACATATTATAATAAATTCTTAGTAGTGATCAATTTACTTTATTATGTTAAACACCAATTATTTTTTCTTAAATGAGTTTTCAAAATGTTGGAAAAATAATAATCTGTAATTACATTAATTGATTATTATTCTTTTGTCTACTAATGATTATATTATTAATTTAATTTAAATATATCATGGTTTTTTTCATGTGTTAAATTAATTTCATATTGTATGAGTGATATGTAATTGATGATTATAATAATTTTTGGGTCTGAAAAATTTGTCTGTCATATTCTACCACTTTTAAATAAATTATTTTCACATAATTTTAATTATTACTCCCTAATGAAAGTAGATGTGGGTCTTATTAACATATTTACCATTTTAGATATAAATTATAATATTAAATGTATCCTTTTTTATTAAGCTATATCAAGTTACATATCTTTCCTTAAATAATATTAATCATTTATAATTTCATGAACCACAGTTTGAATACTCCCGTCATATTATTTTTTTCAAAAATCACAAAAACATTTATTATCTCAACATAAAATTAATTAGGAATGATATAATTATATATCCCTAAATTAGGTTCTTCACCAGTTATACAATAAAAAATAACCCTTTTTATAAAATCACCTTTCAAGGTTATTGATATCATTTAATTTGTGTTTCCAAACCATTAAATAAAACTACTAAAGGAAAAACATTAGTTATTTCACATAATAGTATATATTTTAGAATATACCATTTTATCATTGATAAATTTCACTCACTAATGAAAATATCAACAAGATTTTATATTTAATTTCTATTATTATATCAACCACACAACAAAATGTATGACTTGGAAAAACACATTTTCGTTCATAATAGGAGTATACAAATATTATAAACCATTTATGTATGTTCCATTATTGAATTATAATACATAGTGTTTTCTAGATACATACCATTTTCAACATTAATTTTGAGATCCTTTTACAACAAGATACTAAAACCCAAAATTGATATGAAAACATTATAAATGATCAAATAATTATGAAAAATAAAAGCTATGATATATTCCGAAATCACACCTTGATTTCATCATTTTGTTCTTCTAGTTTAAGTTAAATTTTAAAAAGTTAGGTTATACTATACATCATAGTGTAAAACTAAAGACAACTATCCAAAAATTATCAAAATGATTTTATTTTATTTTTATCCCAAGATTCAATAAAATCCACACTCTTAATGATATACTTATCTATTAGCCCTAAAATAACATAATATTTAACATATAAAATAACTGATGAATCACAATATTTTAATCTATGTTATTCACAGTTGTTTCCTAAAATGTTTTCTTACATAAATATTATCCAAACATTCATAATTTATCGTAATGTAAATTTTAATTGACCAAATAACATCCCCAAGTATGTATAACCAAGTGCGCATCCTTATGACCAATCATCATAGACCAGAGTGTAAATTGTTTTGATACTAAACGATAATTTATTTATGTGATTACCCATAGATAAATCTATTACATTTCCACATAGACTTTCTTATTCCCAAATATGTATGTAATTTTAGGATATCCACACAATCACCATGTTATGAAAAATTTTTGACGTTATTATAATCAAATAAATTTCCCATAAAAATATCCCTAGGATTTCCAAACAATAATTTGTAATCCCAATCTATAAACAATATTCAATATTCAATATTATCATTAATAACCTGATGGACTATCGATACATTTGAAATTATAATCAACATCAAATTATCATCCTATGACGACATTTGTAACTCTGAAATTATCTAAAACTGAGGCTATCTTAACCTATAATGTTATCTAAAACATAATTTTATACCACCATTGGAACCCCAAAAATGTGACTATCTAAATTATATGACATAAATAAAATATTTCATTAGAAATAATTCTAATAATGTTTTAGGTTTATAGTTTTATAGAATTAATATAGAAAATTATCTAGAAAAATTAAACTCTTTTTTAAATAACAAACATTTTTTCACCATATGATGAATTATTTAATCAGTAAAAATTATTAAAAATTTCCCACAAATTATCCACACATGATAATCATTTAAAATTAAATTTTTTACTACTCTTTTTATAACCTGGGAAAATAAATTCATAATAAAGGGGTGACCATAAATTCATAGTGAGGTTATACATAAGTGATAGAAATCATAGATCAAATATGATCATAAGATAATCATATGAGTATAATCTGGAAACATAATAAATTTATTCCCAATAAAAAATGGAATTAATATTAACATAACATAAAAATGTGAAATTTCTATGAAAATATGAAAAATATGGATTGTAATATAACCTTAAAATAATAAAAACAATGAAATATGAGACTCATATAATTTTAGGATTTCTTATGAGAAACATCATTATGCCCATGTCTGTCTGAACAATCTCATTATGTCTACACCACAGTATCTCAAGAGATATCAACATAAACCAATTCATTGGATGGTCATATAGGACCCCACCTATCATCATCCATACGAATGTGTGACATAAGAAATTAATCGTATAATAGACAACCCATGGAATGCAAATAGACTTCATAACATGTTAAATTGAAATTATATAAGGAAAACATTCAAAATTACCTCAAAAATCATGACAAAACTATGGAATATAAATTGGTATCCAATTGTAATAAATAATTTTTTATATAGATATGATTCTATTTATTATATGGTTTTTAAAATTTAATGATAAATTGTATATGGTTGAGTTAAAAATTTTCAAAATCAATCCAAAATATTTATCTAGGTTAATATCCTTTAATCAGAGGTAGTGAATATATATTATCCATAGAGTAATGTTATTTTCTTAAAAATATTCCACATTTATAAAGAATGGACATACAATATAAAGGCAATTAATATCATTTTTATTTTAAAAAAGAACACCTAATAAACTATCATGATATATAAGTTGTTGATATTTTTGAATAATAAAAAATATCAATTATAAAATATCTTACAGGATTTTGAGTTTAATGTAAAACATTTTTTTGAGAAAATGTAAAATCACGTTGGAAATAAGAAAAATTAAGGATATTTTTAAAAATATATATATAAAAGTTGAAATATTATATAAAACATGGATAATAAAAATTTCATTCAGAAAACATGAAAACATAGATTTTATGTCTCAAAAAATTTAAAATGTAAGAAAAATGTGTTCAAATTAAAATAAATAAAAGTATTTCTTTTAACAAATTGATAAAAATGATGAAAATATAAAACATTAAAAATATATTAAAAAAATTTCTATTGTTTCAAGTATTAAAAATGATCTTAAAACATTATTGAATCATATATATCGACATTTATAAAAGTTTCCTATGAACATGATCTTAAAAGTTAATGATTCCAAATAAAAAAAGTTGATAGGTTGGTTTCTTAAAAATGTGTAAAAATGAGTATTGGGGAAATTATAATATTGAGAAGAAAATTAAAACCACAGAAATGACACAATGAGTATAAAATGATATGGGTTTTGGATATAAATATATATAAATTCCAAATGTGTATCTTTCTTCAAATAAAAACACTATTTGATAATATTTGTGATGTAATGCCCCTCAGGATACTAGTAATGTGAGAATAAATGAAGATTTAGTGGAATATCAGAAAATAGAAGACATTTTTAGTCTTGAATACATAGGGAAAAAAATACACCATATAGAATTAATTATGGTACTTAATATCAATGATTTATTTGGGATTTAAAAATGGGACATAAAATCCCTTACGTAGTTTATCTTCTTAGTCAAATGCCCTAAAAAATCTTGTATAATAAATATAAATATAATAATATTCTATTTCATAAACATATTCATTTAAATAACGGTTTAAAAACATCATTTTTTATCATTTATTTTTAATTTATTATTATGTTCTATCATAATTGTTTCTACCATTTAGTGTTAATAATTTCATTAGTTTCACAGAATCTTTATGATATCGATTTTGGTACCCATTTTATTTTACAAATTTTATAAATCGATGAAAATTTATGGTACTGTAATAGGTAATGTACGTTGATTCATAAAGTTATTACCTTATTACATAAGTTATTTAGTTATGTTTCATGAAACTTATTGAGCCAAATTGGTGTAGGGATTGATGTTGTGTTTATTGTGGTTCAAGAATTGTTTAAGAGGATATAATTATGTCTTTTGGCCTTTATTGTCAACACCAATATCATTTTTTATTTTATATTATATGATTCCATTTAATATTTTATTCACGTTTATAATAATTATGATTCGTTTATAATGATTTTATTAATTTATAAGGTTATCAAGAACCATTATGGTTAATATATTGTTCATGTAGGGATGAAGGATCTTTTGATAAGCTAGGCCCATGCAAGTAATACAACACCCAAGGTAGAGGATATGTTTTTTGATGGATCTAAAAATATATATAACCGCTCACATAATTGAATATGTTGTAAATATGGAGGAAATATCATCTATGACCACACCCCCATTAGAGGTAATGTTTGAAAATCATTGAAGGGACACACCCATGGAAGAGGATGCATTAATGGTCATACAGAAATGGTGGTGTTCTTAGGTGAAATAAAAAAGGAATAAATGAATGTGGTGGTCCTTAATGTCATTTTTAAGGGGTTTTGTGTGAATTGTGCATGTCTAAAATGACCATGGTGGTCCCAATGGTGTTTGTTGAGTATACTTGTGTGAACCTAGAAAGACCATTATTACCATATTAGTGGATAATGGTGGACACAGTCGATATGTTATGCATCATGTCTAACTAGACAAAAGAAAAAGAAAACTACCATGGTTAGCACACCTTGGTTGATATTTAAATGTATGAGAAAAATAGACATAGCCAAAATGACTAATCGCAATGTATTATAAATTTTGAAGTTAAAACAACCAATAAATATTTACCAGGTATTGGTGAAATAAAAGATATAAATATTCATTCAGTTGAGATAAATTTTGATTGCATAGATTAATTTATTATTTAATGGCTCAATAACATATCTTATGATGCCCTTTTGGAGGTATCAATGATTTATAATCAATCCAAAATGATCTAATGGATAAAATTATGAATAGCTTGATAAGTTGGTTGAAGGGAGATGGAGTTTTTATTCTTATTTGAAAAAAATTCCAATTGGATTTTCTTAATTTATTTTTTTTCTATGTAAATAATTATAGGGAATTTATGCAATTTGAAAGAAGAGTGTGGTGTTGGTGGAGTATATAAATAAGAATAATAAAATAGAAATAATACTGGGTTATAAAAATTACTACATATTTGATGTTATAATACCTAAGATTCTACAGGTTGTATAATAATATAAAGAGTAGTTCCACATCAATTAATGAAGGATAAGTATGGAAGTATTTATAATTGGGGATACCATGTTGTTTATCAATGTTACAGCATAGAAAGTACTATAATATCATGTACACTTTATGTAACATTTTTATAATGTCAAACCCTTATCATTGTAACATCATGTATAAACTTGTGTGATATATGAAATTGGTGAAATTAGAATCATTCAAAGAACTAATTTTTTTTTTGAGTTCTGATCATTATATATGTATATTCCCCTATCTATGTGTGTGTTGGATAGTGATAAAGATTAATACTAACCAGAGAAATGTGTTATTTGACAAAGAAAAATTAAAATGAAATTTAATCCTTGAATCAACCTTCCCTCATTGATTTTTCCGCTCTAGGTGGTTCGTATTTAATTGGTATTGGTGGGAAGGATTCCCATCAATATTAATTTTCAATTTTAAATTTGGGTATATTTTCTATATTTGATGTTTTTTTCATTGATTTTATGTTGTTTATCATTTAAAATAAAAATTTATTTTTTAATAATGTGATTTATATGTTTTATGGGATGAAAAATCACATTTGGAAAGATAATCTGATGTTATAATTGTTATCTATCAGTTATGATTTAATGGAAGTTTCAATTAATGGGTTTATTCTTAGGGGAAAATTTTTCTTAATATAGAATGAGACATTAAGGATTTAAATAATGATGACACAAAAATGATATTAGATCATTTCCATCATAAAGGTTTTTTTTAATTTAATATAATTAATATTTAATACGAAATTACAGATAAACATTAAGAAAATTTATCAATCCTAGAGTAAAGTGAAGCAAGATATATTATAGATTTGGGAAATTAAGTATAAATATATATAGCTTCATGAATAGGAAACTATTGATAGTTTATTAAGAAGGGTAAATGAATTGATTTGTATAATAAGTGAAAATGGCTAGAATTTGGATGTTATAATATTGATGAATTTTTTTTATATCTTACCAGATGTGTTTGATTCTAAAGTAATTATATTGAATTAAAAATAAATAAGTGATAGTTGACTTTATGGTTTTCACAGTACTCTCGTATCATATAAAATTACAAAATATAATGAAATAATGAATATATTAAAGGTTGAAAAATTGATTTTTTTAAATACAAAAAGAAAGAAAAGTTGATGAATATGGTTTTTTATGGAGAATAATCCAATTTTTCTTATTAAGATTTTGATTTAGATATAATGTATTATAAAATGATTTATCAAATATTAAGAAATGTGAGAATAAGAAACTGAATGGTTAATGGTAACATTACTCTAAAATTTATTAGGTATGGAAAATTTATACATTTTTCTACACATGTTCCTATAATAAAATAATATAGATTTTCTGATAAAGAATAATAATAACCAATAATATTCATTCAGATGAAATCCATAAAGATATAAAGAATTGGTTTATACTAAAGGGAAGATAAATAATTTCTTAAAAGTTTGGAAGAGAAATTTCGTATTTCTATGTGAATGAATTGATAGTAGTGGTAAAGAAGAATTAATATAAATGTAAAGAGATATAAATGAAAAACATGTAATAACTAATGTGGATTAAGATGAAATCACCATAGAAATATGTAGTGATGTTCGAGAAAATAAATAAATGGGAATTTAATTCATTCATAAAATAGAACTCAAGGAATGTCTCTGAATGATATCTAATTTGAAAAAATACATAAAAAATAAGAATAAAAATTAATCATCTAAATAATATTTATCTATGTATATTGATGAAAAATAATTGTAATAGAGAGAATATGATTAATGGAATAAAATATTTGTTGAAAAAAATAATTGTAAATTTATGATGTATTAATATGTTAAATTTAAAGTGAAGGAGTTTTTTCTTGTATAATAAAAATTGTTGAGTTTAGAAAAATAACATGAAAAATATAAGTTTAATTTCTATAACACTGTTGAATAATGTTGGGAAAGATCTTATAAATATGAGGCTCATAAATATTATTAATGATTCATTAATAATAAGATAAAAACACTGAGAGAACATGTAATTCATATAATATGAAGAATCATGTCAAAAATACCATGTTTGTATCAAAATATTTTGGTTTTATAGTTATTGGAGAATTTGAGTACATATACATTAATTTCGAAAACACCTCAAATGTTGAATGTAAAAATTATTAAATGAAGATTTATGTGATGAATAAAGAGTTAATAATTCAATAATTTTATTATTTTTCATTAGTATCCCTGATTTATTTGGGTAAGAGTGTCTAATGACATGCTTTCAGTTTTGGAAAACAAGATGTTATAAAATGGAAATATGATTTTTATGGTTAATATTAATATTTTGGAGGTTTCTAATACTTGTAATGTTTGTATTAATTTAATTACAATAGAAACTATTTGGTTAGATACTTATGAAGACATAAAATGGAGAGGGATTAACCTCTTTAAAAAAACTTCAAGAAAGCTAGAGAAATATGGATTGAAATTTGAAAATGGATTTAAACAATTAGAAGATTTTAGTGAACGATATGAAAATCTTGTGTATCTTCAAAAATGGTGTATTTTTAAAATAATAGATAAAATTATCTAAATATATGATGATAAAATATATCTAAAAAATAAGTAAAAATTAATAGATAAACTTCTGATTATAATGTTTCTTATAAATTGTCTGTGTGAGAACGTAAATGGATCTAAGATAGTGGTTATTTATCATGTACGATAAGAGATTTAATGATTCCCAAGGATACTGAAAAACGAAAAGAAGGTATTGTAACCTTTAAAAAGGATGGATTCATCAAAATCAAAGGATTAATATTAGTATTTATTTTAAAATATCTGTTGAAATAAAACAACACAATTCATTTTGAAGGATTGAAAGCCAATCATTATAATGTCTCTTAGTTATGTAAAGAATTAAAAGACGTGGTTTTCTGATAAATGGGACTAGTTTGAAGATATTTAGAGATGGATGTATCTGGATAAGAGTTCAATGGACAAGATTATATTTATTTCAGATTTTTGATTATATAAAATCTTATTATTTGATCATGAAATTAGAAAATCATATATGGAATCAAAGACTTTGACATCTTGTATGTGTTATACTTTTCAAAAGGGAGAGTTTGTGAATTCTCTACACATGAATGTAAAAATATAATCTACTCATATTTTAGAGCTAATTTATATTTACATTTTTTTGTTCATGAGGAAATAATCAAGAAATATAAATAAGTACATTATTTTCCTTATTTTTGAATTTAATTAGACTATATTATTAATTCTTATGAATCATATATCATAGGCTCTATAAATGTCCAAGTGTTTTAAGAGAAGCACTGAGGAGGTGTCTATTTAATCTTTCAGTAATATTTGAACATATGTTGGTGCTGAGTATACATGTGGTAGATTTTGAATCATTTTTTGGAAACAAAGTATCTTTTATAAAATCAATGCATCACACATAAATAGAATGGTTTGTCTAAACTAAAGAATAAATTTTTTTTGTAGTTGGTCTGAAATATGTAAAGACCCGTAAAATTCATGGGAAATTTTTTCTTAATTTTCTTTGGAATTTAATAAGAACGCGGTTTCTGACGGCACTTCATTCCGAGGCCCGGAGTGCCCGGAATCAATTTCCAAAGTTTGGCTCGGGTACGTTCAGTGAACGAACGAGCGGGAATTTCTAACTTTTGATCCGGTTCTCGGAATTGAAATCCGAGGGCACCGATGAACTCGCAGTGCCGATATTCGCTTAAGGAGACCTTTTTCAAAGTTGCGTTTATTGTGGGACGAAAGTTAGATTTGGGAGAAATTATAAGAAGTTAAATTAAAAAAATTGTGGAAACACTTTTTTTATCTTGTTGGTTAACTTCTCTCAAAGGAAGTTAGGGGTGGGACCCACACCCACTTAACCTCCCTTGAGAGGATTAAGTGTGGTGGGGCCCACACGTACCCTAACTTTTCATCTTCTCCAAAAACTTCCTTTAACCCCTCTTTAAATGACATGACAACTTGTTATTTATTTTGGACTTATTATATTTGAATTTCAAACCTTTGAAATTCAATTTGATTAAGTGTGTGAATAAAATAAGACTCTAACTTATTTTATTTGGTTAGATTTCTCTAGCCTTCTTGAGAGGATTTTGGGTTCTCCTTCTTCTTCTTCAACCTTGACGAAGAACGTGAAGAATCTTCGAGCTCCGACGAAGAACGCCGCTCCTCTCTTCTTCGTAGCCGGTTGTCTCCGAAGATCAACGACGTCTTCCGTGTCAACGAAAGGGAACGCCACTTCCTCCTCGGGCTTCCTTCTTCAGCTTATGAAGATTCGCCAACGACGTACCTCTTCGTCAACGGTTTGACGAACGATTACCGCGACGCCCAACCTCCGCGATGTTGTCTTCCACGGGTCGTTGACGATCATCGATCTTGAAACAAAGGTAGGGGTTGTTGTTGGTTTTTTTTCTTTCTCGATCTTGGTTCTAGCATGATAGTCTTGTGGATAATTATTTAAGAGTTATCATCTAATGAGAGGGGGGGTCGGACCGCACAAACATGGCCGAATTCCCCCTCCTTTTTTCGTGATGATTATTATTTTCTTGTGGATGACGAGATGGCGTGGTGCCGTCGCACCACGCGGGAATTTGCACGGTTGTATTACGCGGCGCCGTCGCGCCGCGCCGTGGAAGGATTATCATGAATGCGACGCCGTCGCGCCGCGTCGAAGAAAACTGATGGCGCCGCGGCCGGAGCGGGGCCGCGGCGGAGGGGTGCGGTGCCGTTGCACCGTGCCGGACGACGAACACCGCGGCCGGTTCCGGGCCGCGGTGGGACGAGAAGACCGACAGCTCGCCAGGCCACCGGTGTCGGAAGCCGGAAGGGGACCGGCCTTGCCGGTCCCGTTGAAGAAGGACCGGCCAGCCATGTCGGGCCGGCCGGAAGAGAGGTGCCGGGGGAATTAATTCCCCCGGCTGGCCAGAAGAAAGCCCCCCACGTGATGGGGGGGGATGGCGGTTCACAAAGGGGGGGGGGGGGGGCAGGGCCCCCCCCCCCCGTTTTTCCAAACGGCAGGCCCCCACGAGGGGGGCCAGTTTCTTCAAAAGGCGCGGCTTAAGCCACGCCGCCAGCCAACAAAAGCGGGGGCCTTGCCCCCCGCGCACTGTACCCATGCGGCGCCAGGCCGCGCCGGACCGCCGCCGGCCGGGCCGGGTCGGCACGGACCCGGACCCCCCATTTTCGAATCTTTTTCGATCTTTTGGCCATAACTTCAGCCACGGACCTCCGATTGACGAACCGTCAGCGGAAATGCGATCCTTGGATCGATACGGTCGATTTGGTATATCGCACTAAATGTTTCGGAATACTTTGAGTTCGGCCGGGTTGGTTCGTTCACGAAACCAACCAGGCCTTCGGAGCAGAAACAATCATATCTTGAGCTACGGACGTCCGATTGACGTGCCGTCAGCTTTGTTGTGTTCCTCTTCGTGAGACTGATCTTTTGGAATACTCCTCTTTAGGTTTGGACGCAGGTGGAGTATGGTCGCGCTGGTTTTGCCTTAAAAACCAACCGGGTCCCTCGGACGAAAAAGCCAATAACTCTCAGACCGGGCGTCCGATCGACGCGCCATCTGTTGCGTTGAGTTCCTGTTGACGATACGGAACTTTTGGATACATCAACTCTGGACTTTATGACAGTTGATGTATCAGCCTCTTGGCTCGTGGAGCGGACCCTCCTGAACGAGCTTGCTGTGTGCGGGAACCCTAGTGCTGGCTGCGACTGTTACTGTGACTGCTACTGTGACTGCGATGACGACAGTACAGAGATCCTGTGTTGATTTGACGATGACTACAGCACACAACGATCCTACGTGGATCAGTGCTACAGGTCTTGTGTGGGCTCGATCCTGTGTGAGTCTTTACGCTCAGCGGTCCTGTGTGAACCAGCGCCTACAGGTCCTGTGTGGGCCCGATCCTGTGTGGGTCTTTTGCGGGGTTAGTTACCTATCGATCATTCGTGGGTCCGACGACTTAGATGGATCAGAGATCATCTTTATCATCTTTCGAAGAAGTATACCTGTGTGAGCTGAATCCAGTTGCTTTCCTGTGTGGATTGTGTTGGGATATCCTGTGTGGATTTCGTTTTGCTTTCCTGTGTGGAATACGTTTACTTTCCTTTGTGTACTGAGTTGTACTTGGGCTCGGAGGTTGGAGTGTATTGGAATTGATGACTTAGGTATATGTATGGGCATATACCTAAGCAGTGTCGGTTGTTACTTTGTGTTTGTATCTTCCTATGTGGTTTATCCTTTGTGGATTTTGAGAGACCTTCAGGGGACTCGGGGTCCCTAATGAGTAGCTTATACTCACCCCTGCACGGGCTATGCCTGCACCACATTGTGTTGGTTGTAGACGACGGACAGCGTTGATCTTGGCCGAGGCTTGCAGATCAGGACGGTACCTGTAGGTGGACCACTGGTCGGGACGTACTCGGAGCGGACGGTGGGACCCGTGGAGCAGTGGAGCTACCTGTACCCATCCTTCAGGTGGGATCTCTAGTGGATAGCTCGGTGTAGCGGCTTTTTCTTACAGTTGTTGTTTTCCCTTTCGATTTGTACTTTACTTTCTGTTTCGGTTTGTATACTGGCCCATTTACTTTTCCACACTTTCAGATGTACTCTGTTTTTACTTTTTGTTTACATTCTGCTTGCTTACTCTGTGGTGTTTGTTTACTTTACTAAGGCAATGCCTTCCCTTTTTACCGGGAATTACACCTTGGTGCTAGTCGCTAGCCCCTGGCCTATGGAAGGCGGGCTTGGGGTAGTCACGGCACGGACCCCGAGGGCGGATCGTGACAAAATATGTTTTTATAATTTCAAACATCTCATTGTTTATTGTGAAATTTAGTTAGATCCATGGTTTATATCCAAAATTATTATTTATAGGAAAAAATATTATATTTCTTCAAATGAGAGGTAAAACATTAAATATTAATGTTTAAAATATCTATGAGTGTTTGGAAGCCATAAAATTATTAATATTAATGGTGAGAATCTCAAATGCATTTAATGAAGACGTAATGATAATATCTTCCTAGGTTATTACATAATCTTGAGTTGGAGTCAATAAATTACATTCTCTCATATTGAAGATCTTTTTGGATTGATATTTATATATAATGAGAATATTTTTTATATATAACATCCCAAATTTATACGAAGAGGATTCTACAAAAACTATATCCACTTATTCTATAATATAATTTTTTTAAAACAATGCAAGGTTTCTTTTCATCATCCATCATCACAATTTTCCCTTGACCTTATCCTTATATCTATTCCCCCTTAAGTCCTATGAAAAATATTATAAATGTTGGGACGAGCACAAAATCTTAGTAAGTGATATAAATGGAAAAGAAACCATTAGTTCATCGAAATAATGAAATCCCATTCATAAAAACATAACATTTTACCCATAATAGTAATTAACATTTCTTTTAAAAGATAATTTATTTTTTCCTTTTGAAAATAAATCAATACCATAAAAATCACTACAAAGCATAGAAAATTAATGTAGGTACCTGGGGACTTCATCACATAGAACCCATATAGAACCCTTACAGATTGGAATAATCATACGACCAACTTCCAAAATAATATTCTAGATAACAAAAGAATTACCCAATGAATTGGAGAGATA
Organism: Viscum album; assembly: GCA_963277665.1. Taxonomy (NCBI): domain Eukaryota; kingdom Viridiplantae; phylum Streptophyta; class Magnoliopsida; order Santalales; family Viscaceae; genus Viscum; species Viscum album. The sequence goes on from OY728153.1 coordinate 942,119,334, forward strand.
TCTGGGTGCACCCATTTTTTATGCAATAAGGGGCTCCCCCAATGCTATATTGTCACAGAAATCATTTATAATTTCCAAGAACCACAACATGAATAAAAAAGTTAGACTATCATTTCAAAAACATTGATATGGAAGAAATAGTGTTTGATGTGAAACCATAAAAAAGAATTTTTATAAAGAGATTCCCTTTCACTCAGGAAACACATGAACAATAAAACATATTAAAAATTTAATTAAACACTAAATAAAATTATAATAGGTAGTCATTTATATATAATGTCAAAGAATAAATGTATACATCCTATAAGATAATAATGGTTCATAACATCATATTTTCCTCAATAAAAGTCAATTAAGATAAAATCAATTACCTTGAGTCTAATTCATCACAAATTTCGTATAATTTCAAAATAAAAAATTTATATAAAAATTTTGATTTATTTATAACCTTTTTAATGTTTATTATTCCTTTTATATCAATTACTATCATGTCATATCAATTATTCGATTATTTAAGTTCATGTTTGATATTTTGATGATATTCAGTACTAGGGTCTAAAATTATTTTTGTAAAAATGTAAATTGTTAGAGGTAATTATTATATCATCTCTATAAAAATATTTATAAAATAATTACTACTTTTTTGTATCAATTAAACTTTAAAATAAAACCATTTATGAATGTTTGTGAAAAATGAACAATGTTATAATCATGGAGACGGTAAGTCATACGAACACATGAGTACGTTTTTCATTTTTCAATGAGCAATATAGAAAAAGGTAGATAATATTTTATATTTAGATAATTATTTTAATATAATCAAAAAAGTATTTATAATTAAAATATTTTTATATATCATCTAAGTGATTTGATGCTAAAAAAGGAATCACATCGCATAGTGGTGGTGATAGTTTACTTGAATATATTAACGACATTATCATTTTTATGTGCATGGAAAAGATAGAATATAAATGATATATTATTATTTAATAATTATAAATATGTTCGGAATATACTATATAAACATTAATTTCAATCATCAAAACCATCCATGATATACAATGATGGAAAAAAAATTATATCGTTTCATAATGTGGTAGACTGTCGAACAGATGAACAAATAATGCATTTCCCATTTTTTGAAATTATATTTGGATTTTAGTGATTATATTAAAATAATAAAATCTTTTTATTTATAATAGTCTTTGCTTATAATTTGATAATTGTTTTATAATATTTTAATGAATTTTAAGAAGAAATAAAATAGAAACACTTAATTAAAAATGATACATCATCATCAGACCTCCTCCTTTTTTTAACGCCATAAGACCACCATGGGCGGTGTTATACCTAACATAAGAGCTCTAGGATATGGGGAGGGATTCATAGAAGTAATTTGGGTAGATATTGGCTGAAATAAATATATTTTTATGTGTGATGAAAATAGAAGAATGGGATACCGTTTATTAGAGAGGGGAGGGGCTCTCTTGGAATTGCTCAAAATAATAAATTAATATAAATATATTTTCCATCCCAAATGGGTCAAATGTAATTTATTTATAATAAAGAATAACTTTGTGTCAAAATAAATTCATAAAATTAATTTAGATAGGTTTTTATTATTTTTTTAGTCCTTATCATTTATTTCTAATCATTTTAACTCTTACAATGATATCATGAAATTTACACATTGAAGGTTAATATAATTACAATAAATTTTCAAACAAACAATAAATGAATCATTAATGAAATTTTATTACGTATAAATTTTTTTAATAAGATTGTTATTTTTATAATTATTATATCATTTAATAAAATATTATATATTTTAAAATATCAATAATGTCAATTTTTTCACTATTCATTACTTGAATTTATAGAAATATCAAAATAGAAAAAAATTATTAGGACCAATACTTATAATAAATCATGTTAAATTCATCTAAAAATTCATTAATTAGATTAATAATCTCAAATTATATTTAGTTTAGTATTTTCAAAATCATTTATTTGATATTTCCCTTTAATAATAAATTACTAAAGTTACAATTCATATTGTACAAAAATAAATGGGACATATTTATATAATATAGATCTTTTGGTTCCAAATATAAAATAGATTTTTTCAAATTCATTATATAGAATTCAGATGTTTTATATATAAAATAATCTTATTGATGAAATAAGGAAACATGATTTTAATGTGAAAACTATCAATAGATTGAAAAATCATTATATCCTAATTAAATGTGATATATATTCCAATGATCTAAATTGGATCATCTGATACAAAATTTAACTAATTATACCTTAAGACCATTCAAATATATTATTTTACACTATAAATGAATTTGATGAAAAAATGGGTTTCAATTAATATTTAGTATTTTTCACTATTCATAAAAAATGTATCTTATTAGAAAAAAACGAAAAATGAAAACAAATAAAATTTTGATACTCTTGTTCAAAATAATAATTTTATTTTTTGAAATAAATTTTATTATAGATTGAAATTTTTTTATTTAAATCTACTATGTCATCAAAAGCGGTTAAACTATATTTTATAAAAATAAAATCTTTATGTATAAAATCTGATTTATTCATATATTATTCCTATCAAACTTATTAGATGAATATAAAAACATTTTATAAATTTATGTAAACCTGATATATCATTACATAAGTTTTCTCATTCTAAACCCTTTTTTAAATTTCATCCTTGCGATTTTATTCAATTATTATATATGTGGGGATATCATTCCCTCTTATAATTTTTAGATTCTTATGTCACCTCATCAACCATAAGGTTTTTAAATAAAACGATAACCTGATGAGTAAATTTATTTTAAAACACCTTCTCTCTATGGTCAATAACATGAAAAGTTAGTTCATCATATGAAATATTCACTTCCTAATGAACTACTTCTCAACTCAAAACATGAGAATGATATAGAATATACTTTCATAACTATTGAAACATAAAAAAAATCAGTACCTTGGATAAAATAAGAAAAAAACACACACGGTTGGAAACATATCAAATTCTCTATAGGATTTAAAAAGGGCAAATGAACGGTGGACTCAATTTCCCTTCGTTACCAAAACGCATCAAACATTTTAATTGAGAAACGTTTAGAAAGACTTGATCAATTACCTTGAAAAAAATTTACTTCCTCTGGTGATATTCATAAGCTTTATTTCTAATTTGATCTACCCTCACATTTCTTTTAATCAAATAATCATTTTCTATTCCCTCTACCAAATCAGATCCCATTAACTTCCTTTCACCAACTTCATCCAAAAAATGAAAGAATTCGACATCAATTACCATTTAATGCCTCAAATGGAACCATCAATATATTGTAGTGATAACAGTGATTATGAGAAAACTCAACCAAAGAAATATTTTGATCCCAAATTCCCTATTAATCTATTGAACTTCTATATAGAATATCATCTAAGGTCTGTATTGTTTGTTCTGACTATCCATCTTGCCGAAGATTGAAAGGCTATGCAAAAATTTAATATAGATCCTAAATACTTCTGAAGGACATTACAGAATATAAATGTGAACATTGGATCATTATTTAATATAATAGAAATAAGACCTCCATATCACCACACTACCTCTTTAATATACAATCGATATTGTTGATATGGAGATAAAGTTTCTCTAATATGAATAAAAAGTGAGAATTAAGTGTGCAAATAAAATATAACTCAAATCACATTGTCACCTCAATATGTCATTTTTAATACCACAATGAAATCCATATAATTATTTTCTCTTCTCTAGTCTGGAACTAGAAAAGGTTGATGTATTCCAGTTGGTAACTATCACTCTGACTTTACTTGTTGACATGTCAAACATCTCATAGTAAAGCCAGAAATATCACTTTTCTATTCTGGCCCACCAATAATACTCTCGACAGTCTCTATACATCTTTGTAATGCCAAGATGAACTCAAAATGTAGAATTATGAGCATCAAATAATAGTCCTTTCCTTAATCCCATAACACAACATATATATAATCTCTTCCCAAATCTAGAAACATGATCTATATCAATGTTATATTCAAAAAACCTACCCTATTACCAATTGTACCTTTTTCTATAACTCGTTGACTTCCTTTAATGCTTTCTCAATTCTTTCTGATAAAAATTATTACACTGAAACCTGAAACATGATACAATATTTTTCTGCACCAACAACATCCAAACCATAATTATTCAAATCATTAACAAAGGGGTTATATTCCAAATGTATGAAGGATAATTTAGCAATATTTTTTTGACTCCAAGCATCAATCAATTTATTTTATAATCTATTATAGTAATGAATGGTGTAATAATAATCCTTGATTTGTTCCTTCCATGTTCTTTATATAATATTTTATTATTTCAATGTGAATTTATACTTAAATCATTTTGTATTAGTATATATTTCACAATGTACTCTGTATAAATGATGCCTCATATTTTTTAATGAAAAAAATAATAGATAATTCCAAATCAATTGTAGGGTAATTAAACTCATGAGGTTTCAAATGATGTGAAGAATATGAAATTAACCTATAATTTCTCATTAGGACACAATCAAGCCCTTTCAAAAAATCATCACTATAGATGAAAAATAAAATATTTCTGGAAGGTCGGTCAAGAACTGGAGTATTCACAAATATTTTTTTCAACTTCTAAAAAAAACATCTCTTTTTTTTCTGGATGAATATTAATAATTTTTTAGTTAACTCAATCAGTGGGATAGATAACCATACAAAATTCTCCACCAATATCCTATAATAAACCAATAAACTAATAAATCTAAATATATCTATTATATTTGTGGGTCTTGTCCATTCATCAACTAATTTCATATTAATAGGATCAAAGGGTATTCTTTTTTTAGGAAAAATATGACCAAGGAAATAAATTTTCTGTAACCAAAATTCAAACTTGTTACATTTTCTATACAGTTTATTTTATTTTAATGTATGAAAAACAAACCCCATATATCATTCATGATCCTACTAACATTTAGAATATACCAAAAGGTCCTTAAAAACAAACTCAAACATATCCAATTACTCATTAAATATTTTATTTATAAGATCCATGAATATAGTAGGTTCACTAGATAACCTAAAATACATAACTAAAAATTCATAATTCATAATTCTAGTTCAAATAAAATATTTGGAATATCTAATTTCTTATCATTCAACTTATTGTACTCAGACCTTAGATTAAACATTGAAAATAATATTCTACCTGGAGCAGATCAAAAAAAATTTACTAAGAGGGAAATGATACTTATTTTTCACAGTGATGTTTTTCAAGGATTTATAATGTTGGAAAAGTCTCATTGAATAATTATTATTTTTTTAAAAAAAGATAGGATAAAAACATGGTGAAGTTCTAGGTCGGTCGAATACTTTAAATAATTACTCATGTACTTTATTTTTTAACATTAGAAGTTCCACTTGATCTAATTGATAAGGGTTGTTTGAAATTGCCTTATAATAGGGAACTAGGTCACTGATAATCTCAACCTCTCTATCAGGAATAACACTTGGAAATTCATTCAAAAAACATCCATGTATTCGTTTACTCCTTTTATATTAGTTATTTGAACAGTATCATTATTTTCAACAGTATACTTTTTGTAACTTTCATTGCTATCTATGATAAATTTCATAGCTCCATGGTTAGTTATCAAAGGTATGAAATCATTGAAACAACTTTCAAAGTACTATAATCTATTTTAGCATGATAAAATAAATAAAAATCTATTCCCATAATTTTATCAAAATCTATTATATATTGTTCAACCGGATTTGTTGGAAAGACCACCCCACTAATAACAATATTAAGATTGCTATAATTCTAGTTTTCTTCAACACTTCCACATAGAGTTTTCACTAAAATATTTATCTTACATTGAATAGGTTATATTCCCTATTTACTTGGAAAATTTTCAAAAATGAATGAATTTGAATATCCAGAGTCAAATATGGTATTGGAAAAATTCAAATACACATGTCACATACCTATCACTACTTCCTCTTACAACCCAACATCAAATTTAGTAGTATAAATTGAGGTTTCTACACCTTTCTAGTTTTTATCATGGAAATTTCAATCTTGAGAAACTAAATTTGGAAATGTATTAGCATAATGACCGAAATCATTATAGCTAAATCATATCACCCTCATATTGCTATCAGTTACCCCATTCCTTGGTTCCTTAGGATTATTTTCGTTACTTTCCCACACCATGTGGCAAAAAATTTCACATTAGTAACACTTAGCTATATTTGTAAGTCATTACCCTAGGTTATTTTTACAACACATACCACAATATTGGTAATTCATTTTCATTCCTCTATATTTATTTGTAGTATGTTTCACCATCTCCTTCCATCCTCACAATATTTTACATTTATCATTATAAAGAACATATGTTTCATATATCTCCATATCAAACCTTTTCAGATAAATGAATACCTTTATGATAGATTCTAAATTTTTGTGTGGGAAAATATTTGTTTAGACCCAGTTTCAATAATGAGTAAGATTGAGTAAATTTTCTATCAGTTTCCTGAATAAAATCCAGCACATACCTGGAAAATCATGTAATGTTTTCATTATATATATCTATCAAATATTCATCTTTTTGGACAATTATAGAAACTATTTTTATCATTTGGATTAGAAGAAACTTGGGGTTATATTTCACAAGTAAAATATCCTTGAAATCTCCACATTACATAGATTAGAGATCATATTTATCCCTGCTATTCTTAACCAACTAGCATCATCGATTGGATTTACTTTTCATATGATAGACAATAATGTTTACCATTAGATGTTCCAAACAACCTATTACATCAAAAAAATTCCATAATAATAATCCATTAATTGGTTACAACAGGGTATGATGATCCACTGAAATATGGGGGATGTTTTCCCATGAAAAGTACTAAAAAAGGAATTTTCATTCACGTTTGATTGGGTCGTCTGTAGATTGCATACCACTACCATTTATAATTCATTTAAACGTATCCATAAATAGAACAAAATAATATTTTCTGATTATGGACATCTGAGGATGCTAGTTTCAAAGGTTGTTTTCTTATGAATGGCTTCCCACACACAACTACCCAATTTCTACTATTGAAAGCCAGTCTAAATAGACATAACTTTGAAAAAGCATCCTTTAAATCATCAAATTCTACATCCTTTCAAATTTTCAATAAATAGAAATTAATATATGTATATTCCATTAAAAATATCCTAACCAATTTATTTAAACAAATCTACCTCTGATACCAACAATAATGCCCCCTCCTTAAACATTTTATATTAATGAGTTTTAGTGAAAAATAAAATTTACTCATATTAAGTATCTGTTCAAGTTTTGGTAATAAGATTATTAATACGTTATTCACATATAACATCCCACATTTATAAAAAGTGGATAGTACAATTATATTATCTATTCATTTACAAATATTAAATTTTAAAATAAAACATGGGTTCTTTTTATGACTAATAATCAAAATTTTACACTTTATCCCATATTAGTATTTATTCTCCCTTGTGTTATCGGAACAAACACGTAAAACATGGGATAAAAAAGGTCAGTAAGGGAAAAGAATGAAAGAAAACCAATAGTTCATTAAAATTATAAAATCCCATGGAAAAAACTTTTCTTGGAAACATAACATTTTAACGATAAAGGTAATTAACATTCAATTAAAATGATGACATATTTTACATTTTAAAAATAAATAAATCATATAAAAATATTTATCATGAATGGATAATTCATGTAAGTACCTTGAGATATCATTATGTAGAACCTTTACTTATTGTAAAAACTATATGACCAACTTCCAATATAATTCTCCTGAGGCCAAAATCATTACCAATGAATTGGTGTGTTATCTTGGAACAAACATCATTTATGATATAAAGGGATCACCTGAGGTTATCTTGATGAACCCATAATTTATAATTTCCCAGAACAAAGTCATAAATAAAACATTTAAAATATCATTTAAAAAACAAGTACATGGAATTAAAACAGTTTGATGGAAAACCATAAAAGGATTTTTTTCAAATAGAATCCTCTCATCACTTAGGAAACAGAGGAATTGTAAAACCCATTAAAGAATATAATTAAACACTAAATAACATTATAAAAGTTAAATTATTGATAAATAATGTCAAATAAGATAAAAATAAACAATATATGATTGTAAAGGTGCATACCATCAAAAAGACCTTAATGAAAGGAAATTGAGATGAGATTTATTACCTTGAGTGTGATTCATCATGTGTATCCTTTAATTTCATGAATAATAAAGTTTTTTAAATATATAATTAATTTATAACTCTTTTAATGTTTGATATTTTCTATATATTAGTTATTATAAGGATATAACAATTACTCAATTATTTATGTTTATGTCCGACGTTTTTACGATAATCGGTACTTGGATCCAAAATTAATTTGGTATGATGTGAATAGTAAAAGTTGTTATTAGTCCATAATCTCAAAAAAATTATTCAATAAATAATAATCACTTTAATGTATAAATTATAATTATAAATCAGACCATTTATGTATGTATAGAAAAAAATAAAACATTTATAATCATGGAGACGGTATGTCCTATATACACATGAGTAACCTTTTCATTTTCCCATGACATTGATAGAAAGATTGAAATTAATATTCATTCATTATAGAATAATAATAATATAATAAATATAATATTGATAATCTAAATATTCTTATATATATCCTCCATGTCATGTGGTGATGAAGAATGAATCATATTGCCTCATGGAGGTGATAGTTCACATGTACGCACAAAAATATTTATCATTATTTTGTGAATGGAAAGGTAAGATTGTATATGATATATTATTATTTAATAATTATAAATATTTTATTAATATTATATATAAACAATAATTTCATCATTAATCATAGTCTTGAGTGATAGTTATGGTGAAGGAATTATATTAGTTGGTGATGAGGTAGTCATTTGTACACACGAATGAATAATTATTTTCCCATTTGATGAAATTGGAGAAGGATTCTGGTGATGATTTTAACATAGTAATATCTAGGTATATTTAGGATACATGAGTTTTTATTTATTTATTTTTTATGAATATTTTAAGGAATTTCAAGAATAAATAATACAGAAATAATTAATAAAAAATGATACCTCTTCCTTGGACCTCCTCATTTTCATAACACCTTAGGACCACTAAGGGAGGGGTTCTACCTAAAATAAGATATCTCAAATGTGAAGAGGTATTCTAGTAAGGAATATGGGAAGACCATTATAGCACTTAATAGGTTATTAATTGTGATAAAAATAGAGGAATTTGTTCCCTTTTATAGTAGAGAGGAGGGACACTATTAGAAATCATCCAAATATTAAATTAATATAAATTAATTTACAATAAAAAATGTTTTAAAAGTGATTTATTTATAACATAGGATTAATTGGGGTGTAAATACATTTATACAATGAAAATTAGACAAATTTGGATTAGTTTTTTAATCCTTATCTTTTTTGTTTTATCCATTTTAACTTTTTCCATGGTGTCAGGTAATTTACATATTGAGGTTTTACATAATTTCTATAAAATGAAAAATGACAAATAAATGATTCACTTATGAAATTATTTGAATGATATAAATTATTTTTTTTAAATAGTTATTTTTTAAATTTTATATCATTTAAAAAAATATTTACTTTAAAATTTTAATAATGTAAATTTTTACATTATTCATTAATATAATTTTTAAAAATATCATAATAAAAAAAATAAATTCAAAGTAAAAAATCTCAAATAAATCCTTTCAAATTCATCTAAAAATATTCTTGGATGACATTAATCATCTAAAATTTTAATTATTTTATTATTTTTAAAATCACTTATTTGATATTTACTTTAATTAAAATATTACATCATTGTCATTGAATAAGACATTATTTTAAAAATTTATTTAATAATAATTAAAAATAAATTATCAGGATAAATATAATAAAATTATATTTCAAAATACTATTTATAGTTTAATAGATCCCATTTATAAACCCATATTAAAAATGATTTACTTGTTTAAAACAAAAGTGTGACAAAATTGACTTTTCTTTGAATATAATATTTTAAATTTCATACTATTATCGAAGTGGCTTATAATGGTTCTAATTTCATAAAAAGGATGATATTTTTCAAAACATATGCATACGATAAAATTAGGAAAAGTTTTAGGGTAACAGTATAATATTAATAATATTATTTTTACCCCTAATTACCAGGTTTACTTTTAAATGTGTTAAACAAAAAATTAATAATGTTATAATTCATATTGTAAAAAAAAGAGACCAATATATATATATATATATTGTAACTTATTATTAATATCATGGAATATATTTTTCTAAGTTCAAAATAGAAAATTGGCAGAAATTAACAGAAATTTAAATCCCTTGATGGAACATTAGAACTAGTGTTTAAAGATAAAATATTCAAATGATTTAAAAAAATTTATATCCAAATTAAATATGAAATTTATTCCAATGACCTAAATATAAAAAAATATAAAAAAGGATCTTATAACGCATTAAAACCATTTAGATATATAATTTAACCACATAAATAAATTTTAATGAAAAAATAGATTCCAATTAAAATACTTTATTTTTTCTCTATTAATAAAAAATGTATCTTATCATATTAATAACACAAAATTCACCAAGCTAAATTGTGATACTTTTATTCCAAATGATAATTTTATTTTTTCAAATAAAATTTATAAAAGTTTAAATAAATTTATTTAAAACAAGTTCACCATCAAAATATAGTAAAACTGCTATTTAGAAAAATACTTTTTTAGGCATAACAATGGATTTATTCTCATTTTATACCTATCAAATATATATGATGAATTTAAGAAAAAATTATATAATTTTGTAAGCCTATTATATCCTTACCTATGTTTTTAAAGTTACCCATGAACTAGATGTTGACATCATTGATACAATTACGAAATAATGTAGAATACTAATAACGTGAAAGTGATGGAATATACTTGAAATGGAAACCCACATGAAAAATAATGTTTTGAATGTTATGAAAATGTATTAGTTTTTATGAAACAATATGTTTAATTTTACAAAATGATGAAAATTCAGAAGTAGCTCTTCTTAAATAATATTATTCATATATTTAATGTGATGACGAACAATCTTGTTCACATCATCTAATGTTTATAAAAAATGATCATATTTAAAATATCATTATAAATAATGGTCAATAGAATCAAATTAGAATCAAAAGTATGATTTATTATCTTATCTCATTGATACATCGTGCTGACCAAACATATGTGAATGAATAAATGAAACATCAGGAGTTATTATAACAGCTCATGAGCCAAACTCCCAGATCCTATAATAAAATCCAAAACTTTACATTTTCACCTATGATGCGGATAATTGTAACCCAAATTTTTCCATCAAAACCTAACAACATAAAAATGAATACATGGATCACATACATTCTATAGGCTCTGTTAGGTTTACAGTTTTATATAATTAGGACAAACTCTTATATAAATAAATCACAAGTCATCAAAAGAACATTTCTCCCATTTAACCTAGCTTTTATTATTTATCAATAGGTCATCAACATCAACCATTTTAATTCTTTTATTAAATTAAATTGATCAAAATATCTCTTTAAAAATATGGAAAATAAAACAAAAAAATGGGTGAGCTCAAATTGTTAGTAAAGAAAAACATAAGTGTTAACAAATTTATGTCATTAGTGAGAATAAGAATAGAAAAAGAGTATGATGACATGATCAAATTTAATAAATATAACATAAGAATATGGATACACATAAATACCTAGATCTGGATACATGAAAACCTTGAATAATGATTTATCAATTAAATAGTCATAAGAGTCAACAATCAAGAGTAATGTGATATCAATAATGATCAACAGAAATATCGTAAACCCATAGAAATAATATATAAAAAATGTAGGTATCATGGAACATCATCTCATAGAACCCTTACAGAACCTTTAATGATGTAATAACCAATATGGAAAACATACATCACTAGATTACACAATGAATTAGAGAACTATTTTGGTCCACACTTCAAATAAGCTATAACAAGATCATCTAGCGCTACCTAGGTTCACCAATAATTTATAATTTCAATAAACAAAATACATAAGTAATTCATCCAAAATTATCTGAGACAACATTTATTCATTTTAGACTTGATTAATCCAAGAAAAGGAAATTTGTTTTTCTACAATCTCTTTGAAATACGATTAACCCATATGAATGAAAAGTGTTCCAAAAAATCTCATTGAAACATGATTAGCCTATGGATAAAAATTGTGTTTCAAAAAAATCTATTTGGAACATGATTATATAGGGGAAAATATGTGTGTTTCATAACAATATAATTAGGAAATAATCAACCCATAGAAAAGAAATGGGTTTTATAGAAACCTATTTGGTACATGATTAACCCACGGAAAAGAAATGGGTTAAATAAAATATATTTGAAACATCAGTAACCCATGGAAATGAAATGGGTTCCATAACAACCTCACCAAGATAAGATTTACATGATGAAAAGAAATGGGTTCCATAAATATATCATTGAAACAATAATAATCCATCCAAATAAATGTTATGGATGGTATCAATAAAAAATATTTCCAAAATAAGATATTTAACAAAAAGGATTGTTGATGTTGATGAATAGAAATGTCATTAAAAGGTCATTAAAAACATTCATGATGAAAATAACCTTTAAATATTATACAGTGTCCCATACCATCTTGAAACATTTTAATCATAACCCCCAATATTTAATAACATTAAATGAAACTTATAATATCTTGAGAATAAGGATATTCATGATATATAATGTAAAGGGATAAGTATACACATCTTATAAAAGAAGATAGGTGTATAACATAACAAACATTTCAAAGAAGTAAAATTTTGAATCAAATCCATTACCACTTTGGTTATATTGAAACCGTAAACCACATGAAAGATAGATAATCAAAAGGATATTTAAACCCCAATAAATATATGGGTAAAAATTCGGCAAATATATTTATGGGTAGTATATACACCACACAACAAAAATAATTGGTGAATATGGAGTATATATCATAGAATAAAAGTGAGACCATAAAAAGTGAGGCTTTCAGAAGAGAGGGGGTTTTTTGAGATTATTTTTCATTGTTTTGATGAGACAATGGACTTTATAATTTTGAATAAGTGGGGAGGGTTAGAGCCTTTTATTGTATAGGGGGAGTGGATTTCTTGTAAATAAAAAATGGTAAACACAATTAAGATATTACCCTTATATAATGTGCCCCCAATAATGAGAAAATAAATCTAAGAGAGGATAGGTTTAATATTGTCTAGAAAATGTGTTTCATACATGTGGATAGGTAATTTGGCCCCTTAATATTAGATATTAACCACTAAGTAAAAAAAATTACCTTAATTGCTGTAATTAATTTTAATTGTTTTCACTAATATTTTTCGTAAAAAAACATCATTGATATTTAATATATAATATAAATTATTATTATTCCCAATATGTAATCCATTGGTTAAAATTACAATAAAAATTTGTATAAATTAATTATAAATTAATCTTGTAGATGGTATGAGACAACATGTTATTTAACGGGAAAACATCAAATGTTTGAAATGTTTTTTTATCCATTCCTAGTATAAAATTGATTCCTATGACCTAAATTTATTTAAATTATATAAAATTGATATAAGTATAATTTTCAACCAATTATAAATATATCATAAAACTATTAATTATTTAGACAAAAAAAAGTTTTTAATTACAATTCGATTTCATTCACTTTTCAACAAAATATAAAAGTTCTATGAAAATTACCACAAACTCACGCAAAGTGTTAATTGATATTATAATTTTTATTTTTTTTATTTTGATGAATAATAATTAGAAAATTTTAACTATTTATATTTTAAATAAGTTCCCCATTAAAATGCGGAAACACTAGCCATTAAAAATATACATCTTTTTAATCTTGAAACTAGATTTATTCATATATTCACCCAATAAAACCAATTGGATGAATTTAAAGAAATTTATTAATTATATAACATATATATTTGATTAATATATTTCAATTATTTTTTATGATAAAAATTTAATATGGTCATAAAAATATTTTTTTCAATAAAAATGCGTCATTTATATTCAATTAGTCTTTATTTGTATATTTAATTAATTTGTAACCAATGAATTAATTTTATAAAAATCTGTAAGATATATTTTCAAAATTTATATAATTTTATTCATCCCCTCCAATCCAATGGATAGGTTATAACTGTCATAATAATATTAATAGTATATTGTTTTCTAGTAAGATAGGGGCTTGAGTGTAACATAAGTCATCAAAGGAAATTATTGTTGCATAAAATACATGAAAAAATTGGGTTTTCATGTGATGGAATCAAAACTTTGTATTTATTTTAAATAAACATATTAAATACTATTAATTAATTTGAAGGATGTTATTTCTTAAAATTTTGGGATGTTACATCCTACACCATTAAAATGGATTTCTGCCAAGAAATTCATCATGGTTATCAACGAATTATTTTTTGAATTCATTCATTAAAACCCACATCGTTGAAAATTTTAATAAAATAAACTCTTAAAAATGTAATGCGGTAAATATAAATATCACAAAATGATACAAATAACCAGGATTCCATATTTGGAGAATATTGGTGGAAAATTGAAAGAATGATTTAAATGGAAATACTAATTCACATGAACTAATATATAGTGATAGAGGTCATGGTCAAGAGGAATACAATTAAATAAATTAACAAACCAAATAGGTGTGGGAAAAGGTCATTTATATAATTATAAAATAATGTAATAGGATAACATTTTATTCCAAGAACCTTTTCCAAATGTTAAAAGATTTCATTAACAATTTATAGTAAAAAAATAATGAAATATACTTACCTTAAAAGTAGAATTTAAATTTTTAATAAATATACACAAAAATATGACCTTTTTATAAAAATAATGTGTATTTAAGATTAATTTTTAATTCATAAAGCACTAAAATTTACATTTAAATACTATATAACCAAAAAAGGATATTCAATCTATTCTACTTGTCCGTAGAATTTATCAGAATCTAAAATACTTAAAACATGGTAATATAATTAACAAAATGAGTAAAAAATCATTTGACACCCAAATATTATAAATTAAATAATAATACCAAAAGATCAAAATAATTTTTCCTCTAATTAATATCTATAAAATTACCCAAAAATTTGTTAACTATGTTTGAAACCCAATGATTTGAAGGATTTTATTGTATATGCTTCCAAGATAAGTTAACCTTCATTCCTAATACAAAATCCTTATAAAGAACATCATGTTGATCCTAGGGGTTACAAATATCTTAACCCAAATTAATTTCCAAAAATATCATTTATAACATCAAAATATTTTCTGCTTATAAACCATAAATGGGGTGTTTAAAGAATTTTCACTTATGATCAACCTTATATTTATAGTTCTATGATGGTATCCATGCCTCTTAAGATAACCTCATATGATAACAAACTAATATCCAAAAGTTATCTAAAATAACCTTTGATATTAACTATAATATACTAATACTCACACTCCAAGAGATTTTGATAAAATACAAGACATTAAATTTCCAGCTATGATGCTGATAATTGTGACCCAAATTTTTACATTAGAACCTTACAATGTCAAAATGAAAATACTGATCACTTATATTCTGGAGGAGATTTTTGGTTTTCATTTTTAGATCATTAGGTACAACTCATACATAAACAATTATTCATTAATCAAATGATTATTTATCCATTTAAACATGCTTTTATTATTTCATAATAAGCCATCAACATCATCCTTGTAAAATTATTTATGGACATTAATCATTGAAAATAATTTTTTATAACCTAGTGAAAAATTTAACATAATGAGAGGGATATCAAATGTCCAGTAAGGGAAAATTTAAGCATTTATAAATGAATTTAATCAGTGAGCATAATAATAGTATAAGAGTATGATGACCTAATCAAAATTAATAAGTGTAAAAAAAGATAATTAATACATATAAATACCTTGATCCTAAAAAATTAAAAGATGGAATAAGGATTTACCAACATAAATAATCATAATAATTGATAATCACAAGCCATGTGATATCAATATCAATCAAAATAATCATTATAAATTGAAGATAAAATATATAAAACATATTGGTATCATGGAACATCATCTCATATAACCCTTGCAGAACACTTAAAAACCCCATACAAAGAGAATAAAAAATACGGTCAACTTCTATCTCTAGATCACCCAATGCATTAGAGTGCTATTTGGGAACTCCCGTCCTAAAATATATAATGGGATAACCCAATTATATCTTGGAACACCCATCATTTATAATGTACATGAATATAATACATAGAAAATTCATCAAAACTTATTGAAATAGACATTATTTTTTTTAGAACATGATTAACCCTTGAAAATAAAACATGTTCCACTACAATCTCATTGAAACATGATTAACCCATATAAAGAAAATGGGTTCCAAAAAAATCTCTTTAAAATATGATTTAATAATTAAATTGAAATGGTTTTTAAAATAATCTTTTTGAAACATGATTATGCCATGGAATATAGTTGAGTTCCATAATAATGTATTTATGAAATAATTAACTCGAAGAAAATAAACGGTTTTCAGAAAAATATCATTGTGTCTTGATTAAACAAGGTTAAATAAATTGGTTCCATAAAAATCTCGTTGAAACACAATTAAAACAATTAAATACATTGGTTATATACCAATCTCTTTGAAATAAGATTAACCCATAGTAAAGAAATAGGTTCCTAACAATATCACTGAGAAAATCATAATTCATCTAAAAAAATAATGAGTATAGTATCAATAATAAATATCCCTAGTTTATGATAAGTAAAAAATAAGGGTTCTTTTCATTGATGAATGGAAACACCATTAAAATTCCATTAAATTCATTCATGTGGAAAATAATCATTAAACCTTATGATGTATCGCAATCCACATTAAAAAAATTGAATCATAATCCCAATGAAGGAATAACATTAAATTAAACTTATAATATCATGAGAATAATAATATTAAGGATATCTAATGTCACAATGGATGAATACACAACTTATAAAATAATATCTTTGTGCAACATAACAAACTTCTAAAAGAACAAAAACTATGACAAAAATCTATTTCATCTTTGGTAACATTGATATTGTAATCCCGATGCAAGATATATCATAAAAAGTATATGTAAAAACATATAAATTTTAGGATGAGAAAAATAAAACACATTCTTGGGGATTATATACATCACATAACAAATATACAAGGTAAATATAGAATATATCTCATAATATAAGAGTGAGTTGAGAATAAACCCTTACAAAGATCATATAATTGGTGTCATAATAAATCGATGAAATAATTCTGTGTGATAATTTTATACCCAAAAATTTAATATGTAAATATATAATAATACCATATGTGGTGATTTAAGACATATTTTTGACATATCATAACCAATGACCAATATTTTTAAACCAATAAATGTGAATTGAGTTAGGATATCCCTCAATAATTCAAAAACATTTAAATCATGAGATTTAATATATAATAAAATAAATCAAATCTTATAATATCATTAAATAAACTAATCTCATGATATATAAAGTCATATGGTAGTATATAAACCATAAAAAAACCGGGTTGATAATGAAAAATAATTCTCAATGGAATGTAAATTAAGATGAAACCCATTGCATTAAGTCTAATTTGTCATGATTTTCCTCTATCATCATGAATAATAAAATTATGTTAATTATTTACTTACATTAAACCCTTTTCTATATTTATTATTAATTTCATTTATCTTATAAAAAGGTTATATAAAATTTCTTTGTTCCACCCACTATTTCAAGTAAGTAACACATTATTTATGATTTTTAAGTGTGTTAAGTATATTGGTGACGTTTGGGCGAGTTTTAAGAAATTTTGGATTGTTTTGGAAATTTTCAAGTAGTTAATGGTTCTGGAAAACTGTGTATTCCCTATAGGAAACCATGCACAATGTGCCAGGGGATAAAGGGAAGGTGTTCAAGTGGCACACGTGTTGTCCAAATTATGTGCAAGACTAAGAGAAACTGATCTATGTTAGATATAGATAATTATCATAACTTTTTCATAGATTTATAATAGTGTGAAACAACCATGGGAGGTCGATCCATATGATAGTGGCTAGTGCATAGATAGCACATGATTTTTTTAACCATGTGACTAATCATGCACGAGTTAATGGTGAGATCCTAAAATTATGGATCTCACATGTTTTGACCTTTAAAAATAATATATTTATTTATATATATCCCTAAACGATTTTATCTCTTCCAAAAGGCTATGTATGCCACTCACGTTGATATATAGGTGATCTATATGTTTAAATTATTGTTTTGAAGACATATTTTCCCAAAAAGCTATTGTTCGTGGTTGTTCATGGTGGTTTTTTAATATATACTTCTATATATATCTATGTTTAATAGATCTATATATTTTATGGATATATATAATACATTTAATGATAAATATGATTACATATAAACTTTTTTATAATATTGTAAGATATATATATAGAAGGTTTTTGGAGATTCAACCGGATTTTGTGGATGTTTTGGTGACATTTTCTATTTTCTCTATGTTTTATAAGGTAGTTGGCATCACTCTCAACTAATCTATTTAGAACATGAAGGCTAAATATCAAATTGATTTATTTCTTGAATTTTTATGATAAATTAAAATTAATTACTTTTTTAGAACCCTCTTGAGTGACGGTTTGAGAAATAAGAAAATTCGGCGTCCTGAATGAGATGTTAATTTGGTAACATGATTTTAAAATGATGATTTTAAAATGTTTGGTTGTATTTTCTCATGGAAAAATGGTTTTCAAAAAAAATTATTATTGAAATGGGGTGGGAACACATGGTTTTGGCATGGATGGCATGTGTTCATGTTCATTGGGATGGATAAAAGTGTGAAGTGCCAAATCAAATGGTTAAAGAAGATGTTTTCACAGTGTACACCCATTATAGTGGTATAATAAATGAATTATTATTGGAAGGATTACTCACCAATAATTAGTATTAAAATTTACATGCTTTGTTTTATGGTTTGATGTGAGGTTACGTTGAAATGAATGGGGGATTGCAATAAGAACAGTTGATTGGTTTTAGGGAAATGTTTCATTTCATTCATTGAAAATTTCTATTATTGTAAATTATACCAGTTGTGGACTTTTTTATATTTTTATATAAAATGTTTTAGAAATTTTATTCATAAACTATTTTATGTAAATGTTTTAACTTTTTTTCTCCCAGCGGTGTGAATAGGTATGTCATTTGCAGAAATCCTACTAAGATTCATTACTCACCCCTGATTTGGAACTTTGGTGCATTTGAAAATGTTGTATATAAATACTTTTGAAAAGGTAAAGTATCACACATCTTTATTAGGATGTCTTAGTATATTGAATTTTTTATGGAGTTGGAGAATGGAGCTTGTTGGATCCTTGGATTCATATGTACTTCTTTGAGTTTTTTTATTTTTTATCTTCTATTGTGTACTTTGTTGTTTTTTATAGTTCTATAATGGTAATCGTTGGTGTTAGTTTTGATATAAATAAAATGTTGAGTTTTCGTTCATTGTTATCATGCATCATGTAGTGGTTAATTTGGTTATTTCTTTTTTGGTTAGGTATATATTTTCAATGGGAAAATCATCCCCGGAATATATATAAAGCCCTTGTAATTTATTTCTATCTATTGACATCTCAGGGATGTCACTTAAAGTAAATTAATGTCCTCCCATGACCACAAGCCAATGAGTATAAGATGGATCTTGTAAGTGGTATCTGTCTGGGTCCTCCCAATTTCATTATGGAACTAGTGGTCATTAGTAATGTTAGTCATGGAGTTTATTTTCATTCTACTCTATACTTTATTTCTATTTGATAAAAATGAGTAGGATTTTCAAGACATGAAATGTAGAGTATAAAAATATGTAGCTAAACTTTTTATATTGAACATCATGTTATCAGGTATTTGGGTATATAAGTTTTTTTGATATAGTTATAGGATTTGGAATCCCATTATCGTAGTTTTCTCTAATGAGGCCATAATAAACTTCATTATAAATATTAATTCCCATTAATAGTGCATATTTCATTTTTATTGATAATATATGATTGGGAAAATGTGTTGATTATTAAAAAATGATGACATCGTTTTAAAATAAAATATTTTTAAATGGGATAAATTTAGTATTTTGAAAATGGATTGACTGTCAAAATCAAGTTGAAAATATTCAAAAAAAAAAGATCATTGTAAAGGTTGATTTTGGAAATCATTGTTTTGATATAATGATGTGATATAATTTCAAATGTTAAGACTTCAGTAGATAGAGAGTGAAACTTATTAGGTTTGTTTTGGTTATAGAAAATGGAGTCTAGTAGGCATCGTAGAAACCAACCGATGGAAGCTTTTGAGAATGTGGTTTCACCTGAGACACATGTGAACCCAATGCAGGTTCATATTATAGTCCCTGTTTTTTTGATATGCATATGGGGAAGAGGAGGGATGATCCAAGGTAAGTGGATCCCTCCATCTAATTCCAAAATGAGAATCCACCTATCTTTCAGGGTGATTCTAGACTAGAGAAATTAGATATATGGATGAAAATAATGAATTGTATCTTCAATTTCCTAAGCACACCAGCAAAGCTAAATGTCAATCTGGAAATGTATATGCTGGAGGATCTTTTACACTAGTGGTGGGATTTAGTTGTTCATGATAAATGGGACCAAGGAATTTGATGTGAGTATTTTGAATACGTTTTTCACAATCAATAATATTCTTATATGATCAGAATTTAAATAATGATAGACATCTTCAATTGGAAGTATGAAAATATTTCAGTCACAGAGTATGTGGCTAAATTCATTAATTTCGTGTTGATTTTACCTGAAGTGGCTTCTAATGAATCTTTTTGGGCACACATATTTGAATTTGGGATGGGATGAGAAATTCAATAGATGGTTCTTGTGATATGTATTAGGAATTATATATATAGTAAATATAGCGACACTTTTAGAAAATGATATCTAAAGATCTATGGTAGGAGGAAGCATGTTGATTCCTATAGGAAATGGGAGGAACTCTAATGTTAGGAACAAGCATAATAGAGACACCTATTTAAAATGTGTGAGTGTGAATCAAAATCATATAGTGGTATCAGTTAAAAAAATTTGTTTCCCAAGAACAAAGCAGGATTTTTCTAACGCGGTTTGCTTGACCATATAAAGTTAGAGAGTTCTGAAAATCCTAGTTCATGCGAAAACTACATCCAAATGGGACATCTTCAATGCTATTTTTTCAATTATCAATGTTCAAGTGTTAAAGATACTACTTAGTCATCACAAGCATCATATGATTTGATGGTAAATGAGTATTAGAATCAATAGCATCAATAGAATGGCGATACCCATGGTGATTCTAGGAATACCATTTCTCTTTATATAGTGAAATCAAAAAAGGGAAGCAAGGATGAAAGTGTTGTGAGCAATAAATTATTCAAGGCTGATAAGGTAATTGTGGTTGATTAATATGAACCATCTACAATGTTAGGTATGCTCATTTTTAATTATATACATATGAAATAATTATTTGATATGGGTGCATTCCATTATTTTATTGCTTCTTGTTCTGTTGATTTGCAAATTCTAAACTTTGAGATGATTCCTTCTATTATAAAACTACAAACACCTCTTAATGAAAGATAATGTTGAACCAATGTATGTATACAATGTTATATAACTATTTATAGAGTTGATTTGATGTGGGAATTATCTATTATTTATATTTATCCCAATAAAATAATCATATATATGGATTGGTTAGCAATGTTTAAGGATCTCATCGACTACGACACCCTAAAAGAGATTTTTACAACTGAAGATGGAATCAAGAATCTATTTTTAGTGGAATAGAAATTAAATACTGGTAAAATTATGATGTTTGCACCAATAGTTGGAATGATCGTGTACAATATGGCTACATAGTCAATGGTATTAATGGATGTGATCGAGATAAATATTCTTTCAACAGTGGATAATCAATTTCCAGATTTGATTCCCAATAATTTGTTACGGTTTCCACCTATAAGTGTAGAGGATTTTTTGGTTAGACTTATTTTAGGGACTATTCCTATACCACATTTATATAAATATATGGAACCAATAGATTTAAGGGAGTTGAATGTGTAGTTGGAAGAGCTGGAAAATAGAGGGAAAATTCAGCCAAGCACATCTTCATGGACAACAATTGTCTTATTTTTGAAAAAGGAAGATGGAAATTTACAGCTATATGTATATTATCATAAGATTATCTATGTTATGATAAATAATAGGTATCTAAATGAACATATTGATTATCTGTTAGATCAATGAAGTAGATATTAATGGTTCTCTATGATTGAATCAGAATTATGATATCACCAATTCTGAGTTCGGAAGGAGGATATTCCAAATACACCATTCATAAGCCTATATGGATATTATGAATAAATTGTAATGCATTCCATTATTATAAATCACCGAATAGCCTCTATGTACTTAATGAATTAGGAATTTCAAATATATCTAAATTCTTTTATGGTGGGTTTTGAGGATACATATAGGTGTATTAATGGACAAGGTCTTAGCATGAGCATCTCCTTTCCACAGTATTGGAAATCTTGAGAGATCATTGGTTGTATGTTAAATTATCTATGTGTAATTTTTGTATATACCCAGTATGATTTGTTGGCCATGTAATTTCTAAATGATGTATTTTTGTGGATCCAGAAAAAATAGAGGATATTATAACTTAAAAACCACTAATGAATGTCTTTGAGCTATGTCATTTCATTTGTCAATTTGGTTATTAGTAATGTTCTATTTGTGATTTCTCATGACTAACGTCACAAATGAATGATTCGACAAGGTAGAATGTTTCATTAAAATAGTATGATGAATGTCAGAAGTCTTTTCAATAGATGGCATTTCTCATTAAATCAACACTTGCCTCGATATTTTCAGAATCAAGACAAGGGTACCTGGTGTATTATTGTAACACCCAAGATTTTTATGAGTAATATTTTGTTTTTATCATCAAAGGAATAATTCACTACACAGTTTCTTGGCTTACTTTACACGCAATCACGACCTTCCTCGATAGCTTGCGTCGTACGCAATACTGAGTTTCACTAAACAACGATATGCTATTAAAATATTATTAAAACTAGCCGTTATGAATAGTAATAACCACTTTTTGAAATTTTATAAATTTTATTTTTCAAAATGGACTTCATTTTTGGACTCAGAATATCGAAATTAGCCTAGGGTGAAATTTTGGTATTTTTCTGAAAACTTTCAATTTTTGATGAATAGTGAAACCACTAAGTGGTAGGTTAAAAACTGAATTTTGCATAAAACTTAATTTTACCGCTTCTATGAATGGAATTTCGAAAATCCGACAGACACTGTTGATATCAGTAAGTAAAATGTGGTTCAATGAGATAAAAATAATTTTTTGGTGAATAGTAACTTTTTACTTTTTTTACCGCGGTTAATAGTAAATAGGGTAACTAAGGGTAAATATGATATTACTATTACCCTAACACATGTCCTAATTCTATTGGATAAGTGTAATTCGACCAAAAACAAACTTAGGAATAAAAATATGACCATTTAGGCCCACTTGGATTAGATTAGGACATTTATTATTAATTTATTTAAAGAAGGGTTAAAATAGTTAAAATCAAAGTTTAATAAGTAAATCATTTTTAATATGGGGTTATACATAAGATAAATTAGACTATAAATATTCATTATAAAGCTAAAAATATTTCCTACATAATGGTATTTTATTTGTGGTATTTTATTTGTAATTTTTAGACATTATATAATTTAATTTATCTATGACACAATGATGATGCAGTAATTATCTTATTAATGAAATATTGACATAATTGATGTTATAAACACCAAAATAAATGTAATTTGAGACTTTTTATGAATTCCACTAATTTTATAGGTTACTATGATATATTAATGTTGATTTAATCAACTTGTTTTGAACATATAATTCTGTTATGACTTTCACAAAAATCATATATCAAATAGTGTCAAAATTGACACAAAATAGTTTTTAAATCAAATATTATATTATTAATTGTTATTTTATTCCTAAAAATCTAAGGTTCGGCAAAATGACTTAGATAAGGATATATATATTAATAATAAACAATTTGGGGTTCGTTTGGCATGTTATAGTAAGTGTATTAACCATATAGTTAAAGAAAACAAAAAGACATGGTAAAAGTTAAATTATTTAACTTAGAGTTAAATCTAATTGATAAGGTTAAAATAATATCCCAAACTTGTCTAAATCCTATTGGTTGATAGGATTTCGACCCATACCCACATTAGCTTCGAAATAAGTACCTTTGGAACCATTATAAACCGATTTTGACTTTAATATAAAATAATATTTTGAGATATTCCTAAGGTGCCCCTCTCCTCCCTTATAAAAGGGCACCTCCTCCCCCTCCTCCTCACACCAAATTGAGCACTCAAGCTCGGCCAACCCCTGCAATTTTCTCCTCTCCACTTCCCTAGAATAATCCTAGAGGTCCTGGTCTTCTTCAAAGACCAATCTTAGTTCCCTAAGTGGAGGATTCAAAGAGGCGTTCCAAAGAAGAGGTAATATCCATTACCGATCTTTTCAATTTCTTTCTTCTTTAACTTCTTCTTCTTTAGTTGTTTCATGATGAAGTAATAACATCAGTATTACTTACATACTGATATGTTTTTATAAATATGAAACAACCCTAATTCACCTTCTATCCATCCTATGGAAAAATGAAATCACCGCGAGTGCGTACGTACGGAATACCGTCTCCATGCCGTGGTGTAATCTATTTTCCACCATCACTTTACAAGGATAGGTATAATGGTGTAATGAGTAACTATTTATGATTATTATAAAGTAATATTGATATTGAAATAATATATATATACTCCAATACAATTCCACGATCATAGGAACGATATCATCACTCGTGCGTACGTACGGAATACCGTCTCCACGATGTGATGCGACTCGTTCTACATGATCACCATTACATAGTAATTATATAAATGAATGGAATGAATAAATATGATATATGTTACACTAATACCATTCTGGATATAAGGTATCTATAGCCTTAAAAGAAGAATAATAATGTATTCGGCAAAACACGCATAAGAACAAAAGGCAATAAAGACCCGAGTAACAAGTAACAATGAAATATTAATAATCAAGAAGCTAAGAATATGACCATATATGATATCATATCAATATGTATGATTCTGGAATAAGTCAATAACATTATTTAAACCATTATACAGGAGCTTCGGACACGTACAAAGCAAATTGGACCTAAGGTAAGGGAAATATCACAATCTCATTTTTATCTGAGATTGTTTATTCGTAAGTATTTACTGGGGTGTATTTTATCATCCACATCCATGTTTCATCAATATGTAATATTATTTCCATCCCCCTAAAATTATTTAAATCCATTTTTACCCTTCGGTGAGTTTTTAAGTAATATCTATGAAAGGAATCTTTTGTCATACGGGGTACTTTTTGACTTTTCCGACAAAAGTACGAGAAGAATGTTATTTTTAACTTATACGGCATGAATGGATTTTTAAAACATTATTTCCAAGAATCTTCCTTTACAAGTTTTCAAGATTATTTTTAATCAACTTATTTTAGTTTAAAGTTGTATGACATGTTAAGAAAGGAAAATTGTTTTTGAAGAAGAAAGGATATTTTCCTCAAGAATGGAGTTCAAGTGTTTTATCAAAATTATTTTCCATCTAAGATAATAAAAGGGTTATGTTTTTATCCCTATTATTACATTGATTTGATTATGTTGTGATGGAATTATTTTTATGAAGTCATTTACCTTATATGATTTGTTTTTTGATGTCATGATGTTTCACGAATCCCATTTTTGTTACATGTGTTATGCGATGATGTATGATTTATGATTATGTGGCACACATAAGAAAGGATTCATTATAAGATGGGTGGGACCTATATCTCTCTCCAATGCATTGGGTAAAGATTTTATATCTCATGAGATAGACAGGGCTGGAACGGTAGGTTATACCGGTTCAGTGAAACAGGACTGAAACGAGGGTTACTCGATTCAGAAAGGGACTTTGTCCACTAAGATAGTCTTGGCAATGAGTCATGACTAACAAGAAATGATTTTCCATGATTATGTGTGTATGCCACAAAGTTTCAAGTTTCATTTTTATGATTATGGGGATCTCATTTTCACTTCTATGATTTATTCCATGTTAAGATATTATGATCTCTTTTGCAGGTTATTATTTTCAAAAAGATATGATATGATTTTTATTTCCATTATTTGCCCTTGCTGAGCATTTGAGCTCACCCTTTTATGTTTTCTTTTCCCCAGGTCAGGAAGATGGATATTAAGTAGAATATGCTAAAAGGAACCCTAGATATGATGAAATAAATGGGAGAAACTGTAGAAGATTTATGAACCAGTTGTTTCTGTTTCCCAGTTTCTAAAGACAGTATACCTATGCGGTCCTTTGTGGTTTTGTCATATGTTGTAATAAGTGTGCTTCAATTATGAAGTATTAACAATGTATGTAAAGTATGGGTCGTTATAGTTGGTATCAGAGGAAAGGTATAGTCAACCTTTGGAAACTAGGCTGTGAAAGCCTTAGTAAGAACCCTAAGGATAAGTCTAAGCATAGAACACAATCTTAGTGTTTTAGAAATGGCCATGAATACCCTAGGATAAAACCTTAAGTGTGAAATTTTATCCTTGATTATGTGGTTTTCCTATTATAATTAGTGTTGCTCACACTATTTTTCTTGGTTTTAGTCAATGGCTGGAACCCGAAGGAACCGTTTTAATGCGGAATGCGATGGGCAATGCAACGATTGTCCCCCTGAGCAACCAAACGATATGGGAGCTGGAATGCAAAATCTTGTAGCCATGCTCACACAACTTTCTCAAGCTATGAATCATGCAGGACTTCCAAACGAGCAAAGGAAGGAGCAACATTCAGTTGAATCCTTCATGAGGCAGCGTCCACATTCTTTCAGCGGGTCTACTGATCCATTAGTTGCTGAACAATGGATTAGTACTACTGAAAAGATATTTTCAGTTCTTCAATGTTCTGAGCATGATAAAGTCATCCTAGCAGTTTATCGTTTGGATGGAGATGCTGATCAATGGTGGAATCTTATTAAGAATACGAGGCAAAGGGATGAAATTGAGTCTATGGAATGGGACGAGTTCAAGAACTTATTTATCAATAAGTACTTCCCCCGTATTCTCCGAACAAAGATGGAGAAAGAGTTTCTTGAACTGAAGCAAAGGGATGATGAATCTGTTGGTAACTATGAAGCAAATTTTACAAGACTTGCAAGGTACGCTTCTGGTATTATTATCCAACCTGAGAGTAAGATCGATCGATTCTTTAGTGGCTTAAAACCAAGTCTTCGAAGGGCGTTAGCCATAAGGGACTTCAATAGCTATGAGGAAATCGTTCGATGTGCTCTCAAAGTCGAGATGGAGATTGGAGTAACCCATCAGTCACATGGGTTTGATAAGAAGAGGAAGATGGAATTCAAAGAAAAATATAAAGAGCACACTGAAAAGAAGATGAACTTTCCCTTATGCTCAAAGTGTGGAAAGAAACATGGAGGGAGTTGTCTTAAAGGGACAAGTAAATGTTTTAAATGTGGAAAGGAAGGTCATCGGGCATTTGAATGCCGCGATAATGGGAAGAAGATGTCTAATGATGCAAACAAAGGAAGGGATACACAAGAATGAACCTACTACACTTCAATGTTTCAAGTGCAAGGAGATGGGTCATTATTCCAATCAATGCCCAAATCCAAGGGTTGATGATGATGGTCGACGTCAACAAAATCTTAAGGCTAAAGACAAAGGAAAGTCACATGCAATTTCTATCAGCGATGTGGAGTACGATAACGAAGTGGTGAAAGGTACACTTACCATCCACTCTAAAGTAGCAAATGTTTTATTTGATTCTGGATCCACCCACTCTTTTATTTCTAAAGAATTTTCTAAGGGTATCACCGTATTACCTCAACAATTAGATATTGAGTTAGCTGTGACAACACCTAATGGCACAACATTCGCATCAAAAGTTTATAATTCTTCTCCGATCGAAGTTTGTGGGAAAGTGCTTCCTGGAAATCTTGTGATCCTTCCTTTAGTGGAATTTGATGTGATTCTTGGCATGGATTGGCTTTCTCTACATGGAGCTCATATCAATTGGCAAAGAAGGGAAGTCACATTTCATATTCCAGATCAATATACGATCGTATATCAATGCAAGGATGAATATAACCTTCCAGTGGAAATTTCTTCCATATTATGGGTATTGATTCCACTTAATGAAGGTTATTTATCTCAAATGGTTGGTGAGAAACTCACGATTAAGAATATGCCCATTGTATGGGAGTTTGATGATGTCTTTCCGGAGGAATTACCGGGTCATCCACCAAATCGTGAAGTTGAGATTTCAATAGAACTCGTACCGGGCGCTTTGCCAATTTCAAAGACACCTTATAGAATGGCCCCAATTGAGTTGCAGGAATTGAAGAAGCAACTCCAAGAGAATCTTGATAAGGGATTCATACTCCCTAGTGCGTCACCTTGGGGAGCACCTGTTCTATTTGTTAAGAAGAAAGATGGATCAATGAGACTCTGCATTGATTATCGAGAACTTAACAAGATCACTATCAAGAACAAATATCCTCTCCCACGCATTGATGACTTATTTGACCAACTACGCGGAGCTCAATACTTTTCCAAGATTGATCTTCGTTCAGGGTATCATCAATTAAGGGTCAAAAGGGAGGATATACCAAAGACGGCTTTCCGTACAAGGTATGGACACTATGAATTTATAGTGATGCCATTTGGTCTTACTAATGCCCCTGCTATCTTCATGGATCTAATGAATAGAGTCTTTAGAGACTATCTTGATCAATTTTTGGTAGTCTTTATAGACGATATTCTTGTCTATTCAAAGAGCAAGGAAGAGCATGAAGATCACTTGAGAATTATATTGAAGACCCTGAGAAAGGAGAAGCTTTATGCCAAATTTACCAAGTGTGAATTTTGGCTTCAAAAAGTTGCATTTTTGGGTCACATAATCTCAAAAGATGGGATATCTGTGGATCCAGCAAAAACAGAGGTTATCGAAAGATGGTCAAGACCAACAACAGTAACTGAGA
The DNA here is from genome assembly GCA_963277665.1 of Viscum album. Classification (NCBI taxonomy): domain Eukaryota; kingdom Viridiplantae; phylum Streptophyta; class Magnoliopsida; order Santalales; family Viscaceae; genus Viscum; species Viscum album. Next base: position 942,148,941 of record OY728153.1, read on the forward strand.
TCCGAAGTTTTCTTCGTTTGGCTGGATATTATCGACGTTTTGTAAAGGATTTTTCACGATTATCTAATCCACTCACCAAGTTGACTCAGAAAAGAGTTAATTTTGTCTGGACAGAGGAATGTGAAGAGAATTTCAAGGAGTTGAAAAGAAGGTTATCCAGTGCACCTGTGCTCACACTTCCTTGTAGTGGAGAAAGGTTTGTGATCTACAGTGATGCATCCAAGAAGGGATTGGGGTGTGTTCTTATGCAAAATGATATGGTGATATCTTATGCCTCACGACAGTTGAAAATCCATGAGCAAAATTACCCAACACATGATTTGGATTTGGCTGCGGTAATCTTTGCATTAAAGATTTGGAGGCATTACCTTTATGGTTAAAGGTGTGATATTTATACTGATCATAAAAGTTTAAAGTATATTTTCACACAAAAGGAGTTGAATATGCGTCAAAGAAGATGGTTGGAGCTGATTAAGGATTACGACTGCTCAATCCATTACCACCCTGGGAAAGCAAACAAGGTGGCAGATGCATTAAGTCGACAAGACCATGCTAGTTTATCCATGATGAGGATCACAAAAGATCCAATATTTATGGATTTACAAAGGATGGATCTTGGAATTATAATAGAAGGGGGAAAATCTTATCTTTCTCAAATGAATGTTCAACCATCTATACATGTGCCGATTAAAGAGGCACAAAAAGAAGATGTCGAGTTACAAAAGAAGGTGAGAAATGTTCCTGAATTCAACCTTGATTGTGATGGATTAATAAAGTTCAGGAATCGGGTTTGTGTTCCTCCCATCCCCGAATTAAAGAAGGAGCTACTGGATGAGGCTCATAGTTTATCATTCTCTATTAATCCTGGATGCACGAAGATGTATAGGGACCTGAAAGAGTACTTCTGGTGGGATGGCATGAAAAGAGATGTTGCTGAATATGTCTCTCGATGCTTGGTTTGTCAACAAGTTAAAGCTGAGAGACAAAAGTCTAAGGGGATGTTACAACCATTACCCATACCCGAATGGAAATGGGAAAACATCACTATGGACTTTGTCACAGGACTTCCTAAAACATCCAAAGGCAATATTGCTATCTGGGTCATAGTTGATCGTCTTACAAAGTCTGCACACTTCATTGCAATTAGAGAGGACTTCTCTCTAGATCAGCTTGCCAGGATATATGTAAAGGAAGTGGTAAGATTGCATGGAGTACCACTTTCTATTATATCTGATCGGGATCCGAGATTTACCTCGAAGTTCTGGCGAAGTCTTCAGCATACTCTGGATACAGAGTTGAGTTTCAGCACTGCTTATCATCCCCAGACAGACGGTCAGTCTGAGAGAACAATTCAAACCCTAGAAGATATGTTGAGAGCTTGCTCTATGGATTTCAAAGGAGGTTGGGATCAACACCTACCTTTGGTGGAATTTTCTTATAACAATAGCTTTCACTCCAGTATTCAGATGGCTCCTTATGAAGCTCTCTATGGAAAGAAATGTAGGACTCCAACTTGCTGGGATGAAGTTGGGGAAAGAAAGCTATTAGGACCTGATATCGTTGATGAAATGGCAGAAAAGGTTAGATCTATTCAACAACACATAAGAGCAGCTCAGAGTCGACAGAAAAGTTATGCCGACAACTGAAGAAAATACCTAGAGTTTGAAGTGGGTGATAAAGTTTTCTTACGAATATCTCCCTGGAAGAGGGTTATGAGATTTGGAAAGAAGGGGAAGTTGAGCCCTAGATATATCGGTCCTTTCGAAATACTGGATCGTGTTGGGAAGGTAGCTTACCGATTGGCACTTCCACCTAATCTCTCTCAAGTTCACGATGTGTTCCATGTATCTCTCCTGAGAAAGTACATACCAGATCCTTCACATGTACTCAGCTCAGAAGTTGTACCGCTGCAGCAAGATCTTTCTTATGAAGAACAGCCGATAGAGATTCTGGATCATAGCGAAAAAGTCATACGAAACAAGACCACTCGATTGGTGAAAGTTTTATGGAGGAACCACCAACTTGAAGAAGCTACATGGGAGCTTGAGGATATGATGAGGGAGAAGTATCCTCATCTGTTTGTTACAAAGTGACGAATTTCGAGGGTGAAATTCTTTTTAAGGGGGGTAGAATGTAACACCCGAGATTTTTATGAGTAATATTTTGTTTTTATCATCAAAGGAATATTTCACTACACACTTTCTTGGCTTACTTTACACGCAATCACGACCTTCCTCGATAGCTTGCGTCGTACGCAATACTGAGTTTCACTAAACAACGATATGCTATTAAAATATTATTAAAACTAGCCGTTATGAATAGTAATAACCACTTTTTGAAATTTTATAAATTTTATTTTTCAAAATGGACTTCATTTTTGGACTCAGAATATCGAAATTAGCCTAGGGTGAAATTTTGGTATTTTTATGAAAACTTTCAATTTTTGATGAATAGTGAAACCACTAAGTGGTAGGTTAAAAACTGAATTTTGCATAAAACTTAATTTTACCACTTATGTGAATGGAATTTCGAAAATCCGACAGACACGGTTAATATCAGTAAGTAAAATGTGGTTCAATGAGATGAAAATAAATTTTTGGTGAATAGTAACTTTTTACTTTTTTTACCGTAGTTAATAGTAAATAGGGTAACTAAGGGTAAATATGATATTAATATTACCCTAACACATGTCCTAATTCTATTGGATAAGTGTAATTCGACCAAAAACAAACTTAGAAATAAAATATGACCATTTAGGCCCACTTGGATTAGATTAGGACAATTATTATTAATTTATTTAAAGAAGGGTTAAAATAGTTAAAATCAAAGTTTAATAAGTAAATCATTTTTAATATGGGGTTATACATAAGATAAATTCGACTATAAATATTCATTAGAAAGCTAAAAAGATTTCCTACATAATGGTATTTTATTTGTAATTTTTAGACATTAAATAATTTAATTTATTTATGACACAATGATGATGCAGTAATTATCTTATTAATGAAATATTGACATAATTTATGTTATAAACACCAAAATAAATGTAATTTGAGACTTTTTATGAATTCCACTAATTTTCTAGGTTACTATGATATATTAATGTTGATTTAATCAACTTGGTTCGAACATATAATTCTGTTATGACTTTCACAAAAATCATATATCAAATAGTGTCAAAATTGACAAAAAATAGTTTTTAAATCAAATATTATATTATTAATTGTTATTTTATTCCTAAAAATATAAGGTTCGGCCAAATGACTTAGATAAGGATATATATATTAATAATAAACAATTTGGGGTTCGTTTGGCATGTTATAGTAAGTGTATTAACCATATAGTGAAAGAAAACAAAAAGACATGGTAAAAGTTAAATTATTTAACTTAGAGTTAAATCTAATTGATAAGGTTAAAATAATATCCCAAACTTGTCTAAATCCTATTGGTTGATAGGCTTTCGACACATACCCACATTAGCTTCGAAATAAGACCCTTTGGAACCATTATAGACCGATTTTGACTTTAATATAAAATAATATTTTGAGATATTCCTAAGGTGCCCCTCTCCTCCCTTATAAAAGGGCACCTCCTCCCCCTCCTCCCCACACCAAATTGAGCACTCAAGCTCGGCCAACCCCTGCAATGTTCTCCTCTACACTTCCCTAGAATAATCCTAGAGGTCCTGGTCTTCTTCAAAGACCAATCTTAGTTCCCTAAGTAGAGGATTCAAAGAGGCGTTCCAAAGAAGAGGTAATATCCATTACCGATCTTTTCAATTTCTTTCTTCTTTAACTTCTTATTCTTTAGTTGTTTCATGATGAAGTAATAACATCAGTATTACTTACATACTTATATGTTATTATAAAAATGAAACAACCCTAATTCACCTTATATCCATCCTATGGAAAAATGAAATCACCGCGAGTGCGTACGTACGGAATACCGTCTCCATGCCATGGTGTAATCTATTTTCCACCATCACTTTACAAGGATGGGTATAATGGTGTAATGAGTAACTATTTATGATTATTATAAAGTAATGTTTATACTGAAATAATATATATATACTCCAATATAATTCCACGATCATAGGAACGATATCATCACTCGTGCGTACGTACGGAATACCGTCTCCACGATGTGATGCGACTCGTTCTACATGATCACCATTACATAGTAATTATATAAATGAATGGAATGAATAAATATGATATATGTTACACTAATACCATTCTGGATATAAGGTATCTATAGCCTTAAAATAAGAATAAGAATGTATTCGGCAAAACACGCATAAGAACAAAAGGCAATAAAGACCCGAGTAACAAGTAACAATGAAATATTACTAATCAAGAAGCTAAGAATATGACCACATATGATATCATTTCAATATGTAAGATTCTGGAATAAGTCAATAACATTATTTAAACCATTATACAGGAGCTTCGGACACGTACAAAGCAAATTGGACCTAAGGTAAGGGAAATATCACAATCTCATTTTTATCTGAGATTGTTTATTCGTAAGTATTTACTGGGGTGTATTTTATCATCCACATCCATGTTTCATCAATATGTAATATTATTTCCATCCACCTAAAATTATTTAAATCCATTTTTACCCTTCGGTGAGTTTTTAAGTAATATCTATGAAAGGAATCTTTTGTCATACGGGGTACTTTTTGACTTTTCCGACAAAAGTACGAGAAGAATGTTATTTTTAACTTATACGGCATGAATGGATTTTTAAAACATTATTTCCAAGAATCTTCCTTTACAAGTTTTCAAGTTTATTTTTAATCAACTTATTTTATTTTAAAGTTGTATGACATGTTAAGAAAGGAAAATTGTTTTTGAAGAAGAAAGGATATTTTCCTCAAGAATGGAGTTCAAGTGTTTTATCAAAATTATTTTCCATTTAAGATAATAAAAGGGTTATGTTTTTATCCCTATTATTACATTTATTTGATTATGTTGTGAGGGAATTATTTTTATGAAGTAATTTACCTTATATGATTTGTTTTATGATGTCATGATGTTTCACGAATCCCATTTTTGTTACATGTGTTATGCGATGATGTATGATTTATGATTATGTGGCACACATAAGAAAGGATTCATTATAAGATGGGTGGGACCTATATCTCTCTCCAATGCATTGGGTAAAGATTTTATATCTCATGAGATAGACAGGGCTGGAACGGTAGGTTATACCGGTTCAGTGAAACAGGACTGAAACGAGGGTTACTCGATTCAGAAAGGGACTTTGTCCACTAAGATAGTCTTGGCAATGAGTCATGACTAACAAGAAATGATTTTCCATGATTATGTGTGTATGCCACAAAGTTTCAAGTTTCATTTTTATGATTATGGGGATCTCATTTTCACTTCTATGATTTATTCCATGTTAAGATATTATGATCTCTTTTGCAGGTTATGATTTTCAAAAAGATATGATATGATTTTTATTTCCATTATTTGCCCTTGCTGAGCATTTGAGCTCACCCTTATATGTTTTCTTTTCCCCAGGTCAGGAAGATGGATATTAAGTAGAATATGCTAAAAGGGACCCTAGATATGATGAAATAAATGGGAGACACTGTAGAAGATTTATGAACCAGTTGTTTATGTTTCCCAGTTTCTAAAGACACTATACCTATGCGGTCCTTTGTGGTTTTGTCATATGTTGTAATAAGTGTGCTTCAATTATGAAGTATTAACAATGTATGTAAAGTATGGGTCGTTATAGTTGGTATCAGAGGAAAGTTATAGTCAACCTTTGGAAACTAGGATGTGAAAGCCTTAGTAAGAACCCTAAGGATAAGTCTAAGCATAGAACACAATCTTAGTGTTTTAGAAATGGCCATGAATACCCTAGGATAAAACCTTAAGTGTGAAATTTTATCCTTGATTATGTGGTTTTCCTATTATAATTAGTGTTGCTCACACTATTTTTCTTGGTTTTAGTCAATGGCTGGAACCCGAAGGAACCGTTTTAATGCGGAATGCGATGGGCAATGCAACGATTGTCCCCCTGAGCAACCAAACGATATGGGAGCTGGAATGCAAAATCTTGTAGCCATGCTCACACAACTTTCTCAAGCTATGAATCATACAGGACTTCCAAACGAGCAAAGGAAGGAGCAACATTCTGTTGAATCCTTCATGAGGCAGCGTCCACAATCTTTCAGCGGGTCTACTGATCCATTAGTTGCTGAACAATGGATTAGTACTACTGAAAAGATATTTTCAGTTCTTCAATGTTCTGAGCATGATAAAGTTATCCTAGCAGTGTATCGTTTGGAAGGAGATGCTGATCAATGGTGGAATCTTATTAAGAATACGAGGAAAATGGATGAAATTGAGTCTATGGAATGGGAGGAGTTCAAGAACTTATTTTTCAATAAGTACTTCCCCCGTATTCTCCGAACAAAGATGGAGAAAGAGTTTCTTGAACTGAAGCAAAGGGATGATGAATCTGTTGGTACCTATGAAGCAAATTTTACAAGACTTGCAAGGTACGCTTCTGGTATTATTATCCAACCTGAGAGAAAGATCGATCGATTCTTTAGTGGATTAAAACCAAGTCTTCGAAGGGCGTTAGCCATAAGGGACTTCAATAGCTATGAGGAAATCGTTCGATGTGCTCTCAAAGTCGAGATGGAGATTGGAGTAACCCATCAGTCACATGGGTTTGATAAGAAGAGGAAGATGGAATTCAAAGAAAAATATAAAGAGCACACTGAAAAGAAGATGAACTTTCCCTTATGCTCAAAGTGTGGAAAGAAACATGGAGGGAGTTGTCTTAAAGGGACAAGTAAATGTTTTAAATGTGGAAAGGAAGGTCATCGGGCATTTGAATGCCGCGATAATGGGAAGAAGATGTCTAATGATGCAAACAAAGGAAGGGATACACAAGAATGAACCTACTACATTTCAATGTTTCAAGTGCAAGGAGATGGGGCATTATTCCAATCAATGCCCAAATCCAAGGGTTGATGATGATGGTCGACGTCAACAAAATCTTAAGGCTAAAGACAAAGGAAAGTCACATGCAATTTCTATCAGCGATGTGGAGTACGATAACGAAGTGGTGAAAGGTACACTTACCATCCACTCTAAAGTAGAAAATGTTTTATTTGATTCTGGATCCACCCACTCTTTTATTTCTAAAGAATTTTCTAAGGGTATCACCGTATTACCTCAACAATTAGATATTGAGTTAGCTGTGACAACACCTAATGGCACAACAGTCGCATCAAAAGTTTATAATTCTTCTCCGATCGAAGTTTGTGGGAAAATGCTTCCTGCAAATCTTGTGATCCTTCCTTTAGTGGAATTTGATGTGATTCTTGGCATGGATTGGCTTTCTCTACATGGAGCTCATATCAATTGCCAAATAAGGGAAGTCACATTTCATATTCCAGATCAATCTACGATCTTATATCAATGCAAGGATGAATATAACCTTCCAGTGGAAATTTCTTCCATCTTATGGGTATTGATTCCACTTAATGAAGGTTATTTATCTCAAATGGTTGGTGAGAAACTCACGATTAAGAATATGCTCATTGTACGGGAGTTTGATGATGTCTTTCCGGAGGAATTACCGGGTCATCCACCAAATCGTGAAGTTGAGTTTTCAATAGAACTCGTACCGGGCGCTTTGCCAATTTCAGAGACACCTTATAGAATGGCCCCAATTGAGTTGCAGGAATTGAAGAAGCAACTCTAAGAGAATCTTGATAAGGGATTCATACGCCCTAGTGCGTCACCTTGGGGAGCACCTGTTCTATTTGTTAAGAAGAAAGATGGATCAATGAGACTCTGCATTGATTATCGAGAACTTAACAAGATCACTATCAAGAACAAATATCCTCTCCCACGCATTGATGACTTATTTGACCAACTACGCGGAGCTCAATACTTTTCCAAGATTGATCTTCATTCAGGGTATCATCAATTAAGGGTAAAAAGGGAGGATATACCAAAGACGGCTTTCCGTACAAGGTATGGACACTATGAATTTAGAGTGATTCCATTTGGTCTTACTAATACCCCTGCTATCTTCATGGATCTAATCAATAGAGTCTTTAGAGACTATCTTGATCAATTTGTGGTAGTCTTTATAGACGATATTCTTGTCTATTCAAAGAGCAAGGAAGAGCATGAAGATCACTTGAGAATTATATTGAAGACCCTGAGAAAGGATAAGCTTTATGCCAAATTTACCAAGTGTGAATTTTGGCTTCAAAAAGTTGCATTTTTGGGTCACATAATCTCAAAAGATGGGATATCTGTGGATCCAGCAAAAACAGAGGTTATCGAAAGATGGTCAAGACCAACAACAGTAACTGAGATCCGAAGTTTTCTTGGTTTGGCTGGATATTATCGACGTTTTGTAAAGGATTTTTCACGATTATCTAATCCACTCACCAAGTTGACTCGGAAAGGAGTTAATTTTGTCTGGACAGAGGAATGTGAAGAGAATTTCAAGGAGTTGAAAAGAAGGTTATCCAGTGCACCTGTGCTCACACTGCCTTGTAGTGGAGAAAGGTTTGTGATCTACAGTGATGCATCCAAGAAGGGATTGGGGTGTGCTCTTATGCAAAATGATATGGTGATAGCGTATGCCTCACGATAGTTGAAAATCCATGAGCAAAATTACCCAACACATGATTTGGAGTTGGCTGCGGTAATCTTTGCATTAAAGATTTGGAGGCATTACCTTTATGGTGAAAGGTGTTATATTTATACTGATCATAAAAGTTTAAAGTATATTTTCACACAAAAGGAGTTGAATATGCGTCAAAGAAGATGGTTGGAGCTGATTAAGGATTACGACTGCTCAATCCATTACCACCCTGGGAAAGCAAACAAGGTGGCAGATGCATTAAGTCGACAAGACCATGCTAGTTTATCCATGATGAGGATCACAAAAGATCCAATATTTATGGATTTACAAAGGATGGATCTTGGAATTATAATGGAAGGGGAAAAATCTTATCTTTCTCAAATGAATGTTCAACCATCTATACATGTGAAGATTAAAGAGGCACAGAAAGAAGATGTCGAGTTACAAAAGAAGGTGAGAAATGTTCCTGAATTCAACCTTGATTGTGATGGATTAATAAAGTTCAGGAATCGGGTTTGTGTTCCTCCCATCCCCGAATTAAAGAAGGAGCTACTGGATGAGGCTCATAGTTCATCATTCTCTATTAATCCTGGATGCACGAAGATGTATAGGGACCTGAAAGAGTACTTCTGGTGGGATGGCATGAAAAGAGATGTTGCTGAATATGTCTCTCGATGCTTGGTTTGTCAACAAGTTAAAGCTGAGAGACAAAAGTCTAAGGGGATGTTACAACCATTACCCATACCCGAATGGAAATGGGAAAACATCACTATGGACTTTGTCACAGGACTTCCTAAAACATCCAAAGGCAATAATGCTATCTGGGTCATAGTTGATCGTCTTACAAAGTCTGCACACTTCATTGCAATTAGAGAGGACTTCTCTCTAGATCAGCTTGCCAGGATATATGTAAAGGAAGTGGTAAGATTTCATGGAGTACCACTTTCTATTATATCTGATCGGGATCCGAGATTTACCTCGAAGTTTTGGCGAAGTCTTCAGCATACTTTGGATACAGAGTTGAGTTTCAGCACTGCTTATCATCCCCAGACAGACGGTCAGTCTGAGAGAACAATTAAAACCCTAGAAGATATGTTGAGAGCTTGCTCTATGGATTTCAAAGGAGGTTGGGATCAACACCTACCTTTGGTGGAATTTTCTTATAACAATAGCTTTCACTCCAGTATTCAGATGGCTCCTTATGAAGCTCTCTATGGAAAGAAATGTAGGACTCCAACTTGCTGGGATGAAGTTGGGGAAAGAAAGCTATTAGGACCTGATCTCGTTGATGAAATGGCAGAAAAGGTTAGATCTATTCAACAACACATAAGAGCAGCTCAGAGTCGATAGAAAAGTTATGCCGACAACTGAAGAAAATACCTAAAGTTTGAAGTGGGTGATAAAGTTTTCTTACGAATATCTCCCTGGAAGAGGGTTATGAGATTTGGAAAGAAGGGGAAGTTGAGCCCTAGATATATCGGTCCTTTCGAAATACTGGATCGTGTTGGGAAGGTAGCTTACCGATTGGCACTTCCACCTAATCTCTCTCAAGTTCACGATGTGTTCCATGTATCTCTCCTGAGAAAGTACATACCAGATCCTTCACATGTACTCAGCTCAGAAGTTGTACCGCTGGAGCAAGATCTTTCTTATGAAGAACAGCCGATAGTGATTCTGGATCATAGCGAAAAAGTCCTACGAAACAAGACCACTCGATTGGTGAAAGTTTTATGGAGGAACCACCAACTTGAAGAAGCTACATGGGAGCTTGAGGATATGATGAGGGAGAAGTATCCTCATCTGTTTGTTACAAAGTGACGAATTTCGAGGGTGAAATTCTTTTTAAGGGGGGTAGAATGTAACACCCGAGATTTTTATGAGTAATATTTTGTTTTTATCATCAAAGGAATCTTTCACTACACACTTTCTTGGCTTACTTTACACGCAATCATGACCTTCCTCGATAGCTTGCGTCGTACGCAATACTGAGTTTCACTAAACAACGATATGCTATTAAAATATTATTAAAACTAGACGTTATGAATAGTAATAACCACTTTTTGAAATTTTATAAATTTTCTTTTTCAAAATGGACTTCATTTTTGGACTCAGAATATCGAAATTAGCCTAGGGTGAAATTTTGGTATTTTTCTGAAAACTTTCAATTTTTGATGAATAGTGAAACCACTAAGTGGTAGGCTAAAAACTGAATTTTGCATAAAACTTAATTTTACCGCTTCTGTGAATGGAATTTCGAAAATCCGACAGACACGGTTGATATCAGTAAGTAAAATGTGGTTCAATGAGATGAAAATAATTTTTTGGTGAATAGTAACTTTTTACTTTTTTTACCGCAGTTAATAGTAAATAGGGTAACTAAGGGTAAATATGATATTAATATTACCCTAACACATGTCCTAATTCTATTGGATAAGTGTAATTCGACCAAATACAAACTTAGAAATAAAATATGACCATTTAGGCCCACTTGGATTAGATTAGGACAATTATTATTAATTTATTTAAAGAAGGGTTAAAATAGTTAAAATCAAAGTTTAATAAGTAAATCATTTTTAATATGGGGTTATACATAAGATAAATTCGACTATAAATATTCATTAGAAATATAAAAAGATTTCCTACATAATGGTATTTTATTTGTAATTTTTAGACATTATATAATTTAATTTATTTATGACACAATGATGATGCAGTAATTATCTTATTAATGAAATATTGACATAATTGATGTTATAAACACCAAAATAAATGTAATTTGAGACTTTTTATGAATTCCACTAATTTTCTAGGTTACTATGATATCTAAATGTTGATTTAATCAACTTGGTTCGAACATATAATTCTGTTATGACTTTCACAAAAATCATATATCAAATAGTGTCAAAATTGACAAAAAATAGTTTTTAAATCAAATATTATATTATTAATTTTTATTTTATTCCTAAAAATCTAAGGTTCGGCCAAATGACTTAGATAAGGATATATATATTAATAATAAACAATTTGGGGTTCGTTTGGCATGTTATAGTAAGTGTATTAACCATATAGTGAAAGAAAACAAAAAGACATGGTAAAAGTTAAATTATTTATCTTAGAGTTAAATCTAATTGATAAGGTTAAAATAATATCCCAAACTTGTCTAAATTCTATTGGTTGATAGGATTTCGACCCATACCCACTTTATCTTCGAAATAAGACCCTTTGGAACCATTATAAACCGATTTTGACTTTAATATAAAATAATATTTTGAGATATTCCTAAGGTGCCCCTCTCCTCCCTTATAAAAGGGCACCTCCTCCCCCTCCTCCTCACACCAAATTGAGCACTCAAGCTCGGCCAACCCCTGAAATTTTCTCCTCTCCACTTCCCTAGAATAATCCTAGAGGTCCTGGTCTTCTTCAAAGACCAATCTTAGTTCCCTAAGTGGAGGATTCAAAGAGGCGTTCCAAAGAAGAGGTAATATCCATTACCGATCTTTTCAATTTCTTTCTTCTTCAACTTCTTCTTCTTTAGTTGTTTCATGATGAAGTAATAACATCAGTATTACTTACATACTGATATTTTATTATAAATATGAAACAACCCTAATTCACCTTCTATCCATCCTACGGAAAAATGAAATCACCGCGCGTGCGTACGTACGGAATACCGTCTCCATGCCGTGGTGTAATCTATTTTCCACCATCACTTTACAAGGATGGGTATAATGGTGTAATGAGTAACTATTTATGATTATTATAAAGTAATATTGATACTGAAATAATATATATATACTCCAATACAATTCCACGATCATAGGAATGATATCATCACTCGTGCGTACGTACGGAATACCGTCTCCACGATGTGATGCGACTCGTTCTACATGATCACCATTACATAGTAATTATATAAATGAATGGAATGAATAAATATGATATATGTTACACTAATACCATTCTGGATATAAGGTATCTATAGCCTTAAAAGAAGAATAATAATGTATTCGGCAAAACACGCATAAGAACAAAAGGCAATAAAGACCCGAGTAACAAGTAACAATGAAATATTACTAATCAAGAAGCTAAGAATATGACCATATATGATATCATATAAATATGTATGATTCTGGAATAAGTCAATAACATTATTTAAACCATTATACAGGAGCTTCGGACACGTACAAAGCAAATTGGACCTAAGGTAAGGGAAATATCACAATCTCATTTTTATCCGAGATTGTTTATTCGTAAGTATTTACTGGGGTGTATTTTATCATCCACATCCATGTTTCATCAATATGTAATATTATTTCCATCCACCTAAAATTGTTTAAATCCATTTTTACCCTTCGGTGAGTTTTTAAGTAATATCTATGAAAGGAATCTTTTGTCATACGGGGTACTTTTTGACTTTTCCGACAAAAGTACGAGAAGAATGTTATTTTTAACTTATACGGCATGAATGGATTTTTAAAACATTATTTCCAAGAATCTTCCTTTAAAAGTTTTCAAGTTTATTTTTAATCAACTTCTTTTAGTTTAAAGTTGTATGACATGTTAAGAAAGGAAAATTGTTTTTAAAGAAGAAAGGATATTTTCCTCAAGAATGGAGTTCTAGTGTTTTATCAAAATTATTTTCCATCTAAGATAATAAAAGGGTTATGTTTTTATCCCTATTATTACATTGATTTGATTATGTTGTGAGGGAATTATTTTTATGAAGTCATTTACCTTATATGATTTGTTTTATGATGTCATGATGTTTCAAGAATCCCATTTTTGTTACATGTGTTATGCGATGATGTATGATTTATGATTATGTGGAACACATAAGAAAGGATTCATTATAAGATGGGTGGGACCTATATCTCCCTCCAATGCATTGGGTAAATATTTTATATCTCATGAGATAGACAGGGCTGGAACGGTAGGTTATACCAGTTCAGTGAAACAGGACTGAAACAAGGGTTACTCGATTCAGAAATGGACTTTGTCCACTAAGATAGTCTTGGCAATGAGTCATGACTAACAAGAAATGATTTTCCATGATTATGTGTGTATGCCACCAAGTTTCAAGTTTCATTTTTATGATTATGGTGATCTCATTTTCACTTCTATGATTTATTCCATGTTAAGATATTATGATCTCTTTTGCAGGTTATGATTTTCAAAAAGATATGATATAATTTTTATTTCCTTTATTTGCCCTTGATGAGCATTTGAGCTCACCCTTTTATGTTTTCTTTTCCCCAGGTCAGGAAGATGGATATTAATTAGAATATGCTAAAAGGGACCCTAGATATGATGAAATAAATGGGAGACACTGTAGAAGATTTATGAACCAGTTGTTTATGTTTCCCAGTTTCTAAAGACACTATACCTATGCGGTCCTTTGTGGTTTTGTCATATGTTGTAATAAGTGTGCTTCAATTATGAAGTATTAACAATGTATTTAAAGTATGGGTCGTTATAATTATGATCCTTCAAAATTAGTGGTTGGATGTGTTTTCATGCAGGGATATGTTGTTTCTATTTATGCATCAGAATAGTTGTGAGTACATGAAAATAACATCCCAACACATGATTTATATTTAGTTGATATAGTCTATTCTTTGAAGGGTTGTTATCATTATCATGTCGGTGAGAAATTTACTATGTCTATGTATCATAATATCTTGAAGCATATTTTCACACAATGGGATTTGAAACACAGAAAAATAATATGGATGGTGTATCTAAAAAAAATTTAGTATAAATTTATATATACACTAGTTAAAGGAAACACAATGGTGAATGAAATAAATATAAATTCATATGATCATTTGGTAAAGGGGGATTCAGATCAGTGGTAATTGATGTTAGTGATAAAAGAAATGATCTTGGAATGTGAAGAATGAGGATATTTTTCAAGATACATGTCAATTTATTTGATTCATGGACTAGTAAAGATAATTAAATAGGCACAAACATCCAATGCAGAATGTGTGAAAATGGCATCAAAACACAATGGTGGGGAGACCATGGATGGATAGATACTAGATGAGAGTTTAGTGTTGTAGTTCAAAAAATATGATGGTTGTACCTTTTTTTTAAAACAACTTCTTTATGATTTCGCCCAATCAATATGGGTTATTAATCTAGGGAAAAAATATTTATATGGTGTCTATAAAACAATTCTTGTGGATCATCATGAAAAATATGGTGGACGGTTTTTTTTCAAGATGCATAACTTGTCAGCAAGTTATAGCGGACCATCAACAACATACTAGTATGTTCTCGTATTTACCTATCCCTTTTTTGAAATGGTAGTAGATTGCTATAAATTGTATAAGAGGTATACCAAGAATGACTTATAAATACTATTCCATAGGGTCACTAATGTATATGCTTACAAATTTAGTCCAATTTATTCAAATTCATGAATCTCATATTGTGAAGGAATTGTCAAAAATCTAAATCCAAGAAGCATTAAAGAGGCATGGAATACCAGTTTTGATAGTGTTAGGTAGGGATCGATGTTTTATTTATTGTTTCTATAAATAATTATAGAAATACTATGGGAATTAATTAAATATGAGTTAAACATATCATCCTCGTACAAATGGGAAATTTGAAAGGATGATATAAATGTTAGAAGATATGTTCCGGGATTATGTAATCAATTTTAGTGGCTCATGGGAAGATAACATTCTATTAATGGAGTTCTCATATAAAAAAAGTTATTATGCCTTGAAAAAAATGGTTCTTTTTTATCATTGTTTTAGATTACTATTTGTTCTCCACTTTTATGGGTGGAAACAGACGAGACTTCACCAGTTAGGCTGAACCGTTTTCACAAAACAATGAACATGATTCAGTTGACTAGGAATATTAGAGATGACATAAAGTCCTCAGAAATCATATGTGGATCATCGTCTACAACAGTTTTTGTTCATAGTGACTGATAAATTTTTTTAGGCTCTCTCCATGGCTTGGAAAACTTTATTTTAGGAATGATGAATTGTTATGTCCCTGATACTATAGCTCGTTTGAGATATTGGTATAGGATTTAGAGGCGACATCTCATTTTGCATTGCCAAAACTATTCTGTATGGTGCATAATTCATTGCCTATATCTTAATTGTAAAAGTATCAGTGTAATACTGAACATGTGATTCGATGGGATCATGTTAAAATATAGCCAAATGCTTCTTTGGTACATATCACGATGTAGATTGAAGATAGGGAAGACAAAGTCATGCACTGAAATGTATTGGTCCTTTCGGGTTTTGTGGAAACATGGTTATATTCAAGAAGAGACCTATGAATCAGATAAGAAAATAAAATAAAAAATTCCCATAACACTATCAACATGATTTTTGTTTTATACAATCTATGGATGGAATGATCAATGGTGGGTAGAAATTAAAACCCATGGTATCATATAAGTAACCCTTTATTTATTATTTTTAATTATATAAAGTATATGGGTGATGTTTGGAGGAATTCGATTAACCTTTTTAGTGTTTTTTGGGGATTTTATAAAGGTAAACAGCTTTGTAAAAACATTCAAATATTATAGGAATTCGTGTACAATGAGTCAGAGGGTAAATGCAAGGTGCTTGGGCGGCACACCGGTGGTCCAAACCATGTAGAAGCACAAGAGAAACTGTCGTATGATGGATAGTGGTATTTAGCATGGATGAAATACTATTTTCTAATTATGAAATCCTACTACGTGAGGTATATCCTTGAGGTTGTGGCTGGTTCATGGTTAGCGCACTATTATCATAACCATGTGACAAACCGTGCATTGTATAAAAGTGGGATCTTAAATTGTGGATTTCACACATTTAGACCAATAAGGACCTTTTTTGTCTCGTGTAGCCCTACATAGATTCCCTCTCTTCTAAAAGGCTAATTAATCTTCTCCTATTGATCTAGATGCAATACAAAAGTTTATATTTGTGTACTGAAGTCATATTCTCACAGAAAGTGATCATTCTTGGTTGTTCTTGGTAGTTTTTTCTTTGATGTACTTATCTATATCTCTCGATTTATTATATCTATATAATATATGGATATATTTAAGATATTTTATACTATATATGATTATATATAGCAATGATTATCATAGGAGAGGAGATATAAGATGTGTTTTCGGAGTTTCAACATGACTTTGTGGATGTTTTCGAGCCCATTTCCATATTCAACAATATTTCTAAGGTAGATGGATTCACTATCAGCTCCTCTATTTATAACATAAAGGCATGATTTCAAATTTATTTTTTGGTGAAATTATTTCTGAAATGGATATGAATTTATTTTTTAAACCATCTTGACTATCTGCTCAAGAAATTGGGAAATTCGGTACTTAGATTATAATGTAAATTTGTTAACATGATTTCAAAATGATGATTCTAAAATGATTGGTTGGTTTTTCTTAGAGAAAAACATTTTTAGTTTTTTTTATTTATTTAAATGGTTTAGGAACATTTTTTGGCATGGTTTGGCATGGAATGCAAGTGTTCACGTGTATTGGGATGGATAAGTGCATGAAGTACCCCCATTCAAATGGATGGTATAAATATGGCCGTGAAGTACCCCCGTCAAAGTGTTCCACTGAGTGATGTATGCATAACTCTACAGGAATGATTTTAGAGAGGCATATGGATTCATGATTTTTTGGATGTGTAGTTATGTGGAAAATAATGCGTAATGGTTAGAATAGAATTATGGAAAGCTTTTAGAGAATTATTTTGTTGATTTCCTAATAAATTTATATTATTATGAAAAATTATTATTGTGTAACTAGTTTATATTTTCATATAAACTATTTATGATTTTTGTTTATATAAACTATTTTATATAAATGTTCTATTATGTTATATCTTAGTGGTGTGGGTAGAGATTTCATTTGGGAAAGCCTACTGAGTTTCATTACTAACCCCTTATTTGTCACATTGGTGATTTTGTAGATGTTGTATATTGAGACATGGGAAAAGGTAATTTATCATACAAAATTTGAATTAAATCATGATACTCGGGTTGTTTTTTGCATTTGGATCATGGAGCTTGTTGCATCCATGGATTTATAGGTCATTTTTTTAGTTTTGCACGTTTTGATCTTCCTCTATTTACATGGTTGTTTTAGAGAATTCAAATGTTTAATAATTTATATTTAGTGCTTATATAAATGACAATTTTAGTTTCTGTCCATTATAATCATGAATTATGTATTGGGTTGTTAGGATATGGATTCTTAGGTTGTGTTTTTTATTTTTAAAGGGAAAATTGTTCCCTAGTAATATACGAATCCCTTTAAATTTATTAACGGCCTTCGGCATTAGGGGGTTGTCACTTAAGTCAATGTATGATCCTACCACCTTCAAAATATAATGATAAAAATATGGATGTTCCATACTTCATCAGTAATATTTATGTTGGATTTTTTAGCCATATTTTTCTTATATTTCAAATCTAGATTTGTTTGGTCAACTATGGACATCATGTTCATTATTTAAACATATCTAGAATAATAATTATGAAATAATTATCAAGTTTTTTACATTAATTATTAATTGAAAATAATACAGAAAATATGGTTTGGAAAAATTAACTAATGTAAATATCATGGAGATGGTATCCTATACGTACGCATGAGTAACATTCCCATTTTTCAATGATCATTCTAGAAAAAAGATAAGTCGCGTTCATCTTTAAAATACTACTATTATGTAATAAATACCATATTATTTAATTATATATACTTTTATATATTATTATTATGATATGGTGATGAAAAATGAAGAATCACATCACTTCATGGAAGCGGTAGTCCACACATCCACGAACAATGGTATCACTTTTTCAGTGTGTGAAATGGAAAGAATAAAATAATATATTATAGGAAAATATATATAATTATATAATTAATTCAATAAATATTTAATATATATATATAATATTTTTCTTACATCCACCATTAATACATTCTATGTATAGTATGAATGAATCACATCGCTTTGAGAAGGTAGTAGTCTATACTTCCACAATCATGTTATTGTATTCCCACAAAGTGGAAAGAATGAATTTATGTGTTATATAATAACTATATAACTATGAAACATTATATATATCATATATTTCATATAAAAATATTACGTACACCATAATTCCCAATTAAACTTATTGGTAAAGAAAAAATGAATAACATCATTTCGTGAGGCGGTAGTTCGCCATACACATGAATGGTGATTTCATTGCACATTTGATGGATGTGTGTGTAAGTGTAGGTATATAAAGAAAAAATAGAATATTTTTATATCGATTAATATATGTTTATTATATAATCAATTAATAATAATAATTTATGTGGTTTGAGAATTAAATAAAAAAAGTGATAGTTGAGTAATGTTACACCGTTTTCAAGTAACTCCTTCTGGTTTTCAACAAAGGAATTCTTTGGATTTATTTCATACCAATGTTAGTCTATGAGGATGAGAGGATAAATGTTCAGATCATATTTATTTAGGATTTTTACAAGAAATTTTTTCCAGACGTGTGATGAAGGGGGGGTGGAGTGAGTGCCTTTTTATAGTTGAGGTGGAGTAGACTTCTTGTATATATAAAATGTAAACACTATTGGGAGGTCGTAATTATATATTGTTTCCCCAATATTGAATTTAATTAGATAAAAATGGTTATATGGTACAAAAACGTCCATTAAATAGGTTTTGGACATGTTTCTAGGTCATTTTTCCACATATGATTATGGTTTAACCACTATGTAGACACACTTTTTTACCTTACACATTATAATTAATTCTAATTGATTTGAATAATATTTTTGGTAAGAAAAGTGTGTTGACATTTGAATAAATTTTGATTTATGAAAATTCCAAATATGGAATCAATTTTTCAAATTACTATCTTAAAAGAAGACGAAATTAATTTAGAATTAATCTCATATATGGGACAAGGCAACATGTTTGTAAAGAGAAATGGTCAAAATCATGAATTTTTTAATATCAAATTTCAATGTGAAATTGATTAAAATACCCTAAAATGGTTTAAATTATATATAATTGAACTAATAATTCTATAAAGTGAATTTAAATTAATATTTGACAGTGTTAAATATTTTGAGGAATAATATGTTTTTAATTAAAAATAAATGTCATTCATTATTCATCAAAATATGAAGGTTCTCCGAAAATTTCCAAAAATTAAAAAAAAATTAAAATTATAAATTATGATTTAAAAAAATAAGTTTAATGATTAAAAAAATATATAAAATTGTGAAAAAATATTTTTCAAATGTTTTTTAGGAGATATAACAATCTATTAAAATTATATAACTTTTTTGTCTTAAAATTGTATATTTTTATTATCTTTACTCTATCAAACATATTAAAAGAATTTAAAATAATATTATTAAATATTTAAAATATAATTCTAATTATTATATTAAAATAGTAGTTATTAATGTAATTTATTATGATAAAATGCAATTATGGTCATAAAAATAGTTTTATCAAAAAAACATAGCCTATATATTCAATTGGTCTCTAATTTCATTTATAATTTATTGGTAACAAATGAATTTATTTCATAAACATGTGTAAGATATATTTTCATAATTTTTGTTATCTCATTCATTTCCACCATTCAAATAGCTAGCTGATAACTATAATAATAATTTTAATAGTATATTATTTTCTGGTAAGACTCGGGATTGTGTGTAACATAAGTCATTAATGGAACTTTATGTTCCATGAAAAACTAGATTAACATGGTGTTGCATATTATGAAATATAAACAATGTATTTAATGTTACTTAATCTATAATAAGATTTAAATTATTTTTAAAGAATATATTTCATAAAAGTTTAGGTTGTTATAGTTTTTGATACAATTAATGATGATATGGAAAAAATTTATATTTATAATTAATTAGCATTTGTACCCAATAACAATGAGAATAAAATTATCAAAAAATGGATTTTTTAACTAAGATTAATTAAATAGTGAAATTTGTGATAAATACTGAATGATCGGTTCGTAAAGTCTATTCATATGTAGAAAGAGTTTATATTTATGATCCCATTATACCTATTGTATAACATGAAACCGTACGAATTTTTCATTCCATTAAATTTAAAATTCAACTCAAGTTACTTCAAATGGATTTCAAATCATACTTCCTTAACATTTAATTTTAAAATGATGTTTATACTGAAAAACAATGTGTTTTCATTCCGGTTAAATATTAGAATTTCGTTTTAGGTTAGAAAAGGACTTATATTGGCTAAAGAGATCCTCTAGATGACTGTTTTACATGCTTGACACCTTCTTGGAGGAAATAATAATCATGATAGGTAGAGTTGGTAAAAATATCTATATTCATTATAATAACTATTTATTTATCATTTTTATTGATTATCTATATTGTATTATTTTTTTCAAGAAATGATGAAGGATTCTGTGAAAAGTTTTCTAATGAAATAAAAAATCTTTTCAAAATGTATATTATTGGTTAGACGTGATGCTTTCTTTCCTTATAAATCACTCGAGGAAAATAACATATTTTACTATATCAATAGATTTTTTATAATGATATGTTAAATATTTACGGAACAAATAATTCAACGTAGGTTTATCGAAACATCTTAGTAAGAACTAAATTTTTAAATGATGAAAAAATAAATGAAAGGGATATAAGGAAGTTTCATATGATAATTGCTACTATACTATGATTTACATAATTAACACATGATATTATATATGATGTTACACTTTTTTTTAGTTAAAAATTAAAAAAAGATTCTTATTTCATTCCAGGAAATATAATTCAATGATGCATCAATGTCACATCGAACAATATATTGAAAAATGAAAAGAATGGAAATATTGAGGAATGTAGTTATTCATATGTATATATTGACATGATGTGATAATGATAAGAAGTAAACATCTGGTAGATATTTCTTTATTAGACAAATATTTGTTTGTTGGCATTTAAATAACAAAACATTACTCATATTGATCACTATTAAAGTTAAATATATGGTTTTCACCCATGCGTCAACATAAATTATGTGGATGAATAAAAAAATAAATGATTTAAATAATTAATTGATACTTACATTACTTTTGGTATATGATAATCAATATATAACTAGTAATTAAACAATTATAGTTTATCATTCAAGATCCTATAACATTAACACTATATATCACTTCATGAAATGGTCGGAGGATATGTATGGGTTTAAAATTTAGTTCATTCCTATAATACATAATATTAATGTTGTGTTCACCAAGCCATATTTAAATGAAGTATTTACTATTTGAGGTTTATGTTGAGTGTTTAACCTCAAAATATACATGTCTATGGTATTGTTTTTTAATCCTCTCTCTCATCATGTCTATGGATATTATTGTCAATGGTGGAGATTTTTTGATAATATAAATCATTAATTTCTGTTTATCTTCCTTTTTTTAAATGTGTAGAATATATAGTTGGGGGTATAAATTAATATGTGTTAGATTTTGGGGGATTATCTCTTGAATGGAATAAAATATTTTTAGAGATATTTTAAATGGGGTAATATATTGTATTGGTATTTGTGTAAAAATATGTGAACAATTTTTAAAAAAATTGTATGCGGTTACAGAAGTTTTTAATTTTTTAAATTTTCATAATGTTCTAATTGAAGATCGTGAATTTATTTTTGGGAAGATACATATAAAATACTATATTATATAAACAATGGTAATATTTATTCGATGTTTCTATTTCCTACAAAGAAGTCACATGCATAGGATTGTGATTATTGGATGATAATCCATTGATGATATTTCATAGTTTTATAGTGATTTAGGTTTCTTATTTGAAAAAAAGTCAAAAGGGGAAGATTATTGATCCTAAGAGGTACTGTGATGGTGGTTTTGTTTAGAGAGGATGATGAATTAGTGAAGAGGATATGATTGATTGTGGTGGGATTTTTTAATAGATAAATCATATTCTTTGTTAAATCATTTGACTCATTGGGAAATTTTCATCAATGATATAATCATAATGGTTGGTGTATCTAGATTCAAGAATATTATGATGTTGGAAGGAACCTTGAGTTTGATAAAAGGTTAATGGAATGAAGATTGATCATGGTGGAAATAAGGTCTGTGAAAGGAATAAAATTAACATGGTCTAGGGTGTTTTGATTTGAATGTACCGCACATATGTTTGATTACATCCATGGTCAATGTCATTGTGAACATAGACTATATGTTCATTGTATCCATGGCCATGGTTTTAGGAATGTTGGAAAACCTCGACTAGGCCATGCCCATTAATTAAGGTGTATTAATGGGTGTGGTGGTCCCCATTGTAGTGATATAAATTTCTATAGCTTAGTCCATTGAATATTTCTATATATATATTTATATATAACTTTATTATCCTTAAGATTTTGTAATGTGTTGGGCGTCTTTAGACACCAGAAATAATATATTAAAAATGGTGATATTTAATTTGTTAATTAACCATTTTGAAATAAATGATTTATATAATTTTTTAGGACCTCATATAGGAAATATGAGACCATGATACATTAAAAAACATTGGGTTTACCCTATCCATGAAAATAAATTTGTTAGTTTTGAGAGTTTGTATACAGGTGGCCGTAGGTAGCCATGATAATTAAATAAATATTTAATTTATTTATTATAATTTAATTGTAAAGAATATCCCCATTCCTTTTGGATTCCACATATAAGTGAGGGAGAGGGTTCTCCATTTCATGGTGTATTAACTTATGAGGAGAGGGGGTTTCATTGCACTTCATCCGTGATGGTGACTAAGATCAAATCAAGGTGTAATAGCTTCTCGAGGTGTTGTTTAGAGTTATAATTATGTTTAGTTTGGTTTGGGAACTAATGTAAATTTTTGTTCAATGTCCTGAATTTAGAACATGATCTAGGGAACATTGGGATGGTGTGGTACCTGATGTATCTATACACCAAGTCGATGACTACCTTTTTGTCACCTCAACATACCGGGGAATCAATATTATAGAATTAATAGTACACGCCTCATTTAGAGTTGGGTCTAATTAAATTAATTTCTTTCAGGATTAATATCTCTATATTTTTAATCTCTCTAAGGAATTTCTGTATAATATTCAAGATTCCTTAATAAATATAGTCAAAAAGGACTTTTATTATTTTAAATCTATTCTATACCTATTAAGGACCCCATACGTGTAGATCTATTCATAGTTAGAAAAATGAATGTGTTTCAGGAGGTTTATTGGGTATTTTCATTCAAAAATCTAATATCATTGTGCTTGGTTCAAGAGTTCAATATGTGTTTTCACAAAATTTGGAGAAGATTCATTTTTTAAAACTATGATTATTTACTTGGACAACACTCGATGTTGTGGTACATGGACATGAAGCCGATTAGTCAGGAATATGAGTCTTGGTGATGTTTTCTAGGAGTCCACACTATGTATTTGGACATGGACATATTTCCATTTACATTGGAGGGCACCCCATTTAGGGGGGGGGGTGGAGGTCATTATAGTCATACATGGATGGACTCTCAGTGTGAATGGGTATAGACTTGACTAGTTATACACGCATGGTTCGATGCACCCCATAATGGGTTGGGAGTACACCTGTATACTCCACACCGATGAGACACACCATGTAATACTTATACATAACATGTAGTTTCAAATGGCTAACTAATATTTGTCATGGGAAGCACATGTGAATGTGTCTTGGGGTGGTCAAACACTCTCTGGCACATCATATACTCCATTTAATTTCTTTTAAAAAATTAATTACCATTAGAAATTGACATGGGTTAAAACTCATAAAGAACTCCATGTAGCATTAAAGAACACATTGTTTACTCCCCTTAAATAATACTTCCTCTCCTAACTCATTTTATTCGTGAATTTTTATCTATTAGAAGAATATTATGAGTACTTTTCTAATGAATAATTTTATGGTTGCCTTTATTTTTGCATCAGATTTGTGGTATGAGATATTATGAGCATAAATGATTTTTACGGATTCTTTCTAGATGGTAGTTATCAGGTTGGATCAACACATAGATGTTAGGGTTTGTTAATCCATGTCACACTATGGCGTGGGTCTCTCATACTCTTTATATAGTTAATTTCGGTACCCCCTTTACTACAAAGGCCATGTGTCCTCTATCTATAGAGTTTTACTCCCACGTTACTAACCTTCTAATGGTAGTGGGTCCTCCATAGAAGTTAGTGCTCCATTAGATGGGGAGTACAGTAGTGAAAAGAAGGATCCTCCACTTTGATTTTTTTGGCATTGCATGTCATTCTTGAATAAATTTAGTGATATTTCAATTATGGAATCTAGTGGATTAGCATGGGCCCCCACTAACATTTCTTGATAGTTTATATGAGATTAATGGATATGAGATAGTTCTACCTTGGTTATGGAATGATTTAGCAAGGTTTGATCTATCCACTAGGTACCTTTTGATGTTATGTGTTTTTTAGCATCAGTAATGAGAACCTAAAAGAAATAGGATAGAAAATCATTCATATCTGCTTTATAGAAATAAAAACCCCCATTTTCACATGCATGGAATTTTTTTGAGTATATTTATTAGGTTCACCTAACCCTCTTGTATTATGTGTTGAGTCAACAAGTATTTCTTCTTTTTCAACCTTTTTGGTACTTGGGGAACCTAGTAGGTTTGAAAATACCCACCCCTGTATAGGAATTTCAGTTGCATGTTATATCTAAATTAAAAGGTAGTTATACCGACATTGATAATAATGGATCCAGTTCTGGTAGACTAGAGTGGATCTTGAAATATACCACATTTTGTGGAAAACATTAGATATATTGATATGGTCTCTCTACAATCCTTAATTATTTGTAGTCATTAATAGGATTGGTCTTTTTTCTGGTTGGGAATGTAATGTTTCATTTATACTATATACTAAAATCTATTACATTGATGATATCTTAGTGTTTTTTTCATGTATGATTTACACTCATTAATTTTCAGTTTTTCTTACCCCTTATCTATTCCATGGAGAGGTTTATGTGTGTTAATATGAGTATTTAGTCTATAGAATCCCATATGAGTTATGATTACTAAGTGATCTCACCAGCCTTTAGCCTTTTAGAGGTGGGATTTGAGAGTCACAGTCTTCATAAAACTATTCAGGAATGACTTCATGGATTTGGTCATATAATTGTTGTATTAGAGTAGTTTTAACACATATTGTATATTTCTTAGTACCATTACTGGATTGGTTGGATAATCAATGACCTTTTCAGTATTCGATGACTTTGGCTGGTCAAGGCAATGATTTTCATGGGCTAAGCACATTATATGAGTTCAAGTAATAGATACTTTTATGGTTTCAAAGTGATCTATACCCTTAGGTGTCTGAGGATAAGTTTGTGATAGTGGATTACATTTTCTAGTATCTGTCATCCCTCACTAATCAGATAGTTATGCTCACAAAAAAATTTCTTATTGTGGAGTAGGGTACTTATGGGGTCTGGTCGAATAGATTTGTGTTTTTTTCACCCTATATTATGTGATATAAAATTATATCTTTACAGTGGTGCACCTTACAGTGAACCACAAGTGACCATGTATTAGCAGGGTAGATATATTGGGCTTCCACCTTGAATAGGGACCCTTGCGAGTGTAATGGTGGTCCTAATTGCGATACAACTTCATGGAATGAAAATTCATTGATGTCTCACTGAGTTGGTGACATGTGATGTGAATTCCATCATAAAAGTAACAGGGATTCAACCACTACCATTATGAATTTAATTATATATGATATAAATCCATATTGGTGAGTTAGTGTTTCTTAATATAGACCGTGTCATGGTGTAGTGGATGAGTTCCATTGAATTGTAAGTTCAAGGTTATTTTTACTGAGATTATAGTGTCAGATGAAATCCAAAGGGGTGGAAAACCAGTGGTGCATGTTAAAGGGTAGTTTTAGATAGTGGAGGCCTATAACATCCCACGATTTTATGAAATTATTTTTTAAAATTAATTTATATGTTTTAGATATCTTTTGTTACATGAAGCAGTTCGTTTCTTTTATAGCGTGCAAGACAAAAGACACTGAGCTTCTGCAGACCATAAAATAATATATTATACCCTAGAAATTAAGTATTTGGGTATGCAGATTATTAACTACAATATGAGACATAAATATAAAATTTCTACCCAATATTTTTTTTTCAACACTTCGTAAATAATCATTCAATTTTTTGTAATGTAATTATATTAATAAAAAATATGTTTTCATCAATAATGATTTTATTTTTTAAAAAAAATAATTACATTTAATTTAAATATATTATATAAAATATAATTTATAATATAAAATTAAATTTTGAAATAATCTTATGGAAATTAACTTATGGGGAATTTTTTGGATTTTTCAGAAAATATTGATTTTTTAGTTAATAATGAAAAATATTGATTTTTGAAAATCTATTTTATATTTCCAATAAATTATGTTATTTAAAATACCTATTTTGAAATTTATATTATTTATTATTTATTTATAAATAATACACATAATTAATTTGTATCCAAAGTCATACTTGATTTTAGTTGATGTTTATTTTTGGGTTTAAAATTGATTTTTTATGAAAACTACTTTAAAGTGCATATTATTTCTTTATATTAATAAATTAAAATAATCACAAATGAGGATTATTTTTATGCAAATATATATATTATATAAAATTTTATTTTAATATATATATCTAAATAATTATTATAATTATAATACAAAAATTTAATATAGTATCATCTTGTGCATGAAAACGATATTTATTGAAAACACTCTTTTTGGTCGTATCTATGAGTATTGTTTTAAATTTTATTTTATCTAATTTTAGAAAATATATTTAATAAAATAAGAATAATTTTTAAAATTTAAATTTCAAAATTATATTAGGTTTACTTTTTTTTAAATTTTCTATTAATATTATATTTTTTGAATAGTGAACTACAATAAAGTTTATTTTAAAACTACATTTTCATTTAAATTAATTATAAAATTATATTCTACTTTAAATTGTATATATGATAAAATTATTTCAATTACACATATATATGCATATATTTATATATCCAAATTATTTCATTTTAATCAATTTTATGTTTAATTTTGATATAAAACATTTCAAACATTCGACAACTTTCTCTTTAAAAACCCATATCCTCATCACGTCTACCAAATTAATTTAAAATTAAAAAAAATCACTTCTATTAAGGGAATTTAAAAAAAATTGATTAAATATTTTTAATCATCATTATTTATATTATCTAATTATGTAAACATAATTTTTGACCAAAATCAATTGTAAAAACAGTAAATATTATTTACCACATTTAAGGTAAAAACATTTTTAATAAAGGTGAAACTACAATTATAAGGGTTATAAATAACACTAAAATTATCTAAAATATTTTTTATGACCATATTTATACCATATATTTTCTAAATATATTATTTGATCTTTTATTAACCCTTGTGTCTTGTTAAAACTGTGTACACATGTTTTCTTTCCAAGCAATTACAAGTATTCCGCTCACCTCGCTTACAAACAATCATCCACTATCATACCACATTCACACCATAAAAAATTAGTAGATATGAATATAACTTCTAATATAAAATCCCAACATACCTCATCTTATCCTAGAATCCTTACTTTTTTACGTAAGACTATCCTAGGAAGGATTTTGGTGCAAACCTAAAGAGGATACCTAAAGAAGTGGCAATGTTCATCAATGAGTTTTTTGTTTTATTTATTCATCCATATCCTTCAATTATTATGATAAAATTAGGATATAATAACCTTAGTTTGTTAAATATACATAGATTTTGTTATTTTAAGGGAATGAACTACATTCATCTCCACTTCAATCAAATGCTTTTGGGAATCATCACTCATATGTAAGGCGGACTACCGCCTTGATAATCGATGACATTTGTCTTTATATTACCACCTATAAAGGATGGATCTAATGATGGATTTATTATTTATATAAATTATTTATAAAATAATTATACTTATATAATTTTTATATCACACATACCTTCATACTCTACAATTTTTGGGAATACAATAACATCCCTCCTGTGTACTATGGAGTACCGCCTCATGAAGCGATATGATTCATTCATGATTTATATGGAATATATTAGGTATGAGTTTAAGTAAAATATGTGATATATATGACTTAAAAATTATTAAATAATTACAATATATCTTTTATTCTTGTTATTTTAATCCATCAAGAAAATAAAATCAACTTTTATGTGTAGGTATGACCTTTTATATCCATTAATGGTGTATTACATCTTCTATCACTAAAATTTATAGATGAATATTAATAATTGTATAATATATAAATATGATATTTAAATAATGTTTAAAATTATTCAGATTATGAAATAATTATAAAAGATAGAGGAAAATAATAGCAAATCAAAATATATAGGAAAAATTTGATTATTACTCGAAACATAACTTCCACAAGGAGTTGTTAATAAACATGTAATAAAAGGTAATGAGAAAATAATATATAGTCTGATATATATAAATATTCTTCACTAATATATTTATAATAAAATTATATTCATTATGAAATACGTATGAATGTGTGTGATAGATGTTCAGACATAAGGTAATGGACTTTCGTATCACTTTAATTTTTCTTTCTGATACGTGCCATATTCACAATCTATTTCTTTTATATGGTGTATATACATAACATGAATGTATTTTATTATTATTATAATTAAAATTATTTGTAAATATAGATGTTTACATCTCTCTTTCACTGGGTATATGGTTCAAAAATTACCCTATTGATAAGGGAAATTCTATTCTCACTTTTATTTATATGAGACATATGGAAAGTCACCACTCATTTATTTTGTGTGATATATGTACATCCAATTTGAAAATTTATATACTGAATATATTTATTTTCAAGATAATTAATTTTTCATTTTATTGTATTTTATGTTTTGGCTAATTATTCCAAAGATAACTAAAGCGATAATGGAATTTTTAGTCAGTTTTACTTCTTTGAGTCATTTGTTATGCGTCTATATTATTTTATGAGGGGTATATATATACCATTTGGAATGTGATATATTTAATTTTTTAATCCTGGTTATATTTTATGTTTTGTTTAATTATTTTCATTCATTGTTATTACCTTTTTAAATTACCAAAGTGGTAAATATTTTATCTTATAATCTCATTATCTATAAATATTGTTTATTATTATGCTTTAGATGATAAAATAATGTGATAATTCTATCAATAAACTCATGAATTTTCTTATAACAATTTTATTCATGATATTTTAATGTAATATTACTATTTTACACTCCTTGGCACATAAAATAATTTTGAATTTGTTTAATAAAAATCACATTTTAGGTCGAAGCCCCATTCTCTTCCAAAACTATGTTTTCAAAAAATGTTTTCATAATATTTTATAACATAAAATGTATTTAAAAAGTGGAGAGTATATTTTTAGATTTTTTTTTCAAATCATTTTTAAATATTTTCCTAAAAATGTTCCTTGTTTTTTTTCAAATAAATTTACATCAAAAATGTTTTTTGTTTAAAAAAGTGATTTTCAAAGAAAAAATTATTTTCCTTCAAAAATATTTCCAAAGTGATATTTAAAAAAAAGTTTAAATCTAAAATAACATGTGTTAACATTACCTATAAATTTATGTGTATATTATACAATTAATACATTCTTATTCTTTCTCTGAATGGGTTGTGTTTATGAAGACAAGGTGTTAATGAAATCCATTTCACTTTCACGGGCTATACCATAATAAAATTTATACAAAACCCACCTATTTTTATAGGTGTTATTCTATGATAAAATTATGAGGTAATACGTTTTTATAAATTTCTTTCACAATAGTGGATGAAATTAATTTAAAATCAATCATGCGGATTGGAATAGACAATGGGTGTTTAAAAAGGGAAGTTCAAAATTTTGAAATGGTTTTATGTCCAACCTTAATATTAAATTCATTTTGAATGATATAAATTCATTTAATGAAATATAATTTATATAATTATTATTTTAAAACAATATTAATTATTATTTAACATTATAAACTATTTAGCAAAAAAAATGTAGTTTCCAATTAAAATAGTGTGTCGTTTACTATACATCAAAATATAAATTTTCTTAGAGTAATACCAAAAATTAACCCAATGTAAATTTTTATATTTAGATTTTTAAAAATAAGTTTATTTTTTCAAACAAATTGTAGTAGACTGTAAATAATTATATTTAAAATAGGTTCACTATTAAATGCCAGTAAACTGCTTTTTAAAAATATATTTATTTGTTATCTTTATTATTGGATTTATTCATATCTGAACCCTATGAAACCTATTGAATGAATTAGAGAACATTTGATTAAATATATAAAATATATACCTCAATAATATTTTTCAATAAAAGTGATTAATTTAATTTGTTAATATAAAACACTGTTATTTTCATAAAAATAGTTTTTGTTTTCATAAAAACACATCCTTTATATTCAATTTATATTTATTCTATTTTATCATTAATTTTTAACCAATTAATTCATTTAAAAAAAATTTATAAGCCATATTTTCATAAATTTTATAATCTCATTCATTACAACTATTCCAATGGCTAGGTAATAACTATCATAATAATATTAATATTTTATAGTTTTTCTATACTAGGTCTGCTGTGGAACATAAGTCCCCAAATTAACTAGATGTTTCAGGCAAAATAATATAAACGTGGTGTTGTGTGTGTGGAAAAATAAAATATGTATTATATTTATAAAAATCTAATAAATAATTTAAATTAATTTGATAGAGGATATATCATATAATTTTCAAATTTTACATCTTTCCACCCTTAAAATGAATTTCATATTCAAAATTAGTATTAGTTATCAATGCATTAACATTTTTTAATTCCTTAATTAAAACCCACAATATACAAAGGGTTAATAAAGCATACACCTAAAAATGGAAGGTGGGAAACCTATATATCACTGAAAAATATGCAGATATAGAATTATACATAGGGAGAACATTGGTGGGAAATTAAAATATTTAATATCAATGGAAAAATAATTCCCATGGACTAATAGAGAGTGATATAGAATGTGTTCAAGAATATATAGATGAAAAAAACCTGAAAATAATATGTTTGGAAAAGCCCATTTGTATCATTGAAAAATATGGTAATAGGATAAAAATTCTTCCAAGATCATTATCTAAATGTTAAAGGATTTATTTCACTATTTAACCAAAAAAACATAAGGAAATATATTTACATGAAAAGTATAATTTCATTGGTTAATCAATTTCGACATATAATCTCATCTTTTCTCTCAAAAGATGAGTATTGAAGATGAATATTTAATTCTTTATGAAATAAAATCAACTTTTAATGACAATAAAACCATAAAAGGGATAGTCGAGCTATTACACCAATCTTCAGAAATTAACCAAAAAAGGATTATCACATTGTAAGATAATTCCAAAAAATACTAAAACATAAAATTATAGACTAAAATTAAAAAATAAAACTAATAATCAATTTTCAAAAAAAATCATCCATAAATAAATATCCATAAAATTCTATACACATTTCTTGAATAATTTTAAAATATAAAGATTAAAAAAATGGTGTTGGTTATTCCAAGATAAATCATTAGTTTTTTCAAAAATAAAATCCTTCTTCAAAAACATCATGTCAATCATAGTGGTTATAAATACCATAACGAAAAAAAGACACCAAAAATTTCATTGATAACATCAAAATAATTATGGATTGAAAACCTAAAATGGGTGTCTTAAGACATTGAAATTATCATAAAACTTAACAATATAGTTCTATGAAAACATCTATAACTCTTAAGATAACATCACAGGATAACATACTAAAATATATAGTTATATACACTATTTTTTCATACATACTATAATATCCCAAGACCCACACTCCCAGATCTAGTTCTAAAATAAAAAACATTACAATTTCGGTTATGTTAGAGATAACTGTAATTCAAATTTTTCCCTCAAAACCTTACAACATAAAAATTAAAACATGGATCACTTACATTTTTAAAGAACCTATAGGTTTATAGTTTTATAGAATTAAAAAAACTCCTATATAAACATTTCACAAGTCATCAAAGTAATATTTCTACCATTTAAACTAGTTTTTTTAATTTCAAAACAGGTCATCAATATCATCCTTATGAAATCAATTATAGACACAAAACATTCAAAATGATTCATTAAAACATGTGGTAAAGGAAACATATAAAGTTGGAGCTCAAAAAATATGTAAGGGAAATACTAACTGTCAAAAAATAAATTTCATCAGTGATCATAAGAAGTGGAGAAGTGTATAATGACATAATCAAAACATATGATTATTACATAATAATATCCATACACATGAATAAATGAATCATCAAAAATAAAAACATCACACCAGCCCTTAATGAAGGAAATGTTATAATAATGGATAATCATGGGCCATGTGATATAAATACTGATAAAAATAAACATTATAAACTCATATAATGAATATATAATGCATGTGGGTATCTTGAAACATCATCACATTGACCCCTTACAGAACCCTTAAAAACCATTCAAATGGAATAACCAATATGGTCTACTTATATATC
The DNA here is from genome assembly GCA_963277665.1 of Viscum album. NCBI lineage: Eukaryota > Viridiplantae > Streptophyta > Magnoliopsida > Santalales > Viscaceae > Viscum > Viscum album. Next base: position 942,182,354 of record OY728153.1, read on the forward strand.
TAGAGTACCCAATGTATCAGAGAACTATTTGGGTTCACCCATCATATATTCTATAACGGGGTCACCCATGGATATTTGGGCTCACCTATAATTTATAATTTACACAAACCAAATACATATAGAATTAATAAAAACACATTGAAAATAAATTAATATTTTTAGAATACAATTAACCCATAAAAAGGAAATATGTTTACCTATAATCTATTTGAAACAAGATTAACCCCTATAATTTAAATGGGTTTCAAAAAAATTCTTTCAAACATTATTAACCCATGGAAGAAAAATGTGTACTAAAATAATCACTTTGAAACATGATTAAACCACTGAATAGAAGTTGGTTCCCCAATAATATCTTGATGAAAAAATCAACCAATGGAAAAGAAATTATTTTCATAAAAATATAATTGTAACATGATTAACCCTTGAATAATAAATTATTTCTATCAAAAATGTATTTGAAACATGAGTATCCCCTAGAAAGAAAATGGGTTCCATAATAATCTCTATGAAATACGATTAACCAAACGAAAAAATTGGTTTCTTAAAAATATCATTTAAATAATGATAATATATCCAAATAAATAATGGAGATTGTATCAATAAAACAATCCCCAATGGGGGATAAGTAAAAACAAGGATTTTATGTTGATTAATGGAAATACTATTAAAATATCATCAAATACATTCATTGGGAAAATAACAGTTAAGTATTCAAAAGTGTCTTATATCAACTTAAAACATTTGAATCAACAGACACATGAAATAATAACATCAAATAAAACAAAAAATATCATGAGAATAATTATGTTCCTGATATATCATTTTAGATGATATGTATACACTTCTCATAGAAAAAATATCCATATAATATAATAAACGTTTCAAAGAGACAAAATTATAACAAAAATCCATTACCGCTTTAGTAACATTGAAACTGTAAACACCATAGAAGATATATCATAAATAGTGTATTTAAAACCACATAAATTTAAGGATAATAATCATATAATACATTCAAGGGTAGTATATACATAAATAATAAAAATAAGTGGCCAATATGGAATATATCTCATAGAATAAAAGTGAGATAGGAAAACAACTTACAAAAATCATATCCTCATTCAAAGAATAAATCGGTGAAAGAATGGTATAGAATAATTAGAAATTTAAAAAAAGTTCAAATATATAATAATAAAATAAAATTTCATTTCACATATATCATGGAATAACACATCAAATTATATGAAAGTTTAACAGAATGAAGGAAAATTATATTAATAAATCCCTTTTTAATTGATTAACTTCTGAATTTTGAGATCCATGAATTAATAAAATAAAATAAAACATTTAATATCATTAATTAATCGAAACACAATATATACCATGTCATATGGTAGTTGATACTCCATATAAAAGAAACTAGGTACATATAAAAAATAACTCTCAATGGAATGTAAATTCATATAAAAAAACCCCTTACCTTGTGTCTGATTTTTTAGGCATATCCCCTATATTCCTAAATTAAAAAATGCATGTAAATTATTTACCTGATTAAGGATATTTTACAAATTAATTATTATTTTTAATTCACTTTGAAAAATGTTATATAAAATTATGATGTCAATAATGTTTAATTTAGATGTTTTGAAAATATTCGGCTAATGTGTCAAAACCGAATTTCATAGGTAAAATATTATCAAGGAGGTTGTTATTTAAAAATCACAAAAATAATAATTAAAAAATAATTATCACATTTTTAGATATATTAAAATTTTAAAATAATATATATAATATTTTGATGGAAAATAAACCAATGTTATGATCAAGGATAAGGTTGGTCGAACGTATGCATGAGTAGCGTTAAAGTTTTAAAATGATAATTATAGATAGAATATAAGTAAAATTTATTTTTACATAATAAAATTTATATCTTAAATATAATATTATATTATTAAATAAACTTATATATATCATTATTTTCATGTGGTGATGAAAAAGGAAGAATCACATCCCCTTGAAGTGGTGGTATTCCACACATCAATAAATGATGTTATAACATTTATAATGTGTGAAATAAAAATAAGAAATTTATTTTGTTATATGATAAGATAAAAAATTATGAATTAACATTATAAATATTTCATTTTTATCATATATTTTTATTAGTTCCATCATTAATACTTTCCATGTAGTGTGTGAAAAAATCATATCACTTTGAGGAGGTGGTAGTCTTCACGTCCACAAAGAAAATTATCATATTCTCACAAAATGGAAACATGACGGTAGGTGTTGTATAACAATTACATAAGAATGAAAAAAAATTCAAATATGATATATATCATATAAAACCAATATTTACATTATAACTTCTAAAAATAACAGGTGGTAAGGTAAAAATGAACGACATCATTTTGTGAGGTGACCATTCACCGTATACATGAATGGTGCTCTTGTTTCCCATTTCATTAAAGTGTGTTTAGGTGTAGGTTGAAACATTAAAAAATAATATTAATATATTTTTTATTACAAGGTTATTATATAATCATGGAATTGGAAAATTTTAATTGTTTTTAAAAATAAATAAAACAAAAGTGACATTTAAAGAATGGTTCCTCTCTTTTAGGTAGCACCTTTTCATTTTAACCAATGAACATATTTGGATTTCATTCATCAAAATTTTACCCTTTTAGGATTATATAATAAATTCTTAGAATAAATTATTTCTGGTTGTTTATGAGCCATAAGTCTTGATGGGTGAGAATAAGTTGGGATGGTGTGCACCTTTTTTATTGTGGAGGTGTAGTGGTATTCTTGTAAATATAAAAATGTAAACATTATTGGAAGATATAACTTACATAATTTGAACCCAATAATAAAACAAAATTAGTTAAAACTGAGTATATTGTACAATAATGTCAATAAAATGGATTTTTGACATGTTTCTCAATCATTTGGACACTTAAGATTAATGTTTAACCACTAAGTAAACACATTTTCTACCATACATGATCAAATTAATTTTAATTGTTTTCACAAATATTTTTGGTAAAAAAAATAATTTGAAATTAATTTAAATTTTATATTATTATGATTCCAAATATTATGTCAATATTTTCTAATTTCAATCATATAAGTGTTAGAAATTAATTTAAAATTAATCTCATAAATGGGAGGAGAAAACGAGTTTTTAAGGAGAGAAGTACAAAAGTTTCAAAATGTTTTTATTTCAAATATCAACATGAAATTGATACCAAATATATAAAAATTTTTAAATTAAAATATTCTATGTATACATAAAAAACTTACACTATTAATTCCTTATATGAAAAATCTATTTTAAATTAAAATTCAATTTCATTCACTACTCATTAAAATATTAATTTTCTTAAAAAATACCAATAATTTACCAAACATATATTTTGATTTTATGATATTTAAAACTAATTTTTTTTACAAATAAAAATTACATATATTGCAGATATTATATTTAAAATGTGTTCTCCATTAAAAGGTAGTAAATCAACCTTTTAAAAATATATAACTTGTTTTTCTTAATATTGGATTTATTCTTATCTTTACACTATTAGACCTATTGGATGAATTTAAAAATATGTTATTAAATATATAACATAAAAATGTCATCAATATATTTCAATAATAATGATTAATTTATTTTATTAGAATAAAACACCACTCTTATCATGATAATTATTTTTTTCATAAAAACATGTATTCTATATTAAATTGGACATTATTTACATTTATAATTAATTGGTAACCGATGAATTAATTTTTTAATACCTTTCAATCAATATTATCATTAATTAGTTAATCTAATTAATTACCTCCATTTCAATAGGTTGGTTATAAGTCTCATAATAATGTTAATTATATATTATTGTGTAGTAAGACATGGGATTATGTATAACATAAGTCATCAAAGGAAATTGATGTTGCATTCACCAGAAGATAATTATAGCGGTGCATGTGATGTAAGATAAACTATTTATTTCAGGGAACATAATCCATTAAATAATTTAAACAAATTGTAGATAAGTTACTTAATAAAATTTTAGGATGATACAGTTATTGATGCAATGAATGAAAATATGGATCCAATAGAAATTAATAATACCTTGGAGTTTTTAACCTATGAAAAAGATAATAAAATTATCGAAAACATGTGGGTATTTCAAACTAAGATGAATGAAATTGTTTAATTTTTTAGAAATCATTATGTATTGTTTTATAAAGGTTATTCATAGGTTCAAGGATTCTATATCGATGAGGACGTTACACGAATTGGATATCATGAAACCAAAAAAAAATTTCATTCCATTACATTAAATGTTACATTACTGATCATTCAAATTGATATAAAATAATCCTTCCTCAAAAGTGAATTTGATGAGGACATGTATGTTAAATAAATACGTGTATTCGTTCATAGTGAATATTCAAACTGTGTTTCTTTTGATAAAAATTACTTTATATGGGTTAAATAAAACCTCGAGATATTAGTATAATATGATTGAATCCTTCTTGGAGAAATTAAAATTTTCAAATGGAAGATTTGATAGCATTATCTAAATTAATTATAATAAGTATTTATTTCTAATTTTTATTGTTCTTTTTGATGGTGTTTTTTATCTAAAAATGATAAAGAAGTTTGTGAAAAGATTTCTAAATAAATAAATAATGTTTTCATAATATCTTTTATTGGTGAGATGAGATACCTTATTCACATATAAATATCTTATATAAAATACAATATTTTACCATCTTAATATAATCATATTAGTGACATGTTAAATATGTACGGAATAGATGATTCTAAGTAGGTTTACCCAAATTTTTTGGTATGAACTAAATTTTATAACGATGAAAAAGTAAATAACATGTATCTGAATTATTTTGGGATGCTAATTGATACTTTAAAATACATTAAATATTTATATCAAACTATTATATATGTAGTTAAACCTTTTTCTTGAAAAATAAATAAATAAAATGACTCTTATATCAATCATTCATAAATGAACGAATACACATATTTAATTGAATATTGGCCTTCATGTGTATATGATATGAAGACATCATCTGGTATATCAATCATTCTTAAATGAATTTTTTTTGGCATTCAAATAAAAAAACATTAGTCAATATGAGAACTAATAATGATAAATATGATGTATCACCCATGCCTCAACAAAAATTGCGTGTATTAATACTCACCTAGAAGAATTAAATGTTTACCTGAATTTTCTATTAAATGTTGGATGTCTTAAGAAATGATTTGATAATCATTTAAAAGGTCCACATTATCATTAAAGATCCGAGAATATTAACATTATAAATCACTTCATAGAATGGCTAGTGGAGAATTATAAGTTAATATTGAATCTTTCTCCCATAAGGGAAGAGATTGAAGATGAATTCACCAAGCCACATTTAAAAGAACAATTTAAATATTTGAGATTGAATTTAAGTGTCAAACCTAAATATATATATGTATTCGGTATTGTTTTAGCATCCCCTCTCTCATATTTGATTTGAATATTATTTTCAAAGGTGAAACATTTAACACTATAAATCATTCATTTATGTTTATCTTCAAATTTTTATTTTATATGCAGAATATAATATTCGTGGTGTACATTGATATGTATTTAATTTGGGGGGATTATCTTCTAAAAATAAGCATATATATTTTGAATGTTTGATGATTTTCTAATTGAATATCATGAATTTCATGTTGAGGATGCTACATATAGAACATTTTACTATAGAAAAATGGTATTATTTTATCAATGTTCTTATTACATACATGAATATCAAATTTACAAGATTATAATTATTATATGATAATACATTTCATATTTTTTAGAGTTTAATTTTTATTTTTGTTCCCTTTTTGATAAAAATTAAATGTTGAAGATTATTGAGCCTAATAGGTAATACAATGGTTTTTTGTTTAGTTATGTTGAATTATTATTGAAGAGTACATAACTGAGTCTGTTGACATTTTTTTCAATAGATATATGATATTGTTGGTTAAATCTTATTATTTAATGTCAAATTTTCATCAGTGTTGTAATCACCAAGATTGGTTTATCAATATTGATGCCTATTATAATGTTGGAAGAAAGATCTATGGTTGATAGAATGTTCATGGATTGATAATGGATCATGGTAGAAAGAACAAACATCCAATGTAGAAAATTCCCATGGTGGATGGAATGTTGATATATAGGTTCCACACATTGGTATGACCACACCCATATTTGAAAGCATTGTGAACATAGAGTACAAGTCGGTTGCATCCATGTATTTGGTGGGTGGAAATTTGGAGATCCCAAGTAGGGTCATTCCCATGATAGAAGGGGTATTAACGGTTGTGGTGCATTGGAAAAGTTTTTATGAGAAATTATTTAGTATAAAATTGTTTGGAAGACCACATTATGATGATATATATTTTTCTGGATTTGTTTATTGAATATATATATATATATATATCTTCATTTTCCATTGGATTCGGTGATTTTTTGGTGTATTAGAACCTCGAAATTAATATATTAATAATTTTAATATATAATTCGTTCATTAATCATTTAATAATAATTGATTTTACATTTGTTTTATGACCTCATATGTGAAATATGAGACCACTATTGATTCCAAAACATGGGTTTTAACCATGGTGTGAAATAAGGTTGTTCAGCGTCGACCATTCAATAAAAGGTCACCATTCGTAGCCGCGATAATTAAAAACATATATAAATTATTTTATTTGAATTAAATGGGATAGACTATCCTCTTACCTTTTGATTTCCTAACATGATAGAGGGATATGAGTCTCCATTTCGTGATGGATGAACTAAGGAGAAGAGGGGTGCCACTATAAATTATCCTTGATGTAAATTAAGATCAGATTGCAGTGTTTCATCTTCCTAGAGTGGATTATAGAGTTATACTTATGTTTGGTTTGGTTTAGAAAATTATTGAAATGATGTTTGAATATTTTGATTTTGGATGTCAGGGTAGGAAACTAGTGCATAGTGTGATGCATGATGTATCCATACACCATGTCTATGGCTACATTCATTTCACCTAATAATACCAAGTCATTGGTTTTATGGAACTAATGTTATACGCATCATATATAATTAGATACTTTGAAATTAATTTCTTTCATGAGTAAGATCTCTATATTTTCACTAAATTTGTGGTACACCAAGATTATATTCAATATTACTCAATAAGGATATCCAGAAAGGTTTGTTTTTGATATTTAATCACATTTTAGCATGTAAAGGACCCCTTGTGTGTGGATCGGTGATTAACAGAGAAAAATAAGGGGTTTAGGTGGTTTGTATTAAATTTTCATTCTGAAATCCTGATCGAAATAATTTTGGTTCAATAGTACATGTTGTGTTTTTAACCATTTGGGAAGATTAATTTTTTGAAACCACATGTGGTGTACATAGACTACATGTGATGTAGTGGTACATGGGAATGAATTTGAGTAGTTTTGAAGATGAATCTAGATGATTTTTTCTTATAGTTCACGCAATGTAATTGGGCATGACCATGTATCCAAGTATATGGGAAGGCATCCCATGTAAGAGGGACTGGTCGATGCAGTAGTACATGGCATCACCAAGAGTGTAAATGGGAACAAGCACAACTAGGTAATTGAGCAAAGGCCGATGCACATATGAATTGGTTGTGAGGACACATGCATACTCGGAGCTGATGAGATATACCAAGTACAATATATAAATTCCATATAGTTTCACAGGGGTATCAAATCTGTGTGTAGGGGTGGACATTTATAGAAGTCCAGGAAAGGTCACACACCCTCTGACCCTTCATACACACCATTGTTTTTACACATTGAGTACCATTTGGGACATGGAAATGGTTCGTCCTTGTAAGTAACTCAATGTGAACTAAGATAATACATTGTTTATATCCCTAAAATTATTTGTCATCTCATATATTATTCTTTAGGCAATGGATTTGTGCCCATGAGTAGGATATCATGAGTATTTTTTTCATTTATAATGTTACAGTGACATTAATTTTGGAATCAGATATGTGGTATGATCTATTACAAAAATGTATCTTCTTTTAGTGATATTGGGAATATGTAAGTGCTTGGGTTGGATTACTAGAGAGATGGTGGGTGTGGTACACCCATGTCACACTAGGTTGTGGGACCCCCATACTCTTTACATAGGGAGAGTTGGTACTCCCTACACTAAAGAGTACATGGGTCCTCCATCATCAGAATTTCACTCCAATGTCATTGAGATCTAGTTGAGAGTGGGTCCTCAACAACAATTTGTGATGCAACTAATATAGAGTACAATACTGATGATAAGGCTGCTCCACTCTAATTTTCGTGAGGATTAATGTAATTCTTGATAAGAGTTAGACAACCCTCCGTTTTTGAGTGTAGTGGTAGGAAATGATCCCCTCACCACTAGTTCTTGAGGGAATATGTAGGATTAATGGTGATGATATAGTTCTCTATCAGTTGTTTCATGCATTAGTGAAGTTTAATATATCCAATCTAGTCCTTTTGAGGGTGTGTTTAATTTTTTTTGCATCAGCGATGAAAAACATAAAGCTATAGGCTAACACGTCATTCTTAGATTGATTATAGAGTTGGAGATACCCGTTTTCTCATGCTAGAGATTCTTATGAGTACATATTTTGGGTTACCCTTATCATATTATATTATGGGTTCAGTTGTATATTTTTCATCTATTTCACCAATTTTGATTCTTTGTGAGTCTTTATGGTATCTATATACTCAACCCTACATGGGAATTTTCCACAGGTGTATGTATTAATTGGACAATAGGGAGATTGATAGTGATATTAGTGGTTTAGGTTGTGATGGATCATATTGGATCCTAGAATAGGCTAAATTTTCTGGACAAATGTACAGATTGTGTCATGGACTCTCAACTATATTTATCTCTTTCCAGTCATTAATAAGGTGTTTTTTTTCTGGTTGGGAATATTTTTTACTATTTATACAATGCACTACACTATGGTACATTGATAAATCCAAAAGGTTTTTACTGGTATTATTGACACTCATGATTTTTTAGTATTGTTTTATGCCTCTTCATTGTTTCATGAATAGGGATGGGTGTTTTCATTTAAGTATTTAATATATGGAATCCCATGTATCTTATGATTACTCATCAATTTTATCTATTCCCTAGCCTATTAGAGGTGGGATTGGGGAGTCACGCTCTTCTTACACCAATTAAGGCATGTTGTGGTGGGTCAAATAGGGAAATAGAGCTATCAATGCAGTGCTACCACATGTTGAATAGTTCTTAGTTCCTTAACTGGATCATTTGGATGATTCATTCCATGTTTGAAAGTTGATGGATTTGGCTTGTCAGGACAATGATATGTATGGGATAAGAACATTATATGAGTTCAGAAGGTAAAGACTACTATGTTTTCAAAGTGACTTATACCCTTAGGTGGATGATGATTAGTTTATGGTACTGGATCTTTTTTGTAAGTTATTACCACCCCTGACTAACATTATGGTTATGCTAACAACCACTTTTCTTATGGAGATGGAGAGAACATGTGGGGTTCAGTCGATTAAATCAATGATGTCTTGAACCACTATTAGGTGATAGATAAGCATCTATTAAGAGAGGAGTGACATCCATTGACCCACAGGTGACCAAGGATTAGTTGGGGCTGATGGATTGTTTTTTCACCAAGAATATGGATCCATCATAGTGTGATGGTGGTCCTAACAGCTGTACCTCTTTAGGGAAACAAGGTTCATTGATGTCTCCATGAGTTTGTGACATGTTATGTGAATTCAATCATACAAGAAATAAAGATGATTCTGAAACCATTATTCATTCTCTAATATATGATATAAATCCATACACAAAAGTCAATGTTTCCCAATGCGGATAGTGTGAAGTTTTGCTGGATGAGTTCCTTTGAACAATATGTTCAAGGTTATTTTTATAGGCATTATATTGTCCGATAGAAACCATAGTGGTGGGAAACTAGTAGTGCATGTGGAAGGGTATATTTATGTAGTGGAGGCCTATAACATCCCACGATTTTATGAAACAATTCTTTAAAATTAATTTAAATTTGTAGATATCATTCATTACATGTAACAATGAGTTTCTTTAATAGCATTCATGACTTGTGACACAGAGCTTCAGCAGACCATAAAATAATATTATTAAAACCTATACATTATGTAGATAGGTATATATCGTATTTAATATATTAAGAAATATAAATATAAATTTCTTATTTAATATAAATATATTTTTAAATACATAGTAAATAATTAATCAGTTTTTGATAAATTAATTACAATCATCCGAAAAACAATTTCATAAAAAAATGATTTTTTATTTTTGTAAGAAAATATTACATTTAATTTACATATATTTTATAAAAATTACCTTATAAAGTAACCATAATTTTCTAAATAGTCATAAAAAATTAACTTATGATGATATTCCGGGATTTTTTGGAAAATATTGATTTTTAATTTAATAGTGAAAAAACAAATTTTATTTAACTATTGTTTCTTTTAAATAAATTAAATAATTAAATTTTTAATTATTTTTAATATAACATTTTTATTATTTATTTTTATTTAATCCACATAATTTTTTTCAACTTTATATGTTATGTTAGTTTTAGTATATTTTTTCAAAAAAAAATTGTTATTGCCGAATACTATTTCAAAGTGCCAAATGATTGTCCATTATAATAAATTAGAACAATCACAAATAAGGATTTTTTAAAATAAATTTATAGATTAAATATAATTATATTTTAATATATATTAATACAATGATGATTATTATACATATAGTTAATATTATATCATCTTGAGATTGAAAAGGATACTCTTTGAAAACCAGTTTTTTTGGTACTGTCTATGAGTTTTGTATTAAATTTAATTTTTTAAAAATTTTTGAATTTTTTTATAAAAAATATTTTTATTTAAAATAATAAATTTAAATTTAGTTTTAGTATAATTTTTTATAATTTTACAGAAATATTTGTTTTTGATTAATTGAGAAATATACTGAATGTTTATTGAAAACTGCGTTCTTGTTTAAAATAGTTATAAATTTATATTCTTTTTAAATTAGTTTTAATGTAACATTTTTTAATATATATATATATATATCAAATTTAGATAACATTACTAATTTTTATGTTGAATTTTGATGTTAAAATATTTCAACCATTCGAGAATTTCTCCTTAAAAACCCACTTTCTCTTCAAGTTTGTGGTATTAATTTTAAATTAAAATATTCCACTTCTATGAATTTAAATTTGAAATATGGTTTAAGTTTTTATAATAACCATATTTTTTATTCTCTAATAATTTTAACTTATATTTTTAACAAAATTAATTGTGAAAGTAATTAAAATCATTTACCACATATAAGCTAAAAATGTATTTACTAGAGATTAGACTAAAATGATAAGGGTTATAATGTACTATAAACATATATAAATTTTTTTAGGGCCATATATAGACCTTATATTTTATAATGTCCTAACATAACCCATTTTTACCCTTTTGGCATGTCAAAAATGTGGGCACACTATATTTCCAAATAATTACCAGTATATCATTCACATCACTTATAAAAGTCCACCCACTCTCATCCTTTATTCATTCCATAAAACCATATTGGTTTAGACAATAACATCCCATATGCCACCATAACTTCTCTAAGCCCATCCTATAATCCTTTTTTTATATATGACTATCCTTGGAATGCTTTGGGTGAAATCCTAAGGAGGGCACCTAAAGAAGAGGTAATGTTCATCAATGAACATTTTGGTTTTATTTATTCCTTCGTCTACATAAATTTTCATTATACCAGAATGATATAATAACCTCAATATCATTCATATACTTATATATATTTTTACTTTAATTTCATGAACTAAATCCATCTCTATATCCATCAAATGTGTTAGGAAATCATCATTCATATGCAAGGCGTACTACCGCCTCGCAAATCGATGTAATTAGTTTTTCCATTACGACTAGTCATGGATGAGAATAATGATGGATTTATTATTTACATATGATATTTATAATATTATTATAATTTTTAAATTTTTATATCACACATTTCTTCATACTCTCTATTTTTTGGGAATACAATAATGTCTCTTGTATGTACAACAGACTATCGCCTCGCGAAGCGATGCGATTCATTAACGATTTACATGAAAAGTATTAATTATTAGTTTAATGTAAATAATGGATATATATAACCAGAAAATTATTCTATAAGGGTAATATATGATTTTATTTTCTATATTTCTATCCAAAAATAAAATGGAATCAAAGTTCATGTGTATGTACGACCTACCATTTCTATGAATAGTGTATTTCATTTTCCATCAATAACTTTTATGGATTAATCTGAATACATATATAATAAATATATATTATATTTATATGAATTTTAAAAATTTTATATTTTTAAAATCATGATCACTATAAGATGACTAAAAATAAAAAATCAAAACATATTGGAAAAACAATGTGGTTATTACCTAAATCATAACTTTAACATTGGATTTTTAAGTAATAGATAGTATAAAAATAATATATAGTATAATTTACATATATATAAATATAAATCCTTAATATATTTATAATAAAATTATATTTATTATTGAATAGGTATGATTGTGTATGATATAATTCAAGACATAGGGTAATGGATTTCTATCTCACTTATTTTTTTTGATATTCATGACATTTTAACGAAAAGATTCTTTTATATGGTGTATATACATCACATTAATGTATTATATGATTAATATTATTAATATTATCGTTAAATGTTGATTTTTGGTTCTCTCTTTCATGGGTTTTATGGTTTAAAATTTACCAAATCGGTAATGGATTTTTTGTCTCTCTTTTATTTCTATGATATATATGATAATTACCGCTAATTTAATTTTTTGGACATATATACAACCTATTTTACATGTTAAATAGAGAATATAGATATAATAATGACATTAAATGTTTCATTTGATTACATTGTTTTATTGGTGTTAATGACTCAAAATATTACTACAATGATAAGAGAATTTGGTATCATTTTTTCTTTTTGAGATATATTTTTTAAATATATATTATTTTATGATGTGTAAATAAATCCACATTTCTATGTGATATCATGAATTTCTGTGCCCTCATGGTATTATATGATTAATTTAAATATGGTCCTTCATGGTGATTCCCCTTTAAATTAAGCAAAGTGCTAAATATTTTATGTTACAGTCTCATCATTAAAATAGTTTTTTTATGGTTATGTTTCTAATGATAAAATCATATAATCGTCTTCTCAAAAAACACAAAAATTTTATTCTCCTATTTTTCTTCATGAATCTTTCAATTAATAGGACCGTTTTCACTATTTTTTACCTTAAAAATTATGAAAATGTGTTTTAGAAAAATAATATTTTTTGTAGAAAACCATTTCCATTCCAAAACAATGTTTAAAAAAAATATTCTCATCATATTTTATGTTTTATAAATTATTTTAATGTTTAAAGGATGGTTCATCATAAAATTTTATAAATTTATTTTTTTATATTACATTATGATTTTTTATGTTTTTTTTAAATAATTGTATTTCCAAAATCTTTTACGGTTTAAAAATGATTTTAAATGAAAATGTTGTTTTCCCTCAAATATATGTTCAAAGAGATATTTCAAAATCAATTTCCATTTATTATGACATTTATTATTTTAACATATTCATTAATGGAGATACTATAAATGGTTTCTATTCTTATTATTTTTATGTATGGTTTATGTTTATGATGAAAATATTTTTATGAAACACAATTCTCTTCCACGGTCTATACTATAATAAAATTCCTAGGAAACCAAATTATTTTCTCCTAGGGTATTCTATGATGAAATGATGAAATGATTATGAAACCAATAACTTTTATTCATTTTATCATATTATGAAATATTTATGAATCCCATTTCATTTCTTAGGTTACAATAAGATGATTGTTTAATGATATTTTGACACACATATGTATGATTTTAATTTGGAGATTGTGGACCTATATACCCCTCCAAAAAATTGGGTAATGACAAATGTTCTATGTGTTGAAAGGGTAAATGGGAGGTCTGTTCTATCCTTAAAAGGATTCTACACATGTGGTTAGCCTAAGAAAAAAGTAGGTAGATAGGTTGTTAACCCAATAATGATAGGTTTTTAATTTCATGGAAGGTATCCTCAACATAATATTTTCTATGATTTTGTGTATGCCATAATTCTATGATTTAATCTAACATTATTCTCTTATGGATTGTGAATTTTTATTTATATACGATTCATGTTTAATGAACTGGTAATATAAATTCAATGAAATAATATTATTATCTTGGATATTATGGGTATGGGTTTCAAATGTTATATTCAAGTCTCATATAATTATGTTGATGTTTTACTTACATATCTCCCTTGAAAACATTTACTGAGAATATAATCTCAAATTTTATAATGATTAATTTCTCTAGGTTATGAATAATGTTTTCATGTATGACTACTAAGGGGGAAGTTCTTTATAGGATACATTGATAATATTTCAGAAATTAAGAAGATTATTTTTCATTTTTCCAAAGGAACTAAACAATTATGGTCCTCGGGAATGTTTTTCTATGTTGTAATGAATATTCGTCTAAAAATATACAATATACATGTATGAAAGTACTAGGTCCTTATAGTTCATATCACATAAAAGGTATAGTTATCATATGAAAAATAGGATTAAAAAACCTTAGTGATATCCCAACGGATATTTCTAATGACAATTCAAGGGATGTCTTTGTGGATAAGTATAAGGATGAGTTATTGATTTGGAAAAATGTCTTGGAATTGTTATAATGTATAGATCAAGGGGTTTCCAAGAAAATACATCCCTACATAGATACTTTAAGTATATGTGGCTCTATAATATAGGTTACTAGGGGTAACAATGCTGAAAATGGAACATTGAGTTAAACTCAATCATCACCTAGTGATCATCCAAGGGCATTGCTACACATTTGGTTTGAAAAACCAAGGGGATATGCTTTGTAAATTCACAAACTATTTATAAAACATCTTGATGGAATCAAATATATGGTGACTATGAATGATCTAGGATAATCCTATGGTGTCATTTATTAAAAAGGTGTCATGATTTAGACATCTTACTAGTGATTTTTATCATTATTTGGTTTCCTGTTATAATTAGTGTTGCTCACACAATTATTTTTTTAGTCAATAGTGGTAACCTAAAAGAATTCTGTTAACATTGAATGGTTCGTAAAATTTTATGATGGGAAACCAAATTGGATAATGATATGACATAATAATGTTATGATTATGACAAATTAATCATCACATATTAGGATTAACACTCTTCAACATTAGAAACTCTAAGAATCACCAAATATTATAAGGATAGAGTGTGATTAGAGTTCTGCTGGTGGATACCATGAAGTAATGAAGATTTTTTTCCTATATTTTGAGAATGTGGGGTGAAAAAATAAAGGTAATGTCTCTTATGGATGATAGTATATTTTGGGTGTGGAAAATAATGATGAAAAATCATGTAATTGATAAGTTAATAATGAAAAGTATTTTTAATGTAATTGATTAGAATAATGGTATTTATAAGGTATCATGAACCGTTGAATTTTTTAAATGTCAATGTATGATGATTATGAAAATTGATTTTATTAGGGGAACATTCATGAAGATAATTATAAAGGTGGTATAAGTAATGGTAATATTCCTGATGATGAGGAGGCTACAAACGACAAATGGACGTTATGGGATGTTCAACTAGTATTTTTTATGCTTTACATGAGAATCAAGATTAATTTAAGAATGATCAATTTCAATTCATGTTGCATAATTCCTATTATAGGAATGTGTTATTCGGTAGTAATATGTAGATTCCTAATTGATGGTTTACCAAGTAAGTTATCTGATTGAATAATTAATGTATTAAAAATAAAAGATTGTGTTATATGAATCATGAAATATATATGAGTATAACATTTCATTAGGGATTTGAAAAAATATGTTAAATGGTACTAATGGATTCGAACGGTTATTTAATGGAAAAGTAAAATTTGGATTAAGGGAAGATAAACCTTAATTTTTTCGATTGTTAATTTAATGACATGGGGTAAAATATATTTTTGATATAAATAAGTAAATTGGATATTATATATTACCTTGGAACCAATTAATTATTTTTCGACAAGGTTTTTTATTCTATAATTTATAGAGTTAAAAAAATGGATTTAAATAATATATCAAATAATATATTTTTTATATAAGGATTGAGGAACCAATTTTGTTATTAATAATTTTTTTATAAAAATTCGGGTTTATAAAATGATTCAATATAATACATAATGAAATAATTCAAATGGTTAGTGCATCAAAATCATGAGATAATTTATGTTATACGGGGAATCAATGTTAATTTATTTTCATATATTTAGGGACATTATTTCTAATTTTTTGGATATTAATCATTTATAAGGGACATATGGCTATACACATATAAAATATTTTAATCTATGGATAATGGTATATATATTAATGTATTACAACATCATTTCAATATTGGGTAACCTATGATAACCATTTTTTTGTATTAATATCTATAGACATATGAATTGAAACATCATTTTATTTTTTGATCTTATGATCGGTTAGTTATTCATGCATAACAAATTCACTTGAATTTAATTTAGTAAGTTATTAAGTGGAAATTGGTCAGGGAAGACCAAAAGTGTGATATTTTGATTATGGAATGGAATAAAAAAAATAAGTATATATTCTCATGAATATTATACAACATTATAAAAATGATATTGAATGAAAATTTTGTCCTATTATTAACTTTTTTATGATATTAATATCCTTTTTCAGGCCTATTTAGTATATTGTTTTGTGGTCATTAACCTTTTATGGATAACCCACATTCTTAAAATCAATGATATCCATTATTATCTATAATTATTTAACCTTTTCATCCATAAACAATCATCAACTCCAACCCATATTTTCCAATGAAGATAATAGTTATGAGTTACTTTTAGTAACCTTCATGATTCCAACATTCACTTTTAAAGGGATGTTTTATTATTAATTTTAATGGTCTTGGTTTCTATAAAGAGATATTCACATATTTATCCTCTGATGACTTGGAGGAATTCTGAGGGATAAATTATATTTAATGTGGGTGGAATGTAACATCCTAATATTTTACACTATATTTTTCCATCTTAATTTAATTGTTTATTTATATTTTGTTACATGGGACAATGACTTTATATGATAGTGTGCATAAATATCCACACCGAGCATCAAAAAATAACAAAAAAATACTATTATAAACTATTCTATAGGTAGATGGGAATTAATAGTATTTAATAATATATGAAAAAAAAATTATTTTTCTACTCAAACTAAATTTATTTATAAATGCTTAGTAAATAACCAATCCATTTTTGGTAGAGTAATTAAATTCATCTAAAATATTTAATCTTCCAAAAATATTTTTATTAATTTTTATAGGAAAATATTATAAATAAAATATAGATAATTTATCAATTTTATTTTATAAATTTAAATTTATTTTCAAATTGTTGTATTGAAATTATCATATGGTGATATTTTGATATTTTTCGAAAAATATTGATTTTCTAGTAAATAGTGAATATTATAAATTTTAGTAAATCTATATTTTCATTTAAATAAATTAAATTATATAAACTATTCATTAAATTTTATATGAACATAATTATTATTTTAATGTATTTCGTCCTCTTAATTATTTCTTAATCATATTTTTATTGGGTTTTTGTTTAATATTTGTTTTGGTTTTTAAAATGTCTTTTTCATAAAAACTGTTTCAAAATAAACAATTCTTCTCTATTTTAAAAAAATTTAATAATATGTAATGATAATATTTTAAATTAAATATAGAGATTATATATTAAAAATTTTAATATATTTTCATAAAATTAGAATTATTGGACATATAGTTAATTTAAAATCATCTTGTGCATGAAAAAAATAATTCCTGAGAACCCTCTTTTTCATTGTATCTGTGGTTTGGTTTTAATTTTAATTTTATAAACATATTAAAAGTTACTTTTTATAATCATAATTTCAAAATTTTATTATTTTAAATTCTTTTTATTTTTTTGGAAGGATAAATATTTATGGGCGAGTAGTGAAAAATACTAAATTTTAATTTAAAACTGCTTTTTTTAACTCTTTATAATTTTAATATATATATATTAGTTATAATGTAAAAATATTTAAATTATATATATAAAAATAATTTTTTTTCATTTTAATCAATTTCATTTTTCATTTTTATATAAAATCTTTTCAAAATTTTGATCATTTTCTCTTTTAAAACAAGTTTTCTTGTCACGTCTGCATGATTATTTTGAAATATAGATTTTAATACTATATGAATGGAATTATAAAATAAGTATATAATATTAAAAATTAGCACAAATTATATTATATAATTATTTTCACTAAATTTCTAAACAAAATTAATAGTATAAAAAGTAAACATTATGTATCCCACTTCAGGTTAAAATTGGTTTAACGGGGGTTAAACTCAAATGATATGGGTTTAAATGACCTATTAAATTGTATAATATTAATTTATGGATATATAGAGACAATATAATATATAGGGTTCTAATTTGATTCATTTTTAAAACTTTTATTATGTGAAAACTATTGGCACACTCTTTATGTTAAAAAAAATTACCATTGTGCCACACACCTCACTTATAAGAAGCCACCCACTCTCCTCCATTATTCATAAATTCAATAAATTTTTATGGACAATAAAAACCCAAATAACATTCAAAATTCCTTAATACTATCTTATAATCCTTATATTAGACATGAATACAACCTAGGAAAGATTTTGGTGCAATCTTAAGAAGGATTTCTTAAGAATATGTAACAGTCACCGACAATCATTTTTAATTTGTTTATTCCTAAAACTCCTACAATTGTTTTTAAACCATGATTATATAATAATCTTGATATCTTTAAAATAATTATATTTTTTTATTCATATAATGATCTATAATTATCTCCACTTCTATCAAATTGGTTACAAAATCATCATTTTTGTGTACGACAGACTACTGCCTCACGAACCGATGTAATTCATTGTTACCATCACCACCTCTAAAATCTAGACAAAATAATGAATTTATTATTTATATAATAACATTATAATATTATTACATTTCTAGGAATATTATATCACACATACGATTTTACTATCCATTTTTTCAGGAATACAATATCATTGATCGTGTGTAAGGAGGACTACCATCTCACGCAACAATTTGATTCATTCACGCTTTACAAGGAAAGTATTAAAAATGGTCATAAATATAATAAGTGATATATATGAATTATAAATGAATATATAATTATAATATATCATTTATACTTATTTATTTTGATCTAACATGAAACTAGAAAAAATTTAATATATTTGAATGCATATAATCTCGACGAACGGTTTATCCTAATTTCCATCACTAAATTTAATAGATTATTAAAAATAAATATATTCTTAATATATTTGATATTAATATCCTGGTTAACAGTATAAATAATATGAAATCATGATAATTTTATTTTGACCAAAATTAACAAATCAAAACATATACAAAAAACATATCTATTTTTACGTGAAGCATCACTTTAACATGGGATTGTTAACAAATGGGTAATTAAAGGTAATAATAAAATATTATTTGATATGATAGATATATAAATATTTTTATTTGATATATGTATAATAATCATTTGTTTATTATATATGTGTCTTGAACATTCATGATGGATCTTAATACTAAAGGTATGAGATTTCTATCTCACTTTTATTTTTATTTTGAGACAAATTTCACATTCACCACATGTTTCTTTTATATGGTGACTGTACATACCATTAATTTAATTTATGATGATTATACATAAAATTATTGGTATTTTCATATCCATTTTATTATAACTCTTTGATTGGTTTGGTGATTAAAAAGTTACCAAATCGTTTAGTGATTTTCTAGTTTCTCTTTTATTTGAGGGAGACATATGAAAATTAAAAACTTATTTATTTTGGGTGGTGTATATAATTTCCCTTTGAAATATTTTATTATTAGTTTAATTATTTTAAATCTATTTAATTTTTCTTTTTATTTCAAACTTTATTAGTGCTTAATTTTCAAAATATGTTTTAAGTGGTAAGATATTTTTTAAATCCATTTTCATTCTATTAGACATATGTTATGTTATGACCCTATATTATTTTACATGGTGCATATAAATTGTATTTGACATTAAATATCATTAATTAATTTTAAATCCTGTTTTTTTATGTTTAATTTAATGATTTATCTTCATTGGGATTATGTTTCACTGTTACCAAAGTGGTAATGATTTTATGTTAAAATCTCATTATTTATTAGGATTATTTATGGAAATGTTTCCATTGGTAAAATATTATGGCTTCTCTCTCAATAAATGAAACAAATTTATTCTTATTTGATTATTAATGGTATTTTTAAGTAATATAACTCTTTGGTACATAAAATAATTGAAAAAGGGTTTTTAATATAAATCGTCTTTTTAGTCTAAAACCATTTTTCATTAAAAACCATGTTTTATAAAGAAAATAAATATTATTTTTTGTTTGAAATTTTTTTTTCAAAGTGGAAATTATTTTTTTCATCAAGAAAAGTTTTAAATTATTTTTAAATCATCCCATATAATTTTTCATTTTTATTTTCAAAGAAAATTATTTCAAATATGTTTTATGTTATAAAATATGATTTCCAAAAAAAATTATTTTTCCTAAAAACATATTCCAAGTGGTATTTAAAATAATTTTCCTTCTTATATGACCTTCTCTGATGTTTCATATGTCTTACTGTGGATATGATCCAAGGGTATCAATCTTATTATTATTCTGAATTTATTATATTTATGATGTGAATATGTTTATGAAAGAAAATTTTCTATGAATTATTCCATGATTAAATTATTATGAAACCTAAATATTTTTATAGGATTTGTTATATAATGAAATGATGAAATTATAATGAAAAATCCTTCTTTTATATAGGTTTTTATATAATTAGTTTTTTATGAAATCAATTTAATTTCACAGGTTATGATATTAAAAAATGTATTAGGATCTTATAGAACACATATGTTTGATTTTCATTATGTGATGAGTGTAAACTATATATCCCCCCAATTGATTGGGTACTGATAAATATTATATGATCTCAAAGGGTACATTTGTGGCTATCCTAGTCCCAAAAATTATGGTACAGAGGTGGTTATCACAATCTCTAAGTAGGTACATGGGTGGGTATCCCAAGCCCATCATGTTATCAATGTCTTGGCAGGTAGCCTCGACATAATATTTTCTATGCTTACATGAATTCCACAAATATATGTCTTATTCCAATGTTATTATTTTTTATATATATTTTTTCCTTATTACTCATATCTTATGAACATTAAATATTTATTCCATGACTCAATATTCTTTTCATTGATATTCATGATATTGTTTGAAAATGTTTTGATCATGATCTCCTCACATGATGTTCATGTTATGATTATATATCTACATTTTTACCATTAATAAGAATATTAAATCACCCATTCTTATGTTTCCTTTTCGAAAGTTCTGATGAAATGTTTTAAGTAGAATTAATAAAGCAGAATATATTTATGGGATACATTAAAGATATTTCAATAATTAAGAATATTGTTTTCCATGATTAAAAAGGAAATAAAATTTTATGTTCCTCATGTGCCTTATTGTGTTATATAATGAAAATTCATCTAGAAATATCAAATATGCATGTATGGAAATATCAGGTCACAATAAGTCCTATGAAGTCGATGGATTAGAATGATTCTTGGGGTGATCTATGAAAACTATATCATGGTGTTCTTTTTGTTGGCATATGTTCATGTCACTCTTTCCTTATTATATCAAATATTTTGAGAGTTGGAGTTTATAGTATAGGGGTTTTCATGACCCTTCCATCTAGGGATTCCTATTGAGGACATTTCATAGATTATAAATCACTTTTGGTAGCATGTCTTGAATCCTAGAAGATAGAGTTTATAATAGGGCCACATGGAAATTGTGGTGAAACCATAGGATTTCATATTGGGTATAAATAGATTTTTTGAAATATGGGACAATAGAGACTATAATTGTAGGATAGTTAGACTATTTTATATATATTAGAGGAGATCCTATGACTTGGGATTGATATATCTTATGGAAGAGTGAATGGTTCTCATGTTCAAGCAGCTACAGCAAAACACCCATTAGTTAGTGAGTTTATCCATTGTGGTAGTGGGATATTTAGTCATATGGATTCCACTAAAGTATATTTTATAACCCATTTTGAGGTCATAGAGGTAAGGGTGTAGTTATTAGACCATCAAGAGAAAAAATTTATCAGAACTAGTGTGTTCCCCTAGGAAGCACCCATTTATTCATGAAATGGTGGATTAGTGTCTATGGATTTGTGTGGATTATTTTTTCTATCAATAAAGTAAAGATAAAAAACATGTTACCCTTAATATTTATTGATTAACATTTAGTCTAGTTGAGAGCTATGAGTTGGTCCTCCATGATCAATCACGGGGTTCAACTTTACCAATTTAGTATTCAATAGGATGATATTCCAAAGATGGAAATGTTTTGTCTATATGGAAAATATGTGTGTCTTGTGTTGCATTCGGGTGTGACTAATTCTCATGTTGGGCACATTTATCAAATTAACATGATGTTCCATTTAAACAAGGACTGATTCATAGTTGTCTGCATTGAGGAAAAACTAATTTATTCTACCTTAGAGGTGGAGAATGAATTGAATTTTATGATGGTCTAAGAATTACTATAGTAGATTAATCTTAATGGAAATCTCTCAAAGTGTTAATTTTTTCTATGGGGTTCATTTATTTTACAATTTTATATCGAAGAATGATTTCTCTCTTGAACTTTTGATTATTAATGTAGTGATTATTTGGGATCTACACAAGATCAAGTAGGAGGTGTGGGGTTTTAGTGGTTTATATGGGTAATAAAAGTGTTTTGTTTATAGAATTTACAAGATGGAATCCCTATTGATCACCTTTATAAGAAAGGGGAATAAATTTCAATTTCATAAGTACTGTCAAAGACTTTGAGGAGATGATGATGATTTTTATTAATGATTCAATGATGAGACTATTAGATGTGGGAGTTGAGTGTTTGGTGTTTGTCTTTTCCTCTAGATCTGGTCTTGAATGCACATTTGGTGTACATATAAGTAGTGTTTTATTGTTGGTAGTGGTAGTTGACACCTCCAAGCAGGTTTACACAATTGATTCGATTCTATGAAGTGTTACTCATCCCTATAGAGTTTTGAGATGTTATCTTCTAGGAGAGTGTTAGATTTTTTAAATAGATCACAAGATAATCGGGTACATATTCACTCAAAGATATCATAACCTGAGATATATTCATTGGTTTGAAATCATATAGGAGTATAAATATAATATATTATACACTCTTGGGATGGTAAATGATGTACAAAATTACATTTTTTTGGAAATACCATTCTATCTTTGTTGTGGAGTTGTGTTACCTTTTGGCCTCATTAAATCATTCCCATGTAGTGTAGAGGGTTAAAACTTATCTCTTGTTGATGGTGGTTCCTCCACCACTTATTCAGTGTTTTTGGAAGGCCCAATTGGAGAGACATCGATAGAAAGCTTCTATGTGATGAAATATTCTCAAAAGATGCATGAGATAGATCCCGTGAATGAGGAAAGCATTTCATCTTTTTTTAGGGAAGGACAATGTTTAGGATGCTTTTGTGTGATGGGATGTTGGGGGAGTTTCATACATTTATATTGGATGTATATGTAAGTGTGTTAAAGTTGTATATAATCCTTTTATAGAGGATTTGATTTTTCACTATGAGCAAAAATGTTTTAGAGATTGTTTCTTTGCATCTCACAAATTAGTGGGTAAAGGTTGAACCTTAGGTTTCTAAAGGTTTGAACTGATCCTTTGAGATATTGGAATAAAATTGAGTTTGAATATTAGTGGATTGTGTTATGGGTATTCTACAGATAGTTTGAGGCCTAAATTCAACATTTGGACTTTTTTCCAACTCACAAAGTGAGAACACTTTCCCACCACTAGGTTGAAGGGTTCAGTTGGGAGGTAGGGTTAGATTTGTGTATTCCCGATCATATGGATTAATAGGGTACCCATAATTATTATCACTAATATTTAATCTTAGATTAAAAAAAATTGTAGAGTTTTGAAGTAGTATTTTTTGACCGAGTTATAGAAGAGTGCGACATATCACCACTAGACTGATCATCAGACTCAGTTGCTATCCAGGCTTTGGAAGACATGGAAAGAGACCATTTCTTCTCAGGAGTCTTCCCATGATATGGGTAATGTACTTTTTGATAAAGATTAAGCCTTCTCCCACTATTATTTAGGATATGTCATTATAGGTGTGAGGTTAGTGAGGTTGGATATCACTTGGCCTTAAGACCATAGTATAATCGAGTATATGATTCCAACTAGGAGTCGTCAGTTTTTAGATGCATACATAGCGCATATAACAATATTGATTATGATGAGATGGACATTGGGGATAGAGTAACCATCTAAGAGTACTCAACAACACTAACAAGAGAGGAAACTACCTGGATTTACCCTTCCTCTTTTTCAAGAATGTGGGATCACGAGAGCATACTTGAGAGATCATGGGAGTGTAAAATTCAAATGTGGAATTAGAAACCAAAAACATTAGCTATAAATTATTCTTATCAGGATAAGAAATCTTGATCAATTTAATAATAATATAAATCTGGTTTCTCCAATTTATCCCATTATATATTTTTATTTATATCTCGGTGTTTTTACTCAGTGTCATAATCATTTTGGGTGTTTTGGGACACCAAAATAATTATATTAAAAATTATAATATATATTAAATGACACATTTACATATTTTCAAAATTAATTGTCTTCCCATTCATCAAGACCTTCACGTGTAAATGTGAGACTTTTTATGATTTTAGAACATGGGGTTTTCCTTAGGTAGAAAATAAAGTAGGTCAGTTTCATTTGTTTCATGGAATGTGACTCTAAGAAATTAGAATAATTAATTCAATATTATATTATATTTAATTAATTAACATGGTTAAAATACCCTCCCCATCACATTAAATTTTTCACATAAGAGTGGGTGAGGTTTTTACTTTGGGATAAATATGTACTAGTGAGAGGGGTGACAAAAGACATCATCCTTAATTTAGATACAGATTATATATTAGTGCCTCATCTTCTTTAAAAAAATTTAGACCCTTATAATTTGGGTACCTCTATGAAATTGGTAGTTCCATTCAGTTTGATGACCAAATTTCACCTAGATTCATTTTTAAATTTTTTGAATCCATTTTTGTACTTATAAGCACCCAGTAGGGGTCAATCTATTTTTAATTTATAATAATTATATTTTTTGGAGGTTTGGATAATATTTTCATTAATAAATATAAATCACATGAATTATATTCAAGAGTACACACTTTGTGTTCTTCTCACTGGGTGAAGAAGGTATTTTTATATTTCCCATGGTTTAATCAAACTACGCATTGTGTATTTGTACATGGCTATGTAGTTGAGTAGCATGGAATATGGATCTGCACATCGTGTTCTTGGATAACACATCATATAATTGGACATAGACATGTGTCCAGGTACATGGTAAGTACAGTGACCTAGGCTTAACATAAAAGAGTATTACATCATTTTAGATGAATATTTAGCACATTATAAAAGTGCACTCTAAGGGACTATAACTGTTTAGTTTCCTGGGAAAATTGGAACACATTCTTTGAATTGGGAGAAATATTTTCAATATCAATGATAATGATAATCCCCTTTAGTACCCCTTCATAAATATTTTATTAATAACTTTGTAAAATGAAATTCAAGAAAATGTGACCGCATATTCTTAGTAAGGGTAAAAACGAAGGAAATATATAATAATAATGTTAAACTAATGTTATGTGAACATAATCCAAACATATAAGGATCAGACCCCACATACCAAAGAAAATATACTTGAGTCATGGAAAAAATATTATAAATTTATATAACATGAATAACAAGGAAATAAAATAACATGATTCATGAGAGTATAAAATTGGACTAATACATAGTCATGTGGAATATAAGCCATATTATAATATTGTGATCTTGTATAAATAGAAATAGGTCTACTAATTATGTTAAGGACAAGTAATCCGGCCCCTACATAAAATTAAAAACATGAATCCCGGTCCAATTATATAATTATGGACATGAACGGTAGTCCCACAAATAACACTAGGAACACATAATAAGGTGCATGTTTAACATTGTGAATAAATAATATGGTGCACTCATAATATTGTGATCATGTAATCAGGTTCATGCATAATAGTGTGAACATGTAATCAGGTTCATGAAAAACATTTTGAACATGTAATAAGGTTAACTCATAAAACTTTCAACATATAATTAGGTTCACGCTTAATATTGAGTGCTAGAAATAATTCTCATTCATAACATTATTAACACATAATAAGGTTCACTCAAAACATTCTAAACATCTAAGTAGGTTCATGCATAACATGGCTAACATGTAATCATGTTTATACATATATAATCATGAGTTATCTATATTTAATAAATTCATTGGAGGTGTATATAGGTCACATCCTTCACATAATAAATTCATACATATGTGTTCCAAAAGATTATAAAACATTCATCATATCAAACCCCATAAAAAGATATGGTTTTCATAAACATCATATCATGACCCTTGAGAAGAAATGGGTATCATAAACATTTCATCACAACATATCCTACTAAAAATAGAATGTTTTCATAATTATTTAATCATAGAATAAACTATAAAATTAAGTCCGTTTCAAAACCATATAACATGTGGAATTGAAATGGGATTCATAAATATCTTGACATCCAAGCATAAACTATTGAAGAAAGAATATGAATTTTAGTCTTGGATCATATCCCTTGTAAGAAAAAGGTAACTCCAAAGAATGTCATATTATATTGAGAATAATTATTTATGATATTTAAACAAAATTCTTTAGGAAAATGTCTTTTCATCTTGAAAAATTATTTTTAAAACATCTAACATTTTGAAAACATTTTTATCTGAAAATAGCATTGAAAACATATAAATGAAGAATTATTTTAAAAAAAATTAAATCATAAAACATTTTCTGAATCCATTTCCTTGAAAATGATATTCCAATATCATTCAAAAAAAATTTTTAATTACTTTTTTAAAACATAGATTTTGAATAAAACTATTTTTTGATCGAAGAGAGGAAAAAATCAAGATTTCTAAAAAAAATAAAATAAATATATTAAGTACACAAGATTGGAAAATTGGTCCCAATATATAAATATATAATGAATAACCAGAATATAACTAAATTTATGATACTCCTTGAGATATTGATCATAATATTTCATCCATGTAAGAATAATCGTAAACAAACATGATTACCATGAGATAGACGCAATAAACAATTACCCATTTGGTAACATTGAATTATAATCCCTAGGAGAGAATTAAATTAAAATAAAATTAAAATATAATTAAATTTTATATATATAATAATAAAATTACATGTCAAAAGGAATTATATACACCTTATTAAATAATATAGGTGTATAACATAACATGTGTTGCAAAGAAGCCAAATTTGTACAAAATTAGCATACCAATTTGGTAACCTCCATAACAAAAACCCCCAATGAAATAGAGTTAATAAAATGGGTAATTAAATACCCATAAATTTTAGGATAATAATTATAGAATATATTTATGGATATTTTATGCACTACACCAAATAAATGGGTGGTTAATATGGCATAAGTCCAATGTAAATTAATGTAAGAGTAGAAATACCTTTACAACTTCAGTAACATTGGAATCATGATATACATGAAAGAATAAAATTAACTGAAACATATACTATCATTAAATAAATAATATTCATTTTATAAAATATAATAGGGAACTAAATACACCTCACAATGAGAATAAGAGGTAAATATATCATATATCTCATAGAAATAAAAGTGACACAAGAAATCTCTTACCCAAAGTCTTGACTATCTTCATACACATTCAAAACACCTTTATAATGATTATAATTTTTTATATATCTACCAAATAAACTTATTCTTATATATAATAACATTTATTTTTTTTATTACTTTATATCACCTTTTTATTAACAATTACATGCTAAAGTATTATTTAAGGTAATATCAACTTGATTTTTTCATATATGTTTTAACATGTTATTTTTTTCCTTTTAAACTGACCATGATTTCCTTATATAAACAATATAAACAATGATATAAATATCATATAAATTATATTTATATTTATTAATAACAGTCTATATAATAGATAAATCGAAATGGGATATACCGTTCATGGTGATAGTTGGTTGTACGCATGCATGAACGTTGTTTCAGTTTTCTTATCGTAATGAAAGAAATAAATTAAATGAAATATATGTTTACATATAATATCATTATAGTATCATTATTATGTTATATCTATAACATTTAAAAAAAATACTTTATACATTAAAAGTAATTTTTGAACACATCGCATCACTTTCCGGAGGAGGTGGTCCACATGTCCAAAAATGATGTTATCATATTCCCAAAAAATGGAAAGAATGAAGGTATATGTTATATTATAATTAAATAAGCATAAATACATAAAAATATAATATATATAATATAAAAATAGTAATTACATAGTTATTTCCAACCTTGAATGGTGGTAAAGGAATAAAAAAACATCAGTTCGTGAGGTGGTTGTTCCCTATACACAGAAACGATGATTTCATATCCCATTTGATGGATGTGTGTAAATGTGTATGTAATATCCTTAAAATGAAAAAAAAAATATAAGAATATTTAGGATAATGTGGTTATATATAATCATGATATATGAAAAATTTATGTAGTAGAGGATGAAATAAAAAAAAGTTCTCACTGAAGAACATTGTCTATTTTCTAGGTAACTCCTTTTGGTTTATACCAAATCTCTTCCATGGATTTTTTTCATCATAGAGTGAGGATTAAGAGATTATTGTAGGTATTTTGGGAGGTATTTTGGACAGTTTTTAGGTTACCCAAATTGTTTTTTAGGTGTAAATAAGTGGGGGTGAGTTCTCTTTTATAAGTTGGGGAAATGATACACTTTGTATTTCTGAAAGGAATTGTGTGATAACAACATTTTTATCAACCAAAAAGCTTAAATAGCACAATAAATTAGATACATTAAGTTTTATGGTATATATTTCCATAAAATGGGTCCTGGAAAATTTTAGGGTCATTTTTAGGTCTTATATTATATGATTAGTCATTAAGTAAACTCATTTTTTAGCTTAATCACTTTAATTACTTTTAACTACTTTCACTTATCAATTTCATCGAAAATTAATTAGAACATATTAAAAAATATAAAGTATGATTAATTAAAATATAGAATTAATTTTTTAAAATTAAAATTATAGATGTTGTAGAAGTTGATTTCAAATGAATCTTGTAGAAGACATGTAACAAATGGGTTTCAAAGTAAAAAAATCAAAATATTGAATTGATTTTATAACCAATTTCATTGTGATATTGATTAAAATGACATGAAATGGATCAATTTATATAATACTTAACGTATTATAATTTTGAAATTAATTTTAAATATAATTTTAGTATAAAAATAAATTAGACAAAAATAATTTTTTCAATTAAAATTCATTATTTTTCATTATTCGTCAAAAAATGAATCATATCAGAAAAGTACACAAAATTCCCCAAATTTAATTTTTTATATTTCATATTCAAAAATGAATTTTATTTTTACAAATAAAAATTATAAAAATTTCAAAATTAATTTCAAAACTATTCTTCCAATAAAAATTAGAAAAGTTGTCCTATAAAAAATTGAGGATTTTATGTTGAAAATTGTATTTATTCTTATTTTATAAATAGAAAATTTATTTTATGAATTTCAAGACATAGGTTTTATTTTATAATATATAAAAATCATTAATATATCTCCATGATCATAATTAATTTAATTTATTATGATAACATGCCTTAGTGGTAATAAAAATAGTTTTTTAAAAACACATCATTTATATTCAATTGGTTTTTATTTTCATTTCAAATTTACATAAAACCAAATAATAATTTTTTAAAACCTTTTTAAACCATATTTTCATAATTAAATTAATAGTATTTAAATTTATCATTCCAATGGATTAGTGTTAACTATAATAATACTTAAATAATATTAATAATTGTATATTTTAGTTTGGTAAAATATTGTCCTGCAGGTAATGCAAGCTATCGACGGAAGTCAACAATGTGTGTAACAAAATCCTAACAAAGTGTTCTGTGTACCAAAATAAAATATAAGTGTTTCTTATAGATCAATATTAAACAAGTGTTTTGTATAAAGAAATCTTAACATGGTGTATTGTGCAATGCAATCCATCAAATAATTTCAATTTTCTTGAAAAAAAAATTAATTCATAAAAACACAGGGTGTTACATTATACCCCCCTTAAATTCGATTTACCCCTCAAAATTCATCTTGTTTGTTAATGGTTAAATAATAGAAAGCACCTTCTATAGAACCAACATTATAAAAATCAATACTGAAAATTCTTTAAATAAAATGTTAAGAAAATAATGGTTATCCAAAGTAACTCATGTTGAGGTTTCTACATAAAACAAAACATGATGAAAGTGAAAAAATAAAAATAAAATATAAATATAACTATCAAGTTTTAATGAAGGGTGATAGAGAACATGGTTAGGAGAAAGTTAAAGATAAAAAATTGGTAAACCAATGAGGCTTTTAAAATGTTCTTTATATCATAAAAATAAAGATAACAAGATAAAATTTTCATTCAATACCCATTTCATAAGTTTGAAGAGTTTTCATAAGGATATATACTTACTTTATTTTATTCAATTTCATATGAACAATCTCACCCATTGGTTATGTCCTGTCAAATTTCTACACCATATTATACTCTAAAAATGAAGGTGAATTGGTCATGTAGGAATCACTAATGAATCATAATATTCATAAGTTGAATGATAAGTCATTATATCTTTCATTAGTTATCATCATTGAAAAATGGTTTTCATAGATTATCCAATATTCATAAATCCTCATATGGAGAGATAAAAAATTAACCACTAAAACATCAATTGAATATTAACATAATCCATCCATAAATGGTTATCCTTATAACCTTTCTGAAAGATGAATATCTAAAACATTATAAATAGGGATACTAATTTTATACATGTCATATTAACATTGATCCCCCGTATATAAAAAATTGTCTCCTTGTTTCAACATACAAGATATTTGAATACCTTTATCAAATATTCTATTGAAACGTGGTAATATCCCAAATTAGAATCAAACCATATTGAAAACATACACGCTGCTTCAATCCTTTCATAGATAATAGATTATGGGATATATTCCTAGAATCCAAAAAAATTCCGAAACACCATCAGTGATAACAGAAACCACCTTTTGAGAATTAATTTAACATTTATGAGATAATTAATACTATCCAATTTACATTTGCCATATCAATCATCTCTTTATCAAAGTTGAACATAATTTTACCAACATCTATAACATATTAAGGTTTACCTTTCCATGATCCATATATCTCCTTATAATTAAGTCACATTTCTAGTTCATCATCACTATTCAACACATTTTTTAAAATCCATAATGGAAAACGTATAAATCCTGATTCATAAAACATAGTTCCTGAATTCCAATACATATACACTTTAGTCATCCCACTTCTTTATCAACCCATTTAACATGATTCATCAGCTTATTCCTTAATATCCATTTCCAAAAGTAATAAATTGGAATCATATACAAACATTAATAAAAATCAATTTAATCAGGCTTATGGAAAATACTATTATAACAATACAAACTTTTAATATGTCTTATCTGGTCTCTCTACCTTCAGAAACATGTCAATTACTATTAAAATCCTTCTAAAATTTTTCACAACATTTCCCATTATGAAATTGATTTATATAATACACATACTTTATGCATTTAAATAATTAAGAATTTGATGAACCCATAAGGAGTCTATTATTATGATACATTTTATTAACTGATATTTTAATTTTTACTTTGAAGTAACATTATTTATTCTCTTTTTTCCATAGAAAAAAATATCATCATGTTCCACTAATACATCTACTTGGGTGTGTAGATCAGGATTTAATTCTTCGGAAACCACTCCCTCACTCCTTTACCAAAATTAGAAGACATTTTACAAAACATTTAATCATATTTAAAAATATCGTTAAGGATATCACTATACATATCCTTATAACTATCCCTTGGGTTCTCACGAATGTATTCTCGTCCTACTTTCCAAAGGATACCTAAACAATTCCTTCGATTCAAACTATAGCTAACTACGCTTGACATTCATGGATTTTACATCATTTTAGAACAATATTAACCAAATTAATAATAAACATTCTTGAGGACCATAATAGTTTAGTTTCTTTGGAAACATGAAACACATTCTTCTAATTTAATGAAATATCTAAAAAATCACTCATAAAGATATTCCCATTTATTACTCTGACATAAAACTTTTTCTCATATCCTAGTGAAAGGAAATATAAGAAATGGTGAGCTCATATGCTCAGTAAGGAGAAAAATAAAGGATATATATAAGTATAACATGATCCAAAGTGTATGAGAACATAAGCGTTAAATTTTAAGATGATACCCTGCATATGAAAGATCATATACAGAAGTCATAGAATAAATATTTTTAGTTCATAATACATGAATAATAATGAATGAAAATAACATTATTTTTGTGAGAATAAAAATGGAATAATACATAGTCTTATGGCGTAAACATCATCTTATAACATTTTGAACATGTTTAATTAGAAGGAGGTTGGCCCATTAACTGAAGTACATGAAATAAGTATCTTGAATAAACTTATGTGTATGAATCATGTTCCATGAATATAATTTTGGGAATAAAATACATTTCCACATTTAACATTGTGATCAGGTAATAAGGTACACACATAACATTATAAATACATAATTAGATTCACTAATAACATTGTGAACATGTAATAAGGTTAACGCATTAAATTTTGAACTTGTAATCAGGATCACACATAACATTGTGACCATATAATATGGTTAAATAAGTAAATATTTAATATGTAATCAGATTCACATTTAAAATATTGAACATTTAATCAGGTTCAGGCATAACATTGTGAACAAATAATAAGGTTCATTCATAACATTATGAACATGTAATCAAGTCAACGTATAACATTGTGAATATGAAATCATGTTCATGAATATATAGTCATTATTTAACCATCATTACCCAATTCATTGGAAGGAAATATAAGTCCCACCCATCACAAAAAAAATCATACTTATGTGTTCGACATGATAATAAAACATTCATCATATCATGTCACATAAAAGAGAGGAGTTTTATAAACATCATAT
The DNA here is from genome assembly GCA_963277665.1 of Viscum album. Taxonomy (NCBI): domain Eukaryota; kingdom Viridiplantae; phylum Streptophyta; class Magnoliopsida; order Santalales; family Viscaceae; genus Viscum; species Viscum album. The sequence continues at coordinate 942,216,222 of OY728153.1, forward strand.
CAAAACCCATGAAAGGAAATGTGATTCATAATAATTAATTTATATAATGATTTATTGAAAATAGATAGGTTACATAATAATTTCATCATAGAATAACCCAGGAATAGAAGAAGGTTTCAAATCTTATAACCTATGGAAGATAAAGGGGTGTTATAAACATAATTCCATAAGAACATAAACCATTCAAAAAAATCTAAATGGTACTCGTAGAAAATATCTCCAGTATTTAACATGTAAAAATAATGGATTTCATCACAGATAGAGAATAATAATGATATATATTTTAAAAATATTTCTTTAGTGAAATATCCTTTCCGCTTAAAAAATTATTCCTAAAACATAAAACAACTTAAAAACCTTTATATTCAAATTTTAATTTGAAAACATATAAAAAATTCATTAAATAAAATTAAATAATTTTTAATACATAAAACAATTAAAAATAATTTTCCTTGAAAATTATATTAAAATATCATTTAAAAATTTGAATACATTTTTTGGAAATATGGTTTTTGAAAAAAAAAGACTTAGAATTGAAGAGAAAAATATAGTAAAAATTTCTCACATAAATATTTCATAATCATCTTAATAACCAAAGAGTAGAAAATGGTACCAATACATGAATATATCAGGAATAAATAGCAGATATGAAACGTTATGAGACTTCTTTAGAGATGGATAACAAGATTTCATTAATGGAAGAATAGTCAAATATAATCTCGATGATGGTGAGATTATAAAATTAAACTATTAAAACATATATAGCATTGAATCATAATACCCAATAAATATTAATATAAAAATAATCCTAAAATTTTAGGGAAAAAATATATTCATGATACAATATTTCAAAGGGAACTATATACACCTTTTAAACAAATATTGGTGCATACCATAACATGTGTCTCAAAGAATTAAAATTGAGACCAATACCTTACCGGTTTGGTAACATTTAAACCATAAACCCCATGAAATAGAGGTCTCAAAATGGATTAGTAAATTCCAATAAATCAAATTATAGTAATAATATAATATAATAATGGTCAGTATATTTACCACACAAAATAAACAAGTGGTGAATAAGACATAATCCCCACAAATATAAAAGTTTCAATAGAACTCCCCTTACTACATGAGAAAGTTTTGATTCAAGAAATCTGTGATAGAAGGGAATCAATTAAAACATTTATTAACATTAGATAAATTAAATTAATGATATATATTTTCATAGGGAATTATATACACCACACAATAAGAATAAGTTTGGAATATAGTATATATCTCAATTAAATAAAAGTGAGATGAGAAATCACTAACCTTATATCATGACATTATTCATAAACATTCAAAACTATTTTATAATAAATATAAGTTTATATTAAATCTCCCATTAACCATATTATTATATATTATACCATATAATATTTCATTATGAAATTATATTACATGTTTATAAACAATTCAGTGTTAATGTTACATTTCGTGTAATATCCACTTTGTATTTTTGTATATGATTTAACTTAATATTTTTCAACCTAATTCTTTGATGATGATTTCATTATATAAAAAATTTAAATGTTGATATAATTATAATATATTTTCAGTATATATTAATTTATAATAATATATTAAATATAAAAATATAAAATAAGATACACTATTCATCGAGACGGTAGCTCATACGTATGCTTGAATGATGTTTTTGTTTTCTTATCCTATTATAAAAAAAATGTAAATGAAATATAAGTATATATATTAACATGAAAATAGAATTATTATTTTAAATCTATCACATATTATTATTAAACCCATCATTAACACATTCCATGTAAAGTGTGAATGAAACAAATCACATTGAGGAGGCGGTAGTCCACACGTCCAAAAATGAAGTTATCACATTACTACAAAATAGAAATCATGAATGTATGTGTTATATGGTAATTAAATAAGAAAAAATAGAACAGAAATTTAATATTTATAATAAATAATATTAATTTTATCATTATTCACAACCTTTATGGGTGGTATGGGAAGAATGATCTACATCAGTTCACATGGAGATAGTTTGTCGTTCGCATAAAAGATGATCATGTATCCAATTAAGTATAATTTTTTGAAGGATTAGGTCATACCCTCAAAATAAAAAATTACCAGAATATTTATGACACATAGGTTATTACATATAAAATATATAAAAAAATTTTATGGACTTTAGAAATAAATAAAATAAATGTTCACATGGAATAATGTTACCTAATTTTCAGGTAACTCCTTTTGGTTTATACAAATATACTTCCATGGTTTACATTATTCAAAAATTGAGGACTCAAAAATGTTGGTAGGGAAGATGCGAGGATATTTTGAATTTTTTTTTCTAATATAAAGATCTTTATAGTTGTGAATAATCTCACAGAGGGGATGTAATAATGGGTGTTTAAAGTAAAAGTTTCAAAAGTTTAAAATTTTATTAGATCCAATTTCAATGTTTAATTGAGAATAATGACCTAAATTTCCTTTATATATGTATTACATAGTGAATAATACTTTAAAAATAATTTAAAACATAATTTCACTATAAATTATTTAAAAATGATGTTTTCAATTAAAATTTGTTGTTTTACACTATACATCAAAAAAGGAAACTTCTAAGAAATGTACACAGATTTACCCAAATTGAAATTCGGTATTACTATATGAAAAATGAATATTGTTTTTCATAAATAAATTATTAAATTTTCAAAAATAAATTTTTAAACAAGTATTCCATTAGTAGGAGAAAAGCAGTCTTTTAGGATAATATAGCTTTTATGATGCAGGTTGTATTTATTCTTATTTTATTCCTATCAAAAATATTGAATGAATGTTAAAATAGTTTTCTAATTTATAAAATATAAATTACATTATGATTCCTAATTAATATAAATCATTCTACTGGTTAAGTGGTAACAAAAATATAATTTTAATGATTTTATTAATAGTATATTGTAGTCTGGAAAAACTCGGTATTGTAGGTAACACAAGAAATCGAAGGAACATGGAATTTTGTGTAACACAAGCGAAATACAGTGTTGTCTCTAGAACAGGATAATATAACTATTTTTATCGATAAATCACCACATGAAGTTGTGCATAACTAAATGAAAACGTGGTGTCTCATGTAATGAAATATATCAAATAATTTTAATTTATCTAAAAAAATAAATTCATAAAAAGTCAGGGTGCTATAAGTGTGAACTCCATTTAAATATGACATGGAGATATAGTACTAAATGACAAGATAATGATTTTATAAGGAAAAATAAAAGTAATGTTAAACTGGCTTGGCCTGATGTACCTGGTCATGGGCGGGGAGGACACGACCATACCCCAGGCTGATGACACATGTCATGCATTACATATACACACCATCATTTTCAAATGGCCAAAAAAGATGTTTAAAAGATAGTACAAAACCATGTATCCACAAAAGGTCCCACATAATGATACCAATAGTATCCTAACCATTAAAGTTTATGAAATTTTAGTAATTAAATGGAATTATTACTAGTCAGCAAATATTAAAGAAACATGATTCTAAGGACCGGAGTGTCTGAAATGATCTGTTTAAAACTTTTTATGCCTTAAATAGTTCATGTGAGAAGTATTCATGAAAAATTGAAATAACTCTTATATGGGTGCTCAGATTAGAAATCTGAGGGCCCCGTTTCATTCAGGATGGCGGGTTTACCCTAGTCATGACTTTGATTTTAGTTGGTGTATGCCTTAGGTATGAAAACCCAAAAATGGCATAATTGTTAAAAAAATTATTAAATAAAATTATTTTATTTTTCAAATTATTATAACTCATGAATGTTGACTGTAATTAAAAATCTAATACCACTGCTGATCACGTGATGGTAAGCTTTCCTTAGGCAGATTCTAACCTTGGCTGGGGTGGGCCAATAGTTGAAGTTAGTTTTTGGCCGTAAGTAAAATAATTAGGTAACATTTATTTTATTTTTAAATTCATTAATTCAAAAATTGTAACTCATATTTGAAATCTGATAGTACTATTGAGCTCATGATGGTGTATTTCACTTAGGTAGAGCCAAATGTTTACAGGCCCGGGTCAAGGGTGACAGTTAATCTTTTTTGAACTTTTTTTATGGTACGTTTAGTAAAAGCATGGTCAACAATTTAAATCTTTTAAACCAGTTCCTAGATTAAAAATATAAGGTTACAATTGAATTCGTAGCACAAGGATTCAATTAAGGGAAGCATAACATCGACCAGAATAATTCAGACGAAGATGTTCATTTTTGGACTTTACAAAAGAAATAATTAATTAACTCAACAAATAATTTTGTTCGTTCTAGTAATTGTTGAGCGACTGTGGCGGGACCGCTGGGCTATCAGACCATTAATTGTTTGGTTACACTTGGTTGTGTAACTGCATGATTGGGAGAATTAATAGGTTCATTAATTTAATTTATTAATGAACCTCTTTAATTATGTGGTGCGTTAATCATCTCTTTCTTCAATTTAAATGATGCTCGGGCATGGGTTTTTGAAACTCAAGAGCGAGACCTCTGAAAAAGTGTTGCGACATCTTCCAATAATGTAGAATGAGGTTTCGACGACTGTTGTTGGCTTCGACAACAACCTCCAATATATGTGAACCTTCTCCTTCCTCTGGAACACCCTCGGATGTGTAAACTCTTTCCTCGTCTGCCACGACTTCTTTTGAGCTTCAATTAGCAGTTATGTGCTTAATTCCTCCATTTTTCTCCATTGTTGAATATTATAAAAAATACAGATCAACCATCCAATGGGTTGATCCATGTTTTGGTCATTAACATGAGAGGATAATGCGAGGATTCATAATGTGAGTTTTTATGAGTAAATAATCATTCCCATGTTATAATGGTAATGCAGAGGGAGCCTTCCAAACAAATAATGAACAGACCCTCTGTTGTTCTTTGTTTGGATGTGTTTCCGCTTGGGTGACCGAGAAACAATGAGGAAAGGACAAACCAGGATCCACATAGGGATGGAAGCGTCTCTGGTGGTCAGTAGGTGTTGTCGGTAAATGAAATAGGCCTCCGGAACTTCACTGAAGGCCCACAGAATATTCATCAGCCCAGTAGCGTTGGCGTCCAGAGAAGGTAGCAAACAACACCCACCTGCCACGAAGAATATGTGTCTCCTAAAGGAACTATGGAAAGCAAGGTCAGCTGGCCGATTCTGGCCATGTTGACAACAGTGGTGTGTGCGGCATGATGCTGTAGAGGAGGGTCGCGACATCGAGGTGCGGCAGACGGAAGTGATGACATGCAATCACCGTTCATATTGTAACCAGGAGGCATACTACAAAGCCCGCCATGAAGGAAGGCCACGTTTTCGAGCCGCGGAGGAGGTCAGACCTACAGCTGCGGGGCCCGTGGGTTACTGTTCCGAGTGGATCGACCATGTGGTATGACACAATCCATCGCCGTAACATTAAAAACCCAAACGGTTTTGCCGTTCGGGAAGGGGAACAGAACCCTCACTCGGATATAGGTCGGGTGGTTATGTGGCCCAGTGATCCATGCCTATCCTGGTGGGATGGCCCGCACCAACAGCCCAGCGAGCCTAGTGTTCCAAACAAGACCCAAACCCTTTTCGGCCCAGTCATGCTTAAATGAGCGTATCTACTAAATCGAATGTCTGTTTGACGAACCACATACAGCACTGGAACCCTTAGGATGAGGCATACCATTTTTTATACAGTACTTGAGTTTTAGAGAAATTTGGAGAACAAATGGGTTTGATCGACCCCAAATCCAACTGGGCACTTCGAACTATAATGCCTATAACTAAAAAACCGGTATTCCTGTTGACACACCATATTTTGGGTTGGAACAATTATGACATTGCAATTTGTTGGTATCTTCTTCATGGAACTATATTCCAATTGAAATATGATCTATGGATTGAGGAGTGGATCCTCCTAGAATCAAGTGTGCTTTGTGTGTGAATCCAATGGCTATCTGGGACATGAAGAATGAATAGTTCTCCTATGTTGATTAGAATTGAGAGATCCTATGTGGATCAGCGCCGAGAGATCCTATGTGGATCATCGCTGAGCGATCTTGAGTGGATCAACACTGAGTGATTCAGCATGGATCGGCCCCGAGAGATCCTGTGTGGATCAGTACCGAGCGATCTTATGTGGGTCAATAGAAAATCCTCATGAGAGAATAAGATGATCTATATTTATGACTAAACATATGTACTTTTGAACATAAGTTAATCCTGGTGTGAACTTTATTTTTATTTGTGCTTTTTGATTGAGATTATGCATATTTTATTTTCCTTTGTGGAATTATGAAAGACCTTTGGGGGTCTCAGGGTCCCTACATGGTATTGTTAGACACACCCCTACATAGGCTTTGCCCACACCTTGTGGTGTCTTGTACATAAGAAGTACAACATTTACTGAGTCTCGAAGAGCTATTACTTCATGGTTTATGGAGGTGATTGATTGGTGTGGAGAGGCAGAGTGACGAGTTGTACCTACCCTTCAGGTTGGATCATTAGCGTACGACCTCAAGAGTTTTTTTTTACCTTTTTTAAGTATTTCCAATTTAGTTAGTCTTGTATTCTTTCCCCTTTACTTCGGTAATTACTTCAACTCGCTATGGTGGTTTTTAGTTGTAGTTCTCTTCTATTGTGTTTTACATGCAAACAATGTACGATGTCAGTGTGTGTAAAGGTTTTAATGAAAATCCCTACCATTTTATGGAAATTATTTTCTCGTGCACGTCGTCCACCCCTGGCCTATTGAAAGGAGGTTTGGGGCAGTCATGGCTTGGTCCCCCAGGGATGCGTCATGACAATTTGTTATCTGAGAGCGGTCAGTTCTACCAAAACAACTAAGAGTCTATGTTTTAAATGGATAAATATTTTTATCTATCTTGAGTTTAGGTTTCAGATTGGTTATTCTAGTGCTATTGTGGTGGTGATGTATCTGTACCCCAAGACTCTAAATTCTGATTTTCGACTCGGTACATGAAAACACTAGTTGCTTGTATATCGAAAATGTTGTCTTCTTTTTTATCTCTTTGAGTTAGCTCACACTGTACCAATTATTGACTGTACTTCATCTTGATTATCTTTAAAGAAGCATCAATATAGATAGCCATCTAGGATTACAATACTTCACTATGAGGATAGTCTATTGTGTGATGAGGCTTTAGTGCCAGGATTGTTTCCTGATATGGTACCGTTAAGTAGTGTCCCAACGATACTACTTCTCATTGGTCTGCAGTTACTACCGACACTACGGGTAGTGGACACATATAGGCAGAGTTCCGTACATGATTTTTAGTGATAGATACCCCATAGGTTCTGAGGTGAGCCCGACTAACAGGCGGCAAAAGAATAGATTGAGGTGCTGACTGAGTTTCCATCTATCCAGGGCCCCATTAGATCAGATAGTGGTCCTGGCAGTGAGCATTCTATGTCGCTTATAAGGGAAATGGTTGGGTTTAGAGTACTCATATCTTATATTGAGGTGACATTATCCACCGAAAGAGATTGAGAAACATCATCAAAGAAAGGGGCCTTTTAATGAAAAGCTAAGGGGTTTGTGTTCCCAGGAGCTTCTATAGTTTTGAAAAGACTACATGTCATTAATTGAGTATTCATCTATGTGTACCAAACATTCTATGTTCTTGATGAATTCTACACGATTGGTGCTTCAAGGCTTGGAAATTTTTGAAAGATGTTTTTAGGGACATATGAGCTCGCACTGTTCATCTATGCATTCTTACATATTTTATTGTGCTAGAGAGAACCATTGTGGATAAAAATTCTTTCTTTGAGTAGATGCCGCCAGTGGATGTCAGAAGTGGGAATGTAGGAAAATGAAGTATGTCCCAGAGACTTAAATGTGAAAAATGTTTCGGGAAGAGGATGTGATAGGGACAAGTGGATCTACAGGGTAGTAGATGTGTTAGGGGAGCTTAGAAGTAGTAGTAGGTGGTGTAAAAAACGACACGTTATAACCAAAACCCAATGTGTTCCCCACCAGGCTTAGGGAGATGGAGGACAGGGGAAGGGATTACCAGCATAAAGTCATGGAGTGTGACCCAAGACCTCCATGAATGATTCGAGGTACATTCTGTGTCTATTACTATCTTAATAGGTAGTTATCATTCCTTCTTATCAAGAATCTTTTTCGAGACCATGAGTTTCCGATTAAACTATGACATGGAACTTACATATAGAGATACCTATGATAGGAGACTATATAATCACACTTACTTAGATAGTGTGATCATACTTTTGAGGTGTTAGTTTTGGTTGGAACCTCCTTGTGGTAGCGTCGAGGCCTTACGATGTTATTTTGGGTTTGGAATCATCATCCATAGTTCTTGCTCAGATTGACTATTTTAGGTAAAATTGTTTTGGTATATCTATTGAAATGGAATGGGGTCATCCATGGTTAGAGAAAAAGGAAACCCATGCAGCATGGGATAAAATCACGCATAAGAGGGTGCAGCCGATCACTCTTGAGTCGTCCAGCTTTACCCTCGTCAAAGAAAGTGTTTTGAGTTTTTAGTTCCTAACAGTAGTGGAAGTGTTTGGGAACATCCTTTAAAAATATGATTCTAGGATTTCCTCCCTATAGGAAGAGGGATTTCAGTATTTTTAGGTACCCATGGATGACACCGATATATAAAACTACTTATCGAATGGATTCCGTGGAGCTCTGGGAGTTGAGAGCATTTTTGATTGAATGGTCTACTGTATGCAATGATCACAAGAGTCTCAAGAATATATTCTCACCGAATGACCTAATCATGAGACAGAAGCGATTGATGGAGTACCTCCAATACCATGACTTTGTGATGATCTATATTCATGGGAAGGGAATCATAGTATCAGATGTAATCAACAGGAGGTGTAGGTTACCATTGCTGAGTGAGGAAACATAGCAGTTAGCAATGTTATAGTTATCCTTCGGGGATTGTGATAGATCAGCTCAACTCTAGTCTATGACATTCAGTTCCTCACTTCCTCAGTGATTTAGGAAGACACAACTTGGGGACTTTAACTGCGAAACCCGACGTACTCAAAAATCCTCAAAACTAGATCCTAAAATATTTTATCAAGGTAGGGAGCATGTCATCTTTTTCAGAGGATGCACCATGGTTCCATCGTCTCTACAAGAAGATGTATTGAGAGAGTTCCACACACCCCATTTGGCAGTACATCCTAGTGTGATGAAAATGTACTAGGACTTCCAGCGTCAGTATTGGTGGCCAGTGAGGAAGAAGCAGTGGCATAGTTTGTTTCACAATGCCTCACTTGGTTGCTTGTGAAGACTGAGCACTAGGTTCTTGTAGGATTGAATCATCGGATTGAGGCACTAGAGTGGAAGTGGGATGGAATATTTATGGACTTTCTGTTAGGGTTGCCACATATTTCTAGGGGCCACTATTCCATCCGGGTGATCATTGGATGACTCGCCAAGTCATCCCACTTTCTACCGATCCAAGTTAAGAGATAAGTAGTGGGCTCGGGATGCCTATATATATAAAAGATTGTGCGGATTCATAGGGATTCATCGATGATCTTCCTAGATTGTGATTCTAATTTTACATCCTGGTTTTGGAATGGATTAGAGGAGGCATTTAGGACTCAACTAGTCATGAGGATCACGTTTCATCCTCAGACAGATGGTCAGACATGGAAGACCATACAGAAACATGAGGACATTCTTCGTGCTAGCATCATTTATTTTGGAAGAATTTTGGAGGGCCACCTAACACGGGTGGAGGTCACATACAACAATATTTATCAGTCCACCATTGGTATGGCACCGTTTGCGGCCTTGTACGGGTGACTGTGAAAATCACCTCTTTTCTAGACAGACATAGGGGAGTGAGAACTTATAGTTCTAGAGTTGCTATGCACTACCATTGGGAAGGTAAAAATCCTCCAAGAACAGATGAAGACCTCAAATAGTCAGCAAACGTACTATAACAATGGGAGATGGAGGCCCTTGGAGTTCGAAGAAAAAGACATTGTTTTCCTACGGGTGTCACCCCAACGAGGATTGTAGTGATTTGTCCAGGGTGGAAAGCTATCTCTGAGGTTCATTAGACCTTTTTAGATTCTCAGTATAGTAGTTGAGATGGAATATCACTTAGCTCTTCCCCCATATATGCATCGTGGGGATAATGTTTTCCATTTCTCGCGGCTGAGGAGGTATGTGAATGATACATTGCTCGTTATTGACTAGAGCGTGTTGGACATTGATGATGGGGTGATGTTTGTGGAGTTCCCGGTGGAGGTGGAGGATCAACTGGAGAGGGTCCTTAATGAGTGAACTATTCCTCTGGTGCTAATTTGGTGGCTTCACGGGAACCTCCAGGAGGACACATGGGAGCAGGAGTCATAGATACGTGCTCAGTACCACCATTTGTTTTCCTAGATTTTGTTTCAGCTTTCAGGGATGAAAATGCCAAAAGTGGAGAGAATGGAATGACCCGAAAAATCATTTTTATTCATTTTATAAAAATTGAATTATTATGAGTGTGTAATAATTGACGACATAAGATTTTGAGGCCGAGAGTGCCCAGAAAGATCCCTCAAAAAAAAATTTAAGCTTGATGTAGCGTATGTGAGTAATTTTTCCAAAAAATATAGAATTAATCTTAAATGTGTGCCCAGATCATAATTTTGAGGGCACCATTGCATTTAGGATGGTAGGTTTACCCTATAAATGACATTGATATTAGTGGGTTCTTTCCACCAGTAATATAACCCAAAAATGGAATAACTGTATAATAAATAATTAAATTTTATTATTTTATTTTTCAGATGATTATAACACTGGAATGGTGAGTCGGATTAGAAATCTAAGACCACCGCTGAGCTCATGAGGGTATGCATTCCTTAAGAAGATTATAACTTTGGCCGGTACTTTCAAATAGTTTAAGTAAGTTTTTGGCTGTAAATAAAAAAATTAAGTAACAATAGTTTTATTTATAAATTAATTGACTCATAAATTTTAAATCATATTGTAAATATGAGAGTGTCGTTGAGATCCTAATGGTGTGTTTCTCTTAGGCAGTTCCTATCATCGACCAGTGCGGGTTGAGGGTGACTGATATTAATTTTTAAACTTTTATCTAATGTATGTTCAGAAATGTGCGGGTGATGATTTTTATCATCTGAACCAGTGCTCAAATTAAAAATATGAGGCCACCGTGTAATTTTTAGTTCTTGGACTCACTGAAGTGAAGCTTAACATCACCTGATAGGGGTCAGAAGAAAAATTTAATATTTGGACATTATAAAAAAAATTATAAAATAACTCAACATGTTATTTTATTCTTTATTTAATCAATTTCCACGAAGCTCGGTCATGGATTTTTGGCACTAAATAGAGGAACCTCTGAAAAAGTGCTGAAGCGTCTTCCACTATCCTAGAACGACGCTTCGAGGATTGTTGGAGGATTCAACGATGAGCGCCAAAGGATGCGAACCTTCTCCTTTGTCCAAAACACCCCCAGACGTGGAAACTCATTCCCCATCCATAGTGAATTCTATCAAGTTCGAGTCGGGGTTATAAGTTTAATTCCTCCCTTTTCCACATTCTTGAATATTAAGAAAAACATGGATCAACCGTCCAACGGGATGATCCGCATTTCATTCTTTAATTCGAGAGGATAAATTGAGTTTTTTATGGGTTTTTTATGATTAAATAATCCTACCCATGTTAAAATGATAACACTTGGGGTGAAAGCAGAATGAAAAATTCATGGAACCTCCTCCATTTTGGGTTTGTTTGTGTTTCTTTATGGGTGATCAAGCGACAATGAGCAAAGGCCAAACCGGGAGTCATGTAGTGATGGCAGCATTTTGGGTGGCCTATAGGTGCACTCAGTAGAGGAAACAGACCTTCAGAGCATCAGTGGAGGCCCATAGAGGCTTCACATGCGTGGCAGCGCCAGATACTGGAGAAGGTGGTGGCCGACACACACTATCCATGAAGAAGAGGTAGCACCTGAAGGCTCTAGGACAACACGCCTTTGTAGTGGGCCATGACTCATAGCTGTAGAAGAAAGAAGGGGCAGGAGTCATAACAATGTGGTAACCGGGTGGCATGCCATGGAAGCATGCCACAGAGGAAGATAGTGCACAATGGATAAAGGACAAGGCATCGAGCCACGACGAAGATTGGATATGTGCCTGACGAGTCAAACAGGTGACTGGCCTGAGTGGACTAGCCAGGTGGTGTGAGACATTTGGTTCCACCACTTTTAAAACAAAAACAGCACGATCGTTCGGGAAGGGGAGTAGACCCCAATACCCAGAAAGTCAGTCGGGTGGTTCTGCGGCCCAACAAACTGGGTAAAAATGGGTGGGTTTGGCATCAAATGCGGCCAAACAAGCCAGATTAGGCCTAGCCGAACCGAGTCAGACCGGACAGAAACACTTTTTGGCCATGTTACGCTTAAATAGACGTATCTACTAATCAAAACATCTATTTGACGAACTGTCTTCAGCACAAGAAACCATAGGATGAAGCGGACCCATTTTGTTACTTCACTAGAGTTTTGGAAAGATTTGGAGAACAGCTGGGTGGATCGACCTCAAATGCAACTAGGGCCTCAACACTAAAATAACATTAACTGACTGATCGAGCATCTAGTTGACACACTTTCTAGTACATTCAAAGCCTTATGATGTGGTAGTTCATTAGGTTACTTATTCATGTAACTTAGTGGTAGTAGAAATACGACTGATGAATTGAGGAGTAGATCCTCCTAAAATCAATCATTCTTTCACGGGAATCTAGATACTGACTAAGATGTGAAGAATGATCCTATGTGGATCAGCACTAAGTGATCTTGTGTGTATCAGTACCATGGGAACATGTTTGGATCAGCACCGAGCGATCATGTGTGGATTAGCATGAAGTGATCATGGGTGCATCAGCATTGAGTGATCCGGTGTGGGTAAGTAGTATATACCCATGATAGTATAAGTTGATATATCTTTATGACTAAACATCTGTACATCTGAATATAATTTAAATGTTGATAGAGTTGTCTTTTTCATTGTGCTTTGTGATTAAGATCATGCTCAATGGTTTTTCCTTTATGGAATTTTGATATTCCTTTGGGGCTTATGGGGTCCTTATTGGGTATTGTTATACTCTCCCTACATGGTATTCTACACCACTTTGTGTGTCTTGTGCAGATGATAGACATCTTAGACTATGTCTCAAGGAGAAAGGACTTAACGGTGTACGAAGTTGACCGGTTGGCATGGAGAGCCACAGTGAAAAGATATGTCTATCTGCCAGGTAGGATCCTTATCGGATGACCTCAAGAGATGCTTCCCTTCTATACTGTGTTTCTATTTTAGTTGGTATTGTATTCTTTCCCCTTTTATTTCAGAACGTAATTCTACACTCTATGGTAGGTTTTATTTGTGGTTGCACTTTTCTTCTTCCGTTGTGTTTTACTTGGGTGCAGTGTACCCTAACTGTTTGTGTATGGTTTTTGAGGAAATGCCTTCCTATATTAGGGTAATTCCATTCCAATTCCAGTCACCATCCCTAGTATTATATAATGCAGGCTTGGGGTTGTCACTACATAGGCCTTGGGGGACGGGTGGAGACACTTCATACCAACTATGTACTTTTCCTTTAAAATCTGGAAAACATGAAGGACATGACCAGGGCTTGGCCTTGTGAGACACACCATCTACCAAAGGGGGACACATGGAGTACTATCCTCATAGAGTTTTACCTCACTTGTATCCTTCATAAAGACTCAAATTTGGGGTTCATAGTATCCTATAATGAGATGTATTCTATCTAGAACTTTATGGAGGCCTCTGTTTTGGAATTAATGGAATAAAATGATGAGTTATTAGAGTGATTATTCCATTAGAGACACATGGAATATGGTAGTGATTGGGTTGGATCAATATATATATTTTAGGGTTAGTAATCCCATGATTCACCAATGAAAATTCCTTCATACTCAATACTTAGGTAGATTCAGTAATCCACTATATAATAGATGTTTTGGGTCTTATACCTATGTATGGTTATTCCCCATTTATTAAGAATTTGTGGAGGGTAATTCCTTCATGGGAGTTTGTGCTCCCTCTATTATGGATCATAATAGTGAGGAGTGAGCCCCTCCACTTTGTTTCTAGTGAGGTTGTGTGTGATTCTTGTACATATTGAGTTCTCCATTGTCTTTGGATCATATTAGAGAGGTGTGGTCCCTTACCAATTGGTTCTTGATAGTTTAAACAAGATGTATGTATATGAGATAGTTCTCCCTTGGATATGGAATGCAGAATTGTGGAAAAATCTCAACAACCTATAACATTTTAGGTTACATTGGGAATTTTGGATCTTGTGAAGAGACCCATATATATGTAGACACACTCATTATTATTAGTTGGAATGTGGAGATGGGGATCCCATTTCTCTCTTGGTTCAGGTTTCCATTCAGCATTTTTGTTGGGTTCCTATTACCCTCTTTATTTATCGATTGAGATTAATCTTGTCTATTATTTTCCCCATTTTTGTTCCTTGGTAACCTAATATGTATGTATATAACCATCACTTCATGGGATTTTCTAGTATGTGTTAATATATTATGACGACGATGGGAAGACTAATAGTGATATCAATGGATTGGGAAGCATTGTATCATAGGGGCTTATGGCGCTCACCATGATTATTGTAGAGACCCGAAGCCTGACGTACATGGACTTTACATTACTTTTGCGGAATACTTAGTACATTACAAAAACACACACACAAGGACCGTAATAGTTTAGTGTCTTTGGAAACTCGGACTATAATCTTCTAATCGTGGTGAAAGATCTTCAACATCTCCCATAAAGATCTTCTTTTTTTTTACCTAAAACCTTTCTTTATATCCTGGGGAAAAGAAAACATAAAAGGGTGAGCTCAAATGCTCAGTAAGGGTAAACAAAAGAAATATCAATCACATCATATTCATAAGAACATAACATTTTGGAAATCATAACCTGCAAAAGAGAGCATAATTTCATAACATGGGATAAATCATGGCAGTGAAATGTAATCACAATAATCATAACATAAAACATGGAACTTTGTGGCATACACACATAATCATAGAGAATCATTTCTTGTTAGTCAAGACTCATTGCCAAGACTATCTTAGTGGACAAAGTCCCTTTCTGAATCGAGTAATCCTCGTTTCAGTCCTGTTTCACTGAACCGGTATAACCTACCATTCCAGCCATGTCTATCTCATGAGATATAAAATCTTTACCCAATGCATTGGAGGGAGATATAGGTCCCACCCATCTCTTAATGAATCCTTTCTTATGTGTGCCACAAAATCATAAATCATACATCATTGCATAACCCATGTAATAAAAATGGGATTCTTGAAACATCATGACATCATAAATCAATTCATATAAGATAAAGGAATTCATAAACATAATTCCATCACAACATAGTCAAACCAATGTAAAAATATGGATAGAAAAAGAACCCTTTATTATCTTATATGGAAAATAATTTTGATAAAACACTTGAATTGAATTCTTGAGGAAAATATCCTTTCTTCTTCAAAAACATTTTTCCTTTCATAACATGTCATACAATTTTAAAATAAAATAAGTTAATTAAAAATAAACTTGAAAACTTGTAAAGGAAGCTTCTTTGAAGTAATGTTTTAAAAATCCATTCATTCCGTATAAGTTAAAAAAACATTCTTCGTACTTTTGTCGGAAAAGTCAAAAAGTACCTCGTACGGAAAAACGACAAAAGATTCCTTTCATATTCTTTACTAAAAACTCACCTAAGGGTAAAATTGGATTTAAACTATTTCAAGTGGATGGAAACAATATTACATATTGAGGGAACATGGATGTGGATGATAAAATACACCCCAGTAAATACTTACGAATAAACAATCTCGGATAAAAATGAGATTGTGATATTTCCCTTACCTTAGGTCCGACTTGCTTTGTAAGTGTCCGAACCTCCTGTATAATGATTTAAATCATGTTATTGACTTATTACAGAATCATATTCATTGTTATGATATCATATATGGTTCACTTATGACATTATATTACCCGTTCTTTTGTAAATTCCATGTTAAAGAAGCGTTTTGGGTAAAATCGTTTCATTTATCGTAGGTGTTTTGACTTGTTGTTCTTGACATCATTATTACTTATATCATGATTTACTTACTTCCAGAATATAAAATATGATTTATATATCATATATATTCAGTATATATATATATATAATAGATAGATAAATAAAATGAAAAACACCGTTCATGGAGACGGTAGTCCGTACGTACGCATGAACGCTGTTTTACTTTCCTTATTGTCTTGAAATGGAAGTAAGTATATTACATACATATATATATACATAGATCCAGTAGATTTATAATGTCATATATTTCATTATTATTTCTTATATATACTTTATAATCATTCTTAAATGGTTAACATGGAGAATGAATCTCATCGCGTCGTGGAGACGGTAGTCCGTACGTACGCACGAGCGATGATATCATTTCTATAAATATTGAATTGAATTGGAGTGGATTATACAATATATCAGAATCAATATGATGTTGTAATAACTATGTATAGTTATTCTTTACACCATTATACCCATCCATGTAAGGTTGTGGTGGAAAATAGATTACACCACGGCGTGGAGACGGTATTCCGTACGTACGCACGCGCGGTGATTTCTTTTTCCGTAGGATGGATAGATGGTGAAATAGGGTTTTTTCATACATATAATAACATATCAGTATATGAGTGATACTGATGTTATTACTTCATAGTGAAACAACCTAAGAAGAAGAAGTGGAAGAAGAAATAAAGATGAAAGAATTGGTAACGGTAATTACCTCTTCTTTGAAATGCCTCTTTGAGACCTCCTCTTAGGGAACTAAAATTGGTCTTTGAGGAAGACCAGAACCTCTGGGATGTTTCTAGGGAAGTGGAGAGGAGAAATTGGCAGGGGTTGGCCGAGCTTGAGTGCTCAAATTGGTGTGAGGAGGAGGGGGAGGATGTGTCCTTTTATAGGGGAGGAGAGGGGCACCTTAGGAATATCTCAAAATATTATTTTATTCAAAATCGGTTTATAATGGTTCCAAAGGGTCTTATTTCGAAGCTAAAGTAAGGATGGGTAGAAATACTATCAACCAATAGAATTTAGACAAGTTTAAGATATTATTTTAACCTTATCAATTAGATTTAACTCTAAGTTAATTAATTTAACTTTTACCATGTCTTTTTGTTTTCTTTCACTATATGGTTAATACACTTACTATAACATGCCAAACGAACCCAAAATTGTTTATTATTAATATATATATCCTTATCTAAGTCATTTGGCCGAACCTTAGATTTTTAGGAATAAAATAACAATTAATAATATAATATTTGATTTAAAAACTATTTTGTGTCAATTTTGACACTATTTGATATATGATTTTTGTGAAAGTCATAACAGAATTATATGTTCGAACCAAGTTGATTAAATCAACACTAATATATCATAGTAACCTATAAAATTAGTGGAATTCATAAAAAGTCTTAAATTACATTTATTTTGGTATTTATATTATCAATTATGTCAATATTTCATTAATAAGATAATTACTGCATCATTTTTGTGTCATAAATAAATTATATTATTTGATGTCTAAAAATTACAACTAAAATACCATCATGTAGGAAATCTTTTTAGCTTTATAATGAATATTTACAGTCGAATTTATCTTATGTATAACCCCATATTAAAAATGATTTACTTATTAAACATTGATTTTAACTATTTTAACCCTTCTTTAAATAAATTAATAATAAATGTCCTAATCTAATCCAAGTTGGCCTAAATGGTCATATTTTATTCCTAAGTTTGTTTTTGGTCGAATTACACTTGTCCAATAGAATTAGGACATGTGTTAGGGTAATATTAATATCATATTTACCCTTAGTTACCTTATTTACTATTAACCGTGGTAAAAAAAAGTAAAAAGTTACTATTCACCAAAAAATTATTTTCATCTCATTGAACCACATTTTAGTCCTTGATATTAACCGTGTCTCTCGGATTTTCGAAATTCCATTCACAGAAGCGGTAAAATTATGTTTTATGCAAAATTCAGTTTTTAACCTACCACTTTGTAGTTTCACTATTCATCAAAAATTGATGTTTTTCAGAACAATGCCAAAATTTCATCCCAAGCTATATTTCCTATTCCGAATTCAAAAATGAAGTATATTTTACCAAATTCATAACATAAAAGTTGCATTAATTAATTTTATAATTAAATCCCGCTGTTAAAACAAATAGCGTGTTTTTAAGAAACAATATCTATCAAAAGATTGACACTTGTTTATGTCTAGTTTAAATGTGAAACTACATCCAATGACCAACATTGTATTAAATTGTAAAAATATATTCTAAATATACTTTAAAACCACTCAAATTAATGATTTATCACTATTAATTATTTCGATTAAAAAAGTTGTTTTTAATTATAATTTAGTAATTTTCACTATTCATCAGAATATGAAAGTTATCCGAAAAGTACCAAAATTTCACCTTAGGCTAAATTCGATACTCCGAATCCAAAAATGAAGTCCATTTTGAGAGTTAAAATTTCTAAAATTTAAAAATTGGTTATTACTATTCATAACGGCTAGTTTTAATAATATTTTAATAGCATATCATTGTTTCGTGAAACTCAGGATTACGTACCACACACGCTATCGAGGAAGGTTGCGATTGCGTGTAATGAAAGGCAAGTCAAGGATGCGTGTTGTGCAAGCTCCTTTTGGTGTAGCGTATAACACAAGACATTAGTAAAATAAGAAAGAATATTTTTCATAAAATCTCGGGCTGTTACATTCTACCCCCCTTAAAATGAATTTCGCCCTCGAAATTCGTCGGGGTTATAAATGGTTTACTATTCGAAAGTTTCTTTAATAGAAACCCACATCGTAAAAGGGAATACCAAAACTTGGCTTTAAAAACTAAAGTATGAAATGTAACGATTACCCAAATAAACTAATCACTGGGTTTCCACATAGGTGAAAATATGGATATGGAAGAGAAATCTAACCATCATGTTCTGATGGAGAGTGGTAGAGAACATGGCTATGGAAAAGCCAGTAATCACAAATCCATAGATTTGTGATGATATAAGGTACCATCTGATTCATCAGGTATAAGATCACTAGGACAACATTTTTGGTTTTCAAGATCATTTCCCTAAAGTTGAAAATTGTCTTAGAATAAATACTTACTTTATTTTGGTACAATCTCACTTTTGTTCGTGCCTTGAACAATTTCTACTTCATCTCTTAAATAAATGAAGTTGAATTTGTTATTTGTGAAGTGTTAAGAAGATCATGTGATAGAATGACTGTTCATTCCATCTGTCTCAAACAAAAGGTTAGCAAAAGTTATTAAATATACATAAGTCATTCTATAGTGAGATTAATCATATATGGTTCCTAAAATGGACTTATACTTCATATATCATGCTGATTAATATAATAAAACTAGTTTCTACTAAACAGGGACTTCCTGTAGGCCAGTGGTAGGCGATAAAGGCCAGCCGCACTTCGGTTGTGGGTTCGATTCCTACAGCCTTGTCCGAAGCGATGGGCTGTCGCCCGTCCTGCAGGTTGTCCCTTTTTCTAAAACTACGTTACTATAACATCCCATCAATAATATCGAAAATCTTCTATCCTTAAACAATACTAACTTATGTCCAACATAATCCAGTCTAATCTTTAGGCTTATACATAATACTGCAGTCCACTTTCATAATATAGTGACAACGATTACCAGAGATTTAATACTGTCGTTGATCCCCACATATCATAAGATATGTCTTGTTGGTCACATTCCAAACATTCAAAGTCCTTAATCGTGTATTCTCTTGAATACCTTAGTGAAAACATGAGTGCAGTTAAAAGTTAACACTTTCCACATACCAAAATCCTCAAAATTCTATATACTCAAACCATGATATCACTTAGTCCTTATATCAATCATGAGCTCATGAATACTATTAAACATTTCATTTTCTCGTCTTCATTATGCGCATATCATCTTATTTCCAAAAAATATCTCAATCACTTTGAATACCACATCAATAAATATTGCAATACTCAATGATACAACATTATTTTGGAATCCCATTACATAAACACTTAATCATTCCACCACATCGTTGTCATATTCAACATTGCCAATAGTGATCGCATGTGATTTCCCTTTGTCCTTTGCCTTCAGTGGTTGCTCATGTTGATCATCACTAACCCTTGGATTAGGGCAATTATTAGCATAATGCCCCATTTCCTTGCACTTGAAGCATTGAAGTGTTGGCGGTGCGTTCTCTGCAGTGTTTGCTTTATTCACATCATTAGAAACCCTTTTTCCATTACTTCGACACTCAGCTGCTCGATGACCTTCTTTTCCACACTTAAAACATTTTCTAGTCCCTTTTAGACAATCTCCACCATGCTTCTTTCCACACTTTGTGCATAAGGAAACATGCATCTTCTTTTCACCATTATCCTGAGATTTCTCCTTGAACTCCATCTTTCGTTTCTTGTCAAAACCATGAGATGGATATGTAACACCAACTTCCATTTCTACCTTGATAGCACAATGCACAATTTCTTCATAGCTACTGAAGTCTCTTATAGCTAATGCCCTTCGAAGACTTGGTTTTAAGCCACTGAAAAATCGATCAACTTTACTTTCAGGTTGGATGATAATTCCAGAAGCATACCTTGCAAGTCTTGTAAAATTTGCTTCATAGGTACCAACAGATTCATCATCCCTTTGCTTTAGTTCAAGAAACTCTTTCTCCATCTTTGTTCGAAGAATACGAGGGAAGTACTTACTGAAAAACAAGTTCTTGAAATCGTCCCATTCCATGGACTCAATTTCATCTCTTGGCCTCGTATTCTTGATAAGATTCCACCATTGATCAGCTTCACCTTCCAAACGATATACTGCTAAGATGACTTTATCATGTTCAGAACATTGAAGAACTGAAAATATCTTTTCAGTAGTACTAATCCATTGTTCAGCAACTAATGGATCAGTAGACCCACTGAAAGAAGGTGGACGTTGCCTCATAAAGGACTCAATAGAATATTGTTCCCTTCTCTGCTCATTTGGAAGTCCAGAATGATTCATAGCTTGTGTAAGTATAGCAATAAGATTTTGCACTCCATCTCCCATAACATTTGTTTGTTCAGGAGGGCAATCATTGCATTGTCCATTGCATTGATCAACACGGTTCCTTCGGGTTCCAGCCATCGTCTAAAACCCATAAAGAATAGTGTGAGAGGAAAAAATCATGCTAGGGAAAACAACATAATAAAGGGGGAGTACCTTCAATATCCAACATCTTAGGTTTAATTCTATGATCGTTAGCGTAATTCTATTACTATAACCTATACGTATACTTAACCTTAGAGACATCCCTAGACATACCTTAGAAATATTTCTAGGGATCTCACTAACGTTTTCGCATCCTAGTTTCCAAAGGTTGACTAAACCTTTCCTCTGATACCAACTGTAAAGACCCGAAGCCTGACGTACATGGACTTTACATTACTTTTGCGGAATACTTAGTACATTACAAAAACACACACACAAGGACCGTAATAGTTTAGTGTCTTTGGAAACTCGGACTATAATCTTCTAATCGTGGTGAAAGATCTTCAACATCTCCCATAAAGATCTTCTTTTTTTTTACCTAAAACCTTTCTTTATATCCTGGGGAAAAGAAAACATAAAAGGGTGAGCTCAAATGCTCAGTAAGGGTAAACAAAAGAAATATCAATCACATCATATTCATAAGAACATAACATTTTGGAAATCATATCCTGCAAAAGAGAGCATAATTTCATAACATGGGATAAATCATGGCAGTGAAATGTAATCACAATAATCATAACATAAAACATGGAACTTTGTGGCATACACACATAATCATATAGAATCATTTCTTGTTAGTCAAGACTCATTGCCAAGACTATCTTAGTGGACAAAGTCCCTTTCTGAATCGAGTAATCCTCGTTTCAGTCCTGTTTCACTGAACCGGTATAACCTACCATTCCAGCCATGTCTATCTCATGAGATATAAAATCTTTACCCAATGCATTGGAGGGAGATATAGGTCCCACCCATCTCTTAATGAATCCTTTCTTATGTGTGCCACAAAATCATAAATCATACATCATTGCATAACCCATGTAATAAAAATGGGATTCTTGAAACATCATGACATCATAAATCAATTCATATAAGATAAAGGAATTCATAAACATAATTCCATCACAACATAGTCAAACCAATGTAAAAATATGGATAGAAACATAACCCTTTATTATCTTAGATGGAAAATAATTTTGATAAAACACTTGAATTGAATTCTTGAGGAAAATATCCTTTCTTCTTCAAAAACATTTTTCCTTTCATAACATGTCATACAATTTTAAAATAAAAGAAGTTAATTAAAAATAAACTTGAAAACTTGTAAAGGATGCTTCTTTGAAGTAATGTTTTAAAAATCCATTCATTCCGTATAAGTTAAAAAAACATTCTTCGTACTTTTGTCGGAAAAGTCAAAAAGTACCTCGTACGGAAAAACGACAAAAGATTCCTTTCATATTCTTTACTAAAAACTCACCTAAGGGTAAAATTGGATTTAAACTATTTCAAGTGGATGGAAACAATATTACATATTGAGGGAACATGGATGTGGATGATAAAATACACCCCAGTAAATACTTACGAATAAACAATCTCGGATAAAAATGAGATTGTGATATTTCCCTTACCTTAGGTCCGACTTGCTTTGTAAGTGTCCGAACCTCCTGTATAATGATTTAAATCATGTTATTGACTTATTACAGAATCATATTCATTGTTATGATATCATATATGGTTCACTTATGACATTATATTACCCGTTCTTTTGTAAATTCCATGTTAAAGAAGCGTTTTGGGTAAAATCGTTTCATTTATCGTAGGTGTTTTGACTTGTTGTTCTTGACATCATTATTACTTATATCATGATTTACTTACTTCCAGAATAAAAAATATGATTTATATATCATATATATTCAGTATATATATATATATAATAGATAGATAAATAAAATGAAAAACACCGTTCATGGAGACGGTAGTCCGTACGTACGCATGAACGCTGTTTTACTTTCCTTATTGTCTTGAAATGGAAGTAAGTATATTACATACATATATATATACATAGATCCAGTAGATTTATAATGTCATATATTTCATTATTATTTCTTATATATACTTTATAATCATTCTTAAATGGTTAACATGGAGAATGAATCTCATCGCGTCGTGGAGACGGTAGTCCGTACGTACGCACGAGCGATGATATCATTTCTATAAATATTGAATTGAATTGGAGTGGATTATACAATATATCAGAATCAATATGATGTTGTAATAACTATGTATAGTTATTCTTTACACCATTATACCCATCCATGTAAGGTTGTGGTGGAAAATAGATTACACCACGGCGTGGAGACGGTATTCCGTACGTACGCACGCGCGGTGATTTCTTTTTCCGTAGGATGGATAGATGGTGAAATAGGGTTGTTTCATACATATAATAACATATCAGTATATGAGTGATACTGATGTTATTACTTCATAATGAAACAACCTAAGAAGAAGAAGTGGAAGAAGAAATAAAGATGAAAGAATTGGTAACGCTAATTACCTCTTCTTTGAAGTGCCTCTTTGAGACCTCCTCTTAGGGAACTAAAATTGGTCTTTGAGGAAGACCAGAACCTCTAGGATGTTGCTAGGGAAGTGGAGAGGAGAAATTGGCAGGGGTTGGCCGAGCTTGAGTGCTCAAATTGGTGTGAGGAGGAGGGGGAGGATGTGTCCTTTTATAGGGGAGGAGAGGGGCACCTTAGGAATATCTCAAAATATTATTTTATTCAAAATCGGTTTATAATGGTTCCAAAGGGTCTTATTTCGAAGCTAAAGTAAGGATGGGTAGAAATACTATCAACCAATAGAATTTAGACAAGTTTAAGATATTATTTTAACCTTATCAATTAGATTTAACTCTAAGTTAATTAATTTAACTTTTACCGTGTCTTTTTGTTTTCTTTCACTATATGGTTAATACACTTACTATAACATGCCAAACGAACCCAAAATTGTTTATTATTAATATATATATCCTTATCTAAGTCATTTGGCCGAACCTTAGATTTTTAGGAATAAAATAACAATTAATAATATAATATTTGATTTAAAAACTATTTTGTGTTAATTTTGACACTATTTGATATATGATTTTTGTGAAAGTCATAACAGAATTATATGTTCGAACCAAGTTGATTAAATCAACACTAATATATCATAGTAACCTAGAAAATTAGTGGAATTCATAAAAAGTCTTAAATTACATTTATTTTGGTATTTATATTATCAATTATGTCAATATTTCATTAATAAGATAATTACTGCATCATTTTTGTGTCATAAATAAATTATATTATTTGATGTCTAAAAATTACAAATAAAATACCATCATGTAGGAAATCTTTTTAGCTTTCTAATGAATATTTATAGTCGAATTTATCTTATGTATAACCCCATATTAAAAATGATTTACTTATTAAACATTGATTTAACTATTTTAACCCTTCTTTAAATAAATTAATAATAAATGTCCTAATCTAATCCAAGTTGGCCTAAATGGTCATATTTTATTCCTAAGTTTGTTTTTTGTCGAATTACACTTGTCCAATAGAATTAGGAAATGTGTTAGGGTAATATTAATATCATATTTACCCTTAGTTACCTTATTTACTATTAACCGTGGTAAAAAAAAGTAAAAAGTTACTATTCACCAAAAAATTATTTTCATCTCATTGAACCACATTTTAGTCCTTGATATTAACCGTGTCTCTCGGATTTTCGAAATTCCATTCACAGAAGCGGTAAAATTATGTTTTATGCAAAATTCAGTTTTTAACCTACCACTTAGTAGTTTCACTATTCATCAAAAATTGATGTTTTTCAGAACAATGCCAAAATTTCATCCCAAGCTATATTTCATATTCCGAATTCAAAAATGAAGTCTATTTTACCAAATTCATAACATAAAAGTTGCATTAATTAATTTTATAATTAAATCCCGCTGTTAAAACAAATAGTGTGTTTTTAAGAAACAATATCTATCAAAAGATTGACACTTGTTTATGTCTAGTTTAAATGTGAAACTACATCCAATGACCAACATTGTATTAAATTGTAAAAATATATTCTAAATATACTTTAAAACCACTCAAATTAATGATTTATCACTATTAATTATTTCGATTAAAAAAGTTGTTTTTAATTATAATTTAGTAATTTTCACTATTCATCAGAATATGAAAGTTATCCGAAAAGTACCAAAATTTCACCTTAGGCTAAATTCGATACTCCGAATCCAAAAATGAAGTCCATTTTGAGAGTTAAAATTTCTAAAATTTAAAAAGTGGTTATTACTATTCATAACGGCTAGTTTTAATAATATTTTAATAGCATATCATTGTTTCGTGAAACTCGGGATTACGTACCACACACGCTATCGAGGAAGGTTGCGATTGCGTGTAATGCAAGGAAAGTCAAGGATGCGTGTTGTGCAAGCTCCTTTTGGTGTAGCGTATAACACAAGACATTAGTAAAATAAGAAAGAATATTTTTCATAAAATCTCGGGCTGTTACAATTATTGTTCTTACTAAGAGATTATGTAATGGGACCTCCATAGTATTTAACCATTTTATGTAATTTATGGGATTAGACCTAATTTCCTAGTTGGAGTGTATTTTTTCTTTTATAATATGTACTAAGTTGTTGTACATTGATGCTTTCCTAGAGGAAGTTTCATTCATATTTACACTATAGGTGTTGTTATTTTTTGTTATACTTCATCATTATTGCATTGTGATAGAAGGGAGTGTGCATAAATATACTTATACTAAGGCCTCCTTGTGTTTTATTCCTAATCAATACCTATCTACATCCCTAAGACTATTATAGGTGGGATTGGGGAGCACACTCCGCTCACCTCTAGTCAGTCATGCCCCATTGGGTCATGTATCGAGATACATAGAGATATTTCTGTATTCCAATGTGAATGAAATATGGATAAAAACTACATTGTGGTACTTATGGGTTTTTATTAGTCTATATATATGAAATGGGAAATACCAATACTCCTTTGGTGGTGTATGGTGGTTGCTATGTTCAAATGGTGTTGTGGTGTGTCAAAATGGGCAATGGAGAAGGACCATTATTGTGGTTTGACAGAATTTTGTTGATAAGTAATTGTAAAAGTCCAAATGACAAGACCCAGGAAGACTGGACACATGGTTCATTTCCTTTTTAAAGTAAAAATGAAAAACAATTTTTATGTAGGTCATAGTGCAAGCCATATTTGATGGATTGGTTCATTTACGATCATTTTTCATTCCATGGATTCTGGGGTGAACTAATGGATCATTAACTTCAAAATTTGATTTAATTTTGGAGTTAGAAATGAATTTTTATGGATTCAAATAGATTCAATGAATCTAAATTCTGTTGGGGTGGTAACACCCCCAACATTTTATAAGATATATTATTTTTAATTTCTTACATATCTTATGTTGTACGCTACAAAAAGCTAATCTTGTGCTATACACAACACTGTATTAGCTTGTAGTATAGGCAAAACTAATCTTGGATCATGTTACACACAATTTCACGTTCTTTTGATAGAAGTTATTCTACGCAACATTGAGTGTATATATATATATTCAATGTATAAATGAAATATGGTTAGATTCTAAAATACCCATCAACAAAGGAATCATTCACTATACGCAACGCTGACTTGGCTTGCATTACACGCAATTGTGACCTTCAACAATAGCGTGTGTTGAACGCAATACCGAGTTTTACTAAACAACGATATGTTATTAAAATATTATATAAACTAGTCTTTATGAATAATAATACCCACTTTTTAAAATTTTATAAACTTTATCATTCAAAATGGATATCATTTTTGGATTCGGAATATCGAAATTAGCCTAGGGTGAATTTTTGGTATTTTTTTGAAAAAAATAAATTTTTGATGAATAGTTAAAATACTCAGTTATTGGTTAAAACTGACTTTTTATTTAAATTATAATTTATTTTATTTAAATTCAATTTTTGTCAAAAGAGATACATAATACCTATATAGGTTCAATTTAATTCATTGGAGTCATTTTATAATAATATAGATATATAAAAATTTTATTTAACTTTTTACTGTCTTTTACCAACCTCTTAGGACCATTTTCAATTGTACATAAAACATAATTTTACCACTTCTGTGAGTAGAATTTTGAAAATACGAGAGACACGGTTAATATCAAGGATTACAATTTGGTTCAATAAGATAAAAATATTTTTTTGGTGAATAGTAAGTTTATACTTTTATTTGTCACTGTTAAAAGTAAATAGGGTAATTAAGGGTAAAATGATATTATTATTACCCTAAAACATGTCCTAATTCTATTGGATAATTATTATTCGACCAAAATCAACCTTATTAATAATATATAATTATTGAGGTTCACTTGGATTAGATTTGGACATTTATTATTATTTAATTCAAAGATGAGTTATAGAGTTAAAATCAATATTTAATAAATAAAAACTTTTAATATAGGGTTATACATAAGATAAATTCGAATATAAATATTCATTAGAAAGAAAAATAAATTTCCTACATACTTGTATTTTATTTATTATTTTAAGACATTAAATAATTTAATTTATTTATGACACAATGATGATGTAGTAATTACCTTATTAATGAAATATTAACATCATTGATGTTATAAATACCCAACTAATTTTAATTTGATATTTTTGATAAATTACACTATCATTCTAGGTTAATATGACATGTTATTATTGATTTAATTAAATTTTTTCTAACTAATAATGCTGTTATTAGTTTCACAAAAATCAATTACCAAATAGTGTCAAAATTGACATAAAATAGTTTTTAAAACAAATACTATATTATTAATTTTTATTATATTCCTAAAATATAAGGATTGCCAGAATGACTTATATAAGGTGATATATATTAATAATGAACCACTTGGGTTTATTTTTGCTTGTTATAGTATGTTTATTAACCATATAGTGTAAGAAAACATGTAGACAAGGTAAAAGATAAATTATTTAACATAGGGTTAAATCTAAATGATAAGGTTAAAATAGAAATATAAACTTGTATAAAACCTATTGGTTGAAATAATTTCGATCCATCCCCACTTTATCTTCAAAATAAATCAATTTGGAGCTATTATGAACCGAATATGACTTTATTATGAAACAATATTTCAAGTTTTTTATAAGGTGCCCCTCTCATCCCTTATAAAAGGGAACCTCCTCCCTCTTCTCTTTACACAATTATGAGACTTCAATCTCAGACAACCCCCAACCATTACCATTTTCAAATTCCCTAGAAAACATTATAGTGGTTCTAGCCTCCTCAAAAGGCCAACTCTAGTGCCTTAATATGAAGCTTAAAAGAGGTGTGTCGAAGAAGAGGTAATCTATTCTGCCGATTCATTCAAGTTTCATTCTTCATGAACTTCATCTTCCTTAGATGTATCATTATAAAGTAATAACATAAATATAACTAATATACTTATATGTAATTATAAATATTAAACAACCCCATTTCACCCCTTATCCATCATACAAAAAATGAAATCGCCGTGTGTGCGTACGTACAGAATACCGTCTCCACGCCGTTATGTAATCTGTTTTTCCCCCACCACCTTACTTGAATGGGTATAATGGTGTAAAGAATAACTATATATAGTTTTTATAAAATCATACTGATTCTGGGATATTATATCTTCCACTCCACTCCAATTCAATAATTATGGGATGATATCATCGCTCGTGCATACGTACGGATTACCGTCTCCATGACGCGATGAGATTCATTCTCCATGTTAGCAATTCAAGAATGATTGTAAAGTATATATAATGAATAATAATAAAATATATGACATGATAAAGCTACTTTATTTATGTACATATATATATATATATGTCATCTACATACTTCTATTCATGTCAATAAGTAAAGGAAAACAACATTCATGTGTACGTACGGCCTACCGGCTCCATGAATAGTGTATTTCATTTCATTTATCTATCCATTATATATATATATATAAAAATATATATATACGGAATATATATGATATATAAAT
The DNA here is from genome assembly GCA_963277665.1 of Viscum album. Taxonomy (NCBI): domain Eukaryota; kingdom Viridiplantae; phylum Streptophyta; class Magnoliopsida; order Santalales; family Viscaceae; genus Viscum; species Viscum album. The sequence continues at coordinate 942,245,620 of OY728153.1, forward strand.
CATTATTGACATTCTAAATGAATTTAAATAATGATATAAGTAATAATAATATCAAGAACTACAAGTCCAAACATGTACGATAATTAAAACGATTTTACCTAAAACGCTACTTTAACATGGAATTTACAAAAGAACGGGTAATATAAATTCATAAGTGAACCATATATTATATTATAACAATTAATATGATTCTTTAATTAGTCAATGATACTATTTAAATCATTATTCAATAGTTTTGGATACGTATGAAGCATATCAGAACTAAGGTAAGGGATAACTATTCCAATCTCGTTCTTATCCGAGAATGTTTATTCATAAGTATTTTCAGGTGTTATTATTATCATCCATGTACATGTTTTCTAAAAGTGTTTTCATGTATGTTTAATGTCCCTTTACCCAGTTTTAACTTTTACCACATGTTATGGATGGAATCTTTCTTTTGTTTACCATACAAGGAACTTTTTGACTTTTCCGACAAAAGTACGAGGAGAATGTTTCTTGTTAACTTATACAGCATGAATGGATATTTATGGTTTCATAACGAATTTTTTAAATGAAGAATCATATACAAAATTTAATGATTATTTTCAAAAAATTCCTTTTCTTTTAAATTTTCATGGCATTTTGAAAAAAGAAAATGATTTTGACGAAAGAAGGATATTTTCCTCAAGAATTCAATTCAAGTGTTTTATCAAAACTATTTTCCATCTAAGATGAAATTATTAAGTATGTTTATGTTTCAAGTATAATGTATCTATTATTTATATGTTTTGAGTTTTCTTATCATGAAATGATATCCATTTCTTTGATAAATATTATGTTATGATGTGATGATGTTTATGAAACCCAATTTATTCATTGGGTTATTACGAATGATGTATGTTTATTTTATGGCACACGAAAGAAGGATTTCATTATGAGATGGGTAAGAACTATATATCCATACAATTCTTTGGATAAATATTTATATCTCATGATATTGAAACTTCTATAATGGTAAGATAATCTGTTTCCATGATACAAGAATGGAACGAGGAGTGAACTCGATTCAGAAAGGGACTTTGTCCACTAAGATGGTCTTGACAGAAATGCCTTGATTACTATGTAAATAATATCATGTTATTAATGGTTTGAAACAATTTTATGTTTTATTACCATGATATTTTATCATGATTGATGTTTCTTTATGATATATTCCTAACATGCTTCCAAGATTTATGTCTTTGCTCATGATTTTTATGTTTAGATTTTATGTTCATGTTTTTTGCATTCAAAGGTTTATGGATTGTTTATGTTCTCTATATTTACCCTTAATGAGAATATAATCTCACCATTTTTATGTTTTCTTTTCCATTTGATATAAATAAAGGTTTTAGGTATGAAAAAAAGGGAAGATATTTATGGGAGATGTTGAAGATCTTTCACTAAGATTAGAAGATTATTATTCCATGTTTCCAAAGACACTAAACTATTACGGTCCTTGTGTGTTTTTTTTCTATTAATTATTCCACAAAAGTAATGTAATGTCTATGTATGTCAAGTAAGAGTCTCTATAGTTGGTATTAGAGGAATGGTTTAGTTAACCTTTGGAAACTGGGATGCGAAATCATTAGTGAAATCCCTAGAGATATTTCTAAGGTTTGTCTAGTGATGTCCCTAAGGATAAGTATATGTATAGTTTATACTCCTAGAATTACGGTAATGATCTAATAATTAAACCTAAGATGTTATATATTGAAAGTAATCCTCCATTGTTATATTGTTTTCCTAGCATGAATTTTTCTACTCACACTGTTCTTTTTGGGTTTCACACGATGGTTGAAACCCAAAGGAACCATGTTGATCAATGTAATAGACAATGTAATGATTGTCCTCTTGAACAAACCAATGTAATGGGAGATGGATTGAAAAATCTGTTTTCTATAACTACACAAGATATGAATCATTCTGGACTTCCATATGAGGAGAGAAATGAACAATATTCTATTTAGTCCTTACTCAAGAAATGTCCACCTTCATTTAGTTGTTCTTCTGATCAACTTTTTACGGAACAATCGATTAGTACCATTGAAAAGATATTTTCGATACTTCTCTATTCAGGACATGAAAAATTAATTTTTACTGTTTACGAGTTTGAAGGTGAAGCAGACCACTGGTGGACTCTAATTAAGAATACAGGTCCCCATGATGAAATTAAATCCATGGAATGGGATGAGTTCAAGAACTTATTTTTCATTAAGTAATTCCCTCGTATTCTTTGAACAAATATGGAAAAGGAGTTAGTTGAGATTAATTAAAGGATGAAGAATTTGTTGGTATATATGAAGCGAATTTTACAAGTCTTGCAAGGTATTCATCTGGCTTTATCATCCAACCTGAAAGTAAAGTTGATCGATTATTCAGTGGATTAAAACCAAGTCTTCTAAGGGCATTAGAGAAAAGAGACTTCAGTATCTATGAGGAAATTGTGTTTTGTGCTATCAAGGTAGAACTTGATGATGGTGTTACATATTCATCTCGTGGTTTTGATAAGAAATGAAAGATGAATTTCAAGGAAAAATCTTAGAACATTGGTGAAGAGAAGGTGAATGTTTATTTATGCTCAAAGTGTGGAAAGAAGCATGGTGGAGATTTTCTAAAAGGTACTAGAAAATGTTTCAAGTGTGTAAAAGAAGGTCATCGAGTATATGAGTGCCAAAGTAATAGGGAAAAGGTTTCTAATTACGTGAAGAGAGAAAAGACTATAGAAAATTATCCACCAATACATCAATGCTACAAGTGCAAGGAAATGGGGCATTATTATAACCAATGCCCTAATCCAAGGTTTAATGATTATTGACCTCAACAACATCGTAAGCTAATGGAAAAAGGGAAGTCACATGCGATCACTATTGGCGATGTTGAGTATAACAATGATGCAGTGGAATGATTATGTGATTATGTAACGGGATTCCAAAATAATGTTGTGGAATCTCATTTATAGTATTGTGAAATATTTTAATATATATATAATGGTTTATTGTAGTTTTAAATAATTATATGGTACCGGTAACCATGAAAAGTGATTCAAATATTTTGTAAAGTAGATAGTATGCGCATAATGAGGGGATAAGGAAAAATTGAAATTTTTGATAGTATTCATGAGCTCATTACTGATATAAGGACAAAGTGATATCATGGTTTGAGTATATAAAATTTTAGGATTTTGGTATGTGGAAAGAGTTGCCTTTTGACATCACTCATGTTTTCCCTAAGGTTCTATGGTCATTCATGTTTCAAAATAATACATGATTAAGTTATTCAAATGTTTGGAATGTGACCAACATGATATATCTTATGATATATGGGAGATAAATGATGGTGTTCACGTTCTTGTTATGTGGCCTTTCAAGTAATCGATTTCTTTATACTATGAGATTGGACATATATATTTTAGATGAGTGTAAATATTGGAATAGATTATGTTGTAAATCAGATAGTATTGCTTAAGTGTATAACTTTTTTTAGATATTATTTTTGGAATGTTATAATAGTGTATTTTTAGAAAAAGGGACAACCAAAAGGATGGGAAACAACCCATCGCATCAGACAAGGTTGTGGGAATCGTACCAACAACTGATGTGCGACATGCCTTTATCGCCTACCTATGTCCTACAGGAAGTCCCTAGGTTGTAGAAACCAATTTTATTTTATTAAGCTCTATGATAGATAAAGTATAAATCCATTTTAACAACCATATATGATTAATCTCAGCATAGATGGACTTATGTATATTTAATAAATTGAGATAAACTTTTTGCGATGGAAAAAGATAGAATGACCTATCATTATATCGCATGATCTGCTAACACATCACGAATAACAAATTCAACTTCATTTACTTAAGATATGAAGTGGAAATTGTTCTAGGCACGAACAACGGTGAGATTGTACCAAAATCATGTAAGTATTTCTTTTAATTCAACAATTCATCAACATTTAGGAAATGATCTTGAAAACCAAAAATGTTGTCCCAGAACTCTCATATCTGATGAATTAGATGGTACCTTAGATCATCACAAATTTATGGCTTTGTGACTGTTGGATTTCTCATAGCCATGTTCTCTACGACTCTCCATTCAAACTTGATGGTTAGATTTCTATTCTATGTACATATTTTCAACTATGTTCTCCTATGTAGAAACCTTGGGATAAGTTAATTTGGGTAATCGTTATGTTTCATATAATAGTTTTTAAAATTATGTTTTAGTATTATTCTTTACGATGTGGGTTTCTATGAAAGAAAACTTTCAATTAGTAAACCATTTATAACCCCGACGAATTTTGAGGGTGAAATTCATTTTAAGGGGGGTAGAATGTAACACCCTGAGATTTCATATGATATATTCTTTTTAATTTCATTCATATATTCTATTGTACGCTACACCAAGATTATCTTGTCCTATACGCAACACTATATTAACTTTTAGTGAATGAAACACTAATATTGGATCTTGCTACACAAAATTTCATGTTCGTTTGATAGAAGATATTCTACGAAACATTGAGTGTGTATATATATATATTCAATGTATAAATGAAATATGGTTGGATTCTAATATGCGAAACAACAATGGAATCTTGCACTACACGCAACGCTAACTTGTCTTGCATTACATGCAATCGTGACTTTCCATGATAGAGTGTGTTGTACACAATACCGAGTTTCACTAAACAATGATATGTTATTAAAATATTCTATAAACTAGCCATTATGAATAGTAATTCTGAATTTTTTAATTTTTATAAATTTTATATTTCAAAATTGACTTCCTTATTGGATTTATAATATCGAATTTAGCCTAGGGTAAATTTTTTGTATTTTTCTGAAAACTTTCAATTTTTGATGAATAGTGAAAACACTAAGTTATTGGTTAAAACTGACTTTTTATTTAAATAATCATGTATTTTATTTAAATTTATTTTTTGTCAAAATAGATACATAATATCTATATATTATCAATGTAATTCATTGGAGTCATTTTATAATAATATAGATATAAAAAAAATTTATTGAACTTTTTATCGTCTTTTACCCACCTCCTAGGAGCATTTGCAATTGTACATAATACATAATTTTACCACATCTGTGAGTTGAATTTTGATATTCCGAGAGACGCAGATATTATCAAGAGGTAAAAATTTTTTCAATAAGATAAAAATAATTTTTGGTAAATAGTAACCTTTACTTTTATTTAACATGGTTAAAAGTAATTAGGGTAATTAAGGGTAAAAATGATATTATTATTACCCTAACACATGTTCTAATTCTATTGGATAAGAATAATTCGACCAAAAGAAACATTAGGCATATAATATAATCATTTAGGTTCACTTGGATTAGATTAGGACATTTATTATTATTTAATTCAAAGAAGTGTTAAAAAGAGTTAAAATCAATGTTTAATAACTAAAACATTTTGAATATAGAGTTATACATAATATAAAATAGACTATAAATATTTATTAGAAATATAATAATATTTCATACTTAATGGTAATTTATTTATAATTTTTAGACATTAAATAATTAAATTTATTTATGACACAATGATGATGTAGTAATTACCTTATTAATGAAATATTAACGTCATCGATGTTATAAATACCCAAATATATGTCATGTGAGAGTTTTTATGAATCCCAATAAATTTATAGGTTAATATGACATGTTAGTATTGTTTTAATTATCTTTTTTTGAACATATCATGCTGTTATGATTTTCAGAGAAATCAATTACTAAATAGTGTCAAAATTGCAATAAAATAGTTTTTAGTACAAATATTATATTATTATTTGTAATTCCTTTCCCAAAAATCTGAGTTTCGTCCAAATGACTTTGATAAGGTTATATATATTTATAATTAACCACTTGGGGTTCCTTTGGCTTATTATAGTATGTTTATTAACCATATAGTGTAAGAAAACAAGAAGTCATGGTAAAAGATAAATTATTTAACTTAGAGTTAAATCTAAATGATAATGTTAAAATAGTAAACTAAACTTGTCTAAAACCTATTGTATGGTAGGATTTGGACCCATACGCACTTTATATTTTTAATAAATCAATTTGGAGATTTTATAAACCGAATATGACTTTATTATAAAATAATATATTTTTTTTCTAAGGTGCCCCTCTCCTCCCTTATAAAAGAGCACCTCCTCCCTCTTCTCTTGACACAAATTTGAGCCCTCAATATCAGACAAACCCTTACCATTTCCCATTACAACTTCCCTAGAAACATTATAGTGGTTTTAGTCTCCTCAAAAGACCAACTCTAGCAACTTAAGAGGAATCTTAAAAGAGGTGCGTCGAAGAAGAGGTAATCTCTTCTACCGATTCTTTCATGTTTCTTTCTTCTTAAACATCTTCTTCTTTAGTTGTTTCATTCTAAAGTAATAACATCAGTATCACTAATATACTGATATGTTATTATAAAAATTAAACAACCCCATTTCACATTCTATCCATCCTATGGAAAACAAAATCACCGTGCATGTGTACGTACGAAATATCGTCTCCACGCTGTGGTGTAATCTGTTTTTCCCCCACCACCTTACTTGAATGGGTATAATGGTGTAAAGAATAACTATATATGGTTATTATAACATCATAATTATTCTGAGATATTATATCATCCACTAAAATTAAATTCAATAATTATTGGAGTGATATTATCACTCGTGCGTACATACGGATTTTCGTCTCCACAACGCGATGAGATTCATTCTCCATGTTAACCATTCAAGAATGATTATAAAGTATATATAATGAATAATAATGAAATATATGACCTGATAAAGATATTTTATTTATGTATGTAAATATATATATATATATATATATCATCTACTTACTTCTATTCAAGTCAATAAGGAAAGGAAAACAACGTTCTTGCGTACGTACGGCCTATTGTCTCCATGAACGGTGTATTTCATTTCATTTATATATCTATTATATATATAGATATATAATGAATATATATGATAAATAAATCATGATTTAAATTCTGGAAGTAATTAAATCATGATATAAGAAATAATAATAACAAGAACAATAAGTCCAAACATGTACGACAATTAAAATGATTTTACCTAAAACGTTGCTTTAACATGGAATTTACGAAAGAACAGGTAATATAAAGTCATAATTGAACCATATATGATATCACAACAATGAATATGATTACTTAGTACGTCAATGACATTATTTAAATCATTATACAGGATTTTTGGATACGTACGACGTATATCGGACCAAAGGTAGGGGATAACTATTCAAATCTCATTCTTATCCGAGATTGTTTATTCGTAAGTATTTACTGGGATTATTGTTATCATCCATGTCCATGTTTTATTAAAAAAATTCATGTATTATTAATGTCTTTTTTACCCATTTTTTTAATTTTACCATATGTTATGGAAGGAATCTCTCTTTTGTTTACCATATGAGGAATTTTTTGACTTTTCCGACAAATGTTCAAGGAGAATGTTTTTTTGTCAACTTATACGGCATGAACGAATTTTTATGGTTTCATAACGACTTATTTCAATGAATAGTTTCTATATAATTTCATGATTATTTTCAACAAAATCATTTTCTTTTAAAATTTCATGGCATTTTGAGAAAAAAATGATTTTGAAGAAGAAAGGATATTTTCCTCAAGAATTCATTTCATGTTTTTTTATCAAAACTATTTTCCAAATAAGATGACAATATTAAGAATGATTATGTTTCAAGTATAATGTATCTATTATTTACATGGTTTGAGTTTTCTTATGATGAAATGATATCCACTAGTTTTATATGGATTATGTTATGATGGGATGATGTTTATGAAACCCATTTTATTCGTTGGGTTATTCTTAATTATGTATGTTTATTTTGTGGAACATGAAAAAATTATTTAATTATGAGATGGTTGGGACCAATATCTCCCTCCAATACATTTGGAAAAGAATTATATCTCATGAGATAGACATGTTTGGAATGGTAATTTAATCTGTTTCCGTGATACAAGAATGGAACGAGGAGTGAACATGATTCAGAAAGGGACTTTGTCCACTAAGATGGTCTTAGAAAAAATGCCTTGGCTACTATTGAAATTATATCATGTTCTTAATGGATTTCCAAAATTACATGTTTTATTCCCATGCTATTTTATCATGATTGATGTTCCTTTATGATATATGCTTTAAGTGGTCCCATGATTTTTGTCTTTGCTCAAAATTTTGATGTTTAGATTTAATGTTCATGTTTTTGCATTTAAATGTTTATGGATTGATTTCTATTCTATATGTTTACCCTTAATGATAATTTTAGCTCACCATTTTTATGTTTTCTTTTCCCTGGGATATAAAGAAAGGTTTTAGGTAAGAAAAAAATGGAAGATCTTTATGGGAGATGTTGAAGATGTTTCACTAAGATTAAAATATCATTTTTCTGAGATTCCAAAGATAATAGACTATTATGGTCCTTGTGTGTTTTTTTGTTATGTATTAAGTATTCTGCAAAAGTAATGTAATGTCTATGTACATGTTTTGTGGTTTCGGTTTTCGGCCTTGAAACAGCCAACGACTGTGTATCCAATGATTGTTGGACCTGCTTTCCAAACGCAGGCGTTCACCAGATGGTCTGACCAGCGACTCTTAAGAACTCACATTGGCCGCGAGGATGGGAAGTCGGTCACATCACATCCTTTTGGGAGGGGGGATTATTGCATGTTTCGGGACTCTATTATATATTTAAGGCGTATTCATATGTTCGTGAATCTTTGGTTTATACCCAAACATAGTATCCACATATTAATCCTTGGTGGTCAATGGTCAACTGGATACAAGGTTTCAGAATCATTTATACCCGAGGTTTACCATCCCTCGTTGGATTAATGGCCCTGAAGAGTCGAAACTCGTTTGAGGCGGCACTAGGAGTGGCGTGGTGAACTGATGCAAGGATAGTTGGATCGACCGGTTGTTGGGCTTGATCCTCAGAGAGGGTTCCTACTTACCCTGTCTAGGAGGGAGGGATCAATGTCCACGTAGTTCGAATGTACAGTTTATAGTCCTGATGGATGAAGGTGAACCGACGTGAAGGTTATCGGAACAGTCAGGTGGTGAGCTTCAACCTCTTAGAGGCTTCCTACATACCTTGCCTAGAAGGCAGGGATCAAAGCCCACGTAGTTCGCATAGGCTTGGGACTTACTCTATGAGGCAGCCCGAAATGATGGATTGGGGATTACACTCTAAGGAGTCTCAAAGTAACGTATTGGGGCTTACACTCGGTGGAGGCCCATAGGAATGGATTGGGGTTTACACTCTGAGGAGGCCCATGGAGATAGATTGAAGCTTACACTCTAAGGAGGCCCAGAGTAACGGATTAGTTATTACACACTTAGGAGGCCCATATGAATGGATTGGGGCTTACACTCTAAGGAGGCCCATGGAGATAGATTGGGGATTACACTCTGAGGAGGCGCATAATAGGATATTGTGTTCGATGCTTTCTCTAAGCCCGTGTGAGTCATGCTCGGTGTGAGAAATACGACGTAGTAGTGAAACGAGCATCACGTCTCGAGAGGTGCGTCCATGAGGAATAGAGTGGGGCTTACGCATGAGGGTGGCCCATAAGGTTGGAGCTTACTCCTAGGTGGATGCCTAAGGTGATCGATTGGGGCTTACACTTTGAGGAGGCACAGGGCGACAAAGCGTAGCGGGAGAGGGAAATGGGGTGCTCCTATACCCATCTCCTCTCTTGCAGTGCATGAGGTCTTCCTTCCAATGGATATTTTACTACCCCTGAGGATCCCTTAACAAGTGGAGGGGCAGAAAGGGGATTCCCGAGCTCAAATTTTACATTAACGTGTGAATGTGAACCCAGGAATATTTCCAGAATCTACTCATGGGTCGGTGCAACCCCTTCGCCTCAACTTATTGTGGGTATGTGAACTCAAAATGGCGTGATGATGCACATGAAAATTACACCACGTGGATCTGGTGGCTCTGGTGGAGCCCTTGGCTCGGGGCCAATGAATAGGCCTATGAGGGAGTTGTGGAGGATCGGGCCAGATTGAAAGAATTTTATCTGGCTTGGGGAATGGGAACTACGAAGGCTCCGATGGGCCACACGTATGATAGAGTGGTGGAGGCCTTCACGTAGGAAGGTGCACGTGGATAAAGAATCCATCCGTGAACCGGGGTGGTGTGCGGACTGAGGGGCATCCTGCGAACCAGGGTTGTTCATGGTCTAGCAAGCTTCCCGCAAACCAGGGTGGTTCATGGCTTCAGGTTCGACCTATGTACCACGGGTACGCGGAGGGGTCCTCACGAGCAACGGCGGAAAAGGGAGGCTCCGATCGGGGGTTCGTCCGTTGAGGCTTTGCCCGCACACGAGGGTGATATGTGGTGCGGTGGATCGGAAAGAAGGCATAAACACCATTGTCCGGGGGGAGTGCATCCACAGAGGGGCTATGGTACGCGGTCTTCTCTTTTTATGTAATTTTAAGTTTGTGGTTCACCAAATTATTATGCATTTTTGGGTTCCTTATTAGTTAGTTCCTAGGTTTATTCCTGCTCTGGTTCGCGAACTGGAACTTCGCCTTTTACGAAATCTTAATCCTTACATCGAAATCCTTCCGCCCGAGTATGATCTCTCTTCTCTTCCTCCGCCTTCGAATTGTCCAAATATGAATCTCCGAATCTTTTCTCCCTTACCCCTCGGCCTCCTTTTATAGAGTGGGGAAAGAGATTTATCTGTGGTCACGCATCACCTTTTGTGGAGGCCCATGACCGAATACCTAGTTTACAGTTGACTTGGTCAATCCATAATTCATGGTGGGTATCGAATGCTTCTCCCCCCCACCCCCACCCCTCGCGAACCAAACTCAGGGAGTGCTTCGCGGCCGTGAAGGGTTCCATCTCCATTCCGCGAATGACAATGGATGTGGCTTGAACCGGTCGACGCGGTCCGTGGTTGGGGCGGTTCATGACGGTGAACAGGATCGGCACCCATTCTGCCTCGCGACTGTGGAGGATCTCCACTTCCATTTTGCAAACAATGACAGTTTGAGGAGGGGGCGCTTCGCGGGGCCTGGCCACGTCACATTTTCATTTGACCAGTCTGTGAACTTGTTCTGCTTGTGTCCCTTCTTTGAATTTTCTCCTTTCTTCTCCCCAATTATTTGGGGAATTTGGGTAGAATCTCCTTTGCGTATTTTTCAGGACCCTACAGTACTTCAAGTACGGGTCTCTACAGGGGTTGTTATATTGGATGTAGGAAGCTAGAGTTTTGGATTTTAAATAAAAAAACAATATTCTATTATTTTTTTTGATAATATTATGAATAAGGTGGAATGTATGTAAATTGAAATAAGATATTGGTGAATATGGAGAACTGAAATAAGAATAATAGAAGAGGAATAATAACGTTGTATAGGAATTGGAACATATTGAAGTGATTATTCCTATGTTTTTATAGGTTTTTGATGAATATAAAGGGAAACAATACATACAAAAATAAAGTGTATGTTTGAAATGAATTATTATTGTCTATACTTATTTAGTTATAATTATTAAATTGTGGGAAGACCTATGATAGTTTGGATAAATTTTTTAGCATGATTAAATATATAAACTATTCCTATTGTACGTATAAGTTAAAACTTGTGTTTTGTATAATATCGGGGAAATCATGATTATTTGAAGGACTAGCCTTGTCGATATGGGAGGATTAGCTTATAAATATTCTTTTCTCTTTTTTTTGTTTGTTAGAAAGTGATCAAGAATCCCTATAACTGATGATGATATTTGTTTCATCAATGGAACATGAAAATAAATTGGATCATTGATTCACCCCTCCCCTCTATGATTCTATAACGAATTTAGAGCATCATTTTAAAAAATGGAATATGGGTCATCTGAATTCCGAAATATTTGTTATAAAAGATGATTTTTTAATATGTTAATTAGTAAAAATTACATTTATATAATAATAAAATACTATTATTTTGATATAAAATTGTAATAATATTAATATATATGTTCCTAGTTTCATCCATGATTGAAGTTTATATCATCATTCTTGTAGGTTGTTAAACGGACCCAAACATGAACAGATCATAATTAATGGTTCAAAACACTAATTATAGTGGTTTATTTTATAATCATGTCATTATTATACATATATATTTACAATTTTAAAATATTTATAATTATTTTAATTTAATTATAATTTATTTTAATAAATAATAAATAAATTAAATGAATATATTACTTTGTGAAAGAGGTTTTACTCACAACACATAAATAAAAGTTTCATTTTGGAAAAATGAGAGGAAATGTTGGTGGATAATAATTTGAATCATTATATTCATAATAAAATTATTATGTAATATTTATTAATAAATTAAATAACTATAAACAATGAAGAGTGGTGGCGGTGAAAAACAAAATATGTCGCTTGATGGAGGTGGTTACATGCACCAATGCATGATTGACATTGATTTATTGTTCTATGCAGATGGAATAAAATAGATAATGTTTCTTCCATTAATATAATAACACTTAAGTATAATAATGATATTTAGGTCATTATATTACTATAGTTATATTATTATTATGTTAACATATTTAGAATAAATATTTATGGAATAGGTAATACTCATGTTGGGATGTTGAACTTTATTTGAATGCCATTATTGAAATAAATGGATTAGGATAACTTATGGTGACCATGGGAATTATATGGTGAAATTAATTACAATAAAGTAATTTTTTAGGGTTTTATGTAAATTTATAGGAGTATATTTATAACTAATATAATGAATGTGATTCCATTTTTATGTGAAGAAAATGACACATTTATGAACACATGTTATTTATTAATAATAGAATGACACTGTTCAAGGTTCAAAGTCTCAAAGACTGTTAAAAAATGGAATTTAGGGTGTGATATGGTCAAAAAATCCTCTTCCACTCATTTCCACTAATTAATGAAACTCTTTAAAAAGAATATTCCATGACTTTACTTTTACTTTTTTGTATTTTTAGGTGTGTCTGATTTTTTACCCAAGAAAAGTTTCTTTTAATAAAATAATAAAATAAACTTTCTTACAAAATTTTGGATTTATGAATGAAAATATAATATCCATTAAATATAATTGAATGTAAAAATTATATAAATTTAAAAATTAAATTAAATTATATTATATACTAATTTCTTATATAAAACCTTGATTTCACTATTATGTATTGTCACTCTTATATAGCACTTATTAAAAATAAAATGTATTTTGATATAATTATATATTCTTTTGATCCAATTATTAGAGTCTTAATTTAAAATACATAATTTTTATTTATTATGTAAAAATTAAAGAACAATAACAATACAAATCCATTAATAATAATAGTTTCACAATTACCACTATAATTAATATTAATCATGGTAACGTTGCTTTAATTCAAATAAATAAAATAAAAATTATCTCATAAATTTATAATTATAAAATATTAAACATATATTCTTATATTTTATTTCAATATACAATAAAAATTAGTTTTTTAATATTTGTCGATAAAAATATTTCTTCGAGTAAAATGTTACTCAATTTTACTGAAATTTAAAACTAATTTTTTTTAATTTAATATAGAAAATTTTAATTATTTTTATTACTTATTAAATATTTATTTCATTGAAAATGGTTACATAATATATATTTCATTCATGTGTTAATATTTTTTCCTAAAACAGATAATTGTTTTCAGATTTTTTATTTTCACTATTATTCTAAAAATAATTATTTTATAAAAACTTTGATAATTAATACTAAGATAATATTGACTTTTTTAATCCAAGAAGGATTATAATTTTTCCATTTTTATTCTAATATATATATATATAGATTTTAAATTAATATAAAATTTATAAATATAAATGAATTTTAATTAAGAAAAAATAATTTCTAAACATCAAGTGTTTAAAATATAATCTAATATTAATTTGAAAATAATGAAATTTTTATAGATTAGTTTATAAAACTAAATATTACATTTTTAATGAACTTTTAACAATGATCATTTAAATTTATTTAGATAAAATAAAATAAAGTTTTATAAAATATCTATCAAGATGAAAATAATAGTAAAATGTTTTCATTTAAATTTATTACAATATTTTTATAATTTAATTATTATAATATTCTTGTTATTATAAATTTTCAATGTTCATTTTAGTCTGGTGTTGTGTTCGTTTGATGTTGTGTGTGACACAAGAAATTAATGATTATATTAATTTAAAGGGTCAAAAATTACATTTCCATACCACACATTCTAATCCTCATGATTTTAGATTTATTGAATATATTGAGTTTATAAATGGTATAAGGTTAAAGATACCTAATATATTTAGTACATATCTAATTCTATCAACACATCCTCATAGATTTTTTAGTTTTGTTGCAAATTTTAATATTAATAAAATAGATAAATCTATCTCAGATATTCTAACTCTATTTCTCTATGTTTATAAGGATGTTATGTTTTAAAATATTTATGTCATTATGATGTATATGAGTAATTTCCAAGAGTATATATAAAACACTAATATTTTGAATTATATTTACCTTTAAAATCTAATATGTTGGATTGTTTTTTATATGAAACACCAAACAAAAAAACAAATATCATTAAAAAAATTATAATATATCCACTTACTTGGATTATTTAAATAATGGTGACAAACTTCTGATGTAAATACATAAATAAATATCAATTTTTAGTAATATTCAAATTCTGATGCTAATGAGATCACCTTATGGTTAGAAATATATATTTTTCTAAAATTTTCATTATATGCACATTATATTGAGAAATAGAATATATTGTGGATAAAATATATTATGGATATGAATAAAATATTAACACCATTTTTTATTTAATGATATGAAATTAGATTAATAATATTTAATAGTTTTTTTAAAATTTGTTCTCTTATGAAAATATTTTTTATTATATTTTTATGTTTAATAAAAAATTATGTTTTAATGATTTTATAAATTGAATTGAATTATATGGATTTTATATTTTTAATTTTCATGATCAATTATTATAATGGGTTCAATTTAATTTTTAATCAACATATTAAATCAATAAAGATAAATATTTTTTACTATGATAAACCAATTATTTTTCCTGGAAGGACAAATTTCTAAACACAATTCTTTGAAATTAAATTTAAATACTAAAAATTAAAAAATATAATATTAAGTTTATATATATATATATATATTAATTGAAACTTATTTTATTATTAAATGTTGTTAAATATGATTAATTTCACTAAATTATATCAAAAATAAATTTCTTCAAAATTAAATTTTCAAAGAATTATATACTTTTATTATAAATTATGTTTTATCATATATAAAATTTTCAGTTGAATAAATGTAGAAAATATTGATATTAAATACCTCAAAATATGGTAAAAATTTTCATATTATATTTTAATTAATAAAATATTTACCATGTTTTAATTTTATAAGTGATAAATGAGTGTTAATATGGGTTATCTAATGTGGGTTGAATTTTACTAAATAATTTTGACACATAGACCTTCTAGAATAATTTTTATAAGTTTCATTTTCATACCAACCTTCCTCACAAACATGTTTCACTAAATGAACCAAAATATCCTACAATTCCCTTCATACACCTTACCTAACATTCATTTCAAAAAATATATCCCACTTTTTTACTAATAAATGGAGTTCACTTCCACCAACTTCACGATGGACCTATTGTTCAAAATTTCAATGAAAAAAATACCAACATGCTACTTCTGGAGACCCACTACAAGTTTGGAATCCATTATATACAATATTGTGCCTCAATTCCTTTATTTCTAAAGGATATAATAATATTATATATAAACCCTCATCGTAATTATTACACACAATTTTACTTTTTTTGTTTATCATTGTCACCTACCTTCCTCCAAACTCATACTAACCATATATATATAATAAAATAAAAATAAATAATATAAATAACTATTATTATATTTATGGTAAAACCATTATGTATTCCCCAAACATTCAATCAAACAAATGAATATGTACCTCATTTGTGTGCGCAAACTACAAACTCATTGAACTTCATGTTTAATTTTTCATCACCACCATTCAATAATGGTTATATGATTTTTTTTGTTAATAGATATGTTATTTTTTTCATGATTTTTATTTTATAAGTATATATTATTCATTATATAAGTAAGATTAGCGCTAATTAATAATTATAAAACTAATTTCCTAGAACAAAAATACCAAGTAGAAAATAGAGTTATTTATAATTGGAAAAATAATTTTTATTTACCATAATGTTATTAGTCATTAAAATTATTATTCACAACCTTTATAAAATCAAAATAATGCGATCATAATTTTTTGATAATTCTATTGTAATCAAAGAATCTCACCCATAGAAAAACTCACACCTTGATTAGAGCATATTATTATTGGGTATGTTTAACAACCTACATGAAAAATGATATAACATTTTATCTATAATTTAATTTGAAATATAGTATTTTCAATTAAAAAATAAATATTTTTTATTGGAAATATAAATACATACCACATTAATTATGTCACCAGCATTCATTTGTTAAAAACCAATGAAACATGTTTGTGGTGAATTTGACACAAATGAACCATAAATAAAAATACAATAAAATAAAACTATAAGTATATAAAATATCAAAAAAAATATATTTAAAGGCCTTGTATTATATAGAATTATGATCTACTACAGAAAATGAATAAAACACTTCTATTATGAAAATAATTCAAAATGATCAAGATTACTCACACTTGATATTGAAAAAATAAAATATATAACAAATATAAATGTAAGGAAAAATTATAAAAAAAATTTATAATAGGTTATATATAATAATAAGTTTTATAAATTGAATATTATGATAGTTTAATTTAAATGATGTTGGAGATAATTTGACTAAATAGGGATACAAAGAATAGGTTTCAAATAGGAAATATTCACCGGTAAGATATATACCTTATTATAAACTATAATTTCAATAGAATGTTTTATCTAAAAATCATTTTATATTATATTTAATTACCCTTATATTATTTATAGTACTTAATTTTTCATTTAAAATCACATCATTCGTGGGATTTCAATTTAAATGTTACTCAAGTTATTATATTTTTCATGACTCAATCATTTCTCTATGAGTGATAAATTATATATTTGATTATGATCCACAAAGGCCATTTTATCCACCCTATCAATTTTTACGATGGTTTTTTCTCATTAATTCAGGTAATTTTTTTCATTTCATTTGTATCATATTCATTGATGAAATACCTTTTCAAAATAATGTTTGTTGTCTATAAGAATAACTCCCATTTTTTTATGGATAATTCTACCCGTAGTCTATATTTTCATTCATATCAGTGCATTGATCTCTTCCTGAGAAAACTGAAATGAATTATTTTCTATTATCATAATAGTCCTATTTTCTTATTTTCAATATCACAATCAAATACAATTTTTATGAAGTCATTAATCATTGATGTTATGAAAAAATACTTTGAAGGATTTTTATCCTTTCATGTATAAAGTTTTATCTCCCACCCAAAACTTCTTTAGAAAAACTTTATGACATTTATAAGATATATTTTTTCATTTATTTTTTCAAAATAATTTTTTAATAATTTTACAGAATTTTTTTAAAATAATTTGTAATTGTAAAATGTACCATTCAATATTTTATTGTAATCATAAAAAAATATGAATTCACTCTTTATGTGTTCCTTCCTTGTGAACTTATCATTTCCAAAAAAATTAATTTTTTTTGAAATATAATCTATACACCTTTATGTTTTTTAAATTAAATTCACACTCACTTAGATTTTTAAAATAATTATTTTCAAAAGATCAAAGATTTTTCTAATTTTCAGTGTGATTTTTATAAAAAATTTATTTTCATCTAAGTCATTTACCTTTAAGATATAATATTATCATTCAAGGGAATTATTTAAATTTTATATTTCCCTTTCTTCCTCTATATTTCATTTGTAATTTATCATTAAATAAAATAATTTATTCCTTACAGCTTTTTTCATTTATAATAATTGAATATTTATGGAAATAATTTTTCCCCTAATGAATTTCCTCGATAAACACTCTATATTTCATTCTATTGATTAAAATTTGTTCACCTAGATTCCATAAGTCGATTTAATGGGAAAATATTGATTCCAAAATGTAACCAATTATATATAATGTCTTAAATTGATGAATTATTACAAAAAAATATATTCCATTTATTAATTAGGAAAATATTACAAATCCTTATAATTTTTATTAAAATATGGTTGTTTTTTGATTAATAATTAATATTTTTATGTATTATTATATATTATTTATGCCACTATATGATGAATTTATTGTAATTATTCAACAATAGTTTGGGTTGGTTTATAGATAGCCCCTCAATGCATCAATTTGTTTCATGAGAAAAACATACATGGAAATTTTAGTGCATGGATTCCTAAGAAAAAATATTTCCTATTGATAACAAATTGATAGTATTTTAATGATTTCTAAGATATTGATGTCTTGGTTTATTTCATAGAAATTTTCTGTCTAAAATTATGCATTCCACCCCCATGAGTCCAGTTATTATTATCATTGTATTAATAAATAGATATCCAAAACATGAATAAATTATACTAAAAATGTATTTATATCATTTCATTATTATGATTGTATATTAATTCGATATTATTTATTCAGATCTTATACTGAAACAAATAATTGAATAATATCACTTATTTTTACCATTAATAAGTGTTTGAACTCAACCCTTTTTATGTTTCTATTTAAACTATGTTATAAAGAAATTCATCACACCTGAAATTTCTAATAGAATAGGTTGTGTGTATAATTTTTTGGAAATGAAATAGACTTATAATTGTTTAATTTGATTCTATAAAGTAGAATATATTTCAATTTTATGAGAATAGCATGGGATTTATTAGTAAAATGAATTTCTTAACATATTAAAACTATAGAACTAAATGGTTCTTTTAATATAACTGAATCGATATTTTTTTAGTGCCATATAAATTTTTATAGGTTAAAATTTGGACAACTTGGTTGATTTCAAATCTAGTATGTAAAAATGGTGTTTTTAACCACCAAATCTCGGTGTGGCCATTCAGTTTTTTTTAGCTTGTATCAAAAGATGAATTATATATATTTATAGTAAATGATGTTAGTTTATGATAATTTAATGGTTGAAAAGTTATGTTTGAAAATAATTCCAAAGGTAAATAATACAATTTCGGTTCGTTGAGTTAATATTTTATATTATAGGGATTAAGATATGATAACATTTGTTAGAACACAAGGGATAAGTCTAAGGGGTGTATCTTAGAATAATATAACATCCCATAACATTGATATTGTAAGTTTTCACATGAAATTAAATCCCTATTTGGATATTGGAATGTTGAAGTGGTTGTGGAAAATATACACCAAGGGGTAATCACCATAAAAATTTCATGTAGTGAATCAACCCAATAATAAGCTTGGTTCCAGATGAGTGGAACTAAGACTTTACAATATAATGGGAACTAATGAGGTATATTCATTATTTAATCACATATATTTATAAAATATTATAAAAAAACTTTTATGGAATTAGGTTGATGAAAATGTTGAAATCTAACCTAAAAAATCTATGATTGAAATGAGAGTGATTTAATTAAAAAATAATGATAATGTAATAATATTAGAGAAATTAATATTTAAGTTTAATTTTTCAATTAATTATCATGAAATAAATAACTTATAATGTTCATAACTCACGTTAACATCCCTTGGATTTAGAAATGGATAAATCTCAAGGAATCTTGGAAGCTATACATTTCCTGGACAATGTTGATATTGTCCCAATAACCAATCTAATGTTATAATAACTAAACTGAGAAACCATTTTTTATGAAAAACTAAATATTAATAACTGTTATTAATGAGTTGATAATAGTTTAATTCATGTAATAACAAAATAAGATAAGTATGGAGTCTTGTGGAAGTTTAGGTGATGATGAAAATGAGGAATTGAAGATTTATGATTATTGAACTAAAAATGTGTTAATAATAACCAAGGGTAATGTCTCAATGGAAATTAAAGATGTTTGATCTGTTGTAATGGAGGGAATAAATAATTAATATAAATAGGAAAATGGAAGAGTTCAGTTAAGAAGATGTATTATAGTATTGTTCTCTCCTATGACACATTATCACTTCAATGTTTTAGATGTGTGTAATTTAAAAACTGTGAGAAATAGTGAAATAATCCTAGGGATGATGGAGGAAATAGAATATAAGAAATAGATAGACTACGGTGAGAAGAAAATTCATATGAAAATACTATTATTGATGTTTATCTTGATAATTAAGTTGTGTTAGGTTCACTTATTCAACACACCAAATTTATGGATGTTTTTTCCACAAGCTTTTAACTATTTAAATACAAACACATGGAAGTATAATTATTGTAACCTAGGTATATGAATCTTATTCAAGGTTTCTGGGATTTTGACATGTTCATTCTATGATATTCATTATTTAAATTAATTTAATGTTATATTGGAAATCGATTTTGTCTCTCAACATTGAGTAAAAATTAATTCATGGAGTATAGAAAACACATTTCATATCAACCTTTGATAGTATATCAATTTTGGGATAATTATGAACACCGCTTACAAGTATGTTATATAATATTGGTCTTGATAATGTATAATAACAAACTCAATGCTCAAATAGTTTGAGAAAAACGTCAATATTTGGGATAAGACCAATCTTAGAAAAAAAATATTTCTCATGTTCAAAAGGTTGATATATTGCTAGAAATTATATCATCGTTCAAATAAATATTTTATAAAAACTATGATATTTTCATTAGTAGGTAAAAAATATATGTTTGAGTATTAAATTTTTAATATTGTGGATAATTTAATACCACAATATATTATATTATATTTACCTTTAGAATCAAATGTTTTCAATAGATTTCTTGACATGCAACACCAAACCAAAAATAATAATGAAATATTATATAAAATTTTAATAAAAATCATTATGTGTTCTTTCATAAAAGAGGTGACCAATTTCTATTTTGTAATTATAAATAAATATGATTTTTTATGTTAAATATAAACACTGTATGTAGATAACCAATAAGATAAATATAACATCATGGCCTGGGTACTACGCAATGGTTCCCTGAGATGGTTGGTCACATGACCTTGAGCATGCCTCCCTGTATGCCAGAGGTTGCTGACTAGTAGTGAGTCTAGAAAATCAGTTGTAGGGAAACAATACCCTATTTTATATGAGTAAACACCATTATAATAAATATAAAATATTTCAACCATATATATGGACAAACAAAAACAATATCTAAATATTATGAAGTAGATAATACAATATCCAACTAAAGAAAAAAAATTCCATGCTAGTGGATGTATCAAGTGTCAAAATGTAATCTAGAAAATCAAGACACTGATGACACCAAAGATGGTACCATACTATGTTTGATCCCCTCATCATGATCCATCCCAATTCAATCATCTAACTAAGGGTCGGTGCCCAAAACCTGTCTTGAAAAACAAAAAAAAAATCTACTCAGGTACCGATCAGGCAGCCCGAGTATGGTGTGAGTGCAACTCAGTAGGCCACAAGAAATGATGTCTAAAACAAATAAAATAAATAATAGTGTAAGTAGTTGTATAAATAATAAAAACTAGTAATCTAGTAAATAGTTTATATTTATTCAATTGTCCCTCATTTAACCGCATAAACCTCTAGGTTCCCATGGACACCCATATCCCAATACTTGTTTCGGCCCGTACCGGAGTCTAAACCATTTTAAAATCTCAATTCAAATTTCATTTAAACTAAATTGATTTCATTGTCCATTTAAATTCAATTAATATTACTTCTAATAGGATCCATAGTCTAATGTAAATTAATGGGTGTAGAACGCCATGTCTCCCACCCTCACGACAAATTGGAAGATCAGGCATTGTCTCACAACCCATGAGTATTTGGAGAATCAGTCCATGTCCCATAAAATAATATCATTATGCAAGATGGGTGTAGAACTCCATGTTAATCTCCCTCATAATGATTTGTAGAATCAGTTCCTATCTCATAACCCATTTATCAATAAAGAACATATATCACATACATCACATTATAAAACACTTTGACTTTTCATTTCAAGGGAAATCATTTTCTATGAAAGGTTTTACAAAATGACAAAAAAGAATGTTTTTTAACATAAGAGGTGACTATGAACTTTCTGCCACTACGAGTTTTATTTGATCCTTGGCTTTTTTAACAACACAAAATGTTTTTTTATAAAATAAAATAAATACCATATTCTCCTTTTACGTATTTTGGTATTGAAAATGGTTTGGATAATGGATTTGTTAGGTTAATATATTTAATTGATATATTGTGATTGATGACCTCAATCACTCCCTATAATAATTTATGTTTTCCCTTAAATTATGTGTCTATAATTTCAACAAATGTTCTCCTAATAAAGATCAATATTTGGTGATAACTTTTTTGTTTCCGTTTTCCTCATTATTAAAACTAATTTTTTTTACCCAATATCCGATGTGGGTTTTCCACAAAGGTATTAATCTATTTTTAACCTTTTATTTTTGAAGAAATATTTAAAATTATGAGGACACAATTTATTGATGTAGGGGAGAATGTAACACCCCAATATATCATAGTAAGTTATCTCATTAAATTAATATAATATCTTGCACTATATGCAACACCGAGTTGAAGCGCAACACGACTTACCAAACTAGCCGTTCAAAAGCGGTTATGAATAGTAATAACTGAGTTTTTATTTTTATATAATCTTTAAAATTTTATAATCAGTATTATGAGTTTCTTAGACACAATATAAGAACTAGTTCATTTTTTTAGATAAAAGAAGTATTTTTCAAAAAAAGAACTTTTACCGCCTTTTAAAGGTGAACCCTTGTAAAATCAAATATTTGAAACTATTAAATATTCAATTTGATAAAAAAATCTTCTTCTTTATAATCAGGACATAAGAATTTAGTTTCAATAAATTTTTGGTGTTTTTCTCATAACATTCAAATTTGGATAATATTGAAAAATACTATATTTCAACTGAAAACAACATTTTTAATAAAAAAAATTTATAGTGCTAGATTATAAATTTTAATGGTTTGGAATTATAAATAGATTATATTTTTACCATTTACTCCAATTCTGGTCATTTAACTTTTTTCACATTTAAATTGGATATAAACAAGTGTCATTCTTTTGATAGTTATTATTTTTTAAAAATACTCCTTTTGGTTTTAACAACATGAATTAATTTTAAATTAACAAATGTTAAATCTATGTTAATAATATGGTAAAATAGACTTCATTATTAAATTCTGAATATCAAACTTAGCTTAGGGTTTTCTTCTAATTTTTCTAAAAATATTCATTTTTTGATGAATAGTTAAAAACATTGATTTATTGTTTAAACCCAACTTTTTATTTAAATAGTTATTTATTTTATTTAATTTTATTTTAGGTAAAAATAGATAAATAATATCTGTATAAGTTCAATGTAATTAATTGGAGTCATTTTATAAAAAGTTTATACATTTAATTTTTTTTTGAAATTTTATCATCTTTTACCCACCTCCTAGGAGCATTTTCAAATTTGCATAATACATAATTTTACCACTTTTGTGAAATGAATTTCAAAAATCAAAGAGACATAGTTGATAAAAGTATTTAAAATGTGGTTCAATAAGATAAAAATAATATTTGTTGAATAGTAACTTTAGACTTTTATTTACCATAGTTAAAATTGAATAGGGTAATTAAAGGTAAAAATGATATTATTATTACCCTAACATAAGTACTAATTTTATTTGATAAGTGTAATTCGACCAATAAAAACCTTATTAATAAAATATTATCCTTTTGGTCCACTTAAATTACATTAGGACATTTATTATTATTTAATTCAAATAAGAGTTAAAAGTGTTAAATTCGATGTTTAATAATTACTGAATTTTTTATATAGGGTTACACATAGGATAAATAAGACTATAAATTTTCATTAGAAAGATAAAATTATTTCCAAAATAATGGTATTTTATTATTAATTTTTAGACAATATATAATTTAATATATTTATGACACAATAATGATGAAGTAATTAAGTTATTAATGATATATTAAAAAATAGATATTATAAAAACCCAATTAAATGTAATTTTAGAGTTTTTGTGAATGAAAATAATTTTATAGGTTAATATGACATATTAGGGTTGATTAGATAAATTTGTTTCGTAGTAATAATGTGGTTATGAATTTAGAAAAAGCAAAATACTGAATAGTGTCAAAATTGACATAAAATAGTTTTTGAAACAAATATTAAATTCTCAATTGATATATAGTACTAAAAGTATAAGGTTTTGGAAAAAAGTCATATATAATAAATTATAAGTCATTAATGAACCATTTGGGGTTATATTTCCATTTTATCATAAGTTTATTAACTATATAATATAAAAATACAAAGAGATACGGTAAATGTCAAACTATTAAACTAAGCGTTAAATCTATTGGTTAAGGTTATTATGTTGACATAAACCTGTCTAAAACCTATTGGTTGAGAGGTTTTGACCCATAACCACCTTATCTTTTAAATAATTCATTTTGGGCCCATTAATAACCGAAAAAAAAATTTATTATAAAATAATATTTTATGTTTTTCCTAAGGTTCCCCTCACCCCTCTTATAAATGGGCACTTCCCCTTCTCTCAAATTCACACATACAAATCCATTAGGAATGTCCAAAAACTACCCAAATATCCTCCCAGATATCCAATCATCATCCTAGAGGCCTTGTTTTTATAGAAAGCCATCCTAAGGATCCCTTTCGATCAAATCAAATGGAAGAACCCGAAGAAGGGGTAATGATTTCACCACCCTCTTTCAAGTTCTCTTATTCTTCCACATACCAATATTTGTTGTTTCCATTATAAAATAATAAATAAATTATATTATATATACTATGACGTTATTATTAATTTTTCACAACTATATTCATCATTCTATCCATCTTATGAATGATAATGTCATCATGCCTGCGTACGTACAGCTTACCATTTCCACGCCATGGTGTAATTTGTTATTAAACACTATGTTATTTGGATGGATATAATGATGAGTAATATGAATATAAATAATTAAAATAACATGCTAATGTCTTTTTAAAATTAATATACAATACAATCCCACACCTTTTAGGAAATGATATTGTTGCTCGTGTGTATGTACGGATTACCGTATCCACGACCTGATGAGATTCAATTCCACGTTCATCATTCATCGACAAATATAAAAATATATATTATTAATTATTATTTAATATATGACATAATAATTATAATGGATATATACATATATGTATATATATATCAATGTATTTACAAATATCTCAATCACTTACTTACGTTCAACACGACATTAAAACGGAAACAACATTTATGCGTACGCACGACCTACCGTCTCCATAAATGTTGTTTCCATTTAATAAATATATCTATTATAAATATTTATATTTTGGATATATGAGATATATAAATCATTTTTTACATTCTGGGAGTATTAAAATCATGATCTATGTGATAATATCAAGAATAACAGGTTATAACCCGTACGATAAAGAATGCGATTATTCCCCAAAATGATCCATTAACAAGGAAATTATTTTTAAATGCGGAGTATATAGTTATAAATGAATCAAATATGATATCATAAATATTAATATGGTTATGTTATAATGTATTAACATACCATGGTCATTATACATGAGGTTAAATGTACCCTCGACCAAAGGAAAGTGCATGGTAAGGGTTAATTCCCCAATATCATTATTATCCGAGATTGTTTTTGTGTAAGTATTTACTAGGAAATTTTTACCATCAATGTCCATTTTTCATAAAAATGATTTCAAAATGAATATTTTAAGGATTTTTGAATGGTACTCTTTATCTGGATCAGAATTTTAAATATTTAAAAGATTTATCTTTATAAATCTTTAAAATAAATGTTCATGTTTTCAAAACAGTTTTAAGTATATATATATATAAATATGTTGACATGAACGTTTTGAAATAATAATTATTTTCAAAAGTTTCAATGTTTTATGGGATACTATGATAAAAAAATAATACTTAAATGACTTCCTTTATAAATTCCTTACATTTAAATGATTTCACAAAAAAGGATATTTTTCTCAAATGTTTTTAATGATTATTTTCAACTATGTCAATTTATTTTTTGGATATTAGTGTTGATTGAGGTTGATTTATTATAAATAAAATCATCAATATTTTATTTAATGAGCATTGATATGTTTGACTGTGAATGTGATATTTTTATACCATTCATGGTTTTTGGTAAATGTATTGAGATTTTGTATGCTTGTTTTAATAAGAATGTTTATGTTATGTTTAAACATTTGTATATGATGAATGCAGTGGACATAGTAAGTGACGGGTGGAGCCTGCTATAGCTCCTCGATTAATCGGTAGGTCTGATGAGACAATCTAGTGTCTTGGAACAAGGCTGTGACAAAACTTTTTTTTGTATTCTTGTCACAAGGCCTTAACTATGTGTTAATGATGACCGGCATTAGGCATTCCCTCATTATGTAATTAGTTATTACATGTGATTATTCGACTAGTAGAATTTCCATGTGCATGTTTATATGGTAATTGTTGATTTATTCTTTCAATGTTATGTTAATTTTTTTGATTAAAAAGGATGTTGTTTTTATCACACGTCTTTCTTTAAAAGATTATAGCTTCTGCTACATTATTTACCCTTATTGGGAATCCGAGCATACCCCTTTCTTATGTTTTATTTTCCATGGACTCCAAGAAGTGTATTATTATTGATATGCAGGGTTAAGATAAAGGGAATAATGTCGTTCTCAAAGAACTATCTATGTTATGATTTATGATTGAAATTGCAATGTAAATTTAATGTATGTAATCTATTTTCCAAGACTGCTAAACTTATCATTCGTTCGAGACTTGATTACTTATAATCATTCCAATGTATTAAAATAATGCACCGGCTCTGGGTATCTGGGGGTGGGGCATTATAGTCTTCATTATAATTTTGTTATTTTATTTTAATAATGATGTTAAAAAAACATTACAAATTGAATTAAATAATAAATGTTAAAAAAATTAATAATCATGATAAAATTATATAATGGGGTTTAATTATTTTTAGTCATACAATTAATATGATAATGGAAAATTTTAGTTACAACTGTAAAACATTTATTTTTAAAGGAATGATACTTTTATAAATATTTATCATTTTAATTAAATTTTGATTTTTTAAAACAAATAATATAAATAAATGATTATATGTATATAAAAATATGTTGACTATCACTTAATTGGTATTAGTGGTTAAATAAATATAAAAACACTTAATGATTAAAAAGAATTCTAAAAGTAATGTTTTTTCATGAAATTTATATTTGAACTAAAAAATTATCTTTATCATATTTATAAATTTAATTAGGGTAAATGGTGTCAAAAATTAGATTCAAGATGTCTAAATTTGGTAAAAATGGTATCCTATTATTTTTAGTTATAAAACTAGCACAATGATAAAATTTTAATCATGATAAATAAGTGTTTGAATGGGTATTTTAATGTTACATGTTTTTACTAAATCAATTTGATACTTAAACCATATAAAATACCTCTTTAATTTTGTAATGTATAAAATAAGTATCTCACCAACATTTCCCCACCTATGTCACTAAACTGTTATTCAATTCCACTATTTCACCATAATTAATATTAGTTTTAAATGATTTAACAACCTATAAATGGACCTGAATTTAAACCACAACAATCAACACATTTATATTTCAAAATTATAACACCAAGAGATTCTGGTTTATATTTCTTGTTAATTCAATTTATTTTCATTGATAGCTTGTCATACACACAACCCCATATCTAAATGAAGTATAATATAGTATATAGTTATAACCTAGATGTTAAAGTGGTAGATTGAATATGAATAAAAAAATTTGATTAAAAATTAGAATTGTTTTAGATGAACTAAACCAATATTTTATAGTCATTATATTTTTTAAATATACTATTTTATGAATAATATTTTTTATATATTTTTGTTAATAAATAATTTATATAGTTTCTTTCAATGTTTTAAATTTATTCGGAGGAATGAACACTATTTTTGAAATCAAAATTGTAATGTTTTCTTATATTGAACTTTTCATAATTCTTCGATAGGAATTTTTTGATGAATTGTGAAAAATTATATTTTTTATAGAAAATAGTCATTTAGTTTAAATAAATAAAAACAAAACAATTTCATATTTAAATTATTTTAATATTAAATTTGATTACTTTATTTTATTAATAACCAAATTATGTTCATCATAATTAATTTTATGTCTTATTTTTTAATTAAAAAATTATACATTAGAAAGCAATTAATGCTGGAAAAAATTATTTGTCGTGTTTTACAGGTTTCAATAAAAATTAAATTACACAACTTATATGAATTTAATTTTTGAAATTTGATTCCATTTTTTTAATCATAAGTATCAAATTTTATTAAATAGGTCCCATTTATTTTTTCACTATGAAGAATAACCTTAATAAATATTATTCACGTAAGTACAAGTAAAATTGTTAAAATATGGTTAAAACATTGATATAAGGAATTAACATTTTTCTAAAAAGTAATTCATCTAATTAAATGATTGTATATTTTTCATTTCCATACATTTTTTCATTATATGTCCATGTGGTCCCTTTTTTCTTATACTATGACCATTATAATATTATATGAAAAGAATAGACAAATAATGACACTCTCTTGACTTGAAAATATCTAAAATATTCACATAATGATAAATAAAGGATAATTTTTTTTATAAGTGTATAATTTATAAATAAAGTAATTTTTTATCATGGGAATTTATATTTTATTATATTTAATTTAATAATGACCATAAATTCTTAAGAAACCTCGAAACCATATTAATTCGATTAAACAAATAAAATAAAATATTTTAAGAATATAGAAAGTAATTCAATTTGTTAGACTTATTTTGATCAATGAATATTTTATATAAATTTTACAAATTGAGTTTGTTTTAAATTTTTATATTTTCATTACATAACTATATAGATGAAAAAAAATTTAATTCAAATGTAAAGATCAAAAAATAACATTAATGATATTTTATAATAATCAATATTTTCATTAAATGATTTCAAGTTCATAAAAATTAAATATCAATAAAAGTGAATGTGATTTGATTGAAAATATCAACCAAGCTTTATTTACAGATAACTTTCCATTTTTTGGTATATTTTTAGATCCTTAAATAATAGAGCACTTGGATATTGTTGTATTTTCCTAAAGGAATAACTAGGGTTAAACCAAATAGATAAGTGTTAATTGACATAAATTAACCAAAATTTTATATTATTGGAGTATTTTAACATATCATAATCTTATAATATTAATATTTCAATTTTGAATCCATTTACTATAAAAAATAATTTATATTAATTTAGTACATTAAGTAATTTAAAGAGTACCCATTCCATCACTTTTGAAAGGGAAGCACTTATTCCCTCGTCCTCAAAAGTATTGAGTGTTCTAACATATCAAATACCTAACATAATAGATTCATATCTTCCCTTATTACAACCTAGAGATTATATTCATTATAAATTATTATTCCTTCATATCTTAATGTGTAATCCAAAAGTAGATTCTGAATGAAGAGGTATAACTCTTCACTGAGTTTTTTTTGTTGTATTTATTCTTATAATTCCACATAATCCTCGATATCCATTTTAAAATATTTATGTAATTTTCTTAAATATAAATAATTTTAATTATTAATATCTAATAACCATTATCCAATATATTTTTATCTTGTGGATGGTGAAAACAATATTCTTGCGTACATACAACTTACTCTCTCCACATTACGGTGTGATTAATTTTCCAAATCTAATTTAAAAGTATGGTAATAAGGATTTATTTAAAAAATATTATAAATATATATATTTAATATTATTATTATTTTTAAAATTTGAATTATTATTTACCGTTCTTTTGTTTCATCCATTAGAAAATGTAAAGAACATTCATATGTAAGTATGTCCTATTGTCTCTAACAATGGTGTAATTAATTTTTCTATATATATATTTTATGGGTGCCTATAAATATAAATATATATAATTCACATATATCTGATATTGATATCATGTTAATCATTTATTAGATAATGATAATATGGTCAGATTATAAAGACAATAACTCCTGAATTGAAAATTTGATGAAAAATGTAATAGTAAACACATGGAAATGATGATTTTAATAAATAATTGGTAATAAATGGAAGTTTAAAGGTTATAAGTGAATCATATGTTATATAAAATGTATTTAAATGGTTTTTATATAGTAATTATAATTATAATTTTATTATAAAGGAGTTCAGATCGCTTTAAAAAAATCCTAGTTTGAGGTAAGGATTTATTTCACAATCGCACCATTTTTAGGGATTGTGTATGTTTATGTTATTGATGGAATGATAAAATTATATTTCTTTCTTAAAATAATTATATATTATCCTCCTCTTATTAATTTTATAAATTATATTTTTTATTTCATTTTCCCCTCTTAATTACACAAGATACCAAAATATTGTTTTTAATGAATATTGACATTATTTATCTTTAGATCAGGAAACCATTCTTTTAATGTCTATATTTCCATTATAAACTTTTCATGAATGAATTTAATGTTATAAAATTATATATCAAAGTCATAATGCACATTATTTAATTTCTATGAAATGGTTTAAATCATATATTCTTCTCATTTTCTTACTATGAAACCTTTTACGGAAGGTGTGAATATAATCATTATTTCCACATACAACACACACAAAAATCGACACCAATACGAATAATATTTTATTAGAATATTTATTTTATCTTTTCTATGTTAATATACATAGATAACATTTTCCTTAATATTTTGGAATTTTTTAAATTTTAAAAACATGATTTCAAAATTAAAATATTATTTTCCTCATGAAATATTCCAGGGATATTTTAAAATTATTTTAATTTAAGTTAAAAAAACATTGATGAATCATATTATCCAATATGGTTATAATATAATCATATCTCAAAACATATTTCTCTAAATGGTTTATGATCGATTTGATTAGGGATATATGGAAAATCCATATTTAGTTCTTCCAATACTGATATTATTTGAATTTAATGCATATTGATTATGTTGTATTGTTTATTCAAATAATGAATGCATTTAAATAATTAATTTATTGGTAGTTCCAAGAATTCCATAGACCCATGATGCATTGATAGGTCTCATGAGAAAAAACTGTTTATTTAGAGACTCATTTTCTAAATATGAATTTTGAATATTTTTAAGCATATTTTCACAACCAATCATAAAGACAAATCGATAATATGAATCCTAGTGAGACCTAAATTGATATTATGTATATATTAAATTTATTTTGATAATGTGGTAATAGGTTTTCTAAAAAGTGAAATAAATAAGAAATAGAGTCTCAGAATAGATATCAGATACCGTGGATGAGTCTGGAACGTCGGATTTACCATAAGCATGTCCTATGGTTGGTCACCACAAGTTGTTCAGTTTTTCTTGTTGTTGGTGGGTGAGTTTAATTTAAATAAATAAACAAATAATTTTTTTGTTTCATTAAATTACCACTTTAAAATCCTCTATAAATATCAAAATATAACAGTTTTCACGGGTTTTCCACATAATTGTTTCTATATCTAATAAGAGGAGGAGAGTGTTATTGGTGGGGAGATAAACATCGAACAAAAAAACATTGATCAAATCGAGGTGTATCAATGGGTCAAAATTTTGAGGGTCTCCCTTGTCCCTACATAATGAATTCTTTGCCAATGAAAGATCCTCATTCATGGTTTGACTCATCAATTTTGGATTCCGCTATTTTGATTAAAATATTGATCCTGGATTAATAATCTACTTTTCATCTATGATTAATTTATTCTTTCTCATGAGACATACTTCCTTATTGTATTATTAACCCCTTTAATCCCATGTTTCCCATTATATCACCATGGTTATATAATTTTTTTCCAAGAACACTTGTACAATGATAATTCAGATTGTTCTTGTGATTTTCCTCTCACCATTCATTGTGTTCGTCACCATTGACCTAGGAGGCTGTTGTTCGACATTTTTAGGGCTTGTTCATGAGTAATAGAACCCCTGGATTCACTGAGGTGGGACGAATGACATACAGATCGATTATTTGTGAAATTATTATTGTAATATATTGTATGAAAGTGATACTATATGTATCCGGGATTCGGAGGGGCAATGGGATAGAGAGACATGCACACTAGAGGCATGTTTGAGAATGTTTGGTTACTACAGTTGAATGTTGATGGTTTTCCATTAATGAAAGGATTAAATTCGAATTATTGCCCATTGTAATTGGGTTTTTGTGTTATTAATATTATATTTTAATAATACATTAATGGAATAAATGAAAATAAATGAAAAATAATAATTGAGGATCAAATATCCCATGGGAAGGGATGGGATTCAAGGCACAAAGAATTTGAATGAGGGGGAAGAAATCCCTTCACCTCATGCATGATACGCCTAGATTTCTTATAATAAAAAAATCGATTTTATATATCATAATAATAAAAAAAAAATTGATAAATAGGATATGGTGGGGTTCCTTCTGATGTACATAATTGAGGGAGGGGAAAGTAAGGTGTGAACCCACTTTAGTTTTATAACATTGATGGTTTATAATAATAGTAATAATAATAATATTATTATTATTATTATTATTAGTATTATTATTAATTCATCATTTTTTGTAACTTTTTCATTTGATGTAACAGTGGAGATATTTATTTTTCATCATGATCATGGTATTGAGAAGATCAATTCAAGACCTATGTTTGATAACTTTTTATGACTCATGGATAAGGTCTTTGAAGAACCAAATAATAATAATAATGATAATTAGGATAATAATAATAATAATAATATTATTATTATTATTAATAAAAATTCAACAATATTATGAAACTTTTTCATATATTGTGTGAATGATGAATCTTTTGGGGAATCACACACTTTATACAGAGGTGAAAATTTCAAGACCAATACCCAGAACATCATTTTGTCTGATGGCTCAAGAAACTAAAAATTGTTTGAGTATGATGTGATGAAATGATTTTTTAACCCATTGTCCGATTTATGAAATTAAATATCATATCACAAGAATTTTATCACGGGGATCACAATATTGTGATCCTTCTTTCCATTCATTAAATTTTATTGACATATTGGTGGATTGAAATTTTAGTATGACGGGCCAATGATGAGCCTCCGGAACTCTTATGGATTATTTCTAGACTCATATTTTGACCCTTGAGTAAAATATCCAGAGTGTTTATTTCCCATAAAAATCAATGGTAGCCATTGTTTTGGAATACGAGATATTTTGTGAGATGTTCTGAGCATTACACTTTTTCAGGCGACATTAGACAATGGAAGTGGCCAGGTGTGTTCATCGGAGTGTTATTAGGATAATTACTCCCCTATTACCCCAGGATATTGGTTCTCTATTCAATTAGAGTGATATCTGAGGTCTGTATCCCCAGTTACACTAGGGAATGTGTTATCTGTATTCATTACAAATGTGATCTCTAGGATAATACTCCCCTCTAACTCTTGGGTGAAAGTTCCCCATATCTTGTATATAAAAGATATTAGAGATAGTACTCCCCTGTCACATTAATTCATGGATTCCCTGGATTTCTATAACCATGTATCGCCATGGTCAATACTCCCCTATCAAACTATGGCATGGGTTCCCCATATCCTTTAAACTAATAGGTTCAATTATCCCATATTATTATAGGGCATGATTTCTATACCTAAGAAGTTGTAAAGTGTCATATTTAAGAGTTGGTAGTGTGTGGGTCCTTCATGAGAGTTATGGCTCTCTCAGCTATGGAGCATAGTTGTGGGGTGTGGGACCCTCCACAATTTTCATATAAATGTAACAAAATATGCATGTTTTGAAGTTATGGTTCCCTCATATTTAGTGTGTAGAAGTGGTGGGCAGAATTCCCCTCCACTAGGCTTCTTATACATTTTGCACGATACTAGGCATTAGAGATGGACCTTTTTAGTTATGTCTCCCTTGTATATGGTGTGTGTTGTGGGGAGGTGTAATCCCCTCCACATGGGATCTTTTAGTGGTTTTCGTGGTGATGGGCAATAGAGGTGGACCATTAGATGTACAAGAAGATTCATTATTCATTGGTAGACTATGGAGAAAAAGATTTCCTTTCTCTACCATCTAGGCTTCCTGTTTATCATATCTAGGATTATTTTTATGGTTTTTGTAACATATTATGATTAAAATTTCTTTTCTGTGATGAGATAACTACTTCAATTCGTCTCATTTTTCCATGTCTTCAGTTTTTGAGGTGTAATACTAGGTACCTAATAATCAACAATGCATGGTATATACCAGCACATGTCGTGTCTTATAAAGATAAAGGAAAAATTGATAGTGAATTCATAGGATCATAGGGATACCATGGTTCATAGACCATGTATGGTAGTTAGTCTTGGAGATTGGGATCTTGTATCTCACAATGTTACTTTATTCCAGTAGTTATCATGATGTGACATATTTTCTCATTGGGTGTGTATTTTTCTCATTCAAAATTATGTTTACACTATCGTACCCTTTTCTATTATTCACTTTTACACATTTTTTGTATTATATTGTACTATGGTGTATTCTCATGGTTTATTTGAGGAATAATTTCTATCCAGATGTTACAATCTATAAATTTCAATCTAATTAATTTTTTGAAGAAGATATTTTGCTGCATGCATACATGTATGTTAAGAAAAGGCCTCCCACATTAGTTATTCCTTATTAGAACATATCACTAACCCTTAGCCCATGGGGGCATAATTAGTGTCATAGTGTCCTGTTTATCCACTAGCTTGGTTGGACCAAGAATGGTGTGTCATTACAGATTGGTATATGAGGTGGTTCATCCTTAGGATGGTCTTGGGAAGTCTCCTCTAATGATGACTGTTTCTAAATTAGTGAAATGAAGTCAAAATTTATTGAGTGTTTCTTTTAGGAATGAGAACACATTGTTGTTTTGACAACTAATGTTTCTATACACCCAGACTATGACAACCTGTTTGGTGACTAAAAATACAAAGGCATTGGGTGTAGGTAACATGGTACACGAACATTATAGGATTGAGTTTTTTTTCCTTCTAGAGTCAGATCCCCAAATATGATCATTAACCATGGTACATTCTGATAACATTCATGATGACTCTACAATGATAGCTAGCTAAGATTTTGAGGCAAATTCATTGTGATGTCAGGTTAAGAAAAGACGCCTTGGTTTAGGTACGTACCCCTGAGATTATTTTTCTATTGGATTGAACCATGAAGTATAAAACACTATTGAGCAACACGTGGATCCATCCATGTATCAGGAAAATAATTGTATGCTTATTAATTTGTTGATAGATCCATTAGAACTAGATGATGGTACACACAAGATTAATTAGTTATTTGAGTTTCTGTAATAGAGACCATAGAGGTTGTATGAGGAGTCAAACCCTCAAGGAGTATTTGTTTCACTCTATTCAGTGGTTAGAGTTTTCCAACGTGTTCACACACCAACTGATCAGATGAATGAATTAGTGATGAGTCTTTTATGTAGAAAATTTTTTAGATCAATTTGTATCGATATATGAAAAACATATATTGAGTGCATATTGTGGGTTTCATAGATAGATATATATCTAGTTTTATAGTGATAAGAAATCATCCTTCTTATGTAAAATAGGATATGCATGAGCCTATTGTGATAATGTTCCTCTTGTATATGACCCCTCTTATTTGTGGTCCAAGAAGAAAAACTTTTCTAGGATGACATGGGGTATCGATTGATCCTTGAGTTGGAGATGTTTGATGTGGCTTTGGGAATGCTAGAAAGAGTAAAACACCACCCAATGAGTCACATTTTCATAACGTGGTTTTAAACTTTGAGGGTGAGACAGATCTCTCCAAAGAGGAAATAATCGAGTTGGAAGTAAGATTTCCTTCGAACTGTATGTTTGAATTTATTTTTATATAGTAAGACATTGGAATGAGCCTCAATTATTATGAGAAATTATGTATGGGAATGGATTGATTATATAGATATGATCTTGTGTCTATGTGTCTTCATGTTTGGTTTATGTTATACCATATTTCTCCATTTCTCTAATTACATTTATATATCAGATTCATAAGCCACATTTCCAAAAACTTGGCCACTTTTCCGCACTTAGAGACATTAGTGGATGCCTTATTTCCTGACCCCTATATTAGAGGATCCTATAGAGAGTATTGATGACCCCCAATTTTTTTCCAATGGTGTGAAATGAATCAATAAGGTGATATAGAGTCTCATATGAAATATTTCTATTATGGTTGTGGGAACCTATTATGTTATACCCATTATGGGTTGTTTTTTATCATCCATTCTCAAATGATTTCTACCATTGAGTGTAGAAGTGATTCTAGTTTTATTGGAAGGATTTTACTTCCTTTTATAATGAGTGATCCCTTGGCAGGGTTGGATGAGATCATACAAAAGATTTTATAGATACTTTCTTGTAATATTGGGTTGTATTATGCATTTATCAGTGCATTCCATGAGATTTAATTTTCCTACGATAGTGGATGGGTATGGGGGAGTCCATAAATAAGATGTTCCAAGATTACCTCACCATTGAGAGATTGTATTCTACATGTAAATGTCGTAAGGATGACTCAATATCTATAATATCATTTCTAATGACCCATTTTTTCTATGAGATATTGATGTACATTTAGAGGATTCAATATATTAGGGTATTTTCAAGACCTATTGTATTTTTCTAGGTAGACCTATGTAGTCCAACTAAGAGGAGGTTGATATATTAAGGTCAGGTTTGTATTAGAGTTTCTCGAGCCAGTTGACTATATAAGATGAGTATCGACCATCTAGAATTAAAGGATTATTTTCCAAGTGGATGGGGTGAAGTAGATCTTCTAATTTTTACACTAATATGTGTTATAAATAGTTCCAGGTTTGAGAGGTGGGCATATCGAGTGTGGATTTCTAAATCCAGTTTAGTTTCATTGATTTCCTGGTGACTCCATTTGGAGTATTAAAAGACCCAACAGAGTTCACAAGACCTATGAAATTGATCCATAAAAATTATTGGATTAATTCATTGTAGTAATCTATGACGGTACCCTCATTTCCTCAACATCAAATTTTGAGAACGTGATACATATGAAGATGGTTCTAGAAATACTATTCAAGTTCTAGTCATATGGAAGCTCTCATGATGTTAGAATTGAATTCAATGTTTCACTTTATGGATTTTTATTCCAAGATATGGGAGTGATAGAGGAACCTATATAGGTCTAGAAACATGATCATGAAGGACAACTAGGGTATTGTCATTGAAGTACATACTCAAAACGTTTCATTCTGTCCATTTCTATCATGCAAGGTGAAAAAAGTAACCTATATATAGTTAAAACATGTGGGTGGGGTTGTCGTAGAAACCCTCTAATTGATGGTTTTTGATTATATGATTCTTTAGTGAGTATGGGTGGAAAAACTTAAGGATATCAAATGGGAAATCTTCCATGATCAAAAATCATCTAGATATATTCCTAATGGATTCCCTAAATGCAAGGAGAATGACAACCTTGTCCAAGGATGGTCAGAGGCACCAATCTTGCTATGGAAAAAAGATTGTTTATGAGGTTTTTCACCCTTAGTAGTAAGCATAAGTAAATGGGGGTTTTACATTGTTCCTTTGGATTTTGGGGTAGGTGCCTAAGGATGTTGTAGCTTGTTGTGAAGCATAACTCTTAATGCTTCACCTGCAGGTAGGCGAAGACCAAGGAGTATGATGGAAATGGAAACATGATTGTGTTTTTCTGAATATCA
Source organism: Viscum album (assembly GCA_963277665.1). Taxonomy (NCBI): domain Eukaryota; kingdom Viridiplantae; phylum Streptophyta; class Magnoliopsida; order Santalales; family Viscaceae; genus Viscum; species Viscum album. The sequence continues at coordinate 942,283,949 of OY728153.1, forward strand.
TGACATGGATTCCATGATTGATGATAGGACACATTATTTCATAATTCATTTTATTCTAATCCACCAGGTTGACTCACTTCCAAACCACCTATGATAATATAATAACAAAGACTATGCGACATATGTGTGCGCAAGAAGTAGTCCAGGATCATGGAATTCCCTTGACAATAATTTAGGATGTGATTTCCACTCGACATCATAATTATGATGATGATTCAAGAGGCCTTTTTCACTGAGTTGTGTTTGTGCATAAATTCTCCACCCAAGATAATGGTTAGGGTGAGTAGACTATTTAGGTTTTAAATAACATGCTTCAATATTTCTTGTTTAGATTTGTGTCATATATTGACAGATTACCTATAAGTTTTTGTGTATGTATCGGAGAAGTTATCACTCTACCATTATTAATGTACAATTTTATACACTTTATGGGAGACCATGCAGGTCACATCTACATTGGCTAGAGCTAGGGCAAGTCAGTTTTTCTAAAAATATGGTTATTTCTAGTGATGGGTTTTAAAGGTGTGCAGTTCATCTAGGGGTAGATGAGGACTAGATAGAAAGTTATAGGTGTGCTTTTTGTGATGAAGGAGGAGGCCTTTGTTGTACTATGATGACATTTTCTATCCCAATATATCTCTCCATGTCGTGGAACATGGGTATTTATCAAGGAATTCATTCTATCTCAAAGGGTTTTATTCCTATTTTCCAGTAACTATTTCATGTTAGGGAGTTGTTTTACTACATTACCCTGTGATTGTAGTAGGAATGGGTTTTGGTTGTTTTGATCTTATTTCAGCTGAGGAGATGTGTGTCTGAATCGTTGTATAGTGTTGAATCAGAGGAGTTGGGTTTGGGGTGTGGTGTTCCTTTTCAAGGTACCCTTTTGTGATTGTGAACAGGATTCATAAGACCCATTATGTGTATGTGTCTCCCCATGGTGCATGCTGGGAAACAATATGGGAGTATATAAGAGTGCTTCTAGGAGTATGAGAGCTTGATGTAGGCTCACTATCGCCACCTATTTATTTAGTTTTTTCAATTATGTTATAAAAGTCCATAAATATGTGAATAATTTGGAGACTCATTTTTTTATGTGTAAGATATTGGAATATTTATATGAAAATTATATGAGTTAGGTACTGATATGGTGTGGGATTCAATGGCCTGATGAGTCTAGGATATATATTATAAAAGTATTAAATATATTAATATCACATGCACTTTTTTTTTGTAAATTTAGAATTAATCCCCAAAAAAGTCTTGGATAAAAAATCTACAACCACTGTTGAATCCTGAATATGGGTTTAAACCAAGGAGAGACTTAAGGATGGCCAATGTAGCATGTCTTTTTAAGGAATCCATTGGATGTTCTGAAAAATTTAAATAAATAAATAATTTACTTTTTTTTTATTAAATTACCTAATTAAAATCTTCTATAAATACCTTCCTATATAGGTTTTTTAATGTTTATTTCTGTAACCCTTTATATTTCAAATATGAGTATCGAATTCTTCATTTGCAGATTGACATCAAAAGAAAAATAAATATTGGATTGATGTGGATCAATAGGTAGCAAAAAAAGTTAGGCTTTCGTATCACTGGTGAAAGAATTGTTCACCAACAATCTATCCATAATTGAAGAAATATTTTTAATTTGTTGATTTTCCCATTTTTATTAAATGATTGATCATGGATCAATTATCTTCGTTTGACATGTGATTTATTTATTCCTTCATATGGGGCATATTACCTTGTTGTTTAATTGGTATGCTAAACCCCTTGTTTCCCTTAATATTGCCATGTTTATGAAATCATTGGCAATGAATTCTTGCCCAATTGTGATTCAGTTTTTTCTTACGATTCTCCCCTCTCTGTTCATCACATTCTTCACCATTGACCTACAGGTTCATCATTCGACATTTTTAGGGAAGGTTCCTACATGATCGAACCCCCAAATTCATCGAAGTAGAACAACGACTCAGAGTTAGATGGTTTTTTATATATATAGATTAACAGTGTGGGATATGAGTGATACATTGTAGAAATTGGATTTAGATGGCTGATAGGATTGAGTGATAAGATTGAGTGATAATATCAATTGAGGATTGTCTAGGGACGTATAGTTTTTACAGATGGGTGTCGATGGTTTTCCAGTGAATAATATCTAGAATTATATTTCCCACGATCCATGAATGTCGGTGTTTTTTATTATTATTTTTAATAATAATTAAATGTTTTTTTATTATTGTATTTTAATAATACATGAATATAAGAAATAGAAATAAAAAACACAATAATTAAGAATGTAATTTCCCATGTGAAGCAGTGAAATGCAAGGCATATAGTGTGTAAAGGAAAGTGAAGAAAACCCTTGATCCCATGATTGGTCAATTTTTATTTCTTATAATAAATAAATTTATTTTATATATTTTAAAAAAATAGTAATAATATAGGAATTGATAAAAATGAGAGGGAGGGGGAATCATGTGATGTGTATGATTGAGGATGGGGAATGTAAGGTATGAACTTACATCTAATTATATTATATATTTGTATAATAATGATAATAATAATAATTTCATTATTATTAATTCCATATTTCTGCAGTAACTTCTTTATGTGACATTAGATTAAACTTTCTTCAGTGGGGTTGACAGCATGGTATTGAGTAGATCAATTAAATAATGAAGTTTTATAAATTTGTCTTTCTCATGTATCATATCCATGAAGGGATGAATAATAATATTATAGTTTTTTATTGTTTTTATGGTTGTAGCTATTGGTGGTGAATATAGTATGTTATGTAACATCTTCATAAGTACTCAGAATGAAGAAATTTATATGGAATTGTGGCCCCAATACGTAGGTAGAGATTTAAAGACCAATAAGGGGTACATAATTTGGGCTCTTATTTCTGGTCTATGAAACACCATTTGACCATGATGTGGTGAGATATGTTTTTATTGGTGTCTAATTTGAGAAAGTAAATAGTATGTCACCAGATTTTTTTATGTGGGAAGAATGATAGTATGATACATTTGGACATTCATGTGTGATGATGATGAATTATTCATGGATTGAAATTTTATCCTGATAAACCAATGAAAAGTCCCATGTATTCGTTGAGGTTTTATCGAGACTTGGATTTCTTCATGTTAGTAGCCTATCATAAGTGTTTTACCACATATAACACAATTGTAGCCTTTGTTGAGGCATATGAGTTATGATGTGAGATGTTCCATGTGTTATGATTCATCAGGGGATGTCAGATAATGGTATCAAATAGGTATATTCATCGGTATTCTATAAAGGTCAGTACTCCCATGTTAAATGAGGGTGTTGGTTCTCTATTCTATCAGAGATATTTGGTTCATTACTACAATGTAACAATGGGGTGTGGGTTCCCCATATTCATTACATAGTATATATTAAGGTCAGTACTCCCATATTTCACTAGGGAATGTATTCCTCATATTTCTTTACACATGTGTTACTAGCGTCAGTACTCCTATGTCTCTCTACTACATAAGTTCCCCATATCCTTTACACATGTAGGGTCATTACTTCCCTTTTTTGTTATAGGGAATGAGTTCTCTAACTAATGATTTAAAATTTCCCTTCTTCAAGATCCACTGGTGTGTGGGTCCTCCATTGGTGATTTTTTCATACTTTCCCATGGAGCACATTTAGGGTATTTTTACCCCCTCCAATCTTTTCATTGTGTGGTTAAATGAGATTCATGGTTTAGATTCATGGCTCCCTCGACTGTGGTTCATAGTAGTGGAGGGGTTCATGAACCACACTCTGGATTTCGATGAGGTCGTACCTGATGATGGGCATCAGAGATGGAACTATGGAGTTGTTTATCCACCATTTATGGTAACCATAGTGACAATGTGTGAACCCCTTCACATGGGATCCTTCAATGATTGTGCTTGGTGTTGAGAATCAGAGATTGACCTTTGAAGATATCGAAAAACTCATTGTTATTAGATTGTATGTGGAGATGGATCCCACAATTTTCTATAATTTGGGATTCTTGTTCATCATATCTCATTTTATCATTATGGGTTTTTACATATATTCTGATGGATATGCCTTCATTGTGATGAGATGACTACTTTTATCTTGTCTCATATTTCACAATCTTTAGTTTTCTAGATGTCCTACTGAGAATATATACACTCACACTTAAATGGGATTTTATGAAATTTGATGTGTCTTATGAAGATGAAAAATAAATGGAATTGATTTAATATGATCACATGGATACTTGAAAAATCAATTTAATTCATGAACAAATATTCCTATGAAATATCCTTATTGAGTAAATGGTATAAACTAATCAATATTTTCCCAGTTAGTCAAATAACATTCAAAGTAAACACCGTATATAAAAATGGTATATGGTATAAACAATAATCATATTCATCACACAAGAATAGGTATATTTAAGATAATATAAATTTTCAATGAACGAATATTATAGTAAAGTGACTTTTTCAAGATAATTTTAATAATCAGGAATGAAAGAGAGATTTCACAATAACCTTATCCAATTGGTAATTTTAAAATCAAATAACCTTGGATAAAATGATTCAAATTGAAAATGAAAATAACATTTATAATGAATTTTTTATAATATTATATGTTAAATGGTAGGTATATAAATAACATAAAATTTAATTGGTGCATAATAAAAAATTAGTCTCAGTAGAATGTGAATTGAGATGAAATCCCTTTCTTTCCCCACCCTTTTGGTTAGAATCCATTTAACCTATAGTATAATGGTTTTAATTATACTATTAAATAATTATATAACTATATTAATATTTATAATATCATATATTATTCATTTATAACATCTTATCACCAATTTGTCAATAATATTTCACTGTTTTCATTGTTTTGGGTGTTAATTTTCATGTTTTTGTATGTTTTGTCTTGTTATTTGTCGTTCCTCTTACACAGACCAGGAATTCATAATCTAAAAAATATATACCATTATGTAAATATCTTGTAATTTTCGTATATATATATTTATATTAATTCAAAATATTTTGTGATAGTAAATGAAATGCATCATTCATAGAGATGATAAGTCATACGTATAGATGAACGTCGTTTCCATTTTCAAGTCAGGCTGAAGGAAATAAAATTATATTAGATATTATTATAAAAAAATTTATTAATTTCATTATTTCTCATATTTTTATTAAATACATACTTAATACAGTCCACGTAAAGCATGAATGAATCAGATCACTTCATTAAGTGTTATTCCACCATACACACAAGAAAGGTCATCCTATTCCCAAAAAATGGAAATCATAAATCTATTTATAATATAAATAGTATATAAGAATAACTATACGATATATATCAATTATATAATATTTAAATTTTATCTACAACATTATTACCAACCTTTAAAGGTTGTAATGGAAAAATGAATGACATTGGTTCACGAGGCGGCTATCCACCATACACACAAGCGATGAGTTTATAACCCATTTGATGGATGTGTTTAATGTTTTAGATAAAAACCTTAACATAAAAACAAATAATTATATTTAATATAATTATGTTGTTATATAATAATGATACAAATTTAATTGATGTATGGGGAAGAAGAAGTAAAATTAAAACACTTTTAGAAAATCATTACCTCTTCTTCAGGTATCCACATTAGGTTTGAACTAATGCCTTATTAAGTTGAATATATGCACAAGATATGGCTTATCATATGAGGGGATGGAATATTTAGAGTGATTTTGGTATTCCTCGCCTAAACCAAATTTTATTATAAGTTTGAAGAAGGGATGAAGGGGTGGCCTCTTATAGTTGGTGTCAGTGGAATACATGAAAAAAATTTAAGAGGGAGTTATGGCCTCATTTTTTCCATGTTAATTAGATAAAATAATATATAAAAATCAATAATATAAGTTTTATGTTTTAAATATTTCCATATAATGTGTGTCGTAAAATATTTTAGGTTTTTTTCCTCTTAAGATTAAATTTTAGTGCCTTGATAAAATCATTTTACTCTAAAATGTTGTAATTAATTTCTACTTCTTTCTGAAATCACATTCATAAAAATTAACATGCTATAATTAGAAAATAAAAATTATTCTGATTAACAATATTTAGTACTTATTTAAAAATTCAAATAATATAATTAGAAAAAAAATAATTTAAAATTAATACCATATATTTGTCCTAAAATGGGTTTTTAAAGTGATGATGTTCATAATATTACTAATATTATATCAAAATTCAATATAAAAATGGTTCCAATGACCTAAATAGGTTTAATAAATTTATTGTTGATAAATATTTTACTTTAAAACCGATTAAAAATAAAATTAAAATTAAATATTATTTAGACGACCATGTAGTTTTCAATTAAAATCAAGTATTTTATATTATTCATTAAGAAATAAACCATATTAGAAAAATATCAAAAATTCACCCGAAGAAAATTTCAACATTAATAATTCAAAATTTATGTTTATTAATTCATATATAATATATAAACGTGTCAATAATTTTTTTTAAATAATATACCCATTAAATGAATGTAAAACTACCTTTAAAAAATATAGAATTTTATGCATTATATTTGACTTATTCATACATTATGCATACAAAATCTATTTTATTAATGTAAAATAAAAACATATAATATAATATATAAATTTAATTAATATATTTAAATAATATTAATTAATTTGGTTTATTTACATATATTTCCTTCAGTATATAAAAATAATTTGTTTTATAAAAACATATCCTTTATATTCAATAGGTTTTTTTCATTTCTAATTAATTGGTAACCAAAAAATTATTAGATAAATTTTATAATTTAGTTAATCCAATTTATAACCTTATATTTAATTTATAGGTGGTAAATTTTATTTTAAATAATAATAATAATAGTATTCTATAGAACTAGGTCTTGCGTGTAACAATAGTAATCAAAGAATTTCGTAGTTGTGTGAAATAAAATCTAAACTCATTGTATGATGCATTTCATTCTATATAATATATTGAATTTATTAAAAATAGTTAATACATTGTAATTTTTTAGGGATATTGTATTCCCTTCTACATTTGGTGTTGTATTTTATCCATGCTATTGAATAAAATTATATTCTTTTATAATTTCAGGCTGTTACATTATCACAACCTTAAACAAATTTTTTCCTCAAAATATAAACATGATCAGGGTAATCAAGGGATATATATTTAAAAATACCTCTATAAAAATTGCACATTGATATAAGGTTATGTAAAATGTCTTCTTAATTAGATATAATGGTATGTATAATGGTCATATGGAACAATACAAATCATGGTTTCTAAGTTAGATAATATTTGTAGAATGTAATCATAAGGACTTAGAGGAAAAGCATAAATATTTATAGAGAGTGATAGTGGTAATTGATAAAATGAAATTTAATGATCAATGGAATGTGAAAGGCCTAAAATACATAAATCGTTGATAATTTAAAAGTCCATCAGTTCAACAAAAATGATTGTATTAGAAAAACATTTTTCTTTCATGATAATTTTCATAATGTTGAGTAGTTATTTTACTACCTAAGAATATAAGGAAATATCCTTAAGTGACATATTTTTTACACATAATCCCATCTATTGGCTGTTCTTTTATCAATTTATATTTCATCCCTTACTTCATTAAATAAATATCACAAAAAAATATCCCTGACTCACTAAGATTCACTTTTAATATATCATAAGATCCATAAAAGAGTGAAATTTATTTTCATATAATTATTTTCCAAAAACCAATATTGTTAATAAGTTAATATCTTAACCTCAATAGTAATACTTTAAGAATGTCATAAATAATTATTTGTCAAATTGCTAAACTAAAATCAATGGTACATTTACCAGGACATCACATAGGATAGTGGTAGGCGTGAAACCCCTTTCATTATTTGTTCTTGGGTTCAATCCTCACTGCCTTTCTGGATATTAGGGGTTGTCACTCTACATGTGGTTTTCCCTTTTTATAAACTATTTTAAAATAATTCTTATAATTTTCCCAAAAACATTATAGACATACTTGAAATAATGCTAATCGTCAAATAATATTTGTTTACTAATGTTTTTCAATAAAATATTTGTCTTTACAAATTATTATTTTTTTATTTGACTATTATTACTGTTTAATTTATGATCATTTTATCCATAAAGGATATCAATAACTTTAATATTTTTTGTATTAAATTTATATTAATTATTTCTCAAAATAAATTTCTACTAAAACAGATACTTTCCCTAAATTTTTCAAAATGTTCCTAAACTTGGTAGAATCCCAACATATAATTCCTAAATAGAGGTATTTATGAATATGAACTTATTATCAACCATAATCTAATAATAATGTTTTAGTTTTCATAAATTTTAACTTAATTAAGACATATGTGCTTATACAATTTAACAGAAACCATAAATGTATCAATATTGTTATTACAAAAATAGTATTTGTAAAATAATTCTGAAATTTAATTCCTGAATATCAATACAAAAATACTTTATCCATATTATTTCCACATAGATCATTCCTTTTCATATGTTTTATCCTGGTTCATTCATTATCTTTATCTATTCAAATCCTTTTTAATCATTATTAAAGAAAATGTGAATTATACGTGTAATATCTAATTGGAATGTCAAACCATCTACATTGTAAGGCATGTTATCATGTACCAGGTTATGCTAAAGTCATTCCACACATTATTTATTCAATGATATTACCCCTAGGTACATCTATTTGAGAATCACATCAACTTATAGTATCCATATAGTTAAGTATTGTAAGGAAAAATAACATAATCTTTGACTTAAAAATACATTAGGATGTTATTCTATACTTATCCTCAAAGAATACCTTTGAGTTATGTTCCCTAAAAAATGTTTTGTTAAATCTAGTTTCCAAGGATTCCACTAAACATTCTTTGATACCTACTGTGATGACCCTGACCTCTGTAGCGTAGAGCGAGTGCCATAATTTTTTTACATTGGCATAGATACATCATTAAACACCCAATAGAATGATCAATTTTATTTTATAAAACCTAATTATGTACATGATATCAGTGTTTCATTATCAATATAAAACAAAACAAAAATGATAAAAATATAAATAAATGCATCCTTGAAAACTCATTCAAATATATCTTCTGCATATCCTGGGTAAAGAAAATAAATATGGGTGAACTCAAATGATAAATAAGGGTTAAGTACAATGAAATTAATAATGAATCAATGATCATAATCAATATGTAAAGGTAATTAACATAGAACACATTCCATTTATCCAATAACATGGAAAGCAGTGTGTATACTATATAGAATGGTAAATAACTAAAAAACATTCCAATTAATCAATAAACTGAAAATCATATTAGTATATAGATTTTATAAAATTAAAAATACCATAGGGAATAACATTAATAAATAAATTCTCAATGAATTAAATGGTTAATAATTGTACATCATGCATGATACAAATGAAAACATGTACCATGAATACCTTTCAAAAGACTGTTTAAAACTATATGTAGAAACTTATTTTATTTGGAAAATTTATTGCTCTCATGAGAACTTATGATATGTAAAGGGACTATGTATTGTATTCTATCCAACAATAACTTATATTATAAATAATTACACATATATCAAATAATAAATTTAATTCATAAAGAATATTCCTTATCAAATATTTATACTATGAAAAGGATATTGTTATATCAATATTTCCCCAGTTAGTAAAATAACATTAATAGTTAACTACATATGTAAAAGTGGTATTCTATTTATAAAATAATAATATACATCCCCTATGAATATGTATGTTTATGATAAATGAAATTTCAAAAGAAAAATTAGTATAATAATGTGATTGATTCAATAGAAACTTATCAATAATAAAATGATATGTCACAATAACATTCATTGTATGGTAATTTTAAAATCAAATACACTAGGAAGAAATGATTCAGAATAAAAAAAATATACCCTGAATAATAAATTATCCATGATATTACTTGTCAAAAGAGAATTATATACCCCCCATAAAAGAAAATTATTTCATAATATCCAATAAGTCTCAACGAATTGTAAATTAAAAAGAAATACCTTTGTTTGAGCTCTTGTTGGGTTGAGAATTATCTAACCTACTGTTAGAAGGTTTTAATGTTTTTATTAATATATACCTTAACTATATTAATATTTATAATATCATATGTGATTATATTAAAACATCTTATCCACCATTTTTAATAATCGTTCGTTATTTTCATTATTTTGGGTGTTAATTTCCTTGTTTTTCAAGTATGTTTTCACATGTTATTTTTTGTTCCTATTACATAGATCAGAATTTCAAAATATCCATAATATAAAAAATTATTTAAATATATTTATATATTATGTATTTATAGTCATCTATAAAAAGTGTTTATAGGAAATGAAACACACAGTTCATGGAGATGGTAGGTCGTACGAATGTAAGAATGTTACTTCCAATTCCTTTTTATATTCCATGAAATAAAATAATATATTATATTATTATTCATAAATAGTTATTATTTCACATATGTCTCATATTATTTTTAAACTCGCCCATAATACATTACATGTAAAGTGAGAACGAATTAAATCACTTTGTGAGGTGGTAGTCCGTCGTACACATGGGTGGCGTTTTCGTATTCCAACAAATGGAAAGAATGAAGTGTTTTGTTATAAAGTAAATAATGAAACGTTAATACATCATAATTATCATATATATCATATTTAAATTTTATATACATCATTATTCACAACATTTAAAGGTGTTAAAGGAAAAACGAACAACATTGGTCCGTGAGGTGGTAGTCTGCCGTATACAAGAACAATGATTTCATAATACATTTGATGGAAGGGTGTGATGTTATAGGTCACACAGTCAATATAACAACATCTAAATATATAAAATATTACTATTATTTTATATAATAATGATATTATTTTAATTAAAGTTGGTGGAGAAGGAAATAAAATAAAAATACATTTAGAAAAACATTACCTCGTCTTTGGGTATCCTTATAAGATCTTCATTATTTTATTCCTAACATTTGATTATTACAAAGATAAGGCTTATAGGATGAGTTAATTGACGTTTTATAGTAATTATTACACATCTTTTCTATACCAAATGGCATGAGAGGTGTGAAGAAGGGATAGTGAAATATGTCATTTATAAGTGGGGTGAGTGGAAAACATATAAATTTTTTAAATGGGGAATTCTACCCACAATTTATCCTTGAAAAGTGGATAATGTTTTATAAAATGAAAAATAATATAAGTCATAAGGTCTATATATATCCATAAAAGTGGTTCTTTACATTTTTTTATACATTTCCCCCATTATGATTAATGTTTCGTCCATGGGAAAACTTATTTTTCTTGTAATCGCGTTAATTAATTTGAACTGCTTTCATCGGTCAATTTGGTAAAAAAAAAAATTTTCCCATTGTTATTAATTATAAATTAACATCGATCGTAATATATAATACATTTTTTTGAATTAAAATCACATTATTGGTATAAATTAATTTAAATCTAATCTCATAGATGTGTTCAGAAAACAAAAATAACCCAAAGCTTACAAAAGTTTAGTATCTAAATTCAATATAAAATGATTTCAATGAACATAAATGGATTAAAATTTTTACTAAATTTTTATTTTGAATTTAGAACTGATTAAAAATATATTATAACTTTATAAATTAATTATATGAATGCGTAGTTTTAAATTAATATTCATTATTTTTCACTATTTGTCAAAAATTGATTCTTCTCAATAAAATAACAAATATTATACATAAGAAAATATTGAAATTATGAATTAAATTTTTTGTATTTTATCATAAATAATTTATAAAAATTTCAACATTCACTTTTAAAACAAGTTCTCGGTTAAAATGGAACAAAAAAGCACTTTGAAAAGTACATATTTTTTTGCATAAAATTGGATTTCACTTTCTCTTATGACTATAAACTATATTGGATGAATGTTATAAAGTATTTTTGACTATATAATATTTAAATACAATTATGATCATCTTATAATAGTGATTAATTTAATTTATTTTTATAAAATGTCATTGGTGCATAGAAATAGTTTTTTATATAAACATATCATTTATATTCAATTGGTATTTATATTAATTTATAATTAATTAGTAAACAATGAATTAAACCACATATTTCATAAATTAGTTTATCAGTTTTATAACCTCAAATTTAACAGCACAGAGATAATTTTCATTTTAATTCATAATATTAATAGTATTTAGTAGAACTACCTATTTTGTGTAATGTAAATGTAAAAGAATTTCATTGTCACATGTAATGTAAGATAAACATATTGTTTCATTAATTGCAAGCTATATTATATATTAAATTTATATTCAATATTAAATATATATAAATTTCCTGGGATATTATATTCCCTTTTATACTTGGTGTTGTGTGTCATACATTTCTTTGAATAAAATGTTATTCTTGTAGAATTTTTTAGTATTACAAGTTGTTTCTTCTCGGTTGGAACTACTATAATGTCTCTCAAAAGTGCATGATGTCTTTGAAATATCATTGTTAAAGAAGTAAATGCTGGACCCAACACATTATCTCACCTATTATCAAATATAATTTGAACATGCTATATATTAATGTGGATAATTATTATATATTTTTTATGCCAGAGAGTAATTACTTGGGTATATGAAAATATACCTGGTAGTAGGCCTTGGGATTAATAAAAAATTATAGAAAGCAATGTGGTAACCAAAATATGTTATAAAGAAGAACTATTGTCATCTATTTAGAATTTAATATCAATGAAATATTATAGAAGATAATTTTTATAAGGTAATAATGTAACACCCAAATAATGGAAAATATATTTATTTCAAAATAATTTTAAAATATTTTATCTCTTGTAATTCAAGCAACCCCGGGTTTAAGCGAAACATGATGATCTTTTAAAATGTTATTATATATCCTTGAACTATATAACCTAGAAATTAAATTGATGGGAATGAATATTACTATCTAAATTATAAAAAATATATAGTTTAGAAATTTATAAAAATATAATTTAGATATTTTAAAATTAGATATAAAACTAGAACCATTAGAAAGAAAAATAAATTTATTTGTAAAAATTATATTTTTTGGAGAGTCTCTTTAGTCGCAAGTTGCACAAATAAATTTATAAATAATTTTGACCAATTTTATAAAATCTATTTGATAATATAAACTTCATTTTTGAAATCATAAAATTAAAAGTATCTAAGAGTGACGTTTTTTGGTTTTTTTAAAAATTTTAATTTCACAATTAATAACAAGAAATACAAATTTTTACTAAAAACTATATTAGGATTTAAATTGTTTAACAATGTTTATTATATTATTAATTTATATTAAATTAAAATTCTTCTATTTATATTACAATTTATCAAATTTATTCCATTATAATAACTTCAAAATTGAATATTGATATAAAAAAAATGTAATCTTTTGAAAATTGTCTCTTTGAAAACTCACTTATTCATTACGTATGCATGATTGATTTCAAATTAATATTTTCCACCTTTTGAAATTTAATTTTGAAACAGTTATTCTATATTTAGAATATAAATAATTAATATTATCTAATAATGTTAACTTCATTTTTTTAAATGAAACATGAGAACAGAAAAATAATTACCACCGTAATGGAAAAAATTAGTTTACTTGGGAGTTGTATTAAAAATATACAGTTTAAAATGATTTAGAAACTTATCCAATATATTTTATAGGGAAATATATTTACCTTATAATGTATAAATCTAAAAATTACTACATTTTTTCCCTTTTTCATATTTCAAATGTGACACCCCAATATTTCATTGTAAGTTATTTTTTTAAAATAATTCAATAGCTTGCGCTACACGCAACAAAAAGATCAAGCGCACCACAACTTACCAAACTAGCCGTTCAAAAAGTTGTTATGAATAGTAATAAATGAATTTTTAATTTTATATACTCCATGTAATTTTAGAATCCATATCATTTGTTTTTTAGACATAATATAAGAAGAAAATCATTTTCTCTTATGAAAGTACTATTTTTCAAAAAAAATGCAATTTTACCACCTCTTAATGGAAATTTTTTTTAAAAACCGATATTTGAAACTATTATACTTTTAATTTAATGAATTTAAATTCTTCTATGTAATTGGGTCATAAAATATATTTTGTAAAAAGTTTTGTTATGCTTTTGATAACTTTTATATTTTGATGAACACTGAAAAATACTAAATTTTAATTGAAAACTATTTTTTTAATTGAAATAAATTATAGTGTTAAATTATGAATTTAAATGTTTTGGATGTATAATTAGATTATATTATAATAATTTAATACAATTTAGGTCATTATGAAAAATTTCACATTTAAATTGGACATAAACACAAGTCAATCTTTTGAGAGTTTTTACCTTTTAAAAACCTGGTTTTGGGTTTTTTATAAGGGAATTAATTTTAAATTAATTAATGAAACTTATATGTTTTGAATTTGGTAAAATAGAATTCATTTTTGAATTCAAAATATCTTATTTATCTTAAGATAAATCTTTTGTATTTTTCTGAAAACATTCAATTTTTGATGAATACTGAAAAACATTGCGTTATAGTTTAAAACTGACGTTTCATTTAAATAAATATTTATTTTATTTTAATGTATATTAATAAATAATAGAAATATTATAACTATATATGTTAAATTTAATTCACTTGATTCATTTTATAATAAAGTTAGATGTATAAAATTTTATTTAACTTTTTAACGTCTTTATCCACCTTCTAGGAGCATTTGCAAATTTTCATAAAACTAAATTTTACCACTAAAATTAATTGAATTTCAAAAATCCAAGAGACACGGTGTATATAAGTAAGTAATATTTTGTTCAATAAGATGAAAATAATTTTGGTTTTATAGTATCTTTTGACTTTTATTTACCACGGTTAAAAGTAAATAGAGTAATTAAAGGTAAAAATGATATTATAACTACCCTAACACATGTACTAATTCTATTGGTTTATTATAATTCGAGAAAAAAAAACAAAATGAATAAAATATTCTATTTAGGATCACTTGTATTAGATTATAAAATTTATTATTATGTTATTTAAACAAGAGTTAAATGTGTGAAATTCAACGTATATTAACTAAACCATTTTTAAAATAGGGTTATACAAAGGATAAATTTGACTATAAATAGAAATACAAAAAAATTTCTGAAATAATTTTATTTTATTTATTATTTTTGGAGATGTAATAATTAATATTATTTATGACACAATGATGATGCATTAATTACCTTCTTAATGAAATATTAAAAAAAATTATATAATAAGTTTTAAAATAAATAGAATTTAAAAGTATTGACGCCATCCAAAAATTTTCTAGGTTAATATAACATGTTAGGTTTGATTAGATAAAATTTTTTCGAAGTGATAAGGTTGTTATGAATTTCAAAAAAACAAAATACAAAATAGTTTCAAAATTGATATAAATTTGTTTTTAAGACAAATACTATATTATTGGTTGATATAATATACTTTAAAATATAACATTCAGAAAAATGGCTTATATAAATTTTTATATGTCATTGATGAACCACTTGAGATTCTCTTGAAGGTTTAGAATAATTTTATTAACCATATAGTGTAAGAATACATGAGGACACAGTAAAAGTTAAACTATTTAACTAAGAGTTAAATATAACGACAAAGGTTCAAATGGTAACCTAAACATGTCTAAAACCTATTGGTTGATAGTATTGGACCCATCCCCACCTTATATTTGAAATAAATCAACTTTTACCCATTAAAAACAGAAATTTATTTTTTTATAAAATAATATTTCTATATTTTCCGAAAGTGACCCTCACCTCTCTTATAAAAGGGTACTTTCCCTTCTCATAATTTCACACCTCCAACGCCATTTGGCTCAGCCAAACCTTACACAAATATATTCATACCTTCCATCACATCAACATTGAGTCCTTACATTGTTATTAAATCAAACCTATGGTTCCCTTTTGATCAACTTAAAAGGAAACACCCAAGGAAAAGGTAATAATTTCACCACCCACTTTCATGTTCTTTTCATCTCCCACTCCCTCTGTCTTTTTTGTTTCCATAACAAAATAATAAATCCAGTACATTATAAATACATTGATTTTATTATATATATGGAACAAACATATTCTATATTTTATAAATCATATAAATTAAAAAGTCACCATACGTGATACGTACGACTTACCATCACCACGTCATGGTGTAGTTTTTTATTCAAACACATCATTATTTGGATGGGAATAATAATGACTATATCTGATGAAAATAATAAATATAAATTGTTAATGATTCATTATATATGATATACCATCCAATTTCATATGATCTCACCATCAATATAATGATATTGTCGCTCGTGCATACGTACGGCTTACCGTTTACACGAACGTGATGAGATTCATTACCCATCTTAATCATTAAATAATAATTTTCATTTTATGATTAAAATTATATTTAAGAACATAATATCATTATGGATATGAATCAAATACATCCTATACATAAACAAATGACTTATGTAACAACACATATATTGGAAAATGAATCATTTAACAATCAAAACAATGATACTGTTGAAATATAATTTAAAAATAAATATTAGAAGATAATATATGATATAATATTTATGTATTTGGTTCATTTATAATTTAATAAAAATGATATCACTATTATTCAGGAGGTTAACATACCCTATACTAAGGAAAAGTACAAGGTTATGGGTTTCTTATCTCTCTTTTAATTTTTTGAGATTTCGATTGTTCGCCACTTAATTATTACCTATGGTGTATTTTGTTCTACTATTTGATATATATTATCATTATTATCATTATAATCAATGTATTATGTGATTAAATTGGTGGTTATTAACTTTTTTATACTTCTTGATTGATTACGACATGGTAAAGGGTTTTTATCCCACTTCTTATTCACGTGAGATTCATGCTATATTGCCACTATTTCCTTTTGTGTTTTGAATGTACTAACTATGATTGTATTATTTTTGTAATATATTTTAATATATTTGTATTTACATCTTCATTTTATGATACTTATTTCATGGGGTGTATGTTTCTTCAGTTTCCAAATCACTAAATGAATTTGAAATTTCCATTTCCACTCCTTGGTCTTTACGCATACTTTATTGGTTATTTTACTCCAAGATTAAGTGTGGAATCAGTATTTATTTTTTATTTAGTAATTTTCACTCCCCTTTATGTGGATATACCTTTTATGCACATAATCACTCCATTGATAAATTCACATTCCGTTGATATGATCTTTTTAATGGTACTCTTAAATCAAATTATATTTATTGAGTTAAACATCTAAGTCATTGGTTTTGTTTTCACATCAATATGTGTGAATGTAATATGATTGATTTACAGATAATATCCAATAATATAGAGTGTATTTTATTTTTCACATATAATTATTACATTGATTCATCCTTAATCTAAGGATATTGTCTTTATATGGTATTTCGTCTCAATTTACATTCCTTTGAAACCTCTTTTTCATTATGCACCAATTCACTTTAATATGGTGTATATACTACCCATTGACATATTATGTCGTAAACCCCTTTGTTGTAATGTTATAATAATGTTTTGATTAATTTTATTCTTCAATTACTTGTATTCAAGCATCTCTGATTTTGTTAGAAACTCTTTAACTAAAATATTTTTATAAATCTTTTAAATATTTATTCTTCTAAATCTCACTCATTAATGTCCATATTTTAAAAATTGTGTTATGTATTTATTTATATGGACATAAATTTTTTGAAAATAAAACTCCTTTTATATGTTTCAAATTTTTTTAGGACACTTTTATTTAAAAAACACTTTTCAACGACTTCTTTGATAAATAGTGTGACATTTAAATGATTTCAAGAAAAAGTGTATATTTCTCTCAAATAGATGTAATGAATATTTTCATCAATGACAATATATTTTAGTGTATGTTATTCTTTATTGAGGTTTATTTATCATAATACAAACATACATATTGTATTGAATGCATTATTTTTTACTGTGGATGTGCTATTTTTATGCCATTCAGGGTTTGTGGTTAAAATATTGACATTTTTATGCTAGTTTTAATATGAATGATTAGATTTGGTTTCACCCTTTCATATAAATTATTCATTAGAACTAGTAAGTGAAAGGTGGAGCCTTCTATAGCTCATTTATGAAATGTTTGGTCTCATTAGATAAGGCCTTGACAAACTCTTATTTTTAGTCTTTGAACATAGCATTCACTATGTGGTTATGATGTCTGTAATTATGCATTCCATCATTATAAAATTGGCTATTAATATTATATGTGATTATTCGAATTTTAGAATATCCATGTGAATAAGTAAATAGAATTATTTGATTTATCTTTTCAATTTCTTGCAAAATTTTGCGTTTAAAATTCTTGTGTTATTTTATTAAACATTGCCTTAATTGTTTATTCTTATTTATGATAGCTTCTACTATATTTTTATCCTTACTGATCATCTGATCACACTGATTTCTCTTGTATTATTTTTCCCAGTGTGCAAAGAAGTATATTATGATTAACCTATAGGAATAGGCTATGGGATATAAGAGTGTTCAAAGGGGACAAATTTTTTTTCGTGATGTCATGTAAAACTTATGTATATATCTAGAACTTTATAAGATACTAATTTGATCGGTCTTTCAGGATATGATTCCTTTTATAACACCAATGTTATGTAATAATTCACCGATTCTGGGTAATTGGGGTCAGCACATTACAGTTGGTATCAGAGGAAGTTTAGTACCAACCATGGAAGCGAGATTTAGAAAAACCTATCATTAGGAAACACTACCCAAAGATTGAAAATTAGGATTAGTATAGAAGAAAAACCAAAACTTTTGGTAATGTAAATAGTATGTGGGTTTTCCAAGCAATACATCCCTGTCTGGATACGAGCTGGTAGAGGAAGCTCTAAAACAGATGTGCATAGGAGTGAAAATGTCAACAAGGAGATTCAGGCTTGACCTGGGGTATCCTGTTACACAACAATATGCCTTGCTACACTCATGGTTATGACACTCCCATGGTGTTTTCTTAGGATAATTCGCAATTTCATTACATACTGATTTGAAGGATTTTAATATAAGATGAGAATAAATACCCTTGGTTAATCCTAAGGAGTTTTTGATTTAAAATATGGTGTTTTGATATTCTATAAATGATTTTATGGATCACATTATTCTTTCTTGTGTTAGTCAATGGCTGGATTCCAAGGATGTTATTGTAACATTGATCATGATGTATAGGTGCCCATGGTGGTGGAAATGAGAAACGAAATGGAATGTTGATAGGTGTAAAAGATATTGTGTTCATACCGAACCAGTTTTCCAAAAATATGATCAACAACATATATATTAACCAGCTCCCAAACTCAACAAAGGAGACAATGGAAGTGAATGATATGATCTCTAGAAGTAGAGACCATAGAGAACAGAAATATCAATTTCCATCATGAATGAAATGTGGAAAGAGACACATAAGAAGGTGTATCAATTGAACAAATAAGTACTTTATGTGTGTTAAAGAAGGACACAAAGTAAATAATTCAAGAGAAAAATGTAGAGTATTAAGGAAGAAAATAGAAAATTATACCAAGAATCCATTTACAGTCATTTTCTGTAAATGTAGGGGACCTAGCAATTACCCGATTGAATGAACTATTATATAGGATAACCTCATGGTCAAGGAAAAACCTATGTGGAATAAATGGATGCTGAAAGGTTGAAAATTATTAGTGCTCTTTGTTAATAGGATTACAGTGGAAGACTTTTCACTTGTATGTGTAACCCTGCATTTTGTTATGTGAAAATGATATTTTAGGAATAATTAACTTTTCTATTGTTGATATTGTTATAATTAATAATTTGGGTTTATATGATCCCTGGATTTTAGGTGATTACTAGTTATTAAATTTTGGGATGAAAATGTGAGGTATGAGATGACATTTGTGGTGAAATTATGTTATATTTTTTTGAGTAAATTATCTCATCTTGGGAATGTTATAAAATATACTTTTCAGAAAAGGACAACACGCATACCATGTGACAACCCATCATGTCAGACAAAGATGCGAGAATCTAACCCACAACCAGAGTGCGATTTGGATTTATCGCCTACCCCTGGACTACGAACCTGAATGGTCCAAAGGGCTTCATTTTTTATTGATTTTTGATAACCCCTTTCAATGTGAGGTGGAACCCTTAAAAGGCCCATAGGCTCAAGGATTACATGGCCCGTAGGCTTAGAAGATTACATGACCCAAAGGTCTTAGAAAATTCAACCAGACTATCTACAAGGAACTGCCCCTCCCCAGCATATGCATCCTGATAGTAGCTCTCCACCTTTTCAGGACCGTCTAGCTAGGCATCCTGTGCAAGCACTGGCTAGTACCGATAACATAGCCATACCCTCTTATCAAATGGATATACTTAGTCTAGGAAAATGATATTGTGAGTAAGCGATAAATATTATTTTTGAAGATGTTTGCTCTGTTTGGAACACTATATGCCTAATGAAAATAGAATACTATTGGATTTCATTTGAGGAGTAATAGTGGATTTTCATCTTTGTGTTTATTGTGTATTTATAGTGATTTGGGTTATTTCTGGAAATGATTAACCTCTCATAGAGACCATGTGATTAGCATAATTACTTTTATGTTTGTGACTTTAAGTGTAGTCGATGTTATTTGGAGACATAATTTAATGTGGAAGACTATGTAATAAAATTATTCTAAATTTTGGGTTTCAATATTAGTTTGTATTATATTGAAGTATTTTAAGGACAATTGTTTATTGAATTGTATTTATTTAACTTTTGGTATTAATGGTTTAATTTTAGAAATTAACATTAGTATTTCATTCTTGAAAGTATTATCCTTTTGAGGATCATCTGATCTTGTAATAAACATTTTGGTTTTGTTAAATCACTAATGAAAAGGTAAATATATAGTTTATCCGTTATGGATTATTCGATTCTCTAGAAGTAGATTCTAACACTTCAGGTGTGACAAAGTCATCTTGAATACTCATCATTTAAAAAAAAGATGAGTTAGTGGTATAAATTTATTAAAGGATGAATATCTACATTAAAAGTAAGTATATCTATTTATGTTATTACACAATCTTATAAATAAATTCCTCAACTTTATGAAATGTATTTTAAAACAAATAAAATTTTCCATTTACTTTTCATACTTGGAAACTAATGATTGTTTATCCCATCACAAGTTTGTGGTTTTTTTTATTTTAACTTTCTCCTGATCATGTTTTCTGTCACTTTTTGCATGACGCTTAGTTTATCATCCCTATCCATGCTTTCTTATATGTAATCCTAGTATGGGTTATCTCAGGTAACCTTTTCACTTCTCTTTCTTTATTTTAAAGTGATTGTTTTATTGACTCTTTTCCAGTGTGGGACATTCAATGAATTTTCCATGCCCAATTTTATAATTTTGAGGACGCAATTTTCTAAAGGGGGAAGAATGTAACACCCCAGTATTTCATAGTAAGTTATTTACATTAAAGTAATTCAATAGATTGCGCTACACGAAACACCGAGTTCAAGCACACCACGACTTACCAGACAAGCCGTTCAAAAATATGTTATGAATATTATTAACTAAATTTTTTATTTTATATACTCCATATAATTTTATAATACATATTATGTGTTTCAAAGACATAATATATCAACATATTTACTTTTCATATAAAAAAGGTATTTTTTTAAAAATGAAATATTAGCACCATTTAATGGAAAACCTTTATTAAAATCAATATTTGACACTTTTATATATTTAATTTTATTATATTAAATTCAACTTTTTAATTGGGATATAAATATATATTTTGGATAAATTTTTATTACTTTTCTGATAACATTCATATTTTGATGAATAAAGAAAAATATTAAATTTTATTTCAAAACATGTTTTTTTATCTGAATAATTTATAGTGTTGAATTATGCATTTGAATGGTTTTGTAGTATAATTATATTATATTTTTATCACTTAATAAAATGGAGGTAATTATATGTAATTTCACATTTAAATTTTACATAAACACATGTCAATCTATTAATAGATTTTACTTATTAAAACCCTGCTTTTCGATTTTACAAAAGAAATTAATTTTAAATTAATTAAAGAATATTATAATTTTTTAATTTCCTAATGTATAATTTATTTTTTAATTTGGAATATCAAAATTATTTTTCGGGTAAATTGTTTATATTTTCTTGAAACCCTTGAATTTTTTATGAATAGTGAAAACACTATGTTATAGTTACCCAAAAACATGTCCTAATTCATTTGGACAAGTGTAATTCGACCAAAAACAACCTTAGGAATAAAATATGATCTTTAGGTCCACTCAGATTAGATTATGATTCTTATTATTATTTTATTTAAAGAAGAGTTAAAAGTGATAAATTTAAAGTGTATTAACTAAACCATTTCTAATACAGGGTTATACATAAGATAAATTCAACTATAAATATTCATTAAAAATATAAAAATACTCTCTACATAATGGTATTTTATTTATAATTATTAAAGATTAAATAATTAAATTTATGTATGACACGATGATGATGCAGTAATTACCTACATAACGAAATATTAAGATAGTTTATATTATAAATATTAAAATAAATAGAATTTAAAAGTTTTGATTCCATAAAATCATTTTCATGGTTAATATAACATTTTAGGGATGATTTGATAAATTTTATTCATTGTAATAAGGTTTTTATGACTTTCCAAAAAAATACCAAATAGGGTCAAAATTTACATAAATTAGTTTTTAAGACAAATACTATATTATTGGTTGATAGAATATACCATAAAATCTAAGGTTAAGAAAAAGGGATTAAATAATATTATATATGTCATTAATGAACCACTTTAGTTTCTATTGGAGGTTTATAGTATGTTTATTAACCATATAATGTAAGAATATAAGAAGACATGATAAAAGATAAACTATTTAACTAAGAGTTTAATCTAAAAGATAAGGTTAAAATGGTAACCTAAACATTTATAAATACTATTGGTTGAGATTATTATGACTGATAACCACCATAGATTTTAAATAAATCATTTTCAAGCTATTAGAAACTGAAAAGTATTTTATTATAAAATAATATTTCAAGCATTCCTTAAAGTGATCCTAACTTCTCTTATAAAAGAGTACTTCACCTTCTCCTAATTTCACACCTCCATATCCATTTCTCTCCGACGAACCCAACCAAAATATCTTTCCAACTTCCCTAACATCAAACTAGAGGCCTTACATGGATCAGAAATCCATCCTATGTATACCTTTTGATCGACTCAAAAGAAAACACACGAAGAAGAGGTAATAATTTGACCACCCTCTTTCATGTTCTTTTCTTCTTCCACATTCTCTTTCTTTTTTTTCTAAAAAAAATAATAAATCCAGTACCTTATAAATACTGAGATTTTATTATAAATTTTTCACAAAAGTATTGGTTATTTTATACATCCTATAAATGGAAAAGTCACCATATGTGTGTACGTACGACTTACCGTCTCCACGTTGTGGTGCAGTTTGTTATTCAAACACATTATTATTTCGATGGGTATAATAATGAGTATAACTGATGTAAATAATAAATATAAAATTTTAAATATTCTTAATATATTATATACAATCAAATTACATAGGATTTCACCATCTATATAATGTTATTTTTGCTCATGAGTATGTACGGCTTACCGTCTCCACGAACGTGATGAGAGTCATTCCACGATGTAAATATTCAAGAATAATATTCATTTTATGATTAAAAATAATGTTTAAGAACTTAATATCATTCTGGATATAAATAAAATACATGCTATAAATAACAAAAATGACTTCCTTAACAAAACATATAAAGGAAAATGAATCAGTTAACAATCAACACAATGATACTACTGAAATATCATTAACAAATAAATATTAGAAGATCATATATTATAGCATATTTATGTAGTTGGTTATTTTATTATTTAATAACTTTTATTTCACCATTATAAAATAGTTAAACCTACCCTCTACTAATGAAAAGTACAAGGTAAAGGTTTTCTTATCTCTCTTTTAATTCTGTGAGATTTCCACTGTTCGCCACTTATTTATTGCCTGTGGTGTATTGTGTACTACCATTTTAGATATATTATCATGATTATATTTATATTAATGGTATTTTGTGATTAAATTGGTGGTTATTAACTTTTTTTAATACTACTCGATTGATTAAGACATGGTAAGGGGTTTTCATCTCACTTCTTATTCTCATGAGATTCATGTTATATTTCCACTATTTCTTTTTGTGTGGTGTATGTACTAACCATGATTGTATAATTTGTCTAATATAATTTAATTTGTGGGTATTTACGTCTTCATTGTATGATATTTATTTCATGTGGTGTATGTTTCATAAGTTACCATATCGGTAACAGAATTTCAATTTTCTATTTCCACTCATTGGGCTATACGCATACTTTATTGATTATTTTACTCCAAGATTATGTGTGGAATCAATATTTATTATTTATTTAGTAATTTTCAGTCCCCTTTGTGTGTATATACCTTTGATATGCATAATAAATCCAATGATAATTTCACATTCCATTGTTATAAGATTTTTAAGGGTAATCTTAACTTAATTTCTTTTCATTGAGTTAAACATCCAAGTCATTGGTTTTGTTTTTACAAAAATATGTATGAATGTAATCTGATTTATTTACACTCAGTATCCAATTACATAGAGTGTATTTATATTTTTCACACATATTTATTTAATTGATTCATCCTTAATCTATGTATATGGTCTTTTTTAGGTATTTCATATCAATTTACATTACTTCGGGGCCTCTTTGTAAGTATGCACCAATTCACATTAATATGGTGTATATATTGTCCATTGACATATTAGATCATGAAAAACATTATTCTCATGATATAATAATGTTTGAATTAATATTATTCTTCTATTACTTGTATTCAAGCATCTCTTATTTGGTTAGGAACTCTTTAACTAAAATAATGGTTTTAATGTTTTAAATATTTATTCTTCTAAATCATTCTCATAAGTTGCCATATATATAGACCTTATATTTTATAATGTTTTAAATTGACCCATTTTTACCCTTTTGGCATGTCAAAAAAGTGGTACACATTATTTCCAAATAATTACAAGTGTACCATTCACAACACTTATAAAAGGCCACCCACACTCATCATTTCTTCACACCATAAAACCATATTCGTTCTGCTAATAACATCCCATATCCCTTCAAAATTCACTCATCCCATAATATAATCCTTATTTTTTATATAAGACCATTCTTGGAAGGCTTTTGGTGCACACCTAAAAAGGTTACCTAATGAAGAGGTAATATTCATCAATGACCATTTTTGTTCTATTTATTCCTCCATATCCTTAAATTTTTATTATACCTCTATGATATAATAACCTCAGTATAATTCATATAATTATATATTTTTTACTTTAATGTCATGAACTAAATCCATCTCTTCTTCCATCAGACGGGTTATGAAATCATCATTCATGTGAAAGGCGTACTACCACATCGTGAATCGATGTCAATCATTTTTCCATTACCACTAGTCAAGGATGAGAAAAATGTGGGATTTATTATTTACATAACATATTTATAATATTAGTATAATTTTATAATTTTTATATGACATGTTTTTTCATACTCTCCATTTTTTGGGAATACAATAATGACTCTTGTGTGTGCGGCAGACAATAACCTTGGGAAGTGATGTGATTCATTCATGATTTACATGAATGGTATTAATTATTAGTTTAATGTAAATATGATATATATATATATAACATATAAATCATTCTATAATGGTAATATATCATTTTATTTTCTATATTTCTATACAAAAATTCAATGGAATCAATGTTCATGTGTTTGTACAACCTACCATTTCTACGAATTGTGTATTTCATTTTCCAACACAAAATTTCATGGATTACTCTGAATACATATATAACAAATATATATTATATTTATATCAATTTTAAAATTCATTATATTTTTAAAATCAAGATCAATGTAAGATGACCTAAAAAGAAAAATCAAAACAAATTGAAAAAATAAACAGTTATTACCCGAAACATAACCTTAACCTGGGATTATTAATAAATTGGTTGTAAGAAAATCATATATAGTATAATATATATTTATTTATTTAATATATTTATCATAAAAATATACTTATTATTCAATAGGAATTATTGTGTAAGACATAACTAAAGACATGGTGTAATGGATTTCTATGTCACTTCTATTTTTTTGATATTCATGCCATTTTAACCAAATTATTCTTCTATATGGTGTTTGTACATCACATGAATGTATTTTAGGATTATTAAAATTAATATTAATGGAAAATATACATTTTTTATCTATATTTAATGGGTTTTATGGTTCAAAATTTACCTAATCGGTAAAGGATTTTCTAGTCTCTCTTTTATTTCTAGGATACATATGAAAATTCAGCACTAAATTATTATTTTTTTGGTTCATATACTACCACTTTTACATGTTACATATATAATATAACTATTTTAATGAAATTAAATGTTTCATTTGATTCTATTTTTTATTGGTGTTTATGATTCAAAATATTACTAAAGCTATAAGGGAATTTGGTCACATTTTTTCACATGTATTTAATGCGCCAATATTATTTTATATGGAGTATATAAATACCCTTTTATATGTGTTATCATGAATTTATTTACCCTCATGGTATTTTTTGTTTAATTTAATTTTTCTCCTTAATAATGATTACATTTTAAATTTAGCAAAGTGGTAAATATTTCATGTTACAATCTCATTATTTATTGATATTTTTTATGATTATGTTTGTAATGACAAAATCGTATAATCCTCCTCTTAAGAAACACATGAATTTTATTATCGGATTTTCCATCATGAATTTTTCTTTTAATATTACCAATTTCACCCATTGTTACCTAAAATAATTATGAAAATGTTTTTTAGAGAAAACACTTTTTTTGTAGAAAACCCTTTCTCTTCTAAAACAACGTTATCAGAAAACATATTCTCCCGATATTTTATGTTTTATAAATTATTTTGAATGTTTTAAAAAAAATTCATCATGAAATTTTATAAATATATTTTTAATATTCAATTATTAATTTTAATGTTTTTTTTCAAGTAAATATATTTCCAAAATCTATTATGTTCTAAAAATTGATTTTAACTGAAAAAAGTAATTTTCCCTCAAATATACATTCTAAGTGATATTTCAAAATAAATTTCCATCTAATATGACATTTATTATTTTCAAATATTTATTAATAAGGATATTATCAATGTATTTTATTCTTATTATTTATAATAATGGTTTATGTTTATGATGAAAAGGTTTTTTTGAAACCCATTTCTCATCTATGGTCTATACCATTATAAAATAACTCTGAAACCAACTTATTTTCACACAGGGTATTATATGACGAAATGATGGAATGATTATGAAATCTATCAATTTTATGATTATTATGATATGATAAAATTTTTAAGAAACCCATTTCATTTCATAGGTTATGATAATATGAATGTTTTATGACCTTGTGACACATGTTTGTATGATTTTATTTTTGATATTTTGGGGCCTATATCCCCCTCGAACAAATTGGGAAATCATAAATGTTATATGACATAAAAGGGTGAATTTTTGCTTATATAAATCCTTAATAAGATGGTACACATGTGGTTAGACCAATAAAACCATTGGTAGAAAAGTGGTTAGTCAAATCCAAACATGTTTTTAATTTCATGGTGGGTATATTCAACTTAATATTTTCTCTGATTATATGTATGCCACAAATCTATGACTTATTCTAATGTTAGTCTCTCATGGATAGTTATTTTTTTATATACGATTTGTGTTTTATGAACTGGTAATATTTACTCCATGACTTAAGATTATGATCTTAGATATGAAAAGTATGGGTTTCATATGTTATATTCAAGATCTCATAAAATTATGTTAATTTTTAATGTACATATCTTTGTTGAAAACCTTTATTGAGCATATAATCTCCAAATTTCTAATGTTTCCCTTCCCCAGGTTACGAATAATGTTTTTAAGTATGAGTACAAAATGGGAAGTTATTTATAGGATACATTGACAATATTTCACAAATTAAGAAGATTATGTTTCATGTTTCTAAAGTAACTAAACAATTATGGTCCTCAAGAATGTGTATGCGTAACATAATAAATATTAATCTAAAAATTTATAATATACATGTATGAAAGTTATACACTCTTATAGTTGGTATCACATTAAAGTATTAGTTATCCTCTAAACAATAGGATGAAAAAACATTAGTGAGATCCCAAGGGAAATTTCTAATGATAATTTTAGGGATGTCTCTAAGGATAAGTCTAAGGATGAGTTGAAGTTTGGGAAAATTTCGTTGAATTTTTATAATCTATAGATCAAGTGGTTTCCAAAAAATTACATCCCTATATAGATAATTCAAGTAGATGAGAATCTATAAAAGAGGTTACTAGGGGTAATAATGCAGAAAATGGAACATTGAGTTAAACTCAATCATTCCCTAGTGCTCATCCAAGGGCTTTTCTCAACACCTGGTTTGAAACTCCATGGGGATATGATTTGTCAATTCACAAACTATTTATAAAACATAATGATGGATGTAAATATTTGGTTACTATGAATGACCTAGGATAAACCTATGGTGTCATTTATTAAAAAGAAGGTCTGATGATTTATACATCCTACTAGTGATTTTCAGGATTATTTCGTTTCCCATTATGATTAGTGTTTCTCACACACTGAATTTTTTTGTTTTATTCCACGGCCGGAACCCGAAGGAATTGTGATTAAATTCAATGTGATGGACAATTTTATGTTGAGAAACCAAGTTGGATGATGATATTTCTAAAGAATGTTATTATTATGACAAATTAATCATCATAGAATATGATTAACTATCATCACCATTAGCAACTATTGGAATCTCCAAAGAATATAAGGATAGAGTACGATTAGAGTTCTAGTCTGGGATACCCAGAAGGAATGAAGATTTAGTTTCCTATATGTTCAGAATGTGGGATGAAACAATAAAGGGAATTTTTCATTTGGAAGATAATATGTCTTGGGTGTGGAAAATAAGTATAAAAAATCGTTTAATTGATAAATTAAAATTGAAAATTATTTTTAATGTGATGGATTAGAATAATGGTATTACTAAGGTATCTTCAACTTTTGAGTTTTTTAAATGTTAAAGTATGATGATTATGAAAATTAATTTCATAAGGGGAATGTTCAAGAAGATAAATATATAGGTGGTATGGGTAATGGTTATATTACTGATGATGAGGATGATACAATTGAAACATGAATGGCATGGTATATACAGGAAGTGTTGTTTATGCTTTACACAAGAAGAAAGATTAAATTAAGTTTGATAAATGTCAATTCATGATTCATAATTCTTATTATAGGAATGAGTTTTTAATTAAAAATATGTACATTCCTATTTGATGGTTTCTGGAGTAAGTGGTATGATTGAAGAATTAATGTATTTGAATTAAAGGATAATGTTATATGAATCATGAAATATATATGGATTATATATTATAATATTTCATTATGGATTTGAAAAAATATGATAAATGGTACTAATGGACAAGAAAGGTGATTTAATGGAAAAGTAAAATTTGGATTAAAGGAAGATATCTCGTAATTTATTTAGATTTTTAGTGAAATGATGTTGGGTTAAATATATTTTTGATCTGAATAAGTAAATTGGATAGTATTTATTACCTTGGAACAAATTAATTATTTGTTGTTAATGTTTTTTATTCTATGTTTTATAGAGTTTCAAAAAAGGATTTAAAGAATATATCAAATAATCTATGTTTTATGTATGGATCAAGGAATCAATTATGTTAATAATAAATTTTGTGGAAATTCAAGTTATTAAACTCTTTTAATATGATACTTGATGAAATAATTAAAATATTTATTGCATGAAATTAATAAGGTACTTTATATTATACGTGGAATCAATGTTTTGTTTATTTTCATAAATTTAAAGACTTCATTTCCAATGTATTGGATTTTAATCATTTATAAAAGTCATATGGATATCCATTTATAAAATATTTTAAAAATTGTATGTGGCTTTATATATTAATGTATTACATCATCATATCCATATTGGATAACTTGTGATAACCATTTTTTTATTAATATCTAAAAACAGATGAATTGAATTTTCATTTTATTCTTGGATCAAACAATCTATTAGTTCTTTCGGCATAACAAATTCACCAAAAAATTTTTTAGTAAGATATGAAGTGTAAATTTATCAGGGAAGAACCAAAGGGTTATATTTTACTTATGAAATGGTATAAAATAAATATGTATATCTTATAATGAATATTATTCAATATTAACAACTGATATTGAATGAAAAATTTGTCCTATTATTATTAGTTTTTATGACATCATAATCAATTTTCATGCCTCTTTTGTATACCATTTTCATGTCATTAACCATCTTTGGATCACCCATATTCTTAAAAACAATGATTTCTATCAATGTCTATAATTATTTATCCTTTTCATCCATGACCAAATCATCAATTCCAACCTATATTCTCCAAAATGGAAAATAGTTATGAGTTACTTTCAGTAAACATTAGGATTCCAACATTTACTTTTAAAGGGATGTTTTATTATTAATTTTTAGGATGTGGGTTTCTATACAGGGATATTCACATATTTATCCTCAGATGATTGAGAAAAATTCTGAGGGATAAATTATATTTAATTAGGGTGGAATGAAACATCTGGATATTTTATATAATATTTTTCCATCTTAATTTAAATGTTTATATATCTTTTCTTACATGGAACAATGAATTTCTATGATAGAATTCATAAAATGCAACATTGAGCATCAAAAAATTAATAAAATAATACTATTAAAAACTATTCATTGAGTAGGTGGGAATTGATAGTATTTAATAAAATATGAAAAAACAAATAAATTTCCTACACAAAATAAATTTATTTATAAATTCTTAGAAAATAACCAATCCATTCTTGGTAGATTAATTATATTCTTCTAAAATATTTTTTCCACAAAAATTATTTTTAATAATTGTTATAAAACAAATTTCAATTAACATATAAAGATTTTATAAATTTTATTTCCTTAAATTAAAGTCATTTTTTGAATCTTCTTATTAAAATTTTCTTATGGTTAAATTTTTGTATTTTTCAGAAAATATTGATTTTTTAGTAAATAATGAATATTTTCAATTTATATAAAACAATATTTTCATTCAAATAAATTAAACTATATAAACAATAAATTATTTTTCATAGTTAGATATGTATTATTTAAATATAGTTAATAATCTTAATTATTTCTTTTTAAACATCGTATTGGGTTTTAGTTTAATATTTGTTTTGGTTTATAAAAGGTCTTTTTAAAAAAGAAGTTTTAAATTGCATAATGTTTCTCTATTTTAATTAATTTAAAAAATAATTAATGAAACTTTTTAAATTTAAATTTTGACATTATATATCAACAAAGTTTAAAATATATTCATAATGTTAGTAATATTGGACATAGAGTTAATTTCAAATCACCTTCTGCTTGAAAAAAACAATTTTTGAGAACCCGTTCTTTCATTGAATCTATGGATTTTGATTTAATTTTAATTCTAAAAAATATTAAAATTCATTTTTTATATAATAATATCAAAATTATATTATTTTTTACTTTTTTAATTTTATAGAAGGAAAATTATTTCTGGACGAGTAGTGAAAAATGCTAAATTTTAATTGAAAACTGTATTTTTCAAAACTATTTATAAAGTTAAATTATATATATATATATTTATATTGGTTTTAAAGTAATAAAATTGAAATTATATATATATATAAACACAATGTTTTTCATTTTAATCAATTTTATATATATGTATTATATAAAAACATTTCAAACATTCGATCATTTTCACTTTAAAAACAAGTTTCCTTATCAGGTCTACTTGAATAATTTGAAATAAAAATATTAATATAATTTGCTTGAAATTATAAAATATGTATTTAATATTTTAAAACACCAAAAATTATATTATATAATTATTTACACTAAATTTTTTATCAACATTAATAGAAAAAAGTAAATATTATTTAGCGCACATAAGGTAAAAATGGGTTTGATGGGGGTTAAACTCAAATGATAAGGGTTTAAATGACCTATAAAATTGTATAATATCTATTTTATGGTTATTAAAATATTATAATGTATAGGGTTCTAATTGGATCCATTTTTTAATCTTTTCTTATTTGAAAAATGTTGGAAGACTTTTTATGTTAAAAAATTTACCAGTGTGCCACTCACCTCACTTATAAGAAGCCACCCACTCTCTTCCATTATTCACATCATAAATCATTGTTTTTGGAAACTAACAACCCAAATAACATCCAAAATTCATTAATACCATAATATAAGCCTTAAATTTTATATGAATACAACCTAGGAATGATTTTGGTGCAATCTCAAGGAGGATTTCTTAAGAATATGTAACAATCGTCGACAAGCATTTTTCATTTATTTCTTACAAACATTCATTCAATTATTATTAAACCATGATGATATAATAACATCAATATCTTAATAATAATGATATATTTTTATGTTTATATAATGACATATATCCATATCCACTTCTATCGAATTGGTTAAGAAATCATCATTTGTGTGTACGACAGACCATCACTTCACGAACTGATGTAATTCATTGTTACCATCACTACCTATGAAACATAGAAATAATAATCAATTTATTATTTTTATAATATATTTATAATATAATTACATGTTTAGAAATATTATATCAGACATAACATTATAGTATCCATTTTTGTAGGAGTACAATAACATTGATCGTGGGTATGGCAGACTACCGGCTCACGTATCAATTTGATTCATTCACGCTTTACATGGAAAGTATTAAGAATGGGTTTAATGAAAATAAAAGATATAAATGAAATAGAAATTACTCTATAATTATAATATATCATTTATCTTAATTTATTTCAATCTAACGTAAAATTAGAAAAGAAGTTAATATATTCGAATGCATTCTATCTCCACGAACGGTTTATCCAAATTACCATCACTAAATTTTATGGATTCCTAAAAATAAATATGTAAATAATTTATTTGATATGTATATCCTTATTAAAATTATAAATAAAATTAAATCATGATAAATATAGTTTTACGAAAAATAACAAATCAAATCACATCAAAAAACAGATCTATTACGACGTGAAGAATCACATTAACAAGGAGTTGTTAACAAATGTGTAATTGAAGGTAATAATAAAATAAAATATGATATGATATATATATAAATACTGTTATTTAATATATGTATTATAAACATATGTTTATTAGATATGAGTCTTGAACATTCATGATTGAAGTTAATACTACAGGTACGTGATTTCTGTCTAACTGTTATTTTTTTAGACAAATTCCAAATTCACCACAAGTTTCTTTCATAATGTTTATGTACATACCATTAATGATATTTTTAATTTTTATAATTAAAATTATTTTTATTTACATATCCATTTTATCATATCTCTTTCATTGGTTTGGTGATTCAAAAGTTACCAAATCGAAAATGGATTTTCTAGTCTCTCTTTTATTTGAGGGAGGCACATGAAAATTCAAAACTCATTTATTTAGGGTGGTGTATATAATTTCCCATTGAAATATTATATAATTAGTAATCTCATCTTAAATATATTGAATTTTTCATTATATTTTATACTTTATTTGGGATTATTATTCAAAATTTTATTAAAGCGGTATGATTTTTTTGTCTCCATTTTTATTATATTAGACATATGTTATGTTATGACCCTATATTAATTTACATGGTGTATATAAATTGTATTTGACATGAAATATCATGAATTGATTTTCAATAATGTTATTTTATGTTTATCTTAATGATTTCTCTTCATGGGGATTATGTTTTAATGTTACCAAAGTGGTAATTATTTTATGTTACAATCTCATTGTTTATTTGGATTATTTATGGCTATGGTTCCATTAATAAAATATTATCATATATCACTCAATAAACTCATAGAATTTCTTCTTATTTGATTAATAATGATATTTTAATATAATATAATCAATTTAACACTCATTGATACATAAAATAATTGAGAAAATGATTTTGAGATAAATCTTATTTTTCAGTCAAAAACCCTTTTTCTACCAAAACCATGTTTTCTAAAAAAATTAATATTATTTTTAGTTTGAAAAAATTGTTTTCAATGTGGAAATTATTTTTTTCATCAAGAAATGTTTTAAATTATTTTTAAATCATCCCATATAATTTTTCATTTATATTTTCAAAGAAAACTATTTCTAAAATGTTTTATTTTTTAAAAGATGATTTCTAAAGAAAAATTATTTTCCAAAAAAAATAGTTCCATGTGGTATTTAAAAATAATTTTTATTCTAATAATACCTTCACTGATGTCACATATGCCTTACTTTGGATATGATCCAAGGGTATCATTCTTATTCTTATTCAATTATTTTATATTTATGATGGAAATATGTTTATGAAACCCATTTTTTTACAATTAATAAGAATATCGAATCACTCATTATTATGTTTCCTTTTTTAATGTTATGAAGAAATTTTTTATGTATAATTACTAAAGTGGAATATATTTATGGGATACATTGAAGATATTTCAATAATTAATAATATTGTGTTCCATGATTAAAAAAGAAAAAAAATATTATGGTCCTCATATGTATTATTGTGTTATATAATGAATATTCATATAGAAATATCATATATCCATGTATAGAAATATCAGGTCACAATATATTTTATGAACTTGATCAATCATAATGATTTATAGGGTGATCTATGAATTCTCTACCATGGTGTTGTTTTGGTTGGAAAATCTCCATGTCACTCATTACTTTTTATATCCTTTATTTGAGAGTTGGAGTATATCGTATAGGGTTTTTCAAGACCCTTCCATCTAGGGACTCATGTAACATCCCTGACTTAGAAGCCACTAAACTGGTGCTCTGAGCTGGGTGGTAACATAACCATAAGTGCACCTCCCTGTATGCCAAAGGCTACCGACTAGCAGCGGTGGTCTATAGGGTCATGTGGGGAGACTATACCCCCTTTTTTATCAGAGTAAGACACAACAGAAAAAAACCAAAAATCTGAAACAATAACCAATAAACAAGGAACATGTATATCAACCATTTCCAACAATAAATATGTCATGTCATAATAGAAGTGCAAGAGTGAACAAGAACCCAAAATAAGGACAATGACCACAATCCCCAAAACGGTCCCAACTCTAAGAATGGATCTTCAACTAAGTGTTACCCATGTCCACTCAACTATCTATCAAGGACCCTTGCCATTCTCTTGACCTGCAAACTTGAAGACAGCTCGGGTACCCAAGGGTGGCCTGAGCAGGGTGGGAGTACAGCTCAGTAGGCCACCACCAACGATATCTACAAAATATCCTGTATAAACAGGTAGTGCATGCAAACAGAAAATGAATGATAATTGGAAATTAATTAATTTAGGTTCTATTAGCCAATTTTTGAGCCAAAGTCGTTGCCACTTCCATTACCATTCATTACACACCAAATATAATCACTCACCATCTCATCACGTTTCCATGGATTAATCAAATACATTAAGTTACATGGGTCTAAGTCTAAAAATCACATGCAAGAGGGTGAACACATCGTTATCCTATCTCACTAGGACTTACCCCCTCATAACAACCATATCCTCACCTCGAAGCCTCAGTCCGGGTGGATTCAACCATTAGGAGAAAAGACCCACAGTCCCCATTCCTAACCCATGCATTTAGGATGGAGTTTAGAACCTCGGTCTTAGCTCAACCCGGAAGGAATGAAGATTTAGTTACCTATATCTTCAGAATGTGGGAAAAAGAAATAAAGGGAATGTCTCATTTGGAAGATAATATGTCTTGGTTGTGGAAAATAAGGATAAAAAATCACGGAATTGATAAATGAAAAATGAAAATTATTTTCAATGCAATGGATTATAATAATGGTATTACTAAGGTATCTTCAACTGTAGAGTTTTTTAAATGTAAAAGTATGATGATTATAAAAATTTATTTCATAAGGGGAATGTTCATGAAGATAATTATATAGGTGGTATGGGTAATGGTTATATTAATGATGACGAGGATGCTACAAATGACACATGAATGGTATGTTATGTACAAAAAGTGTCGTTTATGCTTTACAGGAGAAGAAATATTAAATTATGTTTGATAAATGTCTATTAGTGATTCATAATTCTTATTATAGGAATATGTTTTTAATTGAAAATATGTCCATTCCTATTTGATGGTTTATGAAGTACGTGTTATGATTGAATAATTAATGTATTAAAACTAAAGGATAATGTTATATGAATCATGAAATATATATGGATTATATAGTATAATATTTTATTATGGATGTGAGAAAATACGGTAAATGGTACTAATGGACAAGAAAAGTGATTTAATGGAAAAGTAATATTTGTATTAAGGGAAGATATCCCTTAATTTATTTTGATTTTTTATTAAATTATGTTGGGTTAAATATATTTTTGATATGAATAAGTTAATTGGATAGTATTTATCACCTTGGAACAAATTAATTATTTATTGACAAGGTTTTTTATTCTATATTTTATAGAGTTTACAAAAAAGGATTTAAAGAATATAAAAAATAATCTATGTTTTATGTATGGATCAAGGAATAAATTCTGTTAATAATAATTTTTGTGGAAATTCAGGTTATTAAACTGTTTTAATATGATACATGATGAAATAATTTAAATATTTAGTGCATGAAAAACATAAGATACTTTATATTATACGTGCAATCAATGTTTTGTTTATTTTCATAAATTTAAAGACTTCATTTCCAATGTATTCGATTTTATTCCGTTATAAAAGTCATATGGATATCCATTTATAAAATATTTTAAAATTTGGATGAGGATTTATATATTAATGTATTAAATCATCATATACATATTGGATAACTTTTGATAACTATTTTGTTGTATTAATATCTAAAAACAGATAAATTTAATTTTCATTTTATTTTTGGATCTTACAATCTGTTAGTTCTTCCTGCATAACAAATTCACCAAATTTTCTTTGAGTAAGATATAAAGTGTAAATTGATCAGGGTAGAACCAAAGGGTTATATTTTTCTTATGAAATGGTATAAAATAAATATTTATATCTTCTAATGAATATTATTAAACAATAAAAAATAATATTGAATGAAAATTTTGTCCTATTATTATCTGTTTTGATGATATCAAAATCATTTTTCATTCCTCTTTTGTATAATTTGTTTCCATCATTAACCATATATGGGTCACCCACACTCTTAAAAAAATTATTTCTATCATTGTCTAAAATTATTTAACATTTTCATCAATGAAAAAATCATCAATTCCAAACTATATTCTCCAACATGGAAAATAGTTATGAGTTACTTTCAGAAACCTTTATGATTCCAACATTAACTTTTAAGGGGGTGTTTTATTATTAATTTTTAGGATGTGGGTTTATATACAGGGATATTCACATGTTTATCCTCTGATGACTATGAAAAATTCTGTTGGATAAATGATATTTAATTTGGGTGGAATGAAACATCTGGATATTTTATATAATATTTTCCATATTAATTAAAAAAATTTATATATATTTTTTTCATGGAATAATGACTTTCTATGATAGCATTCATAAAACTCAACATTGAGCATCAAAAAATAATAAAATAATAATTTTATAAACTATTCTTTGAGTAGGTGGGAATTAAAAGTATTTAATAAAATATGAAAAAACAAATAAACTTCCTACTGAAAATAAATTTATTTATAAATTCTTAGTAAATAACCAATCCCTTCTTGGTAGAGTAATTATATTCATCTAAAATATTTTTTCCTCAAAAATTATTTTTATTAATTTTTATAAAACAAATTACAATTAACATATAGATATTTTATAAATTTTATATCATTAAATTAAATTCATTTTTTGAATCAGAATATTGTAATTTTATTATGGTGAATTTTTTTTATTTTTCAGAAAATATCGATTTTTTAGTAAATAGCTAATATTTTCAATTTATATAAAACTATATTTTCATTTAAATAAATTACACTATATAAACAATCATTTATTTTTCATAGTAACATACGTATTATTTACATATAGTTAATCCTCTTAATTATTTATTTATAAACTTGGTAATGGGTAATAGTATAATATTTGTTTTGGTTTAGAAAAGGTCTTTTTTATAAAAAAATGTTTTAAATTGAATAATGTTTCCCTATTATAATAAATTTAAATAATAAATAATGAAAAAAAATTAAATTAAATTTTGAGATTATATATCAACAAAGTTTTATATATATTCATAAAATTAGTAATATTGGACATAGAGTTAATTTAAAATCATCTTCTGCTTGAAAAAAACAAATCTTAAGAACCAGCTCTTTCATTGAATCTATGGGTTTGGTTTTAATTTTATTTTTAAAAAAATATTAAAAATTTATTTTTTAAATAATAATATCAAAATTATATTATTTTTAATTTTTTATAATTTTTGGGAAGGAAAATTATTTCTGGATGAGTAGTTCGTCCCTAGGGTTGAGATGGGATGAATGGAAGAAAATCCCGAGTTGGGGTTTACAATCCCAGAGAGGAAAACATTTAATTTTTCCCAACTTTAAGAGGCAGCATGGTTTGGCCACACAGTTTGAGCAACTTTTGTAACTGATCCACAACTACCCAAATTGCATCATTCTCCCCCAGAATCCTCGGAAGACCCATGTCAAAACCCATTGTTACATCATCCCAATTCCATTACAGAATGGGAAATGGATGCAACAAACCACCTGGGCGTTGATGATTGGCATTCACATGCTGACAGGTAAAGCACCTTTCCAGAAATCCCACAACACTATTCTTCATCCCATGCCACCAAAGGTGCCTTCAGATATCATGGTACATCTTGGTCGAACAAGGATTTATTTCCCACATTGATGAATGGAACTCACGCAACAAATCTCCCCGCACACATTGTGGCAGAACTACAAGATCGCGAACATGAACAACACCGTCTACGACGACAGCCCACCCAGAAGGTAGTTCCCCACCTTTATTATTTTCCTTTATGGTCACACACTCAGGACCATCAAGCTAACCATCCTTAACTCGACTCAAAATATTTGAATCCATCATTAAGGAAGCAATATCAACCTGAACACTCTCCTCCTGCACCTCCAGGTACATCTCTACAAACAAAGCCATCACCTTCCACTTAGAGTTGGACTCCTAAACCGCCGTATTTTTAACATTCCTTCTCAGAGCATTAGCAACACTGTTTCCCTTTCCCTGTGTGTACACCATCTCAAAGTCAAAAGACCGGAGATAATCAACCAATCATCATTGCGGATGATTCTAATCCCTCTGTGAGAAGATGTATTTTAGGCACTTATGTTCGATAAACACGGTAAACTGTTCTCCCAACATATATTAACTCCAGAACTTCAATGTGTACACTACTACAGCCAAATCAAGATCATGAGTAGGATAGTTCCGCTCATGGGGTCTCAAATGCATTGACCCATAAGCCACAACCTGCTCATCTTGAATCAACACAACCCCAAGTCTGATTCTTGACACATCACAAAACACGATGTACTTCTAACCTGGATAAAGTAAGGTCCAGATAGGTGTTGTCGTCAACCAATTCATCAACTCCTAGAAGGCATTCTCAGAAGCCTCAGACTACTCGAACCTAATTCCTTTCTTGTTCAAGCCCGATATTGGTGCTGCCAAGAGAGAGAAGTACTTAATGAACCTTCAGTAATACCCGGCCAAACCTAGAAAACTCCGGACTTCAGAAACACTCTTGGGCTACTCCCAAGATACAATGGACTTCGCTTTCTCTGGATCCACTAACACACCCTCCTACGAGATAATGTGACCATAAAAAGCACCTCAACTTTCCAGAATTTATACTTTGATAGCTTGGTGTATAGCTGATGCTCTCTTAGCATACCCAAGAAGATTTCAAGATGTTGGGAATGTTCGTCATGATT
Organism: Viscum album; assembly: GCA_963277665.1. NCBI lineage: Eukaryota > Viridiplantae > Streptophyta > Magnoliopsida > Santalales > Viscaceae > Viscum > Viscum album. The sequence goes on from OY728153.1 coordinate 942,324,503, forward strand.
TTTCGAGTACACTAAGATATCTTCAAGAAAAACAATCACAAAATGATCTAGATAAAGAGGAAAAATTAGGTTCATCAAATACATAAACACCACCTGTACATTGGTTAAGCCGAAAGGCATTACCACAAGCTCAAACTACCGGTACAGTCTCCGGAAAGCTATCAGCGGTATGTCAAAAGACTTCAACCTCATATGGTGATAACCTGACCTTAGATAAATATTAGAAAACACTAATACACCCCTCAACTAATCAAACAGGTCATCAATTCTAAGAATAGGGTACCGATTCTTCATTGTTATCCTTTTAAACTTCCTATAGTCATCACACAGCCTCAACGAGCCAACAGACTTCTTTGAAAAATTCACGGGAGATCCCTAAGGAGATGTACTAGGATGGAAAACCCCATACATTCCAACTCCTCAAGTTGAACCTTCAGTTCCTGAAGTTTTTTCGGTGCCATTCGGTACAGTGGAATAGAAATTGGCTTCCCTCCTGGTAGAAACTCGATCGTCAGCTCGACACCCCTCTTGGGTGGTAACCCGAGAAATCCTTAGGAAAAACTTCATGAAACCGATCCACCACGGGAGGAAATTTAGATTGTTCCCCCTCCCTCATCATCATCAAGCATGAGACATTCCACTTGGGTTGTGAGTCAACTCATCTGTTGAAAAAAAGACCCGTCACGCCCGGCTCGAACATCCCATTCTCCACGGTGGACATAAGCGTCACCCTCAAGCGACCTGAACGATACTCTATGAAAGTAACAATCTATGTGTGCCCAATACAACACCAACCAATACATTCCCATGATTATGTGAAACCCTGAAATCTCGAGATTTATCAAGTCCCACATAAAAAAAACTCCACAAACATCCAAGCCACATCCCTTTAACTGCTTGATATCTTTAACAGGCACCCCCAATGGAGTGTAAATTAAAATAACTCCACACACCTTATTCATAGGTAAACCTCGTGCTACCACAATTTTTTTAGAGATAAAATAGTTTGTGTCACCTATGTCGAACAACGCACTACAAAATGTAGAAGCTACAAGGATCATACCTTGAAATGTTTATGGTCCGGTCTCGCCGTCGTCAGGCGCAAACAGAACTGCCTGAAGCTGACCCGCCCCTCTACCATGGGCTCCGGCCTGAGAACCCTGCACCGCACTGCCCTGCTAGTGTGACTAATCTTGACATGGAGTTCCACATCCTCTTCCCCTACTATTACGGCTCGTGGAGCTCAATTTTCTAGCCTGATTCAGGGAAACTGATCCTCTTCCTGTATCTGTTACCTGCCTTTCACCATCATGCTCACATTCCTGCTAAGGTTTTTTTAGAACATCTGCACATGTCCTATAATACCACACGAACGACACTTAACTAGAGGTATAGGACACAAACCACACATTTTCCTCGTCCTACCACACTGATAATAGAACACATGATTTCCACTCTGAGTGGCTGAACCTCTCTTCCATCCACTTCGCAACATCCGCCATGCTATGAGCTCTCATGGCATCACTTCCGACCCTCGGTAGCTACACTATTCTTCATCCCCACTGGAACCACAATCCCACTACCTAATGCTCCCTTCAGTTTTCCTTCCAAGATCAATGCCTGAAATACTACCTCTGTGAACCTTTTAAAGAGTAAGATGTTTACTTGAGACCTGATCTCATGTCTCAGCCCATCCTAGAAATGATTTTCTACTACTACCTCATCCCCTGCTAACACTGGGACAAAGAATATCAAATCAGTGAAGCGACTAGCATAGTCCATCACCGATAGCGATCCCTATGTCAGGCTCATAAACTCTGCATCCTACTCCTACCTCAATGTCTCTAGATAAAAATGCTCTAGAAAATTTTCCTGAAAAACCATCCCCGACATTCCCTCACCCTACTCGATTTGATCCTGAATGTCCCACCAACGCCTATCATGGCCCCACAACATATCAGCGGCTAACTTCAATAGCTTTTCGAAAGGGGTCTTAAGATGATCTAGTATCGTCTGGAGAGTCTCTAACCAGAACTCCACTGCCTTTGTCCCACCCTCTCCAGTGAAGGTCAGAGGGTGCTGTAGTTGGAATTCCCTAGTAAGCCCAAACATACTCGATGTATCCCACCTTGGGTCCCGATCAATCATCTGCATTAGGCGAGTCATGTTCTCCCTGAACAGGTCTTCTCTACCTTCATGGATCACCACATTTTCTTACTCCTCTACTAGAGGAGTGTTCTCAGCAACATCCTCCCATTGCCCAACTGGTAACCGACATCATGGTGGCATTTCTCTACAATGCCAAGCACAAGATTTAGAACACATACCATTAAACATTCATGATTACATCACAAAGTACTCCTCACTATCCACAACAATCCACTATTCATACACTAAGACAACAACATTTTCTAATTTGTTTCAAACTCTATTATTCCAATAAACCTCATTTATCGTTCATTCATCCTTACCCACTTGTGTTATTTCATTCAACTCAACATTTCTGGATTTCATGGAATGAATAATGCACCCTACCTTCCCGCCTCACACACCCACCCTATTCGTTTGCATAACACAATGCATGTCACATATCTCCCTAGGTGCCTAAAATGATTCATGAATAAAAATCATCGTGTTGTTAAGGCCATGAGCCAAATTTCATAAAACAGTCACATAAAACCACATGTGTATCACCCAATGGTGAAATATCATCAAATGTCACAACACACAACCAAGAACAACAATAACCACCCAGGGTGACTTGGGTTTCCCCCCCACCTGGGTTAGCTACTCCCAAGAACAAGCTCATTACCAAGGCCTGACACGTTTTAACCCTTGGCTACCAATCCCAAATAACAAGACCTCACAGAAGGAGAAGAAAGACCTCCTATTATACCACTTTGTATCATCCATAACCTGGAAGCCACTAAACCGGTGTTTCGAGCTAGGTGGTTACATGACCTTAAGCGCGACTCCATGTACGCCAGAGGCTGCCGACTAGAAGCTGGGGGTATATGGGGTCATGTAGGGAGACTATACCATCTTTTTATCAATGTAAACCACAACTGAAATAAACCAAATAGCCGAAATAATAAACAATAAACATGGAACAAGTATATCAACCATTCCCAAAAATAAATATGTCATGTCATACTACATGTGCATTAGTGAACAAAAACCCAAAATAAGAACAATAACCACAAGCCCCAAAACGGCCTGACTCGAAGTCCGAATCCTCCCCCAAGTGCTACCCATGTCCACTCAACTATCTAGAAAGTACCCTTTCCCTTATCTTGACCTGCAAACATGATGTATTCATGGGTACCCAATGACGGCCGGAGTAGGGTGTGTGTACAACATAGTAGGCCACCACCAACGATGTCTACATAATATCCAGTATAACCAGGTAGTGCATGAAAAAGGAAAATTAATGATAATAGCCAATTCGTTAATTTAGATTCCATTAGCCAATTTTTTGAGCCAAAGTCGTTGCCACTTCCATTACCATTCATTACACACCAAATATCATCACTCACTATCTCATCACATTTCCATGGATTAATCATATACACTATGTTACACTGGTATAAGGCCAACAAACATATCCAATAAGGTGAACACATCGTTATCCTATCTCACTAGGACTAACCCTCTCATAGCAACCATATCCTCACCCCGAACCATCAATCCGGGTGGATGCAACCGTTAGGACAATAGACCCTCAGTCCCTTTTCCTGACACATGCATTTAGGGTGGATTTTATGACCTCAGTCTTAGCTCAACCCATAGGAGTGGATCCTCAAGTCATACCCCACTCTACGATGCCATGTTCTCATGCTTATATATATATGAGTAACCATCTACCATCCAAACCATTTCCCTTCGGCAAACACTATTCACAACACCCACATAGGAATCAACATCATTCCTTAACCCATTAACACATTACAATTTCACATCATTTAACCATTCACCCAATTCCCATGTGTTATGCCTAACTCACTAAGCATTTAGCGCTAGACCCATAACCTATCCATTATGGTCTTTAATCAATTTACACATTAACCCATTTAACATATTCATCATTTCCATGATTCAACCATTGAATCTAACATGTTTATCAAGGTCTCTAAAATTCACTACAACATGGTCACTTTTTAATAACAATCCCTAAACCCAGGAAAAGGTGTCACATCTCATAGATGGCCACAAATTTGGACAAGTCCGTCCAAACACATCCCATAGGGATCGTGAGGTTTCCTATTAGCCATTTTAAACATCATTATTACCAAACATGCCAAGGTTATTCAAAACATATCCAAGGGGAACCATGAACACAACTAAACATGCACAAATACCCAAATAACCAAGGGGTATATATTGTATACCACCTACCACAAAAATGTGGTTGAATGCACCCTCAATCGAGTCCATAGACCTCAATCCGACCATCCTTTGGATCTTCAACCTAAAACTCACCCAAAAGATAGTGTTTTAGAGATTCGGAACAAGAGGGAGATAAGATGCAAAACCTAAACCAAAAAGAGAAGAAAGGATGAGATTGGACTTACACATAGCTTCGATATGCAACCATCGACACTCTAAATGGCCAAGAATCGCAGGAGAACCACCCTTGGGAAGCTTGGGTCAGCCATGTTCGTCACTAGGGTTGAGAGGGGATGAATGGAGGAAAATCCCAAGTTGAGGTTTAAAATCCCATAGTGGAAAACTTGTAATTTTTCCCAACATTAAAAGGTCACACGGTTTGGCCACAGGGTTTGACAAACCGTGCGCAAACCGTGCGCATGCTACTGTTTGGAAGAGGAGGGGTCACACAGTTTGCCTGGGCAAGCCACACAGTTTACCTAGGCCGTGCGCAAGCCATACACCTTGCCTTGTCTTGCCTATATTTCCCTTCATTCATGCTCCGAGCCCCCGGAACACCCCCAAGGCCTCCCATGCTTTCATAAGACATCCCATGAAGCCCGATATAAGGGATTCAACCAAAACATAAAGAAAACATACCCTTCCAAAAATCAGGATCTTACAACTCATATTGAGAACATTTCATAGATCATACATCACATTTGGTAGTGTTGCTTGGATCCTACATGAGAGAGTGTATAATGGGACCACATGGATATTATTGTGAAACCATAGGTTTTCATCTTAGTTATATATAGATTTTTTGAAATATGGGACCAGATAGACTAATATTGTTGTAGAGTATGACTATTTTATATATATGGGAGGAGATTCTATGACTTGGGAAGGATATATCTTATGGAAAATTAAATGGTTCACATGATCAAGAAGCTACAACCAATCACCCATTAGTTGGAGAGTTTATCCCTTGTGGTAGTGAGATATTTAGTCATATGGATTCCTCTAAAGTATATCATATGACCCATTTTGAGTTTTTAGAGATAAGGTTGTAGTTGTGAGACCATTAAGAGAAAAAATTTATCAGACCTATTGTGTTCCCCTAGGAATAACCCATTTTTTCATGAAAAGAAGGGTTAATGTCTATAGATTTGAGTGGATTATTTTTTATGAATCGGGTAAAGATAGAAAACATGTTCTTATTTATATTTATTGTTGACCATTTAGACCAATTGAGAGGTATGATTTGGTCCTCCATGATTAATAATGAGGTTTAATTTTATCAATTTAGTATTCAACAGGATGATATTCTAAAGATGGAAATTTGTAGTCTATATGAACACTATGTGATCCTAGTGTTGCCTTTTAGTTTGACTAATTCTTATGTTTTATTCATTTATCTCATGAACATGATCTCCCAATCATACTAGGACTAATTCATAGTAATATTCATTGATGAAAAAAATCATTTAATCTACCTTAGAGGTGGATAATGAATTGAATTTTAGGATTGTCCTAGAAATACTACAGGAGAATAATCTTAATGTAAATCTCTCAAAGTGTTAATTTTTTCTATGAGGTTCATATATAGGAATATTTTATATCTAATACTGCTTTAGCTCTTAATATTTTGATTATTAAAGTAGTTATTATTTGCGTACCACCCAAGATAATGTTGGAGGTGTGGGGTTTTTGGGGTTTATAGGTGTAACGAAAGTGTATTGTGGCACGAATTTATACAGTGGAATCTATAGTGATTACCTTTCTATGAAAGCGGAATACATTTTAATTTCCTAACTAATGACAAAGAGATCGAGGAGATGATGATGATTTTTATTAATGATTCAATGATGAGGTTGTCAAAGGTGGGAGTGGAGTGTTTGGTGTTTATCTTTGCCTCTAGATTTTGTCTTGGATGCAGATTTGAATTATAAATAGGTAGTGTTTGATTTTTGGTAGATGTATTTGACACCCCCAATCAGGTTTATGTACATGATTCGACTATGAGTAGTGGTACTCATCCTTACAGTGTTTTGAGATGTTATCTTCTGGGAGAGTGTTAGATTTTATTACTCAGACCACAAGATAATTAGGTATATATTCACTCAATGATATCATAACCTGAGATAGATTCATTGGATTAAAATCCTATAGGAGTATGAATCTGAGATATTCTACACTCTTGGGAAGTAAAATGATCTAGAATATGTCCTTTTTTTGGAAAATACAATTCTCTCTTTGTTGTGGAGTTATTTTATCTTTTGGCCTCATTATATCATTCCATAGTAGTCTAGAGGGGTTAAAATTATCTCTAATTTATGGTGGTTCCTCCACTACATATTCAATGAATGTGGAAGTCCTAGTTGTGAAGACATCGATAGAAATCTTCTATGTGATGAAATATTCTCAAAAGATTCCCCAGATAGATCCCCTCAATGAGGAAAGCGTTTCAACTTCTTTAGGGAAGGACAATTCTTAAGATGATGTTATGTGATGGGATGTTGGGGGAGTTACATAAATCCCCATTAGATGTATATATAAATTTGTTAAAGATGTATATGATCCTTATACAGGGGATTTTATTTTCATGTATGAGGCATAATGTTGTAGTGATTGTTTCATTGCATCTCACATGCTAGTGGGTAAAGGTTGGACAATAGGTTCTAATATGTTTGAAGTATACCTTTGAGATATTGGAATAGAATTGAGTTGTAATATTAGTTGTTTGTGTGATGGGTATTCTACAGATAGTGTGAGGACTAAATTAAACCTTTGTGACTTTTGGCCAACTCACAATGTGAGAACACTTTTCCTACCACTTGGTAGAAGGGTTCAGTTGATAGGTAGGGATAGATTTATGTATGTCTGAACATATAGTTTAATAGGATACCCACAATGATTATCTCTAAGAATGAATCTTTGCTTAATAAATTTGTTTTCGAGAGTTTTGAAGTAATATTTTTGGACCTAGTTATAGAGGAGTGGGACATATCACCACAAGACAAATCATCATACTGAGTGGCTATCCAGGCTTTGGAGTATATGGAAAGAGACCATTTCTTCTCTGGTGTCTCCCCATGATATGGTTCATGTATTTTTATATAGGGAGTAAAAATTTCCCCTCTATTATTTAGGATGTGTGATTTTAGGGGTGGGATAGTGAAGTTGGATATCACTTGGCCTTGCAACAATAGTATAATCGAGTATATGATCCCCACTAGGTTTTGTCAGTTTCTGGATGCATACATGACCCATATTACACTACTGGTTGGGATGAGATGGACATTGGGGATAGATTAACCTTCTAATAGTACTCAATGGCACCTGAGGATCCAAAAGAGAGGAAAGTACATGGATATACCCTTCCTCTTTTTCAACCATGTGGGGTCACGAGAGAATAGTTGAGAGATAATGGGAATGTGAGAGTCAAATTTGGACTTAGAATCCCAAAACATTTGCTATACATTATTCTTATCGGGATAAAAAAACTCTTAAAGAATTGAATAATCATATGAATCTAGATTCTCTAATTTAGCCCATTATATATTTCTTTTTATATCTCGGTGTTTCCCCTCAGAGTTTGAATGGTTTTTGGTGTCCCTAGAAACCAAAATAATTATATTAAAAATGATAATATATATTAAAGCAGCCATTAACCTATTTTCAAAATCAATAGTTATCTAATTAATCGAGACCTTTAAGGGGAATTGTGAGACTATAGAGGATTTTGAAGCATGAGGTTTTCCTTAGGTAGAAAATAATGTCGGTAAGTGTCATATGTTTCATGGAAGGTGACTATAGGAAGATGGAGTAACTAATTAAATATTCTATTCTATTTAATTAATTAACATGGTTAGCATACCATCCCCCTTACATTTCATTCATCACATGAGAGAGGGTGACAATTTCACATTGTGATAAATATATACTTATGGGAGGGGTGCCACTGGACTTCATCCTTAATTGAGATCAAGATTGTATATTGGTGCATCCTCTTCCGTAGAACAATGTATACCCTTATAATTGGAGTTTCTCTATTAAATTGGTAGTTCCATTTAGTTTAATTCCCTAATTGCACCTAGATTCATTTTTAAATTTTATGAATCCCTTTTATCTATGTAACCAAAAGAGTTCACTCTATTTTTAATATATAATATTTTTAGTTTTAGGAGGTTAACATTGAATTTTCATTTTAAAATACCATTCACATGAATTATGTTCAAGAGTACATACTTTGTGTTCTTCCCACTATGTGAAGAAGGTATTTTTATATTTCCCATGGTTTAATCAAAATAAAAATTTTGTATTGGTACATGGGTATGTAGTTTAGTAGCTTGGAATATGGATCTGCACATCATGTGGTAGGATAACACATCATATAATTATACATGGACATGTGTATAAGTGCATGGTTAGTATAGTGACCTTGGCTTAACAAAAAATATTATTACATTATTTTAGATGAATATTTTTCACATTAGAAAAGTACCTACTAAGGGACCCTAATAGTTTAGTTTCCTGGGAAAAATGGAGAACATTCTTTTAATTGGGTGAAATGTTTTCAAAATCTCTGATAATTATCATCCCCATTAGTACCCCTATAAAACATTTATTTATAACTTCATAAAATGAAACATAAGAAAATGTGACTTCATATTATTATTAAGGGTAAAATGGAAGAAAATATATAAGAATAACATTAACATAAGGTTATGTGAAGAAAACCAAAACATTTAAGGATCACACTGTGCATACCAAAGAGAATATACATGAATCGTGGAATAAATATTTCCAATTGATAAAATGTGAATAATAATAAATAAAATAACATGAATCATGATAGCATAACATTGGAATAATACATATACTTTTGGAATAGAGATCATCTTATAATATTGTGATCCTGTATAAATAGAAATAGGTCAACAAATTAAGTTAATTACATGAAATCGGACCCCCTATATAAAATTACGGACATGAAACCCGGTCCAATTATATCATTATGCACATGGATGGCAGTTCCAAAAATAACATTAGGCACAAAAAAGAAGGTTAACGTTTATCCTTGTCAATAAAAAATAAAGTCCATACATAATATTGTGATCATGTAATCAGGTTCATGCATAACATTGTGAACATGTAATTCGGATCATCAAAAACATTGTGAACAATTAATAAGGTTAACTCATAAAATTTTCAACATATAATTAGGTTCATGATTAACATTTTATGAAAGAAATAATATTCATTCATAACATTATGAACCCACGATAAGGTTCACTCATAAAATCTTAATCATCTAATTAGGTAACCAAAATACATGGTTAACATGTAATCAAGTTTATGCATATATAATCATGAGTTCTAAACATTTACCAAATTAATTGGAGGGGTATCTAGGTCTCATCCTTCACATAATGAATTCATACATATTTGTGCAAAAGATAATAAAACATTCATCATATCATGACCCATAAAAAGATATATGTTAAATAAACATCAGATCAGGACCCATGAGAAGAAATGGGTATCATAAACATTTCATCATAACATATCCTATTGAAAAGAGAAAGGACTATTTATTATTTAATAATAGAATTAACTGTCAAATGAATTCGATTTCAAAAACATATATCATATAGAATTGTAATGGGTTTCATAAATATCATGCCATAAAAACATTAACCATCAAAGAAAGAATAAGAATTGTATTCCAAGATCATATCCCTTGTAAGTAATAGGTAACACCAAAGGATTAAATTTTATATGGAGAATAATTTTCTATGATATTTTAAAAACATTTCTTTAGGAAAATATCATTTCATCTTGAAAAATTATTTATAAAATATCAATCAATTTTAAAAGATTTTTATTTGAAATTAACATTGAAAACATATAAATGAAAAATGATTTTTTTAAAAAACAATTGAAAAATAAAAAAAATTCGTGAATCTATTTCTTGGGAAATGATATTAAAATATCATTCAAAAAAATTAAATTATTTTTTAAAACATGGATTTTGAATAAAAATGTTTTTTGATCGAAGAGAGGAAAAAGTCATATTTTTTAAAAACGAACATAATCATATTACGTACTAAAGATTGGGAAAATGGTACCAATACATAAATATATCATGAATAACCCGAATATAAAAAATTTATGAGACTTCTTGAGATATTGATCATAATATTCCATCCACATAAGCATAATCATAAACAATCACGATTACTATGAGATAGAAGCAATAAACTGTTTCTAATATAATAAATTTATATATAATCCCCATGAGATAATGATACTAAAAGAATATTAAAATATAATTAAATTATCTATATTAATGAAATAACTTTTCATAGGGAAGTATATACACCTTGTAAAATAATATAGTTGTGTAACTTAACATGTGTCACAAATAAGTCAAATTGAGACAGAATTAACATACCAATTTGGTAACCATTGTACCATAAACCACATGGAATATAGTTATTAAAATGGATGATTAAATACCCTTAAATTTAAGGATAATAAATATATAATAGATTTATGGTTAATATATACTCTACACCAACTAAATGAGTAGTTTATAAGGAATAATTGTAATATAAATAAAAGTATGACTAGAAATACCCTTACTACATCAGTAAATTCTGAATCATGATATACATGAAAGAATAAAATAAATTAAAACATTTAATATCATTAAATAAATAATATTTATTTGATAAAATTTAATAGAAAATTATATACGCATCACAACAACAATATGTGGTGAATATATCATATATCTCACAAAAATAAAAGTGAGATGAGAAATCTCTTACCTTAAGTCTTGATATTTTCATACACATTCAAAACTCATTTATAATAATTACAATTTTTTATTCATCTACCAAAGAAACTTATTCTATTATATAACAAAATTTATTATTTTATTATTACTTTATATCTCCCTTTCATTAACAATTCCATGCTAAATTATTGGTTAAGGTAACATCCACATTGTTTTTTCATATATATTTTGACTTGTTATTTTTCCCCTTTTCACTGACCATGATTTACTTATGTCTAGAATGTAAAAAATGATATAAATATTATATATATTCTATATATATTTATTAATAATAGTCTGTGTAATAGATAAATAGAAATGAGATATACCGTTCATGGGGATAGTAGGTTGTACGTACGCATGAACGTTGTTTCTGTTTTCTTGTCGTATTGAAAGAAATAAAGTAAATGAAATATATGTTTACAAATAATATAATTATAGTATCATTCTTATGTCATATCGATAACATATATTTTTAAACAAATTCTTACTACATTCCATGTAATTTGTGAACAGATCACATCACTTTGAGGAGGCGGTGGTCCACATGTTAAAAAAATGAAGTTATCGTATTCCCAGAAAATGGAAAGTATGAAGGAATAAGTTATATGATAATTAAATAAACATAAATACATAAAAAAAATATAATATATATAATATAAAAATAGTAATTCCATCATTATTTACATCCTTGAATGGTGGTAGCAGAAGAAAAAAAAACACATCAGTTCATGAAGTGGTTGTCCTCTATACACACAAACAATGATTTCATATCCCATTTGATGGATGTGTGTGATGGTGTAGGTAATACCCTTAAAATGAAAAAATATATGAATATTTTGGATTCATAGGTCATTATATAATCCTGATATAGGAAAATTTATTTAGTGTAGGATGAAATAAAAAAAATTCTCATTGAAGAGCATTGCCTCTTTTCGATGTAACTCCTTTTGGTTTATACTAAATCCCTTAATTGGTTAGTTTTCATCACAAATAGAGGACTAAAAGATTATTGGAGGTATTTTGGGTGGTAATGTGGATCGTTTTTGGGTTTCCCAAAAAAATTTAGAGGTGTAAAGAAGTTGGTGGTGAGTTCCCTTTTATAAGTGAGGGAAATGATACACTTTGCCTTTTTGAATGGAATTATTTGATACCCACATTTTTATAAGCCAAGAAGGTTAAATGACACAAAATAATAGATACATTAAGTGTATGGTATAAATATTTCAATAAAATGGTTTTTGGGATATTTTTGGGATATTTTGACACATTATATTCTATGATTAGTCATTAAGTAAACTCATTTTTACCCTAATCACTTTAATTACTTTAAACTGAAATCACTGATCAATTTCATCGAAAATTAATTAAAACTTATTAGGCATTAGAAATTATGATTATTTAAAATATAGAATCAATTTTATAAAATTAAAATTATAGAATTGGAAGAATGTGATTTAAAATGAATCTTGTAGAAGAGATGTACCAAATGGGTTTTAAAGTAACAACATCGAGTGATTGAATTGTTTTTATAACCAATTTCAATGTCAATTTGATTAAAATGACACAAAATGGATCTATTTATGTATAAAATAACTAATTATACTTTTAAATATAATTTTGAATATAATTTCCTTATATAAATAAATTAGACTAAAATAATGTTTTCAATTAAAATTTAATATTTTTCACAATTCCTCAAAAAAATGAAACATATCGGAAAACTACAGAAAAAATTACCCAAATTTAATTTCTTTACTTTGTATTCAAAAATGAATTTTATTTTTACAAATTAAAATTGTAAAATTTTCATAATTTATTTTGAAACATGAATTCCATTAAAAGGTGGAAAACCTGTATTTTAGAAAAAATAGAGGATTTTATGTTGAAAATTGTATTTAATCTTATTTTATGAATATGAAATTTATTAGATGAACCTAAAGACGTTAGTTTTATTTTATAACATATTAAAATCAATAATAACTCTCAATAATCATAATTAATTATATTTATTAGGATATTATTCTTTAGTGGGAATAAAAATAGTTTCATCATAAAAAATCATTTATATTCAATTGGTTTTTATGTTCATCTCAAATTAACTTATAACCAAATAATTAACTTTTTTAAACATTTGTAAACCATATTTTCATAATTAAGTTAATCTTATTCACATTTATCACTCCAATGGATTGGTGATAAGAATAATAATATTTTAATAATATTAATAACTATATATTATATTTTTGTAAAATATGGTGTTGCGGGTAACGCATGCTTTCGACGATAGTCGACAACATGTGTAACTCATCCGAAAAAAGTAATATGTGTAACAAAAGACAATATATGAGTTTATTATAGCTCAAAATTAACCAGTTATTTTGAATATAGAAATAATAACATGGTGTATCGTGCAATGTAATTCATCAAAAAATATTAATTTATCGGAAAAAAATTATTTAGTAAAAACACAGGGTGTTACATTATACGCCCCTTAAAATGGATTTATCCCTAAAAATTCATCTGGGTTGTTAATGGTTTCATACTAGAAATATCCTTCTATAGAACCAATATTATAACAATTAATACTAAAAATTCCTTTAAAAAAAGTAATGTTGAGAACATAATGGTTACCCAAAGTAACTCATATTGAGGTTTCCACATAAGATAAAATAGGAAGAAAGTGAAAAAATTGTCCTGGAATATAAATATAAATATCATGTTCTGATGGAGGGTGATAGAGAACATGGTTAAGAGAATGTTGAAGATCGAAAATAATTAAACCAATGAGGCTTGAAAAATCTCATTTATATAATAAAAAATAAAGATAACGAGGTAAAATTTTATTTCAATACCCTATTCATAAGGATGAAGAGTTTTCATAAGGATATATTCATACATGATTTTCTTAAATTTCATATGCACAATCACACACTTTGGTTATGTCATGTCTAATTTCTACATCATCTCTTACTCCAAAAATGAAGGCGAATTAGTTATGTTGGAATCCTTAATGAATCATAAGATTCCTAAGTTGATTGATAAGTCATTATATCTTTCTTTAGTTATCATCACAAAAAAAAAATTTAAAACATATTATCCAATATTAATAAATCCTCATATGGAGAGATAATAAATTAACACACCAAAACCTTATAAGAATTTTAACTTAAACCATTCAATTTATGGTTAAGCTTATATCCTTTTCAAAAGATGAAAATCTAAAACATTTGATAGAGTGATACTAAATTTCTCCATGTCATATTAACATTGATCAACCATATATCAAAAGGTATATCTTCATTTCCACATACAAAATGTATGAATACCTCGATCAGATATTCTATTTAAATGTGTTAATATCCTGATTTACTATCAAACCATATTGAAAACATACACACTACTTTAATACATTCATAGAACATAGATTATGGGATATATTCATATAATCCAAAAATTTCCTAAACATCATCAATGATTACATAAACCACTTTTGGAGAAATATTTTATTAGTTATGATTTCATTAATACTATCCAATTTACATTATCCATATCAATCATTTATTTATCAAAATTGGACATAATTTTTCCAACATCTATAACACATTAATGTATACCTTCACTTGATCCAAATATCACCTTACCATTAAGACACATTTATAGGTAATCATCTCTAATCAATATAGTTTTTAAAATCTATAATTAATAACATATACATCATGATTCATATAACATAGATCCTGAATTCCATTGCATATACACTTTAATCTTACCACTTCTTTATCAAACCATTTAACATGTTTCTTCATCCTATTCTTTAAAAACTATTTCCAAAAATAATAAATTGGAATCATGTACTATCATTCATAAAAATCAATTTAATCAGGATTATGGAAAATACTATTAGAACAATATATACCTTTTATATGTCTCTTGTGGTCTCTCCATCTTCATAAACACGACCATTAAACATCAAATACTTATAACTCACTTTTTGAGATTATTATTTATGAAATTAATTTTTATAATACCCATACTTTCTGCATCAGAATAATTAGGAATTTGATGAAACCATAGGGAGTATATTTATTATCATACATTTTGTTGATTGAATCTTCCTTTTTCCACTGAATTAACATTATTTATTCCTATATTTTACACATTCAAAATATCATCATCTTCCTCTAATACATCCACTTCGGTGTCAAGACCAGGATGTAATTCATGGGAATCCACTCTCACAATCATTTACCAAAATTCCCATACATTTTCCAAAACACTGAATTATCTTTAAACTTATTGTTAAGGATATCCCTTGATATATCCTTATAATTATCCCTTATGTTATCACGAATGTATACTCATCCTAGTTTCCAAAGGTTACCTAACCAATTCCATTGATTGTAACACCCTCATATTTTATGAGAAGTATATTTCTTTATATCTTATGTTATATGAAACATAAAAGGAATCTTTCATTACACACAATACTAGCTTGGCTTTCTTTATACACAATCACGACCATCCACGATAGCGTGTGTTGTACGCAATATCGAGTTTCACTAAACAACGATATGCTATTAAAATATTATATAAACTAGCCGTTAGGAATAGAAATACTCACTTTCTGAATTTTTTTAAATTTATCTTTCAAATTTACTTTATTTTTTGATTTGTTATATCGAAATTAGCTTAGGGTGAAATTTTGGTATTTTTCTGAAAATATTAAATTTTTGATGAATAGTGAAAACATTATGTTACTATTTAAAAACCAACTTTTTATTTAAATAATTTTTTATTATATATAATTTTTTTAAGTCACAATTGATACATAATACCTATATAAGTTCAATGTAATTCATTGGAGTCATTTTATAATAATTTTCGATATATAAAAGTTTTATTGAACGTTTCACCGCCTTTTACCCACCTCCTAGGAGAATTTGAAAATTTACAGAAAACATAATTTTACCGCATCTGTGAGTGAAATTTTGAAAATATGAGAAACACGATTAATTTCAAGGAGTAAATTGTGGTTCAATAAGATAAAAATAATATTTGGTGAATAGTAACGTTTTACTTTTTTTACCACGGTTAAAAGTAAATAGGGTAATTAAGGGTAAAAATGATATTATTATTACCCTAACACATGTCTTAATTCTATTGGATAAGTATAAATCAACCAAAAATAACTTTAGGTATAAAATATTACCCTTTAGGTCCACATGGATTAGATTAGGACACTTATTATTAGTTTATTTGAAGAAGTGTTAAAATAGGTAAAATCAAAGTTTAATAACTAAAAACATTTTTAATGTAGAGATATACATAAGATAAATCCTACTATAGATATTAACTATAAAGCTTAGAAGATTTCATACATAATGGTGTTTTATTTATAATTTTTAGACATTAAATAATTTAATTTATTTTTGACACAATGAGGATGGAGTAATTACTTTATTGGTGAAATATAAACATAATTGATATTATAAATACCCAAATAAATATAATTTGAGACTTTTTATGAATTACACTAATTTTATAGGTTAATATGACATATTATTATCGATTTAACTAAATTTTTTCTAACTAATCATGCTGTTATGATTTTCAAAAAATTCATTTACCAAAAAGTGTCAAAACTGACATAAAATAGTTATTAAAATAAATATTATATTATTAATTTTTTTTTCTTAAAAATATAATATTCGGACAAATGACTAAGATAAGTTTATATATAATATCGATTTACAACTTGGGGTTTGTTTGTCATGTTATAGTAAGTTTATTAACCATATAATGTAAGACAACAAGAAGGCATGGTAAAAACTAAATTACTTAAATTAGAGTTAAATCTAAATGATAAGGTTAAAATAGTAACCTAAACTTGTCTAAAATATATTGGTTGAGATTATTTCGACCCATCCCCACCTTAGCTTCGAAATAAATCAATTTGGAGCTATTAAAAACATAATATGACTTTATAATAAAATAATATTTTAAGTTTTTCCTTAGGTGCCCCTCTCCTCCCTTATAAAAGGGAACATCCTCCCTCTTCTCCTCACACCACATTGACAATTCAAGATCGGCAAAACTCTGCCAATTTATCTTCTCCACTTCCCTAGAAACATCCTAGAGGTCCTGGTCTTCTTAAAAGTCCATCTTTAGTGCCCTAAGAGGAGGTTAAGAAGAGGCACCTCAAAGAAGAGGTAATGTATGATACCGATTCATTCAAATTTATTTCTTCTTATACTTCCTATTCTTCAGTTTTTTCATTATGAAGTAATAAAATCAGTATCACTCATATACTAATATGTAATTATAATTATGAAACAACCTTATTTCACCTTTTATCCATCATACAGAAAATGAAATCACCGCGCGTGAACTACTAGAAATTTTAGTTTATGCGCATCCTGAAGTGGGCGACCGCCATTGGCGGTCGCTAAAGAGGGTATTAGCGACCGCCATTGGCGGTCGCTAATGTGAATGTAAAATTCCAGCGGGAATTTTCCCGCGCGTGCATCTTCTAATTCCCGCCTTCTTTAGCCGATGCAAATCCCGATGCCGCACGCCGCCGCATTCTACCGCACGCCACCACCTCACTTAATGCCATACCATGCTTCCTTCGTGACCTCCTTCTACATCCGAACTGCCTGAACCCTCGCCTCGGACATCCGGCGACCTCATCCTCAACACCCGAATAACCCAACATCCACCACCGCTGTGTGTCCGCCATGGCCGGTGGGGGAAAGCTCCTGTGTCCCTTGCTGAAAATATACCGATACGATGACCCGCATGAGGACCACAGCACCGCATGAGGACCAGCAGAATGCTGTGTCGATGTGAAACATTAGCGACCGCCATTGGTGGTCGCTAATGGGCTTTACCGACGAAGCTAATGTGACCGCCAAAAGCGGTCGCTGGGCGGTCGCTAAAGCCCATTAGCGACCGCTTTTGGCGGTCGCTAAAAGTAACATTTCTAGTAGTGGTGCGTACGTACGGAACACTGTCTGCACATCGTGGTGTAATCTGTTTTCCACCACCACCTCAATTGGATGGTTATAATGGTGTAAAGAATAACAATATATGATTATTTTAAATTCATATTTATTCTGAAATAGTATACATACACTCAAACACAATTCCATGATCATGGGAACGATATCATCGCTCATGCGTACGTACGGCCTACCGTCTCCACGATGTGATGCGAATCGTTCTACATGATCGTCATTTCATAATGATTATAAAAAATAATTGAATGAATAAATATGATATATATTACAATAATAACATTTTGGAAATGAGGTATCTATAACCTAAAAATAAGAATAATAATTTATTCGAAAAAACACGCATAAGAACAAAAGGCAATAAACATCCGAATAAAAGTACCAATGAAATATTACTAATAAGAAGCTAAGAATATGACCATATATGATATCATAACAATAATTATGATTCTGGAATAAGTAGATGACATTAGTTAAATCATTATATAGGAGGATCAGACATGTACGAAGCAAATCAGACCTAAGGTAAGGGAAAATATCATAATCTCATTTTTTTCCAAGATTGTTTATACTTCCGAATTTACTAGGGAATATTTATCATCAAAAACCATGTTTACTCAATATGTAATATTATTTCCATCCACCTACAATTTTTTAAATCCAATATTACTCATTGGTGAGTTTTAGTAAATGATACGAAATGAATCTTTTGTCGTTTTTCGTACAAGGTACTTTTTTACTCTTTCGGCCAAAGTACGAGAAGAATGTTTTTCATAACATATACGGCATGAATATATTTTTTGAACATTCTTTCAATGAATCATCCTTTAAAAGTTTTCCAGTTTATTTTTAATTAACATCTTTTAGTTTAAAATTTTATGACATGTTATGAAAGGAAACATGTTTTTGATGTAGAAAGGATATTTTATTCAAGAATGGAGTTCAAGTGTTTTATTAAAACTATTTTACATCTAAGATAATATAGGGTTCTGTTTATATCCCTATATTTACATTGATTTCATTATGTTATGATGGAATTAATTTTATGAGGTCTTTTTATGGATTATTTTATGATGGCATGATGTTTAAGAATCCCATTTTAATTACATGGGTTATGCTATGATGTATGGTTTATGATCTTATGGCACACATAAGAATGGTATAATTATGATATGGGTGGGTAATATATCTCCCTTCAATGCATTATGTAATGATTTATATCTCATTAGATTGACATGGCTGGAACGACAGGTTAATCCGGTTCATGATACAGGATTGAAACGAGGAGTGAACTCGGTTCATAAATAGACTTTGTCCTCTAGGATAGTCTTAGAAATGAGTCTTGACTACTAAGAAATGATTCTCTATGAATATGTGTGTATGCCACAAAGTTTCATGTTATGATTATTGGGATTTACATTTCACTACAATGACTTATCCCATGTTAGGATATTATTATCTCTTTTGCACGTAAAGATTTTCAAAATGTTATGTTCTTATGAATATGATATGATTGATATTTATTTTGTTCACCCTTACTGATCATTTGAGATCACCCTTTTGTATGTTTTATTTTCCCCAGGTCAGGAAAAAGGATATTAAGTAGGATATGGCAAAAATGGACTCTAGATTTGATGAAATAAATGGGAGAAAATGTATATGATTTTTTGAACCCGTTATTTATGTTCCCCATTTTCTAATGACACTATACCTATACGATACATTCATGTTTTTGTTATATGTTGTAATAAGTATGCTTCAATTCTGAATTATTAACAATGTACATAATTTATGGGTCATTATATTTGGTATCCGAGGAAAAGGAGGTAGGAACGAATCCAAACCTTGGGAACTCTCACATGTGAGCAATGGACGAAGCATGGCTCTCCACCCAAGGGCTTCTTAAAGAAATGTCTGCCACTGGGGATGGTGGTGTGTCCCGCCCAGGGGTTGTATCCACCCATGGATTGCCCGGATAGGTATAAAATATAGTCCCCTAGAAGTAATTTCAGACCTCTATAGTATGTATCAGAGGAAAGGCATAGTAAACCTTTGGAAACATGGATGTGAAAGCCATAGTAAGAAACCTATGGATATGTCTAAGAATAGGACAAAATCATAGTGTTTTCAAAATGGCCATGAATAACCTATGATAAGTCCTAAAGCGTGAAATTTTATACTTGATTATGTGTTTTTACTTTTATTATTACTGTTTCTCACACTATTATTATTGGTTTTAGTCAATGGATGGAACCTGAAAGAACCGTGTTAATTCTGAATGTGATGGGCAATGCAATGATTGTCACCCTGAGAAACCAAATGTTATGGGAGTTGGAATGAAAAACCCTGTAGCCATGCTCACACAACTTTCTCAATCTATGAATAATGCAGGACTTCCCAACGAGCAATGAAAGGAGCAACATTTTGTTAAATCTTTCACGAGGCAGCATCCACCCTCATTTAGCGGGTCTACTGATCCATTAGTTGCTGAGCAATG
Organism: Viscum album; assembly: GCA_963277665.1. Lineage (NCBI taxonomy): Eukaryota > Viridiplantae > Streptophyta > Magnoliopsida > Santalales > Viscaceae > Viscum > Viscum album. The sequence continues at coordinate 942,345,231 of OY728153.1, forward strand.
GATCGGTAATACTGAAATGATATTTTCAGTTCATCAATGTTCTGAGCATGATAAAGTCATATTAGAGGTTTATTGTTTGAAAGGTGAAGCTGATCAATGGTGTAATCTTATCAAGAATATGAGGAAAAGAGATGAAATTCAGTCCATGGAATAGGGTGAGTTCAATAACATATTATTCAATAAGTACTTCCATCGTATTCTTCGCACGAAGATGGAAAAGGAGTTTCTTGAACTACAGAAAAAGTATGATGAATCTGTTTTACCTATGAATCAAATTTTACAAGACTTGCAAGGTATGATTCTGGGATTATTATCCAGCCTAAGAGTAAGATTGATTGATTCTTTAGTGGCTTAAAAACAAGTCTTCAAAGGGCGTTAGCCATAAGGGACTTCAATAGCTACGAGGAAATAGTTCGATGTGCTCTCATGGTTGATATGGATATTGGAGCAACCCATCAGTAATATGTGTTTGATAAGAAGAGGAAAATGGAATTCAATGGAAAATCTAAAGAGCACACGGAAAAGAAGAAGATTTTTCCCTTATGCTCAATGTGTGGAATGAAACATGGATGGAGTTGTCTTAAAGGGATAGGTAAATGTTTCAAATTTGGAAAAGAAGGTCATCAGGCATTTGAATTCCTCAATGAAGGGTAGAATATATCTAGTGATGCAAACAAATAAAAGGCTATACAAAGTGCACATCCTACACTTCAATGTTACAAGTGCAAGGAAATGGGGAATTATTCTAATCAATTCCTTAATCCAAGGGTTGTTGATGATGATCGAAGTCAAAAAACTCTTAAGGCTAAAGACAAAGGAAGTCACATTCAATTTCTATCAATGATGTGGAGTATAATAATGATGTGGTGAAAGCTATACTTACAATACACTCTAAAGTAGATAATGTTTTATTTGATTCTGGATCCACCCACACTTTTATTTCTGAAGAATTTTCTAAGGGTATCATCGTATTACCTCAACAATTAGATGTTGAGTTAGCTGTGACAACCCCTAATGGCGCAACAGTCGCATCAAATATTTATAATTCTTCTCCGATTGAAGTTTGTGGGAAAGTGCTTGCTGAAAATCTTGTGATCCTTCCAATAGTAGAATTTGATGTGATTCATGGCATCGATTGGCATTATTTATATAGAGCTCATGTCAATTGACAAATAAGGGAAATCAAAATTCATATTCCAGATCAATCTATGATCATTTATCGATACAAGGATGAACATAACCTTCCAGGGAAAATTTCTTCCATATTATGGGTCTTGATTCCACTAAATGAAGGTTATTTGTCTGAAATGTTTGGAGAGAAACCCATGATTAAGAATACACCCATTGTAATGGAGTTTGATGATGTCTTTCTAGATGAATTTCCAGGTCTTCCACCAAATCGTGATGTTGAGTTTTCAATAGAACTCATACCAGGTGCTATGCCCAATTCAAATACTCCTTATAGAATGGCCCCAATTGAGTTGCAGGAATAGGAGAAGCAACTCCAAGAGAATCTTGATAAAGGATTCATATGCCCCAGTGCATCACCTTGGGGAGAACCTATTTTGTTTCTAAAGAAGAAAGATAGATCAATGAGACTCTGCATTGATTACTGAGATATTAACAATATCATGATCAAGAAAAAATATCCTCTCCGGTGAATTGATGACTTATTTGACCAACTATGCGGAGATCAATAATTTTCAAAGATTGATCTTCGTTCAGGGTATCATCAATTAACGGTCAAAAGGAAGGATATACCAAAGATGACTTTCCGTTCAAGGTATGAACACTATGAATTTATAGTGATACCATATGGTATTACTAATTCCCCTGCTATCTTCATGGACTTGATGAATAGAGTCTTTAGAGACTATCCTGATCAGTTTGTGGTAGTCTTTATAGACAATATTCTTATCTATTCAAAGAGAAAGGAAGAACAAGAAGATCACTTGAGAATTGTATTGAAGACCCTGAGAAAGGAGAATCTTTATTCCAAATTTACTAAGTGTGAATTTTGGCAGAAAAAAGTAACATTTTTGGGTCACATAATCTCAAAAGAGGGAATATCTGTGGATCCAGCAAACACAGAGGTTATCGACAGATGGTCGAGACCAACAACAGTAACTGAGATCCGAAGTTTTCTTGGTTTGGATGGATATTATCGACATTTTGTTAAAGCTTTTTTATGATTAACTAATACACTCACGAGGCCGACTATAAAAGGAGTGATGTTTGTTTGGATGGAGGAGTGTGAAGATAATTTCAAGGAGATAAAAAGAAGGTTATCCAGTGCACTTTTGCTTACACTACCTTGTAGTAGAGAAAGGTTTGTGGTCTATAATGATGCATCCACGAAGGGATTAGGGTGTGTTCTTATGAAAAATGATATGGTGACAACTTATACCTCATGACAGTTGAAAATTAATGAGAAATGTTATCCAACTCCTGATTTGGAGTTAGCTTCAGTAATGATTGCATTAACGATTTGGAGACATTATCTTTATGGTGAAAGGTGTGATATTTATACTGATCATAAAAGATGAAAGTATATTTTCACACAAAAGGAGCTGAATATGCATCAAAGAATATGGTTGAAGCTGATTCAGGATTATGACTGCTCAATTCATTATCATCCTGGGAAAATAAACAAGGGGTCAGATGCATTAAGTCGACAAGACCATGCTAGCTTATCCATGATGAGGATCAAAAATGATCTAATATTTATGGATTTACAAAGGATAGATCTTGGAATTATAATGGAAGAGGAAAATCTTATCTTTGTCAAATGAATGTTCAACCATATATACATTAAAAGATTAAATAGGAACAAATAGAAGACGTAGAGTTAGAAATGAAGGTGAGAAATGTTCCAGAATTCAACCTTGACTACGATGAGGTAATAAGGTTCAGGAATCAGGTTTTTGTTCCTCCCATCCCAGAATTAAAGAAGGAGCTACTGGATAAGGCTCATATTTCTTCATTCTCTATTCACCCTAGAAGCACGAAGATGTATAGGGACCTAAAAGTGTACTTCTGGTGGGATGACATGAAAAGAAATTTTGCTGAATATGTCTCTCGAGGCTTGGTTTGTCAGAAAGTTAAAGCTGAGAGATAGAAGTCTAAGGGGATGTTGCAACCATTACCCATACCAAAATGTAAATGGGAAAACATCACTATGGTCTTTGTCACTGGAATTCCTAAAACATCCAATGGAAATAATTCTGTCTAGGTTATAGTTGATCATCTTACGAAGTCGGCACACTTCATTTCTATTAGATAAATTTTCTCTCTGGATCAGTGTGCCAGGATATATGTAAAGGAAGTGGAAAGATTTCATGGAGTACAACTTTCCATTATATCTGATTGGGATCCGAGGATTACCTCGATGTTCTAGTGAAGTCTTCATCATACTTTAGATACCTAGTTGAGTTTCTACACTGCTTATCCTCCTTAGACAGACAGTCAGTCTGAGAGAACAATTCAAAATCTAGAAGATAGGTTAAGAGCATGCACTATGGATTTCAAAGGTGGTTGGGATCAACAAATACCATTGGTGGAATTTTCATATAATAATATCTTTCACTTCAGTATTCGGATGGCTCTTTATGAATCTCTCTATGGAAAGAAATGCAGGACTCCAACTTCCTGGGATGAAGTTGGGGAAAGAAATCCATTAGGACCTGATCTTGTTGATGAGATGGTAGAAAAGGTCATATCTATTCAACAACACATAAGATCAGCTCAGAGTCGACAAAAACTTTATGCTGACAACCGAAGAAAAGACCTAGATTTTCAAGTGGGTGATAAAGTGTTCTTACAAATATCTCCTTGGAAAAGAGTAATGAGATTTTGAAAGAAGGGAAAACTGATGCCTAGGTATATTGGTCCTTTGGAAATACTGGATCATGTTGGGAAGGTAGCTTACCGATTGGAACTTCCACCTAATATCTCTCAAGTTCACGATGTGTTCCATGTATCTCTCCTGAGAAAGTACATACTCTATCCTTCACATGTACTAAGCTCAAAAGTTGTACCACTGGAGCAAGATCTTTCTTTTAAAGAACAACCGATAGAGATTCTGGATCGTAGCAAAAAAGTCCTACGGAACAATACCACTCATTTGGTAAAAGTTTTATGGAGGAACCACCAATTAGAATAAGCTACATGGGATCTTGAGTATATGATGAGGGAGAGGTATCCTCATCTGTTTGTTACGAAGTGACAAATTTAGAGGGCGAAATTCATGTTAAGGGGGGTAGAATGTAACGCCCTAATATTATATGAGAAGTATATTTTTTTATGTCTTATGTTATATTCAACATCAAAATAATCTTTCATTACACACAATACTATCTTGGCTTACTTGACATGCAACCACGACCTTCCACGATAGCGTGTGTTGTACGTAATACAAAGTTTCACTAAACAATGATATGCTATTATAATATTATATAAACTAGTCATTATGAATAGTAATAACCACTTTTTGAAATTATATAAATTTTAGCCTTCAAAATGAACTTCATTTTTGGATTCGGAATATCGAAATTAGCCTCAGTTGAAGTTTTGGTATTTTTCTGAAAACATTAAATTTTTTATGAATAGTGAAAACACTAGGTTACTATATAAAACACCACATTTTATTTAAATAATTATTTATTTTATTTAAATTTATTTGAGGTCAAAATTGATACATAATACCTATATATGTTCAATGTAATTCATTGGATTCATTTTATAATAATTTTAGATATATAAAATTGTTATTGAACTTTTCACCGTCTTTTACCCACCTCCTAGGAGAATTTGAAAATTTACATAAAACGTAATTTTACCACTTCTGTGAGTGGAACTTAGAAAATTCGAGAGACACGGTTAATATCAAGGAGTAAAATGTGGTTCAATAAGATAAAAATAATTTTTGGTGAATAGTAACTTTTTACTTTTTTTACGACGGTTAAAAGTAAATAGTGTAATTAAGGGTAAAAATGATATTATTATTACCCTAACACATGTATTAATTCTATTGGATAAGTATAAATTGACCAAAATCATCCTTCGGATAAAATATTACTTTTTAGGTCCACTTGGATTAGATTAGGACACTTATTATTATTTTATTTAAAGAAGTGTTAAAATAGTTAAAATCAAAGTTTTATAACTAATAACATTTTTTATGTAGGGTTATACATAAGATAAATTCAACTATAGATATTCATTAGAAAGATAAAAAGATTTTGTACCTATTGGTATTTTATTTATAATTTTTAGACATTATATAATTTAATTTATTTTTGACACAATGATGATGAAGTAATTACCTTATTAATGAAATATTAACATATTGATGTTATAACTACCCAAATAAATGTTATTTGAAACTTTTTATGAATTAAACTAATTTTATAGGTTAATATTACATATTATTATTGATATAATTAACTTTTTTCGAACAAATCATGCTTTTATGAGTTTTACAAAAATCAACTACCAAATAGTGTCAAAATTGACATAAAATAGTTTTTAAAACAAATATTATATTATTAATTTTTATTTTATTCCTAAAAATTTATGATGTGGCCAAATGACTTGGATAAGGTTATATATATTAATAATTAAATACTTGGGGTTCTTTTGTCTTGTAATAGTAATTTTATTAACCATATAATGAATGAAAACTAGAAGACATGGTAAAAGTTAAATTATTTAACTTTGAGTTAAATTAAAATGATAAGGTTAAAATAGTAATCGAAACATGTCTAAACTCTATTGTTTGAGAGGATTTAGACCCATCCCAACCTTATATTCAAAATAAATAAATTCCGAGCTATTAAAAACCGAATATGACTTTATAATAAAATAATATTTTAAGTTTTTCCTATGGTGCCCATCTCCCCCCTTATAAATGGGCACATCCTCCCTATTCTCCTCACACCACTTTGAGCCTTCAGGCTCGTCCAACCCCTACCAATTTCTCTTCTCCACTTACCTAAAAACATCATAGAGGTTCTGGACTTTTTAAAAGGCCATCATTATTGCCTTAAGAGGATGTTATGAAGAGGCTCTTCAAAGAAGTGGTAATGTCCATTACCAATTCTTTCAAATTTATTTCTTATTATACTTCCTCTCCTTTAGTTGTTTCATTATAAAGTAATAACATCATTATCTCTAATATACTGAAATGTTATTATAAATATTAAACAACCCTATTTCACCTTCTATCCATCCTATGGAAAATGAAATCATTGTGCGTCAGTACATTACAGAATACCGTCTCCACGCTGTGGTGTAATTTGTTTTCCACCACCAGCATACATGGATGGGTATAATGGTGTAAAGAATAATTATATATGATTATTTAAAATTTATATTTATTCTGATATAGTATACATACACTCCAATACAATTTCACAATCATGAGAACGATATCATCGCTCGTGCGTACGTACGGCCTACCGTCTCCACGATGTGATGCGACTCGTTCTACGTGATCATAATTTCATAAAGATTATATAAATGAATTGAATGAATAAATATGATATATATTACAATAATACCATTCTGGAAATGCAGTATATGTACCCAAAAAAGAAGAATAAGAATTTATTTGACAAAACACGCATAAGAACAAAAAGCAATAAACACCCGAATAACAAGTAGCAATGAAATATTACTAATAAGAAGCTAAAATTATGACCATATATGATATCATAACAATAACTATGATTCTGGAAGAAATCAATGACATTATTTAAATCAATATACAGGAGGTTCGGACACTTATGAAGTAAATCGAACTTAAGGTAAGGGAAAACTTCACAATCTCATTTTTATCCGAGATTGTTTATACTTCAGAATTCACTAGGGCATATTTATCATCCACATCCATGTTTCTTCAATATGTAATATTATTTCCATCCAAATACAATTGTTTAAATCCAATATTACTCATTGGTGAGTTTTAGTAAAAGATATGAAAGGAATATTTTATCGTTTTTTGTACTATGTACTTCTTGACTTTTTCGGCCAAAGTACGAGAAGATTGTTTTTTAACTTATAAGACATGAATGGATTTTTAGAGAATTATTTCCATGAATCTTACTTTACAAGTTTTATAGTTTATTTTTAATTAATTTCTTTTGGTGTTGGGAAAAATCCCTCAAGGTAACATTGTAGTATTTTTGGGTTGATTGTGTTTGTTGAAAAAGAAAGTTTCCATGGAGAAATGTCGAGTTCCCGAGAAGTTATTGACAATACATGTTAACAAAGAATGATGACAAAGGAAAGGATGATCTGGAGGCAGTAAAAAAGAGCAGTACAAGGTGGCACTGTTTCCCATTGTTTTCCAAATTTTTGGGGTCCATAATTTGGAGTTTGGTGAGCATCACCAAAATAGGATTTCCATGAAGATCATATTTCATATGGAAAAGGAATGAGTTTCGCAAAGATGGAATGCATGGATTCGATTTCACGAAGTCCAAAAAATGGAGGTGGTGATGCTTCGCGATTAAGTCAAAGCTTCGCGAACGGCAGAGTTGAAGCGCATCGCGGCGGTGAAGGGATTTGTGAGTGAGCTTCGCGGCGAAGGTGCAAAATAATGTTGACAGTGATGCTCCGCGATTACGATGAGATCCGTGATCCGAAAATTGCCGAGGTGCGTCGCGATTTTAAAAGAATTCCGGCAGAAACTTCGGAGCTTCACCATTGGTGATGACGTGGCATTGACTTCACGAGGAATGTTTGTGGGTCAGTGGAATTGCCTATAAATAGAGGCCGACCCCCTCAAGAGAAAGAGAGATAATTTTTTAGAGAAAATACATTGCTCTCAGTTTTCATAGGAAGTTCACGAAGGCCGTGTTCTTCGTGAAATAGGAGCTTCACGGAGCTCCGTGAAAGTCGTGAGGTCCACATTGGATCAGTGAGCTTCATGGGGGATGTCACTTTGCGATGAGCTGAGCTTCACGATGGCCTAAGCATTGCGGAGGGTTGATATTTGTGACGGTTCGAGCTCCGCGAAATTGTGAGCTTTACGAAAATGAAGGAGCTTCGCGAAGGCTTGTTTGAGCTTCACGAAATTGGGAGCTTCGCGAAGTAGGGTGCTTTGTGAAGGTACATTCCAAAGGAAATACCCATTGGTTAGTGGGAAAGGGGTATTCATTAGTGGATGAAATTTGGACTTCATTAGAGCATCTACATACAATGGAGGATGCATTCATTAGTGATAATTCAGTTACATACAGGTCTATAAACTGTGAGTAGATCCCTTCCAAGTGAAACGAGCATAGGAAGAGGAAAAAGGTGATCATATCCACCGATAGTGAGCCAGAGAGAGAAACAGAGAGTGACCCTAGGGAATGCAGTGAGCTCACCCCAAATCTTGTAAAGGCAGTGAGCCTGGAAGAGAGTGACTGTACTCAAACTTTGTATCCACATGTAGTGAAGAATAGTGGAATTTGGTACGACCGGCAACTTGTCATCGTATGCTCCTTGGACGTAGCCTAGTGAGGGTGAACCAAGTAAAAATATATGTGTCTACCTATTTTCATCCCTGCATTGCATTCAAAGCATCATCATTAGATAAAGAAGTAATGAAGTGATCATACTTTACACACAAGAGAAAACAAAGTGACCCTTGTAATAAAGAGGTCAAGATCCAGTGGGGTAGGGAAAACATTGAAAAACAATATCCATACCCTGATTCACCCTCCCCCCCTTCTCAGCATATATAGGCCCTTATTACTCCCAACAATTGGTATCAGAGGATTGGATTCTTTTACCAAATTTGTTTTCTCTGACTTGGTTCAGTCGATTTCTCAAGTTAAAGATTCAATATGCTCTTATTATATTGTTTCATGGAAAAGGGAAGAACATCAAAGAAGAAGAAGAAGGGTAGTGGTATTACCCACTGTGGAAGTGTCAATTGAAAGTGTGTGATTCAGTTAAAGGAATCATGTAGTGAACAGAATAATGGTTTGGCTGAATCATACTATGAAAATACTTACTCCTTCATTGATGCTGAAGGATTGAGTGAAGAACCTGTTTTCCCATGTGATGTTGGAACCACTGATGATGAAGAAACACAAAGAAGTCGAAAAGTTGAAGTTGTCCAGAAGGCAAAGGAATTGGATCCGAAATTGGATGAAGAAGTTAAATCTAAAAATATCAGAATCCAAGTATCGGAAATTGAGTTCAACATGATAAAAGGATTAAATCAAAGGCATATCGATGTGGCTACTAACCTGTAAGAGAAGAATGATTCTCATGGTGAAGAAATACATAAGATGGCTAAAATGAAAGGAAAAAAGTGCTGGTGATTATGAAGAGAATCAAATGTCAGATGAAGTTCGTAATATGAATGCTAGAAATGATGATCTAGCAACACAGTTGTCTGAAGAAGTTAAGAAAAATCAAAGGCTACAACCAGAGAATGAATATATCTCTGAATATGTTGATAATGAAAAATTGATGGTGAAGGAGAAAAGTGACATTGTGTAAAATCTCACACAAGAACTTGAAGATGAGTAGAGTAGCCATAAGAATCTCAGAAAAGAACTTAATGATCAAATTGCATCAAGAGATAAAAAGATTCAGCAATCGGTGGAAGAAATAGAATTGGTCAAAATTGAAATGGAGAAATCTAAATCTGAAGATAAGCACAAGTTGAAGGATGCACTGCACTTAATATTTTATTATCCTTCAGTAAGTGATGATAAAATGAAATCCACATATTCTACATTAGAGGAGAATAATGAATGGATTGTATCATCCCAAAGGCCATCCATTTTGGGAAAATCGGGAATTGGATACGATGATCCCACTACTATGCTTGATATGAAAAATGCCGTGAAAATCTCCAGAAGTAAGGAAAATACTATAGGTTCTAGAGATAGGCCTAAGAGGACAATTTCAAGAAGAAGTGATGACATGTACTATTTCTGTGTGATTCATGGTCACATGTCATGTTTTTGTTCAGAGGATCCGGAATACATTTCATATTGTGAAAATCGAAAATGTTCAAAATCTGAGAATAAGATGAAGCATCCTGAGAAATCATAAAGAAGTGTCTCTCAGAGGAAAGTATTTGTTAGATTCTATTACTGTGGAAGAATGGGACATCCCATGAGTATGTTTCAAGAAGATCAAGATCTCAATGTCAGAGGAAGAACTCAATATTCATCAACATCTCGACAATGAATTGATGAAATGAGGTATTCATTTGATGGAACATGTTTTATATGTTCTGGTTATGGGCATTTGTCAAGACATTGTAGCAAAAAGAAAGCAGGAAAGGAAAAAGAACCTGAAAATAGATCTTCACCACAGGAAGTGTACAAGAAAGATCCTTATACTGGGAGACAAAGTGGTATGGAGAAGAATAGGCTTAGAGCCTCAGGGAAATCACATGGAGCTGAATGAAAGGTGTATCAGTCACCTCCTCTATCATACTCAAAACAGTTCTCAAGGATAGAATGTGAACAAACCTAGATGATTAAGGGGAGATCTACTCCAGCTATGATAAAGAAGAATTAACATTCAATGGAGGACTCACCACCAGGGAAAAAGAGCATGGTGATTCAGACATATGATAAAATAAAGATGAACAAAGAATGTATTGAAAAATTTGCATGTCATGTTCCACAGCGAAAAGTGGAGGAAGGTTCAAGATTCGTTCAATGGTGGAAAAAGTAGGGGAAGATGACAAGTAGATAGGTTCCAACCAAGTGAAGGAATCAAGGTAAATGGAATTTTGGTGGAACATCAAAGACAGAAATGTGTAATAGTGTGTTTAAACCCCAAATGGTGAAAAAGGCTAAGTCTGTCGAATCTACATATCAGAGAAAGGCTCAGATTATGGGTAAATAATGCTTATTCATATGTCCAGAGCACTTGAAGTTGGAAAAGAAACTAGAAGAAGAAAGGAAAGAGTGTGATACTCTAAAAGAAATAATCAAAGAGTTGACCCATCAGGATCAACCACAATCCTCATCATGAGGATTCTAGAAGAGGCCCCTCTCCCTATGTATGTAAATGATATTAACTAATGATTCATGTGTTTTAGGTTTTAGGGATATATGATCCAAGGGGAAGTGGTATCTGAAGAATGAAATTGGAGAAGTGATGTGCTCCAGAGTTTCAATTGATTCAAATCAATTACCATAGTTGAAGAAGAAATGGAGAAACAGAGCACAATAGGAAGTGATTGTGTTATGTACTTTTTCTGTTCTTTCCTACACCGAGATCCAACGTAGTAGGCTTAGAGATTTTGTTAATGGCTCAATTACATGTGGAAGATTAGAATAGAAGATGATAGAGGAGAAGAATGGTTATGAGTCTAAATAGTATGACTATCCCTAGGAAGTGTTTTATAACGTACAGGGAGCATTCAATAACAAAATAATATGCATGATCCATCAATGCAATAATTGGATGACTCGGCTCAGGTGTTGCCTATTGGGGGAAGAAAGAAGAACAGGGAGAAGTAGCAATAATCAGGCATTTCATGCTTATTTATTTTTCTCTAACAATACGGTATTTGCTGACTATTTTCAGGATACCAAGAAGCTGTGAGAGAGTATCAACAATGTTTCAACAAAAATCTGAGAAAATAAGTTCAAAGAAATGACGTCATTGAATAATGACACAGTGAAAATTTTTATGTTAAAAGCGTGGAAGTGGTATGAGATTCAGGGAGATCAGAAGTGGATGATGTTGATTCAGAAGAAGATATTTATGGCGAGTAAGAGGATGTAAAATCATTATCTGCACAGAAGCCAAAGAGTCGAGATGAAATTGACAGGCAGAACATCATCAATAATTTTTCAGCTCCACTTCAGACAAGGAAAATGAAATCACCCCAGCAGGAATCCTTTATATCTTAGGTTGATCATAAATTCTTCGATGATGCAGTTGAATATGATAACTAAGTTCATGCTATGAATAAAGAGCTAAATCAGATTGAGAAGAATCAGACGTGGGATATTTTTTCGAGGCCAGTAGATAAGAACATCATCGGGATTAAATGGGTCTTTCAAAATAATATGAATGAAGATTGCATAGTGATTCAAAACAAAGAACTACTGGTTTTCAAAGGTTACTCCCAGATTGAGGGTATTAATGTTGATGAGACATTTTCACCGATTGCAAGGCTAGAGACAATCAGATTATTCATAGCCATTGCAGTGCAACAGAAATTCAAGGTCTTCCAGATGGATGTCAAATCTGCATTCATGAATTGGATTCTGGAGGAAGGAGTGTATATCGAACAATTAGATGGTTTTCTCATTCATGAGGATGAGAACAAGGTTTTTTGGGTGAAGAAGAAATTACATGGGCTAAAACAAGCACTAAGAGAATAGTATTCAATACTGAATTAATATTTGCAGAATCTCTGATTAAAATGAAGCATGGTGATGGTGGTTTTCAGAAATATGAAGAGAAGGTTCTAATGAGATTTGGAATTGATGATTCTAAGGAGATGAAGTCTCCGGTTTCTACACGGATGAAATCATCAAAAGATGATTGTGGTAGGGCAGTTAATTTCATTGAATACATGCGGATTATTAGCAGTTTGTTGTACTTGACCGCAACAAATCCGGAAATTGTATTATCCACATGCCAAGTAGCGAGATATCAGATTAATCCCAAGTAAATCCAAATGGATATAGTGAAAAGAATACTTCGGTATTTCAATGGCATGTAGGATTTCGTCTTGACATATAATGAAAAATATCAGTCGGAATTATTGGGATATACTGATGTAGATTGGGCCGGTTTAGTGGATGACAGGATGTCAACGTCAGGTGGTGCATTCTATCTTGGTGGATTGTGTATTTCGTGGATTAGCAAGAAGAAATATTGCATTTCATTGAGCACCACGGAAGCTGAGTATATTGCGGTCACTCAAGCATGCATACAGTTGTTGTGGATGAAGCATCAACTTGACGATATGGGAGTTGAAGTGAAGTCTCCGATCGGAATCCAGTTTGATAACTCAAGTGCTATAAATCTTAGAATGAATCCAGTTCATCTCTCAAGGAAAAAGCACATTGAGATCAAATATCATTTCATCATGGAGATGGTGGAGCAAGGCATTGTGAAGTTGGAGTATGTGTCTACCGAGCTACAGGTTGCAGACATTCTAATAAAGGCCTTACCCAAGGATGATTTTGAGAGGCATAGACTGGCTCTGGGAGTTCAGTCGACTCCCCTTGCTTGAAAGGATGTGAATATGGATACCCCCCCCCCTCCTCGAGGTATGGTGTGTTTTTATCTACTGTGCTAATGGGTTTTCTTACCAATGTCTCAGACAGCAGAGGAGTGCCCTTTGGGTTCGTTGACAAAGGGGGAGAAATAATTACTCCTCAAGGGGGAGAAACTATGGCTTTTAAAGGGCGAAAATGTCTTTGTCAAAGACACAGGGAGAAGCCGACAGGTGTAGTAGCCAGATAGGGGGAGTTGAAGGAGAAGACAGATAGGAGGAGTATTAAAATCTGACGATGCTAGAAGTGATCGATCAAAGAATAGAAATCACGATAGTTGAGGATCGTGATAAAAGTGGAACAGTGATGTTGGAATGGTGAGAGAAGGTTTCCAGCTATCACTAATTGGGATCAGTGTGGTTCAACAATTGGTATCAATTTAATAATTGGTATCAGGTTGGAATCGACAATTGGTGTTTGACATGAAGTGATTAATTGATGAACTTTTCACACTACTCTTTTTTCTCACACCGAGCATCGCTCATGTGGGCTAAGAGTATGTGTTATGTGAATCCTTGAACGCTATCAGAATCACAAGAGGAAAATGGTGGTAGTGGCTGGAAGAAGACTCAGTGAGGTATCAATGTGAAAAAAATCATTCTGAGAAGTGTTATGAAGAGTTTTCAAAAAACCAAAAGGGGGAGATTGTTGGGAAAAAATCCCACAAGGTAACATTGCATTATTTTTGGGTTGATTGTGTTTTTTGATAAAGAAGTTTTCCATTGATAATTGTCTAGTTCCTGAGAAGTTGTTGACAATCCATTTTAACAAAGAACAATGACAAAGGAAAGGATGATCTGAAGGTGGTACAAAAGAGCAGTACAAGGTGGATCTTTTTCCCATTGTTTTCCAAATTTTTGGGGTCCATAAATTGGAGTTTGGTGAGCATCTCGAACATAGGATTTCCATGAAGATCATATTTTTATATCGAAAAGGTATGAGTTTCACGAAGATGGGATGCATGGATTGCATTTTGCAAAGACCAGAAAAATGGAGGCAATGATGTTTCATGATTACGTCAAAATTTCACAGACGACAGAGTTAAAGCTGTAGGATCGAAATAATGATGTAGATGCTCAATATACAAAAGGGGGGGTGAATTTTGTACTTTAAAAATTCCTTTGGAACCTTTAATGTTAGTTAATAATAACTATGTTTTCCTTAAGAGAAGGAAAGGGCTATGTTTAACAAAGTTAAACTAAGTAGATTCACAACACCTCTAATTCCAAAAGCAAACTTGGAAAGAGATTTCGAACGTAGGTTCCGGAAATATGGTTCGGGCAATTGAAACTTAACAAAAGATTACAATATGAGATTCAACTTTAAATCGTATAGAATCTAAATGAAAAAGAGTACAAATAAGGAAGTATAATAAAGTTATACTTTCCTTACAATACAAAATGCAGCGGAATATAAACAAGTAGTAGAACTATAATTAAACAATATATAAGTGTTTTAACCCAAAGAGAAGGGTATCCAACAACCTTGGATAAAGGGTCCCGTGATTTATACTTTCAAGCAAGTTTGTCTTACCCACACCAGGGTAAGCCCCCGATACAAAGATCGGAGTCTCTGTCTTGCTATCCCCGCAAGCCCTAAACTTCAACGTAGTTGGAAACCTCTATCTTCCTCACCAAGGAATCCCTCGAACTTCAAGGTAGTCGGCAACCTCTGTCTTCCTATCCCCGGAAGCCCTCGAATTTAATCACCAACATTCGGAGTCGCACGAAGATTTGAGAGTTAATAAGAGCCTCTCTCTCTAGAAATCACTTCAACAGCGTGTATGCACAAAACCAAGTTGTTCATCTGTCATCAGTCATCAGTATGGAGCTCTTTCAAATGAGCTCCTATTTATAGGTAAGGTCGGCTCCTTCTCCAATGGTCATATTTTCCTTAAAGATCGGACGGACCTATACACGTGTCACTTAGACAACGGTTAGTTTATAACAAAATAGACGACGTCGTTTTATAACAAACCAAGTGTAACTGAAAGTACGACATCGTTTTAAACTCTAACATAAAATTTCCGAATGAAAACATCGGAGTAAAGGTTCGGAGTGTAATGAAAAATAATAAAGAGTAGACAAATTATAGAAATGTAAGTAATATAAAAGTTCGGAGTTTAACAAAGATATTTTTCGGAGTCTGAATTAATTCAGAGTTTATAAAACAAAGATACTCAAATTCTGTTTAATAGGTGAATTCAGAATGAGAATTCAGAATAGGAATTCGTCATCAGAAATCGTAATGAGAATTCATCATCAGGATTCGTAATGAGAATTCGTCATCAGAATTCGTAATGAGAATTTGTCAACAGAATTCGTAATGAGAATTCTTCATTGGAATTCGTAATGGGAATTCGGAATGAGATTTCTTCATTAGAATTCGTAATGAGAATTCTTCATTGGAATTCGTAATGAGAATTCTTCTTCAGAATTCGTATCCTAAATCTGGAATAGAACTTAGTCAGAGTTCATATCCGGAATTCGGAATGAAACTTTCTTATAGTTCTTATCCAGAATCCGAATCCTAAAACAGAATTATTTATATCAAAGTTTCAACGATTCCGAGAAAATAGAAATGAATCCGAATCTCATACTTAATAAAAATATGGATGAAAAAAAGATAAGGATAATTTTTCTTATAAAAGAGTATTTTCTTATAAAAGAAATTTCTTAAGAAAGCATTTTTCTTATGAAAGAAATTTTCCTTAAGAAAACGATTTTCCTTATAAAAGAGATTTTCCTTAAGAAAGCAATTTTTCTTATAAAAGCAACTTTCCTTAAGATAAGGTGTTTGTGATTTTCAAAACAAGAAGGAATGGAAAAGTAATAAGGAAAACCTTATTTACTCAACAATCTCCCCCTTTTTGGAAAGCACAAACATCCTTACAAAAAAAAATTAAGAAGAAAGAAAAACATTAAGGCTTATCTCCCTTTTCTTTAAGGATATTGATGAATACGACTAACTCCCCCTTAGGCTTTGAAACTCTAAGGATCGTATTCAGATTTCCAGAGTGATAAATAAGAAGATATTCTTTAATGAAAAAGCTCCCCCTTAAACAAACTCTTATTAGAGCATTTCTTTTTCTTAAGGATCTTTTTCTTCTCCCCCTTTGATAAACTCTTATTAGAGTTCTTCTTTTTCTTAAGGATATTTTCCTTCTCCCCCTTTGTGATTTTCAAAAAGAATTGGAGGGAATGGAAAAAAAATAACAAATTACCTGAAAAATTAGTAATGACAAAAATAGAAACGACAATCACGACATTCATTAAATTTGAAATCTCAGCAACAAATAGAATACAACAAAAAGATCGGATTTGGTTATTTCGGATCTTTTTCCTTCGACATGAGCCCCTTTAGAATAGTCTTGATCTTCTTCAGGTCTTTATGATCTTCTTCAGCTTGCTTCTCTAAGACAACTATTCTTGCGGATTGAGCTTCAATTTTTTCTTCCTGGGCTTTGATCTTTTCTTCCTGAGCTTTGATCTTTTCTTCCTGAGCCTTCATCCTTTCTTTAAAATCAATCCCATGATCCCTTTCAAACTTCCAGTTTTGAGAAACGGAATTCAGCTTCCCATTCAGATCTCTCACTTCTTGAATCCGGAAGTTCTTTTCTTCTGTCAACTTCTCTTCAAAGGATAAAGTTAACTCATTTATCTTCTTGTCCTCGGTCTCAAAAGCATCTTTAACATTTTCTTGAAACTCATCGAATAACCTCATCTCTTCCACAGTCTTCTTCGACTAGTTTGTCATCCTCTTGCAAGATCTTCTATGAGATTCGTAGCCAACAAAGAAGGTTTTGAACTGAGCCTCAATGTCAACATATTTGTCCATAACCATAGATACAGAGTCAGTTTTCTGATTCAACGCATGTTGGAGCATCTGGCATCTTGAGTCAATACTAGAGAATGTTGGAATGGTTCATACCAACTTCTTTAAGGACTGAACAACAAAGTCATGCCCCAACGAGGATGACTCTGAATCTGAAATATTTCTTGCAGAGTTTTCTTCCTCAATAAGCTCCAACTTCCTTTTAGATGAATCACCAAATTCACTTTTCTTGCTAGCCACTAATTTCGGAGTTTCAACAAGGAGTTGCTTTCCCTTGTCTTTTTTCGGAATCGATTCTTGATCAGGAGTTTTATGCTCGCCAGAAGACACTTGAATAATATCATCAACAATTTTCTGAACAACATCTTCCTCATTCTTATACTTTTCTGGAGTTACTAACTTAGAGGATTCAGCCTCTGATGTTCGGAGTGATAGATGTTCCGAAGGCGATCCTTTATAATCATCAACTTGTTTCAAAAGATCTCCTGTTTCACCACTTCCTTCAGCAACTTCTTCTTCCTCACCCACTTGCTGAATCTGCTCGATTTTCCCAACATGCTCAGCTGTAGTCTCTTCCGGATAATCAAGGTTTCTTCCTGGAGTCTCATGTAGAGATTCCAAGGAGAAAGATCTCGGAACTGGAATGCTTCTGGATACTATTTCATTAAATGTCAACAAAGCTTCGACTGCCTCGGCTTCTGACATCTTCTTCTTAGGCTTCTTTTCCTTTACTTGTTTTTGAATCTCATCAGCAGTTTTCTCCTTTAGGGCCTTAGCTTCCACATGGTCCAATCTGAACTGTGGATCCCCTTCTTTCATTTTCTCTTTATCTGCTCTCCACTTCGCAACAACCTCATCAGGATAGGCTTTCTTCTTCTTTGGTTTGGGAGGTGCAGTTTGAAATTCCTTAGACTTAGGATCTTCGACTTCAGCTGAAACTTCCTTCAACATTCTTTTCTTTATAGGTTTGGATGATTCCGGTTCAGCATCCTTCAGAGCCATTTCTTCTTGATTAGAAAAATCAATGAACTCACCAATCTCCTTGTTGAAAGCCACACCCATCCACTTAAGGGTGTCATCACTAACCAACAAAATTTTACAAACCCTTGGCTTAGATCTGCAAGCTTCCATGAAAGATTCAAGGCACCGAACTATCAACTTTGATAATATTGTTGGGTACATTAAGATCTGATCTCGGATAGTTCCTTTCTTAAGATTCTCAATGGTTATAAGAATGTGCCTCATGAAGTTAACCATCCTTAGATTTATCAGAAAATCTAAGATATATATCTCACTCTTCTTCAAGCTGTATTTATCACCTTTCCTCGTTACGATAAGCCCTTGCACCCATAACTCTAGAATCCGGATGTTTGTGGATAGACATGCAATCTTCGGAGCCTTGTCATCAGCCAGTCCGAGAGTTTCTTAGGCTTTTTCTTTATCGAAGCTACCCTTAGAGTCCGGAAAAACATGAGAAATAAATTCGGCTTCTCGTTCATAGGACAACCCTACCAAGCTTTCAGCCTTGGTATAAGTAAGCTTATAAGTCTTTCCATAAGACTTAAAAGAAAACTTCTCCCTATTATCTTCCTGAAGGAAGGAAACTGTTTAATAGAACTCAACAAGTAACTCCGTAAAAACATCGTCTTGAGTCCCTGGTTTGGATACAGCAACATCTTCCCAGCCATTCAACTTAATGTTCTTTGAAATAAGAGAATCATAGTTGTTGAAGAAATCCGGATGGACTAACCTTTCTCTGTAAACTAACCATTGTGAAATAGGCTTGGTGGATGACTTTTCATGAGACGCTAACTCCGTAGACATTCGGATCTGTAATCCTCTGAGATGTTCGGAACGGAGACAACTGTAGTTCGGAACGGCCTTAAAACAGAGGGGCAGAGCTTCGAGACGCGAGAGCTTGAAATCGATGTGGGATGAGTATTTGGGTCCCCTTTATATAGGCAATGAAATGACGGTTCAACTTCCATGGCTGATCTAACGGTTGTGATAAGCTGAGATCAGATCTGACGGTTGAAAATTTGAATCCGATCTTTTTGATGTTTTTATTTAAAAAAGGAATTAAGAAAACTAAAATACGAAAACATAATACAAGAAAATGTCAGCAAGTAAAATATGACTATGAAAACATGAGTAAGGTAATCATACCTTTCGGATTGGCTGAGGAGGATTATTCGTAATGGGTAATATAACAAAGACTACAAAAAAACATTATTATGAGAAGACATATTTCGCAAAAATTTTACTACGGAAAATAATCTCAGTATGAAAAGCTTAGTACGAAAAAGTTAGTACGAAAAACACATTACAAAAAAAATCGGTACAAAAATCTGGTTATGAAACTGCTAGTACGTAATTTTCCATTCCGGAAATTTTCAATACGAACACTTCCATTCCAGAAGTATTCTGTATGAACATGTCCATTTTAGAAAAATTGAAGTTCCAGAAATCTACATTTCGAAAATCTTCGTTCCGAAAAGTTTGAAAACAAATTATGAAAAACTTTGTTAAACTAACATTTAAATGTACTCCCCCTATGAAAAGGAGTTTATTACTGTAAGAAGAATTTTTCAACAGAAAGTTAATTAAGAAAGATTACCTTACGGTTATCATTCATAACTTCTGTTTAATATATTCAAATCTATCAGAAGGCAATGATTTTGTGAAAATATCAGCAAGTTGATCTTGCGTTCCAATAAACTGAAGAATAATATCTCCTCTAAGTGTGTGATCCTTAAGAAATTGATGTCTAATATCTATGTGTTTTGCACGGGAGTGATGTGCAGGGTTCTTACTGAGGGAAATGGAACTTGTGTTATCACACAAAATTTGAGTTTTTGTAAAACTCAAGCCATAGTCTGTGAGTGTGTGTTGCATCCACAACACTTGTGCACAACAACTTCCAGCTGCTACATATTCAACTTCAGCAGTGGAGAGTGATACAGAATGTTGCTTCTTGCAGGACCAAGAAACTAAATAATCTCCTAAGAAATGAAAAGTTCCAGATGTACTTTTTCTATCCATTCTACATCCACCAAAGTCAGAATCAGAAAAGCGTTTTAGAACAAAATCATTTCCAGAAGTATAAAATAATCCTAGATCCATGGTTCCCTTAAGGCATCGAAGAATTCTTTTTACTGCCTTTAAGTGAGATTCCTTAGGATTGGATTGATATCTTGCACATAAGCATACTGAAAACATTAAGACTGGTCGACTAGCTGTTATGTAATGTAGACTTCCTATCATACCTCTAAAAGTTGTTTGATCTACTGGTTTCCCAGATTCGTCATGATCTAGAGAGTTTGAGGTACCAATGGGAGTACTTATACTCATAGTGTTGTCATAACCATACTTTTTAAGAAGATCTTTAATATACTTATGTTGAGATATGTAGGTTTCTTCTGGTTTTGGAGAAATTTGAAAACCAAGGAAAAATGTTAACTCACCCATCATACTCATTTCAAACTCAGATTTCATTAGACTAGCAAAAGAGTCAGTCAAAGATTGCTGAGTTGAACCAAATATAATGTCATCAACATAAATTTGAACAATCAAAACATTTTTCTTATCTTTCTTTATAAATAGGGTTGGATCTGCATTTCCCTTAACATAGTTATTTTGAAGCAAAAATCTAGTGAGTATATCATACCATGCTCGTGGGGCTTGTTTAAGGCCATAAAAAGCTTTGGTAAGTCTAAAAACATGATCAGGATGTTTTGTATCTTCAAAGCCAGGAGGTTGTTCAACAAAAACATCCTCTTGAACATAACCGTTAAGAAAAGCACATTTCACATCCATTTGGAAATTTTTGAAATTAAAGAATGCTGCAAAGGCAAGTAGAATATGGATAGATTTAAGTCTAGCTACTGGATCATAGGTTTCTTCATAGTCTATTCCTTCTTTTTGATTATAGCCTTTAGCAACAAGTCTAGCTTTATTTCTTATTATGACTCCGTTTTCATCACATTTATTTCTGAAAACCCATTTTACTCCAATAACAGAAGTTTCCTTAGGTCATTCAACCAAGGTCCAGACTTTATTCCTTTCGAATTCATTTAGTTCATCTTGCATTTCTTTAATCCAATCATTATCACCTAAAGCTTCATCATTGCTTTTAAGTTCTAATTGGGAAAAAAATGCTACATGTTCTACTTCATTTCATAAGGAACTTCTAGTCCTTACATGTTGATTTACATCACCAATGATGCTATCACTGGGATGATTCTTAAGAAACACCTGATTTGGGTTTTGTAAAACCTGTTCATCAATATAGGGTAGAAAGTCTTCTAGGGTAAATGTTTCAGAAGTATCTTCTTGAACAATTTCCTTGTCAGAAGGTTCTTCTATCAAAGGTTGATAATCAGTTTTTTAAAACAAATCTGAAGATGTAGTCTGGGGTGGTTTAAAAACAAAAGGATCTGACTCATCAAATTTTACATGTACTGTTTCTTCAATAGTACAAGTATTTTTATTAAAAACTCTATAAGCCTTAGAGGTTGTGGAATATCCTAATAAAATCCCTTCATCAGGTTTTGGTGAGAATTTATGTAGGTTATCTTTAGTATTCAAAATGAATACTTTGCAACCAAAAACCTTGATGTAGGATAGTCTAGGTTTTCAACCATTCCATAACTCATAAGGAGTTTTATTAAGAAAAGGTCTAATCAAAACTCGATTTATAGTATAGCAACCAGTACTTACAGCTTCAGCCCAGAAATGTCTAGCAATAGAATATTCACTCAACATGGTTCTAGTTATCTCTTGAATAATTCTGTTTCTTCTTTCAACAACCCCATTCTGTTGAGGAGTTCTAGGTGCTGAAAAATTGTGAGTAATACCTTTCTTACTAAAAAAAGTTTCAAATTCTGAATTTTGAAATTCTCCTCCATGATCACTATGAATAGTTTTCAATGGAAGTTTTTTCTCATTTTTAACTTGAGCTCTAAAACTTTTGAAATAGTAAAAATCTTCATATTTCTTTGCTAGAAAATAGACCCAAGTATATCTAGTGTAATCATCAACTAGAACAAACACATAGTATTTGCCACCAATACTTCCAGTTTGTGTTGGACCAAAAAGATCCATGTGCACTAACTATAATGCATCGGTTGTTGAGACTTCACCGATTGACATAAAACTAGATTTATGTTTCTTGCCATATTGACAATGATCACAAACTTTAGAAAAATAAAATCTAAGCTCCGGTAGATCCTTAACCAGTTTCTTCTTAGAGAGTTTACATAGTTTTCTAATATTACAGTGTCCTAATCTTCTATGCCATAACCAGGAATGATCATCCATTTCACTTAGGCAAGGTAAATCTTGGCTTCTAAGATCCTCTAGGTTCAAAGTGTAGACATTCTCTTGCCTATTGGCTGAGAGAATAAATTCTTCCTTGGAATTGTGAACTAAGCACTTATCAATCCTAAAATTCACAAGGTAACCTTCATCACATAACTGACTTATGCTAATGAGGTTTTGCTTAAGACCCTTAACAAAAAGAACATTTGAAATCAAGGTTTTACCAAGAAAAACAATATTACCAATACCAACAATCTCTCCCTTAGCATTATCTCCGAAAGTTACCTTTCCACCTTTCATTTTGATAATATTTTCGAAAAAGCTTTTGTTACCAGTCATGTGTCGGGAACATCCACTATCCATGTACCATGTATTGTTGCTGGTACATTCTTTATTTTCCTGAAATCAAGAAGAAAATTAGACTTTCGGAATCCAAACTTGTTTGGATCCGAGATTTCCAGACAATAAAATTTTAGGAACCCACATCTTCTTAGAAAAGTAAGCTTTGTAAAATCCTAGAGATTGGGTTTTGTTTAAGGAACAATTATTTTCCCAGTGACCACCATATTGACACTTGGTACAAAATGGGGCACTTTGAGGAACAAATTAATTGTTACTGAAAATAGGTTTTGCATGGGTATAACAAAATCCGGATTTATTTCTTAAAGGTCGTATTTGGGAATACATCTTATCAAAATTTTCCTTACCATGGGTAAAGTTTGATAAACACTTCTTTAAGGAAAAAATTTCGGAATTGAGTTTTACAACCAAGTTTTTATCCTCAAAATCATTAGTTTTAGAACTAGAGTTTGGCTCAAAAACATTTTTCTTAGAAATTACTTTTTCTAATTATTTAGAAAGATTGTTCTTCTCAGAACATACTTCCTCATGATTTTTTGAAATATTTTCAAAATCAGCATTTTTCTTATCAAGATCTTTAGAAAGATCTGATATCTCTTTCGTAAGAATAGAATTCCTAGATTTTTCCTTATCAAGTTTCTTATTAAGTTTAGAATTACCAATTTCAAGAAGTTCAGCAAACCTAGAGACTTCTTCATAAGTAGGTAAAGTATTTTCATCATCAGAAGATGATTCTTCATCAGAAGAGTAGTAATACTTGCTATCATTAGAATTTAAAGAAACATTGGTCAATGATTCATCATTTCGTACCTTATCCATAAGATAATGATTATCAATAGGTAATCTGGCTATATGACCAAGATTCTTCTGTCCTGAAGATTCATAATCAGAAGATTCATCTGAAGAGTCACCACCACTGGCACTCCAGGTGTCATTAACTTTCAGAACTTTCTTAGCTTTGGATTTATAATACTTCTTTCTGTTCCTGTCTGAATGTCTTTCCTTCCTTTATTTCTTTTTGAGCATAGGGAAATCTGGTCTAATATGTCCAGCTCTTTTACATTCATAACAATTAACTTCTCCATCTTTATTAACTTTCATGTCCCTTTTCTTATACATAGATTGAAAATTTCTCTATCCAGCTATCTTTTTCATCTTTCGAGCAAGATTTACTAATTCATTTTCTGAAACTTCACTCTCACTTGATTCGGATTGGAAAATAACTTTCTTATACATGGATCTGGTTACTCTCTCAGGAGTCTTAGCTTTCATCTGATTTGAAGTTGTTGTAAAAGCAACGGTACCATTTACATTCTTTTTCATTATATTGTCAGCATCTCTCTTCATTCGGGTTTCATGTTGTAGAAGAGTTCCAAAAATCTCAACAAGAGAAATCTGAGTGACCTTCTTGTTCTCATCTATAGCTGTTCTCTTGGATTCCCACTCATTGGGAATAATATCAATTATCTTATCCACAAGAGATTCATCATCTAGACCTTTCTCTCCAATAGATTGTAGACTGTTGACGATAGTCATAAATCTCAGTTTATGTTTATAGATAGATTCTCCATAAGGAAAATTGAAGCCATGATATTCAGCTCTAAGCATAGCTCTTCTAGTTTCAATCACCTTAGAAGTTCCAAAGTGTGTAACCTCTAACTTCTTCCATATACAATTAGATTCTTCACAAGAAGAAATTTGGATATATATATTTCTAGTCATTGAACAAAGTAAAGTATTGTGTACCTTATAGTTGAGTTGATATTCTTGCTTTTCCTGGTTAGTAAAGGTTCTAACGTCCTTTCCAAGAATTTTATAATCACCAGTAAGCATAACAAAGGTGTCTACTCCAGTATTGGTAAAAAAAGTATTCATACGATCTCACCAGTATTCATAATCATTACCATCAATGATAGGTGGTCTTGTCGGATTTAGATTGTCAATTGAACCAACATTAACTCCTGCCATACTTAAAATAACTTTGCACACAACCTTGTTAGTAGCAAAAGTTCGTAATCACAAAGTTCGGAATGGGAAACAGAATGGTAATGTTCGAAATGAGAATGTGAGCAAGAAAAACTTATTCATGAGTATAAGTATTTCAGAGTCCTGCTCTGATACCAAATGTAAGATTGGTATAGAGTAAGAGGTTTCCAACCTCTGATACCAATTGTAGGATCCAAATAATGATGTAGATTCTCAATATACAAGAGGGGGGGTGAATTGTATACTTTAAAAATTCATTTGGAACCTTTAACGTTAGTTAATAATAACTATGTTTTCCTTAAGAGATGGAAAGGGCTAAGTTTAACAAAGTTAAACTAAGTAGATTCACAACACCTCTAATTCCAAAAGAAAACTTGGAAAGAGATTCCGAATGTAGGTTCCAAAAATATGGTTCCGGTAATTGAAACTTAACAAAATATTACAATATAAGATTCTACCTTAAAGAGTATAGAATCTAAATGAAACAGAGTACAAATAAGGAAGTATAAGAAAGTTATACTTTCCTTACAATACAAAATGCAGCGGAATATAAACAAGTATTAGAACTACAAGTAAACAAGATATAAGCCTTTTAACCCAAAGAGAAGGGTATCCAACAACCTTGGATAAAGGGTCCCTTGATTTATACTTTCAACAAAGTCTGTCTTACCCACACCAGGGTAAGCCCTCGATACGAAGATCGGAGTCTCTGTCTTGCTATCCCCGCAAGCCCTCAACTTCAAGGTAGTTGGCAACCTCTGTCTTCCTCAGCAAGGAAGCCCTCGAACTTCAAGGTAGTCGGTAACCTCTGTCTTCCTATCCCCGGAATCCCTCAAATGTAATCACCAACATTCAGAGTCGCACGAAACTTTGATAGTTAATAAGAGCCTCTCTCTCTAAAAATCACTTCAACAGCATGTATGCACAAAACCAAGTTGTTCATCTTTCATCAGTAATCAGTATGGATCTCTTTCAAATGAGATCCTATTTATAGGTAAGGTCGGCTCCTTCTCCAACGGTCATATTTTCCTTAAAGATCGGAGGGACCTGTACACGTGTCACTTAGACAACGGTTAGTTTATAACAAAATATACGACATCGATTTATAACAAACCAAGTGTAACTGAAAGTACGACATCGTTTTAAACTCTAACATAAAAGTTCGGAATGAAAACTTCGGAGTAAAGGTTCGGATTGTAATGAAAAATAATAAAGAGTAGACAAATTATAGAAATGTAAGCACTATAAAAGTTCGGAGTCTAACAAAGATATTTTTCAGAGTCTTAATTAATTCAGAGTATATAAAACAATGATACTCAAATTCTGTTTAATAGGTGAATTCGGAATGAGAATTTGGAATAGGAATTCGTCATCAGAAATCGTAATGAGAATTCATCATCAGGATTCGAAATGAGAATTCGTCATCAGAATTCGTAATGAGAATTCGTCAACAGAATTCGTAATGAGAATTCTTCATTGGAATTCGTAATGGGAATTCGGAATGATATTTCTTCATTAGAATTTGTAATGAGAATTCTTCATTGGAATTCGTAATAATAATTCTTCTTCATAATTCATATCCTGAATCTGGAATAGAACTTAGTCAGAGTTCATATCCGGAATTCGGAATGAAACTTCCTTATAGTTCTTATCCAGAATCCGAATCCTAAAACAGAATGCTTTATATCAATGTTTCAACGATTCCGAGAAAATAGAAATGAATCCGAATCTCATACTTAATAAAAATATGGATGAAAATAAGATAAGGATAATTTTTCTTATAAAAGAGAATTTGCTTATAAAAGCAATTTCTTAAGAAAGAATTTTTCTTATGAAAGCTATTTTCCTTAAGAAAATCATTTTCCTTATAAAAGTGATTTTCCTTAAGAAAGCAATGATTCTTATAAAAGCAACTTTCCTTAAGATAAGGTGTTTGTGATTTTCAAAACAAGAAGGAATTGAAAAGTTATAAGGAAAACCTTATTGACTCAACAAAAGCGCATCCCGGCGGTGAAGGGATTTGCGAGGGAGGTTCGCGGCGAAGGTGTGAAATAATGTTGATGGTGATGCTCCGCGATTATGAAGAGATCCACGATCTGAAAATTGCCGAGGTGCTTCATGATTTGGACAGATTTCTGGTGGAAACTTCAGAGATTCGTGATTGGCGATGACGTGGCGTTGGCTTCGCATGGAATGATCGAGGGACAGTGGAATTGCCTATAAATAGTGGTTGACCCCCTCAAGAGAAAGAGAGGGAATTTTTAAGAGAAATACTTTGCTCTCGGTTCACGAAAGAAGTTCAAGAAGGTAGTGTGCCTCGAGAAAGAGGTGCTTCGCGGTGGCTATTTAAGCTCCGCGTTAGTCGTGTGCTCCTCGTTGGCTCAGTGATCATCGTGAGGAATGTCTCTTTGCAACAACTTGAGCTTCGCGATGGCCTAAGCATTGCGAAGGTATGAGCTTTACGACAGTCCAAGATTTGAGTAATTCTGAACTTCGCGAAAAGTAAAGAGCTTCACAAAGGCTTATTTGAGCTTCAAAAAATTGGTAGCTTCGCAAAGTAGGGTGCTTTGTGAAGGTACATTCCAAAGGAATTTCCCATTGGTCATTGGCAAAGGGGTATTCATCAGTTGATGAAATTTGGACTTCATTAGATCATGTACATATAGTGGAGGATTCATTCATTAGTGATAATGAAGAGACCTACAGGTCAATAAACTGTGAGTGGATCCCTTCCAAGTGCAGTGAGAATAGGAAGAGGAAAAAGGTGATCCTCTCCACTGACAGTGAGCCAGAGAGAGAGAAACATGGAGTGGCCCTTGGGAAAGCAGTGAGCTGACCCTAAATCTTATAAAGGCAGTGATCCTAGGATAGAGTGACTGTACCCGAACATTGTATCCACATCTAGTGAAGAATAGTGGAATTTGGTACGACCGACAACTTGTCGGCGTATGCTCCTTGGACATAGCCCAGTGAGGGTGAACCAAGTAAAAATCTTTGTGTCTTCCTGTTTTCTTCCCTTCATTGCATTCAAAGCATCATCATTAGATAAAGAGGTAATGAAGTGATTATACTTTACACACAAGAGAATACAAAGCGACCCTTGTAATAAAGAGGTCATGATCCAGTGGGGTAGGAATAACATTGAAAAAGAATATCCATACCCTAATTCACCCCCCCCCCCCTCTCAGGGTATAGAGGCTCGTATTTTTCCTAACATTTAGTTTAAAATTCTATGACATCATAAGAATGGAAAATTGTTTTTGAAGTAGAAATGATATTTTCATTAAGAATGGAGTTCAAGTGTTTTATCAAAACTATTTTCCACCTAAGATAATATAGGGTTATATTTCTATCCCTATTTTTCATTGATTTGATTATGTTATAGTGGAATTATTTTTATGATGTCCTTTTATGGATTATGTTATGATCGCATGATGTTTAATAATACCATTTTTATGACATGGATTATGCTATGATGTATGATTTATGATCTTGTGTCACACATAATAATGGTATAATTATGAGATGGGAGGGACCTATATCTCCCTCTAATGTATTGGGTTTGATTTCTATCTCATGAGATAGACATGGATGGAATGACAGGTTAATCTTGATCAGTGATACATGACTGAATCGTTGAGTGAACTCGGTTCAGAAATGGACTTTGTCTGCTAGGATAGTCTTGGCAATGAGTCTTGACTACTAATAAATGATTCTCTATGATTATGTGTGTATACCACAGAGATTAATGTTATGATTATTGGTATTTACATTGCACTACCATGACTTATCCCATGTTATGATATTATGATCTATTTTGCAGGTTAATATTTTCAAAATATTATGTTCTTATGAATATGATATGATTAATATTTCTTTTTTACCCTTACAGAGAATTTGAGCTCACCCTTTTGTATGTTTTCTTTTCCCCAGGTTAGGAGGCAAGATATTATGTAGGATACGCCAAAAAGGGACTCTAGATATAATTAAATAAACAGGAGAAATTTTAGTTGATTTTATAAACCAGTTGTTTGTGTTTCATAGTTTCTAAAGACACTATACCTATACGGTCCTTTCATGGTTTGGTTATATGTTGTAATAAGTATGATTCAATTCTTAAGTAATAACAATTTATGTAATGTATTGGTCGTTATATCGATAACAACTATAGCTAACTAAGCTTAACATACATGTATATTACATCATTTTAGATGAATATTAACCACATTAAAAATATAAATGTCTGAGGACAATAATAGTTTATTGCCATTGGAAACAAAGAACACATTATTTTAATTTATTAAAATATCTTAAAAATATCCAATAAGTATCTTCCCATTTAGTACCGCGAAATAGAACATATTCTCATAAACTAGGTAAAGTAAACACAATAAATGGTGAGATCATATGCTCAGTAGGGTGAAAAATATAGGAGATATATAAGCATAACATGATAATAAGGGTATGGGAACGTAAGCATAAAATTTTAAGACGATACCCTTAATATAAAAGATCATATACATGAGTCATGGAATAAATATTTGTAGTTCATAATACTTGAATAATAAGGAATTAAAATAACATTATTTTTTAGAGAATAATAATGGAATAATGTGTAGTCTTATGGAATACAAATCATCTTATTACATTTAGAACATGTATAAATAGAAAGAGGTTCACTCATTAAGTTAAGGACATGAAATCAGTCTCCTGAATAATATTATGTGTATGAAACCAAGTCCATGAATATTATTATTGAAATGAAAACAATTCCCTAGATAAATTTGTGAACATGTAATCAGGTTCACACATAACATTATAAATAAATAATAATATTCACTCATAACCATGTGAACATGTAATAAGGTTCACACTTTAAATTTTGAACATGTAATCTGGTTCACTCAAAACATTGTGATCATATAATAAGGTTAAATAATACAATTTTGAATATTTAATTAGATTAACGTATAAAATATTTTACATTTAATTAGGTTCCTGAATAACATTGTGAACAC
Organism: Viscum album; assembly: GCA_963277665.1. Classification (NCBI taxonomy): domain Eukaryota; kingdom Viridiplantae; phylum Streptophyta; class Magnoliopsida; order Santalales; family Viscaceae; genus Viscum; species Viscum album. Next base: position 942,375,010 of record OY728153.1, read on the forward strand.
ATAATAAGGTTCATTCATAACATTATAAACATGTAATCAAGTTCATGTATAACATTGCGAATGTGTGAGAAGGTTCGTGAATTTATAATCATTAGTTAACCATAATTACCCAATTCACTTTAGGGAGATATAAGTCCCACCAATCACAAAATTGAAATTATAATTATGTGTTCCACAAGATAATAAAACATTCATCATATCATGTCCCATAAAAGAGAGGGGTTTCATAAACATCATACCATAACCCATGAAAGGAAATAGGGATCATAAACATTTATTTATATAATGAACTATTGTAAATAGATAGGTTTCATAATAATTTCATCATAGAATAACCCATTAAAGGAAGAAGGTTTCAAAAGCTTATAACCTATGGAATATTAATGGGTGTTATTAACATCATTCTATAAGAACAGAAACCATTAGAAAAAGAATCTAAATGGTACTCTTGGATAATATCTCTAGTATGTAACAGGTAAAAATAATTTATTTCATCACAGATGGATTATAATTATGATATATATGTTAAAAATATTTCTTGAGGGAAATATCATTTCCACTAAAAAATTTATTTCTAAAACATAAAACAATTTAAAACCCTTTATCTTTGAAAATATATTTGGAAACATATAAAAAAAGATTTCAATATAATTTAAAACAATAAAAACATTAAATTAATTAAAAATAATTTTAATTGAAAATTATCATAAAATATAATTTAAAATAATTGAAAACATTTTTGAAAACATTTTTTTTGAATTAAACAAATTTCCAACTGAAGAAATAAATAATGCCATATTTTCCCACAAAATTATTTCCTAATTATATTAATAACCAAAGAGTGGAAAATGGTACCAATACATGAATATATCATGAATAAATAGTGGATAGGAAATATTATGATAGTTCTTTAGAGATGGGTCATAATATTTCAATAATGGATGAATAGTATAAAATAATGTGGATAACGATGAGATTATAGAAATAAACTATTACCACTTCTGTAGCATTGAATCATAATAACTAAGAGATAATGACATCAAAATAATCATAAAATATCATGAAAAAATTATATATTCATGATACAGAATTTCAAATGGAATTGTATACACCTTTTAAACTAATATTGGTTCATAACATAACATGTGTCTCAAAAAATGAAAATTGAGACAAATACCTTACCGGTTTGGTAACATTTAAAACATGAACCCCATGAAATGGAGGTATTAAAATGGATAATTAAATTAACATAAATCTAATTATAGTAATAATATAATACATTAATTGTCAATATACTCACCACACAAAATAAATGAGTGGTGAATAAGGCATAAGTCCCACAAATATTAAATTGATAATAGAAATCCCCTTACTACATCAGTAACTTTTGAATCAAGATATCTGTGATAGAATAGAATAAAGTTAAAAATTTAATACAATTAAATAAATTATATTAATGAAATATATTTTCATAGGGATTTATATACACCACAAAAAAAAAAGAATAAGTGTGGAATATAGTTTATATCTCAAATACATAAAAGTGATATTAGAAATCCCTCACCATAACTCTTGACATTATTAATAAACATTCAAAGCTATTGTTTAATAAATATATGTTTATATTAAATATTCAATTAAACATATTATTATATAATATACCATATAATATTTCATTATGACATTATATTACATGTTTATCAATAATTCCGTGTTAATGTTACATTTTGAGTAATATCCCCTTTTTTCATATATGTTTTAACTTGTTATTTTTCATCCTAATTATTTGATGACGATTTAATTATATATAAAATTTAAAATATGATTTAATTATCAATATTTTTAGTATATATGCATTTATAATAATCTATAAAATATATAAATACAAAATAAGATACACTATTCATAGAGACGGTATGTCATACGTATGCCTGAACGATGTAACTTTTTCTTATCAGTTTAAAAGAAAAAATGTAAATGAAATATATTTATATATATTAAAACTAAAATATATTCATTATTTTATATATATCAAATTTTTTATTAAAACCATCCTTGACAAATTCCATGTAATGTGTGAGTGAAACACATCGCATTGATGAGGCAGTAGTCCACACATCCCCAAACGAAGTTATCACATTACCACAAAATTGAAAGCATAAGGGTATATGTTATATGGTCATTAAATAAGTATAAATATATCATAAATATAATATATATCATACAAAAATATTAATTTTATCAATATTTACAACCTTTAAGGGTGGTAAGGGAAGAATGAACTACATCAATTCACAAGGCGATAGTTCGCTATACACATGAAAGATGATCATGTGTCCCATTAAATATAATTTTGTGAAGGATTATGTCATCATCTTAAAATAAAAAAAATATTAGAAAATTAATTATACATAGGTTATTATATAAAAAATATATAATAATAATTGAATGATTTTAGAAATAAATAAAATGAATGTTCGCATTGAAGAACGTTACCACATTTTCTAGTAACTCAATTTGGTTTATACCAAAATCCTTACATGGTTTTCATTATTCAAAACATTAGGATTCAAATATGATGGGAGGGAAGCTGTGAGGATATTTTGAAAAAAAATTCTAACGTAAATGGCTTTATAGGTGTGAATATGTGCGGGGTGAGTTCCCTTTTATTAGCGGTGAAAAGGACCCACATGGAATTTTTGAAAAGAATTGTTTGCTCCTCACATTTTTACCAACCAAGTGAATTATATTTCACATTAAATTTGATAAATTAAAGGTAAAATTTTAAATAGTTTTATGAAATGGGTGTTTAAAATGAATAGGGTCATATTTACACCTTATATTCTAAGATTAGTCATCTAGTTACCAACTTTTTACCTTAATCACAATAATTATTTTTCACTACACTCAAAAATAACTTTGGAAAAATTATAAGATGAAATGATTAGAAATTATATATTATTATGAATATTAAAATTTAATCCATTTTTCTAAATTCAAAACACATAAGTGGGAAAAAAATATTTGAAAATTAATATTGAAGATGGGGTGTAACACTGTGTTTTCAATGTAAATGGTTCAAAAGTTTAAAAAGTTATTAGATCCAATTTCAATTTGTAATTGATAATAATGACCTGAATTCTCTTTATTTATGGATTACATATCTAATTATTCATTAAAAATAATTTAAAATATAATTTTAACTATATAAATAAGTTTTTAAAAAATGAATTTTTCAATTAAAATTTATGTGTTTTTCACAATATATCAAAAAATGAAACTTTTATGAAATGTAAAAAGATTTACCCAAATTAAAAGTCAGTATTAATTTATGAAAAATGATCATTAGTTTTATTTATAAAAATTATAAAATTGTCAAATATTATTTTCAAAATGAGTATTCCATTAGAAGGAAAAAACCCACCTTTTATAAAAATATAGCTTTTGTGCGGAAAATATGATTTGTTCTTATTTTATTCAAATAAGAATTATTGGATGAATGTAAAAATGAATTTATATTTTATAATATATAAATTCAATTAATATACCTCATTAATATTATTATATTTAATTTATTAAGATAAAATTCCTATGTGGGCATAAAAATAAATGTTTCATAAAAACACATCATTTATTTTCAAATAGTTTTTATTTTCATTTCTAATAAACTAATTAACAAACAATTAATTTTATCAAAATTTTTAAACCATAGTTTTATAATTTAATTAAATATATTCATATAAATCATTCTAATGGTTATGTGGTAACTGAAATAAATTTTTAATGGTATTATATATTAATAGTTTATTGTAGTTTAGTAAAACTCGGTATTGTAGGTTACACAAGCAATTGAAGGCACTCAGAATTTTTTGTAACACAAGGGAAATTTAGTGTTGTGTCAAGAAAAAGAAAATATAACTATTTTTTAAAGATAAATCTTAACATGATGTTTTGTATAAGTAAACGATAACATGGTGTATCATGCAGTGAAAGATATCAAATAATTTTAATTTATCTAAAAAAATTATTTCTTAAAAACTCAGGGTGTTATAAGTGTGAACTCCATTTAATGATGACGTGGAGATGTAGTAGTAAATGAAAAGATAAAGATTTTATAAGGGAAAATACAGGGAAAATTAAACCGGGTTGGCCGGATGTATCTGGTCACTATTAGGGAGGACACATGCATACCCCAGGCTGATGAGACCTGTCATGCACTACATATACACACCATGTATTTTCAAATGGCCAAAAAAGTTGTGTAAAAGAGATGAAACAACCATGCGTCCATAAAAGGTCCCATATTATGATACCCTTCATTTAATGACCTGGAAATTATATGAATTTTTTTAATTAAATGGAATTATTATGAGTCATTGAAAATTGACGAAATGTGATTCTGAGGCCTGAAGTATCTGAAAAGATCTTTTGAAAAATTGTTATTCTTAAAAAAATACAGGTGAGAATTTTTCATGATCAATTTTAATAACTATTAAATAGGTGCTTAAATCAGAAATCGGAGGTCACTGTTGCATTCAGTATGGCGTGTTTACCATAGGAAGGACATTGATATTAGTCTGTGCATTCCTCCAGTAAGAAAACCCAAAAATCGTATAACTGTAAATTAAATTATTAAATAAAATTATTTTGTTTTCCAAATGCATATAACTCATGAACTCTGACTCTAACTAAAAATCTAAGTCCACCACTGAGCTCTTGACGGTTTTATTTCCTTTGGCAGATTCTTTCCTTGGCTGGTGCGGGTCAATAGTGGAAGTTAGTTTTTGGCCATAAATAAAATAATTATGTAAGAATTATTTTATATTTAAATTATTAAACTCAAAAATAGTAACATGGATTTGAAATCTGAGAGTATTATCGATCTCATGAGGTTTTTTTCCCTTAGGTGGAGTCGAACCATGACTGGCACGGGTCGAGGGTGACTGTTAATAATTTTTGAGCTTTTTTTACAGTACGTTCAGTAAACGTGTGTGTGATAATTTCAATATTTTAAACTAGTGCCCAGATTGAAAATCAGAGGGTACCATTGAATTCATATAACAGAGATTCCCTTAATTGAAGCTTTAAATTGACTGGAATGTTTCAGACAAAAAAGTTAATTTTTGAACATTACAAAAAAAATAACACAACAAATTATTTTGTCTTTCTGGTTACTATTGAGCGGGAGTGGCGGGACTGATGGGCAGTCAGGCCATTAAATGGTCGGTTACACATGGTTGTGTAACTTCACAATTGGTATAATTAATAGGTTCTTTAATTTAATTTATTAATGAACATCTTTAATTATGAGGTGATTTAATACTCTATTTCGTCTATTTAAACGAAGCATGGGTATGGGTTTTTGGCACTCTAGAGAGGGACCTCTGACAAAGTAACGCAACGTCTTCCACTGCCCTAGAATGAGGCTTCTATGACTGTTGTTGGATTCGAAAATGACCTCCAAAGTACGTGAACCTTCCCCTTCTTCCGGAACACCCTCGAATGTGGAAACTCATTCCTCATCCTCAACGACTTCTAACAAGCTCAAGGTATGAGTTATGTGCTTAATTCCAACCTTTTCCCCCATTCATGAATATTATGATTAAAATAAATCAATTCTCTAATGGGTTGATATGTGTTTGTTCATTAATATGAGAGGATAATGTAGGGGGTTTTATGGGAGTTTTTATGAGTAAATAATCATTCCCATGTTATAATGATAATGTGGAGGGAGCGGGCTGAACGAACAAGGCTCATACCCTCTTCCATTATTGGTTTGGATGTGTATCTTCATAGGTGACCGAGAAACAATGAATTAAGGCCAAACCATGATCCACATAGTGATGGAAGAATCTCGGGTGGCCCATAGGCATTGTCAGTAAATGAAAAAAACCTCCAGGGTATCACTAGAGGCCCATAGAAAATTCGTCGACGCAACGACACCGTCTTCCGGAGAAGGTGGTGGCCGGCACTGACTGTCCATGAAGAATATGCATCACCTAAAGGTGTTGTGGAAGACAAGGGATGATGGCCGTCACCGACCACGTTGACAATAGCGGCGCGCTACGGCTGTTCGCCGTAGAGGAGGGTCACGACACCGATTTGCGGTGGACGGAAGGGGAGACATGCAATCACTGATCATGTTGTCACCATTCAGCATGTTGTAGAAGTGCACTGTGGAAGAGGGCCGCTTTCTCGAGTCGCATCGGATGGTAGACCTACACCCGCGGGTCCCATGGGTTACTGGTCTGGTCGGACCGGCCAGGTTCGGCGACGCCATCCAGTGCCGTAACTTTAAAAACTCTAACAGTTTGTCAGTTCAAGAAGGGGAGTGGACTCCATGCCCAGACAGTAGGTCAGGTGGTTCTGTGGCCTAGCGGGCAGTGACCAACCGGGTGGGCAGGGCTGTACCCATGGCCTAGCATTCCCAGTGGGCCGGACCAGAACCAGACACTTTTCAGCATAGTTATGCTTAAAAGAGTTTATTTACTAAATTGAATGTCTTTTTGATGAATCGTCTGTAGTTTTGAAACTATTAGGTTGAGGCAGACCATTTCTGATACTCCACATGAGATTTAGGGAAATTTGAAGAATTAATGGGTTGGAACGACCCCGAATCCAACCAGTCCTTTAGCACTAAAATTCCTATAACACAAAAACCGGGTGCTTAGATGACGCACCATATTTTGGGTTGGTACCATTATGACATGGCGGTTCATTGGGTTACTTCTTCGTGGAACTTTTTTTCAATTTGAAATAAGACTGATGGCTTGATGAGTGAATTCTCCTTGAATCAAGCGTTATTTGTGCGTGAATCCTATGGCTAGAGGAGATGTGAAGAATGAATATTGATCCCATGTTGATCATAATAGAGTGACCTTTTGTGGATCAACCCCAAGAGATCCTGTGTGGATCATCAACGAGTGATCTTGAGTGGATCAGCACTGAGCGATCCTACGTGGTTCACCACCGAGCGATCTAGTGTGGATCAGTATCGAGCGATCTTGTGTGGGTCAGAAGCAAAGTCTCATGATAGGATAATATGATCTAGATTTATGACTAAACATATGTTATTTTGTACATAAGTTAAACCTGGTGTGATCTTTCTTTTTATTTGTGCTTTTTTATTGAGATCATGTATATTTTCTTTTCCTTTTTGGAATTATAAAATACCTTCAGGGGTTTCAGGGTCCCTAATGGGTATTGTTATACTCGCTCTTTCATTGGATTCGCCCACACCTTGTGGTGTCTTTTACAGATGATGGGCAGCTTTGACCGAGTCTCGGGGAGCTAGGACTTGACAGTTTATGGAGGTGACCTATTAGTGTGGATAGACACAGTGACGAGATGTACCTTACCTTAAGTTAGGATATTTGGCGTATGACCTCAGGAGTTGTTTTCCCTTTTTTATGTATTTACAATTATGTTGGTCTTGTATTTTTTCCCCATTACTTCGGTATTTAGTTTTACACTCTGTCGTTGTTTTTAGTTGTAGTTGCACCTTTTTAATTCTATTGGGTTTTATTTGTGCATAGTGTACCATGTCAGTGTGTGTACAAGTTTTGATGAAATTTCGTCCCATTTTAAGTAAATTCATTTCTAGTTCTAGTTTCCATCCTCATGCCTATGGAAAGCGGGCTTAGGGTAGTCATGGCCTTGGCCTCGTGGGACGCGTCAAGACAAAGTGGTATCAGAGGGCGGTCAGTTCTACCTGAAAAACAAAGAGTCTATGTTTTCAATGGATAAATATTGTTAACTTTATAGAGCTCAAGTTTCAGTTCTGGGAGTCTAGTGTTTTTGTGGCGATGATGTATCCATAGACCAGGAGACTGAATTCAGATTTCCAACTCAGTACCTGAATACACATGTTGGGTGTGTATTGAAAATTTTGTCTTATTTTTTTTTCTCTTTGATTTAGCACACCTAGTACCACTTATTGATTTTGGTTCATCTATATTCTCTTTAAAGATGAATCTACATAGATAGCCATCTAGGATTCTAATCTGTGTCTATGAGGATGGTCCATAGTGTGATGATGCTTTATTGCAAGGACTATTGCCAAAGATGGTACCATAAAGCTGTTTCCCAAGAATACCACTTCCTGTTGGTCAGCATTTACTACCGACGCTACTGGTAGAGGACACATATAGGCTTAGTTAGTTACACGACTTTTAGTGACATATACCCTTTAGGTTCTGAGGCGAGCCCGACTCACAGGTGTCTATGAACAAGCATGTGGTGCTGACCCAATTTCTATCTATCTATGGTTCCATTAGATCAGATGTTGGTCCTGTCAGTGAGCATTCTATGTGGCTTATTAGGGAAATGGCGGGGTTTACAGTACCCATAACTTATAATGAGGTGACTTTTTCTACAAAAAGTGATTGAGAAACATCATCAGAAGGAAGGGGGTCCTTTTCCATGAAATGATAAGGGGTTTGTGTTCCCATTAAATTCTATAGTTTTGACAAGGTTACATGTCTATAATTGAGTATTCATCATGGTGTACAGACCATTCATCGAACTTGATGAATACAATATGATCGGCGCTTCAAGGCTTGGACCTCTGAGAAAGACGTGTATAAGGACATCCGAGCTAGAAACTATTCTTCTATGCATTCATAATATGTTTTGGTGAAAGAGAGAACCATTGCGGTTAAAAATTATTTGTTTGAGTAGATGCCACTAGTGGATGTCAACAGTGGGAATGTAGAAAACTGAACTCTATCTCATAGACATAGATGTGATAAATGTTTCGGGAAGAGGAAGTTATAGGGAAAAATTAATCTGTAGGGTAGTATATGTGGAAGGGGATCTTGGAGAGATGTTATAGGTGGTTTACATCTTGACATGTTATAACCCCATCCTAATGTATTCATCACTAGGATTAGGGAGATGGAAGATAGGGTAAGGGAGTAGTTGCATGCGGTCAAGGATTGTGACCTAAGAGCTCCATGAATGATTTGAGGTACGGTCTGTGTCAACTACTAGCTATCGTAATTAATAGTAATAGGTACTAATCAATCCTTATTTTCATGAATCTTGCTCGAGACCTAGATTTTCTGATTATACCATTGACATGACACTTACATATAGAGATACCTATGAGAGGAGACATGATAATCACACTTATGTCGATGGTGTAACCCGACTCTTGAGGTGAAAGTTTTGGTTGGAACCTCTTGGTGGTAGTGTTAAGGCCTTACGATTTTAGTTTGGGTTTGCAATCACAATCCATAGTTCTTGCTCAGATTCACTATTTTAGGGGAAAAAATTTGGTATATCTATAGCGTTGGAATGGGGTCTTCCATGCTCGGAGAAAAAGAAAACCCATGCAGCATGGGATAAACTCATGAATAAAAGGGTGTTGTTGATCACTCTTGAGTCGTCCAGCCTACCCCTCATGGAAGAATTTTTTTTGAGTTTCCAGTTCCCAATAGCAGTGGAAGATTTTGGAAACATCCTTTCAATAGATGTTTCTAGGATTTCCTCCCCATAGAGAGAGGGATTTAGACATTTTCTAGTACCCAAGGATGAAACCGATATATACAACTACATATCGGATGTCTTCCACATAGCTCTGGGAGTTGAGTGTATGGTTGATTGAACGTTCTACTGTCAACAATTATCACAAGAGTCTCAAGTATATCTTATTATGAAAGGACCTGAAACTGAGACAACAACAATTGATGGAGTTACTCCATGATTATAACTTTATACTGATCTACACTCCTAATAAGGGAAAGTTAGTAGCATATGTACTCAAAATGAGGTTTGGGTTACCGTTGCTAAGTGAGGAAACCGAGCAATTAGCTGTGTTACCATTATCCTTCATTGACAGTGATGGAGCAGCTTACCTCCAGTGTATGACATTAACTTCCTTACTTCTTCAGTTATTTAGGGAGGAAAAATGTGGGTACGTTGACTGCGAGAACTGACATGCTTAGATATCCTCAAAACAGGCTCCTAAAGGATTTTATGAAGGTGGGGAGCATGTCATCTTCTTCATAGGAGGCACCATGGTACCAGCATATTTAAAAGAGGATGTATTGAGAGAGTTCCACACATCCCCTTTGGCGTTACATCCCAGTGTGATGAAATTTTTCTTGGACGTACAACGTCACTATTGGTGGCCAGTGATGAAGAAAGCAATGACAGAGTTTGTTTTGCAATGCCTCACTTGTAGACAAGTAAAGGTCGGGCACCAGGTTCCAGTATAATTAACTCCTCCACTTGATATACTAGAGAGGAAGTGGGTTGGAATCTCTATGGACATCGTGATAGGTTTACCAGGTATTTCCTAGGGCTACGATTCCATCTAGGTGATTTTTGGTCGACTCACTAAGTTGGAACATTTTATACCGATCCGAGAGATGTGATTAGTAGAGGGCTCGGGATGGCTTTATGTACAAGAGAATGCGTGGCTTCACAGGGTTTCAATGATGATTGTCTCATATTGCGATGCTCATTTTACATCCTGATTGTGGAATGGAGTATAGGTTCATGAATCAACTAGGCATGATCATCTCCTTTCATCCTCATATGAATGGTCAGATAGAGCAGACCATACAAGTTTTTGAGGACAAGCATCGTGTTAGCGTCCATGATTTTTTAAATATTTGGTAAGAACACCTACCCCTGGTGGAGTTCACATACAACAAATAGTTATCACTCAGGCATCGGTAAGGCACCATTTAAGGCCTTGTATAGGTAACCGTGAAAATCCCCTCTATGATGGAAAGACACTGGGGAGTTAACACTTATGGGTCCAAAGTTGATATGGGCTACCATTGGGAAGGTGAAAATTATCCAGGAGTGGATGAAGACTTCAAAGAGTCCGCCAAAGTATTATGCCAACAAGAGATGGAGGCCCTTGGAGTTCGATGAGGGAGACTGTGTCTTCCTATGGGTCTCACCCAAATTAGGATTGTAGAGATTTTTCCTGGGTGGAAAGCTATCTCTGAGGTTAGTTGGATATTTTTAGATTCTCAGTAGAGTGGGAAAGATGGAATATCATCTATCTCTTCCCCCACAGATGCATCAGGGGAATAATGTTTTACATGTGTTGTAGCTGAGGAGGTACGTACATGATACATCACACGTTATCAATTGGGGCATGTTGGACATTGATGATGGGGTGACGTTCGTGGAGTTCCCTATGGAGGTGGAGGATTGACAGGAGAGGGTCCTTCATGGGTTATCGATTCCTCTAGTGAAAATATGGCGGCTTTACAAGAACCTCCATGAGGACATATGTAGCAGGAGTCATAGATACGTGCTCAGTACCCCCATTTGTTTTCCTAGATTTTATAGTAGCATTCAGAGACAAAAATCCCAAAGGTGGGTAGAATGGAAAGAACCAACAATTCCTTTTAATTTTATTAATTAAATGAATTTATTACATGTCTGTTAAAATTGATGGCACATGATTTCGTGGCTCGGAGTGCCCAGAATGATCCATCGAAAAATGTTATGCTTTAAGTATCATGTGTGAGTAGTTTTTCTAAATATGTAGAATTACTCTTAAATTGGTGCCTGGATCAGAATTTTGAGGGAACCATTCCATTAAGGATGGTAGTTTTACATTAGGAATGACTTTGATTTTAGTGGGCGCATGCCACCAGTATGAAAACCCAAAAATGGCATAACTGTATATTAAATAATTATATAAAATTATTTAATTTTTCAATGGATTATAACATAGGAATGGTAAGTCAGATTAAAAATCTGAGACCACCACTGAGCTCGTGAGGGTATGCATTCCTTATTAAGATTCTATCCTTGGTCAGTGAGTGCCAATAGTGGTTGTTAGTTTTTGGCCATAAATAAAACAATTGTGTAAAAAAAATTTATTTTTATAATAATTAACTCAAAAATTCTAACGCGTATTGAAAATACAATATTATCATTGAGCTTGTGATGGTGTGTCTCACTTAGGTAGAGCCTAACCTCGATTAGTATGGGTATAGGGTGACAGTTAATATTTTTGAACTTTTTTGAATGGTACGTTCAGAAATGTGTTGGTGGAGATTTTTATCATTTGAACCAGTTCTCGGATTAAAATTATGAGGCCACTGTTGAATTGGAAATTCTAGGATTCACTTAAGTAAAGCTTAACTTCTTCTAACAATGGTTGGAAGAAATATTTTATTTTTGGAGGTTACAAAAAATAATAAAATAACTCAATGAGTTATTTTATTCTTTCTTTTAACGTTTAAGAGGTGGTGGTGGGACCACTCGTTTGTCTGATCATTAAATAGATAGATAAAATTGGTTGTGTAATTGAACCATTTGGTGAATAAGTATATTTATTAATTTTATTCATTAATAAACCTCTTTAATTATGTGTTTTGTTTATCCTCTATTTCGTCTATTTTAACGAGACACGTGAATGAGTTTTTAGCACTCAAGAGAAGAACCTCGGATGAAGTGTCGTGGTGTCTTAAACTAACCTAGAATGACACTTCAACGATCATTGGAGAATTTAACGACGAGCTCCAGAGGACGTGAACCTTATTCTTCATCCGCAACAACCTAGGACATTTACACTCATTCCTCATCCATAACGAATTCTATCAAGTTCGAGGTACGGGATATGTGTTTAATTCCTCCATTTTTTCCTGTTCTTGAAAATTATGAAAAACACATATCAACCATCCAACTGGTTGATCCAAGTTTCATTATTTAATGGGGGAGGATAATGTGAGGATTCTATATGGGTGTTTTTTCAATTAAATAATCCTTCCCATGTTAAAATGATAACACGGAGGGTGAGATCTTAATGAAAAAGGCCTGGACACTCCGCCATTCTGGGTTTGGTAGTGTTTTTTATGGTGATTGAGAAACAATGTGAAAAGGACAAACCGGGAGTCATGTAGTGACGGAAGCATTAAGAGTGTCCTGTAGGTGAAATCGGTAGAGAAAATGGACCTTCAAGGATTTAGCGGAAGCCCGAAAGAAGCTTCGCAGGCGTGGCATTTCCAGATACCAGAGAAGGTGGTGGCCGACACACGCCCACCACGAAGAAGAGGTGTCACCCGAAGGAATTGTGGTAGCACGACATGTTGGAGGGCCATGGATCCAAGCTATAGCAGAAGAAAGGAGCAGGACACCCGACTATGTTGTAACGAGGAAGCGTTCCACAGAAGCGTTCCACGGAGGAAGATAGTGTGTCGTGGATAAAGGATGAGCCTTCGAGCCATGGTTGGGGTAGACTCGTGCCCCGTGGGTGACCTGTGTGAGTGGACTAGCCAGTTGGTGCCACGCCATAGGGTGCCACCACTTTTGAATCCAAAATGGATTGGCCATTCTGGAAGGGGAGTAGACCCCAGTGCCCAGACAGTGGTTTGGGTGGTTCTGTAGCCCTAGGAGCTGCGCCCAAATAGGTGGGTTGGGCCACAAATGCAACCCAGTAGGCTGGACTAGGCCCAGCAGATTCGAGTCTGACCGGACCTGGACACATTTCAGCCGAGTTACTCTTAAATAGAAGTATATAATAAATGGAAAATATATTTGAAAACCTGTCTACAATGCAATAACCCTTGGGATGAGTGGGAGCTCTTGTGTTATTGCACATGATTTTTGGAGAAATTTGGAGAAGAGTCGGGTGGATCGACCTCTAACACAACTAGGTCCTCGACACTAAAATGCCAACAAATCACAGACTGGGTATCTGGTTGATGCAGTGTATATTGTTTTAGAACCCTTATGAAATGTCATTTCATTGGGTTACCTCTCCATGGGACTTTGTGGCAATAGAAATACGGCCGATGACTTGAGGATCAGATACTCATAGAATCAAGATTTCATTGTGTGAGAATCTAGTGGCTGGCTGAGATATGAAGAATGATCTTATGTAGATCAGCACGATGTGATCCTGTGTAGATCAGCACCATGGGATCCTATGTGGATTAGCACTGAGTGATCCTGTGTGGATCAGCACGGAGCGATCTAGGGTGGATCAACTACGAGTTATCTTGGGTGGATCAGCACCGAGCGATCATGTGTGCATCAGCACTAAGCGATCCTATGTGGATAAGCACTAAGAGATCATGTGTGTGTCAAGAGTATATCCTCATGATAGAATAATATGATCTAGCTTTAAGAGTAAACATCGGTACATTTGCACTTAAGTTAAAATTGGGCTGAGTTATCTTTTCCATTGTGCTTTGTGATTAAGATCATGCTCAATGTTTTTTTTGGAATTCTGAGAGACCTTCAGGGGTCATGGGGTCACTATTCGGTATTCTTATACTCTCCCAAACATGGTATCATCCCTCACCTTGTTGTGCCTTGTGCAGACGACATGAATCTTTGACTATGTCTCGAAGATCACGGACTTGACGGTGTACGAAGGTGACTGGATGGCGTGGAGATCCACAGTGACAAGTTGTGCCTACCCATCAGGTAAGATCCTTAACAGATGAACTCAAGAGATGTTTTTCCTTTTTACATTGTTTCCATATCAGTTATCTTGTATTATTTCCCCTTTTACTTTAATACGTACTTCTACACTCTATGGTGGTTTTTAGTTTTGGTATCACTATTCTTCTTCCATTGTATTTTACTTGGGCACAGTATACCTATTCCGTGTGTGTATAATTTTTTAGCAAATTACTTCCATTTTTAGGGGAATGCCTTTCCAGTGAAATTCACCACCCCCTAGCCTATAGAAGGCCTTCATGGGGTAATCACGACACTGGCCTCACGGGATGAGTGGTGACACATCATACAAACTATGCACTTTTCCTTTAAAATATAAATAACATGAGGGACATGACAAGGTTTTGGACTTATGAGACACATCATCTTCCGAAGGAGGACACATAGAGTACTCTCTTCATAGAGGTGTACCTCACTAGTATCCTTCTAAAAGACTCAACTTTGGGATTCATAGTAGCCTATAATGAGTTGTATTCTATCTTAAACTTTATAGAGGCCTATGTTTTGGAATTAATGGAATAAAAGGATGTGTTATGAGTGTGATAATTCCATTATAGACACATAGAATATATTAGTGATCATCTTGGATCAACATATAGATTTTGGGGCCAATACTCCAATGTTTCACGAAGGCTCAGGTCCCACAAACTCATTATATAAGTATATTCAGTAATCCCAAATATAATATATGTTATGGGTCCTATATCACTGTAGGGGTATTCCACTTTTATTGAGATTTTGTGGAGAGTAATTACTTCATGGGAGTTTTTACACCATCTGTTATGGATCATATTACTGAGGAGTGAGCCCCTAAAATATGGTTCTAGTGAGGTTGTTTGTTATTCTTGTATATATTTAGTTCTCCCTAGTCATTGGATCATATTGGAGAGGTGTGGGCCCCTACCATTGGTTAATGATAGTTTAAAAAACATGTATTGATATGTGATAGTGATCCCTTGGATATGGAATGCAAAATTGTGTCACAGGCTCAACATTCTATACCTTTTGAAGTTACATAGGTAATTTTGGTACTTGTGAAGAGACCCATATATATGTATACTCACTCAGTATTATTAGTTGGAATGTGGAGATGGGGATACCATTTCTCTCTTGTTTCGGGTTTCCATTCAGCATTTCTATAGGGTTCCTATTACCCTCTTTCTTTATACATCGAGCATAATCATGTTTATTATTTCCCCCCCTTTTGGATCTTAGGGAACCTAAAATGTATATATATTCCCATAACATCATTGGATTTTCAAGCATGTGTTATTTCTTATAAAGACGATGTGAAGACTGACAGTGATATCAGTGGATTGGGATGCATTGGATCATAGTGACTTATGGCGCTCACAATGTTTAGTGTTATCCCTTAGAGATTATGGAATGGTACGTACATAGTATTTACCCATTTTATGTAATATATAGGATTGGACATAATTTTCTAGTTGTAGTGTATTTTTCCTTTTATTATATGTACTAAGTTATTATATATTGATGCTTTCCTGGAGGTTCTTTCAAGAAAATTTAGACTCTAGGTGTTGTTATATTTTATTATACTTCATCACTATTACATAATGATAGTTGGGTGTGTGCCGACGTATACTTATACAAAGGCCACCCATGTGTTTTACTCTACTCAACACCTATCTATACCCCCAAGACTATCGGAGATGGGATTGGGGAGCAGACTCTGTTCACCTCTAGTTAGGCATGCCCCATTGGGTCATGTATTGATACACATGGTGATATTTCTCTATTCCTATGTGAATGAAACATGTATAAATACTAAATTGTGATACCTATGGGTTTTTATTAGTCTATCTATATGAAATGGGAAATCCCAATACTCCTCTGGTGGTGTCTGGAGGTTGTTTTGGTCAAATGGTGTTGTGGTTTGTCAAAATGGCCAAAGGAGAAGGATCATCATTGTGGTTTGATAGAATATGGTTGATAAGTAATTGTGAAAGTCCAAATTACTAGGCCTAGGAAGACTGCACACATGGATTATTTTATTTTTAAATGTAAAAATAGAAAATAATTTTTATGTAGGTCGTGGTGTAAACCATATATGTTAGATTGGTTCATTTACGATCATTTTTCATTCTCTAGATTCTGGGGTGATATAATGGATCGTTAAATTGAAAAATGATTTTATTTTGGAGTTATAAATGATGTGTAATTAATTCAACCAGATCCAATGAATCAAAATTATGTTCGGGATATTATATTAGATATATGAATCTAGAGTTGTGATTTTGAATTTTTAAAAATACAAATTTTTTATTATTATTTTTTGTTACTATATAATTAATATAGAGGAATGTATGTAAGCTGGAAGAAGATTGTGTTGAATTTGGAGAATTGAAATAAGAATAATAGAAGATGATTAATATGTTTTTGTGGAAATTGGAACATATTGATGTGATTATTACAAAGTTTCTATTGGTTGTTGAAGAATATAAATAGAAATAGTACATCTAAAAATAAAGTCAATGTTTGAAAGGAATTATTCTTGTTGATAACTATTTATTTATAATTGATAATGTGTGGGAAAATTTATGATAGTTTGGATAAATTTTTTAAAATGATTAAATATATATACTATATATATTTTACTTAGAAGATAAAACTTATGTGTTGAATAATATCATGGAAATAAATATTATTTGAAGGACTAGCCTTGTCGATCTGTGAGGATTACCATATATATATATATATTATTTTCCATTTTTTGTGTTTGATATAAAGTGATAAGGATTAACTATAACTAATTATGAGGTTTGTTTCATCAATTATTCATGAAAATAAATTGGATCTTTGATTCACCCCTCCTCTCTATGATTCTTTAATGAACGTAGATGATCCTTTTCAAAAATTGAATAGGAGTCATCTTATTTCAGAAATATTTGTGATAAAAGATGATGTTTGAATATGTTAAATATTAAAAATTACATTTATAGAACAATAAAATAAAATTATTTTAATCTAAAATTGTAATAATAATAATATTTATGTTCCAAGAGTCATCAATGATTGAATTTTAAATCATCATTCATGTAGGCAGTTAAATGAACCCAAACCTGAACAGATCATAATTAATGGTTGAGAACACATATAGTAGTGGTATATTTTATAATCATTTCATTATTAAACATGAATAATTACATTTTTTAATATGCTAATGATTTTAATTTAATTAAAATTTATTTGAATAAATAATAATTAACATATATGAAAACTGAGATATATTACATGGTGAAGGAGGTTTTACTCACAACACACAAATAAAATTTTCATTTTGGAAAAATTGAGAGGGAATGTAGGTGGATAATAATTTTGATCCATATATTCATAATTAAATCATTATTTAATATTTATTAATCAATTAAATACATATTAATATTACAGAGAGGTGGTGGTGAAAAATGAATGATGTCACTTTTTGGTGGTAGTTGCATCCACAAATGCATGATTGGAATTGATATATTTTTTTATGTGGATGGAATAGAATAGATAATGATTCATCCATTAATATGATAACACTGAAGTATAATTGTGATATTTTGGAATCCATTATATAAAATATTGTTCCTCAATTCCTTCATTTCAAAAGGATAAAACAATATTATATATAAATCCTCAATGTAATTATTACATACAATTTGTCATTTTTTCTTTATCATTCTCACCTACCTTCCCCCAAACTCGTTATAATCATATGTATATAATTAAATAAAAATAAATAATAAAAATAAATATTATTATATTTATTGAAAAACCATTATGTATTCCCCATAAATTCAATCAAAATAATGATAATTTACCTCATATGTGTGTGCGGACTACAAACTCAATAAACATCATGTTTAATTTTTCATCACCAACATTCAATGATGGTTATATAAATTGTTTTAGTAATTAGATATGTTACTATTTTATGAAATTTATTATAGAAATATAAATTATTCATTATGTAAGTAATATTTGCACAAATTAATCATTGGAAAACTTACCGCCTAGAACAAACATACAAAAATAAAAGAGATTTACTTATAATTGGGAAAATAATTTTTATTTACCTTAATGTTATTAATCTTTAAAATTATTATTCACAGCCATTATAAAATCTAAATAATTAGATCATAATTTTTTGATAATTGTATTATTATAAAATAATCTCTCCCATAAACAATCTCAAGCCTGCAATATAGAATATTCTTATTGGGTATGTTTAACCGCCTATATAATAAAATGATGTAACTTTTTATCTATAATTGAATTTGAAATATCATATTTTCCATTATAAAATAAATATATTTTTGTATTGAAATTATAAATAAATAACACATTAATGATTTTACCAGAATTCATGTTTTATAAATCACTTAAAAATGTTTGTGGAAACTTTCACCCAAATGAACCATAAATAAAAATATAATATAATAAAAATATAAGTATATAAAATATAAAAAAAAATATTTAAAGACCTTTTATTATATATGAATATAATCTTTTGTGGAAAATGAAGAAAAACACATCCACTACGAAAAAAGTTCAAAATGATCAAGATTACTCACACATGATACTGAAAATAGATAATATATAACTAATATAAAAGTAAGGTATTATTATAAAAAATGTTTATAATAGGTTATATATAATAATAAGTTTTATAAATTTAATATTACGATAGTTTTATTTAAAAAATGTTAGAGATCATTTGATTATATTGGGAAACAAGGCCTAGGTTTCAATTCAAAAAATTTCACCCGATAAAATATATTTCTTATTATAAAATAAATTTTCATTAGAATATTTTATCTAAAAAACATTTTATATTATTTTTAAATATCAACTTATTATGTCTAGATCTTAATTTTCCATTTAAAATCACATCAAACATGGGATTTCAATTTAAATGTTACTCGAGTTATAATATTTCTCTAGACTCAAATCATTTCTCCATGATTCATAAATTCTATATTTGATTATGATCTACAATGGACATTTTATCCACCCTATGCATTTTTAAAATGGTTATTTCTTTTTAATTCTGGATATTTATTTCATTAAACTTGTATAATATTCATTGCTGAAATAACTTCTCAAATAAAAGTTTGTTGTCCGCAAGAATAACTACCAATTTTTATAACGGATCATTCAACTCCATGTCTATATTTTCCTTCATATTTTTACTTTATTCATTTCTTGAGGACACTAAGATGATTTATTTTCTATAATATTAATAATAATATTTACATAATTTCAATATCAAAATCAAATACAATTTTTATGATTTCATTAAACAGTAAATGTATGAAAATAAAATTTAAAATTAATTTTATCCTTTCAAGTATAATGTTTGATCTCCCACCAAAAACTTATTTCAATAAAATTTAGGTATTTTCAAAGATATGTTCTTTCATTTATGTTTTCAAAATAAAATTTTTAATGTATTTACAGAATTTTTTCAAATAAATTTTAATTGTGACATGTACCATTCAATATATTATTGTAATATTAAAAAAAATATCTTTTTATGTGGTCATTCCTTATGAACATATCAATTAAAAAAAATTATTTTATATGAAAAACGATCTTTACACCTTTATTGTTTATTTAATAAATGAAAACTCTCTTAACTTTTAAAAATAATTGTTTTTAAAAGATCAATTATTTTTTAAAATTTCAAATTGATTTTTGAAAAAAAAATTATTTTCATCTAAGTCATTTCCCATTAAGATGTAATATTTTTAATCAAGGGAATTATTTAAATGATATATTTCAAATTTTTCTTCTAAATTTCTTATGTAATTTATCATTCAATAAAATAATTGATCCATTACAACTTTTTTCTTTCGTAATAATTTAATATTTACGGAAATAATTCCCCCCAATGACTTTCATCTTTGAAAATTATATATTTCATTCCTTTGATTAAAATTTGTTCTCATAGAATCCATAAATCAATTTAATGGGAAAATACTGATTCCATAATGTACACACTTATATATAATTTGTTAAATTGACGAATTATTACAAAGAATGTTATTCCATTTATTAATTATAAAAATATTAAAAAACCATATACATTTTATTAAAATATGGATGTTTATTGATAAATAAAGAATATTGGTTATGTATTTTTATATATTATTAATGGCACTATATGATGAATTCATTGTAATTAATCAACAAAAATTTGGGTCTGGTTATAGATATCCCCTCAATGAATTAATATGTTTAATGAGAAAAACATGATTTGTAATTTTGGTGCATGGCTACCCAAGAAAAAAAATTTTCCTATAGATAAGGAATTGATAGTAAGATAATTATTTCTACAATATTGATGTCTTGGATTCTTTCATGGAATTTTCTTTACATATTTATGCATTCCATCACCATGAGTCCATTTGTTATTATCTTTGTATTAATATATAGTTGTCCCAAACTTGAATATGTTATAATCTAAATTTATCTGTATCATTTCATTATTTTGATTGTATATTAATTCCACATTATTTATTCGAATCATATACTCACATACAATCATTTATTTATATCACTTATTTGAACCCTTAATATGTGTTTGAGCTCAACCCTTTTTATGTTTCTATTTAAACAATGTTATAAAGAAATGTATCACCCCTGACATTTTTAATAGAACAGTTTCTGTGTATAGTTTTTGGGAAATGGAAAAGGATTATTATTGATTAAGTGGATTCTTTAAAAATAGAAAAAATTTAAATTTTATGAGAAAGACATGGGATTCAGTAGTAAAATTAATTTTCTAACACAATAAAACTATAAAACTAAATATTCCTTCGAATATATTTGAATCGGTATTTTTTGAGTGATATAAATTACTATAGGTTAAAATTCAAACATCTTGGTTGATTTTAAATCTATTATGTAAAAATTTTGTTTGTGAGCACCAAATCATAGATTTACCATTCATTGTGTTGTAGTCTATATAAAAGGATGACTGATATATCTTCATAGGAAATGATGTTAGTTTAGGATAATTTAAGGGTTGAAAAGTTATTGATGATCATAATTCTAAAGGAACATAAAACAATTTTGGTTTGTTGAGTTAATATTGTATATTATAGGGATTAAGATAGGATAACCTTTGTGAGAACACTAGGGATAACTCTAAGGGGTGCATATAGGAATAGGATTACATCCTAATGTTATCATAAAGTAGATATTGTTTGTTTCTCCATGAAATTACATCCCTATTTGGATATTGGAAATTTGAAGTTGTTGTAGAAAATATACACCTAGGGGTAATCACCCTAAAAAAGTCATGTTTAGTATCAAACTAATCACAAGCCTAGTTATTGATTAGTGAGACTAAGACATTACAATATAATGGACCCTCCTGAGGGATATGAATTTGTTAAGCACGTATATTTATATAATATTAAGAGAAAAGCTAATTATTTTAAAGAATTTTGTTGATGAAAATGTGGAAATCTAACCTAATCAATACAAGATTGAAACGAGAGTTATTTTGGTCGAAAATAAAGATAATGTAATAATAATAGATAAATAAATTTTTATGATTAATTTGTCAATTAATTATAATGAAAAAAATTACTTATAGTGTTCATAACTCCAGTTAACATCATTTGTTATTAGTAATGGATGAATCCTGAAGGAATCATGATAAAAATGCATTTCTTGGACAATGTTGATATTATCCCACATACCAAACTAATGTTATAATAACTAAAGTGAGACACATTGTTATTATGAAAAACTAAATATTAATAACTGTTAGTAATGATGTGATAATAGATTAATTCACAAACAAACCAAATAAGATATGTCTGGAGTCCTATGGAGGTTTAGGTGACGAAGATAATAAAGAATGAACAAATTATGTTTATTCAACTAAAAATGATATAAGAATAGACAAGGGTAATATCTCAATGAAAATTAAAGATGTTTGTTCAATGGTAATGGAGGGAATCACGAAATAATATAATTAAAAAAATGGAATAGTTCAGTTAATATGATGTATTATAGTATTGTTCTCCCCATGGAAAAAATATCAATTCATTGTTTTAGATGGATGTAATTTAAAAACTGTGAAAACCCGTGAAATAATCTAAGGGATGGTGGTGGAAATAGAAAATAGAAACCATATAGACTTTGGTGAGAAGGAAAATCTTACGAAAATATTTAATTGAAGTTTATAGTGGTAATTAAGTGGCATTAAGTTCACTTATTCAACACACAAAATTTGTGGATGTTTTTTCCACCAGCTATTAACTGTTTAAATACAAACACATGGATGTATAATTATTGTATCCTAGTTATATGAATCTTATTCAAGGTTTTGGGGATCATGAATCATTCATGTTGTGTTATTAATCCTTTATATTAATTTAACATTATTTTGGAAATAGATTTGGACTCTCAACATGGATTAAAAATTATTTCATGGAGTATAGAAAAAACATTTCATTTGAATCTTTGATTGTATGTCAATTTTGGGATAATAATGAACACCCCTCACAAGTATGTTATATAATATTGATCTGGATAACGAAATATGATAAACTCAATTCTCAAATAGTTTAATAAAAAACTCAATATTTGGTATAAGACCATTCATAGAACAAAGATATATTTCTCATATTTCAATGGTTGATATATCTCTAAATATTATATCATTGGTCAAATAAATATTTTATAAAAACTATGATATTTTCATTAGTAGATAAAATCTAATATTATGAGTATTAACTTTTTAATGTTGCAGATAATTTAATACCAAAATATATTAAATTATATTTACCTTTAGAATCAAATGTGTTCAACAGTTTTCTTTACATGCAACACCAAACCAAAAAAAATGAAACATTATATATATTTTAAAATTTTTCTATTAAGGGTTATTTAATTAATATAGGTGGCCAATTTATGTTATATAAGTAAAAATAAATATGAATTTTTATATTAAATATTGATAGTGTTTCTAGATAACCATTAAGATCAATGTAAATACCTAGTCTGGGTACCACGCAATCGTGCCCTAAGCTGGTCGGTCACATGACCTCAGGCTTGCCTCCCCATATGCCACAGGCTACTGACTAGCAGTGAGTCTAGAAAGTCTGTCGTAGGGAGACTATACCCTCTTTTATATGAGTATAAACCATAAAAATTAATATAAAATAGTGCTATGATATATATGGAAAAACAAAAACAATATCTAAGGATTATGAAGAAGTAAATACAATATCCAACTGAAGAAGAAATATGCCATGCTAATGGATGTATCATGTGTCAAAATGTAAGCTTGAAAATTAAGACACTGATGACACCAAAGATGGTCCCAAAACACATCTAATCCCCTCACCATAATCCATCCCAATTCAACCAACTAACTTGGTGCCTTTTCCCATAACCTGTCCTAAAAAACAAAAAAAATCTACTCAGGTACTAATCAGGCAGCCCGAGTATGGTGTTAGTATTACTTAGTATTCAACCACAAACAATGTCTAAAACAAATAAATTCAATAATAATGTAATTAATTTTATAAATAATAATAAAAGTAATCAAGTAAATAGTTTACATGTATTCAATTATCCCATATTTTACCGCATAAACCTCTAGGTTCCCATAGGCTCCCATATCTCAATACTAGTTTCAGCCCGTACCAGAGTCTGAACCATTTTACAATATAAATTCACATTTTATATAAATGAAAGTGATTTCATTGTCTATTTCAATTCAATTAATATTACCTCTCACTGGTACCACATTCCAATGTCAATTAATTTGTGTAGAACAGTATGTCCCGCACCCTCATGACTATTTGGTGCATCAGTCGTTGTCTCACAACCCATGAGTATTTGGAGAATCAGTCCTTATCCCATAAAATAATATTTTTATGCATGATGTGTATAGAACTCCATCTCTATCTCCCTCATTATTATTTATAGGATAAGTTCTTGTCTTACAACCCATTTCTCAATAAATAACATATATCGTATACATCACATTATTCATGATTAATCATCATTAAATTTTAAACACAATTTTACTTGTCACATGTATCACAAAATCACATTAATTAATTCAATGCGTAGTCAATCAAACATTCCCATTGATTAATTTATCAATTAATTAATAATATCGTCCCATTAATTAACTCAATAATTAATTGATAATATAATCACGTTAATTAATGTAAAAAAATATTTAATCAATATCCAGAATTGAAAATTTCATAATTAATTCTACAATTAATAATCTCATTCCAAATATCAATAACTAATAATTAATTATACAATTAACATTCTATGTACCATAAAATAATATTTTTATGCATGACGTGTTTAGAATGCCATGTATATCACCCCATGAGTATTTAGAGCATTATTCTTTGTCTCCCCACCCATTTCTCAATAAAGAAAATATATCACATACATCACATTATTCAATATTAATCCATATTAATCATTTATCATAGTTTGACATGTCACATTTATCACAACATTTAGTTAATAAATTCATCTACTAATTAACCACAACAACACATTAATTAATTCAACAACTTATTAATCACATATTCCCAAAAATTAATTTGACAATTAATTCATCACATTTACTTATTAATTAATTAAAAAATTAATTAATAATACCATCCCATTGATTAATGTTTTCAAATAATTATTCAATATCCACAACTAAAAATCTCATAATTAATTCTACAATTAATTATGTTATTCACAATACCAATTTCTTATAATTAATTATACAATTAATTATCTTGAATCATCAATTTCAATATCACATAATTAATTAAAAAATTAATTACTCAACATAAAAAACACATTGTCTCATAATTAATACAATCATTAAATATTCAACCATATCAATTCAATATCTCAACAACACCCACAAAATAAATTACCAATTAATTAATCTAATTCAATAAATTGCACCATCATTTCAATTTTTATTAATTAATACACCAATTAATTAATATAACATATTAAATTGGTTCAACAGAAATAGTTTCCATTATGTAATTTTTTGAATAATTTATCTGACTCATCAAATTATTATAACACAACCATCCCGATTAATTAATTTTCTAATTAATTAACCTAAGTCATTTAATTAGGTCAACATAATAATCCCCATTAATTAATTCTCCAATTAATTGATCTAACTCAAAAATCATAATGTTACATCGCTTAATTAATTTACCAGTTAATTAATTCCAAATATTCCCATTAACTAGTTTCTCAATTAATTAATCTATCTTAGTCACATCAGTTAATTCATAAATTAATTTTTTCGGTAAATTCCATAATTTTGTTCAAAAATTTAAATAAACACATTTATAACATTAATTAATTTTATAAATTAATTAATTTATTAGTTCCATTAATTAATTCTACAATTAAATAAACAAATCCATCATTTTAGAAACCTTAATAATTAATTCACTAATTTATTATTTAAACCATCCAAATTAATGATTAAAATAATAACCATTGATTAATTCCAAAATTAATTAACCAAATCCACCATCAAAAAATCCTCATAAGTAATCTATCAATTAATTTTTTTAAACAATCAATTGTGTTCAAAATATTATAATCCCCCAAAAGTAATTATTTTACCAAATAAATTAATTGAAAATAGAAAAACTCCATTATTAATCATAACATAAAATTTCCTCCATTTCAAATGCATAAATGAATCGAGATTATGAAATTTTAATTTATACCACCTACTCCAAATATGATGAACAGATGATATGAATCTAACATTGTTGACGAAGTGTTTTTCTAATGAAATCCTCTTATCACGAAAATCCAATTCTACTGATGGCATGTCTATCTAATTAGTATCATAAGAGATATTGATTATTGATGTTTTAAAGAAAAGATAGAGGAGATATGGGAGTGCCTAAAATAATGAGATTCGTAACCATGTAATGTGCATCACCCAAAATCCAATTTATAATACCTTTTAATAAATATCTTTTGTTTCTTTTGTTTATTATATTTTTTATATTAGGAATTTTATTAAAAAGGTCCCAGTTGGATTCGAGTCTGATCTGACCCAAGAATATGACAACCCCTCCAAAACTCTTGTAGAGTATCTCAGAAATACCACATCCTCACAAGGGTTCTCGTGTTGTAGACGGCGATTCAATCAGACACCTGATCTATGAGTTATTGATGTTTCAGTGAAACGCGAGCTGTTTGGGTCTGGGTCTAGTCTGACCCAGTCAGACCAACACTGTCCAGTGCCCACCGACCAGTCTCGGTTCTGGTAAAACATGGGTCTAGGTCGGCCAAACCGTTGGAAATGCGGGTCTGGCCCGAAAGCTACGGTTCGGCTCACTGGAGCAGGTCCGGCCCATGGGGGCAGCCCACACCCTGCCCGATCTTCCATGGATGGACCGACTCATCCACCTAGCCAGGACGTGGTTGGATGCCGCATCGGGCCTCATGCCGCCTTGTGGGTCCTCGCAAGGCCCCTTCTCTTCAACGGTCAAACAACCATGTCCTGGTTATGATGCGGTCGACTATGCCAGTCAGCTGAAAGTCCCAGATGTGGTCAGATGTTGCGTGATGTTAGATCTCCCCAAGAATCCCTGACGTAGGCTACTCCTTTACATGATGCCAGTCAGTGTGTCTTCTCCCCACCACTATAGCACGATGATAGGTGTTCTGCCTTTCTCTGCCTACGGCTTTCGCGGGCTACTGCCAGCTGGCACAACATTGGTTCCTTCTGCAGGACACTATAGTTTCTCCAGCCTTCTGTTTCTTGATCCACCTACAACTACAGACCTCTTGGGTTGATTCCTTCCATGGATTGGCCCACAGATTATTTTTTTCACTGATTTGAGGATATGACCATGAAGAATCACACATGGGGAGTGATTTGGGACTTGATCGTGTTTGCTCACACCCTCCCTATTGGAGGAATAAAATAGTGGAAGGAAAAGATATAACAATTCTACTAATAATATAATCAATCCCGAATAGAAAACCCAGGAATGAGACCCTCCCACAAAAACACATGATCCACTGATTGACCTACTTGTGGGTTACCCTACATTCATCATTTAGAAAAAGAACATGTAATTTATAAAACCAAAATCAAACCCAATGCCTCGTTGACATTTTTTGTGTTAGTGAATTGTCCTTGAGGGTCTAAGAGGACGATGGCATTTAACATTCATCGAGATATGTCGAATTTGATGATGTCCCGCCAACATTTGGAATTCTTTGTTGGGGAGGAAAACCCATCATAGGTTCATATAATAATCCAAATAGTTGAATCATCATTCCACCAATGCTTCAAACTATTAAAAATAAAACAAGTCACATTGTTTCTTTTATGCTCTTTCATTTCTAAAAAAAACATCAAAGTTATGCGTCATTAGAGCATCGTTACACTGTGTGTTAATGTACCATTAATGAACTCCATTAATGTGTATCATCATAGCCTTGTCACTACACTGCTGCATCACTATGTCATCATTCATTGGTGAGAAAATAAATAAAAAAACTTTTTATGTTATTTTATCATTTTTCTTGAAAAGTCCAAAAATTAACTTTTCTATTCGTCCCTTAACGGCAGAAGTTAAGTCCATTCAAGGTGAATACTGGTGTTATGAGTTCAACAGTTACCTCATATATTTTATCAATGAAAAAATTCAAATGTTAGAAAAACCTACTCACATATTTATTGAATATACCTTAAAACATCAAAATTCCATCCTAAGATCACTGGGCCTCCGAAATAAACCCCATCAGAGCGTGTGGTCTTTAAATAATTCCCAATTATTTAAAAAAAATTCATGAAAATTATGGGATATTACAACAATATTGGGATCTTATATATGGACAAAAGAAACAGTATCTAATGATTATAAAGCAGTAAATACAATATCCTTATAAAGAAAAAAAACATTCCATGCTAATGTATGTCACAAGTTTCAAAATGAAAAGTAGAAAATTCAGACTACGATGATACCCAAGTGGTTCCCGATCAATGTCTGGCACCCTCAACATGCTCCATCCCAATTCATCCATCTAACTCAGAGCTATTGCCCTAAACAGGTACAAAGAAACAAAAAAAGTAAACCTAGGTACCAATCAGGAATCCTGGGTATGATGTCAATAAAACATTGGAGGACACAACCAAATATGTTTAAAACAAATCCAGTTAATAATTGTGTAAGGAGTTTTATAATGTATTAAAACAAATAATCAAGTAAACAGTTAAAATTTATATTAATTATCATTTATTAAACTGTATAAACCTCTTGTTTCCCATGGACTCCAGTATCCCAATAACTGCTTTTGCCCATGGGGATTATGAACCATTTTGCATTGTCAATTCACATTTCATTTAAATCAATGTTCTTTCATTTTCCATTTCAATTCAATTAATATTACAAATAATAGGAACCATAGTCCAATGTGAATTAGTGGTTGTATAACACCATTTCTTGCACTCATGTGAGTATTTGGAGCATCAGTCCGTGTATCACGACCCACAAGTATTTTTTGCATCAGTCCATATCCAATAAAATAATATTATTATGAATGATGGTTGTAGAACTCCATGTCTATCACCCGTGTGAGAATTTGAAGAATCAGTCCATGTCTCACAACCCGTTTCTCAATACTGAAAATATATCAAATACATGAAATTATTCAGGATTAATCATCAATAATATTTTATCTCAATTTTACATGTCACATGTATCACAACACAACCACAATTAATTCAACAACAAATTAGTCACAAAAATAAATTAATTAATTCAAGAAATAATTAATTGTATTTTTACATTAATTAATTTAATAATTAATCACATTGTCCTAGTAATTAATTCACCAAATAATTAATAATATCATTACATTAATTAATATTAACAAATAATTAATAAATATCCACAACTTAAAATCTCATAATTAATTGTGCAATTAATTATCTCATTCAAAATATCAATAACTTATAACTAATTATACAATTAACTATCTATGTCCTACAAAATAACATTTTTATGCCTGATGGGTGTAGAACGCCATGTCTATCACGTCGTGATTATTTGAAGCAACAATCCCTATCTAACAACTTGTTTCTCAATAAAAAACTAATATCACATACATCACATTATTCAAGATTAATCAACATTAATCATTTATCAGAATTTTACATGTTACATGTGTGACAACATCACATTAATTAATTCATCAACTATTTAATCAGAACAACCCAATAATTAATTCAACAAGTGACAAATCACATATTCTCATTAATTAATTTTACAATTAGTTAATCATATTATCTAATTTAATAATTCAATAATTTATTTATAATACCATCAAATTAATTACTGTTAAAAAATAATTAATCAATATCCACAACGTGAAATCTCATTTTTAATTCTACAATTATTCATCT
Source organism: Viscum album (assembly GCA_963277665.1). NCBI lineage: Eukaryota > Viridiplantae > Streptophyta > Magnoliopsida > Santalales > Viscaceae > Viscum > Viscum album. Next base: position 942,404,915 of record OY728153.1, read on the forward strand.
CATTAAAATAGCAATAACTTATAATTATTTATACAATTAATTATCTCAATTCATGCATTTCTGGATGACATAATTAATTCAATAATTTATTACTCTACATAAAAAACTAATTTCCTTATAATTAATAGAACCATTATGTATTAGTCTTTTTTAATTAACTATATCAACCATCAACATAAATTAAATTATCAATTAGTTAATATAATTCAGTAAATTTTTACTTCATTGCAATTTTCATCAATTAATTCACTAATTAATTAATCAATCTTATTCAATTTCTTCCACACAAATAATCTCTATTATGTAATTATTAAATTAATTAATCTAACTAATCCAATTATTATAATAAACACATATCCATTAATTAATTTTCTAATTAATTAATCTAACTCATTCAATTTTTTCAACTCAACAACCCCCATTAATTCATTTTTCAATTATTTAATCTTACTAAAAATTCATAACGTTACATCATTTAATTAATTTACCAAATAATTAACTCAAATTAGTCCCATTAACTAATTTCCTAACTAATTAATATAACATAATAACTTAAATTAATTCGCTAATTAACATTTATAGTCAAATCTATAATTTATTTCAATAATTTAAATAAACACATTTCTCGAATTGATTATTTTATCAATAAATTAATCCACCAGTTCAATTAATTAATTCCATAATTAAATAGCCAAATCCATCATTACAAAATATTAATAATTAATTCATTTCATAATTATTTAACCTATTCAAATTAATCAATCACGTCATTACAGTTAATTAATTCTAAAATTTATTAAAAATCCAACCATCACAAAATCATCACAATTAATATATCAATTAATTTTTTAATCCAACTAATTATATTCTAAATTTTAAAATACCCCTAAATTAATTAATTTACACAATTAATTAATTGAATATCGAAAAACTCAACTGCTAATCATAACATAACATTTCTACTATTTCATATTCATAAATTAATCAAGACTATGGGATTAGAAATTATACCAACTACTTCACATATGATGAACACTTGATATTAATCCAACATCACTGATGACACGTTATTCCAATGACAACCTCTTATCAACAGAAATCCAATGCCATTTATGGAATGTCAATTTAAACAATATAAAAAAATATTCATCACTGATGTATGAAAGGGAATATAGAGGAGAGTGGGGCGTTCAAAAAATAACTGGTTTATTTACCATGCCATGCACATCACCCCAAATCCAATTTATAATATATTTTCATAAATAAAATATGTTACAATTTATAATTACATAAGTTATTTTTTAATCTCCACTATTTATATCATGAGACAATTCAACATCATATTGAGAGTTTTAGAGACCTGTTTCCGGAGTCTGAATTAGATTTTCAACATTGGTTTTGAAATGACTACTTCAATTTTAGGTTCGTACTGCCACTAATGGTTTGTCAATGTGAGACCATACAAAAATTTTATGGGAGAAATGGTGTTTTGAAAATAATTATTTTTCCCAATTTAATAATAATAATAATAATAATAATAATAATAATAAATATGATTGTTATAAAGTATCTTTCTCTGTTTAATGTTTTTCCAACAACATTCATTAAATGTCAATGATAGTTGATAATTTAGAATTAACACCACTTTTTCATTTATTTAGTTTTGACTATAAAATTTCACTACTATAACATTCATTAAAAATAAATATTCACACTTTGTGAAATGTAGAGTTTAATTTAAGTGAAACAAATATTTAACCATACATGTACTTTTACAATAATTTTTTTTCAAAATAATAATAATTGTACACTTATTTTTAATAATATTCATTTTGTAAATAATAATACACTTATTATTATTAATATTTTTTAAAGAATTTTTTTAAAATAAAATTTCCTAGTCAATGACAAAGAAAATTTTTTGTAAAAGAACAGAAGGAGATTACAAGAGTCTGAAAGAGGAAATTTTATTACAATAATTTTTATAAAAAGAGAGAAGGTCAACCGGACACTCATCGGCCCATGTAATATCCTGGTTGTTTTCATTGTTAGCAAGACCATCAGGCACCATATTCTCGTCTTGGTAGGCATGGGTGTAAATGTATTAGAGCTCCTAAAGCGTGTTAAGGAAGTTCTTTCAACTCGTAGTAAGTGGCCAGGAAAGATGAATCACCCCAATCCAAATTTCCTGAACAATGTTGGTGGAGTCACATTCAGTCCAGATGTTGTTCTAGACTTTTTGTTTAACAAGGTGAATGCCATGGATAAGGGACAACATCTCAGCTTAAAGGGAGGAGGTGACACCACAAATTCCATAGACACAACCTTAGCAATGTCCCCTAAAGTCTCTAAAGATAACTCAGCAACATGGAGGCTCAGGATTTCCATTGGAGGGTCCATCCACATTGATCTTGATCCATCCAGGAAGTGGGTATTGCCAAAACAACTCACTAAAGTGTTTATTTTGAGGCAAAATTCCATGAAACATAAGACGTCGCAGGATCACAATGTCAACAACCAATTTGTCACAATATGATTTTTGGATCATGGAAGAATCTCTAATGGAAATCATTATTCTCATCTAACCAGAAATTAGATTGGGTGAGTAATTATTATGGATAACGACATTTCTATCATACTAGATAATGTGTAGGAACTCCAAAACAACAGATAGGAAGAGGTTCTTGATTTTCTACGAGGAGTCAAGCTCCACAGATTATTTTATCTGGGGGACGACATTGTCCGAAAACGTCCATCTACAATAAAAAATGACAGTAATAAAATTCCAGAGAGCAGAGTCCATATCACATGAAAAAAATAGATGACTGAGATCCTCTCTATGTTGATTAGAAAGATGATATTTAGAATAGATATTGATGCCAAAAATTTTCAGACAGATCTCAGTGGGGATAGAGTTGTGCACAATATGCCAAATTAGATTAAGTACTGATGGTTTAATCTAGGGCTTTTTAAACGAATTCAAGTCGGAAACGTTAGATTCAGAGTTCGAGAAACAATGATTGTAAAAAAATTTGGAGTCAAGAATACCATTGTGAGCAGGTTCCTAAACAATAAAATCATCATCATTAGAGAAATTGTAATTATCAACAACCTGCATGATAGAGTTATGGAGCTCCGAATATTTAGAGTGAATCACTTCTTTTATCGAGTAGTTGATGATTTCCGGAGAGGTATTAGGAGATAGTATAGAAACAAGGGGATTTCAAGTCCAGTAGTCCAGCCAAAATCGAATGGTGGGGTATAAGATAACCAACCATATAAAGTTTTCCATGATGCGGGAAAATGAATTTTTAATGGAAGACCAAAGAGAGTATTGTATACAGGTCAAATTCCATTTTTTGAGCTTCTCAAGGAATTTGTTTCTAAGGAAGGAAATAGAGTCATATTTTTTAATGATCGGTCTATAGGTGAGTTTGGCTTGGAGGGCTTCATTGAAAAGTTTGAGTTTTTTTATACCAAGGCCACCCTTCTCGAGAGGATTGTAGCAAATGGACCAGGGAATGGTAACAAGTTTCCATTCAATGATGCATCTGGTCTAGACAAATTTTGTAATATAGGTATTTATTCTCTTGAGAAGACTAATAGGACATTTGTAAATGATGAAATAATACACCATTTTGGAGACAATGGTCAATTTCATAAAGAAAATCCTTTCATCCATGGACGGAGATTTCCCTTTCCAGGAGGAGAGTTGATTAATCACCTGGTCAACATCTATGTTGAAATAAATAGATTTAGTCCTTCCCCAAAAAATGGGTACTCCCAAATTGGTAAAAGTAAGGGAACCTTCTTTGATGCCTAGATAATCTATGATGTGATTTTTCCTAGAAAGGGGGAATGCTTTCCCAAAGAAGATAAAGGATTTATTCCCACTGATGGATTGACCCAATACCTATTCATAGTGGGATAAATCATTTTAAAGGCTAAGAATATTTCTTTAAATCCCATTTTGGAATAGGATTATGTCATCGACATAAAGAAGATAGGAAAAAACGTTTAGATTTCTGGCATCCTGAATGGGTTTGAGTTTGTTTTGTTAAACTAGAGAGGTGAGTACTCTACTAAGGTAGTCCTCTACAATGGAAATGAGGATGGCCGAGAGAGGACCACCTTGTCGAACCCATTTAGTGCATTTAAAATATCCCTTGGAAGACCATTGATTAGAATAGAGATCGAGGATGTTTTGAAAACTGAGTGAATCTTATTGATAAGGAATTCATTGAATCCAAAATCATGGAGAACTTCGAAAATGAAGAACCTATCGATGGTATCAATGGATTTATTTACGTCAATGAGTATCAAAATATTTCCCCCCATGGAGACTTTATTCAGAGAATTAGTGCATTCTGAATCAGGGTAGATACAATCTTGGTTGGATCTACCTTTGATGAAACCAAATTGGTTCTTGAAAATGATTTCTCTACATATAGTGGAATTTTTATTGAAGAGGAGCTTGGTAATGATTTTATAAAGGGATTTCATGATCTCAATAGGTCCAAATAAGTGGGTTTCCAAGTCATTGGCCACTTTAGGAACTCATGTGAGGAATTGGGAATTGAGACCATAAGGAAGGATACATGTATTAAAAAAATATTTTACAAGTTTGAAAACATTTGGATGAACAACCTCCCAGTGGTATCGAATGAAACCATTAATGAAACCATCGGGACCTAGAGCACTGTCATGGTAAAGACTAAAAACTATTTCTATGATTTAATTATCTAGAGGGGTACTCAAGAGAAATAGATTTTTGTCCCCATTGACCAAGGTTAGGATGATCCCTGAGAAAATATTCTTACTGATATGAGGACCATTAAAAATGTTTTCAAAATAAGTGACCACATGATTAGAAATGGTAGCCTCGAAGGAGTAGATATTTTCATTGTATTTAAGGAAGCATAGTGGGTTGTTGAATTTTCTAATCCTCTGAAAAGTATTGTAAAATTTGGTGTTTCTATCCCCATATGTGAGCTATTTTGTTTTAAAAACTTGTTTTTGAATATTGTCCATGAGAACTAAGAGGGAGTTGAGCTTAACAGAGATGTTAATTTAATTTTAGGGATCAGAGGAAAAATCATCGTTAGAGGATTTGTTTTGAATTTTATTGAGATCATTATGAAGTTTGGAAATGTTTAGGTCAAGTTGTTTGGATTTGGAACTAAACCAACACTTGAGGCACTGTTTAAGGTTCTTGAGCTTGGTATTGCAGGAAAAGGCATCAAAATGATGACTCATAGAATCCCAAAAACATTGAAAGATATGAGATTAGTCCAAATCATCAGATGAAGCATTGTTTAATTTGAAGGGGATACTAGGTTTTGTTCTTTTTTAGAGAAGGGAAACAATAGTTGGATGATGGTCGGAACATTGTTTAGGTATGGCGATTCTATAGATAGTGTCCCACACATCAAGAGCTAGAACATTTGCTGGAGCCCTACTAAGTTTACTTGCAACCACCTAATTATAATGTCTATGATACCATGTGTATTTAGAAACTCTAAGATTGATTTCAACCAGGTTACACTCTTCAATAGACGCTCTAAATTCTCTCGATGAAATGGGAGAATGATAGGGTCCTAGTTTCTCACTGGGGGAAATAATGGCATTAAATTCACCCAACACCAACCTAGGAACATAAATGGGGTTAGATAAAGAAGATAGGTCATTACAAAGGGGCATGTGATCTTGGTATCTATTTTTAGCATAAACTGTGGTGAAAATAAATTTCATGTTATCATAGATAAAATCACATGTTAACATCAGATCAGAAGGAATGATAATGTAAAAATCATGATAAGGGATGTGATAAAATATCTAAAGAGATTCAACACTAATACCATTAGAGAAAGCACCAATAAAATTATAACCAGCAGTAGAGAGATGGAAACATTTCATGGTGAAGTTAATTTTTTATTCAGTTATAGTTAAAAATTATGGTTTATGAGTCATACTAATTATTCTTAGAACCAAAAGGGTGTTAGTGTTATCTATACCCTAACAATTCCAAAAAATCACATCCATTTAAAAACTGTTTTTGGAGCCCGAGATCCACTTTTTATTTTTGAAACCATTCAAGACCTTGTCCATCTTAGATCATCCAGGTTTTTAGGAGGAGGCCGAAGGTGTCTTTATTGCCTATTTTATCATATGAGAGGTAGACAAGATGTTAGTAGAACCGGATACATCCAAATATTTAATGCCTAAAAGAGATTTAATAAAAATAGGTGGGATCATATGGCCATCTTGTGATACTTCATTTAAACTGTAGGTCTGGGTAACGTTAGGCAAGATAGGGTTCACCTATTTTTTTGCTATCCTGGAATCCAAAAAAGGTATAACAAGATTGTTTGTAGATCAATGTTGACATTTAGAGTGTCCCGGTTGGTGGCAGTGAAAGCGGGGTAAATAGAAGTGTTCACTACTATGCCTTTTTCGACAATTGAAACTATAAAATCAGAGGAAGTCATACCAGAACTTCCAGTCTTAGTTGCATTTTCTTGGAGGGTATATATCTTCCCCAGGGGGAACCATTATATAAATTTGGTTCCAGAGAAGAAGAACCATCAGTAATGGCCATTTGAGGGGGTTGAGTGCTCCCACGAATTTCAACCAAGACCTCCTCCTTGTAATCAGAATTGTGAGGAGACTCTGGATTAGGGACAGTCGAGGACTGTAAAGGATAGGTGGGAACAACACATTGCCCTAAAATTAGGTCCGGTTTATTCGTGCAGGAATCCAGAACCAGATGCTCAATGTCATCCAATATATCTTGATCATGATCATCCATTTCATCTGCTTCCAGCAGTTCAACAAAGGTGATCTAAAATCTTTCCCCCTGGTATGTGGTTTTCTTCACCCAGATAGCATACTTCTTCTTTGGAGGCTTATGGATAACAGGGGCCGAAGCATTGCCAATTTTCTTCTTCCTCACATCATTCTACCCATTATCTGTGGGCTGGGAAACTTGGATTTTGAAAACACAACATTTCAACAGAGAGTGTCCAAAAATTTTGCAATGTTTGCAGTAGGGGGGCTTCCTCTCGGACTCAATGCGGAATTCAACTAGGTAGTCATTGGCCTTGAACACGATTAATTATAGTAATTTTTTAGACATTTCAACTTCTACCATCACAGAGGAATACAAAACATGATTGGCATCAACCATCCATTGATCAATCTTCAGAGGAGTATTGATACATGAGGAAATATCATTGAGAATCATCGGATGCCATAAATACCAATTCTGACAATGAAAATGAGCACAAATTTGAACAAATGTATTCCTCATGTTATGTGGGTTGAAAGCAATGTCCCATTCAGAACACCGAAGAGCACCTGACATGAGCTGATGATTTCCTAATATCCAAACCCTATAAATCTCATCTTATGATTTAAGTAAAAGGTTAAAATAGACTTTTCTAAGAGGGAAAAGTTTTCAATTAGAAAATCCCCATACATGAGCCATTCTTGCTTTAAGCTCTTGTTAGACCAGGGTTTGTCTCTATTAGGAGAAGAGATACGAGCCATTACAGAGAACTTACAAAGAAGCGACCTCTTTTAGAGCGCGTCTGGATTAGCCTCATTAGAAAATCTACCATATTCGATATTCTTACAATGAGATTCTTGCATCTCAGATGATTTACATGAATCAACGCCTTTGAAATCCTCTATGAAGGTGATACCTTTCGGTCTTTCTCTCGAATGGACATCATCCTTTTGATTTAGGCTTTCAGGTATTGTAAATGTGGATTCCCTTTCCAGATCAAAACCGTCAATTAGAATAGGTGTGATTGAAGAAAAGAAAGGCATGATAAATCATCGGATCTGTGAAACCCTAGGGCTGGTAGAGATGACATCTTAGAATCAATAGTACCATCCATTATACAAAATGATAATATTTTATTAATATTAATCATATACTTATTTATGTAAATTCATCAATTTCGGATTAATTATTAAATTAATAAAATTAATCATTTATCTTATCGATTAAAATTACATCATACACATATTATGCATAAAATTAATACCCTGACTATGGTAAACCCCCCATTCTGGACACAACGGTGGTCTCATATTTTTCATATGATACACCATTTGAGAGATATAAGTTATTTAATATAAATAAATATTTAAATAATAAACTAAATATAAAATAATTATTTTCACCAGTGAGATGTCCATCTGACTGACACATACAAATGTTATACCCCGCATAGTGTCATAACCCTATTCCGGACACAATGGTGATCTCATATTTCAAATATGACACACCATTTAAGGGATATTAATTATTGAATTATAGAAAATGGATAAAATAATTAATTAAATATAATAAGGTTATTTTCATGAGAATGAAGTCCAAACGTCTGACGATTACAAATGTTGTACCCTACTTAGGGTAACTGTCCTGTTTTATATGCAACAGTGGTCTCATATTTCCCTTACAGCACACCATTTTAGATTTATTCACTTCTTTTGACTAAAAATTATTCTCTTTATATATTATATTTAATATATTTTTATTTAAAATTTACTGTGTCTTTGCGGGACTTGGAATATCACACTTAACTAAGGCTCGAACATCAAAAATATTCAATTAAATATTTGAAGATGTTAACTAGAATTTAAGAACATTAACACAATTATCAAACTTTTACTGATAAATCATTTTTTTTATTAAAACCCAGACATCCCATCTTCTCCAAAAAAAAATTAAAAGTGTCTTACTTATTAAAAGGATGAGGTCTTACAATATTCCCACCTTATAACAACTCATCCTAGAGCTATACTCCCATGAACCATTATGAAAAACTGGTTTCTTACAATCTACCCACATTTGAAGCTATGTTAACACTTCTTGTTTAGTAGATCAACAACAATAGTTTTTTATAGACCTCTGGTCTATCCTAGGATCCTCATCTTTAAATTGTCGATGATGTACCTCACACTATCATCCTCCAAATATATTTTTCTTCATAAGCAAAACCTCTAAGGGGCCCCATATCCAACCACAACACATTCATTTAGCTGGGTGTAAAGTCATATCATTCTTTGTGTACCCAGGGCAATTTTGTGAGAGAGAACATGATCATCAATAATTACAAATATTCTAGGAATTCGTTAATGGGTATTACCACCAATCATTCATTACTAGTGTTTCCTCCATTTTTCCCACCACATGGTCAAAGCTGAGGTGTTATAACTATTCTCAACCACCCTTTGAATAAGTCCAGTTAAAAAGGGTATACTCATTCTTATTATTCGCATTTCTCATTAGATACCCATATGTTCTCATCTTTCATCATTTTATAATCATTCTAAGTATCATATTAGGAACATTTCATTTCAATTTCACAAATAAGAGAAAATAACTCAAGGACAACAACTTCCCAAATCCCATTTTCATGTGCATACCTACAATTCTATATGACAGAAAATAATCCTAAGTGCCCAGAATGATGGATATATGCTGAAATATCATGAAATCAAAGGCCATGAGTCAATATCAACAAATTTTTTAAACAACAATGTCATCAAAAAATAATTAAAATAGCCAAGGTTTAATAATATTCAACTATAATAGCAAATAACAATGACAAAAATTTCCACCCTAGGTACTTGGCTTCTCCCCAATACATGGGGTAGCTAATCCCATGCATGAGCTCATATCCAAGACCTGACTCTAACTAGTATCATGTTTACCTTTCCCAAAACCAGTAACAAAAAACCCCTATGATGACACATTGTCACATCCTAGCGAGGGTGCCACGCAATAGTGCCCTGAGTCCGTTGTTCACAGGACCTGAGGCGCACCTCCCCATATTCTAGAGGTTGCTCACTAGTAGTAAGGGTATGGTAAGTCAGTCTAGGGGATAATATATCCTTTTTTATCAGAGTAAACACTGAAAGAAATAACAAAAAATAGTATAATCATATATAAGGAAAAACAAAAACAATATCAAAAAATTATGAAGTTGTAAATACATTATCAAATTGATGCAAAAAAAACATTCCATGTTAATTTATTTCTCAAGTGTCCAAATAAAAAATATAAAATTAAGACACTGATGACACCCAAGTGGGTCCCAAAAAATGTTCGGTCCCCACACCAAGATCCATCTCAATTAAGCCATCTAACTCTGGGCCTTTACAGAAAACCAATCTAGAAAAACAAAAGAAGACTACTCATGTTCTGATCAGGTAGTGCAAGTATGTTAGGATTAAATCTCAGTAGGCCACCACCAACGGAATCCAAAACAAATCTAGTCAATAATATTTTAAATAATTGAATAAATAATAAAAACATGTAATCATGTAAACAATTTACATTAATTAAATTCTCCTTTATTTAACCACACAATCCTTCAGGTTCCCATAGACACCTGTATATCTATACCTACTTCATTCTTTATCAATTCACATTTCATTTAAACTGAGATAATTTAATTATTTATTTTAATTTAATTAATATTAACTCTAAAAGGATCCATATTCCAATGTAAATTACTAGGTGTAGAACACAATGTCTACTAATGTCGTGATTATTTGGAGCACCAATCCCAATCTCACAACCCAACGGTTTTTTATGCATTAGTCCCTATCCCATTAAATAATATTTTTTATGCATGATGGGAGTAGAACACCATGTCTATCACCCTCATTAGTATTTGGTGTATTAGTCCCTATCTCATAACATGTTTCTCTATATAAAACATATATCACATACATCACATTGTTCAAGATTTTTTAAGATTAATATCTTATTATAGTTTTATGTGTCATGTGTACCACAACATCACATTAATTAATTCAAAAATTAATTAGTCACAAAAATTAATTAATTAAATCAATAAATAATTAATCACGTATTCCCATTAACTTATTTATCAATTATTTATTCACATTATCCCATTAATTAGTTCAAAAATTAATCAATAATATCATCATGTTAATTAATGTTAAAAAATAATTAATCAATATCCCCAACTAAAAATCTCATAATTAATTCTAAAATTAATTATCTCATTCACAATATTAATTACATATAATTAATTATACAATTAATTATCTATTTACCATAAAATTATATTTTAATGAATGATGGATGTAGAACACCATGTTTATCACCTTCTGAGTATTTGGAGCATCAGTCCCTCTCTCACAACCCATTTCTCAATAAAGAACATATATCACCTACCTCACAATATTCATGATTAATCAACATTAATATTTTATCATAGTTTTATATGTCACATGTATCACCACATCGCATTAATTAATTCAATATCAAATTAACCACAAAAACACATTAATTAATGTAAAAAATAATTTATCACATTTTCCCATTAATTATTTTAATAATTAATTCATCACATTGTCTTTTTAATTAATTGAACATTTATTTAAAAATAGTATCCCATTAATTAATTATATCAAATAAATATTCAATATCCAAACTCCAAATCCCATAATTAATTCTACTATTTTTATCTCATTCACAATATCGAAAACTTTTAATTAATTAAACAATTAATTATCTTGAATCATAAATTTCAATACCACATAATTAATTCCACTATTAATTAATCAACTTACAAAACTCATTGCCGCATTATTAATTCAACCATTAAATATTAAACCATATCAATTCAATATCTCAACCATCCACATAAATTAAATTATCAACTAATTAGTCTAATTTATTCAATTGCACCTTCATTTCAATTCTCATCAATTAATTCTCTAATTAATTAATATAATATATTCAATTTCTTCAACACAAATAGTCTCTATTTAGTAATTATTCAATTAATTAATCATACTTATCCAATTATTATAACACAACCATCCCCATTAATTAATTTTATAATTAATTAACCTAACTCATTAAATTGTGTCAACACTATATTCCTCATTAATTAATTCTCTAATTAATTGATCTAACTCAAAAATCATAATGTTACATATTTTATTAATTTACCAATTAATTAATTCCAATTATTCTTGTTAAATAATATCTCAATTAATTATTCTAACTCAATCACTTTAATTAGTTCACTAATTAATTGTTTTGTTCAATTCCATTATTTTGTTCGACAATTTAAATAAAAACATTTCTATAATTAAATAGTAAATTAATTAATCCACCAGTTCTATTAATTAATTCCATAATTAAAGATCCAAATCCATCATTATATAATACTAATAGGTAATTCATTACATTATTATTTAAACCATCCAAATTAATCGATCACATAATGACCTTTAATTAATTCCAATATTAATTTACTAGTTCCAACATCACAAAATCCTCAAAAATAATCTATCAATTAATTATTTAAACCAACCAATTATATTGAAAATTTCACAATCCCCACAAATTAATTTATTTATTTATTTAATTAATTGAGAATAGAAAAAATAAATTGTTAATCATAACATAAAATTTTAGTAATTGTATACGCATAAATGAATCGAGACTATGGGATTGGAATTTAGACAACCTATCTTAAATATGATGAACACACAATATGAATCCAACATCACTGATGATGCATTATTTCGACAATGTACTCTTTTAATGAAAAATCCAATGCCATTCATGACTCGTAAATCTGATCAATATCAGAAATGATATTGATTATTGAAGTCTGAAAGGAAAGATAGAGGAGAGAGGGGTGTGCCATAAATAATGGGCTTCTTAACCATTCCATGTGCATCACCCTTTATAATTCATTTTCATTAATAACTTTTGTTACATTCATTAATTGCAATAGTTATTTATTAATCTCCAATATTAATTTCAGGATCCAAATCATCATCATATTGAGCGTTTCATGGAGTTGTAATATGAGTCTGAATTAAATATTCATTATTGGTCCTGAAATAATAGCCTCAATTTTAGGGTCACGCTGCTGTTGACGGCGTGTCAATTTGACACTAATATAAATAATCTTTCACCATTTAACGTTCTTCCAACAACATTTATTAAATGTAGACAATGGTTGATAATTAAATATTACCTCCACATTTTCATTTATTTTTTATTTAATAATAAATTTCACTGTTATAACATTGATCAAAAACAAATATTAACATATAGTGAAACATTGTTTATCATTTAAGTGGAAAAAAATATTTTACTACACACATACATTTTCATTCAATTTTATTGAGAAAAATAATAATAATATACATATTATTAATAATATTATTTTTATAAAGAGTAACACACTTATTATTAATTATATTATTTTTAAAATTAATAATAAACTTATTTATGTAATTTCATTAATTTCAGATTAATTATTAAATGAATAAATTTAATCATTTTACTTAAAAATTAAATTAACTTCAAACACACATTATGCATAAATGTTTTACCATGACTAGGGAAAACCTCCCATTTCAGACCCAACGGTTGTCTCATATTTTATGATATGATACACCATTTGAAAGAAATATATTTTTTAGTATAAAAAATGGATTCATAATTTATTAAATATAAAAAATTATTTTCACAAGCAAGATATCCAAGAGTCTAGTGTTTGAAAATGTTATATTCCATCTAGGGTAAACACTGTGTTTCAGACACAATAGTGATCTCATTTATGCAATATGACATACTGTTTAATGGATTTTAATTATTGAATATTAAAAATGGATTAAAAATTCATTAAATATAAAATGGTTATTTTCACAAGAGAGATGTCAAAACATCTGATACATAGGAATATTATACCTCGTTTAGGGTAAAAACTATGTTCCGAACGCCACTATGTTCTCCAATTTTCTTTTATGACACACCAGTTTAATGTAATTTAATTTTTTTGAAAAAAAAATGTATGCATAATATATTATATTTAATATATTTTTATTTTAACTTAACAGAGACAATGTGGGCCTTGTAATCTCATTCTTAACTCAACATTAAACTCCAAAATATTCAATTGAATATTAGAAGATGTTAACTGTCATTTAATGAATTTATCACATTTAAAAAAATTACTCAAAATCATGTTTTGTAAATTAATAAAAAAAGTAAATATATTTTCTCCAAAAAAATGAAAATTTTATTAACTAAAAAAATCATGGGATTATAGGATCATCATTTTCCTAAAAATTTATTTTTTCTAAAATTATCTTTTTATACACATTATTTTTAAAAAATATAATATATTATCTTTTAAAAAATATTTTTAATATGAACAATTTTTTAACAAAAATTTGACTAACAATAATACTAAATAATTAATACGAATTGTCAATATGTTTGTAAAAATGTTATTTTCATATGAAAATAATCTTCATTATAATTTTATTCTTTTATTTTTAAAATGATGTTGAAAATTTTTTACTAATTGAATGAAATAATAAATGTTAAAAAAATTTAAACATAATGACAAAATTAATTAAGGGGTATATTTGTTTTTTAGTTATACAATTAAGAAAATAATGGAAAATATCAGTTATACCTTTAAAACATTAATTTTTAAAGGAATGAGACTTTACTAAATATTTTTCTTTTAAATTAAAATTATATTTCTTCAAATAATGAATATAAATAAATGTTTAGACGTATATACAAATATATTTACAATCATTTAATTTTTATTAGCTGTTAAATAAAATTAACAACAATTAATTATTAAAATATATTATTCTAAAAGAGTAGTTTTTTCAGTCATTTTATATTTTGACTAAAAATTATCTTTACCATATTTATAAATTTAATTAAAGTTAATGGTGTCAGAAATATGATTTAGGATGTCTATTTTTGGTTAAAAGGGTTACCCTTTATTTTTAGTTATAAATATATCACAGTGTTAAAATTTTAATCATGATAATCAAGTGTTTAAATGGGTAATTTAATGTTACATGTTTTTTACTAAATCAATTTGATACTAATACCATATAAACTACCTTTATAATTTTGTAATGTTATAGATAAATATGTCACCAATAATTCCCCACATAACTCACTAAGGTCTCATTCAATTCCACTATTACCACTTAATTAACATTAGTATTAAATGATTTAACCACCTATAAAAGGATCTCAA
Source organism: Viscum album (assembly GCA_963277665.1). NCBI lineage: Eukaryota > Viridiplantae > Streptophyta > Magnoliopsida > Santalales > Viscaceae > Viscum > Viscum album. The sequence continues at coordinate 942,420,001 of OY728153.1, forward strand.
TTTCAACCACTTTAATTAAAACAAATATATTTCAAAATTATAACACTAAGAGATTATGGGTTATATTTATCTTTAATTCAATTTAGTTTCTTGTATAGCTTATGATAAACGCAACCCCATGTCTAAATGAATTATAATATAATATATAGTTATAAACTAGATATTAAACTAGTAGATTGAATATGAATAACCACATTTTAATTAAAAATTATAATAGTTTTAGATGAACCTTGCAAATTTTTTTAAATTCATTATATTCATTAAATATATTATTTTCTGAAAAATGGTTTTCATAGATTTTTGTTAATAAATTATTTAAATAGTTTCTTTCAATTTTTTAAATTAATTTGGAGAAACGAACACTATTTTTGAATTCAACAAGTTAGATAAAATTTAAAGTGAATTTGTTATAAATCTTAAAAATTATTTTTTTGATGAATAGTGAAAAATAATTTTTTTTTTGAAAATAGTCTTTTAGTTTAAATAATTTTTTAAAAACCAATTTTGAATTAAATTATTTTCAAATTAAATTTGATTAATTCATTTTGTTAATAACCTAATTAATTTCATTAGAATTAAATGTATGTTTTATTTTTTAATAAACAAAATTATACATTAGAAATCATTTTTTGCTGGAAAACTATTTTTGTTGTGTTTTGCGGGTTTCAATTGAAATTATATAACACCAAATATATGAATTTATTTTTTAAAATTTGATTCCATTTATTTAATCATAAGTATAAAATTTTTATAAATAGACTCCCTTTATTTTTTTCACTATAACTAATAACCGTGAGAAATATTAGTCACCTAAGTCCGAGTAAAATTGTTAAAATATGGTTAAAACATTGAGATAAGTAATTAATATATCTCTAAAAAAGAAAATTATCTTATTATACGATTATATATTATCAATTTCCATAATTTCATTCAATATATGTTCATGTTGTTCATTTTTTCTTGGACTATGACCATTATAATATTATATGAAATGAATAAATAAAAATGACACTCTCTTGACTTGAAAATGTCTAAAATATTTACATAAGGATAAATAGGGGATTATTTTATTTATATTTGTATAATTTATAAATAATGTAATTTTTATCAAGGTAATTTCTATTTAATTCAATGTAATTTAATAATGAACTTAAATTCTTAAGAAACCTCGACACAATATTAATTCAATTAAACAAAATAATATAAATGATTTTATGAATATAAAAAGTAATTCAATTTTTTTGAATTATTCTATTCAATGAATACATTAAATAAAATTTACAAATTGGTTTTTTTTAATTTTTAAATTTGAATTACAAAACTATATAAATGAAATCAAATTAAATTCAAATAAAAATATCAAAAATTAATAGTAATTGTATTTTATAAGAAATAATATTTTTTTAAATGATTTCAAATTCATAAAATTAAATATAAATAAAATTTATTGTGATACGGTTGAAAATGCCTACCATGGTTTATTTACAGATAACTTTTCATTTTATGGTATCTTTCTAGATCCTTAAATAATAGAGCACTTGGATATTGTTGTATTTTCCAAAAGGAATAACTAGGGTTAAAACAAAGAGTTAATGGTTAGTTCACATAAATTGGCCTAATTTTTTTTATGGGAGTATTTCAACATATCATAACCATATAATATAAATAGTTCAATTTGGAATCACTTTATTGTAAAAAATAAATTATATTAATCTAGTACGTTATGTAATTTATAAAGTAACCATTCCTTCACTTTTTAAATAGAATCACTTCTTCCCTCATCTATGAAAATATTGAGCGTTATAACTTATCAAATACCTAAAATAATATATGTATATCTTCTCTTATTACAACTTGTAGCTTATTTTCAATATAAATGACTATTCCTTCGTATCTTAATATGTAACCCAAAAGCTAATTCTAAATGAAGAGGTATAACTCTTCACTGAGTGATTTTAATTGTATTTTTTCTTCTACTTCTCTTAATCCTAGATATCCATTTTAATATAATAATGTAATTTTCTTGAATATAATTAATTTTAATTATTAATATGTAATAACAATTATCCAAATATATTTATCTTTTGGATGGTGAAAACATCATTCTTACGTACATACGACTTACTGTCTCTACATTGCGGTGTAATTAATTTTCCAAATACAGTTTACATGTAGGGTAATAAGGATTTTTTTAATATATATATATATATATGTTATATTTTTTTAAAAAAAATTTAATTGTAATTTATCGTTCTTTTGTTTCCTCCATTAAAAAATGGAAAGAACATTTAAGTGTAAGTACGGCCTACCGTCTCCATCAATGGTGTAATTCATTTTTCTATATATATCTTTTATGGGTGATTATAAATATAAATATATATGATTTATATATATATATGATATTTATATCATGGTTAAAATTTTATAGATAATGATAATATGGTCAAATTATAAAGACAATAACTCCATAATTGAAATTTTCATGAAAATGAAATAGTTAACACATGGAAATGATGATTTTAATAAATAAGTAATAATAAATGGAATTTGAAATGTTATAAGTGGATCATATATTATATTATAATTATTTACACGGTTTTTATATAATAATAAAAGTATAAATTTTATTATACAGGAGTTCAGATAGATTTCAAAAAAAACCATAGTTTGAGGTAAGGGTTTATTTCAAAATCTCACCATTAATATGTATTTTCTATGTTTAAGTTATTACTGAAATGATAAAATTATATTTATCTATTAATATAATTATATATTATCATCTTTTTATTATTTTATAAATTACATGTTTTTCTTTCATTTTCCCCTCTTATGTACATAAGATACCAAAATAATGTATTTAACAAAAACTGACATTGTTTATCTTTTGTTCAAGAAAACATTTGTTTAATGTCTATATTTCCTTTATAAATTTTTCATGAATGAATTTAATATTATAAAATTATATATTAGTGTCATCATACCCATTATTTAATATTTATGGAATGGTTTAAATCAAATATTCTCAGCATTTTATAAAGGTTAAACCTTTTACGGAAGGTGTGAATATAATCATTGTTTCCACATAAACCACACAAACAAAATTTCACACCATTATGAATAATATCTTATTAAAATATTTCTTTTCACATTTCCTAGTTAATTTACATAGAAAATGTTTTCCTTAATTTTTTTTAATTTTTTCAATTTCAAATATTTGATGTCAAAATTAAGATAGTATTTTCCTTAAAAAATATTCTGGGTATATTTTAAAATTATTCTCATTTATGTAAAAAAACATTGATGAATCATATTATTCAGTATGGTTATAATCTAATCATATCACAAATCATATTTCTCTAAATGTTATATGATCTCTTTGACTTGGGATACATGGGAAATCCATATTTAGTTCTTCCAATACTAATATTAATTGAATATAAGGCATGTTGATTATATTGTATTGTGTGTTTGAATAATTAATGCATTTGAATTAATAATTGATGGGTAGGTCCAATAATTTCATAGACCCATGATGCATTGATATGTCTCAGGAGAAAAAACTAGTTATGTATAGGCTCATTTTCTATATAAGATTTTTTAATATTTTTATGCATCTTTTCACAGACAATAAAAAAGACGGATCGAGATTATGAAGCCCAGTGAGAACAAAAATGATATTATATAAATATTAAATATATTATAATCATGTGGGAATAGGTTTCCTAAAAAAGTGAAATAATTAAGAAATAAAGTGTTGTAAAATAAATCTGATACCATGGTTGAGTTTGGAAAGTGGGATTTACTATAAGCGTGTCCTAAGGTTGGTCGACACAAGATGTTCAATTAAGCTTGTCGTTGGTGGGTGTGTTTAATTAAAATGAATAAACAAATTTTTTTTCCTTTAATGTCCTATTTAAAATTCTCTATAAATACCATATTCTGATAGTTTTCATGGGTTATCCACATAATTATTTCTATATTTGATAAAATGAGGAGAGAGTTCTTCGTTGGGAGTTTGACATAGAAAAAAACAAATTTATCAAATTTAGGGGTATCAATGTGTAGAATATGTAGAGGGTCATCCTTTCCACTATATAATGAATTCCTCAGCAATGAAAGATCCTCATTTGAGGTATGACTCTTCAATTTAGGATTCCACTATTTTGATTAAAATATGGAGCCTGGATTAATTATCTACTTTTGATCTGTGATTAATTTATTATTCCAAATGAGACATACTTACTTGTCCTATAATTAACCACTTAAACCCCATGATTCACTTTATATCACCAAGTATATATATATTTTTTCCCAGAACACTTGTACAATGATGGTTCACTTTCTTCTTGTGATTTTATTGTCACTATTCATTGTGTTCACTACCGTTGACCTACAAGGATGTTGTTCAACATTTCTTGGGCGTGTTCGTGACTGATAGAACTACTAGATTCACTAAAGAGGGACGAATTACATACATATCAAACATTTCTGAAAGTATTATTGTAATATATTGTATAAAACTGATAATATATGTATCCAGGATCTAGAGGGGAAACGAGATAGGGAGACATGCACATGGGAGGCACGTTTGAGGACATTTGGTTGTTATAGATGGATATTGATGGTTTTCTAGTGATGAAAGAATTAAATTCAATTTATGGACCTCTGTATTGGGGGTCTTGTGTTATTAATATTATATTTTAATAAAAAATCAATGGTATAAATGAAAATAATAGAAAAAAATAATTGAGGATCAAATATTCCATGAGAAGTGGTGGGATGCAAGGCACATGGCATGTGAATGAGGGGGAATAAACCAATTGAACTCATGAATGATCCTCCTTGAGTTCTTATAGTACATAAATTTATTTTATATATTATAACAACAACAATAAAAAATAATAATCGATAAAGAGGATATGGTGGGGTGCCTTCTATTGTACATTATTGAGGGTGGGGAAAGTAAGGCGTGAACACACTTCTATTTTATAATATTGAAGGTTTATAATAATAATAGTAATAATAATAACAATATTATTATTATTAATTCCTCATTTTGTTTGTAGATTTTATATGTGATGTATGAATAGTGATATTCCTTTTGTATCATTATAATGGTATTGAGATGATCAATTAAAGACCTATGTTCGATAACCTTTTAGGAATCATGGATTGAGCCACTAAAAAATGATTGAGCGTGATGTGATGAAATGATGTGATGAAATGGTTTTTTAACTGGGCTTCCAGTTTAGGAAATTAAATATCGTATCCCAATAATGTTTTCATGGGGATCACAATAGTGTGATCCTCCTTTCCATTCATTCCATTTTTAGTGACATATTGGTGGATTGAAATTTTATTCTGATGATCCAATGATGATCCGCAGGCGCTCTTATGGATTTTTTCTAGACTCATATTTAGTCCCATGAGTAAAATATACATAGTGTTTTTCGACATAAAAATTAATGGTAGCCATTGTTGTCGAATACGAGATATGATGTGAGAAATTCCAAGCAAGACACTTTTTGAGGCGACATTTGAAAATGGCAGTGACTAGGTGTGTTCATCAGAGTCTTAGCATGATAATTACTCCCCTATTACCCCAGGATATTGGTTCCCTATTCAATTAGAGTTATATCAGGGTCTGTATCCCCTATTACACAAGGGCATGGGTTATCCATACTCATTACATATGTGATATCTGGGATAATACTCCCCTCTAACTCTTTGGAGAAAGTTCCCCATATCCTGTATATAAAAGATATTAGAGGTAGTACTCCCCTGTAACATCAATTCATGGGTTGCCTGTATTTCTATAACCATAAATTATCAGGGTCAACACTCCCCTATCACACTAGGGCGTGGGATCCCCATATCCTTTACACCAATATATTTTATTCTCCCCTTTTACTATAGGGCAAGTGTTATCTACCTAAGAAGTTGTAAATTGTCATATTGATGAATTGGTAGTATGTGTGTCCTTCATGAGAGTTGTGGCTCCCTTAGCTATGGAGCATAGTTATGGGGTTTGGACCACTCTACACTTTTCATATAAATGTAACATAAGATGCATGGTTTGAAGTTATGGTCCCCTCATCCTCAGTGTTTAGAAGTGGTGGAGAGCGGGGCCCTCCCCAGTGCTTCTTATATGGTTTTGCATGATACTAGGCATTGGATATGGACCATTTTAGTTGTGGCTCCCTTGTATGTGGTGTTTGTTGTGGGGGGTGTAATCCGTTCATCATGGGATCCTTAAGTGGGTTTTCATGGTGTTGCGCATCATAGGTGGACCATTGGATATGCAAGAAGATTCATTGTTCTTTGCCAGACTATGGAGACAAAGATTCCATTTCCCTCACATCCAGGCTTCCTGTTTATTTTATCTAGGTTTATTTTTATTGTTTTTAGATCATATTATGATTAAAATTTCTTTTTTTTGATGAGTTAACTACTTCAATCTATCTCTTATTTCCTTGTCTTTGGATTTTGAGGTGTCATAATAGGTAATTATATAATCACCCATGCATGGGATTTTCACGGACATCTCGTGTCCTATAAAGATAAAGGAAATCTTGATAGTGATTTTAGAGGATCATTGAGATACTTTGGATCATATACAATGTATAGTTGTTAGTCTAGGAGATTGGGATCTATTATATCACAATGTTACATTATTCCTGTGGTTTTCAGGATGGGGCATTTGTTTTCATTGAGTGTGTATTTTCCCCATTCACATTTATGTTTACACTGTCGTACCCTTTTTGATTATTCCATTTTACACATTGGTGTTATTATATTGTACTCTGATGTTTTCTCATGAATTTAGTTGATGAATAATTTCTATCTATATGTTACAATCTATAAATTTGATTTCAATTAAATTTTTCGGGGAGATAGTTTGGTCCATAAATACATTTGTATTAGGAAAATTCCTACCATATTAGTTAATCTTTATCAAGACATATTACTAACCCCTAGCCTATAGAGGTAGAATTACGGTTCTAGTGTCTTGTTCATCCACTATCTAGGTTGGACCTATAACGGTGGGTCATTACAGAGTGGTATATGAGGTGGTTCATCCATAGGATGGTCTTTGGACTTCTCCCCTAATGGGGATTGTTTCTGAATTACTAAAAATAAGTAAAAATTAATTGAGTGTTTCGTTTTAGAAGATGAACCTAGTGTTGGTATGATGAGAAATGTATCTATACACCATGACTATGATTACCCATTTGATGACTCAAAATTCTGAGACATTGGTTGTAGGTAATATGGTACATGAACCCTATTGGATTGCATTTTTTTTACTTTCCTTCTTGATTCATATCCCCAAATATGATCTTTAACCGTTGTACATCATGAAATCATTCATGGTGACTCTACACTGACAACTAGCTAATATTTTGAGGCAGATTCATAGTGATTTATAGTTAAGAAAAGAGGCCTCAGTTTAGGGAACTACCCCTAAGATTATTTTCGCTTGGATGGAACCATGCAGTATAAAATTATATTGAGCAACACATGGATCCTTCTATAAATCAATAAGATAATTGTATTATTGTTAAGTTGTTGATAGATATAGTAGAACAAGATGATTGTACACACAAGATTTCAAAGTTACATTAGTTTCATAAATAGTGACCATAGAGGTTGTATGATGAGACAAACCCTCTAGCATTATAGGTTTCACTCAGTGCAATGCTAATAGTTTTCCAAAATGTTCACACACCAACCGATCAGATGACTACAATAGTGATGAGTCTTCTATGTAAAATATTTTTTAGTTCTATATGTATTGATAGATGAAAAACATATATTGAGTGCATGTTGTGGGTTTCATATATAGATATATATTTGGTATTATGGTGAGAAGGAAACCCCTTATTATGTGGTATAGGATATTCATGAGCCCGTTGTGATTATCTCCCTCTTGGATATGACCCTTCTTGTTTTTCGTCTTAGCATCAAGTCATTTCGTGGATGACATGGGGTATCAGAAGATCCCTATGTTGGAGAAGCTTGATGTGGAATTGGGAATTCTAAAAAGAGTGACACTCCCCCCAACGAGTCACATTTTTATAACATGATTTAAAATAATGAGGGTGATCCAGAGCTACCCAAAGAGGATATAATCATGTTGGAAGTGTTATTTTATTTGAACTATATGTTTTAATTTATTTTTATATAATAATTTATTGGAATGAGCCTCAGTTATTATGAGAAATTAGGTTTGTGAATGTATTGCTTCTAGAGATAGGAGCTTGTGGAATAGTGGATTCATGTGTGGTTTGTGGTATACCATATGTCTCCATTGCTCAAACTAAATTTATAGATCAGATAGATAATCCAAATTTCCATAAATTTATCCAATTTAAACACATAATGATAGTAGTGTGGGCCATATTTCCCAACCCTGTAACTAGAGGATCTTATAAAGATAATTTATGAGGAGTGATCCCTTGGTAGGTTTGGATGAGATCACACACTGGAGTTTGTATTACATTTCTTGTAATATTGTCTAGTATTACCCATTGATCAGTGAATTCCTTGAGATATATGTTTTCTACGGTGGTGGATAGGTATGAATGTGTTTATAAATAATAAGTTCCAGGTTTACCTCACCATCGAGATATTGTATTCTACATGGAAATGTCGGTAATATGACTCAATATCGGCTATATCATTTCTAATGACGCATTTATTCTATGAGATATTGATGTGAATTTAGAGGAGTCAATATATTAGTGTATTTTAAAGAACTAATGTATTTTTCTAGGCAGTCCTATGGAGTCCAACTAAGAGGAGGTTAATATATGTAGGTTAAGTTTGTATTGAAATTTATCAAGACAGTTAACAATCAAGGAGGAGTATCCACCATCTAGAATTGAAGGATTATTTTCATAGTGGATGTGCTGAAGTAGATCTCATATTTTTACACAAATATGCTTTATAACCAGCTCCATGGTTGAGATGTTGGCATATCAAGTGTGTATTATTAAATCCATTATAGTTTCATTGTTTTCCTAGTTACACCATTTGGAGTATTAAAAGGCCCAACCGAGTTCAGAAGACCTATGAAACTGATCCATAACGATCATTGGATTAGTTTTTTGTAGTAATCTATTTTGGTAATTTCATTTCCTCAGCATCAATGTTAGAGAATTTGATACATATGAAGGTGGTTACAGAAATACTATTGGAGTTCTAGTCATATGGAAGCTCTCACGATGTTAGATTTGAATTCAATGTTTCACTTTAGGGATTTTTTTCGCAAATATGGGAGTGATAGTGGAACCTATAGTGGTCAAGGGAACATGATCTTGAAGGACACCTAGGGCACTATCATGGAATTAGATACTCAGAATGATGCATTCTGTCCATTTCAATCATGAAAGGTTAATGAAGTGACCTATATATAGTTAAAACATGTGGGTGGGGATGATGTATCATACCTCCAGTTTATGGTTTTTAACAGTATGATTATTTAATGATTCTAGGAGGGAAAACATAAGGATATCAACTGGGATATCTTTCATGATCATAAATCCTATAGATATGTTCCTAATGGATTCCCTAAAGGTGGGGAGAATGACAACCTTGTCTATGGATGCTCGAAGGCACAAAACATTGTATAGGAAAAGGGAGTTGGGGAGGTTTTTTTCTCATAGTAGTAAACATATGTGAATGGTGGTTTTACTATGTTCCTTTATATTTTGGGTTATGTGTCTAAGGATGTTGTGTCTTCTTGCTATGCTTAACTCTTATTACTTTACGAGCAGATAAGTGAACACCAAGGTGTATGATGGAAGTAGAAACATGATTATGTTTTTTGGTTATCATGAAATGGATTCCATGATTGAAGATAGGTCACATTATTTCATACGTGATTGTATACTAACTCACCAGGTTGAACCACTTCCTAACCATCTATGATAAGATATTAGCAGAGTCTTTGGGACATATGTGTGTGTAGGAGGTAGTCCAAAATCATGGAATTCCCTTGAAAAACATATAGGATGTGATGTTCACTTGAAATCATAATTATGATGATGATTTAGGATTCATTTTTCACAAAGTTGTGCTTGAGCATAAATTCTCCACCCTAGATAGATAGTTAGGGGGAGTGGAATATACAGGTTTTAGATAACATGCTTCAATATTTCATGTTAGATTTGGGTCATATATTAGAGGATTGCCTATAATTTTTGGTGTATGTAACGGAGAAGTTAACACATTACGGTTGTTACTGTATCATTTTATAAATTATATGGGAGACCATGTAGGTCACCACTACATTGGCTAGAGCCTATGGGATCATGTGTTTCTAAAAATATGGTTGGTTCTATTGATGGATGTTAAAGGTGTGCAGTTCATCCATATGTAGATGAGGACTAGCTAGACAATTTTATGACTATTTTATAGGGTGATGAAGGGGTCCTTTTTAGTTTAATTAGAACATTATCTATTCTAATATATCTCACCATGTCAAGGAACATAAATATTTATCAATGAATTCATTCTATCTCTAAATACATTATTCTTATTTTCCAGTAACAATGTCATGTTAGAGAGGCATTTTACTACATTACACTTTGATTGTAGTTAGAATGGGTTTTGGTTGTTTTCTTCTTATTTCGGCTGAGGAGATGTGTGTCTGACTCATTGTATAGTGTTGAATTGGAGGAGTTGGGTTTGGGGTGTGGTGGTTCTCTTCAAGGTACCCTTTTTTGGTTGTGAACTGGATTCATAAGTCCCATTATGTGCATTTTTCTTCCCTTGGTGCATGCCAGTAAACTTCATGGGTGTATATAGAAGTGCTCATTGGAGTAATAGAGCTTGATGTAGGCTTTTTATACTCACAAATTTATTTATTGTTTTCATTTATGGGATAAAATTCCTAGAAGACGTGAATAAATCAAAGACTATTTTTTAGCGTAATATATTGGAATATTTCTTCGAATATTATCTGAGTCAGTTGCTGATAGGGTGTGAGATTCCATTTCCAAATGCGTCATGGATTTATATTATAAAAATATTAAATATATTAATATCACATTTACTTATTTTTATTGTAAAATTGGAATAAATCCCAAAAAATCTTCAAATCAAAAATCTAAGACCACTTTTGAATCCGTAATGTGGGTTTTACCCAAGGAGAGACCTGAGGATGGCAAATGCAGGATGTCCAGTTAAGGAATCCATTGGAAGTTTTGTTTAATTAAAATATATAAATAATTAAATAATTTGTTTTATTAAATAACCTAATTTAAATCCCTTATAAATACCCTCTTATATAGGTTTTTGAAAGTGTAAATCATTAACCCTTTTCATTTCAATGATGAGGATAGAATTATTTGTTTGAAGATCGTCATCAAATGACAAATAAATATTGGATTGAGGTGGATTAGTAGGTTGGAAACATAGTGAGTCTTTTGTATCACTGGTGAATGCATTCCTCACCAAAAATCAATCCATAATATATGAATGAATTTTAAATTGTTGGTTTTCCTATTTTTATAAAATGATTGATCATGGATCAATTGTCTTCTTTTGATCTGTGAATTATTTATTCATTCATATGGGGCATATTGCGTTGTTTTATAATTTATATGACAAACCCCTTGTTTCCATTAATTTTACCATGTTTATGTAATCATTGGACATTATTTCTTGTCCAATTGTGAATCGGGTTTTTTTATGATTTTCCACAATCTGTTTATCACATTCATCACTATTGACCTGTAGGTTCATCATTCGACATTTTCAGTGAAGGTTCCTACATGATCAAACCCCCAAATTCATCAAAGTATTAAAAAACTAATATATTTATTGTTTTTTGATATATATAATTATTAATAGTTAGAGATATGGGTGATACTATGTGTATATAGGATCTAGAGGGGTGAAAAGATCGAGTGATAGGCTCACTGGAGGCTTGTATAGGAACGTATAGTCTTTACAGATGGGTGTGGGTGGTTTTCCAATGGATAATATCTAGAATTATATTTCCCACAATCCATAGAGGGTTGTGTTTGCTATTATTATTTTTAATAATATTAAAATTGTATGTTATTATTATATTTAAATAATACATTAATATTATAAAGGGAAATAAAAAAAACACAATGATTAAGGATTTAATTTTCCATGTGAACGAGTGAGATGTAAGGAACATAGTGTGTGAAGGAAAGTGAAGAAAAACCTGGATCTCATTCTTGGTCCATGTTTATTTCTTATAATAATTAAATTTATTTTATATATTATAACAAAAATAGTAATAATATAGGAATTGATAAAAAGGAGAGGGAGGGGGAATCATGTGCTATGTATGATAAAGGATGGGGAAAGTAAGGTATGAACCTACTTCCCATTATATTATATATTTTTTTATTATGATAATAATAATAATAATTTCATTTTTATTAATTCCCTATTTTTGTAGTAACTCCTTCACGTCACATTGGATTGAAGATCATCAGTGGGGTGGAGATTACGGAATTGAGTAGATCGATTAAAGAACGATGTTTTATAATTTTTTCCTTCTCATATATGAGGTCCATAAAGGAGCCAATAATATTAATATTGTTTTTTTGTTGTGGTTGTATATATGAGTGTTGAATCTAGTATCTGACATAACATTGTCATAAGTTGTGATAAGGAAGAAATTTTTGTGGAATTGAGACCCTAATACTCAGGTAGATATTTAAAGACAAATAAATGGTACTTAATTTGGGCTCTCATTTCTGGTTTTTGAAACACCATTTGACCATGATGTGGTGAAATATGGTTTTATTGGGTGTCAGGTGTGAGAAAGTAAATAGTATGTCATGAGGTTTTTTATGCAGGAAGAAAAATATTATTATATATTGGGACATTCATGTGTGATGGTGATGACATATTCATGGATTGACATTTTATCCAAATGAACCAATGAATAATCTCATGTATTCATTGAGGTTTTATCAAGACTTGGATTTTTGTATGTTTGTAGCCTATCCTAAGTGTTTTACCACAGATAACCCAATGATAGCCTTGATTGAGGCATATGAGTTACGATGTGAGATGTTCCATGTGTGATGATTTATCAGGGGATGTTTGATAATGGTATCAACTATGTATATTCAGCAGCGTTCTATCGAGTTTAGTACCCCTATTAGACCATGGCATAGGTTCTCTATTATATTAGATATATTGGGTTCATTACTACCATGTTACACTGGGGTTTGGATTCCCCACATTAATTACATAGTAGATATGAGGGTTAGTACTCCCCTATTTGACTAGGGCATGTGTTCCTAATATTTCTTTAGACATGTGTTACTAGGGTCATTACTCCTCTGTCCCTCTAGTGAATAGGTTCCCCATGTCCTTTACATATGTAGGGTAAGTACTTCCCTTATTATTATAGGGAATGAGTTTTTATGAAAAGGTTGGGGCTGAAGCCTCATTTTTTATTAATGAAAATCAAATACCTCTTTTAACTGGGTAGAGGGAGACTCGTTACATATCCCAAAGGCCTAGTGGGCATGTAGCCCATTACAAAGCTCATAGGCCCGAATTTTGGCCTAAATCACATTCTGTGAATAGTAACCCGACTGTTATAGTACCTGCCACTGTTACAGTGCTCTTCCATCGCAATAGTAACATCGATCAATAGTACCACCGCTGCTACAGTACCGCTATAGTACCTGCTCCCCATGGGTTTTGAACCCCCACTTTTCATGTATAATTACGGGGTGCTTACCACTAAGACAAACACCAACTACATTATAGTTCATGAGTTCTCTACCTAAAGAGTTATAATTTACCTTATTCAAGATATAGTGGTGTGTGGGTCCTTTATTAGTGATTTTTTCACACTTTCATGTGGAGCATAGATAGGATATTTTCCCCATACACTCTTTTATTTGTGAGGTTATAAGAGATGCATGGTTCAGATTCATGGCTCCGTCGACTGTGGTTTATATCAGTGGAGGTGTGCAAGAACAAACCTATGGTTTATTATGTGGTCCTATATGAAGATGGGAATCGGAGATGGACCTATAGAGTTTTTTATACACCATTTTTGGTGACCGTAGTGGCATGGTGTGATCCCCTCCACATGGGATCCTTTTACGATTGTGTGTTGTGTTGAGAATCAGAGATGGACCATTGAAGATATCGGAAAACTAATTATTATTAGCTGGTATGTGGAGATGGATATCACCATTTTCTACCATTTGGAATTCTTTTTTATCAAATCTAGTTATATCATTATGGTTTTTTTCTTATATTCTGATGGACATGCCTTCTTTGTGACGAGATGACTACTTCTAACATGTATCATATTTCACCGTCTTCAGTTTTCTAGATGTCCGATTGAGAATATATATACTCACACCTAAATGGGATTTTACAAAATGTGATGTGTATTATGAAGATGAAAAAAATGGAATTAATTTAATATGATCACATGGATACATGAATAATCAATTTAATTCTTGAACAATATTCCTTGTGAAATATTCGTATTGAGTAAAGGGTACAAATTTATCAATATTTCCCCAGTTATTCAGATAACATTCAATGTAAACACCATATATAAAAATTATATATGGTATATGAAATAATCATATACATAACAAAATAATATGTATATTTAATATAAAATAAATTTTCAATGAAAAATTATTATAGTAAAGTGATTTTTTCAAGATAATGTTAACAATCATGTAAGAAAGTGAGATTTCCCATTAAATTTCATCAATTGGTTATTTTAAAATCAAATAACCTTGGATAAAATGATTCAAATTGAAAATGAATATAACATGAGAAATGAAATATTTATAATATTATATGTTCAACGGTAATTATATAAACAATATAAAATTTAATTAGTGCATAATAAAAAATTAGTCTCGAGGGAATGTAAAATGAGATGAAATACCTTTATTTCTACTCCATTTTAGTTAAAATCTATTTAAACTATAGTATAATGGTTTTAAGAATAATTTTAAATAATTATAGTACCATATTAATATTTATAATTTCATATATTATCCATTTATAACATCTTATTAACCATTTGTTAAGAATATTTCACTTTTTTCATTGTTTGAGGTGTTAATATACTAGTTTCAAGTCTGTATTGACTAGTTATTTTTTGTTACACTTACAAAGATCATGACTTCATCATCTAAAAAATAAAAACCATGATTTAAATATCATATATATTTGTTATATATTTATTTATACTAATCCATATATTTTGTGATAGCAAAGAAAATGCATCATTCATGGAGATGGTAGGTCAAACGTATGCATGAATATCATTTCCATTTTCATGTCATGTTGAAGGAAAGAAAATTATATTAGATATTATTTTTTTAAAATTATTTTCATGTAATATATTTCACATATTATTATTTAATACATCCTTAATACAGTCCACATAAAGCTTGAATGAATCACATCACTTCATTAAGTGGTAGTCGACCGTACACAAACACAATGTCATTGTACTCCTAAAAAATGGAAAACATGAAGTTATGTCATATATAATTAACATATAAGAATAAATATACAATATATATCAATTATATAATGTATAAATGATACTTACATCGATATTACCAACCTTTAATAGTGGTAATGAAAAATTGAATGACATCAGTTTGCGAGGCGACAGTCCACCGTACACAGAAGCGATGATTTTATAACCCCTTTAATGGATGTGTGTAATGTTTTACATAATAACATTAATATAAAAACACATCATTATATTTAATAGAATGATGTTTTTGTATAATCTTGATACAAATTTAATTGATGTATGGGGTAAAAGAGGTAAAATTATAACACTTTTAGAAAAACATTTCCTCATATTTAGGTATCCTCCTTAGGTTTGAACTAATGCTTTCTTAATTTGAATTTATAGACAAGATAAGTTTTATCAGATGAAGGGATGGAATATTAAGATTTATTTGGGTATTTATTTCCTAAACCAAATTTCAATATAGGTTTGAAGAAGGGGTGAAGATGATGCCTCTTATAATTGGGGTGAGTGGAAAACATGTAAAAAAATTTAGAGGGAGTTATGCCCTCATTTTTTTCATGTTAATTAGATCCAATAATATAGAAATATTTATAATATAATTTATAAGGTCTAAATATGGACATATAATTGGTGTTGTAAAATTTGTTAGGTTATTTGGTCTCTTAAGATTAAATTTTATTCCCTTAGTAAAATCATTTTTCTATAAAATGTTGTAATTAATTTTAACATCTTTCTCAAATCACATTCATGAAAATTAAATTAGAATAATTAGAAATTAAATATTATTATTATTAAAAATATTTAATCCTATTTTAAAATATCAAATCATAGAATTCAAAAAAAATGGAAATTAAAACTCTATTTGTGTTAAAAAAAATGGGGTTTAAAAGTGAAAATGTTCAAATGATTACTAATATTAATATCTAAATTCAATATAAAAATGGATCCATTGGCCTAAATTGAATTAATATATTTATTTTCAATATATTTTTACCTTAATAAAAATTAAAAAAAAATTATCATTAAATATTATTTAGATGACTTTGCAGTTTTCAATTAAAATCTAGTGTTTTCCATTATTCATCAAGAAATAAAACGTATCATAAAATATCAAAAAATCACACAAATATAATTTCAACATAAATAATTTCAAAATTATGTTTATTAATTCATATATAATTTATAGAAGTGCCAAAATTTAATTTTAAAATAAGTTCTCCATTAAATGGATGTAAAACTACCATTAAAAAATATAGAATTTTATGCACTATATTTGAATTAGTATTTTATTATGCATACAAAATATATTGTATAAATTTCAAGTAATTATTTATAATATAATACATAAATTTTTTTAAACTATTCAAATAATATTAATTAATGTAGTTTATTATGATAAAATTCCTTTGGTGCATAAAAATACCTTTTTTATAAAAACATATCCTTTATATTCAATTGGTTTTTATATTACATTCTAATTAATTGGTAACCAAAAAATTCATACATAAATTTTATATGTTAGTTAATCCAATTTATATCCTCAAATATAATTTGTAGGTGGAAAATATTATTTTAAATAATAATATTAATATTATTCAGTAAAAATCGGTATTGTGTGTAACAAAAGTTATCAAAGAATTTCATAGTTGTGTGAAATGATAGTTAAAATCATTTTTTCATGCATTTCAATATATATAATATATTTAAATTATTTAAAATAGATTATATATTTTACTTTTTTTGGGATATTATATCCCCATCCACATTTGTTTTTTATTTCATCCATGGTATTGAATAAAATTATATTCAATTATAATTTCAAGGTGTTACATTATCCCAACCTTAAAGAAATTTTGTCCTCAAAATGTAAACTTGATCTTACTAATTATGGGTTTTATATTTGAAAATAACTCTATATAAATCCCACATTGAGAGAAGGGTATGTAAAATGTCCTCTTAATTAGAGATAATTGTATGTATAAAGGTTATATGGAATAATACATATCTTTTTTTCCATGTTGGATAATATTTGTGTAAAGTAAAAATATGGACTTACAGGTAAAGAATAAATATTTACAGATATTGATTATGGTCATTGATAAAAAAAGATATTTAATAATTAATGGAATGTTAAACACGTAAAATATATAAATAGTTGATAATTTAAAATTATATCGGTTCAATAAAAATGATGGTAGTAGAAAGACATATTTGTTTCAAGATAAGTTTCATAATGTTGAGTACGTATTTTACTGCCTATGAATAAAAGGAAATACACTTACTTGATATATTTTGTAAACATAATTCCATCTATTTTTTTTCTTTGATAAATTTCTAGTTCATCCCTTATTTCATGAAATGAATTTCCAAAAATTATTTTTATCTCTGAATCACTAAGATTCACTTTTAATATATCCTAAGATCCATAAAAGAGTGAAATTTATTTTCATATAATTATTTTCCAAAACCAATATGGTTAATAAATTAATCTCTTAACCTCAATAGTAATACTTCATGTTTTTCATAAATAATTATTTGTCAAATTGCTTAACTAAAATTAATGGTACATTAACTAGGATATCTCATAAGATAGTGGTAGGCTTGAAACCCTTATCATTATTTGGTCTTTGGTTCAATCCCCACTGCCTTTCAGGATATGAGGGGTTGTCACGCTACATGCAGTTTTTCCTTTTTATAAACTATATTAAAATAATTCTTATAAAGCTCCCAAAAACATTATAGACATCCATGAAATAATGTCAATCATTAAATAACCTTTTTCTAAAATGGGTTTCAATAATTTTTTTTACAAATTATAGTAATCTTATTTGACTATTATTACAATTTAATTAAGGATCATATTGTCCCTAAATGAAATCAATACGATTAATTTTTTTATATAAAAGTTTTATTAATTATTCCTCAAAATAAATTTCTACTAAAATTAATACCATCCATAAATTTACCAAAATGTTCTTAATCTAGGTATAATCCCATCAAATAACTCCTAAATAGAGGTTTTCTTGAATTTGAAGTTATGATATACCATAATCTAATAATAATGTTACAGTGTTCGTAACTCCTTAATTAATTAAGACATGTGTTCATATAAAATTTAACACAATATATAAATGTATCATGATTCTTATTAAGAAAATATAATTGGTAAAATAATTCTGAAATTTAATTCATAAATATCAATACATTATTAGTTTATCCTTATTATTTCAACATAGATCATTTTTTTTCATATGTTTTATCCTAGGACATTCATTATCTTCTTCTATAAAAATCATTAATAATTATTTGAAAAGAAAATGTGAATTATACTAGGAATATCTGTAACACCCGAGATTTTTATGAGTAATATTTTGTTTTTATATCATCAAAGGAATCTTTCACTACACACTTGCTTGGCTTACTTTACACGCAATCGTGACCTTCCTCGATAGCTTGCGTCGTACGCAATACCGAGTTTCACTAAACAACAATATGCTATTAAAACTAGCCGTTATGAATAGTAATGACCACTTTTTGAAATTTTATAAATTTTATTTTTCAAAATGGACTTCATTTTTGGACTCAGAATATCGAAATTAGCCTAGGGTGAAATTTTGGTATTTTTTTGAAAACATTCAATTTTTGATGAATAGTGAAACCACTACGTGGTAGGTTAAAAACTGAATTTTGCATAGAACTTAATTTTACCGCTTCTGTGAATGTAATTTCAAAAATCCGATAGACACGGTTGATATCAGTAAGTAAAATGTGGTTCAATGAGAAAAAAAAAATTTTGGTGAATAGTAACTTTTTACTATTTTTACCGTAGTTAATAGTAAATAGGGTAACTAAGGGTAAATATGATATTAATATTACCCTAACACATGTCCTAATTCTATTGGACAAGTCTAATTCGACCAAAAACAAACTTAGGAATAAAATATGACCATTTAGGCCCACTTGGATTAGATTAGGACATTTATTATTAATTTATTTAAAGAAGGGTTAAATAGTTAAAATCAAAGTTTAATAAGTAAATCATTTTTAATATGGGGTTATACATAAGCTAAATTCGATTGTAAATATTAATTAGAAAGATAAAAAGATTTCCTACATGATGGTATTTTATTTGTAATTTTTAGACATCAAATAATTTAATTTATTTATGACACAAAGATGATGCAGTAATTATCTTATTAATGAAATATTGACATAATTGATAATATAAATACCAAAATAAATGTAATTTAAGACTTTTTATGAATTACACAAATTTTATAGGTCACTATGATATATTAGTGTTGATTTAATCAACTTGGTTCGAACATATAATTCTGTTATGACTTTCACAAAAATCATATATCAAATAGTGTCAAAATTGACACAAAATAGTTTCTAAATCAAATATTATATTATTAATTGTTATTTTATTTATAAAAATCTAAGGTTCGGCCAAATGACTTAGATAAGGATATATATATTAATAGTAAACAATTGGGGTTCGTTTGGCATGTTATAGTAAGTGTATTAACCATATAGTGAAAGAAAACAAAAAGACATGGTAAAAGATAGATTATTTAACTTAGAGTTAAATCTAATTGATACGGTTAAAATAATACCCTAAACTTATCTAAATCCTATTGGTTGATAGGATTTCGACCCATACCCACTTTAGCTTTGAAATAAGACCCTTTGGAACCATTATAAACCGATTTTGACTTTAATATAAAATAATATTTTGAGATATTCCTAAGGTGCCCCTCTCCTCCCTTATAAAAGGGCACCTCCTCCCCCTCCTCCTCACACCAAATTGAGCACTCAAGCTCGGCCAACCCCTGCCATTTTCTCCTCTCCACTTCCCTAGAATAATCCTAGAGGTCCTGGTCTTCTTCAAAGACCAATATTAGTTCCCTAAGTGGAGGATTCAAAGAAGCGTTCCAAAGAAGAGGTAATATCCATTACCGATCTTTTCAATTTCTTTCTTCTTCAACTTCTTCTTCATTAGTTGTTTCATGATAAAGTAATGACATCAGTATTTCTTACATACTGATATTTTATTATAATTATGAAACAACTATAATTCACCTTCTATCCATCCCACGGAAAAATGAAATCATCGCGCGTGCGTACGTACTGAATACCGTCTCCACGTCGTGGTGTAATCTATTTTTCCACCATCACTTTACAAGGATAGGGATAATGGTGTAATGAGTAACTATTTGTTATTATTATAAAGTAATATTGATACTGAAATAATATATATATACTCCAATACAATTCCACGATCATAGGAACGATATCATCACCCGTGCGCACGTACGGAATACCGTCTCCACGATGTGATGCGACTCGTTCTACATGATCATCATTACATAGTAATTATATAAATGAATTGAATGAATAAATATGATATATGTTACACTAATACCATTCTGGATAAAAGGTATCTATAACCTTAAAAGAAGAATAAGAATGTATTCGGAAAAACACGCATAAGAACAAAAGGCAATAAAGACCCGAGTAACAAGTAACAATGAAATATTACTATCAAGAAGCTAAGAATATGACCATATATGATATCATATCAATATGTAAGATTCTGGAATAAGTCAATAACATTATTTAAACCATTATACAGGAGCTTCGGACACGTACAAAGCAAATTGGACCTAAGGTAAGGGAAATATCACAATCTCATTTTTATCTGAGATTGTTTATTCGTAAGTATTTACTGAGGTGTATTTTATCATCCACATCCATGTTTCATCAATATATAATATTATTTCCATCAACCTACAACTGTTTAAATCAATTTTTTTACCCTTCGGTGAGTTTTTAGTAATATCTATGAAAGGAATCTTTTGTAATACGAGGTACTTTTTGACTTTTCCGACAAAAGTACGAAGAATGTTTTTTTTAACTTATACGGCATGAATGGATTTTTAAAACATTATTTCCAAGAAGCTTCCTTTACTAGTTTTCAAGTTTATTTGTAATCAACTTCTTTTATTTTAAAGTTGTATGACATATTAAGAAAAGAAAAGTGTTTTTGAAGTAGAAAGGATATTTTCCTCAAGAATGGAGTTCAAGTATTTTATCAAAATTATTTTCCATCTAAGATAATAAAAGGGTTCTATTTTTATCCCTATTATTACATGGATTTGATTATGTTGTGATGGAAATATTTTTATGAATTCTTTTATCTTATATGAATTGTTTTATGATATCATGTTGTTTAAGAATCCCATTTTTATTACATGGGTTATGCGATGATGTATGATTTATGATTATGTGGAACACATAAGAAAGGATTCATTATAAGATGGGTGGGACCTATATCTCCCTCCAATGTATTGGGTAAAGATTTTATATCTCATGAGATAGACAGGGCTGGAACGGTAGGTTATACCGGTTCAGTGAAACAGGACTGAAACGAGGGTTACTCGATTCAGAAAGGGACTTTGTCCACTAAGATAGTCTTGGAAATGAGTCTTGACTAACAAGAAATGATTCTCTATGATTATGTGTGAATGCCACAAAGTTTCAAGTTTTATGTTATGATTATGGGGATCTCATTTTCACTTCTATGATTTATTCCATGTTAAGATATTATGATCTCTTTTGCAGGTTTTGATTTTCAAAAAGATATGATATGATTTTTATTTCCTTTATTTTCCCTTGCTGAGCATTTGAGCTCACCCTTTTATGTTTTCTTTTCCCCAGGTCAGGAAGATGGATATTAAGTAGAATATGCTAAAAGGGACCCTAGATTTGATGAAATAAATGGGAGACACTGTATAAGATTTATGAACCAGTTGTTTATGTTTTCTAGTTTCTAAAGACACTATACCTATACGGTCCTTTGTGGTTTTGTCATATGTTGTAATAAGTGTGCTTCAATTTTGAAGTATTAACAATGTATGTAAAGTATGGGTCGCTATAGTTGGTATCAAAGGAAAGGTATAGTCAACCTTTGGAAACTAGTATGTGAAAGCCTTAGTAAGAACCCTAAGGATAAGTCTAAGCATAGAACATAATCTTAGTGTTTTAGAAATGGCCTTGAATAACCTAGGATAAGACCTTAAGCATGAAAATTTTATTCTTGAATTATGTGGTTTTCCTATTATAATTAGTGTTGCTCACACTATTCTTCTTGGTTTTAGTCAATGGCTGGAACCCGAAGGAACCGTGTTAATGCGGAATGCGATGGGCAATGCAATGATTGTCCCCCTGAGCAACCAAACGATATGGGAGCTGGAATGAAAAATCTTGTAGCCATGCTCACACAACTTTCTCAAGCTATGAATCATGCAGCACTTCCAAACGAGCAAAGGAAGGAGCAACATTCTGTTGAATCCTTCATGAGGCAGCGTCCACCTTCTTTCAGTGGGTCTACTGATCCATTAGTTGCTGAACAATGGATTAGTACAACTGAAAAGATATTTTCAGTTCTTCAATGTTCTGAACATGATAAAGTCATCCTAGCAGTGTATCGTTTGGAAGGAGATGCTGATCAATGGTGGAATCTTATTAAGAATACGAGGCAAAGGGATGAAATTGAGTCTATGGAATGGGACAAGTTTAAGAACTTATTTTTCAATAAGTACTTCCCTCGTATTCTCCGAACTAAGATGGAGAAAGAGTTCCTTGAACTGAAGCAAAGGGATGATGAATCTGTTAGTACCTATGAAGCAAATTTCACAAGACTTGCAAGGTACTCTTCTGGTATTATTATCCAACCTGAGAGTAAGATCGATCGATTCTTTAGTGGCTTAAAACCAATTCTTCGAAGGGCGTTAGCCATAAGGGACTTCAATAGCTACGAGGAAATCGTTCGATGTGCTCTCAAAGTCGAGATGGAGATTGGAATAACCCATCAGTCATATGGGTTTGATAAGAATAGGAAGATGGAATTCAAAGAAAAATCTAAAGAGCACATGGAAAAGAAGATGAGCTTTTCCTTATGCTCAAAGTGTGGAAAGAAACATGGAGGGAGTTGTCTTAAAGGGACAAGTAAATGTTTTAAATGTGGAAAGGAAGGTCATCGGGCATTTGAATGCCGTGATAATGGGAAGAAGATGTCTAATGACGCAAACAAAGGAAGGGATACACAGAATGAACCTACGACACATCAATGTTTCAAGTGCAAGGATATGGGGCATTATGCCAATCAATGCACAAATCCAAGGGTTGATGATGATGGTCGACGTCAACAAAATCTTAAGGCTAAAGACAAAGGAAGGTCACATGCAATTTCTATCAGCGATGTGGAGTACAATAACGAAGTGGTGAAAGGTACACTTACCATCCACTCTAAAGTAGCAAATGTTTTATTTGATTCTGGATCCACCCACTCTTTTATTTCTAAAGAATTTTCTAAGGTTATCACCGTATTACCTCAACAATTAGATGTTGAGTTATCTGTGACAACACCTATTGGCACAACAGTCGCATCAAAAGTTTATAATTCTTCTCCGATCGACGTTTGTGGGAAAGTGCTTCCTGTAAATCTTGTGATCCTTTCATTAGTGGAATTTGATGTGATTCTTGGCATGGATTGGCTTTCTCTACATGGAGCTCA
Source organism: Viscum album (assembly GCA_963277665.1). NCBI lineage: Eukaryota > Viridiplantae > Streptophyta > Magnoliopsida > Santalales > Viscaceae > Viscum > Viscum album. Next base: position 942,444,117 of record OY728153.1, read on the forward strand.
TATCAATTGCCAAAGAAGGGAAGTCACATTTCATATTCCAGATCAATCTACGATCGTATATCAATGCAAGGATGAACATAATTTTCCAGTGGAAATTTCTTCCATCTTATGGGTATTGATTCCACTAAATGAAGGTTATTTATCTCAAATGGTTGGTGAGAAACTCACGATTAAGATTATACCCATTGTACGGGAGTTTGAAGATGTCTTTCCGGAGGAATTACCGGGTCTTCCACCAAATCGTGAAGTTGGGTTTTCAATAGAACTCGTACCGGGCGCTTTGCCAATTTCAAAGACACCTTATAGAATGGCCCCAATTGAGTTGCAGGAATTGAAGAAGCAACTCCAAGAGAATCTTGATAAGGGATTCATACGCCCTAGTGCGTCACCTTGGGGAGCACCTGTTCTATTTGTTAAGAAGAAAGATGGATCAATGAGACTCTGCATTGATTATCGAGAACTTAACAAGATCACTATCAAGAACAAATATCCTCTCCCACGCATTGATGACTTATTTGACCAACTACGTGGAGCTCAATACTTTTCCACGATTGATCTTCGTTCAGGGTATCATCAATTAAGGGTCAAAAGGGAGGATATACCACAGACGGCTTTCCGTACAAGTTATGGACACTATGAATTTATAGTGATGCCATTTGGTCTTACTAATGCCCCTGTTATCTTCATGGATCTAATGAATAGTGTCTTTAGAGACTATCTTGATCAATTTGTGGTAGTCTTTATAGACGATATTCTTGTCTATTCAAAGAGCAATTAAGATCATGAAGATCACTTGAGAATTATATTGAAGACCTTGATAAAGGAGAAGCTTTATGCCAAATTTACCAAGTGTGAATTTTGGCTTCAAAAAGTTTCATTTTTGGGTCACATATTCTCAAAAGAGGGGATATATGTGGATCCAGCAAAAACAGAGGTTATCGAAAGATGGTCGAGACCAACAACAGTAACTGAGATCCGAATTTTTCTTGGTTTGGCTGGATATTATCGACGTTTTGTAAAAGATTTTTCACGATTATCTAATCCACTCACCAAGTTGACTCAGAAAGGAGTTAAGTTTGTCTGGATAGAGGAATGTGAAGAGAATTTCAAGGAGTTGAAAAGAAGGTTATCCAGTGCACCTGTGCTCACACTGCCTTGTAGTGGAGAAAGGTTTGTGATCTATAGTGATGCATCCAAGAAGGGATTGGGGTGTGTTCTTATGCAAAATGATATGGTGATAGCTTATGGCTCACGACAGTTGAAAATCCATGAGCAAAATTACCCAACACATGATTTGGAGTTGGCTGCGGTAATCTTTGCATTAAAGATTTGGAGGCATTACCTTTATGGTGAAAGGTGTGATATTTATACTGATCATAAAAGTTTAAAGTATATTTTCACACAAAAGGAGTTGAATATGCGTCAAAGAAGATGGTTGGAGCTGATTAAGGATTATGACTGCTCAATCCATTACCACCCTGGGAAAGCAAACAAGGTGGCAGATGCATTAATTCGACAAGACCATGCTAGTTTATCCATGATGAGGATCACAAAAGATCCAATATTTATGGATTTACAAAGGATGGATCTTGGAATTATAATGGAAGGGGAAAAATCTTATCTTTTTCAAATTAATGTTCAACCATCTATACATGTGAAGATTAAAGAGGCACAGAAAGAAGATGTCGAGTTACAAAAGAAGGTGAGAAATGTTCCTGAATTCAACCTTGATTGTGATGGGATAATAAAGTTTAGGAATCGGGTTTGTGTTCCTTCCATACCCGAATTAAAGAAGGAGCTGCTGGATGAGGCTCATAGTTCTTCATTCTCTATTCATCCTGGAAGCACGAAGATGTATAGGGACCTAAAAAAATACTTCTGGTGGGATGGCATGAAAAGAGATGTTGCTGAATATGTCTCTCGATGCTTGGTTTGTCAACAAGTTAAAGCTGAGAGACAGAAGTCTAAGGGGATGTTACAACCAATACCCATACCCGAATGGAAATGAGAAAACATCACTATGGACTTTGTCACAGGACTTCCTAAAACATCCAAAGGCAATAATGCTATCTGGGTCATAGTTGATCGTCTTACAAAGTCTGCACACTTCATTCCTATTAGAGAGGATTTCTCTCTAGATCAGCTTGCCAGGATATATGTAAAGGAAGTGGTAAGATTTCATGGAGTACCACATTCTATTATATCTGATCGGGATCCGAGATTTACCTCGATGTTCTGGCGAAGTCTTCAGCATACTCTGGATACAGAGTTGAGTTTCAGCACTGCTTATCATCCCCAGACAGACGGTCAGTCTGAGAGAACAATTCAAACCCTATAAGATATGTTTAGAGCTTGCTCTATGGATTTCAAAGGAGGTTGGGATCAGCACCTACCTTTGGTGGAATTTTCTTATAATAATAGCTTTCACTACAGTATTCAGATGGCTCCTTATGAAGCTCTCTATGGAAAGAAATGTAGGACTCCAACTTACTGGGATGAAGTTGGGGAAAGAAAGCTATTAGGACCTGATCTCGTTGATGAAATGGCAGAAAAGGTCAGATCTATTCAACAACACATAAGAGCATCTCAGAGTCGACAGAAAAGTTATGCCGACAACCGAATAAAAGATCTAGAGTTTGAAGTGCGTGATAAAATGTTCTTACGAATATCTCCCTGGAAGAGGGTTATGAGATTTGGAAAGAAGGGGAAGTTGAGCCCTAGATATATCGGTCCTTTCGAAATACTGGATCATGTTGGTAAGGTAGCTTACCGATTGGCGCTTCCACTGAATCTCTCTCAAGTTCACGATGTGTTCCATGTATCTCTCCTGAGAAAGTACATGCCAGATCCTTCACATGTACTCAGCTCAGAAGTTGTACCGCTGGAGCAAGATCTTTCTTATGAAGAACAGCCGATAGAGATTCTGGATCGTAGCAAAAAAGTCCTACGAAACAAGACCACTCGATTGGTGAAAGTTTTATGGAGGAACCACGAACTTGAAGAAGCTACATGGGAGCTTGAGGATATGATGAGGGAGAAGTATCCTCATCTGTTTGTTACAAAGTGACGAATTTCGAGGGCGAAATTCTTTTTAATGGGGGTAGAATGTAACACCCGAGATTTTTATGAGTAATATTTTGTTTTTATATCATCAAAGGAATATTTCACTACACACTTGCTTGGCTTACTTTACACGCAATCGCGAACTTCCTCGATAGCTTGCGTCGTACGCAATACCGAGTTTCACTAAACAACAATATGCTATTAAAACTAGTCGTTATGAATAGTAATAACCACTTTTTGAAATTTTATAAATTTTATTTTTCAAAATGGACTTCATTTTTTGACTCAGAATATCGAAATTAGCCTAGGGTGAAATTTTGGTATTTTTCTGAAAACATTCAATTTTTGATGAATAGTGAAACCACTAAGTGGTAGGTTAAAAACTGAATTTTGCATAAAACTTAATTTTACCGCTTCTGTGAATGGAATTTCAAAAATCTGACAGACACGGTTGATATCAGTAAGTAAAATGTGGTTTAATGAGATAAAAATAATTTTTTGGTGAATAGTAACTTTTTACTATTTTTACCGTAGTTAATAGTAAATAGGGTAACTAAGGGTAAATATGATATTAATATTACCCTAACACATGTCCTAATTCTATTGGACAAGTGTAATTCGACCAAAAACAAACTTAGGAATAAAATATGACCATTTATGCCCACTTGGATTAGATTAGGACATTTATTATTAATTTATTTAAAGAAGGGTTAAAATAGTTAAAATCAAAGATTAATAAGTAAATCATTTTTAATATGGGGTTATACATAAGATAAATTCGATTTTAAATATTCATTAGAAAGATAAAAAAATTTCCTACATGATTGTATTTTATTTGTAATTTTTAGACATCATATAATTTAATTTATTTATGACACAATGATGATGCAGTAATTATCTTATTAATGAAATATTGACAAAATTGATAATATAAATACCCAAATAAATGTAATTTAAGACTTTTTATGAATTAAACTAATTTTCTAGGTTACTATGATATATTAGTGTTTATTTAATCAACATTTTTCGAACATATAATTCTGTTATGACTTTCACAAAAATCATATATCAAATAGTGTCAAAATTGACACAAAATAGTTTTTAAATCAAATATTATATTATTAATTGTTATTTTATATCTAAAAATCTAAGGTTCGGCCAAATGACTTATATAAGGATATATATATTAATAATAAACAATTTGGGGTTCGTTTGGCATGTTATAGTAAGTGTATTAACCATATAGTGAAAGAAAACAAAAAGACGTGGTAAAAGTTAAATTATTTAACTTAGAGTTAAATCTAATTGATAAGGTTAAAATAATACCCTAAACTTGTGTAAATCCTATTGGTTGATAGGATTTCGACCCATACCCACTTTATCTTTGAAATAAGACCCTTTGGAACCATTATAAACCGATTTTGACTTTAATATAAAATAATATTTTGAGATATTCCTAAGGTGCCCCTCTCCTCCCTTATAAAAGGGAACCTCCTCCCCCTCCTCCTCACACCAAATTGAGCACTCAAGCTCGGCCAACCCCTACCATTTTCTCCTCTCCACTTCCCTAGAATAATCCTAGAGGTCCTGGTCTTCTTCAAAGACCAATATTAGTTCCCTAAGTGGAGGATTCAAAGAAGCGTTCCAAAGAAGAGGTAATATCCATTACCGATCTTTTCAATTTCTTTCTTCTTCAACTTCTTCTTCTTTAGTTGTTTCATGATAAAGTAATAACATCAGTATTACTTACATACTGATATGTTATTATAATTATGAAACAACTATAATTCACCTTCTATCCATCCCACGGAAAAATGAAATCACCGCGCGTGCGTACGTACGGAATAACGTCTCCACGCTGTGGTGTAATCTATTTTTCCACCATCACATTACAAGGATGGGTATAATGGTGTAATGAGTAACTATTTATGATTCTTATAAAGTAATATTGATACTGAAATAATATATATATACTCCAATACAATTCTACGATCATAGGAACGATATCATCACTCGTGCGTACGTACGGAATTCCGTCTCCACGATGTGATGCGACTCGTTCTACATGATCATCATTACATAGTAATTATATAAATGAATTGAATGAATAAATATGATATATTTGTTACACTAATACCATTCTGGATATAAGGTATCTATAACCTTAAAAGAAGAATAATAATGTATTCGGAAAAACACGCATAAGAACAAAAGGCAATAAAGACCCGAGTAACAAGTAACAATGAAATATTACTATCAAGAACCTAAGAATATGACCATATATGATATCATATCAATATGTATGATTCTGGAATAAGTCAATAACATTATTTAAACCATTATACAGGAGCTTCGGACACGTACAAAGCAAATTGGACCTAAGGTAAGGGAAATATCACAATCTCATTTTTATCTGAGATTGTTTATTCGTAAGTATTTACGGGGGTGTATTTTATCATCCACATCCATGTTTCATCAATATGTAATATTATTTCCATCCACCTACAACTGTTTAAATCAATTTTTTTACCCTTCGGTGAGTTTTTAGTAATATCTATGAAAGGAATCTTTTGTCATACGAGGTACTTTTTGACTTTTCCGAAAAAAGTACGAAGAATGTTTTTTTTAACTTATACGGCATGAATGGATTTTTAAAACATTATTTCCAAGAAGCTTCCTTTACAAGTTTTCAAGTTTATTTTTAATCAACTTCTTTTATTTTAAAGTTGTATGACATATTAAGAAAAGAAAAGTGTTTTTGAAGTAGAAAGGATATTTTCCTCAGGAATGGAGTTCAAGTATTTTATCAAAATTATTTTCCATCTAAGATAATAAAAGGGTTCTGTTTTTATCCCTATTATTACATGGATTTGATTATGTTGTGATGGAAATATTTTTATGAATTCCTTTATCTTATATGAATTGTTTTATGATGTCATGTTGTTTAAGAATCCCATTTTTATTACATGGGTTATGCAATGATGTATGATTTATGATTATGTGGCACACATAAGAAAGGATTCATTATAAGATGGGTGGGACCTATATCTCCCTCCAATGCATTGGGTAAAGATTTTATATCTCATTAGATAGACAGGGCTGGAACGGTAGGTTATACCGGTTCAGTGAAACAGGACTGAAACGAGGGTTACTTGATTCAGAAAGGGACTTTGTCCACTAAGATAGTCTTGGCAATGAGTCTTGACTAACAAGAAATGATTCTCTATGATTATGTGTGAATGCCAAAAAGTTTCAAGTTTTATGTTATGATTATGGGGATCTCATTTTCACTTCTATGATTTATTCCATGTTAAGATATTATGATCTCTTTTGCAGGTTTTGATTTTCAAAAAGATATGATATGATTTTTATTTCCTTTATTTGCCCTTGCTGAGCATTTGAGCTCACCCTTTTATGTTTTCTTTTCCCCAGGTCAGGAAGATGGATATTAAGTAGAATATGCTAAAAGGGACCCTAGATATGATGAAATAAATGGGAGACACTGTAGAAGATTTATGAACTAGTTGTTTATGTTTTCCAGTTTCTAAAGACACTATACCTATACGGTCCTTTGTGGTTGTTTCATATGTTGTAATAAGTGTGCTTCAATTTTGAAGTATTAACAATGTATGTAAAGTATGGGTCGCTATAATATCCCATGGGACTGTCAAACCAATTGTGTTGTATGGCATGTTATCATGTATGAGGTTATGCTCAAGTCATGCCTAACATTATTAATTCAATGTTATTACTCCTAGGTACATCTATTCGATAATCACATCCACTTATAGTATCCAAATAGGGAAGGATTATAATGAGAAACTACATAATATCTACCTTTAAAATACATTAGGATGTAATTTCATACTTATCCTCAACGTATATCATTGGGTTATGTTCACTAAAAAATGTTTTCTTAAATGTAGTATCCAAGGATTCCACTAAACTTCCTTTGATACCAACTGTGATGACCCTAACCTTTGTAGAATAGAGCCAATGCCATAATTTTTTTCCTTTGGCATGGATACAACATTAAAATCCCAATAGAATGAACGATTTATTTTTTTAAACCTGATTATTTACATGATATTGATGTTGCAATGTTAATAGAAAAAAAATACATATTTGATAAAAAATATAATAAAATGCATCCTTGAAAACTCATTCAAATATTTCTTTTTCATATCCTGGATAATGGAAAAAAATAAGGGTGAACTCAAATTCTCCATAAGGGTTAAGTACAATGAAATTAATAATGAATCAATTATCATAATCAATATGGAAAGATAAATAACATAGAACACATTCCATTTAATCAATAACTAAGAAATATGTGTGTATACTATATGAAATGGTAAATAACTAAAAAAATACATTTAATCAATAAACTGAAAATGAAATGAATCCATGGATTTTATAAAAATAAAAATACCACGGGTAATAATATTAATAACTAAATTATAAATGTATTAAGTGATAAATTATTGGACATCATGTATGATTCAAATGAAAATATACCATCAAAACCATTCACAATACTGTTTAAAACAATATATAGATTTTTTTATTTGGAAAATTTTTTTTCTCATGAGAAATATTGATCTATAAAGGGGCTATGTAATGTATGCTACCTACCCATCACTTCTATTATAAATCATTACTTATATAACAAATAAAAAATTTAATTCATAAACAATATCCCTTACCAAATATCTTTACTGAGTAAAGGATACTAGTATATCCATATTTCCTAAGTTAGTAAAAAACATTAATAGTAAACCACATATCTAAAAATGGTATACAGTTTTGAAAATAATCTTATAAATTACCTAATAATATTTTTTTATGATAAATGAAATTTCAAAAGAATAATTATTCTAATAATATGATTATTTCAATAGAAAGTTAACAATCAAAAAATAATGTGATATGTCACAATAACATTCATCGCATTGTAATTTTAAAATAAAATCCACTAGAGAGATATGATATAGATTTAAACATAAAATAACCTAAATAATAAATTATTCATGATAATACATTTGAATATTGAAGTATATACATCACATAAAAGGTAATTATTTCATAATATCCAATAAGTCTCCGTGAATTGTAAATTTAAAAGAAATCCATTAGCTTGAGCTCAATTTAGGTTGAGAATCCTCAAACCTACTATAAAATGGCTTTATTATTGTTATTAATATATACCATAACAATATTAATATTAATAATATAATATATGATCCTATTATAACATCCTCTCTCCAATTTATTAATAAGTATTCGTTATTTTCATTGTTTTGGGTTCAATTACCTTGTTTTTTGAGTATGTTTTGATTTTTTATGTTTTGTTCCAATTACATAGATCAAGATTTCAATATATACAAATCATAAACAATGATTTAAATATATGTATATATTATTTGTTCATATTAATCTATAAAATGTGTTTATAGGAAAAGAAATACACAATTCATGGAGTTGGTAGGTCGTACGTATGTACGAACATTTCTTCCCTTTCCTTTTTTATTCCAAGAATTAAAACAATATATGATATTATTATTCATGAATAATTATTATTTCATATATGCCTCATGTTTTTATTAAACTCCCCCTTAATAAATTCCATTTAATGTGTGAAAAAATAATATCACTTTGTGGGGTGGTAGTTTGTCGTACACATGTGTGACGTTATCATATTCCAACAAAGGGAAAGAATGAAGTTGTGTGTTATAAATTAAATTAAGAGTAATTAATACATCATATTTATCATATATATTATATTTAAAAAGTATATACATCATTGTTCAAAACCATTAAAGGTGGTAATGGAAAAATGGACAACATTGGTCCATGAGGTGGTAGTCCACTGTATACAAGAACGATGATTTCATAATCCATTTGATTGAAGGGTGTGAAGTTATAGGTCACTTGGTCAACATAAAAACACCTCAATATATTAAATATAACTATTTGATTATATAATAAGGATATTAAATTAATTTATGGTGGTGGAGAAGGAAATAAAGTAAAATTACTTTTATAAAAACATTACCTCGCCTTCAGGTATCCTTATAAGTTTTTCACTATTTGCTTCCTAACATTATATTATTCTAATAAAAAGGATTATTGGATGAGTTAATTGATTTTGTATAGTAATTGTTTGAAATCATGTCTAAACCAAATGGATTGAGAGGTGTGAAGAAGGGGGAGTGGAATATTCCATTTAAAAGTGTGGTGAATGGAAAACATATAAATTTTTTAAATGTAGAATTCTACCAAAATTTTATCCTTGAAAAGTTGATAATGTTTTATAAAATTAAAAATAATAGAAATCTTAAGGTCTATATATGGATATAAAATGGGTTTTTATACATGTTTTTTGTATATTTTCCTCCTTGAGATTAATGTTTAGTCTATGGGTAAAGCTGTTTTTCTTATAATCCTGATAATTAGTGTTAACTGCTTTCATCAGTCACTTTTGTAAAAAATTTCATTTGAAATTATTATAAATTATAAATTAACACGTATCCTGATATTTAATCCATTTTTCTGAATTAAAATCACATTAATGGTATAAATTAATTTAAAATTAATCTCGTAGACATGTTGGGAAACCATGTTTTTAAAGTGGAAATAACCAAAAGTTTAAAAAAATTTCATATCTAAATCCAATATTAAATGATTTCAATGAACTAAAATGGATTAAAATATGTATAATTTAGTTATTGTAACTTTAGAACTGATTAAAAATATATTTTAACATAATAAATTAATTAGATGAATATGTAGTTTAAAATTAATATTCATTATTTTACAATATTTATTAAGAAAATGAATCTTCGCAAAAAAAATTATCTATAAGAAAATTTTAAAATTATAAATTAAAAAAATTGTTTATTTTATCAAATATAATTTATATAAAATTTAAATATTCACTTTTAAGACATGTTCTCACTTAAAAGGCAACAAAACAACGTTTTGAAATATACATCTTTTTGCCTAAAATTGGATTTATTGTTTTCTTATGATAATAAAATATATTGGATGAATGTCATAAAATTTTATTGAATATATAATATTTAAATACAATTATTATCATATAGTAATAGTGATTAATTAAATTTATTAAGATAAAATGTCTTTGGTGAATATAAATAGTATTTATTATATAAACATATACTTTATATTTAATTGGGTTTTTGATTCATATATACTTAATTGTTAAAAAATGAATTAAACCACATATTTCATAAATTAGTTTATCATATTTATACACTAAAATATAATATCTATGATATCAGTTACATTTTCATTAATAATATTAGTAGTATTTCGTAGAACAAAATATTATTTGTAATGTAAGATGTCAAAGAATGTCATTGTTTCATATAATGTAAGATAAAATTAGTGTTTAATTCATTAAAATCTATATCATAAATTTAATTTATATTAAATATTAAATATAATTTAATTTCATGGGATATTATATTCCCTTATATTCTTGGTGTTGTGTGTCATATGTTTTATTAAATAAAATTTTATTCATATTTAATTTTGGAGTGTTACGAGATGTTTCTTCTCGGTTGGAACTGCTACAAACTCTCTCAAAAGTGAATAATGTGTTCTATATATCATCGTCAAAGAAGTAAATACTAGACCCAAAACATTTTCTCACCTATTATCAAATATAATTTGAATATGATCTATATAAATGTGAATAATTCTTCCAGATTTTTGATACAGAATGGTCTTTATTTGGGTATATGATATTATAACAGGTAATTGGACTTTGGAGTAATAAAAAAATGTTCGAAGCAACGTGGGAACCAAAAGATGTTATAAAGAAGAACTTCCATCATATATTTATAATTTAATATCCATTAAATATTATAGATGATATGTTTTATAAGGGAATAATTTAACCCCCAATAAATGATAATATTTTTATTTTATAATAATTTCAATTTATTTTATAGCTAGTAATTCACGCAACACCGGGTTTAAGAGAAACATTATAATATATGAAAAAGTTATTATTTATCCATGCCCAATATAACCTATAAATAAATTAGTGTGTTTGAATAATACTATATAAATTATAAAAAATACAGAGTTTAGATATTTATATAAAAATAAATTAGATATATTATGATTAAAGATAAAACTAGAACAATTTTGAAGAAAAATAATTCTATTTTGAAAAACCATATTTTTTGGAAAGGCCCTTTAGTCTCCCATTGAAAAAAATAAATAATTAATTTTTACCAATTTTATAAAACTTACTTAACAAAATAAACTTCATTTATGAAATCATAAAACTAAAATTATCTAAGAGTGATATTTTTTGGATTTTTCTGAAAGGTTTCATTTTTCAATTAATAATGAGAAATACTAATTTTTAATAAAAACTTTATTTCAATTTAAATTATTTAACAAGGAATATTATATTATTAATTTATTTTAAAATAAATTTTTTCCATTTATATTACAATTTATCAAATTTAGTCTATTAGAATAATTTTAAAAATGAATTTTGATATAAAAACATAGTAATCGTCTGAAAAGTATCACTTTGAAAACTCACTTTCTCATTGTGTATGCAGGATTAATTTCAAATTAATATTTTTCACTGTTCATAATTTAATTTTGAAACAATTATTCTATATTTGTAATCTAAATAATTTATATTATATAATAAAGTTTACTTATGTTTTTTAAAATGAATTTTGAGAGTAGAAAAATAATTTCCACAGTAATGGAAAAAATTATTTTACTAGGGTGTTATATTAAAAATATAAAGTTTACAATGATTTAAAAACTTATCCAATATATTTTTAGGGAAATATATTGACCTTCTAATGTATAAATTTCAGAAATAATACATTTTTGTGCCCTTTCTCATATATAAAATGTAACATCCCATGATTTCATAGTAAGTTATTTTCTTTAATGTAATTCAATACCTTGTGTTACACGCAACATCGAGTTTGAGGGCATCACGACTTACTAATCTGGCCGTTCAAAAATATTTTATAAATAGTATTAACTAAATCTTGAATTTTATATACTCCATATAATTTTATAATCCAGATTATGTGTTTCTTAACATTATATAAGAATAAATTCATTTTTTCACATAAAAGAAGTATTTTTCAAAAATTCAATTTTACCACCTTTTAATGGAAATCCTTTTTAAAAACTAGTATTTGGTACTTTTTTATTTTAAATTTAATGAAATTAAATTCTTCTTTAAAGTAATGACATAAAAATTTATTTTGGATATATTTTTTGTACATTTCTGATAACTTTTATATTTTGATGAATACTGAAAAATGCTAAATTTTAATTGAAAAAATAATTTTTAATTAAAATAATTTGTACTATTAAATTATTCATTTGAATGGTTTGGATGTATAATTATATTAAATTTTTATCATTTAATACAATGTAGGTCATTATATGTAATTTCACATTTAAATTCGACATAAACACATGTTAATCTTTTAATAGTTTTTACCTTTTAAAACCCCGCTTTTTAGTTTTGACAATGGGAATTAATTTTAAATTAATAAATTAAACTTCTATGTGTTTAATTTGGTAAAATAAAATTTATTTTTGAATTCTGAATATCAATATTATCATATGGTAAATTGTTTTTATTTTTCTGAAAACATTCAATTTTTTATGAATACTGAAAAACATTACTTTATAGTTTGAAACTGACATTTTATAAAAATAAATATTTATTGTATTTAAATTTATTTTAAGTCAAAATAGATATATAATAGTTATATAAGTTAAATTTAATTCCTTGGAGTCATTTTATAATAAAATTAGATCTATAAAAGTTTATTGAACTTTTAACCGTCTTTTACCCACCTTCTAGAAGCATGTGAAAATTTTCATAAAACAAAATTATACTGCTTCATTAAATTAAATTTCAAAAATCCAAGAGACACAGTTAATATTAGTGAGTAAAATTTGGTTCAATAACATGGAAATAATTTTTAGTGAATTTTAGCTTTTGATTTTTTTATTACCGTGGTTAAAAGTAAATAGGGTAATTAAAGGTAAAAATGATATTATAATTAGCCTAACACATGTCCTAATTCTATTGGATAATTTTAATTCTACCAAAAACAACCTTAGGATAAAAAAATATGATCTTTAGGTCTGCTTAGAATAGATTTGGAAAATTATTATTAATTTATTTAAAGAAGAGTTAAAAGTGTAAAATTGAATGTTTATTAACTATACCATTTTTAATATAGGGTTATACATAAGATAAATTAGACTATAAATACTCATTAGAAAGATAAGAATATTTCCAACATAATGGTATGTTATTTATATTTTTTAGAGATTAAATAGTGAAATTTATTTATGAAACAATGATAATGTTGTAATTACCTTCTAAATGAAATATTAAAATAGTTTATATTATAAATATTAAAATAAATATAATTTAATAGTATTAATGCCATACACGAATTTTAAAGGTTACTATAACATTTTAGGGTTGATTAGATAAATCTTTTTTGAAGGGATAAAGTTATTATAACTTTCACAAAAACAAAATACCAAATAGTGTAAAAATTGACATAAATTAGTTTTTAATACAAATAATGTATTATTGGTTTCCATAATATTTCTAAAAATATAAGGTTAGGTAAAAGGGATTATATAATATTATATATGTCATTAATGAACCATATGAGGTTCTTTAGGATTTTTAGAGTAAGTTTATTAACCATATAGTGTAAGAATACATGAAGACACGGTAAAAGACAAACTATTAAACTATGAGTTAAATCTAAAAGATAAGGTTAATATGGTAACCTAAACTGGTAAAAAACCTATTGGTTGAGAATATTTGGACCTATATCCTTCTTATATTCTAAATATAGAATTTATTATTCATTCAAAAAAAATTAATTTATTATAAAATAATATTTCAAGCTTTTCCTAAAGTGACCATCTCCTCTATTATCAAAGGGTACTTCCCCTTCTCATAATTTAACACCTAAAAATCCATTTTAATCTACCAACCCCTCCCCCAATATCTTCCCAAATTCCCTCACATCAATCTAGAGTCCTTACTTTGATCATAAATCCATCATATGGAGCCATTTTTTCTACTAAAAAGGAAACACCCGAAGAAGAGGTAAAAATTTCACCACCCTCTTTCACGTTCATTTATTCTTCCACGTCCTTTTTCTTTTATTCCATGAAAATATAATAAAAACCTTACCTTTTAAACACTATTATTTTATTATAATTATGGTACAACCATATTCATTATTATATCCATCCTATAAATGACAATGTCACCATACGTGCGTACGTACGGCTTACCGCCTCCACGTCGTGGTGTAGTTTGTTATTCAAACACTTCAGTTTTTTTATGGGAATAAAATTGAGCATCACTAATGTAAATAATAAATATATAAATTTAATTATTCTTTATATATGATATACCATCCAATTTCATACGATTTCACCATCAATATAATGATATTGTCGCTCGTGCGTACGTACGTCATACCATCTCCACGAACTTGATGAGACTCATTCCCCGTAATAATCATTAAAGAATAATTTTCATTTTATGATTAATTAGACTTTTTAAGAACTTAATATCATTATGGATATGAATCAAATACATCATATACATAACAAACATGACTTTCATAACAAAACATATATAGGATAATAAATCGGTTAACAGTCCAAATAATGATACTAATGAAATATCATTTACAAAAACAATATTAGAAGATCATACATGATATCAAATTTATGTATTTGGTTATTTGATAATTTAATAATAATTATTTCACCATTATTAATTATGTTAACATAACCTATACTAAGGAAAATTACCATGTAAGGGGGTTCTTATCTCTATTTTAATTTTCTGTGATTTCCATTGTTCGCCACTTATTTATTTCATGTGGTGTATTTTGTTCTATCATTTGATATATATTATCATGATTCCCTTTATATTCATGGTATTCTATGATTAATTTGGTGGTTATTAACTATTTTTTCATACGACTCGATTGATTAAGACATGTTAAGGGGTTTTCATCTCACTTTTTATTCCTATTAGATTCATGCTATATTGCCACTATTTCCTTTTGTGTGGTGTATGTATATGCCCTGATTGTATTATTTGAGTAATATACATTAATTTATGTATATATAAATTTTCATTGTATGATACTTATTTCAAGGGTGTATGTATCTTATGTTACCAAATCGGTAAGGGAATTTCAAATTTCATTTTCCACTCATTGGGCTTTACGCATACTGTATTGATTATTTTACTCCAATATTATGTGTGGAATCACTATTTATTATTTATTTATTAATATTCACTTCCATTTATGTGGAAATACCTTTGATATATATAATAAATCCATTTATAAATACACATTTCAATTATATGAACCTTTTAAGGGTAATCATAACTCAATTTCTATTAATTGAGTTAAAAATCATAGTCATTGGTTTTGTTTTTACAAAAAATATGTATGAATGTAATCTCATTTATTTACACTTAATATCCAATTATAGTTTTTTTATTTATATTTTTCGCACATAATTATTTCATTGACATATCCTTAATCTAAGGATGTGGACTTTATAATGCATTGCATCTCAATTTACATTCCTTGGAGACCCCTTTGTAGTTATGCACCAATTCACTTTAATATGGTGAATATACTATCTTTTGACATTTTATATCATGAATCCCTTTATTATCATGATATAATAATGTTTTTATTAATTTTATTCTTCAATTACTTGTATTGAAGCTTCACTTATTTGGTTAGGAATTCATTAGTTAAAATATTGTTTTAAATGTTTTAAATTTTTATTCTTCTAAATATATCTCATTAATATCCATATAATAAAAATAGTTTTATATATTTATTTTTAGGGACATAATTTTATTGAAAATAAAATTTATTTTATAAGTTTCACAGTGGTATGGGAATCTTTGATTCAAAAATCTCTTTTAAATGACTTCTTTGGTAAAAATTTTGACATTTAAATGTTTTCAATAAATAGGGGATATTTCTCTCAAATAGTTTTAATAACTATCTTCATCTATTTCAATATCCTTAAGTGTATTTTATTCTTGATTGATGTTGATTTATCATAATAAAATCATCCATATTGTATTGAATGAGTAATTTTTTACTGTGGATGTGCTATTTTTATGGCATTCAGTGTTTGTGGTTAAAATATTGACATTTTGTATTCTAGTTTTAATATGAATGTTTAGATTATGTTTTACCCTTTTATATGAAGAATGAATTGGACATAGTAAGTGACCGTTAGGGCCCGCTATTGCTCCTTGATGAATCAGTAGGTCTCATGAGACAAACTCGTGTCTTGGCACAAGGCCTTGAAAAAAATCTTATTTCTAGTCTTGGAAAAAGGCCTTGACTATGTGGTTATGAAGTCTGGAATTATGCATTATATAATTATGAAATTGGATATTGACATTACAAGTGATTATTCTACTAGTAGCATATCCATGCGATTAAGTAAATGGAATTATTTTATTTATCGTTTCCATATTATACTGAAGATTATGTTTAAATGCCTTGTGTTCTTGTCTTATACATTGCCTTAAATTTTTATTCTTATTAATAACAATTTCTGTTATATTTTTATCCTTACTGAGCATCTTATCTCACCCCATTCTTATGTTTTATTCTTCATAGGATGAAAAGATGTATATTATGATTAACCTGCAGGAATATGATAAGGGATATAAGAGTGTTCAAAGGGGACATAATTTTTTTTCATGATGTAATCTAAAACATATGTATGCATCTATTACTTGTAAGGCTACTAAACTGATCGGTCCTCCATGACATGATTCCTTGTATCATTCCAATGTTATGTAATAATGCAACGATTCTAGGTAAGTGGGGATGGGTCATTACAGTTGGTATAAGAGGAAGTTTAGTACAATCCCTAGAAGTTGGATTTAGAAAAAACTCTGATTAGGAAACACTACCGTAAGATAAAAATTGAGGATTAGTATAGAATATTATCCAAAAATTTTGGTAATGTAAATATTATGTGGGTTTTCAATGAAATACATCCCTATCTGGATACGAGCAGGTAGAGGCAGCTCTGGAACAAATATACATAAAAGTGAAAATGCTAACAATGAGTTTCAGGCGTGACTTGGGGTATCCTAGTACATGACAATGGGCCTTGTTGCACACTTTGTAATGACAATCCCAGGGGAATTTGTTAGGATAATTCACATCTTCATTACAAACTGATTTGAAGGCTTTTAATATATGATGAGAATAAAATACCTGGGTTAATCCTAAGGTGTTTTAGATTAAATATAAGGTGTTATGATATTCAATAAATGATTTTTTTACTCCCACTATGCTTATTTATGTTAGTAAATGGACAGATTCCAAGGAAGTCATAGTAACATACAACATGATGTACAAGGTGGTAATAGTGGTGGAAAAAAGAAACAAAATGGAATGTTTATAGGTGTAAAATATATCATGTTCATGCCGAAACATTTTTAAAAAAATATGATCAAAAAAATATATATTAACCAACTCTTAGACTCAATAATTAAGGGAATTGTGGTGAATGATAGGAGCTCCAGTAGTGGAGACCATTGGGAGCAGAAAACTCAATTTCCATAATGTAGGAAATTTGGAAGGAGACACTTATGAAAGTGTCTGGATGGAATAAAGAAATGCTTTATGTGTGGGAAAGAGGGACATAAATTAAATAATTTTCGAGGATAAATAAAGAGTACTACGGAAGAAAATAAATGGATAGTGAAATGATTCAATGTATTAGTGCTCTTTGTTGATGGGATTACATTGGAAGACTATTCAATTGTACGTGTAACCTTGCTGTTCGATATGTGAAAATGTTATTTTAGGAAGAATTATATTTCCTATTATTTATATAATTATAAATAACCATTTGGGTTTATATGATCCATGAATTTTAGGCTATTACAAGTTATAGTATTTTGGGATGAAAATGTAATGTATGATAAAACATTAGTGGTAAAACTATTTTACGGTTATTTTGAGGAATTTATATTATTTTTGGAATATTATAAAATATATTTTTTAAAAAAGTAAAACACACAGACCATGTGACAACCCATCCCATCAGACAAAGCTGAGTGAATCAAAGCGACAACTAGTGTGCGATTTGGATTTATCGCCTACCACTAGAATACGTGAAGTCCCTCGTTAGTGTTAATAATTTTTTTAGTTAAATGAATTTATTTATGAATAATTAGTTTATTTGGGATCTTATGTCTAATCAAATAGATATCCTTAGTATAGGGAAATTATTTAGTGATTAAATGATAAATGATTTTATATAAGATGTTCGCTCTATTAGGAACACTATATTCCTAAGAAGAATAGAATAATATGGGATTTCATTTGAGGAGTAATGGTGTATTTTTATCGATGTTTTTATTGTGAATTTATAAGGATTTGGTTTATTTCTATAAATGATTAACCGATCATAGAGAATATGTGATTAGGTTAATGGCTTTTATGTATGTGACTGTTAGAGTAGTCGATGTTATTTAGAGTCACAATTTAACATGGAAGACTACGTAATCAAATTCTTCAAAGACTTGGGTTTTAATATTAGTTTAGATTATATTGAAGGATTTTATGGGAAATTGTTTATTGAATGGAATTTATTTAAATATGGGTATTGTTGTTTTAATTTTTGAAATTAAGATTAAGATTTCTTTCTTTAAAGGATTATCCTTTTTGGGGATCAACTGATCTATTACTAACAATTTTGGTTTTGGTAAATATCTAAAGTCAAGGTAAATATATAGTTTATCCTTTGTGGATTATGTGATTCTCTAGAAGATGATTCCAGCACTTCAGGTGTGATAAAGTAATCTTGAATACTAATAGTTTGAAAAAAAGATGAGTTAGTGGTATAAATTTATTAAAGGATGAATCTCTACTTAAAGAGTAACTATATCTTTTTGTGTTATTAGTCAATCTCATAAATAAATTCCTTAACTTAGTGAAATGGAACTTAAATAAAAAACGCTGTCCATTTACTTTTCCTACCGGGAAACATATGACCATTTATCCCATCACAAGTTTGTGGTATTTTTGTTGTTAACTTTCTCCTAATAATGTTTTCTATCACTCTCCATCAAAACATGAAAATTAGTTTATCTTCCATATACATGTTTTTCAACCTTGAATCCTAGTGTGGGTTATCTCGGGTGACCATTTTACTTCTATTTCTTTCATTTAAAGTGATATTTTTATTAACTCTTTTTCTATTGTGGGAATTTAAATGAAGTTCCCAAGCCCAAATTTAAAATTTCAAGGATTCAATTTCCAAAAAGGAGGAAGAATTTAACACACCAAGATTTCATTGTAAGTTAATTTTTTAATGTAATTAAATATCTTGTGCTACATGAAACACTGAGTTCGAGCACACCATGACATACCAAACTAGTCGTTCAAAAAGTAGTTATGAAAAGTATTAACTGAATTTTGAAATTTATATACTCCATATAATTTTATAATCCATATAATGTGTTTATTATACATAATATAATATCAAATTCATTTTTTCAGATAAAATAAGTATTTTTAAAAAAATTAAAATTTTTCCACCTTTTAATGGAAAAACATTTTTGAAACCAATATTTGATAATTTTATATTTTCAAGTTAATAAAATTAAATTCTTCTTTATAATTATGACTTAAAAATTTTCTTTTGGATAATTGTTTGGTACTTTTATGATAACATTCATATTTTGATGGATACTGAAAAAACTAAATTTTCTTTTGAAAACAATTTTTTTAATCAAAATAAATAATAGTGTTAGATTATGAATTTGAATAGTTTTTAAGTATAATTAGATTATATTTTTATCATTTAATACAATTGAGTTCATTATATGTAATTTCACATTTAAATTTTACATAAATCCATGTCAATCTCTTCATCGTTTTTACATTTTATAAACCCGCTTTTCGATTTTGATAATGGTAATTAATTTTAAACTAATTAATTCAATATCTATATTTTGAATTTCATAAAATATAACTCATTTTATAATTTATAATATCAAAATTATATTAGGGTAAATTTCTTATATTTTTCTGAAAGCATTCAATTTTTGATGAATCGTGAAAAACAATGTGTTATAGTTTAAAACTATCATTTTATTTTAATAATAATTTATTTTATTTAACTTATTTTAAGTAAAAATAGATATATAATACACATATAAGTTTAATATAATTCATTTGACTCATTTTATAATAAAATTATAAGTTTAAAATTTTATTTTTCTTTTTACCGTCTTTTACACAGCGTCTTAGAGCATTTGCAAATTTGCATAAAACATTATTTAACCACTATTGTAAATTGAATATAAAAAATTCAAGAGACACGGTTAATACCAGTAAGTATAATTTGGTTCAATAAATTGAAAATAATTTTTCATGAATAGTTACGTTTAACATTTATTTCCACTGTTAAAAGTAAATAGTTTAATAAAAGGTAAAAATGATATTATAATTACCCCAAAACATGTCCTAATTCAATTAGTTAAGTGTAATTCGACCACAAAAACTATAGAAATAAAATATGATATTTTGTTCCACATTGATTAGATTAGAACATTTATCAATATTTTATTTAAAGAAGAGTTAAAAGTATTGAATTTAATGTTTATTAACTAAATCATTTTTAATATAGGGTTATACATAAGATAAATTCGACTGTGAATATAACTTTGAAAGATAAAAAAATTTCCTAAATAATGTTATTTTATTTATAATTTTTAGATATTAAATAATTAAATTTCTATATGACACAATTATGATCTAATAATTACCTTCTTAATGAAATATTAGAAAAATTTATATTATAAATAATAAAATAAATATAATTTAAATTTTATTATTACGTAAATGAACTATGTAGGTTAATATAACGTTTTAGGGTAGATTTGATAAATTTTGTTTGAAGGTATAAGGGTTTTATGAATTTCATAAAAAAATACCAAATAGTGTCAAAATTGAATTAAATTAGTTTTTAAAACAAATACTATATTATTAATTGATATAATATTTCTGAAAATATAAGGTTCTTCCAAAGGGATAAAATACTATTATATATGTCTTTAATTTACCACTTGAGGTACTCTTGGAAGTTTATAGTAAGTTAATTAACCATATATTGTAAGAATATAAGAAGACAAGTTAAAAGTTTAAAAATTTAACTAAGAGTTAAATCTAAAGGATATAATTAAAATGGTAACCTAAACTTGTCTAAAACCTGTTGGTTGAGAGTATTTGGTCCCATAACCACCTTATCTTTGAAATAAATTATTTTTGATCCATTATAAACTGAAAATTATTTTATTTTAAAATAAAATTTCAAACTTTTCCTAAAGTGACCCTGCCCTCTCTTATAAAAGGGTATATCCCCCTATCCTAATTTCACACATCCGAATCCATTTGGCTCTGCCCAAACCTGCCCCAATATCTTCCCAACTTCCTTCACATAAACCTAGAGGACTTACATGGATCATAAATCCAACCTATGGATACCTTTTGATCAACCCAAAACGAAACAACGGAAGAAGAGGTAATAATTTCCCTACCCACTTTCAAGTTCATTTCTTCGTCCACTTCCTCTTTATTTTTTGTTTCTATACCAAAATAATAAATATATAACCTTATTCATAATTTGATTTTATTATTAATATGGTACAACCATATTCGTTCTTCTACCATCCTATAAATTACAATGTACTCGTACATTTGTACGTACGGCTTATTGTCTACACGTCGTGGTGTAGTTTTTTATTCGAACACTTAATTATTGATATGGGTATAATTTTGAGTATAAATGGTGTAAATAAAAAAATATAAAATGTTAATTATTCTTTATATATGATATAACATCCAATTAAAAATGATTTCACCATCAATATAATGATATTGTCGCTCATGTGTACATACGACTCACAGTCTCCACGAACACGATGGGATTCATTCACCATCATAATCATTAAAGAATAATTTTCATTTTATGATTAAAAAAATGTTTAAGAACTTAATATCATTATGTATATAAATCATAGACAGCCTATACATAAAAAATGACTTACGTAACAAAATATATAAAGGAAAACAAATCAGTTAACAATGAAAACGATGATACTAGTGAAATATCATTAACAAAGAAATAGTAAAAGAACATATATGATATCATATTTATGTATTTGGTTATTTTTATAATTTAATAAAAATTATTTAACCATTATACTGGATGTTAACCAACCCTATACAAAGTAATAGTATAAGGTAAGGGTTTTCTTATATCTCTTTTAATTCTGCTAGATTTCCATTGTTCACCAATTATTTATTGCATGTGGTGTGTTTTGTACTGACCTTTGATATATATAATGTCATAATTATCTTTTTATTTATGGTATTATATGATTCATTTTGTGGTTATTAACCTTTTTTTTATGACTCGATTGATTAGGACATGGTAAGGGGTTTTTATCTCACTTTTTATTCACGTGGGATTCATGCAATATTGCCACTATTTCCCTTTGTGTGGTCTATGTACTACCCATGATTGTATTACTTGTGTAATGTAATATAATTTATGGGTATTTACATCTTCATTGTATGATACTTATTTCATGGGGTGTATGTTTCATAAGTTACCAAGTCGGTAAGGGAATTTCTAATTTTCATTTCCACTCTTTGGGATTTACGCATACTTCATTGATTATTTTACTCCATGATTATGTCTGGAATCACTATTTATTATTTATATAGTAAATTTTACTCCCCGTTATATGGATATAACTTTGATACACATAATCACTCCATTGATAAATTCATATTCATTTGATATGAACTTTTTACGGGTAATCCGAACTCAATTTCTCTTCACTGATTTAAACATCCAAGTAATTGGTTTTGTTTTTACAACCACATGTGTGAATTTAATCTCATTTATTTACACATAATATACAATTATATGTAGTGTATTTATATTTTTCACACATAATTATTTCATTGATTTTTCCTTAATCTAAGAATATGATCTTTATAAGTTATTTTGTCTTAATTTACATTCATTTAGGACCTATTTGTCGTTATGGACCAATTCAGTTTTATGTTGTGTATATACAGTCATTTGACATATAATATCATGAATACCTTTATTGTCAAGATATAATAATGTTTTGATTAATTTTACTCCATAGTTACTTGTATTCAAGCATCTCTTATTTGGTTAGTAACCCTTTAACTAAAATATTGATTTAAATGTGTTAAATATTTATTCATATAAATATTTCTCATTAATGGCCATATATAGACCATATATTTTATAATGTTCTATATTCAACCATTTTGACCCTTTTGGAATGACCAAAATGATGGAACACTTTTTTTCCAAACAATTACAAGCGTACCATTCGCATCACTTATAAAAGGTCACCCAATCTCATACATTATTCACACCTTAAAACCATATTGGTTCAGCCAATAAAATCCCATATCCCTTACCAAATTCCCTAATCCCATCCGATAATCGTTATTTTTTATATAATACCATCCTTGGAAGTCTTTTGGTTGACAGTTAAGGAGGGTACCTAAGGAAGAGGTAATGTTCATCAACAAAATTTTTGTTTTATTTATTCCTCCATCTACATAAATTATTATTACACCACTATGATATAATAACCTCTATATCTTCCATATTCTTATATATTTTTTACTTTAATGGAATGAAATTAATCCATTTCTACTTCCATAAAATGGGTTAAGAAATCAACATTCGTGTGCTAGGCATACTACCGCCTCGTGAATCGAGGTCATTCATTTTTACATTTCCTCTAGTAAAGGATGAGAATAATGTTGGATTTATTATGTAAATAATATTTTTATAATTTTATTATAATTTTTTTGATTTTTAAATCACACATTCCTTCATACTATCCTTTTTTTGGGAATACACTAACGTCTCAGGTGTGTACGATAGACTATCGCCTGGTGAAGCGATGTGATTCATTCACGAATTACATAAAAGAATTAATTATTAGTTTAATGTAAATATGTGATATATATAACATAAAAACAATTCTGTAAGGGTAATATATCATTTTAATTTCTATATTTCGATCTAACAATACAATGGAATCAATGTTCATGTGTTTGTATGGCCTACCATTTCTATGAATAGTGTATTGCATTTTCCATCACTAGATTTGATGGATTACTCTGAATACATATATAATGAATATATATTATATTTATATCAATTTTAAAATTCTTAATAATTTTAAATACATTATCAATGTAACATGACTAAAAATAAAAAATCATAACTAATTGGAAAATTAATGCGTTTATTGCCCGAAACATTACATTAAAATGGGATTTTTAATAAATATGTAGTATGAAAATCATATATAGTATAATATATATATATATATATCCTTAATATATTTATAATAAAATTGTATTTATTATTCAATAGGTATCATCGTGTACTACAAAAGTTGATACATAGGGTAATGGATTTCTATCTCACTTCTATTATTTTGATATTCATGCCATTTTAGCCAAAAGATACTTTTATATGTTGTATATACATCACATGAATGTATTTTATGATTATTATAATTTATATAATTGGTAATTAAACATTTTTTATCTCTCTTTCATGTTTTTTATGGTTCAACATTTACCAAATCGGTAATGGATTTTCTAGTCTCTCTATTATTTCTATGATACATATGAAAATTCACCACTAATTTAGTTTTTGTGGTGTATATACTACCTCTTTTACATGTTACATATAGAATATTGCTATTTTAATGACATTAAATGTTTCATTTGATTTGATTTTTTATTGGTCTTTATGATTCAAAATTTTACAAAAGAGATAAGGTAATTTGGTCTCATTTTTTCTTTTTGAGATGTATTTTATGCACCTATATTATTTTATGAGGTGAACATAAGTCCCCTTTTATATGTGATATCATGAATTGATTTATAGTCATTGTGTTTTATGTTTAATTTAATTATAGTCCTTCATGAGTATTTCCTTTTAAATTTAGCATAGTGTTAAATATTTTATTTTACAGTCTCATTGTCATGACCCATCATCAGGACCCATGTCGTGACTACCCCAAGCCCGCCTTCCATAGGCTAGGGGCTGGCGAGTAGTACCAAAGGCGTAAATCCCTAAACTGGGAAGGCATTTCCTTTATAAAAAGTAAACACATACAATCAGAGTACACAACTGGAAGAAAAACACTAGGTAAAACTATATACAAACGAAGTGATGTAAAGTAAAAAAGGGACCGGAAATACAAGCCCAATAAGAAAGTACAAGTACAACTAAAAAGAAAGTACAACTAAAGAAAAGTAAAGTAGCTAACGGGTCATCCTCCAAGGTTCCTAACTAAAAGTTCGGTACAGATGGCCTCCTCAACACTCCACATCTGTATGTCGGCTCCGTGTATCATCGTGCCGAGTGGTCCACCTCCGGGTACCGTCTAGTCTTGCTACTCTCTGCCTCATTCAGCGTTGTCTGTCTTCTGCAACCAACACAACGAGGTGTGGGCATAGCCCTTGCAAGGGTGAGTATAACAATAATCAGTAGGGACCCTGAGACCCTCATGGTCTCACAAAATCCAACAAGGATAAACCACAAAGTATTAAATAAACGAATAACCATTACTTAGGTATATGACCATACATATACCTAAGATATATAGTAACCCATCTCAATCATGAGGA
Organism: Viscum album; assembly: GCA_963277665.1. Classification (NCBI taxonomy): domain Eukaryota; kingdom Viridiplantae; phylum Streptophyta; class Magnoliopsida; order Santalales; family Viscaceae; genus Viscum; species Viscum album. The sequence goes on from OY728153.1 coordinate 942,470,039, forward strand.
AAACACAAAAGTCATTAACTAAACTCAAAACAGGATTTTGTAATCACAATATCAAAACCACGGCTCTTGATGAACTCTTTCTCTTTCGAGTACAGTGGGTCTTCCACTACAACTAAGTGTTTCCCACTAACCTTGAACTTCTAAGGTAATCTACTTGTCGAGTATTGTTGGTATGTCACGCTTACATAAATTTTCTCCCCACCATAGGTATGCTGCTACAACTAAGCACTCCCCCTCACAGCCTATAGAGTTACTCGTTCTTCCGAGTACCGCGGGTCTGCCGCTACAACCATGTGCTCCTCCGCCATGGGTCTACAGCTACAACCAAGTGCTCCCCACTAAGCCATCTGAATCACTCCATGTCGATCGGTTAGCAGTCTTCATGTCTCAGCTAGCTACTAGGTCTCTGCAATCTACTCACTCATCACTGGGAGGGTCCGCTCCACGAGCTACAAGTTGATACTCCAAGTTTCGTGAAGTCACACGTAGAAGTATCTCAAAGGTCTACCATGTCATGGGGGCCTCAACACAACAGACGGTGCATCAAACGGACGCTTGTCTGTGTGTTATTAGCTTTTTAGTCCCAGGGGACCGGTTGGATTCGTGTACGAACCATCTTGACCGTATCTCAACTACACCCCAAACTCTTGTGGGGTATTCTCAAAGGGAATGTCTCTAATCGAGATTACCAGCACCAGTGACGGTTTTTCATACTGACGTTCAGTGCCAAAGATTTGACCAAAGAATGTAAAGGGTCGGTAGTGGGCTCGGGTTCGGTCCATCCTGGTGGGACTGACGCAGCCCAACCCAGTCTGGGCTGACCTAGTCTGGGTCAACTAGGACTGACCCGATGGGTCTGACCTAGCCCGTTTGGTGGGTCAGCCTGCTATGTTCAGCCCGGTCCATTGGGCCCGACACAACGGACTGCGAGGGTGGTTCGGCCCGGATACCGCCACATAGGTGGCTCGGCCCAAAGGCCAAGGCTGGTTTGGCCAATGCCGCAAGAGGTGCGGCTAGGGAGGTCGTCATCCTAGAGGCCAGCGGGCAGGCCGCGCGGGGCTCGGGTAGGATGGTTGGATGCGAGGCAGACTATGGGGTCGCCTGGCAGGGCGTCGGGGGGCCGAGCCAGCGTGTCGTGGTAGAGCGCTGGGATCGGGCAGCACGCTGGAGGTGCCGGGAGGGCCGTGAAAGGGGGAAACGGGGGTGCCGAGCAGGTCATCGGGGGTGAGGTCAGTGCGTCGGGGCAGGGTTTTAGGGCGCAGGCTGCGCGCCGGATCGACGGGCACACCGGGACAGGGGGATGCAGGGGCGTTGGGAAGGGCGTTGGGGCGTGGGAAGCGCACGGGGGCAGCGTGCTAGGGAGCGGGAAGTGTGCTATGTCACTGGGAAGGACGCTGCAGGGGGACACAGGGGAACAGGGCATGGCGCGACAGTGGACCACGGGCAGGTCGGCGAGGTATGCAGTGGCGCGTGGGCAGGAAGTCACGGGGCCCACGAGCAGGTCCCGCGGCGCACGAGGGTGTTTGTCTGGAAGCACCGGTGCACCGCGAGGGTGGCGCGATTCGTGAAGGCCTCAAAGAGTTCGGCCTTTGTTCGTTTTCTTTTTTGTCATCACTTCATTACCATACCATTGTGGAGTCATCACAAAAAAACAGAGGGGTCGGCCAATGTTCGCTTGGCCCAAAACCTCTGTGTTTATGGTGGAAGCAATAGGTTCTAAAGAACGGAACACAACAGCCAACCCGCAAAAGATAAACATAAAAATTCCTCATTTATGGAAGGAAAAACATGGTACTTTAATAGAAACAAACCCTAACTTTGATTTTTTGGTCGTCGATCGACGTTCGCTGATGGTGTACCGGAAAGAACACGATGAAGTTTGTTGATCTCTGCATTCATCATGTACTCCCAATCCAAGCTCGTGTGTCGGCTTGTTGACGAAGATGAGGATGGAAGTTGCTTGGCGTCAGAAAGTGGCCGGGGTAGAAGACCGAGGGAGAAGTGTTGTTGGCTTTCTACGCATTCTTCACATTCATCAATAGGAGAATGGTTCTCCCTAGCTCTCCTCTTCCTCCATTCCACCAAAAGAGAATTCCATCCAAATAATAATAATAGGATTCCTAAAATTGTATTTTTGTCACGCAATTCAAACAGAGAAATAAACTCCCCTTAATAAATATATATGCATTGGCGCAGTTAATTGGCACGCGCGTTGGATCAATTAATTGGCACGTTCGTTGGAAAAATTAATTGGCATGTGCATTGGAAAAATTAATTGCATGGAATAGATCAAGAGGTCCTCTATCATTAATGCGGGAGAGTGGAGAGGTTTCATACTCCACCATCAATAGGGGTCGAGAGGTCCCCACCCTACTATTAATAGGGTGGTTATGCTCGGGTGGGCCCCCCACCATAACCTTTCAAGGGAGGTTAGGGTGTGGCAGTCTCACCACCAACTCCCAAGGGGAGGTTTTAACCAACACACCAGACATAAACAAGCTTAAAAGTTATAAAATCCCACTCGTACGTTAACCCAACGTACTAGAACCAAACTTTAGAAATTGATTCCGGACACACCAGGCATCAGAATCAAGTGCCGTAAATTTTCGCAGACTCGTAAAAAATAACATAACATTATGAAGACAAAGAAAATTTCCACGGAATTGTGGTTCTTTACATTTTCCCCACCTCAGGGATTTACATCCTTGTAAGATACAACTCGAACTAAGGGAAAAAATGGGGGTAATGAGCTCGCATCTGAGCCTCCCGCTCCCATGTGCACTCCTGGAGGTTCTCGTGCTACCAGCGAACGCACACAAGAGGTATCGACCATCCAAATTGGACCCTCCCATGCCGATCCTCAATCTCCACTGGAACATCTATGATAGTCACCCTGTCATCGATTCCCAGCTCTCCATGGTAGATTATGTGGTAAGTGTCGTGCATGTATCTCCTCAGCTGAGATACGTGGAATACGTCGTGCACTCGGTGCAACTGATGAGGAAGAGCTAAGTGGTAAGCATCCTCACCTACTCTAAATATGACCTGGAAAGGTCTGATGAACCTCGAAGATAACTTTCTTCCTCTTCCATATCTCCATATACCTCGTTGAGGTGAGACCCTAGAAAGATGTGGTCACCATCCACGAACTCTAGAGGTCTCCATCACTTGTCAGCAAACGACATCTGCCTACTCTGTGCAGTCTTCACCTACTCCTGGATGATCAACACCTTCTCTGTTGTAGCTTGTACCATCTTTGGTCCCACTAGTTCTAACTCTAATGGGTATGTCCAGCACAGTGGTGATCTACAAGGCTGGCCATACAAGGCCTCAAAAGGATCCATACCAATGGTGGAGTGATAGATATTGTTGTAGGAAAACTCCACCAATGGTAAGTGGTCCTACCAAATGTGACCAAAGTCAAGGACACAAGCACAGAGCAAGTCCTCGAGGGTCTGGAAGGTATTCTCGGTCTAGCCATATTTCTATGGATGGATGGTGGTGCTTAGACGTAACTACGTCCCGAAAGCCTCTGGAAACCTCTTCCATAGCCAGGAAGTAAACTGTGTGTCATGATCGGAGACAATAGAATAAGGTACTCCATGTAAATGCACAATCTTCTATATATAGAGGCGTCCCAAGCTCTCTACTGAGCCCTGCTCTCTAATCTGTAGGAAGTGATCTGACTTGGTGAGTCGGTCGACTATCACCCAAATCGAGTCGTGACTCCTAGATGTACATGGAAGTCCAATCACAAAGTCAATGGATATACCATCCCAGTTCTACTCTGGGACCTCTAAGGGCTGAACTAAGCCTGCTGGTACCTAATTCTCTACCTTCCATTGCTAACGTGTGAGGCACCGAGAGACAAATTCTGCTACTACCTTCATCATACCTGGCCACTAGTGTTGTCGTCTGAGGTCCTAGTAAATCTTTTCCACTACTAGATGTACCACTAAAGGGGATGTTTGGATCTCCCTCAACACCTATTCCTAAAGTGAAATTGGTACCATGGTATGTCCTCTAAAGAGAATTACATGCTCCCCACCTTCATAAAATCCATCAGTTGCCAGCCCTGTGGATATCTAATGGCGTCGCGTCTCAGAGTCTGCGTCTCCACGTTGTGCCTCCCTGACTCGCTAAAGAAGAGTAGGAGTGACTGTGAGAGAATATAGATAGGTTTCTCTATCCCTATCCACCATGGTTATTAGTAAGGCAACTAGCTACTCTGTCATTTCTCCAAGCAGCTGAATACATGTCCTCCTACTGAGAGCATCCGCAACAACGTTCCCATTCCCATGAGTATTGACTATCTCAAAGTCATAGTCCTGGAGGAACTCAAGCCAATGCCGATGTCTCAGGTTCAGGTCCTTCTGAGAGAAAATATACCTGAGACTCTTGTGATCAGATTACACAGTAAAAGGTTTGCCTATATGATAGTGTTGCCACATCTTCAAGGTGAATACCACTGCTTCTAACTCCAGGTCATGGGTAACATAGTAATGATCATGTTTTCTCAGCTGCCAAGAACCATAAGATGTCATAGCTTGCTCTTGCATTAGAAAAAACCCAAGTCCTGTCCCTGATGTGTTGTAGTAGACTACGTACCGTACGCCTTCTTCAAGAAGCCTTTATATGGGGGAACCAGTCAACTTCTGCCATAGATCTTGAAAGCTCTATTGGAATCTCTCTGACCACAAGAAGGGTTTCCCCTTCTTTATCAAGGCTGATAGTGGATCTACAACTTTTGAGAAGTTTGGAACGTATATCTGATAGTACCCAGCCAAACTTGGGAAACATTATACCTCTATCACACTCTAGGGTGGCTCCCAAGCAAGTACCGCCTCAATCTTTACTGATTCCACTGCAACTCTAGCATGTGAGATGACATGTCCTAATAAGTGAACCTCTCAAATCTAGAACTAGATCTTTGAGAGATTACCATAAAGCTGATGCTCCCGTATTGTTCCCAGTACTACCCGTAAATGGTAGGCATGCTCCTCTAAAATAGTAGAGTAAATCATAATGTCATTGATAAATACTACGACAATGTGATCGAGGTAAGGCTAGAAGATCCTATTCATGAGACTCATGAACACTGCTGGAGCATTGGTTATACCGAAGGCCAAAAGCAGGAACTCATAGTGGTCGTAACAATAACTGATTTCCATCTTCTGAACATCCTCGTCTTGAACTCTGAGCTGGTGATAGCCTCATATGAGTTCTATCTTTGAGAAACATCGAGTTCCCATTAGCTGATCAAATAGGTCATCAATCCTCGAGAGTGGGTACTTGTTCTTCACAGTCTCCTAGTTCAGGCGATGGTACTCAACACAGATCTTCAAGCTCTCGTCCACCTTCTTTACAAACCAAATCGGGGCTGGCCAGGGAGAAACACTAGGCTGGATGAAACCCTTCTCTTGCAAGTCCTCCAGCTGTACCCGCAGCTCACAAAGCATAGTGGGAGAAATCTGATATACTGGAGTAGATATCGGTGTCATCTCGGGGTACATGTCAAGGTATAAGCCTATCTATCTACGAGGAGGTAGTCCTGAAACATCATCAGAGAAAACATTTGTGTACTAGTCCACCACTACAGCATAAGTCGGACTCTATACATCAACTGCTCCAATGGTAGGGCAAGCCAACTGGTGAGTGATTGGTGGCACCCTCCTCTGAGTAAGTCTTCACGGCGCTGTAAGGGCTCCCTTCTCGCCGGTGAAAGTGAACCTGGTCCCATCCTTGCAGACACACAACAATTTGCACCTAATATAGTGGATCTAATCATGGACCATAGATAAAAATTCCATTCCCAAGATAACGTTATAAGGCATCAATGCTGCTACGAGGAGATCCCAGCCGAATCTCTTGCCTCTTAGTGTAAGCTCACACTACTGACACCAATATGTAATCGTCGAGTCTGATCCTATAGGAGTCTCTAGCTATAAGTATCAAGACAATGACTCCGTCAGAATCTGAGAGCTCCAAATGAGGGAAGTGGTAATGAAAGAGTGACTGGAACCTGTGTCTATAAGAACCACAGTTAAGGTGGAATAGACACAGATCGTACCTCGAATCATCTCCAAAGCGCCGTGATCATAGGACTCAACTTACTAAAGCTGTTCTCTCCACTGTCCACCCACTCCCTACGGTTGGGGTGGACCTCCTAGTGGTGGTGGCATTAGTACCTCAAAATGTCGTCCACCGCTAGCTGCACGTCCAGCTCCTCTGCCACATCTAACACCTCCCTGCGGTCCGCCTTGAGCTAACCTCTTCCTCTGCCTGGGAAGTCCCTCAATGGTCTGCTGATTGTCAATGTGGTAGGTAAGGCAGTCATGAGCCATGTGACCCTATCTTCCGCATGAGTAACATTGCCCTCTCATGGCAGGTCTGTCTCCACCCGGGGTTCCTCACACTTCCCATCCCTAGTCATGCGGTTGACCACCTATAGGTCTGGTCCCCTTGCACCTCTGCTTCATCTATATACTGCCTTCTACAGAAGACCCCACTGCATGTCAGCTTGTAGTGGGTATTGCTGGTTGAGATTGCCCAGCAAGGAATCTCTCCACTATGAGGGCTCCCTCAAACACCCCCGTCTGTGTGGGGATGCTAAGTGAGAACTTCGAAGATATGATCTCTCGCCTAAGCCCCTGATCAAAGGGAAGAGCCATAAAAAATGGGTCACACACCATATCTGAGGAGTAGCGCGAGAGGTCAGTGAACCTGGCTGAGTACTATGCCACTGTCATGCTACCCTACTATTGATGCAATATCTCCTATATCCGCACCGCACGAAGGGTGGCTGGTAAAAAATCCACCCAGAACAGGCTCTCGATGTCTTACCAGAGTAGTGTCACCTCATCATGCATCTAGAACATCCGGCTTTACCATCTTCCTGTTGCTTCCTGAAGGAGGCTGGCATCAAGGATCACCATGATGTTGGCTAGTGTCCCTACGAGTTGGAAGACTGTCACCACAGCCTCCATCCAATCCTCATCCGCTTGTGGGTCCATCTCTCCCCTAAACATGGGTGGCCTCTGGTGTTAGAACTCATGAAACATGCTCAAGTGGCGTGCATCATCTGCTGCTAGGGCTAGTGGTAGTGGAGGCCACAGTTAATTGTCACATGCATTGGGACAATTAATTGCACAGAGGAGGTCAATAGTTCCTCCCTCACTAATGAGGGGGAGTGGAGAGGTTTCATCCTCCACCATCAATAGGGGTTTTGTGGTCCCCAACCTTATTATTAATTGCGAGGTTATGCTCAGGTGGGCCCCAGCACTATAAACTCTCATGGAAGGATAGGGTGTGGCGGTCCTAGCACCAACTCCCAAGGGGAGGTTTCAACCAACATACCCAACCCAAGGAAGCTTAAAAACATAATAAAGTGTTGTACTTTATTTTTTTTTTATAAAAAGTCAAAAACTAACTTCTATTCTAGACACACTACCGACGAAGTGAAAGTATTCTTAAGAGAATATCAATGCTGTGAGTTCAATGGTGACCCAAGATTTCAGTTCTGAGCACCAGTTCAAAGGTTATAAAATCCCACTCGTACATTAATTGAACATACCCGAACAAAACATCACAAATTGTTTCTGGATACACCGGGCCTTGGAATCAAGCGCCATAAATTTTCGCAAACTCGTAAAAAAAGCCCATGAATTTAAGAAGAAGAAAAACATTTCCACATAATTTTTGGATCTTTACACTGTTCATTTATCGTGATTTTTTATGAATATGTTTCTAATGATAAAATCATATCATCCTCCACTCAAGAAACACTAGAATTTCATTCTCCTAGTTCCCTTCATGATTTTTTTATTTAATAGTCACATATTTCACTCTTTTTACCAAAAATAATTATGAAAATGTTTTTTAGACAAATCACATTTTTTTAGAAAACCATTTTCTTATAATAAAATGTTTTTAAAAAATATTCTCAAGATATTTTATGTTTTATAAATTATTTTGAATGTTTAATGGATGTTTCATCCTTAAATTTTATAAATTTATTTTTAATATTCCATTATGTGTTTTCAATTTTTTTCAAATAAATATATTTCCAAAATCTTTTATGATCTAAAAATTGATTTTAAATGAAAAAGTTATTTTCCCACAAATACATATTCTAAGTGATATTTCAAAATCAATTTCCATCTAAAATGACATTTATTATTTTCATATATTCTTTAATGGGGAGATTTTAAATGGATTTCATTATTATTATTTATAAGAATTGTTTATGTTTATGATGAAAACATTTTTATAAAACCACTCTCTATTCCGTGGCTTATAGCACGATATAATTCATATGAAGCCATCTTATTTTCCCAAATCGTATTCTATTATGAAATGGTGAAATTATTATGAAACCAATCACATTTCTTCATGTTATGATATGATGAAATTTTTATGAAACCCGTTTCATTTCATAGGTTATGATAAGATGAATGTTTTATGATCCTGTGACACACTTATGTATGATTTTAATTTGGATATTGTGGGTCCTATATCCTCCTCAAAAAAATTTGGTAATGATAAATGTTCTATGATATCAAATGGTAAATGGGTGGTTAGCTCAATCCTTAAAAGGATGTTACACATGTGGTTAGCCTAAAAAAATTAGGTTGATATCTGGGTAGCCCAAGACTAATAGGTTTTTCATTTCATGGATGGTATCCTCACCATATTAGTTTCTCTAATTATGATTATGCCACAATTCTAGGTCTTATTCTAACTTTATTCTCTCATGGCATGTGATTTTTTTTATATATGAATCAGGTATTATGAACTGGTAATATTTATTCCATTATATAATATTATGATCTTCAATATTAAGGGTATGATTTAAAAATGTTATATTCAAGGTCTCATACAATTATGTTGATGATTTACTTACATATCACCCTTGAGAACTATTACTGAGCATATAATCTCCCAATTTCTAATGTTTCCCTTTACTAGGTTATGAATAATGTTTTTATGTATGAGTAATAAAGTGGAAGTACTTTATAGGATACATTCATATTATTTCATGAATTAAAAAGATTATTTTTCTTGTTTCCAAAGGAACTAAACCATTATGGTTCTCGGGAATGATTTTGTTTAATGTAATGAAAATTCTTCTAAAAATATAAAATATCCATGTATTAATGTCCTAGGACTCTATAGTTGGTATCACATGAAATTTTTAGTTATCCTCTGAAAAATTGGATAAAATTTTTTTAGTGGGATCCCTAGGGACATTTCTAAGGATAATTCTAGGGATGTCTCTAAGGATAAGTCTAAGGATGAGTTAATGTTTAAGAAAATGTCTTGGAATTGTTATAATGTATAGATCAAGGGGTTTCTATGAAATTACGTCCCTATATAGATAATTCAAGTATATGTGGCTCAATAATAGAGGTTACTTGGGTTAACAATGCTTAAAATGGCACATTGAGTTAAACACAATCATCACCTAGTGCTCAACCAAGGGCATTGCTACAGACTTTGTTAGAAACTCCTATAAGATATGCATTGTAAATTCACAGACTATTTATAAAACATCATGATGGATTTAAATATATGGTGACAATGAATGAAAAAGGATAAAACTATGGTGTCATTTATTAAAATGAATGTGTCAATATTTAGAAATCCTACTATTGATTTTCATGACTATTGTTTTCCAATTATGATTAGTATTTCTCGCACAATTATTTTTTTTATTTAATCAGTGGCGGGAACCCGAAGGAATGGGGTTAACATTGAATTCGATGGACAATTTTATGATGAGAAACCAAATGGGATGATGATATGACATAAGAATGATGTGATTAGGACAAATTAATCATCACATAATATGATTAACAATCATCACATTTATCAACTCTTGGAATCCCCAAAGAATATTAGGATAGAGTATGATTATAGTTGTAATGGTTGATACCATGATGGAATGAAGATATAGTTTCCTATATGTTGAGAAAGTGGGAAGAAATAGTAATGGGAATGTCTAAAATGGATGATAATATGTTTTGGGTGTGGAAAGTAATGATGAAAAAACATGTAATTGATAAATTAATAGTTCTAAGTAATTTTATTGTAATGGATTATAATAATGGTATATCTAAGGTATCGTCAACTGTTGAATTTTTTAAATGTGATTGTATGATGATTATGAAAATTGATTTTATAAGGGTAACATTCATGAAGATAATTATCAAGGTGGTATGAGTAATGGTTATATTACTGATGATGAGGAGGCTACAAATGACACATGAAAGGTATGGGATGTTCAAAGAGTGTTGTTTATGCTTTACATGAGATGTAGGATAAAATTAAGGTTGATTAATGTCAATTCATTAATCATAATTTATATTGTAGTAATTAGTTATTATGTAATAATATGTTTATTCCTATTTGATGGTTTAAAAAGTGAGTGGAAAGATTGAAGAATTAATGTATTCGAATTATATGATTATGTTGTATGAATCAGGACGTATATATGGATTATATAGTATAATATTTCATTATGGATTTGAAAAAATACGTTAAATGGTAGTAATGGACTAGAAAAGTTATTTATGGGAAATGAATTATTTGGATTGTGGGAAGATAACCCATAATTGTTTTTGATTGTTATTATAATGATATGGGGTTAAATATATTTCTGACATGAATAAGTAAATTGGATAGTATTTATTACATTGGAACCAATTAGTAATTTTTTTCAATGTTTTTTATTCTATAATTTATAGAGTTTTAATGTAACGCCCCGACCCCAGCTACCCAGAGTCGGTGCATTAGTTCGTAACATTGGCATGATCACAAAAGATCAAGTCTCGAAAGACCGATTAGTTTAGTAGCCTTGGAAACACTAGATACATTCATAAGTCTTTCATTACATCAAAAAGTAAACAAACTACAATAACATGGTCTTCATAGTCCACAATCATATCCCTTTCTGACTACCCCTGTAGGTCATTCATAAAATACTTCTTCACATCCTGGAAAAATGTTAAAACATTGAAAGGGGTGAGCTCAGATGCTCAGTAAGGTTAACAATATAGCGGAATCTTTCATAAATAAACATTAACATTTAAGGCAATGTATAACTAAAACAAAAGCCTTTTAAACTTGAACTTCAACATAATATGGCAAAATTAAAATGAGATAATGCCATTCACTTCTCCACATGGATATTCTACTGGTCGAATAATCACATGCAATATCAATAACCACTTTCATAATGATGGAATGCATAATTCCAGACTGTCATAACCACGTAGCCAAGTCCTCGTGCCAAGACCACAAATAAGATATTGTCAAGGCCTCGTGCCAAGACACTAGTTTGTCTCATGAGACCTGCCGATGCATCGAGGAGCTATAGTGGGCTCCACCCATCACTTATTAAGTCCAATGCATTCCTCATATGAATAGGTTTAAGCATATAATAAATCATAAAAACATGCATAAAGGAAACATAAAATTTCCACATTTCAATCACAAGATATCAATACAACACATTGATATAATAAAAAAGCTTTCAAAACCATTTTCAATTCGAAAATAAAAGAAAGTTAAAACTTTGTATTTATTTTTCATTAAAAAAATCATGACTTGTAGAGGAAGCCGAAGCACAAATAGTGGTCACGGCGGTGGAGAAGTCGTTGTCGCCGCATACGTACGACAAAAACATTCCCTTTTGTCATTTAGTAAACGCTTCGTATAAAAAATATTCCTTTTCAATATACATAAAAGTCAAATGGTTTTATACACCGAATAAAATAAATTTGTGTATAAAACCAAATATGCCTCAATGAAAGGAGATTGAGACGAAGTCCGTAAAAAGATCATTTTTAAAATAAAATAGATCTATTATGTGTATTCAGTATAGGTACACATAAAGAACGTAAAAATAAAAAAAGGACATAATAATATCATGACATAATTTGAAAGTAGGAGATTAACCCAAAGAATAGAAATTGGGTTAAGAAGTTCCCTTACCTCGTGTCTGACTTGACTCAACCGTTCTTTAACCTCCTCAAAATCGGGTAACTCTTTTTGATTTGAGCCAAAGGCTTCCTTGGGAAGAGTTCTGCCCAAAGTGAGACTTCTAGGAGTAAGAGGGGGAAGTTGGGATAATATTTGGGAAGAGGTTGGCCGATCCAAATGGCTTGAAGGTGTGAATAAGGTGGGAGAGGTGGGGGCCTTTTATAAGTGGAGAGGAGGGGCTCTTTTGGAAAGATTGAAATGTTACATTATAATACAATACTTTTCAGATTCTAAAGGTCCCACACTTATATAATTCGTGGATAAGGTGATAATGGTTCGAAATCTCCTCATCCAATAGGCTTTGGACAAGTGTAAGCCTTGGATTTTGCATTATCTTCTCATTTTATTTAAATCGTTAAATAATGAGGTCATCGCTGCATCATAATGATGTCATAAATAATTTAATTTATTTAATTTCTAAAAAAAATACTATGGTGTAGGAAATATTTTTAGCTTTCTAATGAATATTTATAATCAAAATGTGGACTTGTGTAACCCCACTTAAAAACTGTTTTAGTAAAACAACTCATGTTTGTGTCAATTTAATTTTAACATTAAATAAATATATATTAATGTCATTTTCCAACCAAAGTGGCTCCATGGGGTCCCCAAGTTGACCCATGGGTTGTCGTGGTCGTCCATGACTCATCCAATAGGAGTAGGACAAGTGTCAAGCTCATATCATATTATTAAAACATTGTTTTTACCTTAAACTACACTAATTACCTCTAATCGCGATTAACTTAAAAGTTACTATTCACAAAAAAATTATTTTAATCTCATTGAACCACATTTTACTTCTTAATGACAACCATGTATGTCGGATTTTTGAAAATCAAATCACAGAAGTGGTAATATTTCATTTAAACGAAAAATCAGTTATTTAACTACCACTTAGTGGTTTCACTATTCATCAAAAATTGATGTTTTTCAGAACAATGCCAAAATTTCACCCTAAGCTATAATTGATATTCCAAATTCAAAAATGATGTATATTTTACAAAATTCCAAACATATAAGTTGCATTAGTTAATTTTATAATTAATTCCCGCTATCACAACAAATAGTGTGTTTTTGAGAAACAATTTATATCAAAAGATTGGCAATTGTTTATGTCCAATTTCAATGTTAAATTAATTCTAATGACCACCATTGGATAAAATGGTAAAAATATATTCTAATTATACTTTAAAACCACTAAATAGTATAATTTATCACAATAAATTATTTTGATTAAAAAAGTTGGTTTAAGTATTTTTCACTATTAATAAAAAAATTGGAAGTTCTCATAAAGTTACAAAAAATTCAACATAGGATAATTTCGATATTAGGAATACAAAAATGAAGTCCATTTTGAAATATAAAATTTCTATAATTTTAAAAAGTGGTTATTACTATTCATAATGGCTACTTTGATTAGTCGCGGTGTTTTAGAACTCGAAGTTGCGTACAATGCAATCTATTGCATTATTGAATGAGAAGCATATCGTGGAAGCTCGGGGTGTTACATTCTCCCCTCCTTCAATAAATTGCGTCCTCACAATTTGAAATTTTTCTTTGAAAGTAAAAGGTTGAAAAGAGAAAATACCTTTGAGGAAAACCCACATCAGAAATAAGATTAATAAAATTTAGCCTTAATAAGAGGGAAAGGGAAATGAAAAAGTCACCACCCAATTATGATCTCGATTAAAAGAACATTAGTGGCAATTAGAGACATATAATTGGAGGAAAAAATGTAAATATTTGTAGGGAGTGATTGAGGTCATCAATCACAATCAACTGTCAAATTGAGGGCCTCAAAGCCTTCAATCTATGTTGATTTAAATTATAATCAGTTCAACAAGACATAAGGTATTAGGATAACACATTTTTTTGTTTTAATATCCCTTTACTAAATTTTAAGAATTAATTTATTCATTGAATAAGAGATAGGTATATATATATTTATGCTTGACAATTAGATTTTCAACCTTCAACTCATCTTTCACTCAAAAAGATAATAGAACACAAAAATATTATACTTATCCTAATTTTATAAGGTTCCAAATGTTAACACATACCATTTAGATTAGTAAAATTATTTTGTAATAACCAGGGACTTCCTGTAGGCTAGTGGTAGGAAATAAAGGTATGCCGCACCATGATTGTGGGTTCGATTTCTGCAGCTTTGTCCCACGCGACGGGTTATGCCCCACCCTGCAGGTTGTCCTTTTCCTAAAACTATAGTATCATAATATTCCAAAAATAATCTTCATGAATACTTTAACCTTAAACATTACTATCCATGGTTCAACTTAATCCATTCCAACCTTAATAGTTATCCAAAATACCTCCATCCAGACTTTCTCTAAAAGGTATCTAAATTCCAAAATCAATTGTAACATCAGATTCCCCAAAAAAAGAAAAGTTTCTCTTATTGTCACATTCTAAAAATATGATTACCTTAATCATATTACCTTAATCAAAAAGTACTGCAGTACAATCTTTATATATATCACATTATTTTTATAACCAGAATATAACCCTTGAGTCCAAAAGCACCAATACATTAATTATTCCGCTTCAACTGTAGTCACAGCATAAGATTGGCCTTGATCCCTTGGCCTTTTCTAAGGTAAGTTTCATTGACGCTTAGGGAATTCATTTGCATAATGAACCATTTCCCTACAATTGTAGCATTCAACATTGATAGCCTCTTTCTTTCCCTTGCAATCAAGAGCCTGGTGACCCTTTTCTCCACATTTATAACAAACTCCCATTCCTTTTAGGCATGTACCAGGGTGATTCTTCCCACAATTATCACATAAAAGAAAATCCTTCTTTCCCTTTCACTACTCCCCAAGGCATGGAATATTTTCTCTAAGGAGTTTATCCATTGCTCAGCTACTAACAGATTTGTACCCCCATTGAAGGTTGGTGGTTGTTGCCTCATGAAACGGTCTAGCATTGATCCTCCACGTTGCGGACCAGGGTGCTCCATACGAGTAAGGTTATTATTCATAACCTGAGTAAGTTGTCCCAGTATGGTGATTAGTTGATCGGCACCAGTTGCATCACCAGCCCCACTATAATTATCTTGAGCAGGAGGGCAATCCCTACATGGAGTGCGTGCATTGACACGGTTTCCATTTCTTCTACTAGGCGCCATTTCTAAACAATTTCATAAACTAGATCAGTTTATGAATCAAAATACATAATCCCATACTTATAAAACACTTAACATAAATTGAACTATTTATGGATATAATCCATAATCATAAAAATCTTTTCGTTGAGGAAGTATATACTCATAACCCTTCATAGTGATTTGTAAAGAAAATGAGAGTTATCCTAAGCATATCCCCCGGGAGTGTCATAACCAAGAGTGCAGCAAGTCCCGTTGTCGTGCACCAGTTCTCGTTCGAGTCTAGCTCAAAGCGGTGTTTCCGGGTTTTACCCCTAGGTACATCTGTGCCAGAGCCGCCTCTACCTGCTCGTATCCAGACAGGGATGTATTGCTCGGAAAACTCACAAAATCTCTACAATACCATAATTCTAGGATGTTCTTCTATACTAATCCTCAAAGTTCATCTTAGGTCTACGTGCTCTAATCAGAGTTTATCTAAATCTAGCTTCCAAGGTTTGTACTAAATTTCCTCTGATACCAACTGTAACGCCCTGACCCCAGTTACCCAGTGTCGGTGCATTAGTTCGTAACATTTGCATGATCACAAAAGAGCAAGTATCGAAAGACCGATTAGTTTAGTAGCCTTGGAAACACTAGATACATTCATAAGTCTTTCATTACATCAAAAAGTAAACAAACTACAATAACATGGTCTTCATAGTCCACAATCATATCCCTTTCTGACTACCCCTGCAGGTCATTCATAAAATACTTCTTCACATCCTGGAAAAATATTAAAACATTGAAAGGGGTGAGCTCAGATGCTCAGTAAGGTTAACAATATAGCGGAAGCTTTCATAAATAAACATTAACATTTAAGGCAATGTATAACTAAAATAAAAGCCCTTTAAACATGAACATCAACATAATATGGCAAAAGTAAAATGATATAATGCCATTCACTTCTCCACATGGATATTCTACTGGTCGAATAATCACATGCAATATCAATAACCACATTCATAATGATGGAATGTATAATGCCAGACTATCATAACCACGTAGCCATGTCCTCGTGCCAAGACCACAAATAAGATTTTGTCAAGGCCTCGTGCCAAGACACTAGTTTGTCTCATGAGACCTGCCGATTCATCGAGGAGCTATATCGGGCTTCACCCGTCACTTATTTAGTCCAATGCATTCCTCATATGAATAGGTTTAAGCATATCATAAACCATAAAAACATGCATAAAGGAAACATAAAATTTCCACATTTCAATCACAAGATATCAATACAACACATTGATATAATAAAAATGCTTTCCAAACCATTTTCAATTCCAAAATAAAAGAAAGTTAAAACTTTTTATTTATTTTTCATTAAAAAAATGATGGCTTGTAGAGGAAGCCGAAGCTCAAATAGTGGTCACGGCGGTGGAGAAGTCGTTGTCACCGAATACGTACGACAAAAACATTCCCTTTTGTCGTTTAGTAAAAGATTCATATAAAAAAGATTCCTTTTGAATATAAGTAAAAGTCAAAGGGGTTTATACACCGAATAAAAGAAATTTGTGTATAAAACCAAATATGTCTCAATGAAAGGAGATTGAGACGAAGTCCTTAAAAAGATCATTTTTAAAATAAAATAGATCTATTATGTGTATTCATTATAGGTACACATAAAGAACGTAAAAATAAAAAAAAAGGACATAATAATATCATGACATAATTTGAATGTAGGAGATTAACCCAAAGAATAGAAATTGGGTTAAGAAGTTCCCTTACCTCGTGTCTGACTTGACCCAACCGTTCTTTAACCTCCTCAAAATCGGGTAACTCTTTTTGATTTGAGACAAAGGCTTCCTTGGGAAGATTTCTGCCCAAAGTGAGGCTTCTAGGAGTAAGAGGGGGAAGTTGGGATAGTATTTGGGAAGATTTTGGCCGATCCAAATAGCTTGAAGGTGTGAATAAGGTGGGAGAGGTGGGGGCCTTTTATAAGTGGAGAGGAGGGGCTCTTTTGGAAAGATTGAAATGTTACATTATTATACAATGCTTTTCGGATTATAAAGGTCCCACACATAAATAATTCGTGGCTATGGTGATAAGGGTTCGAAATCTCCTCATCCAATAGGCTTTGGACAAGTGTAAGCCTTGGATTTTTCATTATCTTCTCATTTTATTTAAATCGTTAAATAATGTGGTCATCGCTGCATCATAATGATGTCATAAATAATTTAATTTATTTAATGTCTAAAAATTATAAAAAAATACTTTGATGTAGGAAATCTTTTTAGCTTTCTAATGAATATTTATAATCAAAATTTGGACTTGTGTAACCCCACTTAAAAACTATTTTAGTAAAACAACTCATGTTTGTGTCAATTTAATTTTAACATTAAATAAATATATATTAATGTCATTTTCCAACCAAAGTGGCTCCATGGGGTCCCCAAGTTGACCCATGGGTTTTCTTGGTCGGCCATGACTCATCCAATAGGAGTAGGACAAGTTTCAATCTCATATCATATTATTAAAACATTGTTTTTACCTTAAACTACACTAATTACCTCTAATCGCGATTAAGAACTTAAAAGTTACTATTCACCAAAATATTATTTTAATCTCATTGAACCACATTTTACTTCTTAATGACAACCATGTATGTCATATTTTTTAAAATAAAATCACAGAAGTGGTAATATTTCATTTAAACAAAAATCAGTTATTTAACTACCACTTAGTGGTTTCACTATTCATCAAAAATTGAAGTTTTTCAGAACAATGCCAAAATTTCACCATAAGCTATAATTGATATTCCAAATTCAAAATTGATGTATATTTTACAAAATTCCAAACATATAATTTGCATTAGTTAATTTTATAATTAATTCCCGCTGTCACAACAAATAGCGTGTTTTTAAGAAACAATTTATATCAAAAGATTGGCAATTGTTTATATCCAATTTCAATGTTAAATTAATTCTAATGACCACCATTGGATAAAATGGTAAAAATATATTCTAATTATACTTTAAAACCACTAAATAGTATAATTTATCACAATAAATTATTTTTATTAAAAAAGTTGTTTTAAGTATTTTTCACTATTCATAAAAAAATTGGAAGTTCTCAGAAAGTTACAAAAAATTCAACATAGGATAATTTCGATATTACGAATACAAAAATGAAGTCAATTTTGAAATATAAAATTTCTATAATTTTAAAATGTGGTTATTACTATTCATAACGGCTACTTTGATTAGTCGTGGTGTTTTAGAACTCGATGTTGCGTACAATGCAAGCAATTGCATTATTGAATGAGAAGCGTATCGTGGAAGCTCGGGGTGTTACATTTAAAAAATGGATTTAAAGAATGTATGAAATAATCTATGTTTTATATAAGGAATGAGGAATCAGTTATGTTATTAATAAATTTTTATGGAAATTTTGTTTATTAAAATGTTTCAATATAATAGTTGATTAGATAATTCAATTATTTAGTGCATGAAAATCAAGAGATACTTTATGTTATATGGGGAATCAATGTTAGGTTTATTTTCTGAAATTTAGGGACATTATTTCTAATATTTTAGATATTAATCCTTTATAAGGGTCATAAGGCTAAACATTTATAAAATATTTTAAACATTGGATGAGGAATTATATATTAATTTATTACATCATCATATCCATATTTGATAACCTGTGATAATCGTTTTGTTTTATTAATATCTATAGATAGATGAATTGAATCATCATTTTATTTTTGGATCTTATGATCTGTTAGTTCTTCGTGCATAACAAATTCACCTGAATTTCATTGAGTAAGATATGAAGTGGAAATTGATCAGGGGAGAACCAAAGGTTGATATTTTTCTTATGAAATGGAATAAAATAAATAAGCATATATGTTCATGAAAATTATTCAACATTAAAAAAGGATATTGAATGTAAATTTTGTCTTATTATTATCTTTTTTGATGATATTAATATCCTTTTTCATGCTTATTTAGTATATTGTTTTGGGGTCCTTAACCTTCTATGGATCACCCGTATTTCTAAAATCAATTATGTCTATCATTATCTATAATTATTTAACCTTTTCAATCACGACCAAATCATCAATTCCAACCTATATTCTCCAACATGGAAAATAGTGATGAGTTACTTTTAGTGACCTTTATAATTCCAACATTCACTTTTAGAGGGATGTTTTATTATTAATTTGTATAATTTGGGTTTCTATACAGGGATATTCACATATTTATCCTCCGATAACTGAGAAAAATTCTTGAGGGATTAATGATATTTAATAGGGTTGGAATGTAACATCCTGATATATTATACAATATTTTTCCATCTTTATTTAAATGTTTATATATCTTTTGTTACATGGAACAATGACTTTCTATGATAGCCTACATGAAACACTACACCGATCATCAAAAAATAATAAAATAATATTAATTTAAACTATTCTTTAATTATGTCGTAATTAATAGTATTTAATAATATATGGAAAAAAATTACCTACTAAAACTAAATTTTTTTATAAATGATTAATAAATAACCAATCCATTTTTGGTAGAGTAATTATATTCATCTAAAATATTTTTCATCATAAAATATTTTTGTTACTTTTTAGAAGAATATACTACAATTAACATGTGGGGATTTTATAAATTATATTTTTTAAAATTAACTTGATTTTTAAATCATTTTATTGAAATTATAATATGGTAAAATTTTGATATTTTTAGGAAAATATTGATTTTTTAGTAAATAGAGAATGTTATCAATTTTTATAAAACAATGTTTTCATTTAAATAAATTATATTATATAAAATATCCATTATATTTTATAGTAACATATGTATTATTTTTATATATTTAATCCTCTTAATTATTTCTTAACTTTATATAGGGATTTAGATTAATATTTGTTTTGGTTTTTAAAATGCATTTTTTATAAAAACTGTTTTAAATTGCATAATATTTCTCTATTTTAATAAGTGTAATTAATAATTAATGATAAAACATTAAATTAAAATTATAGATTATATATCAATAATTTTAATATATATTAATAAAATTAATATTAATGGACATACAGTTAATTTAAAATCTTCTTGTGCTTAAAAAAATAATTCTTGAAAACCCACTTTTTCATTGTATTTATGGGTTTTGTTTTAATTATAATTTTAAAAACATATTATAAATTTATTTTCAAAATCATAATTTAAAATTATATTATTTTTTAGAAGGATAATTATTTCTCGACGAGTAGTGAAAAATATTAAATTTTAATTGAAAACTCTCTTTTTTTTAACAATTTCTAAAGATAAATTATATAATTATATATATATATATAATGTATAAATATTGAAATTATATATATATAAATACATATTTTTTATTTTTAATCAATTTCATATTAATTTTTTATATAAAAACTTTTCAAAAATTAAATCATTTTCTCTTTAAAAACATGTATCCTTATCACGTCTTCATGATAAATTTGAAGTGACAATTTTAAAATCAATGAATGGAATTATAAAAAATGTATTTAATATTCAAATTGCCAAAAATTATATTATATAATTATTTACACTAAATTGTTTAACAAAAATAATTGAAAAACAAGTAAATATTATTTATCGCACATTAGGTAAAAATGGGTTCAACGGGGGTTAAACTCAAATGATAAGGGCTTAAATGACCTTTCAAGTTGAATAATATCTATTTTATGGATATATATATAATTTATAAAATATAGGGTTATTGTTTGATCCATTTTTTAAACTTTTCTTATGTGAAAAATGTTTTCACACTTTTTATGTTAAAAAAATTACCATTGTGCCACTCACCTCACTTATAAGAAGCCACCCACTCTCCTCCAATATTCACAAATTCAATCTTTTTTTGTAAAATATCATCCCAAATAACATTAAAACTTCCTTAATACCATCATATAAGCCTATAATTAGATATTAATACATCCTAGGAAGTATTTTTTTGCAATCTTCATGAGGATTTATTAAGAATATGTAACAGTCATCGGCAAGCATTTTTAATTTATTTTTTCATAAACCTACTTCAATTATAATTAAACTATGATGATATAATAGCCTTAATATCTTAAAAATAATAATATAGTTTTGTGTTTATAAAATGACCTATAACCATCTCTAAATCTATCAAATAGGTTACGAAATCATCATTTTTGTGTACGATAGACTACCGCCTCAGGAACCGATGTTATTCATTTTTACCATCACCACCTCTAAAATCTAGAAATATTAATGAATTTGTTATTTATATAATATATTTATAATATTATTACATGTCTAGAAATATTTTATCACACATAACTTTTTACAATCTATTTTTATAGGAATACAATATCATTGATCGTGTATATGGAGGACTATCGGCACACGTTGCAATTTGATTCATTCATGCTTTACATGGAATGTATTGAGAACGTGTTTGTTAAAAATAATTGATATATAGGAAATATAAATGACTCTATAATTATAATATATAATTTATCTTTATTGATTTCAATCAAACATGAAATTAGAAAAAAGTTAATATATGTGAATGCATACTATCTCCATGAAAGGTTCATCCCAATTTCCATCACTGAATAAAATTGATTCCTAAAAATAAATATATAATTAATTTATATGCTATTTATATCCTGGTTAAAATTATGAATAATATAAAATCATTATAATTTTAATTTGACCAATAATAACAAATCAAAACAAATACAAAAATCATAGTTATTATTACGTGAAGCATCTGTTTAACATGTAATTGTTAACCAATGGGTAATTAATGGTAATAATAAAATATTATATGATATGATAGATATATAAATATTTATATTTAATATATGTATAATAAATATATGTTTATTATATATGAGTCTTGAACATTAATTATGGATGTTAAAACTAAAGATACGAGATTTCTATATCACTTTTATATTCATTTTGAGACAAATTCTATATTAACCACAGGTTTTTTATATGGTGTATGTGCATAACATTAATGTAATTTATGATTCTTATGTATTAAATTATTATTACTTACATATCCATTTTATTATATATCTTTCATTGGTTTGGTGATTCAAAAGTTACCAAATCAAAAAGGGATTTTCTAGTCTTTAATTTATTTGAGGGAGGCATATGAAAATTAGAAAATAATTTATTTTGGGTGGTGTATATAATTTCCCATTGTAATATTATATCATTAGTAACTTTATTTTAAATATATTTATTTTTTCATTTGATTTTATACATTATTGGGGATTAATATTCAAAATATTTCAAAAGCATTAATATATTTTTTGAATCCATTTTCATTCTATTAGACCTATGTTACGTTATGAACCTATATTAATTTATAAGTTGTATATAAGTTGTATTTGATAGGAAATATCATGAATTAATTTTAAATAATGTTATTTTATGTTTAATTTAATGATTTTTTTCATGGGGATTATGTTTCAATATTACCAAAGTGGTAATGATTTTAGATTACAATCTCATTGATTATTTGGATTTTTATGGCTATGTTTACATTGATAAAATATTATGCTATCTCTCTCAATAAATGCATAAATTTTATTCTTATTTTATTATTAATGACATTTTAACATAATATAACCCTTTTTTACACTCTTTGGTACTTAAAATAATTGAGAAAATTTATTTAATATAAATTTTCTTTTCGGTAGAAAACCCTTTTTCTTCCAAAACCATGTTTTCTAAAGAAAATTAATATTATTTGATGTTTTTAAAATTGTTTTCAAAGTTGAAATTATTATCATCATCATGAAATTATTTAAATTGTTTTTATATCATCCCATATAATTTTTCATTTTTATTTTTAAAAAAATTATTTCCAAAATGATTTATTTTATAAAATATGATTTCTAAATAAAAAATTATTTTCCCTTAAAAATCATTAATGTGGTATTTAAAAATAATTTTTCTTATAATATTACCTTTTTTGTTGTTACATAGTCCTTACTGTGGATATGATCCAAGGTTATCATTCTAATTCTTTTTCTGAATTTTTTATATTTATGATGGAAATATGTTTATGAAACCCATTTTTTCTATGGATTATTCCATGATATTATTATTATAAAACCTAATTATTTTTACAGTAGTTCTTATATAATAAAATGATGAAATTATTTTGAAAACTACTTCTTTTATGTAGGTTTTTATATAATTATTTGTTTGTGAAACAAATTTTATTTCATGGGTTATGATATTAAAGAGTGTTTTCAGATCTTCTAGAACACATATGTTTGATTTTCATTATGTGATGATTGTGAACTGTATCACCCTCCAATTTATTGGGTAATAATAAATAATATATGAACTCAAATGGTACATTTGTGGTTATCTTAATCCCAAAAATTATGGTACATAAGTGGTTATCACAACACATAAGCAGGTACATGGGAGGGTATCCCAGACCAACTTGTTATCAATGTCTTAGTAGGTAGCCTTGACATGAGATTTTATATGCTTACATGAATTCCAAAAATATATGCCTTATTACAAGGTTATTATCTTATATATATATATATATTTTCTTTATGATTCCTATCTTATAAACATGAAATATTTATTCCATGACTCAATATTCTGGTCATTGATATTCATGATATTGTTTTAAAATTTTATGATCATGATCTAATTACATTATGTGCATGTTATACTTACATATATAACTTTTTTACCAATAATAAGAATATTAAATCACTCATTATTATGTTTCCTTTTTCAATGTTATCATAAAATGTTAAAATTATAATTCTTAAAGGGGAATATATTTATGGGATACATTGAAGATATTTCAATAATTAAGAAGATTGTCTTCCATGATTAAAAAGAAAATAAAATATTATAGTCCTCATGTGTCTTATTGTGGTATACAATGAATATTTGTCTAGAATTATTAAATATTCATGTATGGAAATATTGGGTCACAATAAGTCCAATGAACTAGATGGATCAGAATGATTCATGGGGTGTTCTATGACTTCTCTACCATGGTGTTGGATAGGATGACACATGTTCATGTCACTCTTTCCTTTTTATATCCTTTATCTGAGACTTGGAGTTTATAGTATTGGGTTTTTCATGGCCGTTCCAACTAAGGACTCCTATTTAGAACATTTCATAGATCATACATCACTTTTGGATCGTGGCTTGGATCATATAGGAGAGTGTTTATAATGGGACCACAAGGACATTATGGTCAAACCGTCGGATTTTATCTCAGGTATAGATAGATTTTTTAAAATTTCAGACCAGATAGAATGCCTTTATAGGAGAGTTAGACTATTTTATATATATGGTAAGAGATCCTATGTCTTGGGATTGATAAATCTCTTGGAAGAGTGAATGGTTCTCATGATCAGGAAGCTACATCATAACACCCATATGTTGGAGAGTCTATTACTTGTAATTGTGGGATATTTAGTCATCTGGCTTCCCCTAAAGTATATTATATGACCCATTTTGAGTTCTTAGAGATAAGGGTCCAGTTACGACACCATCAAGAGAAAAAAATTTATCAAACCTAGTGTGTTCCCCTAGGAAGAACCCATTTTTTCATGAATAAGAGGATTAGTGTCTATGGATTTGTGTGGATTATATTTTATGAATCAGGTGAAGATAAAAAACATGTTCCCATTACTATTTATTGATGACTATTTATACAAGTTAATAGGTATGAGTTTGTCCTCCATGATCAATCACAGGGATCAATTCTGTCAATTTAGTATTCAATGGGATGATATTCCAAAGATGGAATTTTTTTGTCTATATGGACACTATGTGTTCCTAGTGTTGCCTTATGGTGTGAATAATTCTAATGTTGTGTTCTTTTATCTCATGAACCTGATCTTCTAGACATTCTTAAACTGATTCATAGTTGTCTACATTATTGAAAAACTCATTTACTCTACCTTAGAGGTGGATAATGAATTCAATTTATGATTGTCCTAGAATTACTATAGGAGATTAATCTTTATGGAAATCTCAAAATGTGTCAATTTTTTTCTATGAGGTTCATCTATTAAGTAATTTTATATCGAATAATTCTTTAGATCTTGATCTTTTGATTATTAATGTAGTGGTTATTTGGGATCCACCCAAGACCATGTCAGATGTGTGGGGTTTTTTTGGTTTAAAGGGGTAATAAAAGTGTATTGTTGCGAGGGTTTAGAAGATGGAATACATTTTGATCAACTTATAATGAAAGAGGAATACATTTTAATTTCCTAAGTAGTGTTAAAGACTTATAAGAGACAATGAAGATTTTTATTAATGATTCAATGATGAGACTATCAGAGGTCAAAGTTGAGTGTTTGGTGTTTCTCATGGCCTCTAGATCTAGTCTTGGATTCACATTTGATGTATAGATAGGTAGTGTTTGATTGTTGGGAGAGGTATTTCACATTCCCAAGAAGGTTTACATAATTGATTCGATTCAGAGCAATGGTACTCATCAATATAGAGTTTTGAGATGTTATCTTTTGGGAGAGTGTTTGATTTTTTACTCAGACCAGAAGATAATCAGGTACAAATTCACTCAAATATATCATAACGTGAGATAGACTCATTGGTTTTAAATCCCATAGAATTCTGAATATTAGATATTCTATAATATTGGGAAGATAAATGATCTAGAAAATGGGCTTTTTGGACAATACCATTCTCTCTTTATTGTGGATTTGTTTTATCTTTGGGCCTCATTAAATCTTTCCCTAGTAGTGTAGAGGTGTAAAAATTATCTCTAATTGATGGTGGTGCCTCAACCACTTATTCAATGTCTGTGGAAGGCCCAGTTGGGAGACATTGATAGAAAGCTTCTATGTGATGAAATATTCCCAAAACATGCACCAGATTGATCCTCTGACTGAGGAAAGCGTTTCAAATTTTTTAGGAAAGAACAATTTTTTGGATGATTTTGTGTGTTGGTATGTTGGGGGAGTTTCATACATCCTTATTGAATGTATATATAAATTTGATAAAGATGTATATGATCCTTCTATAGTGTATTTTATGGGTATGTATAAAGTATATTGTTATAGAGATTGTTTCTTTGCGTCTAAGAAGTTAGTGGGTAAAGGTTGGACAATAGGTTTCAATAGGATTGAACAAAACCTTTGGGATATTGAAATATAATTGAGTTGGAATATTAGTGGTTTGTGTTATGGGTCTTCTACTAATAGTGTGAGGCCTAAATTCAAAATTTTTGACTTTTGGACAACTCAAAAAGTGATAACACTTTCCTACCTCTATGTAGAGAGGTTCAGTTGAGAGGAAGGGATAGATTTATGTGTGTTCAATCATATGCTTTAATGGGTTACCAATATTTATTATATATCACAATGAATAATAGTTTAATAAATTTATTTTGGAGTGTTTTAATGTAGTATTTTTGGACCCAGTTATAGAGGAGTGGGATATATCACCACTAGACAGATCATGGGACTGAGTGGCTATCCATGAATTGGGGTTATGGAGAGAGACCATTTCTTCTGAGGAGTCTTCCCATGATATGGGTCATTTATTTTTTTATATGGAGTAAGCCTTTCACCAAAATAATTATATTAAAAATGATAACATATATTAAACCAAAAATTATCATATTTTCAAAATTAATAGTTTTCCCATTCATCGAGACCTTCAAGGGGGAATGGGAGACAATAGATGCTTTTGTAACATGGGGTTTTCCTTAGGTAGAAAATAAAGTTGGTTAGTGTTATACATTTCATGGAAGGTGACTATAGGAAGATGGAATAATTAATTAAATATTATATTCTATCTAATTAATTAATATAGTTAGCATAACCTCCACATATCCTTGAATTTGATACATGAGGGAGGGTGGGGATTTTACTTTTTGATAAATATGTACTTATGAGAAGGGTTCCACTAGACTTCATCATTAACTGAGATCAAGATTGTATATTGGTGCATTAGCATCCGTAAAACAATTTAGACCCTTATAATTGGAGTTTCTCTATGACATCGGTAGTTCCATTCATTTTAATGCCCTAATTGCACCTAGATTTATTTTTAAATATTTTGAATCTATTTTTATCCTTCTAAGTACCCAGTAGGGGTCACATTATTTTTAATATATAATAATGAGTGTTTTAGGAGGTTTACATTGAATATTCTTTTATAAATACCATTCACACGAATTATGTTCAACAGTGCACACTTTGTGTTCTTCTCTTTAGGTGAAGGAGGTATTTTGATATCTCCCACGGTGTAATCAAACTACATATTGTGTATTGGTACATGTCAATGTAGTTGAGTATCATGGAATATGGATCTGCACATCGTGTGCTAGGATAAAACATCATATAATTAGACATGGACATGTGTCTAGGTAAATGGTTATTATAGTTAAATATTCTTAACATACATGAATATTACATCATTTTAGATGAATATTGAGCACATTATACAAGTACATGCTAAGGGACCTTAATTTTTTAGTTTCCTAGGAAACATGGATCACATTCTTCTAATTGGGAGCAATATTTTCAATATCTATGATAATGATCATCCACTTTATTACCCCTACTTAAACAAATTATATATAACATGGTAAAATGAAACATAAGAAAATGTGACATCATATTATTAGTAAGGGTAAAAATGAAGGAAAATATAAGAATAACATGAACATAAGGTTATGTGAATATAATAAAAATATTTGGGATCACACCCTACATACCAAAGAGAATATACATGAGTCATGGAGTAAATATTGGCAATTGATAAAACATTAATAATCAGGAAATATAATAACATGATTCCTCAGAGCATAACATTGTAATAATACATACACTTGTGGAATACAAATCATCTTATAATATTGTGATCTTTTATAAATAGAAATAAGTCTACTAAATAAGTTAAGGACATGAAATCAGACCCCTGCATAAAATTATGGACATGAAACCTGGTCCACTTATATCATTATAGATATGAATGGAAGTTTTTCAAATTAAATTAGGAACACATAAGAAGATTCACCTTTAACATTGTGAATAAATAATAAGGTTCACTCATAATATTTTAATCATGTAATCAGGTTCATGCATAACACTGTGAACATGTCACCAGGTTCATGAAACAAATTTCTAACAAGTAATAAGGTTAACTCATGAAATTTTCAACATATAATTATGTTCACACATAATATTTTAATCAAGAAAACATGTTCATTCAAAACCTTATGAACACAAAATAAGGTTCACTCATAACATTGTAAACATCTAATTAGGTTAACGCATGACATGATTATCATGTAATCAGGTTCATGCATGTATAATCATGAGTTCTCTATATTTACCCAATTCATTGGAGGGTTATATAGGTCACATCATACATATAATGAATTTATACAGTTGTGTGCCAAAAGATAATAAAACATTCATCATATCAAGACCCATAAAAAGATATGGGTTTCATAAACATCATATCATGACCCATGTGAAAAAATGGGTATCATAAACATTTCATCATAACCTATCCTATTGAAAAAAGAAAGGTTTCATAATTATTTGATCATAGTTTATACTTTAAAATGAATTCGGTGTCAAAACCATATAACATGTGGAATTGATATGGGTTCATAAATATCAATCCATCAAAACAGAAACCATTAAAGAAATAATATGAATTTTATTCTTGGATTATATCCATTGTAATTATTAGGTGACACTAAAAGATGCCATATTATATGGTTAATAATTTTGAATGATATTTTAAAAACATTTCTTTAGGAAAATATCATTTCATCTTGAAGATTTTATTTTAAAACATCAAACATTTTGAAAACCATTTTATCTAAAATGAACATTGATAACTTATAAATGCAGAATTATTATTTTTTAAACAATTAAAACCTAAAAAAATTTATGAATCCATTTCCTTAAAATGATATTCATATATCATTCAACATCATTTTTCAAAGCATTTTATAATTCATGGCTTTTGAATAAAACCGTTTTTTGATTGAAGAGAAGAAAAAAAGACAGATTTGTGAAAAAAGGATCTTAATTATATAGAGTACCGAAGATTGGAAAAATGGTACTAATACATAAATATATCATTAATAACCAGAATATAACAAAATATATTAGGATTCTTAAGATATTGATCATAATATTTTATCCATGTACGCAAAATCCTAAACAACCAAGATTACTATGAGATAGAAAAAATAAATTATTACCCCTTTGGTAAGATTAAATTATAATCCTCATGAGAGAATGAAATTAAAATAATATTAAAATTTCATAAATTATGTATATTAATGAAATAACTTTTCAAAGGGAAGTATATACACCTTATAAAATAATATAGGTGCATAACTTAACATGTGTCGCAAATAATTAAAATTGAGACAAAATTAGCATACCAATTTGGTAACCATTGTACCATAAACCCCATGAAATAGAGATAATAAAATGGATAATTAAATACCCATAAAATAAAGGATAATAATTATACAATATATTTATTTTTATTATATACACAAGACAAGATAAATGAGTGGTTAATAATGCATAAGTCTAGTATAAATAAAAGTGAGACTAGAAATACCCTTGCTACTTCATGAACATTTAAATCATGAAATAAATGAATGAATAACATAAATTGAAACATTTAATATCATTAAATAAAAAATATTCAATATAAAACGTATAATAGGGAATTATATACACATCACAACAATAATAAGTGGTGAATATATCATATATCTAATAAAATAAAAGTGAGACGAGAAATCTCTTACCCTAAGTCTTGACTATCTTCATACATGTTCAAAACTCCTTTATAACAATTATAATTTTTTATAGATATTCCAAAGAAACATATTCTATTATATAATAACATATATTATTTTATTATTACTTTATATCACCCTTTATTAATAATTCCATAAAAAGTATTGTTTAATGTAATATCCACTTTGTTTTTTCATATATGATTTAACTTATTATTTTTTCCCTTTTTAAATGACCATGATTTTCTAGTGTATAAAATATTAAAAATTATATAAATATCATATATATTCTATATATATTTATTAATAACAGCCTATACAATATATAAATAGAAATGAAATATACCGTTCATGGAGAGA
The DNA here is from genome assembly GCA_963277665.1 of Viscum album. Classification (NCBI taxonomy): domain Eukaryota; kingdom Viridiplantae; phylum Streptophyta; class Magnoliopsida; order Santalales; family Viscaceae; genus Viscum; species Viscum album. The sequence continues at coordinate 942,500,400 of OY728153.1, forward strand.
GTAGTTTGTACGTACGCATTAACATTGTCTCCCTTTTATATTCGTACTGAAAGAGATAAAGTAAATGAAATATATGTTTACATATAATATCATTACGGTAAAATTATTATGTAATATCTATAATATATTTTTTTTCAATGAATTCTTTATACATTCTATTTAATTTGTGAACAGATCACATCACTTTGAGGAGGCGGTGGTCCACACGTCCAAAAATGAAGTTATCATATTCCCCCAAAATGGAAAGAAAGAAGGTATATGTTATATGATAATTAAAGAAGCATAGATACATAAAATAATAATATATATAATTTAAAAATAGTAATTCAGTCCTTATTTCAAACCATTAATGGTGGTAAAGGAAGAAAAAAACACATCAGTTCGTGAGGCGGTTGTTCTCTATACCCACAAACGATGATTTCATATCCCATTTGATGGATGCATGTGAAGGTGTAGGTAATAACCATAAAATGAAAAAACCTAAGAATATTTATGATACTAATGTTATTATATAATCATGATATAATAAAATTTTATTTATTTAAAGAATAAATATAACAAAATTTCTCATTGAAGAACATTGCCTCTTTTCTAGGTAACTCCTTTCGGTTTATACCAAATTCGTTTTTTGGTTTGTTTTCATCACAATGTGAGGATTAAAAGATTATTTGAGGTATTTTGGGAGGTAATTTGTACAGTTTTTGGGTTACCCAATTTGTATTAGAGTTGTAAAGAAGGGAGGTGAGTTCTATTTTATAAGTGAGGGAAATGATACACTTTGCATTTTGAAAGGAATTGTGTGATACGCACATTTTTCTCCAACAATATGCTTAAATAACACAAAAAATTAAATACATTAAGTGTTATGGAATAATTATTTCCATAAAATGGGTTTTGAAAAATTTTAGGGTCATTTTGACACCATATATTCTATGACTAATCATTACGTAAGCTCATTTTTACCTTAATTTCTTTAATTACTTTTAACTACTTTCACTAATCAATTTCATTGAAAATTAATTAGAACCTATTCGAAAATAAAAAATATTATTATATAAAATATGTAATCAATTCTTTAAAATTAAAATTATAGAAGTGGTAGAATGTGATTTCAGATGAATCTTTTAGAAGAGATGTAACAAATGGGTTTTAAAGTAAAAACATCAAAAGATGGTATCATTTTTAAAACCAAATTCAAGGTGAAATTGATTAAAATTACATAAAATGGTTCTGTTTATGTATAAAATAACTAATTATACTTTTAAAAATAATTTTATATATAATTTTTCTTTATAAATAAATTATAATAAAATAATGTTTTATGTTAACTTTTAATGTTTTTCTCTATTCGTCAAAAAATGAAACATATCATAAAAGTACAAAAAAATTCCCAAATTTAGATTTTTTCGTATTCAAAAATTAATTTTATTTTTACAAATAAAAATCATAAAATTTTAAAAATTAATTTCAAAATAAGTCTTCCATTAAAAGGTGGAAAAGCCATATTTTAGAAAAAATATTGAATTTTATGTTGAAAATTGTATTGATTCATATTTAATGAATAGAAAATTTATTGGATGAATTTCAATACATTAGTTTTATTTTATAATATATAAAAATCAATAATATCTCTCAATAATCATTATTTATTTAATTTATTATGATAACATGCCTTATTCGGAATAAATTTTTTTTCATAAAACAAATTCATTTATATTCAATTGGTTTTTATTTTCATTTCAAATTAACTAATAACCAAATAATTAATTTTTTAAACATTTGTAAACAATATTTTTATAATTAAGTTAATATTATTTACATTTATCATTCCAATGCATTGGTGATAACAGTAATAAAATTTTAATAAGTTTAATAATTGTATACTGTTTTTTGGTAAAATATGGTCATGTGGGTAATGCAAGCTATCGATGGAAGTCAACAATGTGTGTAACACAATCCGCAAAATGTTTTATGATTACTAAAATACAATATAACTATTTCTTATAAATCAATATTATCCCGGTGTTTTTTATTAAGAAATCATAACATCGTGTACCGTACTTTTCAATCCATAAAATGAATTTAATTTATCCGAAAAAATTAATACATAAAAACATAGTGTGTAACATTATACCCCCCTAAAAGTTGATTTATCCCTCAAAATTTATCTTGGTAGAAAATCGTTTAATACAAGAAAGTTCCTTCTATAGATCCAATATTATAAATACTAATACTAAAACTTCCTTTAAAAAAAGAAATGTTGAGAACATAATAGTTACCCAAAGTAACTCATATTGAGATTTCCACCTAAGATAAAATAGGAAGAAAGTGAAATAATGGACATGGAATAGAAATATAACTATAATGTTTTGATGGAGGGTGGTAGATAACATGGTTATGAGAATTTTAAAGATAAAAAATACGTAAACCAATGAGGCTTGAAAAAATTCATCTATATCATCAAAAATAAAGATAACGAGATAAAATTTTATTTCAATACCATTTTCATAAGGTTGATGAGTTTTCAAAAGGATATATACGTACTTGATTTCATTCAATTTCATATGCACAATCACACCATTTGGTTATTTAATTTCCAATTTCTACATCATTTCTTAGTCCAAAAATTAAGGCTAATTGGTTATGAGAGAATCACTAAGGAATCCTAATATTCATAAGTTGAACGATAAGTCATTATATATTTCATTATTTATCATCGCAGAAAAATGGTAAGCACATTTTATCCAATATTCATAAATCCTCATTTGGAGAGATAATACATTAACCACTAAAACCACATCTTAATTTTAACATAAACCATTCTATAAATGGTTATCCTTATAACCTTTTCAAAAAATGAAAATTTAAAACCATTGAAAGAGGGATAATAAATTTATCCATGTCATAATAACTTTGATCCCCCATATATCAAAAAGTATCTCTTTGTTTCCACACACAAAATTTATGAATACCTTGATCAGATATTCTATTGAAACGTTGTAATATCTATAATTACCATCAAACCATATTGAAAACATAAGAACTACTTTAATTATTTCATAGAACATTGATTATGGGATATATTCCAAGAATCCAAAAATTTCCTAAACATCATCAACAATAACATAAACATATTTTTGGAAGATCATTTATTTGTTATGAGTCCATTAATACTATCTGATTTACATTATCCATATCAATAATATCTTTATCAAAGATGAACATAATTCTACAAACATTTATATCACATTAAATTTTACCTTCCATTGATCCAAATATAACCTTTCCATTAAGTCACATTTCTAGTTCATCTTCACTATTCAATATATTTTTTAAAAGATATAATGAAAAAAATATACATCATGATTCATATAACATCATTTTTGAATTCCAATACGTATACACTTTAGTCATCCCACTTATTTATCAATCCATTTAATGTGGTTCATCAGATTATTCCTTAATACCTATTTCCAAAAATAATAAATTTGAATCTTGTATAAATATTCATCAAAATAAATTTAATCAGGCTTATGGAAAATACAATTAGTATAATACATACCTTTAATATGACTCTTGTGGTCTCTCTGTCTTCATAAACACAACCATACCCTTAAAATCCTTCTAAATTTCTTCATGAGATTTCTATTTATGAAATTTATTTTTATAATACCCTTAGTTTTTTACATTTAATGAATTATTCATTTGAAAAAACCTTATGGTGTCCATCATTATCATACATTTTATTAATTTAAATCTTAATTTTTTCATTGAATATACATTCATTATTCGCTTTTTTCCATTGTCAAAATATCATCATGTTCCTATAATACATTCTCTTGGGTGCCTAGACCGGGATGTAGTTCTTGGGAAACCACTCTCCCAATCCTTTACCAAAATTTGAAGACATTTTCCAAAACATTAACACATATGTAAACTTATCATTAAGGATATCCATAGATATATCCTTATTACTATCCCTTGGGTTCTCACGATTGTATTCTCATCCTAGTTTACAATGTTTAAATAAACAATTCCATTAATACCAACTATAAAGAACCAGGATTAACATACATGGATATTTCATTAATTTATATGAATATTAACCACATTAAAAATATACATGCTTGAGGACCATAATAGTTTACTTTAATTGGAAACAAAGAACACATTCTTCAAATTTAGTGAAATATCTTAAAAATCTCCCATAAAGATATTCCCATTTAGTACTCCAACTTAAAACCTTTTCTCATACCATAGTAAATGAAACATATGAAACAGTGATCCCATACGATCAGTAAGGGGAATAATAAAAGAGGTTTATAGACATAACATTATCATAAGGGTATGAGAACATAAAGGTAAAATTTTAAGACGATACCATGCATGTGAAAGATCATATACACGAGTCATGGAATAAATATTTGTAGTTTAAAATACATGAATAATAATGAATCAAAATAAGATTATTTTTTATGAATTAAAATTGTATAATAAAAATACATATGTAATACACATCATCTTATTACATTTTCAACATGTATAAATAGATATAGGTTAACTCAATATATTAAGGACATGAAATCAGTCTCTTTCATAAACTTTTGTTTATGAAACCAGTTCCATGAATATTATTATTGAAATGAAACACAGTTCCACAGATAACATTGTGAACATGTAATAAGGTTTATACATAAAATTATAAATACATAATAAGATTCACTCATAACATTGTGAACATATAATAAGGTTCACACATTAAATTCTGAACATGTATTTCATCTCACACATAAAATTGTGACCATATAATAAGTTTAAATCATAACATTTTGAATATGTAATGAGATTCACATATAAAATATTGAACATTTAATCAGGTTCACTCAAAATATTGTGAACACATAGTAAGTTTCATTCATAACATTTTGAACATGTAATCATGTTCACATATAACATTATGAATATTGGCCAGGACCATGAATATATAATCATTATTCTACCATCATTACCCAGTTCACTGGAGATAGATATAAGTCCCACCCATCAAAAAAATGAAATCACACTTACGTGTTCCACAAGATAATAAAACATTCATCATATCATGTCCCATAAAAGAGAGGGGTTTCATAAACATCATATCATAACCCATAAAAGGACATGGGGATCATAAACAATTATTAATTTAATAACCTATTTTAATTAGATAAGTTTCATAATAATTTCGTCATAGAATTACCCATGAAATGAAGAAGGTTTCAAAATATTATAACATATAGAAGATAAATGGATGTTATAAACATCATTCCATAAGAACATAAACAATTCAAAAAGAATAAATGGTACTCTTGGATAATATTTCTTTTATGTAATAGGTAAAAATAATGGATTTGATCATAGATTGACAATAATTATGATATATATTTTAAAATTGTTTCATGAGGGAAATATTCGTTTCACTTAAATTTTTTTTATAAAACATAATACAATTTAAAACCCTTTATCTTTGAATATAAATTTGAAAACATACATAGAATTATTTAGGTAAAATTAAAAACTTTTTAAAACATAAAAAAATTTAAATTCCTTTTCATTTAAAATTATCTTAAAATATTATTTAATAAAATTGAAATAAATTTTTAAAACATGGTTTTTTAATAAAATAGATTCCAACTAAAGATAAAAATAAAGTCATAATTTATTAGTGAAATATTAAATAATTATATTAATTACCAAAGAGTAGAAAATGATACCAATAAATGAGGATATCATGAGTAAATAGTTGGTAGGAAACGTTATGTTAGTTATTTATAGATGGATCATATGATTTCATTAATGGAAGAATATTTATAAATAATCTCGATAAGGATGAGATTATAGAAATAAACTATTACAATTTCAATAGTATTGAATCATAATACCCGTGAGATAATGACATTAAAATAAACATTAAATATCAATAAAATATATGTATTCATGATTTAAAATTTCAAAGGGAATTATATACACCTTTTAAACTAATATTGGTGAATAACATAACATGTTCTCAAAGACTTCAAATTGAGACAAATGCCTTACTAGTTTGGTAACATTGAAACCATAAACCCCATGAAATAGTGGTCTTAAAATGGATAGTTAAATTCACATAAATAGAATTATAGTAATAATATAATACATTAATGGTCAGTATATTCACCACACAAAAGAAACTAGTGGTGAATAAGGCATTAATTCCACAAATATAAAAATGACAATAGAAATCCTTTTCCTACTTGGGTAACTTTTGAATCAAGAAATCTGTGATAGAAAAAAATCAATTTAAACATATAATAACATTAAATAAATTAAATTAATGACATATATTTTCATAGGGAATTATATACACCACACAATGAGAATAAGTGGGGAATATAGTATATATCTCAAATAAATAAAAGTATGATGAGAAATCCCTCACATTAAGTCTTGACATTATTCATAAACATTAAAACCTATTGTATAATAAATATAATTTTTCATTAAATCATCCTTTAACCATATTATTATATATTATTCCATTTAGTATTTCATTATGACATTATATTACATGTTTATCAACAATTCTGTGTTAATGTTACATTTCAGGTAATATCTTCTTTGTTTTTTCATATAAGTTTTAACATATCATTTTTTATCCTAATTCATTGATGATGATTTAATTATATATAAAATTTAAAATATGATAAAATTATCATATATTTTTAGTATATATGTATTTATAATGATCTATAAAATATATTAATATATAAGATACACTATTCATAGAGATAGTAGGTCATACGTATGCCTCAATGATGTTTTTGTTTTCTTATAATATTTAATGAAATATATGTATATATATTAACAATATAATAGAATTATTATTTTATATAAATCACATATTTTTATTAAAACTATATTTAACACATTCCATGTAATGTGTGAATGAAGCACATCGCATTGAGGAGGCGATTGTCCACATGTCCACAAACAAAGTTATCACATTACCAAAAAATGGAAAGCATGAAGGTATATGTTAAATAATAATTAAAGAAGCATAAATACATCATAAATATAATATATATCATATAAAAATATTAATTTTATCATTATTCACAAACTTTAAGGGTGGTAAGGGAATAATTAACTACATCATTTCATAAGGTGATAGTTCACCGTACACATGAAAGATGATCATGTATCCCATTAGATATAATTGTGTGAAGGATTTAGTCATACCCATAAAATAAAAAAATATCAGAACATTTATTATATATAGGTTATTATAATAAAAATATATGCTTATAATTGAAGGATTTTAGAAATAAATAAAACAAATTTTCTCATTGAATAACGTTACCACATTTCCAGGTAACTCCTTTTAGATTATAAGAAAATCCTTCCATGGTTTTCATTATTCAAAAATTAAATATTCAAAAATGATGGGAGGGAATATGTAAGGATATTTTCAAATTTTTTTCCTAACATAAGTGGCTTTTTAGGTGTGAATATGTAAGGGGGTGAGTTCCCTTTTATAAATGGGGAGAAGGACGCAGATGGAATTTTTGAAAAGAATTGTCTGCTCCTCAAATTTTTACTGACCAAGTGGATTAAATAAGAAATTAAAATTGTTAAATTAATGGTAAAATTATAAATATTTCCATAAAATTAGAGTTTAAAATGTTTAGGGTCATTTTTACAACCTATATTCTATATGTAGTCATTAATTTAACTCTTTTTTACCTTAATCACAATAAATATTTTTAACTGCTCTCAAAATTGACTTTAAAAAAAGATTAAGATGAACTTATTAGATGTTATAAATAATTTTGAATATTAGAATTTAATTCATTTTTCTAAATTCAAAACACATAATTGGAAAGAATTATTTTAAAATTAATCTCACACAAGGGATGTAACAATGGGTGTTTAAAGTAAAAGGTTCAAAAGTTTAAAATGTTATCAGATCCAATTTCAATGTGTAATTGATTATAATGACATCAATTTTCTTTATTTATGTATTAATTAACTAATTATAATTTTAAAATAATTTAAAAAATAATTTAACTATATAAATAAGTTATTAAAAATTGATCTTTTCAATTAAAATTTAGTGTTTCACACTATACATCGAAAAAATGAAACATCTAAGAAATGTACAACAATTTACCCAAATAGAAATGTAATATTACCCTTTGAAAATGATTATTATTTTTTATATGAAAATTATAAAATTGTAAAAAAATATTTTTTATACAAGTATTCTATTAGAAATAGAAAAAACTGCCTTTTAGAAAAATATAGCTTTTGTGCTGCAAATTGGATTTGTTCTTATTTTATTCCTATTAAAATTATTGGTTGAATGTAAAAATGTTTTTTAATATATTATATATAAATAAAATTAATATTCATTATTAATATTATTAAATTGAATTTATTGATATAAAATTCCTATAAGGGAATAAAAATAATTTATTCATAAAAACACATCCTTTATTTTCATTTAGTTTTTATTTTAATTTTTAATTAACTAGTAACCAAACAATTAATATTATCAAAATGTGTAAACCATAGTATTATATTTTAGTTAATAATATTCATATAAATCATTCTAATGGTTAGGTGGTAACTAAAATAAAATTTTAATGATATTATTAATAGTATAATATAGTTTGTTAAAACTCGGTATTGTATGTAACACAAGATATCGAAGGAACTCAAAATTTTGGGTAACACAATAAAAATATGGTGTTGTGTATAGAAATAGATTATATAACTATTTTTTATAGATAAATCATAACAGGGTGTTGTGTATAAGTAAAGGAAAACATGTTGTATCATGCAATGAAAGATATCAAATAAATATAATTTATCTAAAAACAATTAATTCATTAAAACTCAGGGTGTTACAAGTGTGAAATACATTTAAAGATTACATGGAGATGTAGTATTTAATGACATTATAATGAGTTTATAAGTGAAAATACATGGAATTTTAAACCAGGTTTACCTGATGTACCTGGTCACGGCCAGGGGGGACATGGGCATACCCTAGAATGATGAGACATTTCATGCACTACATATACACAGCCTGTATTTTCAAATGGAAAAAAATTCTAAAAGAGAGGACACAACCATGTGTCCATAAAAAATCCAACATAATGAAACCCTTCAACTAATGACCCAGAAATTATATGTATTTTTTAATTAAAAGAAATTATTACGAGTTAGTGAAAATTGACAAAACATGATTCCAAGGCGTGGAATGTCTGAAATGATCTGTTGAAATTTTTTTATTCTTTAAATAGTATGCATGAGATGTTTTCATGAAAAAGTGGAATAAATCATAATTGGGTGCTCGAATTAATAATTTGAGGGAACTGTTTTATTCAGTATGGAGGGTTTACCCTACGCGTGACTTTGATTTTATTCAGTACATGCCTCCAGTAGGAAAAACAAAAAATGGAATAACTGTAAATGAAATTATTAAATAAAATTATTTAATTTTAAAATTATTATAACTCATGAATGGTGACTATAATTAAAAATATAAGACCACCATTGAGCTCAAGACGACATTCCTTCCTTAGGCTGATTCTATCCTTGGCTAGTGCGAGTGAATAATGGAAGTTAGTTTTTAGCCGTAAATAAAATAATAAAGTTACAATTATTTTATTTTTTAATTATTTAACTCAAAAATGGTAACTCTGATTTGAAATCCGAGAGTATTTTTGAGCGCATGAGGGTTTTTTCCATTAGGTAGAGCCAAACCTTGAATGGTGTGGGTTGAGTGTGACTGTTAATAATTTTTGAACTTTTCTTGAGGTACATTCAGTAACCGAATGAGTGAAAATTTCTATATTTCAAACCAGTTCCTAGATTATAAATCAGATGGTACCATTGAATTCGATGCACCGAGATTCGCTTTATGGAAGCTTTACATTGACCAAAAGGAGTCGGATGAAAAGGTTAATTTTTGGACATTAAAAAATTAATTAAATAACTCATACGGTTATTTTGTTCTTTCTAGTAGATGTTGGGCGGCAGTGGGAGGACTGCTCGGCTGTCAGACCATTAAATTTCCGGTTAAACATGGATGTGTAACTGCACAATTGAGAGAATTAATAAGTTCTTTAATTTAATTTATTAATGAACCTATTTAATTGTTTGGTGCTTTAATCCTCAATTTCTTCTATTTAAACGAAGCTCGGGCATGTGATTTTGTCACTCAAGAGAGATACCTCTAAATAAGTGTCACAACGTCTTCCACTAACCTAGAAAGAGGCTTCAATGACCGTTGTTGGAATCAATAATGACCTCCAACGTACATGAACCTTCCCCTTCATCCAGAACACCCTCAGACGTGGATACTTCTTCCCCGTTCGCAATGACTTCTAATGAGAACAAGGTAGGGGTTATGTGCATAATTCATCCCTTTTCCCCATTCTTAAATATTATGAAAAACACAAATCAAACATCTAATAGGTGGATTTTCATTTTGTTCTTTAATATGACAGGATAATGCATGGTTCTTTTATGGGAGTTTTTATGAGTAAATAATCATTCCCATGTTATAATTCTAAAGCGGAGGGAGCGGACTGAACGAACAAGGCACAAACCCTCTATCATTCTTGGTTTGGATGTGTTTCTTCATAGGTGACCGAGAAACAATGAGGTAAGGCCAAAATAGGATTCACACAGTTATGGAAGCATCCCAGGTGGCCTGTAGGTCTTTTTGGTAAATGGAACAGACCTCCGGAGCATCACCGGATGCATGTGTATGATTCGTCAGCATAGCGACGCTGGCATTCAGAGAAGGCGGCGACCGGAACCCACAGGCCCCGAAGAATACGTGTGGCCTGAAGGCGCTGTGGAAGACAACGAAAGTTGGCTGACACCATCCGCGTTGACAATATCGGCGTGCTGTGACAGCACACCACAGAGGAGGCCCACGACATCGAGCTGTGTCGGATGGAAGGGGTGACATGAAATCACCAATCATGTTGTCAGCAGGCGGCATTCCGCAACAGTACTCCATGGAGAAGGCCATGTTTTTGAGATTTGGTGAAGGGCAGACCTATACTGGTGGGTCTCGTGGGTTACCGGTCTGAGCGGACTAGCCAGTTGGTGTGAGACCATTTATCGTCGACACTTTAAAAACCGGAACAGTTCGCTTGTTGGAGAATGGGAGCAGACCCCTTGCCTAGACAGAAGGTCGTGTGGTTCCTTCTCCTAGTAGGCCACGCCCAATATGTGGGTTGGCCGCACCCATGGCCCTATGAGCCCCGCAGGCAAGACTAGACCCAGACCCTTTTCGGCCCAATTACTCCAAAATGAGTGTATCTACTAAATCGAACATCTCTTTGATGAACCGTTTATTGTTCTAGAACCCTAAGGATGAGGCAGAAAATTTGTGAAACTCCACTTGAGTATTAGATAAATTTGGTGAACGGACGGGTTAGATTGACCCCGAATATAACCGGGCCTTTGGCACTAAAATTCCTATAACTCAAAAACTGAGAATCAGGTTGATGCCCTGTATTTTGGTTTGGAACCATTATGACATCTCATTTCATTGGGTTACATATATGTCGAACTTTATTCTAGTTGTAATATAACTGATGGCTTGAGGAGCTGATCCTCTTGGAATCATGCGCGCATTGTTCATGAATCTAGTGGTTGGCTGAGACGTGAAGATTGAATGGTGATCCTTTATAGATCATAATTGAGAAATCCTTTGTCGATCAGCACCAAGAAATTCTATGTGGATCATGACCGAGTGATCTTGACTTGATTAGCATTGAGCGATCCTACGTGGATCAGCACTGAGAAATCCTATGTTGATCAATACCAAGCGATCTTGTTTGGGTCCGCAACAAAGTCTCATGATAGGATAATATGATCTAGCATTATGACAAAACATAAGTACTTTTTTACATAATTTAATCCTAGTGTGGTCTTTCTTTTTCATTGGGATTTTTGATTGAGATCATGCATAGTTTTTTTTCCTTTGTGGAATTCTAAAAGACATTCGGGGGTCATGGGGTCCCTACTGGGTATTGTTATACTCACCCATGCATGTGCTTCACCCACACATTATGGTGTCTTGTACAGATGCCAAGCAGCTTTGACTGAGTCTCAAGGAGATAGGACCTGATGGTTTATAGAGGTGACCGATTGGTGTGGAGAGCTGTAGTGACGAGCAGTACCTACCCTTCAGGTAGGATCTTTGGTGTACGACCTCATGAGTTGTTTTCCTTTTTTATGTAATTCCAATTTAGTTAGCATTGTATTATTTCCCCTTTACTTCGATTTTTACTTCTACACAATGTGGTTGTTTTTAGTTGTGGTTTCACCTTTTTTATTCTATAGTGTTTTACTTGTGCATCGTATACCATGTAAATGTGTGTACATAATTTGATGCAATGCCAAACTATTTTAAGGAAATTCCTTTCGGATGCTAGTCTCAAACCTGTGGCCTATGGATAAAGGGCATGGGGCTATCATGGCTTGGGCCCCGGGGGACGCGTCGTGATAAAGTGGTATCAAAGGGTGGTCAGTTCTACCAGAACAACTAATATTTTATGTTTTCAATGGATAAATATTGTTAAGTGTCTTAAGTTCATGTTTCAGTTCAGGGAGTCTAGTGTTGTTGTGGTGATGCTGTATCCATACACCAGGACCCTGAATTCTTATTTCTGACTTAGTACATGAAAACACTAGTTGCGTTTGTATTGAAAATTTTGTTTTATTTTTTATCTCTTTGAGTTAGCAAACCTGTTACCACTTATTGAGCGTGGTTCATCTTGACTCTCTTTAAAGATGCATCTACGTAGATAGCCATCCAAGATTCCAATTAGTGACTATGATCATGGTCTAAAGTGTGATGCGGCTTCAATGCATACGAGGTTGCCAGAGATGGTACATTAAAGTGGTGTCCCTATGATTCCAATGCCTATTGGTCAGCATCTACTACCGATACTACTGGTAGAGGACACATATTGGTCGAGTTCCTTACACGATATTCATTGACAGATACCCCTTAGGTTCGGAAGCGAGCTCGACTCACAGGCTACTAAGGACTGGCTTGAGGTGCTGATTAAGATTCCATTTATCCATGGAACCATTAGATTAGATGGTGGTCCTGGTAGTAAGCATTCTATGGGAATTAGTACGAAAATAGAAGGGATTAGAGTACCCATATCTTATAATTAGGTGAATTATTCTACAGAAATAGATTGAGAAACATCATCAGTTAAAGGTGGTCTATTTCCATGAAAAGCTAAGGGGTTTGTGTTCCCAATATCTTCTATAGTTATGACTAGAAGACATGTCATTAATTGATTATTCATCAAGCTGTACTGACCAATCTAGGTAAATGATGAATACAATACAATTGGTACATCAAGGCTAGGACCTCTGAGAATGATGTGTTTAGGGACATCCGAGATAGAACCTTTCTTCTTTCATTCCTACATATTTTATGGTGCTAGAGAGATCCATTGTAGTTAAAAATTATTTTTCTGAGTAGATGCCACCAGTAGATGTCATCAGTTGGAATGTAGGAAACTAAAATCTATCTAAGAGATTAAGACATGAAAAATGTTTCGGGAAGAAGATGTGATAGGGATAATTGAATCTACATGGTAGTAGATGTGGAAGTGGAGCTTGGAGAGAAGTAGTGGGTGGTGTACATCTCGACATGTTATAACCCCAACCCAATGTGGTCCCCTCCATGCTTAGGGAGATGGAGGAAAGGTGAAAGGAGTAGCAGCAGGCGGTCAAGGAGTGTGACGAAAGAGCTCCATGAATGATTCATGGTATATTCTTTGTCTACTAATAGTTGTCGTAATTAATAGTAATAGGTAATAAATATTCCTTCCTGTCACGAATCATGTTCGAGACCTGGAGTTTCTGATAAAACCATTGACTAGACACTTACATCAAGATATTCCGATGAGAGGAGACTCAATAGTAACACTTATTTTGATGGTGTGATCTGACTCTTGATGTGAGAGTTTTGGTTGGAACATCTTTGTGTTAGGGTCAAGGCCTTACGATGTTAGTTTGGGTTTGAAATAGTCATCCATAGTTCTTGCTCAGATTGACTATTTTAGGAAAAAAGGTAGTGGTATATCTATTTTGTTGGAATGGGGTCTCCCATGGTAAGATAAAAAAGGAAACACATGCATCACGAGATAAACTCACGCATAATAGGGCGCAGTTGATCACTCTTGGGTCATCCATCCTTACCCTCGTGGAAAAAGGTGTTTTCAATTTTCAGTTCCCAACTGTAGTGGTAGTGTTTGGGAACTTCCATTCAAAAGATGTTTCCAAGATTGCCTCCCCATAGGGAGAGCGATTTCGACATTGTCAAGAACCCAAGAATGACACCAATAAATACATCTACTTATCAGATGGTATCCGCGGAGCTCTGGGAGTTGAGAGTATAGTTGATTTAACGGTCTACTATCTACAATGATCAAAAGAGTCTCAAGTATATCGTCTCACGGAAAGTCATAAACCAGATAAAACAACGATTACTAGAGTTCCTCTTTAACTATGACTTTGTGATGATCTGCACTCCTGTGAAGGGAAATGTAGTAGCAGATGTACTCAGTAGGAGTTATGGGTTACTGTTACTGATTGAGGCAACAGAGCAGTTAGCCGTGTTACATATATCCTTCATGGATAGTGATGGAATATCTTACCACTAGTCTATGACATTCACTTAACCACTTCTTCAGTGATTTATGGAGGTACAAATTGGGGACAATGAATGCGAGACATCACGATCTCAGATGTCCACAAAACTGGCTTCTGAAGAATTTTATGAAGGTTGTGAGCATGAAATTTTATTCAGAGGACTCACGATGGTACCAGTGTGTCTACTAGAGGATGTGTTGAGAGAGTTACACATATCCCCTTTTGCAGTACATCCTAGTGTGATGAAAATGTACTAGGACATCTAGTGTCAGTATTGATGGCCAGTGATAAAGAAAGCAGTGACATTGCTTGTTTCACATCGCCTCACTTGTAAGCTATAGAAGGCTAAGCACCATGTTCCAGTGGAATTGACTCAGAAACATTAGTTAATAGAGTGGATGTGGGATGGAATCTCTATGTTATTCATGACAGGGTTACCACGTATTTCTAAGGGCCAAGATTCCATCTGGGTGATCGTTGGTCGACTCACCAAGTCGACCCACATTCAACCGATCCGAGAGAAAAGATTTGTCAAGGGAATCAAATGCCTCTATGTACATCAGATTGTGAGGATTCATGGGGTTTCATCGATGATTTTCTCAGATCGTGACACTCATTTTACATCCTGGTTGGGGAATGGATTGCAAGAGTCATCCAGGACTCAACTAGGCTTGATCATCGCTTTTCATCCTCATACATATAAGACCATACTAACGCTTCCGGACATGCTTCATGCTGGAGTCCATGATTTTGGACATATTTGGGAGGACCACCTTCCCTTGGTGGAGTTCACATACAACAATAATTATCACTCCACCATTAGTATGGAACCATTTGAGGCCTTGTACGGGTGACAGTGAAAATCACTTCTATGCTGGATAGACACCAGGGAGTCCGCACTTATTTGTCAAGAGTTAGTATGAGCTACAACTGGGAAGGTTCAAATCATCAAGGAGTGGATGAATACTTCATAGATTTGGTAGACATATTATGCTGATTGGAGATGGAGTTCCTTGGAGTTTGAGGTGGGAAACCATGTCTTCATATGGTTCTCACCACAATGAGGATTGGAGAGATTTGGCCATTGTGTCAAGCTATCATTGAGGTTAATCTGACCATTTAATATTGTCAGTAGAGTGGTCGAGATGGAATATCCTCTAGCTCTTCCCAAACAGATGCATTATAACCCTTATGACATGGAAGTTCATTGTGTTACCTCTTTGTGGGACTTCGTGGTGGTATAAATAAGACTGATGACTTGAGGAGCGGATCCACATGGAATCGATAATTCATTATGCGGGAATCTAGTGGTTGGCTGAGATTTAAATAATTACCCTATGTGGAACAACACCATGTGATCCTGTGTAGATAAGCACAGTGGGATCCTATGTGGATCAACACTGAGAAATTTGGTGTGGATCAGCATAGCGTGATCCTGAGTGGATCAGCACTAAGCTATCATCGATGGATCAGCCCCAAGCGATCCTGCATGAATCAACCCCCAATAATCCTCTTTAGATCAGCACCAAGTGATCATGTGTGGGTAAGTAGCAAATCCTCTTGATATAATAAGATGATCTAGCTTTATGACTAGACATCGGTACTTCTTAACATAAGTTAAAACTGGGGAAAGCTGTATTATTAATTGTGATTTGTGATTGAGATCATGCTCAATGGTTTTAAATTTTTGGAATTATGAGAGACCTTCGGGGGTCTTGGGGTCCCTATTGGGTATTGTTATACTCTCCCCTACATGGTATTCTCCCTCAACATGTTGTGTCTTGTCCAGACGATAGGAATCATTGACTGTGTCTTGAGGTGCAAGGACTTGACTGTGTACAAAGGTGACTGGTTGGCATGGAGTGACATAGTGACATGTTGTGAATGCCCTTCGGGTAAGATCCTTGTCATATTACCTCAAGAGATACTTTCCCTTATTAATGTGTTTCCATTTCAGTTTGTCTTGTATTCTTTCCCCTTTTACTTTAGTACTTACTTCTTCACTCTATGGTGGGTTTTTGTTGTGGTTGCACCTTTTCTCTTTAATTAGGTTTTACATGGGCGCAGTGTACCCTTTCTGTGATTGTATAGTTTTTGAGGCAATGCCTTCCCATTTTAGTGGAATTCCTTTCCAGTGCCAGTCACCATCCCCTGGCCTATTGAAGGCGGTTTTGGGTTAGTCATGGTATAGGACTCGGCTGACGAGTGGTGACACTTCATACAAACTATTTACTTTTCTTTTAAAACATGGATACAATGAGGGACATGACCAGGGTTTGTCCTTTTGAGACACATCATCTTCCCAAGGATGACACACAGAAGACTCTCCTTTGAGAGTTGAACCTCAACTGTATCCTTCTAAAACACTCAATTTTGGGATTCATAGTAGTCTATAATGAGTAGTATTTTTTCTAGAACATTATGGAGTCCTATGTTTTGGAATTAATGGAATACAATTATGTGTTTTGAGAGTGATAATTCCATTAGAGACACATGGAAAAGGGCAGTGATCAGGTTGGATTTACATAGTGTTGTTGGGGTCTATACTCCCGTGTTTCCCCAAGGCATGAGTCCCTCATACTAATTATATAGCGAGATTCAATAATAACCTATATAATTGGTGTGTTAGGTCTTATATCTAAGTAGGGGTATTCCCCTATTATTATGATTTTGTGGAAAGTAATTCCTTCATGGGAGTTCATTCCCTATCTATTATAGATCATAGTAGTGAGAAGTGAGCCCCACCACTATGACTCTAGTGTGGTCGTGTGTGATTATTGTACATATTTAGTTCTCCCTTGTATTTGGATCATATTGGAGTGGGTTGGTCCCCTACCCATTGGTTCCTGATAGTTTAAACCAGATGTTTGGATATGAGATAGTTCTCCCTTGAATATGAAATGAAGAATTGAGGCACATGATCAATGCTCAATACCTTTTGAGGTTACATAGATAATATTGGTACTTCTTAAGAGACCCATATATATGTATACTCACTAATTATTATTAGATGGAATTTTGAGATGGAGATCACATTTTTCTCTTCTTTTGGGATTCCAATCAGCATTTGTGTTGGGTTCTGATTACCCACTATCTTTATCGATTGAGCTTAAACATGTGTATTATTTATCCCCTTTCGGTTCTTGGGGAACCTACTATGTATGTTTGTACCCATCACTTCATGGGATTTTCTAGAACATGTTATTTCTTATGAAGATGATGGGAATACTGACAGTGAATCGATGAAATTGGATGCATTGGATCATAGTGGCTTATGGATCTCACCCAATTTAGTATTCACCCTTATAGATTATGGTATGGGACCTCCAAAGTATTTACCCATTTTAATTAATTTATAGTATTGGACATAATTTCATAGTTTGAGAGTATTTTTTCTTTTATAATATGTACTAAGTTATTGTACACTGATGTTTTCCTAGAGTTTGTTTCAGGCATATTTACACTATAGGTGTTGTTATATTTGGTTATACATCATCATTATTACATTGTGATAGTTGGATGTGTGCCTAAAAAAACTTATACTAAGTCTCCCATGTGTTTTATACCTAATAAACACCTGTCTACATCCCCAATACTATTAGAGGTGGGATTGGAAAGCACACTCTACTAACCTCTAGTCAGGCATTCCCCATTGGGTCATGTACTAAGACACATGGTGATAAACCTTTATTCTTATGTGAATGAAACATGTGTAAAAACTACATTGTGGTACCTATGGGTATTTATTAGTCTATGTATATGAAATTAGAAATCCCAATACTCCATTGGTGGTGTCTGGAGGTTATTGTGTTCAAATGGGGTTGTGGTGTGTCAAAATTGTCAAAAGAAGGACTATCACTGTGGTTTGATAGAATGTGGTTGATAAGTAATGGTGAAAGTACAAATGACCAGACCTAGGGATACATCACATATGGTTCATTTCCTTTTTAAATTCAAAATCGGAAAAAAATTATGTAGGTCATGGTGGAAGCCATTTTTTTTAAATTGGTTCTTTTACTATCATTTTTTATTCCATGGATTCTTGGGTGAACTAATGGACAATTAACTTGATATTTGTGTTCATTTTTATGTTATAAATGATTCTTAATTTATTCGACCAAATCCAATGAATCCCAATTATGTTGAGGTTTTTATACTGGATGTAGGAGGATAGAGTTTTGATTTTTAATTTTTTAAAAATCTAATTTTATATTATTATTTAATATATAATGAATAAGGAGGAATGTATGTATATTGAATGGAGATTGTGGTGAATATGGAGAATCGAAATAAGAATTATAGAAGAGGAAGAATAAGGTGTTGTGGAAATTGGAACATATTGAAGGGATCTTCCTTTGTTTCTATAGGTTGTTGAAGAAGATAAAGAGAAACAGTACATCCGAAAATAAAGTCTATGTTTGAAAGGAATTATTCCTGTTGATAATTATTTATTTATAATTGTTACAGTTTTGGAAGACCTATGACAGTTTGGATAAATGTTTTAACATGATTAAATATTTAAACTCTTGATATTTTTCTTACATGTTAAAACTTTTGTGTTGTATAATAACTGGTAAATCAAGATTATTTGAAGGAAAAACCTTGTTGATATAGGAGGATTACCTTAAAAATATTATTTTCCATTTTTTGTGTTTGTTAGAAAGTGATCTTGATTCACTATAACTGATGATGAGGTTTGTTTCATCAATTAAACATGAAAATAAATTGGATCATTGATTCAACCCGCCTTTATGTGACTCTATAAAGAACATAGAAGATCTTTTTCAAAAAGGGAATATGGGTCATGTTAATTCAGAAGTCTCTGTGATAAAAAATGATGTTTGAATATGTTAAGTATTGAAAATTACATTTATAGAACAATAAAACACTATTATTTTATTATAAAATTGTAATAATATAAATATTTATGTTCATAGATTCTTCAGTGATTGAATTTTATATCATCATTCATGTAGGTGGTTAAATGAACCCAAACATGAAAAGATCATAATTAATGGTTGAGAACACTTTTGATAGTGGTTTATTTTATAATCATATCATTATTATACATTAATAATTACATTTTTTTTAAATATTTTTAATGATTTTAATTTAATTATATTATATTTTAATAAATAATAATGAAAATATATGAAAAATTAGATATATTACTTTTTGAAGGAGGATTTACTCACAGCACACAAATAAAATTTTCATTTTGGAAAAATGAGAGGGAATGTAGGTGGATAATAACGTGAATAATTATATTCATAATAAAATTATTATGTAATATTTTTTAATCAATTAAATTAGTATAAACAGTTAATAGAGGCGGTAGTGAAAAATGAAAGATGTCGCTTCATGGAGGTGGTTGCATGCGCAAATTCATGATTAACATTTAGTTATTTTTATATGTGGATGGAATGGAATATATAATGATTCATCCATTAATATAATTACACTTAAGTATAATAATGATATTTTTGTTATTATATTACTATGGTTATAGTTTTTTTAGTAAACATATTTAGAATAAATATTTAAGGACTTGATAATACTCATGTTGGGATGTTGAACTTTTTTTGAATGTCGTTATTGAAATAAATGGATTTAGATAACTTATGGTGACCATGGGAATTATATGGTGAAATTAATTCCAATAATGTAATTTTTTTAGGGGTTTATGTAAATTTATAGGAGTATATGTAACACTAATATGATGGATGTGATTCCATTTTATAACTAAATAAAATGACATATTTGTGAACATGCATTATTTATCAATAATAGAATGATACTATTCAAGGTTCAAAGGCTCAAAGAATGTTAAATAATTAATGTTAGGGTGTGATATGGTCAAAATAACATCTTATACTCATTTTAACACACGTTTGAAACATTTAAAAAAAACATATTCCCAAATTTTTACTTTTACTTTTTCGTATTTGTAGGGGTAACTGATATTTTACCCAAGAAAATTTTCTTTTAATAAAATCATAGAATAAAATGTTTTATCAAATTTTGGATTTTTGAATGAAAATATAATGTACATTAAATATAATTGAATTCAAAAATAAAATAAATTTAAAATTTAAATTAAATCATATTATATACTAATTTTATTGTATAAAACCTAGATTTCACTATTATGTATTATTACTCTTATATAACATTTATTACCAATAAAGTGTGTGTTGATAAGATTGTATTTTTTTCAACCAAATATTAGAGTCTCAATTTAAAATACATAATTTTTATTCATTAGATAAAAATTACACAACACTAATAATACAAATCTTTTAAGAATAATAGTTTCACAATTACCATTGCAATTAATATTAATCTTGGTAATCTTGGTTTAATTCATATAAATAAAATAAAAATTATCTCATAAATTTATAATTATACAATATTAAATCTATTTTAATATATTTTATTTTTATACATTATTAAAATTACTTTTTTAATAAATGTTAATAAAAATATATTTTCGAGTAAAATGTTACTCAATTTTCCAAAAAGATAAAATTAAAAATGATAAATTCAATATATAATTATTAAATTTTATATATTACTTATTTAATATTTATTTTATTGAAAATGGATTCATAAAATATATTTCATACACACGTTAATATTATGTCTTAAAACTGATAATTTTTTTCAAAATTATTATTTTCACTATAATTCTAAAAATTATTATTTTATGAAAATTACGAAAATTAATACTAATATAATATTAAAATTTTTAATCCATGAAGGATTATAATTTTTTAAAATTTATTCTAAAATATATAAATATAGATTTAAAATAAAAATAATATTTATAAATAAAAATGAATTTCAATTCAAAAAACTCATTTCTAAACATCAAGTGTTTTTAATATAATCTAATATTCACTTATATGTAATGGAATTTTGATAGATTAGATTACTAAAAAATATTACTTTTTTTAATGAACATTTAACTATGATCATTTAAATTTATTAAGCTAAAATACAATATTCTTTTCTAAAATACCTTTGAAGATTAAAATAAAAATAAAATGTAGCCATTTAAATTTATTATAATAATTTTATGAATAAATTATTATATTATTCATGTTGTTTTAATTTTTCAATCTTCATTTTAGTCGGGTAATGTGTTCATTTGATGTTGTGTTTGACTCAATCAATTAATGATTGTATTAATTTAAAGGGTCAAAAATAACATTTCTTCACCACACATTATAATCCTTGTGAATTCAAATATATTTAATATATTGAGTTTATAGAGGGTATAGGGTTCAAGATACCTAATACATATTTTACCAATCTAATTCTATCAACACATACTCATAGATTCTCTACTATTTAGAACATTTTAATACGAATAACATAGATAAATATATCTCAGATCTTCTCACTATAATTCTCTATATTGATAGGGATGTGAATTAATAAAATACTTATGTCTTTATGATGTATAAAAGTAATTTCCAAGAGTATATATAACACCTTAATATATTAAATTACATTAACATTAAAAATCTAATATTTTCGATTGTTTTTTATGAAACACCAAAAAAACAAATAACGTTATAAAAACATTATAATATATCCATTGAATTGGAGTATTTACATAATAGTGACAAAATTATAATGTAAAGACATAAAAAAATATCCTTTTTTAATAATATTCAAATTGTGATGCTAATGAGATCACCTTATGGTTAGAAATATATTTTTTCTAAAATATTCATTGTATTCACTTTATATTAAGAAATGGAATATATTTTGGATAAAAATATATTATGGATATGAATAAAATATTAACACCATTTTTTATTAAATGATAAGAAATTAGATTCAGAATAGTTAATAGTTATTAGAAAAGTTCTTCTCTTATGGAAATAGTTTTAATTATGTTTTTATGTTTTATAAAAAATTATATTTTACTAATTTTAGAAATTGAATTGAATAATATGGATTTCATATTTTTAATTTCCCGGATGAAATATTTTAATGGTTTCAATTTACATTTTAATCCAAATATTAATTCAACAAAGATAAATATTAGTTACCGTGATAAAACAATTATTTTTCAAGGAAGGATACATTTCTAAATACTATACTTTTAAATTAAATTTAAATATTAAAAAATAAAAAATATAATATCATGATTAAATATATATATATTAATTGAAACTTATTTTATTATTAAATGTTGTTAAATATGATTAATAGCAGTAAATTATATCACAAATAAATTTATTCAAAAATAAATTATCGATGCATTATATACCTTTATTTTAAAATTAATATTATCATATATAAAAATTACATAGAATAAATGGAGAAAATATTGAGATTATATAACTGAAAATATGGTAAATGTTTTCATATTATATTTTAATTAACAAAATAATTACCATGTTTTAATTTTATTAGTGATAAATAAGTATTAAAATGGCTAATATAATGTGGCATTAATTTTACAAAATAATTTTAACACATAGACCATATAGAATAATTTTTATAAGTTAGTTTTTCATACCTACATTCCTCACAAACAGGTTTTCTCCAAATTAACTTATATATCTGACAATTGCCTTCTTACACCTTACCTAACATTCTTTTCTATGCCCCACTTTGTCACTAATAAAGGGAGCTCACTTCCAACCACTTCACGATGGACATATAGTTCCAAATTACAATGAAAAAATACCAATATTATACATCTGGAGACCCACTACCCATTTGGAATCCATTATCTATAATATGGTGCCTCAATTCCATCATTTCAAATGGATACAACGATATTATATATAAATCCTCAACATAATTATTACATACAATTTGACTTTTTCTCCTCATCATTCTAACCAACCTTCCTCCAAACTCATTCTAACCATATGTATATAATTAAATAAAAATACATGATATAAATAAATTTTATTATATTTATGGTAAAACCATTATGTATTCCCAACACATTAAATCAAAAAAATGAAAATGTACTTAATATGTGTGTGCAGACTACTAACTCAATGAATATCATGTTTAATTTTTCATCACCACCATTCAATGATGGTAATATAAATTGTTTTAGTGAATAGATATGTAATTTTTTCATGATTTTTATTATATTAATATAAATATTTAATTATATAAGTAATATTTTCACTAATGAATCATTATAAAACTAATATCCTAGAACAAACATACCCAGAATAAATGAAATTTATTTATAATTGAAAAAATAATTTTTATTTACCTTCATGTTATTAATATTTAAAATTATTTTCCACAACCTTTATAAAATCTCAATAATGCAATCATTATTTTTTCATAATGATATTATAAGCAAATAATCTATCCCACAAAAAAACTCACACCTATATTATAGAATATTCTTATTGGGTATGTTTAACCACTGAAATGAAAAAATAATATAACTTTTTTATCTATAATTGAATTTGAAATATATTATTTTACATTATAAAATAAATATATTCTTTAATGGAAATATAAATACATAACACATTAATTATGTTACCGGTATTCAGTTTTAAAAAATCACCAAAACATGCTTGTGGAAAATTTCACCCAAATGAAACATAATTAAAAAAATTATAAAATAAAATTATATGTGTATAAAATATAAAAAAAATTAAATACCTTGTATTATATAGGAATATTATCTTTTGCAAAAATTTAATAAAAAAACTTCCATTACGAAAAAAAAGATCAAAAAGATCTAGATTACTCACACTTGATATTGAAAATATATAATATATGACTAATATACATGTAAGGAAAAATTATAAAAAAATAATAGGTTATATATAATTATAAGTTGTATAAATTTAATATTATGATAGTTTTATATAATGGAGATAAAGGATCATTTTCCTAAATGGGGAAACAAGGAATAGGTTTCAAATCTAATATTTTTACTCGATAAGATATATTCTTATTATAAACTATATGTTCATTAGAATATTTTATCTAAAACAATTATATTATTTTTCATGATCTTCATATTATTTCTATATCATAATTTTTCATTTAAAATCATATCATTCATTGGATTTCAATTTAAATGTAACTTGAGTTATAATATATTTCTTGACTCAAATAATTTCTCCATAACTCATAAATTATCAATTTGATTATGATCTAAAAAGGCCATTTTATCCACATTATCCATTTTTTAAATAGTTGTTTCTCATTAATTCAGGTAATTTACCTCATTTCATTTTTATCATATTCATTGATGAAATACCTTCCCAAATAAAAGTTTATTGTTAGCAAGAATAACTTCCATTTTTTCTAATAGATAAGTCTACTACAAGTCTGTATTTTCAATCATATAGTTACCTTATTCCCTTCTTTAGAACAAAAAAAATAATTATTTTCAATTATCATAATATTCCTATTTACTTATTTTCAATATCAAAATCAAATACAATTTTTATGATGTCAGTAAACTGTAAAGGTATGAAAAAATATTTAAAACTATTTTTATCCCATCATGTATAAAGTTTTATCTCCTATAAAAAACATATTTCTATAACCTTTATTTATTTTCCTAAATATATTCATATATTTATGTTTTAAAAATAATATTTTAATGCTTTTACGGAATTTTTTTAAAAATAAATTTTAATTGTGACATATACAATTCAATATTTTATTGTAATCTTAAAAAAATATGAAATCTATTGTTATGTGTTCTTATAACGACCCATACTTTACATACATTGTTATTACTTCAAAATTGAAGCATACTAATTACAACATATAACAAAACCATGAAAGGACCGTATAGGTATAGTGTCTTTAGAAACTGGGAAACATAAACAACTGGTTCATAAAGCGTCTAGACTATCTCCCATTTATTCCATCATATCTATAGTCCCTTTTGGCATATCTTACATAATAACCTTCTCCCTGACCTGGGGAAAGAAAACATACAAAAGGGTGAGCTCAAATGCTCAGTAAGGGTAAACAAAAGAAATATCAATCACATCATATTCATAGGAACATAACATTTTGGAAATCATAACCTGCAAAAGAGAGCATAATTTCATAACATGGGATAAATCAAATTACTGAAATGATATCCCAATAATCATAACATAAAACATGAAACATTGTGTCATACGCACATAATCATAGAGAATCATTTCTTATTAGTCAAGACTCATTGACAAGACTATCTTAGTGGACAAAGTCCATTTCTGAACCGATTTCACTCCTCGTTTCAGTCCTGTTTAACTGAACCGGTATAACCTGCCGTTCCAGCCATGTCTATCTCATGAGATATAAAATCTTTACCCAATTAATTGGAGGGAGATATAGGTCCCACCCATCTCATAATGATACCATTCTTATGTGTGCCACAAAATCCAAAACCATACATCATAGCATAACCCATGTAATAAAAATGGGATTCTTAAACATCGTGACATCATAAAAAAACTCATATAAGATAAAGGAATTCATAAAAATAATTCCATCAAAACATAATAAAATCAATGTAATAATAGGGATAGAAACAGAACCCTTTATTATCTTAGATGGAAAATAATTTTGATAAAACACTTAAACTCCATTCTTGAGGAAAATATCCTTTCTACTTCAAAAAAAATTTCCTTTCTTTAACATGTCATACAATTTTAAACTAAAATAAGTTGATTAAAAATAAACTTGAAAACTTTTAAAGGAAGATTCTTGTAAATAATTTTTTAAAAATCTATTCATTCCGTATAATTTAAAAAAATCATTCTTCTCGTACTTTTGTCGGAAAAGTAAAAAAGTACCTCGTACGAAAAATGAAAAAAGATTCCTTTCGTATCTTTTAATAAAAACTCACCGAAGGATAAAATTGGATTTAAAAAATTGTATGTGGATGGAAATAATATTACATATTGAGGAAACATGGATGTGGATGATAAAATACACCCTAGTATATACCAAAGTATAAACAATCTTGGATAAAAATGAGATTGTGATATTTCCCTTACCTTAGGTCCGATTTGCTTCGTAAGTGCCAGAACCTCCTATATAATGATTTAAATAATGTTATTGACTTATTCCAGAATCGTAATTATTGTTATGATATCATATATGGTCATATTCCTAACTTCTTAGTAGTAATATTTCATTGCTACTTGTTATTCGGGTGTTTATAACTTTTTGTTCTTATGCGTGTTTTGTCGAATAAATTCTTATTCTTATCTTTAGGTTATTGATACATCATTTCTAGAATATTATTAATGTACTATATATCATATTTATTCATTCAAATCATTTATATAATCATTATGCAATGAAGATCATGTAGAACGAATCGCATCACATCGTGGAGACGTTATTCTGTACGTACGCACGAGTGATGATATCATTCCCATGATCGTGGAATTGTATGGGAGTGTATGTATACTATTTCAGAATCAATATCACTTTACAATAATCATATATAGTATTTATTTACACCATTATACCCATCCAAGTAAGGTGGTGGGGGAAAATAGATTACACCACGACGTGGAGACTGTATTCCGTACGTACGCACGCGCGGTGATTTCGTTTCCCGTAGGATGGATAGATGGTCAAATAGGGTTGTTTCATACTTATAATAACATATCAGTATATGAGTGATACTGATGTTATTACTTAATAATGAAACAACTAAATAAGAAGAAGTTGAAGAAGAATTAATTTGGAAAGGATCGGTAGTGGATATTACCACTTTTTTTGACGCGCCTCTTCTTAACCTCCTCTTAGGGCACTAGGGTTGGTCTTTGAAGAAGACCAGAACCTCTAGGAGGATTCTAGAGAAGTGTGTAAGTGAAATGGTTAGGGTTTGGCCGAGCATGAAGGCTCAAATTGGTGTGAGGAGGAGAGGGAGGAGGTGCCCTTTTATAAGGAAGGAGAGTGGCACCTTTGGAAATATAAGAAATATTAGTTTATATTAAATCTCAACCCCACTTAAAACTACCAAAATGACTCATATCCGAATAATAGATAATATAGGGTTGTAATCACATCAATCAATAAAATTTAGACATGTTAGGAATTGATTTTAAACACTATCAACTTTATTTATCCTTATTTATCAATTTAATTTTTTTTGTGGTAATAATATTCTAAATTTTAAATAATTACATATGTGTTGTGAATTTTCCATAATTTGACACATTATGACATTTTAGACCATATAAATTGTAATTTATAATTTTTAAATATTTTTGTGATTTTTAAACAATTTTATAATATGTTATTTTTTTAAAATAACAATAGTGTCAATTTTGACACTATTCATTTATTTGAATTTAAATAAAATATATACAGAAGATATGTCTGAACTAAAAGATTTATTAGATTCATAAAATGTCATATATATCTAGAAAATTAGCGTAGCACATTAAATAGTTCATATAATATTTATTTTAATATTTTTAAGAAAAATTATTTTATATTTTAATTAATAAAATAATTTCAACATCACTATTGTGTCATAATTAATTATACATATTTAATCCCTAAAAATTATAAATAAATTTCTATTATGTAGATAATTGTATTTTATTTCTGTAGACTATTCATGTTTGAAGTTTCATTAAGTTTATCACCAAATTAAAATTATTATACTTATAAGATTTAATAAAGTGACATGTTGTCACATTCTTTGGTTTTAATAATAATTAAATTATTTTCATGGACAAAAGTATATTAAATGAATATAATCCGACCCTTAGGTGATATGGGTCGACTTTTAGTCATCTAATATGATTTTGGAAGGTGTTAGGATAATTTCATAATGTTATATTTACCCTTAATTACCCGATTTAACTTTAACTATGGTAAATAAAATTTACCGTAGTTACTATTCATAATGCCCAAAAATAAAAAGAAGCCTATTAACATACTTTGGACCCACTGATTCTGAATATGGAATCCATTTTTCAAAATTCAAAACATATAAGTTGCAGTAATTAATTTTAAATAAATCCTGTTGTTAAGAAAATGAGTTTTAGAAGTTAAAACATTGCCAATGATTGTAATGTTTTTACCTATAAATTCAATGTGAAATTAATGACAATGAAATACATTATATTAAATGGTAAAGATATATTCTATATATACTTTAAAACCATTCAATATTATAATTTAACCATATAAATTATCTCAAAAAAAATAGTTGTTTTTAATTAAAAATTATCGTATTTTTTCTATTCATCAAAATATGAATGTTATCAGAAAAATATCAAAAATTTATCCAAAGTAAATTTTTATATAATGATTCAAAAGAAGAATTTTATTTTGTCAAATTGAACTTATAAAGGTGTAAAAAACTATATTTCATGTGGGTGTGCCATCAAAAGGTGGCAAAACTGTATTTTGTGATAAATACTTATTTTACACAAAAAAAATTATTTGGTTCTCTTACCATGTTCTAGAAAATGTGTAAGATGAATAATAATGTTGTAAAAATTAAAATTCAGTTAATACCATTCATAATGGATAGTTTAAAATATTATAATAATATATCGTTGTTTAGTAGAACTCGATATTGCGTACTACACACGCTATCAAGGAAGGTCGCGATTGCGTGTAGCGAAAGATTCCTTTGATGATTTATATAACATAAAAACAAAATATTTCTCATAAAAGTATCGGGTGTTACATTCCACCCCCCTTAAAAAGAATTTCTCCCTCGAAATTTGTCACTTTGTAACAAAAATAGGAGGATACCTCTCCCTCATCATATCCTCAAGCTCCCATGTAGCTTCTTCTAATTGGTGGTTCCTCCATAAAACTTTGACCAAGCGAGTGGTATTGTTTCGTAGGACATTTTCACTATGATCCAGAATCTCTATAGGTTGTTCTTCATAAGAAAGATCTTGCTCCAGTAGTACAACTTCTGAGCTGAGTACATGTGAAGGATCAGGTATGTACTTTCTCAGGAGAGATACAAGGAACACATTGTGAACTCGAGAGAGATTTGGTGGATGCACCAATCGGTAAGCTACCTTCTCAACACGATCCAGTATTTCGAAAGGACCGATATATCTAGGGCTCAACTTCCCCTTCTTTCAAAATCTCATGACCCTCTTCCAGGGAGATATTCGTAAGAACACTTTATCACCCACTTCAAACTCTAGGGCATTTCTTCAGTTGTCGGCATAAATTTTCTGTCGACTCTTTGCAGCTCTTATGTGTTGTCGAATAGATCAGACCTTTTCTTCCATCTCATAAACAATATCAGGTCCAAATAGCTATCTTTCCCCAACTTCATCCCAGCAAGTTAGAGTCCTGTATTTCTTTCCATAGAGAGCTTCATAAGGAGCCATCTGAATACTGGAGTGAAAGCTATTATTATAAGAAAATTACACCAAAGGTAGGTGTTGATCCCAACCACCTTTGAAATCTATAGAGAAAGCTCTCAACATATCTTCTAGAGTTTAAATTTTCCAATCAGACTCACCGTCTGTCTGAGGATGATAAGCAGTGCTGAAACTCAACTCTGTATCCAGAGTATGCAAAAGACTTCGCCAGAACTTTGAGGTAAACCTTGGATCCCGATCAGATATAATATAAAGTGGTACTCCATGAAATATTACAACTTCCTTTGCATATATCATGGAAAGATGATCCAGAGAGAAATCCTCTCTAATAGTGATGCAGTGTGACGACCTTGTAAGACGACCAACTATGACCCAGATAGCATTATTGCCTTTGGATGTTTTAGGAAGTCATGTGACAAAGTCCATAGTGATTTTTTTCCATTTCATTTCGGGTATGGGTAATGGTTGTAACATCCCATTAGACTTCTGTCTCTCATCTTTAACTTGCTGACAAATCAAGCATCGAGAGACATATTCAGCAACATCTCTTATCATGCCATCCAACCAGAAGTACTCTTTTAGGTCCCTGTACATCATTGTACTTCCAGGATGAATAGAGAATGAATAACTATGAGCCTCATCCAGCAGCTCCTTCTTTAATTCGGGGATGGGAGGAATGCAAACTCGATTCTTGAACTTTATTATCCCATCGCAATCAAGGTTGAATTCAGGAACATTTCTCACCATCGTTTGTATCTCTACATCTTCTTTCTGTGCTTCTTTAATCTTCACATGTATAGATGGTTGAACATTCATTTGAGAAAGATACAATTTTCCCCCTTCCATTATAATTCCAAGATCCATCCTTTGTAAATCCATAAATATTGGATCTTTTGTGATCCTCATCATGGATAAGCTGGCATGGTCTTGTCAACTTAATGCATCTTCCACCTTGTTTGCTTTCCTAGGGTGGTAATGAATTGAGAAGTCGTAATCCTTAATCAGCTCCAACCATCTTCTTTGACGCATATTCTGCTCCTTTTGTTTGAAAATATACTTTAAACATTTATGATCAGTATAAATATCACACCTTTCACCATAAAGGTAATGCCTCCAAATCTTTAATGCAAAGATTACCGCAGCTAACTCCAAATCATGAGTTGGGTAATTTTGCTCATGGATTTTCAACTGTTGTGATGCATAAGCTATCACCATATCATTTTGCATGAGAAAACATCCCAGTCCCTTCTTGGATGCATCATTGTAGATCACAAAAATTTCTCCACTATAAGGAAGTGTGAGTACAGGTGCACTGGATAACCTTCCTTTCAACTCCTTGAAATTCTCTTCACATTCGTCCGTCCACACGAACATGACTCCTTTTCGAGTCAACCAGGTGAGTGGATTAGATAATCGTGAAAAATATTTCACAATACGTCGATAATATCCAGCCAAACCAAGAAAACTTCGGATCTCAGTTACTGTTGTGGGTCTTGACCATCTTTTGATATCCTCTGTTTTTGTTGGATCCACAAATATCCCCTCTTTTGAGATTATGTGACCCAAAAATGAAACTCTTTGAAGCCAAAATTCACACTTGGTAAATTTGGCATAAAGCTTCTCCTTTCTCAGGGTCTTCAATATAATTCTCAAGTGATCTTCATGTTCTTCCTTTCTCTTTGAATATACAAGAATATCATCTATAAAGACTACCAAAAACTGATCAAGATAGCCTCTAAAGACTCTATTCATCAGATCCATGAAGATATCAGTGGCATTAGTAAGACCAAATGGCATCACTATAAATTCATAGTGACCATACCTTGTACGGAAAGTCATATTTGGTATATCCTCCCTTTTGACCTTTAATTGGTGATACCCTGAAAGGATATCAATCTTGGAAAAGTATTGAGCTCCTCGTAGTTGGTCAAATAAGTCATCAATGCGTGGGAGAGGATATTTTTTCTTGATAGTGATCTTGCTAAGTTCTCGATAATCAATGCAAAGTCTCATTGATCCATCTTTGTTCTTAACATACAGAACAGGTTCTCCACAAGGTGATGCACTGGGGCGTATGAATCCCTTATCAAGATTCTCTTGGAGTTGCATCTTCAACTCCTGCAACTCAATTGGGGCCATTCTATAAGGTTTCTTTGAAATAGGCAAAGCATTCGGTACGAGTTCTATTGAAAACTCAACAACACGATTTGGTGGAAGACCCGGCAATTCCTCCGGAAAGGCATTATCAAACTCTCGTACAATGGGCATATTCTTAATTGTGAGTTTCTCACCAACCATTTGAGATAGATAACCTTCATTAAGTGGAATCAAGACCCATAAGATGGAAGAAATTTCCACTGGAAGGTTATGTTCATCCTTACATCGATTGACGATCATAGATTGATCTGGAATATGAAATGTGACTTTCCTTCTATGGAAATTGATATGAGCTCCATATAAAGAAAGCCAATCCATGCCAAGAATCACATTAAATTCCACTATAGGAAGGATCACAAGATTTGCAGGAAGCACTTTCCCACAAACTTCAATCGGAGAAGAATTATAAACTTTTGATGCGACTATTGTGCCATTAGGGGTTGTCAAAGCTAACTCAACATCTAATTGTTGAGGTAATACAGTGATATCCTTAGAAAATTCTTCATAAATAATGGAGTGGGTGGATCCAGAATCAAATAAAACATTTGATACTTTAGAGTGGATGGTAAGTGTACCTTTCACCACATCATTATCGTACTCCACATCGCTGATAGAAATTGCATGTGACTTTCCTTTTTCTTTAGCATTAAGAGTTTGTTGACGTCGACCATCATCATCAACCCTTGGATTTGGGAATTGATTGGCATAATGCCCCATCTCCTTGAACTTGAAACATTGAAGTGTAGTAGGTTCATTCTGTGTGTCCATTCCTTTGTTTGCATCATTAGACATCATCTTCCCATCATTGCGGCATTAAAATGCCCGATGACCTTCCTTTACACATTTGAAACATTTACATGTCCCTTTAAGACAACTCCCTCCATGTTTCTTTCCACACTTTGAGCATAAGGGAAAGCTCATCTTCTTTTCAGTGTGCTCTTTAGATTTTCCTTTGAATTCCATTTTCCTCTTCCTATCAAACCCATATGACTGGTGGGTTACTCCTATCTCCATCTCAACTTTGAGAGCACATCGAATGATTTCCTCGTAGCTATTGAAGTCCCTTATGGCTAACTCCCTTCGAAGACATGGTTTTAAGCCACTAAAGAAACGATCGATCTTACTCTCAGGTTGGATAATAATACCAGAAGCATACCTTGCAAGTCTTGTAAAATTTGCTTCATAGGTACCAATAGATTCATCACCCTTTTGCTTCAGTTCAAGAAACTCTTTCTCCATCTTTGTTCAGAGAATGCGAGGGAAGTACTTATTGAAAAATAATTTCATGAACTCGTCCCATTCCATGGACTCAATTTCATCCCTTTGCCTCATATTCTTAATAAGATTCCACCATTGATCAGCATCTCCTTCCAAACGATACACTGCTAGGATGAATTTATCATGTTCAAAACATTGAAGAACTGAAAATATCTTTTCATTAGTACTAATCCATTGTTCAGCAACTAATGGATCAGTAGACCCGCTGAAAGAAGGTGGACGCTGCCTCATGAAGGATTCAATAGAATGCTGCTCATTCCTTTGCTCATTTGGAAGTCCTGCATGATTCATATCTTGAGAAAGTTGTGTGAGCATCGCTACAAGATTTTGCATTCCAGCTCCCATAACGTTGGTTGCTCAGGGGGACAATCATTTCATTGCCCGTCACATTCCGCATTAACACAGTTCCTTCGGGTTCCAGCCATTGACTAAAACCAAGAAGAATAGTTTGAGAAACAACAATTATAATAGAAAAAACACATAATCAAGAATAAAATTTCACACTTAAGGTCTTATCCTAGGTTATTCAAGTTTATTTCTAAAACACTAAGATTGTGTTCTATGCTTAGACTTTTCCTTAGGGTTCTTACTAAGGCTTTCACATCCTAGTTTCCAAAGGTTGACTATACCTTTCCTCTGATACCAACTATAACAACCCATACTTTACATACATTGTTATTACTCCAAAATTGAATCATACTTATTACAACATACAACAAAACCATGAAAGGACCATATATGTATAGTGTCTTTAGAAACTGGGAAACATAAACAACTGGTTCATAAAGCGTCTACACTATCTCCCATTTATTTCATCATATCTATAGTCCCTTTTGGAATATCTTACTTAATAACCTTCTCCCTGTCATGGGGAAAGAAAACATACAAAAGGGTGAGCTCAAATTCTCATTAAGGGTAAACAAAAGAAATATCAATCACATCATATTCATAAGAACATAAAAGTTTTGAAATCTTAACCTGCAAAAGAGAGCATAATTTCACCACATGGGATAAATCAAAGTAGTGAAATGAAATCCCAATAATCATAACATAAAACATGAAACTTTTTGTCATACACACATAATCATAGAGAATCATTTCTTATTAGTCAAGACTCATTTCCAAGACTATCTTAGTGGACAAAGTCCATTTCTGAACCGAGTTCACTCCTCGTTTCAGTCTTGTTTCACTGAACCGGTATAACCTACCGTTCTATCCATGTCTATCTAAAGAGATATAAAATCTTTACCCAATGCATTGGAGGGAGATATAGGTCCCACCCATCTCATAATGATACCATTCTTATGTGTGCCACAAAATCATAAACCATACATCATAGCATAACCCATGTAATAAAAATGGGAATCTTAAACATCGTGACATCATAAAACGACTTATATAAGATAAATGAATTCATAAAAATAATTCCATCACAACATAATGAAATCAAAGTAATAATAGGGATAGAAACATAACCCTTTATTATCATAGATGGAAAATAATTTTGATTAAACATTTGAACTCAATTCTTGAGGAAAATATCCTTTCTACTTCAAAAACACTTTCCTTTCTTTAACATGTCATACAATTTTAAACTAAAAGAAGTTGATTAAAAATAAACTTGAAAACATGTAAAGGATGATTCTTGTAAATAATGTTTTAAAAATACATTCATGCCATATAAGTTAAAAAGAAAATTTCTTCTCGTACTTTTGTCGGAAAAGTCAAAATGTACCTCGTACGAAAAATGAAAAAAGATTCCTTTCATATCTTTTACTAAAAACTCACCGAAGGGTAAAATTGCATTTAAAAAATTGTAGGTGGATGGAAATAATATTACATATTGAGGAAACATGGATGTGGATGATAAAATACACCCCAGTAAATACCAATGTATAAACAATCTCGGATAAAAATGAGATTGTGATATTTCCCTTACCTTAGGTCTGATTTTCTTCGTAAGTGTCTGAACCTAATGTATAATGATTTAAATAATGTTATTGACTTATTCCAGAATCATAATTATTGTTTTGATATCATATATGGTCATATTCTTAGCTTCTTAGTAGTAATATTTCATTGCTACTTGTTATTCGGGTGTTTATAAATTTTTGTTCTTATACGTGTTTTGTCGAATAAATTCTTATTCTTCTCTTTAGGTTATAGATACATCATTTACAGAATGGTATTAATGTACTATATATCATATTTATTCATTCAATTCATTTATATAATCATTATGCAATGAAGATCATGTATAACGATTCACATCACATCGTGGAGACGGTATTCTGTACGTACGCACGAGCGATGATATTGTTCCCATGATCATGGAATTGTATAGGAGTGTATGTATACGATTTCAGAATCAATATCACTTTACAATAATAATATTTAGTAATTATTTACACCATTATACCCATCCATGTAAGGTGGTGGGGGAAAATAGATTACACCACGGTGTGGAGAGGGTATTCCGTACGTACGCACGCGCGGTGATTTCGTTTTCTGTAGGATTGATAGATGGTGAAATAGGGTTGTTTCATACTTATAATAACAAATCAGTATATTAGTGATACTGATGTTTTTAAAGACCCGTAAATTTCAAGGAAATTTTTTTCTTAATTTTCTTTGGAATTTTACAAGAACGCAGTTTCTGACGGCGCCTGATTCCGAGGCCCGGTGTGCCCGGAATCATTTTCCGAAGTTTGGCTCGGGTACGTTCAGTGAACGGACGAGCGGGTTTTTCTAACTTTTGAACCGGTGCCCGGAATCGAATTCTGAGGGCACCGATGAAATCGCAGCACCGGTATTCGCTTAGAAACGCCTCTTCCGGAGTTGCGTTTTCTCGGGTGTGGTTTTTAATTTTCGGGCTTAAAGTTAAGAAATAAAATAATTTTGCGACAACTTTATTTTATTTCACTTAAGCAACTTGAAGCCACATAAAGGCGGCTTGAACTGAGTTGAACCGGATAGGGTGCTATCCAGGAATATCCTACCCCCTTGGTTGGATATTTGTGAGGTGGGGCCCGCACGAGCCCCACCGTTTCTTTTCTTCTTAAGTAACGCACCCGCACCCCCTATTAAAAGAAGTCAACCGTGCGTTTTTCTGGTTAAGAAACACCCCATTTAATTGGGCTGTTAATTTCTTACAATTAATTCGTTGAGATTAATTGATCGTTTCTTTTCTTTTGAAATTCAATTTCTTATCTTGTGTTAATAAAATAAGACTTGGGCTTATTTTATTTTTTTTGGAGTCTTATCACGTTGGGAGGATTTGGGAGGCTTGAAGAACATCTTCTTCAACGACGAAGAACGTGAAGAACGAATCGGTCTCCGATGAAGAACTTCGTCACGTCCTTCTTCCGAAGAACGACGAAGGGCCATCCCTCGTTCTTCTTTCCACATCAAAGGAAGGGAGACGCCGTTCCACCTCTGACAACCTCCGTCTTCATCTACGAATCCTCTTCCGCGACACTGAACCGCGACGTGACATCGACGATTCCCTTCCCGCGACACTTTCTTCCGCGACGAGAAAATCCGAGACGAACCCTCGCTCGACGACGCTTGAGGTAGGGATTTTATATTTTGGAAATACCTCTCCTAATATTCCCGTGAACATTCTTTAAAAATTAAAGAACCGGAATCAAAGAAACAATTTTATTTTATTAAATTTGTTGGTTCATGTGTTGAACATTCTATTTTCTCCCATTGTTTTTATCTAACGCGGAGGGTGCGGGTCAAACGAACACGGCCCGGCAACCCTCCGCCGTTCTTCGTATTTTGTGGGTTTGGTGGGCGACGACGGAACGTGCCACAACGGGTGTTTGATAATCCCACAGTAAAGAACGGAACCCAGGAGGAACAACGGCGCAGACGGGAAGGAAAACGGGCCACCGGAGCGACTCCGGCGGCCCGCGGAAGCCGGTGGCGGCGCGGGTTGCCGGCGCGGCGGCGCCGGCGGCCGGAGGCGGTGACACCCCGCGGGTGCCACGGGTGTCCAGCACGACACCCCGCGGGTGCCACGGGTGTCCAGCACGACACCCCGCGGGTGCCACGGGTGTCCAGCACGACACCCCGCGGGTGCCACGGGTGTCCAGCACGACACCCCGCGGGTGCCGCGCGTGTCCAGCGCGACACCCCGCGGGCGCCCCGGGTGTCCAGCACGACACCCCGCGGGTGTCCAGCGCGACACCCAGCGGGTGCCGCGGGTGTCCAGCGCGACACCCCGCGGGTGCCGCAGGGTTGTCACGCGGCACCCCGTGGGTGTCCAGCGCGACACCCCGCGGGTGTCCAGGGCGACACCCCGCGGGTGCCGCAGGGTTGTCACGCGGCACCCCGCGGGTGCCCGCGGGGGTGTCCCGCGGGGCGGCGGCTTTCCCCCGCGTCGGCCGCTCGGCCGCTCGGCCGAGCCGAGCCGGACCGGCCCTGGCCGGGCCGGGCCGGGCCAACCGAGTCGGACCCGACCCGGTTCGGGCCAACCAGGGGGAGGGGGTCGGGCAGGGTCGGCCCGGGCCCAGACCCCCCGTCTTCGGACGGACTTCGTTCAAATGGTCGTATCTTGAGCTACGGGCCTCCAAACGACTCGCCGTCAGCGGCAACGCAATCCTCGGAGCGAGTCGGTCGTTTCGGTTTATCGCACTCAAAGTTTCGGAATACTTTGGGTTCGGCCGGGTTGGTTCGTACACGAAACCAACCGGGCCCTCTAAGCGGAAACGCTCATATCATGAGCTACGGACGTCCGATTGACGTGCCGTCAGCTTTGTTAGTTTCCTCTTAGTGAGACGGATCTTTTGGCTCACTCCGCCCGAGGTTTGGACGCAAGTGGAGTACGGTCGGGTTGGTTTTGCCTTAAAAACCAATCGGGCCCCTGGGACGAAAATGCCAATAACTCTCAGATCGGGCGTCTGATTGACGCACCGTCTGTTGCGTTGAGTTCCTCTTGATGAGACGGAACTTTTGGAATCCTCCGCCCGAGTTTTGGATGCAGATGGATAGTGGCCGGGTTGGATCACACTGAAATCCAACCGGACCCCTGGAACGGAAAAGCTGATATCTTTCAGACCAGACATCCGTTTGACGAACCGTCAGCGGCATTGGTGATCACGTTGAAAAACGACCCTATGAGCATACCATGTGAGTGTTCGGGGTATAGTTGAGTTACGGCCGGATTGGTTCGCGCACGAAACCAACCGGGCCCCTGGGACGAAAAGACTTATAACTCACAGACCGAGAGTCCGATTGACGCGTCGTCTGTTGCGTTGAGACCCCAATGACGAGGTGGTCCTTCGAGATACTTCCTTGCGGGACTTTGTGATACTTGGAGTATCGACCAGTAGCTCGTGGAGCGGACCCTCCCGGAGACGAGCGGGCGGAGCACGGAGACCGTGTAGCTGACTAAGACCTGACGACTGCTGATCGAAACGACCCGGTGCGTTTCAGAGGTGCGCTTGGTTGTAGCGGCACAGGGGAGCGCTTGGTTGTACCAGCAGACCCACGACAGAGGTGCGCTTGGTTGTAGCGGAACAGGGGAGCGCTTGGTTGTATCGGCAGACCCACGACAGAGGTGCGCTTGGTTGTAGCGGCACAGGGGAGCGCTTGGTTGTAGAGGCAGACCCACGACAGAGGTGCTCTTGGTTGTAGCGGCACAAGGGAGCGCTTGGTTGTAGCGGCAGACCCACGACAGAGGTGCGCTTGCTTGTAGCGGCACAGGGGAGCGCTTGGTTGTAGCGGCAGACCCACGATAGTGGTGCGCTTGGTTGTAGCGGCACATGGGAGCGCTTGGTGGTAGCGGCTGGCCCGCAATACTCGATAGGTGGAGTACTACAGCAGTTTTAAGTTAGTGGGCAGTACCTCGGAGTTGTGACAGGACCATTGTACACTCCAGAGACGGAGCTCTTCAGCAGTTACAGTTTTGATAATAAAAATCCTGGTTTGAGCTGAGACTTTTGACCCTTGTGTTACCTCATGATTGAGATGGGTCACTTGATAACTTAGGTATATCTATGGGCATATACCTGGGTAGTGGTTATCCATTGATTTCATGATCCTTGTGTTTCCTCATGATTGAGATGGGTTACTTGATAACTTAGGTATATGTATGGGCATATACCTAAGTAGAGGTTATCTGTTGAGATCTTCTTTGTGGTTATCCTAGTCGGTTTTAGAGAGACCTTGAGGGTCTCGGGGTCCCTACTGAGTATCGTTATACTCACCCCTGCACGGGCTATGCCCGCACCTCATTGTGTTGGTGGCAGACGACAGGCAGTGCTGATGGAGGCCGAGTGTTCGAGGACTGGGCGGTACCCGGAGGTGGACTACACGTCGAGTCAGTACCTGGAGGTGGACCACTGGGCGAGACGTGCTCGGAGCGGACGGCGGGACCCGAGGAGTAGTGGAGCTATCTGTACCCACCCTTCAGGTGGGACTTCCAGAGGATGGCTCGACGCTGCAGTTTTCCCTTTCAGTTGTTGTTTTTCCTTTCAGTTGTACTTTACAGTTGGGCTTGTATTTCCGGCCCCCTTTTACTTCCAGCACAGCTTGTACAGTTTTTACATAGTGTTTACTTTTCTGCTTGCTTACTCTGTGGTGCTTGTTTACTTTTCAAAGGCAATGCCTTCCCTTTTTGTTGGGATTTACGCCTTGGTGCTAGTCGCCAGCCCCTGGCCTATGGAAGGCGGGCTTGGGGTAGTCACGGCACGGGCCCCGAGGATGGGTCGTGACAATGTTATTACTTCATAATGAAACAACTAATGAAGAAGAAGTTTAAGAATAATGAATTTGGAAAGGATCGGTAATGGATATTACCTCTTTTTTTGACGCGCCTCTTCTTAACCTCCTATTAGGGAACTAGGGTTGGTCTTTGAAGAAGACCAGAACCTCTAGGATGATTCTAGGGAAGTGGGGAAGTGAAATAGGCAGGGTTTGGCCGAGCTTGAAGGCTCAAATTGGTGTGAGGAGGAGAGGGAGGAGGTGCCCTTTTATAAGGGAGGAGAGGGGCACCTTTGGAAATATAAGAAATATTAGTTTATATTAAATCCCAACCCCACTTAAAACATCCAAAATGACTCATATCAGAATATTAGATGATATAGGGTTGTAATATCATCAACCAATAAAATTTAGACATGTTAGGAATTTATATTAAACATTATCAACTTGATTTATCCTTATTTATCAATTTTATTTTATTTGTGGTTATAATATTATAAATTTTAAATAATTACATATGTGTTGTGAATTATCCATAATTTGACACTTTATGACATTTTCGACCATATAAATTTTAGTTTATAACTTTTAAATATTTTTGTGACTTTTAAACAATTTTATAATATGTTATTTTTATAAAATAACAATAGTGTCAATTTTGACACTATTCATATATTTGAATTTAAATAAAATATATACAGAAGATATGTAAAAAATAAAAGCTTTAATAGGTTAATAAAACGTCATATATATCAATAAAATTAGTGTAGCACATTAAATAGTTCATATAATATTTATTTTAATATTTTTAAAACAATTTATTTGATATTTTGATTAATAAAATAATTTCAATATCACTATTGTGTCATAATTAATGATAATTATTTAATCCCAAAAAATCTAAATAAATTCCTATGATGTAGATAATTGTATTAGATTTCTGGAGACTATTCATGTTTGAAGTTTCATTATGTTTATCACCAAATTAAAATTATTATACTTATATGATTTAAGAAAGTGACAAATTGTCACATTCTTTGGTTTTAATAATAATTAAATTATGTTCATGGACAAAAGTCTATTAAATTAATCTAATCCGACCCATAGGTGATATGAGTCGACTGTTAGTCATCC
Organism: Viscum album; assembly: GCA_963277665.1. Classification (NCBI taxonomy): domain Eukaryota; kingdom Viridiplantae; phylum Streptophyta; class Magnoliopsida; order Santalales; family Viscaceae; genus Viscum; species Viscum album. Next base: position 942,541,739 of record OY728153.1, read on the forward strand.
AATAGGATTTTGGCAGATGTTAGGGTAATTTTATAATCTTATATTTACCCTTAATTACCCGATTTACCTTTAACTATGGTAAATAAAATTTACCGTAGTTACTATTCATAATGCCCAAAAATAAAAAGTAGCCTATTAACATAATTTGGACCCACTGATTCTGAATATGGAATCCATTTTTCAAAATTCAAAACATATAAGTTGCATTAATTAATTTAAAATAAATCCCTTTGTTAAGAAAACGGGTTTTATAAGTTAAAACATTGTCAAAGATTGAAATGTTTTTACCTATGAATTCAATGTGAAATTAATGATAATTACATAAATTATATTAAATGGTAAAAATATATTCTATCTATACTTTAAAACCATTCAATATTATAATTTAACCATATAAATTATCTCAATGAAAAAAAGTTATTTTTAATTAAAAATTAGCGTATTTTTACTCTTCATCAAAATATAAAAGTTATAAGAAAAATATCAAAAATTTATCCAATGTAAATTTTTCTATCCTGATTCAAAATAAGAATTTTATTTTGTCAAATTGAACTAATAATGGTGTCAAAAACTAGATTTAAAGTGGGTGCGCCATCAAAAGGCAGCAAATCTGTATTTTTTGATAAATACTTATTTTACCCAAAAAAATTTATTTTGTTCGCTTACCATGTTCTAGAAGATGTGTAAGATGAATAATAATGTTTAAAAATTTAAAATTCAGTTAAACCAATTCATAACAGCTAGTTTATAATATTATAATAATATATCGTTGTTTAGTGGAACTTGGTATTGTGTAATACACACGCTATCGAGGAAGGTCGCGATTGCGTGTAGCGAAAGATTCCTTTGATGATTTATATAACATAAAAAAAATATTTCTCATAAAAGTCTTGAGTGTTACAGTTCTTTCCATGTGAACTTATCATTTCCCTAATTTTGTATTTTCTAGAAAATATACTATATACACCTTTTTGTTTTGACAAAGAAATTCAAACTCTTTTAGTTTATTAAAATATTTATTTTCAAAAGACAAATATTTTTCTAAATTTCAAAGTGATTTTTGTAAAAAATTTATTTTCATTTAAGTAATTTTCCTTTAATATATAATATTTTTAATAAAGTAAATTATCTAACTAATTTATTTTACTATTTTAATCTATATTTATTTTGGAATTTATTATTCTATAAAATAATTGATCCATTAAAACTTTTTTCATTCATAAACATTGAATATTTACGGAAATAATTTTTCTCCCAATGAATTTCCTCTGTGAACACTCTATATTGTATTCCTTTTATTAAAATTTGTTCACTTAGATTATATAATCCAATTTAATGGGAAAATATTGATTACAAAATGAACCCAATTATTTTTAATGTGTTAAATTTATGAATTCTTGAAAAGAAAACTATTCCATTTATTAATAAGGAAAATATTAAAAATACATACAATTTAAATTAAAATATGGATGTTTATAGATTATTAAGGAATATTGGTTATGTATTTTTATATATTATTTATTCCACTATACAATTAATTCATTGTAATTAATCAACAATATTTTGGGTCAGTTTTTAGATTTCCCCTCAATGCATCAATATGTTCCTTAAGAAAAACATGCTTGGTAATTTTGGTGCATGGAAACCCAGGGAAAAAATAATTCTTATAGGTAAATAATTGATAGTAAGATAATGATTTCTAAGATATTGATGTCTCAGATTATTTCATGGAATTTTATATCTAAAATTATACATTCCATCACCATGAATCCATTTATTATTATCATTGTATTAATATATAGATATCCCAAACTTGAATATGTTATACTCAAAAATTATTTGTATCATTTTTTTATTTTGATTGTATATTAATTCCATATTAATTATTCGAATATTATACTCACAAAAAAATCATTGATTTATTTCACTTATTTGATCCTTAATATGTTTTTGAGATCAATCATTTTATGTTTCTATTTAAACTATATTACAACAAAATGTATCACACCTGAAATTTTTAATAGTATAGTTTGTATGTTTAATTTTAAGGAAATACAAAATATATATTATTGATTATTTAAATTCTTATAATGTAGAATAAATTTCAATTTTATGAGAATGACATGGGATTTATTAGTAAAATGAATTTATTAACACATTAAATCTATAAAACCAAGTGGTCTTTTAAATATAACTAAATTGGAATTTTTTAGTGCGATAGAAATTACTATTTGTTAAAATTCAGACATCATGGTTGATTTATAATCTGGTATGTAAAAATAGTGTTTGTAAGAACCAAATCATGGAGTTACCATTCATTGTGTTGTTATTTTTATCAAAGGATAAATCATATATCTTCACATGTAACGTTGTTTGTATAGGATAATTTAATTGATGAAATGTTCTGGTTGATCATAATTCCAAAGGTATGTAAAACAATTTATGTTGGTATGGTTAATATTTTATATTTTATAGATTAATATAGGATAATAATTGTGAGAACACTAGGGATAATTCTAAGCGGTGTATCTAATAATAGGATAACATCCCAATGTTAACATACATTAGATATTGCTTGTTTCTCCATGGAATTACATTCGTATTTGTATATTGGAAAGTTAAATTTGTTGATGAAAATTAACACCAATGGGTAATCACCCTAAAAACGTCATATTGAGTATCAGCCCAATCATAATGATTGTTCTTGATGAGTGGGACTAAGACTTTATAATATAATGAACAATCCTCAGGTATATGAATTAGTTAATGACATATATTTATAACATACTATGAAAAAATATTATTTTATGGAATTTGGTTGAAGAAAATGTGGCATTTTAACCTAATCGATCCAAGATTGAAATGAGAGTGATTTATGTAAAAATAAATATAATGTAATAATATTAGAGAAATAAATTTTTATGTTAAAATATTCAATTAATTATCATTATGTAAATAAATTATAGTGTTCATAACGCATGTTAACATCCTTTGTTTTTAGAAATGGATGAAGCCCGAATGAATCATTATAACAAAACATTGTCTGGACAATGTTGATATTTTCCCACTAACCAAACTAATTTTCTAATATATAAAGTGGGAAACATTTTTATTATGAAAAACTCAATATTAATAACTATTATTAATGATGTGATAATAGTTGAATTTTCAATCAAACCAAATATGATATGTATGGAGTCTTGTGGAAGTTTTGGTGGCAAAGATAATGAGGAATAGAAAATTTTTGTTTATTCAACTAAAAATGTGGTAAGAATAACCATGGGTAATAACTCATTAAAAATTAATGTTTTTTATCTATGGTAATGGAGGGAATCAAAAAATAAAATACATAGGAAAATATAAGAGTTCAGTTAACATGATGTATTATAGTATTGTTCTCCCCAAGGACAAAATATCAATTCAATGTGTTAGATGTGTGTAATTTAAAAACTGTGAAAACCAGTGAAATAATCCAAGGGATGATAGTAGAAATAGAATATAGAAACCGGATAGACTATAGTGAGAATGAAATATTATGAAAATACTATTATTTATATTTATAGAGATAATTAAATGGTGTTAGGTTCACTTATTCAACACACCAAATTTATCTAAGTTTTTTCCAAAAGCTATTAATTATTTAAATACAAAAACATAGACGTATGATTATTATATCATAGGTATATGAATCTTATTAATGGTTTTAAATATCCTGACTCGTTCATGCTATGTTATTCATCTCAAATTAATTTAATTTTATTTTGGAAATATATTTGGTCTCTCAACATGGAGTACAAATTATTTCATGGAGTATGGAAAACACATTTCCTATAATCCTTTGATAGTATGTCAGTTTTGGGATAATAATAAATACCCATTACAAGTAAGTTATATAATATGGATTTTGATAATGAATAATGATAAAATAAATGATCAAATATTTTGAGAAAAAACTCAATATTTGGGATAAGACCATTCTTTGGAAAAAAATATATTCTCATGTTTGAAAGGTTAAAATATCTCTTGAAATTATATCATGGGTCAAAGAAATATTTTATAAAAACTATGATATTATTATTAGTAGCTAAAAAATAAAATTTTGAGAATTTAATTTTTAATACTGGTGATAATTTAATACGACAATATATTAAATTATATTTACCTTCAAAATCAAAAGTGTTAAATAGTTATATTGACATGCAACACCAATCCAAAAAAATAATGAAACATTGTATAAAATTTAAAAATATTCTTTTAAGTGTTATTGCATAAATAGATTTGACCCATTTATGTTATATAAGTATAAATAAATATGATTTTTATATTAAATCTAAATAGTGTACGTAGATAACAAATAACATCAATATAATGTTGTGGCCTGGGTACCACGCAATGGTGCCCTGAGACGGTCGTTCACATGACTTCATGCATGCCTCCCCGTATGCCAGAGACTGCTTAACAGCAGCGAGTCTAGAAAGTCATTCATAGGGAGACTATACACTATTTTATCTGAGTATGCACAATCAGAATTAATATAAAATATTGCAAGCATATATATGGACAAAAAATATCTAAATATTATGAAGTAGTAAATACAATATCCAACTAATGAAAAATATATTACATGCTAATGGATGTATCAAGTGTCAAAATGTTAGCTATAATATTAAGACATTGATGACACCCAAGAGGGTCTCGAACCACTTCCAATTCCCTCAGGATGCTCCATCTCAATTCAACTATCTAACTTAAGGACTTTTCTCCTAACTTGTTCTAAAAAAATCTACTCAGGTACCGATAAGGCAGCCCAAGTATGGTGTGAGTACAAATCAGTAGGACACCACCAACAATGTCTAAAACTAAACAATTCAATAATATTGTAAGTAGCTGTACAAATAATAAAAACAAGTAATCAAGTAAATAGTTTACATTTATTCAATTATCTATTATTTTACCACATAAACCTCTGGGATCCCATGGACACCCATATCTCAATACTTGTTTTAGTCTGTACCACAGTTTGAACCCTTTTACAATATCAATTCACATTTCATTTAAACCAAATCGATTTCATTATCCATGTCAATTAAATTAATATTTTCTCTAATTGGAACCAAATTCCAATGTTAATTAATCGGTATAGTACTCCATGTCTTACACCCTTGTGACTATTTGGAGCATTAGTCATTATCTCACAACCAATGAGTATTTGGAGAATCAGTCCCTATCCCCAAAGAAATATTTTTATGCATGATGGGTGTAGAACTCGAAGTCTATCTCCCCCATGATTATTTGGATAATCAGCGCCAGTGTCCCAACCCATTTCTCAATAAAGAACATATATCACATACATCACATTAATCATGATTAATCTACATTAATATTTAATCACAGTTTTACTTGTCACATGTATCAAAAATAAAATTAATTAATTAAACTATTAATTAGTCATAACAAAACATTAATTAATTCAAAAAATAGTTAATCACACATTCCCATTAATTAAGGTATCAATTAATTAATAGCATTATCCCATTAAATAAATAAATAAATAATTAATAATATAATCACATTAATTATTGTAAAAAATTAATTAATCAATATCCAGAACCCAAAATCTCATAATTAATTATACTATTAATTATCTCATTCCAAATATTAATAACTTATAATTAATTATACAATTAATTATCTATGTACCATAAAATAATATTTTTATGCATAATGGGTGTATAATGCCATGCATATCACCCCATGAGTATTTAGGGCATTATTCTCTGTCTCAAAAACTATTTCTCAGTAAAGAAAATATATCACATACATCACGTTATTCAAATTTAATCAAGATTAATATATTATCACAGTTTTACATGTCACATGTATCACAACAATACATTAATTAATTCAGAAACTAATTAACCACAACAACAGATTAATTAATTCAACAAATAATTAATCACATATTACGATTAATTAATTTAACAATTATTTCATCACATTTTCTTATTAAATAATTCAATAATTAATTAATAATTTTATCCCATTAATTAGTGCTATCAATGAATTATTCAATATCCACTACTTTAGATATTATAATTATTTCTATAATTAATTATGTTATTCACAATTCCAATAACTTATAATTAATTGTCTGGAATCATAAATTTCAATATCAAATAATTAATTTTTAAGAACATAGTTTTTTCTGAGGAAGACTTTGGAATAATCTTGATGTTATTCCAGAGCAGCGCCTTCAGACGGCGTGCGATTCCAAGCCCCGGAGTGGTCAGAATTATATTTTTAGTACGTTCACACTGGAAACGCCAAATAAATGGGATAACTCCCCAACAAGGGTCCTGATCAGAGATCAGAGTGTATGGATGGGTCTGAAATGGGGTGTTCACCCTAGGAAAGATATAAAATGTGTCGGCACGGGACATTTGGACCCCTCGCTCGCTTTCGGAACGTTAAACGGATAAATCAATTAATTAATTTATATATTTAAGGGTGAACCACATGTATCTATTAAATGGTGGCTCGGATTGGGAAACTGAGGGCACCATTGAGTTCGAAACATGTTGTTTACCCTAGGAGGGGTATAAGTTTCACGGGCACGTGCCATTTGTGAAAAATGGCCCTAGGGGCGATTTCGTAATTTGGCGGCCTCGAGCGCTATGTTTAATAACATTTGAACGGAAGCTCGGAATCAAATTCTGAGACCACCGTTGTGCTCGGGAGGTGGTGTTTACCTAAGGGGAGGTTAAATTTCAACATCACCAAATGTTTCGGATGCGGGTTAAAATTGAGGATTAAATTAATTAAAATTTAATTAATTTAATTTACATTATAATTCATTAATCACCCCCCTCCTCCTCCCTTTTCACCCCCTGTGGAAACCCTTACGCACCCTCTCCTCCTCCACTCTGGCGAGGTAGCTCCAGCAAGGTGGTGGTTCGACGGTAAAGCTCCGGGCAACGCCCACGATGTAGGGTCTTGTTGCGTTTTTCTTTCCCGCACCTCCATTGAACCGAAATTATACACCTGAATTGTTGTTGGATTTTCGAACGAACCACATGAATGTGTAGTAGATTTTCTTTCTCTTTCCATCTTTATTTTTGGTTCGTAAAACCGAGTTCCGAGGTCCCCGCAGACGTCCGCCGAAGTTTGCTGGTTTTTGAAGGTTCCGGTGGCGGTCCGTCGGACAATCGGCAGCGCTAGTGTTCGGCGCGGGGTGGCTCCCGCGATAGGCGGAGGGGTTTCTCGGCAGTAGGGTGGAGCAGCGGTCGACGGCCGAGGTTGTGTGGCACGAGCAGTCGACGCCGACTCGAGTGGAGGAGGCCGACGAGCATGCGTTGGGGCAGTCTGACCGCTGTAATTCCGCACGATGGTGCGGGCCCCGCGAGGGTCGTTTGGGAGTCGATAGTGTTTTTCCATCTTTACCACCGGGTGACCGTTTTGGACAAGTTAATAGTACATGGTGTGTGTTTTTTCGAGAGGATCGCAATGGTGCAATCTGTTCGTTGTGTTTCGGGACCGGGTTATGGGTCCCACGAAGCACCGCTCGTGTGCGGTGCGCCAGAATGCACCTTTTTCTCCGGATCTCCGTTGCACTCAAGTGAGTACTGATTTTGACGTGTTTTCTCGAGGGGATCGCAATGGTGCGATAAGCCCGACTATTTTCGGGGCCAATGATCGGGATCACGGGACGTTGTTCGGGCATGAGGCAATGTTGGCGATTTTTCCGTCGGATATCCGTTTGAGGTGAGTAAGTAGTCTGACTAACGTGTTTTTCTGCGAGGATTACAATGGTGCGATCCATTTGGTTGTGTGGAGCCTTTTGCACAATCTTATTAAATGTGAGGCATGAAAGGTGCTCCGATGGTGGTTTGTCTTACCATGCATGTATCGGACCCTTTGTGTGTGATCGCACACTCTTGGGAGAGTTTTATAAATGATTCTTAAGATGTGGTTGGTCGTGCCTGGGCCTTTGAGGTGGATTTGTTACATCACCCCTTTGCGTTGACGTTAGGTGTCATGTGCACGATAGCCTTTGGGCTGGACCGAGTTATACCCTGGGAGTATATGGAGAAGCTGGGAGGTACATGTGGATGTTGCTACCTAAGAACGTTTGTGTTCTTGGTTGGGGTTTACTTGTGGCCACACGTCGTGTGGGCCCCATGTGCGTGCCGTGATCTGATTTATGTCCTTTTGACCTCTTGCGAAGTAGAGGGTCCCTCTGTGCTCGTTTTTTTGACCAGTAGGGTGGAGTTTTCCCCTAGATTTGTGCTTGTTTGTTTGACCATCAGGGTGGAGTTTCTCCTGGCATGGTGCTCTTTTGTCTGACCATCAGGGTTGAGTGGTCTTCCCCAAGTCTTGTTATCGATGGTTTGGCCGGTAGAGATGGTTTGGTTCCTCGGTTTCTTCAGCTGTGAGGGGTTTTAGTACCATGCCCCTTTCACCAGACTGCGACACCGTCTGTGACAACGGGTGTTCTTACAGTGTGGGCGTTTTCCCCACTTTCTGGGATGAGATGTCTCAGTCCGCTTCGACAGTGACTCGACGGATTGGAGCGGGATCGCCTTGTGAGGCCTGGGGAGTTTCTCCCATCACCCCGTGTTCCCTGGTAGAGGTCTTGTGGATTCGGTGTCACTAACACTTTACTCGGGCACCGATCCTCTACCTAGGAGGTTTTTTCCAGCAGGGCTGAGGTGGTTTCCAGCAGTGATGAGGTTGTTTCCAGCAGGGTTGAGGTTGTTTCCAGTAGGGATGATGTTGTTACCAGCAGGGTTGAGGTTGTTTCATGTAGAGCTCACCAGTGGGTTACCATCCAGTAGGGATGCCCGGTATAGCAGTGTTCACCGAGCAGTACCATCCAGCGAGGATGACCAGAGCAGTTCCGGGCTTACCTCCAGCTGGGCTAGGTAGTGGTCGCCGATGCCAGGCTTACCTCCAGCAGGGCTGGGTAGTGGTCCCCGATGTCGGGCTTACCTCCAGCTGGGCTGGGCAGTGGTCCCTGATGCTAGGCTTACCTCTAGATGGGCTGGGCAGTGGTCCATGATGCCGAGTTACCTCTAGGTGGGCTGGTCAGTGGTCCTGTCGCTGACTTTAGCCGGGTCTCCCTCCAGTGGATTACCCTGTTATGGGACTTGGCAGTGTGGAACCCGTCAAATTTTCGGGTCTCCCTGTAGTGGGAACCCGTCGACTTCCAGGGATCCTCCAGCAGGGCTGGGCAGGGGGTCGCCTGTCGACTTTGAGCAGACCTCTCGAATGCGGGGCAGTGACGAGTTGTGTTTGACGTTCCCCCAGAACACTCAAGTACGAGGAGCACCTTCCCCACCGAGACGCATTCTTGTGACGCGATCTAAAACCATGCGGTCAAGTCAGTGCCGCCCAAAGAGGACAGTGTCGAGGTGCGGTGATTGAGCCCCTTGGCTTGCGGTTCAAGGTAGATGTGCGGGATGCTGGGCATCGATGGATTTTACTTCTTGGACTTTGTGCTACTCGTTTTCATGGGCTGAGCTACGGGATGGATATCCCCTTACGATATTGTCTGGGCTTCTTGATTGAGCATATGGACTTGTATATAACTTGTTCTAGTACCCACTTCTTGGGTTTGGTTAATCTTCTTCCAGGAGAGTCGAAGACGCGCAGGGTATGCCACGTGCTTTCCATGTCTATCTTCTCATGGTTGGAAGAGTCTACTCTCAAGCTATAGGTAGCGAAGACTCGACGAGAAGTTCATCTTCTCACCATTTCCAACTCCATGTGTCTGGACGAGTCTATCTCCTTTCTCTTGTTGGGTTGAGCTGGACTCTTTACTGTTACACTTTACTGCCCCTTCGGTTGTACTCCTTTACATTTCCATGTTCTCTCTACTTCTCACACTTCGGTACCTCCTTTGTTGCTCCCTCGAGCCTTCGGGGTATCCTATTGAGTATTTTTATACTCACCCCTGCTTGGGATTTGCCCGCACATGGTCTGCCCTTGAATACAATGGGCGGGTTGGTCATGACGTCAGGGGAGATTAGGAGACAGGATCTTGGACCGCGTGTAATGGTCGTAGTCGGGTTCCAGGTGGGGAACCCTTCCATTTCATTATTTTGTTTTACCTGTTGCCGGGTTGTGGCACTTTTGGTTGGGTGTATGTTTTTCCCCTTTTCTTTTCAGTTTACCTTCAGCTTGTACTTTGTACTTTTAGATGTCGACGCACATTGTTGGTTATTTATAGTATTTTCCCTCTATTTTCCTTTTTATTCAGCACTTTTCCATTGAGTGTGATGCGTGTGTGTGTGTATAGGTACTTAGGCAAAGGCCTCCCCGAGTTATTGTGCCTTCGGCACTGGTCGTCAGCCCCTGGCCTTTGGAGGCGGGCTTGGGGTAGTTGTAGCTCGAGCCCGGGTAGGGTCGGGTCGTGACATAATTCAATAATTAATTACTCAACTTTCAAAACAATTTGTAGTATAATTAATTCAACCATTAAGTATTCAACCATACCTATTTAGTATCTCAACAATCTGAATAAATTCAATTATCAATTAATCAATCTATTTCATTCAATTGCACCATAATTGAAATTCTCATTAATTAGTTAACTAATTAAATAATATAATATATTAAATTTCATCAACACAAATAGTCTTCATTTAGTAATTCTTCAATTAATTACTCTCACTGATCCAATTATTATAACACAACCATCCCCATTAATTAAATTTCTAATTAATTAACCTAACTTAGTTAATCATGTCAAAATAATAATCCTCATTAATGAATTCTGCAATTAAATTATCTGACTCAAAACTCATAATGTTACATCCTTTAGTTAATTTAACAGTAAATTAATTCCCATTATTCCTATTAACTAATTTCCCAATTAATTAATCTATCTCAATCACATCAATTAATTAACTAATTAATTGTGTCGGTCAATTCCATTATTTTTTTCAACAATTTAAATAAACTCATTTCTCATATTAATTAATTTTCTAAATTTATTAATATATCAGTTCCATTAATTAACTGTATAATTAAATAACCAAATGAATCATTTCATAAATCTTAATAATCAATTCATTACATAATTATTTAAACCATTCAAATTAATCAATAATGTAAAGACCCGCAAATTTCAAGGGAATTTTTTTCTTAATTTTCTTTGGAATTTTACAAGAGCGCAGCTTCAGACGGCACCTGATTCCGAGGCCCGGTGTGCCCGGAATCAATTTCCGAAGTTTGGCTCGGGTACGTTCAGTGAACGGAAGAGCGGGTTTTTCTATCTTTTGAACCGGTGCCCGGAATCGAATTCTGAGGGCACCGATGAAATCGCAGCGCCGGTATTTGCTTAGAAACGCCTCTTCCGGAGTTGCGTTTGCTCAGACGTGGTTTTTAAATTTTGGGGCTTTAAGTCAGAAATAAAATAAAATTTCTGCGACAAATTTATTTTATTTCACTTAAGCTGCTTGGAAGTCGCTTGAAAGCCACTTGAACTGAGTTAAAGCGGATAGGGTGCTATCCGGAAATATCCTACCCCTTGTTAGGATATTTATGCGGTGGGGCCCGCACTAGCCCCGCCATTTCTTTCGCTAAGTAACGCACCCGTGAAAACCCATCAAAGTAACTGAAAAGTCAACCGACGCGTTTTCATTAATTCTTAACAGACCATTTAATTGGGCGGTTTATTTCGTGAATTAAATGGGCTATTTCATTCATTGAATTAATTCAACGAATTTAATGGGTCGTTACTTACGTGTTTGCGTTCGTTGGCAAAATAATAAAATAGACAAACTTGTCTATTTTGGAGGATCCTCCTGTTGTGCGAGATCCTCTAAACCTCCACCCTCCCCGCGAAGAATGCGAAGAACGCGAAGAACGCGAAGAACGCGAAGAACGCGAAGAACGCGAAGAACGCCGACGACCGGAATTCGACGACACACACCGTGATCTGCGACGCCGACGAGCTCTACCCGCGACGTTCTTCGGCGACGCCTCTTCTTCCGCGGCCGATCCTCGTTCGGCAACTAAGGTGAGAATCGGATCGTTTAATTCTCCCTTTTTAATTTCAATGACAACGGATTTAATTAATTAAATCCGTTTGTTCTAGATCCGGAGATCGTCGGCGCGACGTTTTTCCCGCGGTGCGACGAACGTCTCTTCCGCGACGACGCGACGATCCCCTCCTTCCGCGACGACCTCACGTCCGTCGGCGACTTCGAGGTAGGGGTTGTTGAAATATTTTATTTCCCGTGTTTATTCTTTTAAATTAAAGAACCTGATCTCCGAACAATTTTAATTTATTTAAAATTGTTGTTGATTATTTTCTTTTCCTCCTGTTGAGTTTATGACTAACGCGGAGGGTGCGGATCTAACGAACAAGACCCGGCAACCCTCCGCCGATCTTTTTGTTGTGCGGATTTGGCGGACGACGACGAACCGTGCGGCAAGGGCGATCCGTTGATCCCGCAGTGAAGATCGGCCCCCGGGAGGAGCAATGGCGCAGACGGGAGGCAAAACGGGCCACCGGAGCAACTCCGGCGGCCCGCGGAAGGCGGCGGCGCCCGGCGCGCCACCGGAAATTCCTCCGCAGCCGAGCCGCGGCGGCGGCGAACCGCCGGACCGCGTCCGCGGTCCGGCCACCCATCACGCGGCCCGCGCGGGCCGCGTTCCTCCAAGCCGCGGGTCAAACCCGCGGCGGTTTCTTCGGCCGCTCGGTCGAAGCCGAGCCGGCCGGTCCGGTCGGCCGGGCCGCGCCCAGGCCGGAACGGACCCGGCCGAGCCGGGTCGGGCCGGGTCGGGCCGACCCGGTTCGGCCGACCCAGGGGTGGTTCGGGCCGGGTCGCCCCGAGCCCAGAACCCCCGTTTTCGGCCCTTCTTCGGTCTTTTGCCCATATCTTGGGCATGGGACCTCCGATTGACGGACCGTCAGCGGCTACGCGATCCTTGGATCGATACGGTCGTTTCGGTATATTATTACTCAAGGTTTCGGAAGACTTTGGGTTCGGCCGGGTTGGTTCGTACACGAAACCAACCGGGCCCTCAGAGCGGAAACGTTCATAACTTGAGCTGCGGACGTCCGATCGACGTACCGTCAGCTGTGGTAGTTTCCTCTAAGTGAGACGGAACTTTTGGCATACTCCGCCCGAGGATCGGACACAGGCGGAGTACGGTCGGGTTGGTTTTTCCCTAAAAACCAACCGGGCCCCTGGGACGAAAATGCCAATAACTCTCAGACCGGGCGTCCGATTGACGCGTCGTCTGTTGCGTTGAGATCCTGTTGTCGATACGGAACTTTTGGATACATCAACTTCGGACTACGTGTCAGTTGATGTATCAGCCTCTCGGCTCGTGGAGCGGACCCTCCTAAACGAGCTCGCTGTGTGCGGGAACCCTAGCGCTGGCTGTGACTTCGACGACAGAGCAGAGATCCTCCGTGGACTGCGACGACGGCAGAGCGTAGATCCTCCGTGGACTGCGACGACGGCAGAGCAGAGATCCTTCGTGGACTGCGGCGACGACTGTGCAGAGATCCTCAGTGGACTGCGTCGACTACTGCACTCAGCGATCCTACGTGGATCAGTGCTACAGGTTCTGTGTGAGCCCGATCCTATGTGGGTCCTTACTACCGGTTCTGTGTGAGCCACTGCCTACAGGTTCTGTGTGAGCCCGATCCTATATGGGTCTTTTGCGGGGGTTAGTACCTATCGATCCTTCGTGGGTCCGACGACTTAGATGGATCAGTGATCATCTTTGACGTCATCTGAAAAAGTATACCTGGTTGAGCTGAATCTTATGTTACTCTCCTTTGTGGATTGTGTTGAACTATCCTTTGTGGATTTACTGTTTACTCTCCTTGTGGATTTGAGTCTTGCTTTCCTGCGTGGATTGAGTTGTTCTTGAGCTCGTGAGCAGAGCTAGAACTGGGGACTTAGGTATATGTATGGGCATATACCTAAGTCGAGTCAGATGTTACTTCGTGATTGCATCTTTCTTTTGTGCTATATCCTTTGTGGATTTCGGGAGACCTTCAGGGGTCTCGGGGTCCTTACTGAGTAGTTATACTCACCCCTGCACGGGCTATGCCCGCACCTTGTTGTGTTGGATGCAGACGACGGACAGCGCTGATCTCGGTTGGGGCGTGGAGCAGGACGGTACCTGGAGGCGGACCACTAGGCGGGACGTGCTCGGAGCGGACGTGGGACCCGAGGAGCCTGGAGGCTATCTGTACCCACCCTTCAGGTGGGATTTCCAGTGGACGACACGAGGCCGCCTTCTTTTCTTCAGTTGCTGTTCTTTACCTTTTCAGTTGTACTTTCAGTTGGGCTTGTATTCCGGCCCCCTTTACTTTTCTGAACTTTGTAGTTACTTTCCGCTTGCTGACTCTGTGGTGGTTGTTACTCATAAAGGCAATGCCTTCCCTGTTTACCGGGATTTTACGCCTTGGTGCTAGTCACCAACCCCTGGCCTATGGAAGGCGGGCTTGGGGTAGTCACGGCACGGGCCCCGTGGTCGGGTCGTGACAAATTGGTATCAAAGGTGGTCGGTTCTACCGCAGACTCTGATCGTCTTTTCTTTCTATAAGAAGCAATAGTGTTTAGTCTATTGAGTGTGGTTATCAGTTCAGGGAGCCCAGTGTTGGTGCGGCGGCCGACGTATCCGTACACCAGGACCCTGACTCCTGATTTCCGACTTAATGCATGAAAACATTGATTGCGTGTGTGTTCCAAGTTTTCTTTGTGATTACTTGTGTCAGCTCACCGGGTATACTGATCTGCTTCATGAAGGTCTCAAGTTTTCCTTTTGATTATTTGTGCCAGCTCACCAGGTATATTGTTCTGACTGTGGTGCTCTTGTTCTCCTTTTCAGGATGGCCCCGCGACGACAGCCAGCTAGGGTTCCGAGTGTAGGGCGTGACGGCAGCCCACCGAGCGACGAGGCCTCGGTGCAGGGCCCTTTGCCAGTAGTGGCCCCGGCGGTAGCTTTACCCGCCGAGCCACCGATGCTACCAGTACCAGACGCTGACGATGCACGTCGCCTCAGGGCACTGCATGAGTTTCAGAGCCAGCGACCGCCCAGGTTTCGCGGTGAGGCGGACCCCCAGGCCGCCGAGGACTGGCTAGAGGCGGTGGAACGGATCTTTAGGCTAGTGAGGACACCAGCGGATCTCATGGTGATTCTCGCGGCGAGCCTCCTGCAGGCGGCGGCAGGACGATGGTGGAGCTTGATGCTCCAGGTTCACGATGAGGCATCCTTGCTCTGGACGGACTTCGAGAGCCTCTTCCGCTCTGAGTTCGTCCCGGCCACCCTCCGAGCGGTGCGCATCCAGGAGCTTCTCCAGCTGCGCCAGGGCAGCATGACGGTCACTCAGTACGCGGTGAGGTTCACTGACCTATCTCGCTACTCGACCGACATGGTACGGGACCCCTTCTTCTGGGCCCGGACCTTCGAGCAGGGCTTGCGACAGGAGATTCGGGCGTCGCTGATCTCCCTCAGCATTCCGACCCAGGCGGGAGTGCTGGAGCGAGCCCTCCTGATCGAGAGCTTCATGGCAGAGCCTTCTTCAGCGGTGAGACCTAGTGCAGGGCGGCAGGTAGCTGAGTCTTCGGCAGCAGGTAGCCGACGGATGACTCTCGGGTCCAGGCAGACCAGAACCCCACGCAGACGGCCTCAGGATAGCGGCTCAGCAGTGCGAGGCACACAGCGGAGTGCCAGCCTTCCGAGAGGCAGGCTGTGCTACTCCTGCGGCGGGCAGGGTCACATGGCTCGTGACTGCCCGACTCGCCGACCAGAGGTGCAGCAGACGGTGGAGGGGCCACCCAGGCAGAGGCAGAGGGTCGACCGTGGCGGTCCGCAGGGAGGAGGCGGACGAGGCAGAGGAGCTGGCCGAGCAGCGGGTGGTGGGCGACGCTTCCAGGCTCTACCCCCACCACCACCAGGAGGGCCACCTCGACCACAGGGAGCTGGCGGGCAGGGACAGGCCCAGCTCCAGGCAGTGGAGGCCTACGACCCCGACATGCCAGAGATGATTCGAGGTATGATCTGTGTCTATTCCACCCTTGCTGCAGTACTTATAGACACAGGAGCGAGTCACTCTTTCATAGCCTCTGCCCTTGTTCGGAGCTCGGAGATTCCGACTGAGCCGTTGGCTCGATCCTTACGGCTAGAGACTCCTACGGGAGCAGACTCGACGATTACGCACTGGTGCCGGCAGTGTGAGCTTACTCTAGGAGGTGAGAGCTTCGGCTGGGATCTCCTTGTAGCGGCGTCGAGGCCTTACGACGTCATCTTGGGCATGGATTGGCTATCCACGGTTCATGCCCAGATCAACTGTTTTAGGCGCAAGGTGCGATGTGTTCGCACCGACGGGAGCAGGTTTACCTTCACCGGCGAGAAGGGAACCTTTGCAGCACAGGATGGACTTCCGCGGAGGAGAGTGCAGCCCATCTCTCATCAGTTGGCTAGCCTCATCCTAGGAGCAGTGGACGTGCGGAGTCCAGTTTTTCCTGCAGTGGTGGACCAGTACGTGGACGTCTTTCCCGACGACGTTCCAGGGCTACCTCCTCGTAGAGAGGTAGACTTTTACATCGACTTGTACCCCGGGACAGCCCCGATATCTACTCCAGCATATCGGATGGCCCCCGCCGAGCTTCGAGAGCTGCGGGTACATTTGGAGGACTTGCAGAGCAAGGGGTTTATCTGACCCAGTGTTTCACCCTGGGCTTCCCCGATTTTGTTCGCCAAGAAGGCGGACGGGAGCTTGCGACTGTGTGTCGACTATCGTCGCCTGAACCAGGTGACAGTAAGGAACAAGTATCCGCTGCCACGGATTGATGACCTCTTCGATCAGCTCAAGGGAGCGCGGTGGTTCTCGAAGATAGACCTCCGGTCAGGCTATCATCAACTCAGAGTTCGGGACGAGGACGTGCAGAAGACGGCCTTCAGGTGTCGATATGGCCATTATGAGTTCTTGGTTATGCCGTTCGGTGTAACCAATTCTCCAGCAGTGTTCATGAGCCTCATGAACAGGATCTTCCAGCCATACCTCGACCGATTTGTCGTGGTCTTCATTGACGACATTTTGGTATACTCGACGACTGAGGAGGAGCATGCCTACCACCTGCGAGTTGTGCTAGACACACTCCGAGAGCACCAACTTTATGGCAAGCTCTCAAAATGCCAGTTCTGGTTAAGTGAGGTACATTTCTTGGGGCACGTCATCTCTGAGGCGGGAGTTGCAGTGGATCCCGCGAAGATCGAGGCAGTGCTAGCTTGGGAGCCACCCAGGAGCGTGACGGAGGTGCGGAGCTTCTTGGGCCTAGCCGGATACTATAAGAGATTTGTGCCAGACTTCTCCAGAGTTGCGGCACCACTCTCAGCCTTGACAAAGAAGGGGAAACCCTTTGTGTGGTCAGACAGATGTCAGCAGGGCTTCCAGGAGCTGAGACAGTGATTGACCAGCGCACCTATCTTGAGGTTGCCTGAGGAGGGAGTTGGATACGTAGTTTACTGCGATGCATCAGGGACTGGACTCGGGTGCGTCCTGATGCAGGAGCGGGCCGTGATCGCCTACGGATCACGTCAATTGAGGCCGCATGAGCAGAACTACGCCACTCATGACCTGGAGTTAGCAGCAGTGGTCTTCGCTCTGAAGACATGGCGGCACTATCTGATGGGCGAGCGCTTCACAGTCTTTTCTGACCACCAGAGTCTCAGGTATATCTTCTCTCAGAAGGACCTGAACCTGAGACAGCGAAGATGGCTTGAGTTCCTCCAGGACTATGACTTTGAGATAGTCTATACTCCTGGGAAGGGGAACGTGGTAGCCGATGCCCTCAGCAGGAGGACGGGCATTCAGCTACTTGAGGAGGCGACGGAGCAGCTAGCCTCCTTACAGATATCCTTCGTGGATAGAGACGGAGCAGCCTTTCTTCAGTCTCTCACAGTCTCTCCTCCACTTCTACAGCGGGTCAGAGAGGCTCAGCGTGGGGACGCTGACTATGAGACCCAGCGTGCACTGATGTCCTCAGGTCAGGCGCCTGATGGCTTCTCCCTTGGAGCAGAGCACGACATCCTTTTCAGAGGACGTACCTTCGTACCAGTCGCTTTACGAGAGGAGGTGCTGAGAGAGTTTCACACTTCTCCCTTGGCGGTACATCCCGGAGTGGCGAAGATGTACCAGGATCTCTGACGACAGCACTGGTGGCCGGGCATGAAGAAAGCTGTGGCAGAGTTCGTTTCACGATACCTCACCTGCCAGCAGGTGAAGGCAGAGCATCAGGTACCAGCAGGCTTGGTACAGCCCTTGGAGGTCCCAGAGTGGAAGTGGGACGGCATATCTATGGACTTCGTGACTGGACTTCCACGCACTTCCAGAGGTCACGACTCCATTTGGGTGATTGTTGACCGACTCACCAATTCGGCACACTTCTTACCCATCAGAGAGTAGGGCTCAGTGGAGAGCTTGGGACGTCTTTACGTCCAGGAGATCGTACGGCTTCACGGGGTGCCATCATCTATCGTCTCCGATCGAGATGCTCGTTTCACTTCCCGGCTTTGGAAGGGGTTGCAGGAGGCGTTCGGGACGCGGCTCCATCTGAGCACAGCCTTCCACCCTCAGACGGATGGTCAGACTGAGAGGACCATACAGACACTCGAGGACATGCTCCGTGCATGTGTTCTCTACTTTGGTCGCAGCTGGGAGGACCACCTACCCTTGGTGGAGTTCGCGTACAACAACAGTTACCACTCCACCATCAGGATGGCACCATACGAGGCGTTGTACGACAGACCCTGCAGATCACCGTTGTGCTGGACAGACCCTGGGGAGTCAGCACTCGTGGGACCAGAGATGGTCCGAGCCACGACAGAGAAGGTCCAGATCATCCAGGAGAGGATGAGGACAGCTCAGAGCCGGAAGAAGTCATATGCTGACAGGATGCGGAGTCCACTAGAGTTCAAGGATGGCGACCACGTCTTTTTGCGTGTCTCACCTCGACGTGGTTTACGGAGATTTGGCTGAGGCGGAAAGTTGTCTCCACGCTTCATCAGGCCTTTCCAGGTCATCAGCAGGATAAGAGAGGTGGCGTATCGCCTGGCTCTACCACCTCTGTTGCACCGGGTGCACGACGTCTTTCACGTGTCTCAACTGAGGAGATACGTGCATGACCCGACGCACATCATCGACTTTGGGGAGCTGGACGTGGACGATGGGGCGACTTTTGCGGAGCTCCCAGTGGAGATCGAGGATCGACAGGAGCGGGTCCTACGTGGGCGGTCGATTCCTCTTGTGCGCGTCAGATGGCAGCACGGGAACCTCCAGGAGAGCACTTGGGAGCGGGAGGCTCAGATGCGTGCTCAGTACCCCCATTTGTTCCCCTAGATTTTGATGTATCTTTACGAGGACGTAAAGCCCTGAGGTGGGAGTTATGTAAAGACCCGCAAATTTCAAGGAATTTTTTTTCTTAATTTTCTTTGGAATTTTACAAGAGCGCAGCTTCAGACGACACCTGATTTCGAGGCCCGGTGTGCCCGGAATCAATTTCCGAAGTTTGGCTCGGGTACGTTCAGTAAACGGACAAGCGGGTTTTTCTATCTTTTGAACCGGTGCCCGGAATCGAATTCTGAGGGCACCGATGAAATCGCAACGCCGGTATTTGCTTAGAAATGCCTCTTCCGGAGTTGCGTTTGCTCAGACGTGGTTATTAAATTTTGGGGCTTTAAGTCAGAAATAAAATAAAATTTGTGCGACAACTTTATTTTATTTCACTTAAGCTGCTTGGAAGTCGCTTGAAAGCCACTTGAACTGAGTTAAAGCGGATAGGGTGCTATCCGGAAATATCCTACCCCTTGTTAGGATATTTGTGCGGTGGGGCCCGCACGAGCCCCGCCGTTTCTTTCGCTAAGTAACGCACCCGTGAAAACCCGTCAAAGTAACTGAAAAGTCAACCGACGCGTTTTCTTTAATTCTTAACAGACCATTTAATTGGGCGGTTTATTTCGTGAATTAAATGGGCTGTTTCATTCGTTGAATTAATTCAACGAATTTAATGGGTCGTTACTTACGCGTTTGCGTTCGTTGACAAAATAATAAAATAGACAAACTTGTCTATTTTGGAGGATCCTCCTGTTGTGCGAGATCCTCTAAACCTCCACCCTCCCCACGAAGAACGCGAAGAACGCGAAGAACGCGAAGAACGCCGACGACCGGAATTCGACGACGCACACCGTGATCTGCGACGTCGACGAGCTCTACCCGCGACGTTCTTCGGCGACGCCTCTTCTTCCGCGGCCGATCCTCGTTCGGAAACTAAGGTGAGAATCGGATCGTTTAATTCTCCCTTTTTAATTTCAATGACAACGGATTTAATTAATTAAATCCGTTTGTTCTAGATCCGGAGATCGTCGGCGTGACGTTTTTCCCGCGGTGCGACGAACGTCTCTTCCGCGACGACGCGACGATCCCCTCCTTCCGCGACGACCTCACGTCCGTCAGCGACTTCGAGGTAGGGGTTGTTGAAATATTTTATTTCCCGTGTTTATTCATTTAAATTAAAGAACCTGATCTCCGAACAATTTTAATTTATTTAAAATTGTTGTTGATTATTTTCTTTTCCTCCCGTTGAGTTTATGACTAACGCGGAGGGTGCGGATCTAACGAACAAGACCCGGCAACCCTCCGCCGATCTTTTTGTTGTGCGGATTTGGCGGACGACGACGAACCGTGTGGCAAGGGCGATCGGTTGATCCCGCAGTGAAGATCGGCCCCCGGGAGGAGCAATGGCGCAGACGGGAGGCAAAACGGGCCACCGGAGCAACTCCGGCGGCCCGCGGAAGGCGGCGGCGGCGCGGGTCGCCGGCGCGGCGGCGCCTGCGACCGGAGGCGGCGGCGCCCGGCGCGCCGCCGGAAATTCCGCCGCGGCCGAGCCGCGGCGGCGGCGAACCGCCGCGCCGCGTCCGCGGTCCGGCCACCAAGCACGCGGCCCGCGCGGGCCGCGTTCCTCCAAGCCGCGGGTCAAACCCGCGGCGGTTTCTTCGGCCGCTCGGCCGAAGCCGAGCCGGCCGGTCCGGTCGGCCGGGCCGCGCCCAGGCCAGACCAGACCCGGCCTAGCCGGGTCGGGCCGACCCGGTTCGGCCGACCCAGGGGTGGTTCGGGCCGGGTCTCCCCGGGCCCAGAACCCCCGTTTTCGGGCCTTCTTCGGTCTTTTGCCCATATCTTGGGTCTGGGACCTCCGATTGACGAACCGTCAGTGGCTACGCGATCCTTGGATCGATACGGTCGTTTTGGTATATTATTAATCAAGGTTTCAGAAGACTTTGGGTTCGGCCGGGTTGGTTCGTACACGAAACCAACCGGGCCCTCGGAGCGGAAACGTTCATAACTTGAGCTGCGGACGTCCGATCGACGTACCGTCAGCTGTGGTAGTTTCCTCTAAGTGAGACGGAACTTTTCGCATACTCCGCCCGAGGATCGGACACAGGCGGAGTACGGTCAGGTTGGTTTTTCCCTAAAAACCAACCGGGCCCCTGGGACGAAAATGCCAATAACTCTCAAACCGGGCGTCCGATTGACGCGCCGTCTGTTGCGTTGAGATCCTGTTTTCGATACGGAACTTTTGGATACATCAACTTCGGACTACGTGTCAGTTGATGTATCAGCCTCTCGGCTCGTGGAGCGGACCCTCCTAAACGAGCTCGCTGTGTGCGGGAACCCTAGCGCTGGCTGTGACTTCGACGACAGAGCAGAGATCCTCCGTGGACTGCGACGACGGCAGAGCAGAGATCCTCCGTGGACTGCGACGACGGAAGAGCAGAGATCCTTCGTGGACTGCGGCGACGACTGTGCAGAGATCCTCAGTGGACTGCGTCGACTACTGCACTCAGCGATCCTCCGTGGATCAGTGCTACAGGTTCTGTGTGAGCCCGATCCTATGTGGGTCCTTACTACCGGTTCTGTGTGAGCCACTGCCTACAGGTTCTGTGTGAGCCCGATCCTATGTGGGTCTTTTGCGGGGGTTAGTACCTATCGATCCTTCGTGGCTCCGACGACTTAGATGGATCAGTGATCATCTTTGACCTCATCTGAAAAAGTATACCTGGTTGAGCTGAATCTTATGTTACTCTCCTTTGTGGATTGTGTTGAACTATCCTTTGTGGATTTACTGTTTACTCTCCTTGTGGATTTGAGTCTTGCTTTCCTGCGTGGATTGAGTTGTTCTTGAGCTCGTGAGCAGAGCTAGAACTGGGGACTTAGGTATATGTATGGGCATATGCCTAAGTCGAGTCAGATGTTACTTCGTGATTGCATATTTCTTTTGTGCTATATCCTTTGTGGATTTCGGGAGACCTTCGGGGGTCTCGGGGTCCTTACTGAGTAGTTATACTCACCCCTGCACGGGCTATGCCCGCACCTTGTTGTGTTGGATGCAGACGACGGACAGCGCTGATCTCGGTTGGGGCGTGGAGCAGGACGGTACCTGGAGGCGGACCACTGGGCGGGACGTGCTCGGAGCGGACGTGGGACCCGAGGAGCCTGGAGGCTATCTGTACCCACCCTTCAGGTGGGATTGCCATTGGACGACACGAGGCCGCCGTCTTTTCTTCAGTTGCTGTTCTTTACCTTTTCAGTTGTACTTTTAGTTGGGCTTGTATTCCGGCCCCCTTTACTTTTCTGCACTTTGTAGTTACTTTCCGCTTGCTGACTCTGTGGTGGTTGTTACTCATAAAGGCAATGCCTTCCCTGTTTACTGGGATTTTACGCCTTGGTGCTAGTCGCCAGCCCCTGGCCTATGGAAGGCGGGCTTGGGGGCACGGGCCCCGAGGTCGGGTCGTGACAAATAAAATCATGACTGTTGATTAATTACAAAATTAATTTACCAATTCCACCATCACAAAATCCTCATAACTATTCAATCAATTAATTTTTTAAAATATCCAATTATGTTTAAAATTTTATAATCCCCCAAAATTAATTAATTTACCTAAACAATTAATTGAATATAGAAAAACTAAATTATTTATCAGAACAAAAAATTTCCACAATTGCATATGAATAAATGAATCAAGATTATGAAATTGTAATTTAGACCACCTACATCAATTATGATGAACAGATGATTTGAATCTGACATTGCTAATGAAGCATTTTTCTGATAAAATCCTCTTATCCAGACAAATCCAGTGCCACTGATGGCATGTTTAGATGATCAGTATCATAAAATATATTGATTATTGATGTCCAAAAGAAAAGATAGAGGAGATATGAGGGTGGAATAACTAATGAGCATCATAACCATGATATGTGCTTCACCCCAAATCCAATTTATAATACCTTTTCATCAATATCATTTGTTACATTTATTAATTTCATTGGATATTATATGTATTTTAGTAAAAAGGACCCAGTTGGATTCATGTCTGATCTGGCCCAGAAATACACCATACCCTCCGAAACATTTGTAGAGTATCTAATAAATACCACCCCATCACAAGGGTTCTCATGCCACAAATGGAGATTCAATCAGACACCTGGTCTGTGAGTTTTTGATATTTCAGTGAAATGCGGGCCGGTTGGGTCTCGGTCCAGTCTGACCCCATCAGACCAACATGGACCAGGGTCCACCGACCTTACTCGGGTCTGGTGCGGAATGGGTCTAGGCAAGATGGCCCGTTGGAAATGCAGGTCTAGCCCGATTGCAAGGGTCCGGCCCGCTGGCGGGGGTCCGCCCCAACGGGGAAGCCCGCATTCTGCCCGGTCTGCAAGTGATAGACCAGATCATCCACCTAGCCAGGACATGGCTGGATGCCGCATCTGGCCTTCTACTTCCCCATGAGTCCCTACGAGGCCCCTTCTCTTCCAAATTAAAATGGCTGCAGCCTGGTGCTGACGGGGTCGACCATGCTGGGCGGCCGAAATTCCCACGCGCGGTCAGATGCTATGTGCCGCTGAATCGCCCAAGAATCCCAGATGCAGGCTTCACCTTTACACGATGCTAGTCGGTGTCAATTCTCCCAACTTCCATGACACACTGAATAGTGTGCCACCTCCCTCTACCTACAGCTATCGCGTGCCTCTGCCAGCTCGCACACTGGTGGTTCCTTCTTCGGGAAATCAGAGTTGCTCTAGGTGTCTGTTTCTCGATCCACCCTCTGCTACATACTTCTTGGGTTATTCCCTTCCCTACCTTGGCCCCAGATTCCTTTTTTCACTTATTTGAGGATATGACCATGAAGAAATGCACATGAATAGTTATTTGGGATTTTTTTGTTGGCTCGCTCCCACTGTTTTGGAGGTTTAAAATAGGGGAATGACTAGATATAATAATTCCATCAATAGTAAAATCATTCCTGAATAGAAAACCCAAGAATGACACCCTCCCACATGAAATCATAATCTACAGATTAACCTATTTTTGGGTTACTTTACATTCATCATTTAGAAAAAGAACAAGGAATTTATAAAACACAAATCAAACCCCCTACCTCGTTGGCATTTTTTGTCATAGTGCATTGTCCTCGATGGTCTAATAGGTAGATGGAGTTCGATATTCTTCGAGGAATATCCAATTCAATGATGTCCCACCAACATTTTTCATTCATTGTTGGAGAGGGAACCCCATTAAAGGTTCATATATGAATACTTAAAGTTTAATCATCATTCCACCAATGCTTTAAAATATTAAAAAAAACAAGTTGCATCTTTTCTATTATGTTGTTTCATTTCTGAAAAGGAGTTGATGTTACGCGCCATTAGAGCGTCATTACGCTGCGTGTTAACGATCCATTAATGAGATCCATTAATGTGTCTCATCACAGCCATGACACTGCACCACATCGTCACCTTGTCGTCCATCCTCAGTGAGAGAAGAAATAAAAAAACATTTTAAATTATTTTATTATTTTTCTGGTAATTTCCAAAAATTAACTTCTCTGTTCGACCCTTACAAGTTGAAGTTAAGTCCTTTCTTGGTGAATACCATCATTCTATGTTCTACTGCTCCCTCGTATATTAGATCCCAGCACCGATTTGAATGTTATAAATACCTACTCACACGTTTACTGAATGTACATTAAAAAAGTTCAAAATTCCATCCTAAGATCACCGGGCCTTGGAAATACATCTCATAAAAGTGTGTGGTCTCGAAATAATTCCCTATTATTTAAAAAATATTACATGGAAATTACTGGACATTAAAAAAATAGTGGAATCATATATATGGACAAAAGAAACAATATCTAAATATTATGAAGTAGTAAATACAATATCCATCTAAAGAAAAAATAACATGCCATGCTAATGTATGTCTCAAGTATCATAATTAAAGCTAGAAAATTAAGACAACGATGACACCCAAGTAGGTCTCGATCAATTTCTGGAACCCACACCATGCTCCATCCCAATTCATCCATCTAACTTTAGTCCTTTCGCCTTAACTTTTCCTAAGAAAAAAATGTATACCTGGGTACCAATCAGGCAGCCCGAGTGTGGTGTCAGTAAAACGTAGTATGACACTACCAGTGATGTACAAAAAAAATCAAGTTAATAATTATGTAAGGAGTTGTATAAATAATTAATATAAATATTAAAGTAACAATTTTACATTTATATCAATTATCCCTTATTTAAGAGCATAAACCATCAGGTTTCCATGGACACCAGTATCACAATACCTGCTTTAGCCCAAGGGGATTATGAACCATTTTACATTATCAATTCAAATTTCATTTAATCAAATTTTCTTTTATTTTCCATTTAAATTCAATTAATATTACCAATAATTGGAACCATAGTCCAATGTCAATTAATGGGTGTTGAACACCGTGTATTGCACCCATGCAAGTATTTGGACCATCAGTCTGTGTATCACGACCCACAAATATTTGGTGCATCAGTCCATATCCCATTAAATAATATTATTATGCATCATGGCTGTAGAACTCCAGGTCTATCACCCTTGCGAGTATTTGAAGCATCAGTCCCTGTCTCAAAACCTATTTCTCAATATGAAAATATATCACATACAACAAATTATTCATGATTAATCAACAATAATATTTTTTCCCAATTTTACATGTCACATGTATCACAATAAAACAACAATTAATTCAACAACTTATTAATCACAAAAACAGATTAATTAATTCAACTAATAATTAATTATATATTCACATTATTTAATTTAATAATTAATTAATCACATTGGCCTATTAATTAATTTAGAAATTAATTAATAATATCTTTTCAATAATTAATATTAAAAAATATTTAATCAATATCCACAACTTGATATCTCATAATTAATTTCATAATTAATTATCTCATTCACAATATCAATAACATATAACTAATTATACAATTAACTATCTATGTCTCATAAAATAAAATTTTAAGCATGATGGGTGTAGAACGCCTTGTATATCATCCCTTGAGTATTTGGAGCATCATACCCTATCTCAAAACATATTTTGTAATAAAGACATATATCATATACATCACATTATTCGTGATGAATCAACATTATTATTTTATCAGAATTTTACATGTCCCATGTGTGACAAAATCACATTAATTAATTCAACATCAAATTAATCACAACAACCCATTCATTAATTAAACAAATAACTAATCAAATATTTTCATTAAATAATTTTACATTTAATTAATCATATTATCTAATTAATTAATTAATTAATTAATTAACAACACCATCACATTAATTAATGTTAACAAATAATTAATCAATATCCACAACTTGAAATATCGTAATTAATTCTATAATAAATTATCTACTTAAAAATATCAATAGCTTGTAATTATTTATACAATTATTTATCTAAAATAATCCATTTGAAGATCACATAATTAATTAAACATTTTATTAATCAACATAATAAACTAATTACCTTATAATTATTTCAACCATTAAATATTAAAAAATTTCAATTCACTATCTCAACCATCCACATAAATTAAATTATCAATTTTTTAATCTAATTCATTAAATTGCACCTTCATTTCAATTTTTATTAATTAATTCACCAATTAATTAATCTAACATATTTAATTTCTTCAACACATATAATATTCATTAAGTAATTACTCAATAGATTAATCTAACCCATCCAATTATTATAACACAACCATCTACATTAATTAATTTTCCAATTAATTAATCTAACTCATTTAATTGTGTCAACAGAAAAATACCCATTATTTAATTTTCCAATTAAATAATCTAACTACAAAATCATAATGTCACATCCACTGAATAATTTACTAATTAAGTAAAAATATTCCCACTAACTAATTTCCCATCTAATTAATGTAACACTATAAAATAAATTAATTTTCTAATTAATTATTTTCATCAACTCTATTATTTATTTCAATAATTTAAATAAACACATTTATAAAATTGATTAATTTATCAATATATTAATCCACCAATTCTACTAATTAATTCCATAATTAAATAACCAAATACATCATTACAAAACCCTAATAATTAATTCATTTCTTAAATATTTAAACTATCCTAATTAATCTATCTCATTATGACTATTAATTAATTCCAAAATTTATTAACCAATTCCAATATCATAGAACCATCATAATTAATGTATCAATTAATAATTTAATGCAACCAATTCAATTAAAAAATTCACAATACCCTAAAATTAATTAATTTACCAAATGAATTAATTGAATATAGAAAAACTCAATTCTTTATCATAACATAAAATTTCTACAATTTCATATGCATAAAATTAATCAAGACTATGGGATTTGAATTTAGGCCAACTACCTCAAATATGATAAACACGTGATATGAATCCAACATCAGTGAAGATGCATTATTCCAATGACATCCTCTTATCAATTGAAATCCAATGTGATTGATGGAATGTCAATCGAATCAATATCAAAAAAAAAATATCCATTACTGAGGTATAAAATTAAATATAGATGAGAGAGGGGCATTCCAAAAATAATTAGTTTATTAACCATGCCATGCACAGCAGCCCAAATCCAATTTATAATACATTTTCATCCATAAATTATGTTATAATTTTTAATTTCATAAGTTATAATTTAATATCCACTATTAATTTCTTGAGACTAATCAGCATCATTGTGATAGTTTCATAGACCTGTTCCATAAGACTGAATTAAATTTTCAACATTGGTCTTGAAATGACTACCTCAATTTTAGGTTCTTAATGCAGCTAATGGTTTGTCAATGTGGCACCATACAAAACCATTAGGGATGAAACAATGTTTTGAAAATAACTACTTTTACCAATTTAAAAATAATATTAATAATAATAAAAATAATTAGAATAAATACCACTATTATAGAGTATCTTTTGCTGTTTAATGTTTTTCCAATAACATTCATTAAATTTTAAAAATAGTTGATAATTTAGTATTAACACCACTTTCCATTTATTTTGTATTGACTAATAAATTTCACTACTATACCATTGATCAAAAAGAAATATTCACACATGCTGAAATGTTGTTTTTCATTTAAGGGAAATGAATAGTTAACTACACATGTACTTTTCCAATAATTTTGTTTGAAAATAATAATAATAATAAGCTTATTAATAATAATATTCGTTTTATAAATAATAATACACTTTTTATTAATAATATTCTTTTTATTATTAATCATACAATTATTTATGTAACTTCAATAATTTCAGATTTATTATAAAATTAATAAAATTAATCAGTTAACATATAGATTAAAATTACATCATACACACATTATGCATAAGAGTTATACTATGACTATGATAAACCTCCCATTCTGGACCAAACGGTGGGCTCATATTTCTCATATGATACACCGTTTGAGAGATATAAATTATTTAATATAAAAAATGGATTAAATAATTAACTAAATATAAAAACTATTACTTCCATGAGGGAGATGTCCAAATTCCCAACTCTTACAAATGTTTTACCCTAATTAGGGTAAACATCTTGTTTCGGACACAACGGTGGTCTCATATTTCCCATACAACATACCATTTATAATTTATTCACTTAATTTGAATAAGAATTGTTTCCTTTATATATTATATTTAATATATATTTTATTAATATTCATTGCGACATTCGGGCCTTAGAATATCACACTAAACTCGGTTTCGAACTTCAAAAATATAAAATTAAATATTTGAAGATGTTATCTAGCATTTAAATATTTTATCACAATTATAAAAAGTTTTCTGATAAATAATTTTTTTTGTTAATTAAAACAAAGACAACCCATCTTATCCAAAAAAATTAATAGTGTCTTACTTAAAAAAGGACATGATCATAAAATATTCCCACCATATAACAGCTCACCTTTAATCTATACTCCAAACAACCATTATGAAATAACTGGGTTCTTACAATCTAGCCACATTTGAAGCTTTGTTAGCCCCTCTTGTTAAGGAACTCAACAAAAATAGTTTTTTATGGACATCTGGTCAATCTTGGGAACATCATCTATAAATTGTTGATGATGTATCTCACACTATCAAGCACCACATATATATTTCATTATAAGAACAACCTTTAAGGGGGCCCATATTCAACCAAAACACATTCATTTAGCTTCGTGTGAAGCCATAGACTTTTCTGTGTACCCCGAGCAATGTCAAGTAATAGAACATGATCATTACTAATTAAAAGTACACTATGAATTAGTAAATGAGTAGGACCACCAATCCATCATTACCAGTTTTCCCTCCATTTTTTCTACCACATAATCAAACCCGAGGTTCTATAACTATTATTAACCACCTTGTGGTTAGGTCCAATTAAAAAGGGTATACTTGTTCTTATTATTCAATTTTATCATTAGACACTCATTTGTTCTCATCTTTCATCATTTTACAATCATTCCCAATTTCATATTAGGAACATTTCATTTCAATTTCATAAAAAAGGGATAAAACTCAAGGTCAACAACTTACCGAAAGCCCATTTTCCTTTGCATGCCTATAATGCTATATATTAGAAAACGATCTTAAGTGCCTAGAATGATGGATATTGGCTAAAATCTCATGACATCAAAGGCCATGATTAAATATAAACAAACATCTGAAAGAAAATCCACTTCAAAAAAAACTAGTGCATCACCCAATGTTAAATAATATTCAACTATAATAGAAAACAACAATGACAATAATTCCCACCCTGGGTACTAGGATTCTCCCCCATACAAGGGGCAGCTACTCTTATGCATGGGATTATAAACAACCCTCGACTCTTCCTAGAATCATGTTTACCATTCCCCAAAACATGTATGAAAAAAATAAAAAAATAAAACCCCTATGATGACACTTTATAAAATCCTGTCGCGGGTGCCATGCAACAGTGCCCTGAGTCGGTCGGTCACATGACCTAAGGCACGCCTCCCCATATGCCAGAGGCTACTGACTAGTAGTGAAGGTATGTTAAGTCAGTCTTGGGGATACATTATCCTCTTTTATCAGAGTAAACACTAAATGAAATAAAAAAACAGTAGAAGCATATATAAGAAGAAATAAAAAAATATCATAAGATTATGAATTAGTAAATACAATATCAAATTGATGAAAAAAACAGTCCTTGCTAATTTATGTCTGAAGAGTTAAAATAAGAACTAGAAAATTAAGACACTGATAACACCTAAGTGGGTCCCAAACCATATTTTCTCCCCTCGCCATGATCCATCCCAATTCAGCCATCTAACTCTGGGCCTTTACCCATAACCTATCTAGAAGAACAAAAAAAAGTATACTCGGGTCCCGATCAGGTAGCCTCAATTGGTTGTGAGTAAATCTCAGTAGGCCACCACAAATGAAATACAAAACAAATCTAGTCAGTAATAGTGTAAATAGTTGTATAAATAATAAAATAAATTAATCAAGTAAACAATTAACATTTATTCAATTATCCTTTATTTAACCCCATAAACCTCCAGGTTCCCATAGACATCTGTATCTCAATACCTGCTTTGGCCCCTGCCAGAGTCTGACTCATTTTACATTATCAATTCACATTTCATTTAAACCGAATTAATTTCATTGTTTATAACAATTTAATTAATATTACCTCTAATTGGATACATAGTCTAATGTCAATTAATGGGTGTATAACATAATGTCTAGCACCCTCGTGGTTATTTGGAGCACCAGTCCCTGTCTCACAACCCATCTGTTTTTGGCGCATCTGTCCCTATCCCATAAAATAATATTTTTATGCATGATGGGTGTAGAACACCATGTCTATCAACCTTGTGTGTATTTAGTGTATTAATCCCTATCTCATAACCTTTATCTCAATATAGAACATATATCTCATACAACACATTATTCATGATTTTTCAATATTAAAAATTTAGGACAATTTTATGTGCCACATGTACCACAACGTCACATTAATTAATTAAACAATTACTTAATCACAAAAATGAATTAATTATTCCAATATATAATTAATCACAAATTCCCATTAATTTTTTTAACTATTTATTATTCACATTTTCCCGTTAATTAGTTCAATAATTATCCAATAATACCATCATGTTAATTAATGTTAAAAAAATAATTAATCAATATCCTCTACTCATAATCTCATAATTAATTCTACAATTAATTATCTCGTTCACAATATCAATAACATATAATTAATTATACAATTAATTATCTCTGTAACAAAAAATAATATTTTTATGCATGATGGTTGTAGAACCCCTTGTTTATCACCTCTTGAGTATTTTGATCATCAATCTCTGTCTCACAAACCATTTCTCAATAAATAACATATATTGCATACGTCACATTATTCATGATAAATTAATAGTAATATTTTATCACGGTTTTATATATCACATGTATCAAAAAATCGCATTATTTAATTGAGAAACATATTATCCACAACAACACATTAATTTATTCAAAAAATAATTGATCACATATTCCCATAAATTAAATTAATAATTAATTCCTCACATTGTCTTATTATTTAATTAAAAAATTAATTAATAATATCATCCCATTAATTAATGCTATTAAATAATTATTCAATATCCACAACTTGAAATCTCATAATTAATTCTATAATTAAATATCTCATTCACAATATCAATAACATATAATTAATTAAACAATTAACTATATCGAATCCTCATTTTCAATATCACATAATTAAATCAACAATTAATTACTCAACTTACAAAACTCATTACTTCATTATTAATTCAACCATTAAATATTCAACCTTATCAATTCAATATCTCAACAATCCACATAAATTAAATTATCAATTAATTAGTCTATTTCATTAAATTACACCTTCATTGCAATTTTGATTAATTTATTCACCAATTAATTTATATAGTATATCAAATTTCATCAACTCAAATAGTCTCCAATAAGTAATTCTACTATTAATAAATCTGAATCATCCAATTATTATAATACAACGATCCCCATTAATTAATTTTCTATTTAATTAACCTAACCCATTCATTTATGTCAACATAATAATCCCCATGAATTAATTCTCCAATTAATATATATAACTAAAAAATCATAACGTTGCATCCTTTATTAATTTACCAATTAATTAATTCCAATTATTCTTATTATCTAATTTGTCAATTAATTAATCTAACTCAATCCATTCAATTAGTTATTTAATTAAATTTCATGTTCAATTCTATTATTTTATTCAACAGTTTAAATAAACACATTTCTTACTTCAATTATTTCATCAATGAATTAATCGACTAGTTCCATTAATTAATTCCTTAATTAAATAACCAAACCCATCATTACAAAATACTAATAATAAATTCATTACATTATTATTTAAACCATCCAAATTAATGGATCATATCATGACCTTTAATTAATTCCCAAATTAATCAACCAGTTCCAACATCCCAAAATCCTCATAATTAATCTATCAATTAATTATTTAAACCAACCAATTCTACTTAAAACTTCACAATACCGCCAAATTAATTAATTTATTCAGTTAATTAATTGAATATAGAAAATAGAAATTGTTAATCATAACATAATATTTTATACATTGCATACTCATAAAAGTATCGAGACTATGTGATTGGATTTTATACCACCAATCTCAAATATGATGAACACACGATATGAATCCAACATCACTGACGATGCATTATTCTGAAAACATACTCTTATAAAGACAAATCCAATGCCACTGTCAGCTTGTCAATCTAATCAATATCAAATAAGTTATTGATTATTGAAGTATGAAAGAAAATATAGTGGAGAGAGGGGCGTCCCCTAAATAATGGGCTTCCTAACCATGCCATGTGAATCACCATTTATAATACCTTTTCTTCAATAACATTTGTTATATTAATTAATTGTGTTATTTATTTATTAAACTATAATATTAATTTCATGCCCCAACTCATTATTATATTGAGAGTGTTATGGAGTTGTACTAGGAGTATGAATTAAATATTCATTATTGGTCTTGAAAGGATAACATCAATTTTATGGTCACACTGCTATTGACGGCGTGTCAATTTGACACAATACAAAAAAGTTACGGCTGAAATGGTATTTTGATAACAATTATTTTTCACAATTTAATAATTTTTAAAATAACAATAATAAATACCATTATTATAAATAATCATTCACCAATTAATGATTCTTCGACAACATTAAATAATTGTTGACAATTGTTGATAATTTAATATGAACTCCACATTTGCATTTATCTTTTATTGACTAATAAATTTCACCATTATAATATTGATCAACAAAAAATATTCACACATAGTGAAAGATTGTTTATCATTTAAGTGAATAAATATTTAACTACACATGTACATTCTCTATCATTTTGTTTGAGAATAATAACAATAATATACTTATTATTAAAACTATTATTTTTATAAGTAGTAACACACTTATAATTAATGATATTATTTTTATTATTAATAATCCACTTATTTATTTAATTTCATTAATTTCGGATCAATTGTTAATTTAATAAAATTAATCATTTAACTTAAAAATTAAAATAACATCAAACACACATTATGCATAAAATTTATACCATGACTATGGAAAACTCCCCATTTCTGACCTAATGATTGTATCATATTTCTCATATGATACATCGTCTGAGAGATATTAAATATTTAATATAAAAAACTGATTTAATAATTAATTAAATATAAAAAATATATTTTCCCAAGTAAGACATCCAATCGTCTAACATTTTCAAATGTCATACTCTGTCTAGGGTGAAAACTGTGTTCTAGACACAAACGTGATCTCAAATATCCAATACGACACACCATTTAAAAGTTATTAATTATTGAATATTAAAAAATGTGTTAAACAAATATTTAAATATCCAAATGTTATTTCCACATGTGATCCATCCAAACATCTGATGCTTACAAATATTATACCTCGTTTAGGGTAAAATCTATGTTCTGGAAGCCACTGTGTATTCCAATTTTCTTTATGACACAACATTTTAATGTAATTTAACTATTTTTAATAAAAATTGTGTTCTTAATATATTATATTTAATATTTTTTTATTTAAATTTATCTAAGACTTGGCGGGCCTTGGATTCTCATACATAACTCAGTGTCAAACTCCAAAAATATTCAATTGAATATTCAAAGATGTTAACAATCATTTAATGCTTTTAACACATTTATAAAAAAATTACTCATATATCATTTTTTTTGTTAATTAAAACAAAGGAATCTTATCATCTCTGGAAAATTTAAAATTGTATTACCTAAAAAAGCATGGGATCATACAATCAACGTTTTCTAAAGAATTCATTTTTTCCAAAATTATATTTTTATACACATTACTTTCAAAAAAATTAATATATTATATTTGAAAAAATATTTTTAATTTGAAAAATATTTTATCAAAAATTTGATTAATAATAACAACAAATAATTAATATGAAGAGTAAATATGTTTGAAAAAAAAATTATTTTCTTATGAAAACCGTCTTCATTATAATATTATTATTTTATCTTTTAAATGATATTCAAAAAAATTTAAGAATTTAATTAAATAATATATTATAAAAAAAATTTAATCATTATGATAAAATTAATTAATGGGGTTTATTTTTTTTAGTCATATAATTAAGCTAATAATAGAAATTTTTAGTTACAAATTTAAAACATTTATTTATAAAGGAATTTGAATTTTCTAAATATTTTCATTTAAATTAAATTTAGATTTTTTAAAATAAACAATATAAATAAATTCGTAGATGTATGTATTAATATATTTATAATCATTTAATTGGTAGTATAGGTTAAAAAAATAAAGAATAATTAATTATTAAAAAACATTTCTCTAAAAGAGTAGTTTTTCCAGGAAATTTATATTTTATTTAAACAATTATCTTTATCATATTTATATATTTAATTAGGAAATATGGTGTCCAAAATCAGAATCCTGACGTATAAATTTGGTAAAAAGGGTTACCTTTTTTGTTATAAAATAAGAAAAATGATAAAATTTTAACCATGATAAATATGTTTTTAAATGGTTAATTTAATGTTAGTTGTTTTCTATTAAATCAATTTGATACTCAGACCATATAAAATACCTTTTTTCTTTTGAAATGTAATAGATAAATATATCACCAAAATTTCCCCACCTAACCAATTAAACTCTTATTCAATTCCACTATTACCCTTTAATTAAAATTAGTTTTAAATTATTTAAC
Organism: Viscum album; assembly: GCA_963277665.1. Classification (NCBI taxonomy): domain Eukaryota; kingdom Viridiplantae; phylum Streptophyta; class Magnoliopsida; order Santalales; family Viscaceae; genus Viscum; species Viscum album. The sequence goes on from OY728153.1 coordinate 942,577,488, forward strand.
AATATATAAAAGGATCTCAATTTTAACCACTTCAATAAAGACATATATATTTCATAATTATAACCCCAAAAGATTTTGGGTTATATTTCTCTTTAATTAAATTTTATTTCTTTGATAGCTTGTGATACATGCAACCCCATGTCTAAATGAAGTATAATTTAGTATATAGTTATAACCTAGATATTAAACTGGTGGATTGAATATGAATAACCAAATTTTAAATAAAACATATAATTGTTTTAGATTAACCAAGCCTAAATTTTAATTTCATTATATTCATTGAATATACTTTCTTCTGAAAAATGGTTTTGATAGATTTTTGTTAATAAATATTTTAAATAGTTTCTTCCAATTTTTTAAATTTATTTGGTGAAATTAACACTCTTTTTGAAATAAAAATGTCAAATTTTTCATAGAGTGATTTTTTAAAAATTATTTGAAACGATTTTTTGATGAATAAAGAAAAATTATATTTTTAATGAAAATTTTCTTTTAGTTTAAATAATATTTTTAAAAAATTGATATAAATTATCCTAAAATTAAATTTTATTAATTTATTTTATTAATAACCGAATTAAGTTCATCACAATTAATTGTATGTTTTATTTTTTAATAAAAAAATTTATACATTAGAAAGAATTTTTTGTGCGAAAACTATTTCTATCGTGTTTTGTGGGTTTCAATTAAAATTAAATTACACCACTTATATGAATTTATTATTTAAAATTTGATTCCTTTTTTTAATCATAAGAATCATTTTTTTGAATAGGCCCTCTTTATTTTTTTCACTATGACTGATAACCATGATAAATATTAGTTACCAAAGTACGAGAAAAGTTGTTAAAATATAGTTAAAACATTGAGATAAGGAATTTAAATTTCTATGAATAGAAATTTATCTTATTATATGATTGTTTATTAGCCATTTTTAACCTTTTTTCAATATACACCTATGTGGTTCCATTTTTCTTGGTCTATGACCTTTATAATATTATATGAAAAGAATAAATAAAAATGACACTCTAATGACATGAAAATATCCAAAATATCTACATAAGGATAAATAGAGAAAGTTTTATTTATAAGTGAATAATTTATAAATAAAGTAATTTTGTATCATGGTAATTTATATTTAATTCTATTTAATTTAATAAAGACCTTAAATTCTTAAGAATCCTCGACACAATATTAATTCAATTAAATAAAATAAAATAAATGATTTTGACAATATAAAATTAATTAAATTTTTATGAATTATTTTTTTCAATGAGGAATTTAGATAAATTTTAAAAATTGGGTTTGTTTTAAATTTTTATATTTCAATTACATAAGTATATAGAATAAATTAAATTTAATTTAAATTAAAAGATCAAAAAATAACATTAGTGATATTTTATAATAATCAATTATTTTTAAAGTGATTTCAAATTCATAAATCTAAATATCAATAAAAGTGAATGTGATATGGTTGAAAATATATACCATAGTTTATTTATGGATAACGTTTCTGTTTATGGAATCTTTCTAGATCCTTAAATATTAGAACACTTGGATATTGTTGTATATTCCAAAAGGAATTACTAGGGTTAAAACGAAGAGATAAGGGTTAATTCACATTAATTGCATAAATTTTATTTTATGGGAGTATTTTGACATATCATAACCTTATAATATAAATATTTCAATTTGGAATAACTTTATTATAAAAAATAATTTATATTAATTTAGAACATTAAGTAATTTAAAGAGTTCCCATTTCATAACTTTTAAAAGGGAAGCACTTCTTCACTCATCCTCACAAATATTTTGTGTTATAACTTATCTAATAACTAATATAATATATTCATATATTTCCTTATTACAAAATAGAGCTTATTTTATTTATAAAGTATTATTCCTTCATATCTTAATGGGTAATCCAAATGTGGCTTTTGATTGAAGAGGTATAACTCTTCACTGATTGTTTTTAATTATATTTCTTCTTTTACTTCATCATAATCATTGGTATACATTTTAAAATATAATTTAATTATATTAATTATAATTAACTTTAATTATGAATATTTAATAACCATTATCCAACATATTTTTATCTTGTAGAAGATGAAAACATCATTCCTACGTACAAACGACTTACTGTCTCCACATTGCGTTGTAATTAATTTTACAAAGACAATTTAAAATTATGGTAAAAAGGATTAAATTAATAAATATTTTATATATATATGATATTATTGTTATTATTTTAATTCAAATTATTATTTATCGTTCTTTTGTTTCATCCATTAAAAATGTAAAGAACATTCATGTGTAAGTACGCCCTACCGTCTCTATCAATGGTGTAATTCATTTTTCTATATATACCTTTTATGGGTTATTATAAATAAAAATATATATAATTTACAGATATATGATATTGATATCATGGTTAACATTTTTTAGATAATGATAATATGGTCAAATTATAAAGATATTAACTCTAGAATTGAAAATTTCATGAAAAATGAAATAGGTAACAAATGGAAATAATGATTTTAATAAATATTTATTAATAAAGGGAAGTTGAACTTTTTAAAGTGGATCATATATGATATTATAAGTATTTACATTGTTTTTATATAGTAATAGAAATTTTTATTTTATTATAAAATAGTTTAGATCGCTTTCAAAAAAGCCTAGTTTTAAGTAATGGTTTATTTTACACTATCACCATTATTAGGGATTGTCTTTTCTTCTGTTATTTTTGGAATGATAAAATTATATTTCACTTTTAAACTAATTCTCTGTTATGCTCTCCTTATTATTTTTATAAATTACATTTTTTTTCTTTTCATTTTCCCCTCTTAACTATACAGGATACCAAAATAATGTTTTTAATGAAAAGTGACATTATTTATCTTTTGATCAGAAAACTATTTATTTAATGTCTATATTTACTTTAAAATTTATTCATGATTGAATTTAATATTATAAATTTATATATTAAAGTCATCATACCCATTATTTAATTTTTATGAAATTGATTAAATCAAATATTCTAATCATTTTATAAATATGAACCCTTTTACAGAAGGTGTGAATAAAATAATTATTTCCACATAAAACAAACAATCCAAATTTTACACCATTGAGAATATTATTTTATTAGAATATTTATTTTCATGTTTCCATGTTAATTTACATCGAAAATTTTTGCCTTAATTTTTTTGGAATTTTTTAAATTGTAAATATTAGATTTCAAAATTAAAATAGTATTTTCCTCAAGAAATATTCCAAGGAAATTTTAAAATTATTTTAATTTATGAAAAAAAACATTGATGAATCATATTATTCACTATGGTTATAATCTAATCATATCTCCATACATATTTCTCTAAATGGTTTATGATCAATTTGACTAGGGATATATGGAAAATTCGTATTTAGTTCCTCCAATACTAATATTAATTGAATATAAGGCATATTGATTTGGATGTATTGTGTATTCAAATAATGAATGCATTTTAATTATTAATTGATGTGTAGGTCGAATAATTTCATAGAATCGTGATGCGTTGATAGGTCTCATGAGAAAAAACTGGTTGTGTAGAGACTCATTTCATATATAAGAATTTTGAATATTTCATGGCATATTATCACAAACAATTATAAAGACGGATCAATATTATAATGCCAAGTGAGACCTAAACTGATATTTTATAAATATTAAATATATTTTTATCATTTGGGAATAGGTTTCCTAGAAAAGTTAAATAAACAATAAATATAGTCTCAGAATAGAAATCTGATACCATAGGTGAGTTTGGAGAGTGGGATTTACCATAAGCGTGTCCAAAGGTTGGTCGCCGCAAGAAGTTCAATTAAGCTTTACATTGGTGGGTGAATTTATTTTAAATGAATAAAAAATCATTAAATAACCTATTTAAAATCCTCTATAATTACCATCTTATGATAGTTTTTAGGGGTTATCCACATAATTTTTTCTATATCAAATTAGATGAAGAGAGAGTACTTCATTGGGAGATTAACATAAAACAAAAATAAATTGATCAAATCAAGTTGTATCAATGGGTATAAAATGTTGAAGGTCTTCCTTTTCACTAGATAATGAATTATTCACCAATTAAAGATCTTGATTCATGTTATGACTCATCAATTTTGTATTCCACTATGTTGATTAAAATATTGAGCCTGGATTGGTTATCTACTTTTGGTCTATGATTAATTTATTCTTTCACATGAGTCATAGTTCTTTATTATATAATTAACCCCTTAAATCCCATGTTTCCATTGATATCACCATGTTTATATAAATTTTTTCCAAGAACACTTGTGTAATGATGGTTCACTTTATTCTTATGATTATCTTCTCACCACTCATTGTGTTCGTCACCATTGACCTACGTGGATGTTGTTCGACATTTCTAGGGTGTGTTCATGAGTGATTGAACCACTAGATTCACTGATGTGGGTTGAATGACATACATATCGATAGTTTTGGAAATAATTATTGTAATATATTGTATAAAAGTGATAATATATATATTCGGGATCTATAGGTGTAATGGGATATAGAGACAACCACACAAGAGGCACATTTGTGGACGTTTGGCTGCTACAGATGGATGTTGATGGTTTTCAAGTCATGAAAGAATTAAATTCAATTTTTAGCCCTCTGTATTGGGGTTTTTGTGTTATTAATATTATATCTTAATAATAAATTAATGGAATAAAGGAAAATAAACGAAAATAATAATTGAGAATCAAATATCCCATGGGATGGGGTGGGATGCAAGGCACATGGAATGTGAATAAGGGGGAATAAAACCCTTGAAGTCATGCATGATCCACCTTTATTTCTTAAAAAAAATTATATATTATAACAAAAATAAAAAATAATAATTTGTAATAATGATATGGTGGGGTGCCTTCAATTATACATGATTGATGGTGGGAAAATTATGGTGTGAACCAACTTCTGTTTAATAATATGGAAGGTTTATAATAATAATAGTAGTAATAATAATAGTAATAATATTATTATTAATTCATCATTTTTTTGTAACTTTTCCATGCGATGTAATACTAGAGATCTGTATTTTTCATAATGATAGTGGTATTGAGATGATAAATTCAAGAATGATTTTTGATAAGTTTTTAAGACTCATGGATCGGGTCTTCAAAGAACCCAGTATTAATGATAATGATAATAGTAATAACAAAAATAATAATAATCTTACAAATTCAAGTATCTAATGAAATGACATCATATATTGTGTGAATTATGAATCTTTTTGTGGAATTACACACTTTATATTGAGGAGAAAATATCAAGACAAATACCCATAAATTCATTTTGTCTCATGGATTGAGCCACTAAAAAATGTTTGAGCATGATGTGATAAAATGATTTTTTTAACTGGGTGTCTGATTTAGGTAATTAAATTTCATATCCCAAGCATTTTGTCATGGGGGACACATTAGTGTGATCTGTCTTTACATTTATTCCAATTTTAGTGACATATTGGTGAAGTGAAATTTTAGTATGATGGGCCAATGATGAGACTTAGGCGCTCTTATAGATTTTTTCTAGTCCCATATTTGGTCCCTTGAGTAAAATATCCATAGTGTTTTTTCACATAAAAATTTAAGGTAGCCATGGTATTCGAATACGAGATATGATGTGAGATGTTCTGAGCATGACACTTTTTATGGTGACATTTGACAATGGCAGTTACCAGGTGTATTCGTCAGAGTCTTGTTAAGATAATTACTCCCCTATTACCCCTGTATATCGGCTCCCTATTCATTCAGAGTGATATCAGGGTCTGTATACCCTGTTACACTTGGGCATGATTTATCCGTAATCATTACATATGTGATATCTGGGATAATACTGCACTCTAACTATTGGGTGAAAGTTCCCAGTTTCTTGTATATAACAGATATTATAGATAGTATCCCCTTTAACATTAATTCATGGTTTCCCTGTATTTCTATAACCATGTATCACTAGGGTCAACACTCTACAATCATACTAGGGTGTGTGTTCCCTATATCCTTTACCCTAATAGGTTTGATTCTCCCCTTCTACTATAGGGCATGAGTTCTCTACCTAAGAAGTTGTAATGTTTCATTTTGAATAATTGGTAGTGTGTGGGTCCTTCATGAGAGTTGTGTCTCCCTCAGCTATGGATCATAGGTGTGGGGTGTGGGACCCTCCACACTTTTCATATAAATGTAACATAAGATCCATGGTTTGAAGTCATGGGTCCCTCATCTTCGGTGTGTATAAGTGGTGGGGAGCGAGGCCCTCTCTATGGCTTCTTATATGGTTGTACATGATACTACGCCTTGGATATGGACCTTTATAATTGTGGCTCCTTTTGATGTGGTGTGTGTTGTGGGGAGGTGTGATCCCTTCCACATGGGATCCTTTAGTGGTTTTTCATGGAGATGGGCATCAGAGGTGGACCATTGCAGATACTATAAGATTCATTGTTCTTTCCCATACTATAGAGACAATGATTCGATTTCTCTCATATATAGGGTTTTTGTTTATCATATCTAGGTTTATTTTTATGGTTGTTTTATCATATTATGATTAAAATTTCTTTTTTTTGATGATTTAACTACTTTAATATGTCTAATATTTCCCCGTATTTGGTTTTTGAGGTGTCATACAAGGTAACTATATAATCACCCATGCATGGGATTTACCCACACAAGTCGTGTCTTATAAAGATAAAGGGAAAATCGATAGTGATTTCATTGGATCATAGGGAAACTTTGGTTTATAGATGACATATGGTAGTTAGTCTTAGATATTGGGATCTAGTATGTGACAATGTTACCTTATTTTAGTAGTTTTCAGGATGTGACATCTTTTCTCGTTGGGTGTGTATTTTTCAAATTCACATTTTAGTTTACACTATCGTACACTATTTGATTATTCCCCTTTACAGATTGGTTGTATTATACTATACTCTAATTTATTCATATGAGTTTATTTGGGGAATAATTCCAATATAGATGTTACAATATGTAATTATCATTCTAATTAAATTTTCCATGGAGATATTTTGGTGAATTCATACATGTATATGAAAAACATTTCTACCATATTAGTTATTCCATATTAGAAAATATCACTATCCTGTAGCCTATGGAGGTAGGCTAATGGATCTAGTGTCCCGTTTATCCACTAGCTAGGTTGGCACTAGAACATTGGGTCATTACAAAGTGGTATATGAGGTGGTTCATCCTTAGGATGGTATTTTGACTTCTCTCGTAATAAGGGTCGTTTTTAATTAGTGAAATGAAGTCAAAATTAATTGAGTGTTTCTTTTAGGAATAATAACCTAGTGTTGGTATGAAGGCTAATGTTTCTATATACCAAGACTATGACTAACTATTTGATGACTCAAAATATTGAGTCATTGGTTGTAGGTAACACGATACATAAACATTATTGGATTGAGTTTTTTTACTTTCCGTCCTGAGTCAGATCCCCAAATATGATCTTTAACCATGGTACATTAGGATAACATTCATGATGAATCTACAATGAAAACTAGCTAATATTTTGAGTCAGATTCATAGTGATGTTTGGTTAATAAAAGAGGCCCTAGTTCAGGGACCTACCCCTGAGATTATTTTCTATAGGATGGAACCAAGCTGTATAATACTCTATTGAGAAACACATGGATCCTTCTATGGATCAAGAAAATAATCTTATGCATGTTAATTTGTTGATAGATTCATTTGAAATAGACAATGGTAAACACAAGATTACAAAGTTACATGATTTTTAGAAATAGAGACCGTAGAGGTTGTATGATGATACAAACCCTCAAGCAGTATAGGTTTCACTTTATGCAGTGGTCAAAGTTTCCCAACATGTTCACACACCAACCGACTAGATGACTGCATTTGTGATGAGTCTTCTCTGTATAATATTTTTTATCTCTACTGATCTTGATAGATGAAAAACATATATTGAGTGAACATTTTGGGTTTCATAGATAGATAGATATCTAGTTTATGGTGAGAGGGTATCCCCCTTCTTGTGTGGTATATGATATTAATGAGCCTATTGTGATAATTTTTTGTCTTGGATAGGACCCCTCTTATTTTTGGTCCTAACAGTAATACTTTTCTAGGATGACATAGGGTATCAGTAGATCCTTGTGTTGGAGATGTTTGATGTGTCTTTCGTAATGCTAGAAAGAGTGGCACGCCCCTCAATGAGTCACATTTTTATAACATGATTTAAAATGATGAGGGTGAGCCAGAGCTACCCAAAAATGATATAATATAGTTGGAAGTATGGCATCCTTTGAACTGTATGTTTGAAATTATTTTTATATAATAAGTTACTGGAATGAGCCTCAGTTATAATGAAAAATTAGTTATGGTAATGGATTTCTTCTAGAGATAGGATCTTGTGGTTTAGTGGCTTCAAGTGTGGTTTGTGGTATACCATATGTCTCCATTTCTCTAACAATAGTTATAAATGAGAGCCCTAAGCCACATCTCCATAAATGTAGCTACTTTTCAGCACATTGAAACACTAGTGGTGGCCTTGTTTCCTAACCCCTATACTGGAAGATCCTATAGAGAGGATTGATGACCCCCCATTTTTTCTAATGTGGTGACATCACTCTATAAAAAGATATAGAGTCTCATGTGAAATATTTCTATTGTGGTAGTGGGAACCTATAATGTTCTACTCAGTATGGGTTGTTTTATTTACAATCAATTCTCATATGATTTCTACCATTGAGTGTATAAGTGATTCTGGTATTGTGGGATGGATTTTCTTCCTCTTATAAGATGTGATCTCTTAGCAGGGTTAAATGAGATCATACACAAGAGTTTATAGAAAATTTCTTATAAGATTGGATACTATTACCCATTGATTAGTGAATTCCAGAAGATTTATGTTTCCTATGATGGTGGATGGGTATGAGGGAGTCCATAAATAAGAATTTCCTGATTTACCTCACCATTGAGATATTGTATTCTACATGAAAATTATGTATGGATGACTCAATATCTTCTATATCATATCTAATGACCCATTAGTTCTATGAGAGATTGATGGGAATTTATGGGAGTCAATATAAGAGGGTATTTTCAAGAATTAGTGTATTTTTATAGGTAGACCTATGTAGTCCAACTAAGATGAGGTTAATATATTGAGTATAGGTTTGTATTAGAATTTCTCAATGAAGTTTACTATCTAGGAGGAGTATCCACCATCTAGAATTGAAGGATTATTTTCCCAATGGATGGGGTAAAGTAGATCTCATATTTTTACACTAATATGTGTTATAACCATCTCTATGTTTGAGAGGTGGGCGTATCGATTTTGGATCTCTAAGTCCACTATAGTTTCATTGATTTCCTGGTGACACCATTTAGAGTATTAAATGACCCAATAGAGTTCACAGGACCTATGAAAGTGATCCATAACCATTATTGGATTAGTTAGTTGTAGTCATCTGTCATGGTACACTCATTTCCTCATCATCAATGTTAGATAATGTGATACATATGAATATGGTTCTAGAAATACTAATGTACTTCTAGTTATATGGAAGCTTTCACGATGATAGATTTGAATTAAAAGATTAATTTTTTGGATTTTTATTATCAGATACGGGAGTGATAGTGGAACTTATAGAGGTTGAGGAAACAAGATCATGAGGGAAATCTAGGGCACTTTCATGGATGTAGATACTCACAATGATTCATTCATTCCATTTCTATCAAGAAAGGTGAAAAAAGTGTCTTATATATAGTTGAAACTTGTGGGTGGGGATGACGTAGCACACCTCCATTTAATGGTTTTTAACCATATGATTAATTAGTGAGTCTCGGAGTAAAAAAATAAGGATATCAACTGGGATATCTTTCATGATCAGAAATCCTCTAGATATTTTCTTAATGGATTCTCTAAAGGTGGGGAGAATTACAACCTTGTCCAATGATGGTCAGAGGCACCAATCTTGCTATGGGAAATGATTGTTGGGGAGGTTTTTTCCCTTAGTATTAAACATAAGTGAATTGTGGATTTACTATGTTACTTTTGATTTTGGGATATGTGTCTAAGGATGTTGTAGCTTGTTTCTATGCCTAAATCTTAATTCTTCACCTGCATATAGGCGAAGAACAAGGTGTATGATGAAATTGGAAAATGATTTTTTTTTGTGGTTATCATGACATGGATTCCATGATTGAAGATAGGTCACATTATTTCCTTCGTGATCGTATACTGACTCACTAGGTTGACCCACTTTATAACCATCTATTTTAAGAGATTAGTAAAGACTTTGAGACATATGTGTGTGCGGGAGGTAGTCCAGAATCATGGAATTCTCTTGACAATCATTCAAAATGTGATGTTCACTGGAAATCATAATTATAATGACGATTTATGAGACCTTTTTCACTCAGTTGTGCTTGATCATAAATTATCCACCCTAGATAGATGGGAAGGGAGAGTGGACTATTCATGTTTTAGATAACATACTTCAATATTTCATGTTATATATGGGTCATATATTGGAGGATTGCCTATAATTTTTGGTGTATGTATTAGGGAAGATATCACACTACCACTATTATTGTAGAATTTGATACATTGTATGCGAGACCATGCAGGTCACCAATACATTGGCTAGAGCTAGTGGGATTCAGTGTTTATAAGAATATGGATGGTTCTATTAATGGATGTTAAATGTGTGCAGTTCATCCAGGGATAGATGAGAACTAGTTAGAAAATTTTAGGATTGTTTTTGGGGAAGATGAAGGTGGCCTTTGTAGATTTATCAGGACATTATCTATTCCATTATATCTCTCCATGTCGAGGAACATGGGGATTTATCAAGTAATTCATTTTATCTCTAAGTATTTTATTCATATTTTCCAGTAACTATGTCATGTTAGAGAGTCGTTTAACTACTTTACCCTTTGATTGTAGTTAGAATGGATATTGGTTGTTTTCTACTTATTTCAGGTGAGGAGATGTGTGTCTGACTCATATTATAGTGTTGAATCGGGGGAGCTGGGTGTGGGGGATGGTCGTTCTTTTTAAGGTACCCTTTGGTGGCTGTGAACTGGATTTATAAGACCCATTATATTCATGTGGCTCGCCTTGGTGCATGATGGTAAACATCATGGGTGTATATAGGAGTTCTCCTTGGAGTAGGATAGATTTATGTAGGCTCAGTATCCTCACCTATTTATTTAGTTTTTTTAATTTCAGGGATAAAATTCCTTGAAGAAGTGAATTATTTAGAGACTCAATTTTTATGTGTAATATATTGGAATATTTCTAGGAATATTATCTGAGTTAGGTTCTGAAAGGGTGTGAGATTATGTGGCCTAATGAGTATAGGGTTTGTATTATAAAAATATTTAATATATTAATATCACATGAACTTATTTTTCCTGTAAAATTGGAATAAATCCAAAACAAAGTCTCGAACCAAAAAATCTAAAAGAAGTGTTGAATCTGGAATGTGGGCTTTACCCAAGGAGAGACCTGAGGATGCAAAATATAAGATATCTGGTTAACGAATCCCTTAAAATTTCTATTTAATTAAAATAGATAAATAATTTTTTTAATTAAATGACCTAATTAAAATCTTCTATAAATACCCTCTTATGGAGGTTTTTGAAATTTTATTTCAGTAAACCTTTTCATTTCAACGATGATTATAGAATTCATCATTTGCAGATTGACATCGAATGACAAATAATGATTAGATTGAGGTGGATAAGTAGGTAGCAAACATAGTGTGTCTTTCGTATCAAAGGTGAATGCATTCATCACAGACAATCGATCAATAATAGAGGAAATATGTTTAAATTATTGATTTTCTGATTTTAAATAAATTATTGATAATGGATCAATTATCTTCTTTTGACATATTTTTTATTTATACCTTCAAATGGGGCATGTTACCTTTTCATATAGTTGATATGTTAAACCCCCATTTCCCTTAATATTTCCATGTTTATGTAATAATTGTCCAATAATTATTGTCCAACTGTGGATCAGATTTTTCTTATGATTCTCCCCTATCTGTTCATCACATTCTTTACCATTGACATACAGGATCATCGTTCAACATTTTCATGGAAGGTTCCTACATGATTGAACCCCAAAATTCATGTTAGTATAACAAAAACTCATGGACTGAGGGTTTTGGATATATATATATATATATATATATATATATTAATAGTGTGGGATATGAATGATACTTTGTGGATATAGGATCTAGGGGGTGATAGGATCGAGTGATAGGCTCACTGGAGGCTTATTTGGGGACGTATAGTTTTACAAATTTTTGGATGGTTTTTCTGAGAATAATATCTAGATTTACATTTCCAACTATCCATGGAGGGTGTTGTTTGTTATTATTATTTTTAATAATAATAAAACTGTAAGTAATTATTATATTTTAATAATACATGAATACAAGAAAGAGAAATTAAAAACACAACAAATTAGGATTTCATTTCAAATTGTGAAGGAGTGGGATGTAAGGCACATGGTGTGTGAAGGAATGTGAAGAAAACCCTTGATCCCGTTCTTGGTCCATGTTGATTTCATATAATAAATAAATTTATCTGATATATTATAACAAAAATAATAATAATATAGGAATTGATAAAAAGGAAAGGGAGGGGGAATCATGTGTTGTGTATGATTGAGGATGGGGAAAGTAAGGTATGAACCTACTTCTCATTATATTATATATATTTTTATAATAATAATAATAATAATTTCATTATTATTAATTCAATATTTTTGTAGAAACAACAACACGTGACATTCGATTGATGATACATCGGTGGGTTAGAGATCATGGTATTAAGTAGATCAATTAAATAAAAATGTTGTACTTTTTATCCATCTCAGGAATCAGATCCGTAAACGGGCCATTTATATTATTATTATTTTTCTGGTTGTAGCTATTGATGATGAATCTAGTATCTATCATAACATCATCAAAACTTGTCAGAATGAATAAATGTACGTGGAATTGAGACCCTGATACTCAGGTAGCGATTTAAAGACCAATAAAGGGTACATAATTTTGGCTCTTAGTTTTGGTCTATGAAACACCATTCAACCATGATGTGCTGAACTATGTCTTTATTGGGTGTTTTGTTTGAGAAAGTAAATTTCAATTCACAAGATATTATATGTGGGGAGAACAATAGTATGATATATTTGGACATTCATGTGTGATTGTGATGACTTATTCCTAGATTGACATTTTATCCAGCTCAAAAAAAATGAAATGTCTCATGTATTTGCTGAGGTTTTATTGAGCCTTGGGTTTTTGGTTTTTAGTATCCTATCCTAAGTGTTTAACCACATATAACACAATGTTAACCATTATTGAGGCATACGAGTTACGATGTGAGATGTTCTTTTTGTGATGATTCATCTGGGGATGTTTGATAATGGAATGAAATAGGTATATTCCTCGGTGATTGATTAATGTTAGTACTCCCTTGTTACACTAGGGCTTAGGTTCTATATTCTATCAGAGATATTGGGTTCATTACTACCATGTTACACTGGGGTGTGGGTTCCCCATATTCATTACATAATAGATATCAGGGTCAGTACACCCCTCTTTCACTAGGGAATGTGTTCATCATATTTCTTTATACATGTGTTACTAGGGTCAGTACTCCTCTGTCCCACTAGTGTATAGGTTCTACATATCTTTTACACATATAGGTTCAGTACATACCGTATTATTATAGGGCAAGATTTCTCTTCCTAAAGAGTTATAATTTCCCTTATTTAAGATCCAGTGGTGTTTGGGTTTTCCATTGGTGTTGTTTTCACACTTTCTTATGGAGAATAATTTGTGTATCTATCCACCTGCACTCAATTCTTCTTGAGCATACATTAGATGTATTTATCAGATTCATGGCTCCCTCAACCGTTGTTCATTGCAGAGGAGGGTTGCAGGAACCACCCTTTGGCTTCCAATGAGGTCCTACCTGATTTTGGGCATCAGATATAGACCTATGAAGTTGTTTATACACTATTTATTTTGACCATAGTGGAAAGGACTAATCCCCTCCACATGAGATCCTTTTATGATTGTGTGTGGTGTTGAGAATCAGAGATGGACCTTTGAAGATATCAGAAAACTCATTATTATTAGTTGGAATGTGGAGATGGATATCGCCATTTTATACCATTTGGGATTCTTTTTGATCATATATACTTTTATAATTATGGTTTTGTTCATATATTCTAATGGAACTTCCTTTGTTGTGATCAGTTGGCTACTTCTATCTCGTCTCATATTTCACCATCTCCAATTTTCTAGATGTCCTTTTGAGAATATATATACTCACAGCTAAATGTGATTTTATGAAATATGATGTGTATTATGTAGATGACAATAAAATAAAATTAATTTAATATGATCACATGGATACTTGAATAATAAATTTAATTCATGAACAATATTCCCCATGAAATATCTGTATTGAGTAAAGGGTACAAATTTATCAATATTTCCCCTATCAATCAAATAATATTCAATGTAAACACCATATATTAAAAAAGTATATAGAATATGAAATAATCCTATAAATCATGCATGAATATGCATTTTAAATATAAAACAAATTTTCAACTGAGAATTATTACCTTAATGTGATTTTTCAAGATAATTTTAAGAATCATGAAAGAAAGTGAAATTTCATAATAACATTCATCAATTGGAAATTTTAAAATAAAATACCCTTGGATGCAATTATTCAAATTTAAAATGAAAATAACATGAATAATGAAATATTTAGAATATTATATGTTAAAGGGTATGTATATAAACAATATAAAATATAATTGGTGCATAATAAAAAAAATTAGCCTCGATGGTATGTAAATTGAGATGAAATCCCTTACCCCCTGCTCCATTTTGGTTATAATCCATTTAAACAATATTATAATGGTTGAAAGTATACTATTATATAATTATAGAACCATATTAATATTTATAATATCATATATTATCATTTTATATCATCTTATCAACCATTTTATAAAAATATTTCATTGTTTTCATTGTTTCATGTGTTAATTTCATGTTTTTAGTATGTTTTGACTTTTTATTTTTTGTTCCTATTACATAGATCATGAATTCGTAATCTAAAAAATATAAACCATGATTTAAATATAATATATATTTAGTATATATTTATTAATATTAATTCTTAATATTTTTTTATAGTAAATGAAATTCGTTATTCATAGAGATAGTATGTCATAAGTACACATGGATGTCATTTCCATTTTCATGGCATTTGATGGAGTGAACATAATATTAGATATTATTATTAAATAATTATTTTCATGTCATATATTTCACATATTTTTATTAAATACATTCTTAATATAGTCCATGTAACGATTAAATGAATCACACCACTTCATTAAGTGGTATTCCACCGTACTCACAAGCAATGTCATCGTATTCCCACAAAATGTAAATTGTGAAGATATGTGTTATATAATAATTATAGGAGAATAAATGTAAAATATATATCAATTATATAATATATAAGTTTTACTTACATCAATATTACCAAACTTTTAAGGTGGTAATGGAAAAATTAACGACATCAGTTCGGGAGGCAGCAGTCCACTCTACACACAAGTGATGATTTTATAACCGATTTGATGGATGTGTGTAATGTTTTACATAATAAACTTAACATAAAAACACATTAATATATTTAATATAATGATATGGTTATATAATCATGATACAAATTTAATTGATGCATGTGGAAGAAGAAGTAAAAATAATACTATTTTAGAAAAACATTACATCATCTTCAAGTATCATTTTTAGGTTTGAACTAATGCCTTCCTAAGTTGAATTTATGCGCAAGATATGGATTATCATATGAGGGAATGGAATATTTATAGTGATTTGGGTACTTATTATCTAAACCAAATTTCATCATAGGTTTTAAGAAGGGGTGAAGGGGATGCGTCTTATAATTAGGGTGGGTGGAAAACTTGTAATATTTTTAAGAGGGAGTTCTGCCCTAATTTTTTTCATGTAAATTATTTCCAATAATAATAAAATATCTATAATATATGTTATATGGTCTAAATATGGCCATATAATGGGTTTTTTAAATTTTTTTAGGTTATTTGGCCTCTTAAAATTAAAATTTTAGTCCCTTGTTAAAATCATTTTTCTCTAAAATGTTGTAATTAATTTTTAATTGTTTCTCAATTCAGATTCATAAAAATTAACATGGAATAATTTTAAATTTTAAATTATTATGATTAAAAATATTTTATTCATTTTTAAAAATTCAAATTGAAGAATTAGAAAAAATTATAATTTATTTTTAATACTGTATATGTGTCAAAAAATGGGTTTTTAAACTGAAAATATTCTAAAAATTATAATTATTTACATCTAAATTCAATATTAAAATGGTTTTAATGAACTAAATTAGATTAATATATTTAGTGTTGATATATTTTTACATTAAAACAAATTCAAAATAAAATTTAGCATTAAATATTATTTATATGATAGTGTAGTTTTCAATTAAAATCATGTATTTTCCATAATTCATCACGAAATAAATCTTTTCCGAAAAATAATTAAAATTCATCCTAAGAATATTTAAACATCAATAATTCAAAAATTATGTTTATTTTTTCATATAAAATTTATAAATGTGTCAAAATTTAGTTTTAAAACAACTTCACCATTAAATGGATGTAAAACTACCTTAAAAAATAAAGAATTTTATGCATTATATTTGAATTATTCTTAAATTATGCATACAAAACCTACCGTATTAATGTAAACTAATTATTTAAAATATAATATATAAATTTTATTAATATATTCAAATAATAGTAATTAATTTAGTTTTTTGAGAAAAAATTCCTTTGGTGAATAAAGATAGTATTTTTATAGAAACATATCCTTTATACTCAATTGGATTTTTTTTCATTTTTAATTAATTTTTAACCAAAATATTCATACATACATTTTATTAGTTAGTTAATCCAATTTATTACCTTAAATTTAATGTCTAGGTGGAAAATTTTATTTTAAATAGAAATATCAATAGTATTCGGGAATACTCGGTCTTGTGTGTAACAAAAGGTATCAAATAATTTCATAGTTGTGTGAAATAAAAGCTAAACATAGTGTTGCATGCATTTAAATCTATATAATATATTGAATTTTTTTAAAATAATTAATATATTGTAATGTTTTGGTATTATATATTCTCATCTACATTTTGTGTTGTATTTCATCCATTTGATTGAATAAAATTATATTCTTTTATAATTTATGGGTGTTACATTATCCCAACCGTAAACAAATTGTGTCCTCAAAATATAAACTTGATCATGATAATAAAGGTTTTTATATTTAAAAATTTCTCCATATAAATCCCACATTGAGAGAAGGGTTTGTAAAATTTCTTCTTAATTAGAGATAATTGTATGTATAAAGGTCGTATGGAATAATACATGTCCTGGATTCTAAGTTGGAATATATTTGTGGAATGAAACAATTTGAACTTTGAGTAAAAACAAAAATATTTATAGAGAGTGATTGTGTTCATTTACAAAAAGAAATTTATTGAACCATGGAACATTAATGGCCTAAAATTCATAAATCATTGATAATTTAAAAGTCCATTGGTTCAACAAAAATGATGGTATTAGAAAAACATTTTTGTTTGAAGATAATTTTCTTAATTTTGAGTACATATTCTACTACCTAAGAATATAAGAAAATATAATTACTTGATATATTCTATTAACATAATTCCATCTATTTGATGTTATTTGATCAATTTCGTGGTGATCCCTTAGTACATGAAATGAAAATCCAAAAATTATTTTTATCCCTGAATCACTAAGATTCACTTTTAATATATCCTAAGATCCATAATACGTGAAATTTATTTTCGCATAATTATTTTCCAAATCCAATATGGTTAATAAATTAATAACTTAACCTGAATCGTAATACGTCAAGTTTATCATAAATAATTATTTGTCATTTTTTAAGAAAAAAGCAATGGTACATTAACCAGGACAACACATTAGATAGTGGTAGGCATGAAACCCTTATCATTATTTGGTCTTGGGTTCAACGCCCACTGCCTTCCTAGATATGAGGGGTTTTCATGCTACATGTTGTTTCCCCTTTTTATAAAGTATATTAAAATAATTATTGTAAAGGTCCCAAAAACATTATAGACATCCTCGAAATAATGTTAATCATTAAATAATATTTTTTACTATGGTTTTAGATAAAACATTTTTTTACAAATTATTTTATTCTTATTTGACTATTATTACAGTTTAATTAATGATCATATTATCCCTAATAAATATCAATACCTTTACTCATTTTTATAAAAAATTTATATTAATTATTACTCAAAATAAATATCTACTAAAACAAACACTTTCTATAAATTTTCCAAAATATTCTTAATCTTGGTTAAAAACCCATCATATAATTCCAAAACATAGCTATTTATGAATTTGAACTTGTGATTAACCTTAATCTAATAATAATGTTGTGGTTTACGTAAATCTATACTTATTTAAGATATGTGTGCTTATAAAATTTTACAGAATCCATAAATGTGTCAGGATTCTTATTACAAAAATAATATTGGTAAAATAATTCTGAAAATTAATTCATTACTATCAATACATAAATACACATTCCATTTTATTTCAATAAATATCTGTCTATGTCATATTTTTTTATCATAGGTCATTCGTTGTCTCCTTCTATTCAAATCTGTCGAAATGATTTGAAAATAAAATGTGAATTATACTAGGAATGTCCCATTGTACTATCAAACCAATTTTATTTTAAGGAATGTTATCATGTACCATGTTATGCTCTTGTCATGCCTAACAATCTTTATTCAAAGTTATTACCCCTAGGTACATCTATTCGAGAATCACACCCACTTATGGTATCCATACATGGAAATATTGGAATGAAAATTGAAATAATATCTACCTTAAAAAACATTAGGATGTTATTATATACTTATCCTCAAAGTATACCATTGGGTTATTTTCCCTAAAAATAATTTCATAAATATAGTATCCAAGGATTCTACTAAACTTCCTTTGATATCAATTGTGATGACCATAACCTCTATAGCATAAATCCAGTGATATACATTATTTACACTGGCATAGATAGAATATTAAACTACCAATGGAATGAACAATTTGATTTTTTAAACCTAATTATATAAACAATATAGATGTTTCATTTCTAATATAAATAAAAATATAATTGATAAAAAAAATATAAAAAATTCATCCAGGAAAACTTTTTCAATTATCTCTTCTTCATATCATGGGTATAAGAAATACGGGTGAACCCAAATGCTCAACAATGATTAAGTACAATGAAATTAATAATAAATCAATAATCATAATCAATATTTAAAGGTAAATAACATAGAACACATTCCATGTAATCAATAAATACGAAGGCATTCTGTATAATTTATAGAAAGATATATAACTAAAAAAATTACATTTAATCAATAAACTAAAAATGAAATGAATCCATATATTTAATAAAATTAATAATACCATGGGTAATGATATTATTTAATAAATTATCAATTTATTAAATGATTAATTATTGGGAATCTTGTATGATTCAAGAGAAAACATATACCATCAAGATCATTCACAAGAATATTTAAAACTATATGTAGAAACTTTTTTTATATGGAAAATTGATTTTTCTCATGAGAAATTTTGATCAACAAGGGGGATATGTAATGTATGATACCCACCCATCACTTTTATTCCAAATCATTACTCATACATCAAATAATCAATTTATTTCATAAACAATATTCCTTATGAAATATCTAAATTGAGGAAAGGATACTGGTATATATATATTTCCCCAATTAGTGAAATAACATTAATAGTAAACCAAATATGTAAAAATGTTATAATATTTTGAAAATAATCATATACATATCCTAAGAATATATATTTTTATGATAAATGAAATTTCAAAAGAAAATTTTTTATAAAAATGTGATTGTTTCAATATAATGTTAACAATCAGAAATGAATGTGACATTTCACGATAACATTCATCGTATGGTAATTTTAAAACGAAATCCATTAGAAAGAACTGATTCAGATTGAACCTTAAAATACCCTAAATAGTAAATTATTCATGATATTACATTTCAAAACATAATTTTATATACAACATAAAAGGGAATTATTTCATAATAGAAAATAAGTCTCAATAAATTGTAAATTAAAAAGAAAACCCTTAGCTTGAACTCAGTTTTGGTTGAGAATCCACTAACCTACAGTAAAATGGTTTTAATATTTTTATTAATATATACCATAACTATGTTAATATTTATAATACGATATATGATCCTGTTATAACATCTTATCACCTTTTTTTAATAATCATTCGTTATTTTCCTTGTTTTGGGCGTTAATTTCCTTGTTTTTTGAGTATGTTTTGACTTTCTATTTTTTGTTCCTATTACATAAAGTAGGATTTCAATATATTCTTAATATATAAAATGATTTGAATATTTGTATATATTATGTATTCATTGTAATATATAGAATGTGTTTATATGAAATGAAATACACAGTTCAGGGAGATGGTAGGTCGTATGTACGTAAGAATGTTTCTTCCCTTTCCTTTTTGTATTCCAAAATATATATATATATATATATATATATGATATTATTATTCATGAATAATTATTATATCATATATGTCTCATATTATTATTAAACTCACCCTTAATACATTCAATGTAAAGTGTGAACGAATCACATCACCTTGTGAAGTGGTAGTTCGTCGTACACAGTGGTGACGTTATCGTATTCCAACAAACAGAAAGTATGAATTTATGTGTTATAAAGTAAATAAAGAAGCATGAATACATCATAATTATCATATATATCATATTTAAATATTATATTAATCATTATTAATGACCTTTAAAGGTGGTAATGAAAAAATGATCAACATTGGTCCGTGAGGTGGTTGTCCAGCGTATACAAGAACGATGATTTTGTAATCCATTTTATTGAAGGAAGTGAAGTTATAAGTCAGACAATAAATATAAAAACATCTGAATATATTAAATATAACTTTTTTATTATATAATAATGATATAAAATTAATTAATTGAGGTAGAGAAGGAAATAAAATAAAAATACTTCTAGAAAAACATTACATCGTCTTTCAGTTTCCTATTATGGTTTCACTATTTACATCCTAACATTATATTACTCCAAAGATAAGGCTTATAAGATGAGTTAATGTAATTTGTATAGTAATTGTTTCAAATAATTTCTAAACCAAATTTCTTGAGAGGTGTGAAGAAGGGAGAGTGGAATATTCTATTGATAAGTGGGGTGAGTAGAAAACATATAAATTTTTTAAATGGGGAATTATACCCACATTTTATCCTTGAAAAGTGGATAAATGTTTATAAAATTAAAAATAATAGAAATCATAAGGACTATATATGGCCGTAAAATTGGTTTTTTATATATTTTTTTGTACATTTCCCCCCTTAAAATTAATGTTTATTCAACGAGTAAACTTGTTTTTCTTGCAACCATGATAAATAATTTTAAGTGCTCTTATTAGTCACATTTGTAAAAAAATTAATTTGAAATTATTATAAATTATAAATTCACATGGATCCAGATATTTAATCCATTTTCTGAATTAAAATCACATTAGTGGTATAAATTAATTTAAAATTAATCTCGTAGACGTGTTGAGAAAATGAGTTTTTAAGGTGAAAATGACCAAAAGTTAACAATTTTCTCATATCTAAATTCAATGTAAAATGATTTCAATGATCATAAATAGATTAAAGTATTTATTATTTATTTTTTGTTACTTTATAACTGATTAAATATATATTTTAACATTATTATTTAATTAAATTAAAGTGTAGTTTTCAATTAATATTAATTATTTTTTACTATTCATAAAAAATGATTCTTCTATGAAAAATAACAAAAATTATCCATAAGAAAATTGAGAAATTATGATTTAAAAAATGTTGTTTATTTATCATATATAGTTTATAAAAATATCAACATTAACTTGTAAAAGAATTTATAGCTTAATAGGAAACAAAACATCATTTTGAATAGTATATCTTTTTTCATAAAATTGGATTTATTCTTCTCTTATTAATATAAAATATATTGGATGAATGTCATAACATTTTTTTTAATATATAATATTTAAATAAAATTATTGTAGAGACCCAAAGCTTGACGTACATGGACATTACATTACTTTTGTGGAATACTTAATACATAACAAAAACAGACACCAAAGGACCGTAATAATTTAGTGTCTATGGAAACTCGGAACAAAATCTTTTAATCATTGTGAAAGATCTTCAACATCTCCCATAAAGATATTACCCTTTTGTTTTCTTACCTAAAACCTTTCTTTATATCCTCGGGAAAAGAAAACATAAAAATGGTGAGCTCAAATGCTCAGTAAGGGTAAATATAGAGAATATAAAACAATCCATAAACATTCGAATGCAAAAACTTGAACATTAAATCTAAACATCAAAACCTTGAGAAAGTACCTAAATATTGGAAGTATGTAAGACATATATCTTAAAGGAACATCAATCATGAAAAAATAGTATGGGAATAATCCATGTGATTGTGGCAACCATTAAGCACATGATATTATTTCCATAGTATCCAAGGCATTGCTGCCAAGACCATCTTAGTAGACAAAGTCCCTTTCTGAATCGAGTTCACTCCTCATTCCAGTCCTGTATTACTGAACATGATTAACTTACCATTCCAGCCATGTCTATATAATGAGATATAAATCTTTACCCAGTGCATTGGAGTGATATATAGGTCACACCCATATCATAATGAAATCATTCTTATGTGTGCCACAACATAAACATATATCATTCATCACAACCCAAAGAATAAAATGGGTTTCATAAACATCATCCCGTCATAAAATAATCCATTTAAAACAAATGGATATCATTTCATCATCATAAAATTGAAACCATTTGAATCATAGAGACATTATATATGAAACATAAACATATGAAATAATGTCATCTTAGATGGAAAATGTTTTTCATAAAACACATGAAATGAAATTCTTGAGGAAAATATCATTTCTTCTTCAAAATCAATTTTCGTTTCAAAAAATGCCATGAAATTTTAAAAGAATTTTTTTTTGAAAATATTCAGGAAATCATGTAGAGTAAGCTTCATGAAAATAATGCTTTATGAATCCGTAAAAATCCATTCATGCCGTATAATTTAAAAAAAATTCTCCTTGTACTTTTGTCGGAAAAGTGAAAAGTAACTCGTAAGGTGAAAAAAAGAAATATTCCTTAAACACCATGTAGTAAAAGTCAAAAAATGGGTAAAAAGGACTTTAAAAATACATGAAAACATTTCTAGAAAACATGGTCATGGATGATAACAATAACCCCAGAAAATACTTACGAATAACAATCTCAGATAAGAACGAGATTGGAATAGTTATCCCATACCTTAGGTCTGATATTTTTCATATGTATCCTAACCTTCTATATAATGATTTAAATAATGTCATTTACTTATTAAAAAATAATATTCATAATTATTATATCATATATGGTTCACTTATGACTTTATATAACCTGTTCTTTTGTAAGTTCCATGTTAAAACAGCGCTTTGGGTAAAATCGTTTCATTTATCGTACGTGTTTCGACTTGTTGTTATTAATATTATCAATTATATCCTGATTTAATTAATTTCAGAATGTAAAAAATGATTTATATATAATATATACTCATCATATGCATTCATATATGATAGATCGATAAATGGAATGAAATACACCGTTCATGGAGACGGTAGGCCGTGCGTACGCATGAACGTTATTTTTGTTTCTTTATTGAATTGAATGGGATTAAGTAGATGACATACATATATATAACATACATATATATATATATATAAATCCTGTATCATTTTTATTTAATATATTTCATTATTATTAATTATATATACTTTATAATCATTCATGATTGGTTAACATGGAGAATGAATCTCATCGCGTCATGGAGACGGTAGTCCGTACGTATGCCCGAGCGATGATATCATTCCCATGATAGTGTAATTTTATTTAAGTGTATTTATAATATTTAATAACAAATATCACTTTACAATAATCATATATAGTTATTTATATACACCATCATACCCATCCAACTAAGGTGATGGTAGAAAATGGATTACACCACGACGTGGAGACGGTATTCCGTACGTACGCACGCGTGGTTATTTCATTTTCCATAGGATGGATAGATGGTGAAATAGGGTTGTTTAATATTTATAAAAAAATATCAGTATATAATTAATAATTATGTTATTACTTTATAATGAGACAACTAAAGAAGAAGAAGTAGAATAAGAATGAAACTTGAGAGAATCAGAAGAAGAGATTACCTCTTCTTCGATGCACCTCCTTTAAGATTCCTCTTAAGGAGGTTGATTTGGTCTTTTGAGAATTTCAAAGCCTCAATAATGATTCTAGAGAAGTGGAGAATACAAATGACCAGGTTTTGGCCGAGGATCAATGCTCAAAAGGGTGTGAGGATAAGAGGGAAGGGGTTCCCTTTTTATAAGGGAGGAGAGGGGCACCTTTGGAAAAACATAGATTATTATTTTATAATAAAGTCATCTTCAGTTTATAATAGCTCCAAATTGATTTATTTCAAAGATAACGTATGTATGGGTCTAAATCCTTTCATCCAATAGGTTTTAGACAAGTTTATGTTACTATTATAACCGTATCATTTAGATTTAACTCTAACGTAAATAATTTAACTTTTATCGTGTCTTCTTGTTTGCTTACACTATATTGTTAATAAACATACTATAAAAAGTAAAAATAACCCCAAGGGATTAAGTTTTAATATATATATCCATATATAAGTAATTTTGAAGAACATTAGATTTTTAGGAATATAATAAAAATTAATAATATAATATTTTTAAAAAAACTATTTTATGTCAATTTTGACACTATTTGGTAATTGATTTTTGTGAAACTCATAATAGAATTAATAGTTAGAAAAAAGTTAATTAAATAGATACTAACATGTCATATTAACCTATAAAATTAGTGTAATTTATAAAAAGTCTAAAATTACATTTATTTTTTTATTTATAACATCAATTTTGTTAATATTTCATTACTAAGGTAATTGCTGCATCATTATTGTGTCTTAAATGAATTAAATTATTTAATGTCTAAAAATAGTAAATAAAATACCATTATGTAGGAAATATTTTCAGCTTTCTAATGAATATTTATATTCATGTTTATCTTATTTATAGCCCTACATTATAAATGTTTTAGTTATTAAACATTGATTTTAACTATTTTAACTCTTCTTTTCATAAAATAATAATAAATGTCCTAATCTAATCCAAGTGGACCTAAAGGGTATTATATTATTACTAAGGTTGTTTTTGGTCTAATTACACTAATCCAATAGAATTAAGACATGTTTTAGGGTAATAATAATATCATTTTTACCATTAATTACCCTATATACTTTTAACCGTGGTAAATAAAAGTAAAAAGTTACTATTCACCAAAAATTATTTTTATCTTATTGAACTAAATTTTACTCCTTGATATTAATCATGTCTCTCGGAATTTCGAAATTCCACTCACTGATGTAGTAAAATTATGTTCTATGTAAAATTGTAAGTTCTCTTAGGAGGTGGGTAAAAGACGGTGAAAAGTTCAATAAAATTTTAATATATCTAAAATTATTATAAAATGAGTCAAATGAATTAAATTGAACTTATATAGGTATTATGTATCAATTTTTTCCTAAAATATTTTTAAATAAAATAAATAATTATTTAAATACAAATTCAGTTTTTAAATAGAAACCCAGTGTTTTCACTATTCATCAAAAATTGAAAGATTTCAGAAAATTTCCAAAAATTCACCCTTGGATAATTTTGATATTCCAAATCCAAAAATTAAGTCCATTTAGAAATATTAAATTTATAAAATTACAAAAATTGTGTATTACCGTTCATAACGGCTAGTTCATAATAATATTATATTAATATCTCATTTAGTGAAACTTGGTATTGCGTACAATACACACTATCGAAGAAGGTATTGATTGCATGTAATGCAAGCCATGTCAGGGATGCGTGTAGTGAATTCTCTGTTTGGGGTTTCATATAACATAATCAAAACTTATTTCATTTATACATTAAACAAAATCTATACATACTGTTGCGTCGAATAATTTCCACAAAACGAACTTGAAATTGTGTGTGACACGAGCCAAGAATAGTGTTGTGTATACTGCAAGATAATACGGTCTTGAATATAGTACAAGCTAATCTTGGTGTAGTGTATAATAGAATACATCAAAGAAATTAAAAATAATATATCTCATAAAATCTCGTGGTGTTACATTCTACCTCCCTTAAAATGAATTTTTCCCTCGAAATTTGTCAGATATATAAATGGTTTACTACTTGAAAGTTTCTTTCATAGAAACCCACATCGTAAAAAGCAATACCAAAACTTATCTTTAAAAACTAAAGTATGAAATTTAACAGTTACCCAAATTAACTAATCACTGGGTTTCCACATAGGATAACGTAAGTGAATAATTGGATATGGAAGAGAAATCTAACCATCATGTTCTGATGGAGAGTGGTAGATGACATGGCTATGTTAAAGCCAACAGTCACAAAGCCATAAATTTATGATGATCTATGGTACCATCTGATTCATCAGATATAAGAGCACTAGGACAAAAATTTTGGTTTTCAAGATCATTTCACTAATGTTGATGAACTCTTACATGAGGAGAAATAATTACTTGATTTCAGTGTAATATCATGGTTGTTCATTCCATGAACAATTTCCACTTCATCTCTAATTAATGAAATGAAGTTGAATTTGTCGTTCATGAAGTGTTAGCAGATCATGCAATATAATGATAAGTCATTCCATCTGTTTCTATCATAAAAAGGTTAGCACAAGTTATTAAAAATACATTAGTCCATCTATGGTGAGATAAATCATATTTGATTCCAAAAATGGACTTATACTTCATATATCATACTGATTAATAAAAAAACTAGTTTCTACTAACCTGGGAATTCCTGTAGGCTAGTGGTAGGCGATAAAGGCCTATCGCACTTCGGTTGTGGGTTCGATTGCCGCAACCTTGTCAAACACGATGGGTTGTCGCCCATCCTATGGGTTTTACTTTTTCTAAAACTATATTATCATAACATTTAATTAAAAAAATTAATATCCTTAACCAAGAATATATGATGTCCATTCCAACCTTTAGGCTTATCGAAAATACTTCTATCCGATTACTATAAATTTCATCTACCGAGCATGTGAATTCCTTCATTTGTCCCCCATATATCATAAGATATATCTTGTTGGTCACATTACAAACATGTGAATACCTTAATCATATATTCTATTGAAAACTGAATACCCTTTGAATCTTAGTAAAAACATGAATATTGTCAAAGGTTAACTCTTTCCACGTACCAAAACTCCCAAAAATTCTATATACTCAGACCATGATATCACGTAGTCCTTATATCAATCATTAGCTCATGAATACTATCAAACATATTATTTTCTCCTTATCCATTCATTATGCGCATATCATCTTCTTTCCAAAAATATCTGAATAACCATTCATGGTTAACAATACCATTCACCATATACTTTCAAATACTTTTGAAAAAACAATAGTGTAATAATCCTTAGATGATTCGTTATTCCATAGTACCGTACATTATTCTTGATAAATCATTCCCCTAACTTCTTAAACATTGACTGAGCTTCATCATTTCTTTCATCTCATATTTCATTTGTAGTCTCTTCATCATCATCCACATAAATACTACCCATATGACCATTCTGATTCTCTTCATGAAATTTTCCCTTTGCGCATTGGTTTTCATAATTCCCATACATTCCACATTTAAAACATCTAATCATTTTTCATGTCGTAGCGATACCATTATCCTTCTCCATGGTGTTAACTGAAATGTTTCCTTTGCACTTACTAGATTTGTGTCCTTTTTTTCCGCACCCAAAGCATCTTCTAGATCCTTTGAAACATTCTCCTTGATGCCTCTCCCCACATGATTTACATGAGAGAAATTTAACTTTCCTTCCTCTATAATCATCCTGAAACTCCATCATTCTCTTATTAGGTGAGTTGGGAAACTTACCAAAGTTGAGATTATTGATCATATTATGAGATTTCGGATTAGGAATAATAACGATATGTGGACCTCCAGATCCAATTTCATTCGTTTTCTCATGAAGAATATCATTCAATTGTCCATCATATCATCCACTATCGTGAATCTTTACGTTTATAGCCATTTTATAAAACCCAAAAAGAATAGTGTCAGAGGATGAAATCATAATCAAGGGGTATTACCTTTGATATATAACAACTTAGGTTAAATTCTACGATCGTTACCATAATTCTAGGACTATAACCTATAGTTATACTTATCATTAGGGACATTCCTAGACATACCTTAGTAATATCTCTAGGGATTTCACTAAAGTTTTCACATCCTAGTTTCCAAAGGTTAACTAAACCTTCGCTATGATACCAAATGTAGAGACCCAAAGCATGACGTAAATGGAAATTACATTACTTTTGTGGAATATTTAATACATAACAAAAACAGACACCAAAGGAAAATAATAGTTTAGTGTCTTCGGAAACTCGGAACATAATCATCTAATCATGGTGAAAGATCTTCAACATCTTTGATAAAGATCTTCCCCTTTTTTTATTAACTACAAACTTTATTTATATCCTGGGGAAAAGAAAACAAAAAATGGTGAGCTAAAATTCTCATTAAGGGTAAACATAGAGAACATAAAACAATCCATAAAAATTCGAATGCAAAAACATGATCATAAAATCTAAACATAAAAATATTGAGTAAAGACATAAATCTTGAATGTACGTAAGGAATATATCATAAAGGAACATCAGTCATGATAAAATAACATGGGAATAAAATATGTGATTGTGGAAACCATTAAGCATATGATAAGATTTCCAAAGTAGCCAAGACATTACTGCCAAGACCATCT
Source organism: Viscum album (assembly GCA_963277665.1). Classification (NCBI taxonomy): domain Eukaryota; kingdom Viridiplantae; phylum Streptophyta; class Magnoliopsida; order Santalales; family Viscaceae; genus Viscum; species Viscum album. Next base: position 942,606,783 of record OY728153.1, read on the forward strand.
TAGTGGACAAAGTCTCTTTCTGAATCGAGTTCACTCCTCATTCCAGTACTGTATTACTGAACTGGATTAACTTACCATTCTATCCATGTATATCTCATGATATATAAATATTTACCCAATGCATTGGAGTGAGATATAGGTCCCACCCATATCATAATTAAATCATTCTTATGTGTTCCACAACATAGACATAAATCATTCATCATAACCCAAAAAATAAAATCGGTTTCATAAACATCATCCCATCATAACATAATCCATATAAAACAAAACAATATCATTTCATCATAATAAAAGTGAATCCATGTAAATCATAGAGACATTATATATGAAACATACACATATGAAATAATGTCATCTTAGATGGAAATTGGTTTTGATAAAACACTTAAAATGAAATTCATGAGGAAAATATCATTTCTTTTTCAAAATCAATTTTCCTTTCACAAAATGACATGATATTTTAAAAGAAAAGGATTTTTTGGATAATAGTCATAAAATCTTGTAGAGTAAGATTCATGAAAATAAGGCTTTATGAAACCCTAAAAATCCATTCAAGTCATATAAGTTAAAAAAAACAATCTCATCGTACTTTTGTCGGAAAAGTCAAAAGTACCTCGTAAGGTGAAAAAAGAAAGATTCCTTACACACCATGTAGTAAAAGTAAAAAATGGGTAAAAATGACTTTATAAATACATGAAAACATTTTTATAAAACATGGGCATGGATGATAACAATAACCCCAGTAAATACTTACGAATAACAATCTCGGATAAGAACGAGATTGGAATAGTTATCCCTTACCTTATGTTTGATACGCTTCTACGTATTCGAACCTCCTGTATAATGATTTAAATAATGTCATTGAATTATTATAGAATCATGTTCATTGTTATGATATCATATATGGTTCACGTATGACTTTATATTTCCAATTCTTTTGTAAGTTCCATGTTAAAGCAGTGCTTTGGGTAAAATCGTTTCATTTATCGTATCTATTTCGACTTGTTGTTATTGATATTATTACTAATAACTTGATTTAAATAATTCCATAATGTAAAAAATTATTTATATGTAATATTTATTCAGAATATACATACATATATTATATATCGATAAATGGAATGAAATACACCATTCATGGAGACGGTAGGTCGTACGTACGCATGAACACTGTTTTCGTTTCCTTATTGAATTGAATGGAATTAAGTAGATGACATAAATATATATAACATACATATATATATGCATAAATACAGTATCATTATTGTTTCATATATTTCATTATTATTCATTATATATACTTTATAGTCATTCATTAATGGTTAACATGGAGAATTAATCTCATCGCATCGTGGAGACGGTATTCCGTACGTACGCACGAGCGATGATATCTTTTCCATGATCGTGGAATTGTATTGAAGTGTATGTATAATATTTCAGAATCAGTATAAATTTAATCTAATCATATATAGTTATTTATTTACACCATTATACCCATCTAGGTAAGGTGATGGTGGAAACCATATTACACCACGGGGTGGAGACGGTATATTGTACGTACGAAAGCGTGGTGATTTTTTTTCTGTAGGATGGATAGAAGGTGAAATAGGGATCTTTCATATTTATAATAACATATTAGTATATAATTAATACTGATGTTATTACTTTATAATGATAAAACTAACGAAGAAGAAGTAGAAGAAGAAATAAACTTGAGAGAATCAGAAGCAGAGATTACCTCTTCTTCGACGCACCTCCTTTAAGCTTCCTCTAAAAGAAGTAGATTGGTTCTTTTGAGAAGACCAGAACCTCCAGAAAATTACTAGGGAAGTGGAGAAGAGAAATGGTCCAGGGTTGGCCGAGCTTCACGGCTCAAAAGGGTGTGAAGAGAAGAGGGAAGGGGTTCCCTTTTTTATAACGGAGGAGAGGGGCACCTTTGAAAAAACATAAAATATTAATTTATAATAAAGTAATATTCAATTTATAATAGCTCAAAATTAATTTATTTAGAAGCTAAAGTGGGGATGGATCTAAATTCTATCAACCAATTAGTTTTAAACAAATTTAGGTTACTATTTTAACCTTATCATTTAGATTTCATCTAAGTTAAATAATTTATCTTTTACCGTGTCTTCTTGTTTTCTTACACTATATGATTAATAAACATAATATAACAAGCCAAACAAACCCCAAGTGGTTCATTATTAATATATATATTCTTATCTAAGTCATTTTTCCGAACCTTAGATATTTAGGAATATAATAAAAATTAATAATTTAATATTTGTTTTGAAAACTATTTTATGTCAATTTTGACACTATTTGGTAATTGATTTTTGTGAAAATCATAACAAAATTATTAGTTCGAAAAAGTTAATTAAATCAATACTAACATGTCATATTAACCTATAAAATTATTGGAATTAATAAAAAGTCTCAAATTAAATTTATTTGGGTATTTATAACATCAATTATGATAATATTTCGTTAATAAGGTAATTACTGCATCATCATTGTGTCATAAATAAATTAAATTATTTAATGTTTAAAAATTATAAATAAAATACCATTATATAGAAAATCATTTCTAATTTCTAATTAATATTTATAGTTGAGTTTATATTATGTATAACCCAACATTATAAATGATTCAGTTATTAAACATTGATTTTAACTATTTTAACTCTTCTTTAAATAAAATAATAATAAATATCCAAATCTATCCCATGTAGACCTAAAGGGTAATATTTTATTCCTAAGGATGTTTTTGGTCGAATTAAACTTATCCAATAGAATTAGGACATGTTTTAGGGTAATAATAATATCAGTTTTACCCTTAATTACCCTATTTACTTTTAACCGTGGTAAATAAATGTAAAATGTTACTATTCACCAAACAAAATATATTTATCTTATTAAACCACATTTTACTCCTTGATATTAACTGTTTCACTCAGATTTTTAAAATTTCAATCACAGAAGCGGTAAAATTATGTTTTATATAAATTTTCAAATTCTCCTAGGAGGTGGGTAAAAGACGGTGAAAAGTTCAATAAAATTTTAATATATCTAAAATTATTATAAAATAACTCAAATGAATTGAATTGAACTTATATAGGTATTAAATATCAATTTTGACCTAAAATAAATTTAAATAAAATAAATAATTATTTAAATAAAAAGTCGGTTTTTAAATAGTAACCCAGTGTTTTCACTATTCATCAAAAATTGAAAGTTTTCGGAAAAATACCAAAAATTAACCCAAGGCTAATTTTGATATTCCAAATCCAAAAATGAAGTCTATTTCGAAAGCTAAAATTTATAAAATTACAAAAAGTGGGTATTACTATTCATAACGGCTAGTTCATAATAATATTATTATAATATATCGATTAGTGAAACTTGGTATTGCGTACTGCCCACGCTATCGAATAAGGTCTTAATTGCGTGTAATGAAAGCCACGTCCGGGCTGCGTATAGTGAAAGCACCGTTTGGTGTTTCATATAACATAATCAAAACTTATTTCATTTATACATTAAACAAAATCTATACTTAATGTTTCGTAGAATAATATCACCAAAACAAACTTGAAATTGTGTGTAACATGAGCCGAGAATAGTGTGGCGTATACTGAAAGCTAATATGGTGTTGCGTATAGTACAAGATAATCTTGGTGTAGTGTCTAATAAAAGAAATCAAAGAAATTAAAAATAATATATCTCATAAAATCTCGGGGTGTTAAAATTATGATCATCTTATAACAGTGATTAATTTAATTTATTAAGATAAATTGTCTGTAGTGCATAGAAATAGTTTATTATACAAACATATCCTTTAGATTCAATTTGTATTCATATTAATTTATAATTATTTGTTAAATAATTAATTAAACCACATATTACATAAATTAGTTTATCATATTTATAACATCAAATTTAACAGCTAAGATATCATTTTCTTTTTAATTAATAATATTAATAGTATTCAGTAGATCTAAATAATTTGTATAATGTTAGATGTCAAATAATTTCATTGTTACATTTAATGTAAGATAAACATTATGTTTCATTCAGTGCAAGCTATATCATATATTGAATTTATATTAAATATTAAGTTTATTTTAATTTCATAGGATATTATATTAAATTATATACATGGTGTTGTGTGTCATATGTTTCATTGAATAAAATTTTATTCTTATAGAATTTTATATTGTTACAAGTTTTTTTCTTCTCAGTTAGAATAGCTACAAACTCTCTCAAAAGTGCATAGTGTGTTCCATATATCATTGTCAAAGAAGTAAATGTTGGACCCAACACATTTTCTCACAAATTATCAAATATAATTTGAACATGATCTATTTTAATGTGAATAATTCATCCATATTTTTGATACCAATGACTAATTATTTGGTTATATGATAATATAAATGGAAATTGGACTTTGGAGTAATCAAATAATGCCGGAAGCAACGTGGGAACCAAAAGATGTTATAAAGAAGAACTACCATCATCTATGTAGAATTTAACATCCAAAAAATATTATAGATGATATGTTTTATGAGGGAATAATATAACACCCCAATAAATGACAATATATTTATTTTATAACAATTTTAATATCTTTTATAGCTTGTAATTCACGCAGCACCGGGTTTAAGAGAAACATGATAATATATTAAAAAGTTATTATTTCTCCACGACCAATATAACCTAAAAATTAAATTAGTGGGTATGAATAGTACTATATAAATTATAGAAAATATATTGTTTAGAAATTTATAAAAAAATAAATTAGATATATTATGATTAGAGATAAAACTAGAACAATTTGTAATAAATAGAAATTTATTTGGAAAAACAAAATTTTTTGGAAAGGATATTTAGTCACACATTGCAAAAAAAATTATAATTAATTTTTACCAATTTTAAAAATTTATTTGATAATATAAACTTCATTTATGAAATCATAAAATTACAATTATCTAAGGGTGGTGTTTTTTGATTTTTTTGAAATATTTTATTTTTCAATTAATAATGTGGCATACTAATTTTTACTAAAAACAATATTTTGATTTAAATTATATAATAAGGTATATTATAATATAAATTTATTTTAAATTAAAATTTTTCCATTTATATTAAATTTTTTAAAATTTAGTACATTATAATAATTTAAAAAATTATCTTTCATATAAAAATGTTGTAATCTATTTAATATTTTCTCTATGAAAACTCACTTTCTCCTTGCGTATGCGGGATTAATTTCAAATTAATATTATTCACCTTTGGATATTTAATTTTGAAAAAATTATTCTATATTTGTAATCTAAATAATTTTTATTATCTGATAATGTTAACTTAATTTTTTAAAAATTAATTGTGAGAATAGAAATATAATTACCATAGTAATGGAAAAAATTAGTTTACTAGGGTGTTATAATAAAAATATAATGTTTAAAATGATTTAAAAACATATACAATATATTTTTTAGGGAAATATATTAATCTTATAATTTATAAATGTCAAAAATAATACACTTTGGTTCCCTTTTCTTATGTAAAATGTAACACATCATGATTTCATAGTAAGTTATTTTCTTTAATGTAATTCAATAGCTTGCGTTACACGCAACACTGAGTTCGAGCGCACCACGACATACCAAACTAGCCATTCAAAAAGTGGTTATGAATATTATTAACATAATTTTGAATTTTATATACTATATATAATTTTAGAATCCATATTATATGTTTTTTAGAAAAAATATAAGAACAAATTTTTTTCGGATAAAAGATGTATTTTTCAAAAAAATAAATTTTTCAACCTTTTAATGTCAACCATTTTTAGAAACAAATATTTGAAACTTTGATATATTCAATTTAATAAAATTAAAATTTTTTTAATCGGTACACCAAAAATTATTTTGGATAAATATTTGGTACATTTATGATAACTTTCATATTTTGAGGAATATTGAAAAGTGCTATATTTTAATGGAAAACAAATTTTATAATCGAAATAATTTATAGTGTTAAACTATGAATTTGAATGGTTTGGAAGTATAATTAGATTTTATTTTTATCATCAAATACAATTTAGTTCATTATAAGTAATTTCACAATTAATGTTTACATTAACACATATCAATCTTTTGATAGTTTTTACCTTTTAAAAACTCATATTTCTGTCTTAACAACAGAAATTAATTTTAAAATAATAAATGAAACTTATAAGTTTTGAATTTTGTATAATATAATTATTTTTTGAATTTGGAATATCAAAATTAACTGAAGGCAATTTTTTTATTTTTCTTGAATTCATTCAATTTTTGATGAATAGTGAAAAACACTGCATTATAGTTTAAAACTGACTTTTTATTTAAATAAATAGTTATCTTATTTAAATCATTTTAAGTCAAAATAGATATATAATACCTATATAATTTCAAATTAATTCATTCGAGTCATTTTATAATAAAATTAGATGTATACATTTTATTAAACTTTTTAACGTCTTTTACCCATCATCTAGGAGAATTAGCAAATTTGCATAAATCATAATTTTACTAATTTTGTGTATTTAATTTCAAAAATAAAAGAGAAAAGTTTAGTAACATTAAGTAAAATGTGGTTCAATAAGATGAAAATAATTTTTTATGAGTAGTAACTTTTCACTTTAATTTACCGCGTTTAAAAGTAAATAAGGTAATTGAAGGTAAAAATTATATTATAATTACCCTAACACATATCCTAATTATATTGGAAAACTGTAATTCGAAAAAAAAACAAACTTAGGAATAAAATATAATCTTTAGGTCCACTTGGATTATATTAGGTCATTTATTATTATTTTATTTAAAGAAGTGTTAATAGTGTTAAATTCAAAGTTTATTAACAAAAAAATTAATATATGTTTATAAATAATATAAATTCAACTATAAATATTCCTTAGAAATATAATTTTTTTTATTATTTAATGGTATTTTATTTATAAATTTTACAGATTCAATAATAAAATTTATTTATGACACAATGATGATGCAGTAATTAACTTCTTAATGAAATATTAAAATAGTTTATATTATAAATATTAAAATAAATAGAATTTGAAAGTATTTATGTCATCCAAGAGATTTCTAGGTTAATATAACTTTTTATGGTTTATTAGATAAATTTTTTCAAAGTGATAAGGTTTTTATGACTTTCACAAAAAAATACCAAATAGTGTCAAAATTCACATAAATTAATTTTCAAAACAAATACTATATTATTGGTTGATATAATATCCCTAAAAATATATTTTTCGTCCAAAAGAATTAAATAATATTATATATGTCATTAATGAACCAATTTTGGTTCTCTATGAAGTTTATAGTATGTTTATAAACAATATAGTTTAAGAATAAATAAGACAAGGTCAAAGTTAAACTATTTAACTAAGAGTTAAATCAAAATGATAATGTTAAAATTGTAACATAAACTTATCTAAAACCTATTTGTTGAGATGTATTGGACCCATATCCACTTTATATTCTAAATATATCATTTTGGAGCCATTTTAAACTGAAAATTATTTTATTATAAAATTAAATTTCAAGCTTTTCTAAAAGTGACCCTCACCTATCTTATAAAAGGGTACTTCCCCTTATCATAATTTCACACCTCCAAAGCCATTTGGATTTTCCAACCCCTTCTCCAATATCATATCATCTTCTCTCATCTCATCCTAGAGGACTTACTTTGATCATAAAGACAACATATGGAGCCCTTTTGATCAACTCAAAAGGAAACACCTGAAGAAGAGGAAATAATTTCACCACCCTCTTTCAAGTTCCTTTTTTCTTCCACCTACTCTTTCTATTTTGTTTCCATAACAAAATAATAAATCCATAACCTTCTACATACTGTGATGTTATTATAAATATGGAACAACCATATTCGTTATTCTATCCATCCTATAAATGACAAAGTCACCATACGTGCGTATGTACTGCTTATTGTCTCCACATCGTGGTGTAGTTTCTTATTCAAACAGTTAATTATTTGGATGGATAAAATAATGAGTATAACTAATGTAAATAATAAATATAAAATGTTAATTATTCTTTATATCTGATATACCATCCAATAAAATACATTTACACTATCAATATAAGGATATTGTCGATCGTTTGTACGTACGACTTACCGTCTCCAAGAACTTGATGAGATTCATTCCCCATTGTAATCATTAATGAAAAATTTTCATTTTATGATTACAAATAATGTTCAAGAACTTAATATCATTCTTCATATGAATGAAATATAGCCTATACATAACAAACTTGACTTACATAACAAAACATATATAGGAAAATGAATCAGTTAACAATCAAAACAATGATACTACTAAAATACCATTAAAAAAGATATATTACAAGATCATATATGATATCATAATTATGTATTTAGGTTATTTTATAATTTAATAACAATAATTTCACCATTATACATCTGGTTAACATACACTATACTAAAGAAAAGTACATGGTAAGGGGTTTCTTATCTGTTTTTTAATTATGTGAGATTTCCATTGTTCACCACTTATTTATTGCATGTGGTGTATTGTGTACTTCCATTCGATATAAATTATCATGATTCTCTTTATATTCATGGTATTATATTATTAATTTTGTTTTTATTAACTTTTTTTCATATTACTTGATTGATTACGACATGGTAATGTGTTTTCATCTCACTTCTTATTCCCGTGAGATTCATGATATATTGTCACTATTTCCTTTTGTGTGATGTATGTACTGCCCATGATTGTATTATTTGTGTAATATAAATTAATTTATGGGTATTTATATCTTCATTATATGATACTTTTATCACGTTGTGTATGTTTTGTAAGTTACCAAATCGGTAAAGGAATATCAAATTTCCATTTCAACTCATTTGGCTTTGCGCATACATTATTGATTATTTTTCTCCAAGATTATGGGTGGAATCACTATTTATTATTAATTTCGTAATTATCACTCCCATTTATGAAGATATCTGTTTGATACACATAATCACTCCATTGATAAATTCATTTTCCATTTATATGAACCTTTTAAGGGTAATCTTAACTCAATTTCTATTCATTGATTTAAACATCCAAGTCATTGGTTTTGTTTTTACAACAATATGTGTGAATGTAATCTGACTGATTTACACATAATATCAAATTATATTGAGTGAAATTATATTTTTCAGAAAAATTTTTTTCATTGATTTATCATTAATCTAAGGATATGGTCTTTATAATGTATTTCGTCTCAATTTACATTTCTTTGAGACCTCTTGGTCATTTTGCACCAATTCACTTTTATATGGTGTATATACTATCCTCGGACAGATTATATCATTAATCCCTTCATTCTCATGATATAATAATGTTTTAATTAATATTATTCCTCAATTACTTGTATAAAAGCATCTCTTATTTGGTTAGGAACTCTTTAACTAAAATATTATTTCTACTGTTTTAAAATTTTATTCTTCTATATCCATCTCATTAATGTCCATATTTTAAAAATATTTGTATGTATTTATTTATATGGACATAAAATTTTTTAAAATTAAATTACTTTTATATATTTCAAGGTGGGATTGGACACTTTGATTCAAAAATCTATTTGAAACGTCTTCTTTGATAAATAGTGCGCCATTTAAATGTTTTCAACAAAAAATGGGATATTTCTCTAAAATAGTTTTAATGACTATTTTCAACTATGTCAATATCCTTCAGTATATTTTATTCTTCATTGATGTTGATTTATCATAATTCAATTATCCATATTGTATTGAATGAGTTATTTTTGACTGTGGATGTGCTGTTTTTATGTCCTTTAGGGGTTTTTCTAAAAATATTGACATTTTTCATGCTACTTTTAATATGAATTTTTAGATTATGTTTTACCCTTTCATATGAAGAATGCATTGGACTTTGTAATTGAATAGTGGAGCCCAACATATCTCCTCGACGCATCGGTAGGTCTCTTGAGACAAACTAGTGTCTTGGCATAAGGCCTTAACAAAATATTATTAGTAGTCTTCGAATAAGGCACTGACTATGTGGTTATGATGTTTGTCATTATGCATTCCATCATTATGAAATTGGATATTGATATTACATGTGATTATTTGACTAGTATAATATCTATGTGAATATGTAAATGAAATTATTTGGTTTATCTTTGCCATATTATACTGAATTTTTTGATTAAAAGGCTTGTGTTCTTGTCTTATACATTGCTTTAATGTTTATTCTTATTTATGACAATTTCTACTATATTGTTTTTCTTACTAAATTTCTGATCTCACCCCTTTCTTATGTTTTATTTTTCCTAGTATGTGAAGAAATATGTTATGATTAACCTGTAATAATAGGCTAAGGGATATAAGAGTGTTCAAAGGGGACACAATTTTTTTTGCATGATGTAATGTAAAACTTATGTATGTATCTATTACTTCTAAAGCATCTAAATTGATTAGTCTCCGAGGACATGGTTTTTTATCATTCCAATGTTATATAATATTGCACTGATTCTGGGTAACTGGTGTCAAAGCGTTACAGTTGGTATCAAAATAAGTTTAGTATAAACCTTAGAAGCTGGATTTAGAAAAAACCCGGATTATGAAACACTACCCTAAGATAGACATTGAGGATTAGTATATAAGAACATCTAAATTTTTTAATGTGAATATTATGTGGGTTTTCCCAGACATACATCTATATTTGGATACGAGTAGGTAGAGGCATCTCTGGAACAGATGTGAATAGGATTAAAAACACTGAAAAAGAGTTTCTGGATTGACCCAGGGTATCCTAGTACACGACAACGGGCCTTGATGCACTCTTGGTTATGACACTCAAGGGGGATTTTCTTAGTATAATTCAAATTTCCATTACAAACTGATTTTATGGATTTTAATACAAGATGATAATAAATAACCATGGTTAATCCAAAGGTTTTTTAGATTGAAAATATGGTGTTATGATATTCTCTAAATTATTTTATGACTCACACTATGATTTATTATGTTAGAAAATGGATGGATTCCAAGGAAGTAATAGTATCACTGAACATGAAGTACAAGGTGGGAATGGTGGTGGAAATGAGAAATGGTATTCAATGTTTACAGGTGTAAAATATATCATGTTCATGCCAAATTAGTTTTCAAAAAATATGATCGACAACATATATATTAACCAAATCCCAGACACAACAAATAAGAGAAAGGCAGTGACTGATAAGAGCTCCAGCAGTGGAGACCATATAGAAAAGAAAGATCATTTTTTATCATACAGGTAATGTTGAAGGAGACACCTAGGAAAGTGTCTCAATGGAAAAAAGAAATGTTTTATGTGTGGGAAAAAATGAAAAAAATTAAATAATTTCCTAGCAAAAATGAATAGTAATATGGAAGAAAATTAAAATGATTCCATGAATCCACTAACTGTCATTTGTTGTAAATGTAGGGGACCTGGGAATTACCTGAGTGAATTCCCTATTCAATTGGATAAACTCCTGGTCAAGTAAGATCCTATGTGGAAGTAAATGGATGGTGAAATGTTTCAAAGTATTAGTGATCTTTGTTGATGGGATTACATTGGAATACATTTCACTTGTATGTGTAACCCTCACATTTGTTATGTGAAAATGCTATTTTAGGAAGAATTATATTTTCAATTGTTGATATAGTTATAAATAATTATTTGGATTTATACGATCCTTGATTTTGATGTGATTACAAGTTAATAAATTTTTAGATGAAAATGAAAGGTATGAGATAAAATTTGTTGTGAAATTATGTTATGGTTATTTTGCGGAATTTATATCATTCTGGGAATGTCATAAAATATAGTTTTTGTCAAATGAAAACACTCAAACCATGTGACAACCCGTACCAAAGGACAAACATGTGGGAATCGAACACAAAACCAGAGTGCGATTGGGATTTATTTCATACCACTGGATTACGCGAAGTCCCTAGTTAATGTAACTAATTTTTTTAGTTAAATTATTTTATTGATCAATAATAAGTCTATTTGGGATCCTATGTATTATCAAATGGATATCCTTAATATAGGAAAATGATTTGGTGATTAAGGGATAAATGTTGTTGTAAACGAAGTTCACTCAGTTGGGAACACTATATGCCTAAGGAAAATAGAATAATATGTGATTTTATTTGAGGAGTAATGGTATATTTTTATCTATGTTTTTATTGTGGATTTATAGATATTTGGGTTATTTCTGGAAATGATTAACCTATCATAGAGAATATGTGATTAGGTTAATTACTTTTATGTGTATCACTTTAAGAGTATTCAATGTAAATTGGAGACACAATTTGACGTGGAAGACTACGTGATCAAATTATTCTATGTTTTGTGTTTCAATATTAGTTTTTATTATATTGTAGTATTTTAAGGACAATTTTTTATTGAATGGTATTTATTTATCTTTGGGTATTGTGTGTTTAATTTTAGAAATTAATATTAATATTTTTCTCTCTAGAGGATTATCCTTTTTGGGGATCATATGATATTGTACTAACCATTTTGGTTTTGGTAAATCTCTAAAGAAAAGGTAAATATATTTTTTATCCTTTATGGATTATGTGATTCTCTAGAAGTTGATTCTAGCACATCAAGTGTGACAAAGTCATTTTGAATATTCATTATTTGAAAAAAAAGATGAGTTAGTGGAATAAATTTATTTAATGATGAATCTATAATTAAAAATAAGTATATCTCTTCATGTTATTAGTCAATCTCATAAATAAATTCCTCAACTTTATGAAATGGAACATAAAAAAATGTTGTCCATTTACTTTTCCTACAAGGAAACTACTGACTATTTATCCCATCACATGTTTATGGGTTTTTTGTTATTAACTTTCTCCTGATCATATTTTCTATCACTCTCCATCAAAACTTGACACTTATTTTATCTTCCATAACCATGTTTTCCTACATGAAATACTAGTATGGGTTATCTCGGGCAACTTTTGAGCTTCACTTTCTTTCTTTTAAAGCGATAGATTCATTGATTATTTTTCTGATGTGGGGATTCCAATGAAGTTCCCAAGCCCAATTTTAAAATTCTGAGGATGAAATTTCCAATAGGGGGAAGAATGTAACACCCCAAAATTTCTTAGTAAGTAATTTTCTTTGAAGTAATTCAAATCTTGTGCTACACGAAACACCGAGTTCGAGCGCACCACAACATACCACACTAGCCGTTCAAAAAGTGGTTATGAATAGTATTAAGTAAATATTTAATTTTATATACACCATATAATTATAGAATCCGTTTTATGTGTTTCTTAGACATAATATAATAACAAATTCATTTTTTCAAATAAAATAAGTATTTTTCAAAAACTGCAATTTTACCACCTTTTAATGGAAATCCTTTTTTAAAACCAATATTAGACACTTTTATATATTCATGTTTATGAAATTAAATTCTTCTTTATGATTGAGACATAAAAATTTATTTTGGATAAATTTTTGGTACTTTTTTGATAATATTCATATTTTTATGAATACTGAAAAATACAAAATTTTATTTGAAAACAAATTTTTTTAATAAAAATAATTTTTTGTGTTTAATTAAGTATTTTAATGTTTTGGAAGTATAATTAGATTATATTTTTATCATTATATAATATTCAGGTAATTGTAATTAATTTAACATTTAAATATGACATAAACATATTTCAATCTTTTGATAGTTTTTATTTTTCAAAACCCGCTTTTCGGTTTTGACAACGAAAATTAATTTTAAATTAATTATTGATACATCTATTATTTTAATTTCATAAAATATAATTCATTTTTGAAATCGGAATATCAAAATTATCTGAGGGTAATTTTTTAATATTTTTTTGAAAAAATTCAATTTTTGATGAATAGTGAAAAACACTGTGTTCTAGTATAAAACAGACTATTTATTTAAATAATTATCTAATTAATTTATATTTATTTTAAGTCAAAATATATATATAATTCCTATATAAGTTCAATTTAATTCATTGGAGTGATTTTATAATAAAATTAAATGAATAAAATTTTATTGAACTTTTTACCGTCTTTTACCCTTCTTCTAGGAGTATTTTCAAATTTGCATAAAATGTAATTTTTTCACTTCTGTGAATTGAATTTCAAAAATTTGAGAGACATGATTAATATTAGTATGTAAAATTTGTTTCAATAAGTTGAAAATAATTTTTGTTGAATAGTAACTTTTGACTTTCATTTACCACGGTTAAAAGTAAATTGGGTAATTAAAGCTAAAAATGTTATTATAATTAGCCTAACATATCTAAAAATTCTATTGGATAAGTTTAATTCGACCAAAAAAATCATGGTAATTAAATATGGTATTTATGCCCACTTGGAGTAGATTAGGACATTTATTATTATTTTATTTAAAGAAGAGTTAAAAGTTTTGAATTCAAAGTTTATTAACTAAACCATATTTAATATAGGGTTATACATAATATAAATTCCACTATAAATATTCATTATAAATATAAAAATATTTTATACATAATGGTATTTTATTTATAATTTTTAGAGATTGAATAGATAAATTTTTTTACGACACATTGGCGATGCAGTAATTACCTTCATAATGAAATATAAAAATAATTTTTATTATAAATATTAAAATAAATATAATTTAAACGTTTTGATACCATAATATAATTTTATTGGTTAATATAACATGTTAGGGTTGATTAGAGAAAAATTCTAGGGGATAAAGTTGTTATGACTTTCACAATAACAGAATACCAAATAGTGTCAAAATTGACATAAATTAGTTCTTAAAACAAATACTATATTATTGGTTGATATAATATTCCTAAAAATATCAGGATTGTCCAAAGGGCTTAAATAATATAATATATGTCATTAATGAACCACTTTAGGTTCTCTTCTAAGTTTACAGTAAGTATATTTACCATATATTGTAAGAATACAAGAACACATAGTAAAAGTTAAACTACTTAACTAAGAGTTAAATATAAAAGATAAGGTTAAAATGGTAACCTAAACGTTTATAAAACCTATTTTTTAGGGGATTTGGACCCATCCCTACCATATCTTAGAAATAAAACATTTTGGATCTATTATAAACCGAAAATTATTTTATTATAAAATAATATTTCAAGCCTTTCTTAAAGTGACCCTCAACTCTCTTATAAAAGGGCACTTCCCATTCTCATAACTTGAAACCTCCAAAGCCATTTTTCACGAACAAAACCTACCCAAATATCTTTCCAACATCAATAAATTCAACAAACAATCCTTACGTGGAGTAGAAAACCAACATATGGATAGATTTTGATCAACTCAAAAGGAAACCCCCGAAGAAGATATAATTATTTCACCACCCACTTTCAAGTTCTTTTCTTCTTCCACTTCCTCTTAATTTTTTGTTTATATACCAAAATAATAAATCCAGGACCTTATACATTCTGTGATTTTGTTAAAAATATTATACATCCATATTCATTATTCTATCCATCCTATAAATGACAAAGTCACCATACATGAGTACGTACGACTTACTGTCTCCGCGGCGTGGTGTAGTTTGGTATTCAAACACTTCATTATTTGGATGGGTATAATAATGAGTATAACAGATGTAGATAAAAAATATAAAATTTTAATGATTATATATATATTATATACTATCAAATTACATATGATTTAACCATAGATATACTGATATTTTCAGTCGTGCATAGGTACTACTTATCTTCTCCACAAACGTGATAAGATTCATTCTCCGTCATAATCATTCAAGAATAATTTTCATTTTATGATTAAAAATAATTATTAAGATGTTAATATCATTATGTATATAAATAAAATACATCATATACATAAAAAACATTACATATGTAACAAAACATATAAAGGAAAATGAATCAGTTAATAATCAAAACAATGATACTGCTGAAATATCATTGAGAAAGAATTATTATAAGATCATATATAATATCATATTTATGTGTTTGATTCTTTTATAATTTAATAACAATGATTTCACCATTATAAAGGAGGTTAACTTACCCAATACTAAGTAAAAGTTCAAGGAAAGGGGTTTCTTATCTCACTTTTAGTTCTGTGAGATTTCCATTGTTCGCCACTTATTTATTGCATGTGGTGTATTGTGTACTGACATTTTATATATATTATCATGATTTTATTTAGATTCATGGTATACAAAGATTCATTTGGCCTTTATTAACTTTTTTCATATGACTCGATTGATTGCGACAAGGTAAGGGGTTTTCATCTCACTTTTTATTCCTGTGAGATTCATGCTATATTGCCACTATTTCATTTTGTTCGGTGTATGTACTACCCGTGATTGTATTCATTGTGTAATATAAATTAATTTATGGGTATTTACATCTTCATTTTATGATACTTCATTCTTGGGTTTTATGTTATGTATGTTACCAAATCGGTAATGGAATTTCTGATTTCCATTTCTACTCATTGGGCTTTACGCATACTACATTGATTATTTTACACCATGATTATGTGTGGAGTAACTATTTAATATATATGTAGTAATTTTCACTCCCCTTTTTTGGATATACCTTTGATACACATAATCACTCCACTGATAAATTCACATTCCATTGATATGAACTTTTTAAGGGTAATTTTAACCCCATTTCTATTCATTGAGTTAAACATCCAAGTCATTGGATTTGTTTTTATAAAAATATATGTGAATGTAATATGATTGATTTACAATGAATATCCAATTATATTGAGTGTATTTATATATTTCACAAATAATTATTCCAGTTATTCATCCTTAATCTATGATAAGATCATTATAAGGTATTTCGTCGCAATTTAGTTTCCTTTGAGACCTCTTTGTCGTTATGCACCAATTCAATTTTATATTGAGTCTATACTATCCTTTGACATATTATCTCTTGAATACCTTTATTCTCATGATATAATATTGTTTTGATTAGTTTTATTCTTAATTTACTTGTATTCAAGTGTAACATATTTGATTAGGAACTCTTTAACTAAAATATAGTTTTAAATGTTTAAAATATTTATTCTTTTAAATATATCTCATTAATGTCCATATTTTGAAAAAAAATTATTTATTTATTTATATAGAAAAAAATAATTTGGAAATAAAATTCCTTTTAAAAGTTTAAAAGTGTTGTGGGACACATTGATTCAAAAATCTCTTTTAAACGACTTCATTGATAAATAGTGAGACATTTAAATGTTTTGAAGAAAAAAGGGGTTATTTCTCTCAAATAGTCATAATGACTATTTTCATCTATGTCAACATCCTTCAGTGTATTTTATTCTTGATTTCGATTTATTTTTTATAATACAGGCATCCATACTGTATTGTATGAGTCATGTTTGACTGTGGATGTGCTATTTTAATTCCATTCACCATTTGGGGTTAAAATATTGACATTTTGTATGATAGTTTTAATACAAATGTTTAGATTATGTTTCACCTTTTCATATGAATAATGTATTGGACATAGTAAGTGACGGGTCGAGCCCACTATATCTCCTCAATGCATCGGTAGGTCTCATTAGACAAACTTGTGTCTTGGCACAAGGCCTTAACAAAATCTTATTTTTAGTCTTGGAAAAAGGCCTTGACTATGTGGTTATGCAATGTGGAATTATGTGTTCCATCATTATGAAATTGGATATTGATATTACATGTGATTATTAAACAAGTAAAATACCCATGTGAATAAGTAAATGTCATTATTTGATTTATCTTTTCCATATTATACTAAAATGTAAGTTTAAAAAGCTTGTGTTCTAGTCTTATACATTTCCATGAATGTTTATTTTTATTTATGACAGTTTCTGCTATATTGTAATCTTTACGAAGCATTTATGCTCCCCCCTTTCTTATGTTTTCTTCTTTTGAGGATGCAATGAAGTATATTACAATTAACCTGCATGAATAGGATAAGGGATATAAGATTGTTCAAAGGGGACCGAATTTTGTTTTTTTATTTCATGATGTAATGTAAAACTGATGTATGTATCTATTACATATAACGAAACTAAACTGATCGGCCTTTTGGGATAATATTCCTTGTATCATGACAATATTATGTAATAATGCACTGATTCTAGGTAACTAGGGTCAGATCATTGCATTAAACATGGTTACACCTCTTTCTTTTAAAAAATTACAAGTATGACCCTCCTATAACTTATAGAAGGTCACCCCCTCTTCTATATTCTTCACACCGTCAAACCATTTTTTGGATAAGATCTTCCAAAATAAATTCCCATATTCCATTCCATCATCTTAGAAATGTCTTTTGGTCATAAATCTATTCTAGTAATAATTTATGTATAATCATAAACAGGTTGTCCAAGAAGTGGTAAAAATTCCATTCCATTCCGTTCAAATCAGTTTTTTATTGGTGGAAGAGATTATAATAACGACAAAAGGGCTAATGGGGATGAAATAGTGAAAAATGAGGGAATCCCATCCAACCAGGTCCCCAAACTCTGGTTTCAAGAAATTGTTAGGGAGGAGGGAAGTGTCTATTGAACTACGATCCACTAAAGAGGCTAGATGATCTGCAACCCTATTTGACTCGAGTTGTGTATGAGTTACTTGTCTGTTGTCACCAAGAAGGACTCTATAGTTGAGAACTATGTTTTATATGGTCTAAGGTGGGGTTCCAATGTCATGTCAGGAGTCATGAAAGATTTAAGAGTCGGTCTCCACCTAATTCATTTTAGGATTATTCTGCATGTAGAGGGTGAGTCCAGTGAACATCGTGATGGCCTCTGTCTGAAGTGAAGTACCACTATCGTAAAACAATGTGTAAGCCATAATAATATTTCCTCCTAGCCTGAAAATGAACCCCTCCATCACCCATTTCACCCGTATTACACGGCTAATCAATGTTCAACTTGAGGCCACTAACTGGAGGGTGCCAGCAAACCAATCTCCCTTGTAGAGTGAAGGGTGACGGGGAAGGGGACCTCTCTTGAAGAATCATAAGAAAAGGAGCCCCTCACCAGTTTGAGATGAGAGAAACCATTTCCACCCGAAAGAAGCGATTCCTCATGATTATGGACCGCACCAATGGATTATGACCAATAAATCAATGCTGGTTCCTTTCATGCCACATAGACCAACCCCCAGAACTGAAAATCATAGCCCAATCTATCCGTTCCATTCCTCATTCTATCGATCCGTGAAACTATATTACCATGAAAGAAGCATCTCGTAGGTCATGAGAAACAATAGTAGTTTGGACACCAAATAGTATCCACATTGCCTGAGCCCATTCCCCTTCATAGAAAAGATGGTGTGAACTCTCCTCCCCTCTAGAACAACACTACTAGAACCCTGAAGCCAGACTAATTCCCACCTTCATGAGGTTCTCACCTATGGCTATGGCTTGGTTCTTGAGGCACAAGTTCAAGAAGTTGAGAATTGTTGGTATCTTGTTGCACCACATCATATCATTCCAGCCTTCTTGGGCATTCTGTATAGAAACCATCCTATGAAATTATCTTGTGGAGAAGACACCTGAATGAGAAGGAATAAACACACATATTTATTGCTCGGGGTTAAGCTCTCTGGATTCTAAAAGGCCCTATTTATCCCCATCCATGACCTCCTTCGTAAAAAATGGGTAAAGACTCACTTCCTTTAGTATGATTAGGGGAGTAAGGCAACCAGGTAGCACGAGAACAGAGCATACCTAGTTGCGGTTCCATACAGGGATGTCCCCTACGCCAACTATCCAGAAGTAATTCTATTGAAAATTCTAAAGGAGAGGAAAACTAATCGACCATAAAGGAGAATAATACCCTCTCATAGCCTCTGCAGTGTATCTATATCTATTAGATATAGACTTACCCCAGAGGGTGCGCTCATCCAGAAACTCCTATGAATTATTGGCATGCATGCAATGTAACGTACAGAAAATACTCATCACATTTATCCCCCCCCCCCATTATGAACAAATCTCTCCAAATATAACCACGAGACCAAATGACACTTACCTTCAGATGTTTCATCCCACAAGAAACTACAATGAAAATTGTTGATAGTTTTAATAAATCCACACTTCATGTAGGAAGAACAATCATATGGATAGGGATTTCATCCAGGATGCTATTAACCAGGGTGATACGACCCCCAAATGATAGGAAACGGTTATTCCAATTAATAAAGTGTCTTTTAATCCTATCCCAATTTGATAAAAGTCCCGAACATGATGCCTACATAAGTAAATAGGAAAACAATGATACACCATAGTGAAAGCACCACACTTCATGCCAATGAGGCTTCACAGGGTGGAAACCTGCCAGGGAGAACATCTGTGAGAGATGAAGAAGTAACTCTTTGATGTGTTGATAACATGCTTACTCTGGAAACAATAGTCATCCAGTATCCTCTTGATGCCCCTTATAGATCCCCTACCTCCATTGGTAAAGATTAGCGTATCATCTGTGAACATCATATGGGAGATTGATGGAAAGTTCATCTTCATTCTATTGGGTAGGATATCTCTATTGGATATGCATGGATTGATAAGGTGGCTGAGAGTGTCCTAATACTATATGAAGATATTGGGTGAGATCATGTCCCCTTGCCGAAGGCCCCTCTTAGCCTTAAAGAAACTGTGATTCTTTTACAAGATAGAGATCATCATCCCAAAAGAGCTGAAACTTATGAAAAACATATCCACAACCCTAGAAAAGAACTCCAAAGCTGCAACAACTCTGTTGATAAAACTACAATCGATCTAATAATAATATTTGTTTATTTCCAACTAGATCACCTGGTTAGAATTGTGGGTCTTTAAGTTGATATCTCGCATCACCTCATGGGATTGAGAAATAGCTTCTAGTGTGGAACACCCACAAACAAACCCATGATGGTCAATGGATATACATAAAGTGATAAGTTTAGACAATCTCTTGTTGATCACGCTCACTAGGTTCTTGTAGGGGAGATTGCATAAACTCACTGGTCTTTAATGTGAACGTGAAGAAGGGTCCTTGATCTTTAGAATGAGAATCACTGTGGTATAATTGGCTACCCAGGGTAGGATCCCTATGCAAAAATATTCCTCGATAACCTCAATAATATACCCCTTAACCATGTCACACACCCCCTATAAAGAGATCCTAGGAAGCTATCCAAGCCAGGTGCACACCGGGTTTGAGCATCATTATTGCCGAGTGAATTTTTTTCATCCATAATCGCCTCCATGGTCTCATTGTTCTGGATAGATACCACCATGGGAATTTCCTCTTAGAGAGAAGTGTTTCCATTTGGATAACTTCACGCCCTCCTTAGGTTAGGTCCGACCAAGAGATCCTGGAAGGGGGAGCATGCCATGCTCCTAACAATATATTTATACTCAGTGTAAGCTACATCATCTTGTTGAATATTGTGTTTTATCATGCATATACTCTTGCTAATATTGGCATGATAAAATGATGTATTATTTACAACTCATGCAGCCACCTCACCTGAGATCTCTCCCAAGCCAGCCTCTCTTATTTGAGGATCAGTTCCTCCCAACATAAGCCTCCTCCAGACTCAGCTCCAGGTTCTCTATACTTTGTTTCAAGTTCCCCAAATAATAATCGTATTGCGGAAGCCCCCTTTCCACCTCCTGAAGCCCAAGAATCTATTTCCTGAGTTTAAGATGAAGTGCCTCCCATTTATTCCCATGACTTATCTCACCCAAACCATTTATCATAGACTGATGCTAGCCAAGGCATCGAGACCACTACTGATGAAACCTGAAATATTCATGAAGATCCTTTCTAAGAGTGAGAGAAATTAGAAGCAGTGTGTGGTCAGATATACCACTGACTAGATTTTTCACCTTAGCATTAGGATATGAGTTAACTACATTGGTGTTGACCAGACACCGATCGAGCCTCCTTCAGCTATTCCTGCCTCTGTTTTGATTGTTGTACAAGTTATTATGATCAATCGAGTACCCCAGATCAATAAGGTCCTTACCTTCCATGAGACTCATGAAATTCATGTTTTCTTAGTGCGGGATGGTGACTGTACCCTTCTTCTCCATTTGATAAATGATAATTTTAAAGTCCCCTACCACTATCCATGGGAGCTCCTCTTAATCTAAGGAACCGAGCTTAGACCAAAGATGCTCTCTAGCTTGACCATCATAGACCCCATACTTAAAAAAACTAGTAGGAACTCTTAATCCTTCGTAACTTTCAAAGTTATGAATCGGTCTCCCACCCCAACCAAGTCCACAAAAAAAATCTCTTTCTTCCAAAAGAGCCGGATATGAACGTTGATCGAGTCATCTTTCATGGAGCCATGCATTGAATCTTTGTGACAAAACTCGCTATGTTTAGCCTTTTTTTTTGTTCGAGCACTGCCTCAATTGAAACATTGTGTTTCTTTACACCCCATGTAATAAAGACAGTCTTTACCCATGCACCCAGGCCATGGGAATTCCAAATAAGTATAGAAAACACTTAAACTAGGAGTAACCTATATTTTTTTGCAGGCTCAAAGGTATTCTTTGAGGTGGAATGAAATCCCTCTATTAGATGTCTCATCCTTGCATGAGTACACATTCCTTGGCTCTGGGTAGAGGTTATCGGGACTGAGGGAGTCAATGGGGGTGGGATACTATATTGAACACCCACTCGATTAACCTAGAGAGAAGAACAAGGATAATGAAACCATCCCTGGCACAAAATCATGATATCCACCTGAAACATCAACTGATACGTTTCTAGAGACAACCTTTAGGCATTCCTCAAGAACATGAGGAGAACAAGGATTCCCTTAAAATAAACTCCATTTATGAATATATATTATTAATAAAATTATCTAAAATATATGGATATATTATTATTTTTAGGTAATGATATATATCCATATCATCTTCCCTCTAATGATAAATGATAACATCATTCATGTGTAATGTGGACTACATCCTCACGAACCGATTTTTCATGTTATCCATAAACACCTCTCATGGTTGGGTATGATGATGGATATAAAGAATATATATTATATGTAGATATTTATCCTAATTATATACCTCGATCCATCATATCATATATAACGTTTTTAATTTATATTCCCTAGAATATACGATAATGTCATTCATGTGTATGATGGACTACCGCATCTCGAAGAAATTTGATTCATTTTCATTAACTATTTACATGGAATGTAATAAGGGAAATTTTTACTAATATGTTTTCTATATATGAAATAATAATGATATTAATGAAATATATATAACTCTAAAAAAATAATATATCATTTAATTTCTTAACATTTCACTCACTTAAAAATTATAACATCTTTCATATATGTGTGGGATATCGCCTTCACGAAGCAATGTGACTCACATGTCACCATAACACCACATGAATGTTATATGTATGTATATTTAAATAAATACTTTGATATATAAAATATAATGATAATTATATAAATATAAAATATTTCTTATCTACTTCATATAATGGTCAGATAATAAATGTAACATTACTCATGAAAATTGTGACCTAGTATCTCCATGATCACAACATGCTTCATTTATAAAAACCATCTTTAATGATTGGACAGAAGAGTAAAATTGATATATGACTATGATAATTATTTCATTACTATTATTCTATAGGTGTTGAGATAATGATCACTTCAATAAATATTCAACCCACTGATTCCATTTTCGACACATAAATCAAATATTATAGAAACACCTGATTTAAATGTAATTGATTAAGTAATTTTATATAACAAAATTTTTAATAAAAATACCTCTTATAATGGTTCATTTTTATTGATTTTTATTATTTTAAAAGATTGAGGTTTTTAATAAAGTCTAGTTTTCAAAGAAGGCATATAGTGTTGACATGAGTGATTAAACTCACGGAGCATGAATGATGAACAAAACATACAGAGTATGAATGTTGAACTGAAGTTGTTGATTACATATGCTAAACCAAACTAGTAGAACACAAATTCTAAACTGAACTCAACGATCATGAATGTATAAAGTTATCTCATGATGATATCTCTTTTAGCACTCATATCTTTCTTTGGAACTTTCTGTTGATCACACACTGCACTTGAAGACAACAACACTAAAAATCAAAAGATAGACTTCTGATCTTGCAATTGGATTTTTCGAAGAAAATGATTTTCTTGGTGTATTGTAATGGGTCGTCTCAATGTACTCATTACTTTATTTAGATCTCATGAATGGATCTTGTGAAGAACTCATGATTTTACATTGAACTTGCACAAACTTTGAGTAGGAATCACACCTAGATCTCACACAAAGCATGAGAAAAACTCACACCCAGATCTTATGGTTCACATGATGCCGATGAGGTAGAATATTGTACCTACTTTTTAGAGTTAAGGTGGTGAATTTATACCTATACATATCTGTCACCCATACTTAATCATTTCATAAGTTATGCTTAAAATATTGATCTGAATCAGCGTCCAATAATGTGTCTCCTAGAGATATCTCATCGAAGGGTTTCAAAAAGAGGTCTTACAAAAGAGAATATATGATTGAAATCTTCTATGTTTTCCCCATAATCTTTATAATAACTCACTCTTAGCGAAAAATACATCTTGATCCAGGAACTCGTTCTCACTGTGGAAGCATACCTACACTAAGTAAATTCAATGTGTAAAAAGTGGACTCGAATCAAGATCTTACACAACAAAAAATATGGGTCTCGCTCAGCTTCTCGTGGAAGGCACTCACACCAGGGTCTTTCGGTAGGGTTTAACGCCTGGGTCTTAGAACAGGGTCTTACACATTGATATTATGGAAGGTGTTACATGCTAGGAACTCACAAAAGGGTATCACACTAGAATATTGGGGAAAAAATATGATCCTACATTTCGATGTGAATAGTATCATTTTTTATCTTGATTTTAACGGTGAAGAAGAATACAGAGGATCTACACCATTCGACAACAATGAAAGAGTAAGGTTATTCACTACAACATTCTAATTAGTGAAATAATGACATGGAATCACTTCAATATATTTTGAAAGTATAGGTAATTTTCGTGTCTATAGTGAAGCTATGTATTTTCTAGTTGTCTAGAATGTGGAAGTGTTGCATCCAAGTGTTTTCACGTGAGTTATGGAGAAACTGATAAATAGATTCAATATAGCATCTACCAAAAATTGAGGATGAATTCATTAGTGATAATGAAGTCACCTTTATATCCATAGACTGTGTGTGGATCCCCTCAATAGTAGTGAAAAAATTAAGTGGAATAATTTGATCCTTACCACCAGTAGTGATCCATCTAAATAGAGTTAGGGAGTGACACTTAAGAATGGAATAATCTGACCCTTGATATTTTAAAAGAAGTGATCATGGGTATAGAATTGATCTATCCCAAACCATGATTTGGAAGTGAGACATAGTAACTCTTGGACAACGGCACATTATCATTATATACTCCTTGTACGTAGCCCTATAAGGGTGGGCCACATAAATTTTTAGTGTGTTTTTTATTTGTTTCTTTCTTAACATTCTGGGCATCATTGTCAGATAAAGTTGGAAATGAAAAGATAAACATAAACACTAAAGTGAAAACAATGTCACTATTATAATAAATAATTAAACATATATTGTATCATGATGCATTTTGAAAATAATATTTGTACCTTGATTCACCCCTCCCCCCCCTCAGGGTATCTAGGACCCCTTTTCGACCAAAAAAATGGTATTACAGAGTATATTAACAGTGTTGATTTTTTTCTCTATAATGGTTTACTCTCATATCGGAGTTCAAGTTTCAATTGTATCATATCATGGTGTTCCATTGAAAAGGGAAATAAATACAAATGAAAATAAAAATTCAGGTGGTGTTCCTCAGTGTGAAAGTCTTTACAGAAAAAGTTTGATTCTGTTTAAGGAAATCTGAAATGTACTTTTCGCGACATGACCCAAGTTGGGGTTTGAGTTGAAACTACCCCAAGCCGGCCTCTATAGGCTAGCGGTGGTGACTAGCACTGAAGCCGCACAAATCTCTGTGAGTCCTTGGCCTAAAAACCTATACACATGCACACAACCAGCTCAATGAAAAATATCATATAGAGAGAATACAAGAATGAATAACTACTATGAATAAACCAAATATGCATAGACCTCTATATAATAAGAATTATGAATGTGTAAATAGAAAATTAAAGGCTAAAAATATATGCGTGACCAAAAATTTTCCCATCATGATAGAAAATTGGAAAAGGAAAATGTCTTAGAGAGCCCATCTTTTGAATCCCAAGCAACGACCACCATATTCTGTGTAAGAAGCCAATATTCGTAAGCTCCTTTGAAGTCACATTTGACATGACCACTATCTAAAAGAAACATAACCCGTGTTTGGAGAATCCAATGTGAGGGTGAGTATATACATACCCAGTAGAATTCCCTAAAAAGGTTAATGGGGAAGCAGTAAGAGATACAACTAAAGAGAAAATAAGTAGATAGAACAGGGTACAGTAAGAGAGTTCAACTCAACCCAACAAGAGAGTAAAAGTATACTCATTCAAACAAAAATATCTCAAGATAGTTAGAATATGATCTTCATGTTGATTCATCATTACCTATAGTTGGATAGTAGACTCATCCAACCTTGAAAAGCTAAATGAGGAAATAAAGTTTCATAGCACGTGCATCTTCACCTCTCCTATTAAGAGAGTAAAAATAACCAAAGGAATGGGTATTGAAGGTGTGTATATATATATATATATATATTAGCAGTGAATGTATCCCAAATGAGAGGGTAAGGGGATCTCCATATCACAACTCATCCTAAAGAGAAGAGTCACTAATAGTTCCAAGGTAAGTTCATCTATGATACCCAGTACAACACACGTCTTCACTGAACAAACGAGCCCATGATGATCAATCACCACACCTTGATATAGTCCAAATTGTGTGTCACTGACTCTCCCACTATTTTGATCATGTTACAAAAATATGTCTTGGTGGTGAAATCATTCCTATTTTTCATTAGTCCAAAGCTACATCAAACCCCATCTTGTCATTGTGTCGCATAGCCAAGTGGGAACAAACTCGATGTCGTGGGCTCACACCACAAGGATTTAATGGGTTTCACTAGGATAGATTTTTTAGCGGACCCATAGCCATGCGGATGGGGTGTTACACTCTACAATCAGAAGGACCCACACCCTGGTAAAATGGGGGGTTACACCTTGGTTGTTGAGGACCCACTCCCTATCCGATGAGGGGTGGGTCCACTCAAAAAGTAGAAGAACCACAACCATTCCGATGGGTGGTTCCACTCTTAAGTTTGAGGAACTGCGCTTTGGGATCACAAGGGAGTTCCACTCTTGGTCCTTGAGGACCAACACCCTTCCTGATAATTTTTTTCACTTGGAAGTAACTATTGAGGACCCACATCCATGTCGATGAAGGGTTCCACTCTGGAACAATTTTATGGTGATCATGCCTAATCACCACCATTTTCAAGTGTCGCCTTAGATAGCTAATGCACTCAGATAATTTCACATTTTATCCTAAAGGCCACTTTTTAGAGAACCATCACTCAATATATGGAAAAACACTCAGTAAAGGTTACTCACAGACCATAATTTGAGGTCAAATGAAGGGGATACAGGACTTAGAAGATCCATAATGAGGTACATGACATGTATGGGGACCACACTATGTGTTACCTCGCATCATATTCTTACTGGGTACCTAGCCATATTCAGGTAAAAATTTCTTTACATGTACCCCTAGGCATGCTATTTTACTCTTAGATTATATAGCATATCTACAGAAATGGCCGATGGTAACCCAATTCTTGTTATTTGAAAAAAGGAAAAAAACAGAATTTTAATGACATGCCTCCTCAAACTGCCCTAGATAACAAACTGGATCACATCGTTGTGATCCTTGTAGAAAAGAAAAAATGATCTGCTATTCATTTTCCTAGATCAGACACTAGGTGAAGACGTTTCATTTTACCACATTGTGCACAAATAGTGTCTGATGGGGACCGTGTCTTGATCCAGAAATAAGATATACAGATTTAACCATTGTGATCCTCATGAAAAAACACATGGGTTAGACTATTCATTTTCCTCAATCGGACACACAATGAAAAAAATTTATTTCATAGAAATACGTTGAAATGGCGTCTCATGGGCCCAATCGAAAATTCTGACTTAAATATCTAAAATCTATCTAAAAAATCATGCCTCAATATCAGGGTCACAAAGCTATTTTTGGTGTATCAATTGGACTTCGTAGGAAGAAGTTATGTCACATAAAAGTTCCTCAATAATTATAATAATAATAATATAAAAGGGGTCCTCTATGGAACCAAACCACGAGCCCAGTATGAACACCAAAAATTTGAGTTTAAAAATACCCTCTTGAAATTAGGGTCACACAGTAGCTAATGGAATATTGTTTGGACTCCCCGTGTGGGAGTTATGATAGTTCAATGATTTAATAATATTATCAAATCTGTTACATTAGATGCGTTTTAGGGGACCATGTCACGAGTCAAGTAAAATTACCCATAATGATATCAAAATGACTTTATCATAAATGGGGAGACACTACCATAGATGGTGCGTTAATTAGACTCCACATGTGGGATTTATGGCAGTAAACCCATTTTGTTAAATAAGAATAATGATGACAATAATAACAACAATATTATTATTATTATTAATCTTGTACTAGGTATAACTCTTGCCTATGATGTATAATTGACCCACTATCAGCAGATTTGTGACATTGATATTGAGGAGGAGTATTTTAGACCAATTTTAGATATTTATGTCGGACTCGTGGCACAGCCCCACAAGATTCCATTCGAGCATAATGCAGTGAGGTATTAGTTTTTCATTAGGTGTTTGATTGAAGAAAATGAAAATTTAATGCCATGTGGTTTTCCATCAGGACTTCAATCATGATATCTATATATTTTATTTCGAGATAGAGACATGGGCCCCATGAGGCATTGTTCGTGCACAATGCTGGGAAATGCAACCTCTTCACCGAGTGGCTGATTTGGGTAAATTAATAGCTGAACCATTGTGATTTTATGTAAGGATGGAAATGGTGTGAACTAGGTGGTTATTTGGGAAAATTTGTGGAGTCATGTCAGTGCAATTACATATTTTTCCTTCGTACCAATGATGAAAATCATGCACTCATCATCCTTTTGGTCAAATTTTCTATGTAATTTGGGAGTACACTGGAATTCCTAATAGTACATGTATATAGCCTAGTACTTGAGTATGGATAGGTACATGGCCATGTGATGAGGCAAGGTCACCTATCATTTGTTCCCCCATACTTGTTGTAGAACTCATTTTTAATCTTCTATCTCTCATATATCCTTCATTTGAACTCAGATTTTGGTCCTCCGGTAGCCTATCCTGGGTTTTTCCATGTATTACACAAAGGTTCCCTAAAAAGTGGACTTCAAGATATGTTGTAAAATGTTTTTAGAGGGGCATCTATATAACACGATTCTTGATTACGGTAATGATATGGCATGATCATCATAGACTTCTTCTAGAGGGGAACCCCCATCGGCGTGGGTGTGGGTCCTCTACAATTACATCAAGGTGGACCCCCCCTATCGGGTATTTCATGGGTCCTCAATGACCTATAGTGGAACCCAATATTCATACCAAGGCACTACTCCTAGACCTTTAGAGTGAAACCCTTTATTATAATGAGTCTGG
Source organism: Viscum album (assembly GCA_963277665.1). Lineage (NCBI taxonomy): Eukaryota > Viridiplantae > Streptophyta > Magnoliopsida > Santalales > Viscaceae > Viscum > Viscum album. The sequence continues at coordinate 942,636,627 of OY728153.1, forward strand.
GTCCTCTGCATTCAGAGTGGAACCCCCCCCCCCCCACCCCCCCCCCCAATCAGAGAGGGAACATGTTCTCCATTACTATGGTGAAGCCCCATATTTAACTAGGGTGTGGGTCCTTGTGACAGAAGAGTGGAACCCCCATCGACATGGGTATGAGTCCTCTATGACTAAAATCTGACTGAAACCCCCCTGACACAATAGGGCGTAATTCCCCCACATCAATTTTGTGTCCACTCAGCTATGCAACACAGTGGTGAGATGTAGCTTGATGTAGATTTGGACTCATGAGAAATATGTTTACATTACCCATCAAAAAATGTATTTGTGATGCGGCCTAAACTGTGTAGGAGAATCAGTGCCACCCACTGCTGACAATATTAAGGGGTAGTGATTGAGTTCCTTTGAGTTGTCTGTTTAGGGAAGATGTGTGATGTGTTGGACATCATAGATGGACTTACCTTGGAACTAGTGGAGACACATTTTCTTGGGATGAGCTATGGGAGGGAGAATTCATTACTCTCTCATTTGGGAGTCTTTGACTGAGTATATATAAACACCCTCCTTTGGTACCCAGTCCTTGGGTTTTTGTTACACTCCTTCTAGGAGAGGTGAAGATGTGTGAGGTAGGTCACTTGCTTTTCATACCTAGCTTATCATTGTTGGATGAGTCTACTCTCTTACTATAGGTAGCGAAGACTCAATGATAAGTTCATATTTTCCCCATTTCCCGCTCCTTATATTTCGATGAGTTTACTTTCACTATCCTACTGGGTTGATATGAACTCTATTACAATACCTTCTTCTATATACTACTTTATTGTTCTTTTGTATCTCTCACTGTTCCCCCTTCTCCCATTTTGGGGAATTATACTAGGTATGTATATACTCACCCATGATTGGGATTCTCCCAACACATGTCATTTCCTTTGAAGATAGTGGACATTTCGATCTTGAATTTAGATGAGAGTAGGGATACAAGATTCTTGGACCCCATACAATGGTCGTAGCTTAGGATTCATTAGATGATATCTCTCATCAATTTTACTTTTAAAATATTATATTAGGTTGGGAAAAATTTCTGGTTGGGCGTGTATTTTGACCCTTTACTTTTCAGTTTACACTACTGTACTTCGTACTCTTTAGAGGATCATGCATAGTTGGATTTTCCATAGTAGTGTTGCATTCTTCTTTTCATTACTTATAAAAGTTTGCATTGAGCTGATTGTGCACGTGTGTACAAGTTTTTAGGAAAAGGCCTCTACAACAATAGTGGGCCTTCAGTGCTTGTCACCACCCCAGGCCTATCGAGGTGGGATTGGGGTAGTTGTGACTCAAACCCAAACTTGGTTTGGGTCTTGACATATTGGAATCAAAGCTGTGGAAATTGAGTTCCTTTGACTCTTTTATCTAGGGACGACATGTAAGGTTCTGGGCATCATAGATGGACATTCCATGGAACTATTCACAACACTAATTCTTTGGTTGAGCTATTAGATGGACACCCCTTACTCTCTAATTTTGTATTCTTTGACTGAATATATATATATATATCTTCCTTCAATACCCAATCCTTGGGCATTGGATGCTCTCCTTCCAAGAGAAGAGAAGCCATGATGGGTATGCCACAATATTTCAGTTTCTATATTATCATGATTTCAAGAGTCTACTATCATACTATAGTTAGAGAAGATTTGAATATAAGTTCTTATTTTCATTGATTCAAAATCCTTGTGTTTGGATGAGTTTACTTTCAATCTATTATTGGGTAGAGCTATAGTCTCTTATTGTAACTTGTTCTATGTTTTTCTTTCCACTTCATTTGTATCTCTTAACACTCCCCCTTCAACCTTTTTGGGACTTTTTGCTGGTTATGTATATACTCACCCATGCATGAGCTTCACCCAACACATGTCATCTCTTTTATAGATAGCAGAAAGGTCGATCGTGACATTATAATAGCTTAGGGATATCCAGTTCTTGGACCACATATAGTATTAAAATATTTGGATTTAGGATATGGGCACTCTTAGTTGTTTTACTTTTTTAGTTTTCTTTCAGGTTGAGACAAATTTCTGTTTGGGTTTATATTTTATCCCTATAATTTTCAGTTCACACTACTGTACATCATAATATTTAGAGGTACATGCATATTTGATGTATTCATAGTAGTATTTCATTATTATATTCATTCCCTATGTACTTTTTCATTGAGTTTTCACTGTACATGTATAAATGTTTTCAATAAAATTTGTCCCTGAGTTTAGTGTTCCTTCAGTACGTATCTTCACCGCTGGCCTATAGATGTAGGGTTGGGGGTCGTTGTGACTTGATCCCAGACATTGGTCGGCTCCTCATAGTATTGAATAATTATTTTAATGAAATAGGTAGAGAAAATATATATACTCACTCAATTATGTTGTAGGAATTAGTGGAGAACTTTATATTCCAAGTGATGATGAAACTACTGATTATGAAGAAACTGCAAGAAGAAAACAACTGAAATTTTTCCATGAAACAAAGTAATTGAATAAGAAATTGGATGATGAAATTAAATCTAAAGAAATATAAATCCAATTTTAGGAATCTTAATTCAATAAGATAAAAGTATTAAATAATAGTCTTATTGAGGTGGATATTGATCTAAGAGAGAAGAATGATCCCCAAGATGAAGAACTGAAAATGATGTCCACAACTATAGAAAAACTAAAATCTATTAGTATGGGAATGAATTTAAACACATATGAAATATAGAATCTAAAATCTAGAAATTATGATCTTTATACAATGAATTATGAACTAGTTTTAGACAATTAAATGCTACAATATTAGAATAAATGTTGACTTATTCTATTGCTTGAGAAAAATTTAAAATGATGGAGAAAAGTGACATGGTGGAAAAGCTCACCCAAGAATTGGAAGATGAGATGAGTAGTGGGAAGAATCTAAATATAGAACTCAATGATCAACTTGAATCAATGGATATTAAGATTCAAAAATTGGGAGAAGAATTAGAATTCGTGAAGAATGAATTGGGGAAATATATGGCCAATGGAAATCCCAAATTGAATAATGCATTGTATTTATTGTTTGATTATCCATTGTTAGGTGATACTGAAATGAAATGAAAATATTCTACTTCAAAAAAAACAATAAATAATTGTCTCATCCCAAAGGGCGTATTGTTTTGGAAATTTTGGTATTGGATATTATGAACCCTCTCTTATGCATGATAGGATGATATCCATGAATAATTTCATAAATTATAAAAATCATGAAGATACTCGAAACATACATTAAAATGATTTTATTGGATGTAATGAAAACATGTTCTATTTTTCTGGGATTCATTATCATATTTAATGTTTTTATTACGAGTAATTGGAATATAATTCATATTTTAAATATGGAAATATTGTTAAATCAGTGAATGAGAAGAAGATTCATGAAGAGTTTGAAAGAAAAGTCTCCCAAAAGAAAGTAGTTGTCAAATTATATTACTTTAGAAGACAAGGAAATGCCATGAGTACTTGTCAAGAATCCCAACGTCTCAATTTCAAGAGAAGAACTATGGCCGCATAAACATCACATCAAAGAAATGATGAAATGATGCATACCATTAAGGGAAGATGATTTATATGTTTTAATGATGGGAATTATGGTAATTATGAATGAATTTGTAGCAGGAAGGAAGAAAAAAAAGAAAAGAAACCCATAAATGGATTTACAACACTAGTAGTGTATAATGGAAAAGTTATATTAGAAAACAACATGACAAGTTGGAAAAATATGATTATATCATCATGGAAATCACAATGATCATAGTAAAATGCATATAAATAACCTACTTTATTACACTCACAATAATCCTATTGGAATGAATGAGATTGAACCTGGATGAAAAAAGGAGGATATGATTCAATTTTTATTAATAAGAATGTAAATTTATTTTAAGACATAACCCTGGAAATAAATGATGGTGTGGCTTGGATAAATGTTAAAAGAATAATGAATAAATAATTCCTTGAATAATTCACATGTCATGCGGCATGGTTAGAAGTGAAGGAAAAAGAAAGATTCCTCCTTTAGAGGAATAAAATAGAACATGACCAGTGGAAAGAATCCTTCTCAGAGAATGTTTCATGAAAAATGGAATATCGGCGGAGCATCAGAGGAGAAAGTTTATAGAAATGGGTTTAAAACTAAAATGTGAAAAATAAAATCCTAAAGAATAAAAATATTACAAGAATACTCAGTGTGTGGGTTATTAATTTGTAGTAATATGGATAGAACAGTCAAAGTTGGTTGGGAAATTGAAACAAGTACAAAAATAGTACAGTTCATTACAAAAAAGTATCCAAGGGTTGATCCATTACAAAAATCCAGAATCCTCTTCTTAAGTATTCTAGCGGTTACCCTATCCCTGTGTGTATAAATTTTATGAACTAATGTTCAGGTGCTTGGGGTTTAGTAAGATAAACAATCTAAGGGGAAGTGGCATAAAAAGATGCAAAGTGGTGATGTGATGCGATCTATAATGTCAAAGGATTCAAATCCATTATCAAAGTTGAGGAATAAATCTAGGAGAATTACTTGAAAGGATTTAATATTTTATGGGTGCTTGATATGTATGGATTTAATTGACGATAATCGATAGTGTTGGTGTTATTAAAGTTATCTCTTATTTCCTACACTAAGGTCCAGCCAGGTAGGATTCAAGATTTTGTTGATGGATCATTGAAATGTGCCACATGTGATTAAATGTTGCAGGATAAGTAGAATGTTTATGGGTATAAATAGTGGGCCTAATAATAGGAATATTTTCACATCATAGGGTGTTAATTCTATCTCATAATAAGATGAAATATCTCCATGTTATAGAAAGGATAGAATTTTATTTTTTTATAAATCAAGAAGACCAGTTGGGGGAGAAGCAGCAACAATCATTTATTTCATGATAATATATATTTTTCAAACAATATGGTATCATCTGATGATTTCGAGGATACCAAGAAGCTGTGAGAGAAGATTAAAAATATTCCCAACAAGTGGTCTACCCATTCCGAAGAGTAATTCCTTATCTAAAAATAGTAGAAAAATATTATTAATGATTAATTTCAGTTCAATAATCGATGTTTTCTGATATATTTTTTCTATATCAACAAAGAAGAATGTCATTGGAAACAAATGGGTATTTTGCCACAAGATGAATGAATATGGCACTGTGATTCGAAATAGAGCATGCTTAGTGTGAAAAGGGTACTCACAAAAGGGGGTATTGATGTTGATTAAACAATTGACCCTATTTTGAGGCTAGAGTTAATAAGATTAATCTTGGATATAATAGTGAAAAGAAGGTTCATAATTTTCTAGATGGATGTTAAGTCAGTATTTCTAAATGGGGTTCTGGAAGTAAAAGATTATATTGAGAAGAAAATTTGTTTTTCTCATTCATGAAGATGAGAATATACCTTTTCACCTAAATAAGGCACTATATAGGTTTAATCATGAACCATGAGCATTGTATTAAATACAAGATCATTTTTTTAAGACGCTTGGTTTTCATCATGGTGGAGTAGATTAAAATTTATACCTCAAAAATTATATTAATTATTTGAAAATGGTGTCATTATATGTCGATGAGATAATATTTGGTGGATTAGATGATCTTCCATTCAATTAGATCATGGAATTCATGAAAAGGGAGTTCAAAATGGTAAGGATTTTTTAATTAAATTTTTGATTCATTTATAGGTGACACAAAGAAAAAATGAATCATTAAATTCTCAATCTAAATATGTCAAGGAGGTTCTGATAATATTTTTAATAGTTAATTACAAATAGATGACAACTATACTGGCTACATATATGAAACTATCACGGTATGATGACAGAAATGTTTCTAATTTCACAAAATATAAGAAAATCATAGATAGTCTACTGTACCTAGAAGCAACAAGACCTGATATTGTCTTTACACGTTCTAAGAAACATAGTATGAATGTAATTCCATAGAAACCCACATACCTATAGTGAAATGAATTCATTTGTATATCAAAGGCACAATGGATTTCAGTTTGATGTAAAATGAAAAATATTAGCAAGATTTATTAGTCAATACAAATACAGATTTGGCCAAATTAGCATATGGGAGAAAATTAATGTCAGGTGGTACATTCTATCTTAGGGTATTATTCATTTCTTAGATAATTAAGAACAAGATTGCATTTTTTGCTCTATAGAGGCTAAATATATCGCCGCTACTCCAGTTTTCACACATTTATTCTTAATAAATCAACAACATGAAGATATGGCATTTATAGTGAAGTCTTCGATTTGAATACAATGCAGTAATTCATGTTCTATAAATCTCAATAAAATTACTGTCCTCCACTAGATGAAAAACCAAATTGAAATCAAGTATCATTCTATCAAGGAGAAGGTGGTGCAATAGTTTTTTGATGTTGGTGTATGTGCCTATATAACTCTATGTTGTATATATTCTTTAAATACCTAACCCAAAAAAATATTTGAGTGACATAAACTGGATATTAGAGTTCATTTTCCTACTTGAACATGAAAAGGTGTAGATGTGGGACCCCAGATCCATCAGGAATGATTAGTTTTTCCCTGATATGTTTATTTAGGTACTTTATCCTATTTCAGACCATAATGATGTAACCATCAGGTTTTTCGACAAAGTGGATAAATTGTAGATATAAAATTGAAAAATGTATTAATCAAGATAAGGGAGTAGTTGATAGTGTGATAAGAAGTGTAGGGGGTATTTAAATCAGAAGTTTCTAAAGATGATTGATCAACATATATATATGATGACATGTTGAGGTTTCTGATGAAAAGAGCTGAGAGGTTTTAGAATAAAGTGTTTTATTGACTAAATTTTCATGATACTCTTGTTTCTCATGCAGAGAAAATATAATGTGGGATTAGAGTGTGTGTTGAGTAAATCTATGGTCACTATCAGAATCACAATAAGTGAATTTTTTGATGATGATGTATTAATATTTAATGTGGTATCAAAATGGGAAGAGTTGTCAACAAACAAAAAAATGGGAATTACCAGAAAAAACCCTCCTGATGGTTTTTTTTGTTTTGATTGTGTTTGTTAAAAGGGTGTGACATTGTTAAAAAGGTATTTTTTCAAAGAATGCTAGAATATTTAGAAAGATTTCTTGAACTCATGAAGTGAAATTTATAAACAAAACTTGTGGACCTTGGATGTTGAACTGAACTCGCTAAGCATGAATGCTAAACTGAACCCACTGAGTGTGAATGTTAAACTAAATTCTCATAGCGTGAATCTTGAACTGAACTCACAGAGCATTAATGTATGAACTGATCTTGCGGTGAGATCTCATGCAAGACTAATAGATTTATTTGGAACTTTTAATGGTCACATAAAGAACTAGAAGGCAACAGTAGTGAAAATAAGAATATTGACTAGTGATATCACAATTGTATCTCTAATAATTCATTATTTTCTTTGAGTCTTATGATGAAATGTCATAAAATGATCATTATAGTATTTGGATATCACAAATGGATCTTGTGAAGTTCTCATGATTGTATTTGGAACTTGTACAAAGTGTCTCCTAGCCTCATTCCCTGATCTCATGCATAGAATGAGCATAACTTGCACCCATATCTCACTAAGTGTATGATTCTATAGTGGTGGATGGTTTTCCACAATGTGTTCAGTATATTCAGTGGATTTATTATTATATATACACCCTAACCCATACTTAACATTAATGAAGTTAGCATTAAAATAATGATACAAAGAATAATCTATGAAGGAGTCTCATGGAGAGATCTCTATAAAGTGTTTCATGAAACATTATCAAGAAGGGGAATGCAATATTCACATCACGTATGTTTTGTGGATGATCGGAAAAAGACCTCTTACTCATTATGAAGGCTATCATTCACCAAGAACTCATTCTAAGTGTAAAAGTAAAATTACACTAGGGAATTGCACAATGTTTGAATGTAGACTCACATGAGGATATTGGGAAATTCGCAAAAGGAGTGTCATTATATGGTCTTATGGAAGGGGCTAATGCTATGGTGTAGTGGCAGGGTCTCATGCCATAGTCATAAGGTCGGGTCTTGCACTAGGATCTCATATAAGGGGTTACACGTTAGGATTACAAACATGGGTATCACACTAGAATATTATGAGAGGAGATATGACCCAAAATATCCCTAATAATAAAACAATTTTCATATCTAAATTCAGAGGGTGATGAATAAGACAAAGTATCATCACCCTAAGACAACACTCGTAGAGGGGGGTTATCCACTGCTATATTCCAATTAGTGAAATAATGACTTGGAATCCCTTAAAGATCTTTCTAATACAGCGGTAATTTTTTGTCTACATTAAATAGAATTTTATTCTATTTGTTTAGATATTTTAAGTGTTTCATCTAGGTATATTCTAAGGAGTGAAGGAGTAACCTATAAAGAGATTCAATAGATCATCTAACTAAAATTGAGGATGCATCCATTAGGGACAATGAAGGGAATTATATGTCCATAAATTGTGTGTAGATCCTTTCTACAGTAGTGATAAAGTTAAGAAGAAGAAGGCGATCCCTTTTATTGATATTGACCCTTATAAAGTGAGTTACGATGTGACCCTTGGAAAAGTAGTGAGTTTACCGTAAAATTTGTAAAGGCAGGGAGCCTGGGTATAGAATTGATATAGGATAAGAAGAAAAAATAGTTTATGTAGATTTCTAGGATAAATTTTAATTTGAATTTATTATGTTTTTTAATTTTACATATGTAAAATGGGTATAAAATATTTATATATTTCTCATAAACTAATAAATAGATCATTCCATTGGGATTTTACCTTTCGTATATATTCAAATGAAATAATGTAGGACATCACCTATGTGTTTCTAGAGTCGGGGTTGGTACATATTCTCCTCTTTTCCTCACAAATTCTGAGCAGTATAGATATGAATATAATTAAACTTAATACCATATTATATAATTTCAATGCATTCTATAGCTAAAAGTCTTTCCAAAACACCATCAATTCAATGCATAATGTGTAAGAAAAAAGTGGTTTCTCAATGAAGAGGTATAACTCTTAACCAAGAATCTTCAATTTTATTTTTCTTATTCATCCTCTAAAGAAATGGTTTCCTTAATAAAATAATTAATTAATAATATTTGATATAATTCATTATATTTACAATAATTTAACAACCATTAATCATATTATTTTATCTTATAGAATGTGAAAACATCGCTCTTGAAAACGTACAGCATATCGTATCCATGTAATGGTGTAATTAATTTTTTATCACCACATAAAATGGATAGTAATAATATTTTATTATTTGAATTTAGCAGATATTTTTGAAATTATAATTTGTTTTTAAGGTGGATTATCGCATACCTTTCCTTCTTTCCATCCATGGAAAAATTGAAACAATGTTCATTTATACATATAACCTACTATCTCCCTGAATATTGTAATCCATTTTTCTATATATACATTTTAATTATGAATATATATATATAATGAATATATATTATATTTATATTATATATGGCTTATATTCTAGATATAATAAATCCATGATTAAAATTCAAGAATGGGAATTACAGAGCCAAAACATCCATAAAAATGAAATAGTTAACACTTAAAGATGATAATTATTATAAATAGGTATTAATAAATGTATTTTTAAATGATATAAGTGGATAAAATATGATATTATAATTATTTAAATGATTATATATTATATAAATAATAATTTTCAATTCAATATATATATTGTTAGAGCGCATCTAAAGTATGTCAACCTTAATGTAAGGATTTATTTCCTAATCCCATCATTATTCAAATATGCTTCTATTAAAATATAAAACAGTGTAATTGTATGATACATATATCATATTAAAAATTAATTTTATTATACTCTTTTAATTTCTTGAAAAAATATTTTTCATTTAAATTCCTTTCTTAATTACATAAGATACCAAAATAAAAATTTTATGGTAAACTGAACTTGTTTTTCTTCTGATTAGGATTCTTTTTCTTCTAGGTAAATATTTTGTTTAAAATGTTTTCAAGAATTATTTTACTATTATAAAAAAATTATTAATTCCATTTTTACCCATTTTTTAAATATTATAAATTATTTAAAATAATCAACTTCTTATTTTCCAAAAGAGGTGCCTTATTCCGAAGGTGTAAAAAATTATTGTTTTTACACAGAATACATGATTGAATTTTCTGATAATCATGAATAATATTTTTGGAGAATAATCATTTAAATTTTTCAATGTTTATTTTAGAGGAAAATTTTTTCCTTTATATTTTAAAAATAGTTAAATTATAAATAAGTGATTTAAAAATGAAAAATGTATTTTCATCAAGAAATCAACCATAGATATTTTAAAATTATTTTCATCTATGTCATCCACCAATGATGAATAATATGTATTAATAAGTATATAATATAATGATAATTTCAGAAATATTTATATAGATGGTTTATGATTATTTTTAATGTGGATTTATTGACTTGGGTTATTTATTTTTCATATTATAAGAAGTTATTGAATATTAGTTATGATAATTAAGTTGTATTATTTATTTTAATAATTAATGCATTGGAATTATTATGTGATAGGTGGGAACCATAATTATATAGAGATTTGATTAATAGATAGGTCTAATGACACAAAACCGGTTTGGTATTTAGCCAAGGCCTTTCACATTTATGTATGATATCATGGAATGAGGGTTTGAAATAATGTTTACAAGGAACAAAATTATACATTCTATTATTACCAAATAAGTATTGATGTCCTTGTGGTTATTTAAACAATTTTTTCATCCATGGAAAATTTTAAATCTCATGTGATTGTTTATACGGAAATATTTTTTCATTGTTTATTTATTGTATATTATTCATGCCTTATTTATTTGATGATATCTTCAACTATACACATTACCTTACTAATAATTTTATCTCTCCCATTAAGTTTCCTCTCCCCTAGATGCTAGTTTTGTATTATGATTGATATGAATGTCTATTATTATAAAAACTAGACCCAGTAGGGCCATCGCCGCAACTACCCCATGCCCACCTCTATAGGCTAGGGTCGGGATACAAGCGATGAAGGCATAACTAACACAGAGATGACATTACCTAATTACATGCCCACACACAATACTATCTTGATGAAAATTATTAGAGTAATTAAATTAAAAGATGAAAATTACTATGGCAACAACCATTCATGTAAATCATCTAGATATTACAAGAGTACGGTATTGTAATACTAAAAGTAATAGTAGAAAAATACATTCTAATCAAGAAAGATGCCTCAACCTGAACAAACTAGAAAGTAAAGTAAAATTTATAAGAAATATCATCTCCTGATATCCAAGCTACAACCACCATACATTGTACAAGGATCCAAGTTTCCATATGCTCCTTTGTAATCACTGTCTATCTATCCATATTTTGTGTATGACACAACACATGCGAGTAGTGACCACATAGGGGTGAGTATATATATACCAATTAGGATGCCCTGAAAGATGAAGGGGCGCAGAAAGTGACAAGATTGGAATATATAGTATAATGGAAACTGTGAAAAGAGATCAAATCAACCCAAACCAAGAGTTTAAGTTACCTCATCCAAACACAAGGGGCACAACATGGTGTGTAGATGGACTACATGTCAATTATCTTACACCCATAATAGAATAGTAAACTCATCCAACCATAAGAATCTAATCACAAAAAGCATGTGGAATACCATACATGTATTTCCAACCCATGGAATTATAGTAAACATTTTATAAGGTATGGATATTTCTGTACATATATATGCTCAGTAAAAGAAACAAAAATGAGAGAGAAAGGGGATCTCCATCTCAAAGACCTGCCAAAGAAAATATTATCCAATAGTTAGAATAGTTCAAATAGAATGGACATATTCTCATGTTTCTTCCAATTAGGAAACATCCAAGTCAATACACACCTCCTCACTATACCACACAGTCAAGGGGCAAGAATCTGTAGGTAGAGGATCCATTCCTTGGTACAAATGCAGGGTTCCACTTAGAGGTGGAGGACCCATTTCCAACCTAGTTATAGGTTTTCACTCTAGAAGTTAGTATAGGAATCATTCATATCCAAATAATAGGGTTACACTCAAGATGTCGTTGGAGGACCCATGCCTATCCCACCTAGAGGGTTCTACTATAGAAGTTGTCGAGGACCCATGCCCATCCTAATTATAGGGCTCCACTAGGGAGGTCTATAGAGGACCTATGCCCTATTTCAACAAGAGGGTACAAATATAATGGTAGAGGACACATGCCTTGCCCAGCTGAAGGGTTCCACACTAAAATTAATTGAGGTCCCCTGTCCAATCTAGCCAGAGGGTCCCACTCTAGGGTCAGTAAAGGACCCATTACGAGCTTTTCTAGAGGGTCCCACTATAGGATTCTATAAAGTACCCATAACAAATATCAACAAGAGAGTTCCACTATATAGGTTGAGAACCTGTGCACTGGTGCAATGGGGGCATTACACTATGGACAAAGTGGTCACATGACCTATCCAAATGAGGGGTTCCACTCTGTATGTCTCTGTAGAGGAATTGTTCTTATGCTGATAGAGGGTTACCCCCAATAAGAAACATGTGGTGATCCTGAATGATCCCTTTCATCCTCCAGTAGTGCCTTAATAATCACCACTCATATAAAATTTCATATCATATCACGGAATCCATGACGAAGGGTACCATGAAATTATATATGGAATGATAATCAATATAGGATACTCACAAGAAAAAATACAAGTTTAAACGAAGGTGATACTGACGCTTGAAGTTTCCTAAAAATAGTTACATGACATGAAGGGGACCCACACAACATATGGTCCTACTCTGATGTCTAGCCATGGCCTCTCCAACCCATGGATTTCTGGCCATGTAGTGCAACACAACATGTAAGGTAACTACACGACATATCACGAACATAAGTCGTATGAACCATGAGTCTCATAATTTTTCCAAGGGAGAAAACATTGTTCCACAGATATTCTTATAAAATATCCTTGGATGGCTGAATTGATCATATCATTTAAATCCTCCTGATAAATTGCATGATATCGAATAATCCCTTTCGAAAACCGAACAACCGGTGGAAAAAGTTTATTTTCATCATATGACACAAAAACAGTGCTTCATGGCCCCGATCCATGAGTCCAAATTAAATACTCTATATTGATCTTAAAACCTCCACAACAATATTAGGGTAGCAATGCTGCTGATAGATCATCATTCTGACACCGTATGAAGAAGATATGTTGGATACTAGATTTCATTTTATTGTTATATTTATTATTATTATTATTATTATTATTTTTGGGCACTCTATGGGCCTATTACACAATCCTGAATTAAATATCCAACATTGGTCTGAAAAATATTGTCCCAATTGCAAGCGCATACTGCCCCAAATAGTTCATTGTTCTAATGTATCAGTTAAAATATATAACTAATACAATATTTTACAAACAAAATAAATAAAAATGATATTTTATAATATTATTATTAATATAAATTAAACTAATATGAAGGGGCAGTTTTGGTTGATCACCCTCCCTTCACTCTGTGTACCAATATGTGGTGCCTCTATATTTATTTTCCCCTTTATTGATTGACATAATTTAAAATTTAATTATATTAAGATTAGGGTAAATCTACCTTCTTAACGCTATAATGGGAGCCATGCTACCCTTGATTTCCACACCTAAATCACATATTCCTCCATTTTTCTTCTTTTTTATCAATTAATAATAATAATTATTAGTATAAAAATAAAAGTAACATAATTCCATTTAATGTTTGAAAATAATTATTCTTCCATAAAAATGATCAAAACATTTTTTATTCCCCCATTAAATTAAATCATTTTAATTTTTAGAAACCTCTCACCCATTTTTTAAATGCTATTATTATTATTAAAATAATAATAATAGTAATGCTCCTCACATTTACCATGACTGAGAACCTCTTCATATATCAATTTCTAGTCATTATTAATTCCACTTCAAGAAGAATCAACCATGAGGCTTCACACATGACCACTTCTCGGAACCAATGCCCACACACCACATGTCATCGCCACACACCAAATGAGAAAATGGGGATCACCGATCCAATCCTGAACCACCTATAATCATTAACTTGTATCTACATTATGAATCTAATCTTTTCACTAAACACCATCCCACTCTTTAATCAATCATTCCAAAAACTCTAAATCCATGTGTCATTCGTGTCACTGCAACACATTCAGGGGTTCAATTGCACTCATAACCACCCTAGTAATATCGAATCATGACCCTTTGGTCCAACAATTAATAATGCGATGAATGATAGGGGAAAGAAACAATAAATAAGGAGATAAATATCATTGTCCAATAGTTCATGGACAACAATTTCATATTGGGGAAACCAAGTGGAGAAACATGGAACAGAAAAGAAATAAATTGAAAGAATAATTTATTTTGATACATTGTCTCTTTAGAAGATTCATTTAAAAATAGAACAAATAAAAAAGATTTGATGATGCTCAATATTTTAATAAAAAGGTGTTGGTATTAAAATTTAAGAGTCATACCTTAAATATGGATTGATTGTAGGTGAAGAATGCATTCTCTAGCAAAAAAGATAATCTGCTACATTTTCTACATATTAATACACCTCAACCTGAACACCAGTCATTGTACGATCTCTATCCACCAATGAAGAAACCATGGAAGATCCTCGTAATGATACAAGGGTTATGCGACTATCCATGATGATATTCCATAACAACTTATTCATATGGTAAAATTTTAAACTCATTTAATTTAAAGAATATAAATATTTTTTTAATTAAACTCATCCTCTAATATCTTCCTTTACCAGAAATCCTACACCAGAAAACATTAGGTCACTACTAGGGTAAACCCTATGTTCCAAACTCAACGGTTGTCCCATATTTCCCATCATCATCTCAGTTTCTGAGTTATTTAGGATTGATTTAATAAATATATTCTTTATTTTAATTAATTTATCCAATTCATCCACCAATGGATTCCCCATTCAAATGTTTGGTGCTGACTAAATACAGGTCTTTTCTAGGGTAAAATATATGTTTTGAATTCATAGGTGGTCTCATATTTCTCATCTGAGACTCTTTTTTTGAGATATTTGACTTTCTCTACAAAAATGTACATATGTACTATTAAATATATATAATATTTTTATAAAATTAATTCTAGTATCATTGAGACTTATAATCCTATTTCATATCCACACCTAGCTCTAAAAATATTCCAAAGTCTTAAATGGAAAATACCAATGTTTTTACATTATTCTTTTCTTTAAATATTTTCATCACCAAAAAGCAGAAACTAAGGGAAATGGTGGGGATAAGGAGGCTTCATCTGGTTCTCCTGTTGATCTTACCTACAATAGTATAAACAACCAAAGGAGAATTGTAAACCACCCTCATCACCTCATATCACAACATGACCAGAACCATCATCTTTCCCTAGAAAAAGAATATGGGATTCCCTTCTTTATAAAATTCATCTCATGAATGTCCTGTGAAAATCTAGTCATGCAATATCTCCAAGTCGATATCCCCATGTTCTGCCTCCCTAACATGAGGAGGAGGTGGATTGGTAACAACCCTATACTGGAGGTATGTTACACCATCCCCACCCATAAGGTTCAATTGTAATGAGGTCAATTGGTTCATCACTTCAATCGACAACAATGGATGTAATACCTCACATTAAGAATATTATTCCACATCCATGACGTGGGTGGCCCCCAAGCACATGTTCCATCAAACTTTTTAGAGTAAACAATCACTCCAATGTCTGATAAAACATATCCTACTAAGTGGATATTATAATAAATAAAATACTCGAAAAGAGTTAACATATGACTAAAACTTTTGGATCATGTGTAGCACTATCCTCATGTGTCTGTCATGCTTCAACTCTAAACGGGAGGAAACGAGGGAATCTTTGTAAAATACTACCACGGACCGAACTAAGAAATGATAAGGATCAAGATTATATGTGTTGAAAACTCTGATGTGGCATTCAACATGCCAAAGGGTATCAACAATAACTAAGAAAAAATATAATGACACAAGGAAGCCATGATCGGTACATACACCTCTAGAACTAGGAGCTGGTGATAACCCATCAGGTAGTCACACTTTTAGATCAACTTTAACCAAACCGCTGGTCTAAGAACCCAATGATTCTAGGGGCTGGATAATATTATTTAATTCACCTAGAATAGGTGAGACTAACTCATATCGGACCATAAGATCTCATCTTCATATTAAGAAAAATACATTGGTGTTCCCATGTAAACACACTGGTCTTATGAATCCTTACCACTATGGACCCTCCAACCACACCAATATCTCTTAAAACCCCATAAGGTATTCTGAAGAGCTACAACAAACATCAGGACTTACCTCGTGTAGGTCTAAAAAATGTTAAATCTCACGGTGGGGAGGTAAGCTTGAAACATCATCATACCCTACCATAATTGGAGGGTGATAAGAGCTTACAAAATCCACTACTATGAGGGAAATACTATAAAACTATTGAATCGGCTGTAACATCCTATGAATGAGTTCATTCTGCTTCATCCTGGGATCACTACCCATAAAGGGGGAAACTCTATCCTAGAAAATGGGGAATACTTCTACACTCACTTATAGAAATCATCTAAGTATGGATGATCAATGACCAGTCCATTTTAAGGAAAATATCATAGGATCTCACTACTGCAATGGAAATATTTCATGTGATTCTATCTTTTTATTCCCCCTCATAGAGTAAGGTCACGCCGTCAGTAGAAATATGTGATTTATTATCCACTGATATAGTATAATATTCATTTATTATATCTTAATATTTATTTTTTTAATGTTCATAAACAACATTTTTATTGCATTTTTTAAATTGATCTTCATTTCACATCATTTTTCATTTCATTTTAAAATATTCAATTTTTGTGCAACTTATCAACTGTTTGGTTAATTCATTTTTTTGTTTATGAATTTGATATTTTTAATATGACTTATCACTTTTTTTGGAACATTTTACCTTTTATTCTTAGTGGATGAATCATAATGGAATATGGATATTGTTTTCCATGAATACAGAAATATATGGGTAAAGAATAATGGGACTTAGGCCCCTCAAATATAAGTGGAGACCAAAAATTAAAGGCCAATGAAGCTAATATTTTATCCTTAGATAGAGAGAGTATTTGATAAAATTTCAATCAAATTTGACTCGATCAAATTTTGAGGTTTTCATGGTGATATGGGCGACCAAATACAAGAATTAATTTATGGGCCAGATTTAATGGCCCTTAAAGTCATTCCACTAATTTAATCATAACATATGAATAATATATCCAATTGGCCTGAAATTATGACTAATTTTTTGGAATACTTGATATAATATATTTTTCTTCTATGAACCCTACTAATTTGTAAATAATCAATTTAAAATTAGAATATCAAAAATGGATATGAATATGGTCCTATTTTTGTGGTCCAAATTGAAATTTCCCATATTTATTGATTTATCTCCCACCATTTACTATCATAATTAAAAGGGAGGAGATTTTTTTTAGGGAGGTCTACCAAAGGCCTGTGATATGCCTCTATAAAGAGCTGGGGTGAAAGGAGTTAGGGTGTGTATGATTTTATTTCAATTGTAATTTCACTCATTCATTTTTTAATCACATTGTCAATTTCTCTCAAGTAAGTTTTTCATTAACATTAATTTATTAATAATATTTCTTCTTATTATCCTTAATTTCTTTTTTACCTTTCAATTAACACATTTATACCATTCAATCAAGGTGTGAATTTATTCACCCCAACAATAGTGAAATTCCTCACACAATGGAGGAGTGTTCATTATTCCATTTTTTCACATCTTCAATCACACTTCCTCAAGTCAACATTCCGCTTCCTTTGATAGAATAACATCAATGGATGGAAACACTTTTAGGGGTTAATCATAGGGAGTTTATTAGGGTGTATTGAATTTTATTTCATGTGCTTAAAATCTATTCATTATTTTTATGACTACCATTTTATGAGTTATTTTCTTCTTTGTCTTCACCAAATTTAATGATGACACATTTTATGTGCTAGTACGATCCAATTACTTAGAGTTACCAAGAAAGTGATCCTCTGAGTGCATTGTGGATTATCCTTTGAATTGTTTAGGGATTAAATTAGGGAATTTGGTTGTAGAATTATCTCATTTTGTGGATACATCTGAATTAGTGATCTCAAACTTTATAATAAACAAATACATCCATCCCACACCAAGAGACAACATAGGATCGACTCATCTTCATTAATTATATTAGACCAAGTAATTGTGGGGTTTTTTGTCTTTTTATTCATTAAATCATTAGTTCATCCATTACTATCAACACCCAAGTCACCCACATAAAATCAAATCCAACATCAAATCATAATGTCTAGAGGTTTATTCTTCTATCCTTGTGGATTTGATAACTCATGTTGAACTATGAGTGACTTCTTACACCATATAACATGGGTAAATTTGGGTTCATCCAAGTTTAGGCGCCCTTGGTTGGGACCCATGTATGTTCCTAAGATTCTATCATAATTTTATCTTCCCATTTCTCTTATCGCACCTCAAATTCTCTCTTCTCACTCCCACATTTCTATTCTAACCCCCAATTTCACTCTTATGGAAGGTCATTTCGATCAAACCCAAACATGGGTAACCTCTCCCTATATTGACTAACCCACACCAATTGTGACATACAACGACCATCCTAGATTCTATTCATGGGAAAATTAAAAATTAAATAAACCATAATGTTTTAACTCTTATGCTCCTTAAAAAATTTAAACCTCTAATGTCTTCCAATCCCAATAAGGCAAACCAAATATCCTCTCGTGGAATCCAATCAATACAATTATCCTTGTTTAATAGACCATTTGGGTCAACCAATTTTCCATCAAGATCCGCAGACATTATTTGAGAAACATTGTCAAAAATAGAGAGAATGACTTCTGAAGTTTCATCAATGAGGGTAGAACAACAATGTGTTGAAACTATTATAGAACCCACTGACACATATGTTGTCTCTTGCTCATCATCGATAAAAGAACCTAGTTACACTAAATCTTCTTATAAACAAATCCAAGATGTTGAAATTTATATGAGTGTGGAAAATAATGAAAACCCTAATGTAAGGATCCCCAAACAATCAGAGGATTTAAAATTAGAGAAAAATGTTGAAGAACACACAACACAAATATAGAAAGAAGAGCTAGATTATGAGGTGATATGGTAATGGAATGTAGAAAGTGAACTCAAGGAAGAGGAGAATGTTAATGAGAGTTTAAATCATGATGAATGTGAATTTTTATATTCAAAAGATGGAAATTTTTCATCATTGATTATGTGTCCCGAATATTACCCTGTAGTAAATTTTCCAGACCATACAACATTGAACTATTTAATATCATCTTGAACTCCAAGTCTTTACCAAACCCTAATAATAAAATGGAAAAGTTGACCGTTGATTAATATTTTCAAAAGGAACCAATTCTTTCAAAAAACAATTGGAGGAGAAACTGATTTTGATTGAAATTTCCAATCTTCTTTAGGAAATTTCAATCAAGCCAAACTCAAAATTATTATCCATTATTCCCCACTCAAGTACCCCTTCATAAATGATAACCAAGACCTTTCGATAGTGATTCATTATTCTCTTGAAACCATTAATTTTGTACTGATACTTTTTGTGTTAGAAAATAAAACAAAAGCAACTCGATCAATCATTTTTTTATATTCCATGGATTTCCCATTCATTTGAGAATATAGGATTCACTATGGGAAAAATTTATATTTGTTAAAAGGTATTTGTGATGGGACCCTCTACACGTCGCAAATAATTTGTTATTTGTGACGGGGAGAGGGTCTCGATCACAATAGGTTTGGCATGAGTTGTGTAGAGACCCGAAACCTGACGTACATGAACATTACATTACTTTTGCGGAATACTTAGTACAAAACAAAAACACACACACAAGGATCATAATAGTTTAGTGTCTTTGGAAACTCGGAATAAAATCTTCTAATTGTGGTGAAAGATCTTCAACATATCCCATAAAGATCTTCCTTTTTTTTACCTAAAACCATTCCTTATATCCTGGGGAAAAGAAAACATAAAAGGGTGAGCTCAAATTCTCAGTAAGGGTAAACAAAAGAAATATCAATCACATCGTATTCATAAGAACATAACATTTTGGAAATCATAACCTGCAAAAGAGAGCATAATTTCATAACATGGGATAAATCATGGTAGTGAAATGTAATCACAATAATCATAACTTAAAACATGAAACTTTGTGGCATTCACACATAATCATAGAGAATCATTTCTTGTTAGTCAAGACTCATTTCCAAGACTATCTTAGTGGACAAAGTCCCTTTCTGAATCGAGTTACCCTCGTTTCAGTCCTGTTTCACTGAACCGGTATAACCTACCATTCCAGCCATGTATATCTCATGAGATATAAAATCTTTACCCAATGCATTGGAGGGAGATATAGGTCCCACCCATCTTATAATGAATCCTTTCTTATGTGTGCCACATAATCATAAACCATACATCATAGCGTAACCCATGTAATAAAAATGGGATTCTTAAACAACATGACATCATAAAACAATTCATATAAGATGAAGGAATTCATAAAAATATTTCCATCACAACATAATCAAATCCATGTAATAATAGGGATAAAAACAGAACCCTTTTTATTATCTTAGATGGAAAATAATTTTGATAAAATACTTGAACTCCATTCTTGAGGAAAATATCCTTTCTACTTCAAAAACATTTTTCCTTTCATAACATGTCATACGACTTTAAAATAAAAGAAGTTGATTAAAAATAAAGTTGAAAACTTGTAAAGGAAGTTTCTTGTAAATAATGTTTTAAAAATCCATTCATGCCGTATAAGTTAAAAAAACATTCTTCTTACTTTTGTCGGAAAAGTCAAAAAGTACCTCGTACAAAAAAACGACAAAAGATTCCTTTCATATTCTTTACTAAAAACTCATTGAAGGGTAAAATTGGATTTAAACTATTGTAAGTGGATGAAAACAATATTATATATTGAAGGAACATGGATGTGGATGATAAAATACACCCCAGTAAATACTTACGAATAAACAATCTCGGATAAAAATGAGATTGTGATATTTTCCCTTACCTTAGGTCCGATTTGCTTCGTATGTGTCTGAAACTCCTGTATAATGATTTAAATAATGTCATTGACTTATTAAAAAATCATATTCATTGTTATGATATCATATATGGTTCACTTATGACATTATATTACCCGTTCTTTTGTAAATTCCGTGTTAAAGAAGCGTTTTGGGTAAAATTGTTTCATTTATCGTAGGTATTTTGAATTGTTGTTCTTGACATTATTATTACTTATATCATGATTTACTTACTTCCAGAATATAAAATATGATTTATATATCATATATTTTCAGTATATATATATATATAATAGATATATAAATGAAATGAAAAACACCGTTCATGGAGACGGTAGTCCGTACGTACGCATGAACGCTGTTTTCCTTTCCTTATTGTCTTGAATGGAAGTAAGTAGATGACATACATATATATATATATATACATAAATCCAGTAGCTTTATAATGTCATATATTTCATTATTATTTCTTTTATATACTTTATAATCATTCTTAAATGGTTAACATGGAGAATGAATCTCATCGCGTCGTGGAGACGGTACTCCGTACGTACGCACGAGCGATGATATCATTTCCATAAATATTGAATTGAATTGGATTGGATTATACAATATATCAGAATCAATATGATGTTTTAATAACTATGTATAGTTATTCTTTACACCATTATACCCATCCATGTAAGGTGTTGGTGGAAAATAGATTACACCACGGCGTGGAGACGGTATTCCGTACGTACGCACGCGTGGTGATTTCTTTTTCCGTAGGATGGATAGATGGTGAAATAGGGTTGTTTCATACTTATAATAACATATCAGTATATGAGTGATACTGATGTTATTACTTCATAATGAAACAACCTAAGAAGAAGAAGTGGAAGAAGAAATAAAGATGAAAGAATTGGTAACGGTAATTACCTCTTCTTTGAAGCTCCTCTTTGAGACCTCCTCTTAGGGCACTAAAATTGGTCTTTGAGGAAGACCAGAACCTCTAGGATGTTTCTAGGGATGTGTAGAAGAGATTTTGGCAGGGTTTGGCCGAGCTTGAGTGCTCAAATTGGTGTGAGGAGGAGGGGGAGGAGGTGTCCTTTTATAAGGGAGGAGAGGGGCACCTTAGGAATACCTCAAAATATTATTTTATATTAATGTCAAAATCGGTTTATAATGGTTACAAGGGGTCTTATTTCGAAGCTAAAGTGGGGATGGGTCGAAATCCTATCAACCAATAGGATTTAGACAAGTTTAGGGTATTATTTTAACCTTATCAATTAGATTTAACTCTAAGTTAAATAATTTAACTTTTACCGTGTCTTTTTGTTTTCTTTCACTATATGGTTAATACACTTACTATAACATGCCAAACGAACCCCAAATTGTATATTATTAATACATATATCCTTATCTAAGTCATTTGGCCGAACCTTAGATTTTTAGGAATAAAATAACAATTAATAATATAATATTTGATTTAAAAACTATTTTGTGTCAATTTTGACACTATTTGATATATGATTTTTTTGAAAGTCATAACAGAATTATATGTTCGAACCAAATTGATTAAATCAACACTAATATATCATAGTAACCTAGAAAATTAGTGGAATTCATAAAAAGTCTCAAATTACATTCATTTGAGCATTTATAACATCAATTATGTTAATATTTCCTTAAAAAGGGTAATTACTGCATCATCGTTGTGTCATAAATTAATTTATTTAAGGTCTAAAAATTATAAATAAAATATCATTATGTAGGAAATCTTTTTAGATTTCTAATGAATATTTATTGTCGAATTTATCTTATGTATAACCCCATATTAAAAATTATTTACTTATTAAACTTTGATTTTAACTATTTTAACCCTTCTTTAAATAAATTAATAATAAATGTCCTAATCTAACCCAAGTGGGCCTAAATGGTCATATTTTATTCCTAAGTTTGTTTTTGGTCGAATTACACTTGTCCAATAGAATTAGGACATGTGTTAGGGTAATATTAATATCATATTTACCCTTAGTTACCCTATTTACTATTAACCGCGGTAAAAAAAATAAACAGTTACTATTCACCAAAAAAATTATTTTTATCTCATTGAACCACATTTTACTTACTGATATTTACCGTGTCTGTCGGATTTTCAAAATTCCATTCACAGAAGCGGTAAAATTAAGTTTTATGCAAAATTCAGTTTTTAACCTACCACTTAGTGGTTTCACTATTCATCAAAAATTGAAAGTTTTCAGAAAAATACCAAAATTTCACCCTAGGATAATTTCGGTATTCTGAGTCCAAAAATGAAGTCCATTTTGAGAGCTAAAATTTCTAAAATTTAAAAAGTGGTTATTACTATTCATAACGGCTAGTTTTAATAATATTTTAATAGCATATCGTTGTTTCGTGAAACTCAGTATTGCGTACTACACATGCTATCGAGGAAGGTTGCGATTGCGTGTAATGCAAGGAAAGTCAAGGATGCGTGTTGTGCAAGCTCCTTTTGGTGAAGCGTACAACACAAGACATTAGTGAAATTAAAAAAATATATTTTTCATAAAATCTTGGGCTGTTACATTCTACCCCCCTTAAAATGAATTTCGCCCTCGAAATTCGTTGGGGTTATAAATGGTTTACTATTTGAAAGTTTCTTTAATAGAAACCCACATCGTAAAAAGGAATATCAAAACCAATCTTTAAAAACAAAAGTATGAAACGTAACGGTTACCCAAATAAACTAATCACTGGGTTTCCACATAGGTGAAAATATGGATATGGAAGAGAAATCTAACCATCATGTTCTGATGGAGAGTGGTAGAGAACATGGCTACGGAAATGCCAGTAATCACAAAGCCATAAATTTGTGACGATCTAAGGTACCATCTGATTCATCAGATATAAGATCACGAGGACAACATTTTTGGTTTTCAAGATCGTTTCCCTAAAGTTAAAGAATTTGAATTAGAATAAATACTTACTTTATGTTGGTACAACCTCACTTTTGTTCGTGCCTTTAACAATTTCCACTTCATCTCTTAAATAAATGAAGTTGAATTTGTTATTCGTGAAGTGTTAGCAGATCATGTGATAGAATGACGGGTCATTCCATTTGTCTCAAAAGGTTAGCAAAATTTATATACATAAGTCAATACATAGTGAGATTATATCATACTGCATAATATAATAAAACTAGTTTCTACTAAACAGGGACTTCCTGTAGGTCAGTGGTAGGCGATAAAGGCCAGTCGCACTTCGGTTGTGGGTTCGATTCCTACAGCCTTGTCCGACGCGATGGGCTGTCGCCCGTCCTGCAGGTTGTCCTTTTTCTAAAACTATATTACTATAACATCCCATCAATAATATCGAAAAAACTTCTATCCTTAAACAATACTAACTTATGTCCAACATAATCCATTCTAATCTTTTAGGCTTATCCATAATACTGCAGTCCACTCTCATAATATAGTGAAAACGATTACCAGAGATTTAATACTGTCGTTAATCCGCATATATCATAAGATATGTGTTGTTGGTCACATTCCAAACATTCAAAGTCCTTAATCATGTATTCTCTTGAATACCTTAGTGAAAACATGAATGCAGTTTAAAGTTAATACTTTCCACATACCAAAATCCTCAAAATTCTATATACTCAAACCATGATATCACTTAGTCCTTATATCAATCATGAGCTCATGAATACTATTAAACATTTCATTTTCTCGTTTTCCCTTCATTATGCGCATATCATCTTATTTCCAAAAAATATCTCAATCACTTTGAATACCACATTAGACCAATACATAAATATTCCAATTATGATACAACATTATTTTGGAATCCCATTACATAAACACTTAATCATTCCACCACATCGTTGTCATATTCAACATCGCCAATAGTGATCGCATGTGACTTCCCTTTGTCCTTTTCCTTCAGTGGTTGCTCGTGTTGATCATCACTAACCCTTGGATTAGGGCATTTATTAGCATAATGCCCCATTTCCTTACACTTGAAGCATTGAAGTGTTGGTGGTGCGTTCTCTGCAGTGTTTGCTTTATTCACATCATTAAAAACTCTTTTTCCATTACTTCGACACTCAGCTGCTCGATGACCTTCTTTTCCACACTTAAAACATTTTCTAGTCCCTTTAAGACAATCTCCACCATGCTTCTTTCCACACTTTGTGCATAAGGAAACATTCATCTTCTTTTCACCATTATTCTGAGATTTCTCCTTGAACTCCATCTTTCGTTTCTTGTCAAAACCATGAGATGGATATGTAACACCAACTTCCATTTCTACTTTGATAGCACAACGAACAATTTCTTCATAGCTACTGAAGTCTCTTAGAGCTAATGCCCTTCGAAGACTTGGTTTTAAGCCACTGAAAAATCGATCAACTTTACTTTCAGGTTGGATGATAATGCCAGATGCATACCTTGCAAGTCTTGTAAAATTCGCTTCGTATATACCAACAGATTCATCATCTTTTTGCTTTAGTTCAAGAAACTCCTTCTCCATCTTTGTTCGAAGAATACGAGGGAAGTACTTATTGAAAAATAAGTTCTTAAACTCTTCCCATTCCATGGACTCAATTTCATCTCTTTGCCTTGTATTCTTGATAAGATTCCACCATTGATCAGCTTCACCTTCCAAACGATATACTGCTAAGATGACTTTATCATGTTCAGAACATTGAAGAACTGAAAATATCTTTTCAATGGTACTGATCCATTGTTCAGCAACAAGTGGATCAGAAGACCCACTGAAAGAAGGTGGACGTTGCCTCATGAAGGACTCAATAGAATATTATTCCCTTCTCTGCTTATTTGGAAGTCCAGAATGATTCATAGCTTGTGTAAGTATAGCAATAAGATTTTGCACTCCATCTCCCATAACATTTGTTTGTTCAGGAGGACAATCATTGCATTGTCCATTTCATTTATCAACACGGTTCCTTCGGGTTCCAGCCATCGTCTAAAACCCAAAAAGAATAGTGTGAGAGGCAAAAATCATGCTAGGGAAAACAACATAATAAAGGGGGAGTACCTTTAACATCTTAGTTTTAATTCTATGATCGTTAGCGTAGTTCTAGTACTATAACCTATACGTATACTTAACCTTAGGGACATCCCTAGACATACCTTAGAAATATCTCTAGGGATTTCACTAACGTTTTCGCATCCTAGTTTCCAAAGGTTGACTAAACCTTTCCTCTGGTACCAACTGTAGAGACCCGAAACCTGACGTACATGAACATTACATTACTTTTGCAGAATACTTAGTACATAACAAAAACACACACACAAGGATCGTAATAGTTTAGTGTCTTTGGAAACTCGGAATAAAATATTCTATTCGTGGTGAAAGATCTTCAACATCTCCCGTAAAGATCTTCCTTTTTTTTACCTAAAACCTTTCCTTATATCCTGGGGAAAAGAAAACATAAAAGGGTGAGCTCAAATGCTCAGTAAGGGTAAACAAAAGAAATATCAATCACATCGTATTCATAAGAACATAACATTTTGGAAATCATAACCTGCAAAAGAGAGCATAATTTCATAACATGGGATAAATCATGGTAGTGAAATGTAATCACAATAATCATAACTTAAAACATGAAACTTTCTGGCATTCACACATAATCATATAGAATCATTTCTTGTTAGTCAAGACTCATTGCCAAGACTATCTTAGTGGACAAAGTCCCTTTCTGAATCGAGTAACCCTCGTTTTAGTCCTGTTTCACTGAACCGGTATAACCTACCATTCCAGCCATGTCTATCTCATGAGATATAAAATCTTTACCCAATGCATTGGAGGGAGATATAGGTCCCACCCATCTTATAATGAATCCTTTCTTATGTGTGCCACATAATCATAAACCATACATCAAAGCGTAACCCATGTAATAAAAATGGGATTCTTAAACAACATGACATCATAAAACAATTCATATAAGATGAAGGAATTCATAAAAATATTTCCATAACAACATAATCAAATCCATGTAATAATAGGGATAAAAACAGAACCCTTTTTATTATCTTAGATGGAAAATAATTTTGATAAAATACTTGAACTCCATTCTTGAGGAAAATATCCTTTCTACTTCAAAAACAGTTTTCCTTTCATAACATGTCATACGACTTTAAAATAAAAGAAGTTGATTAAAAATAAACTTGAAAACTTGTAAAGAAAGTTTCTTGGAAATAATGTTTTAAAAATCCATTCATGCCGTATAAGTTAAAAAAAACATTCTTCGTACTTTTGTCGGAAAAGTCAAAAAGTAGCTCGTACAAAAAAATGACAAAAGATTCCTTTCATATTCTTTACTAAAAACTCATTGAAGGGTAAAATTGGATTTAAACTATTGTAAGTGGATGGAAACAATATTATATATTGAAGGAACATGGATGTGGATGATAAAATACACCCCAGTAAATACTTACGAATAAACAATCTCAGATAAAAATGAGATTGTGATATTTTCCCTTACCTTAGGTCCGATTTGCTTCGTATGTGTCTGAACCTCCTGTATAATGATTTAAATAATGTCATTGACTTATTAAAAAATCATATTCATTGTTATGATATCATATATGGTTCACTTATGACATTATATTACCCGTTCTTTTGTAAATTCCGTGTTAAAGAAGCGTTTTGGGTAAAATCGTTTCATTTATCGTATGTATTTTGACTTGTTGTTCTTGACATTATTATTACTTATATCATGATTTACTTACTTCCAGAATATAAAATATGATTTATATATCATATATTTTCAGTATATATATATATAATAGATATATAAATGAAATGAAAAACACCGTTCATGGAGACGGTAGTCCGTACGTACGCATGAACGCTGTTTTCCTTTCCTTATTGTCTTGAATGGAAGTAAGTAGATGACATACATATATATATATATACATAAATCCAGTATCTTTATAATGTCATATATTTCATTATTATTTCTTTTATATACTTTATAATCATTCTTAAATGGTTAACATGGAGAATGAATCTCATCGCGTCGTGGAGACGGTAGTCCGTACGTACGCACGAGCGATGATATCATTTCCATAAATATTGAATTGAATTGGATTGGATTATACAATATATCAGAATCAATATGATGTTTTAATAACTATGTATAGTTATTCTTTACACCATTATACCCATCCATGTAAGGTGTTGGTGGAAAATAGATTACACCACGGCGTGGAGACGGTATTCCGTACGTACGCACGCGCGGTGATTTCTTTTTCCGTAGGATGGATAGATGGTGAAATAGGGTTGTTTCATACTTATAATAACATATCAGTATATGAGTGATACTGATGTTATTACTTCATAATGAAACAACCTAAGAAGAAGAAGTGGAAGAATAAATAAAGATGAAAGAATTGGTAACGGTAATTACCTCTTCTTTGAAGCGCCTCTTTGAGACCTCCTCTTAGGGCACTAAAATTGGTCTTTGAGGAAGACCAGAACCTCTAGGATGTTTCTAGGGAAGTGGAGAAGAGATTTTGGGAGGGTTTGGCCGAGCTTGAGTGCTCAAATTGGTGTGAGGAGGAGGGGGAGGAGGTGTCCTTTTATAAGGGAGGAGAGGGGCACCTTAGGAATACCTCAAAATATTATTTTATATTAATGTCAAAATCGGTTTATAATGGTTCCAAAGGGTCTTATTTCGAAGCTAAAGTTGGGATGGGTCGAAACCCTATCAACCAATAGGATTTAGACAAGTTTAGGGTATTATTGTAACCTTATCAATTAGATTTAACTCTAAGTTAAATAATTTAACTTTTACCGTGCCTTTTTGTTTTCTTTAACTATATGGTTAATACACTTACTATAACATGCCAAAAGAACCCCAAATTGTATATTATTAATACATATATCCTTATCTAAGTCATTTTGCCGAACCTTAGATTTTTAGGAATAAAATAACAATTAATAATATAATATTTGATTTAAATACTATTTTGTGTCAATTCTGACATTATTTGATATATGATTTTTTTGAAAGTCATAACAGAATTATATGTTCGAACCAAATTGATTAAATCAACACTAATATATCATAGTAACCTAGAAAATTAGTGTAATTCATAAAAAGTCTCAAATTACATTCATTTGAGCATTTATAACATCAATTATGTTAATATTTCCTTAAAAAGGGTAATTACTGCATCATCGTTGTGTCATAAATTAATTTATTTAAGGTCTAAAAATTATAAATAAAATATCATAATGTAGGAAATCTTTTTAGCTTTATATTGAATATTTATAGTCGAATTTATCTTTTGTATAACCCCATATGAAAAATGATTTACTTATTAAACTTTGATTTTAACTATTTTAACCCTTCTTTAAATAAATTAATAATAAATGTCCTAATCTAACCCATGTGGGCCTAAATGGTCATATTTTATTCCTAAGTTTGTTTTTGGTCGAATTACACTTGTCCAATAGAATTAGGACATGTGTTAGGGTAATATTAATATCATATTTACCCTTAGTTTCCCTATTTACTATTAACCGCGGTAAAAAAAATAAAAAGTTACTATTCACCAAAAAATTATTTTTATCTCATTGAACCACATTTTACTTACTGATATTAACCGTGTCTGTCGGATTTTCGAAATTCCATTCACAGAAGCGGTAAAATTAAGTTTTATGCAAAATTCAGTTTTTAACCTACCACTTAGTGGTTTCACTATTCATCAAAAATTGAAAGTTTTCAGAAAAATACCAAAATTTCACCCTAGGCTAATTTCGGTATTCTGAGTCCAAAAATGAAGTCCATTTTGAGAGCTAAAATTTCTAAAATTTAAAAAGTGGTTATTACTATTCATAAAGGCTAGTTTTAATAATATTTTAATAGCATATCGTTTTTTCGTGAAACTCAGTATTGCGTACTACACACGCTATCGAGGAAGGTTGTGATTGTGTGTAATGCAAGGCAAGTCTAGGATGCGTGTTGTGCAAGATCCTTTTGGTGAAGCGTACAACACAAGACATTAGTGAAATTAAAAAAAGATATTTTTCATAAAATCTTGGGCTGTTACAAGTTGAACGTCAAACCGTTAGAAGGTTTTTTTTGATGGGTATATAAGCTCTTCAAAAATACCAGATGATGTTTTTTAGTATTTGCAATATAATTTTTCTCTCGTCCCAAATTGTATGTCACTAGGATGACATTTGCGATAGGCCCCATTGCAAAAACCATTTTATACATCACCCCAAATTTAGATGTCGTTAGCTTTTGCGATGGTTCCCATTGTAAATAGTATCATGACAAATAATCTAACCTAAATATACCCAAATCCATTTTTTCAAATTCTACTCTTTTATCTTCCCCCCTCTCCAACGCTAGTTACATGTTTCCTCTCAAAATTTTGCAATGTTTTAAATTCTATATCTGGGTAATATTTGCGGCTTATATCCTCTGAGATATTGGGTTTTATATTATTTACCTATTTCTTTTATTTTTTAATTAATTCCTTTTATTTTATATTTGTTATAATTATTTTTAATTAGATGAAATCAAATTAAATTACAATTATATGGTTTCATTTTTCATTATTTGTTTTTACAAATAATAATGTGTGAATAGTATTAATTAGTATTAATTAATAATTATTATATTAAGTATTATTAATTAGTAAAAATTAGTATTGGTTAGAAAAAATATTAAAATGTAGTTATAGATATCGATAATTAGTAATAATTATTGATAATTAGTAATTAATTGAAATAAGTATTTATAAATTGTACGATATAGTAATAATTAGTGATATTTAGAAATAAACAGCGTTAACTCGTAGAAATTGGTGATAATTAGTAATAATTAGCAGGAATAAGTAATTATAAGTGGTAATTAGTAATAAATTGTAATAGTTAGTATTAAATTTTAATAATTAGTAATAATTTGTAATAAATTGTAATAAATTTGGATAATTAGTAATAAATTATAATAGATTTTAATAACTAGTAATAATTAGAAATAATTATTAAAAATTAGTTATAATTAATGGGAATAAGTAATAAATACCAACAATTAGAAATAAATAATAATAATTAGTAATAAATTTAAATAATTGGTAATAATTAGAAACAAATATTAATAAATTGTAATAATTAGGAAAAATTTTAAATAAATTTTTATAAATATTAATGATAAGAAATAATTATTAATAAATAGAAATAATTATTAATCATTAGTAATAATTAGTAATAATTAGTAATAATTAGAAATATTTAGTAATTATTAGTAATTATTAGTAATTAATAGTAATTATTAGTAATAATTATTATTAATTAGTTATAATTAGTAATAACTAGCAATAATTAGTAATAATTAGCATTAAATTGTGAAAAAATGCAAAAATTTGTAATAATTAGTAATAATTAGTGATAATTAGTAATAATTAGTAATAAATTGTAATAATTTGTAATAATTTGTAATAATTTGTTATAGTTTCGAATAATTAGTAATAATTAGTGGTAATTAGTAATAAATAGTAATAATTAGTAATTAATAGTAACAATTAGTAGTAATTAGTAATAAAATGTTATATTTTTTAATAATGACAGTTAATTAGTAATAAATACTAATAAATTTTAATAATTAGTAATAAATTGTAATAATTAGTAATAATTAGTAATAAATTTTTATAATTTGTAATAATTTGTAATAACTTGTAATAATTTTCACTGACGAGTAATAATTTGTAATAATAAGTAATAAATTGTAGTAATTGGGGGTAATGAGAAAAAAATAGAAATATTTACTAATTGATATTAATAATTAGCAGGAATTAGGAATAAATTGTAATATTTAGTAATAATTACTAATAATTACTTATAATTACTAATAATTAGTAATAAATTTTAATAATTTCTATTAATAAGTAATACATTGAAATAATTAGTAATAAATTGTAATAATTAGTAATAAATTGTTATAATGTGTAGTTACTTGTAATTAATTATCATAATTTGTAATAAATTGTTATAATTAGTAATAATTAGTAATAAATGGTAATAATTTGATGTTACTTCTAATAATTAGTGGCAATTAGTAATAAATAGTAATAGTTAGTAATACCTTGTAATAGTTATCAATAATTACAAATAATTAGTAATAATTAGTATTAATTAGTAATAATTAGTAATAATTATTAATAATTAGTAATTATTAGTAATAATTAGTAATAATGAGTAATAATTAGTAATAAATTGTAATTACTCGCAATAAATTGCCATAATTAGCCACAATTAGTAATAATTACTAATAATTAGTAATAAATTGTAATGATTAAGAATAAACAGAAATAATTAGAAATAATTACCAATAATTAGAAATTATTAGAAATTGTTAGTCATAATTATCAATAATTAGTAATAATTAAAAATAATTTGGAATAATTTGAAATAATTAAGAATAAATAGAAATAATTAGAAATAATTATCAATATTTTGACTAATTAAAAATAAATATAATAATTAGAAATAATTATAATAATTATAAATAATTATAATAATTAAAATAAATCAGCCAACTTCTAGTGGGGTAATAATTAGTAATAAATTTGCACAATTTATAACAGATTGGTGGCATCTCTTTTTCCGAACAACTCATCTAATTGAATCTTACTCCCATTGAAATCACTATAAAAAAGCTTAGTGTATGAATATCCCATTTGGTATGCACAATAATGGAGAGAAACAAGACAAGGCCACCCTACTCTCCATTCTCATGTATACAAAAATGAATATGCATACATCATTGAATATTTTTCATACTAATTTTAGTTAGAGAATATTGAAAGTAGATGGGACGTTCGAAAAAAGAGCATCCACCAATCTACTAGAAATTGTTCTTCACATAATTAATGGAAAATAGTATAAATTAGATGTAATTAATAATAATTAATGGTCATTAATATAATATATTATAAATTAGTTTTCATTAGTATAATTTTTAACACAAATACTATAAATAACAAGGAAACGATAAAAATTATTATAAATATCTAGAAATAGGAATTTATTTTCTCACTTTTTTATAT
The DNA here is from genome assembly GCA_963277665.1 of Viscum album. Classification (NCBI taxonomy): domain Eukaryota; kingdom Viridiplantae; phylum Streptophyta; class Magnoliopsida; order Santalales; family Viscaceae; genus Viscum; species Viscum album. Next base: position 942,670,087 of record OY728153.1, read on the forward strand.
AGTGTTTCTCTTATATGAAATTATTAAAAAAATAAATATTTTATATGTTTTATAGAAATTTAAAACATAGAAGTCGAAAACATCCATTATTAAATGATCTTGAATGGATAAATCAGTGTAGGGATCCAAACAGTTCTTGATTAAATCCTGTATATACTGAGGGTGTTGAAGCATTCTGATCATTTGAATCATCAAAAGCAGAATTTAATTCAAAATGGACAATTATGTTTCTTAGTAAAAAATGTGTTCTAAGGAAGTTCTCACATTTGACAATGTTTGGAGTTATCTACTAAATTTTTTCAACTAGATAATGTTTTTTGGTATCAACATGTTGAACATTATTCCAGATATAATACAAATAATTTTGTTCTGGACCCATCAAATTTTTTGAAATTTAGTACATGATATGGAAGGTCAATCATTTCAACAAAATATAACTCATGATGATATTGATTTAACTCCTGATTTGGAACCATATCAATATTATTAGTTCTTGATTTCTATTGAGGATGCCTTATATCTTTGTTTCGAGATATGAAAATTTGAAACAGTTGTAAAATTTATGGACATTAAATCATATAATGGAATCTAAAATTGATATTTTTATTATATATTCTATTTGGTTAAAACTATATTACCTGATTGAAATGTGTTGCCTATAAATATCTCGGAGGTCAAGAGGTTGGTTCGTAATCTGGGTCTTGGTTATCAAAAGGTTCATGCAAGTTCAAATGATTTAATATTATATTATGGTGTAAATAAGTCATCGGATATTTGTTCCACTTGTGAAAAATCATGGTATAAAGAGGCCCAACTAGGGAAGTTGGGATGGATTCTTGCAAAATAGTTGTGATATATCTCACTTACACCGAGATTGTAGTGTTTATTTATGTCTTGGAACATAATAACATTGATTTCATGACATGAAACCAATATTTCAACTAGTAAAAGCATAAATCATCACTCTGATTATGATTCTTGGAAGTATTTTGTCCACGTCCATCTATATTATTATTTTAAAGCCTGAAATGTCTGACCGGGTCTTCCTACTGATGTTTTCTTTCCATTTGGTTCTTATGGTAGTAGGTATTCATGTTTTCCTATCATTATAACTCCCTACAATTTACCTCCTTATATGTTGATTAAGGAACCATATACCATTTTGACCTTATAAATTCTTAGAAATCCGAATATAATATTGATGATTAATTGATACCATTGATTGATGAGTCAAATTCATTGTGGAGTAATGGTGTTAGTATATATAATGTTGCTGTGAAATAAAATTGCACACTGAAAGATTCCATAATTTGTAAAATTAGTGAATTCCATAATATGGAATGTTTTTTGGATAATTTAAACATGGTCCAAAATCATGCTCGTATAGTATGAGAGAAATAAAAGAATTTATGCTCGTCAATGGAAAAAAGTATTATTTTTCATCTGTCATCACAGATTCCTTCCAACCAGTAATAATATTCATAAGAATAGATACCATTTTGTAAAAGGAACAATTTAAAGAGATTATCCTCCAACAATGATCTTAGGTACATAGTTAAATAAATCGTCTTCTCATTACCTCCCATCACATTTGGACCCACAATAAACTAACAAAAAATTGATGGCTATGGGAAAGAACAAAATTGGATAAAAGAGATAAATTATTGGGATATGCAATATTGGTCTTATTTTTTGGTCTTTCACATATTGGATGTTATTCATATTGAGAAGAACAATTTAAGTAATTTATTTATTGTATTTTTGGATTCACCGGGTAAGACAAAATATAATGTAAAAGCACAATTAGATCTTTCCCAAATATACTGGCAACCTAAACTTGAACTAGTTGAGAACGTCAGATCATAGAAATTAATGAATAAAAAAGAAGATTATACACTTTTCAAAGATGCTTTATTATTATTTATTCATTGGATTATAGATTTGATACTTCCAGATGTTTGTGCATCCGACATGGTTGGATGTGTCAGAAATGGTCATATTACTAGATTAAAAAGACTTGACTATCATGTTATAATTGAAATAATTATGCCAATTGAATTATGTGTCTTGTTAAATTTTATGATTTAGGAGGTGTTAACAGAAATATAATATTTTTTTGGTGATATTTGTTTGGTGACAACAGAATAAGATGCACTAAGTAGATTTTAAGAAGATGTTGTTTTAAATTTATGTAAACTGGAAAAAATATCCCCATCAAATTTCTCTTACTCAATAGAACATTTGATATTATAATTACCACTTGAATCTAAATGGGGAGGTTCTTTATAGTTTTGATAGATGTATTCATTCAAGAGAAGCATGTAATAATTGAATAAAAAATACATACAAAATTATTTGTTTAAGGTTCAATTGTCGATGATTATTTGTAAGATGAAATTTATTTTTTCTGCTCTCATTATTTACAATATGAATATCCCTCAAAACAAAACAGAATGGTCCATAATGAGGAAAATTTTTACTATTAAATTAGAAATAAATTATCAGTGTTTTATCAACCGAATCTTATCTTCTATGGAGTACATAAATAATGGATTTCAGATAATGGGAATCACATAGCTCATAAACATGTTCAACTCAATTGGAATGATATGACACCATTTTACTAAGAGTTCCCCTATAACTTATTCTATTATATTTATTAAAGGAAATTTATGTTATTTTATCTATAGGTTATATGATTATCATATTGAGAAACAGATTCCACAAATTACAACAGCTACACTTAAAGAACATCGATAAAATAATTTTTACTACTAGTTTCAAAAACTAGAAACATAAATTAGATATGGTTTAACAAATAATATCAATTTATTACTTGTAATATTGATAATTGTTTTAAATGTATTTTGATAAATGAACATGTTTAAAAAATTTATAACTGATTGTGTTTTTTGAGTAACCCACCATCCAAAATGGTTAAATGTTGTAGTTCATATGGGGTAAATGGTATTCGACTTTATACACATCCATATGGGGAATCAAAAAAATCAATATTCATGTTTTCATGAGAGGATATTATCATAGAGAAAATGATGATGACTTTTACATCTTGATTGAAAAAATTATTGAACTGTGTTATTTGGGAAAAAATTACATAATGATGTTTAAATGTAAGTGGTTGGATACTGAGAGAGACTTTCATATTCAATGGACCCATGGAATAATGGATATTAAATATAAAATTATTATTACAATAAATGAACCATTATTATTGGCTAATCACGAAAATCAAATTTATTATGAGAGTTAATTTAAAACTTCCAGAAAGTTGGGTGATTTGTAGAGCATAATATAAATTAAATCTCGGGAAAATATGTTAATTCAAAATAAATTTGGTTCTTTTGAAGTGAAAAGAATTCAAATTTTTCAAGAGGCACCTCAAAATCCATATTTTTCACGAAGAGAAACAAATATCAATGATGAAACCCTTTAGGTAAATATCGATGGTGAAAATTATGTTAATGATGTTACAAATGAATTTGAAATGACAAGAGATGATGAAACTACTACTCAAATGGAAATTGTTGATGATAAGGAAAAATATGAAGACATTGACATTTTCATATATGAAGATGAGGATGAAGATCAATATAGACCAAATTAAATGCATATTATAATCATATATAATATATATCTATATATAATAGTCATTTTCAACTATTTATTAACAACAAGCATTTCATGTTTTAGATGGATGAGGATATGATTATTCGGTTGCTGGAGGCTGATATACCTTTGTAAGGGTACGATGTTGGATCTTATAACCCTCAAACTATTGGCAGTTTGGGGAGTACGTGGAAGGAAATGTTTTTACATGATTTATGATTCATGTTCTTATCCCTAAGTGATGTCCACATAATGGCTTCAATCCACTCCGGAGGGTGTATAATTACATATGTATTTCAGCTACATTTCATTAATTTAATTATATACTAATTATTTGATAGTTTGTTTAATGTTTTTTTCATATAGTTATTGGATAGGGGAGAATTATATTATGAAATTATTTTTTAGAAGCACGTGTCACATGGGATCAAATTCCCATTGTTTTTCAATAGTACATGTTTGATCATTGAATGGTAGTTAAATAAATAAGATTTATTTTGAATTTTATTTAATTAATAACTTGTGATTATAAATTATTTTTAGGATTTATGGTATCCCATCAATGAGAGCATGAGTGATGCTATCTAGAAGGAATGGGAGGGGTTTATTCTTAAGCATTGCTGTCAGATTTTACACAATTTAAGAAGAAAAGAAATGATGAAAGTAGGACTGCTAGAGTTTGAATAGTCTTGTCACGCCTACTGTCCTTATTACATTTTAACTCTGGTTTGGTTTGGATTATGTTCACACTGGTTGAGTCTTCATTTTTAGAGGAGATAATTGGTAGGTTGACAAAACCCGAGGAGATAAGAGGTGACACATCGATACAGTAGTCATAAATTCAGTATTCAAATGAAACATTTGGTAAGTACATTTTGTAAATAATTTATTCTAATTTAATTGAAATTTTTTTATTTTATATTCATATAGACACCTAAACATGCTGATATTATAAAGTTAGATGTTTATAGGAGGATGTACCATGATACGGTCACCAAAGCGATTATAGGAGATCACCAACATCAGATTGTGGTCAATATCATTTATTTTTATTTATTAAAATTAACTAAAAAAAATATTTTAACTAGTTTACTTTTCAATTCAATTGAAGGAGTCATATGAGACCGCAACATATCAGATATAGACATGGAGTCTGGATGGTACTTATTATCAGAGTAGTGCACACCAATTTGATGATTCAAAATGGATGCAGGCGACCCAATATGCCTTCGAGAAAGGCCGAGTTGGTGGTGTTGACTATCTATTTATTCATGAGTGTTATTATGGTACTCTTACGATGTCTCCGTCCATCTCAAAAAGATTGCAGGGAGATTCATCATCATCTGCTACACAATATAAAGAGCATCTATGAGCTCAAGATGAGCTTATAGATAGTATTTTTAAGGAGCAGGAGGAGATGCATTAATTGTCGTAGTAGTAGTAGAAAAATCTCCGACAACAACAGCAGTAAAAAACAGTAGGAGGACATGCGTCGATGACAGGAACAACACCACGAGTAGATAGAGTATATGCAACATCTGTCTCATTATTTAGGGAATGATTTCCCTCCACCATCTTCTCTAACACCACAAGAAGACCCCCTTTAGTGATGTATTTATTTTTTATGATAAGACATTTAAAAGTATTTTTGTAATACTAACTATTTAAATTTCTATATAGTGCATATTTATATTACTGTAAATATTGAATTTTATTATTTTTTATTTTATTTTTCATTATTTTATTAATTTATTTTATTTTATTCATTTTTTCTTATTATTTTATTATTTATTATTTATAATTAAATTTTTTAGTTTTTTATTTTCTTCAAATATTGAGGTCTTTTTATTTTATAATTTTTTTATTATTTTATTAATATTTTTATTTTTATTTCATTAATATGAATTGCAATATTTTTAAATTATTATTATTATTATTATTTTATTAATATTATTTTAATATTATTATATTATTTATATTATTATTAATATTATTTTATAATTTTTTTATTTTACTAATATTTATATTATTATTTCAATAATAATAATATTATTTTTTTATTATTATTTTAATATTATTTACAATATTAATATTTCTATTATTAATATTATTATTTTTTAATATAATTTTAATGTTATTATTATTTATATTTTTTATTTCATATTTTTTATTTTTTTATTCTATTTGTGGCATGCCTTCTCTATATAAAAAATAGTATTTGCAATGGGCAGTGGCAATAAGGGTTTTTAAGAAACCTTTTGAAATGATTTTTCACACCCTTTTCTGTAATAGATCATTTGCGACGATATCCCGTCTGAAATTGACCATTGAAAATTTACCAATTTTCAGTAATGATTATACATGAAACAAATTCTAAACAAAATAACAATTTCAATAATGTTGAAAAGGAGAAGGACATGGTCCTCAAATATTTTTAATGTTGGTATTTGATAAATTGGGGAGTAGAAGTCAATATAATGAATTTAAACAAAGTGCTTTCCATGAGATAACCCTTTTTCATTATTTTTTTATTTATTTATTTTTCTTTTCCTTTTGTTTTTTAGGGGATCCCGTTTTTGGTTTCCAATGCGATCTAATGTCTATTGTATATTATATCTAGCATTATAAGAATATGAGTGTTTCAAAATAAAAAAAAATCCATCCAAAATTCAAACCTACCTTTAATCATCCTTGTTAAAAATGTCATTTTATGTTTTTTTCTTATTTTATTCTTGTTCTTTTTTGTTTCTTTTATTTGGTTCCCTTATTTTTTTCTGTTTTTTTTTTATTTTTCAACCAATATAGATATGAAATGAAAAACTCTAAGAAGGAAAACAATGGAGTTGTGATCTCCATGTGTCGGACTCCACACAATATATCAATTCCATATTCTATAATAGAGATGTAAATCCAAACTCTGGGAAACAAAACAAATGATTCGGGATCTTCAATTACCGAACACTACACTTTTTGACAACACATTCCTCTTTGTGGAAGTTACTCTATAGGAGTATGATGACAAGATGATTTGAGATTCATAAGCCACACAAATATAGAAATGGGACATGATAAGAGAAATTGGGGTGATAAAAGAGAATTGGGAGTGAGAAAAGAATATGAGTGTATAAGAACATTTGATGCACAATATATATGGAGTTTAGCACTTGGGGATCATGAATCCAAAGTTTTCTTGCATAGATTTAGTTATCCCATCTCAATTGTGGTAAAAAAACTAACAAAACAAACAAAAAAAGATAAAATTGGATACAAATATAAAGTTTTAATGTGATTCCAACCTATTGCTTCCATTTTTCCTATTGAATAAGAAAATGTTCCCCATGTCTTTTGAGATACACAATACATCAACATGTATAATTAAAATTGGATGAAATGTGGCTATGAATTTGAAAAAAGGAATCGGCTTGGGCTCTGTATATGATTGTAAACCTAGCTTGTGTGAAATAATGTTTATAGGTTTCAATATTTTTTGGAGTGAATTATTTTTGTGAGAGCTTAATGCTAAAATGTTTCTAAAAAAGGGAATTCAATTTCATATTTCTATGGATACTTTTTTCTCGAGACTATGAAAATTTATGTTGGGGGTGATTTTTCCCTAAAATTGTATAATATTAATTGATTATATCTCAATTTTTACCTGTTTTAGTTTCAATAAACACCAATTTTATGAATTTCATAAATTGAACGTCATTTTATATCAATGTCAAATTAATGTTCAAAGTGTCAATTTGGGCCCAATTAATCAGCTTCTTGTGTGATTTATTGTTTTTATTATATGAATTCTATATTTTTGAATATTATCGATCAATGTTTGTTTGGAGAATTTTATCTTTTAAGATCAATTTATGAATCACAAGGGAAGATGTTGGTTTTTGTTCATGAGTGTAGAAATTTCATGATAATGCAGAATGAGCCTTAAGCCAATCAAATAAAAGTGTTTCCCAAAAGTTCAAGACCAATGAAGCTAAAATTTCTATTTTTAGATAGAAACTATTATTGTTAATATTTCATTCGACTATGATGGGAGACAATTATGAGGTTTTCAGTGTGATCTAAGCGGTCCAAGATGATGATTAATGTATGGGCCAGATTTAAAGTCCCAGAAAGTCATCCTTCCAAATTCAACATAACATCTAAATATAAAATCAATTTTTTTTAAATTTTAATTGATTTTATAAGAAATATGGAATAATATATTTTCCATTTAATACCCCTTCATATTTGGCCTTATTTAATGTCAAATGTGAACATCCAAAAGGTAGGTGAATCTGGTCATATTTTTGCGGTCAAATTTGAAAATTTCCATATCCTTTGATTTGTCTCCCTCCTTTTTCTATTCTAATTAAAAGGAAGGAATTGATTTTTGGGGGATATAACTAAGTCTCTTAATAATCATATATAATGATCTACTGGTGATGTTTTTTAGGTTGTGCATGTTTTTTTTTCAATTTTAATTTCAGAGATTCATTTTGTAATCGAATTGTTAATTTCTCTCGTGTATGATTATTATGAATGTTCATTTCTTGATAAAATTTCTTATTATTATTTTACTTGATTACTTTTTTCATTTCCATATATATTTTGAAACCATTTAATTATGGTGAGAATTTTTCACACCAAAAATAGTGAAATTCCTTACACAATGGTGAAGTGTTTTTTATTTCATTACTCTCACTTCTTCAATCCTTCTTCATTATGTATAATTTCTTATTCTACTGATATATTAAAATCAGTGGAAGTATTATATTTTGTGGGATAATACTCATGAGTTTCATGGTGGTGGATTGAATGTTTTTTCATGTGTTTTAATATCAATTATGTATTTTAAGACTTCTATTAGATGATTTATTTTCTTCTTTGTCTTCGCTAACATTAAAAATGGCACATTCTGAGTGCTAGTATAATCTAATTATTTGTAGTGATCATGAAAGTGATTTTCTAAGTCTGTTAGTGATTAGATTAGTATTTTTTTAGGGATTAAATTGGAGAATTAGGTTGTGTAATTTTATCATTTTGTGAATAATTCTTGAATTAGTGATCCCAAACATTCTACGAAACTAATGCATACAATCCACCCCAAGTGACAACCAAAGATTGACTCATATTAATTGATTGTTTTATATCATGTAATTGTACTTTTTTGTTATTTAAATTAAATATTTAGTTATTCAATTAAAATAAACACTAAAATTTTCCAATTCATAGCCAATAATCCATCAAATCATTTTGTCTATAAGTTTATTCTTTAGACCCTTTGGATTCAAAAACACAAGTTTTACGGCAAGTGACTGGTCCCAAAAAATATCTTGGGTAAATTTGGGCATAAATAGTTATCACTGATCCAATATATAAGATACTCTAGAACAATGGATTAGAAAAAAGGCCTCCAATAGTATTATAAGGTCTCAAATAGGATATGCCACCGGGGAAATGTGGTTTATGAATCTATGTTATAACTACAACTAGAGTAGTACAGACACATTTCTACAATGAACTACACATTAATCCTTTGAGCAATAATCTCCTATCACCTGAAGTTATCCAGTCCCTTTCCTACTTATTAACATCAACTAGTGTCTGTTCTAATTCCTTATCACACTAGAAGGACCTTAGATATACAAGTAAAAATAATTCATCTTCCACACATAAATATTATCTACTTTTGGGTGGAATTGAAACGCCCTTACTGTTTTATGTCACACCATAAGAACACATCTTAATAGGGGATGTGTACCTCTTTATTTCTTTCTAAGTACATGTCAACAAACCACCAACATAGGGATCTAATAATGATTAACATCAAATAGAATATGTATCACTGCTTGGACCACCTTCAAAAGATGTCTATTCTGAGCGGAATTTCCTTATGATAAGATCAATACTAACCTCAATCACCTGAGAATGGATTCCAGATCAACCTAAACCCTAGGAGATCTCATCCTCCAGAACCTGCATAGTGCACTCAGCTAGGGTACATCATCTACTGGTACCACCAGAACTAAATTATACTCTATGAAGATAACTAGTTGTGGTTGCAACCATTTGATCATTTTTTATCTACATAAACATAAAAATTTTGATCATCAAATCCACCCAATATATGGTTTCCTTGGAATCTGGCTCATCGTTGAACCTTAGTGCCCTCTAACACTAGAACTGACAGACTGTGCTAAGCATGTGTACATCCTCAGCATACTATATTGGTAGTATTTGGTGCTCGATAGGGTTGGGTGCTACTACATTCCAACTAGCAGATACCTCATGTGTTGGTCTCGAAACTGAGGCCTCATCACTCATCAGATTATCATCATGATCGTGAATCAGAGTCCTTAATATATGTCTTTGTGTAAAAATATCATAACTGAAAAAGGTGCATCACAATCAAATGATTATATATATATATATATATATATATATATATATATATAATTGGGGGGATGAATCAAGAAGGAATTTCAAAGAATTAATCCTATATGATTAATGTACCAAAGATCCCTGTAACCTATGTCAATGTATGAAAAATCTACAAGCATTCTATCAAAGTCCTGGTATATGGATACCTCAACCACCCACACCACCACTAGGTTCCCCATCATGAGAGCAACACAAAATACACATTGATGTTGTTTCCCAATATCCCAAAAAATCCGCATTAGGACAATATTGTAAACACAATTCCAAGGATTGAACCACATATGATACGAATCAATCTTGACCCAAAGTAGTGAGGCTCAATGTGCAACTAACCCAAGCATGACTCTATAGGCCAGAGCATGAGGAAAAGCATAGAAGGTATACCTAACATAGGGAGGCCTTTTCTTAATTACCTACACACACACACACACAAATACATCTAGATCAAAAACTAAAAATGAATAAAATTAAAATATTCAGAATATTATGGGAGAAACTATGAGGCCCCATCCTTAAAATATTATATAATCTTGAGTAAAATCTAGAAATCACATTAAGGATCTTCTCAAGATTAGATTTTTAGATAATTAGGCCATAACTATTACATATCAAATTGAATATTACAAGTAGACACTACTACTCAGTATCCATTATTTCATAAAAAGATCATAAAAAGAAACATGTTTAGTTTAATTCTTTAGACAACATGGATTTTACTTGATCCCATACGTGACCCAATTCCAATTTATGTCCTTTGAAAAACATTTTAAAAACGTGGTATAAGAAAAAAGAAGCTCTGAAAGAGATAAAAATAGAAGGAAAAATTGTAGTCTTTCCAAAAAAATGTAAACAGTGAATACTTTATCATATGTAATACTTTTCACTTTTATGAAGTAGTAATTAATCTTCACTGAATAATAGATCTCTACATACCCTTTTGTAAACTAGTGATTACCATAAATCCCATAGAAAGAACACATAATATATAAATGTAACTTGGGACATAAACATAATTAAATGGAAAAACCATACGGTCGAATTCCACACATATCACTATATAGAATAGCCATATGACCGACTTCCATACCCAATGCATTGGAGTTAATAACATAACCACTCGTCCATGTTTATCATGAAACCACCCGTCATTTGGTTTATCACGTAACCACCCATAAAATTCCCAAGTACCATTAATAAATCATAAGAAATTAAATATTTCAAATATAAAAATTAGACTAAAAACATTTCTTTTGAAATCACAGTAAATCATTTCAAGATTTTTAAATAATCAATTCATTTAAAAAACATATAAAATATTTAAAAGATAGATTGTTGAATCAAAGTGTCCCATGCCACTTTGAATATTTTTATTGAAATTTTAATTTCAAAACATTCATGTCCATAAAAATAAATTCTAAAAACCACTTTTAAAAAATGTATATTAATGAGATATATTAAGAATAATAAATATTTAAATCATTTAAAATGACATTTTAGTTATATAGTTCCTAACAAAATGAGAGATACTTGAATTCAAATAATTGAGGAAAAACATCATACAATGCTTTTAATATCATGAGAATAAATATACTCATTATATAACATTTCATAGGATAGTATATACACCATATAAAATTTAATCGGTGTATAAAAACACTTAAGTCTCAATTGAATGTATATTGAGACAAAGTCCCTTGCAAATATCACATCCTTAAATTAAGGGAAAATCATTGACATAATTATGTGTGACAAAAAGGAATACACAAAATATAAGTGGATATTAAGTTTAAAAAAATCATAGTTCATTCACACATATTCATAGTATGACACAATAAATAAGTAGAAGTTTAACCCCAAATAATTGAAATTAGGTTAAGAAGTTGTCTTACAGAAATTCTACAGCCTAACAGCATCGCTTTAAAATTCGGAAAATGAGTTGATGAGGGGGAAAAGGGTCTCTCCTCACATGGAAAAAAAATTACACCAATAATTATATATAAGAACATATCCCAACATATGAAAATGGAAATTTCAAAGATGTAACATTAAAGAAGACTTTGACTAGAAGATGAGAGTGAAAGGTTCCCTTACTAATTTGGTAACATACGAAACATACACCACAAGAAAGAAGGATCAAAAATTGAAGATTTAATTACCTATAAATTAAATTATATTACAAAAATTATAACATACACCACAAAATTGAAATCGTGGCAAATATAGCATGAATCTCACGGGAATAAAAACTGATATGAAAACCCCTTACCTCAAGTCTGACTTGTCATGTATGTTCCTTTTTCTTCCAGAATAAAAAAATTAAGTTAATTTCTATATTTTTAAAAATATTTCACAAGTATTATTATTTATTTTATATCACTTATTATCTTGATATAATAAGTAGTTAATTATTTGAGTTCATATCGAACATTTTGTCGATGTTCGGAACATGAGTCAAAAATGAACGTGTTATAATTACAAATTTTCCATGTGTTCAAAATTATATTATCTCCATAATCATATTCCTGATTTAAATATAATATATATCATATATATATATAGTATATATATGTATTTATAATAGTACATAACATTTGTAGATAATAAATGAAATGCACCGTTCATGGAGACGGCAAGCTGTACATACGCATGAACGCTACTTTCATTTCTATTTCATATTTTAATGGACTGAAAAATTAATTATACATAGGAATGTTATAATTATATTATAATTTTATATATAATTTAATTAACTTCATACTTTATACATCCCACGTATGGAATTACGAGTCATATAACTCTGAGGGGGTGGTAGTCCGCACTTCCTCCAACTAAATTATTGTATTTAAAGATTATGGAAACCATAATGGAATGCTATAATGAAAAATAAATATGAAAATAGAACATATGAATATAATATATACCACATATAAAGAGAGTTCTATCATAATGGCCACCATGAGAAGTTGTTGGATATATTTGAACAATCATCGTTTCATGAGGCAGTAGTTCACCGTCCACAGAAACAGTATGTTCGTATCCATTATAGGGAGGTGTGTGGAAGTGTAGTTCGAATATGTCTCATTAAGAAAAAAAATATATTTAGGATACCAGTTTTTCTATTAATTAAATGCATAAAAAGAGTTTATGGGGGTTTAAGAAGTAAAATAAACGAAAACAACTTAGGAAAATATGTTACCTGTAAATCAAGTAACTCCCCATGGTTTGAACCAAAAGGTTTATCCGAATTGCCTTTTACCTAGAGTAAGGATTCTAAGAGGAATAGAGAGATGTAGGGAGACTTATTTGGTAGAGTTTGGATGAGCCAATGGGCTTGATAAGGGTGAGGAATGGGCTAGAAGTGTTTCCCTTTTATAAGGGGGCTCTTTATGAATGTTTGAAAATATTATTTTATTATATAATGATTTTCTGTTTCTAAACCTCAAAAACTCATTAACGTATATGATAATATTACTAGTGTTCAAAATAAAATCATACAATAAGAATTGGACATGTTTTAGGTATTTTTTTAATTTTTATAATCTAATTTATTTAAATCATTCATAACTGAGGTAAAAACTGCATCATTATTATTTCATAAATAATTTTATTTATTTGATGCATAAAAATTACAAAACAAATACCATGATGTAGGAAATACTATTATATTTCTAATGAATATTTATAGTCTATGAGATAACATGTGTATCCGCAAGTAAAAATTGATTTTCTAAAAGATATATGTTTATGTCATTTTTATCTTTATAGTAAATCAATTAACTAAAGTGTCATTATCATTCCCAAGTGTCTCAATGTGGTACCCATATCAGCCTAAGGATGCCCATGGTCGAAAATGTTTCAACAAATATGATTATGACACCTGTTAGGTAATATATTAATATTATAATATTATTTTTTAACCTTATTTAACATATTTACCCTTTAACCATCGTCAATAAAATATTTACGGAAGTAAATATTCATAATGTCTAAAAATTAAATATATCTATTCACAAAATTTGGAAATCCTGATTCTAAACATGGAATCAATTTTCCAAAATTCCAAATACAAAAGTGGTAGAAATTAATTCAAAGATAATTCTCGTTGTCAAAACAGAAAGCGTGTTTTTATGAAATAATAACTATAAAAAGATTGACACTTGTTTATATCCAATTTCAAAGTGAAATTACTTCCAATGACCAAAATTGGATTAAATTTTAAAAATATAATATTATTTCACTTTAAAACCATTTAAAAATATAATTTAAAAATATAAATAAATTATATTAAAAGGCAGTTTTGAATTAAAATGCAATATTTTTCTCTATTCATTTAAAATGGAAATTTTTCAGAAAAATACCAATATTTTAAAAAAAGTAAATTTTTTTGTTATTAATATGAAAGAAGAATTTTATTTCTTAAAATATAACATATGTAAGTGACAAAAACTAAATTTAAGAAGGTTTCACCATAAAAAGGCAGTAATCGACCTTTTAAAGAATATTAGAGTTTTTATTCTTAAAATTGGATTCATTCAAATTTTATGTCTCTAAAATTTATTAGATAAATGGAAAAACATTTAACAGACCTATATAATCATATTTTAGTTAGTTCTCTTCATTTCCGCTGATAAAAAGGCTAGGCGTTAACTACCATTTAAATTTATATTATTATAATATTATTTTTCCGTATAACTCAACATTGTGTGCAATGTATGTTTTCAATCAAACCCATTATTGCATATCAGGTATGCCATCAAACATAGCATCCCCTTTAAATTAAAACTAATATTTAATTTAAAAATATTAATAAATATAAAAAATTCATATTCATTATTTACCTGGGATGTTACATCCTTCCCCCATTTTGGAAATTGCATCCTCGTAATTTTGAATTGGGATTTCAAACATCATTGAAAGTATCTCATAAGAAAAATAGTATATAAAACCATCACATTAAAATAAAAAAATGTACAAATGTCAACCGATATAAACAATACTACGGTTCCATGAAAACATGGACATAGAAGAGAAACTATGTTTTATGTTTTGATACAGAGTGATAGAAAACATGATTAAGAGAAAGATAACCACCATAAAATCACAATAGTGTGATTGGATAAATGGTCATTCATTCCCCAGTAGTAAACGTTAATGGACAATGTTTTTTTATGTTACTTTTCAAAAGGTTGAGTAATTTATTTATTAGATTAAAAAAATACAAGGAAACACACTTAATTTGCATATAGCCATTCATCCTTTACGAAATTCCTACATATAAACTCATATATTATCTGTACAAAAATTAGTCTAGATGACTTGGTCACACCTGAGGCACTAGAATACACTTCTAGAGTATCACATAATCCAAAAAATACGAAATATATATTTTCCCCATATTAACCAAAACCAAAAAGGTTATTACAAGATCAGATAATCTCTAAAAGGGTAAGAATTTATAAATAGAAATACTACTCTTAATATCCAAAATCGAACAAAAAATACAAAAATATTAACAAATACCATTCAATATACCATTTTATTTAAAAAACCTTAAATATAATCCAAACTGTGATTGAAACCAAAAACTCAGAAGGATTTAGTCACATAGTCTTCCACATTAAATCTAAAAATTTATCTCCAAATAACATTGACTACACTTAAAGTTTTATACTGAAAAGTAATTAACTTAATCACATATTCTCTATGATAGGTTAATAATTTCCTTAAAAACCCCAAAATGATTATAAGTACACAATAAAAACATAGATTATTCCAAAATAAAATTCAACCATTACTACTCAATTAAAACCCAAAAGTATTTTATTTTCCACAGGCATATTGTGTTTCCCCAAAATAGAGAAAATTTTCCAAAATAATCTTTATCACTTAATCACCAAATCATTTTCTTATATTAGGGATATCCATTTGAAAAAACATAAGATCACAAAATCAAATTATTCCTGATCTATAAAATTATTTAACTAAAAATATTAAATAATACTAACAAGAGATTTCATGTTGGAAAGTGGTCGGCAATACGCCCTTGTCACCCATCATTTGTGGGTTCGATTCCTGTGGCCTTGTCAGACATGAGAGGTAGTCACCCATCTTACGGGTTGTCCTTTTCATAAAATAAAAAAATACCCCTCACATGTATTAACCAAAATGGTTTCCTTATACCATTAATTTTCATCCAAATACATTAAGACCTCAACATATTATATATTGTCATTTTTTTACCTCCATATGATAAAATTAAACTACTCCCAATAGAAATAAAATCATACCTTGATCATGGTGTCCATATGATTTCATCATCATCTTGTTCACGTATGTTAGAGGTCCATGAAATGCAACAATTGTTTAAAGATCCTTCAAAATCATTTTGTTTCGTTATCCAAATACACCTTGTACAACATGGGTTATATGGGTCTTTATAGAAAAATAGTTTTAGAAAATAATCATGTACGACATATAATTTCAAAACATCTAATAAACATGATTTTTATAAAATAATCGAAACCATTTTGAGTTGAAAAATTAAATCAGTGGTTCTTTTGAAATACCATATATATGTGTTGAGAGACTATATTGAAAAATAAAATATAAAGAGTTTGTTCAATGGTCTCCAAATTCATCACCTTTTTCAAAATCATAATATGCTTCAAAATCAAGTGATAAGGTAAAATATTTAAAATTTCATTGATAATATTTATTTATCATTAATATATTTGAATATTGAAAAAATAAGATTTGATTAAATTCAACCCTAGATCGATGATGATATCAAGGTATAGTGGATGTGTTTGATATCTCAAAAAACTTCTTCCAAGTGACTTTTATTTTAGAAAAACATTCACAATCATCTGCACAAGGCTTTGTAATAATTATTTCAAGCATGTCATCAGGATGAGATATGAATTCTGTTTGAGATCCTCCTTCTTCAATTTGTAACAGACATTCCTTGATCTTAAAAGTTATAAAACAATGATTTAACTAAACTAATAGACATAGGGACTAACCATGTGTTTTATGAAAACTCAGAATCCCTAATGTTGTCTAAACCAACCTCTGATTCCAAATATAAGGCCCAAGTCTTAAAACATTATATAATCTTGTGTCAAATCAAGAATTCTCATTGGGGATCTTTTCAGGTTTAGAGTTTTAGAGAATTAGTCCATAACTATTACATATTAACCTGAATATTACATGTTAATACTACTACTCAGTATCAAATTCTTCATAAAATAAAAATCTTAAAAAGGAACATGTCTATTTCCATGTTTTAGACAACATGGATTTTTCTTGATCCCATCCTTGACCCTATTCAACTTTATTTCCAATGAAATATATTTCAAAAACATGGGATATGCAAAAAAAATCTAAGTAAGGGATACATAAAAAAGTTAAAGTGTTAGTTTTTCAAAAAAAACAAGAAAACCATGAATACATTATCATAAGTAATACTTTTTATCTTTATGAAGTTGTAAATATACTTCACTGAATAAATGACCACTGATTACCCTTTTTTAACCAAAAGAATAACATAAAACCCATAGAAACACACATAACATATAAGGGTAATTTGGGATATAAACATACCTAAATGGAATAACCATATGGTTGACTTCAACACATATCACTAAATGGAATATCCATATGGCCGGCTTCCATACCTAATGCATTGGAGTGTATAATTTAACCACCCATCCTAGTTTATCACGGCACCACCCGTTATTTGGTTTATCATTTAACCACCTGTCAAATGACCAAGTACAATTATAAAATAATAACAAATAATATATTTCAAATATAAACATTTCACTAATAAAATTTAATTTGAAATCACAATAAATCATTTCAATATATTGAAATAATCAATCCATTTCAAAAACAATCTTCAAAACCACTTAAAGTATTTAATAAAGATATTATTGAATCAAAGTGTCCCCCACAACATTAAATCTTTTAAATAAATTAAAATCATTCTTGTAGATATAAATAAATCCTTAAACCCATTTTTAAAACATGTACATTAATGGGAAATATTTATAAGAATAAATCTTTAAAACATTTAAAATGAGATTTTAGTTAAAGAATTCCTAACCAACTAAGGGACGCTTAAATAGAAATAATTAAGCAATAACATCAACCAAAGATTATAATATCATAATAAAAAGGAGATTAATGATATAATATTTCAAATGGAAGTATATAAACCATAAAAAAGTGAATTAGTTTTTAAAAACAAATAAGACTCAATTGAATGTACACTGAGACAACGTCCCTTGAAAAGTTCATATCTTTAGAATAAGGACAAATCGATGACATAATTATGTGTTAAAAATAAGAATACATAGAATATAAGTCTATATTAAGGTTAAAAAAATCATAGGTAATTCAAACATATTCATATCACTACATAATCGAGATGTAGAAGTGTAACCCCAAATAATTGAAATTTGGTTAAGAAGATCTCTTAATGAAATTCGACAGCATAACAACATCGCTTCAAAATACATAAAATGAGTTGATGAGAGATAAATGGGTCTCTTATCACATGGACATTATATTTACATAAATAAGGATATATAATAACATATACCATCATAATAAAATATAAATTTAAAATTCATAACATAAAATAAGTCTTTGATTAGAAGAGGAGGGTTAGAGGTTCCCTTATTGATTTGCTAACTTTCGAAACATACATCACATGAAAGAAGAATCATACAATAAATATGTGATTAACCATAAAATAAATTATTTTACAAAAATAATACTATCATGGGTAGTAAATAGACAACATAAAATGAAATAGTGGAAAATGTAGCTTCAATCTCACAGGAATAAAAATTGTGATTAAAACACCAAACCACAAGTCTGAGTTGTCTTGTGAGTTTATTTTCTTCCTGAATAATAAAAATAAGTTAATTTATTATTTATTAAAAACCATTTCTAAGTCTTATTATGCATTTTATATCAATTATTATCTTTCTATAATAATTAGTTAATAATTTGAATTCATATCGGACATTTTGTCGTTGTTCAGAACTCAAGTAAAAAATGAACTTGTTATAATTACAAAATGACCAAGTGGTAAAAAATTTATTATGTCCAGAATAATATTAATGAGTTAAATATCTTATATATCATATATATCTAGTATATATTTTTATTTATAATAGTACATAACATTTGGAAAGAAAAATGAAATGCACCGTTCATGAAGACGGTTAGTCATACGTACGCATGAACGCTACATTCATTTCTATTCCATACATTAATGGATTGAAAAATTAATGATACATTGTTATATTATAATTAAAGTATAATATTATATATAATTTCATTTACTTATTCCTTGATGTGTCCCATGTATGGTATGAACGACTCATATCACTTTGAGTGGATGGTGGTCCGCACATCCTCAAATGAAATTATCATATTTACCCATTATAGAAACTATAAAGGTATAATATAAAGAAAAATACATAAGTAAACATAAAATATAAATATAATATATATTAAATATAAATATAATTCCATCATAATGGCTACCATGAGAGGTGGTTGGAGATATTTGAACAATCATCGTTTTGTGAGATAGTAGTTCTCCATCCATAGAAACAACATGTTCATATCCATAAGATGGAGGTGTGTGAAAGTATAGTTTGAATAATTATCATGAAAACCACCTAATATATTGGGGATACTGGTTTTGATATAAAATAAATGGGTATAGACTATTTAGGGGTGTTTTAGAAGTAAAAAAATAGAAAACAACTTAAGAGATTATCTTACCATTAAATCGGGTAACTCTTTTTTGTTTGAACCAAAAGGTTTACTTGAATTACCTTCTGCATAGGGGAAGACTTCTTAGAGGAATAGAGGGATGTAGGGAGATTTATTGGGCAGAGGATTAATGAGCCATGGGGCTTTATAAGTCTTAGGAATGGGATAGAAATGGTGTCCTTTTATAAGGGGGAGGAGAGGCACTTTAAGAAAGTTCAAAAATATTATTTTATTATATAATGATTTTAGGTTTATAAATATCCAAAACTCATGGAAGTAGAATATAAGATTAATATTATTAAAAATAAAATCATCCAATAATAAATGGAATGGTTTTTTATATTTTTTTAATTTTTATAATATTATTTATTTAAATCATTCATTAATAAGGTAAACACAACATCATTATTGTGTCATAAATAACATTATTTATTTAATGTCAAAAAATTATAAAACAATTACCATGATGTAGGAAATATTTTAATATTTATAATTAATATTTATAGTAGAATATATTACTTATATAACCCCATGTAAAAATTGATTTACTAAATGATATATGTTTATGTTATTTGTGTCTCTACTCAATTAATATAAAGTGTCATTTTCACTCCCAGGTGGCTTCATGGGGTCTCAAAATCGACCCAAGTATTCCCATGGTAGGACATGTATCAACGAGTAAAATTATAAAATGTATTACGGTAATTTATTATTATTATTATATTATTTTTTCCCTTATTTACCATATTTACCCTATAACCATGGTAAATAAAATATTTACTGAATGTTTTATCATAATATCTAGAAAAAAATTTAAATAATTAAATAATTTAGACCTCCTGATTCCAAATATGGAATCCATTTTTCCAAATTCACATCATAGAATTTGAAGAAATAAATTTAAAATTAATTCCCATTGTCAAAACAAAAATGCGTGTTTTTAGGAAATAATAACTATCACAAGATTGACACTTTTTTATGTCCAACTTCAAAGTTAAATTACTTAAAATGACCAAAATTAGATTTAATGGTAAAAATATAATCTAATTACACTTTAAACCCATCTAAAATGATAATCTATCCATATAAATAGATTAGATTAAAAGGCAATTTTGAATTAAAATACTGTATTTTTCACAATTAATTAAAAATTTAACATTATTAGAAAAAAAAATTACCCTAAGTAAATTTAGTTGTTCTATTTATGAAGAAGAATTTTATTTTTTAAAATAGAACATATAAAAGTGAAAAAACTAGATTTAAAATGGGTTCTCCATTATAGTATCCCGCCTTTTTGTCACATAAACTTTCATTACATTATACAAAACTGAATATCTTTAAGGTTTAGTGTCTTGGTAACCAGGAACTTAATACATGAAACAAAAAAACATTCCTCTTAAAAACTTGAAAGGCTTCTCTTTATGTTCATCCTAGGTTCATTACTGCATCTCATAACATGGGGACATACATCAAAAGAAAGGGTGAGTAGAAGGCCTAGTAAGGGAAACAAGGGGAAACATTTAACAAGTGAACTTGAGATACATTAACAATCTCATGAAAAAGAACTTTAAGGCATGAGAAATAAATCATGAGGCATATCATTATAAAGATAACGTTTTTAAAAACATCAATAAGTGGCTACAACATTTAACAAAGAAAATAATTTCCGTTTCACCATGGTCCATCCCCAAGGTGTCAATACAAATTACCAAGGTTATTCACCAAGGTATCAGTCTAAATGGTCATCTCTAGAGATTAAGTCTTTACCCAATGCATTGGAGCGCTATCAGGGCGCACCCTTAAATTTTCCTTTATTATCATGTGATCCACATATATCAGCATCAATCATTTAATAAACAACCCATATATCATAAAAGAAATGGGTTTCATTTCAGAATCATAATGTTTTAAAAACTACTTTAATGACATGATCTTTATGTCATTTTAAACCCACAGAAATGGAAAGTGGGTCTCATGTATGTAAATCCTAGAATTTAAAATATAAAATTTTGGTATATATGTAAATACCCCTATAGAAGAGATATCTTTGAGTATTCACTTAATAAAATAAAATAACTTTAGAACAAGAGAGAGAGACATTTTGAGACGGAAATTCTGCAGCATAACGACTATGTTTCGGGGTTTTAGATAACATTGAAAAGAGAGGGGACATGGGTCAAACATTCATAAATGACCCATAAAACAGTATAGGGATAGAAGATGAAGGATATATGAACATGGTAATGAAATGTGAAAGATATAGAATATGAAATGAAGAACATGAAAGCAAGACAAAAATAAGATTTCTCTTATGAAAATTCGGCAGCCTAATGGCATCAGTTAAACGTCAAAAAAATGAATTGGCGATATCAAATAGGGTCTCTCATCATATGAACATAAAAGATAAGTTATATAGATATAGATATCATACCCTAGAATAATAAAAATGTACTTTATAGACTTGACATGAAAGTAGAACTTTGAAAAATGATAAAGGTGAACGAATCACTTAAAAATTCGGCAGCCTAACGGCGCCACTTAAAACTTCAAAATACCGAATTGAAGAGATAAAATAGGGTCTCTCATCATATGAACATAAAATTTATGTTTTATAGATTTAGAGATCATACCCCAAAAAAATAAATAGGAACTTGAAATACATGACATGAAGGTAGAACTTGAGAAGGGTGAAAGAATCCTTTACAAATATTCGGCAGCCTAACGGAGCCACTTAAACATTCATAAAACAAAATGATGAGAGTAAGAGAGTGTCTCTCATCATATGAACATAAAAAGTTAATTAGTTTGACTACATAATAACATCCCCAACATAACAACATGGAGCTTATAAAAATGACATAAACGAGAGTACATGAAAAGAAAGAGAGGGGTAGGATCCCTTACCTTAAGACGTAACTCTTAAAACTCAATGGTGGTAAACTTGAGGTCTTGGGGGTACCTTGGGAGGACTCCATGGGAGGTAATGATACCAGAGATTTGTTGGGGAAGAGTTGGAAGTCGAATGGATGAGAGGATGGCTTGGTATTTATAGGAAAAGTGAGGGGACAAGGCATTAATGGCCAAGGGACACCTCATTAGTGGTTTTGGCAAAACCATGGGCTTGCCCATGGTATTGGCCACTTGGGACACCTCATAACTTATCATACTATTCATAAGTCGACCATATTGATTACATACTTAATCCATCATTTAATGATGTCATTAAACACTCGTAACTTAAAAACTGTATTTTCACTATTTATCGAAAATTCAACTTGTTCAAAAAAATCCCAAAAAATTACCTTAACATAATATCGACGCTCTGAATTGAAAAATGAAATCCATTTTATAAAAACAATTTTATAAATATTTTTAAATAAATTTTTAATTAAAAAACACTATTAACCCAAAAAAACTAATACATGACTAATAATTTATGAAACCATTATTTAACCATTTTTATTGAATCATGTTACTTAATCAAGGTGCCTAGATTATATTAATGCTTTATTTAAGTGAGATTACTAATACATTTGGTCACATTACTAATCATAAGCATAAAATCACTATTCATAATTTAATATTCATCAAAAATTAAGTTGATCTTGTTATACTCTAAATTGTGTACTGAACATAATTGTATAAGACCATTTTTTGAAAATCATTACACATTTTTAATTATTTAAGGTTTACATAAACATTTTTTAAAAATATCCTTTCTCTAAAATTCAAAAAAAAATATGCATACTATATTTATCCGGACATTTGAAAATTCACAAACCTCACCATAAGAATAAATCAAAATTTTTATTTAAAACAAAGGATTACACAAGGCAGTTATGGTCTCCTTACATAGCCCCTAATCACAATAGCATAGGACCTAAGTGTAAGGTGTCCTAATGTGAGAGAATCTGAGCGAGGCTCAACCAACATCGCATGAGTAATAATTTCTATCAGTTTGAACTTCTCGTGAAGTCGATTCCATTCTAGCATCACACGATGAAGTTCGGCTTGGGTTTGGTCTAGATAAAATCCCAGTGGTGCAACCTTCTTCCCAAGTTCTATTAGATGGGCTTCGATCATTCCAAGACTACTGGGTGAGGCCATCGAATCTTATTTCTATATTAATTAACCAAGATCACTTGTATTTAGAGACAAAAGTTGCAAAATTCTATTTTCAATGGTCATACTGACTAATGGTCATATAATAGTCAAAACCCAACAGTCTCATTTTAATTATACTCATGTTATCAAATGAAACAGTTTTGTTGAGTATGAAAAATAAAATAACACACAAAATTAGGAAACAAGATTAATTCAAAAAAATTGGTTGTTACAATCTTCCCCCCTTAAGAAATTGCATCCTCACAATTTTTAAAATTGGGTTTTGAAATTTCATTGAATGTCCCACATCAGAAAAAGAGTCTGTAACACTATTACTTTTAAAGGAAGAAAATGAAGTACAAAGGCCACCCAGGTTAACCCATACTAGGATTTCATGTAGAAAAACATGGATATGGAAGAAAAAACAAAGGCTCAAGTTCTGAGGGAGAGTGATAGAAAACATGATTAGGATGAAGTTAATAATAAGAAAATCACAAACTTATGATGTGTATAAACGGTCTTTGATTACCCAGTAGGAAAAGTTAACAGACAATGTTTTTGTTTTACATTCCTTTTCATAGTTTTGAGGAATTCATTTACTACATAGAATAAAAACATGAGGAAATATATCTACCTTCAAGTAGAGTTTCATCATTTAATAAGTTTCTACCAAAACTAATCTTTTCTCCAAACAATGAGCATTCAAAACTACTTAGTCTCATCCAAGCACAAGAATCATCTTATATAGAGTCACATAATCCACCAAAGATTATCTCTCTATTTCTTCTATCTTTAAACATTATCCCAAAAATAGAAAGGGTAAGATAATACAACTCTTACAAAATAAAGAATCCCATAGGAAGAGAAACTTCTTTAAATCTTCAAAGTTCCATGGTACTACCCAAAGTTCATCATAGACCATTCCGTAAATAACTATCCTTAATAATCCTCAAAATAAACCAAACTAAGATTGAAACCCAAATACAAGAAGGATTTGATAGCATAGTCTTCCAAGGTAAACATTATCATTCATCTCTAAACAACATCAACCACCCTTAACATCTTATAACAAAATTAACTAACCTAAACATATTTACCCTTAGATAGGTTAATCATTTCCATAAGTACCCTAAATTACTATAAGTCCACCTTAAATTCATCGATTCTTCAATATATAAGTCAACCATTACTCCTAAAAGAAAATACCGTAGTAATCTATTCACCTCGATCAAATAGGGTTCCAAAAATAGTGAACGTCTTCCAAAATAATAATCATCTTTTAATCCCCTAATCATATCTGTCATATTAATATGGAAATCGTCACATTTCCTATCACATTGGTTGTTGGGACATGTTCTTCCATTTCCCGCCATTAACAAAGAAAATAAATTACAATTAGGGGCTTAAATACTTAGCTAATAATCATGAAAAGGAACATAAAGCATAGAAGGATAACATGGTGAAGAGAAGTATACCCTAACTTGTGATCCCATAGGTTCCAATCTAGGTTATCCATGATCATATATTATTATGTGAATCTTTATTTTATTTTATCTTTGTTACTTTAATAATGGTTCATACTAAGCTTATGAATTTACCAAAGCATATCCACCGGGAGTGTCGTAACCAAGAGTGCAGCAAGGCCCGTTGTTGTTTACCAGTTCCCATTTGAGTCTAGATCAAAGTGGTGTTTTCGGGTTTTATCCCTATGTACATTTGTGCCAGAGCCACCACTACCTGCTCGTATTCAGACAAGGATGTATTTGCTTGGAAACAACATACTCAATACTCACCAAAATACCAGGAAGATTTCATATATTTAAACTTTTATATAGGGTTATTTCTAAAGTATTCATATTATAATTTCCAAAAATAACTAAACCATCCTTTGATACCAATTATAGCATCCCGCCTTTTTGTCATATAAACTTTAATTACATTATACAAAAATGAGGATCTTTAAGGTTTAGTGTCTTGGAAACGAGGAACTTAAAACATGAAACAAAAAACACAATCTTCTTAAACACTTGAAAGGCTTCTCCTTATGTTCATCCAAGGTTCAATAATTCATCTCCTAACCTGGGGACATACATCAAAAGAAAGGGTGAGAATAAGTCCCAGTAAGGGAAACAAGGGGAAACATTTAACGTGTGAACTTGAGATACATCAACAATGTCATGAAAATGAACTTTAAGGCATGATAAAGAAATCATGAGGCATATCATAATAAAAATAAAGTTTTTCATAACTTGAATATGTGGCTACAACATTTAACAAAGAAAATAATTTATGTTTCCCCAAGGTCTATCCTCAAGGTCTCAATAAAAATTACCAATGTTATTCCCCAAGGTATCAGTCTAAATGGTCATCTCTAGAGATTAAGTCTTTACCCAATGAATTAGAGCGCTATCAGGGTGCACCCTTAAATTTGACTTTATTATCATGTGAGAAACATATATCATCATCAATACTTTAATAAAAAAACCCGTACAGCATAAAATAAATGGGTTTTATTTCATTATCATAACGTTTTAAAAACTTTTTTAATGACATGATCTTCATGTCACTTTAAACCCACAGAAAGGGAAAGCGGGTCTCATGTATGTAAATCCCACAATTTAAAATAGAAAAGTTTCGTATGTATGTGAATACACCTATAGAAGAGAGAGCTTTGAGTATTCACTTAACAAAATAAAAGAAATTTAGAACAAGAGAGAGTGACATTTTGAGACGGAAATTCTGCAGCATAACAACTATGTTTCTGGGTTTTAGAAAACATTGAAAAGAGAGGGGCCATGGGTCAAACATTCATAAATGTCCCATAAAATATTATAGGGACAGAATATGAAGGATATATGAACATGGTAATGAAATTGGAAATATATACCATATGAAATTAAGAACATGAAAGGAAGACAAAAATAAGATTTCCTTTATGAAAATTCGGCAGCCTAACGGTGTCACTTAAATATCAAAAAAAATGAATTGACAAGATCAAATAGGGTCTATAATCATATGAAAATAAAATATAAGTATTATAGATATAGAAATAATACCCTAACATAATAAAAAGGAACTTTAAAGCCTTGATATGAAAGTATAAATTTGAAAAATGAGAAAGGTGAACGAATCCCTTAAAAATTCGGCAGCCTAATGGTGCAACTTAAAACATAAAAATAATGAATTGAAGAGATCAAATAGGGTCTCTTATAATAATAACATAAAATATATGTATGATATATTTAGAGATCATACCCCAAAAAAATAAAAATGAACTTGAAATACTTGACATGAAAGTAGAACATGAGAAGGGTGAAAGAATCCTTTACAAAAATTCGGCAGCCTAATGGCGCCACTTAAACATTCATAAAACAAAATGATGAGAGTAAGAGAGTATATCTCATCATAGGAACTTAAAAAGGGCAGTAGGATGAATATAAAATAACATCCCCAAGATAAAAACATGGAGCATAGAAGAAATGACATAAACGAGAGTACTTGAAAAGAAAGAGAGAGGTAAGATTCCTTACCTTAAAACATAACCCTTAAAACTCAATGGTTGGGACCTTGAGGGATTGGGGGCACCTTGGGGGGTAATGAGACCAGATATTAGTTGGGGAAGAGTTGGGAGTCGAATGGATGAGAGGATGGCATGGTATTTATAGGGAAAGTGAGGGGACAAGACATTAATGGCCAAGGGACACCTCATTAGTGGTTTTGGCAAAACCATGGGCTTTCCCATAGTATTGACCACTTGGGACACCTCATACCTTATCTCACTATTCATAAGTAGACCATATTGATTAAATACTTAATACATCATTTAATGATGTCATTAAACACACGTAACTTAAAAACTGTATTTTCACTATTCACCGAAAATTCAACTCTCAGAAAAATCCCAAAAAATTACCTTAACATAATATCGATGATATGAGTTGCAAAATGAAATCCATTTTATAAAAATAATTTTCTAAATATTTTTATATAAATTTTTAATTAAAAAACACTATTCACCTGAAAAAACTAATACTTGACTAATAATTTATGAAACCGTTATTTAACCATTTTATTGAATCACATTACTTAATCAAGGTGCCTATATTATATTAATGCTTTATTTAACTGAGATTACTAATCCATTTGGTCACATTACTAATCCTAAGTATAAGATCACTATTCATAATTTACTATTCATCAACAATTAAGTCGATCGTATTAGACTCTAAATTTCATGCTGAACATAATTGTAGAAGACCATTTTTTGATAATCATTACACATTTTTAATTACATAAGGTTTACATAAACAGTTTTTAAAAATATACTTTCTCTAAAATTGACCAAAAATATGCATACTATATTTATCCGGACATTTTAAAATTCATAAACTTCATCATAAGAAGAAATCATAATTTTTATTTAAAACAAAGGATTACACAAGGCAGTTATGGTATCCTTACAAAGCCCCTTATCACACCAGCATAGGACATAAGTGTAAGGTGTGATAAGGTGAGAGAATCTGAGGGAGCCTCAACCAACATCACACAAGTAGTAATTTCTATCAGTTTGAACTTCTCATGAAGGCGATTCGGTTCTAGCTTCACACGATGAAGTTCGGCTTGGGTTTGGTCCAGAGAAAAGCCCAGTGGTGCTACCTCCTTCCCAAGTTCTATTAGATGGGCTTCGATCAGTCCCAGACTACTGGGTGAGGCCAACTAATCTTCTTTCTATATTAATTAACAAAGATCACTTGTATTTAGATACAAAAGTCACAACATTCAGTTTTCAATGGTCATACTGACTAACGGTCATATAATAGTCAAAAACCAACAGTCTCATTTTAATTATACTCATGTTATCAAATGAAATAGTTTTGTTGTGTATGAAAAATAAAATAACACACAAAATTAGGAAACAAGATTTATTCAAAATTTCGGGTCATTACATCCATTAAAAGCAGGTAATTCGACCTTTTAAATAATATTAGAGTATTTATGCTTAAAATTGGATTCATTCACTTTTTAAGCCTCTAAATTTTATTGGACAAATGTTAAAACATTTAATAAACATATATAATCATATTTTAGTTAGTTATATTCATTCCCATCCATATAATATCCAGGCATTAACTACCATTTACATTATTAATAATTTTAAATTATTTTTCAGTATAACTCAACATAGTGTGAAACGTATGTTTTCAAGAAAACCCATTGCTGAGTATTAGGTACTCCATAAAACGTTGAATCCCCTTTAAAGTAAAATTAATATTAAATTTATAAATATTAAAAACTATGAAAAATTTCATATTCTTTATTTACCTAGGTTGTCGCAGAAACCATGTATGTAAAACATCTAGATAGTATAAGAGTATGGAGTTCTATTAAAAAAAAGTTAAAAAGTGGAAAATACATTCCCAAATAGAAATAGTTTCCAACCAAACAAAGATGGAATGTAATGTAAAAGTTTTAAGAGAGAAAAAATCTTCATCTCCAATATACGACAACTATACACAGTCCAATGCACCGAGTATCCCTATAATCCTCTGTAGTCACAGTCAACCTATCAATCATCTACATAAGAAGAAATGTGTATCGGAAAATCCCACATAGGGTTGAGTATATAAATACTCATTTGGATTCCTCGAAAGCTAAAGGGGTAGTAGTAAGATTAACGGTAAAAATATATTGTAAAATTAAAATATTGGAAAGAAGAAGCTCAAACCAATCCCAAAGTGTATGTAACCAAGAACTAGTATAGTGGGATCAACATTGGGTGTATATGGACTAAATGTTGAGTATTTTCCACCCATATCAGGGGAGTAACCTCATCCAACCATGAGAAGCTAAATACGGAATGCACGTGGCACACCCCACTCATCTTTGTAGTTTATGGAAGGAGGGTAACAAATTAAAAGGGATGAATACATATGTATATATATATTCTATATAGAAAATTCCCAACCTAAAGAGAAATGGGATCTCTAACTCACAACCTAGCCACAGAAAAGAGTCTCTTATTGTTTTAGAATACCAACAGTGAATTTTGATATCTCACGCGTCTACCCATTTGGAAACATCCATGTCAATTAACACCTTTTCAAAGGTCCACATAGTTGAGGGGCCAAAGAATCTTGGTATAATACCCATTCCTTTGTAAAATAAAAGGTTTCCACTTTGTAGTAGAGTACCCATGGCCAGACTAGTAGGAGGGTCCCACTAATGAAGTGGGTAGAGGACTCATGTCCAGTCCAGTGGGAGGTTTCCACTCTAAATGTTTGTAGAGGACCCATGCCCAGCCTAGCTAGAGGGTTCCGCTCCGAAGATTTGTAGAGGAACCATTCCCTATTCCAATATGGGGTTTCCACTCTAATTGGAAGGGACCCATACCCATCCCAGCTAGATGGTTCCACTAATGAGTCAGTAGAGGACCCATGCACTGACCAGCTAGAGGGTCCCACTCTAAATGTATGTAGATAACTCATGACATGCATGAGGGATCCACTCTATATCTTATGGAACCATAACATAGAGTATCATGGAGGGGGTGGTTCCACTCTTGTCATCGAGGACCCACACCCTATTTGATATTAGGGTTTCACTTTGTATGTAACTTTAGAGGACATGTGCCCAAGCTATGAAGGGTACCACTATATAGGAAGCCTCTGTTTATCCCTCATGGTCACTACTATAATTGGGCATCACCTAAATAATTTTTGTGCTAAAAATATTTCATATCATATCCCAAAAGTCACAACAAATGGTACAATTACCTTATATAAAAAATACATATTATAGGATACCTAGGATCCAAAACTCATGGTTAAATGAAGGAGATATAGAATCACGATGTTTCTCCAAAAAGAGATACATGGTGTATTGGAGACCCAAACTGCATGTGGTCCCACTCTTCAGTCTGGTTGTGTCCTCACCTACACATGGCTTTCTAGCCATTTATAACTATATAGCATGTAAGGGTACTACACAATGTGCCTCAGCCAAAAGCCTGGAGAACACAAAAGGATTTTCGTTAGTCCGATGTAAAAAATGTATTTCCACTAATATTCCTCTAAAATGGACTCATATGATGAAAAGGATCACACTATTCTGGTCCTCATGGAAAACCCCTCGAAATACTATATTCACTTTCCCAAATCGAATAAATGGTGAAAAAGTCGCATTTATTCACATTACGCACGAACAATGCTTCATGGGATCAAGACACAAGTACCAATTAAGTACCAAATATTAGTATTGAAATGATTTCTTCAACTTTGTGTCTCGATTACTCTAAAAATTCTTTATTTTGACAATATATGATGAAGATATGTCAGATAATAGATTCCATAATAATAACATTATTATTATCATTATTGGGTGCTTTGTGGGCTTGTGCCCTGGCCTAAATAAAATATCCAATGATGGCCTTGAAATTACTGTCTCAATTCTAGGGTCAGGCTACTACTAAAGATTTATCAATCTGATGTTATGTCTAAAAGATATAACTGATAAAATATATGTCATCCAAAATAAATAATAATATTATTTTATAATGTTTTTATTAACATAACTTAAAATTACATTAAGGGGTCATACTGGATAACCCCCCCCCCATTAATTTCCAACACCAATATATTGTGATGCCCTATTTATTTTCCAATTTTTTCATTTAATTACATAAAAATTTAATTGTATTGAGAGCAAAGGAAATCCACACCTCATTACATTGCACAAGGAGCCACCCCCATAATTTTCATGCCTACATTTCCTCTTCTTCCATTTTTGTGGTTCCTCTTTATTTCAATCCATCATTACTTATAATAAAAATAATAAAAGACACATAAATCCATTAAAATAATCAAACTAAATTTTCTTCCATCGAAATAATTTAAAGGTTTTTTAATCTTTCATTAAATTAAATCAATTTATTTTTTCGAAACAGGTCACAAATTTTTTAAACATATTATTATTATAAAAAATAATAATAATAATAATAACACTCACCATATTAACCACATCCGACCACCATGTCATAAATCCATGTTCGACCACCATCACTTCCAAACTGAGTAGCCTCTTCCAGGAGACATTGTACATGACCACTATTTGGAACCAATCCCACCACACACCAGGTCATCTCCACACACCAAATAAAAAAATGTGGATCCTTGATTTGATCTTCAACCACCTCCAGTCACAAAACTGCACCAATGGTACCGACTCGATCTGATCCCTAAGAAATATCCCACTTGTTTAACTATTTTTTCAAAAAAACCCCAATATATATGTCATTTTAGTCAACCTAATGATCTCGGGGATCTGATCTCACTTTTACCCACCCTAAAAATGTTGAAACACGACCATGTGGTCCAATAATAAATAACACAATGAACTATGGGAAAAAACCAATAAAAAAGGAGATAAAATCATTGGTCAAGCTATCTTGGACAATGATTTCATAATAGTGAAACATGGGTGACAAATATGGAATAGACAGAAAATAAATTGAAATACTAATTTATTTCAATACACAGGATCCTACAAACATTCATTTAAATGTTGATCAAAGAAAAAGATTTTACCATATACAATATTTTACTAAAATAGGGTGAATGAAACACTTTATGAGTACTAAATTGATTATGGATCAATCGTTGGTGAAGAACATATTTTCTAGTGATGAAGAAGACATGTTGCATCGACCGCCTATTGATTCACCTAAATCTAATCACTGGTCATCGTATGGTCTCTATTTTCCAACAATGAATGGGTGTAATATCCTCTCAATGATACCAGGGTTATGTGTCTAGCCTTCTCGATTCTCCATAAAAACTTATTTATAGTGGGAAAAAAATTATTTCATTTAGTTCAATATAAATAAATAAATTAATTATTTTAAATAAACTCTCCTTCTAACAACTTCAATTATCGAATATACCAGGCCAACCAACTTTACGTCGCACCTAGGGTAAAATATATGTTTCGAACTCAATGTGGTCTCACATTTCCATTATGAGACTCCATATTTGAGTTATTTCTGTTTGGTTTATTAAATAAATAAATTAATTTATCTAATGCATCTGTCAACGACTACCCCATCCCAATGCCATGAGCCAACCAACTATAGGACTCTCATAAGGTAAAATCTATCTTCCATATTCAATGGTGATCTTTAATTTACCATATGAGTATCTATTTTTGAGATATTAAAATTTTTCAGGGAAACATCTAATGTGTAATATAAAATATATTTAATAGTTTTATAAAATTAATTCAACGATCATTGGGCCTTGGAATCACATTTCATCTTAACATTTGGATTCAAAAATATTTCTAAAAATATTCAAAAGTCTTATATGGAAATACTAGAGTCTCTAAAATTCTATATTGAATAATAGAGTTCTAAGAAAAATTTATTTTATGCACTGAAATACTATTCGATATTCCTAAATGTATCTAGTTTACCAAGACTACTAATGTATTTGGTCTTTTGGGATGCCATCACTTATATTTAGTAACAATATAATAATGTAACAACAAGCGCTAGTATTATAGTATTATGGTATTTAGATAAATTATTTGGAAACTATACACAATATAATTCTTCTATATACCCTCTACATATTTTTCCCTCTAGAAACAACGACATTACATAGGTACTTCATTTAAAAAATAAAAATTGATGAGAATAACCAAATCCTAAATTTAATTGTTAGATACCCATTAAATTATTTTACATAGTCATATTACCCACCCTAAACCAAATATATGATAACCATATATATATAATTACATTAGTATAAATAATATACTTAAATTTGATTATATGTATGGGAAAACAATAATCTATTCGCCTCCCATTTAATCAAGAAATGAAAATATTTCTCATGCGTGTGTAAAGACTACCGCCCACATGAACGACACATTTTTTCATGGCCAAAATTCAAGTATAGTTATATAAATGAATTTAGTTAATATATATATGTTATTGATGTTAGTATTTGTATTCTTGAATTATAAATTTTGAATTCTATAAGTATTATTAGAATTAGTCGATCATTTTAAAACTAACCTTCAAAAATAAAAAATTCGATGAGGAAAAAATATATATTTATAAATGAAAACATCATTTTCATTTACCTTCACATTGTAATTGTTATGAATTTTTATTAACTACCATTAAAATATTAAGTGATTTCATTATAATGTTTTGATTATAATATTATAACAATTGAATATATTTCATAACCATACTCCCATATTGAATATATAATATTCGTGATAGGTTAGTTTATCCTCGTATATATAAAATGATTTAAAATTCAATGAATCTTATAATTGGGAAATTAATATTTTAAATTAATTTTTAAATATTTTATTAGATTAGTAATAAAAACATTCAACTCATTAATTTATTTACAAACATTCATTGCAAAAAATTCCCAAAACATGTTTATTGTTAATTTTATCTATAATAACCATAATAAAAATATTCTTAAAATAAAATAAAATTTTTCAAAATATCATAAAACGTATATTTGGATACCTTGTTTATCTAGGAATGATGAAAATTTTGATAATAATGAATACCCAATATCTATTATGAAACTAGTTCAGATTGATCCAGATTACCCACCCATAGTATTACAAATTGACAATAACTATCTATTACACATATAGAGAAAAAATATAAATGGTTTTTATAAATTTTTTAAGACATAGATAAGATAAATAAAAAAAAATATTATGATAGTTTTGTCTTATAGGGGGTATAACCCCTTTGAAAAAATGGGGAAACAATGTAAGGTTTTCATGTTTAATATTATCACCCCTTGAGACATATTTCTTATTTATTAACAATGTTATATTTGTAATAGTTTATATGAAGAACCATTAATATTTTATATCATGATTCCCTTACTATTATTTTAATTCAATATTTAATTTAAAATAATATCCTTCTAGGGGATTTTATTTAAATGTCAATCGAGTCGTAAGAACATCCTCGACTAAAATTATTTCTCCTTGAGAAATTTTCTATATATGATCATAATATTATATGCCCCTTTTATCATACCCATTCATTTTTCCATTTTAGATTTCTCTTTTATTTTGGTATGAAACATTATTTAATCTATATCATATTTATTAATGAAATAAATTCTCAAATAAAAGTATGTCATCTATAAGATGAACACTCATTCTTTCCGTCGTATCATTCTCACCAATATCCAAATTTTCCATTCAAGAAAAAAATTTAATCACTTTTCGAGAAATATAATATAGATTAATTTATATGATACCAATTATTATAATTAAATAAATTCAAGTGGAAAATAGAATACAATTTTTACAATGTGTGCTTTCAATGACGTTATTTTGAAATATTATATTGGTTTTTTATACCATCAAATAATTATTTTATCTTCCACCACACTTTTTTATTTATAATTTTTATGTATTCTAATGCTTGTATTATTGGGTTTCATTTCTAAAAGTATGTTTTTCAATGTTGTCATTTGAATATAAAAAAATACCTTCTGATAGTGACGAATAACTTAATCTTTTTATAGTAATATTCAATATATTCTAAAATCTATTTCTAGGGTTACCTTATATGTGATAAAATTTATCCACCTTTAATGTATTTTCTAAGAAACTGCCTATAAATTAATTTCTGTTTTTTCAAATTAATTCATAACCTCCTTGTTTTATAAAATATAAACATACCAAAGATCAAGGATATATCTTATTTCAAAATTGTATTTTTATAAAAATGGGTTTTTATCTAATTCATTCCCCTTTGAAATACCTTTTCCATGAACTAGGAAATTCTTCATGATATAAAATATACATTATTTATCTGAATGAATTTTGCAATTTTACTTTATATTGTTAAAATCATGCATTATTTCATTTTCCTAACCTAATCATAGAATATTTCTAAAAATAATTTTCCATTCAATTTCTTTCCTCTTTGAAAAATATTTATTTCAATACATTAATTTAGTGTTTTCACTTATATTCCATATTTTTATTGATAGAGGAAATTAATGACATAAAAATATACACATTTATCTATATAATTTTATTTTTAGGTATTCTTACATATAAATATTTTCTATTTAATGATTGTAGAAATTTAAATAAATATTTATACTTGATATTGCATTACGTATGTTTATTAATAATAAGAAATATTTTTTATTTTTTTCATAGAATGTTAATTCTTTCCTATGATTAATTCATTATAAATAATTATTATTGTGTGGGCCCTGATTTTATATAGCCACTAAATGCATCAATATGTATCATGATTCAAACAATGATGGGTATTATAATGTATTCCTAACCTAAACAAAATATTTCCTAGATATAGGGCCTTGATGGTAATAAAATGATGTCTTGTCTTAGGGAATGGAATTTGGTAACAAAAATTATGAATTCTTTAAATATTCATTTATAAATTATTATACACGTGTTAGTTTATTGATATTTGAACCATGATGTTATTTTTATTATAGTTACATTTTTATGGAATTATTCACATTGTCTTCTCCAACCATATTATTTTGGCTCATATTATACTCACTTATGATATATGATTATTAGAGCTTATATTTACCCTTTATGAGTGTTTGATATCACCTCTTATTTAGTTTATATCTCATTATATTATGAAGCAATGTATTACATATTATATGTCTAGTAGAATATCTGATGTAAGGAATTTATATGAGATGTTGAAGGCTTATTATGTATTAAATTGTTTCATATATTGTGGAAACAATTTACATTTTATGAAGATGAAATGGAAATTTTTAATTTAATGTTATCCTGACTCTCTAAACCACTAATCCAAAAAGTCCCCTCTCATTTATTGGACTGAATATTTTTTTTTTACATTTTAAGTAATGATAGTTAAAATCAGTTCACTCTATTTGATTAAAAATACAATATATAAAATGGTTATTATAAGAATTGTATCATGGAGTGTGGATTTATGGTGACAAATAATAACTCTAGAAGGAACACCATGTCTAACTATTCATTGCAGCAACATCTTAAGAAGAGATTTATCAAATGTAAATTAACTTAACTTGATTTTGTCTATTTTTCTTGTGTCA
The DNA here is from genome assembly GCA_963277665.1 of Viscum album. Classification (NCBI taxonomy): domain Eukaryota; kingdom Viridiplantae; phylum Streptophyta; class Magnoliopsida; order Santalales; family Viscaceae; genus Viscum; species Viscum album. Next base: position 942,707,172 of record OY728153.1, read on the forward strand.
GGAAGGGCCATTGGAATAAAAACTACACTAGGACATAAAATCAAGTAGAATGTAATACCCTATGATCTTATGATATATTGATAATTAAATAAATTTTATTTTATTAATATCTCTATTTATATGAAACATTTTCATGAAATTAACCACATTATAGTATTGAAATTTTTTTCTTTAATGAGATAATTAATGTCCAACCATGGTTTTTTACAGTACGAACAATAAAAAATATTTTTTAAAATAATTTTCCTCACATGTTGAAAAATAATTTCTTTTATAAATTGGTTAAAAATAAAAATAAAACCTTTTGAACATTGAATGATGGGTTTTTTCTAAAAAACTATTTTTATGTGTGGAAGGTTGTCTTATTTTAATAGATATAGTTAATCATTGCTAGAAAATGATTTTAATGAATATTGAAAATAATATATTCAAATAAATATATTTTCATTCATCTAATTATTTTTACTAACTGAGAGGCTTAGCCAAGGGAAAAAACCCTGACCATTTATTAAAATAAAAGAAAAGTATAGTAAGCTAGTACCACAAAACTAAAGAAACAATTACATATCATAAAAACCATACATGTCTCCCATCACTGGTAGAAGATTCCTCCACAGTAGCCGATTCCCATTCTGAACATTCACAATGATTTAGAACATTAGCATACCTACTTCAAAAATTCATTAGTTCCAAGGATAAAAGTCCAGTGTTTCCAACCAAAGAACTGGTGGACATCGGCTTTGGCAGGTAGGATTAGTCCTTCCTTGTCCTGCGTCGTGGTAGAGTAGTCATGACTTCATGAGTCTCGGTAATCATCGACTCCCACCATGAACCACATCACTAAATGAAGCCTTGATCATGCCACCATCATTATCCATGTCATTCTAAGAGAGATCCCCCATTTACCATGGATAATCACCTCCTAATATCTATTTTTCTCTGATCTACCCTTCTATAATTGGCCATTGCTGCCAATCACTACTAGACACCATGGTTGTTCAATAGACTCAAAACTAACCATGGTCCCCCAGTGTAAAGATTTTTTTCAAGTGCCTCCCTCCAGGGAAAGAGGCCCATGCTGCAAACCAGTGCCTTTGGTCATTGAAACACCCTCCTCTATGTTCTCCTGCTCCAACTATTAGAATATATTTCCACTAGAAACTGTGAATCCCACACCCCCATCATTCACATACCTCCCTTGTACCCAATTAGAAACTTCCAGAACCTCCAAAGGACCACTATCACAAATAACATCATCTAAATTTACTTCAACCATTATTTCTGGTCCCTTACACCAATCCTCAGCCCTCGTGTCATTAACTAAGGGAACAAAATTCTCATGATGTGTGTCCTTTGCAGCTGCATTGACACTTGATGGACCTCCCATTTCGGTAGTACCAAAAACATCCTTTTCACCATCATGTTTCACCCCGTCCCCCAAATCCAGATCATATTGAAGCCTATTGAACACTACAGAAATAGATGGATTCAGCGATTTCCAGAAATAGCCCCTTGAAGGTGTTATATCCTGGTTCTCCACACCATCTGCATTTCCAGAAACCACATCTACAACGGACATCAGGCTCGGCCCAGAGGACCTGCCTATCCTATCCCTTGGATTAGTGGTTCTTCTTTTCATCACCATATATTGAAATTTTGATGCCATATTCCCCAGTCGACAACACGTCTTGCAGTAGTCAACCCAAGATTCAAATACGAAAGTCTTGCTCCATCTGAACTCTTCACCAACGGTAATATATATCCAATTGACTGAGGGCTTTGCAACATCCACCTCAACACAGAGGCAGGGATTGATCGAATGGCTTACAGTGGATATTCGAACATCATAACAGAAAAACAATCCCACCATATTACCAATCATATGAATGATTGTAGGATTTTTTAAAGGTAGAGGGAGGTGAGGGACACTAACCCATGCCGCTATGGTGGATGGATCAAGATTCCTACATAGATCAAACAACCATCGAAAGAGGAAGAACCGGAAGTTGTTTCATCTACTAGGAACATTGGTCCAGGCCCAGATAAAATTACCTTCTAATAAAAACCAAATCAAGAAGTGGTGTTTGTTGAAAAGACAGGAAACTATGTGATCTTGCTAATCCCACATACCAAAGACAAAATGGTCAAATTCATCAACTGAGGGCCTTTGATGATTGAAACATGCCACCGGTGTCAACTCCAGATGGCTCGATGATTCATAGAACACTGACGATGACATCGATAACAGAAGATCATCCAGATGAAGATCAAGAACTTTCGGGCAAAGAGAAATCATCTGGGATTCTGGGAGAAAGCTAAGTATTGAGAATGGGGTGAATGTTTTCCGTGAGATTGGAGGTGGTGTGACCCGTTCCTCCACCCCACCCCCCTCCCACCTCCAGGAATGGATGGGAAGTCAGCCCCAATCATCGTCAAGGGTTCCATCGTTGTGGGTCGTCATCCGGTAATTGGATAAAATATAGTTTTTTACTTGAAAATGTATTAATCCGAAGACAATTTTTGATACATTATTTCACTATAATTTTAAAATGAATTTTTGAATAAGATAGAAATTGAATATCATGTAATGTATTAATTATTATTAATAACCATAACCAACTATATTAATGATGTTAATTTTAATTTTATTCTTTATTAATAGTTACTTGGGTAAAAATTCGTTGTTGAGGTAGAGCTTAAAAGGAATGTCAAGGGGATTAAACTAATGAGATAAGAATTAACATGAAATAAGAAATTATTTATATGAAATTATATAAGTGAATTATGAACCAAAAATACATTATAATTTATTATGGGATACTTTTTGAATACTTTATCATTAATATGACTATTTATTTTTAAATGATTTTAGTATTTTTCAAGAGTGACACTCCCCTAACTTATAAAAGAGAACATACCCTCCCCTATTTTTCACACCACAAGATCCCTTTGTCATGAAAAAAATGTGCCAAAATACTCTCCCAAAGTCCATATAAATAAACTTGGGGTTCTGTTCTTCCCATAAAAACCATCCAAGAGTCGTTACGATGAATTTTTAATTAGGATACCTGAAAAAGAAGTATTTTTCATATAAATATTTTCTTGTTTATTTCATATAAAACCTCATAAAAATTTTCAATAACCATTATGAAATTATGTTATAAACATCCACACTCTAAATATATGTCTCTATGTTAATTTTATTTATATTTTGTTCTCCTACACATTTTTTGGAAGATGATAAAGGTGATCTTGTATATGGATGGCTAACTATATACATAAAAATGTGGTTTTTTCATTTCATATTTACATATATGGTAATATATATCAATTTAATGAATATATATGTGATATTAATCGTATAATCATGATTATATAAATTTGAAATATTATTTATATTTCTATCATTCAATCTATTGAAAAGTTGAAACATAAATTGTGTGTACATTAGGAAAATTGTCTCCATGAATTGATTTATGTAATTCTTTATAAATGATTTATATGAATAATAATAAAAGTTTATATATAATTACTCAAACTCATACATCCCATATTTAGTGCTAAAAATATTTTTATTACATTATAAAATATATAATAAAAAGATAACCCTGATTTCAAACATCCATAATTTCATCCTTGATAGGAAATATTGACTCACATTCCACACCAAGAATTGTTTTTTGTTTTGAGGTTTGGAGAATTTAGAAAATAACCATTAAATATAAATACATATTTCCGGAAATGATCATTTTTAATTATACAGTACTTTTCTTATTCCATTACATGTCTTCAAAATCTCCGATAAAATTCAATATAAAATACCCCCTTCGAGACCTCACTTAGATTATATTATTCTTCATAAACTATGTAAATGGGAACATAAGAAAAATGTGGTACAATTATGAATAATGTTAATCCTAGAAATTAACAATTTATAGTCACCAGATATAATAATATAAGAATAAGTGTATGATAACATAATCATACTGCATGAGTATGTCATATGAGGATTCATACCCATAAAAACATAGATCATAAAACATGAATATATGAATAAATATCTAGCCAAAAAAAGATAATTTTTTGTAAAAAAATTCATGACCCAGGTGTAAATATTATTTAAAAAATGAACAATCAAAACTCATAAAAAGTATTTGTATCTTGGAGAATCATACTTTTATCATAGAATCTCATAAATATGATAAGCGGTTTCTCCAAAATCATAATAAAATTTTAGTATATGGAATCTGATAGATTTTATATAATCATGGTAAGTATAGTGTTCAAGTAGTTATTAGAATAAATGAAATGAAACAACTCAATTCAGAGTTATGCTATATCTTTGGCAAACCTCCATTGGATAAAAAAGTAAGCCTTTTAGGAATGCATTTTGCTGATAACATAGTCTATAGGTCATAGAGAGGATAGTTGGGAAGTGATTTTTTGTAGATATATGTCATGTAAATTGGATCAAAAGTTGTATGTAGTAAAGGATATGGGATACATTTTATAAGTGAGGGGAGTGACCGAATTGTATGTATTAAATAAACTAAAATATATTAAATATCACAATAACATAATGTGGAACCAAGTGGGTATAATATAAATTTTTGGAAACACTGAGTTAAAAATATGATCAAATAATAACATTATCTCACGTTTGTGTCATATTACATAACATACCTTTATGTTTAACCCCATCATTAGCCATTTTTACATAAACCATGGTAACACATTTTGAACTCTTTGAAGATTATAAATTTTTAGCTATGTTTTCAACAGAGTAAAAATGATACATAGATATAATTTTCAATAATTTGCAATCCCAATTGTACTATTTCAATATATTTTTATATTTAAAATTTTTACTAATATATTATTTATCATAAAATATCCATAAAGTCAATTTTTGGAATATTAATTTCGTTTTTTTAATGAAATAAAGGAAATATAAAAAGTAGAATCTAAAAACCAATATAATTAACAATAATTTATAATTAAATTTTTAATTCAGGGAATAAAACAATTAATAAAAATAAATTATTAATTTCATTATATCTAAAATCATTGAAATTTATAATTCTACTCCATTCACAAATATTGTGTCATCATTCGGCAACAATTTAAGATAATAATAAAATCACTAAAATCTAATAAACCAACCACTATAAAAATAATGTGTTCATATTTAATGTAAGTATTTATTAAAAAAATTATAAATTCTCTTTATCATTTTGATAATATGTTAGATAAATTAAAATAATGATATTTTCAATTTGAATTTATTCTTTACATAAAAATATATGTAGGAAATTTTAAAAATAAAATTCCCCTAACTTGCAATATCATTGAATATTTTAAGTGTTTCGTCAAAAAAACTCTTCAAAGAGAATTAATTATTTTGTTAGATAGTTTTTTAATTCTCTAATATATTTTTTATCATAATTCACCAACTTTACCATTTACCATGTTGAAAAATATTTACTATGGTGAAAATTAACAATAATCACAAATGAAATTGACCTTATTAAAAAAATATAAAAAAAATTCAAAATATTGAATAAATTTTTCAATATTCAATATTTCTAATTTTTTAAAATTACTTTTAATATTATTTATAAATACACAATAATCAAAAGTTTATAGATAATTGTATTTTTAAACATAAAATTAAAATTATACAAAATATATATAATTTTGATTCAAATGGAGTTTTTTTATTAATTTTTGTTATAGGTATTATATTTAAAATTTTAGTCAATTTTAATATATAATTTATCCTTAAAATAACATAATTTAATGAAAATAAATGAAATTTTTCTGAAAACTGACTTTTTTATATTCACTGAAAAAGAATTTTTTCCAAATAAATCCGAATAATTCATCTGAGGACTACTATTAAAAGATTATTTATAAAGGGATTTCGATTTTTAAAAAATATTATTAAATTTTTATAATTAATTTTAATATATATGAAAAAATTAAATAAAACCCACTTTAAAAAAAAGTAATTTTGAAGAAAAAAATGAGTTAATTCTCATTAATTTCCCAATAACCATTAATTAATAAATTTTATATCATTATGTTTAATATATATAATAATTAAACCATTATAATCAATTATCTAATGTTATTAATTTTATCTATTATGATTATAATATATTTCACAAATAAAAATAGCTATTTGAAAATTAAATCTTCTAGCTTCATTTGATTTTATATTTATTAAAAACTACTTGATGATAAGTGAATGATATATTTTTATAGTTTAATATATATATATGTCCTAATATATATTTCCTTATTCATATCAACCAAACCTATAGATAGGTTATAACATTCATATATAAATAATAATTTTTTTATATTACATCATGGTTCATTTAGGTTCTATGTTTCATATAAACCATGTTATAATATATATTACCTAAAGAAAATAAATTCAATAATATTGGTGTGTTTAATTCTATAACCCTTATAGAAATGTAATGCTAATGATTTAATGGCATTTTCAACAAAAATAGTTAATTTTTTTTAGATTCAACTCAGTTGAGTGAAATTTAAAATGTACAATCAAGAAAAGAAAAACATTTTTCATATTTAAGAATACCTATTGTGGAAATCCACATTAAGAAATTGGTAATAAAACTTTATTTTTATATGGTGACATGTGAAATATGAATTTCACCTCAAATAATAAATTTTGTGTTCCTAAGTATGGTTTTCATTAAGAGGAAGTAATAATATGGACAAGGGGTTTAAATATAATGAATAATGTATATATATTGAGAAAACGATCATTATAAATGTAAGGAAAAAACATAAATCTTTTTGGGGTGAAAAGGAGGATCAAAGAAAGGCTGCATTTTCAATTTCAATATATATTTTCCTATAGATAATGAATCAAATTCCAGTCATGAAAAATAATATATGAAAATATATCCATATGATTTATTCAAATATATATGTAAAAATTCTTCTTTCTTTTGTGCCTTCCAATTAGTTTCCACCAATTATACATAATGAATATCAATTGTAAAAATTTAGGATTCCTAAATCATTTATATTTACATCTATTATATCATGAGTTAAATAAAATGATGAAAATTTATTCCTTGTATCAAAAACAAAAAAATATTCTTAGAGAATGTAAAATAATACCAAATATCTATAAAAATTCATATGAATAAATAATACATTTATCACAAAAATTTCAATAATAATACCCAATGTTTAACTTAAATAAATTCAAAAAAAATAACAGTACATACCATTTATCCATAATAACCACAATATTAGTGAAAATAATAACTGTAAAAGATTTATTATAAATATTTTATAACATATGAAAAAATTTATTATAAATATTTCCAAATATCCATTAGGTCAAACCAAATGTTAACCTAATGGGTAATATAAAATTTAACCATGTAAAATCATTTCCCAAACTATCATTAATCACCATAAAATACATTCATTAATAACCTCAGATGGGAATTTACACCTTTGCACATATGGTAAAAATTAAACATGTAAAACCAAGATATTTCCAATAACAGTTATTTTATCCTCATACGAAAACATCCAAATCACTAAAGTTATCTAAAATATTTATCATATATGAACTATAATTCCACGGACTCAAACCCTATGATTTGGTGCTGAAAACATATAATTTATATTCTAAAATTGATACCAAAAAATGTTACCCAATTTTGACCCTCCACATATATAACTCCAAAATTTAATATTGAGTTAATAACAACATCATGAAAAATTTTATTTTTAGAGTTATTTATAATTATGGAAAATAGATTTTTATAAAAAACTATATGTTTTTAATTGATAATTTTATACTATACCTATGTTTTCTTATTCAATAATATATCTTAAATATCTCATATAAAATTCAATGAAATTCAATCCCCTCTTGAAAACACTTATTTAGCATCATTCCTTCTAACCTAGGATAAAAGGAACATAACAAGTGTTAGATCATATTCTTTTTAAGGGTTAACAAAAAAAATAACAATTGAATAAAATCAGTGATCATTGTTTGAGAGTAATCGTATTAGAACATAATCAATGGTCTAGACCACAACATAAAAACATTCAAACCTATAAAACCCATCAACATAAAACATTATTAAGAGAATAAACAATTATCTTAATACCAGAGATAATTTATTCAACAATCATGATCCATGTGTAAATAATATTTTATAGTGGAACCAATAGAACACATATAAATCATAGATAACTAATTTCAGTAACAAGAAATATCATAATTCCATCTTGGAATAATAAAAATATGGTAATTTAAACATCCTCTTATATGTAACTTCCAAGTTGTAACTCCATCATCCCCTATTTATTTCTTATATTTAGAAAACTCTATCATCTATTAGAAGTAAATTCCAACTAGTTAACTTGATCACATTTCCCAATGGGTTGGAGAGATATATTGGGCTCCCCTCATAAATTAGAGGTATTTCATTCTTACTTTTAATTAAAAGATATATTAGTCTCACCTATAATTTATAGCTATATGACTCCCACACATCATCATAAAAAATGTTCATGAATGATTAAATTAATATAACACATATAATTTTCCTTACATAATATTACTCATATAAAAAAACATCATTCCATTTATAACATCATTAACCTGTGGATGGAGAATGAGTTCCATAACAATAAGTTTAAAAATCATCATTATACATACCTTCAAAGTGTTATTATATTAGATAATATAACCATTTAATAATTTTAATCAATTTTAATATGATTATATAGATAAAATTAAATTATTAAAATAAGTTAGAAATATTATTTTAAAAACATGAAGGAATGTAATTTTATTTTGGTAAACCATCAATAATAAAATACATTAAAAATGGTAAAAAAATATCCTTATCAAATCCATGTAATACTTTGAAATGAATATTATTTAGAAGAATGGTCATGACGGTCAAAAAAACTATTCATGATGTTATTGTTGAAAAAATATTATTTTCATACTTTTGTGTTGATTATAAAAAGTGAACAGCTTGGGGAGAATTAATTAATTTCCATTCAAAACAATTTTAATAAAATTTATATAATATAGAAAATGTCTTTTTGAAAAAAATTATTTTCTGAAAATAACATTATAGTAAACATATATTCAAAGTTATGGGAAATATTTTTAGTACATGAATTTAAATCCAATAGAAGTGATTTTTCAAAGAATTCCCTTTAGGTCCTTTTAAAAACCCTTTTAAAAGAATTAAATTTACAAGAAATATAAAATAAAATATGTATAATTATTTTAATAATATATTGTTACATGTCGTAGTATATCAAAATTATAAATGAATATAGTAATTCTTTCAAAACTATTCTCAAGGAAAGATATTTAATATGAGAAATCCTTACAACATTTGTAGTTCCTGAATTAAAAAGAAATTTAATGAAAGAATATAATATTATTCTGAAAAACTGATGATTTTCATTACATAATATTTCAAAAAAAATTCATGAGGCTATAAATAAACTATATAAAATAAATATTTTTTGTAAAATAGAAAACAAGTCTCAAAGAATAGAAATTTAGATAAATAAAACACTTGTAAATTTTATAAAATTTTAATAAATACCTCATAAAATATTAAAAATAAGAAAATAAACTTTAAATAAAATTTAAAATGATTTATTAATGATATAATTTTTTTATATGAAAAATATACATCATATAAATGAAAATAAGTTCATAAAATTAAACATCTCTAAATAATGTAAGTTTGAGATAATAAACTCTTAAAATGATTATAAAATTGAATTGATAATTAACAAATGAAACTATTTAGTTGTATAAAATGTAAATCCACATAATATAATTGGAAATAAATCATAAAAATGTTATTGTTAATTTAATAAATAATCATGGAATAACATAGTTAATAAAATAGTGATAAATTCTAATGAATAGAGTGGGAGTTAATAAATCACATGCCTCAAATTCTAACAGTATCATAACCCTTCTATATCTTACTGAATAATAAACTAATATTAGTTGGAAAATTTTTTAAGAACCTTTCTCTATTTTATTTTATCATTATTAAATATTTTATTTCATTTAATACAATAACATATTTCATTACTTAATTGGTTAAGTCCATGAAAAGTATTTTCAGGATGTTTGGTTATTAGGACAAAAAATGACATTGGTAGGTTGATTATTTCCAAATAATGCATGGATAAATAATATATCAAATATTAATATTGAAATAATAATCATTTTTTAAATTAAATAATATTTTAGTAACATTCTTGAATGGAAGACATGAAAAATTAATCACATCACCTAGTAGAGGTTATAGTCCACAGATATACATGATCAATGTTTTCTTTATTTAATGTATTGATGATTAAGAAGGTAAGTAATGTATATAATTTATTAAAATTAATTATTTGATTAATATAATATATGTTCAATTAATAGTTCATGATAATTATCCAATTGAGTTAGTGATAAAAAATAAAACACATCTCATTATGTATGTGGTAGTCCAAACAGACGCACGAGCTATGTATTTATTTTAATTTGGATGTAAAGGGAGATAATAAAGGTTTGTTACATCATAATAATTTCATTTTAGTATATTTTAGATACTAGTTTATTATATCATCTTGGTTAGGACAAAATTAAAGATCTTATAAAATGAAATAAATTCAATAACATTGTCAAAAATTATACCTCTTCATTTATAAACATCATTTGGAATTTAAAATAAGACTTATAGGGTAGAATTTGGGTGGGCCCATAGCCTCTATATCATATTTATGAGGGTTTTAAATTTATTATGGATAATCCTTTTAAGATAAATGGAACAAATAGTGTGTGGGATAGTAGAGATCTGGAATATTATTATAACTGTGGGGAGTGGCCTAATTATAAATATTAATAATTACAAAATATAATAAATATCATAATACAACAAATTAGAAAAAAATTGAAATTTTTTTTATGTTATTAAAATATATGGTCATAATCACGTTTACCAATAATATTCAGACATGTTTAAATTTAATTTAAAAACTTTTATTTTCATCTAACTATACTATAAACCTATTTTTCTTTTAATTATGGTAACACTAGATTCACACTTTAAGAGTTATAAATTTAGAAATATGGTGTGAAGTGACTCAAAAATGGTCCTTAAATGATAATTTATTACAATTTGTCATCAAACTCAAACAATTTCATTTTTTTTTGTTTTGAAATATTTTAATAATATATCATGTATCTTAAAAATAACATTAAAGTCATTTTTTAGTCTATTAATTTACTATGATTTCAGATTCATCAAGAAAACAATGGAATTTGTATATAAATGATTTTGAAATTAATTAAATTTTTAAATACATTATAAATTTGTGGAGTACCAAAATTCAACAAAAAATATTAATTTCATTATTTTTAAAATCATTTACCTTGATTTTTCAACTACTTCCACAATTACTATATCAGATTTGCACATGCCTTTAAGGTAATTACATTATAAATAATAATTAAAAATGAACTAATATAATAACAATAATGTTATAATATTTAAAATTACAATTTTTAACCTATCATAATGTATTATTATCTCTATGAAAACAATATAGAGTAATTAAAAGAAAGATCATGTCCACTTACATTTATTAATTAAATAGACTAAGTTGAAGAAAATTATCAATGAAAAATAAAACCTAGTTTCTAAGTCATTTAATATTATCAGATAAGGGAAAAAAAATAAAAAGTAATTAATTTATTCATTATATATATTTTCGAATTCTTATCACATATTTTAACCTTATTCAACACAACGTAACCTTTACATTAGTGATAAATAATTTTTATGGTAACTATTCATAATGATATGTAATCAAATTGAACGTGTTATTAAATTTTTAAATCATGATTCCAAATGTGGAATAAATTTTTCAAAATAAATTTTTTTAAGTGGAATAAATTACTTTTAATATAAGTACACAAAATGAAAAGGAAGATATTTTTAAAGAAAATTTTGTTTTTAAGCATGAAAAAATAAAATAAAATATTATTCTGATTTATGTATAATTATTCATATTATTTTTTGTAAAATGGGTCATATTTTACATTATTAAAAATCCAAAATACAATGGTAATTTTAAATAACATCATTTATGGAAAATAAATGATATTTTTGTAAAAATTTACATTTTCACTATACACTAAAATTCATTATTTTCTAAAAAAATCCCAAAAACTAATCCTAAGACTATTATCAAATTGTGGATTCAAATATTATATAAATTTTGATAAATAAAATTTATAAAAGTGGTTGAAATTATTTATATTATCTGAACACAAAATAAAATGAAAACCATTTTTGAAGAAAATGTATTCTTAAATCATAAATTGAATTCATTCTCATTAATGGAATAATAATAGTAATTAAATTAATAAAAATTTAATTATTTAGATATATACTATAATTAATACATTAGATTAATTTATTAATTGTGCTTAATTTTTTATATGAATATAATAATTCATTTCACACATAAAAGTTTTTATGAAAAATTTATCTTTTATGTTTAAAAGATTTTATCTTTATTTCTAACGAATTGATAAAAATTAATGATTTATTTTTCATTTTATTTAGTAAAAATATTCTATATATATTTCATAATTTTATTACTATTCATACACTCAAAACCAAATGCTATTTTTTGAAAATCATATTTACATCATAATATTTTTGTAGCATATCATGGTTTATTTATGCTCAGTGTTTCCTAGACAAGACCTGATCTAATATATCACTTAAAGAAAATAAATTTGGAAATTTTGAGGTGTTATAGTTTATATTGAAAAGTTATAATTATAATTATATTTTTTTGTTTCTGATGAATATGAAACCATTATAAATGTGTAATGACTATAACCATAGAACCGAAACATGTGTGGAAAACAAACAAGTTTTCTCTTGAATGTTATTTTTAAAGACGAATTGTTAAAAAAATTATAATTGGGAATAATAGAATTATATATATGATTTTCTATATTAATATTTTCCATGAATATATTCAAGATAATTCTATATTTATAATATATAGGGTTTGAACTTATTTGAAGAAAGAAAAGACATGAAGAAATGGTTTATATTACTATCTCATTTCCTTTTAAGATTGTCTGTGATAAATGTTTGTTGAGGAAAAGTACATATTTATAATCATTTAAAATTATTTGATTTTATTATCATTTTTTATTCCTATAATTTTCATGTTATAATGAAAATTTCCTCTCTCTTTTTCTAAAAATTGTTAATAATATGTTTCCAAGAAAAGATTACCTTAATTTATCTTTGGTTGGTGAACCTTTTCTTGTATTTACATGTTCTTTGAAATGTTTTTAAAAAATTTATTTAGCATTATAAAATGATTATTTAAATTCATATTCAACCATATTTGAAATATTTTTTAATTTTTTATAATGGGTAATAATATTATATTTTGGAATGTGGCACTTTTTATATTTTAAAAAAATTATATAATAATTTTTATAACAAATACCAAATTAATTTTATTTATTTTCATTATAAATATTATTTTCTTTAATGATTAAATTATTGGTTTCCAGGTTTATTTTCAATATTTAGAGAATTTTTTGTTTTTTAGATACCACAATAAAAAAATATTTTCTCTTTTTTCAAAAACAATTCAAATGCACTAAAGGTAATTTTTAACTATGTCAACATTCCTTTAGGATTTTTATGATTTACTATGGATATTACACTATGATTTCATCCACTTTTGTGCTCTATATTTTTTATGATGATGATTATTTTTGGATTATTATATGTATGTTTCTTATTTCCCATGTTATAATGATGTTATGATGAAATATATATGAAGGTCATTTATTTTTAACATTTTATGTTTTGGGGAAATGATTTAATGGTTATAAAACATGTTTCATTTAAAAAAAGTAATGATATGATGATTTGATAAACATTTTATGATACTCTTGTGCCACAAAAATATAATGTTTTCATTGTGTTATGGGTGGACCCAAAATTATATATCCATACATTTCATTGCATAATGAATGAAATATCATGAGATAATATGAACATGAATGGCGAGTGAACATAGTTCATTAAATAGATATATACAATATAATACTCTTAGGAGTGAAAATTAATGAAAGAAACGATGGAATTTCTAGTGAACCCAAACCACTACTAGATTTTGTCCATCAAGATTGTCTTTCGGGTGAACCTATACTATCGAAATTGTGAAATTATTGGTAAACCCAATCCACCACATGAATTCATCCAAAAATATAGTATTTGAATTGATCATTTAATAATGAAATGATATTCTATAATTACATGTATGAAACAAACCTATCTCAAAAGCTTATGATATGTTCTCATGGATCCTAAATCATCATTTAGGAATATGATCTATTGTAACTTCATTATTTTGTTATAAAAAATCCTCATGCGATGATTCATAATTATATTTATTTAATAGATTTTGAATGTATTAATTACTTCATGATCGTGGTCATATACTATTATATTTATCTTAGGCTCACTTATAAATTTTGACTAATATCTCATATATTTAACAATGGTGAGCATCTGATCTCATTCATTCTTCTTTTTCTCTAGATATAAAGAAAGGTTTTATGTATATTATTCCTAATAAGTGTATTGTGTGGGAATATATTTTCAAGAAATAATGAATATATTTTAGGAACTAATTTTATTTTGTATTTCGTCTCCAAAGAAACAAAATTATTATGTCTTTAGGAGAATTTTTTTGAGATGTATTGAGTATTCATATAAAATTATGAAATATTTATGTATATGATGATTTGATCACCTATGATGGTATCAGATATGGGTCTAATTATTTTTATATATTATGATTATTCAACTTTTTTGAAATCATTGGAGATAAGTGTATGTATTTGATGTCTTATTATTGTTTTGGTAAAGTGTAGATTTTATTGCTTCCAAGATATGTAATCCCTTATGGAATAACGTAATATGGATGTGGGTATCTCCCATATAAGCATTGGGTTATACACCCTAAAAAGGATGGATGAGTATAAACTAAATATTAACTTGTATCGTGATGAGTGGTACTAAGACTACACAACTGTCAAGGCATTCCTAATTGATTTTCTTTGTTTAATTCCCACTCACATTATGAACCATTATGGGGAATTAAAAGATATAATATATAAAAACCAATTATTATCCATTATAACATTCAATTAAAGTAAATTTGAATGTTTTGAATGAAAATGTTATAATTTAAGTCATTACAAGAATTGTTTTCACAATTACAAGGATATTTTGTTTGATTATTTATTTTTGATACTCACACTAATATTATTTTTAGTATGTGGATAATGATATGAAAAACAATGTCACAAATGGGTGTGATGGAAAATGTCGTGGTTGTCTGAATGAACAACCAATTAGGTTATAATCTACAGTGGATAATATTTTTGGTTTTGGATAACTAGATGTCTTAAGTTATAATTAAAAAATTAACCTATGTGTTTAATTTGAAATAAAACTAATAAAAGAAAAATTGGGTTTTATAGAAGTTCAACTGATCAAGAACATGGAGGGAAAATTATCCAACTTCTTAAGTATTATGAATGTGTGAAAAATAACATAAGGAAATATCTATAAGAAATGGAGTGAAGTTTTATGTGTTGAAAATAATTGAATAAATCATTGCATTTTATATTAAAAAATAAGAGTTCAATGGAGTGAAATGAATTTCATCCTAAGGGTCCAAAATAATTTGAAATTATTATGTGTGGAGAATATAGGAATTATCTAATTTAATTCACTAATCTAATGGCTATTTCTAAGTTTGTGGAATGAAAAAATCTATATTAATTGGTTACGTGGATCATGTTGGTTAGGACACACATATCCTCCACTCCATAGATTGGGATTCCAAGTTAATATTTGTATGAATGTCCCATATGAAACAATTTGATATTAATTTATTAATGTAATTTGATATGTTTTTTGAGTAATTATTTTATCTATTTATTAAGTAACCATATTAATTGTTGAGGAAAGGAAGACAAATTTAATATTTTTAATAAACATAGGATCATCCAATAGTTAGAGGATGAATATTAAAATATAGTAGAACATTCATAAATTTTATATATCATTCTACCAACTCATGAGTGATATTTATCTCACAAGGTTAGGGATAAACTAAAAATTTAGGATATCTTTATTATGTGAAAATGTGTTTATGTATATCATGAAGACATTCCAACCCCCCCCCCCCCACTGAATCAAGTCATTTAGTTTTCAATAGATCTCATTCCTACTGTTACACCTATTTCAATATATTATTGTAAAATGAAACCAATTGGGTTTTATAAATTTAAACTGTAATTCCATATTAATTTGAAAATTTTATTTATATGACAGAGTACGTGTCTCTCGGGTGAACCTATTTTTTGTAAAAATGAAATATGGGTCAATTACTATTTTTTATTATTTTATAAAACATAAAAATATTTCTATCTATAATAGGTCTCTAATACCCAATATTGATGACTTGTTTGATAAATTTCCTAGACCATAATACATTTACAAGAATGATATTCAGTGTAGATATCATTAATTGGATGGTATAATAGAGGATATACCCAATACAACTTTACATATGTTGTATCAAAAATTTCAATTTATTATGATTCCATTTGGGAATACTAATTCCCCAGATATCTTCATGTATTAATGGATAAAGTCATTAGATTTCATCTTGATCATTATTTAGAAGACTTTTTGGAAGGTATTATTATATTTTCTAAGATAATATAGGAGTATAAAGATCATTTTAGGATTGTATTAATGACCTTGTGGAATGAGAGGTTTTATAACCAATTTTCATGTGTAAATATTGGATTTCTAAAATTTGTTTATTGGGTTATATAATCTCATTAGAGGGTATATTATCGGATCATTTGAAAAGGAATATTATGGGAAAATGTAACAATCCAACCATGTTGACCACGATCATTCGTATTTTTATCTCTTCTACAAAATACCAATTCTTTTCTATACTTTTCACTTGAATCTCTATACAAATTACCATACATAAATGGAATCCATTTATTTTCCTTTGGACAGATGAAAATAATGAAAACATCAAGCAACTGGTGAGAAGGTTGGTTAGTGAGCATGTGATCACATTACCCTAGAGTAGAGAAGGGTTTATTACCTATATAATTAAACAAAATATGGTGATATTAAGTGTCCTCATGATAAATGATATCATGATATGTGATTCCTCGTATTAATGGAAACTTGATCATAAATGTTACCTGAATCCCGATTTAGAGTTAGAAGTAGAAATGTTTGGATTAAAAATGTATTGTCATTATCTTTTTGGGAACAGATGTGAAATATTCATGGATCATAAAAGTGTGAAGTATATATTTACCTAGAGATATATGAATATGTTCCAATATAGATATATGGAGTTAATTAATGATTATGGTTGCCCAATACATTACCCCCTGGAAGGTGAACAGGGTTTCAAATGCTATAATTTGAAAGCAACATGATACTTTTTCCATAACCAAGATTGATTGAGATTCTAAAATTATGGATTAAAAAATATAGATCTTTGAATGATGATAAAATTGGATAGATCATATGTTTCATAGATTAATATTTGATTATCCATCTAAGTGAGGATTAAATTGGTGGAGAGGGAAGAAATATAATAGTAGATGAAACTTTTGAATGTTACTATGTTCAACATTTATTGTCATGAAATAATAATATTTATTAATTGAATATATTTCCTTTCAATCCCATTTTTTAAGAAGGTTATTTTGGAAGAAAGTTATTATTCCTAATTCTTTATTTATCTTTGGATAAAGATAATTTAAGGAGATCTAAAGTAGTATATTGAATTGGAAAAACTATAAATGAATATTGCAATTTATAAATATCAATTCCTAGTATTCAATAATGTTATAGTTTAGATAAAAAGTAAAATTTGATATTATATCCATTACCCATACTATAATAGAAATGGGAATAAATTACAATGGATTTTGTGATTAGACTCCCAAAAACATATAAAGGCCATAATAATATTCAGGTTGTTGATCATGTTACAAATTCAACAAATTTTATTGTAACAAAACATGATTTATATATTGATTATATTAGAAATATTTTTCTAAGGGATAGTTATGGATATATAAATCAACATATCATATTGTTTCTAATATAAATCTGATTTCTACATCGATGTTCTAGATAAGTCCTCGGCTAGTTTTGAATACGGATTTGAAAATCATACCTGAATGTCATCCTCGGGTAGAGAGTATAAGGGTAATATACAATCACTATAATTTATGTTGAGTTAATGTTCTATGGATTTTAATGGTGGTTGAGATAAAAAATCACTTAATTGATTTTTCTTATAAAATATATTTTAATCAGACATTCAGAATGTGCTTATGAATCCTTCTATAGAAGGAAGTATACAACACCAATGTGATATTTAGATGTTAGATAACTAAATCTATTTGTACATTATATATATGAGGAAATTTTAAAATATTTTATATCCATTATTTATCAAAAAAAGTAAACTCAGAGTCTACAGATAAGTAACATTGAAAATCATTAGAGATATCTAGAGTTTGAAGTCTGTGAGAAGTAATTCCTTTAAAAATATCCATGGAATAATGTTCTGAGATTCTAAAATAAGGGTATTATGATTCCTAGATATTTAAATCCCTTTGAAATTCTTTTTTTGTATTGGTATAGTTTCTTATTGCACTATGATCCCACCAAATCTCATTTAGGTTCATGAATTTTTCCTAGTATCTTTCATAGGAAAGTGTATACCTAATTTTCCACATGTAATAATCATATATTTCACACAAAAATAAAAATATATTCTTTATGATAAATAATATTTGATGATACTAAATAAAATACAGAATTTATTTTGGAACAAGTGAAATTAGCTACTTATTTTTTTAGTGAAAAAATAAATATAAAGAAATTATATGGGATATTGAGGATTTGATGAGATAGATATATCATATTATTTTATATTACAGTGATTTATGATTTATGAAGATAGTTTTATATGAGAATTATAATTTAACACCATGATATTTTATGATTTATTTCAATTTAAATAAATTTATTGTCATTGATATCTTTCTTTACATGGAACAAAAAAATTAAAACAACTATATTTTATTATTAACATGTTAATTAAACATTATATCATTTAAACATAAGGTATTTAACCTTGAAAGGTATATGATGGAATTAGTATTTTTTTAATCCTTCATTCTTACTCGATGCATAAATTTATAGATAGGAAATATTTTTCATGATTTTATATGATTGTTCGATATATGAGGAATGATTTTTACATGTTGATATGAGTCATTCCAATTTAATGATATTCCATCAATGCATTGATAATATCTTGAGATGAATTAGTAAGATAACCATAGATAAATGTGTATTTCATGTATACTAACTCATTAGTTTTATGTAGTCTTATGAATGAAATTGACCTTAGTGGCATCAAGATTACTGAGACCATGACATCCAATACTTAATAATTTCATTCAAAAAAAAGTCATCTATTATTATACATGATATTTTGAAAATTAAATTATTTTTGGATGCATATCATTATCAATTTATTGTTTCAAAAGAGTGTATATTTTTTTATTTACCTTGTCATATTGATTATTTATTATCTAAACATCATACTCAAGTTATTTAAATGGATTTTTGGTTCAGTTATTTAACTTTCTATATTGATTATTCATTGTATATTCATGATTGTCATGTAATTTAAATTGAATGTTTATTCAGTTTTTTATCTGATCATATTCATTATTCCATATATAATTATTATAATGATTTGATTTAAGTGGTAAGTGTGTTCAGTTATATACCCTTACCTATTTATTATTCCTCATCTAATCATGATAGTAAAATTATCTAAATGGAATTTGTGTCAATTTATTTACCTTTACTTGTTGATTATTATTATTGATTTATGGTGGATAATTTTTCACTTAATCAATACTAAACATTTTATCGCACCCATATTTGTTTCCTTTCACAAGAATCTATGAAGGTTATAATGAATGATATTCAAGGATATATAAGAGGAAATCATGATATAATTGAAAAAAATTATGTAATATTTTTTGAATTAAAAATTAATATGAGAATAATGTGTCTATCTAGTTTACCCATAATACTAAACAATTATGTCCTTTTTGATGTGATTCCTTTTATTGTATGACAATGTAATGGAGAATAAAAATACTTTAGGATACTGGGGTTAGAGTCATTTTCGTTTAAATCAGTTTTTGATCTAGTAAAAATCCCGGTAACTGGATTGAGAAAAATATAGATAATGGAATATAACACTGTGATATTCATTGAGAATAAATAAAAAAAAAATGTTCTTGTTAGGTAGATATTATATAGGTTTTATTGGAAATACATCCCCTTATTCATACTACAAGTGGACATGGTTCTCTATTAGATGTACCTATGGGTAATAAATCTGAAAAAATAATGTCAGGGATGACTCTATAATTACATGGTAAAAGAAAAAGGGCTTTACTTTGCACATGGTTTGACACTCTCATGGAATTTACATTGGACAATTCACATTTTATTTGGAAACCATTATGATGGATTTGAATAGATGATGACACTGAATTAAAAAGGTTAAACTTAAGCTTTTAAATATTTAAAAGAATATGAAATAATATTGACATACTGTAAATGAATATTTGGATTACAAAAAAGGATTTTCCTTTTCACACTACTCTTTTTGGTTTTAGTAAATTTCTATAACTCAAATAAATTATGTTGACATTGAATATATAAGACAATGTGGTGACTATAAGAACCCAAATGGGATGTGTTCTTAAATGAATGTTATCATTATCATTCCAAATAAGTTATCCCAACATATTGTTAACAACATATACATTATCTAACTCTCTAACTCACCAATGAAGAGAAGTGTGGATTTTCATTTGATCCCAGGTGGTGGAGACCATGGTTGAATGAAGGATTGATTTCATTCATGTTAGTAATGTGGAATGAGACTCTTAGAAAGGTGTACTAATGGAATTGTCCAATTTTTCCAATTTTTAAAATACTTTCATAAATAAATAAATTGTGTGGAAAAATTTAGAGAACAAAGTATGAAAAATAATTATCATAGAGATCCATTTATATTTCACTATCTTAAATTTGGGGAACCTGGGAATTGTCTGATTAAATTATCTCTTCTATAGGTTATACCCTTGACCAAGGAAGTGCCTATTTTGAAATAAAACAATTTAACTATTTCGTTATTTTGAATCGAGTATTAAATTTTAGTAGTATTTTTACCAATGTTTTTATAAGATTCATGAAACATCTATGGATTGTGTTAAATTTTAGAATAATAATTTACACTAAAAACGTAATATTTATGGATAATAATATAATTTTATGTGATTAATGTTTATCATAATTTAAAATACTTAGACACCCTTTTTTATTATTTATGTTATTTTATTCTACAAATATTAAAGGTATTTGGGGAAACATTTATGGAAATACAACTCATTTGGTTTTGTATATGTTTTAGTGAAATAGTTATTTAAGGTATAATGCCATTATATTTTAGGTAAATAAGTTTAAATAAATTTATAATAATTGGGTTTTATCTTATCGTATGTTGAGGTAAAAATTGGTTATTACACATTTGGAATGTTATAAGAATTATGTTAATTTAGTTTTTAAAAATGGACAACCCGCATATCGAGTGATAACACGTTACATTTGGAAATGTAGCAGGGCTTGAACCCATAACATAGGGTTAAAGGGGTGATTTTCCTAATACCACATATGTAATTTTCTAGTCAATATGTCATTTTTTTACTTAAATGATTTGATAGGTTAATATTAATGTTGAACCAGTGGAGTTACTATTCTGGTTTGGAGATTAATTTTTATAACGGATAATGTTTTCAAACCATATTGGTTGTTGGAAAATATTTAGAGATATATAGAAAGACATTTCACTCATTTATAGATCTTAGGATCAATTAAAAGTGAATTTTATTTATTCAGATTTAAAAAATTCATTTTCAATATTCATTTCTTATTGTAAGTTATGATTTTTAAATTGATTGAGGAACAACCAAATGATGAAATTGTTATTATGATATATATATATATATATATATATATCACGTATGTACATTTTATTATATTAATTGAGAGTAAAATGGTTGCTTAAATTTAGGGAAAATGATATTGAAACAAAAATGTTAACATATTACCTTCATATCTAATGAATCATGTGGTCTTTTTAATAATAAAATATTAATGTTTTTGAGGTCTTTAACATTCCATTTATCACTCAATTTCTTTTAATAAATTAACTCTATCATTCTATATAATTATCTTCCCTTTTATTCTATATCCATGTCTTCAGATGCTACTAATGATATATTAATTACAAATCTAGTTGTGTGTTATTAAATATGACCTTTATAATTCTATTTATGTCCTATTAAATTAAGGTTTTATAAACCCTTTTTTGTGCATTTTCAATAAGGTATTTTCAAATATCAACCGCTTAATTTTGTTGAGTGAAAAACAAAACATCGAGGAAGAAATTTTCTTTAAGGTGAGGAGAATGTAACATCATGAAATTAGAAAACAATAAAAATATATTAGATAGTTTATGAAACTTCAAAGCCAAATCATAAAAAAACCACGAAATATATTTCTTTAAATTTAATCCCATAGATAGCATGCGATACATGCAAACCCAAGTCTAAAAGAATCGTAAAATTAAAATACCATTATATACTTGTAGTTAAATTAGAGGGTGAAAATAGTAAAAAATAAAGAATAAAAATTTAATATTTTACACATTTATAAAATATATTTTATGGATATCTATTTTTATAATTAAAATAATAATCATTTGAAAGAAAAAGAAATGTTTTCTGAAAAAACTGTATTTTTTTCTAAATGGTGGTTTAGTCATGCTTTTCACATATAATTTATAATTAATCTTTACCACTATTATAAAATTCATTTATAAAATGAAATTTATTTATGAAATATAAATATGAAAGTTATCATAGTGCAATGTTTTTTAATTTTTTAGAATAGTTTCTTTTTTTGATGAATAGTGAAAAGGCTGATTTTTATTGAAAATAACAATTTTGATTACATAATTTACATAGTTAAAAGGTATTTTAAATTCGTGTTAAAGTATACATAGTTCAGTTATAGTCGACTTTAATAAAATTATGTCATTATAATATATTTCATATTCAATTTTCATATTAAAAGATTCTATACTTATGATAATTTTCTCTATGGAAACTACATTTTCATTGTGTATATGTGTATAATTTTTATTTGGATTCTTCCCCTTTGGTGAATTAAATAAACAAAATGAATCAATATTTGGAATTAGAATAATTTATATTATATAATATGGTCAACATATTTTTTACAATTATAAATAGTAAAATCATAAAAAATTAGTTAATGTGGTTAATTTAAGGACATAATTTTGGTTGGGGCCAAACTGAAAAGATAATGGTTAAAATGATCTACAAACTTTTAAAAAACCCATTTTATGGACATATATCTAAATTATCATATTTAATTGTTTATAATTCCCCATTTTAGAGTCTTTTTCCAAGATAAAAAATTATTTTTAATTGAATCTTTTCAAATTCTCCATGTTTTTAATCTCCCTCAGATATAAAAGGTCAACCCCCCCATCCTCCCCTCTTTACAATTAGAATGAAATTTGGATAGGAAATTAACTTACCTAATAACTTTCATAATCCCTACCAAACATCATAGTTACAAATGTTTTTTCAACAATACACCAAATGAAGGCTTTTGGTGGAAACATAAAAAAGTTGTCTGAAGATGAGGTAACATTCTTAAAAGATAATTTTTATTTTATTTATTCTTAATCATCCTTAAAATATTATTAAAACATGATTATATAATATCCGTAGTAAATTATATTAAATTTTTTGTTGTTATGTTATCTAAATGACCTATATCTTTCTCCTCTTATATCAAATGAAAAATAAAACTGTTAATAGTGTGTATGGCGGACAATCACCTTGCTAATGATTGTGTGTATGGCCTACACTCTCCATAAAGTGGTGTGATCCATTATCATTGATCAATTAAAATAATTACTATAAATATTCATATAATGAACAAATTTTATTTATAAAATTATAATCATATTGGATATGATATAACTAAACAATATTCTTAATAACTGGTAATTTCAAGACAAAACATGCCTGAGAAAATAATTCAATTAACATAAAAAACAACAAAAATAATGAAATAGTACTACTAATAGTATTGTAAAATGATTTAAATGAAAAATATATGACATTATATGTCAACCCATCCTAGTGGGTCCCACGCTGCAACTCCCCAACCCTGCATTCAATAAGATAGGGGCTGGTGACTAAAATTGAGTAGGCATATCACTAACATGGGAGGAATTCCCTAATTACATGAACACACACACACACACACACATCTCCTAGACTTTAAATGTGGATATGTAAAAACCCACTAAAGAAAAAAATTCATGCATACAAATAAACACAACCAATAGAGTACAATGGAAAATAAAGTGTGGAATGTTAATTAGGCCAGAATACATGCCCTACAAACACAAGAGTTTGTAAACTACAAAGTCCAACCTATAAGGCCAAAGTGGTACTGGGACTGATGCTTGTGGCCATAAGAACACCTCGACCGAACGGGAACTCAAAATGCTCCGTCGGGATTGGGTTATCCCTAAACACCATCAAAAGGCCACTCATCTGCTCCAAACCCTAAACGTGCGGGCAAAGCCCATGTAGGGGTGAGTATAATAATACTCAATAAAGGACCCTGAAAACAACAACGAAATATGAAAAGTAATGGTACAATAAGCTCTACCCAATATGTTTCTACATAACATATAACATTATACACATCCACATATACTCGAAATCCAATATTGTTGTCTAGAGACATGTCACACGACTGCATACCAGTGCTAGGGATTTTGTTCGAAGGATTTGGGAAGCACTCATCTATGAGATCATTATCTTTGAGTCTGATGGCTTTGATAACGTCCATCCAATAAGTATGACTCATTGGGAAAATCCAAGATAGATAGATACACTAATTCCATGAGAACACACACCTATGTGGGGAAAGATCACGATACAAATATAAGGATCACTACCGTGGATTTGGTAGATACCACGAATCATCCAAATTCACCAGCTATGTAGGGGGTCCGCATCCAGTTAGATTAGTTTCGTCTATACTTGACTCTACTTATGGTCAATAATGGATAGAGGATCTCACTCTAGGCCTTTTGGAGGGATACCTGACTCTATCTTGGAATGTCCTGTCAAAGGGATCAAACTGCTATTGATGGAAAGGATACATAACCTTCATGGGAATGATAAAAAGTGGCACTAACCCAAAGGAAACTTGTCCATGGAATGGAGGACGATGAGATCATGCCATGTTTCCAGGATATAGCCAGTGTGTGGGAGGGGTCACACACCATGTCTCGTGACTCTAGGTATTGGCCTTGGGTAACAGCCTGGGTCGGGGGAACATGTCCTATAGAAAATTTTCTACATTGTGTGTTGGGAGAACCACACACCATGTCCAAGTAACTGGGGTCCACTCCGTGTGCGCAGCCATGTGCTCGTACACATTCTCAACCTGTGTATGTCATCACGTGTAACCGGTACATGGGGTAACACATGCAACCATCCTGGTTATGTCATGTAGTAGAGAACGTGGTCGTGTACTCCACCTGGTGTCAGTGTATCATCTGACTTACACGGAGAGTCCCATATAAAAATCTACATGTTGTGTTCTTCAGAGAACATGTTGTGTCATTACTTCCTGCATCGCGGAACCCTATAAGATGTTGAGCTGGTCCCACACGGCGTGTTCTTCAAGATATATGTCAGGTTCTTCGGAAATCTCCAGAATCAATGTTCTTCACTGATACACCTCCCGTAATGCTCCGTCCCTCAATTCGGCTGTCTGGTCTATATGAAAATCAAGGGTTTAGTTCACCCCAACATCATGAATCTGATTCCATCAGATTCAAGCCTCCAATCATCCCTGAAAACACATTCTCATTCAACTGCATGAAGAACACTCGAGAACAAGAAATCTTGAACCATGTCGATTCTTCTACCTCTATCATCATCTCACCTATTTTGTTTCATCATGATGATGGATCTCAGTTTTGGGATCATTTCTCTGGTAAAAAGGTGTACAATTATTCCTTGTTCATATCCCCTTAAAGAATTCAAAGAACGTGGAGCAGATTAAGTAAGAAATAAAATAAAAAAAAGTGTAATGAACCTCCACCATCATTCATCACAACATTACTTTTCTCCCATTAGAACGTTTAAATGGATTAAATTAAAAGAATTAAACATGGAATAAAAAATTCCCCAAGAACGATCCCGATAATTCCCTCCCACAAGAATGAAGATGCGTGGATCAACCAGTTCGTCAGTTGATCTACGTTCATCATTGGACTAAAGAATGGTGTAGAAAAACAACTTAAAACAGAACCCATAAATTGAGAAGGGATCGATCGCTGAAGAAGGGATTGTGATGTTGTCGTCATCGAGATCCATCAACTCTGTTGGCACAACGATTCACACTATTGATTCTTCTTCATTCATTGACGAGAGTTACCTTCAATGTTCCATGTATTATCTAGATTTTCTCTCAATCTTCTACCAATGACCAACATTTGATTAACCCATTAAAAGGAGGGAACACATTTCAGCGTTCTATCATGCTAAGACACTACAGTTACACTGTGGATTTAATGATTCAATGTTGCTATTTCAGAGTCATTATGTTGTGTCATTAATTATCAAAATAGATTCCCCATTGTTACATTGCAGTAAATTTTTCCAAATAAAATAAAATAATCTTTTCAATTTATATTATTTTATTTTATTTTACTTAAAATGTCTGAAAATTAAAGCTTTTCCCTCAACCCGCGCTAGTCGATGTTAGGACCATTCTTAGGTAAAGTCATCATCTCAGATGCAATGGTGTCCTCAGATTTTTAATCCAGGCATCTATTTGTACATTACCACAATTGCACGCACATGCTGACTCACTTAACATAAAAAATTTCATACCACCATTTTAAGCTCACTAGGTCTCGAAATGATGTGTCGTCTCCGTATTTGTTCATAAAATAATTTATTATAATATTTAAAAATATTACATGGAAAAAATCTGATATAGTATATTATACCCACCCTGAGGCTTGACATCACTAAAAATCCAAAATACGGGCTATTCAAAAAGGTGTGGGTACTAGCCATAGATCTAATCCTCTCACTTCCATGTGACCTACTAATGGTTCATGTGCTTCCACCGAACATACACTAGGGGAATATCACTCCCATGAAGGTTCCTCTCATGTCGGACCTCGATGTCCACTGCGTACTTTTCAATGGTCTCTCTGTCCTCATTATCATGATCTCTCTAGTCGATGATGCGTGTTGGGTAATGAACGAGCCTCCGCAGCTACAAGACTTGAAAGAAATCATGTACCCAGTGCATCTGCATTGGTAGATCTAAAAAGTACACCAACTCGTCAACTATGTGTAGTACCTAGAAAGGTCCAGTGAACCTTGGAGATATCTTGACACCCTGGAAAAATGTTTGCAACCCTTTTTATGTTGAGACCCAAAGGAATATGTTGTCTCCCTCCTCGAACACAAGAGGTATTCATAGCATATCAACATAAGACTTTTTCCATCTCTGTGTTGTCTTTATCTTCTTCTGAACTATTTTCACCTTCTTGGTGGTAGATTACACCATCTCTAGACCCATGAGTGCTGACACTCTGTGGTCAGTCCAACAAAGTGGTGAACAGCATGGTCACCCAAATAAACCTCAAACGGTGTCATACCAATGGTGGAGTGGTAGCTGTTGTAGTTAAAAAAAATACACTAGTGGTAGGTGGTCCTCCCAACTATGACCAAATTCTATTATACAGGCTCGAAACATATCCTACAGAACCTGAATGGTCATCTCCTTCAGAAAATCGGTCTTATTATGGAATTTTGTGCTCAAGCATGGCTGAGTCTCAAAGGCCTCCTATAATATCTTCTATAACCAGGATGTGAAGTGGGCATATCGATCAAAGACTATCGTTGAAGGGACACCATTAATCCAAAATATTTCCATCATGTAGAGGCATCCGATGATCACTATGATGCTCCACTCCCTGATATCTAGAAAGTGGGATGACTTAGTATATTGGTCAATGATCACCCATTTGATATCGTGCCCCTTGGACGTCTGTGGTAAGCCGCTCAAAATTTTCCTTGATATTCTATCCCACATCCACACTCGCACTTCTAGGGGTGAGCTTACCCCTCTGGAACCTGGTGCATAACCTTCACTTGTTGGCATGTAAGGCTTTGAGAAACGAACTCTATTATTTCCTTCTTTATACCTGCCCACCAGAACTGCCATCGGAGATCCTAGTACATCATCGCCATGCCAAGGTGTACCGACAAGGGGGGATTTATGAAGCTCATTCATGACCTCCTCCCTCAATGCCTCTAGCACAATAGTATGCCCTTTGAAAAGGACAATGTTCTCCCTACCTTGAAAATATGCATGAAGGGAATATCTTGTGTATAACTAAGAACATATGGTCTCACAGTCAACCTCCCATAGTTGTGCCTCCCCGGTTCGTTGTAAGAGTAGAGTGGAGAAAAACATTGACTGTATGTAAGATGCATCCTCTCTGTCCATGAAGGACAATTGTAATGAGGCCAACCACTCTATCTCCATGTTTAGAAACTATGAACTCGATCTCTTGCTAAAAGCATCAACCATCTTGTTCCCCTACATAGGAGTATAGATGATCTCAATCTAAAAATCGTAGTCCTAGAGGAACTCTAGCCAACGCCTCTTTCTCATAATCATATACATATGTGAGAAGGTGTATTTTAGGCTCTTGTGGTTAGAGTAGATAATAAATTTCCCACCCATATGGTAGTGTCATCACATATTCAATGCAAATACTACAACTGAAAAATCAATTTCATGGGTCACATTGTTCTGGTCGTGCAATCATAACCGGAACGAATCATAAGAAATCACTGCCTTTCCCTACATCAGGATAAAGCCAAGCCTGGTCCCTGATGCATCGCAGAAAACTATGTACTCGAAACCCTGCTTCGGAAATCTCAGGATCCGAGTTCTCATCAAACTCTATCTCAGCTACTTGAAACACTAATGGAACATCTATGTCCACATGTCCTTTTTCCCCTTCCTATACAAGGCATTCATCGGTGCAGATATCTGAGAGAAATCAGCAATGAATCTCCAGTAATATCCTACCAACCCTTTGAAGTTTTACCCCACTATCACTCTCCAAGGTGGCTCCCATTATAACACAAACTCCACCTTGTCTCAGTCCACAACTACTCTATCAGCTGAGATGACATGAACCAGATATTGCACCTCCTGAATCTAGAACTAGCACATCGATATCTTCCCATAAATTTGGTGCTATCATAGTACGTCTATAACTATTTTAAGGTGTCTATCATGCTTCTCTTCTAACACCTAGTACAAAATGATTTCTTTGAAGAAGACTACTATGAAACGGTAGAAATACAGCTGGAAGATTCATTCAATAATTCCCAAGAACATTTCAGGGGTGTTCCTCAGGCCGAAATGCACCACCAAGTACTCATAGTGACTGTAGTGGCATCAGAATGAAATCTTCGGTATATCCTCATCGCATACTCATAAATGGTGGTATCCTGACAGAAGGTCAACCTTCGAGAACCACTCTTCCACTCATAGATTATTGAAGAGGTCGTCGATCCTCAAGAGTGGATACGTGTTCTTCATCGTCACATAGTTCAGGCACAGGTAAACTACGCAAAACCTCAAAATCCCATCTGTCTTCTTAGAAAACAAAATTGGGGCTGCCCAGGGTGAAACACTGGGTCTTATGAAGCCCTTATCATTCAAATCCTCCAACTGCACCCTCAACTCATGAAGCTCTGTGGGATCCATCTAATACGCTGGTGATAATATTGGTGTAATCCCAAATTGTAAGTCGATGTGGAAGTAGATTTCCGGGTGGGAAGGTATTCCAAGATCATAATCGGGAAAATTTCCTTGTACTCTACCACAACTGCTAGGAGCTAGAAGCTCACAACATCTACTAATCTGAGGGTAAGGCTAGCCAACTCATGAGTGATTGGTTTCACCCTTCTATACATGATCACATCCTATGTTTTGTTGGCCTCATTTTCACCAAAAAAGGAAAACCTTGTTCCATTGATGTGGACACACCATAAATTTAGCCGGAAGCAGTCAATATGGACATGGACTAAAGATAACAAATCCATCCAGAGAATGGTGTCGTAAGGCCTTAACTCTACCACCAAGAGGTTCCAATTGAAACTCTCCACTGCAAGGGTAAGATCACATTGTTTGAAACGGTGAGATCATCGAGTCCCCTCCCATAGGTGTCTGCAAGCATAAGGGTCGAGTCGACGACACTACTGGAATCTAAAGGTTTTCCACAACATGTGTGGTGAGGAAGGAATGACTAGCACCTATGTCTATAAAGATAAAGTTGAGAATACATAAATCATACCACAGATAATCCTTGGAGTCCCTGGGTCGTATGCCATGACCACATGCAACTGTCCCCACCCTTATCCCCCAGCTCCCTGGGCCTGGTGTTGAACTCCTGGGGGTGGCGGTGGTAGTAGAGAGAAGCGTCGGCCACCACCTGATGCTCTCCCTACTCCTCTTCCATGTTCGCCACCTCAAGAGTCTTTTTTATCCAGTCTCTACCCCAACCTCGGTGGTCTATCCACCACCTCTTTGTTAGTATCTTGACGAGTTGGAATGTCTCCAGAGAGATGTCCCCTACCATCTCACAAGCAGCATCGGATCTCTCTAGGATGACTCGATCCAGCCAAAGATCCATAGGTTGTCAATCCCCTATCACGGGTGTTCATGTGACATCTTCCACTTCCTGAACACTATGACTAATATTATCTCCCTACTACCAAGGTCTCCAAACATGTCTGTTTGCTGTTGATTTCCACTGTCTATCTTTGTTCCTCCATGAAGCACTTGATCACCAAGTCCCACACATACACTTCAACATAAGTAAAAATGAAAAGAGGCACGACACTAGCTCATATGTCCAATCATAAACCTCACTCAAAGGTACGAGCTCTGAATTATTGATCCCTAACCATATCCATTGATTACCTAGTGAGGTTAGTGAACAATGATGAATAGTCAGCCACTGTCAAACTGCCCTATTGGAGGGCAAGAAGCTCATGGATGTGCACTTCTCTCAGTGTACCAAGAGATAACTACTCCCAAAATTTTCTCTCAAAATCCATCCATGAAATAATCTCCTTGTCGAGATTCCATGTGGTCAAACTCCACCATCGTCCAGCCGAACCATGATGAAGGGTTGATCCTTGGATCGCCATCTGGTCCGCTGGTGTCCTCACTATATAGAAAAATCTTCTCACATCCCCATGCCATTCCTCAGTCACCTATGGGTCTGGCTTGACTTGAAACATGAGGTGTCTATGTCTCTGAAACTCATGGAGTGCACTCAGCCAGCACCCCTCTTCATCCTGTACTGCAGGTATCACGTGCTGCTCCGTTGGTGGTGGTATAGAAGGTGCACCACCTAGAGGTAATTCATGGGGAACTGGTCCTTGTATCAATGCCTCATAATCGATGGGTTCATCCTAGTGATCAAGATACTTTATCTTAGTGGTAATGCATCATGAAGGCATCCTGTAAGGAAACTAGATGTAGCATGGTCAATGAGTATATCTGGATAGTTGACAGAAACGGCATGGAAAACACAACACATTCCTATATGATTCATATACCATTGTTTTATTTCCCTACAACCAGGGTTTTCATATACTAAGTCGAAAGGAATGTTATTAGAGTCCTGGTGTATGGATACGTCAGCCACCCACACCATCATTGGGGTCTCTGGCCTGAATGTCGAGCATGAAACACTTAACACTATTTCCCCAAAGAAAATCTCAGAGATTATGAGTTCTAAGGTAGAACCTACCACCTCTTATACCACCTTGTCACGACCCGTCCTAGTGAGGCTTGCTTCGTGACTCTATAATCCCACCGCGAGTCAGCCAGGGCCTCGTACATAGAACTTAGTTGTAATATCACTAATATAATAAGAATTTACTATTTACATGTACACAAGAACACATCACCAAACCCAAAAATGTTGAAATGTAAAAAACCCATTAAGGAACAAAATGCATGACTACAACTAAACACAACCAATAGAGTACAATAGAATTTAATGTGAGGAAAGTAAACTGGGTGAGAATAAAATCCCACCAAAAACAAGATTCTAGAAAATACAAAGTCCAAACTATAAGAACAAATAGGTATTGGGACTTCTACTCATAGTTGTAGGAACACCTCAGCCTATAGGGAACTCTGAATGCTAGGTCCGGTCTTGGATCACCCCAGACTCTTTCAAAAGGATTCTCATCTTTACAAGACATGTCACGTGTGGGAAAAGCCTGCGCAGGGGTGAGTATAACATTACTCAGTAGCAAACCCAAAAAACCACATAGAAATACATAAAGTAAAGGTACAATCATCCCAACACGTTATATGTCTACTGAACATAAAATAAGAGAAACACATCTAGATATACTTGAAACCGAGACCTATATTCGAGAGACAAGTCACCCGACCACATACCTAGGCTAGGGGTTCAGTTTGAAGGTTCCAAAAAGCACTCGTCCGGGAGAACACGCTCCACGACTCTGATGGGTTTGATGATGTCCATCCAAGATGTACTATTTGTCATCAAAACCATTGGAGATAGATACACTCATTATGGGAGAACACACTCCTGAGTGGGGAAAGATCATGATACATAGATGATGATCATTTACAGGGTCGTGGAGGATACCATGACTCATCCGGATTCACCTATAAATTATAAGATCCGTGTTTTATAGGGTTCTTCACTAGGATACCTAACACTACCTACAGTCAAGAATGGATAGAGGATCTCACTCCAGGTCACTCTGGGGGATACTTGACTCTATCTCTGAAATTCCTACTAAATAGATCATACTCATGTGGATGGAAATGATACCTGACCTTCAGGGTAATGAGAAAAAGGGAAACCAAACCAAAGGAAACATCTCTAAGGAATGGTGGAAAAGGAGATCATTCCACGTTTCTTGGATATACATGGTGTATAAAATGGATTACATGCTATGTATCATGAAACTGAGTACTGCCCGTGTGTAATGGCTTCAGTAATAGGGCACATTCCGTATAGAATTGTAAGTACACATCATGTACGGTGAACGACACGCCGTGTCTGAGTAACTAGGGTCTACTCTTGGTGTGTGTCCATGTGCTCATACATGGACTCAAGCAGTGTATGTCATCTCATGTAACTGGTACATAGGTGAACCCATACAGCTAGCCAGGTCAGGTCGTGTGTTGGAGTATCGGGCAGTGTACTCTACCCCATGTCCATGTATCATTTGAGATATATGGAGAGTCCCACATAAGGACCAACATTCCTGGTTCTTTGAAGAACACACCATTTCATCACTTTATACCTCATAAAACCCTATCCATCGTTGATCTAGTCCCACATAGAGTGTTCCTCGAGATACATGACGTGTTATTCAAAAATTTACCGAATCATTGTTCACCACCAACGCACCACCTGGAATGCTCCATTCTTTGATATGGACATCATATCACCATGGAACTCAAGGGTTTAGGTCTCCCCGTCATCATGAAGAAATTTCCATTAGTTTTGGGCCTTTGATCGGCCCTAGAAACACGTTCTGATTCACCTGCAAGAAGAACGCTTGAGAACAAGAACTCATGAACCAAGTTGGTTCATCCACTATTAACACTTTCTCACCTCCCCCAGGAAATCATGATGCCAGATCACTGTTTTTGGATCATTACTCCAAGAAGCATGCATGCAACAATTTCTCATTCGTTTCCCCGTGAAGAACCCGAAGAATGTGGGGAAGATGAACGAAGAAATCCAATATCAAAAAGTGGAATGCACCTCCACCATTGTTCTTCATAGTGTTAATTATTACCTATTAAAGGTTTGAATGGGTTAAATTGAAAACATAAAATAGGGAATAATAAATTCCCCCAGAACGAACCGGATAAAGAACTCTCGTAAGAACAACGATGCACAGATCAACCAGTTTTTTGGGTTTATCCACGTTTGTTATTGAATTAATGAATGTGGAATAAAATTAACATAAAATATTATCACTACCTCAAGAAAGGATCAATCTTTGATGAAGGGATCATGCTTCTGTTGTCACCAAGATCCTTTAACTCCGTTAGGGAAATGATTCACACTTTTCATTTGTCATTGTTTGATGTCGAGAGTTCTCTACAAATCTATAAGAATTATCCAGACTTTCTCCCAGTCTTCTACCAACGACCAATATTTTATTATCCCATTTAAAGGATTAAATATGATTCAGTGTTCCATCAAGTTGAGTCAAGGTCGTTACACTGTGGGATTAATGAGTCATATTTTCTATTTCGGAGTCATTATGTTGTGTCATTAATTATGGAATCAGCTTTCCCTTCATAGTGTTGTACCAAAAATTTCAAAATAAAATAAACTAAACTATTCAATTTATTTTATTTTATATTATTTTACGTAAAACATCTAAAATAAATCTTTTTCCTTGACCAATTCTGGTCGAGGTTAAGCCCATTAGTAAGTAAAGTTGCCATCTCAGACACAACGGTGCCCTTAGATATTTAATCTGACAATCCATTTCAAAACTGCCACAACCATCCACACACACCTACTCACTTAACATAAAAAAGTTTAATCCACCATTTTGGGATAATCGGGCCTCAGAATAACATATTGTCTCCACAAATAATCT
Source organism: Viscum album (assembly GCA_963277665.1). Classification (NCBI taxonomy): domain Eukaryota; kingdom Viridiplantae; phylum Streptophyta; class Magnoliopsida; order Santalales; family Viscaceae; genus Viscum; species Viscum album. The sequence continues at coordinate 942,742,342 of OY728153.1, forward strand.
TGAAATAATTCCATGTAATGTTTACAAATAATGCACAAAAAAATTTGAGACGTTACATTATAGATATTAATATGGTTCGGGTATACATTAATAACATGCTTAAAACAATTATTTAGGATGTTAAATCATTTTCTATTGAATGGAAGTGTGGGGTAAGGTACATCGTCTCAATTTATCTTCCTTGAGGAATATTAAAATGTAATGCACCTAATTTTTTTCCTGCTTTATATATAAAACATTTGAAATGTAATTTCATGATTATGTAATAATTCTTGTAATTTTATGTTACAAATTGAATTATTTAAACTAAATGTATTTTTACATAAAACATAAAAAGTTGTAAATAATTTAATAACTCACTTTTTTCATTAACTTATATTTATTCATTATTGTCTCCAATATACTAGCTTTATTTTGAAATGAAATTTGAGTACAAATTATTATATTTACACTTTTTTATGTGGATTTACATATTATATACATAACCAATTCCTTCAATAATTCTCACTTCAACTTAATAATATTTTTAAGGGTTTATTTGATAAACTCATTTTAGTCGAGATAGTTTAAACATGAATTTCTATTGAACAAAATTATCTGACCATTTTCAAGTACACCCATTAAATTTTCATCTAATATATTTTTCCTGAATTTTTCATGTAATAATACCATTTTTCTTTCTTTGGTACAAAAAAGAAAGAGAAAGTGTTTTTAATAAAATCTAACCTCATTTATCTATTCAGTCGATAATAATTTTTCATAAAAATATATTATTTTAAAAAATTATTTTATAAATATATTTAATATTTTATAAATGATTTAATAAATAAATTTTTACCCATGTTTTAATTATCAAAAATTATGTTTGTTCTTCATTTATTTTTTCATCAAATGCCTATTTTTCTTTTATTGAAAATGTGAAAATAATATTTTTTAATCTGAGTGACATATATAGAGATTCTAACTATCAAGACCACTAAATATTTTACATAGTAATTATAACTTTTAAAATTTTATTTTCATTGATAAAAATATTTTCAAAATATTTGGTTATCATTCATCTTGGAAAAAATTATTTTAAAAGATAAAATGTAATTTATTTAAATAAATTTTTAGTGAAATTGTTTTTATATTTCTGTTAATCGATGACATAAACCCTTTTTTGTACATATAATTCGCTGGGAATATGTTTTATTAATATTATAATTATTATTTATGTATTTTTTTTATAATTATTTTGACTAGGGAATGTATTGAAATTCTATTTCTTGATTAATATTTGTAGTCATTAACATTCCCATTACATACTCACTTTCGTATCATCATTGAAAAATAAATTTCCCCAAAATATCAATATTATTTATCAAGAATATACTTATTAAAAAATGTATATGATTTATACAAACATTATTTTACTTTGAATGATAGATCATTGATAGAGGAAACCAATGTTGATCTATGTTCCATTAAAAATACAAATATATACTGATAGGGATGTTTTTTATCAATTAAATCAACCATTTGATATTTGAGGAATTCATTGAAAATATTGATATAGGTGGGGATTTTTTTAAATAGCCCATATATCCATCATTATTCCCAAGAGATGTATCAGTTTTCTATATTTAGTTAAATAGATTTCGGGTGTATACCTTCCCATCGGTTTTAAATTGTCTTATGAATGGTTTTGATAGTAGACGTATCTTAATGACCAGGATCATGATAACCAATAATAATGTATTTCTTTCCTTATGTATTAATCTATTATTATCCATGATATTTTCACTATTTTATTATTTTTATATTCATTTTATTCTGATTTTATTGATTAAATGGAATGTGTTTTTAGTTATTCACCTTTCCATTTTGATTTTTACTTATCTATTCTTGATAGTCATGTTATTTGAATGGACTGTTGGTACCATTATTTTCTTTAGATATTGATTATTCCTTATCTATTCATGATAGTTATGATATTTAAATGGATAATGTGTTTAGTTATTTAAATTTATATATTTATTATTTTTTTAATCATGATATTCATGTTATTTAAATATCATGTGTGTTTACAGATTTAACTATATATATTTATTATTCCTTATCATATCAGGATAGTAAAATTATTTAAATGGTATGTGTGTTCAGTTTTTTAACTTTCTATGTAGATTAATCTTATTGATTTATGAAAAATTCATTTGTACTTCATCCATACTAACCATTTGATCTCAACCTTATTTTTCATGTTCCCAAGAATCAAGAAAGTGTACTATGAGAGATATTCAAGGATATACTCAAGAAAAAAATGATATTATAAAAAAATATCTTGTAAATTTTAAATTAAAATTTAATATGGGAATAATACATTAATTTAGTTTAATAAGAATAATAAATTATCAGTCCTTTTGGGTGTAATTACTTATATCTTGTGAAGAAATAATTAGGATGAGAAAGAATATATGCTACTGGGGTTGGGGTCATTATAGGTAGTCACTACATCTCAGTTTTACCCCCTGAGAACATGCATCAACTTGAATTCATTTCATTATAGGGGTAGATACAATATACAAAAATTATTGGAATTAGGTGGTTCTTCTTGCTTCTCATTATAAATAGAAATGTTTAGATAGTTTTCTAAACCATGATTCCATACTTTATCTATTCTTCATACTTGAACATATAATATTTTGTAATGATTTTTCTTTAGGCATAATTTATCTCTTAATATCCTCAATTAAAATATGTTTGTAATTTCACTTCTCGTGATCTTTAAATGAACTTGTATCCCTTGGTAAAACAATCTTCATCTTTAAAAGAGAATTTTTTACTACATTTGTTGGTAAAAAATCTTCAATATTGCATCTAGAACTGTTTTCCCTCCCACAAAAAAATATTGTAACACAATAGTTTTCATTTATTGACATCCACTCATGAAATTTCACTTATTCATGTGGAATATTATTTTTAGTTTTTAGAAAAAAAAATTTCATATAAGATACTTACCATCTCCAAATTTTCTTAGACGAACAACTAGTATACTATTAGAGTTATTCGAAGCCTTTTTGTAGTTTTCACAAGACATATATTTAGTGCCTTTATTCATATATTTCAACTAATATGTATCACATTTCTAGATAATCACTGTGGACCTAATTTGAATCCCCACTTTTTTATGAATTGTTTTTAAGGGTAATATCTTTTAAAACTTCTTGGGTGTAATTCATTTTATGACATTATTCATATTTATAACCATCGTTTATTCCATAGATTCCCATGGCCTTATCCTATCATTTTTATTTGATACATGTTGAGATGTATATGTATCAATTTTGGGAGATCTTCCTCTACCAACATTGCTATAATCATTGAGTGCATCAAATATATTTGGTGTTAAACGATACTTGTTGTTAATTGAATGTTTCATCCATAACTTCTTGATCCATATTTTTATATGCTAGTTTTTTGGTTTATTATTTAATTAATTGTAATAATAATTCATTCAAAAATTAATGATTCAATTGTAGCACCATAATTTACCCAAAAATATTGATCTTATTTTATATTTGGTATGTTGTCACAAGATTCCATCATAATCAACATATTTCTTTGGGGTCCTTTTTACCACATATTGTGGTCTTCATGGGGAACCAATTTCCATATTTCTTCTTCCAATAATAAAAAGGAGGCAATTTTCTGCTTAATTTACCATAATCCATATTTATACTGAATTTTTTATTTCATGTTGTCTTTTATTTGGAAAATTATTTTGAAAAATATTTTGAAATGTAATTATAGAGAGATATGAATGATACAAAATTCTTCATAGTTGCATGATTGATATCATTAGGTTATGAAATGATCTTATTTTAATTTGATTGGGTTCTTTTTTTAGTATAATACTCAAAATAACATGGTGTGGATTAATCAATATACTTTTTTATTATTAAATATCAACACTAGTCATTTTAATAGTTTGATGTTTTATTTTTGATACAATACATCTCATATTGATGGAGTTCTTATAATCATCAACTAATGAAATACATTATTCCCAACCCTTTATTATCTTCTGATAACCCACATCATACATAAAATCATTAACATGTTGAAATGAGTCTAGATCCTTGATTTTATTAAATTTAATATTTCATATTAAATTTTTTTCTATTTATTATTTTTGAATATTATATGGATTTATTTTGAGACTAGGTGCTGAGACGGTGTTCAATTCTAAGGCTCGTTGTGCCCGAAATAATTGTTTGAAATATATTAAAATATTAAATAGCACATTCCAGAAGTTTTCTTGAAAATGAGTAATAAATTTTAAATGGGTTCCCATACTAAAAATCCAACGGTGCAAATTCATTCAGAACATCAGCTTTACCCAGGGAAAGGCCTAACATCGATCATCGCGGGTCGACTATGAAAAGTAGTTTACAGATGTTTTAATGAATAAAACAAACTATAGATTTTTTATTTATTTCTATTTCATCAATACAGCGATGCAATGATGATTTATTTTTTATAAACCTAGATTCATGGATCCAACGTTAAACTCATAACCTTTGAATTATTTAGAGGATTTTGAGAGAAACCCCTGAGATTTATCTTGGTGTAGAATGGTGATGGAACCATGGGTCGATGTTTGAAGGAAGTGATTCTTGAAATATCTCACCAATAGTGACGATGTTGTATCTAATCTTCTTCATGTAGTGATCAAAATAAAAATGATTGAATGTTTTTTTATTTGTATTTCCCCCTTCTTGTATTCAACAATGAACATAGACAAACAAATGAACATGTTAGTCTACGGATTGACTGTTCTTGTAGGATGGGATTTGTTTTAGGGTTCTATCATGATTTGTTTATTGATCATTGATTTTTTTTCATGATTTGTATTATGGGAATGGATCGAGGCCAGAATAAACAACAACTAGGGTTCATTCCATGGGTTGTTCATTTTTCCTTTTCTCCACCAATATTTTTCATCACATGATTTGTTCTTTATTATTCATGGGATATGAACAACTGATCATTACACCCTCATTTCTGGGCATAATGATCTGAAATTGACGATCTAGAATCAAGGAATCATAGAAAATTTATGACGGTGATGGAGATATATGAATCAATGTGATTTGATACTACTTATTATTCGAATGATTTATGAGTAGATGAACAAAATTAGGTTTCCCATCCGATCGAAGGCCCAAAAATCATTGATTATGTGTTTTGATTGTAAGAAAACCCCAGATCTATAGTTTTGAGTTGAATAGAATGTTAAATAGATATTAGGACCATCAAGCAAGGTGTGAAGATGAAGTACAGTAGATTTTATAAAATCTCAAAAAAATTAGTATGTAACCCTGGGTTTCATGACGTGTCGCCACCACTGAGTGGCGAATAGGATTTTGGGAGGTTGTTAGGTGTCACATGGTGTGTAAAACCTATCACATGGAATGCAGGCCCTTCCTAGAGACTCAGTGTGTATCTTGGGAGATACACGTACATGGGGTGGATTACATGGTTTTCATTCACGATGTTTACCCCACCACATGAATTGGCTTGAACCAAGTACATGGACTAACCCATGTATCGGTACACGGGAAGAGCTACACAGGTTGAAACCATATAATGGAACCTGAATAGAGTTTATGGGTGGACCCAAAATGAAAGGATGTGTCATGTGAACCTTCTACACAGCGTGCACCTATCTTCTACATGACATGTTCAAAACGACATGATTCGTTGTACACGAGTAGTACCCTGGGTCAAGGGACATACTGTGGGACCCTACTATATTCCATAAACCCCTTTATACATGCATTGAATCTCTTTTCCACTATATTTCGGGCAATTTTTGATGGAGTTCATTCCTTTAATAATTTCCTTCATGTTTAATGAGTTTCGTATCCTACTCATAGAAGTATGATCCCTTCAGTAGGACATCCCAGATAGAGTTTTCGGAATCCCCCCTAGAGGCTCGGAGGAGGATCCTTTATTCATTATTTGTTCCCTCGGTATAGTCATGGGTATTGATGTTACCAACTTCATTTTTCTTTGATCCTCTACTTAGCAGGTTAATACAGATGGATTTTTTGGTATCACCCCATGGAACTGGTTGTGATCCTCATTTATGGTATCATAATATCTTCAGATCTAGAAGTTTATTACTCTCATTATGGTTCCAAATGAACAATACTTATCGGATGAAAGTTATATGTGCTATTAGACATTGGATATTTTTGTCCCGTATGAATACTTCATGGAATCTTTAGACTGAATTTCTAGTGCTGGTACACAATGGTTATGACTTGCCTATAGACTACATGCCTAGGTTTGAGTATATCTTTATATCATTTTTATATGTACTGTAGAAATATACTCTGTATAGATTACATGTATATTTATTTTGTGTATTTATTTGTGGTTTTGGCGTGTCCTACTAAGTATTAGTTTACCGACACCTACATGGGCTTTGCCCGAATAGGCCATGTCTTGTTCAGACGAGCAATCTTTTGACAGAGTCCAAGGTGGACTAGGTTCGGATGGAGCATTGTGAGTTATGATTGGATGAGGATAGTTCTTATAGCTACAGACAGTAGTCCCATTACCTTTTTTATAGGTTGGACATTGTGGATTATATACATCTTTTGGTGGGATTGTATTCTTGCCCAATTTACCTTACTACACATTACATTCATGTCATACTCTGGTCCGGATATAGTGGTATGCATTCATTTGGTTCTCAATTTTTTTATATTTCAGTGCTTAGTGTGATTATAAATATGTGTGTGTGTGTGTGTGTGTGTGTGTGTGTGTGTATAGGTACTTAGCTGGTGCCTCCTATGTTAGTGATATTCCTACTTGGTGTTAGTCACCAGACCATATCCAATTAGAGGCGATCTTGGGGATTTGCAGCACGGAACCCACTAGGATGGGTTGTGATGGAGTGGTATCAGAGAAGTTCTAGAAGACTTTTTACTAGTGGAGGAATAGTTTTACGAGTGCCCCAATATTGAGATTTCTGGGGGATGGTGTCAAGTACGTAGTGTTCTGTGATGCATCGGGGACCTGGCTTGGTTGTGTCCTAATGTAGAGTTAAGCGGATATTGCTGATGGTTTGTGCCAGTTTAGACCATATGAATAGAACAACATGAACCAAAATGATGATTTATTATTTATAGTCATTTCACTGATGATATAGTGATAGTACCTGATGGGTGAGTTGCTTATCATCTACTCTGATCACAAGAGTCCCAGATATATCTTCTCTCATAAGGATCCGAACTTGAGATAGAGGAGATGGCTAGAGTTCCCCTATGACTATGACATTGAGATTTCCTATACTCCTAGTAAGAGGAATGTGGTTTATAATTCTATGATATGTATATCTAGTATTTTGTATTTGAACAAGGCATCAGATTAGTTGGAATCATTACAATTATCCTTAATTGATTGAGATGGTCCAACTTACCTTCAGTTGATGGTTGTTAACTCTCCACTCTTACAACTAGTAATGGAGTCACAAATTGGGGATACTGACTACAAGAGTCTATATGATCAAATATCCCTAGGTCATCCTCTTGATGGATATTTGAATGGTGGGGATTACGTTGCCCTTTTCAGAGAACGTAAAATAGTTCCAGTGGTGTTGCGGGAGGAGGTTTTGAGGGAGTTTCATGCATCCTCTTTGGAGGTACATCTATGAGGGTAGAATATGTACTAGTACATCCGGCGTTAGTTTTGATGGCAAGGAATGATGAACGGAGTTGCATAGTTTTTCACTCGATGCATTACTTTTCAGTAATAAATGGTTGAGAACCAGGATCTAGCGGGTTTAGCCCAACCCCTTGAGGAGCCTAAATGGAAGTGGGATGGAATATCAATGGAATTCATGATGGGTTTACCACATACATCTAGGGAAAATAATTCCATCGGGGTGATCATTGACCAAATCACCTAGTCAGACCACTTCCTAACTATATGAGTGAAATGTTTAGTAGAGATCATGGCACACCTCGACATTCATAATATAGTTACACTCCATTGACTTCAAAAGATTATCTTCTTCATATTGTGATGATCGTTTTACATCCTAGTTGTGGAATGGATTGGTGGAGGAATTTGGTACCTAATTACCCTTGAGAGTAGTGTTTCACACACAGAAATACGGATATATAGAGCTGACTATTCCAGTTTTGGAGGAAATGTTGTGAGCTTTCATGTTGGAATTTGGACACACTTGGGAGGATCACCTACCACTGGTGGAGTTCACATAAACTACAACTACCAGTCTATATTGGTATGGCACCATTCTAGGCCTTGTACAAGCTACTACAGAGAAGTTACAGACTATCCAAGAGTAGAATAAGACTACATCGATCCATCATAATTCTTATACTGACTTGCAGTGAAGGACTTTGGAGTTTGAGGAAAAAGACCATGTGTTCCTGCAAGTTTCATCTCGATGTGGATTACAAAGATTTTTTGGGGAATCAAGCTATCTCTGAGGTTCATCATCCCTTTTTAGACACAATGTAGAGTTAGCGAGGTGGCGTAATACATAGCTCTACCCCCACAGTTATATCGGGTACATCATGTCTTCCATGTGTAGTATTTGAGGAGGTACGTGCATTACCCATTTCACGTTATTGACTGGTGGGAGCTGGACATCAATGAAGAAGCAACTTTTAAGGAGTACCCAGAGGATATTGGGGATTGGAAGGAGAAGATATCTTATGGGTGAGAGATTACATTGGTTAGTGTCTGATGATAGCATAGGAATATCCAGCAGATCATAAATGACTGGGAGGTTCAGATTCGTGATCAGTAGCCACATTTTTTTGTAGCCTTGGTTTTGGATTTTTGGAGATGTAAATCCCCAAGTTGGGGAGAGTATAATGTCCTAGGTTTTGCATGTTTTATTTTTGAATGTTATATGGAATCATATTGAGACCAGGAATTGATGAGGCATGTGATTCAGAGGCTCAGTGTTCCCGAAATAAATATCTAAAATATATTAAAATTTTAAGTAACAGACATATCTATATTTCTTTAAAATGTGAAGTAACATATAAAAGGTTTCCCGAATCAGAAATATGATGGGACCATTGTGTTTAGATTAGTTTCTTTAACATAGATGATTCATATCATCGAACAGTGTGGGTCGACTGTGAAAATTAGTTTTCAGACATTTAAATGAATAAAATTAATTATGGATTTATTTTTTTTCCTCCTGTTTTTTCGATACAGCGATGCACTGATGGTTTATATTTAACAAACATAGAGGCAAGGATCTAGGGTTATGTTAATAATCCTAGAATTTTCAAGAGTCTCTGGAGAGAACCCCTTGATAATTCTCTTGGTGAAAAAACAATGACAGAACCTTGGACTTAAGATTGACAGATGTCGTTCATGATGGATCTCTCCCACAACAATGATGCATTAACTGGTCATCTTTATTATGTGAACAAAATAAAAATTAGGGGAAGTTTTTTTATTTCTATTTCCCTATTATTTTATTAAATGATTAAAATAGAATGACCAACATATAGGTTGACCCACGGATAGATCATTCTTACGGGATGGGCTTTATTTGTTGGGTTTCATCGAGGATTTTTGATTGAGGATTTTTTTTTGTGACCATTATTACGAGAATGGATTCAGGCCATAACAAACAATAACCAAGGTTCTTTCCTTGGATTGTTAGGTATTACTTTTCTCCCCTGATATTTTTTTGTGTGTTCTTCTATCTTCATTATTTTTTAATTATGAAGGATGAATCGTTGTTCCTTATTTCCTCAGCACAGTGATAAAAAATTGATGATCCAGCATCAACGGGACCTAGTGGAGTTCCGATGACAATGAAGATGGATGAATCGAATCGATTTAAAAATACTATTTCTCTATATTCTTTTTGAGGAGATGAACGGAATTGGGTTTTGGAGCCGATTACAGGCCTGAATCTCACTAATTCACTATTATGATGGCAAGATGACCCTAGATATATTGTTTTGAGGTGAAAAGAATATTATATCAATATTAGGATCATCAAATGAGGTGCACAGAGAAATAACATTGGATTCTTGAAAACCACGATGAACATAGAGAGTATCCTAGGGTTACCCATAGTGTGTCCCACATTGTGAAGTGGGTAGGGATTTAGGAGGATGTTAGGTGTCACATAGTGTGTGATCTCTATCACACAGTGTGTAGGTCCTCACTAGAGAATCGGTGTATATATCGGGATACACATAGACATGAGGTGGAGTATAATATTTTCTTACATTGCATGTACCCCACCAAAAGACTTCACTTGGACCAAGTACACAAACTACCATGTGTACTGGTACATGAGCAAAGCCAAACAGGTTGAAAACATGTAGTATCCCATGGACAAAGTACATGGGTGGACCCCAGATGGAAATACAGAGTTTATGACCCTTCTACATAGCAATTACCCATCTTCTACATGAACAGTTCGAAACGGCATGGGTTATTGTACATGGGAAGTACTCAGGGTCAACAGAAACTATGTGTGACCTTACTACATGTTGTGAAGCCCTTTCTACATGACTTAAATATCTTGTACACCGTTTCTTGGAAGAATTTCATTTGGGTTTGTTCCCTTAATAGTTTCCCTGAAGGTTCATGATTATCATTTCCTACTCATAGGTGTATGATCCCTACAACAGGACTTCCCAGATAGAGTTTCTGGAACCCCCCCCCCCCCCCCACCCAAGAGGTCTTGTGCAGGATCCACTATTTATTCATCATTCCCTAAGAAGATTCTTGGAATTGAAATGACCAACATCACCTTGTTATGATCTTTTACCTAATAGGTTAATGTATATGGAGTTTTCAATATCACCCCATGGCACATATTGGGATCCTCACTTGTAAAATCATAAATTCTTAAGATCTATCAGCGTATCTCTCTCATGAAGGTTCATGATGAATAGTACTTCTCGGGTAGGCGTCATCAATGATTTTGGACTATGGATTTTGTTCTCCCAGATGAGTGCTTCGAGGAATCATCGAACGTAATGTACAGTTCTGTTATACAGTGGTTTGGAAATGCCTCTATACTTCGTGTCTTGGTATGAGTATATCTAGATGTCATTGTTATATGTTTTGTAGACAGATATTGTGTATAACTAACTTTATCTTTCAATTGTGTATTTATTTATGGTTTGTGGGTTCCCTACATGGTATTGTAATACTCACCCCTATATGTATTTATCCCACACATGTTGTGTCTTATGTAGACGAGCGACATTTTGACAGATTTATAGGCAGACCAAGATCAGATAGATCTATGTGAGTTTAGACCTGCTGAGTTGTGTTCCTATGGCAACAAAAAATAGTCCTAGTAACTTTTTTTATTGGTTGGAATTTTTTGTTTATATGTTTATTTTAGTGGGCATGTATTTTGGACCAATTTACTTGACTCTACATTAAATTTCAATAATACTTCGGTGGGGATATAGTGGTATAAATTCATTTGTTTCTTAGTGGTATTTACATTTTAGCGTTTTGTGGGCATGGAGATGTGTACATGTGTACAGAAACATAGTCATTTTATCCCATGTAAATGATATTCCTACTTGGTTCTATTCATCATCCCATGTCCTATTAGTGGCGAGCTTGGGGAGTCACAACATGAGCTCATCTAGTATGATTCGTGACATAATATCTAATTGTGACTTCTTTACGTAAATACTATTATTCATATTTTTATTCAGTGAATATAAATTATTCTCAAATTTAATGGTGGAATCATCTTTCTCTATGAATTTCTTATTCCAACAATCTTTGATATTTGGCTATCTTCCAACAATCATCTCATAATATACTATAGAGAATTTGACAAATATGTAAATATTTTCACTTGTTTTGAACTTGTTCTTCATAATATTATTCATTTTACCCCACTCAACAACAAGCAAAGAGATTTTAATTTTCATGATTCAAAAAATCCCAATAATGATAGAAACTAGATATCTTGTAAAATAATTCATCTTATCCCTTAATGATTTCATTTTGAAAATAAAATATAGAGTTACTACTTTCATTATTACCTGGATCATATTAAAAACATAAATTATTACATAACTCATAATTGCTGTAATCCATTGATACCTCTAATGGTAATAATATTTCCCATAAACATAGTTGTTGAAACAACCATTTTTTCACTATTAAATGTTTTTGAACAAATACCATTCTTTCTTGGATGGACTGAACCTATTATTCTACTCTTAAAAAGGGGGCATCTTCTTCATCTTATTCATATATTTATTTTTATATATTAGTCAATGTATTATAGGATACTGATTTTTTATTCAATACAGAACAATATTTTATAATAATGAATTTCACTATTAGTCTAAGAAATAAATTGAATTGATTAAAAAACAACTACAATATATATAATCTATCATATGTAACCCTGAACTTTGATACCACTTATAGACCACCAGTATAGATGAACCACTGATGGGGTGAATCAATGCTTAATTGTTTTAATTATATTTTTTAAATAAAACATATATATCCAGTTAAATCCCAAATCCATTTTTATTCAAAGTCTAACCCTTCCTGTATTAAAACAAATGAATGTATTGAAAGGAACACAATGATTTTTACAAGGTCTGGTCTCTATGTGAGAAACAACACCATGTAATGATCTACCTATGGTTGTTTCATATATTATCATATCACTATTAATTGTAGTGATTCTATGTTCTGAATAACTATCACACAATTTTATATCGTTAATATCCACTCCTTGTAATGTACAAATGTTATTGTTTTTATTGGAACCACCCATTATTCAATATATCTTGGGCACACTCATATGAATTATTCTTCAAGTGATTATTCTTATAGATATAGTGTTCATGTTTACCTTACTCTATTTTAGGTATATATAGTTTAATATTATTTTGAATCATTTCTAGCCTTACTCACCTTTAAATACAAGAACATATCATATTCTAATATCTCACAAATATTTCTATTACACAAAATGTATACTCTCATGGAAATTCTTCAAATTAAACAGAATATATTCAATAAATTTGTATTCAAGATGGATCAGTACACTATTTTTTGAGTAGAATATATGACTCCCCTAATTCTCACTGTTATATCAGAATAAGCAATTGAAGATTTCCCAACACACTTCATGTTGTCTTCTTCTAAGCTTAGTGTCTTGTAATTGTTTAAGATAACATTTAATTCACTGTGGTATGTTCTTAATCCCTTCACGGATCACTAAATATTTTTAAATACATAACAATTAATTATATTTTTTCTACAAGGCCTAAATCTCATATTACAGTTTTCACTTCTTCTCCATAAAGTTTCAACTTCTTGAGAATTTCACACATCCTTCATCAATAAATATAACATGAATGGAGGGATTTTTAAAAAAAACATAATTAAAACTTTATAGTATTATTATTCTTGAAACTCTACCAATTAATAGATATAAACATCACACTATAATTTTAAACATTTTTTTATAAATTAGGTGGATTTAATTCATTTTCCCCACACATATAATTCAAAACCACTATGATAATAACCTGATATTTTTTGAATGTTTTTTTCAAATTAATTTTATCTTTTGAAATTTTAAATTTCCTAAAAAAAATTATTAAAAATTAAATCACCAATTAAAACATTTTTTTCATACATTGCTGACTTGACTTGTACTTCCCACAACACTAACATGGCGTATGTTACACACAACACCGAGTGTCTACGAAACAACATTTTCTCGTTATAATTATTTAAATGAGAAAATTATAACAGAGTCCTGAAACCTAGTAATATTAATTTTAATAAATAGCTTTAAAATAATTTTTTAAAATGTTTGTCTAGAAATAAAACATATTGATGATGAATGACATAATTTTTTTAAATTATTTATATGTTTACAAATACCATTTTCTCACATTAATATATTTTAATTACCTTATGTAAAAAATAAAAAAAAATTAATTTTAAACACTTGTAGAAGTCAAATTATATAACATAATATTAATTTATGAAATTATAATTTCTAAATTATAATAATGTGAATTTTTTGGATTTTTCTAGGAAACGCCATTTTTTGGATGAATTGTGAAAATACCGAATTTTAATTCAAAAATTCCTTTTCGGCTAATTTATATATAAAGTTATATTATATTTTAATTTGTTTAAAGATTTTAATTAGATCATATTTTTATCAATTAATCTAATTTATTTCATTGAGATCAAATTCAAAATGAACTTGGGTATAAAAACATAGCAATGTTTTTAATGTTTTTATATTAATAACCAATATTGTTGAATCAACTGCGGGATTAATTTTAAATTAATTTTTACCACATATGTGATTCAAATTTATAAAAATGGATTCAATATCATTAATCACTATAATGTATAATTACTAATAATTCCAACTTAGTTTTTGACCAAGATTATTAGTGAATGTAATTAAAATTAATTACATCGATTAATGTAAAAATATGCTTAATATGGGACTAAACTTTAAATTTAAGACCCAAAAAATTATAAACATGTAAAGCACCCATTTTATGGACCATATTTGTTCATTAAATTTACATCATTTAGTTTTTTTTGCATATGAATTTTTTAGGCAATAATGTGGGTGCACCTAACTTGTTTTCCAACATTCCAAGGGTGTCCTTTCCCTTCCCCATAAAATGCCACCACATCTCCCTCTTAATAAAAACTAAAAATCCACATAGGATGTACCAATATCTGACCAAGCCACTTACCAAAATCACTACCATAATTCTAGAATCCTCCCCTTGGACAAAAATCTATCCAATTAATCATTTTGGCAGAAACCAAATGGAATTACCCGATTAAGAGGTAACGTCTTCTCTCAAGATATTTTCCTTTATTTTCTTTCTCCACTACCTAAAATATTCTTTAATACAATCTTATATAACAAACCATGTATACTAAATATTATAATCTTTTTTATTCTATGGTTTCTACATAAAAGTTCACACACCTTCATCATATGTGTAACAAACATAGTGTTTATGTGTATGATGAACAACCTCCTCGCTAATCGATGATGGTTCATTTTTGCTTTACCGCCTCTCATTGTGGACATTATGATGGAAAATATTATTATATGTTTTATATATTATATTTATTATCTCTTTAATGATTATTAAATTTTTTTTATGACATATATCTTTGTACTTTCCATTTTGTATTAATATAATAATTTCATTTCAGGAAGTGTGGACTACCGCCCCCTCAAAGCGATGTGACTAGTTCATACACTACATGGAAAGTATTATAGATTGTTTATTGAATGTATATATGATATATATGATATAAAAAAATATACTGTAATAATTATATATATTCTAATATATAAATATATGTCTTTAAAAAAATATTTCAACCAGACAATTAAACAAAAATAGCCTTCATGCCTATGTACAACCTACCGTCTCCATGAATGGTGTATTCCATTTCATACATATATAATATATGGATGAATATAATACAAATTTAAAGAATATAAATTATATTTTATTCATAGGTTACATTCATGAAATCATGACATCATTATAAGGAGCAAAGATATAATAAATTCAGATACATGCAAAAAAACAAAGAGGATATTACCCTAAGTGAAACCATAACATAGAATTGTTAAGAAGAGGGTAATATAAATCCATAATACAAAAATATATGGTATTATAAGTATGAATAGTGTAATTTTATAGATATATAATAAATTTATATTTATTATACATGATGTATTTATGAGTGTGAATATAGTCAAGACACAAGGTAAGAGGATTTTATCTCACTTTGGTTTCATGAGATTCATGATTTATTCACCACCCTTTCATTTTTCATGGTGTGCATAAATATCATAAATGAAGTAAATTATTATTATTATTAAATTTTTGGTTAATTACATATCCATTATATGATATTACTTTCATTGGATTTATGTTTCAAACGTTACCAAATCATTAATATAGTTTTTTCTCAATTTACCTTGTCTAAGACACATGCCATGTTATGAACCTATATTTTCATATGAGGTGTATATACTAACTTTGAAAAGATATGTCATGAATATACTTACATTAATGATATTTTATGCTTCATGTAATTTCATATTCTTAATTGGGTAGTATGGTTCAAAATTTCTAAGTATTAAAAGTTAATTGAAATAATTCCATAGATTTTCGAGATTATTTATGATTATGCTTCCATTATGGAAATCTTATAAAAATTATCTCCAGAAAATTCATGATATTTATTATCCTATGTTTCTTCATGATTTATTGATGTATTGGTACCATTTTTACACACTTTGGTACATAATATAGTTAATAAATTGTTTTTAAGAAATCCTGACATCTCTCTCTCTCTTCGGTTGGAAATTTGCATTACATTAAACCCATGTATTCTTAAAATGGTTTCCAATAATAGTGTGATATTCTCCGATAATGTTTAAAATGATTTTTCCCTTTTTTATATTTTACCAATGTTTTAAAAGTAACATTCTTCTCACATTCAAAACAAGTAATTTTTCTAAATTTTTATCATGTAAAAGGAATGTCATTCTGACCTCGTATGTAATTTATGGATTTACCTACTGACATTTTTGTGAAGCTTCCACTATAAGTTTAATTATTATTTATTATGAAACTTTTTTAAAAAATAATTTTCAAATAAATTTCTATCAAAACATTTTCATAATTCCATTATATAGTTTCAATTTTTTTTCTAAAAATGTGTTTTACAAAAGGTTTATTAACATTATTTTATAATATTCTAATAAAAATTGATTTAATTTTTTTTCACAACTCATTTTATATGTTTTTTGGAAAAATGTTTTTCAAAATGTTTTCAAATATCCTTTTATAAGATTTTAAGGATTTTTACTTCAAATTTATTCAATATTTTTTATGAGTTTTCAAGGAAAATAGTTTTCAAAATGATTTGTAGCATTATTTATATGTTTAAAAATTATTTTAAAAATTGTTTTCAAAACTTTTTCAAGCTCATTTTATATGTTTTCAATTAAAACGGTTTTCAAACCATTTTCAAGATATTATTTTATGCTTTCAAAAAAACTATATCCAAAAGGTTTTCAAATATTTATTTACAATATTTCAATTTTATACTCATGAAAATGTTTTTCAAATGGTTTTTTTGTTTTAAACATTTTTTTTAAATATGAAATGATATTTTCCTTAATAAATGTTTTCAAAATTTACTTCCAATTTATTTTCTATCTAATATGATATTTGTAGATGTTACTCATTCCCTTCTAGGAAATGATCCAAAGGTTCAATGCAGATTATTTCTTGAATGGTTTATATTTTTATAGAATGATTCTTATAACACATATTTATTTTCCACGAGTTATATGTTTTCAAACCCCTCTTCATTTCGTGGGTTATGATTTGATGAAATGATTATGAACCCTATCTTTTTCTATTGGATAATATATTATAACATTTTTATGACACCCATTTTATTTCAAGGGTTGGTATGTGAAGCTTTATGAAATTTTGAAAGATGTATGAATGATTTAATTAAGAGATGGGTGGGACCGATATCTCACTACAATTAGTTGGGTAAAGGATTATATATCATGAGATAAGAATGGGAAAATGATAAATGAAATGAGTTCATTATTATAGGGTTGGAATAAGAAATGAACATGGTTCAATATTATAGCGTTGAGATAAGAAAATAATTTTATTCATAACTATGGGGATGGAAGGGGGAGTGAACTAGATTCAGTAATACATAGCAAGAATGGGGTGAGAACCCCATTTAGTAAAGGAATCTATCCACTAATATAGTCCTGACATGATTGCCTTTAATACTATAGAAACCATTAAATATTCTTATGTGTCTCCTTCAAGTCCACATTTTATTCCAATGTCACAATTTCATGGATTATGTTCCTTATTTTATTATTATTAATTTATTATTAACTACAATTATTTATGTCGTGATTCATCATTGTGTTATTTGATATATTGGATATGATCTTCTATTTTCCTAATCTTGATGTCATACTTTTATGCTCAGGATTACACTTACATATCTCTTATTTTGTCTTTACCGAGCATCAGATCTCGCCATTTTTTGTTTCCTACAACTAGGTTATGAAGATATGTATTGTGCCTTATGTGTCTAAGAATGGTTCTATTCAAAACGAACTATGTGGGATAAGAATTACCTCATTTATGTATCAATATTTATGTTTTCAATATTTACAATGTCACTAGACTTGTACGGTGTTAAGGACTCTATTTGTATAATTTTTTAAGTATTATACAATTGTTATTTCATATATATATATGAAAAAATATGGTCTCTATAATTGGTATCAAAGAAAGGTTTTAGTTAACATTTGGAATCTAAGATGGGAAAACCATCGTGGTAACTCGAATGGCATGTCTGTGTATATGTCTAAGAAAAGTATTGTAAAATGTCCTAGAGTTTTGGTAACTGATATAGTGAGTGGTTTCCAAGAAATACATCCATGTGTTGATACTACAAGTGGATGTGTCTCTAGAACAGATATACCTAAAGGTAAAAACTCTGAAAAGATGCTTTAGGAAGAGTTGGGGTAATATTCTACATGACAATGTGCCTTAATTCACACTTGGTTTGATATTCACAGGAGATATGATTTGGGAATTCAAAAAATATTCACAAACTATCATAAAGGGTTTAATATATAAGATGGATCAGAATAAACTGGGATGATCCTAGGGTGTCATAGATTATGGAAAGTGTTAGGATTTATACATATTATAAGTAATTATTTTTAGGACTATGATATTTTCTACTATGATAAGTAAATCTCACATTCTTATTCAAGATTTGGTCAATGGTGGGGACCAAATGGCATCGGATTGACGCTGAATGTGATGGATGATTTGCTGATAAGATGTTAATAGAGATGACCACTGGAGTTAAAGATGTTATGATCATGCCAAATAAGCATTCATAGACCATGAATAAAAGTGTGTAACTTAACTGAATATTGGACTCATCATAGAAAATAAAGAAGATGTTTATTGAGATTTAGAGTAATTGAGACCATGGAGGAAAGATGATTTAATTTCCTTTGTCTCGAGAATGTGGAAAAATCACTTAAGTGAATGTCTTAATGGAACAGGAAGATGTTTTGAATGTGTAAACGACCGAAACAAAGCAAGTGACTAAAAGGTAAAAATGATGACTGTGGATAAAAAAATAGATGAGAATATTGGCCTTCCTAATATATCATCTAAGGTTTAGTGTTTTAGGTGTGGAATAAATATTCATTATGAAAATAAATGTACTATGGTGAAAGCTCCTAAAGAGAATCAACAAGGTGTTGTGAGTAATGGTTACATTGATGATGATAATGATAATGAAGATAAAAGAATTAAGAAAGAGGTATTATGTAATAAGATTAATTATCCTTGTAAATGGCTGAAGGATAAATTAATTTAAGTTTTCATGTATTTGGATTCATGTGTTATGAAAAGTAAAATATATACATTTTGTCAAAAAAAATTGCAAATGATTTACAAGAATACGTTGAATCGACCTAATAGAATATAAATGTGATTAAATGTAAAGGTTATGTCGATATAAAACACTTGATTTAGGGAAACATAAACCATAATATTTTTTTATATTATGATATTTTTTATGGATAAAGATATATGGTATATGAATAAGTAAATTGGATGGTACTGATTACTGTGGAACTAATTATGGACTTGTTGAAAATTAGTTCATGCTATAATGAACAAATTTTACATGTTCTTGTATTTATAAAATATATCTAGTAATATATGCAATAAGAAAGAATGCATGTTATCTAAAATGATTTATAGTAATTAAAGTTGTTGCCATGTTCCAAGAGATTTTAATACGAGGGAATTCACATGTTTGGAATTTGTAAACCAAAACCTATATTGTAATATATGATGGATCAAAGTTAAGCTAATTTCATGATGTTCTTTCTATGGTTTCAAAATTTTATCTTTAATAGGGGTTATAATGTTAACCATTCAAGAAAACATTAAGTCAAACATAAGGGGAAGTGATTATGTATTGAGGATGGATTGAAAACCTTAGTTAAAAGGCTATTTATCGATTAACCACATTTCAAGGATATCCATAATATTCTGGAAATTATATTAGTATAGTTTTAGAATATTACGTCATGAATTTCAGATGACAATTAATCATGTTCCGCAAGGCTACAGGTATTCAACCCATTACCAAGGACAATAAGGGTTTCACGCCTACCACCAGCCTATGTGATATCCTGGTTAATGTATAATTATTTTTTATCAATAATAATTTATAATCAATCAGCTGTGATAATTTTATTATTTATATATTAATGTATTAAAAATATTTATTTCTAAGAATATATATAGGTAAATAGTTGTACTTGTTATTATTTTATAAGCCTTAATATTTTGTAAAACTGTATTTTAGTGCTCCTGCCATCAATGTTAAGTTATGGACATCTATTTCATGAAGTAATGGATGAATTAGAAATAGTTAAAAGTGAAACCAATTAATAAAATTTTGTTTACAGAAATATAAAAACTAATTATATTTCTTTACATTCTTGATCAATAAAATAATTATTAAAGATTTGACAGTGATAAAGAAAATTCATAATAAGTTATTTTATGTTAAACTAATGGACTTAGAAATTATCATAGATTTATGAATTTTAGGCCCTCAACTTTTCTTTGATCATTAACTTTTTTGTGATTTATGAACTCAATCACTCCTTATAAATATTTAAACTTTACCTCTATGTCCAATATTCAATCCCAACATTTGTTCTCTAATGTGGAAACGTAGTTATATGTTACTCTGGGTATCCATTATTGTTCCAATAATAAGGTTTTTAAAGGAAGTTTTAGTATTCATTTTTAAGATGTGGGTTTCTATGAAATGAACATTATAATATTAAACTTTTGAAAAAAAGGTTAAATTTTTTAGTTGAAATTGTTTTTATCAGGGTAGAATGTAACACACAAAGATTTTGTGAATATTTTTTTGAATTAATTTATTATCTTGATATTTCAAATTTCAGGAAACACTGAAAATATTATTTTTATATTAAATCACGAATTTAAAAATTTCTTTCATGTAAAACTAGCTTGGATTTCAATGCACAGAAGGCCTATTTGGCGTATGTTTCACGCAACACTGAGTTTTTACAAAGCATCATTTTATTATTATAATTATTTAAATGATATTATTGTAACCTATCCATTAAACATAGTTATATGAATTATAGAGACCCAAATAATGACTAACATGGAAGTTACATTACTTTTCTGGAATACTTAATACATAACTAAAATAGACACCTAAGGACTGTAATAGTTTAGTATCTTTGGAAACTCATAACATAATCTTCTAATCATGATGAAAGATCTTCAACATCTCCCATAAATATCGTCCCCTATTTCTTTTTCTTACCTAAAACCTTTCTTTATATTCAGGGGAACAGAAAACATAAATACGGTGAGCTCAAATGCTCAGTAAGGGTAATCATGGAGAACATAAAACAATCCATAAACATTTGAACGTAAAAACATGAACCTAAAATCTAAACATCAAAATCTTGAGTAACGAAATAAAACATGGAACTACATATAGAGTAGATCATAATGGAAAAATAATCATTATAAAATATAATGGGAATAAAACATATAATTGTGGAAAACCATTAAGAACATGATATGATTTACATAGTAGACAAGGAATTTCTTCCAAGTCTTTCATAGTGGAAAAATTCCATTACTGAACCGGGTTTACTTGTCATTCCAGCCCAGTATTACTGAACCAAATTTTCATGACATTTCAGACATGTCTGTCTTATGAGATATATATCTTTACCCAATGCATTAGAGGGAGATACAGGTCCCCCCATCTCATATTGAAATAATTCTTATGTGTTCCACCAAACAATTATAAATCATTCATCATAAACCAAAGAATAAAATGGGTTTCATAAACATCATCCCATCTTAACATAATCCATATAAAACAAATGAATGTAATTTAATTTTTAGATAAATACAAAAATGTAGATAATAGAGACATTATACATGAAAAATAATCATACAAAAATAATTTCATGTTAGATGGGAAGTAGTTTTGATAAAACACTTGAAATGAATTCTTGAGGAAAATGTCTTTTATTCTTCAAATTCATTTTGTTTTCACAAAACGCCATGTAATTTTAAAAGAAAAAGATTTTGTTGAAAATAATAATGAAATCATGTAGAGTAAACTTCATGAAAATAAGGAATTATAAAAACATAAAAATCCATTCAGGCCGTATAAGTTAAAAAAAATTCTATTCGTACTTTTTCTAGAAAGTCAAAAAGTACCTCATTTGGTAAAAAAAGAATGATTCCTTCAATAACAAGTGGTAAAAGTCATAAAAGGGTAAAGATGAATTTAAAAATTCATGGAAAATTAGTAATCATTTTATGAAAACAATTTGATAAAACATGAACATGGATGATAAACATAACCCCAGTAAATACTTATGAATAATCAATATCGAATAAGAACAAGATTGGAATAATTATCCATTGCCTTATGTCCAATTTCTTCCATATGTGTTCGAGACACCTTTATAGTGTGTTAAAACATATTATTAACTTATAATAGAACCATAATAATATTTATGACATTATATGTGATTCACTTATGACTTTATATTACACTTTCATTTGTCAAATCCATGTTAAAGCAGTGTTTTGGGTAAAATTGTTTCAATTATCGTACGTGTTTGGACTTCTTGTTCTAGATATACTTACTTATATCATGATTTAATTACATAAAAAATGTAAATAATTATTTATATATAATATATATTCATAATATATATATAATAGATCAATAAATGGAAAGAAATACACCGTTCATGGAGACGGTAGGTCGTACGTACGCATGAATGTTGTTTTGGTTTCCTTATTAAATTTAATGGAAGTAACTGAAATATATATACATAAATATAGTAGCATTATTATTTCATATATTTCATGATTAATTATTATATATACTTTTTAATCATTCTTGATTCGCTAACATGGAGAATGAATCACATCACATCATGGAGACGGTAATCCGTACGTACGCACGAGCGATTATATCGTTCCCCATAATTATTGAATGGAATTGGAGTGGATTATATAATATCTCTGAATTATTATTATGTTATATTAATCATATATACTTATTATTTCCACCATTATAACCATCTATATAAGGTGGTGGTAGAAAAACATATTACACCCCGGTGTGTAGACGGTATTCCGTACGTACGCACGCACAGTTATTTCGTTTTCTATAGGATGGATAAAAGGTGAAATAGAATTTTTTTCATATTTATAATAACATATAATTATATTAGTGATACTGATGTTATTACTATATTATGAAACAAATAAATAAGAGGATTTTGAAGAAGAAATAAATTTGAAAGAATCGGTAAAGGATATTACCTCTTCTCTGACGAGCCTCTTCTAAACCTCCTCTTAGGGCTCCAAAGTTGGTCTTTTAAGAAGAACATGACCTCTAGTATGTTTCTAGGGAAGTGTAGAAGATAACTCTATTGGATATTTCTGAGCTTGAAGGCTCAAAATGTTTTTAATAGGAGTGGGAGGAGGTGCCCATTTATAAGGGAGGAGAAGGGTACCTTTCGAAACATAAAAAATATTAATTTATAATAAATTCAAACCCCGCATAAAAACTACAAAAATGACTCAAATTAAAATATGAGATTATATTGGGTTTTAATCTCATCGTCCAATAATATTTAGACATTTTAGGAATTTATTTTAAACAATATCAACATGATTTATCCTTATTTAATCTATTTAATTTCATTTGTAGAAATAATATTCTAAATTTTTAATTGTTATAAATAATTACATATGTTTTGTGAATTCTCCATAATTGGATACTTTATGAAATTTTAGAACATATAAATTTAAATTTATAATTTTTAAATATTTTTGGGATTTTTAAACAATTTAATAATATCTTATTTTCATAAAATAACAATAGTTTTAATTTTGACACTATTCATTTATTTGAATTTAAATAAAATCCTCTCATAGGATGTATTTGAACAAAAATATTTAATAGATTTATAACATGTTATATTCATCTATATAATTTGTGGAGCACATTAAATAGTGATATAATATTTATTTTAATATTTTTAAAACCATTTATTTGATATTTATATCAATAAGATAATTTCTACATCACTATTGTGTCACCATTAATGATAATTATTTCATCCCCAAAAAGTATAAATAAATTCAAATAATGTAGATAATTTTATTATCTTTCAGGAAACTATTTATATTCTAATTTCTATGTCGTTTATCACTAAATTAATATTATTACACTTATAAGATATAAGAGAGTGACATGTTGTCACTTTCTTCGGTTTTAATAATAATTACATTATTTTCATGATCAAAAGTCCATGAAATGATTTTATTCTGACACTTAGGTGATATGGGTCTACTTTTATTCATCTCGTAGAATTTTTTTAGGTGTTAGGGTAATTTTATAATCTTATTTTTACCCTTAATTACATGATTTACCTTTATCTGTTGTAAATAAAATTTACCATAGTTAATATTCATATTGACTAAAAATAAAAAGTATCATATTAAAATAATTTGAACTTTATGACTTAAAATCTGGATTCCATTTTTCGAAATTTAAAATGAAGTTGGAGTATTTAATTTAAAAAAATCATGTTATTAAGAAAATGGGTTTTAAAAGTTTAAACAGTGTAAAATATTATAATGTTTTTACCTATGATGTAAAATTAATAACATTGACATAAATTATATTAAATGGTAAAAATATATTCTATTTGTACTTTAAATCCGTTGAATATTATAATTTAACCTTATAAATTATCTTCATGAAAAAAAGTTGTTTTTAATTAAAATTTATCGTATTTTTACTATTAATCAAAATATGAAAGATAACAGAAAAATATTAAAAAATTTACAAGAGTAAATTTTTAGATACTTATTGAAACAATAAAGTTTATTTTGTCAAATTGAACTCATAAATGTGTCAAAAACTAGATTTAATGTGGGTGTTCCATCAAAAGGTAGAAAAACTGTATTTTTTTAAAAATACTTATTTTACCCAAAAAATTTATATTATTCTCATACCATGTTCTAGAATATGTGTAAGATGAATGATAATGTAATAAAATTTAAAATGAGGTTAATACTATTCATAATAACTTGTTCATAAGAACATTATATCATTTTTTAGTGAAACTCGGTATTGCCAACAACACATGCTATTGAGGATGGTCGCTCTCACGTGCAACACAAGCCAAGAATAGTGTTTGTGTATACTAAAAGATAATACAGTGTTTCTTATAGTGCAATCTAATCTTGTTGTAGTTTAAAACACAAAACATAAAAGAAATTAAAAATAATATTTCTCTTAAAATATCAAGGTGTTACATTCTACCCCCCATATATTGAATTTTCCCCCTAAATTATTCAGGGTTATAAATGGTTTTCAACTTAAATGTTTCATTCATAAAAACCCAGATTGTAAAAAGGAATACTAAAACATAATTTTAAAATGTATAGATAGAATCATAATGGTCACCCAAGGTAACTCAACACTAGGATTCCACAATAGAGAATATAAGTAAAAATATGGATTTGGAAGAGAAATCTAACAATCACGTTCAGATGAAGAGTGGTAGAGTACATGGCTATGAAAAGACCAAAAATCACAAAGCCATAAATTTGTAATGATCTAAGGTACCGTCTGATTTATCAGATATGAGGGTACTAGGACAACATTTTTTTTCAATATCATTTCCCTAATGTCGGTGAATTTTTGTATAGGGATAAATACATACTTGATTTTAGTGTACCATCATCATTGTTCATTCCATGAACAATTTCAACTTCATCACTTATTTAATGAAATGAAGTTGAACTTGTCCTTCTTGAAATGTTAGCAGATCATTTTATAGAATGATAGGTTATTACTTCTATCTCAAAAAGTTATCAAAAGTTATTAAATATACATAAGTCCATCTATGGTTAGATTAACCTTATATGATTCCAAAAATGGACTTATACTTCAAATATCATACTGCTTAATAAAGTAAAACTAATTTCTAATAACCAGGGACTTTCTATCGTCCAGGGGTAGGTGATAAAGGCACGTCGCAATTCGGTAGTGGGTTCGATCTCCGCATCTTTGTCCGACATGACGGGTTGTCGCCCGTCCTGTGGGTTGTCCTTTTTCTAAAATTATACCATTATAACATTCCAGAAATAAAATAAAAAAAAGATCTAGCTTTAAACAATAATATCTTATGTCAAACGTAATCCATTACAATCTTTAGTCTTATCCAAAATACTTATGTCCAATCATATAGTATAAGAAAAAAGATTGCTAGAGAGATTATCTACAAATCATGTAAATACCATCATTTATCCCCCATATATCATAACATATATCTTGTTGGTCACATTCCAGACATGTGAATACCTAAATCATGTATTATATTTTAACATTAATTACCATAGAACCTTAGTGAAAACATGAATGTTGTCGAAAGATAACTATTTCCAAATACCAAAATCCCAAAATTTATATATCCTCAAACTGTGATGTCACTTTGTCCTTATATCAGTCATGAGCTCATTAATACTATCAAACATATTATTTTCTCTGTATCCCTTCATAATTTACATATTTTCTTCATTCCAAAAATATTTAAATCACTATTCATGGTTATAGATACCATACAATTATTGAAAACCAATACTTAGATACTCCAATGTACCATAATACTATAAATGAGATTCCAAAAAACTATTTTGGAATCCTGTTACATATACACTTAATCATTCCACCACTTCGTTGTCATACTGAAAATCGCCAATAGTGATCTCATGTGACTTCCCTTTGTCCATTTCCTTAATAGGTTGTTGATGTCGATCATCATTACCCCTTGGATTAGGGAATTGGATAGCATAATGCCCCATTTCCTTGCACTTGTAGCATTGAAGTGTTGGTGGTGCGTTCTGTGTAATCTTTTCTCTATTCACATCATTAAGAACCTTTTTTCCATTACTTTGGTACTCAGCTACTCGATGACCTTCTTTTCTACACATGAAACATTTTCTAGTCCCTTCAAGACAATCTCCACTATGCACTTTTCCACCCTTTGAGCATAAAAAACATTTGTATTCTTTTCACCATTGTTTAGAGATTCTTCCTTGAACTCCATATTTTGTTTCTTGTCAAAACCATGAGATGGAAATGTAACAATAAATTCTAGTTCTACATTAATAGCACAACACACAATTTCCTTATAGCTACTTAAGTCTCCTATAGTTATTTCCCTTTTAAGACTTTGTTTTAAGCCACTGAAGAATCCATCAATTTTTATTTCAGGTTAGATGATAAAGCCAGATTCATACTTTGAAATCCTTGTAAAATTCTCCTCATATATACCAACAGATTCATCATCATTTTCATTATTCTCAAAAAACTCTTTTTCCATATCTGTTTGAAGAATACGAGGGATGTACTTATTGAAAAACAAGTTATTGAACTCGTCACATTACATGGATTCAATTTCATCTTGGGGCCTTTTATTCTTAATTAGAGTCCACCACTGGTCTGCTTCACCTTCTAAATGGTAAATAGCCAAAATGACTATTTCATGTTCTGAACAGAGAAGTATGGAAAATATCTTCTCAATGGTGCCGATACATTTTTCTGCAACAAGTGGATCAGAAGACCTACTGAAAGAAGGTGTGTGTTGCCTCATGAAGGACTCAATAGAATATTGTTCCTTTCAATACTCATATGGAAGTCCAGAATGATTTTTAGCCTATGTAAGTATAGAAATAATATTTTTCACTCCATTTCCCATAACATTTTGTTGTTCATAAAGACAATCATTTCATTTCCTTGTGCATTGATCATTTACACGGTTCCTTCGGGTTCCAGCCATTATCTAAAATCCAAAAATAATAGTGTGAGAGGCAAAAACCATACTAGGAAAAAAAATATAATCATGGGGGAGTACATTTAATATCTAAAATCTTAGGTTTAATCCGAGGTTATTCATAACCGTTATCATAATTCTAGGATTGTAACCTATTCTTATACTTGACCTTATGGACATCCCTAGACGTACCCTAGAAATATCTCTAGGGATCTCACTAATGATTTTGCATCCTTGTTTCCAAAGGCTAACAAAACCTTTCCTCTGATAGCAACTGTAGAGACCCAAAGATTGATAAAAATGGAAATTACATTACTTTTGCAGAATAATAAATACATATCAAAAATAGACACCCGAGAACCGTAATATTTTAGTGTCCTTAGAAACATAGAACATAATCTTCTAATCATGGTGAAAGATCTTCAAAATCTCATATAATTATCTTCCCCTTTTTTTCTTAACTAAACACTATCTTTATATCCTAGAGAAGAGAAAACATAAAAAGGGTGAGCTCAAATGCTCAATAAGGTTAAACATGGAGAACATAAAACATTCCATAAACATTTGAGTGTAAAAACAGGAACATAAAATCTAAACATCAAAATCTTGAGTAATGACATAAAACATGGCAGTACATGCACCATAGAAAATAAAGGAACATTAATAATGATAAAATATAATGGTAATAAAACATGTAATTGTGGAGAACCTTTAGTCAAATCATATTATTTCCATATTAGCCACGGCATTGCTTCCAAGACCACCATAGTGGATAGAGTCCATTATAGAACCCGGTTTATATGTCATTCCAGCCCTGAATTACTGAACCAGATTTACATTCCGTTCCAGCCTTGTCTATCTCCTGAGATATAATTCCTTACCCAATTCAATGGAGGAAGATATAGGTCCGACTCATCTCATATTGAAATCATTCTTACCTATGCCACAAAACAATCAAAAATCTTTCATGATAACCCAAAGAATAAAATGGATTTCATAAACATCATCCCATCATAACATAATCTATATAAAATAAATGGATATCATTTAATTAGGAGAAAAATCAAACCATTTAAATAATAGATACATTATACTTGAAACATAATCATACTAAATAATATCATGTTAGATGTGAAATGTTTTTGGTAAAGCACATGAAATGAATTCTTGAGGAAAATATCATCTCTTCTTCAAAATCATTTTCTATTCACCAAATGCCATGTAATTTTAAAGGAATATGATTTTTTTGAAAATAATAATTAAATTTTTTCGAGGAATATTCATGAAAATAAGGCGTTTTGAAACCATAAAAATCCATTCAGACCGTATAAGTTAAAAAAACATTATCCTTGTACTTTCGCTGGAAAGTCAAAAAGTACCTCCTATGGTAAAAAAAAGAAAGATTCCTTACATAACTTGTGCTAAAAGTCATAAAATAGTTAAAATGACGTTAAACATACATGGAATATTTGTAAACATTTTATGAAAAAAAGTGTGAGAAAACATGGACATGGATGAGAAATATTACCCCAGTAAATACTAACGAATAAACAATCTTGGATAAGAAGGAGATGGGAATAATTATCCCTTACCTTATGTTCAACTTCTTCCACATCTGTCAGAGACTCCTGTATAGTGGGTTTAAAAATATTATTAACTTATAACAAAAACATAATAATATTTATGATATTGTATATGATTCACTTATGTCTTTATTTTACCCTTTCATTTGTCAAATCCATGTTAAAGCAGCATTTTGGGTAAAATAGTTTCATTTATCATACGTGTTTGGAATCTTTGTTCCTGATATCATTACATATTTCATGATTTAATTACTTCCAAAATTTAAAACATGATTTATATATAATTTATATTCCTAATAATATATATATATATATTAGATCGATAAATAGATTGAAATACACCGTTCAGGGAGACAGTAGGCCGTACGTACGCATGAACGCTGTTTTCATTTCTGTATTAAATTGAATGGAAGTAAATGACATATATATAAATAAATCCATTAGCATTTTTATCTAATATATTTCATGATTACTTATTATATATACTTTATAATCATTCTTGAATAGTTAACATGGAGAATTAATCTCATCGCATCGTGGAGACGGTAATCCTTACGTACGCACGAGCGATGATATCGTTCACATAATTATTGAATGGAATTGGAGTAGATGATATAATATTTCAGAATTAATATTATTTTATAATAATCATATATAGTTATTATTTCCACCATTATACCCTTCCAAGTAAGGTGGTGGTGGAAAAACATATTACACCACAGCGTGGAGATGGTATTCCGTACGTACCAACACGAGGTGATTTCGTTTTCTGTAGGATGGATAGAAGGTGAAATTGGGTTGTTTCATATTTATAATAACATATCAGTATATTAGTGATACTGAGGTTATTACTTTATAATGAAACAAATAAATAATAGGAAGTAGAAGAAGAAATAAATTTGAAAGATTCGGTAAAGGATATTACCTCTTCTTCGACCTGCCTCTTCTAATACTCTTTTTCAGGCACTAAAGTTTGTCTTTAAAGAATCCCAAGACCAATAGTATGTTTCTAGGTAAGTGGAGAAGAGAAATGGACAGGTTTTGGCCGATCTTGAAGGCCAAAAATGTTGTGATGATGAGAGGGAGTAGGTTCCCTTTTATAAGGGAGGTAAGGGGCACCTTTGGAATCAAAAAAATATTAATTGATAATAAATTCAAACCCAACATAAAAACATTCTAAATGACTCAAATTAGAAAAGAAGATGAGATAGGGTTTTAATCTCATTAGCCAATAAAATTTAGACAGGTTGAGAATTTATTTTAAAACTTATTATTTTATTAATCTTTTTTTAATCTATTTAATTTTATTTGTGGTAATAATATTCTAAATTTTAAATGGTTATAAATAATTTTTTACGTTTTGTGAATTGTCCATAATTAGATAAGTTATGAAATTTTCAACCATATAAATTTAAATTTATAATTTTTAAATATTTTTGTGATTTTTAATCGATTTAATAATATGTTATTTTTATAAAATAAAAAAAGTATCAATTTTGACAATATTTATTTATTTGAATTTAAATAAAATATACACATAGGATATATTCGAACCAAATTATTTACAAGATTCATAACTTTACATATTTATCTAGATAATTTTTGGAGCACATTAAATAGTTCATATAATATTTTTAAAACCATTTATTTGATATTTCAATCAATAAAATAATTTATACATCACTATTGGGTCACCATTAATGATAATTATTTAATACATAAAAATTATAAATAAATTCACAAGATGAAGATAATTTTACTAGATTTCTGTAGACTTTTTATTTTTTATGTTTTATGATGTTTATAACTAAATTAAAATTATTACACTTATAAGATATTAGAGAGTGACATGTTGTCACTTTCTTTGGTTTTAATAATAATTACATCATTTTCATGGTCAAAAGTCCATGAAAGGAATCTCTTCCAACCCTCAGGTAATATGGGTCGACTTTTATTCATCCAATAGAAACTTTTTTTGGTGTTAGGGTAATTTTATAATATTATTTTTAACCTAAATTTCCCTATTTACCTTTAACTATAGTAAATAAAATTTATCGTAATTACTATTCATAATGTCTAAAAAAATGTATCTTATTAACATAATTTGGACCCACTGATTAAATATATGGAATCCATTTTTCAAAATTCAAGAAACATAAGTTGCATTATTTCATTTAAAATTAATCCCACTATTGAGAAAATGGGTTTTAAAAGATCAAACATTGCAAAAGATTGAAAGGTTTTTACCTATGAATTCAATGTAAAATTAATGATAATGACTTACATTATATTAAATGATAAAAATATATTTTATTTATACTTTAAAACAATTAAATATTATAATTTAACCATATAAATTAACTTGATGAAAAAAAGTTGTTTTTAATTAATATTTAGCATATTTTTACTATTCGTAAAAATATGAATATTAACAGAAAAATAATAAAAAATTATCCAAAGAAAATTTTTATATACTTATTACAATGAATATGTTTATTTTGTCAAATTGAACTCATAAAAGTGTCAAATACTCGATTTAAATTATGTGTGCCATCAAAAAGCAGCAAGACTTCATTTTTTGAAAAATACTTATTTTACACAAAAAATTATTTTGTTCTCATACCATGTTCTAGAATATGTGTAAGATGAATTTTTATGTTATAAAATTTAAAATGTGTTCAGTACTATTTTAAACAGCTAGTTCATAAGAACAATATATCGTTGTTTAGTGAAACTTGGTATTGCGTACAGTACACGCTATTGAGGAAGGTCGCTCATGCGTGCAACAGAATCCAGGAATAGTGTTTGCCTATACTACAATCTAATACGGTGTTACGTATAGTGCATGATAATCATGGTGTGGCATACAACACAAGACATAAAATAAATTAGAAATAACATTTCTCATAAAATCTCAGTGTGTTACATGAATAGTAATAAATAGTTTTCAAATATTTTATATAATGGTTTTATATAAATAAAACATATTTCTGATGAAACATATAAATTTTGGTAATGTCCTTACATGTTTAAAAATGTTATTTTCTCAAATGAACTGCTTTTATTGTACTTTTTTAAAAAATAATAAATTTAGTTTCAAAAACATTTATAACTTTAATTTGATAAAATAAAATCCATTTTTTAATTTTAAATTTATAAATTATATTAGAGTTAACTTTAGGTATTTTTTCGAGAAACTTCATTTTGGATGAATAGTGAAAGCCACCGGATTTTAATTCAAAACCGTATTTTAAATTAATTTATTCAACTTCTGTTATTGAATTTTTTAAAAAATTATTACTTATTTTTAATCATCACAATTTATAATTTCTAAAAAATTCAACTTATATTTTTACTAAAATTATTAATGAAAGTAATTACCATTTATTACATCAATAAAGTTAAAATTATTCTTAATAAGCGACTAAACCTTATATTTATGACAGAAAACAACGTATAAAATTTTCTGACACCAATTTACGTCCATTATTCATAAATTAACCTTATCTTATTTAGTATTTTTTAGTTTTTTATGAATTTTGTTTGGAAAAAACATGGATACACCGAACTTGTTTTCAAAAATACCATGTGTGGCATTTTCCTTCCATATAAGAGTCCACCACATCTCCATCCTCTTCACACCTCTAAAACCACATAGTATTGACCAATATCTTCCCAATAAGCTTCCACTAATACTTCCCTTCCTCCTGGAATCCTCCCCTTGGGAGAAATCTATCCAAATAAGCCTTTTCACACAAAG
The DNA here is from genome assembly GCA_963277665.1 of Viscum album. Lineage (NCBI taxonomy): Eukaryota > Viridiplantae > Streptophyta > Magnoliopsida > Santalales > Viscaceae > Viscum > Viscum album. Next base: position 942,775,787 of record OY728153.1, read on the forward strand.
AAAAAGGAGTTATTTGAATAAGGGGAAACACCTTCCCTCAAGATCCTTGATTTTATTTTATTTCTACAGTCCCTAAAATAAAATTTTTCCCTATTTGTATTTAAATTAATCTATTCTAAATGTTTTTTTTATTTTTTTTCATGATAACATTTCTACCTACACTTACACATACCTCCAATTAATGGGTAACGAACATATTGTTTGTGTGTATAGCGAACTACCACCTTACTAAATGATGATTGTTCGTTATTACTTTACCACCTACAAAGGTTCACATTATGATGAAAAATATTTATATATATATAATATAATTTTTATTATTATTTTTTAACATTCATTAATTCTTTTAGAAATTATAACTTTATACTTTCCAATTTTGTGTTAATACGATAATTTCGTTTGAGAATGTGTGGACTACCACCCCCTAAAAATGATGTGATTCATTCATACACTACATGGAATGTTTTAAGGATGGTTTTAGTTAATATATATGATATATATGATATCATAAATATAATTTAATAATTTTAAATATATAAATTTATATTCATATATATCTTTTACTTTCATTCTTTGAACACAATAATTAAACTGAAATAGCGTTCATTTGTATAAACGACCTACTGTCTCCATGAGCGGTGTATTTCATTTAAAAATAATATATTATTGGGATTATTATAATAAAAATAAATTTAATATAAATTATATTTAAATAATGTTTTAAATTCATGAAATTTTGATATAATTATAAAGACCAAATATTTAACAAATTAAGAGAAAATGTGAAAATAAAGCAAGTATTACCTGAAGTAAAACCTTAACATATAATTATCAACAAGTAGGTAATATAAAGCCATAAAAAACCATACATGTTATTATAATTACTAATATGGTTATTTTATGGATTTATAATATATTTATATTTATTATAAAACTAATTTTATTAGTACGAAGAGAGTCAAGACACATGGTAAGAGGATTTCATTTATCTTTTTATTTCCATGAGATACAAGTTTCATTCCCCACACATACATTTTTTGTGGTGTATATACTTCTCATTAAGGAATTATATAATTTTTATTATTAAATTTAATGGTAATTACATATCCATTCTATGATATTTCATTCATGTGGTTTATGTTTCAAAAGATTTCAAATCAGTTAGATATTTTTGTCTAAATTTACCTTCTTTGAGACACATGCCATGTTATTCACATATATTTTTCTATGAGGTGTACATAATTAAATTGACAAATTCAATCATGAATATACTCCATTTCTTGGTATTTTATGCTTCATGTAATTTACCATTCTTACATGGGGAGTATGTTTCAAAGTTACTAAGTGATAAGAGTTATTGAAACAATATTTTCACTTTATGAGATTGTTTATGATTATGCTTCCTTTATTTAAATATTATAAAAAATATCAAATGAAAATTCATGAAAGATATTATCCTCTGGTTATTAATGATATATTCATGTATGGATAACATTTTACTACTCCTTGTTGTAGGTTCTGGGTGTAGTTGAATCATGTTTATGGGTATACCAACTATTTTTACCATTAATAATGATCAATCCAAGATCCGTAATAATAACAAAATGCCATATCATCAGAATAGAAAAAAGAACAAAAGAAAATAAGGGAGTCCTAGATATATTTCCCTAGATATATTGATCACACCCCCAAAAATGGAAGAAAATAATTATCTCTTTTCTAGATATCTTTCTCTAGATATATTGATCACACCCCCAAAAATGTCTTGGCTAATGAGAATTATATAATTGGGATTTTAATTAGTCAAAATAATAAAATGAATTAATTACCAAAAAATCATGTATTCAATTCATTTAATTAATTGTAATACCCCATGTCTAATAATAACAGTTGACTATTATTATTACATGACATGCACCCAAAAAATTACAAATAATATTATTTAATTAAATAAATAATATTATTTCTAAAAAAATCCCCAGGAAAATTACACAGAATGAATAATATACACAGCGTGTACTTTTTTTCCATTTTTCTTTATCTCCTCTACCAGATTTATTAGACCTTGAATAATTTCTATTTATTATTCAAATAAATACCACTGCATTTCATGCTAATAATTATATAATTTCGTCCATAATATATTATCTTGAATGACTAGTGTCGAAATAAATGCAATCAGAAATCCTTGAAAAATTACTAAACCACAATCAATTATAATCTTTCTTCAACTTGTTAAATTAATATTTAACTGAGATACTTTGATACAATTAGTGTGTGACTCTCTAGGCTTCATTCTCAATGGAATTAGAAAGATCCTACCTAATGTCCATAGTTAGATTCTAGAAACACACCGAGGAATCCATAGAGAAAGAAATTAATACTCCAATAACATGACACCTCATACAAAGGCCAACTGTTTAATGTAATACCTTTGTCTCAATATCTCAAATCATGTAGGTTGCATTCTAGTGCCATAAATGCATGTGCTTGATTATTTTTCATTGAATTTTCATAATTGAACAAGCCCCTTCGTTACCATTGAAATGGATTTATTTAGGATATATCAATCAAATCAAAAGGACTAACATATATATTTCTATTTTGGAACGGAAGGTACAAATCCTTTATCAAATTATATATTAAAGCATTATTACTCATGATGCAACCAACATATCTTACCTCCCTACGAATGGTGTGTCATCATATTTTTCGTCAATAAATCAAAGTGCGAGAGTAGTAACACCCATTAATAATTATCATAAAGTCTAGGTACAAATACACATGTCATTAGATAGGAACATCAAATGACACTATGAAATGTGTATTTCTTTCCCGTGGGTATCGTTTTGATAATATCCTCCTAGATATTACCAACGACCCACACCATTAGAATATGCCTCAATGTTTTATGATTCCTCTCCCTTAATGGGCTGTATTATTATTTTTCCCTTCAAATAACATCATTGAGACATAGAAATATATTCATGAACAGTGATTTGGCACTTCCAGGTTCTCATCATTGTAGGGATCCTCTATGACCCTTTAATGCAATATCTATCCTTAGGACATTATCACATGAATTGTAACACATAAGAACAATCAATATGTGGTAAGGTATTTATTGATTAATAAAGTATAAAGTAGTTATTTCGAGTCCACAAACTTCAAAAGACTCCCAATTGAACTAGAGACAACTGCTAACAACATTTAACCTGCTATCTCTCACGTAATATTCATACTTCTACTGAGATAGGCCTTCAATCAAGGGGTCCACTACGTTCTCTTCTATGGACACTCTAATCACTGCAACTTCACTCCTTTGATATTGATATAAATCCCTCAAGAGGTGATACTTTTAGAGTATGTTCTTTTTCCAATGATGTGAACTTGGTAATTTTGAAATAGCCATAGTTATAGCATTTCCACAATACAATATTATAATATTTTTACTACTAGGAAACACATCAAGCTCCTGTAAAAAGTTCTAAATCTAGACAGATTTCATGGATGCATCAAAATCTACTATATATTCTGACTCTACTATCAAATCAGTGACAAATGGTTTCATTGAACTCTTCAAGCTCACGAATCCTCCATTAAGACATTATATATATTTAGATTGTGACTTCAAATAATTCCAATATTTCTAAAATCCAGCATCAGCATACCCTCTGGTGACAAAATTTTCATCTCCTCTATACACCAGGAACATATCCTTAGTTCTTCTCTGATGCATAAGTGTATTTGTAACAACATTCCAATGTTATTCACATGGATATACTTGATATATACATACCATGATTAGTGCATAGGCAACATCAATCATGGTACATAACATGTCATACATGATGGATCCTATATCCAAAGCATATGGGATCATACTCATTCAATTTTTCTCCTTTGGTGTCAGATGGCACATTTTCATAAAAGATGTAGTCCATGTGACAGTGGAACCAATCCCCTCTTGGATTGTCCCATACTAAATCTCTTTAGTATCTGGTCAATGTATGTACCTTGACATAGTCCATGTAGCCTCTTGAATATATCACGAATGATCTTAATCCCTAGAATGTAGGCTGCTTCTCCCAAGTCCTTCATGGAGAAACACTTGTTCAACCATCCCTTAACTAATTGTAAGACTGGTACATCATTTATAATAATTAATATGTCATCAACATATACTACAAGGATAAAGACCGCAATCCAATTAAACCTATTCTAAAAACATGGATCACATTCATTCTTAATGAAACCAAATTCTATAATGGCTTCATCAAATCGAATGTTCCATGACCTGGATGCTTGCTTTAATCCATGAATGGATTTATACAACTTGGAAACACATTTGGATTCCCTTGGTGTCACAAAACCTTCTGGTTGTGTCATATAGACATCTTCCTAAAGGTTCAGGTTAAGGAATGTTGTTTTGACATACATCTGCCAAATATTGAATTCATGGTAAGCTATTATAGAAAGTATGATTTTTATGGATTTATACATGGAAAATTGGAAAGAGGATTAATCGTATTCAATTCGTTGATGATTTCTGAATCCTTTAGCCGATATCCTTTCTTTATAGGTTCTAACATGACCTTACATGTCCTTCTTTCTCTTGAATACCCATTTGCATCCAACGGGCTTTACATCAACTGGCTCACCAACCAGAAACCAATCATGGTTATGATACATGGAATCCATCTCAGAATTCTTATCTTCTATCCATCTTGCAGCTTATGAGCTCTCTACTTCTTCTTTATAGGAGAGAGATTCATCATTTTCCAACAATAATGATTCACCATCCCCAGTGACTAGGAAACCAAATCTATGTTGTTCCCTTATTTCTCTTGATCTCTTATGCAGTACTTCTATTTCTAGAACCTCTTCCTTGGGAACCTATAGAACTTGTTCATGTACCATGTCATGTGTATCTTGAGCATCAACTTATTTTAAGTCAACCTTTCTCCAAATATCCTTTTTGAGGATTTTATTCTTCTCAAGAAATATGGTTTTTCTGGTAACAACATCGTTCTTGTCTAAAGAGTTATACAGGTAATATAATTTTATTTCCTTGGGATATCCTATAAAGATAAACTTCATGCCACGGGGTGCTAGTTTATTGCCTGGGGTAGCTTTAACAAATGCCTCACATCCCCATAAACATGTGAGCAATAAAATGGGTTTCTTTCCATTCAATATCTCAAGGGGAATTCCATTTTCCTCTTTATTTGGTACTCGGTTTAATGTGTCTACTATAGATTGTAATGAATATCCCTAAAAAAATATTGAAGATTTTCATGACTCACCATCAACCTCATCGTGTCCAAAAATATGAGATTTATCCATTCACTAAAACCATTCTTCTATGGTTTATAAGTAGGGGTGCATTAAGATAGAATCCTAGACTCTAGTAAAAGGTTGTTGAACTATTAGTTCAGATATTATCCACCTTGATCAAATCGATGTTTCTTTATCTTCTTACCATGTTGACTCTCTACCTTATTCTTGAATTCCATAAATTTTGATAAGGATTCTGACTTATACATAATTAATTAGATATAGAAATATGTACTCAAATCATCAGTAAAAGTAATGAAGGAATAATATCCACCACTAGCTTCTATTGAAAATTGTCTACACACATCCATGCACACCAATCCTAGAAGCTATGTGGCCCTTTCACCCTGTCCACTGAAAGGCGGCATGCTCATTTTACCTTGTAAACATGTGTAACATATATCAAGTTGTTTTATCTCAGTAGAGTCTAAATAACCATACTATAAGAGATTTTTCAAGTGCATCTCCTTTACATGACCAAGACGGTGGTGTCACAACTTGGTGTTGTGTGAGTCAAATTGTTTCGTTATCGATTTCCAACACTTGGTTTTTATAATTTTATATATTCAAACCATTATTTAAATGTGTCATACCATAATATACATTTTTCATATAAAATAAGAAACCCTTATGTCCAAACATGAAAATAAATCCATTGATATCCAAAAATGATGCAGAAATTATGTTTTTGGTAAAACTAGGCAAATAATAACAGTTATGTAAAGGCAAAATCATCCGAGTTAGAAATGAGAGGTGGTAATCGCTAATGGATAATGCAGCCAACCACGAACCATTGGAAACTCTAACATCCACCTCTCCTCTATAAATAATTCTAAATCTACTTGGATTCTATATTTGAATATACATGTGATCCCCACAAGTTATATCTAATACCCAATGTGTAGAAATGGAAAGATTGCACTCAATATTGAATGAACCTTTAACATCACCTTGCATTTGGGTTCCATTCCTCTTCCAATATCTTGACTTCCCACATGAAAAATAGACTAACTCCCATTTCTTTCCCTACCTCAGGATCTTTCCCCTCTAGGATGGATGGTTCTCGGGGGCTTCAGACTATGTATATATACTTGGACCCTTTTCCTTTTCCTTGTTTCTCTTATTCACCATAAATACTACTAGTTTTTTTCACCCCCTATCCTTATCTACCTTGAGAATTAATATTAGAAGTTCTAATAGAATCTTCTTATTGTTTCTCATGCTATAGTTGACTATAAAGCTATAGAAGGTCCTGGGTACTGATGATATGATGAGATCTGTATGCAACTCATCTGGGACCTTAATACCTAAGATGTATTGAAATTCAATATATCCAATAAGAATGACTACATGAGTCCTAGCAGAGGTAGACTCTCTAATAATAGTTGTAAGAAAAGAGTTGGAGATCTCATATCTCTCATGTATTGCCTTCTCACGATAGAAGACTTCAAGTTGAGACATCAGGTTATATGCATCCATGTTTTCATGTTCCATCAAGAAATCATTAGAACTGAACGATATCATGAAACATTGGACATATGTGGCCTCATCCAAATGATTCATGCAGAGAAATAGTTCCATATCATTTGGAATTTTTATTAGGCATAATTGGAATAGGCTCTTCTAGTACATTCAATTTCCTCTCGTGGAAAATGTTAAAGGGTAAACGCCTCTACAATTCGTGAAAATTGGTGCTGGTGAGTAGGTTTTACTTCTCGAGTATGGTTCACAATGATATATTTGAATTAATTTTTCTTGATATTTCTAAAAATTATGATTAAATAAGGGTTATTACATTTTCAATATAAAACTAATAAAATTAAATAATTTAATACTTGTTAGTCTCCCACTATTTTATCCCAATCCTATAGCCATCACCATTGACTTCAGAATATTTTTTTTCCTGAATATTCTAGTGTAAAGGCTCCATATTTCCATTCACATTACCCCAAATAGGGTTGGTAAATCAACTAGAAGGGTTTTAGGTAGGCATTCCAAATACCAAATGCATTAACTCACAGCTCCTTTATCCGCTGAGTGGACTCCCCGTCCTGAAATTCTTTAATTTTGGACTTCTTCATCATTTGCCTCTTACTCACAATATGTCCTACTGTGGAAGTCAACCTTTGATGTGAACCAAATCAATTCAGCACAAAACCTTAAATAAGAATTCACCTATAATTGAAATCACCCCAACTAGTGTTGGTCAGGCACTTTTAACTATGGTTCGATTTTAACCAATATTATAGAAGGCTATACTGTCTTAATATTTTCTTTGAGAGACTTTATCCTTATACATAAATTTCAAATTTATTATATTTTTTTACATTATTTTTAATATTAAGTATGATATACTTAAGTGATTAACCATGTCTAGGATAATATTAATGAAAAATCATGTCTTATTTTAGTTCCATCTTGCATGCTTGTTTAATTCATTAATTATGTGATCGTGACAACACACCCATAATAAATAAACCGTGAAACTAACAAAAATAAAATAAATGGTATGACCATGAGCTTGTTCAATTGGTTAGTTTATCGAGTGGTTGATAAACTTACTCATGACATTCGGTAGAAACACCTTGAACATTTTGGGTTCATGTTTACAACATTCCACATGTCCACCTTTGTATCTCCTTGGACTTGTTTCACCTTGGATCCTAACTTCAGCTGCCTCTACTAGCTTAGGAGCTCTACCCATTAAATATGATTTTATCTCACTCTCCAATGAGGGGTAAAATAGGGTTTTATATAAAATAATACTATGTAATGCATTCCCTATATATTAATGAGAAGAAGGTTCGAAGGACAAAAAATTTAATTCAAATAAATCAATTGAAAGAAACTATTCACATACAAAGTTCTTGGTTTAGGTCATGATCATCCATACATGAAAATATATTTATGAATAAATAAAACTACAATTAAATTAATTATTCCATCTTTTATAAGATAAATCACCCTCGAATCAATTAATTATCTTTAATTAATACATCCTTTTATCTTAAATAATTTTTCAAAATTCCCTTGAAATTTTCAACCATAAAAATTTTAAAAAACCTAAATTCATTTAAAATTATCTTTGTACATTACTTGTGCCTTAGAGGTAACTGAGTAAATTCCCATTCATAACTCCCCAGTTAGTATAAATGAACATTATACAGATGTTAAATTAAACACAGGTATATATAACTCCTATCACGTGTTTTTCTTCATATTTACACCTTTACTATGGTACACATCTCAAGGGTTTTTATTATGTAATAATAAATTTTAATAAATCCACATAATTTGGATGAGTACATGACATGTATTTCTGACAACATGGAGTGTACTTTTGTTCACCAACCATCTGAAGTACATGCCTGAGGACATGGTGTGTCGATGTACTTTGAAAATATTCGGAGTACATGAAGTGTTCAGTGGGACACACCGTGTAGTATCCGCATTACATGGTTTTCAGTTGGGCTATCCATGTATGGGGTACATGGTCTAACCCTATCTCAAAGGAACTACAGGTAGTGTTCAGTGGACTACATGACATTTAATCTGGAAAAAGTGTGCCACCTGTTCCTAGTCAACACACAGAGTCTTAAAGACTTAGATAAAATCCATTGACATGACCTGGTGTAGTGGATTGTTTTAGTAAATGGTACCAATACTACACGGTGTGTAATACTAAATACACACCATGTGTTCTGGTGTCGTATCACCTGGAATATTTGGAACCTCTCGACAACATCCTCTGTTTTATTTTAATCAAAATTAAAATAAAAAATTGTTTTTTTAAGGTGAATGATAAATGAAACAGGTGGAATAGATCTCGAGATTCAGATTTATTGAACGATTAACATGAATTGAAACAACTAAATTATTAAATATGTAAACCACCAATGAAAAAATAAATAATTATAACGAAAAATATGACCTTTTTGATACCACTCGTAGGTTCTAGGCATAATGGAAGCATGTTGGTGGGTATAGCCAACATTAATTATTCTGTTAACAATGATCAATCTGATATTTTTCATGATAATAAAAGGCTGGATCATCTAAATGGAATGAAGAATTAATGAAAGGAATGGAATCTTGATAACATAGATAGGATCATCATATGTTGGTTATAATTAATTTAATTAAAATATAAGAATTACCGTGATGGAATTCACTTTCGGTTTATGTTTCTGGTCATGATGTGAAGTGATCTGTCATTGTGTCATAGAATCCAAGTGTTGGATTCCTCTAGTGGTGATCCATATGGCCTCCACATATCATTTGATGAAACATAAGGGATCTCTATGTGATAACATGGATTATCCTTCACTTGCGATGCCCGTCTCCGATATCCTCAAGAGCTGCTTACAATGCGCTCTCCTTGATCCGGTGGAGAAGGATCTCTCTCGTAACTTTAGAGCATTCTTGGAAGGAAATAATTCTCTCTTGTCTTGAGAGATTTATTAGGATCCATTTTACCAACCCCTAAAAATGGATAGGATAATGAGAATTATATAATCAAGATTTTAATTACTTCGTATAATAAAATCAATTAATTACCTGAAAGCAATTATTAATTTCATTCAATTATTAGTAATACCCCATGTCCAATAACAATAGTTGACTATTATTATTAGTTGACATGGTTTTAGTGAATTACACCTAATATTATTTAATTAATTAAATAATATTATTTCTCACAAATCCCTATAAAAAATACACGGCGTGTATATTAATATGCACAGCATGTACTTTTGTTTTTTCATTTTTCTTTATTTCTTCCACCACATTTATTAGACCTTGAATAATGGCTCTTTATTTCTCAAAAAAATATCACTTCATTACTCGCTAATAGATATATTATTTTATCCACAATGTATTCTCTCAAATAACCATTGTTGAAATAAATGTGATCTCGAATACTTGAATAATTATGAAACCCCAATCGAGAATAATTTTTGTTCAACTTGTTAAATTAATATTTATCTGAGATACTTGGATATACATAGTGTGAGACCCTCATGGCATCTTTCTTAGTGGCATTGGGTGGATCCAACCTAAAGTCCCAAGTCAGCATCTCGAAACATGATAAGGCATATAAAGAGAAATAAGTTAACATTGCAATGATGTGTCACCTCCTACGAATTCTTATTTTGTAATGTAATACCTTTGTCTCGGTATCTCAAATCAAGTGGGTTGCATTCTACTTCCATAAACCCATGTTCTCGATTATTCATTCTTCGACTTTTCGGAATTGAAATTTCATATTCCTTACCATGGCCATGGATTTATTTAGGATACATCAATTCCATAAAAGGTCCTAAGATATCTACTTCTATTGTGGAACAAAATAAAGAAATCATTTCAAATATTATCTATTAATGTAGTATTACTCATGACACACCCAACATATCCTACCCCGCTAAAAACAATGTGTCATCCCAATTTTTGTCAATACATCTAAGTGCGTGAGTTGTAATACCCACTAATAATAATCTTAAAGTCTAAGGACCTGTACACACATTCGCAGATAGGAACATCCAATGAAACTCTGAAATGTGGATTTCTTCTTGGCAGGTCTCATTCTTAGAATATCCTCCAAGATATTACCAAGGGAACACACCATGAGAATATTCCTTAATGTTTTATGATTCCTCACCCCTAATGGTTTGTATTAATTGTGTCCCTCATATAACACCACCCAACCATACAACATATATTTAAGAACAGTGTTATGGCACTTCTGGGTTTTCATCATAACACGGATTTTTTATGACCCTTTAATATATCATATATCCTTTGGACATTATAACATTAATTGACATGCATAAGAACCATCAATATATGATAAGGTATTTATTAATGAATAAAGTAAAAATTGGTCAGTTCTAGGCCACCAACTCTAACATTTGGTATATAATAGAGTTTATGAAAGTGGTTTTATGAAAGCATGTCTTTACCCTCTATTCGGTCAGAAATCTATGTTCCTTTAAAAAAATTATATAAAAAGAGTTTTTAAAAATATTTTACTATTCTATTATAATATTTAAATCTTATTATTTAACTTTTGGTCTTTTACCAATGTTTACAAAGGAACCATTTTTCCACTTTCTAATTGAGGAATTTTCCAGTCGTTTACTATGAAAAAGGAATATTCTTTCCTCATATAGAATGTACAGATTTACCCATTCTCATTTCTATGAAGATTCATTTAGATGTTTTAAAGGTTAATTTTTATGAAATTTATTTTAAAAATAATTTTGAAAGAAATGTTTTTCACAATGTTTTCATTATTCCTTTACATGTTTTCAAAGTATTTTTCAAGGAAAGGGTTTTATAATGTTTTTTAATATTCTTTTGTATGTTTTTAAGGAAATTTGTTTTCCATATGTTTTAATATATACTTATATATCATTTTAAGGAAAATTATTTTCAAAATGTTTTGATAGATACTTTAATAAATTTTTATTGATTTGTTTTTGAATAGTTTTCGTATCATTTTTTATCAGTTTTCAAGGAAAATAGTTTTCGAAATTATTTCAATCCTTATTTATAAGATTGAAAATTATTTACAATGAAATAGTTTTGAAAATATTTTAAAGATCCTTTTATAAGTTTTTCAAGGAAAGTTGTTTTCAAATGTTTTTGAATCTCTCGTTATATATTTTCAAATAAAAAAGGATCCAAATAGTTTTCAAAGCATTATTTATAAGATTTTTGTTTTATATTCAATTTAATGGTTTTAAATTATTTTTTTTAATTTAAAGATATTTTTTTAAATAAGAAAGTATATTTTCCTCCACAAATGTTTTCAAAATATCATTCCATGTTATTTTCCATCTAATATGACATCTTCTGATGTTTCTTATTCCCTTATAAGAAATGATAAAAATGTTCTATTCATATTCTTTATTGTGTTGTTAATGTTTTTATAGAATGATTCTTATGAAACCTATTTAGTTTACATGGGTTATATACTTTTGAAACCCACTATCTTTCACAAGTTATGCTTTGATTAAATGATTATGAAAACTATATTTTTTATTAAGTTAATATATGATTACTTTTTTATTATCATCTTTTTTATGGGTTAAGATGTGATTGTTTATGATTTTGTGGAACATTCATGTATTATTTAATTATGAGGCACATGAGCCTCATCAAAATTGGTTAGGACACTCCATTTACATCCATGATACTGAGTTTTAATTCTGGGTGGAGGCATAATTTCAGGTTATTGTAGCAGTACATTAGTAGGGACTGTAGTAGGTACTATTTGGTATTGTAGTAGCTAGAAATATTCACCTTCAAGCATTAAGTTTGGGTCTGGATTCCATAAGGCCTTCAGGCCACCCGACCATTGGGTCAGTAAGGCTTTCGGGCCACCATAAGTCATTTAGTACACCTCAAGGCCTTTGGTCCACCTAATGTGAAGATGCTACCAAAAATTTTCTTTAAGGTACAAACCCCAAAATAGGATTTATAGCACGATAAATTCACCATATCTGATACAATAGATTAGTAAAAATTAGAGGGTCTGATATTTTCCATCAGTACTAGTCATATGCCACTCTGCACTGGATAACTAGCTATACAACCATGAGAAGGAGGATAGATGGTCACGATGTAGGTGTTGGGGAGGGGTAGTTTCAAGTAGTCATAATAAATAGTGTAATAATTCATTAAGACATTCAGGTCCTGTAATGTGAAGGGTTCCCCTTAAACTCTAAAATTGTGATTATAAAAATGAATAAAATATAAAGTGATTTGGGCCATTCATGTAGGTATAATTTAATTATGAGATGGGAGTGACAAATATCTCCCATCAATTCCTTGGGTAATGGTTTATATCTAATGAGATAGACATGGCTGGAATGATAAATGAACTCAGTTCAGTATCATAGGGCTATAATAATAAATTAACTCAAACCAGTATTATAAGTCTAGAATGGGGAGTGAACTCGGTTCAGTACTACAGGGTTGGAAGGGGGTGTTAACCCGGTTTAGTAATGTACATTGTCCACTAAGATGTTATCGGTATCAATTACATTACTACTATAGAAATAATTATATATTATTATATGTCTTCCACAACTCCAAATTTTATTCCAATGTTCTGATTTCATAGCTTATGTTCTTCATTTCATTATGAATCGTGTCATATGAACTGACAAGCCTTATGTGATGATTCATGTTTTTGTTCTTTGATATGTAGGGTATGATCGTCTATTTTTAGGATCATATTCTCATACCCTTATTCTCATGATTATGTTTATGTATCTCCCTTGTTTACCCTTACTGAGCATCTGATCTCACCACCTTTTATGTTTCCTTCCCTCAGGTTATGGATATATATATTATATTTTTTGTGTCAAAAAATTTCACTTGTCAATAATAACCTAGTTGGAGATGATATAATTCATTTATTTACTGGTGTATATGTTTTTCATGTTTCCAAAGGCACTAGACTAGTATAGTCTTTAAGCATTAGTTTTTATAATGTTTTAAATATTCTGAAAATTTTATGTAATGTTTATGTATGAAAATTGAGGGTTGTTATAACTACATCCTTTGTGTAACAATATATGTGGCACTATATCTCTTCTTGTAAGTGTAATTTTTTTACCTATAGATAATTTTTAATGGTTTAATGGTATATTATATCACATGAGGATCAAAATATCACTAAATACTATTTTATCTTTATGAATGTTTTATATATAGTACCAGTTCTTCATGAAACTAATGACTATGTTATAAATTCATGTGTGTGAGATTTAAAAATGTTTTTTGATAGATTGAAAATCTTCTAAAAATTTCATCTCCATCACATATCCAAAGTATTCTCATGGGAGGCCTTCTTATGTGGAACCTAAGAGGTTTCAAAAACTCCTTCACAAGAACAGGTCATGTAGGGTGTCCATCTTTGCATAAAATGATACATAATGACTCAAATAGATGTTCTTTTTTTAGAGATAAATGAGATCTCTTAATGATTTATAGAAGAAGCGATTGGATTTGGTACTTATCTATTAATAGCTGAGGTACAATGTATTTTACCATCCAAAATCCTAACAAGTATAATAATATCATAATTCCAAGATTCACTCACACACCTTTAAAAAATATGTTGAGTTGTGATACTACCTAATTGGTAGATATTTTAATATTCATAAGGTATTCATATAATATCATGATGGTTCTAAAAATCATAGATTCATCACATAAATGGATTCTTCCTTCACAAGGAAGTGTTCACATATATGCATTATTATCTCATGAATTTTGAATATGTTCCCATTACCATATCTTTTTTTCAATCCACAATTGCATTATATTATTTGAATAATTGAATTCATGCAATAATAAGTTTCATGAATGGTTTGGAGTGACTTGACATGCCTTATTCATCATTGTTTATTAACATGGAATGGATGGAGTATATTTTTTCGAACACTAATTAAGAGCCATGGATAAATTCCTCATTCAGAGGTAGGAGATGTTGTTGATCAAGATTAGATGGCCCATATCTGTCACATCATGGGGATAGCATGATTTTTATGACATTTAATATTGTTTAATAGTACCTCTAATTTTGGAATCTCTATTTGAATTTCCCTATGGTTATGTGTTAAATTTTATTAAAATGCATCTCAGTAAATACATATGTGTGATTATTGGGGTCTTATCACAAACAAACACTTTCACTGACCCTTGTCAACTCCCTTTGCCTCCATACCTCCAAAAATAATGGAACAATTGTACTACTACCATGCTTCTTGATGTGTGTGTATACATTTCACATCATGTAGGAACTCTCCCTATCACTTATGGACTGGTAGAATTAACATTCATACATGGTTGAACAGTTACCTGGATAGGTTATGGGTTTAAATTTCCATTTTTATAAGGCCCAACAAAAATGATAATCAAATAAATGTTCCATGAATGATATTATTTTATGTAAAACTATATTTCATTCTATTTTAAATGCAATCAAAGAAACCTTCAAAATTCCTAACAAAGTAAAAAATATATTCAAAAGTTTTATTAAAATCTATTTTAAATAATTAAACCATTGATGTTAGTTTTTATATTTAAGATTCTTGATGTCTCATATTTTTTAGCGAGTTTAATTTCATCTACCATTTATAAATTTTGAGTTTAGTGAGTCGTCTAAATCTTCTATTGATCTTCAGAACCTAATTAATAATTTTTTATTAACTAAAGGAATTATTTTCAGATTGTGTTAAATGTAAGGAAAGTTCCTCTCGGTTTTGGATAACATTTGGGTGTGTTGTGCACTAAAAACTCAATTTTTCGAAAGTCATACCAAGGTGTATAGTTGTAACATGGGTTTTATAACTGTGAAACCTCATCCATTTTCCCAGTTTCCAAAGGGGAACATTTTGATTTAACCATGAAGACCCTTCAGTCAAGAATATATGGTGTTTCAAGTGTTCTCAGTGGGTGTTCATGATCTACGTAGAGTTCTTCAGACTGTTTGGACTATGCCACACAGTTAGTGCCACTTTGATAGTAGGTGTGTGTGTTTAGAGAACTGTCTATCTAAACCATGTGGCTAAATAGTGTGACCTATTTTAAAGGTGTGTCCCTTTGGATAGTGAGTGAACATGGTTGGCACATGGTTATCAAAATTTTTTGCCTTAATAATACCCATATTTAAATTATATGAAATGAAAATATTTTCCTTCCATATCTATTTCATTTCTCCTTCTACTTTCTTCCCAGTTGTACATGAACAATAGTGAAAGGGATTTCATTTTCCCTCTTTCAAGAAAAAGAGGGATATCCTTCATTAGAGCTACAATTTGATAAGATTTGGAATTATTTGAATTGTATGGGTAAAAATTTCAATCCCCTTACATCCATTTCTTATTTATCTCCCCATACAGAGCCTTAAATTAATAAGAGTAATTTTTTCCTGTTTTTAGGGAGGTTGTATAAATATCTGATTTATCTCTTTTTCACTCGAGTTAGAGGAAAATATAAGACACGAAAGAAACTATGAGTATAATATAGGTGGTTATTAGAGTTATACATGATTTTATGAGTGTTTTTTCGTACATTATTTAGCACACATGATGGGTTGTCAGATTGAGACCCCAAAATAATAAATCCTTTCTTTCTAAATAAATAATTGATGTCATGGGTTTTATTGGGTATTCCTGAGTCTGCTTATATTTTTTAATCCAAGAAAGGTTATTTGGTCCATTTAGGAAGTTTAGTATTGATGTTCAATTTAAATTAAATAAATTTTTATATTTATTTCTTCAGTTCCTTCAGAATGTGATAGGATAGGCCCAAGGATTGAGGTGATGATGATCACTTGGATAGAAGTAGAATGGTTCATCTATTTTTGATTGGATTATGACATATTGGGTGATCATGATCACCAGGTTGAGAAGAAATTGCTTTTGGTTTGATGTGAAGAGGTCTTCAATTTGAGGTCACGGCACCTGGTAATTTGGATGGTGTTGACCATCAAGATTTAAATACTTGGTTACAGGGGAATGTTGTGTCGGGTGATGTGTCTTAGGTATGGTTTTGGGTTTTCCTCAAACCATTGTTGGCTGATATATTTTATGAGTCGTTTTATCATAGATATGTCTCAATCAAGGTGGGGCTAATGAATCATTGTGGGTGGAATATTTTTCTGATATTATGAATTTGGAAATGGTGTTGACTACAAATTATGTTAGTGGTGAACACCATAGAAATCCACATGGATGGTAATGGGACATCAAGAGTTGGTGATGATACCATTTTTTGGGATATTAGGCTCATTTTTATACTTGAGGATGATAGGATGGGATTAGTGGAGGTAAACTATAATTGTTACCTCAGAATCCAATCATTTAGATAATCATGATTATATTTTTGAGGATATTTATTTCCAAACCTCGGGACATCAGACTGGAGAGATGGAATGTACTTTGTGATCAATGTTCTTTGAGACATAGGACTTATAGATTGTGTGTTCCATGAGGACATTGTGCACTTGATTTATGGAATAGGAGGTGTCAAATGAAAATTGGTTGTGGTGATTTATTTATGAGTGGTCCTCGATGGATTTCCAGATATGATATTTTTCATTGGATGCCTTTGAACTAATCCATGGGTCCTTACCACTAAAATATATACATGAAGACATGAAATGTATTCCATTTATATATGTGGGGGAATGTATTCAAATATTATAGACTTTGGATGAAGTAGGTAATTTATTTCTTATGGTTCTTAATCACATGGGAAGTAGGTTTATTATTAAATCATGAGTTCATTTCTATTTATTTATATTCTACATACCCTTACATACTTATGGATGTAATATAATAACATGTTGGTGGAGGATGACTGAGTTCATATTGACACCAAACACAGGCCCCCTGGGATGCATGTAGAATTTATGTCTTCGAGATCAAGTAAGGGATCATGCTTGGGAGTTGGACCATAATGATCGTAGACATGCCATTTTCATGGGATGGATGGTAGTGAACTATTTGGATCCTCTATATTTGTATGTATTTTCCTTTTTATCTTTTTAAGGATTTATATATATTTGTCTTTATTTTTTTCTGGGAGAGACTGTAACGACCCACACTTTACATACATTGTTAATACTTCAAAATTGAATCACACTTATTACAACATATGACAAAACCACAAAGGACCGTATAGGTATAGTGTCTTTAGAAACTGGGAAACATAAACAACTGGTTCATAAATCCTCTACAGTGTCTCCCATTTATTTCATCATATCTAGGGTCCCTTTTAGCATATTCTACTTAATATCCATCTTCCTGACCTGGGGAAAAGAAAACATAAAAGGGTGAGCTCAAATGCTCATCAAGGGCAAATAAAGGAAATAAAAATCATATCATATCTTTTTGGAAATCAAAAACCTGCAAAAGAGATCATAATATCCTAACATGGAATAAATCATAGAAGTGAAAATGAGATCCCCATAATCATAACATAAAACTTGAATCTTTGTGTCATTCACACATAATCATGGAAAATCATTTCTTGTTAGTCATGACTCATTGCCAAGACTATCTTAGTGGACAAAGTCCCTTTCTGAACCGAGTTCACTCCTCGTTTCAGTCCTGTATCACTGAACCGAAATAACCTTCCGTTCCAGCCATGTCTATCTCATGAGATATAAAATCATTACCCAATGCATTGGAGGGAGATATAGGTCCCACCCATCTTATAATGAATCCTTTCTTATGTGTGCCACATAATCATAAAACATACATCATCGCATAACACATATAACAAAAATGGGATTCTTGAAACATCATGACATCATAAATCAATTCATATAAGATAAATAAATTCATAAAAATTATTTTATCACAACATGATCAAATCAATGTAATAATAGGGATAAAAACATAACCCTTTATTATCTTAGATGGAAAATAATTTTGAAAATCACTTGAACTCCATTCTTGAGGAAAATATCCTTTCTTCTTCAAAAACATTTTTCCTTTCTTAACATGTCATACAACTTTAAAATAAAAGAAGTTGATTAAAAATAAACTTGAAAACTTATAAAGGAAGCTTCTTGGAAACAATGTTTTAAAAATCCATTCATGCCGTATAAGTTAAAAAAACATTCTTCGTACTTTTGTCGGAAAAGTCAAAAAGTACCTCGTACGGAAAAACGACAAAAGATTCCTTTCATATTCTTTACTAAAAACTCACCTAAGGGTAAAATTGGATTTAAACTATTGCAAGTGGATGGAAACAATATTTCATATTGAGGGAACATGGATGTGGATGATAAAATACACCCCAGTAAATACTTACGAATAAACAATCTCGGATAAAAATGAGATTGTGATATTTCCCTTACCTTAGGTCCAATTTGCATTGTTCGTGTCCGAAGCTCCTGTATAATGGTTTAAATAATGTTATTGACTTATTCCAGAATCATACATATTTATATGATATCATATATGGTCATATTATTAGCTTCTTGTTAGTAATATTTCATTGTTACTTGTTACTCGGGTCTTTATAACTTTTTGTTCTTATGCGTGTTTTGTCGAATAAATTATTATTCTTATCTTTAGGTTATAGATAATTCATTTAAAGAATGGTATTAGTGTAGTATATACCATATTCATTAATTCAATTCATTTATATAATCATTATGAAATGAAGATCATGTAGAACGAGTCGCATCACATCGTGGAGACGGTATTCCGTACGTACGCACGAGTGATGATATCGTTCCTATGATCGTGTAATTGTATTGGAGTATATATATATTATTTCAGTATCAGTATTACTTCATAATAATCAAATATAGTTACTCATTACACCATTATACCCATCCTTGTAAGGTGATGGTGGAAAATAGATTACACCACGGCGTGGAGACGGTATTCCGTACGTACGCACGCGCGGTGATTTCATTTTTTCCGTAGGATGGATAGAAGGTGAATTAGGGTTGTTTCATATTTATAATAACATATCAGTATGTAAGTAATACTTATGTTATTACTTTATCATGAAACAACTAAAGAAGAAGAAGTTGAAGAAGAAAGAAATTGAAAAGATCGGTAATGGATATTACCTCTTTTTTGGAACGCCTCTTTGAATCCTCCACTTAAGGAACTAATATTGGTCTTTGGAGAAGACCAGGACCTCTAGGATTATTCTAGGGAAGTGGAGAGGTGAAAATGGAAGGGTTTGGCCGAGCTTGAGTGCTCAATTTGGTGTGAGGAGGAGGGGGAGGAGGTGCCCTTTTATAAGGGAGGAGAGGGGCACCTTAGGAATATCTCAAAATATTATTTTATATTAAAGTCAAAATCGGTTTATAATGGTTCCAAAGGGTCTTATTTCGAAGCTAAAGTGGGGATGGGTCGAAATCCTATCAACCAATAGGATTTAGACAAGTTTAGGGTATTATTTTAACCTTATCAATTAGATTTAACTCTAAGTTAATTAATTTAACTTTTACCGTGTCTTTTTGTTTTCTTTCACTATATGGTTAATACACTTACTATAACATGCCAAACGAACCCCAAATTGTTTATTATTAATATATATATTCTTATCTAAGTCATTTGGCCGAACCTTAGATTTTTAGGAATAAAATAACAATTAATAATATAATATTTGATTTAAAAACTATTTTGTGTCAATTTTGACACTATTTGATATATGATTTTTGTGAAAGTCATAACAGAATTATATGTTCTAACCAAGTTGATTAAATCAACAATAATATATCATAGTAACCTATAAAATTAGTGTAATTCATAAAAAGTCTTAAATTACATTTATTTTGGTATTTATATTATTAATTTTGTCAATATTTCATTAATAAGATAATTACTGCATCATCTTTGAGTCATAAATAAATTAAATTATTTGATGTCTAAAAATTACAAATAAAATACCATCATGTAGGAAATCTTTTTAGCTTTCTAATTAATATTTACAATCGAATTTATCTTATGTATAATCCCATATTAAAAAGGATTTACTTATTAAACTTTGATTTTAACTATTTTAACCCTTCTTTAAATAAATTAATAATAAATGTCCTAATCTAATCCAAGTGGGCCTAAATGGTCATATTTTATTCCTAAGTTTGTTTTTGGTCGAATTACACTTGTCCAATAGAATTAGGACATGTGTTAGGGTAATATTAATATCATATTTACCCTTAGTTACCCTATTTACTATTAACCGCGGTAAAAATAGTAAAAAGTTACTATTCACCAAAAAATTATTTTCATCTCATTGAACCACATTTTAGTCCTTGATATTAACCGTGTCTCTCGGATTTTTGAAATTCCATTCACAGAAGCGGTAAAATTAAGTTTTATGCAAAATTCTGTTTTTAACCTACAACTTAGTGGTTTCACTATTCATCAAAAATTGAAAGTTTTCAGAAAAATACCAAAATTTCACCCTTGGATAATTTCGATATTCTGAGTCCAAAAATGAAGTCCATTTTGAAAAATAAAATTTATAAAATTTCAAAAAGTGGTTATTACTATTCATAACGGCTAGTTTTAATAGCATATTGTTGTTTAGTGAAACTCGGTATTGCGTACGACGCAAGCTATCGAGGAAGGTCGTGATTGCGTGTAAAGCAAGCCAAGCAAGTGTTGTGTAGAAAAAGATTCCTTTGATGATTTATATAACATAAAAGTCTCGGGTGTTACATTCTACCCCCCTTAAAAAGAATTTCGCCCTCGAAATTCGTCACTTTGCAACAAACAAATGAGGATACTTCTCCCTCATCATATCCTCAAGCTCCCATGTAGCTTCTTCAAGTTGGTGGTTTCTCCATAAAACTTTCACCAAGCGAGTGGTCTTGTTTCATAGGACTTTTTCGCTACGATCCAGAATCTCTATCGGCTGTTCTTCATAAGAAATATCTTGCTCCAGCGGTACAACTTCTGAGCTAAGTACATGTGAAGGATCTGGTATGTACTTTCTCAGGAGAGATACATGGAACACATCGTGAACTTGAGAGAGATTCGGTGGAAGCGCCAATCGGTAAGCTACCTTCCCAACACGATCCAGTATTTCAAAAGGACCGATATATCTAGGGCTCAACTTCCCCTTCTTTCCAAATCTCATAACCCTCTTCCAGGGAGATATTCGTAAGAACACTTTATCACCCACTTCAAACTCTAGGTCTTTTCTTCGGTTGTCGGCATAACTTTTCTGTCGACTCTGAGCTGCTCTTATGTGTTGTTGAATAGATCTGACCTTTTCTGCCATTTCATCAACGAGATCAGGTCCTAATAGCTTTCTTTCCCCAACTTCATCCCAGCAAGTTGGAGTCCTGCATTTCTTTCCATAGAGAGCTTCATAAGGAGCCATCTGAATACTGGAGTGAAAGCTATTATTATAAGAAAATTCCACCAAAGGTAGGTGTTGATCCCAACCTCCTTTGAAATCCATAGAGCAAGCTCTCAACATATCTTCTAGGGTTTGAATTGTTCTCTCAGACTGACCGTCTGTCTGGGGATGATAAGCAGTGCTGAAACTCAACTCTGTATCTAGAGTATGCTGAAGACTTCGCCAAAACTTCGAGGTAAATCTCGGATCTCGATCAGATATAATAGAAAGTGGTACTCCATGCAATCTTACCACTTCCTTTACATATATCCTGGCAAGCTGGTCTAGAGAGAAATCCTCTCTAATAGCAATGAAGTGTGCAGACTTTGTAAGACGATCAACTATGACCCAGATAGCATTATTGCCTTTGGATGTTTTAGGAAGTCCTGTGACAAAGTCCATAGTGATGTTTTCCCATTTCCATTCGGGTATGGGTAATGGTTGTAACATCCCCTTAGACTTCTGTCTCTCAGCTTTAACTTGTTGACAAACCAAGCATCGAGAGACATATTCAGCAACATCTCTTTTCATGCCATCCCACCAGAAGTACTCTTTCAGGTCCCTATACATCTTCGTGCTTCTAGGATGAATAGAAAATGATGAACTATGAGCCTCATCCAGCAGCTCATTCTTTAATTCGGGGATGGGAGGAACGCAAACCCGATTCCTGAACTTTATTATCCCATCACAATCAAGGTTGAATTCAGGAACATTTCTCTCCTTCTTTTGTAACTCGACATCTTCTTTCTGTGCCTCTTTAATCTTCACATGTATAGATGGTTGAACATTCATTTGAGAAAGATAAGATTTTTCCCCTTCCATTATAATTCCAAGATCCATCCTTTGTAAATCCATAAATATTGGATCTTTTGTGATCCTCATCATGGATAAACTAGCATGGTCTTGTCGACTTAATGCATCTGCCACCTTGTTTGCTTTCCCAGGGTGGTAATGGATTGAGCAGTCATAATCCTTAATCAGCTCCAACCATCTTCTTTGACGCATATTCAACTCCTTTTGTGTGAAAATATACTTTAAACTTTTATGATCAGTATAAATATCACACCTTTCACCATAAAGGTAATGCCTCCAAATCTTTAATGCAAAGATTACCGCAGCCAACTCCAAATCATGTGTTGGGTAATTTTGTTCGTGGATTTTCAACTGTCGTGAGGCATAAGCTATCACCATATCATTTTGCATAAGAACACACCCCAATCCCTTCTTGGATGCATCACTGTAGATCACAAACCTTTCTCCACTACAAGGCAGTGTGAGCACAGGTGCACTGGATAACCTTCTTTTCAACTCCTTGAAATTCTCTTCACATTCCTCTGTCCAGACAAACTTAACTCCTTTCCGAGTCAACTTGGTGAGTGGATTAGATAATCGTGAAAAATCTTTTACAAAACGTCGATAATATCCAGCCAAACCAAGAAAACTTCGGATCTCAGTTACTGTTGTTGGTCTCGACCATCTTTCGATAACCTCTGTTTTTGCTGGATCCACAGATATCCCCTCTTTTGAGATTATGTGACCCAAAAATGCAACTTTTTGAAGCCAAAATTCACACTTGGTAAATTTGGCATAAAGCTTCTCCTTTCTCAGGGTCTTCAATATAATTCTCAAGTGATCTTCATGTTCTTCCTTGCTCTTTGAATAGACAAGAATATCGTCTATAAAGACTACCACAAATTGATCAAGATAGTCTCTAAAGACTCTATTCATTAGATCCATGAAGATAGCAGGGGCATTAGTAAGACCAAATGGCATCACTATAAATTCATAGTGTCCATACCTTGTACGGAAAGCCGTCTTTGGTATATCCTCCCTTTTGACCCTTAATTGATGATACCCTGAACGAAGATCAATCTTGGAAAAGTATTGAGCTCCGCGTAGTTGGTCAAATAAGTCATCAATGCGTGGGAGAGGATATTTGTTCTTGATAGTGATCTTGTTAAGTTCTCGATAATCAATGCAGAGTCTCATTGATCCATCTTTCTTCTTAACAAATAGAACAGGTGCTCCCCAAGGTGACGCACTAGGGCGTATGAATCCCTTATCAAGATTCTCTTGGAGTTGCTTCTTCAATTCCTGCAACTCAATTGGGGCCATTCTATAAGGTGTCTTTGAAATAGGCAAAGCACCCGGTACGAGTTCTATTGAAAACTCAACTTCACGATTTGGTGGAAGACCCGGTAATTCCTCCGGAAAGACATCATCAAACTCCCGTACAATGGGCATATTCTTAATCGTGAGTTTCTCACCAACCATTTGAGATAAATAACCTTCATTTAGTGGAATCATGACCCATAAGATGGAAGGAATTTCCACTGGAAGGTTATGTTCATCCTTGCATTGATAGACGATCGTAGATTGATCTCGAATATGAAATGTGACTTCCCTTCTTTGGCAATTGATATGAGCTCCATGTAGAGAAAGCCAATCCATGCCAAGAATCACATCAAATTCCACTAAAGGAAGGATCACAAGATTTGCAGGAAGCACTTTCCCACAAACTTCGATCGGAGAAGAATTATAAACTTTTGATGCGATTGATGTGCCATTAGGTGTTGTCACAGCTAACTCAACATCTAATTGTTGAGGTAATACGGTGATACCCTTAGAAAATTTTTCAGAAATAATAGAGTGGGTGGATCCAGAATCAAATAAAACATTTGCTACTTTAGAGTGGATGGTAAGTGTACCTTTCACCACATCGTTATCGTACTCCACATCGCTGATAGAAATTGCATGTGACTTTCCTTTGTCTTTAGCCTTAAGAGTTTGTTGACGTCGACCATCATCATCAACCCTTGGATTTGGGCATTGATTGGCATAATGCCCCATCTCCTTGCACTTGAAACATTGAAGTGTTGTAGGTTCATTCTGTGTATCCCTTCCTTTGTTTGCATCATTAGACATCTTCTTCCCATTATCACGGCATTCAAATGCCCGATGACCTTCCTTTCCACATTTAAAACATTTACTTGTCCCTTTAAGACAACTCCCTCCATGTTTCTTTCCACACTTTGAGCATAAGGGAAAGTTCATCTTCTTTTCCGTGTGCTCTTTAGATTTTTCTTTGAATTCCATCTTCCTCTTCTTATCAAACCCATGTGACTGATGGGTTACTCCAATCTCCATCTCGACTTTGAGAGCACATCGAACGATTTCCTCGTAGCTATTGAAGTCCCTTATGGCTAACGCCCTTCGAAGACTTGGTTTTAAGCCACTAAAGAATCGATCGATCTTACTCTCAGGTTGGATAATAATACCAGAAGCGTACCTTGCAAGTCTTGTAAAATTTGCTTCATAGGTACCAACAGATTCATCATCCCTTTGCTTCAGTTCAAGGAACTCTTTCTCCATCTTTGTTCGGAGAATACGAGGGAAGTACTTATTGAAAAATAAGTTCTTGAACTCGTCCCATTCCATAGACTCAATTTCATCCCTTTGCCTCGTATTCTTAACAAGATTCCACCATTGATCAGCATCTCCTTCCAAACGATACACTGCTAGGATGACTTTATCATGATCAGAACATTGAAGAACTGAAAATATCTTTTCAGTAGTACTAATCCATTGTTCAGCAACTAATGGATCAGTAGACCCGCTGAAAGAAGGTGGACGCTGCCTCATGAAGGATTCAACAGAATGTTGCTCCCTCCTTTGCTCGTTTGGAAATCCTGCATGATTCATAGCTTGAGAAAGTTATGTGAGCATGGCTACAAGATTTTTCATTCCAGCTCCCATATCGTTTGGTTGCTCAGGGGGACAATCATTGCATTGCCCATCGCATTCCGCATTAACACGGTTCCTTCGGGTTCCAGCCATTGACTAAAACCAAGAAGAATAGTGTGAGCAACACTAATTATAATAGGAAACCACATAATTCAAGAATAAAATTTTCATGCTTAAGGTCTTATCCTAGGTTATTCAAGGCCATCTCTAAAACACTAAGATTGTGTTCTATGCTTAGACTTATCCTTAGGGTTCTTACTAAGGCTTTCACATCCTAGTTTCCAAAGGTTGACTATACCTTTCCTCTGATACCAACTGTAACGACCCACACTTTACATACATTGTTAATACTTCAAAATTGAATCACACTTATTACAACATATGACAAAACCACAAAGGACCGTATAGGTATAGTGTCTTTAGAAACTGGGAAACATAAACAACTGGTTCATAAATCTTCTACAGTGTCTCCCATTTATTTCATCATATCTAGGGTCCCTTTTAGCATATTCTACTTAATATCCATCTTCCTGACCTGGGGAAAAGAAAACATAAAAGGGTGAGCTCAAATGCTCAGCAAGGGCAAATAAAGGAAATAAAAATCATATCATATCTTTTTGGAAATCAAAAACCAGCAAAAGAGATCATAATATCTTAACATGGAATAAATCATAGAAGTGAAAATGAGATCCCCATAATCATAACATAAAACTTGAATCTTTGTGGCATGCACACATAATCATGGAAAATCATTTCTTGTTAGTCATGACTCATTGCCAAGACTATCTTAGTGGACAAAGTCCCTTTCTGAACCGAGTTCACTCCTCGTTTCAGTCTTGTATCACTGAACCGAAATAACCTTCCGTTCCAGCCATGTCTATCTCATGAGATATAAAATCATTACCCAATGCATTGGAGGGAGATATAGGTCCCACCCATCTTATAATGAATCCTTTCTTATGTGTGACTCATAATCATAAAACATACATCATCTCATAACACATATAACAAAAATGGGATTCTTGAAACATCATGACATCATAAATCAATTCATATAAGATAAAGGAATTCATAAAAATAATGTCATCACAACATGATCAAATCAATGTAATAATAGGGATAAAAACAGAACCCTTTATTATCTTAGATGGAAAATAATTTTGAAAATCACTTGAACTCCATTCTTGAAGAAAATATCCTTTCTTCTTCAAAAACATTTTTCCTTTCTTAACATGTCATACAACTTTAAAATAAAAGAAGTTGATTAAAAATAAACTTGAAAACTTGTAAAGGAAGCTTCTTGGAAACAATGTTTTAAAAATCCATTCATGCCGTATAAGTTAAAAAAAACATTCTTCGTACTTTTGTCGGAAAAGTCAAAAAGTACCTCGTACGGAAAAACGACAAAAGATTCCTTTCATATTCTTTACTAAAAACTCACCTAAGGGTAAAATTGGATTTAAACTATTGCAAGTGGATGGAAACAATATTTCATATTGAGGGAACATGGATGTGGATGATAAAATACACCCCAGTAAATACTTACGAATAAACAATCTCGGATAAAAATGAGATTGTGATATTTCCCTTACCTTAGGTCCAATTTGCTTTGTTCGTGTCCGAAGCTCCTGTATAATGGTTTAAATAATGTTATTGACTTATTCCAGAATCATACATATTTATATGATATCATATATGGTCATATTATTAGCTTCTTGTTAGTAATATTTCATTGTTACTTGTTACTCGGGTCTTTATAACTTTTTGTTCTTATGCGTGTTTTGTCGAATAAATTATTATTCTTATCTTTAGGTTTTAGATAATTCATTTACAGAATGGTATTAGTGTAGTATATACCATATTCATTAATTCAATTCATTTATATAATCATTATGAAATGAAGATCATGTAGAACGAGTCGCATCACATCGTGGAGACGGTATTCCGTACGTACGCACGAGTGATGATATCGTTCCTATGATCATGGAATTGTATTGGAGTATATATATATTATTTCAGTATCAGTATTACTTCATAATAATCAAATATAGTTACTCATTACACCATTATACCCATCCTTGTAAGGTGATGGTGGAAAATAGATTACACCACGGCGTGGAGACGGTATTCCGTACGTACGGACGCGCGGTGATTTCATTTTTTCTGTAGGATGGATAGAAGGTGAATTAGGGTTGTTTCATATTTATAATAACATATCAGTATGTAAGTAATACTGATGTTATTACTTTATCATTAAACAACTAAAGAAGAAGAAGTTGAAGAAGAAAGAAATTGAAAAGATCGGTAATGGATATTACCTCTTTTTTGGAACGCCTCTTTGAATCCTCCACTTAAGGAACTAAGATTGGTCTTTGGAGAAGACCAGGACCTCTAGGATTATTCTAGGGAAGTGGAGAGGAGAAAATGGCAGGGGTTGGCCGAGCTTGAGTGCTCAATTTGGTGTGAGGAGGAGGGGGAGGAGGTGCCCTTTTATAAGGGAGGAGAGGGGCACCTTAGGAATATCTCAAAATATTATTTTATATTAAAGTCAAAATCGGTTTATAATGGTTCCAAAGGGTCTTATTTCGAAGCTAAAGTGGGGATGGGTCTAAATCCTATCAACCAATAGGATTTAGACAAGTTTAGGGTATTATTTTAACCTTATCAATTAGATTTAACTCTAAGTTAATTAATTTAACTTTTACCGTGTCTTTTTGTTTTCTTTCACTATATGGTTAATAAACTTACTATAACATGCCAAACGAACCCCAAATTGTTTATTATTAATATATATATTCTTATCTAAGTCATTTGTCCGAACCTTAGATTTTTAGGAATAAAATAAAAATTAATAATATAATATTTGATTTAAAAACTATTTTGTGTCAATTTTGACACTATTTGATATATGATTTTTGTGAAAGTCATAACAGAATTATATGTTCGAACCAAGTTGATTAAATCAACAATAATATATCATAGTAACCTATAAAATTAGTGGAATTCATAAAAAGTCTTAAATTACATTTATTTTGGTATTTATATTATTAATTTTGTCAATATTTCATTAATAAGATAATTACTGCATCATCTTTGTGTCATAAATAAATTAAATTATTTGATGTCTAAAAATTACAAATAAAATACCATCATGTAGGAAATCTTTTTAGCTTTCTAATTAATATTTACAATAGAATTTATCTTATGTATAACCCCATATTAAAAATGATTTACTTATTAAACTTTGATTTTAACTATTTTAACCCTTCTTTAAATAAATTAATAATAAATGTCCTAATCTAATCCAAGTGGGCCTAAATGGTCATATTTTATTCCTAAGTTTGTTTTTGGTCGAATTACACTTGTCCAATAGAATTAGGACATGTGTTAGGGTAATATTAATATCATATTTATCCTTAGTTACCCTATTTACTATTAACCGCGGTAAAAATAGTAAAAAGTTACTATTCACCAAAAAATTATTCTCATCTCATTGAACCACATTTTAGTCCTTGATATTAACCGTGTCTCTCTGATTTTTGAAATTCCATTCACAGAAGCGGTAAAATTAAGTTTTATGCAAAATTCAGTTTTTAACCTACCACTTAGTGGTTTCACTATTCATCAAAAATTGAAAGTTTTCAGAAAAATACCAAAATTTCACCCTAGGATAATTTCGATATTCTGAGTCCAAAAATGAAGTCCATTTTGAAAAATAAAATTTCTAAAATTTCAAAAAGTGGTTATTACTATTCATAACGGCTAGTTTTAATAGCATATTGTTGTTTAGTGAAACTCGGTATTGCATACGACGCAAGCTATCGAGGAAGGTCGCGATTGCGTGTAAAGCAAGCCAAGCAAGTGTTGTGTAGAAAAAGATTCCTTTGATGATTTATATAACATAAAAGTCTCGGGTGTTACAGAGACCTTCTTTATATTTCTTCTTTAGCATGTTTAGACATGTTATTATCCATATTTGGTACTGTGAATTTTGTATTATTTATTATTACTACTATAATAATTATTATGCATCCTTTTATTTGTTTTATGATTTTACTATTATGGTCTTTTATCCAAGGTTATATATATATAATCAAATATTATTATCAAAAATAGAGGTTACAATCCTCCCATTATCACCTTATCAACCCCTTGGTTCTAGTTGGAAGCCTTTGGTTTACTAGGATACATTACTTAAACCTACTATCCAACTGGTCTGATAAACTATTCGGGTGGCAAACTAGCTCAGGATGCTATAAGACCACTTCAAAAATCATCAAATTCTCTTAATGTTTCTCTATACCCACTTATATTTTATTTTTATATCACTACATAAATTTTATTATATATATATATAATACACAAACTCTTTAATCTTTATTAGATATAAAATTTTCATTCAAAATGGTAGAAATTTTATTATTTGAATTATCATTGTAACATCATTTAAATTCAATTCAATAATAACTATTTAATTCATCGAGAGATTGATGATATTTATTTATCTAAAATATTAAATAAATCTATATCCTATAGGGACATATACTTGTGATCTATTGTTTGGTCATAAAAAACATACTTTATAAATAGGATTTGATACAAAGGGAGAACCAGGCTAATAATGAATATATTTTTATATATTTTAATAATTTAAAAATTGCATATCTCAAATAATTTTACAACTAAGAAACCTTAATGTTTGGTGTATTTTGATATTAGCTACATAAAAATATTATTCAATATAATTATATCAACATTTCTCACCGCATACTTATGAAAGACACTATTTTTCAAAAAATCCATTTAATAATTACCTAGGGGAAATAAAAATAAGAAGAAATTGTGAGCTCAAACACATTGTAATGGAAACATATAAATTATTCTAAAAAGTTATAAATTTTGATAATATGAAATAACTAAATTATGGGTGAAAATAAGATTACAAATAACATAAAACTATTATAATTGACCAAAATTTCAGATATAATTACATTTTTTCTCAAATGAAAAAACATATACCACTGTATAAAAGTTTAAAAACATGGGTCAATAAACATATAATAGGGAGAAAAATAATATTAATAAAATATAAAAATAAATTATCTATTGGTAATTTAGTATAATAAGGAACAATTTCACAAACATAATCATGGGAAAACAATAATTAGTTGTTCATTCATAATAATTCTACACTCTATTATATGGTTTTTCATAAATCAAATATTATGACCCAATAGTGGATTGAGAATCAAAACACGAGACCCATTTTTCAATAATTTGATATAAAACTCTTACAGAGGTATTTGAATTATATTTAGAAACCCACGAATAAAAATTATACATATGTGTGCCCTATGAAATCTATCATATATCATATAATGAAAACACATGGAAATTCAATGTATTTCTTCTCATTTTCAAATAATATCACATAAAACAACATGAATAATTAGATCAACTAATACCAAATGTTAAATGACCAAAAAGTAAGCACTTAAAAATATAATATAGAAGGTTATTGATGAAATATGACTCTATAAGAGATATATATTTTGGGTAAATGAGAGGAAAATGGAAGTAGAGTTAAAAAAATATATTATAAAACATTACTAACCTTTTTGTCAAAATAAGAATAAATGGGTCCCATTAAAAAATCACCTTCAAGAAGATGGTTTGAATACTTTTTCAAAAATAATTATGAAAAAATTCAAATAACTTAACCATGAAATGGTAAAATGATTATGTCAAAAAATTAGGATTGAAATATAAAAGTTATAAACATGAAAAACAGAAGATTTTTTTCTATTTTAGAATACCTTTAATAATTCCCAAATCATAAAAAGGGTAATAAAAAAACTATTGAAATACGGGAAAAAGAAATAAATAGTTCAATTAAGAAAATATATATTTGGGTATCAAAATAATAAATAAAAATATTTGTGGAAATAGAAATACTAACATAGAGTATTAGGTTCCATTAAAGAGGGTAATAATTTATTTTATCTATGTCATATTTTTTATAAAGATGGGAATCCGTAAGGGAATAATATGTTTTATTTATTAATGAATAAACCCCAAATAAAAAATAAAATTAAAATATGAAATAATGACATATAAAAATAAAAAAAACATAGTATCTCATAGTCAAGGGAGAGAAAATATGACTTATCTAAAAGAAGGTCGAGTCGATAAAATCCCTTACCAATACTCTCAACTTCACAAAAGTTATTTGAACTAATTTATAATATTATTAACCACATTAATTACATATTTTAAAAACATATTCATATATATTAACTTTTATACTATTTTGTTATAGAGACCCTATCCTTTTAAACATATCATTACAAGATTTTATGCACAATAAATCATTATATTAAAATCCAAGGTTTTTAAATTCAAGTGTCTTGGAAGACTATGTACCCAAAACATAAAACATAGAACTAAATATAATATTTCATTATTTAGTATTCATAAATATCCCATAACATCTATTGTTCTCATATTTCTTCATATGATAACCTGGAGATAACATGAACAAAGGGATGAGCTTAAAATCCGAGAATGGTAATAATCATAAGAATAAAGATTTAGCCCATGGGTTAGAAGGCCTGACATACTGATATAAAAAGGCATGGAACATGTGGAATAAGTACATAGAAACATGGGATCATATAAAAATGGATTCATAGTAATGTGTAAGAAATATAAAACAAGAATTTATCATGATTCATGGCTCGTTTCACATATAGGAGTACAATCCATAGTTAACCCCAAAGACCCTTGCACACCATAGCATGAGTCAAGGCTAACCACCAATACAATTACACATAACGTCTCTTGAGAATAAACATTATCCAACACATTGGAGTGATATATGGGATCACCCATTATAATATGTTCATGTATATGATTTCCACATATTGAATCATATATAATCAAACATACATAAACATAAGGGTACCCATGGGAAGAAATGGGTATCATAATCATGTCACAAAGCATAATAAATTGGAGTATCAATCAAGTGTCCAAGAAATAATGGAATTAAAACATACATGGACACTAATAAGGGAAAATAAAAATATATTAGGGCAAGTGATGTAAAATAGAAGTTACAAGATATGCAAAGAGTATTTAAAAAAGATTAGCATTACAACATTTTAGTGAAGTTTTTTGGAAAATACTAAAGAGAATTTAAAATAGAAAAGGGAATAATATTTCATATAAAATCAGAAGTGAAAAAAACGTTTTTCATTATAGAAAAACGTATATTAAAATAACAATGGAATATTAAAAAAGATTATAGAGTACACCTGAAATTGGGTAAGGATTCAAGAAGTTCCCTTAAAAAGAGTTTGCATATCGGGAAGTATAGAAAATGAAAGCATTTATAAGCATGTATATAATAAAAATATAATGATTAATGAATATTGATACATGATTTTGGGAAATATAAACATCATTTATATGATTTACATAAAAATTACATATAACTTTATTTGGGTAGAAAGAAAGATAGAGTACCACGAATGATTAATGGAGGTTCAAGTAGAATCCCTTACCTTAAGTCCAATGGTGTCTTTAACTTGATCATAATGTAATGGATAACCAAATTAAATTCACTTATTAATATAAATAGAACCTATTCTTTATTAAATTGATATATTATAACCTTACTAATTTTATTCGTGAACTTTTTGATAGGTTAATAGGATCAATTTCACTATTCGTTTCATTGGTTTTCCTGATTGGTTTACTTATATAAAAGTAAGGATAAACATGTATGATTATAAAGGTTATCCAGAATTGGAGTTATATGTTATTAGTGATCATATAGTAGATTACTTGGTTTTAAAATTAATTTGGTTATATGGGTTTAAGAGGAATCGTTATATAAAACTCTAATGATATCTATTTTGGTTAATTGGTGGTTTTTTATCACATCTAACAAATTTATCTATATAAATTAATATCCTACTTAAACAAGATTCCAGAACCCTTAATTTGAAATAATACATTTATTATATTCTGGTTCATCAATAAAAATGGTTTCTAGACCATAATTGAAGATGGTAATAGAAATTGAAAACTCAACATCCTTGAATGTGAGAAATTAACACATCTGAGATAGTGTTTTCATTTATAGTATAAAAGGAGGGGAAAAGAGAGATGTTAATGAATTATTGCATTATCATAAAAGAAATTATAGTACATAAATGTTATTATAGTTGTAATTACATTTGGATGAAATTATGTGAGGAATAAAAAATTAAAGAATGGAACTTGAAAGAAAAAAATGAAAAGATGAATTTTCCTCTTGAATATATCTTCCTTGAGAACCACATTAGGGTGGAGTATTTGGTCTTTTGAAGAGACTAAGGTCTTTTTGGACTGGTAGAGGGGATTAGGGAGATATTTTAGAAGAATTTGGACTAGGCACAATGATTTAGAGGAGTGAAGTGAAGATGGGTCTGAGGGTGGTTTTTATAGTGGATGAGATGAGGGTTTTCTCAATAATTTATTTAATATATTATTATCTTTCTCAAGAAAATAAATCGTATTTAATCTTGTGAAAAAAAAGTAAAATTCATATTTTAGTTAGAAACCAAGATTATTACATCATTCATGATTCAATAAATAGTATATTTAACATATAATGTATATATACATCAAATTAATGTATTTACAATTCAGTAAAAATTCATATATTTTATTAAAATCCAAAAAAATACCCCATCAATTTTTCAACACGTATAATTCAAAAATGATGTTCATTTTAATAAAATAATTTCCTAAATATGTGAAATTTAATTTTAAATTAAAATCATAATAAACTTGAAAGATACATATTTTAAAATTAAAATCTCTTTTCTAACTCATGGAATATTTAATTAGTGTCACTTAAAATTATAATATAATATGAGATAATCAAAATAATTTTTTTTATTTGATTTAATGTAAATAAATTATCTTTTAAATTTTTAAATTTATCATTAATTGTAATTAACTATACATGACTCATAAAAATACCAACAATATGATATAATTATATCATATTGTCACTTATAAGATTGATAAATTTTATTTTTAATTTCATTAGTGAGGATAATTATTCACTGGGATGATTTACAATTCATAAGGGTCGTATTACTATTCAAAAGGGTAACATTACTATTCACGAGGGTCAGTAACTATTCACCAAAAATTAAGTTTGTCTTATAAGACTCTAAAAATATTACTGATCAAAACCATGTATGATAGATTTAAAAATTCAAATTATATAAGTGAGAATTTTATGTTTGAAGGTCATATAGTACTTAGTAGTTCATTAGGTTGTGATTTCAAGTGATAATACTATATGAGATAATTATAAGAAGGTAATTCCCAATGATTAAACTTTGGGTAGTAACATTATTCCCCCTTTATGAAATTTCACCCTTGAAATTTCATTTTACATTATAACCCATAAACTAGTGTGAGTCCTTTTCATTCATTGCCACCTCCAGTTACCATGTTTCCTCTTCGTGTTTATGGTTCTACTATTTTACGTTGACCAGGTGAGGTGTCTTGTTGTGTAAAGATTTATCTATACAATATAAGATCATCATTGGATTATCCTTGAAAGAAATTTCATTCTGAAATTGTACCACCTCTAAAGAAAGTATATTTGAAGTATCTTGTATGTACTTCTTCAATAGAGATACATGGAAAACATTGTGAACTTTAGACATAGTAGGTGGAAGTTCTTGTTGATAGGCCAAAGCTCTGACATGATCAAATATATAAAAGGGGGAAATGTACCTATGAAATAGATTTCCATTCATCCTAAACATATGACCTTATTCCATGGAGATATGTGGAGGAATACCATGTGTCCAACTTTATACTCAAGGTCTCGTCAACGATTGTTAGAATAGCTCTTTTTTCAACGTTGAGATTTCATGATGTGATTCTGAATGGTTTTCACCATCTATACTATTTCATTGACAATTTCTATTACTTGAATCATATATACACATAACTCCTCCCAACACACTAGTGTTCTTCACCTTTTCCCATAAAGGGCTTCAAATGGTGTCGGTTAGATGCTCGAGTGGAAACTGTTATTGTAAGAGAATTCGACTAGTGGAAGATGTTGGTCCTATCCTAATTTGAATTTGATAAAGCATGCTCTTAATATGTCTTCGAGTTTCTGAATATTTCAATTATATTGGCCATCAGTTTGAGAATTATAGTCGTAAATAAGTTCAGTTCAGTGTTTAGAGCATGTTGGTGAGTTTTCTAGAACATCTAGGTGACTCTCATATATCTATCTGGTACAATAGATAGTGGTACTCTATGAACCCTTACAACCTATTTGATATATATTTTTGTGAATTTTGACCCAAATATAAGTCCTCTTGAATTGTGAAAAATTGAGATGTCATTGTAAGATAATGGATAATGACCCATATTGCATTGCTCCCTCTATATGTCCTTAGAATTCTATTGAGAAAGTCCATGGTGATGTTATCCCACTTCCATGATGGTATGGATAATGGTTTCATCACCACATTAGACTTCTATATTTCATCCTTCACTTGTTAATATACATTTAACAATAATGTATATTCACCAATGTGCTTCTTAATATTGTCCCACCAATAGTTCTCTTAAATATCTTGATACATATTTGTGCTCTCACGGTGATTAGTGAATCTTGAGTTATGTGTATCATTCAGAAGATCCTTCTTTATCTCTGGATCGGATAGTGCACATTGTCATGCCCCAAATCATAAAACTCCTTTCTCATAAATATTGAACTCAGAGGATTTCACATTTTTAATAGCTTCCACCCTTTTCAGAATTTCCATAACTTTTCATTGAGAATCCTTTGTTATCTCTATGAGGATGGTTGACTAATAATTTGAGAAAGGATTGATGTTGTTCCTCCCTTGATGATTCCCATGTCCAACAACTAAAAATATAAGAATATTATTGTAAAGACCCGCAAATTTCAGGGAAATTTTTTTCTTAATTTTCTTTGGAATTTTACAAGAGCGCAGCTTCAGACGGCACCTGATTCCGTGGCCCGGAGTGCCCGGAATCAATTTCCGAAGTTTGGATCGGGTACGTTCAGTGAAAGGACGAGCGGGTTTTTCTATCTTTGAAACCGGTGCCCGGAATCGAATTCTGAGGGAACCGATGAAATCGCAGCGCCGGTATTTGCTTAGAAACGCCTCTTCCGGAGTTGCGTTTGCTCAACCGTGGTTTTTAAAATTTTGGGCTTTAAGTCGGAAATAAAAGAAAGGTTGTGCGACAACTTTATTTTATTTCACTTAAGCCACTTGGAAGCCGCTTGAACTGAGTTAAAGCGGATAGGGTGCTATCCGGAAATATCCTACCCCTTGTTAGGATATTTGTGAGGTGGGGCCCGCACGAGCCCCGCCGTTTCTTTCGCTAAGTAACGCACCCGCGAAAACCCGTCAAAGTAACTGAAAAGTCAACCGGCGCGTTTTCCTTAATTCTTAACAGACCATTTAATTGGGCGGTTTACTTCGTGAAGTAAATGGGCTGTTTCATTCGTTGAATTAATTCAACGAATTTAATGGGTCGTTACTTACGCGTTTGCGTTCGTTGGCGAATTAATAAAATAGACAAACTTGTCTATTTTGGAGGATTGCTATCGTTGTGCGAATTCTCTGAACCTCCACCCTACTCGCGAAGAACGCAAAGAACGCGGAGAACGCCGGCGACCGGAATTCGACGACGCACACCGTGATCTGCAACGTCGACGAGCTCTACCCGCGACGTTCTTCGGCGACGCCTCTTCTTTCGCGGCCGATCCTCATTCGGCAACTAAGGTGAGAAACGGATCGTTTAATTCTCCCTTTAATTGCAATGACAACGGATTTAATTAATTAAATCTGTTTGTTCTAGATCCGGAGATCGTCGGCGCGACGTTTTTCCCGCGGTGCGAAGAACGTCTCTTCCGCGACGACGCGACGATCCCCTCCCTCCGCGACGAGCGATTTCGAGGTCCTGTGTGGGCCCGATCCTGTGTGGGTCATTGCCGAGGTTAGTACCTATCGATCCTTCGTGGGTCCGACGGCTTAGATGGTTCGGTGATCAAATTGTCGTCATCTGAAAAAGTATACCTGGTTGAGCTGAATCTTATGTTACTCTCCTTTGTGGATTGTGTTGAACTATCCTATGTAGATTTACTATTTACTCTCCCTGGTGGATTTGAGTCTTGCTTTCCTGTGTGGAACGAGTTGACATTGAGCTCAAGAGCAGAGCTAGAAATGGGGACTTAGGTATATGTATGGGCATATACCTAAGTCGAGTCAGTTGTTTCTTCGTGGTTGCCCCTTTCTTTTGTGCCATATCCTTTGTGGATTTCGGGAGAACTTCGGGGGTCTCGGGGTCCTTACTGAGTAGTTTATACTCACCCATGCACAGGCTATGCCCGCACTTTGTTGTGTTGGATGCAGACGATTTACAGCGCTGATCTCGGTTGGGGCGTGGAGCAGGACGGTACCTGGAGGCGGACCACTGGGCGGGACGTGCTCGGAGCGGACGTGGGACCCGAGGAGCCTGGAGGCTATCTGTACCCACCCTTCAGGTGGGATTTCCAGTGGACGACACGAGGCCGCCGTCTTTTCTTCAGTTACTTTTCTTTACCTTTTCAGTTGTACTTTCAATTGGGCTTGTATTCCGGCCCCCTTTACTTTTCTGCACTTTGAAGTTACTTTCCGCTTGCTGACTCTGTGGTGGTTGTTACTTATAAAGGCAATGCCTTCCCGGTTTACCGGGATTTTACGCGTTGGTGCTAGTCGCCAGCCCCTGGCCTATGGAAGGCGGGCTTTGGGTAGTCACGGCACGGGCCCCGAGGTCGGGACGTGACAAATTGGTATCAGAGGTGGTCGGTTCTACCGCAGACTCTGATCGTCTTTTCTTTCTATATGAAGCAATAGTGTTTAGTGTATTGAGTGTGGTTATCAGTTCAGGGAGCCCAGTGTTGGTGCGGCGACCGACGTATCCGTACACCCGGACCCTGACTCCTGATTTCCGACTTAATGCATGAAAACATTGATTGCGTGTGTGTTTCAAGTTTCTTTGTGATTACTTGTGTCAGCTCACCGGGTATACTGATCTTCTTCATGAAAGTCTCAAGTTT
This sequence comes from Viscum album, assembly GCA_963277665.1. Classification (NCBI taxonomy): domain Eukaryota; kingdom Viridiplantae; phylum Streptophyta; class Magnoliopsida; order Santalales; family Viscaceae; genus Viscum; species Viscum album. The sequence goes on from OY728153.1 coordinate 942,814,926, forward strand.
TCCTTGTGATTACTTGTGCCAGCTCACCAGGTATACTGTTCTGACTGTGGTACTCTTGTTCTCCTTTTCAGGATGGCCCCGCGACGACAGCCAGCTAGGGTTCCGAGTATAGGGCGCGACGGCAGCCCACCGAGCGACGAGGCCTCGGTGCAGGGCCCTTTGCCAGCAGTGGCACCGACGGTAGCTTTACCCGCCGAGCCACCGATGCTACCAGTACCAGACGCTGACGATGCACATCGCCTCAGGGCACTGCATGAGTTTCAGAGCCAGCGACCGCCCAGGTTTCGCGGTGAGGCGGACCCCCAGGCCGCCGAGGACTGGCTAGAGGCGGTGGTACGGATCTTTAGGCTAGTGAGGACACCAGCGGATCTCATGGTGATTCTCGCGGAGAGCCTCCTGCAGGCAGCGGTAGGACGATGGTGGAGCTTGATGCTCCAGTTTCACGATGAGGCATCCTTGCTCTGGACGGACTTCGAGAGCCTCTCCCGCTCTGAGTTCGTCCTGGCCACCCTCCGAGCGGTGCGCATCCAGGAGCTTCTCCAGCTGCGCCAGGGCAGCATGACGGTCGCTCAGTACGCGGCGAGGTTCACTGACCTATCTCGCTACTCGACCGACATAGTACGGGACCCCTTCTTCCGGGCCCGGACCTTCGAGCAGGGCTTGTGGCAGGAGATTCGGGCGTCGCTGATCTCCCTCAGCATTCCGACCCAGGCGGGAGTGCTGGAGCGAGCCCTCCTGATCGAGAGCTTCCTGGCAGAGCCTTCTTCAGCGGCGAGACCAAGCGCAGGGCGGCAGGTAGCTGAGTCTTCGACAGCAGGAAGCCGACGGATGACTCTCGGGTCCAGGCAGACCAGACCCCCACGCAGACGGCCTCAGGACACCGGCTCAGCAGTGCGGGGCACACAGCGGAGTGCCAGCCTTCCGAGAGGCAGGCAGTGCTACTCCTGCGGCGGGCAGGGTCACATGGCTCGTGACTGCCCGACTAGCCGACCAGAGGAGTAGCAGACGGTGGAGGGGCCACCCAGGCAGAGGCAGAGGGTCGACCGTGGCGGTCCGCAGGGAGGAGGCGGACGAGGCAGAGGAGCTGGCCGAGCAGCGGGTGGTGGGCGACGCTTCCAGGCTCTACCCCCACCACCACCAGGAGGGCCACCTCGACCACAGGGAGCTGGCGGGCAGGGACAGGCCCAGCTCCAGGCAGTGGAGGCCTACGACCCCGACATGCCAGAGATGATTCGAGGTACGATCTGTGTCTATTCCACCCTTGTTGCAGTACTTATAGACACAGGAGCGAGTCACTCTTTCATAGCCTCTGCCCTTGTTCGGAGCTCGGAGATTCCGACTGAGCCGTTGGCTCGATCCTTACGGCTAGAGACTCCTACGGGAGCAGACTCGACGATTACGCACTGGTGCCGGCAGTGTGATCTTACTCTAGGAGGCGAGAGCTTCGGCTGGGATCTCCTTGTAGCGGTGTCGAGGCCTTACGACGTCATCTTGGGCATGGATTGGCTATCCACGGTTCATGCCCAGATTGACTGTTTTAGGCGCAAGGTGCGATGTGTTCGCACTGACGGGAGCAGGTTTAACTTCACCGGTGAGAAGGGAACCTTTGCATCACAGGATGGGCTTCCGCGGAGGAGAGTGCAGCCCATCTCTCATCAGTTGGCTAGCCTCATCCTAGGAGCAGTGGACGTGCGGAATCCAGTTTTTCCAGCAGTGGTGGACCAGTACGTGGACGTCTTTCCCGACGACGTTCCAGGGCTACCTCCTCGTAGAGAGGTAGACTTTTACATCGACTTTTACCCCGGGACAGCCCCAATATCTACTCCAGCATATCGGATGGCCCCCGCTGAGCTTCGAGAGCTGCGGGTACAGTTGGAGGACTTGCAGAGCAAGGGGTTTATCCGACCCAGTGTTTCACCCTGGGCTTCCCCGATATTGTTCGCCAAGAAGGCGGACGGGAGCTTGCGACTGTGTGTCGACTATCGTCGCCTGAACCAGGTGACAGTGAGGAACAAGTATCCGCTGCCACGGATTGATGACCTCTTCGATCAGCTCAAGGGAGCGCGGTGGTTCTCGAAGATAGACCTCCGGTCAGGCTATCATCAGCTTAGAGTTCGAGACGAGGACGTGCAGAAGACAACCTTCAGGTTTCGGTATGGCCATTATGAGTTCTTGGTTATGCCATTCGGCGTAACCAATGCTCCAGCAGTGTTCATGAGCCTCATGAACAGGATCTTCCAGCCATACCTCGAACGATTTGTCGTGGTCTTCATTGACGACATTTTGGTATACTCGACGACTGAGGAGGAGCATGCCTACCACCTTCGAGTTGTGCTCGACACACTCCGAGAGCACCAGCTTTATGGAAAGCTCTCAAAATTCCAGTTCTGGTTACGTGAGGTCCATTTCTTGGGGCACGTCATCTCTGAGGCGGGAGTTGCAGTGGATCCCGCGAAGATCGAGGCAGTGCTAGCTTGGGAGCCACCCAGGAGCGTGACGGAGGTGCGGAGCTTCTTGGGCCTAGCCGGATACTACCGGAGATTTGTGCCAGACTTCTCCAGAGTTGCGGCACCACTCTCATCCTTGACAAAGAAGGGGAAACCCTATGTGTGGTCAGACAGATGTCAGCAGAGCTTCCAGGAGCTGAGACAGTGATTGACCAGTGCACCTATCTTGAGGTTGCCTGAGGAGGGAGTTGGATACGTAGTTTACTGTGATGCATCAGGGACTGGACTCGGTTGCGTCCTGATGCAGGAGCGGGCCGTGATCGCCTACGGATCACGTCAGTTGAGGCCGCATGAGCAGAACTACGCCACTCATGACCTGGAGTTAGCAGCAGTGGTCTTCGCTCTGAAGACTTGGCGGCACTATCTGATGGGCGAGCGCTTCACAGTCTTTTCTGACCACCAAATTCTCAGGTATATCTTCTCTCAGAAGGACCTGAACCTGAGACAGCGGAGATGGCTTGAGTTCCTCCAGGACTATGACTTTGATATAGTCTATACTCCTGGGAAGGGGAACGTGGTAGCCGATGCCCTCAGCAGGAGGACGGGCATTCAGCTACTTGAGGAGGCGACGGAGCAGCTAGCCTCCTTACAGATATCCTTTGTGGATAGAGATAGAGCAGCCTTCCTTCAGTCTCTCACAGTCTCTCCTCCACTTCTACAGCGGGTCAGAGAGGCTCAGCGTGGGGACGCTGACTGTGAGACCCGGCGTGCACTGATATCCTCAGGTGAGGCGCCTGATGGTTTCTCCCTTGGAGTAGAGCACGACATCCTTTTCAGAGGACGTACCTTCGTACCAGTCACTTTACGAGAGGAGGTGCTGAGAGAGTTTCACACTTCTCCCTTGGCGGTACATCCCGGAGCGGCGAAGATGTACCAGGATCTCAGACGACAGCACTGGTGGCCGGGCATGAAGAAAGTTGTGGCAGAGTTCGTTTCACGATGCCTCACCTGCCAGCAGGTGAAGGCAGAGCATCAGGTACTAGCAGGTTTGGTACAGCCCTTGGAGGTCCCGGAGTGGAAGTGGGACGGGATATCTATGGACTTCGTGACTGGACTTCCACGCACTTCCAGAGGTCACGACTCCATTTGGGTGATTGTCGACCGACTCACCAAGTCGGCACACTTCTTACCCATCACAGAGCAGGGCTCAGTGGAGAGCTTGGGACGTCTTTACGTCCGGGAGATCGTACGGCTTCACGGTGTGCCATCGTCTATCGTCTCCGATCGAGATGCTCGTTTCACTTCCCGGTTTTGGAAGGGGTTGCAGGAGGCGTTCGGAACGCGGCTCCATCTGAGCACAGCCTTCCACCCTCAGACGGATGGTCAGACGGAGAGGACCATACAGACACTCGAGGACATGCTCCGTGCATGTGTTCTCGACTTTGGTCGCAGCTGGTAGGACCACCTACCCTTGGTGGAGTTCTCGTACAACAACAGCTACCACTCCACCATCGGGATGGCACCATACGAGGCGTTGTACGGCAGACCCTGCAGATCACCGTTGTGCTGGACAGACCCTGGGGAGTCAGCACTCGTGGGACCAGAGATGGTCCGAGCCACGACAGAGAAGGTCCAGATCATCCAGGAGAGGATGAGGACAGCTCAGAGCCGGCAGAAGTCATATGCTGACAGGAGGCGGAGGCCACTAGAGTTCGAGGATGGCGACCACGTCTTTTTGCGTGTCTCACCTCGACGTGGTTTACGGAGATTTGGTCGAGGCGGCAAGTTGTCTCCACGCTTCATCGGGCCTTTCCAGGTCCTCAGCAGGATAGGAGAGGTGTCTTATCGCCTAGCTCTACCACCTCAGTTGCACCGGGTGCACGACGTCTTCCACGTGTCTCAGCTGAGGAGATAAGTGCACGACCCGATGCACATCATCGACTTTGGGGAGCTGGACGTGGACGATGGGGCGGCTTTTGCGGAGGTCCCAGTGGAGATCGAGGATCGACAGGAGCGGGTCCTACGTGGGCGGTCGATTCCTCTTGTGCGCGTCAGATGGCAGCACGGGAACCTCCAGGAGAGCACTTGGGGGCGGGAGGCTCAGATGTGTGCTCAGTACCCCCATTTGTTCCCCTAGTTTTTGATGTATCTTTACGGGGACGTAAAGCCCTGAGGTGGGAGTAATTTAAAGACCCTCAAATTTCAGGGAAATTTTTTTCTTAATTTTCTTTGGAATTTTACAAGAGCGCAGCTTCAGACGACACCTGATTCCGAGGCCCGGAGTGCCCGGAATCAATTTCCGAAGTTTGGCTCGGGTACGTTCAGTGAACGGACGAGTGGGTTTTTTTATCTTTGAAACCGGTGCCCGGAATCGAATTCTGAGGGCACCGATGAAATCGCAGCGCCGGTATTTGCTTAGAAACGCCTCTTCCGGAGTTGCGTTTGCTCAACCGTGGTTTTTAAAATTTTGGGCTTTAAGTCGGAAATAAAATAATGGTTGTGCGACAACTATATTTTATTTCACTTAAGCCGCTTGGAAGCTGCTTGAACTGAGTTAAAGTGGATAGGGTGCTATCCGGAAATATCCTACCCCTTGTTAGGATATTTGTGAGGTGGGGCCCGCACGAGCCCCGCCGTTTCTTTCGCTAAGTAACGCACCCGCGAAAACCCGTCAAAGTAACTGAAAAGTCAACCGGCGCTTTTTCCTTAATTCTTAACAGACCATTTAATTGGGCGGTTTACTTCTTGAATTAAATGGGCTGTTTCATTCGTTGAATTAATTCAACGAGTTTAATGGGTCGTTACTTACGCGTTTGTGTTCGTTGGCGAATTAATAAAATAGACAAACTTGTCTATTTTGGAGGATTGCAATCGTTGTGCGAATTCTCTGAACCTCCACCCTCCTCACGAAGAACGCGAAGAACGCCGGCGACCGGAATTCGACGACGCACACCGTGATCTGCAACGTCGACGAGCTCTACCCGCGACGTTCTTCGGCGACGCCTCTTCTTTCGCGGCCGATCCTCATTCGGCAACTAAGGTGAGAAACGTATCGTTTAATTCTTCCTTTAATTTCAATGACAACGGATTTAATTAATTAAATCCGTTTGTTCTAGATCCGGAGATCGTCGGCGCGACGTTTTTCCCGCGGTGCGACGAACGTCTCTTCCGCGACGACGCGACGATCCCCTCCCTCCGCGACGAGCGATTCCGCGACGACCTCACGTCCGACGGCGACATCGAGGTAGGGATTTTATTTTTCTTGGTGATTCGTTCCCGTGATCTAATTCTTTTTAATTAAAGAACCAAACTTGAACAATTTTATTTTTGGATAAAATTGTGGCTGCCTTAATCCCTCCCGATGATTTTATGACTAACGCGGAGGGTGCGGGTCTAACGAACAAGACCCGGAAACCCTCCGCCGATCTTTTTGTTGTGCGGATTTGGCAGACGATGACGAACCGTGCGGCAGGGGCGATCCGTTGATCCCGCAATGAAGATCGGCCCCCGGGAGGAGCTATGGCGCAGACGGGAGGCGAAACGGGCCACCGGAGCAACTCCGGCGGCCCGCGGACGGCGGCGGCGGCGGCGGCCGGTTCCGCGGCCGCGCGGAACCGGGGAGGGACGCGGCGGCCCGGCCGCGTCCGCGTGACAGGCGGCCCCCCGCGGGGCTGCGTTTTCCACCGAGCCGCGGGGGCGGCGCCCCGCGGCAGCCCTCTTCAGCCGCTCGGCCGAAGCCGAGCTGGCCGGTCCGGCGGCCGGGCCGCGACCAGGCCGGACCGGACCCGGCCTAGCCGGGTCGGGCCGGGTCGGGTCGACCCGGTTCGGCCGACCCAGGGGTGGTTCGGGCAGGGTCGCCCCGGGCCCAGGACCCCCCGTTTTCGGGCCCTCTTCGGTCTTTTGCCCGTATCTTGGGCCTGGGACCTCCGATTGATGAACCGTCAGCGGCTACGCGATCCTTGGATCGAGACGGTCATTTCGGTATATTACACTCAAGGTTTCGGAAGACTTTGTGTTCGGCCGGGTTGGTTCGTACGCGAAACCAACCGGGCCCTCGGAGCGGAAACGCTCATAACTCGAGCTGCGGATGTCTGATCGACGTACCGTCAGCTGTGGAGGTTTCCTCTAAGTGAGACGGAACTTTTGGCATACACCGCCCAAGGATCGGACACAGGCGGAGTACAGTCGGGTTGGCTTTGCCCTAAAAACCAACCGGGCCCCTAGGACGAAAATGCCAATAACTCTCAGACCGGGCGTCCGATTGACGCGCCGTCTGTTGCGTTGAGATCCTGTTGTCGATACGGAACTTTTGGATACATCAACTTCGGACTACGTGTCAGTTGATGTATCATCCTCTCGGCTCGTGGAGCGGACCCTCCTAGACGAGCTCGCTGTGTGCGGGAACCCTAGCGCTGGCTGTGACTTCGACGACAGAGCAGAGATCCTCCGTGGACTGCGACGACGACAGAGCAGAGATCCTTCGTGGACTGCGACGACGACTGTGCAGAGATCCTCAGTGGACTGTGTCGACTACTGCACTCGGCGATCCTGTGTGGGTCATCCCTTACGGTTCTGTGTGAGCCTTGACTACAGGTCCTGTGTGGGCCCGATCCTGTGTGGGTCATCTCTTACGGTTCTGTGTGAGCCATTGCTACAGGTCCTGTGTGGGCCCGATCCTGTGTGGGTCATTGCCGAGGTTAGTACCTATCGATCCTTCGTGGGTCCGACGACTTAGATGGTTCGGTGATCATCTTGTCGTCATCTGAAAAAGTATACCTGGTTGAGCTGAATCTTATGTTACTCTCCTTTGTGGATTGTGTTGAACTATCCTATGTGGATTTACTATTTACTCTCCCTTGTGGATTTGAGTCTTGCTTTCCTGTGTGGAATGAGTTTACCTTGAGCTCAAGAGCAGAGCTAGAAATGGGGACTTAGGTATATGTATGGGCATATACCTAAGTCGAGTCAGTTGTTTCTTCGTGGTTGCCCCTTTCTTTTGTGCCATATCCTTTGTGGATTTCGGGAGACCTTCGGGGGTCTCGGGGTCCTTACTGAGTAGTTTATACTCACCCCTGCACGGGCTATGCCCGCACTTTGTTGTGTTGGATGCAGACGACGGACAGCGCTGATCTCGGTTGGGGCGTGGAGCAGGACGGTACCTGGAGGCGGACCACTGGGCGGGACGTGCTCGGAGCGGACGTGGGACCCGAGGAGCCTGGAGGCTATCTGTACCCACCCTTCAGGTGGGATTGCCAGTGGACGACACGAGGCCGTCGTCTTTTCTTCAGTTGCTGTTCTTTACCTTTTCAGTTGTACTTTCAGTTGGGCTTGTATTCCGGCCCCCTTTACTTTTCTGCAATTTGTAGTTACTTTCCGCTTGCTGACTCTGTGGTGGTTGTTACTTATAAAGGCAATGCCTTCCCTGTTTACCGGGATTTTACGCCTTGGTGCTAGTCGCCAGCCCCTGGCCTATGGAAGGCGGGCTTGGGGTAGTCACGGCACGGGCCCCGAGGTCGGGTCGTGACAAATATATCCTTTTAAATTCTTATCATTGATAATGGTTCAAGTTAATTTCTAATTAGATCAGCCACCACCTTATTTTCATTACCGGGATAGTAGTAGATTGAGATTTCATTATCCTGGATGAGATCTAACCATTTTATAGGGAGCATATTAAGCTCCTTCTGTGTGAATATATATTTTAGACTCTTTTGATCAATATATATCTCACACTTCTCCCCATATAGATAATGCTGCTGGATTTTCAACATAAGGATCACGATAATCAACTATAGATCATGTTTGGGATAGTTTTTCTTGTGGATTTTTTAGCTGCATTGAGGCATATGTTGTCACTTTATCAGTTTGAATCATCACAATACCTAATCCCTTCTTTGGATCATCATTGTAAACCCCAAATAGTTAACCACTTATCAAGAGTTTTAGTACATGCACAGTAATAAGCCTCTTTCTAAGATCCTTAAATCTTTCATCACATTCATGAGTCCAAAAAAACATAACCACCTTCCACGTAATCTTTGTCATTGGGTTTGAAAATCAAGAAAAGTTCTTCAAAAATCGTCAATAATACCTAGATGAACCCATAAAGTGGTGGATCAGCATTACAAATATTTTCCTAGGACACTCTTAAATTTCCTTTTTCTTGGAATGGTCAACAAATATCTCTTTACATGGAATAACATTCCCCAATAATGATACTTCCTCTGTCCAGGACTCACATTTACTACACTTTTTCAAAATGTTTTTCCCTTCTCAATGTCATCAGAACATAATTCAAATAAACATCATGTTCCTCATTTCTCTTGGAGTATATTAGAATATCATCAATAAGGAGTACCAAAAATTATTTTAGGTAATCTCAAAAGACTCTATTCATTTATTCCATGAATATTTCTGGAGCAATAGTGTGTCTAAGAGGAATCACTATGAACTCATAATATCCATACCATTCTTGAAAGGTATTCTTGGGAATATCTTCCTTCCTCACGATTAATTGGTGATATCCTGGATGAAGGTCAACCTTATATAAATAACAGGCCCCATGTTGTGGATTGAAAAAGTCGTCTATCAACATATGCGGATAAATGTTGTTTATCAAGATTTTATTGTGCTCGCGATAATCAATGCAGAGGCACATTGATTCATTATTCTACTTTGTGATTATGACTCTTTCAACCCCATGGTGAAGCACTCAATCATAAAAAACCATTCTCCAGATTCTCTTGTATAAATTTCTTTGGCTTTTCTATCTATACAGTTTCCATTCTGTAAGGTTTATCTGATACGAAGATATCCCGGAATATGTTCAATTGATAAATCAACCTCTCGATTAGTAGTAAGACCAAACAACTCTTAAGGGAATACATCAGTGTAATCCCTCGTGATGGGAAGATATTCAAGAAGTTTAATCTATATTAACTCAATCATTTGAGCTAGAAATAATTTCTCGTTAGGTATTAATATCCACACTTTAGACATTAATTCTAAAGAATTTCCATCATCCTCTTTACAGTTTTATTGAATTAGAGGATGGTTTGGGATGTGAAGATTGATCTCCCTTTCATGATAGTGGATGTTGGCTTTGTATAAATATATTTAATCCATGCCCATAATAACATCAAACACCACTAAAGAATGTATGGTGATATTTTATGGGAGCTTCAGTCCAAAAATGCTAACCAGGGAGTAGTTACATACTTTTGATGTAGTAATCTCCCTATTATTCTTTCTAACAGATAACTCAACATCTTATTTTTTAGGTGGTGTTTGAATATTTATAATAAAAATGAATGATATGAAACAATCTTTAGAACTAGAATTGAATTGTACATTCACTATTCTTGAATGAATAAATAGCATAGTTGTCACCACATAGTTGTTTGGATCCACCTTACAAGTAGTGATAGCATAGGCCCTTCCTTGTTTCCATGGAGTATTTTTTAAATTTTCAATGAAAATCATTGGATTTGGGAAACATTTCACATAATTACCATCCTCCTTGTAGTTGTAACACTTCACTAGAGGCTGATAATGGATTTGAACCTTCCTTTATTATTCTATATTAGTGAGATTATTCATATCCCTTCGGTAGTTCTGATTTTGGTGTCCCATTCATTCACATTTGAAGCAATTCCTAGGTCCCATTAGAAAGTTCCCAAGATGCTTCTTCCAACTATTTGACATGTGGGGTGTTTGATCTTCATTCCATCATGGGATTTATTTTTCGAACCACCCATATTAGACACCATTTTATACATTTTGTCACCGGTCCCACAAGACCATTAAGAGTCTCAAATCTCCATTTCAGCCTTGAGGGAACAATAGAAAATATATTCATTACAGTCAATGTAATGAATCACCAAGGATTTTTATAGAATCAAATTTCTTCTCATAAATAAGTGATCCACCATGATTTTGGTGTTTGTGACACAGTCAAAGGTATATCTTGAAAGACTTTTGAAGTTTGATTCATATACCCAGCTGGACTCAACTACCTTCAACATAAGTCCATGGAACTCTACTAGTGGCTCATGTATGAGAATGGATTTTACTATGGTTACATTACACTGAGGTTTGAGGTACATGGGGCCAGAGACAATCTAGTTCTTAGGGGTGTTTCTGATTTTTTTTCTCATTGTTTTTGTGGAATTTGACCTTGTATTGGGGTTTTTTTATGTAATTTACATTATCTAAAATTTCAATTTAAATGTGTGAACATTCTGAAAATTTCATCTTGAAAACTATTTTCAATTGAAAGTTTAATTTCTTTTATTTTTTCACTGCTTTTCTTTGCATATTAAAATTGATTGCTTTTTCACAATGAATTGATTTCTTTTTGAAATCATTTGGTGGTAACCCATTAGGATTAGGCACAAACCCTACATACACCCCTAGGGCATAATTATACTTTATTGTGCTTGACTTAGGTAAAGGGAAGGCTATGGGTTATGGTGGTTCAGGGTGTTAGTTCTCATCCGTGGTGCGGAGTTGTGGAGATGGATTGTGGGTGATGACCCCTTGTAGTGTGGAGTCCTTGGGGATATATTTCTATTTTCATTATTTTTATTTGGACCAATTTTATTGTCTTTAAACCAATGTATTCAGTTCTGGTTTTTTCTTAAGACTTTTTTGGCTTAAAAATGTCCGATTTATATTATGGAATGTTATTAATGTTTTATGCTTTCATACTTGGGTAAATCATTCCCTAACCTAAATTAACAATACCTGGGAACTTGTTTCAGGTCGTGGGAAAGGGAGAACCCATAAGGAATTGTCACGGGCTAGGTTTGGTGCTGGTATTAGTGGCGACCAGATTTGGTTTGTGACAAAATGGATCAAGAGGAGGTTCTTGTTATCTCTTTAGGTCACGTTATTTGGGAAACAGTCAGGATAGTCTGGAGTTAGGATTGTGGGGACTTGGTATTTCGGTTATGGGTAGTGTTCCTGATCACCACCCCTCATGAAGGGATTTGTGTCTCCAGGGGAAGTTGGGATTTATATGAGTTCGTTGGTTTTCATGGATTAATGATGATTAGGGGAAATGAAAAAGGGTGTTGGGTTAATGGTCTTGGTGAGCTCGTAGGGTCTGGTAAGCCATGTGGAGCCAAGTATATTCACTGGAATACTCTTTTTTATGGTGAAGTGATTGGAATATGTCTGCCAACCATATGTCTAAGGCACCCACTGAAACTAGTATCATTTATCGTTGTCTTGTGTTCATTAGTTTCCAAATCATGGAACTTTGGTTTTAAAGTGACATGGTTTTAAGAAGCAAAATGTTTTTGTCAAATTATTTTCTAATAAATAGGTAATGGTTAGATTTTTTAAAATGAAGAACTGAATTTTCAGAATTGTATTGGAATGGAAAATAGTGTGTTTTCACCTCTATTGAAAGCATTTCCTATGTCAAGGTTGGTTTTGAAAAAGTGTTTCCAATAGAGTTTTCTATACTATTGAAAGGAGTTTTAGTGGGATGAGATGATTTGAAAATAATGTGTATGTCTTGAAAGTGAGTTTTCATTTAAATAATTGTTCCTTTCTGAAAGTATTGGTAATATGTAATTTGAGTTTGATTTCGTGGTTAACGGTTTTGAGAAAAAGGAGGTACTGGTTTATTGTTATGGTTTTGAAAGGTGGAAAGAATTTTTTATTTTAACCTTTGGTATTTCCATCAGCGACCACATGCATGGGGTTAAATAGGATTAAGGATAGTCGATGGCATGGTTGGATGAGTTCTAGGAAGGATATGAAGAGGGTGCCTGTTGTGGCACAGTAACATTCATGTGTGAGGACCATGGGGTACCAATGGTTGATACACTAACCACAAAACCGTTTATTTTCAAAAACAAAGAGATTTTAAATGAGAATCCATATGTCTTTATAACTATTTTGGAATGGTGTGTATTATGTGTTTCTTTAAATGTTGATTTTTTGGGATGTTTTGAGTCCAAGTACCCCTTTTGTTTGTATTGTGTTTTTGGTTTGTGTTTTCTCGGTAAGTTGTGTTGAAGGGCCGATTAGTGGTCTCTTTTGAGAAATGTTTTGGGATGCATTCATGTGGGTTCCTTTCATGTGTTTCGATCGGGTTTGTTGTATATATTGACCACTAGACCATCTTGGTTGGGTCCTTGGGTTTAATCATTGGACAAGGTATTCCCCATTAAAGGTTAGTGCACAACTGAAGTGCAACACGGATTGTTTCTCCTTTTGAAGACCCTCCAATTGATCAATATAAGGAATATTTTTCTTTAGATTTTAAGATTGAGTCTACCCCATTTCCATTCTGGGTTTTTTATATCCTCTTATAGTGTGAGAGTGATCATGGATGGTTGAAAGAGACCTTATCCTCTTAAGTTTCCTGATTTTCCAAACGAGGAAGTGGTCTAGGGTTGTTAGCATGGATGAGTATCTGGATAGTGTCTAAGAGGTCATCTCAGTCCTTTGTAGTCTCTTCAATGAAGGAGTTCACAATAAACTACCATTGTGGGAAATTTGTTCATGAGAGGATATTATGGCCACTTTATATAATTGTGTGTTGTTTGGGGATGTTGTATAAGGTCCCACTCAATTCATTGTTTATATCAGTCTAGATGGTCATGTTCGGTGATGCATTGTGATTCCATGCACACGATTGACTGTAAAGGTGAAAGTCGTGCAATCCCCTGAGTGTCTATTTATGTTGGGAGAATTCCTCCCTTAGAAAAACCATTAAATATTCCATTTTAGAGGAAGGTGATTTTAGGTGTTATTTACTTATATATTTTCACACTCAATGAAACAAGGTGTGATGTGTGTGCATTTTTGAAGCCCTTGTTTCAGTGAAATATCGAGTTAGTGTAAAGTGATTTTGGAAGGTGTTATGTCTTGGAAATATTATCAGGGATTTCAGTGTAGTTTTTGGTGGCACCAAAAGAAGAATTCTCTATCATGGGGTTTCAAAAACATAACTGTTAGCTCGAATATGCTTTAATCATTTGAGCTCTAGCCATAGGTCTCGGAGAGAAGATGACTCATAGTTCTGGGAAATCCCAGAGTTGTTTAAACCCTTGTACAATGTCTTATCCTTAGTATGAAAGATAAGAAGAGTTTAAACCTATGGTGTCATCATCTTTCTTCTATTTCTCCCATTCAATGTGAACAGGGTGAGGGTCTTGTACCCATGTCATCACCTAATGTAATTTTCTCCCCCTTTGGTTTCTGTTGAGTCATTAGAGAATGGATGGAAATTTGGATAGAATTGTTGAGGAAACAGTTTTTGCATGATTAGTAGTGACCATGTGCTAGGAATCCATGTGAAAAGAATGATTTTCCCATTTAGCACACAGTTTCCCAAACTGTGCGGACTGACCCTACGCCCTTCCCGAATCATTAAAAAAAATTGGTCTTTCTATGTCGGCCCATGATGGTCTGTTAAGATGGTTGGTTCTTATGGTAGGGAGACCCACTATTATTATCATGTACATTCCTTCATAAAAATTGAATGGAATTGTATCCTTTATAATAGGGAGTTAGTCCAGGCCTCTCCCTTTTAGTGTCATGATTCTGTCTCGGAAAAAAAATATAGGTTGCCTATTATGGTGGGGTGATTATTTGTGTCCCCCCATACCAATAGCTCAGCTTTATCCATGGTCTTGGCTTGGTGGTAGGTATTCTCATACAGAACAATCTAGCTACCAACATCTTCCTGGAATAAACTTTGGGATTGGAGAGCTCCCAATGGTTTAGTTAAAGTAAGTTAAGTGTAACCTTGTTCGAATTTGTTGTTTGTTTGGGTGAATTGCTTGAGTCTTATTCGGACAGTGTTTGAGGAGTTTTATTTTGGGATAAAGTACGAATGTGATTGACCATTTCAGGAAAGTGGTGTAATTTTTGGTTGTGATATTAATCCTTCCTTAATTGATCATTGGAGGTGTTTGGGCCCTTGGGGGTGAAGCTTGACAAAGAAGTACATCTTGGTTTATCGGTTGAGTTTGGTTTTTGTATCTAGCCATGTTGTGGCTTTCTAGGGATGAAAATATTTCATGGTAGGGAGAAATTTCAAATAAATGACATATTTCAAAGTTATTTTTTATTTAATTTTCATTTATGCTTTGTTTTGGGGTTTCATATTATTTTATGCGGGACTGATTGAGTTTTCATGAATTGCGCCAAACCATGAGCCCAATTCCAGATTTGAAAATAAATTTTGTTTCTATTATAATGTTTTCATTTTTTAATATTTTACACACATTCCAATTCTTAAATGGCCTCCCCTGACATATTAACACACCATTGAAATTTGGATCCTTTATAAATCTAAAACCATGGTGTATATATGTTTTTATTTAAAGAATTAGGCCTGCCCAGAAGCCCAATTATAGTATAAAAATCAAAATTGTTTAATTACTAACTAATTAAAGTTTTAATATTTTTTGTTAATTCCAATCCTTACCCAATACCATTGAAGTCAACCACGCGCCTAGTATACTTTCCCCCACTTTGGAGCTCATATCCATAGCTATTGAGTGCAGAACATCATAGGGTTTCTAAAATAGGCCAGATATGAGGAGATAAATTCCTTCCATCTTAACTACCTCAATTCTTACTCTTTTTCCTCTATTAAAGATCCAAAATGATCTTATGATCCTTTTTCAAACCACCCCTTAATTTTGGCTATATTTGATTTCATATACTAGTGTATTTGGGGAGATTCCTTAAAGATCTCTAAAGTAAGTTAGTTCATTTCATTACTCTTTCAAATATCTTATGGTTCCATTCAATTTGATTAGGAATTATTCACTTCTTATGGATGTAGAAAATGACCAGGTGGTAGGGTTTCGAACCTAGGGCTTAAACATGGGTTTTTTTGGTCAATTTGTGTTATTTTAGGTTTGTTCTAAGTCCCACTTGGTGTGGCGGTTTTGCGACTTGATTTTCGCACGGGGATTCAAGGGTTTTCATTACATTGGTAGGTGATTCCAATGTTTATGAAATATCTGTGATTATAATGGTGTATTTATGAAATTTTCATGCCTATTTAATTTGATTAACACTGCATAAATGTGTTTTAGTGTTGTTTGTATTGCATGTTAAATTTTAATGACAACTTCATGTGAAATTTGAGGGTTTTTCATATAAATATTATTATTTTTCATTAAGGTATTCCATATAATTATTTATTTGATTTTATTGAATTGTATTAGGGATTAAAATAATGTTATATATGATATTATTCTTTGGTTGTCTCTGCGAAATTGTTTTTGGGTCACGTTTGTTAAGAAAATGATGTTTTAGTAGCAATTTGGTGTTGAATTAAGTTCTTTACATGGATATTCTCTATGACACTTATTGGGGGTTATTTTATAACTCATGTAATAGGTTTAAAGACGTTTTTGTGGTGCATTAAATTCTGTTTTGGTTCATGTGAGTATGCACATGGTGTTAAAGTAGGGTCATCAAGGAGTTTTGGGTGCAAAAAAGGAAATATTTGGAGAACTAGTTTTTATTGAAACTCAAAGTGTTTTGATGTGTGTTCGTAATGGTATAAAATGTGTGTAGCTACTGTACTGGGTGTATGTGACCATTAGTGGTGTTTTACATGAAAATGGATTTGTGTTTAATGATGAAATCATTTGATCACAAAGGGGGAAGCCAGGTACCAAGGTGGGGCGGATGTGTTCTTGTACGGCTTGTGGAACGAATGGGTTTTGTCCATGTATCACCTATAATTTGGATAATGAATACTATAAATAAACTATGTGGATTTTAATTGGGTACCACAAGGTTATGGGTATGTTTCCTACTATTGGCTCGTGCATGAGAACTGATTTTACTATGTTTACTTTACACCGAGGTATGAGGTACATGGGTCCTGAGACTATCTAGTGCCTAGGGGTGTTCCCATTATTGTTGCTCATTTTGTTTGTGGTATTTGACATTGTATTAGGGTTTTTTTCAATTAATTTATAGTATATAACATTTCTATTTAAATGTGTAAACAATCTGAAAATTTTATCTTGAAAACTATTTTCAATTGAAAGTTGCATTTCTTGGATTTTATCACTGATTTTCTTTGCATATTAAAATTTCTTACTTTTTAACATTATATTGCATACTATTTGGAATCATTGGGTGGTAACCTATTGGGCATACAGTCACACCCTACGTAGACCCCTTGGGTGTAAGTAGACTTTATTATGCTTGACTCGGGTAAAGGGAAGGCTATGGGTGATGGTGGTTCAGGGTGTTAGTTCTCATCCTTCGTGCGGAGTTATGGAGATGGCTTGTGGGTTATGACCCCTTATCGTGTGGAGTCCTTGGGGATGTGTTTCTATTGTATTTATTTGTAATCGGACCACTTTTATTGTCTTTAAACCAATTTATTCAGTTTTTGGTTTTTTCTTAAGATTTGTTTTGCTTGAAAATTTCATATTTTTATTATGGAATGTTTTTAATGTTTTATGCTTTTATACTCAGGTAAATCATCCCGAAACCTAAATTAATGATACCCGGGAACTTGTGCCAGCCCCTAGAGATAGGGAACTCCCTTCGGGCCTTCTCAAAGGCTGGGTTTTGTGCTGGTATTGGTGGGGACCAGATTTTATTCATGACAGGTATATACTCTGTGGTTTTCTTAGCAATACATGTCTTTCTAGATATTAAAAGTTGATGTGGTTTCTGAACTGATGCATTTAAGTTAATATCCCTCAAAGTAGATGGTCAAATATATATCATCCAAAAAAAAATTGAATGAGAAATGTTCCATTACTAAACCATAGGTTTGATACTCTATATGGATATACTTCGGTTAATTCACATTTTCTGTATGAACTATTGTGATTAATTAAATAATAGAACCTATGTTAACCTATTATAAGTGATTGTTATGTTGGATAAACCTAAAGTGTTCTGGAATGATAATAATAAGGTTGATATTTTGTGGAAATATGATTAATATTCTTTAAAAACTTTAGGGAGAAGGTCTTTAGAGAAACAATTATCAAATATTTTGATGAAATATGATTAATGTTCTTCATAACCTTAAGGGTTAATATTATCTTTGATTTTATGTTAAAAATATTAAAATGATATTTTTTAAATTTGTTTAAAAACATAACCTCTATAGAAAACCTTAGTGGTTAAATAGTGATTTGATTATTAATGTAATTTTGTAGGATATTCATCAAAATTATTGTCTAAATTGTAGGAAATATATTGATATATTTTCAGAAAAAAGAGAATGTGTTTTATGAATAACAAACCATTTCATCTAGAAAGGCCACATATCATGAACTAACAATTGAAGGGTGACTTGGGAATAACACCTATCACTTGCCTGCAAGTTGTCTTGGTTATGATTACATTTCTTTTTAAAAATATTTTATGGATAATGATAAAGTCAAAATTTAAACGATTATTTTACAGTCAAATGATCTTTATTTTTTGGTATTTTCAGGTGATTAATGATAATTATGGATGTGATTTACTTTTTTAGGTAATATATATAAACTTTAGGTTTACGGGAAAGGATTATTTCGGAATAATTAAATTATGTTGTTGGAGATTTAACTTAAATGGTATGATATAACCATTAAAGTTGAAATAGTAATTAATGTTGATTATATTTATGTAATTTGGGATATTGTTTTTTATGTATTTCTTGATCAATTTTAATCATATATATTTATTTTAAAGCCCCAAGATTTCATGGTTTGTTATTTCTTCAAAGTAATTCAATAACTTGCACTACACACAACACAGAGTTCAAGCGCACAACGACTTACCAAACTAGCCGTTCAAATGCTGTTATGAATTGTATTAACTGAATTCTGACATTAATATAATCCTTATAAATTTAGAATCCATATTATGATTTTCCTAGAAATTATTTAATAACAAATTCATTTGTTTCAAATAAAAGAATAATTTTTAAAATTAATGTAATTTTACCACCGTTTAATGGCGAACCCTTTTTAAATCAAATATTTGAAACTTTTTGATAATAAATTTGAAAAAATAAACTTCTTCTTTAGAATGAGGACATAATAATTTAGTTTCAAAAAAAAAATTGGTGTTTTTCTTATAACATTCATATTTGGGTGAATAGTGAAAAATAATATATTTTAACTAAAAACAACTTTTTTAATCAAAATAATTTATAATGTTGAATTATAAATATTAATTGTTTGGAAGTATAAATAGATTTTATTTTTACCATTTAATCTAATTATGGTCATTTTATGTAATTTCACTTTGAAATTGGACATAAACAAGTGTCAATCTTTTGATAATTATTATTTCGTAAAAATAAACTTTTCGGTTTTGAGAACGAGAATTATTTTTAAATTAATTTATAAAACATATAATTTTTGAAATTGGTAAAATAGAATTCATTTTTGAATTCATAATATCACAATTAACTTAGGTTTAATTTTTGGTATTTTTCTAAAAATGTTATATTTTTTACGAATAGTGAAAAACTCTGAGTTTTTGTTTAAACCCTAATTTTTATTTAAATAATTATTTATTTTATTTAAATTTATTTTATGTAAAACTACAAACATAATATCTATATATGTTCAATTTAATTAATTGGAGTCAGTTTATAATAATTTTAGATATATAAAAATTTTATTGAAATCTTCACCGACTTTTACCCACCTCCAAGGAGATTTTGAAAATTCACATAAAACATAATTTTACTGCTTATATGAGTTTAATTTCAAAAAATAGAGAGACACAGTTGATAGCATTAAGAAAAATGTGGTTAAATAAGATAAAAATAATTTTTTTGTCAATAGTAACTTTTTACTTTTATTTACCACGGTTAAAAGAAAATAGGGTATTTAAGGGTAAAAATGATATTATTATTACCCCAACACAAGTCCAAATTCTATTGGATAAGTATAATTAGACCAAAAAAACCTTAAGAATAAAATATGATCCAATCTGGTACACTTGGATTAGATTAGTACATTTATTATTATTTAAATCAAAGAAGAGTTAAAAGAGTTAAAATAAAAGTTTAATAACTAAAAAAATTAATATAGGGTTACACATATGATAAATTAGATTATAAATATTCACTAGAAATATGAAAATATTTAATAAATAATGGTATTTTATTTATATTTTTTATACATTATATAATTAAATTTATTTACGGCACAATGATGATACAGTAATTTCCTAATTAAGGAAATACTAAAATAATTGATATTTTAAATATCCAAATAAATGTAATTTCAGAATTTTTTGGAATTACACTAATTTTATAGTTTAATATGACATATTAGGGTTTTTTAGATGAATATTTTTCTAATTAATAATGCTGTTATGAATTTAGAAAAAGCAAAATAACAAATAGTGTCAAAATTGACACAAAAGAGTTTTTAAAACAAATATTATATTTTTAATTGATATTCTTTTCCTAAAAATATAATGTTTGATAAAAAGACTTATATAATGATAGTTACATCATTAATTAACCACTTGGACTTTTATTGAAATTATATAGTTTTTTTATTAACTATATAATGTAAATATACAAAGGGACGTGGTAAATGTCAAACTATTTAACTAAGAGTTAAATCTAAAAGATAAACTTAATATATTGACCCAAACCAGTCTAAAACCTATTGGTTGAGTGGTTTTATACCCCTAACCACATTATACTTTAAATAATCCATTTTCTATCCATTAGGAACCGTAAATGACTTTATTATAAAATAATATTTCTAGCTTTTCCTAAGGTGCCTCTCACCCCTCTTATAAAAGGGAACTCCCCCTTCTATATAATTCACATCATCAAAGCCATTTGTCTCATCCAAAACTAGAAAAATACCCTCTGAACTGTCCTAACTTCATCCTAGAGGCCTTTCATTAGTCATAAAGTTAACCTAAAGAGCCCTTTGGGTCAAATCAAAAGGAAGAACCCGAAGAAGAGGTAGATATTTCATCACCTCTTTAAAGTTCCTTTCTTCTTCCACTTCCTCTTTCTTGGTTGTTTCCATTCTAAAATAATAACTTCATTATCTTATATATACAATGATGTTATTATAAATATGGTAAAACCATATTCGTTATTCAATCTATCCTTTGAATTACAGGTCACCATACGTGCATACGCACGGCCTACCGTCTCCACGTAGTGGTGTAATTGTTATTCAATACATTATTATTTCGGTGAGTATAAAAATGATGTGAATTGATGTAAATAATAAATATAATGTGATAATGATTCTTTATATATGATATACAATCCAATTAGATATTATTTTAATATTAGAAGAATGATATTCTCGCTCATGTGTATGTACGGTTTACCGTCTCCATGAACGCGATGAGATTCATTCCACATCGTATCCATTGAAGACAAATTTTAATTTGATGATTACAAATAATGTTTAAAGACATGATATAATTATGGTTATTAATAAGATACATCCCATCCATAAAAAATATTACTCACATAATACATAATATAAAGGAAAATGATTCGGTTAACACCTGAAACGACGACAATACTTAGATATTATTAACAAAGAAATGTTAAAAGTTCATATATGATATAATATTAATGTATATGACTATTGTATAATTTAATAACAATTATTTCACCATTTTACAATAGGTAACCTACCCTTGACAAAGGAAAAGTACACTATAAGGATTAATTTCACAATCTCTTTATTATTCGATGTCATTTTTACGTAAGTATCTACTGAGACATATTTATTATCCGTGTATATGTTTTATTAAAGTGTTTTCTTAGGGATTATTTTATGGTAAATTTTACTGAAACATCATTTGAAAAGTTTTAAATGTTAATTCCTCTAAATAATTCTCATTAATGTTCATTTTTTCAAAATGTTTTTTTAAGGATTTATCTAAATGGACTTGAATGTTTTTAAAATGTTAATTCCTTTAAAAAGTTTCAAAGTGGTATGGGACACTTTGATTCAAAAATGTATTTAAATTTCTTCCTTTCTAAATTGTGTGACTTTTAAATGTTTTCATGAAAAATGCATATTTCTCTCAAAGAGGATTAAAAATCATTTTTATCTTTGTCAACATCCTTTGTTGGATTTTAAACTTGTTTGAGGTTTATTTATTATGATACTGATCATCAATATTATATTGAAGGTTTTGGGATATTTTTTATTATGTATGTGTTATTTTTATACCTTTCATGGTTTATAGATTAAGTATTGGTATTTTGTATGCTAGTTTTAATACGAATTATTATGTTAAGATTAAACCTTTTCATATGTAGAATGAATTGGACTTAGTATGTGACGGGTGGAGACTGTTATAGCTCCTCGATTCATTGATAGGTCTCATGAGACAAACTAGTGTCTTGGAAAAAGGCCTTGACAAAATCTTATTTGTAGTCTTGGCACAAGGCCTGGACTATATGGTTATGAAAGTTTGGTATTATGATTTCTGTCACTATGAAAGTGGCTATTGATATTGCATTTGATTATTCAACTATAAGAATATCCCTGTGAATAAGTATATGGAATTATTGGATTTTTATCTTTTCCATATTATTCTGATATTCAAGTATAAAATGATGTTGTTTTAGTCTTATGCATTTCCTCAAATTTTTATCCTTATATATCAAAGTTTTCGCTATACTTTTATCCTTACTGGGCATCCTAGCTCACCACTTTCTTTGTTTTATTTTTCTATGGATGGGAAAAAAGAATATTACGACTGAACTGCAGGGATAGTCTATGGGATCCCAGTGTTGTCTATGGATGCATTGTTGTTGTAGTTTTCCATTTTATGATGTAATGTAAACCTTGTGAATGTATCTAGTACTTCCAAGTCTATTAAACAAATCAATCTTTCGAGACATGGTCTTTTTTGATCATGCCAATGATAAGTTATTATGCACCGGCTCTAGGCCTCTAGGGTTGGGGCGTTACAGTTGGTATTATAGGAATATTAGTACAAACTTTGGAAACAAGATTTAGATAAACTTTGATTAGAGCACATAGCCCTAAGATTGGATTCGAGGATTAGTATAGATGAACTTCCTAGAATTTTGGTAATGTAGAGATTTTGTGAGTTTTCCAAGCAATAAATCCTTTTCTAGATATGAGAAGGTAGAGGTGGCTCTGGCACAGATGTACCTAGGGGTAAAACCTGAAAACACAGCTTGGAGCTAGACTTGATTGGGAACTGGTGCATGACAATGGGCCTTGTTGCACTCTTCTTTACGACACTCCTGGGAGATATGCTTAGGATAATTCTCATTTACTTTACAAACCATTATGAAGGGTTTATGAGTATATACTTCCTTAATGAAAACATTTTTTATGATTACGGATTATATCCATAAACTTTTCAATTTATGTTAAGTGTTTTACAAGTTTGGAATTATGTATTTTGATTCATAATATAACATAGATTATACCATTGTATATAAATGGCACCCAGTATATAAAATGTAAACTCCAACAATATGTATGATCCAATGAGTAAGAAGGATTATATCTTTCACGGTATTAGGCAAACATTTAGATAAGAAATAGTCTCCCATGTATTCTCAACCTATGAAGAAAATAGTATCATGTGTTTATAATATAAGTAAAGAATTACTTGAGCCTTATGGATTTGAAGGGAAGTAAGAGAAGAAATGGATGGAAAAGAGAAATATGGGTAAAGGGAAGAGGGAAAAGAAGAATTTTCCCATATGTTATAACTGTGGAAAGAATCGCCTTGGTAAATTTTTTAATGGAATGAGAGTTTGTTATAATTGTGGAGAAAAAGGAAACCATGTAAATAATTGCAAGGGTAAGAAAATGGTTTCAAATGTAAAATGATTCATCTACCAGGCATTGGGACACTAAAAGAAATGTCCTAGTCATTAGAGTATACTGCATATGATTCAATTAGATAATAATGAAGTTATGATACTACCTTAGATGAAGAGGAATGATTAGTGTTCCTATGATGTTATTATAGAATTATTTCATTTGAGTGTTGTATCAGCAAAATACTGGTTATATTAATTATGGAGATAAATAAGGTTTGTACTGCAGTACTATTTAATTGAGGATTTGGGATTATATGGTTCTAAGAAAACTAAATTAATAGTAAGCTAAAATTTCTAGAAAATACATATTTGAAGGAAAGGAAATCCTTAATATGGTCCCGATAATGAGTTAGTGATTTTGTAATAAAAGATGGTTGATTTGGATAAATTATATAGGATATTTTTGAATACCTAGAAACTGATTAATGATTTGTATATTCCATCATTGTTGGAGTTTACAACATTTTTGGATATAAGGAGTACATTTAGTATTCTATAAGGAATATGGGAGCATTAATTTAATCAATAAGGTTTTAGGGTAATTCAGGATGTTGCAGTGTTTTCAAAGAATACATGGTGAAGGTGTTTACATGTTATTACGTGGAAAAAAGGATCTTCATTCTATTTACCTTCCTTATAAATTTTGGACTGCAATTTTGGACATAAGTATTTTGGATAATTCTAGTTTTAGATTATTTTTTGGATTTCCATAAAATGAAAACTCGGAGGTCGGGCGGCAACCCGTCATGTTCGGCAATGTCGCGAGACTTGAACGCGCAACCAAAGGGTGAAAAGGTTGTATCACCTACCACTATCCCATGTGATGTCATAGATTGAATAATATAGTTTTTTAAAGGGTCTGGTATATGAATTATAAGTTCATTTTTTGGAACCCAATAGGAATAGTATATATATTATATTTTTTAAGTTTGATTATCTTTTAAAGTGAAAGATGAGTTTGCAGTAGAAATTAGGTTAAGGATGGAACTCTACTTGTCAAGTATTTTTTTTTCTTCTCTTATTCTATTAAGAAATTAATTCTTAATCGTTTTTAAGTGATCTTAAAACTAAAAATGTGTTATCCTAATACCTTATGTTTTGTTGAACAGATGATATTTTAAATAATCATATATTGATGTCTTTGAGGACCTCAATTCTACAATTGTTTGTGATTGATGACCTCAGTCACTCCATATAAATTTTTAGTTTTTCCCTCCAATTATGTGTCTCTAATTTCCACCATTGTTCTCCTAATCTAGATAATAAGTTTGTGGTGACTTTTTCATTCCTCGTTTCCTCTTATTAAGAATAAATTTTATTAACCCAATTTCCGATGTGGGTTTTCCCACAATAGTATTTTATATTTTAAACCTTTTGTTTTAGAAGAAAAATTTCAAATTTTGAGGATGTAATTTATTGAATTATAGAAGAATGTAACACCCCATGATTTCATAGTACTTTAATTCTTCAAAGAAATGCTATAACTTCCACTACATGCAATAATGAGTTCAAGCGCACCACGACTCACTAAACTAGTTGTTCAAAAGCGGTTATGAATTGTATTAACTTAATTTTGACGTTCATATAATCCATATTATTAGTTTCATAGACATAATGTAAGAACAAATTCATTTTTTTCATATAAAAGAATTATTTTTCAAAAAATGCAATTTTACTACCTTTTATTGGCGAAGCCTTTATAAATCCAATATTTGAAACTTTTATATTTTCAAATTGTCAAAATAAACTTATTCTCTAAAATTGGGACAAAATAATTTAGTTTTAATAAATTTTCTATTTTTTCTGATAACTTTCCTATTACGGTGAACAGTGAAAAATACTATATTTTAACTAAAGACAACTTTTTTAATCAAAATACAGTATAGTGTTGAAATATACATTTTAATGGTTTGGAAGTATAATCATATTATATTTTTAAAATTCAATCCAATTATGGTCATTGTAAGTAATTTCACATTGAAATTGGACATAAACAAGTGTCAATCTTTTGATAGTTATTATTTCTTAAATATATGCTTTTTGGTTTTGACAATAGGAATTAATTTTAAATAAATTAATAAAACTTCTATTTTTTTAAATTGGTAAAATAGAATTCATTTTTGAATTTGGAATATGAAAATTATATTATTGTGAATTTTTGGTATTTTTTTGAAAACTTTCAATTTTTGATGAATAGTGAAAAATAGTAAGTTATTGTTTAAAAGCTGATTTTTTTTAAATAATTATTTATTTTATTCAAATTTATTTTATTTCAAAATAGATACATAATACCTATATAATACCAATTTAATTCATTAGATTCATTTTATAATAATTTTAGATATATAAAATATTTATTGAACATTTCACCATCTTTTACCCACCTCCTAGAAAAATTTTCAAATTCAGATAAAACATAATTTTCTGCTTCTGTGGGTGGAATTTCAAAAATACATATGACACAGTTGATATCAGTGAGAGAAACATGGTTCAATAAGATGAAAATAATTTTTTTTAAATAGTAACTTTTTACTTTTATTTACCATGGGTAAAAGTAAATACAGTATTTAAGGGTAAAAATGATATTATTATTACCCTAACACATGTCCTAATTCTATTGGATAAGTATAATTCGATCAAAACTAACCTTAGGAATAAAATATGAACCTCTATGATCCACTTGGATTAGATTATGAAATTTATTATTATTTAATTCAAAGATTATTTGGTGATAATTCCATTTTTTATTTAATTGAACAAAAGATGGGAGAACATCCTCCCCAAAACAGGAACTCAAGGAGGCAGAAAGTGGTCAATATCAAATGCGTCGCCAAGAACAAAACCGGTGCATTCTTATGGGAGAGAGCCTAAATGAGAAGAGACTGAAAGGGGTTCCTCGGGACGACCCCCTCTAGACAATGCATCCGCCGCAAATTTCCCCTATCTATGAAAATGCCGGATTGAACATCCTCTAGCGATCTTCAATGCACAGTTGTGTATAAGATACATCACGCTCCAGGGCGGCCTAATTTTCCCCTTCAGCTCCATGTTAAACACCTCAGAGTTAGATTCCACCTCCAAAATCCCCAGTGAAAACCTTTTGCAGAGCATTAAACTTGTGTGCAAGGTTCTCACTTCCGCACCCACCAAACTTCCCGGGCCATAGTATCTGCTAAAGAAAATTAAAACTGAACCCTTCATGTCCCGGACCAGACCTTGACCCAGCATAAGCCCCCCATCAAAGATCCATATACATTGAGTTTAATGCCACTTAATGCATGGCTCCATCATACCCAACTTCCAAGAGATGTCGGTCGAGCATCATGGCTGTTTGAGGTATTACCGAACAACGAACAGCGTAGCAACGCTTTCACCAGTGATCCCACCTCCTGCTGCAATAGCTTCATATGCACTTGGAGAGAATAAACCGTCAGACGCACTTCTGTCCTGGCCTGGTTCCATCCCTCCCATAGTATCCAAAAGACAGTAGTAACCATGATGCTCCTTTACTTATTTCCCAGCAACTCCACTCCCCTGAACTATCTTAGAAGAAACACTTGCATGGACGAACACTCTCCATCATAGTTACACCCTCCATCTATACTCCACCATAAACAGGCAGCCCATTCGCTCGTGATAAAAAGATATACCACAGTCTCCGCCTGAGGGCTATAACAATAGTAGCATCGAGAATCTAGCTGAATTACTTTCTTCTAGATGTTATCCTCCATGGGGATTTCTTAGTGGCGAGGCCTCCACACGAGAAAGAACATCTTCATGGGGACCTCCTTGCACCATAGATGAGTTCCCCATTCATCCTTCTCCCCTTCCAGACGTAGCAGGACTCGATACTCAGACCCATTAAATACCCTGAGTTTGACTTTGTGAAACAACATATGTCCTCCTCCTCAGAAAACACAACTTCCTTGAAAATTTCCATATGATCCGAGCTCAGAATAGAATCCATCAACATTGGATAGCGGCTCGCCTCCCTAACTAACATCTTTGGCCAAGGACCCAACAGAAAAAACAGCTTCTGGCCAGTCCATTTATCAATCCATAAATTAATCTCCCCTCATCCCACAAGCCACTGAGAAGACCCCCGAGGAATTTCCAGGTGATGTACCATTAACTTCCCCAGTCTGGACAGCTTTCTGTTATCCCACTCCTCCCAATTCCTTCCATATTTCACACCAAGGATTCCAGCCCACAAATACTTCCTAGACATAATGTACCATGCCAAATGGGATGGCATGGTCTGCATGGTGACAAAAAATATCCCTGATACTGACCCATCCCTCCTCCACTGGTTTGGCCACCCGTCGTCGTGTAGCCCAATGAGCCCTACCCGATGAATTGGAGTCCCACTAAAACTTGTTCATCAACTGCTCCATAGAAGAAATTACCCATTTTAGGGGAGTGATAACAGACATTACAAGTATTGGGATAGAAGAAATCACACTATTGATCAAAACCACCTGACCCCCAAATGAGAGGAACCTGTTTTTCCAATTCATGATCCTTCTAAACATTCTGTTAATGATGTCCTCAAATAAGCATTTCTTCACCCGCCCAGTAGATATGGGTGCCCCAAGATAGATCATTGGCATCTGTTTCTGATGCATTCCGAGGATGTCATGAATAACCTTGGTCCCCCTTCAAGAGCATCTGTTGGAAACAAAGGCGTAACTCTTCCTAGAATTGATCTGTTGACCACTAAGCACACCATATAACCTCATTAAATGTATGAAGTTAACCAGGGATGATCTCCTACCATTCAGAAAAATAAGTAAATCGTAGACAAACATAATATGATAAAAGGTTTCATCTGAGGCTCTAACAAGATATGGCAGCATCACCCTGTCCCGCATGCTTCTGTGAAGATTCTATGAGAGAGCCTCCTAGGTAATAATAAACATCATCGGGGTCAAAGGATCCCCCTGACACACACCCCGCACATTCTTAAAATCAAAGTTTAATCACTAAAACATTTTTAATATAGGGTTACACATAAGATAAATTCAACTGTAAATATTAATTAAAAATCTGAAACAATTTCCTACATAATGGTCTTTTATTTTTATTTTTTAGATATTAAATAATTTAATATATTTATGAAACAATGATGATGCAGTAATTACCTAATTAATGAAATACTAAAATAATTGATATTATAAATATCTAAAAAAATTTAATTTGATACTTTTTAGGAATTACACTAATTTTCTAGGTTAATATGATATATTAGGTATTGTTAGAAGATTTTTATTTTGAAGTAATAATGTTGTTATGAATTTAGAAAAAATAAAATACCAAATATTGTCAAAATTGATTTAAAAGAGTTTTTAAATCAAAAATTTTATTATTAATTGATATTATATTCCTAAAAATCTAAGGTTCGGAAAAAAGACATATATAATGATAGGTGTATCATTAATGAACAACTTGTGGTTCCTTTGGAAGTATATAGTAATTTTATTAACCGTATAATATAAAAATAAAAAGAGACATGGTAAATGTCCAACTATTTAACTAAGAGTTAAATCTATAAGACAAAGTTAATATAGTGGCACAATCCTATGTAAAACATATTGGTTGAGTTATTTTAGACCCACCCCCACCTAATACATAAAATAATCCATTTTTGATCCATTAAAAACTGAAAATGATTTTATTATAAAATAATATTTCCAACATTTCTTAAGATGTCCCCCACCCATCTTATAGAAGGGCACTCCCTCTCTCTCTAATTCACACCTTCAAA
Organism: Viscum album; assembly: GCA_963277665.1. Taxonomy (NCBI): domain Eukaryota; kingdom Viridiplantae; phylum Streptophyta; class Magnoliopsida; order Santalales; family Viscaceae; genus Viscum; species Viscum album. The sequence goes on from OY728153.1 coordinate 942,843,961, forward strand.
GCCATTTGGTTCGGCCAACCCCTACCCAAATATCCTTTCAACAATCCTCCCTTCATCCTATAGGCATTCCTTTTGTCATAAATCGAACCTATGGAGCCCTTTTGATCAAATCATAAAGAAGAACCAGAATAAGAGGTAAATATTTCATCACCTCTTCCAAGTTCCTTTCTTCTTCCACTTCTTCTTTATTTGTTCTTTCCATTCTAAAATAATAACTCCAGTAAATTCAATATAATGATATTAATTATAAATATTTTACAACCATATTCATTATTCTATCCATCCTTTGAATTACATATCACCATACGTTCGAACGTATGGCTTATCGTCTCCACGCCGTGGTGTAATTGTTATTCAATACATTATTATTTGGGTGGGTATAATAATGATGTGTAATTGATGTAAATAATAAATATAACCTGATAATGATTCTGTATATATGATATAACATCCAATTAAATAATATTTTAATATCAAAAGAATGATATTGTCCCTCGTGCGTACGTACGGATTACCGTCTCCACAAACACGATGAGATTCATTCCCCATCTTATCCATTCAAGACAAATTTTCATATGGTGATTAAAAATAATGTTTAAAGACATGAAATAATTTTTTTTATGAATAAGATACATCCCATCCGTAGCAAATATGACTCACAAAACGACGAATATAAATGAAAAAGATTCCGTCAACACCTGAAACAATGATAATACTAAGATATTATTAACAAATAATTGTTAAAAGATAATATATGATATAATATTAATTTATATGATTCTTGTATAATTTAATAACAACTATTTCACCATTATACATGAGGTTAACCTTCCCTCAACCAAGTAAAAGTACATGTTAAGGGTTAATTTTACAATCTCTTTATTATCCGAGGTTGTTTTTACGTGTGTGTCTACTAGGACAAATTTATTATCCATGACCATGTGGCATTAAAGAGTTTTACAAGGGATTTTTTAAATGAAATTCTTACTAAAACATCATTTGAAATTTTTTAAATATTTATTACTTTAAATCATTCTCATTAATTTCCATGTTCTCAAAATGGTTTTTAAGGATTTAACTATATCGAGATGAATGTTTTTAAAATGTTAATTCCATTCAAAAGATTCAAAGTGGTATGGGACACTTTAATTCAAAAATTTCTTTAAATGTATTCGTTTCTAAATTGTGTGACTTTTAAATGTTTTCATTAAAAATGTATTTTTCTCTTAAAGAGTTTTACAAATCATTTTCATCTATTTAAACATCCTTTGAGGGATTTTAAACTTGTTTGAAGTTGACTTATTATGATACAAATCGTTCATATTGTATTGAAGGTTTTAGGATTTGTTTGACTATGGATGCATTTTTTTATACCATTCATGGTTTATAGATAAAATATTGGCATTTCATATGATATTTTTAATACAAATATTTATGTTATGTTTAAACCTTTTCATATGATGAAAGAATTGGACTTAGTAAGTGACGGGTGGGGCCCACTATAGCTCATTGATGCATCAATAGGTCTCATTAGATGAACTAGTGTCTTGGCACAAGGCCTTGACAAAATCTTATTTGTAGTCTTGGCACAAGGCTTTGACTATGTGGTTATGATAGTCTGGCATTATGCATTCTGTCTTTATGAAAGTGGCTATTGATATTGCATGTGATTATTAGACTAGTATAATATCCATGTGAATTAGTAAATAGCATTATTTTATTTTTTATCATTTCCATATTATGCTAAATTTCATGTTTAAAAGGATTTTGTTTCAGTCTTATATATTTCCTGAAATGTATATGCTTATTTATAAAAGTTACCTCTATATTGTTATCCTTACTAAGCATCTGAGCTCACCCCATTATATGTTTTATTTTTTCCAGGATGTGAAGAATTATATAATGACTAACCTGTAGGGATAGTCTATGGGATCTCATTATTGTCTATGGAAACAATTTTGTCGTATTTTTCCATTTTATGATGTAATGTAAACATTATGAATGTATCTAGTACTTCAATGGCTACTAATCTAGTCGACCTTTAGAGACTTGATCTTTTGTGATCATGCTAATGTAAATAATAATGCACTGACTATGGGCTTCTAGGGTCACGGCGTTACATTTATTGCTTAATTTTAGAGATTATTATATTATTTCATCATATAAATATTTATCTATATTGGATAATGTATGCTAATAATTTTTTTTCACAAATATGCAGTGGTTAGAAGAATTCATTTTCTCTAAATTATGCATCATATGATACACTAAAATTATTTTATAGTGCGTTAGGAATGAAAAATTCAGTTTGAATATAATTTGTTTAGAGTTAGATATGATATGTAAAATGATTAAAACACATTAAAATGATGAAATTATGTTTATGGAATGTACTAAAATCATGTAAGTAAATTTCCTCATGGCATATTTCTTAATATTAAATAAACCCCTAAAAATTTGAAAAATGATCATGAAATACAAATGTTATCCCTTTACCTTCATTTATGGTTAATTGATAATCTTTTCACACCCGACGGATCTATGGTTTGGTGGTTACTAACATTCTCATAACCATGTTCTTTATCACTAAATATTAGTATTTAAACATTATTTTTCCCTAAAATTTATAAAATCTAACATTCGATTAATGATATCCTTATCTGATGACCTAAATATGTGATATTTTAGGTAGTCTTTATATTTTCCACTTTCCCTATTTAAATGACATTTTAATATGCCTATGTACGATGTGGATTTTCATCAAAGGTAAAACATTAATGACTAGCAGAAAATTTCAAGGTAATAATTTATATAAAGGGGTATAATGTTACAAACTGATATTTTATTTTGTATTCCTCTTAAAATAAATTTAATATTATTAATATCTTTTTTTAAGACCAATTTTAAACAAAGCATAATATACTATTAAAAACATATTATTCAGACATGATTGTCATAACCTTGTAGTTAATATTTGTGTTATAAATAAGAATAAAAACATTAGAAAAAATAAGCAATAAGGATTTATATAATTAAATGAAATTTATTATAGTATAATAAACAATAAATATTTTTTTTAGTAAATCCATTTTATGTTAAAAAATATATAATTTCTTACAAAACTTTTTTTATAGAATTTTGTTTGTGAATATTGTAATTACATTAAACCACTAATAAAAAATTTATTTAAAAAAACATTGTGTCATTTTCTAATTCTACATATAAAAATTTTAATTCCATACAAATATTAGATTTTTCTTAAAATATTACAATCTTAGTGAATACAAGATAATAACAATTTTAATTGAAATTTGTCTTTTAATTTTAGTCATTTAAGAAATTGGTTTTATTTTAAAATATTTTAAGTAATATTTGTTCATTTATATTATTCATAATCGAATTATGTTGAATATAATCTATAATATACCTGATTTTGGTTAAAAACATTTCAAACATAAGAATAATTTTTTTTTTTTGGAAACCATTTTTTATTGATTTTTTCAAGTTATATTTAAATATAGATTATTAATTTTCTTTAAATTAAATTTTGTTAAATTTATTCAATATTTGGAATCTAAATATTTAATTTAATTTAATAGGTTCATCTTTGTGATTCCCTGACCCTAGAAGCTAAGAGGTTTTGCATTATTTTGCTACATTCCCATGATTACATGGAGTAAAATCTCGATGGAACGATAAATTTAGTAGTTTTGAAAAGTAATATTATATAAAAGATACCCATTATTAATTTTAAAAACGAAATTAAAAACATTATATATAATAATGGTAATAAAAAAATCATTGAAACTCATTCAAATGATTCATCTTCATAACTTGAAGAAAGAAAACATAATAAATATGATCTCAAATGATCCATATAGGTTTGTAAAGTAGAATAAATAATGAATCAATGAAAATAAATGAGCATGAAATGGTAAATAACTTATTACATGTGATATTCAAAAAAATTGATAAGGGAAAATCAATATGGGACGTTAAGAGACTAAAAAGCATTCCATTTAATTAATAAACCAAGAATTAGAATGCATCCATAGATACGTCGATACAAAATATCATGGATGAGTAATAAATGAATAAAAATGAAAGAAATGATTAATTATTGGATTTCATTTATGTGTATCACGATAAAACCAAAACCGTCATGGCCTTTCATAAGACATTTTAAAACTATTTATATAAACGATTTTAATTTGGAAAACTTATTCATCTATCGAGAACCACTCGAGGCATTGTGGGGATATATAAATTCTAGGCCCCACCCATCATTAAAATCCCGAATAATTCCTCATATTTAATAAAAAAAATTAATTATATTCCTTATAAAATATCCATCTAGAATAATGAATTTTGTTTTATCAATATTTCCCCTGTTAATCAAATGATTTTCAATGTGATCAAAATATGTAAAAATTATATACATTTTATGAAATAACAATTTCCACTGTATGAGAATATGGATATTCATGTAAATTACCAAAGAAAATTTATTACAGTGATTATTTCAATAGAATGTTAACAATCCAAAAAGGAAGTGAGATTGAAAAGAGAGTCATTAAGAACATCGTGGAGGATGATATTCTTCAAACATTACAAAGTGTCCCATACCACTTTGAAACATTTAACTCAAAATCTCCATTAAGGAAAAAAATTAAATGAAACCACGAATATGATGAGAATATATAAAATAATTATATTAAAAGTCAAAGGGATGTATATCCACCATAAAAAAGTGAGTTGGTTTTAAAAAACAAATAAGTATCAATGGAATGTAAATTGAGACGAAATTCATTAACTTGAGTCTTACTTTTCACAAGTGTATTTATATTCCTGAATAATAAATTTATGATAATTATTTATGTTCATGAGAACCAATTTCGAGTACATTATTAATTTTAATTCACTTAGTAAAATGTTTTAAACAACTACCTTTGTAACTTTGTTTACATCAGGTGTTTTGACAGTATTCGATTTATGTGTCAAAAACAAATATGTTATATTGACTATAGTCAAAGGGTTATTTATATAAAAATATTAATAACAACAAAATTAAAATAATTAAAATATTTATACATCAATTATACTTTTAATAGGAATCATGAAATACTATTATGAAAATTGAACCCACCATACAATAATGGAGACAACAGATCGTACGTACACATGAGTAACGTTCCCATTGTTCAATGATCATTATGGAGAGAAGGTATGTAACCAAAATCTTTCCAAAATGATAATTATTCCTTAAATACCATATTATTTAATTATATATACTTAAATATATAATTATTTTGATGTAAATGGAATAAAATCATGTCAGGAAGGTGGTAGTCCACACGTCTATGAATGACGTTATCACATATTAAGTGCATGAAAGGGTAAAAACCATTATGATATATATTATATTTCATAAAATGAAATTATGTCATTAATATCATATATATTTCATTTAAGTTAAATATTTTCAATTAAAACCATATTTTATATTTTTCTGTATAGTGTGAACGAATCATATCATTTTGAGGAGGCGGTGGTCCACACTTCCACAAAAAAATGGAACGTATATAGGTATATTTTATAAAATAATTAAATAAGAAAAATTTGATAATAAATATCATATATATCATATATGAACATATATCAAATCATAATTCCCAAAAACAAAAGATGGTATAATAACAAACAATTATTAGTTTGTGAGACAGTAGTTCGACACATACATAAAGAGAATGTGTGTTACCCATTAAATAGAATATGTGTGAGTGTATGCTGAACCTTTAGAATAAAAACCATTCTAGTATATTTATTAAACTTTTTTGTAATATAATAGTTTAATAAAAATATTTTTGGCGGTGGAAAATGGAAATAAAACTAAAGATCTTAGGAAAAGATGTTACCTTTTCTTTAGGTAAATCCTAATAGATTGAACCAAGGGGATTCTAAGGATGAATTTATGCACAAGGGATAGATTATATGGTGGGTGGAGGGAATTTTCAAATATATTTTGATAGATATTGGTTGTGATAATATGTATTGATTGGTATTAGAAAGTATGATGGGATGAGACCTTTCATAGTCATAGAGGAGTTCCACTATTGTAAATTTTGGGAAATGGAATTCCACCCACATTTTTCATATATATTGATGATCCAATAATGTTAAACATTATATATAATGGAGTATAGGGTCAAAATATTTCCATCCAATGTCTTCTTGACAAGTTTATAGGTCATTTATACCCTTAAGATTGCGGTTCAGTCCCTTGTTAAGACTATTCTCGCATTAATTATTGTGATTGATTATAATTACATTCACTAATAATTTTTTTAAAATGGATAAACTTATATGAAATTATAAAGAATTGTGATTATAAATAAGGAATATATTTTTAAAAATTATAGTCATATAAATGGATGAAATTAATTTAAAATAAATCCCACAGACGGGATGACAATATTGTTTTTTAAAGAAAAAACCTCCAAATGTTTGATATGTTTTTATATTCAATTTCAAATTTAAATTCATTAAAATGACCTAAATTGGATTAATTTATTAATATTTAATAAAATTAATCTTTAAAACTATCTAAATATTTAATTTATCCTTATAAATAAATTTTCCTTAAAAAAATTTAAAATAAATTAGATGAAAAAGAAGTATTGAATTTAAATGTAATAATTTTCATTATTCATTAAAAACTAAAACTTCACATCAACACACTAAAAATAAAAATATGATATATTTCATGTTTTAGATTCAAATATGAAGTTTATATTGACATATATAGTTTATAAAAGTTCCAAAAAATTCATTTAAAATGGGTTCTCCATTAAAAGGCGGAAAAATTTACCTTTATAAAAAATATAGTATTTTGTGTATAATATTGGGTTTGTTATTGTCTTATGTATATAAAATATAATATATAAATAGCAAAAAAAATTACTTAATATAAAATATATATATATTTTATTCAAAAACATTCACTAATACTAATTAATTTTACTTATTAAGGTTAGACACCATTGGGTGCATATAAATAGATTTTTATGAAAACCATTTCATTTATATTAAATTGGTTCAGATATACATTTATAATCAATTTTTAACTAAATAATTCATTTTATATCCTTGTAAACCATGTATTTTCATAAGTTGGTTAGTAATATTCATAATAACTAATTTAATGGCTAGGTAAAGTCTTATTATATTAAATAATAATATTTTAAAAATGTATTATTGTTCTGCTAAAACATTGTGTTGTGTGTAATAGAGGCTATCAAATATATTAAATTAATTTAAAATTGTAATTATATTTTCAACTATTAGGATATTACATTCCCTTATGCACTTGTTGTTTTGTGTCAAACACTCTATCAAATACAATGTTCTTACTTTATAATTCTGGGGTGTTACATTTTCTCCACCTTAATTAAACTACATCCTTGAAATTTAATCTTGACCTTGGTAATCAAGGGATTGATATTTTAAAAAACTATTTTTGTAAAACCCACCTCGTAAATAGGGTTAATAAAACATTTTGATAGAAGAGATAAAAGAAATTACAATGGTTACTTAACTAAGTACCTTTGTAGGAGAAGATGAGTGGGAAATGAAAACCAGTATACATAAGAGAAGTATAACATTCAATTTCTGATAGAGAGTTCTAGAAAACATCTTCAAATGAAATTTGATTATCACAAAACCATAAACCAGAGTTGTGAATAAAAGTAATTCATATCAAAAAAATCATGATAATATCAAAAAAAATTCTCAACCCCCATTTTTTATATATTTGAGGAATTAATGAACTATATAATAATATAAGTAAATATATGTTTATGCACATACAATCTTATCCTTTCGTTGTCCCATAAACTATTTAAATTTTTTTCTTATAAAGTGGATTAATACAAAAATCTCTAAAACTTTTTCCAAATATCAACTTAAGCTATTTCATAAATATTTAAATTTCTAAAATATTATGATCCAAAACTTTATTAGAAAGGTCACTGAATATCCAAAAAATGATCTTATCATTATTCATCAAGCTATACGATGTGTCTCTTTAATCATCACACACTGAATATGTGAACACCTTTATCATGCATTCTCTTGAAAATAGTAATAACGTGAAATACCATAATACTTTAATTAGAAAATTAATACTTTTTTATTACTTATGTAAGGAACATGTGATTGGATATATTCCTTAAATCCAAAAATGATATAAATGCCATCAATGATAAAATAAACCACTTTCTCGAAAATCCATTAATCAGTTCCATGGTTTTCATAACAAACCAAAATATAACATTTATTTATCATTATCCGAACATTAGAAACATATACAGGGTTTGTATTTCCCTCAGTCGTATTTTTTCCAACTATCTCAACTTGATAATAAATAACGTTTCTTGAAAACATTTAACATATGATCTCAAATCCTTATTGAAAAATTAATCTACTATAATCATTAGATATTTCATAATTCATATGATGAGAACATCATGGAAGTTATTTTACAATATATTTCCTATATCCAAATTCAAATGTACAATAATCATTCCACAAAAGTCATGTAAATAACATATTCTTCACATCAACCCTTGTCTTCTTCTAAGGTATATTCACTTGAATCTTGGGGAATTTATTTTTATAGTGCCCCACCTCTATGATGTTTTAACACTAAAAGTCAGTGTTTTTCTTTCTTCCCTTTTAATAATTTTTAATGGTGACCCTTTTCATAGCACATATAAAAATAACATAATCCTTCCAAGCTTTTAACAGGGAGATTTTTTCAATAGTTATCAAATGTGGGAAAATCATTCTTTCCTTTTCCCTTTTCTCAGTTATTTGATATTTTTTTCTCTTCTACTCTTGTTTCCCTTTTAATCCATAACACATAGAAGAATTCTTTCTCTGGATTGATATCACATAAATATATTTCATCGTATTAAGAAAAAAATTTGGAGACAAGTTCCCTTTTGAGATTTGGCATAAGACATTAAAAGAAATGACCGATTTTGAATTATTTGTTTTGTATGAAATCCATAACATACCATTATAACCTTGTTAAAGTAGATTCATATTCTGTAACACTTTCTTCATCATTTTTTTCCTTAAACTAAGGAACATTATCTTCATATCAGTTTTTTGATCATGAGGGAAGTATTTAAAGAATAATGTCTTTTTAAAAGTTACCCATTCCATGAGTTTTATTTCTTCTTCATCTCTAGTATTCTGGACCAAAGACCAGCATTGATCAGAATCACCTTGGATTAAATACACTATAATTGTTACCTTTTAAATTTCACCACATATTAATGCAAAAAATATCGTACCCAAAGACTTAATCCATTTTTCTGCCACCATTAGATCAGCAGTCACACAAAATAATGGGGGCCTATATCACATAATGTGACCCAATATATACGATTATCTCAATATGATAGTTTTATCTATTTAAAAAAGGTTATTTTTCATAACCTAATTAAGTTTACCTAATAATTCTATAACATTATTAGTTCCAATAATAGGTATATTGGTTCCCTTAGTAGGTAAATCTCTATATTTTACATGAGTACTAATACCATTATTCCTTCCAGGAACCATTTATAAACAATAGAATACAATAGAATAGATCATAATATTATGTGACATAATTTATAATCCCAAAACTAGTGAAATACAAATCATAAATCTGAAAGTGTTTTTCATTACTAATCCTATAGTAATAAACACGGTTTCTTTGGGGACATATTTACTTTTAAATAATTCATAGATATTTGAAAAAAAAATATTTGAATTATCCTAAGTGTATCCCCTGGAAGTATCAAACTAGGTGCATAGTAAGTCATGTTGTTTGGTACCAGGTTGCACCGAGTCTGGACCAGCACACCTTTCCGAAGTTGTTACTCCAAGGTGCATTTATGCCTGAACCATGTCCACCTGTAGTATCTGGATAATGATTTATTTCATGTAATAACCACATAATATCAACCTTAACAAAATTCAAGTAATTTCTTCAATACATATCTTCAATATATATATTAGGGTTTTGTTCCCTATTCATTGTTTTCTAAATCTAGTTCCCAAGGATGCTGCTATATTTTCATTGATACCAAATGTAACACCCCAACCTCAGAAGCATGGAGATAGTGCATTATTTTATTAAATTCTCCTGATTAAAAAGAATTAAATCCTGAAAGAGTGATCTATTTGATAGATATGGAAGGCCAAAATTCATACCTGATGCCCATATTACATTGTAAAAAAAATTATAAACATGGTACATAATAAACATAATGAACTCTATATTTGAAACTTATTCAAAGGATTCCTCTTCATAACCTGGGGAAAAGAAAAATAATAAGGGTGGGATCAAATGAAAATTAAGGTAATGTAAATTAGAATCAATAATGAATCAATGAGAAAAAATTTGAATAAAATTGTAAATAATTGATAGAACATTCCATTAAAATAACTAGGGAAGGGGAAATCAATATGTCAATGTAAGAAACTGAAAGTAATACCATTTAATCAATAAACTAAGAATTATAATGCATCCATATATAGGACGATAAAAAATCTCATGGATTGGTAATAAATAAATTAAGTGAATGAAATTATTAATTAATCTACATCTGGTCTAAGGCACATAAAAATATATATCATCAAGACCATTCACAAGACAATTTAAAACTACATATAGAAACCTATTTAATTTGGCCAAGTTATTCTTCTCATGAGAAATTATCGATGAATAGAGGGTCTATATAAAGTCTGTAAATCACCATTAATCACAATTCCAAAGGATTACTCAGATAGAATAACCAAAATAAATAATATTCATTATAAATTATCTATATTGAATATGGAATACAGTTTGATTAATATTTCTCCAGTTAATCAAATAACTATCAAAGTAAACACAATATATAAGTATGATATATAGTTTAAGAAATAATAATATATATTGTATGAGAATATGGATATTAATTTAAACTTCAAAATAAAATTATTACATTGATTGTTTGAATATAATTTTAACAATCACAAAATGAAGTGAGATCAAAATTGTAATCATTAAGAACATTCTTCAGGAATATATTCTTTAAATATTCCAATGTGTCACATAACATGTTGAAAAATTTAAATCATAATATAATTCAAGTAAAAATAGTAAATGAAACTTATAATATCATTATAATATAATCATTCTGCATATAACATTTCAAATGGGTGTATATACACCATATAAATTTGAGATGGTGCATAAAGGCAAATAAGACTCAATGGAATGTAAATTGAGACAAAATCCATTCCTTTGAGTTTGACATGTCATGTGTGTCTTTATAATCATGAATAATAAACTTATATTTTTTATTGACTTTCTTGATAACATTTTTAAAATTTATTATTACTTTTAATTCATGTATTACAATGTTGTAAAGAACTACATAAACAACTAAGTTTATATTGGGTGTTTGGACCATATTCAGTTTATGTTTCAAAAATGATTTTGGTAGATAAATTATGGTCAAAGGTGACATTATATACACATATATAAAATAATAATAATATCATAAATATTATAATTATACATCAATTAGAATTTTAAAACATATTATGAACTGTGGTTAAGAAAAATGAACCAACATTCCAATCATGCAGACAGTAACTCGTATGTATGTTTGAGTAATGTTCCAAATTTTTTCAATAATCACTATAGAAAAAGGTAAGTAACAAAAATATTTATATAATTATAATTATATCATATATTAAATTTTATAAAATATTGTATAATTATATATATATATATAATTATTGTGATAAAAAGGAATCACGTCGTGTTGAAGAAGAGGTGGTCCAAATGTCCATGAACGATGTTATCTCTTTTTTAATGTGTGAAACAGTAATACAAAAAATGATATATATTATATTTAAAAATTGTAATTATGTCATTACTATCATATATATTTCGTTTTGGTTTTCTATTTTTAATTAAATCCATCCTTTATATGTTCCATTTATAGTGTGAACGAATCACAACGCTTTAAGAAGGTGGTAGTCTACACATCCACAAACGATGTTATTGTATTTACAAAAAATATAAAGTATATGCGTATGTGTTATAAAAAAATTACAGAATAATAATGAAATTATAAATCTCAGATATATCATATATAAATATTCTGTCTATCATAATTTCCAACCATGAAATTTTCAATGGAAAATTGAACAATCCACATTTTGTGAGGTCGTAGTTCATCGTATACATAAATAGTACATTCATTACCCATTAGATGGGAGTGTCTAGGAGTTTCAGTCAGACACATTTAATAACAACATAATATAATATTTTTTATTATTATTTTGTTATATAAAAATGTTATAACAATATTTGAGGCGGGATAATGGAAATAAAACTCGTTTTCTTAAGACATGATGTTACTTCTTTGGGTAACTCCTTTTGGATTTCACCAAAGGGCTTCTTTGGATAAATTTCTGAATAAGGGGGTGATAATAGGATAAGGGTAGTGATGTAAAGTATCTATTTGGGAATATCTTGGTCGAACCAACGTATCATGAGAGTTGTGAGGAAGTGGGAGGAGAGGAGGCCTTTTATAGTGGAGGAGGAGTGGCACTATTGTAAATTTTTAAAAAAAGAAATTCAACCAATGTTTTTCCATTTATATTGGATCAAATAATGGTCCGAATTATATAAAAGGTAATATAGGGTCAAAATATATCTAGGAAACAGATTTTTGAGAAGTTTATTTTTTATTTGGGCCCTTAACATTGAGGGTTATTCTCTTATTATGCTTAATTTAACCTCAATCATTATAATTAATTTTAATTACATTAACTAATTAATTTGGTCAAAAAATAATATTAATTTATTTCAAATAAAAAATTATTATTATTCTAAAAATGGGATCCATTTATCTAAATTCCAAAAAAATAAGTTGATGAAACTAATTTATAATTGTTCCTGCCAACCGGACGATAATAAGGGGTTTCGAAGAAAAAATCACCAAAATATTACAACGTTTTTATATTTAATTTAAATGTAAAATTGATTGAAATGAAAAAAATTGAATTAATAGATAATAATAAATTTTAAATAAACTTTTATACCATTTAGAAATAATAATTTTTCATTACTATTATATTAGATGAAAAACTAATTTTAAATTAAAATTCAATATTTTTTATTATTAATTAAAAAATGAAACTTTATATAATAATACCATAAATTCACCCAAATATAAATTTTTTTGTTTCTATTTAAAATATGAAGTGGATTTATTACATTTATATTATATAAAAGTTCCCAAAATTGGGCTTAAAATGGATTCTCTATTAAAAGGAGGCCAAACCACCTTTATAAAAATATTATATTTTATGTCTGATATTTTTTTATATTATGCATATCAAATATATAAGATTAATGTAGAAAATATTTTATTGGGTATATAATATATATATTTAATTAAAATCAAACACTGATATTAATTAATTTAATTTATTAAGGTAAAAAACCTTTGGGGTCATAAAAATAATTTTCTATGAATGACATTCCCTTTATATTCAATTGATTAATATATACATTTCTAATCAATTTTTATAAAATGAATTAATTTTCATTTTTTTACCATATATTTTCATAAGTTAGTTAATATTACTCAAAACGCTGATTTAATGGCTAGGTTATGTCTTATTATATTAAATAATAATATTTTAATAATGTATTTTTTTCGGTTAACACTTGGTCTTCCATGGAATAAAAGAAATTGAATATATTACATTTATTTAAAATTGTAACTATATTTTAATGTCAAAAGATGTTACATTCCCATATGCTTGTGGTGTTGTGTGTTATACATGCTATTAAATACAATGTTCTTATTTTATAATTTCAGGGTGTTAGGAACTTATTTTCTATCATTATGAATATTAACCACAATAAATATTCTTCACCTGGGTAAGGCTTAAATAGATAAAATAGGTTCAAATATATATGATAAGGCTTTAAATGATACTGAAAATGTAACATATACTCAAATTTTTAATCCTTTGGTATATCCCTTAAAATAGTGAGTATAGGATATAACCACAATTTTCAAAACTTTTCCTGATGGAGGCGTCATTATAGACATATGTTGATGGTTTATATCGAAACCATTAGTATAGGTCTAATTGATTCATCCATACCCATGGTTTCAATAAAACTATTGGTATAGATTATATCAAGATAGAACCTATAGCCACTACTCTCCAAACTGTGGTTATAGGTAGCTGCCTGCATTTGGTAATAGTAGCAGTACCACATCTTTTTCAAGTTCATGAATCTAAACATAAAATTTAATAGATAGTATACATTTAATGGAGTAAAAATATTTTAAATTTTCTATTCAACCAACTACGTGTAATAGTTTTCAATCTATATATAATACAAAAACATACATATGCATCTATACAACCAATCAATTCATGTCATTAAAGAATGTTCAGAAGTCTCCAACCAGCTAAGTAAAAAATTGAAGAGATAAATAACTCACCCATATCCAGCATCCTCATACTCATCAGCAGGAGTGACATAATAATCACCCTAAAAAACATTCTCATCACCAAAAACATAATCTGTATTTGTAAATGTATCGTCTGGAGTAGAAACATCTACAACAGCATCATCGCCACCACCTTCAGCTCTATATCCACTAAGACCCTCTTTGGAATCACTCAGAGAATCCTTAAAAGAGAACATTTATTCCATATATAAAAAAATAGTATTATCAATCTCTAATGGAATTGATTTAATTACAACTAACATAGCTTCTACGAATTGTTTAGCGATTATCTTACTTCTTTTACGCTACTTTTTACTTCTTTCAGGCTCCTCTAAAACTATTTGTTTTTCCCAAGCTACTTTTTCATGAGGAAATTTTTTCTTAGGTGTGTGTGAGGCTTGAGAGGATCCCTATGAGGACCAATACCTATATGGGATGATATTATACCTTAGTATACATAAAACTCTCCCCAAGTACTCCTCACCTAATACTCGACTAAAATGATTATTCGACCCAAATTTATCATCTTTTTTTAATAGAGGGCCTAAAGGGAAGACTTCTAAAAATATAAAAAAAATATATTTAATTATGAATTTCATATAAATATTTGAAATATAAATAAAAAACTACCCATCTTTTCTTATGTTTCTTCATTTTCTACATTACCATCCTTTTTCTTCCTAATCGAGCTAAATAGTTTTGCTAAAGGTATATGGCCTTCGATGCCCAATAAATTTGCTACAAATGATATTGACTATTACACATATATTCATAATATAAACATTATATAATCTTGAATAACAAAAAAATTGGAATAATTTTTAAATAATTAAAAAATCATAAATTTAAATAATTTTTAAATGCATAAAAAATTAAAAAATTTAAACATGTAATAAATATAGATAAGAAATTCATAAATAATAGATAATTAAAAAAATAAATTTAGCTACCCATAATGATATTTCAATAATCTTTTATCTGATATCCTCATATTCATTTCATAATATAAAGTCTATATTATTCCTTATATGGCTAACCGGCCTCTAGTCCTAATAGCCATATAGGCTAATGACCTATAGGCCTAATGGTCCATTACCCTCTAGTATTAATATTCAATTAGCCTATAAACTTAATGAAATTTGGTATATATGCATAATGGTCAATTTCCTTATAGAACAAATGGCCAATTCTCTATAAGTCATGTTGGCCATTTTTAAATTAGGCATGTTGTCCAACTGGCCTATAATCATAATGACCAATTTTCTATAATTCATATAGGTCAATTGTCAATTATTCCTAGAGACCAAATGTCTATTAGGATTATAAGGCAACTATCCCTTATACCTATAGTCCAATTGGCCATTAGGGTGATAGTTTAATTGGCCCATGGTTCAAATAGCCAAATGGCATGTGGGCCTAATAGAAAATTTTTCTAAAGTCCTAATGGAAAATTGGGCTCTAGAATAATGGATAATTGTCCGTTATGATTAGAATCCAATTGTTCTATCACTACGGAAAAAATGGGTATTTGCGACGGGATTTATTCTCGTCGCAAATAGTCCTGTTAAAAACTTATTGGCGACGGGGGTACTCACCCGTCGCAAATAAGTAGGCTTTTGCGACGGGATTGCTTTCCCCGTCGCAAATAGTTATCCCGCGATGCGCGCCAAATCGCGGGAAAACTATTTGCGACGGGAAAATTTTCCCGTCGCAAATAACCGGCGGTGGTAAAAGGTATTTGCGACGGGAAAGTATTCCCGTCGCTAATAGTATGTTATTTGCGACGGGTCCCGTCGCAAATAACTATTTACTCATTGACCGTAATTAATGCGGGCTAATGTATTTGCGACGGTACCCGTCGCAAATAATACTATTTGCGACGGGAATCCCGTCGCAAATAAACCCGTCGCAACTAATCTAACCTATAAATACCCCCATCCGTTTTTTTCAAATCATTCTCATTCTCTACCTTCTCCTGCTCTCAAACTTCTGTTTCTACAGTTCAGTTTTTTTCAGTTTAATTTTTTTCTTCGGAGCTGATATTAAAGTTTTGAAGAACGATCAGAGCAGATCAATTTTCAAGGTATTTATGTTCATTTTAATTTAATATTTATTTTTAATTTTTTATTAGTTTCAATTATTCTTAATTAGTTGTAATTTAATTATGTTTACATTGTTTTCTTACTTAATAAATTTAAATTATTAGTATTGATCATAGTTAATGGTAATTAGGAATAATTAGTAATAATTTTTAATAATTAAGAATAAATATTAATAATTAGTAATAAATACCAATAATTAGGAATAATAACATTATTACATTATTAGTATATTTTATTATTAATATTAAAATAATATAATTTTTTATATATATACAATTCTTTTTTCATCTGTGTGTTTACTGTCTTCACATGTATTATTTGTATGTGGAGATAGAAAACGCACAGATGAAAGGAGAATTGTATATAAATCAGAAAATTATATTATTTTAATATTAATAATAAAATATACTAATAATGTTATTATTTGTAATTATTGGTAATTATTCCTAATTATTGGTAATTATTCATTTAATTACTAATAATTAGGAACAATTATCAATAATTATCAATAATTAAGAATATTTAGTAATAATTAGTAATAATTTCCAATAATTGGTAATAATTAGTAATAATTATCAATAATTAGTAATAATTAGTAATAATTAGTAATAACTACCAATAAGTAGTAATAATTATCTATAATTTGGAATAATTAACAATAATTAACAATAATTAGTAATAATTACCAATAATTACCGATAATTAGTAATAATTAGTAATAATTAGTAATAATTGCCAATAATTGCCAATAATTACAAATAATTACAAATAATTAGGAATAATTAGGAATAATTAGAAATAATTAGGAATAATTAGGAATAATTAGGAATAATTAGGAATAATTAGGAATAATTACCAATAATTAGGAATAATTAGGAATAATTACCAATAATTAGGAATAATTAGGAATAATTAGGAATAATTAGGAATAATTAGGAATAATTACCAATAATTACCAATAATTAGGAATAATTAGGAATAATTAGGAATAATTACCAATAATTAGCAATAATTACCAATAATTACCAATAATTACCAATAATTACCAATAATTTGCAATAATTTGCAATAATTAGTAATAATTAGTAATAAATACCTAAAATTAGGAAAAATTAGGAAAAATTAGGAAAAATTAGGAAAAATTCTCAATAATTAGTAATAATTACCAATAATTAGTATTAATTACCAATAATTAGTAATATTTACCAATAATTAGTATTAATTACCAATAATTAGTAATAATTACCTATAATTAGTATTAATTACCAATAATTAGTATTAATTACCAATAATTAGTATTAATTACCAATAATTAGTATTAATTAGGAATAATTACCAATAATTAGTAATAATTACCAATAATTAACAATAATTAGTAATAATTACCAATAATTACCAATATTTAGTAATAATTAACAATAATTACCAATAATTAACAATAATTGCCAATAATTACCAATAATTGCCAATAATTACTAATAATTAGTAATAATTACCAATAATTAGTAATAATTACGAATAATTAGTAATAATTACGAATAATTAGTAATAAATACGAATAATTACGAATAATTAGTAATAATTACGAATAATTAGTAATAACTACCAATAATTAGTAATAATTACCAATAATTAGTAATAATTACCAATAATTAGTAATAATTACCAATAATTAACAATAATTACTAATAATTATCAATAATTACTAATAATTATCACCAATTACTAATAATTAGTAATAATTAATAATAATTAGCAATAATTAATAATAATTAGCCATAATTAATAATAATTAGCAATAATTCGTAATAATTAGCAATAATTACTAATAATTAGCAATAATTACTAATAATTAGTAATAATTAGGAATAATTAGTAATAATTAGGAATAATTAGTAATAATTAGGAATAATTAGTAATAATTAACAATAATTAGTAATAATTAGTATTAATTAGTAATAATTAGGAATAATTAGTAATAATTAGGAATAATTAGTAATAATTACCAATAATTAGTAATAATTATTATTAATTACCAATAATTAGTATTAATTACCAATAATTAGTATTAATTACCAATAATTAGTATTAATTACCAATAATTAGTAATAATTACCAATAATTAGTAATAATTACCAATAATTAGTAATAATTACTAATAATTAGTATTAATTACCAATAATTAGAAATAATTACCTATAATTACCAATAATTACCAATAATTACCAATATTTATCAATAATTAGGAATAATTTGTAATAATTAGCAATAATTAGTAATAATTAGCAATAATTACTAATAATTAGCAAAAATTACTAATAATTAGCAATAATTACTAATAATTAGCAATAATTAGTAGTAATTAGGAATAATTAGTAATAATTAGGAATAATTAACAATAATTAGGAATAATTAGTAATAATTAGGAATAATTAGTAATAATTACCAATAATTAGTAATAATTATTATTAATTACCAATAATTAGTAATAATTACGAATAATTAGTAATAATTACGAATAACTAGTAATAATTACGAATAATTACGAATAATTACCAATAATTAGTAATAATTACCAATAATTAGTAATAATTATCAATAATTATCAATAATTACTAATAATTATCAATAATTACTCATAATTATCACTAATTACTAATAATTAGTAATAATTAATAATAATTAGCAATAATTAATAATAATTAGCAATAATTAATAATAATTAGCAATAATTCGTAATAATTAGTAATAATTACTAATAATTAGCAATAATTACTAATAATTAGTAATAATTAGGAATAATTAGTAATAATTAAGAATAATTAGTAATAATTATGAATAATTAGTAATAATTAGGAATAATTAGTAATAATTAGGAATAATTAGTAATAATTAGTATTAATTAGTAATAATTAGGAATAATTAGTAATAATTAGGAATAATTAGTAATTATTAGGAATAATTAGTAATAATTACCAATAATTAGTAATAATTATTATTAATTACCAATAATTACTATTAATTACCAATAATTAGTATTAATTACCAATAATTAGTATTAATTACCAATAATTAGTAATAATTACCAATAATTAGTAATAATTACCAATAATTAGTATTAATTACCAATAATTAGTAATAATTACCTATAATAACCAATAATTACCAATAATTACCAATATTTATCAATAATTAGGAATAATTAGTAATAATTAGCAATAATTACTAATAATTAGCAATAATTACTAATAATTAGCAATAATTACTAATAATTAGCAATAATTACTAATAATTAGCAATAATTAGTAATAATTAGGAATAATTAGTAATAATTAGGAATAATTAACAATAATTAGGAATAATTAGTAATAATTAGGAATAATTAGTAATAATTAGGAATAATTTGTAATAATTACCAATAATTAGTAATAATTATTATTAATTACCAATAATTATTATTAATTACCAATAATTAGTATTAATTACCAATAATTAGTATTAATTACCAATAATTAGTATTAATTACCAATAATTAGTATTAATTACCAATAATTAGTATTAATTACCAATAATTAGTATTAATTACCAATAATTTGGAATAATTACCAATAATTTGGAATAATTACCAATAATTTGAAATAATTACCAATAATTAGGAATAATTACCTTATTACATTATTTGTATATTTTATTATTAATATTAAAATAATATAATTTTCTATATTATATACAATTCTCTTTTCTTCTGTGTTTTTTCTGTCTCCACATGTAATATTGGCATTCTTTTTCAAAATTATCAACCTACTCGCCAATGGAGAGGTGAAAGTGAATGCCAATATTACATGTGGAGACAGAATGTGAAACACACAGATGAAAGGAGAATTGTATATAATATAGAAAATTATATTATTTTAATATTAATAATAAAATATACTAATAATGTAATGATGTTATTATTATATAATTAATATTTATGAAAAAAATTATATTAGTATTATTAAAAAAAATAAAAAATCAATATAATATTAAAATTATCAATATTTGTAACAGGTTTTACTTTATTCTCAATATATTCAATCCTTGCTTGTGTTTTTTCTAACAAATTATTCAAAACCAGTAATGCTTTTATATTTTATAGAAAAATATGGAACAACGAGGTCGTCAACAGTCATTATTAGATGACCGCATATGGATAAATCAACGTAGAAATCCAAATGGTTCTAGTTTAAATCCTGTATATATAGAGGGTGTGGAGATTTTTTTATCATTTGCGGCATCACATCCAGAATTTGTTTCAGAAGGAAAGATAAAATTCCCTTGTAGAAAATGTGCATTGAGAACGTTTGACATGTTTGAAAAGTGGGGGAACATCTCTTGCGTTTTGGTTTTCAAGCAGATTATGTTTTTTGGTATCAACACGGTGAACGCAGTTCCAGAGCAGGTGATACCAACTTGATTCCGGATCCATCCCAATTTCAAGATTTAGTACATGATGTTGCAGGTTCATCTGTTCAACATACAGAAACTCCGGCTGATATAGCTTCAAATCCTGAATTGGGACCGTCTGAATTTTATGAGTTGTTGAAGTCTGCTGAGGATGCATTATATCATGGCTGCAAGATGAGAAAATTAGAAGCAGTTGCAAAATTTATGGCTATCAAATCAGATAACGGAATGTCAAACACCTGTTTTGACCAGATATTTTCTTTGCTGAAAACACTGTTACCCGAAGGAAATGTTTTACCTGCAAATTACTATGAAAGTAAGAGGTTGGTTCGGAATTTGGGACTTACTTGTCAGAAGATTCATGCATGTTCAAATGACTGCATTTTATATTCTGGGGAAAATGAGTCGTTGGATAGTTGTCCCACATGTGGGCAACTGAGATATAAAGAAGGAAAACACGGGAAGTCTGGTTTGATTCCTGTAAAACAGTTGAGATATTTTCCGATTACATCCAGACTTCAGCGTTTATTCATGTCTAAGAATACAGCGACAATGATGTCATGGCATAAAGAGAATATTTCAACCGATAAAAGCTTGAATCATCCAGCCGATGGTGATTCATGGAAACATTTTGATAGAGTGCATCCATCCTTTGCTTTAGAAGCTAGAAATGTTCAACTGGGCCTTTCCACGGATGGTTTCTGTCCGTTTGGATCTTATGGTAGTCAATATTCATGTTGGCCTGTTTTTTTAACTCCGTACAATTTACCTCCATGGATGTTGATGAAGGAGCCATATATCTTTTTGACTTTACTAATTCCAGGACATCTGAAGAAAAATATTGATGTTTATTTGAAGCCATTGATTGATGAATTAAATTTATTGTGGAGTACTGGTGTCAGTACATATGATGTTGCAACGAAACAGAATTTCATACTGAGAGCAGCATTGATGTGGACAATAAGTGACTTCCCGGCTTATGGGATGTTATCTGGCTGGAGTACACATGGTCAGAAATCATGTCCTTACTGTATGGGATAGAACAAAGCATTTATGCTCATTCATGGAAAGAAACCTTGTTATTTTGACTGTCATCGCAGATTTCTTCCAGCTGATCATCCTTTTCGCAGAAACAGATCTCATTTCAGAAAAGGAACAGCTGAAAGGGATGGACCTCCAAAAATGCTATCAGGTTCGGAGTTAAAATCGGTTGTATTTTCATTACCTCCAATCACTTTTGGTCCCACAATAAACCAACAGAAAATTTCTGGTTTTGGGAAAGAACACAATTGGATTAAACGTAGCATATTTTGGGATTTGCCATATTGGTCTGATTTGTTGGTCCGACACATGTTAGATGTCATGCATATTGAGAAGAACTGTTTTGATAATTTGTTTCATACAGTTTTGGATACGCCGGGAAAGAGCAAAGACAATGTAAATGCACGTTTAGATCTTGCCCAAATTTGCAGGCGTCCAGAATTGGAACTCTTTGAGAATGTCAGAAAAGAAAGGTTACTGAAACCAAAAGCAGCTTATACACTATCTAAAGAAAACCGTTTATTATTTTGTCAGTGGATTGCAGATTTGAGACTTCCAGATGGCTGTGCTTCCAATTTGGGTAGATGTGTAAAGAATGGTCATATTACTGGATTAAAAAGTCATGATTGTCATGTTATAATGGAGAGACTTCTACCCATTGGATTAAGAGGTCTATTGAATTCTGTGATTTGGGATTCCATAACAGACATGTCTCATTTTTTTCGGGAAATTTGTGCGGCTACGGCAGATTATGATGCTCTAGGAAAACTTGAAAATGATGTTGTTGTAATTATATGTAAACTGGAAAAAATATTTCCGCCGTCTTTCTTCGACTCAATGGAACATTTGATGTTACATTTGCCATATGAAGCCAAATGTGGAGGTCCGGTACAGTTTCGATGGATGTACCCATTTGAAAGATGCATGAAAAAATTGAAAAGAAAAGTACGCAACAAAGCATCTGTTGAAGGATCTATTGCAGAAGCTTATTTGCAAGAGGAAATATCTTTTTTCTGCTCCCATTATTTTGAATCTGAGTATCCTTCAAAACACAACCGAATGGGACGGAATGAGAGGAATATTGATGAAATCGACAATCAATTATCTGTTTTCAACCAGTCAGAGCTTGGTTTTGGTGGAGTTTCTGATCGCTGGCTTTTAGATGATGAACATCATAGAGCTCATACGTATGTTCTTCTCAACTATGAAGAGATGACATCAGTTGTACTGTAAGTGTTTATATCACTTATTCTATCATTTATGTTACAATAAATAACTTTGGTTTTTATAGGTTGTATGATAATCATATCAAGAAACAAATTCCACAAATTACAGCAGCTGCTCTCGAAGAACGTCGACTGAAAAATTTCTCTCAGTGGTTTCAAAAACTGGTAACATAAATTCTTTATCTTTTAGCAACTCATTCAATGTATAGTTTACTATATTGATGATTATTTCACAAATTTTCAGGTGTCAAAACATGCTGATAAAATTGACAAACGGCTGTGTGTATTGAGTAACCCACCTTCCAAACTAGTTAAAACTTATAATGCATATGTGGTGAATGGATTTCGATTCCACACACATGCATATGGGGAATCGAAAAAAAACAATGAACAGTGGAGTTAGCTTGAGAGGATCTCATCATCGAGAAATTAAGTTGACTTTTATGGCATACTTGATGAAATCATTGAACTCTGTTATCTTGGACAATATTACATAACCATGTTCAAATGTCGGTGGTTGGATACAGAGAGAGGCGTGCGTGTTCATCCGACTCATGGAATCATCGATATTAAATGTAAAAGTGTTCTCGCAGTAAATGAACCATTCTTATTGGCTCAACAGGCATATCATGTTTATTATGCAAAGTACTGTGCAACATCAAGAGACTTGACTGATTGGTGGAGTGTAATAAAAATCAAAATTCGAGACAATCAGTTTAGTCAAAGTGAATGTGCTTTCACTGATGTGAAAAGAATTGAATTTTTTCAAGAGAGTACTCAAAATCAATCTTTTTTACAAAGAGACATGAGTATCGATGACGACACCCCACATTTAAGAGTCGGTGATAATGATGATGTTAATGATGTCACACATGAATTTGAAATGGT
Organism: Viscum album; assembly: GCA_963277665.1. Taxonomy (NCBI): domain Eukaryota; kingdom Viridiplantae; phylum Streptophyta; class Magnoliopsida; order Santalales; family Viscaceae; genus Viscum; species Viscum album. The sequence goes on from OY728153.1 coordinate 942,868,255, forward strand.
AAGAGATGAAGCAACTGCAACTCGAATGGATATCGATGATGTTGAGGAGGAATATGAAGATGATATTGACATATATGAAGATGATGATGAAGATGAACACTTATAGAATTAAATGGTATTTATATACAATCATAATATGTTTATATGTATATATAATAGTAATTATCAATTATTTGCTAACATTAACATTTTCTGTTTCATATGGACGAGGCCACATTTCGTGAGTTGGCGGAGGCTGACCTGCCTTTTGATGCGGATGAGTTGCTGGCAGATGACCCTCAGCCTGCAAGCGCTCCAGGGAGTACGCGGAGGGGGCGCGGTCTTGCACGATTGATGATTCCTGACCCTGTCCCCGAGCGACGTCCACGTCTTGGGTTTGATCCGCGCACCCGGAGGTGTGATAACCTGTGTGATAACCTGTGGATTTGACTAAGATTTCATTAATCTATTCACATAATAAATGTTTATTATTTTTTTCAGTTTTCCGCATATAGCAGTCAGACAGGGCAGCGCTATTTTGCGCAACTATTTCTCTCAGCCGTGGACCACATGGGAGCAGATTCCCATTGATGTGCAGCAGACCATGTTCGGCCATTGGTTGGTACGTACGTAAATAAATAATTTTTATTTTGAAAATTATTTCATTTCTAACTTGATATTTTGATTTATTTGTAGGGTTTATGGTATCCGATCGAGGATACCATGCGTGACGCCATCTACGAGGCATGGGAGGTGGCCATGCGTGATCGCCTTCGTCAGTTTTTGCACAATTTAAGAAAAGCTGCGATGATGAAAGCAGGAGTGTCAGATTTTGAGGAGTCATGTAGAGCACACCGACCAGAGTACATTTCATCCCATGTATGGGATGGATTATGTGCGCACTGGTTGAGTGGTGCCTTTCAGAGGAGATCATCACTGGGGAGGCAGAATCGGGGGAGACAGGAGGTGACTCATCGAGCTGGGAGTCGTTCTTTCAGTACTCATAGACAGCATCTGGTACGTACATTATTTATAAATATTTTATATAACTATAAATATTAACAGTTTATTTTTTATTCTTATAGGCTGTCGAGCATCCCGATATTACAGAGTACGACGTATATCGGAGGATGTATAGTGATCCTGCTACTGGGGAGCTCAGAGGTGATCGTCAGCATCACATCGTGGTCAGTATTATTTGTTTTCAAGTTTAAAAATTAACTGCATATAATATATTCACAATTTTAATTTTAAATTGCAACTATAGGAGTCATATGAGGCCGCAGCGTCACAGGCCCGGCCTGAGAGTCAGGCCGAGTCATCAGATCAGACCACTGCCCGTCATTTTGATGAGGCGGCATGGATGCAGGCCACCCAGTATGCCTTCGAGAAGGGCTGGGTAGTTGGTATCGGCTCTCGACTGACTCCCGGAGATTATTATGGTAGTGCTGCGATGTCGGCGTCCAGCTCGAGAGGAGCTCATGCATCTTCTTCTACACAGTATGAGGATCAGTTGCGATCTCAGACTGCACAGATAGAGAGTCTCCGACAGGAGCAGGAGCAGATGCGTCAGCAGCATGATGAGGAGCGTCGACGCCAGCAGCAGCTGTACGAGGAGCAGACGAGTCGGTGGCAGAAGCAGCATCAGGGGCAGATGGAGTACATGCGCCGACTCACTCATGCTTTAGGGATGGAGTTTCCTCCACCACCATCTGCAGATCCCCCACCTCCCCCCCCTCCTTCAGATTAGAGTTTGTATTTCTGTTATAAAATTTGTGAAATCAAAATATTTTTTTTTCTATTCGTAGTTTCTGTCTCATTATAAAATATTAATAATATTATATTTTTAAAAAACAATATTAATATGAATAATAATATTATTTATATTTTATAATATTAAATTATATATATATTAAAATTTTATATATATATTAAAATTTTAAAATATTATAATTTAATTATATTTTTTGTAATACTTGAATTATTTTAATATTTGAATGTAAAATAATTCTATTATTTTTATATTAATTAAAATAACTTATTAATTTTTTTTAATTTATGAATTATAATTGTAATATTATTATATTAATTAAATCATTTATTAATATTCTATTATTTTTTATTTTTGAATTATAATTCTACTATTATTATAGTAATTAAAATAATTTATTATTTTCATTTTTAAATTATAATTCTATTATTATATTAATTAAAATAATTTATTAGTAATTTATTTTTTTTATTTTTTTTATAGTATTTGCGACGGGATACTATACCCGTCACAAATACTAGTATTATTAATAGTTTTTTATTTTTTTTAAAAAATAGTATTTGCAACGGGATACGATGCCCGTCGCAAATAATTGTATTATTAATAGTTTTTTATTTTTTTTAAAAATCGTTTTTGCGACGGTACCGTCGCAAAAGGTATTTGCGACGGGACCCGTCGCAAAAACTATTTTAAAAGTTTTTTACAAAAATACCGAATACTATTTGCGACGGGAAGAATGACCGTCGCAAAAAAAGGCTTTAGCGACGGGCCCGTCGCAAATAAGTGTAGTTGCGACGGCGTTTTCAGCAACGGGCTATTTGCGACGGGCCCCCGTCGCAAAAGGCCAGTTGCGACGGGATCCCGTCGCAAATATCCCGTCGCAAATACCTATTTTTCTAGAAGTGTATTAGCCTAATGACTAACTGGCCTCTCATCGTAAGGGACAATTCTCCTCTAGGAAAATAGGATAATTGGAAATTAGGCCTATATATCACTTTTATATTAGGCCTATAGACCAATTGGACATTAGGCCTCGAGGCCAATTTTAAATTAGATCCATTATACAATTTTCCAATTTTATATTAGGACTAATGACCATTTAGTCTTTTGGCCTAATGGACAATTGAACCATCATCCTAATGGGCAATTATCCTATAGGCCTAATGCCCAATTATTAATTAATACCCTAGGAAAATTGTCCATTAGACCTATTTGACCATTGACCAATCGTCCTAGAGTCCCATTGCTCATTTCTCCTAATGCTTAATTGACCATCAACTTAATCTTAAATTGACTTATACACCTACAGGTCATTTTAATAGGGTATTTGGTGCCTTATATTAAAGAGATTAATGAAAATAAAACATAAAATTCATTATAAAAAGCTAGTTATGTTGCTATTCAAATCAATATATTATTTCAATTAAGATAAAAGCACCTGGTGGTTCTCATGCTCCGTTATTGAAGAGCACCCAAATGTGTATAGATATGTCATTGAATAATTTTTATTTTTATTTTTTTCCTAACACTTAGTAAGATAAAAAATTCACCACAAATAACAAGAATTAAATTTTACTTGAAAACCAAGTAAAGTTTGGAAAGGCCTTAAACTCATTAGTCTCCCCATATGTGACCATTCGTTAAATATTGTGTTTTTGGATAGTCAGGGAAAATGGGTACACCCTCTATTTATGAAACAAATCTAATACTCCAACCAATATATAACTCATGGTTTTATGATCACCATAACTCTCCATGATAAATCAACCTTCAAACCTTAACAGCTTCACCATCGAGAAAGATAAACTAACTCTACAACGAGCATGTTAGTTAATATAAATTAAAAAATAATATATATATATATATATATATATATGTGTAAAGTTTTATTACCCATATATTATTCCATGATTTTTCCAAGATGTATTTTCAAATGGGTATCCATGAGACCAGTTCCACAGGAATGATATTATGGTACTTTCCTATAGTCTCCATGAAACTTTTACATTACCTAGAATTTTTACCTAACACCTAGTTTTATTCAAAATAATCCGCCATTATTTGAGTTTCACGATTCAAGGTTTCCTGCATGTGGGTGCAACCACATCTTCTTTTAGAAGATCTAACTGAATAAAATTAAAATGAAAAAAAGAATAATTAATTCAAAGTACAACATGAACGATTTGAAGTTATATATTTTGAAAATAATATAATAAAAAAGATGATGTAGGGTTCTCAATAGGCTCTTATAGATCTATGAGATATCCTAGATCTATATCCTCTAAATTATGTGTCTATTCCAATGCTTCTTCTAGGTGATATACATGAACTTGAGTGGGATATGATGGAATAGAATCCTTATATTCATGATGGATAGAAGGAAATTTAGTAAATGTAGACAGGCTCGGATATGGGTAGTAGGGATGGGGATACATCAATTGATTAGAAAATGTTAACGGTGGAACTATCCCTCAAGTGGTGTGGACATAGTGTGGATGGAAGATGCTAAATGGGATGATGATGTAAGAATGGTTAGGAACATCCCTACAGGTGATGTAGACATGGTATGGGATGAATATTCTCAATTAAATTATGAGGGAGGAATGGGTAGGAAAATCAATGCAGGAAGTGTATACACGGTAATGGAAGAAAAGGAAAAATGAGATGATGATGGAGGCATGCATGGGAACATCCACGGAGGCTCCAAAGGATGGTGGAAAGGTGTCATAGATGGGGTGTGAGTTGGCATGTCAGTATTGGAACATATAATACATGATCTATGTTTATGTCCAGGATCATCCTTACTTGAACCCATGCTTATAGGATGAAGAGTATTCAAATATAGTACTACCAAATTTACATAAAAAAATTTGATGAATAATATGCACATGACATTATTTGTAATGTAGAAGAACAATATTAAAATTATTATACTCATTAAGGGAAGAATAAGAGCCATCCCATGCTCACACATCTTTTGATCATATCAAATAATTTCTTCCTTCAGACATAAGAAGTATTTTTCATAATCTATATAATAAGGTAATATACCATTTTTAGAAACATTTTTTTAAAATCATGCATAAAACATTGAATTAAAACATGTAATGAACAATGTCGTAACATGATTTACTAACAAAATTTAATTCCATGTTATAGATTTTTTTAAAATCCATTTTAAACCCAATTTTGTGAATTGTAATAAATATAATTAAATACAATGAAACCAAACAATGTAAAAACATACATATCATTCCTAACTAAAACTAAATTAAATGAATTATAGTAATACCAAACTGGTAAACTCATGTAAAGGTAAAATGAATTACTTTTGAACATATTTGGTTGCTTCTATATATTACCCACCACTACTTTAGGATCAATATCAACTCCAACAATGGGACAATTTGAGTCATCCAATTCAATATTTTGGTCAACACAAATAGGGGTGTCAATAGAAGAAATTTCGTCCCCAGTTTCAAATAAATATTTCATTTAATTACATCATTTATGATACTATAATCAGGTATTATATGATATTTCACATAAAACACTTGTTTTTTCATTGATGAAAAAAATGTAAGGTGCAAAGGTTACTAGGAATTGACTTGTGTTAACTAATATGAACGAACAAACATTAATAAATGTACCCTATAATTTCATTGAATCAAACCATTAATATTTAATCATAGTGACTCAACCATATGAATATTAATCAAATAAAAATATTTATTTAACAAGTCCATAATAATATTAATATTTATTTTGGGTCTGTCAATCTGATGCAATAGCATAATTGTCCATTATAGCAGTTAATATAAGTCCATCATGATGTGTTCTCATTTTCACTACTCGATCAATTATATACCATTTATACCCATTGATTAGTAAATATTTTCATTCATGAACTAATGAATTGGAACCAAAATCCAATACACTAAATTAATGTTAAATAGTGTCAAAATGTAAACTCAATACCAAAAATATATATGATAATACAATTAAATGGATATCTATATTTGAAGATAAATAAAGTAATGGTAATACCTTTTATTTCAACCCAGAAGGAAACTATTGTCTATGAAATTCCTCTATCCTTCTCAAAGGAAAAGATATATGAACTCTTCTTATAATTTTTTTATGTTCCCTAAAAAATTATAATAAAATTATAAGGTATACGTGAAGTGACATTGTATGAGATAACATATAAATATCCAAATTACTTACTTGATATAGTAATAAAAAAACCCATAATTATACAAGATTGTCTGAGGTTCCATATCCCACTCTTCAAGGATCAATGTAGAAAATGTATATGACCCAATAATTCTCCTTGTTTTTGGAAGAGATGAAAACAAGGGCTTAATTTCCCCCACATTTTTCATCTTTATTTCTCATTGTCCTGTTATGTCTTGTGCTCACATAAGGAAAATACATTGAACACAAATCCATACATTATTTTTCCAGATAACCTCTCACAATGGATCCTTTGGTATAATTCTTGTTTCATGCTTATGATTTCATTGTGCACATATTTCTTTCAGTATGATAGATCCACCAAAAAGAAAAAGGTACCTCAAGAAATGATTTAGTAGGAAGATAAAATGTTATATATAGCATGTAGGTGAATACTGATGGATGCTTTTTTCCAACACACAAAAAATTAATGGCACCTCATATTGCATTTTTATCAAGATTAACATGGTAACCTTTTGGTACAAAGGTCTATCAAAAATGGAACAATTGGATCAAATTCACTATTAAATTATTTGATATAAAATGATATATTTATATTGGAATCAATTCATGAAGAAGGATGTGATAATCATGAGTTTTTAGTTATTTCAGTTTCAAATAACTTCAATTGACTTGTATATATATGTTGCTATAATAGCCATCAAGAACCATGATATTATCTAATAATGCTAGAAATCGATGCTTCTCTGAGGGTGTCATGACATAAGAAGCACAAAGAACATTCCATTTGTATTTACTAAAACACATAGGATATAGTTCTAGTCAAATATACCAATCCAACAAGTCCTGATGAGATCAAAAGTCATATTTGGTCATCCCCTTGATATTTAGAATAATTGAAATCTTCATTAAGCACATATATTTCTCAATGGACATTACATGTAAAAAATAATGTAACAAATAGGTAGACCAATATCTTGACTCAAAAAATATACTTCTCTTTCTCTAATTTGAAGTGGATTCAGTGTCAACATTGTTACACTTTTTATATTTCAACTAACCATTCCCTAAAGAAAAACTAAAATATTTCCATTCATTAAGCACATCCCTTCTTGACATACATTAGGGTGGTTGTTTAGTGTCAACAGTATTATCAAACCTTAAATGATTCTTTATATATTGACAATCCATTGGAAATAATCATTGATAGACCATGAAATTGAAAATATGAAGATATTTAAGACTTATGGATCATGTATGATTCCTAAAAATGGTACATAATAGTTTTTCCTTCGTGCTCCAAATAGACATCATTGCATAAGAAGGGAAATAATTTATAGTCCCTAAAAGGGAATCATGCATCTAAAATATATTTTTTATAGAAGCATCAAATGCATGAACACCCATATCAAAAAGATACTTCAACAATCTTATTAAAGGTTTCAAGTATATGTCTATATCATTGTAAAGATAAAAATGTATAGATATCAGTATAGTCAAGAAAATGTATGTTTTTTCATACACATCCACATAGTATGATTATAAACATGAATAAAAATTGGACACATGTTGTGAGCAGTATTCATGTGACCAAATAGATTTAACCCATCATAGTCTCAACCCATCCAGACATTATTCACCTTAAATACAAAATAAGGATGTTTTCCATCAAATTCACACCATGATAATCCATATGTAGAATGAAACAACCCATCATTACCTTTAATTATTTCATCATAAGGACATCACATATTAGATGATATTTTGGAAGACATGAATAGATTTTGAATAATGGGAATCAAGATTTTCCTTAAATTCCCCCACCTCTTTGACATCTTGCCTAAGCCAAAACATTCGACCTTATAGTTTACAGATGCATCAAGGATTATTTATCGTACTATGGTTTCTCAGTTCAGACATCGTTGTACTTTTGTTTCTTTTTTCAACATGTTTGTTTTTGTTTCTAAGGGTCTTCATGATCGAGTGAAAGTAAGACTCATAGATAGAAGACATATAATGATTCATTTGGATTTAGTGAATGACTTTGAACTCGCATGGTTTTGTGATCATCGGTCCTACAATGGATGTTGATAATTCCTTCTCCATTGGTCGTATGATTTTTACACAAATCGAGACTCTCATTTAACAACTATGTTTGTAAGTTTCCCAAAACATAATTTTCCTTTCCAAAATACTTCCATTATTCATATGCATGGGAATCTTTTTTGTCATTATTGTTTCTCTGATATAAGTACAAATTCACATTATCATCTGATTTATCCTCATATTTGTGTGGAAGTCAATGTTTCAAAGCTTCAAGTTGAGCATGTTTGTATTGTGGTGGGGGTGCAATTATGCTAAAAATATGTGGTTGTCTTTGAGTCTTGTATATATTTTTATTTTTCATGTAAACACCTAAGACATATTTTTTCTAAATTAAAGAGTGTACATAAAGAGGATCTTGATTATTTGACGCTGCATCCAAACCAATTGGGTATACTTGGAGTTGTTCAACTGGGAAATGAAGATGTACGATACAATGATCACACCCTAAATGATACCAGACCGTCAAATACAAACCAGAATGTTGCAGACACATTTGAATGTTTGATATGTGATTTGGATGGACTGAGTTTGTAAAAGATGGTCTTGTCTATACCACGAGATATTAGGAGGCATCAAGTGGCCCCTTTATCCTGTGTATAAATTCACCAAATCCCACATCCTATGTTAAGGCAGTTCAAGAAGGTGATGGGTCAATATAGGTATATAAGGAAAGATAAATGCATTGAAATTGATGTATTGAACTCGGAGACTCAGAGAAATGCATGCTAATATGGTATAGAGAATGGGTGAAGGAGAAGATCAGGCCGAGTTCTAGATGTTCAAATACAGATATTAACATTAGAAATTGTTTTAGAATCTTAGATCTGGAATATTCTGTCTAAGAGAATCAAGGTTCAATTAAAGCAGTGTTGAGAGTACAAATTTCATAACCTGTGGATAATTATGGTGAAGAGAAAGAAATTTGTGAGGCCGAGTTAGGATATTATATATCTAGATTAGCCTCAATTGATAGTTCTGAGGGGATACTTGAAAAATGACTCCATTGTCCAAGGAGAAAGAGGCATAGAATAGAAATATGTATTTGAGTAATTGGAATTTTATTAAGGGGAATAAATCAAAATGATGTAAATATTACTCTCAGTGACATCAACTGATGGATACTAGGTTAGCCAAGATGTTAAGGGGTGAATAAAGGGATGAATTTCAAACTATTAGTTACTTGGATGCTGATGTTAGGGAAGTATGAAGCCAAATACTAGGTAGTGGTGTGGTTGACGATGCCGCTCCCACTATTCACAACAATGATTTAGCAATTCCTACTAAGGAGGATCTCAATGTCTTGAAGTGTGAAGCTAGTTAAGAGGAAAAAAATATCATATTAGTAAAAAATCCAATCATATTAATTAACTACAATGTCATATTATAATTTTAGATCATCTTTTCCTTCAAGAATCAATTACTTCAAAAAGGTAAAAATATAGTCAATGGCAATATTATAAATTTCATATATGGTTTTTACATGATATTATTACATTAATAATTCCATATTTTTCATTTTAGTACATTATAGATATTATAGAGTTTTGGCATCATCCATTAAAATTTTCATTCTCTCAACCTCATCATTTTCATTCTTTTCCTCTTGTGTATTAATATCATTTCCTTCTTGCACTGGTATAATATCTCTCTCTTGATGATGCAAAAATGGAACATAATAATATATCAAATTATCCATGCCAGTTATTTCTTTTAGATCATGAATAGTAGAATATTGGATCATCCCTCCATGGTGATACCAAACATAATAGTTTGTTTGAAGTCCATCTTTTTTTATAGTGGCTAACACATTCTTAGATTAATGTTGGTATTCCAACACATTTATTGAGGGGACATTGTATAAAACCTCCATCTGAATAATTGTTAAATGAAAAATATAAAAAAATCAAAATTATTTTTAAACTGAGTTAAAATATGATCAGAATGATATATCCATATTAAATCCATTATATTATAGGGGAAAAATTCTCAAAATAAACAATGTAATCCGTAATTAAAAAATTAATTACAACCAATTTCATTATTAATGTAATAATAGCATACTAGTAGATAGATAAATAAATAAAAAGAGAAATAACATATGAAAAAAGTGATGAATTCAAGTATTTATCCAAGATGGGTATCCTCGAAATTTAAAAATTCATTATCTTCGTGGATAAATTTAACAATTTTGACACTAAAATCTATATTATTATATTATACTCATTTATATTTTAAAAAACCAACCATATATATCTATACCAATAATCTATATTACCGACAACAAGGATTAAATTTTATTCCTGAACAAAAGGGGATAACAACAAGTTTCGAGGACATCAACTTACACAATGGAAATGATTTCACCTTAAAAAAATAATATGAAAAAATAATTACATCGGGAACCGTAGGATGAAAACATCATATATTTTTCATTAATACATATGAAATAATGTTTTTTTAAAGTACATACAAACATATAATAATAACATAATGAAATGATAATAGAATTATAAAACATAAAGATATCAAATATTAACATAATCACTATCTTTTAAATATATCAAACTATCATATAAAAAATTCAAAACAGACTTTGTAAAATTGATGAAATTATATTTTGAAATTCATATAAATAATGAAACCATTTAATTATATGAAATAAAATAAAAAAATAAAATCACATATAAACCATGTTTACTCAAAAATGCACATTCCCAAAAATACATTTATAAGAAAAAAATTGTATTAAATAATTTATTCCCAGATATCATCTAATATTAACCATTGGATGAATGAATATATTTCCATGATACATTTAGTCTCTTTATAAACTAAATTTAGTCATATACTCCACAAAATGCTCTGAAAAAACACAATGAGGATGATATTATAAAATGTTGAAACCATTAACAATAAACTAATAAAGGTATAAAACAAAACATATAAAATAGATGGCATGGAATAAAGGTACAAAATAATATATTTATTTATGTAAATTCCACATAGTATCCTTAAATATATGAGTTCCATTGGATCTCTCAATTTAAAAAACTCCATTATCAGGTACATTCACTATCTAAAATGGTATAATAAAAGAATTTGGTGACCTATTTATTGAGACTTAAACTGGGTTCTAATAGAGGCTATAGCATACTAACCAAATCCCTAGGGGTTGAAAACTATATTTTGGTGATCAAATAAACCATTTTGAAAATTTTTTCCTAGAAAACACATAAACTAAATTGTAAAATCATTATCTTATGATTTAAAAAAGATGAAAAATAATAAAAACTATAGATAAAAATAATAATCTTTGCAAAATCAAAAAATAAGTACAAATATAAATGACAACTCGAAGTAGATTTATAAAATTGAATCATGCCCATGATAATGGAGGAATACAATATAATAAATAAGATGAGGGAATGAAATCTTACCACTTAAAGATCACAACTGAAAAATTGTGATAAATAGAGGAAGACCTCCTTCCGATGGGTGCAATGTCAACTGGCAGGACACCAAATTCAACTGAGGATTATAGGGGGAGGCCAAAATATATTTTTATAGGGGAAGGGGGATTCCAAATAAATTTGATGAAGGGAGAGAGGAGGCTATAATCTCTTGAGGGGAGGGGGATGAGCAGATGCAGTGGTGGGATTAGGGTTTGAATGAATATGAAGGGAGGAGGATCCTGAGAGGGCCTCCCTATATAAATATCTATACTAATGGTTATTAACATACCAGTGGTATAGACAAACATATACTAATTTTTTTTAAAACCATTTGTAAAGGTTTGTCTAGAAACCTTATACAAATGGTTTCGCTAAGATGTGGCTATAACTTCATTGGTATGGAGGCACTTTCTAATATTGAAAATTTCTCCAAAAAAAAAAATTATCCTATTGTATAATTGTATGTCATCAATTTCCATCCATATATATAATATATGGACAGTTGGTTCCATATTTCACTAATTATGACCTTTGTATTATTTTATGAAAATAATAATTTGAAAATTTCCCTGTTTTTATTTTAATATCAATAAATTTTTTATATAATGTTAAAAAGTTTATATGTTTGGTCATAACTTTTTAAATAGTTTATAAATTAAAAATTTTTAACATTTAGTGTTTCAAAATTTTATTTATTGAGTAATTAACTTAAATTCTTACACAACACCAGCATAGTATGTATTAAATTAATAAATATATAAAATAATTGATTAAAAAAATATTAAAAGGTACCCAAATTAAATGAATTATTTTGTTATTTGAATTTAATAAAAATAATTCTGGATATATGAAAGGTTTTTATTCTAATTCCATAACTATCTTGAAGATATTAAACACAATGTAAATGAATTCGTCCATAAATATTGTTAATAATATTTTATAATAATCAATATTTTATTAATTGATTTAAAATTCATAAAAATAATATCATTGGACAAGTGAAATGGATATGGAGAAAAATATCAATAATTTTACATTTATGGAACACTTTTCTTTTTAAGGTAACATTCTAGACCCTTGAAAAAAAATATTTTAATTATGTTAATTTTCAAAAGATTTTATGGGGGGTTACCACTAAGAGATAAAAATAAAACCACACCCAAACCTTATCAAAATTTTATTTTATAGGAGAATTTAGACTCATACTTAACTTATAATCAAATTATATATATTTTAATCCTTTTTATCATTATAAATTTCCCATGAAAAATAATATAATACTTTAAGTAATCGCAATGGTGCCCATCCACTAACATATAAAAGGGAACCCCTTTTGACATTTCATTAAACCAATTCAAGGTATCCTTCTCAACGAAACAATATGTCTTCAACAATCCACTATATATGATATATATTTGTTGGTATTCTTATATAAAAAATTCCAAGGGTCCAAAAGATTGGATCTAAAGGAAGACTATTGAATAAAAGGTAATCATCTTCACTAACTCTTTCAAATTTCAATCATATTCTACATCCTATAAATCTATTTTATACATCATTAAATATATATATATATATATAATTATAAATATATTTATATGTTAATATTATAAACTTTCAATCATTTTACACATCCATTCCATCTTATGGAATGAAAAAACATCACTCGAGTGTAATACTCATCGTTTCCACATAAAAGTGTAATTCTTTTTTCATAATAATTTTACTTGAATGGTTATAAATATGGAAAATTTGAGAATATATGATATTTAAGACATAATTATTATCCTATAATTCTAAATTCATCTCTCATCTTATCTTCCAATCCATTGGTAACAAATGATGTTTTTAATGTGTATTTGTAGACTACCCCCTCAATGAAGTGATGTGATCCATTTTTAATTTCTTCTTCATATGGATGATCATTGGGATATATTTAATTAATATATAAGATAAATATTATATATTAATTATTATATACCTTTCTTTCATTCCATCTATAAAAAAGTTGAAATATCATTCATGCATAAATACGTCTCGTCGTCAAAAGAAAGGTGTAATTAATTTTTCAATCTATACAATTAAAATATTATTATATATTTATATATAAAAAATATATATTATATTTATATAATAAATAAAATTATGGAAATTATGGCACTATGCTCAAGGTGTAAGGACTCCAAATACAGAACCAAATCTTACATGAAAAATGAACAGTTAACACAAATACACGACCATTTCAATAATGAATTATTAATAAAAATTATTAAAATGTAATGACCGGATCACATATGATATTATAACTATGTTTATCGTTATGGATTATAAATTTTAAAATTTACAAATTATTATACCATAGGTTATAATCACTTACATAGAAATTGAGATCTGAGATAATAGTTTTCTCATCTAACATATGTTTCATTGTTACATATGTCATATTCACCACTTATTTATTTTATGTGGTTTATATATTTCCCCTTAGACATGTTATATGATTAATGTATTTATATATATTGAATTTAAATTATCTTTTGATGTAATTTCGTTTATTTTTGTGATGAATCAAAAGATAATGATGTGGTCTCAGATTTATATTATAATCTCACTATTTTCCCTGATTTTTTTGGATTTTGATTCCGAAGATCAAATGTTATGGCCTATAACAAAAAAGATCATAAATTTTATTCTCTTATGGTTATTTATATATGTTATATTTTTTAACTTTAATTTTACCATCTTTATCAATTCATGAGACTGAAATAATATTTTTTCATAAAACCGAATTTATTTCATTATTAGGTAGAAATTATATTTTATTATATATCAATGTCTCCAAAAAAAATTAGAATGTTTTCAGTTAAAATCTATGATTGTTTAATGTCATCTTTAAACATTATTTAATTCAAACAAATGTTTTAAAATGAATATTTTTTCATTCTTGAAATTTGGTGCTTTTGACTATAAATAAAAAATGTCAAAAGATTCATTGGTTCAATGTACACAACATGAATGTAATTTCCATTAATCATCAACACACATTGTTTTGAAGATTACATTACATGTTTTGAATTGTATTTTTAATGAAAAAGTTTTTGTTTCATATTTTGCATACTTTTGTTTTTTTATTATTGATTTCAATGTTAAAGGTATATATTTTTCTTCCAGAAATATTTCAATGACCTTTTTAAGATAATTTCAACTATGAAAACATGTATAATGTAACAAGGAATGTGATTAAATGATACCATGTTTATTAATTTTGTGGATGGTTTTTGATGATGACATTTTGGTTTTATGTATTCTTGACTCAAATTATTGTTTTGCTGAATTATAAGGAATTTTGATAATAAATTTTTGTGATCAATCTAAATATAAGGATGCATTGGACCTGAATTTGACTTGTGGTGACTAGTTATAGATAGACCCTTTAAACATCAATAGGTAACATGGTACAAAGAATTTTGGCATGATGTATTAGATGAGGTTGAAATGTCATGTCCTAATTGTCACACCCAATATTTTAATGTAGCATTGGTCCTAGCCTAGATCGGGTCTCGGTGGTTTTTCTCAGGAACTGGTTGTGATAGGTTTGAGGTTTCATGAGAATTTATTTGTTGTTCGGGCTGCGTCCCAGTTTAAATTTTTACAATTTAGAAACCTTGTGAGTTTTTAGCTGGTGCTTGGACACCGTATGGTTGGAAAAAACCATGCGGTCTGTCAAGGTACCCATGTGGCCACCTATAGAATGTAAAGAATCCTTTCCATGTTCTGTGCATAGTCTCTTGAGCCATGTGGGGTAACCCCATTGTTTCCCAGCATTAAGAATAAATAATGCATTAAGAGTATAATTGAACAAAAATAGGAAAATTTTAGAATAAAATTCAGTGAATTGTTACAGTATTATTATTGTTGTTGTTGTTGAGAGTATAATAATAATTATTATTTCTATTAATAGTACTAATATGTTTAACATTAATATTTTTAAATTTTTATAAAAGTGTTAATTTTTTATGGTTTCCTTGCCCCCCCCCCCTCATCAACACCCCCCATGTTCCATGTGTCACGCGTGCCACCCCCTGTTTGGCTCCCCCCTATCCATAACTCCCTTCCAGCGACCTCCCTCCAAAGAGCTCTCCCTTCAGTCACCCTTCTCTCTTTCACTCACCCCTACCTGCTCCCTACTACCTCACATGACCCTTCTCTGGTGTCTCTCTCTTCGGGACGAGCACACATTCCTCCAACAATCCCCTTATCACGTGGTTGGACTTCAGGATCCCACTCTGCTCCCCCTCTTTATCTGGCAGAGGTGGGATCTATCTTTGAGTAAGTTTTTGGCTTCCCCTTCTTTAATTTTTTGGATTCCTAACATTAGGGATTTGTTTTTGGGGGTTTGATCATGATCATTTGGTTTCAATATTTTTTAATAGGTATTGTTTTTGGTTTCTTGAGGTGCAGTTAGGGTGGGGATAGAGTTCCCACCGTTTTTTAAAGCTTCTTGGTTCGTGGAAGGTGATTCCCAACCAAGAAAATATTTTACGAGTTAATTATTCTTGATTAAATACTTTGGTGTGTTTTATGATTAATATTTGTGGTGTAAAACAATTTTTTGAAGAAATTTGATATGCATTTTGTTTCAAATTGGTTTCCTAATATGAATTTGGTTTCACTTCTTATGCAAAAATTTGTTATACTATTTTAGTGTGTTTCCTAAATTATACAAATGGTTAATTTAATTTGATTATATGTTGTGAATCATGTTTTGGCCTGGTTATAGTGTGTGGTAAGTTTAAAAGTAGATTTTTGATATGAAATAGGGTGTTTATTTGTCTAAAAGTTTACGGTACTAATTTGAAGTGTTTCATAAATTGTTATATTAATTTATTAAATAACATGTGTGGTGGAAAAGTGGTATTTGACATGATTAAATTATGTGTGGGATGTAAATTGAGATTTAATATTGCATTTATGAGCGGTTGACTTTTAAAGATGGTTTTGGGTGTACTTTTTGTGTAAAATCATTGGTGTGTTTATTGATGTTATTTTTTAAGTTGTTATATTGGTTTACTAAATAATTTAGCAAGGTGTGAAGCATATTTGGGAAACTTTTGGGGGGAATATATCTCCCAAAAAAAATTTTACTGTGAAATTGGTGGGCTGTGATCTGTGATACTTGGTTTGGTTGATGAATTTTGTAAGTGGTATTATGTGACGTGTGAAACATTATTGAGCACCAAAAGGGAAGCCTGAGAATTTATGTTGGTTGACTGGGACTAGTATTCTTGGGATTTTGAAGTTGTTTTTCCCAAGTTTCACTTCGCGAGATTGACAATGAAAACACTAACAAAACTATGATGATGTCTGGATACCACTAGGCCATTGGGGTGTCCCCTCCTAGTGGCCCGTTAACGAGAAATATTTTTTTCATGGTTTTTATACCACTTTTCACTAAGAGACAAGTTAAGAAGGGCCCCACAGTTTTATATTGCCAATGGGTATCTCTCATGAGTAGTTCTCAATGATTAAATTGCACTTACCATCATCACACGGTATATTGGTTTGATAATTTTAAAAGAATTTGTGTTTCCATTTACAATTTAATTCTTTGAAACTAATTTCCATTTAAAAATGAATCCTTTGAAACTGCTTTCCATTTAATTTGTTATTCTTTGAAAATTATTTCCATTTATATTTTCATACATTCTATGTTATTTTAATTTAAATTAATTTACATTAAATTTGTTCTATCGTTTCTTTCTATATAAAACATGAAACTTTATTAGTCATTTAATGTTTAGTGAATAGAATATTTTATCTGAGTGGCATCCAACTAGTCTTTGGCTCACACCCAACATACACATTTAGCTGTATGGAGACCCAATTTTCTATTTTCTTAGGTTAAGTCATGGCATGTAGTGTTGGCTGTTTGGGTTTCTATTGGATCTTATTGTGGATCTTGGTGGCAGAGACATGAGGATGTAGCTCCAATTGTTTCATGGAGGTTTGGGGTGAAGTCCTAGTTTTTACTTTCTGTTATAGTCATTATTTTTTTTTGTTTTATTTTTCAAACACAAATCTCAAAAATATTAAGTCCATGCTTAGTTTTGATATTTTTAAAATATGTTTTGTTACTTTTTATTGGTTATTCTAATGTGGTAAATTCAGTTAAATCATTACATCTTTGTTTAATTGATACCCGAACACTTTTTCTAGCCCAAGGGGAATGGGAATGCCCTTCAGGCGTTGTTGTGGACTGGGTCGGGTGCCAGGTTAGATGGTGTCCCATTTGTTCTATCACAGTAATAATTGGCTATTTTTTTACACCATTCCATAAAATGGTAAGGTCTTAGTTTATAGGCCTTGATAAAATGATAATGTCTGGGTTGAATTGGATTGATGGTAACATTCAGGGTTTCTTGGTTGATAGGACTGTAACATGAATTTATAGAATTATAAGCTTTCTTTATTAAGAATAAAGGTTTTATTATCTATAAATTTTATTTTTTTATTTTATCCATTGATACTCATTTTAAGAAAGTTGTTAATTGAATGGAATGTGTTTTTATTATCCACTCTTCCATGGGAATTATTATTTATTTACTCATGATTTCTTTCGCTATACGTATCCCTTTATGGGAATGTGATTTCACTATTTTTTCTATTTTCTTAGTATGTGAAGATATATATTATGAATGATACCAACGATTCAACAGTGTTTCTTAATCTTTTATTTTTATACATCCACTATAATATGAGAGTCATATATGAAACTAGTTATAAAGACACCAAAACTATTCTGTAGGTTGGGATGTGGTGGCTTATATCTGGAACCAATGTTTGAATGTAACCATAGACTCGGTGCTACTGGTGTTGGGGTAATTAAAAAAATATTTTTCCAAACAGCTATTTTAATTCAATATTTTAATTTTTTCTTATTTATTTTAAATTTAATTATTTTAAATTTGTTTCTAATAATACAAAAAGTCAATATACATAAAGTTTGATTTATTTCGAATGAACATATTTTATCGACCATATTTCCAATAACCATATTCCCTTTTATAATAGCTATATTATCCTTAATACCTATTACAAATTTACTCTATTAATTCACCCAAGATCCCACTTCGCATCCCCTTAATTTCTATTTCATATTTCAAAACATGATTTCTCCTATCATATAGTTTTTTCTCACTATAGGAATAGTTATAATTACACTCATCCTCAATAGTGAAGATGATAATGGGGATTTTATTGTTATAATGATATTATTAATTTTTATTAATTTTCCCATTTTAAATTATGCACTTTTAATGGGTGTAATGATCCATAGTATGTAACCATCCATGGAATGTTATATTAGTTTTAATGTAATCATATAGTAATGTTCTATAATGGTTGAATATATTGTTGTTTGTTTCTATCATATCTTTTATAGTTTATATTCAACCAAAATTTAATTCTTATAGAAGAATATTTGTTTTATGAATAAAATTAATGTGCTTTATATAAATATATTATTTTATAAAACCAAGATTGTCTCACTATTCCACCATTAAAAACTTTTAGGCTCATTATTTTAATAACTACATAATAATAAATAATAGCTAATATTTGACTCAATATGTTGTTTTTAGCACACTATGATGGTTAAGACTATAAAACTCATATTTTTCACCATTGAAATAATATATTGAGATTATCAACAATTTAATCCTAGTATATGACTAATATATCTATAATTCTTATGAGTTTCTAGTGATATACAATGCAAAAATAATTTTCATGATCATATTGTCAAACAAAAACTAAAATAATTTTTTTTATAATAAAATCAGACAATATAATGATTAAATAATCCTGTAAAGATGAAAATAATCCAAAAATGTATTTTCATATGACACCTTCAGTTCCACTAATGATACTTTTAGTTCAATGTCGATTTAATTAGATCAATCAATAAATACGTCTGTTTAACCTTGGTTTTCCAAGGTCATTTTCAAATTCCATTCTCCAACATTAGTAGTCATATATTAAAACATCAAATTCCCTTAAAAATAATTCATAATGGTTTCCAAATATCATGTGAATAATACCAAGAATTTCCCTCAGGAGTGTTAAACTTGGAATGCAGTTAGACCCACTTGTTTTCTGCTATGTGAAGATCAATTTAATTCTTAACCAGTGTAATTAGGGATTTCTACCCTCATGTTCATCATTTATATATCCTATATCTAGTTTTTTGTATCAATACAATGATTAAATTTCCATGAAACAACATAATTTAGACAAAACAAAAAATTTATAATGTTTTCCTATATTTTGACTTTTCCCTAGTGGTTTAACTAATGTTCTCTAATATTAATACCCAAAATATCTTAAATAATCAATAAAAGTAACTAAACCCCAAATCATATGGAAAACATTTCCCCAAAACTGCACTCCCAATTTTGGTGATACTAAGAAATACAACACACATAGACATTGATACCATTTGAAATAACCCAAGATAAACACAGTTATATTTAAAATTCTGTTCATAATTTAATAATTAAGGATAATAAATACTGGAAAAACCCTAAAAACCAATATTCTAATGTATTTGGAGATTAGTTACATAAGATATTATTAAAGATAATTTTTTTAATATTTCCTACAAAATATCTAAAAAATACTTCCTTCTAAATATAATCTTGCATATGGTTTCCTGGTGAAAATCATAAACCAAAGAAAGGGTGATCTAAATTTCTCAGTTAGGGAGTCTTATCAATGAGACCTAGAATTTTTAAATCTTTATAAAATGATTCAATTTGATAATTACAGATATTTATGATTAAAGAGACCATTTATTAATAAATATCTCACATAAGTAAATACAAAAATATATGTGATATCATATAACATTTACTATATAATGAGAGTTCATAAACCTGAGAGAATAGGAATAACCCAAGGATTATAATCATATTCATATAATATAAAAATATTTCCTGGTATGGAAACTTATCAAAATATGGAATTATTGAACATACATAATCATAGGAAATCAATAAATTGTGGTTCAATCATTATATTCTTACAACCCATAAAGGGTGGTTCATTTAACACCCAAAAATATTACTTTAAAAAAACAATCATGATAGAAATATTAAAATGAAACATTAATTTTTTATGTGAATATTCTTAAAAATATATAAATATTTTTATTTAAACATGGAAGTTATAACCTAACCGTTGAATTGGTGGGTATGAATATAAGTAACCACGTTATGAAATATATGTAGAATGTTCATACTCAATAAAAAATTTGTAATGAACCAACCTTAAAAGTGACATAATATAGTGTATTTATTCTAGAATTCACTTTCTTACATTCCTAAATAACTATTAGATTTATAGTTTTAGAGAATTAGGTCCTCAATCATACATAAAAATATATTCCATTCTAAAGTGGACACTTTAAATTAGAACCATCTTCCATATAATACAAATCTGTTATGTAGAAACTTGATTTCTTTTCTTTAAATTTCATCCAAACAATTTATCTTTACCATTTCATTGTCCATACACATCCATAAAAACATATGAAAAACATTTTAAAACATGGTATAATCCCAAAAGGCACAATAAGGGGGACATAAACAGAAAAAATATGTTAGTTTAGTGGAAAACAATAAAAGACATGAAATACATAAATTATTCATATTATTATTGGATAATATGAAATAAATCATGTCCACATGAAAACCACTCACATTATACTTAAATATATATTTTAAAACCCTGAGAAATAAATTGAAAACCATATTTAGGAAATTTACATAGTCATATTCATAACCTATTTGAAACCAACTTAAGAAATAATAGGATCCTATTTAAATACATAGGTGAAATATAGTGGGTAACTCCCTCATTTGTTTCTTTTATGGAAAGGAACATACCCCATTAATTATGGAGCAAAAAGGGGATGGTGGGGCCCCCTCATATAAGCTATATTGAGCACACATATTTTTCATGACTTACAATGGGTCTCATCCTATTATATAAGATGTATTAGGCTCATACATTTCTTTTATATATTTACCAAGTACCATATAATGAATAAAAAAATTTATTCTTTCGTAATTATCATAAATGTTTTGAAGAAAAAAATTTAAACCAATTTTCAAATCACTTTTGGATAATAAAATAAAATTTCCTTTGAAATACCATTTTTAATACTAAAATACCCAAAATTAATGGAAGAGTGGTTGTAATTAATGAAAAAAAATGATATTTCATAATTGAAAAAAAATATAAAATAATGAACATGGTGGTTGGAAAAGTAGTTGTCTTCATATATGTTAAATTAGAACTTTCCTCTCTCCCTTTTCTAATAAAATTCAAGACATTTAGTAAAATGATTTTCTTTGAAAACCATTGAATGAAATAAAAAAGAGACATAATAATTCCTCTTTAATTATTTTTATCTGTATTAATACAATCATCAAATATTTTTAAAAATAATGAAATTAAATAAAATTAGTGTTTTATTGTAAACATTCATAAAGTTTTTTTAAAATAAAGTCTCTTACATAAAAAATTAAAAAGATTATTTCTTTTGAAAACATTATATATATGTAAAGTATGGTTCAAAATATAAATTATAAACCATTTAAGTATAAATCATAATTTAATTAAGCCATTTAAAAGGAAATGGACTTAGAATAAAAATATTTAAAATATAAAACTTAATAAAATTTAAAACAAGTATTCTGAAGTAACGAGTCCATTACCCTGAGACCAACTCATTACATATGTTATTTATTTATTAATTAATCAATATTTTCTAATTAACTAATTTCACGATAATATTTTTCAATTTTATTCTTCCATTTATCTCATTTACTTCCATGATATATATAATTACAGAATCAGTTAGGTTCACTTTAAATGTTTTTACAATATTCTTCTCATATGTCCAAAATGACTTCCATAGGATGAATATGGTTAATTAGGGCATGGTTGCATCATCTCTTGAATAGTAATAATGTAATAATTATCATTTTTTCAAATAAATTAAAATTTTAAAAAATACACTAACTATTATTATGAAAAATGAACTACATTACAATTATAGATATGGTGGGTCGAACACACACATATGTAACATTTTCAGTTTTCAACAATCATTATTGAATTAAGATAAGAATTATTTTTTCATTAAATAATTATAATTTTTTTAAAAATAACATATTATATCTTTTAATATACATATAAGTATCAGCCATGTGTTGTGGTGATGAAAAATTAATCACATCACAATGTAAAAATGGTAGTCAATCTGTATGCATGAACAATTTTATAATTTTTAAAATAATTTAAAGGAAATAAATAATATTATATATTTTAATTTAATATCTATTAATATTCCATGAATAATATATATATAATAAAAAATTATAACAATTCAAGAGAGTTGTTGATGGGAAAAAAATAATCTTTTATAAGGCAGTCCCCCAAACACATGAACGACGCTTTCATTTTTCCAATTTATTGCTGAGGAGATAAATGATAGTGATTAAATTAATTTAATAAAATAATTTTATATTGAATATATTTTTTTAATAATTTTTTTAGGGTTTAATTACATTTGAAATAGATGTATGAAGAAATAAAAAATTCTCAATTAATTAAAATACCTTTTCTCCAGAAAACCTCTTATGTTTTATAGAAAAGGGTATCCTAAGACAGATTTTTATCGAATAATGCCCCTATTGAGTAAGGATAGATTTAATAAAAGTATTTGAGAATTAATTTTAGTGAAAATGGATAATTATGTGTGAATAAATGAGATGAAGATATTCCATTTTATATGACAGGGGAGGGGCACTCTTGGAATTTCTTAAATATTAAATTTTTATAAATTAATTCCCAGTCTAAAACTATTCAAAATTGATAATATCAAAAGATAATATGAGGATGAATAAAAATAATATCATCATATAAATTTTTTAAAACAATTTACTATGTTTATACCATTATCTTTTTATTTTAATCCCCTATTAACTGATTTCACACTTACCATGATAACAAGGTTTTTAACTCATTGAGGTTCAATATTGTTACTATATATTAAAAAAAGGCACATAAAAGGACCATTGATGATGTTATAAACCATATATTAATGAATTTAATGATTATTTGAGTTTTAGTATTTTAAATCATTTTATAATTTATAATTTATAATTTATTTTAAAAATCATTAATGTTATTGTGAGAACTTCTCAATTACTTTGACTTCACAAACATCGTGAAATTAAAGTAATTAAAATAAAACAAAATTAGGCATACCTAAGTTATTATATTTATAAAAAATTTAATATTCATAATAATTATTTTAAATTATATTACTTTTATTAGTATTAATATCATTTTTTTTCTATTCATTGAATAATTATTTCCTCTCTGTTGCATAAGATTTTATGGTAATTAATTCATATATTAAAATTAAAAATAAATTATCAGGATGAAAAATAATTTATATTTCATATTAATATTTATAAATGAACATATCCTCTATTTATAAATATTTTAAAATATTATATTTCTTAAAAGAGATAATGTGAAATTTTTCAATTATGTTCACTTTAATATTATAAAGGTCAAAATCATGTCCAAATGGAAACAAAAATACATATATTCCTCTTATGGTTGATTATGGATGATTAATATTGATTATAAAATATTTATTTTGGTGTTAGGTTCATTTTTTCGCCCTTATACTTTTAGTTGTATTCTTAATTATCTGATTTACCATTTACTATTGTATAAAAAATTATTAATGTTATTATTAATAATGTATGAAAATAAATAAAAATATTTAATAAATATTCACCCAATGATTCCAAATAAGGAACATATTTTTCAAAATTCAAAACACATAAGTGGAAGAAATTAATTAAATCTAAATCAGAAAAATGCAGTAAAAATAACTTTTTAGAAAAAATGCACTTATTAAATTAAAAAATGTTTTTAAGTAAAAAATTTATAGAAATGAATATAATTTTACTTTTTTTAATAAAAAATAACTACATAAATTTCAAAACTAATTCAAAATATGATTTTACTTTATAAAATGAAAATCAATATTTTTCTCTACTCTATAGAAAAATGGAAATTTCAGAAAAATCTCAAAATTTAACCATAAGTTAATTTTGATATGATTATTTTAAAAAAAATTAATTTTTTTTAAAAAAATAAAAAAAATTATAAAAAATAATTATAATAATTTCTTGAAAAAGTAATACTTTTTTTGAATAAAATTTATTTATAAAGTATAAAATTACTTTTATAAACAAGGTGTGCTTATTTTTGACCCCTTAATGAACACCTTTTAAATTGTTAGGACCTTTATATATACATGTGAAAAAATATTTTACCTTATTAATAGAGTACAATTCAGTATGTAGTTTATGATGATCTTATTTAAAAAATATTATTTTTTGGTTTCTTAATGTTTGGTGTTTCTTGTTCTACAGGTTTTAAATCATAATTACATCATTATTTTAAAAAAATATAACAATTTTAACTTACCCCACCATTTAAAAAAATTACACTAAATATGAATTTCATCTTGGTAACCAATGTTTTTCCATAAGTAAATTGCATGGATGAAACCTCAAGTAATAAAAAAGGTTAATAAAAATCCCCTTGAATAGATGAGAAAAAAAATAAAATGTTCATCTAGAATAACATATAACTACATTCCAAATATGAAAACAAATATTGGAATGTGAAAATATGGACATATAAGAAATCTTAATGTCTAAATAATTATGGAGAGTAAAAGAGATAATTGATTATGATAATGTGAACGGTCATGAGACTGTCAATGACCAGATTACTATAAACCAAAAAGTTGTGAAAAAAAATATTGACTCATTGAAAATGATTATAATAAGATAATTTTTTTGTTTTAAGATCCTTTTTCTAGTTTGAGGAATTATTTTATCAAATAGACTAAGGAAATAAGGATATATAATTACTATAGAAGTATGATTTCATATTTTAATCAAGTTTCCCCATAATCTCTTCTTTTTTCTCTAAATGGTGAGTTTTCATGATTAATTTCATTATGCCTCAAGCATTAAATAACATCAATTGGATCATATACTTACAAAAAACTATATCAATATATATCTCATATCTTTATACTTTAACTAAAAACAAAATGGTTATTATTAGGTAAAATAATTTTTAAAATGAATAATCCTTTATACAATGAAAAATAAGATTACTCTCCAAGCACTTAATAATAAAACCTAAAGGTAAAAATAGATTACATGATAAACCTAAATACTAAAAATTTTCTAATGTATTTTCAACCATGTTTGAATCCTAAAAATCAAACATATTTTACCATGCATAATTCCAAGAAAAATTTAATATTTATCTCTAATCAATATTTTTCACTCATAAATTCATATACAAAATTATGCATATTCTTAAATTATATAATTTCCAGGATATGATAACTATTTCCATAAACAACTTCAACCACCAAAAATTCATATGATAATTAATCATTCTTCCGAAATATAATTCAGCCATTATTCATCAAATAAAATCCCATAATGTTACATTTAACGTAATCATATAAGGTTCTTAAAACATTGAAATCATTCCAAAAAATATCAATCACGTAATCCAAAAATCAATTTGCAATCTCATATTTATATATAATATGAAACATATTTTCTCAAAATCAATATAATCAAAAAACAATGTCATACATACCAAGAAATCACATAGGCTTGTGTTCGGTGTTGTGCCCTTGTTTCCATACATTTGTGGGTTCAACTTCGATGTACATCCCTACTGTAATGAGTTCTTGATAGGTTAGTGGGTAATCTATTTTTCTTAATCCATAATAATATAATTACTATCATGTACCTTTAAATATGATGAAAATACTAAAAAAATATCCATAGTAATAAAATATTAAATAAATAATAAAGGTTATTAACACCTTTAAACTCAAATCCTTAAAATGAAAAGAGATTTTGAAAATTAGATTTATATATACCTATAACTTATACCAAAACATATTATATTTATTTAAGTTACTCACATCATATAAGAAATCAAAACTGTATTAATGGTTTTAATCATATGATCATCCTTAAATCTACCACTGTATTATAACTCTTTAATACTAATATAGAGACACCTTGATCATTCAATGTTATTCATAATCCATAAACAATTATTTTCAATTTTATTAATTAATATATATTTTCCAAAAATAAAAAAAAATTATGCACTAATATAAAACAATATCAAAATCAAATCTAGGAAATAATCCATGACATTCATGTATAATTTGAAGTTTACAAATCTTCTATGATAATTTCAATAGGTATTTATAAGAATTTACATAAAAATACTTTCTAATACCATTTTTGAGATATCCCCCTAAGATATCTATTTAAATAATTCCCCTACTAACCACATTTAAAATTATCAAAGGATTCCTTAGGATGTCCACTATTCCACTTCGTGGAGTTTATTGAATGCCTATTTTTTCATGGAAGATTATTACTTTATGCCTTCCTTTACCACATAAAAACATCATCCCATTATTTAAAAAACCACATGTGCTTCTTCTCACATTCCATACTTATAGGTCATTGAATATTTTTAACACTATGACCATTATCTGTTGAACATCCATATATATATATATTCATTTATAAATTGATAAGTTGGGAAACATGATTATGTTTATTTTTTAATCATAATTTGTGATAACTGGTAACGAATAAGGACAATATTTTTCAATATATATCACATTATTTTCAGTTTTTCATTTAGATAACCATCATATTTTCCTTTACATCCATTGTTACACGGGTTCACACTAGAGCCTTCGATTTATTAAAACCAAAATATATAGTGTGATTATATTAATAAAATCATTATAATACATCTTGTGAGGAGGGTAAACACCAAGATATCATGAACTAAAGTATCTTCAACTCTTTTTATTTATCCAAAATAACTATAATTATCCCTAACATACAAATGATTATGGTTATAGATGAATTTTTAAATATATACAAATTACATCATAACCTATAATTTTATAAAATCATTCTATGATAACATCTATAAGGAACTATCTTTAAACATTATATAATATAGTGTAATTATACTAGAATTAACTTTCATTCATTTCCAAAAAAACGTTTAGGTTAAGAGTTTTGTATAATTAGGTTTACAACATTACATAAATAAATATTACACAACATAGTGTATAATTCAATTTAATATCCTTTTTTATATAATATAAAATACTAAAAACTCATATTATCTTTTCTTGAAATATCTTCACAAATATCGATCTTTACCAAAACCTTGTCGATACTCATCCTTAAAAAATATGAAAAATATTTTAATATGTGGGATGAGAACAAAAATCATATTAAAATACATAAAAATAAGAAACCCATTAGTCAAGTGTAAGAAATGAAGAACTATAAAATACTTACCTTTATCACATAAATATTTGATCATTTGAAATAAATAATTACAACAATAAAAACACGCAACTTTTTCTCAGTGAAAACCATGAAATCCCATAGAAAGAAAGTAAAACACTTTTTGGACAACTTAGAGAAACCAATTAAAAACACATTTTACACTCATGTCAAAA
Organism: Viscum album; assembly: GCA_963277665.1. Lineage (NCBI taxonomy): Eukaryota > Viridiplantae > Streptophyta > Magnoliopsida > Santalales > Viscaceae > Viscum > Viscum album. The sequence continues at coordinate 942,896,459 of OY728153.1, forward strand.
ATATTTAAAGCCCAATTAATTCTATATGAGAAACCACATCATCAACTACCGTATTCTTTAATTTTATTTAAGGGATCATACCCAATGCACTAAAGAGCTATAATGTACCTCACCCATAACATACGGTATATCAGGCTCACCTATTTTTCATGAGCTACAATGGGGTTCATAACATAGAATAATATGTATTAAGATCACCCATTACTCATATATAATTATCAATAAATATATCATTAAAAATTAATATTTCAAAATTATCCCAAAACATTTGAAAAATTATTTTGGACTTGTTTGAAAAACATTTTCAAATAATGAAATAACATTAACATTCAAACCCCATTTTCAAAAATAAATACCCAAATTGAATAGAATAAGGGTTTTTTTAAGAAAAATGAAATATTATAATGAAACCAAAATATAAAATAATTTTTATGGTTTTGAGAAAATTCATTTTCTTAATATATTTTAAAATAACACATTATTTTTGACTTTTTAAAAATAATTCAAAAACATTCATAAAAAGATTTATTTTAAAACCCATTGAATGAATGTCAAAAGAGGCATAAAGGTTTGTTTATAATTATTTTATGTCCATATAAATTCTTATTTAAAATAATTTTAAATATATGGTAATGGATGAAAATGTAGTATAATGGGATATTATAAAAGATTATTTTTAAAGGAATGTCCGTCATATAAAACAATGAATATATTATTTTTTTAAACATTATTTTTAAGAAGTCATTTATGGTTAAAATTTACCTTTATAAACCCTTTAAGTATAAATAAGAAAATTAAAACATTATTAGGACATTAACAAGGAAGATAAAAATTTAGAAAAAAAACAAGAAAACATTTAAAACAATGTTTTTAAAGTAACATGTCCCTTACCTTGAGATAAACTGATTATTTAAATTCCTTATCAACCTTAATAATAAACATATGTTGTTTATTTAATTTATTTTTAATATTTTTCTATTTTTTATTACTTTTATTTCACGTATTACTATGTTATATAGAATTACCTTATCAATTAAGTTTATAATAAATATTTTGATGATATTCATCGCATATGTACCAAATGAAGTTAGTTGGACGGTTATGGTTAAAGAGGTAATTATTCCATCACATCTAGAATTATAATAATTTTTATAAATAATTTATCATTTTCAAATGAACCATAAAATAATATTATGAAAAATGATCTATGTTATAATCATAGGGACAGTAGTTTGTATGAACACATATGTAAAATTTCTATTTTTTAATGATAATTATAGAATTAAGGTAAGTATTATTTGTAAAATATTATTTAATTTCAATATAAATCATTATCATTTCATGTTAATATTCATTTTTTATATTATTGAGGTATATTCATTATAAAAATATTTTTAAATTTTTCAATCAAAATGAAAAACGAATTTTTCCAAACCAAATTAGATATTCATGTATTATATGGTTTTATCAATGTTTTAAAATTACAAAAAATTAATTTTATAGAATTAAATTTTATTTTTAATTATGAAATTAAATTTTATCGTAGAGTTTATTTTTTGCAATTTTAAAAAAAGATTAATTTTCCATTGAATAGTGAAAAGTATTGATTCTTATTTAATATTGTATTATCTATTAAAAAAATAAAAAGTTAAATTATATTTTTATGAGTTTTAAAAATCTAATTATTGTATTTTGAATCAATTTTAATTTATAAAAAAATTACTTTAAAAATGTTATTTATTTAAAAAAGTGTTTTTCCAAATATTTCTCTAGATTAATAATAATTAAATTATTTTAAATATCTAAATTAAATCATGAAAAAATCATTTCATATTTGTAATCACTAGGTAAAATTTTAGAAAATAGTTTTCTTTTACTTTCGGTTGATATAATTAGTAACCCTAGAAATTTTTGTTACCATGGGGAAGGTTAACTCAGATAATTAATGTTAAAAATAAAATGATAAGGAATAATTAATGATCCTAACACATGATTATATTTTATTATATTAGTATATCCCACTTAAAATCATCTCAAGATCCAATATATGGCCTTTTCTCTTTTGTATGTGGTTGTGATCAATATAATATTTTATGTAAAGAAACAAAAAATGTCACCCTTTTTTTTAAATATCTAGAATATTTTTAACATGGTGATAACCAATGGATATGTTTTTTTATAAATATTATTTTTTAATATAAAATATACATATTCATTGTGCAAAAAATAATAATTTTTTATAAATAAATATTTACCATATATACTTACAGAACGTTGATGTCATCATTATTTAATTAATGGAAAAAATAAAATCAATGATATTGAAAATATTAAAGTAGTATAATTTTATATAATTAATGTGAAAAATGATTTTTTGTTAAATATAACATGTTTGGTATGAATGAAAATATATTATTCTATTTTAATTTTTCGTATTGATGTTATAAAAGCAAAAATAAAATAAATAGTTCTAAAATACTGATTAGTTATATTTTATAAAAAATATTTTATTAAATTATATAAAATTTATAAAAAATAATATCCATATACAATTGATTATTATTTTATTTAAATTAAAAAACATGGTCCATTTATGGGTTGTTATTTCCTTTACAGTATCTATCATGACCTTCACATTTTTAATAACCTTGTTTTCATGATATGTGTGAAAAGGGTTAAGAGGGGTTAAACAATGTAATGATAAAAATTTGATATAAATATGTTAATAAATTATTATACTATATTATTATGAATTATTATTATATTATTATCTAATATTATAAATTTTTCCCATTTAGACATCAAAATCAATTTACATTAATTTAAAATTATAATAAATCTGAAGAGTGGACCTACCATATCTTATAAAAGGGAACTACTTCTTCTAATTTACTCACAATTAAAATAATTTTTGGTTCCTTAAATACCATTACAGTTTCATTAATTATATCCTAGATCATATGGTTTGGTAATAAAACCAACCTAGTAATGTTATGGTGTAAATATTAAGATATTTTCGGAAGAATATGTATCATTCATAACCAAGTGTTTTTGTTTTATTTTTTGTTACACGAACAAAAAAATAATTTAACCATAAATAAATTATCATAATAGTGTATTCGAGACAGTGATGAATTTGTTGGTCACAACCTAAAACCATTTCCTCTTCATTCAAATGAGAAATAAAACCATCTTTTGTATGTATAGATTCTTACCACCACGTGAATCGATGTAAATTAGTATCCATAATTATCTATAAAATTTGGTTATAATGATATAATTAATGGATATATATATATATATATTAATAACATAATTATTATTTTTTAAAATATAATATATCGGTTACACTTTTACCTTTCAATTAACTAAAAAATGATGACATTGTTCGTGTATATGTGTGGACTACCACCTCTATGAAGTAATATGATTCATTTTTCATCACCAAATTTAGTGGATAATATATATAGACATGTTTAAATATATAATAATTTATTAAGGATATAATTATCATTATGATAATATAATATAACACTTACCTTATTTCTGTAATGATCTTTATAAAGTGGAAATGTTACTCATGTGTATGTATGACCTACAATTTCCATGATTGTAAATTAGTTTTGTTTTCATAACTTTATTTCCTGATAGGTTTTAACATAATATTTAATTTATAAAAACCATAATTATGTCATTATTATTATACTTATAGTGATTTAATAATAACCTATTTTTATATAGTCATCCTACCATATTCATTTTGGACTTATGAGCTGAAGAACATCAAAACAATCAACATAAAATTAAATCATTAATTAATTTTATGTGACATGGTATTAAATAAAATAAATGGAATATTTAGAATGAATATTTTTCTTAATAAATAATAAAAATTAACTGAAATTTTATATTCAAGAATAAAAAGAATATACATCTTGATTCAAACTCGATGTAAGAGGTACTTTAACATAAATCATCATTTTTAATGTTATAATGATTAGTTTTAAAAATAATTCTATTCAATGTCTATAATTTGAAAATAATATTATTAATGTATTTAAATATAAGTAAAATAAATCTATAGGAAATTTTATTCAAATTTATTTCAATGATTTTAAAAAAGGAATCTTTTTTATAGAATGTTTGAATTTCGTTACAAAAGATCATCAAAATATTTTATTTTAATGTATATGGTTATAAGGACTTCTCTCGCCATCGTAATCATTATTTAACTTTTATATTCCATTAAAATATTACATTATTTCTTCAAATAAAACCATATTTTTCTTTTTCTGGGTTTTTTATTATTTAAAAATGGTTTTTAAGAGAAAATGGTATTCTAATATTCAAAATAATTTTGCACACAGGTTTAAAAGGTGTTTTAAATGTTTTATACATGATATAGTCCTTGAACATTATTTATGAAGTTATTAGTCTTATTATAGATCATGGGTGAGAATAAAATATTTTTTAATAAGGGTTTATCTCTAGTATAGCTCACAATTGAGCCAGATATATTTTATTTGATTCTGTCACCCAAATATTTCTCTAATTTAATTTGTAAATATTAATTTCTCCGGAGAACTATATTGTAATTTGGATATATAGTTTTTTCAATTGTGATATTTTCTTGAGTGTTATGATATTATTCTTTCTCAAGGAATGTACAATAATATTTTTCTTTACAATTATTTTTCAATATAAATATTTTAATTTCAAAATGAAATATAATGATGATTCTAAGGGAAAAAATATTATGCCTTAAGATAAAACGTTTTTCTTTTATGAAAATATTTTCTATTGTATTTAATTTATCTCATTTTTGTAATAAAATTATTTAGTATATATACCTTATGGATATTTTTTTCACACACTATGTTTTAAAATGTTTTTCCTAGGATTAACAGTTGGGTATGGGAAAGAAAGAATTCAAGTTGAATGTCGTGAATATTTTTCAGGAAAATTTATCAATATTGGTTATGAAATTTTTATGTTGTGTGGAAAATAGATACTTAGTAAATGTTTGCAGGTTTCAAAATATATTTTTGATAAGTATGAGATATAATATAATTCACTTAATCTCTAAACTAAAAAGATTATTGGAAATGAATGTAAATAAATTATTGTATAAGAACTCTAGAATATGTAATTATTATGTTTGATCCCTTATAGTTAGTATTATAAGAAATTATTAGATAACATTAGTGATTAGGATAATGGTAACAAATACACTTAAATGATTTTACCCACTGGTTATATTGAATTTTTATATAGTTTAAATATTACCATAATTATTTTTATCAACAATTATTTTTATGAATTGTGTAACATAGAGGAAATATATAGGATATAGTATGGAGCCACCAAGAAGAATATATCCTTTCAAATAATTAACATTGAATGGATGAAAGATGAATTGAGTTGTTTTTTCTATGATCTCTCATTTCAAAAAATCTAAAAATTGTGTAGGAATCGATTCTAGAGGGAAAATAGATCTAACGTATGGGAACATGACGATAGTTGATCACTGTATGAATCCTGAATCACCATCATTTGGCAGAAATTTTGATCTAGTGGTGGCTGAAGGATGGAACAGTTTTCTATTTATGGTATTTGATGGCATGGGGTGTTTCAAATGTAATGATGTAACCCTTCACATTTACATTTTAAAAGTGAATCTAATTTATGGTGATCTTTGGCTAATAATACCAAAGGGAGATATAATATTGATTCTAAGGAATGAGACACATTTAAGAACCTCTTCCTTGATAAATATTTCACTAAGGTTGTTTGAAATATTATTGGGAAATAATTATTTTAATTTAGGGAAAGTTTGAAGATTATATAGTTATATATGAAGAAACATTTACATGATTTTCAATGTATATACCAAATTTTATTTGGTATTTGAAGATTAATATTATTTTTTCTCACTCAAGGTTAGAACCATGTTATCTAAAGGAATTAGATTCTTAATAATTCAAAAGGTATCCAAAAAAATTTGGGATGTAGAGGTGGTAGAAATGGACATCCATGATGATCATTTATTCCATGAAAACAATCATAAACAATGTCTATACAGATGGAAATATTGAAGAATACCTCAATTAAATCTATAGGTATGAAAATCATTCGATTGTATTATGATAATTATAGTAAAAATAATCATGGGGAATATTTGGTAATTTCAAAAAATTGTTACCTATGTGGTCAGTTTGTCCATAAAGATCGAGACTATAAATAAAATATTTTTTAACAACCAATTAATGGGGTAACAGATAACCATCCATCTGTGAGATGTTTTATCTATAATTATATTGGTGAATTATTATAATTTTTTCCCAAGTAAGTTAATCAGGATGGAACTTATCAATACTGAATTTAAAAATGTGTCCAAAATTATTTTCTTGACTACTATAATTGATGTAATTTCATCTAAAGAAGTGGGGAAAGGTGATGGTATCAATGTGGAGAGATAAATTTGGTCATCCAGGGATTTAAAATATTGCATTATTTTATAGATGAATCATTATCATTTCTAGTGATCTGACCCCTAATAAATATCTTAGGATCTCTTAAGAATGTTCCAAACAAAAAAAATCAAGGAAACGAGAACCACATTTGATTTGGTGGCATGATTGACTATAGCTTTTCACTGGTGATAATTTCTCTAATGATAAACATATGAACCCCTATAGATCAGCCAAAGATGTTTCAAGAATCTTCACAGATGATAATCATTAAATATTCGGTACTAGAATAGATCTCCAATGATTCCTTGGACATCGCGATGATCACCTCAATTATGTCCTTTGGATCTATGAAGTATTTCTTACATTGAAAATTTAAACATTTAATTTATCTCTCTATGAAGTGGTGGGTGGGAGGGGCTCTAATTCCCTTGGAATAAATAAAAATTGAATAATATAATCTTTCTTTCTTATATAGTGGTAGGCTGAAATACCCAGAAATGGTTCCTTAGCCCCCAAAAATAAAATGCCCATTATATAAGAAGTAAATAACACATAATGATGAACTAAGTTCATAATTAATATTTTATCACCTCCTTGCAATATATGATAGTGTATTCAATGATAATACTCAAGTCATTAACTTGAATAATCATTCCCTCAATATTAAATGAACATTGAATATTAAAATAATATTAATTCATATAGTATTTTTCTTCATTTCACATAATACCATGTGACTAAATTAAATAACTAAATTAAAATCAATTATTATATATTTTAATAATTTTTAATTTATTTATTCTTTAGGGATAAATTTCATAGACAACTCTTATAACCCATGGGGGTGACTATCATGTCAAATATAGTTGTTCACAAAAATAGGGAAGACACTTGAATACACTATTATGTGTGACCCTCTAGGACATTATCACAATAGTAGGGAATATCATTCAAAAACTTGGAATAGAGTCTAGTGACCCATTAATCAACCAAAAGAGATATGTAAAATTCATTCATACGATATGCTTTTCAATAGAAACACACAATGTTATATAATCTTCTTCTCTCACAAGATCTCAGGATGTAGAATGAAAAAATTGTGGCATCATTTATTTTTTATTAATTTTATGTTGATATAATTAGAAATAATTACCTTAAAATACCTTGTCCAATGATTTTTTATGGTACTACCATCCTGATCAACTAGTCCTGAGATATCACTTCCTCTACCTAAAAGAAACAAATTCTATATTGACTATTCAAACAATGTGATACCACCAATGGCACAACCAAAATAAGCTACCCCATCAAAACATCAATTTCAATTTTTATTCCTCGAATCAATGTATTAGATAAAATGGTGAACATTGAAAATGATCTCAATTCATGAGACCAATAGAAATATTCATAGATAGGAACATTTAATAGCACACAAAACATGTGGTGTTCAAATTGACAGGTCTATCATCGAGATTTCATCTACTCGAGATCTCTATGTGTGACCTTGGAAAGAAGAAATCTCAATTCTTATTATCCCATAACACCAGATCATAAAACATGAACTGTGTATATTAAATATGATGTACCCAGAACAAAGGAAACATGTTTTAGATTAATATCAAAGTATCATGAGGTTATAATTATATCTTGGTAAACTCTATAACCATGGTATTCAATAAATAATCTATTAAAATTACCATTTAAATAGTGGGAACATAAATTTAAATACCTTAATGTTAAGTATACATCATGTATTAGTCATTTTACAGAGTTTATGTTAATCTAAATGTACTTTTCATTTGGGTTAACGGACCCCACTTTTATAACACTCAAAATTTCACTGGATCCAAATTTCATACAATCATTGTTTTTTCTCACTTGATAAGATCAGTTGAGTTATAGATTTTGTCATGGGAGAGAAACATCTCAATTATATAGCAATTCTGTTATCTATAACCTCACCTTCTTGAGTGAGTCTATTAAATAGATGGTGTCCTCAAGTGTATTAATTTTTCCAATGTCAAAATGTGACATATTTACTAGTAATAAGAGTAGAATTATAAAACATTATATTATAATATAACTTTACTTACTAGGTGAAATTCTATGAACTGGTACAAATCATATCTTATAATAAACTTCTTCATTAGCTGCATCAGAATCCATAACCTACGACGTATTTTTACACATAGATACCATTAGTTTGAATACTATTTTCATTATCATTTTATTAGGATAACTATGATATTAAATCATGTTTATATATAGTAATACTAGTTTGTGTCCATATAGAACTAGTATTACTTCCTATCCTTGTACTAGGTATATATACTTTATACATCCTCAAATACATTTGGACTGTTCTAAATGCTTCATGCGTAGTTCTCCTGGACATTAATATAATTATGTCGCCATGGGTCCAATTTAAATATGAGGTAAATTATTTGGTTATACACAATAAAAGTTCTGCTAGAACCATTAACTTGCAATATACTAGTTTAAATATTCTCATTATTGACATAGAAATTACACTTTCCCAGCCACTAACGTAAATCAACTTACTTCTTTTAATGTTTCCATTCATAGTTTTTATCATATTTCAATTCACATAGGTGATTGGAATATTTATTTTAATACCTAAGAAAAAATGCCTAAATATTACTTAGAACTGATGAATACAAATAAATAATTTGAGACTATCTACATCTTAGATTTAGATCATTTAATTTATAATTTTAAAATCTACTGTCATGACATGTGAAGAAAATAACCTCCTATTAAATGAATTTTAAATTTCCACTAAAGGACATAATGAAGTTAAATTTTTCATCACCCTTTTTATTGTCTTTTGTTTCCTTTTATTTAAACATTATCACCATAATAACTTATGATTATACATTATTTATCATAATATTCACTTGTGGAACCTTTACCTAAAATGTAATGAATAGTTTCCTATATACTACTAATTTTCTATCTTAATCAGAAGTGGAGTAAATCGTTAAATCATCTATTTCCTGATATTTTATCCACAACTCACATCAGATGTTGATGATGATATAATTATGATATAATCATCATATTTATCATACATGAGTCTCCTATAATCATTTTTTATATCCCCACTTTTAAATGATGATTAAGAAGTATGGGGACACCCTCTCCTTCAATTTTCAATATCCTTGAACTTTGTGAAAGTGCCTTTACTACTATTGAGAATTATTGAATGTTTTAACATTTATATTTTATAATATCATTAGCAATGTACTTGTGGTATTACATTTGATTATATATATATATAATTAATCATATTAGTAATTTTAATTTTTTTGGATTATTAAACCTTATCGATTAAGTTAATCATTAAATACATCCCACTATTTTATCGAACTCTGGAAAACCACTGTACATTAATTAGAACAATATGTCACTTGATTATTCAAGTTGAAATGATGCTTAAAAAATCTTCATTGGATGCAATCTATGTATACATCACTACTCTGAGAGTTCAAGGTAGGGGATTGACTGGACAACTACATTAACTCACTAATCCTTCATCTATTTAGTAAGGTTCCATGTTAAAAAAAATAGGATATACTCAATGCTTTCTTATAAAAACACAACAATATTTCATATGGATACATCCTTACAACCGTATTTAGTTTTTTTATCCTATCCCTCTCACAAGGAATCATTAGGGTTTAGAGGAACCCTCAATTATGGCTGATGAGCACCCCATACACTTGGTTGTGTTCAAATTTAAATGAAGGAAGCATTTTTGGCTTAATAAATCTTTGAGGGACTTTAATATTCTTGAATAATTTAATCTATTACTATAAATATGATCATACTATATTTTCATGCTTACAACTGAATTTACATTAATATAAAATAGTTTATCACATATATATATATATATTTAATTATTTTATGTGTTTCTTACATACATGAAAATCCATAAAATAATAAACAATGCATAAAGGATATAAAAATATGTTACTATTATTAATAATTTAATATTGGTTGATCCATCTAAACAAAATGGGCCAACCATGACCATGGGTTATCATACCCGAGTCTGGACAAGAATCATATTATTGCTCATTCCTAGTCCATTGTGTCTATATCTCATTTGGATTTTCACCTCAACTTGTAATAGTCTACATATTAAATTATCACAGTTAATAGTACAAAAGCAATCGTACCAAGGTGAGGGGTTGTGGGAATCAAAAATACATTCAAAAACATTGATAGCCACACATTACCTTATACATGCTAAATAAGAGTGGTTGATTTGAATATCATTATAAAAATAATTAATTATTTCAAAAATTAAACACACTTTAAATAACTAATTAAATAAAAACCTACATGCACGGTTGATGATCAAAAATAATCTATGAGTAAATAAAAAATGAAATAAATTTAATTAATAAAAATTTAATTAGTTAAATAAATTATTTTATGTCAAATAATTTAATTTTTTTTTGTCACTGGATTAATTTATTTTCACCCCATAAATAAATTAATCAGTTATTTTTTTAACAAATTTAAATTAGTTCTTATAAATAAAAACATTACTATTAATTTTAAATTTAAAAAATTAATAAAATTAATTTCTTATTATATTAAAATTATTCAGGTCCTAGAAACCATGCCTCGTGATATTACGGGTTTTACTAAACTAATGAAGGCCCATTTTGGTCTGAGAAGCCCTACTAAATGGTTGTTCTTGGCCTAGATGGCCCACCCTAACCAACTATGGGTTAGGGAAACCCATCACGGCCCAATGAGGGGTGGTTTGGGTTAGTGAGGACCCATAGTAGTAGCAAGGAACCGAATCTGTGTAGTCTCCCATGGGAGGTGGTAGGGGAAATGGATATTGGAGTTTTGTCTTGTGCTCGTTTACATTACATGACACATAAGTTCTTAGGTAATTTTGAATGGTTTTGTGTGACTAGAAAAAGGTTTTTTAAATTAATTTTTATGGAAAATTTAATTTAAATAATAATTTGGAAAATAATTTTTTGAGAATTTTTTTTGGGAAAAACAAATTTGAAATAACTGGTCTAGATAAATAAAGATAAATAATCAGTATTTTGGGTTTTTCTAAAACAATTAATTAGGTGTGTATTATATAAATAGATCCTAAAGTTTCTATTTTTTATATTACAACTTTATTATATTTAATGTATATGAATATGGTCTAAAACCATCCATTTAATTTGTTATACTATATAATTATAATGAAAAATTTATTATACACATGTTTTATGGTAACATACCTATATTTGGTTTGTGTGTCATCAATTTCATTTTTGTAGAGTAGTTTATGTACCATATTTCAAGTGTGTTGATGGATAAAGGCATTTGTTGCATGGTTTATCAATTGATATGAGAATTAATACCAATTTGGATGGAAATCAATGGAATGATTAGAGTAAATCACTAGGGGTTTCATAGGGAATCTTAAATAGACTATATATATTTTACTCATGGGATACATATATGTAATGTGATAGGAAGAAATGGTTTAATCCAAACCAGTGTGAATAAGTGTGTGGTCATAGTTGTGGTGTAATGGAAATCATGTTATCATGGTTTGGGTTTAATACCATGGTATTTCAAAATCATCTTCTGACATGTGTGTGTGTGTGACACATGGAGATAGATTAAATGTGATATTCTTCATTATTACTTACCTCATTGGAATGTTGGGGTGGATTCATATGAAATTTATGATTAAATTGAATATTATTGGTAATTTTATGACTTTTAACGGATGATTTATATCTTTACATATAGGAAATATATTGATATACATGTATCAAATAATTTTTGTGGAAAAATTGTCTATAAAGGAGAAAACGGAAAGTATAGGTTATATTATATGATAGTGGAAAGAGAGGGTGATTTTGTAAAATATATAGGATATAAGAAATGGTGTATTGTGAGATAAATAATTTAATGGTGTGATCAGTATATATCATATGTATTTTTGGAACACATTAATAGATTATAAGATATTTATCATAGAATCCATGAAACGGTCCTCATTTAGGAAAGGCGATTCAACATTTGGTAAAAGTTTATCTCTACACATGAATAAGATGAGAATTGGATATCCATTTGATACATGACTACTCACACATCATGGGGGGGCCATTAAAAAAATTCCCATTGCAATTATGTGGTGGTGAGAGCCTCCCATTGGGGGTGGGCCACATATTTCATCCATTTCTAATGAAAAGGGTTTTTGGGACTATAAAATCCATTTTTAGTGTCCTATAGAAAACTTTTATCCTTAGAAGACACTTTTTTTCAGGAAACATTCAAGAAATAGAATTAGTAAAATTTTCAGGCTTCAATTTTTCTACACATAGATCCAAAATGGACATAATGATTAAAAGTTATGGTTATTTTAATCATTAAAGAGTTTTGATAAACTTTAATTTTTCACTAATTAGAACTCCATGTGCTGAAAAACTCTCATGGATAGACTCATATGTGACCCCGTTCTTATTGTTCTAGAATTTATTTCCCAATCACTTCCATTCGTAGGTAGCTTCATATGTATCCTTCGTTCCTGACACTTGGATGTCCATCATCGACACATGCATCTCAATCACACTAATAAATTATTTTGTGGCCATCAGTGCTTAGTTACTCTTTTCTGAGGAGCATACACACAAGGGAATGAGAGGTTGTTAAACCACATATATGTGCACCCTAGTCCCCCCTTTCCTATAAATTCCTCCATTCCTCTAATTTTGAGAACCCCACCATGGGAGGAAGCAAGACACACTTATAGAGGACCCTAGCTTAGGCCCGAGTCTCCCTATCTTCTTAAATATACTATATAACTTAAAACCTACAAAAAATAATGGAAAATTAAGTTTACTTCATTTATCTGAGGATTTTACCACAAGAAAATTGCAAAATACCACTTCTTTTTTCTTACTTGGGAAAAAGTGTGAAGGACCCCCATCCCAAAACCTCCTCACAAGGGAGACACTTTGCCACGGGGCTTTAAATATGGAAACACTTATCCATAACCAATACTAGGGTGACATATCACTCTACCTTAGACTAGAGGGGCACTTTATTATAACCCAAACAAGGCTGACACCTAGAACAACCTTTCATATATGTTCACACTTACTCTTACCCCAAACTCGGGAGAACCTTCAACAAGGACCCTAACTAAAGAATCCATTTACCCTGGTCACCTACTAGGGAACGAATTATCCATAGTTCTAATACTATAGTATGTTATAACCCCTAAAATTAGGGTCATTCACATGCTCTCTAATTACCCTAAACTGTGGTTCTCATTTAACCACCATTTATACTGAGGATCCACTTAACTTATGTTCTCACACATGAGAAAAAATTCTCAATGGTCCCCAAACATGGCTGTATACCTATACAATTCTCCTTCACTATCACCTTATATAAAATAAAAGACTATGGAAATTAGATTCATCCCCATAGATTATGTATTCCCCAAATAATTGATTCATGTTTGGTTTCCACCAAACAACTATGAACATCAAGGGAATAACAATAATGTATTCCATTGATATTAGGGGTCTCTATCATAAGTATTCCAATGAATCCTCCCATAAAATATCATGCTTATAATTATTTCCTCATATCAACTATCAAATCATATTATCAATATATTTGACCTATTTGTTCTATAAAATTAGTGAATGCAATTATTCAGTCCTTCAATTGGTGTAATCCACAAAACTCTCTATCATATGGATCACAAACTTGGTTAGACCCCACTGGGCATCATATTTATAATCTCCTATGTATCATTCTTACTCCTATGAATAGAAGGGGAATTATATTTTATACATTCGCTAAATACTCCATTTTCAGTCTTTATTTCCTATGATTCCATTCATCATTCATCAAATGGAAAAATTCTTGCAGAGTAAAAAAAAATTAATTGACTATATTCCTTATGAGTTACCTATACCCAATGGGACATATACTCCATGAGAAACCCTTAAATATTTTATAAATTCTTAGTAATAGTACATTATATAATAACACATGTTCAATATTAGTGTACCCTATCATACATGGGAAAATCTATATGATTTTAACCTTATCTCAAATTGGATATATTCCTAGAATGATAAAATAAATTAATGGTTCATAGTGTGATCCACTCAGCCTAAATGGTCTATATTCTCTATAAGTCCCTTTACCTCACCATTACATATCTATTATGAATTAACAATATCATCCCCTCTCTATTTTCTAGAGGGTATAGTGAAGCAACAATGATTAATCCTTTTCTATTCCCCCAATAAATATCTTATTATAATCCCATTCCTAATATAGACATCCTCAATTCATGATGTTAAAGTTAATGAATCAAACCTATCACTTGAACTTAATCTATGCAACTCAAACAACGTTAGGTTTTATTCCTGTTAACCATTATATGTATTATTCCTTTTTGAATTTTATTTTAATCACCCCATTAGACATATACTCAAGAACATAAAAATAACTTCACTATTTCATATTTTACCATCCTTAAAATACACCACATCGATCCTTTTCATATTACCATAAACAATATGATGTGTTAAATTAATTATAACCAAACTACAAGGGTTTTGAATCCCCTTCTATGGATATTTAGGAATCCCATTGTGTACTCCTAATAAAAACATATAAACACATTCGTACTCCGTCAATAGTGATAAATTATAGATTATATAGTTATGAGGCAAAAACCCCTATCAAAATCAAAGGATAAAACAATAATGGATAATATTTAATACATACATATGTTTATTTTGATTCATAGTTTCATTAAATTGATTACATAGTGGTCACTAGTAGTAATATTATTAATGGGAAGGATTCATGAAAATTTCATTATTATAGAAGAGATTCTCAAGGTGTGAAATAATTTGATCCCAAAAAGGGTGAGATGATCCTAACCTCTCAACCCATCAACCAATGTATAAACAAATTGTCCCTGGTAAAGTATTAGTAATTTAATTATTTTTTATAAAATATATGAACTAACATGAATCATTTTGGTCCTTGATTTATTGATAAATGTGGATATGAATACTATAGAAGATATGTGAAATATATGGATATAGAGTGTGGATATAGGTTCTGAGACTTATTGTTATGGATTAGTGGGTATAAATTCATGTGACGTAGATTTTAAAATTACAGAAATAATAAGGGTAATATATTATTTTCAGAACAAATGTGATTCATTACTAGGGGTGTTGATATGTTAATCCTATAATCTATTTTTCAATTTTTTTATTTATGGTTCATAGAATTTTTGTTTGAGTTCAGGATGAAATTTATAATATTTTGCGATATTTTTTTCGTAAAATAATTAGTGTAATGGGTATAATTCACAAGTTATCGGCATGTGCACCCTATCCAAGAAAAATACCCCATCTTTAAAAAGAATTAATTTTCCATTTTAAATTTTCATTTGAATCCACCTTTTTTCTCCCCACAATTCCAAAATTCCCCACTAGTATCTCAATGAATCATCCCCATTAAAACATATCATCATTGATTTTATCATCAAATTTTGTTTTGAAGGAGATATAAAACTCTAATTATATAAACAATCATCCCTTTTTCTTCCTCATTTTTTCCTTCTCTCTCTCTCTTTTCTCTACTCTCTATGTTTCTAAAAAAATTATTTTATTCTATTGAAAAGTTAATTTTTTATTTTTGATTAATTTTTGTATATTTTTTAGGTTTGAAATTTTTATTTTGGAAATATCAATACATTGGTCATTGGTTATAACACTGGAGGTTATTTCTCTTAATTTTTCATGAGTTTGAGGTTGGGATAAGATTATATTATGAAATGAAAATGGATATTAAATATCATCATTAAGTTAAGGATATGGAAAAAAGGGTTTTCTTCAATGTGGGGGTGTTTGGAGGTGAGGATGCCTCTAAATTATTGTAATTCAAGATGAATCGATATCTTATAATTCTCATTTTCTCACCAAATTTTTTTTCCAGGATACATTGGATAACAATGTGGTAATTTGAGGGACCTATTATAAAATAGTGTAAAATATTCTCTAGCTAGTGTCCCTAAGTGAAAACATTGATCTTATTAAGGTATTTAGGCTCTCATTTAGGCTTTTCATGGTAAAAATTAGCGTTATTTAGTTTTATAATCGGAAAAAATTAGATTATTTTCGATATCAAGTCACCTAAGATTATCTCCAAGAAACAATGGTGTTCCCTTGAAATAAGATTTATAGTGATTCTTGGTTGATTACTATGATTTATAGTTATGTTTAACTTTTTGATATTCACTATTTATATTGATTTATCTATTATATTTTCATTAATTTTTAATTTTTTTTAAACCAAGAATGTTTATTTATTTCTTGTGATGATTTAGCTATTTTGATAATGAAGTTAATTTCATTACTTTTAAGCTCTCTTACTTACATACATAATTTTTCACCCTAAATTAGGTTTATTGTAAAATACAGGATAACGTGTCAAATATATATCTACTCTCATTATCAAAGAACTATGATATGTTTATTATAAATTTAATGAGTAGGTAATATTTTCAACATAATGTTTTAATTTTATCTCCTTAAAAATTTCATTGTTTCCCATCATAAAAAATCCATCAAAACCTATATTAATAAGTTTTTTTGACACTTTTTTAGAATAAAAATTTTTTTTATTGAATACCTATGTAATTTACCTCTTATAAAATATAAAGTGGGTTTAATTATCTTTAGAAAAAAATTTAATTTTATAAATTAATATTTAAACATTTTGAATGAGGTGTGTGAAGGATACCAATTTTGAGTTTTCACTATTAATGATCCTAAAATACAGGTTTAGTATTGATTCTACATGGATATAGTGAGGATAATTGGCTTTGGTTGGGGTATATTGGGATTTTTTTCACATTTTAATTAGTTTATATTACATTTTTTGGGTTCTGGTTTCTCTATTATACCTTGTTTGGTTTCATTTTAGTTCAGAACTGCTTATTGTCACATGCACGATGCGTTGACTTATAGAAGTATACTGACTCCAATTTTTCAATATTCTATTTTGTAATATAATATAGCTTTTTATGGAGGTAGGTGCTGAGACGAAGTGAGATTCTAAAGTATAATGTTCCATAATTAGTTTTTGAATATATTAAATATATTATATGCATGTGTATAAATTTATTTTGAATAAGTTGAATAACATCTAAATGGAGGATAAAATCAGATAAATGCGGCCTACATTGAGTTTAGAGCATGGGTGTTACCCTATAAACGATATAACCTTGGAGCATATTGGATGTTTCTTTTGGGTGCCGAAGTGGGAGGAAATTTAAAAAATTAATTGAAAAAATTAATTTATTTAATTAAAATACCCAGAGCTAATAAATTTTCTATATAAACTCCCTTATAGAAATTTTCATAGTTATCCAAAAAACCCTTTCAGAACAAGTGGATCCATTAGAGATTATTGGAGTATATTATTTCAATGAGAGACGATCAAATCATGGATCATTGATTGGTGTGTGATAGAACATAAGGATCTTGCTAATGATAATAAGACAGATTCATTCTTTTCTAGAAATTGATCCAAATGGATGTAATATTTTTGTGATTTGTGTTTTTATCCCCATTTATTATTCATATTATGAATGAGAATCAATCAATAAATGAATTAGTTAAAAAACATTTTTTATTGTGAGTATGAGATTATTTGTGGGAATTATTTAAAGGAATTTTTTATTTAATTTAGATATTTTATACTTGTTATAGTGGAAATAGATCAGGTCGAACTAAGAATAGATTTGGTTTGTTCATCATTTGGGTGTTTCATGTATTTCTGTCACTATTATTTGTTCATCAAGGGAAATTCATTTGGATCATGATAAAAAAATACCAGTTAAATAAATAATTGCACACACATTTCTTAGAACAACAAATTAATATCATAGATCTAGGATCGTATAGAAAATGGAATCAAGTTGCGACAATGGTGATCATGAATTGGAATAGGTTCATTGAACCCTATTATTCATATTTTTGTGGGTAATGGAAAATATCCATGGAAATCATCATTTGGAAGGTGAATTTCATGTATGGACTATATCGAGCAATGAAAGTGAGGGATAGTTGGAGAATATCCTTATTTCCTAGAATGATTCATGGCTGGATTGGAGGCCAAAGGAGAAGGGGGTGATGTAGAGGAAGAATCTATAATTTTGGAAAATCATGTAGTACAAAACATTTATTTTGTAGATACAAACCACGTGTGACACCCCTATGGGATGCTAGGGTTATGTGGAAAGATAAATATCACATAATGTGTGGAAGCTGTCATAAGGTATGTGTCCTTACCTAGAGGATTAGCATGTACTATAGGGGGTACATGGGCATAGCCATCAGTACACTAGCTTGGACAAATTGTGTACTTAGGAACGAACATGGACAGATGAACGAGAACAGAGACATGGGTACATGGTCTTAGACACACCATGTACATAGGTATGGATACAAGCACAATCCATGATACACAGGTAGGACCATGTTCTGAAGTTACATGCCATGTACAAACAGTACACACATTTTACTCCAAACAATCATTAGAACCCTTTTCCTCTTCATCATGGAAACTTTTCATTAAGGTTCATTCTCTTCGTCAATTCCTTGAGGATTAGTATGGAATTTAATTCTACACATATGATGGGGATCCCTTCATTAATAATTCAGTCTTGGATAGAGTTGATGGAATCCTTTTGTGAGGTCCCATGTGATATCCTATATTATCTTTTTTTCTTATGTGGAGTTCTTAGTATCATCGTCACCAACACTATGCGGTCATATATCTTCTACATAGAGGGTTATTCCAAATTTATTTGTTGGTATACCCCATGGTATTTGGTGTGATCCTCATATATGTATCATTCTCTTTAAACTTCAAGAGTGTACTTCTGATTAAAATACCAGATGAGCATGAAATCATTGATGGGATTCATTAGTGTTATGTGAAACATTAATTGTGTTCTCCCAAACAATAACTATGTGGTACCTTCGACCAGGAATCCTAGGCTGACATTATGGTTATAAATTCAACTTCAGATTGTTGTTCATTTTCAAGTATATATAGATATTATAGTTATAATTTTTGTATACATATACCTAAGATGATATGGATTTTATCCATGATTTTATATGATAAGTGATTTTGATGTGTCTTATAGGGTACAGTTATACCCACCCATGCATGGGATATTCCCACAGGTGTTGTGTCTTGTGAAGATGATCAACCTTTTGAAGGAGTCTTAGAGGGACTAGGATGAGGAAAATATTTGTTAGTCGAACAGGCTATGGGGGGTTTCTATGGTCACCTTGAAAGTAGTTCTCTTCCATAATTTAATGTTGGAAATGTTTTTTGTTTCTTTTTTTATGGGGCTGTCTTTTGAACTATTTCTTTCCAGTAATTGTTTTCATACTTTTATAGTGGAATTTACATATATGAATTGATGTTTTATTAGTTTTTTTACTTTTCATCAATGTAGGGGATTGGGGATGTGGGTGTAAATGAAAATACATTAGGATAAGGACTCAAATGTGAGTGAGAAGCATACTCGACACTAGTCATTATCCCTTGGACCATTGGATGCGGTATTGAGGTGGTGTTGTCATAGGCCCCATTAGGATTGGTCATGTAAATAATGTTCATGATTGATTTACAACTGGAATTTACCATTTTATTATTAATTAATCTGTTGAAATCATTCCCAAGGTTGAATGATTTGATGCTCAAGAACTAGTTTTCACCTCATAGTGATCAAAACACACTACGGGCCATGTAATAAGATGGATAAAGTACCATGACAGGGTATCCTTGGTTGGTTCTTGATAAAATGTTATTGGAAACAAGGTTTTTTATGATATTTGGGAAGTCAATGTCGAAAGAAGATAATATTTTTAGAACACAAGAAGTATGTATGAATAAGATTCTAGACAATACATTAAGTATCAAACATTGATTTTATAAGGGATTTCAAAAATATATAATTTTATTTATTCATAGTATTTATACTTCCATTATGGTATAATTAAATATTTGGAGGAAGTTGTAAGGGAAACTAATGATTTTAACAGACATTGTTCAAGTGGTGCAGATTGTGCACAAATACCATTCATCTGAGGAAGGTATGGTTTTATTTTTATTTAAACATTCAATGGTTCTCAATGTTTCATATTAACATTATGAATTTTATTTAGATTATTTTTTATGGTTTCTATATGGTTTCATATTTATTTTTCTATAAATTATTGTAAATTAGAGTTAAATTGAGATATAATTTTAAAGGGTACCAATTTATTTTGTTGGGTTTGGTTGTTATTTAGGTGGTTTATTATTTTCATTAATTTTAAAAAACAATAAATATTTAATTGGAGAATATACACAAAATTTTATTTTACATTATTTTAACATTTTATAAAGTGTTATCAAGTTATTTATGTTGTTATTAAATAAATATAAATTATGAGACTTGTAGATAAATCCTATTATTTGTAAAAATAATTATATTACAAAATATGTTTAAAAATAAAAATGTTTGTTTTGTAATTATTATTTTACTAAAGTTATTAAAAGGTGCTCATACTAAATTAATTTTGATTATTATACTTTTTCATATTTCATAACATGTTTCTTTTAATTTATTTTTAACTTACATAGTGATTAAATTACTTAGTTAATTGAGTTTTATGTGTGAAATTTGGATTTAAGTCTATCAATAGTCAACTGGAATACTTTTTTTAATTGAATTATAAAAATTATAGGATTTTAAAATTTATATTAAATTTTTATTGATAAATTATTTAATTATAAATATGGTTTTAAATTTTGTTGGTGTGGTGGTTTTGATTTACAAAATTTTATGACTTGATGTTCTGGAATTGAATTTAAAATGTAATGTATTTCATATCATTGTTTTGAATGAATATAAATTATAGATTTTAATTGGTGTAATTATGATATTTTAAAATCAAAATATTCATTGAGTATTATGAAATTTGTATATATTTTAATAGTTATAGTACATATATATTGAACTTGTTGATTATTTTCCACTTATAACCATTAAAAATTGAATTTTGTTTGCCTTACGGGAACATGACAGGTGTACATATGGTTTGAGGATTTTAGGGGGTGTTTTAAAATTAAAATATGTGTATTAGGATTCCATAAAATAGGTTGGATCTTAAATCAATTTTATCATCACTAAATAATATTCATAGATTAGGTTACATGCCATATTTTACTGGAAACCAAATTAAAAAGGGGTGACCGATTCAATTTATGGATTAGTGTTCCTTAATCATGAGTATATAAGGTTACATTATTTCATAGATTAATGGTTTATTTGTTTATATTTTTTGTATCATCTTAATTATTTCTAGAAAAAATGAGGTCTCATGAGTGTTTGATAATGAATTTAATATTTTCCAAGATTTATGATTTTAGGAATTTTGTGTTGATTAGGTCGGTTGTTGACAATTATGATGTAGAGGGTATTCTCTAACGATTTTACTATTGAGTTATTTTAGTTTGTTAATATCAAAATGGTTTGAAAACTATTGTTGGTTTTGAATTTTCTAAAATGCCTTAGTGTTCTAAAAAGAAAACAAATCCTCTCAAATTATGGTTTAAAACATTGTATGTGAATTTTTGGATATTGTAATTACATTTTATAAAACAATTGTTCATTTGTATGATGTGTATAAATTATTTCTTCCTACATTTGATTTTTAAATTCACTTATAGTCTATGTGAATTTAATTTTCATGTGTATTAAAAATCTTGAGTGTTTTCAAAATCATAATTTTTTTAAATATTGTATTTTCATAACATTCCTTTTTATAATGTTGTTCTAATGATTTTAATAAAATTGATGTAATATATTTTGTTGTTCAGTGTTTAAATAATATATATTTTTATAAATGTTTTGGTTTAAAATATAAAAAATGGAATTTCAAAGTGAGTTTAAGTTGAAATTTTCTAGTTTTTATTTTTTATTCACATTTTGATTAGAATATTATATTTAATATGGTTTGTTGAAGAATATTCATTTTGTTAAGAAATTGTTGTTTTTTATTTTTACTATGATTTTTCTCAGTATGTTAATTTCCAAATTATAAATTAAATAGAAAATTATATATTTAAAAGTGGGGTACTATTTATTTTTCAATATATATTTTTTCAATTAGAAAATTCCTTTATTTTAAAAATATTATTTTCATTCATTTGATAGGAATAAGATTTAAAATCCATGGTCTTGTATATTTTATTTATATTTAAGAGGTTTTGTAAGTGTTATAAGTGATATATATTTATAAGTGTGATTTTTATTTTATGATGTGTTTGTTTTAATTAATATTTATTTCTTTGAGTAACTTTATATATTAAATTGATTTGTTTATATAATGGATTTTTTAGTGATTTCTCAATTTTCATTTACTTTTTTATGAAATCAATAATTATTTAGATTAAGTGAATGTTTGTATGGTTTTGGTAACCCCACATATATATATTAAATTAATAAATGGATTCATTATGTTTAATGGGATGATTTCATGTATATGAGATTACCCCTTATTGTGTAATTGTTTTCCTCCAAATAGAATTCCATGGGAGTTTCTCAAGGATGGAAAGTTTTTATAGAGGGGAGAAAATTTATACCCAAAAAATAGATTTAATATATTTAAATAGGTTATTTATTGGTGCTTCACGTTGGGTTTTTATTTCAGGTTAAAATATGTTAAGTTTGTAGAGGGTTTTTCTCCTAAAATATTTCATTGTATTGGTAGAAACCATAGTATAACGCCCCTAGTTTTTATGTTTTTTTTGAATAAATTAAAATTCATTAATGGATATCATTTCACGCTACACCATGTTAATATTTCTTTATACACAACATTAATTATATATTTTGTTACACACAACACTGGCCATAGATTATGTCACACGTAACAATGATTTTTCATTTGTTACTCACAACAATGACTTTTTAGCTAGCTTGCATACACGCAAAAGTGAGTTTTACAAGATATGATTAAAATTTTTATTTAAAATGAAAATTATCTATTATCTATTAATGTTTCAGTTGTTAATAATATAA
Source organism: Viscum album (assembly GCA_963277665.1). Classification (NCBI taxonomy): domain Eukaryota; kingdom Viridiplantae; phylum Streptophyta; class Magnoliopsida; order Santalales; family Viscaceae; genus Viscum; species Viscum album. The sequence goes on from OY728153.1 coordinate 942,920,129, forward strand.
ATAATTTATGATAATATATGTATTATTTAATTGACTACCAATTAATAATAAATGAAAATAAAAACAAATGAATGTATATAAAATTTGTTAATAAAAAACTATTTTTAGGTGCCCAATGAAATTTTATCTGAATTAAATATTATTATTATATAATATTAATTAAATTTATATATTATATAATCAATCAAATTTTTTTACATTTATAAAATATATTTTAGAGGCATAACATAAGAACAAATCCAATTTTAGGCAAAGAAAGTTATATTTTTTAAAATGAATTTTTTCAACCTTTTAATAGTGCACTTTTTTAAAAAATAATCATACACACTTATATAAATATTATATGGGAAAAAATAATAATTTAAATAGTAATGTAAAAATTATCTTTGGATTATTTTTGGCTTTTTTCTATGAAGTTTTGTTTTTTGATAAATAGTTAATAATACTGCATTTCAATTAAAAATTGCTTTTTCTTTTAATTCATTTATATAGTTAAATCATGTTTTTTTAATTTTAAAGTATATTTAGTTAAATTATAAATTTATTAGTAAAATTTAGGCAATTTTAATCCAATTCATACTGAAATTGGATATAAAAAGAATTGCAATCTTTTGGTTATTTTACTTTAAAAACCTACTTCCTCAACATGACTGTGAGATAATGTTATACTAATTTCTTCAACTAATATGAGTTTAATTTGAATAAATGGATTAAATATTTTTAATTAGAATAATATATAATATCTAATATTTTCAAATTAATATTTTACTCTAATTATTAGTGAAAATGTTTTAAACTAATAACGGCAATTAAGAAAAAAACGAGTTTACTAAGGGACTAATATTTAATATTAAGGGGAAAAATTACCTCTACACTTGAAAAATTTAATTTTATGAACATATCTCGACCATATTACAAATTATATTTAAAATATTTCATCATTGTAGGCACATTTTGTACGTTTGGCCTCCCAATAAAGTTTTCCTTCCAGAATTTACAAGAATGTAACACCTCCTCCATTATAAAAGAGAATTCACACTCCCCCGTTATTCACTCCTCTCAATAAATTTTTATTCACCAGACCCTGAAAAAATAGTTTACCAACTTCCCCCTCTCAAATTTTAATTATTAATTTGAGCATAAATCAAACCAAGGTTGTCCTTTTGGGAAAACCAAACCAATATTACTGAATAATATGTAATGTTCATCAACGAAAGTTTTTGTTTTATTTCTTACTGAAACCCCTTCAATTATTTTTATATCATGATTATATTAAAACCATGTAATCATAAATATAATGAAATTTTGTTATTTTAATGTTAATAACTACAAATTTATGCATTTCCTTCAAATGGGATACGCAATTATTGTTTGTGTTTAAGACGTACTACCGCCTCACTGACTAATGTCGTTAATTCTTCCATTATCACCGCTCAATAATGGGAATAATGATGGTTGAGAATATGATAATGTCACTCGTGTGTACGGAAGACTACCAATATGTGAAGCGATGTGATTCATTCGCATTTTATATGGAATGTATTAAGGATGAAATTAATATAAATATTCGATATATATATATATATATATGAAATAATAATTTTAATTTAATTATAATATATATATCATTTACATTTATTCTCTTTAATTTGATAAGAAAATTGAAACAATGTTCATGATTACGTATGACCTACCATATCCATGAACGTGGTATTCCATTTCCTATAACTAAATAATATGGATTACACTAAATACATATATTATGAACATATATAATATTTATATAATTTTTTATATTTATTTATATTACTAAATCCTGATCTATTTTACAATACCAAGAGTTACAAGTCAAAACATTTACAAAAAACAATGTGGTTATTACCTGAAACATAACATTAACAAGGAATCATTAATAACTGGGTAATATAATGTATGGGAAAATCATATATGATTATATATATATGAATATGGTTGTATAATTAATTTATAATGAACTTATATTTATCACACAAGTGTTCTGAACGTGTATAAAGGAAGTCAATACTTAAGGTAAGGGATTTATGTCTCACTTTAACTTTATGTGAGACACAAGCCCTGTTCAACACTTATTTCTTATTTTTGGTGTTTATAATACCTATGTATTTATTTTATATTTATTATAATGAGAATTATTTTTATTTATATATCCATTTTATTATATCTCTTTCATAGGATTTATGATTCAAGAGTTACCAAATAGGTTATGGAATTTGGTCTCACTTTTCCTTCTTGGAGACACATGTTATGCTATATACCTATATTAATTTATGAGGTTTATATACTACCCCTTTTACATTTTATATCAGGAATACACTTCCTTTAATGATATATAAAACATCAGTTAATTGTATTCTCTCATTATTTTTTTATTTAATGCCACAAAAGTGGAAAGAGTTTATTGCAACAATCTCATTTTTTGTTAAGATTGTTTATGATTATGCTTCCATTGATGAAATATTATGATCCATATCTTAAGAATAATCTTTTGTTTTATTCTCCTATGATTATTCATGATATCATAATGTAATTGTTCCATTTTTTCAATCTTTTATGCTGAATATAATTTAAAAAAAATTAAGAAAATCCTTTCTTATTTCTCTCTTCGATCGAAAATATGTTTCCATCCAAAACCGTGTTTTCATAAAAAAGGTCAATTTTTTTCAATGATATGTTAATATAATTTTGAATAAAATGATATTGAAAATTTTTTAATCTTTAATAAAAATTTCAAATTATTTTCAATGATTCCTTTTACATTTTTAAATCTATTTTTAATGAAAATGGTTTTCAGGATGTTTTATCTTTTAAAAAGAATTTTTCAAAGAGAAAATGATATTTTCCTTAATAAATATTCCAATTAATATTTCAAAATATATATCCATCTACGATTGAATCATTTGATATTGTTTATTATTTATGGGGGATAAGAGCCAATTATATCATTCTAATTATTTCTCTCAATGGATTATATTTTTATAGAATGATGTTTATAGAACTTGTAACATCTTGGGTTTTTATATTAGGTTGAAAGAAAATCATGTTTTGAATTTTGAAATAGTGGGGGTTATATTTTATTTATCTTTTATCAATGTCCAATTATGAGAGTTCCATTAGTGTTATATGATGTTTTTGGATGTTTTTATTAGCTTAGAGAAGTCCTTGTGTGTTTTATGAAGGATTCCAGAGCATTGGAGGGATGAAGGCCAATTTTCGAGTTCTAGATCAGGGTGCACAGTTTAAGGTAAACTATACGGACCCTTCTAGGTAATTGTGTGTCTTGGGTTTTAAATAACACACGGTTTGGGTAAACTGTGCAAGGGTGTTTCATGGTTGTGAGACCTTGTCTTCTATAATTTCCTACGGATACCACATGGTTTACGCAGGGTTACTACAAACCATTCAGTTGGTCGTACGGGTACTTCCACTTAAGTAGTGCCCTCACACTATAGCATGAAATTTTTTTACATGGTTTTAAAACCCGTTTGGCTGAGTAAGGGTAAAAATTTACACTTTTCTTGTCCTTTTTTATTTTTTTCCTCTTTTCCTCATTATCTCGACAAACGACAACAGATTTCCCCAATCTCTATTACTCACCTTCTTTTTATCCAACTTCTTCTTTGGTGATCCATTCTTTGATATATTAAGTTCCTTAGAACCACCTCGTTAAGGCTTACATGGCCCAAGCTTCTTATTCCCATCATTTTCTCCTCATAGTGTGCTAAATCCATTAGAGATATTTACCCTATTTTCAAGGCAGTCATTTAAATCTCAAATATTTTACAATCCGATTAGATTTATGGCTCAATATCAGAAGTATTGATATCTATGAGTCTAATGTTAGTGATTCATACCATTCTTCTTATTTTCCAAACTTTTGGGGGTGTGGATATTAGGGTTCCTTTGGGTAATTGAGTCAGACACCCCCCCCCCTGTTTCTTAGTTTTAAATTTACCTTATGAATTATGGGATGTCGTTGGCCTCGATTGAAACCTTTTTTACTAGAGTGAGGTTCGGTTAGAGGAAGTCACTTCTTCAGTGGTTTGGTCGAGGAATTTTAATTCAATTAAATTGTTTTTGTTCTAAATTTTCTTTTGTTTTTTATGATATTAGTGTAATTCAAGTACTTTAATTTTAATTGATATGTTTAGTTAGTTATTCAATTCAATATTATTAAATTTTATTTGTTTTTTAAATTTAATTTCTTTATATATATGTGTGCTTCTAATAAGCTATCCAAACCCATGGGGATATGATAGGCATGCCCTGGGGAATTGAGTTGGATAGGCCATCAACATTTTGCTGATGTTGATCATCTTGTTGGGATTATCCGAGATTATAGGGATGTTGTTGACCTTATATTGGGTTTCATAGACATTGGTTGAGGCAACGAGGACTTTGGAATATGGCCTGGCCTTCGATATGGGATGGCATGGCCATCAAAATTGAGTGACACGGTTGCAAGGGAAGGAGGTGCTAGTGTTAATATGGATTATGAACTATTTGGATATTTCCACTCACCTATGATGGGAAAATGCGGATTTAAGTCTCTTGCACAAAGTTTGACTATGTGATAAGGTTGTTGTGACCACTCATGTGGGTAGAGGGTCCTGGTAGTGTGACATGTGAAATTGTATTAGGTGTTATTATCTATTAAATAAATATGTATGGTGAGGATCCTTATGTTTCTAGTGATGAGGCAATAGGTTAGGGGATGAGGCACGCCATGTTGAGGTTGTTGGCCTAAATTAAATTTGGGAGAACATATACTGTTATTTATTGGGATGTTGTACTATGATCTGACAGTGAATTTTATTTTTTTACAAGTATTTCAATGCCTCCAGATGATGGATGTTACCCAACAACTACTGTTGATTAGGGGTCAATGTGACTAGTTACAGTATGCTTGGGTGTGCCTTCGAGATGTAAGTTTTTTGATTGATACATGAGGATTCATGAGGCATGTGGTTCTAGGTTATTATCTTGATGTGGAACCTCAGGTTTCACCATGGATTTTATCATTAGATGATACCTTGGTCCATGGTCCAAGGATCATCTCCTCTCTATAATTTTGGAATTGGATGAGGAAGGTAATGACTTCTTAGTTATCCATTGAGCACTAGGGAAGTCTATATTATTTATTACATGTGTTTCTTTATTTTTATTTATTATTAAACACATGATTAAACACTTGTGTTGGGTATGGACGCTTGGGTGGTATCCTACTGAGTCACATTCTCACACCCTAAACTGGACTTTAGGGACTCATGTAGATTTTATGTTGACGTATTCATGTAATGGTCTAGGCTTAGGAGATGGATCATCGTGCATCTTTTCATGGGATGTTGGCTGGGGAACATGAGGTTCTTACCTCAGTTGGAGATTTAATTTTTAGTTTACTTTTTAGTTTCAACTTGCATATATATGTTTAAACTATTGGTCATCCATTAGTATCAATTTATTTACTATTTTATGTATAACTGGTTATGGATGTATGCCTTGTTTTAGATTTTGTTCTGCTAGTGCTTTGTTGGAACATTGATCTTTTTACTTATCTTATACTGATGGTATTTATATAGTTTGCCCTATTTATTGATGTATTGAATGTTCATCCATCATTGGAGGGTCTGGTTCAAGTCTGTTGAGTCTTTTGTCTTATGTTACATGTAATATTATATACTCAGACCAGTGGTATTATTATCCTTCCCTTGAGGTTATAGTATCCCACCTTGACTCTTTTACACCATTGCTACTAGTTGGAAGCCTTGGGTGTATAAATATGTGCTCCTAAGGCAATTGAATCCTATCCTGATAGCACTATTTGTGTTGCTAATCAGGTTGGGGATCCTACAAGAGGTATCCAAGTAGTTCATGAATGGTATTTATTAGTAGTTTTTTTTCTGAAAGCTAATGAGATTGAGACTTCCTTTACATTTTTTCTTCTCTTACTGTTTAGGTTATGGAATACTGGAGATTAGGATGTGCTTGGAACCGGGTTTATAACTTTTTCTTGGGAACCTACTTCCCTAATTACAAGGGATATAGCAAATTACCATGGGTGGGAGGTTCTATTCTAATTTTTCTCATTTTAGAGTTGATTTTATTTCCACATTGATTCATATTCTTGTAATATGAATTGAAAATTATTATGATTTGTGATCCTTTTATTAGTATGTCAATGAAGGATGTATGTAACATTTTCAGGTGTGGAAAGGGGTACTTATTCTTGTATGTGTTTTTACGCTTTTGTTTGTCAGATATTAACATGATAAAATTATAAATATTCTATGTGAAATGAAATGTTCCATGTGATATATTTGACTTTTTTTGAAATGTGATATGCCATGTATTGTGATATATATATGGATTTTGATATGTGGAATGGTCCTAGATCTTATGTGAGTAGGAAGGTACCCGGGAATGGGGTGACTCTGATCACTAGTTTGGGAGACTCGGTCATCGAATTGAGGTAATTATGGATTTTAGGATGGGTGTGGCTCGAGGTAATTTTGATACTTGGCTCTATTGAGTGTGGTTAATGAGCAATGATATTGTGATTCTATGTGTCATGGTTATGATAGGGTAGAGTATGTTTAGTGGGAATACATACCCTTTTACATATTTTCCTATTTCCATATTATATATAAATATATATATGGGATGTATGACCATTTGAAGGTATTCAAAGGGTTCCTCTTAGATGTCTCGGATGGAGCATCATGAAGGTAATGGTTTTGTGCCACAAAGGAATGAGTAGGTTGAGACCCTTGTGGGTTAGGAAGAGTTGGTACATGCTCTCGTATAGGCTCAATGCCAGACCCAGACTCTGGTACAGGTACATGTGGGGTAGCCACTGGATTTCACAACATTTGGGGCATGGATTGACGAGAAACTCTAGTCTAGCTAGTAAGGGTTATCCAAATTATCGATAGGTGTCCTCAAGGATTTGATCCATCTATGGAATTTCTAAATCAGAAGATTCATTCATAACACCCACAAATTTTTTCGGGTGAGGGTGGTCCATAGGCAACTGAGCACTGGAATGAAAACATGTAGATGATCTTTGAGTAGCTCGATACGCTTCTAGATTGGAGGGTGAAGTTGGATATGTACATGATCAAAGGGCCAGAAATGAATAAGTGGGATGTGTAGGTTCAAGTATAAAGACACGAGGGATTGTCCAAGAATTATTTTGAGGCTATATTCTTGATCATTTCTTCCATAAGATGTTGAGGGATGAAAATGATCGGTAAATATTAAGCCTTTGTCAAGGTGACATGTCCATCATGAATTATGTAGCGATGTTCACATAGTTTTATCAATTTTCACCTATCATGGTGAGTGAGGAAAACTCAAAAGTGAGGCACTTAGGTTATGGTTTATGACACACCATTCAGGTGCAGGTAAACATATTTGTATTTACCACATTCTCAGAGGTAGTGAAGCAAGTGTTCATAGTTGAGGGAATCCTGAAATACTTGTCTTAATCAATCCAATCAATGGCTTCAGTTTATTTTCATAGTGATGCTTCAGATGGCTGAAAGTGAGGCCTTGATGAGCTAAAGTAGGGAAGTCAGGCCAAGGACTCAACTAGACTACTTTGAATTGGGTCTCTGATGATTTTTATTCATTATGATAATCATGGAAATATCTATACTCAGTGTAAGTGACCTTCAAAGGGGTGAAACGAATGTGGGTTGGTTGAGAATCTAAAGATGTTATGCATTAGGCCTTATCATTCAGTAGACAGGTAGGTTCTGGGGTTGACTCAGGGCTCTGAATTTGGTTCAGGATCGATACCAGGTATGGGTACCTGAGCTTCAATTGCACGCAAAGTACATGGAAAAGATAGTGGAACCTAACAGTGGGGTCAGTGGACAGTGCTTGGGTAAGAACCACATGGAGTCCAAGATTCAGTCAATTCTACTTCTGGCTATGTGCATGTTATGGAGCAATTGAAGGATGACCAGGTTGGTGATTTAATAATGGTCAAACATACATCAAGAATGTAGATATATTTTTGTTTTTCTTAGACATCACCTTTTGAGTAATGTCTGTTTTATGGTGCATGAGGTGAACAAGATTTATATGGACTAACTAGATATTGGTTAGTAGGTTTGAAATTTCTTTAATTATAGGATTTATATATAACTAAGGTGCATTTGCATCATGGAATACAATATGTGGGTTACTTGAGGTGTGATGTACTAGGTTCTATGTATTGATAATCATTTGATATAGAATTTTTATGTGCATAACATCGGGGCATCGATGGATGTGGTTCTATGAGGTGAATAATAATCTAGGCACCATGATGGTGTCGTACTCAATTGAGGTGTAATGTACAGTGACTTTTGATCATCTGTAGAGATTCAGGATCTCATGGTGCAATGTAGGACATGGGGACGAGGTGATCAACGATGTGGTGTGGGACTAGAATGGGTGTCATGTATGAAATAGGAGAATATGATGTGGAGAAAGAGTTATGATGTGTCACATGAGGAAAATTTCATCCTGATATGGTCAATGGATCGTTGCTTACTTTGTGTTTTTGGTCAGTTATAATGGGGTAGGTCATTCCAAAGGTTGAGATCCCCCTTGAGATGCGTTGACTTATACCTTTTTGACCAGGGTAGTCTGGGTTTTTTTCACAAGGATGGGTATGTTTGGTACCATCTTAGGGTTTTTTATCGCTTCACAAAGATCTATTTTAATGTGGGAGATTTCAATATCCTAGGTTTTTAAATCAGGTTGAAATCCATTGAAATTTTCAATTTTTTAAATAGTATGGGTACCATTTTATATATTATTCATTATAATCCATGTATGAGAGTTCCATTAGCATTATATGATGATTTTTGATGATTTTTGAGTCTTAGACGGTTCCTTGGGTGTTTTGGGATTGTTGGAGCCTCGAAGTGCAGTTTTGGAGTTGAATGTCAGGGTTTAGGGTTTACGGTAAACTGTGTGGGGCCTTCTAAGTAATCATGCAACTCATTTTTTGAACTACCTCAATGTTTGTTTTAACCATTTGAGGGTGAAACATGTCAAATAAACCTTTTATACTATAAATATAGTGGCCCACCTCATGGTTTTCACACAGTTAGTGAAAACCGTGTGGCAGGACGCATGTGCTCTACCACTTATGCAATACCCTTTCACACTAGCATGAACAGTTTCTGCACAGTTTGGAAAACTGTGTTGGTAAATCATGTAGCCCAATAGGGGTAGTAAATTTCAGTTTCTACCTTCTTACTTTTTTCATTATTTTTACTCTTTCCCTCCTTCTTAGTCGCATGCACAGTTGTGGGTTTCCCCACATTACCTTCCTCCTCTTATTTAGATCTATATCTCTCTCTAATGATCTGTTATTTGATCTAATAGGTTCATTTTAACCATTTTGTTAGGGATAACCTCACCCAAGATTTATCTAACCTTGGTTGTTTCCTCATAGAGTGTTAAATCTATTTGAGTCATTTTACCCTATTTTCAGGGGATCAATAGAAACTCAAATATCTTCCAATGATATTGGAGTTAGAGCTTGATATTAGATGTGCATATGTCTCTAAGTCCAAGGTAGGTGGTGCATAACTTTTCCCAAGTTTTTTTGAACATTTCACGGGTTCATCTTTTATCACTCCCTTGGGAAATTAATAGACACCCTTGTTTTTTGGTATTAAATTGTTTGTATAAACTATGGGATTTCATTGGGAATGAATAAATCTGTTTCAGTTTTCTCTCATGAGAGGATAGGTTAGAGACCATTACTCCTTGAGATATTTTTCTGGAAATTTAATTCAATTAAATTGTTTTGTTTAATTTTAATTTTTTCATATTTGATTCGGAGACATTCAAATCCTCTATATTTAATTGATATATCTAGTTAGTTATGTAATTAAAAATTATTTAATTGAATTATTTGTTTCAATTTAATTATTTTATATATGTATGTGTTTGTGATAATTTGTTGAGACCCATGGGGTCGTGATGGAAATGGCCCATGGAATTGAGGTGGTTTGGCCATCAGGATTGAGTTGATGTTGATCATCTTGTTGGGATTTCCAAGATTACTGGGATGGTTTTGACCATTTTTTGTACATCATGGATGTCAATTGAGGTGATGAGGTTTCCATGTGGGGGTATTGATCATGATATGGGATCGTGTGGCCATTATACTTTTGCGACATGTTCATAGGGGAATGATGTGCCACTGTTGATGTGTCTTAGAAACTATTTAGTTAATGTTTCTCACCCATGCTGTCCAAAGAACCGATTTAAATCATGAGAACACATGTTGAATCTGTGAGGAGGTGGTTTTGACAACTTGTGTTGGAAGAGGACCCTGGTAGTGAGACGTAGAAAAAACATTTGGTGGTATTTTCCAAAGAAATCAACATGGAAGGTGAGGAGCCTTTGGTTGATAGCGATGAGGCTATCGGTTGGGGTTGAGGCTCACTGTATTAAGGCCATGGGCCTGGATAACTTTTAGTATAATGGATATCATTTTTTCTCAGGATTTCATGCTACGAGTCAATGGTGACTTTTATTTGAGGACAGGTATTTTTGTGACACTATATGTTATGTGTGAGTAGATAGGTTCTTTCAAGCATTGGTATGAGGGACCCATCACAGTATTCTTGGGTGTGCCTTTGGAACTTCGATGTTTTGATTGAGACATGAGAATTAAATAGACACATGGTTCCATGTTATTATGTTGAGGTGGAACCTAAAGATTCACCTAGGATTTTAACATTAGATGATACCATGGACCATGGGGTAAGGATCCTCCCCTCTTAGTAATTCTGTAATTGGATGAGATGGGTGAAAACTTCCTGGTTGGCTGTTAAGCACCAGGAATGTCTGGGTTATTTTATGCATGTCTGCTTTATTTTTTTTATTATTACATGCCTATATAAACACTTATGTTGGGTATTCACTCTTTGGAGTTATAATACTATGACACATTATCACACCATACAGGGGCCCTTATGGGCGCGTGTTGATTTAATGTTGATGTGTTCAGGTAATGGTCTGAGCTAATGAGCTAGATCATAGTGTCGCTTTACATTGGATGTTGTCTGGGGACCCTTAGGTTCCTTCCTCGATTGGAGCTTTCCTTTTTTTAGTTTTATTTTTATTTTCATCATGCTTATATATGTATAAACTATTGATCGGCCATTGATGCCCCTTTACTGAATTTTATATGGATGCATGTCTTGTTTTATTTTAGATATATAAGCAGTTTTCTGGAATGTTGATCTATTTTTTATCTTCCACTACTACTACTTACATATCTTTTTCTATTTATTCATATATTGACTATGCCTCCTCCATTGGTTGGCCAGGTTTGAGTTTGGCGAGTCTTTTATTCCCACTCCATGTCACATTATATACTCGGGATTGTAGAATTTTTATCCATCCCTTGAGGTTATAGTATCCCCTCAAGACTCATTTACACCATCACTACTAGTCAGGAAGCATTTAGAATATTGGGAGGCACACCTAATTCCATTTTCACCTAGCCCAATAGCACTATTCTGGTGGCTAATAGGGTTGAGGATGCTATAAAACCCATTTCTTTTCTACAGGTCAATCATGTTTCGATGAAATTGTTATAAAACCCATTTCGTTTATATGGGTTAATCATGTTTCAAAGAGATATTCATGAAACCCATTTCATTTCTGTGGGTTAATCATGTTATGAAACAATAATGGTTTTATGATTTGTTTATAATTATATGCAATATCACTATACTTTATTCATGTTATGGTTCATAGAAATTTCATATATGACTCAGCGGCCAATATATAACTAGGAAATCCAATTATATATTATATTATGGGCTGGCCTGGATAGCACCAGATAATCCCGTAATGGATTATATGATGGGGTGGCTCAGATAGGACCTGGTAAGCCTGTTATAGCTTATATGATGTGGAACCTAGAAATTTCTCCATTGATTTGGGCAAATATTTTTTTCTCATGAGATAAAAATAGAAAAAATTAAATGGGCTTAATCCATAATGGGAAACTAGTATATCCTGATCCTTAAATAGGAAACATGCATGTTCTGATCCACTGTATAAAACATGTCCTTCATGATCCACATTGTTTATGGTCTTGGTAGTTAACCTTAACACATGAAATGGTTTTATATATTTATTATGGTACCACACTTTTATGACATTATCCTATAGTTTTTTATATATTAATGATGATTTCTCACCATTATGATTCATTCTTTTTGAACTAATAATTTTTATGTTATGGGTTATGTTTATAATCTATGACAAGTTGGGAATGAACTTAGTATGTTATGTTCATGATCAAATATCATTATTCTTATAATATGATTTCATATGATCATAGACTTATATGTCTTGTGTTTACCCATACTGAGCATTTGAGATCACCCTTTCTTATGTTTCCTTTTCCTAAGTTATAAATAATTGTTTTATATAGGAGTAATAAAGGGGATGATCTTTATGGGAGACATTAAATATCTTCCATGAATTAAGAATATTGTGTTCCAAGTATCTTGAGACAGTAAACTAATATGGAACTTAGGTTTGTGTTTGTATAATTTAATTAATATTCATATAAAAATATGTAATATCCTCTTATGACAAGCCCTAGGTCGCTATTGTTTGTATCAAAGGAAATTCTTTTTCAACCATTCGAAATTAGGACGATAAAAATTTAGTGGTATGCAAAGTATATTCCAATGTATATATCTAGGGATGTCTCTAAGGATGAGTCTAGGGATGACTCAAATATTAATAAAATATTGTAGAACTATGGTGATGGAAAGAGCTAGTGTTTTTCAGGAAATAATATCACTATCTAGATACTATAAGTGGATGTGGATATTGGATAGATGTGCCTAGGAGTAAAACCGCTAAAAAACTATATTGAGCAAGACTTAATCTAGAACTGGTGAAAAATAATGATCACTACATCACACTCATTTTGAAACTCCCAAAGGATATTCTTTTGAAATTCAAAAAATCATTACATACCATTATGAAGGATTTAAATAAATGATGACTGTGAATAAACTAGTATATCCTAAGGTGTCATATATTAAATAATAAGGATACATGATTTAGAAATCCTATAAGTTATTTTTCAGGATTATGTGCTTCCACAGTATGATTAGTGATTATCACACTGTGTTTTTTGTTTTCATAAATGGCTAGAACCTGAAAGAACTGTATTAATGATTAATGCAGTGGAAAATGAAATGATTGTAATACCGATAAACCATATTATATAGGATCTATAATGTAAAATAATTTTTATTTTGTTAAACAACTTTCTCAAGATATGAATCATTTTGAACATCCAAAAAAGAAAAAAAGGGAAACAAAGTTTTGTTGAGTTCTTGATGAGGAAAATTTCACCTTATGTTAGTGGTTCCACTAATCTAATAAAAATATAGAAAAGGATCAATACCACTGAAAAAATATTTTTCATTATTCAGTTCTCAATATATGAAAAATTCATTTTAAATACTTATCATTTGGAAGGTGAAACGAATCAGTGGTGAAATATTATTAAGAACATGAGCGAATAAGAATAAATTGAATATATGAAATGTGGAGAGTTTAAGGGGATATTTTTAATTATGTACTTCCCTAATATTTTATGAAAAAATAAAGAGAAGTAATTACTTGATCTTAATCAAAATGATGATGAATACATTGATACCAATGAAGCTAATTTTCCATGAATTATAAGGTGCTCTTCTGGTTTGATCATCATCCCTGAAAGGAAATTTGATTGATTCTTTTTTGGATTGAAACCAAGGATTAAAAATTTATTTTATATAAGATATATCAGTAGCTACGAATTTTTTTTCATGTTCATTGATGGTAGAAATATAAATTGGATATTCCCACTATTCCTTTCATTTTGATTTTAAATGGAAGATCTAGTCACATGAAAACAGAAATGGAGGAATGAAATTCTAGGCATATGTGTTCTTGAAATGTGGTAAAAATAATCAATGGAATTTATTGAATAGAACATGGTGGTGATTTAAATGTGTAAATTAAGGTAATAATGTTTTTGAATGGAGAATTATGATTAATGTGATGGTAAATGTGATGGAGGAGAAGATAATTCCAACTAATGCACCACCCACACTCACATGTTTAATGTGAAAGGATTTAAGAAATTGTGGGTATCAATAACCTAATAAATCAGTTAAAATTAACGATAACCCCAAAAAAACTTTTGTGGAAAATGAAAAATGGAAATCTTATGAGATAATAATGTATTAAGTGAATCTTAATAATTTGGGCACACTTTTCCTCCCCTCCATTGGTGGGTAATGTATTGTTTCATTTTTCATGAATAATACCTATGAAACTATTATTTTACATCCTTTAGTGGCATTTCATGTGATTTTATCCTTATAAATGGATCCTGGAATCCTAAAATTTCATTTGAAATTATATCAGAACAACAATGGAAACAATTTTCTAATGAAAATGTATTTCATATAAGATAAGACATTTTTAGGGAAAAAAGGATTAATTATATTTTGGAGTGGTTATTAGGATCACAATTTATGGAATGGTCTAATTTAAATCTATGTATATAGTTTTAGAGATTTCTTCACCAATTAAAGATTTATCCATATTTCTTAACCATCTTACCTTTTTTATATAGATATAGAAGGAATGACTTATCATTATATTATGGGTATGATGATATATTATTTATTCAAGCATAAATAATTCATCTTTATTTTTTAGAGTAAGCAATGATGTGGAATAAAACAAAGACACAACCAAAGGGTGAGATTGTGCTTATTAAATGGAATGAAATCAAGTAATTATGTGAAATTTTTTTAGCCTTATGAAAATTATCATCAAATAAAATGTATTTCTATTTTAATAATTTTTTATGATATCAATGAACTTTTTCAAGCCTCTTTGGTTTAGGACATTTTGATCTTTAACATTCTCCTGAACATGTTCTCTATTTGTCTCCTTAAATATTTGGATGTTAGTTTTCTCTTATATGTCCATGTTCTCACTTTCCACCTATGTTCTCCTAAATTGAAACCTAGTTATTAGTTACTTTAAGAAATCGTTAGGCTTCCAAAATTCTTATTTTAATGTAAGTATCAGTATTATTTTTCATGATGGGGGTTTATATGGATTGAACTTTCATGTATTAAACCTTGGAAGACCTAGATGAATTTTGAGTGAGAAATTCTTTTAATAGTGGGGTAGAATGTTACACCTCATGTTTTTATAATTTTTTCCAAATAAATTAAAATTATTTGATGGATTGAATTATAAACAACACAACGTTAATCATTCCTTATAAAAAAACAATTTTATAGTTCATGACACACAAAACTGAGATTATCTTGAATTACATTCAACATTGGGTTATCTTTTATTAAACACAATAATTACTTTCTATTATTTCTTATGTATATGCAAGAATGAGTTTTAATCACTATTATTAATATTATTATTTAAAATGCTAATTATTTGTTAAATATTAAATCAGAGTTTATGAATACAATTAAATAAATTATGATAATATATTATTGAATTCATTGGTTGGAAATTAATTAGAAATGAAAATAAAAACCATTTGAGTGTGAAGGAAATAATTTAATAAAAATATTTTTATACTCCCAATAGAATCTTATCAAAATTAATTACTATTTATAAATGATATTAATAAATTTTATATATAATATATTCATTAAATTTTTTTCAAATTCATATAATATATTTTATAAGCATATAGAAAAAAAATCTATTTTTACTAATAAATAATAGTATTTTTCTTGATGCATTTTTTCATCTTTTAATCAGGAACTTTTTTTAAAACTAAATTTTGACACATTTGTAAAATTTATATGATAAAATAAAATTCACCTTTGAAATTTTAATTTCAAAATTATATTTTGATTAATTTTTGGTATTTTTATAAGAAGTTTTATTTTTTTATAAATAGTGAAAATAATAAATTTTAATTCAAAATGGCTTTTTCATTTAATTTATTTATATAGTTAAATCATATTTATATTTCGTTTTAAAGTATATTTAGTTCAATTATACATATATTAATCCAATTTATGTAATTTTAGTAAATTTCATTTTGAAATTCAATTCAAAAACATTGAAAACTTTTGATCCTTTTCTCTTTAAAACCCTACTTCCTCGACGCGTCTACGAGATTAATTTTGAATTTATTTCTTCCAATTTTTTGAATTGAATTTAAAAAAAAATGGATTAAAATTTTTGAAATAGTATTATATATAATTTATAATTAGTCAAACTTATTTTTTTACCAAAATTATTAGTGAAATCATTTAGAAATAATCATGTAAATTAAGAGAAAATGAGTCTATTATGGGAATAATCATTAATCTTATGGGGAAAATGGCCTAGACACTCCTCCAAAACCCATTTTATGGCCATATATCGACCAAATACCCTGAGTTCTAAAACATGGTTCACTATTTGAGGAACATTATGATAGTTATACCTCCCAAAAGTGTGTAAATTTTTATATTTATAAGAATGCCATTCCTCCTCAATTACAAAAGGGAATTAACTCTCCCCTGTTATCCACACATCTAAATAAATTTTTCTCAAATAAAAAAAAGGAAAATTAACATCCCAACATATCTACTATCATCGTAAATGCCTTAATGTTTTAATAAATCTAACCTAGTAATTCCCTTGGTGAAAAACAAGAGAATATACCCGAAGAAGATCAAATATTCATCAACAAATGTTATTGTTTGATGAATTCTTGAAACCCATTAAATTATTTTTATATAATTATTATATAAAAAAATAGTATATTAAATATATTTATATGTTTTTAGGTTAATGTTATGACCAAAACATCACACACTTCCCTAAAATGGGATATACAATCATCATTCTTGTGTACGGTAGACTAACACCTCCCAAACCAATGTCATTTGTTCATCCATTACCACCTTTAAAGGTTAGTAATAATGATTGATTTATATTTTATAACTAAAATATATTATTTTTATGATAGTATTTTGATTATGGATTTACTTTGTAATACATACCTTCACGCTTTCCATTTTTTGAGAATATGATTGCATCACTTATGTGTACGGAGGACTACCTCCTCTGAAAGTGATGTGATTAGTTCACACTTTACATAAAACGAATTATGGATGGGTTTAATAGAAATATTATATATATATATTAATAAAAAATTATATTTTATTTATAATATATATATATATATCATCTAGTTTTTTCCTTTAAATGTGACAATAAAATGGAATCAATGTACATGCTTACATATGACATACTATTTCAATGAATGGTGTTTTCCATTTCCTATCACAAAATATTATGTATTATTATAAATAAATATATAATAAATATATATTATATTTATATCATATTTATAATTATAGATACTCATAAATCATGGTCTAGTTAATATTACCAAGATTAACAAGTCGAATCTTGTACGAAAAACAAAGTAGTTGTTTCCCAAAACATAAAATTTACATGGAATCATAAATAAATGGGTAATATTAAATCATAAGAAAACACTAAATTATTTGATATATATGAATATGGATCAATTAAATATGTATAATAAAATTATATTTATAATATATTATCTTATAATGAGTATGATGGAAGTTAATACTTTAGGAAAGTGATTTCCATCTCACATTTATTTTCTACGAGACACATGACATGTTCAACACTTATTATATTTTTTGGTGTGTATAGTTACCATATACGTATTTTATGTTTATTATAATTATAATTTTTGGTATTTAAATATCCATTTTATTATTTCTCTTTCATAGACTTTACAGTTCAAGAGTTACTAAATTGGTAAAGTAATTTTGTCTCAATTTGTCGTCTTTGAGAGACATGTTATACTATGCACCTATATTCTTTTACAATGTATATATAATACTCCAATGACATGTCATATCATGAATATCCTTATTTTTATGGTATTTTAAACCAATTTTATCATTATTCTCTCAAGTGGATTTTGATTCCAAGTTAACAATGTGGTAATAGTTTATTGTTATAATCTCATCATTTGTTAGAATGTTTGTGATTATGATTCCATTGAAGAAATTGAATAATCCATATCTAAAAACATGTTAAGAATTTTTATAATATATTCATTAATGATATATTCATGGAATGGTACCATTTTTACACTCCTTTTTACTTATGACAAATAATAAAAATGTTTTTAAGAAAATATATCATTATTTCTATCTTTAGTCAGAAATCTATTTTATCCAAAACCATGTAATCTAAAAAATATTGAAAAATTTTTTAAAGGAAATTTTAAGATAATTTTTAATTAAAATGATGTTGAAAATGTTTTATTTTAAAAAAAAATATTTTCCAAGAATCCTTTATAATTTTTCAAAGTTATTTTCAAAGAAAAATGTTTTTTAAATGCTTTATGTTTAAAAAAAGTTTTTCAAAGAGGAAATGATATTTTACTTAAGAAATTTTCCAAGTGATATTCAAAAAAAATTCCCCATATTATATTAAATCCCAAGATTTAGATTATTCTTCATGCGGGGTATAATACAAGTTTACTATTCACATTCTTTCTATGAATGGTTTATATTTTTATGGAATGATGTTTATAGAACCCATTTATTTTCCATAGGTTATTCATGTTTCAAATAAACTATTATGAAACCCATTTATTTTCCATTGGATAATAATCTTTCAAATAGATTAATATAAAAACCATTTCTTTCTATGTTACTAATTGGTTATGAAAGAATAATGGTTTTATGAGTTTTTATGATGACATGAAAACTCTTTGTATTTTTTCATGTTGTGGTTCATGGACATTGATCATGTGAGGGGGTGGAAAAGATAACACTAGGTCATCTCCATTTGGATTATATGATGGGGTGTCCCATATAGCACTAGTTAATCCCATTATATCTTATATAATAGGGTGGCCTAGATAACATCAGGTAAGCCCGTTACAGCTTATATAATGGGTGAGGGATTGAAAACATTCAAATTCATTGAATAATGATTTATATCTCTTGAGATAAAATTGGAAACAAGTTGATGGCCTTAATCCAAAATGGGAACCAGGTGTTTCCTGATCCAAAATGGGAAATAGGTGCATCCCAATCCACTATGGGAAATAGGTGTGTCCTGATCCACTATGTTGATGGTCTTGGTAGTTAACCCTGAAATGTGAAATTTTTCACTATATTTATGGTGGTTCCATACTTTTATTATGTGATATTAGGATTCATAATTTATTTATAATGATTAATCTATTCCATGATTCAATCCTTATGATCTAAAAATCTTTTTTCGATGACTCATGTTTATATTCTCGGAAAGATTCGATATGAACTTCCTAAGTTATTTTCATGATCACATGCCCTAATTATTATCTTGTTCTTTCATGAAATAATATATTTATATATCTTATGTTAACCCTTATTTATCTTTTTATATCACCATTTCTAATGTTTTTTTTCTCGTAGTGATAAAGAAATATTTTCAGTAGGATTATAAAATTAGAGAATCTTTAATGGATGCATTGAAGATCTTCCACGAATTAGGATGATTGTGTTCTAATTTTCCAAAGGCACTAAACTATTATGTTCCTAAAAAGTTTGATTGTATGATTTAATGAATATTCATATAATAATATATAATATCGATGTATGAAAAGCCATGGGTCGATACACACAGACTTCCTCCCTTTTCTCAGTTCCATTATAGAATACTGAATATTTTTAAAAATTAATTTCTATATGTTGTATTCTCTTGGATTCCACCCTTATTTATCCTTTAATTTCTAGAATACCCGACTTGGATATCCATGCATCAAAACCCTCCGAAAAACCTCTCATTCAAAATTTCCCCTTAATGGATATATTAAAGGAGGGAGAAAACTCTTTGTAAGTGACTTATCTTCCCATATTTTTCCTAATTTTCCCTTTGCCTATCTTTTTCAATTTACATAGGGACAAGGTAGCATAAATCTATGAATTTTATAAGATAAATTTTCATGTTTCATCATTTTAGTGTTTCTAAGGGATTCATAAATGCCTCTCTTCCACTTATGCGTTATAATAACTTATTTACACAATATTCCCAATGAATCAAATAATTTCCTTCATGGCTTTATCTTAAAACATTAAAATATGGGTACTAGATTATTTTTTAACATTTTTCTTTAAAAACTAAATGTAATAATATTTATTAATATAATTCATGTGCATTTATAAATTTTTCTCATGATTCTCTTTGATATCCATTGGTTTCTCCAACATAAAACACCTAAAATATATTTTCTATAAAATAATTCACAATAAGTGTGTGATGAAATTACAAAGATAGACTTTAATAATTTAACTGTATTTTATTTTAAGAAGTAATTTAGTACTATTTATAGGAAATTTTAATAATGTTTTCATTATGGTTTTTAGGCATTAAGTAACTATTAGTCCATTTGAAATTTAACTTTTTATGTTAGGAAAACAAATTTATGATTACTAATTTCCTTGTTTCTTAAATGATTTTTGTTAGGCTTATAATAAGGAAATTTATTACTTTATCATACTTTTATTATTATTTTTTGTATTGATATGTTCATTTTGAAAATAAATTACATCAAGTGTTGTGTGAAACACTTCATGTCATATCCTATATTTTTATGATTTTAAAGTAAGAATGGGGTTATGTTATGAAATTCTTTTGAATAATAAATATCATGGTTATGTTTGTGATATTGATAAAGAATGGAAATTATTATATGATGGGTATTCAGACATGAGGGGAGGCTTGAATGTTATTTATTAATAGTGAATTATAAAAATTTATATTTTTTTAACTCCATTTGTTTCATGGGAACCTCTGGGTAACATGGTGGTAGTTATAAAGAAATTTTTTATACTAGTGTATAATTATTCTATACATAGTGTACCTAAGATGAGAATTTTATTTTTGTAAGGTATTTTTCCTCTCAAACACTATAGTAAGGATAAAACTATATTTTATGTAGTTAGATCATCAAGAATTCTAGTTTGATGGGTTCCACTATCATTTATTCCTTGATAGGATCTAGGATACAAATCGACCCCGTGATCATTGATTTATTGTGATTCCATTTTAGTAATTATGATTCAAAGGTATGGATACCTTATTGAAATTAACTATCTCTTTTGATTTTTATATTGTATTTTCAGTAAACATTAATTTATAACAACGCATAAATGTGTGGTTATTTCCTGTGGTGATTTAGATATTTCAATAATGATGTCAATTTATTTTCCCAAAAAATATTTACTTTACATTATTGAATCAAAATGTTGTAGTATGTTTCTCTTAAAATTCTGGATTACCAATCACCCTGTTTTGTCTGCTAACATTTTCAAAGAACCGAAATGTTTTTATTAGAGCTTTATAGATCATGGATGATAGTCCTTGAATCTTATCAAACTATTTTGTTCATGAAATTTAAATTTCATATCCCGCATGAGAGAATAAATGTAATCTAACTAGGGTTTTTTCTTATGAAAATACAAATCAATGAACTCATTGATATTAAACATATTCATATTTTTAGGATTTTAATAATTAGAATTTGGGATCAAAAATATCTAAAACATGAAAACCGAATTAGGAAATGAACATAAGAGTCATGTAGAAATGATTCGTTCCCCTAGGTTATATCAGGAGGTCCTTTATTTTAATTATTTATTTATTTCAATCCAATCAATATACCATTTAAAACCATTCATAGTTTTGCACCTTATATTTTCATTATGGAACTAAAATTCCATTTTAATCTTCCATAATAACGTAAGCACACCTCTTACATAGTGTAAATAATGTGAACGCTACTCAATTGAGGCATTTAACTTCCACGCATCTGGAACCACCACATGTCATTCATTATTAAACTCATCCAAATATTGTGTATATGGGATAAAAGTGATGGTAAAAGAGTTTTCTTTATAATCGTAATTGAGATTGAGATTTAAAGGAGAAACTAAATTCCTAAAATCCCTTTCCTTTACCCCGATAACATATTAGATGAATTAAATGATAGAATAAAAATAACATTAAAGACATGGTATCACCACTTCATTCATTGAGGATAAACCCAAATATAAATTTCCAAAACCATATAATTTTATAATACAATAGAAAGGAAAAAAGGATGGAAACACACAAAATGAAAAAAAAAATTATACGAAAAATAAAACACAATAACTATAAAACTTGGTAAATAGTCCAACCGTCAACCAACTGTGTTCATTACCCTTTTAATAGTTAAAACTAACTCCCTGATCTCTCTTTAAACACTAGATCACTCTATTTCTAGCTTCAAATTACTTTCACATAAAATATTATAGTAGTTTATGACATTTATCAACTTATTCCCCTCTCCTCAGATAGGTTCCATGCTCCATTTTATTCCTTCTACATGCATGACTAACATTTGGATAGTCCTTATAAGTTTCTTCATAGAATGGTAGGACATTTTTTAATGGGAATATTTTATTTTTATCTCATGTAAGTTTTGGGATACACTGGTAATTATTTTGAATATATGGTATGTGGTTGATTCAATTAATCATTCTAATAATTTCAAGAGAAATATAAAGGCCTCAATATCAGTTTTTCTATGTGTTTCTAGTGGTTTTAACCTTTGGTGACAAAGATAGAGAATCATGGACCATTTGATATAAATTTCCTATCATAGGTGGATGAAGGTATATGTTTAATTTAAAATAAGTCCTTAGAAATTCATGTAAATCTCACCAAATTTTGAATCAACATAAGAAACCCATATGTAACTTAAATTAAAACTCCCCTATGGGTTGGGATAAATTAAAAATAAATTGTTCCATCCCCTTGTAAATGGGGTTAACCTTTATGTATCACATAAACTATAAGGTTTCTTTTATGTATATCCTTTCTTCAACCCTTACGTATGGGTAGGGAACCCTAATCCACAATATAATCATTACGAATTAGTGTTTGGAACTCTTGTTTATCACTCAACCATAATGTAACCATTATGTATAAGTTTTTTCCAAAAATATTTTTTTCC
The DNA here is from genome assembly GCA_963277665.1 of Viscum album. NCBI lineage: Eukaryota > Viridiplantae > Streptophyta > Magnoliopsida > Santalales > Viscaceae > Viscum > Viscum album. The sequence continues at coordinate 942,943,287 of OY728153.1, forward strand.
AAATTATCTATTCCCATGAAAATTAATTCTATAATACCATGAAAATCAAGGAATTCTAATGTATTCATCTAAAATAACTAAAAAAATTAAAAACTCTTCTTAATAGTTGGTTTAGTCAAAATTATTTATAAAATTATATAATAAATTAATATAATCTATTTTAGAGTGTTAAAAATAAATTTTATATTTATTTATAAACTACAAAAAAATGTTATAATTTTCCGTAAAATTATAAAAATATTGGGGGAAATTGGAAAGCCCCAAGGGTGCAGCTCAGTTGGTAGCGGCCCTACGGTGTCTCGGCGAGGTCTCGGGTTCGAGTCTCACCGAGTTCTTCCATGTTAGTAGTGTAAGAATTTTCTTGTATTTCCCCCCCTCCCCTGACCATTGTAATAATATTGGGGGAAATTGGAAATTAAAATAAAAAAATATGAAAATGTCAATTTATCACTCCCTCACACACAATCAATCCCACTCTTGTGAAATGTTTACACATTATCCAAACACATAAAATTAAATTAAATGTGGAAATGAACATTATTTTTTATAATTTATTCTCCACTTTATTCTTTTATGATTCTAATTCCCTTCTCATTAAGCTCAATAATTTTTATTCAATCCCATTGATCTATCCATGCACACTTTTTACTTCTACACATGGAAATGCATCTCTCACTCTCAATACTATAATTTTTAAACGTTTTACTCCTAATGAGATCATGAATCTTTCCATAATCATTAAATATTATTAATTATTCACTAAAATATTAAGGTTTTTCCTAAAAATAATGGATTTTTTATTTGTTATGTTTGGAGTTTAGATTAGTGTGTTGATGTTTAATAACAATTGATTCAAGTAAGAGTCTTTACTACTTAATTTTCAATTAATTAAGTTATATCTAAAGAAAATTATGAGTATTATAATTCCATAAATCTTAGAAAAATTCCACCAACTATTACATATATCCCACTTCAATTTGAATTATTTATCAGCAATATAACAAAATTCATAACATCCACCAGTCTCATTTTTATATATATTTTTTATTTTTTTCAATTTATTTCAATAATAATTGGAATAAAAATTAAACCCAATATCGATATTAAAATTCATTCAATTTAAATTTGATCAATTACATGAGTCATTCATTAAGATATTAAGGATGATTTAAATTATATATCCATTTGTTATTTTTTAAAACAAATACATTTTTTATTTTATTAGAGACAAAAAAGGTGAAAATGTATCTCATGAAAAGTGTGAATTCATTCCAAATAAAAATGATAAAACAACCTAGACATCATCCCAATATTTAAAATCCTTTATATGTTGATTCTAATGGAATGCCACCCCTGCACATTTCTTAAAATGTAAATCATTCTTCAAAATAACAAGATATGGGTGGAGAAGGGATTAAACTTATAATGTAGATCCTATAAAAGATTTTATGGTTGATAAGCTATTGAGATATTAAAATATTAATTTATTGTATTTTAATATTAAACTTATTCAATGTTTATAAACATTATTTATATTTCATTTAATAAAATGAACTTAATTTAATAAATTGAACTTCATTTCTCATCACATGTGAAATCTATTCTTAAAGTAAATATTTGGGGCCATGTAATCATCTATTTGTGGAAAAAATTATATTAATTATTCGAATTTGATATTGTAGGATATTATTGAAACATTTGTTTTTAGTTTTTTTTATTTTTTTACCAATTAATGAATCACAAGTGAAGAAGAAATTTTTTTGATATGAATGAGGATATTTAAGGACAATGAATAATGGGCCTCATGCTCATCAAAAAAAAGTGGGGCCAGAATTTCATTCCAATGGAGCTAACCTTTTAAATTTATATATTGAAAATCATGGGTATAAATTAATTAAACTATAGATAGTACTAATTCTAAATTTTTATGTTGATCTAGGGAGATGAAGTTGATAATTAATTGTGGGCCAAATATGATGGCCCATTTAGTATGAACACCAAATTCATCCTAAATATTGAATAGATGATCCAATTGGAATGATATTTCGAAAGATACAATAGTAGACATGTTTTTAAATATTTATCTTTTAAAACCCCTAAATATTAGTCTATATTAAATTTCAAATTCAAACATCAAAAAGGTGGGTTAACCTGATCTTATTTTTGCGTAAAAAGTTGTAAAGTCTAATATGATTTGATTTTTCTCCAAAATTTTACTATTACAATTAAAAGAGAGGGATTTGATCGATTGGGGGATCTAATTAAGGATAAAAAATAGACTATTTAATGATCTTGTGGTGATGGTATTGGGGAATCCAAGTTTTTCTTTGAATTGTATTGTTAAGATTTCATTTGGTAATCACACTTTCATTTTTTCTCATGAATACTTTTTGTTCACCTTCGTTTATGAATAAAATTTCTTCTTATTCGCTTATTATATTATTATTAATATCAATTTTATACCATTTAATTCGGGATTGAATTAATTAATATAATTGTTTATTAAATTCATTACAAAATGGTGGACTGGTCATTATTTTAATGTTTCATTTTTCAATTCTTCCCCTATGATTCTACTTCCTACTACTATTGACAGAACAACATCAATGGTAGGATAAACATTGTGTAGGTTGATTTAAAAAAAATATCAAGGGTAAGTATTTTATGTTATTTAATGTTCTTTAATATTTTAATCTCTTAAATATTATATGATTTCTATTCTATGATTTATTTTATTCTTTTATCGTCTAAAACTTTAACAAAGACACATTATTGAGTGATGTTATGATCCAATTCCTTAGAGTGCTCATCTAAGTGATCCTATATGTGAATTAGGGATTAGACTTGTAAATTTTAATGGATTAAATTGGTTGATGATGTATTTGAATTGTATAATTTTGTATATACATATTTAATTAGTGATCCACAACTTTCAAAGAAAATAAATACACACAATCTAACCCTAACAAAAACATTTGATCAACCCATCTCCTATAACTATTTAAATTAAAATATTTAGCTTTTTCTTTATTTAATTACATAAATTAAATTAGGTAATTTATTATTAAATTATCCTAATCACAATCAACCCCATAGTTGGCCACTCTATATCCAATCCTCTAAAGGATCTTATTTTCTATAGGATTCTTCTTGTGTCCCTGTGGATTATATCACTACTTGGACCTCAAAAATTTCTTATACAAGTACTGAAAATTTAGTTATCACCAAATCTGGGAACCATTTCTAAGGACCCAAGAAATTATTTTAGGAACCCACCTTCTTTTCTAACTAAAAAATTCTATTTTATCACCCTCATTTAGCTTATTTTGTCCCTTTTTTGTTTGTGTGTATCTTGAAAGTCTAGAATTAAAATTTTTATCTACTCCAATGGAGTGTCTCCAAAATTAACACAAACTAAACTCAGTATTGATTCAAATATGAAATAAATATTTGGAATCCCAAAACATAGGAAATTGATTTGATCAACCTTTTATTGATTACCAAACACAAAGTAACATGTACAATCGTTGGGATGATAAACATTTGAAGGATATATTTCCAGCCATCTCAAGGATGATTGGACAGTTAAATAATTGGAAAGACTATGATATCCAAAATCATATATATCCTGACACGCAAAAATTACATGAAAATATTTCTAACAAAATAGTGAAAATGAATTTGGAAGTTTTATCATTGATATCAGAACTAAAATGAATTTAACCCTTCCCCACTCAGGATATCCCTTCCTCATCACTGATTATTGAATATTGTCTCCCATATTTATCCCAGGAATTTACTGAAAAACTAATCTTTTGAATTGGTATATATGAAGAAGAAGAAGTAATTTTTTAAGGGTCATTAAATTATTATGTAATTGATTTTTATGTTTCAAAATAGGAGAATTTAATATCCGGGATTGATTTTCCCAAATATTGCACCATTATCAATTTTTCTGGACCACCAATCACAGAACTATTGGGGGGAATCACAAAAATTACATCCATCCCCACTCTAAACAATAAAATTGAAAACTTTTGGAATGAATCATATTTTAAAAGGGAACCAATTATTTTTAAATTTTTTGGATAAGAAATGGATTTTGATTCAAATTTCCAATATTCTTTAGGAAATTTAAATAGATCCAAAAAAGTCATATTTCATACTTCCCCACTAAATTATACCTTCATATGTGATAACCAATACCTCGAAATAGTCATTTATTCTTCCCTTGAAATCAATAATATAGTATTTATCCTTGATGTTTTAGGCATGAGAACAAAACCAATTGTATAAACCATTTCTGATATTACATGGTCCTTGCCACTTTATATAGAATATATGATTTTATATGAAAAAATTTATAAACAAAGATTAAATCTCAATCTTGTTTATATGGAAAAATATGGGGTCATTAAAACTTTTAAATTTTGTTTTGGTTAAGTTGGGGGTGTCCAAGTCGATATAAATACATTAAACTAACACTTCCTTTTTATCCTATTAATAAAAATGACACAATGTACCTCCATTGGATTTTGGGTTTAATTTTGAGTTCTAAGGCCCCTTTCATTGGGGTATACGGTTCAGGGCTACTTTTAGATTAATATGAGTATCCAAAAAAATTAAAATAAAATACCATGTAGTACTATGTTTTTTCCAAATCTTTGGTTTTTAGTGTTTAGTGATCATGACTCCATAGTTTTCACTCCCATATTTAGGCTTCAAAACACTATCTTACTGAATTTAATTGAAAATTTGGGTGGTGTTCGACACTTTAGGATCATGACTTCATAGTTTTCTTTTCCAACGTTTGTCTTTTCATATCAATTGTAGATGAAAAAATATTCAACAAAATATAAAAAAAAGTAAAAATAATAAAATTAGGTACGATTCTTAAGGTTTTTGTGATTCCCACGTATTACATCCATTTTTCCATTGAAAAAGTAAATGGTCCCCATGTCTTTTTAATAGACAACACATAATAGAGCTTAATTGAATATTAATGAAATGTGATAATGAATTTCACCAAATTAATGGGCTTGGGAATGAGATATTTATATGAACCAAGATTGTGTGAAATTAGTTTTATATGTTTGAGGATTTTTTGGAATCATTTCATTTTCTGAGAATCGTATTTTAAAATGGTTTTGGAAAAGTGGATTAAAATTTATATTATAGGATAATTTTTTCTTATAACTATAAAAACTAAAGTTGGGGGAGTGATTAGACACTGCAATGGGATAATATTGATTGATTATATTTTAATATTCATGTTCTTAAAAGTACATAAATAGTAGTTATAGTCCATTTTATAAATTGAACTTCGTTTCTCATCACATGTGGAATTTATATTTGAAGTGAAAATTTGGGTCCAATCAATCATCTGTTTATGAAAATAACAATTTTAATTAATATAATTTTATATTATTTGATATGATTCTTCACTTTATATGGATCATTTTTTAAGTTAGGATCAATGGATTAATAACAAATAAAGATGGAAATTTTTGGCTATGAATGCATAAATTTATATAAATGGCATAATGGGCCTTAGGCCCATCAATTAAAAGTGGGTCCCAAATTTCAATTCCAATGAAGATAAGATTTTATTTATTGATAGTGAAAATTATGTTAATAATTTCATTAAACTATTTCTAGAGAAAATTAGGATTTTTTCAAGGAGATCATGGAATCTGAATTTGATATTCAATTTGGGGGCCATATTTGAAGGCCAATAAATTCATCCATCCAATTTAGTCATAACATTTGAATGGATTATCCATTGGAAGGTAGTAATGAAAAATATTAGGGGACACATTTATGATAATGTTTCTCTTCTACGACCCCTAAATATTCGGCCATATTCCAAGTCAAATTTGAATGTCTAAAATGGGGGATGAATCTGGTCCTTTTTTGTGGCCAAAGTTGAAAAGTCCTATTTTTAATGATTTCTCTTCAAAGTTTTAGAATCCTAATTAAATTGGAAGGATTTTATTTGTTAGGGTTCAAGCTAAATCTCCAATATAACCTATTTAAGGAGATTTTGGGGAAGGGATTGTGAAATCCATTCTTTTCTTTGAATTGTATTATTAAGCATTTATTTTTTAATCACACATTTATTTTTTCTCATGTATGTTTTTTCATTTAACATCATTTATTAATAAATTTTATTCTTATTCTCTTAATATATTATTCTTCAAATAATTTTGATATCATTTCTTTAGGTAGTAAATCCATTCACGTAATATTTTTTGGAAATTCTTCACACAACATTGGTGTGATCGCTATTTTAATATTTTTCATCTTCAATTATGCCCTAATGAGTCTACTTCATACATCCATTGGTATAATAGAATAAATGTAGGGATAAACCTAATATGGGGTGATATAAGGGAGTATGAAAGGTATGTAACGGATTTTATTTTATTTTATTTAATATTTCTATCTGTTAATTATTTTTCATTTTCTATCATATAATTTATTTTCTTCTTAATCTTCACCAATATTAACGATGACACATTCTGAGTGATAGTACTATCCAATTCCTGTGTGTGATCATTTTAGTGATCATATAAGTTAATTTTTATTATAAATTGAATTTTGTAATGATTAAATTGGTGATTTTTTTTTTGAATTATCATGTTTTGTGGAGGAATCATAATTTTTTGATCCAAAACAATCTTAGAAAACAAATACAAAAAATATAACCATAAAAATATCCCAGGATCAACCCATCAAAATTAATTATTTCCATTAAAATATTGAAGTGTTTTTTATGTAATTCAATACATTATCTTATGTAATTTAGTTTTTATTATCTCAATAATAATGAATGTAAAGACCCAGAAATTCCATGTTTTTTAATTATGTTGGAATTTTACAAGTCCGTAAAAAATGACGGCGCATGATTTTGAGTCCCGGTGTACCCGGAACGAATTTCTGAACTTTTTTTAGGTACGTTCTGTAAATGTGAGGGAAGGTTTTAGTAACTTTTGAACCGGTACTTAGAATAAAAATTTTAGGGCACCGTTGAACTTGCAGCGCCAATATTCTCTTAAGGAGACTTTCACCTCGACCGTAGTAGGATGAGGGTGAAAGTTTGTTTTCATGTTTTTCATGGAAATAAAAATAAAATAACAAAACAACTTTTATTTTATTTTTATAACCTAACAATTGAATGTTCAGTGTTGGGGACCACCCGAGCTTAAAACATCGCATTTTGAAATTAATGGTTGGGACCACTCGACCCCCTTAAACTCCATCATTATTGAGTGAGGTGACTCTTGGTTTCCTCTTAATTGATTATGCCACCATTATTTAATTAATGTACAAATTTAATTAAATTAAACTCTAAGCTTTTAAATTGGCACCACACCTATCATGAGAAAAAAATTTAGAAAAGGAGATGAGAGCTTTGGGAGAACATTCTACAACGAAGAACTTTCTCCATCAAAGAATGAGGAATCGACCCCGAGCCCACATCGGAAGCACCTTGCGGAAGAAATGAATTTCGATGTTCTTCAACAAATTCATCTTCTTCCTCGTGCCTCATCCTTCGAAACCTCCAAGGTTTGCGGTGTGTTTTGGATTAATCTTCATTATTTTATTTTACATTGAATCTCTCTCCATGAGTCACTTGCTACTACTCTAATGTGGAGGGTGTGGGCCAAAGGAACATGGCCTGACCACTCTGCTTCCTTTGTGGTTTTTGATGCGTTCTGAACGATGGAGGAGGACGGTGACTTGTGCCGGTGACTAACACCAACGGGACTTGCGAGCGGCGGCCAGCACTCTGGCTGGCTATGAGGATGGCGGCAGCAAAACTGGGCCACCGGAGAAGGGTCGTGGCCCATCGGTCGTGGTAGAGTGAGGTAGGCGGCCGACGCACATCCGGCTGCATGACGGTGGTGGCGGTGCCCGTCCGCGCCGCCCGGCGTGCAGGTGCCATAGCGGCGGTGGAGGGGTGGCTAGCTCACTATAGGCCGTCGGCGGTGGCGCAGCGTGCCACCGTGCCACGCAGAAGGGCTGGCCATCCGGCTAGCTGGGGAGTCGAGTGGGACCCGGGGTCACCCGTGCGAGCTATTGACGCCACATGGTGTCGGCCAGTGGGCCTCCCAACCCGAATGGCCCAGCCATTTGGGGAACCCAAGGGGCTCCTCCCACTAAGGTCATGGCTAGGGTGGACCCCACCATGGGGTAACCCCGCTACAGGCCAGCGTGGGCCAACTGGCCGCCCAACCCATTTCACGTCGTCGAGTCGGGCCGCGCTGAATGGTCGGGCTAGACACAACGGGTCGGGTCGGATCCTGAGGACCGATTCAGACCCAAGGATAGACCCGGATTGGGCCAGGTCGACCCGAATCGGATTGGGTCGGCCAAAATCGGGTCGGGTCGGCCTAGGTCGGGCCGAAAAGAACCCGAACCAGTTTTGACCCCTTCCACTCTTTCGGCCATATCTTGAGCTACGAGCATCAGTTTGATGAACAGTATGTGGCACCAAAAACCTTGGATCGAAATTGTACTTTTGGAATACCCAACTTGAGTTTTGGATAATGTTGGTGTATGGATGGGGTGGATCAAACATGAATACAACTAGACCCTTGTAATTTCTAGTTTTCTTGTACTATTTAATTTGGCTAGTATTCTAGCCCCTTTTACTTACTATAAACACTCTTTTTACAATACAGTTTACATGTTTTCATATCTTGTTGTGTTCTTGGTATTTTTGATTATAGGATATAAAGGAAATTCCTTCCTAGTTTTAGGGAATATGCCTTTCAGTGCTAGTCGCTAGCCCCTAGCCTATGGAAGGTGGTCTCAGGGTAGTCACGGTACAGTCCCCAGGGGACGGGTCATGACAAATTAGTTTTAGAGGATTCGGTTCTACCATAGAACATTGGACTTTGAAATTTTTAACGGCAATAGATTTAGGTCTAGTGAGTGTGGTTAACAGTTTAGGGAATCCAGTGTTGGTGCGGCGGCCGACTCATCCACACACCAGGACCCTAACTTCTGATTTCCAACTCAGTGCATGAAAACACTAATTGCATGTGTGTTTTGAAAGGTTTTCTTTGTGAACAATTTGAGTCATCTCACTAGGTATAACGTATTTATTGTGGCGCACCTATTTCTTTCCAGGATGCCTCCACACAGACAGCCTCCTAGGGTTCGGGGTATAGTACGTGATGATAGCCCACCGAGCGATGAGGCCTTGGTGCATGGCCCTTTTTCAGTAGAGGCACCATTGAGGCACTACCGGTACCATTACACATTGGACCACAGATGCCACCAGCTCCAGTAAAAGAGGGTTCACACCGCTTGGTCACATTGCCTGAGTTCCAATGCCAGAGTCCACCCAGGTTTAGGGGTGAGATAGACCCATAGGTTGTTGAGGATTGGTTGGAGGTCATGGTGAGAGTCTTCGGACTGGTAGGGACACCAGCTGATCTCATGGTGATCCTTGCCACCAGTATTATACAGGCAGTAGCAGGAAGATGGTGGAGCTTGATACTCCAGGTTCACGACGAGGTGAAACTTCTCTGGGTAGGCATTGAGAGCCTGTTTCGGGCAGAGTGTGTCATAGCGAACCTTCGCGCAGTGCGCATTAAGGAGCTTCTTCATCGGCAGCAGGCCAGCATGAATGTGGCTCAGTACTTAGTGAGGTTCACCAACCTATAATAGTACTCCACTGATATGGCATGGGATCCATTCTTCAGGGCCCGGACCATCGAACAGGGACTCCAGTGGGAGATCAAGGCTTCAATGATTTCTCTTAACATCCCGACATAGGCGGGGGTGTTAGAGTGAGCCCTCTTAGTGGAGAGTTTTCTTGCTGAGCAGTCGCTAGAAGCAAGACCCACTACTGGCCGTCACATAGCGGATTCTTCTATAACTTGCAATAGATAGATGTCACAGAGGTCCAAGAGGACCAAACATACAGGTGGATGACCACAGGATTCAGGGTCAGTTGTGTGGGGCACTAGAGACAGATCTAGTCATGCAGGGAGCAGGCAGTGTTACTCATGCGATGGGTAGGGTCACATGGCTCGTGACTGCCCGACCCGTTGTATGGATGATCAATAGATGATTGAAGGACCACCCAGGAGGAGAAAGTGGTTCGACAAAGGAGGTTCGTAGGGAGCAGGTTGATATGGAAGAGGAGATGTTTGTGCAGCTGGCAGTGGGCAACGATTCGAGATGTTACCACCACCACCACCAGGTGGTCCACACCGACCACAATGAGTAGATGTACAGGGGTGAGCTCAGCTCTAAGAAGCTGAGTTCTATGACCATGGTTCTCCAGAGATGATATGAGGAACGATCTCTGTCTACTCTACCTTAACTATGGTACTTATAGACATATGTTCTAGTCATTATTTTATTTCCATAGCCCTCGTTTGGAGCTCGGATATTCTTATAGAGCCGTTGGTTTGATCCTTATAGATAGAGACTCCTATGAGAGTGGATTTGACGATGACGCACTGGTGCTGACAATGTGAGCTTACTCTATGAGGTGAGATCTTTGGCTGGGATCTCTTGTAGTGGCGTCGAGGCCTTACAACGTCATCTTGGGTATGGACTAGTTATCTACAGTCCAATCTTAGATTACCTATATTAGGCGCAATGTGTAGTCTGTATGTACTGATGAGACTAGTTTTACCTTCACCGGCGAGAACAGAGCCTTTACAGAACTGGATGGACTTACTCGAAGGATAGTACAGCCAATCACTCATCAGTCGGCTAGCCTTACCCTCGGAGCGGTCGATGTGGAGAGTCTGAGCTATCCTATAGTGGTGGACCAGTATGCATATGTCTTCTTTAATGATGTTCCAGGTATAACTCCTCACAGAGTTGTGGACTTTTATATTGACTTGTACCTTGGTACGGCACCTCTATCTACACTAGTGTATCTGATGTCTCCCATTGAGCTTCATGAGTTGCATGTATAGTTGGAGGACTTACAGGTGAAGGGGTTCATCTGACCTAGTTTTTCTCCTTGGGAAGACCTAATTTTGTTCGCCAAGAAGGCAGATGTGAACTTCAGACTCTGTGTTGACTATCAGCGCTTGAGCCAGGTGACAGTGAAGAACAATTACCCACTCCCAAGGATTGAAGTCGTCTTTGATCAGCTGAAGGGAGCACGGTAGTTCTCGAAAATAGACCTCAGATCAGGCTATCACCATCTTAGAGTATGATACGAGGATGTGCAGAAGACGGATTTCAGATGTCGGTATGGCCATTATGAGTTTTCGATCATGTCATTTGGTGTGACCAATGCTCCTGCAGTGTACATGGGACTCATGAACAAGATCTTCCAGCCATACCTTGATGGCTTTTTAGTAGTCTCCCTCGACTACATGCTGATCTACAGGGCTACTAAGGAGGAGCATGCTTATCATTTGCAGATAGTTCTGGACAGACTCTGATAGCACCAGATTTATAGTAAGCTCTCGAAGTGCTAGTTCTAGATCCAAGAAGTTCACTTTTTTGGACATGTCATCTCAAAGGATGAAGTTGCAGTTGATCCATAAAATATTTTGGCAGTGCTTGTTTGCGATCCACCCCAGAGTGTGACAGAGATACGGAGTTTCTTGGGTTTGGCCGGATACTACCGGAGGTTTGTGCCATATTTCACCAGAATCTCAGCACCTTTATCTATGTTGATGATGAAGGGGAAACCCTTCGTGTGGTCAGAGTGATTCCAGTGGAGTGTTTAGCTTATGAGGTAGATACTGACAAGTGTCCCCATCTAGAGGATTTCGGAGGAGGTCGTTGGGTATATAGTCTACTACGACGCATCAAGGACTGGGTTCGGATGTGTCCTGATGTAGGAGCGAGCAGTTATTGCATATGGTTCTCAACAGTTGAGACATCATGAGTAGAACTACGCTACCCATGACTTGGAGTTAGTATTAGTGGTCTTCACCTTGAAGATGTGGTGACATTACTTGATGGGTGAACGTTTTACAGTCTACTCTGATCATAAGATTATCAGGTATATATTCTCTCAGAAGGACCTGATCGTGAGGTAGTGGCATTGGCTTGATTTCCTCCAGGACTATGACTTCAAGATAGTTTATAATCCTAGGAGGGTGAATGTAGTAGCAGATGCACTCAGTAGAAGATCTATTTTAAAGATTCTAGGTGAGGCGATGGAGTAGCTGGCCACTTTACAAATATCTTTTGTGGATCGAGATGGATCAGCTTTTCTTCAGTCTCTTACAATCACTCCCCCACTTCTTCATGGAGTTAGGGAGATTTAGAATGGGGAAAATTACTACGAGGCTCAAACTGTTCAGATATCCTCAGGGCAGACACCTGATGGATTTTCTAAAGGTGGGGATAACGTCATCCTTTTCAGAGGATGTACCATGATACCAGTGTCGCTTCGGGAGAAATTGTTTAGGGAGTTCCACACATCCCCTCTAGTGGTACATCCAGGAGTGAAAAATATGTACCAGGATCTCTAACAATAGCACTGGTGGTCGGGAATGAAGAAAGAAGTAGCAGAGTCCGTCTCTTAGTGCCTCACTTGTCAGCAAGTGAAGGTGGAGCATCAAGTACCCACAGGCTTATTTCATCCTTTAGAGTTCACAGAGTGGATGTGGGATGAAATATCCATGGAATTCATGACGAGACTTCCACATATATCCAGGGGTCATGATTCTATCCGGGTGATAGTCGACCTACTCCCCAAGTCGGCCCACTTCCTACCGATCAGAGAGTAGGGTTCAGAAGAGAGCTTGGTATGCCTCTGTGTGCAAGATATTGTGTGGATACATAGAGTACCCTTGACGATTGTCTCATACTGTGTTGCACTTTTCATTTCTTGTCTATGGAAGGGGTTGTAGGAGGAATTCGGGACACAGTTTCATTTGAGCACCTCCTTCCATCCTCAGATGGATGGCCAGACAGAGTGGACCATTCACACCCTCGAGGACATGTTGTGTTCTTGTTTCCTCGACTTCGGTCGCAGCTGGTAGGATCACTTGCCCTTGGTGGAGTTTTAATTATATAACAGAGATCACTCCATGATTTTGATGGAACCTTTTGAGACTCTATATGGTCTACCTTGTAGATCATATTTGTGTTGAACGAACCCCGAGGAGTCAGCACTTATGGAACGAGAGATGGTACAGGCTACAACGGAGAAGGTGTAGATGATCCTGGAGCAGATGAAAATTGCACAAAGTAGGCAGATGTTTTATGCTAACAGGAGATAGATACCTCTGGAGTTAGAGGATGGTGACCACATCTCTCTATGGGTCTCACCTTCACAAGGTTTGTAGAGATTTGGTCGAGCGGCAGGATATCTATAAGGTTCATCAGACCTTCTCAAGTCCTCAGTAGTGTTGGCGAGGTGGCTTACCGCTTATCTCTTCCACCTCAGATGCACCGGATGAATGATTTCTTCCATGTTTCCTAGCTGAGGAGATTTGTGGATGACCCTTCAGACATCGTTGACTGGGGCGAGCTGGAAATCGATGATGGGGCGATGTTTACAAAGGTTCCAGTGAAGATTGAGGACAGACCGGAGAGAGTCTTTCATGGGAGATCAATACCTTTGGTGTGTGTACGTTGGCAGAACAAGAACCTCTAGGAAAGAACATAGGAGCGGCAGACTCAGATTCCTACTCAGTACCCCCCACTTGTTTTCCTAGTTTTTGTAATCTGGCTTAAGGGGATGCAAAGCCCCAATGTGGGGTGAATCTAAAGACACGGAAATTCCATGTAATTTTTTTAATTATATGGGAATATTAAAAGTCCTTGAAAATTGATAGAGCGTGATTTCGAGGCACGGTGTGCCAGGAACGAATTTTTGACATTTTTTAGGTACGTTCAGTAAATGTGTGTGAGGGTTTTTGTAACTTTTGGACCGGTCCTTGGAATTAAAATCTTAGGGAATCGTTGTACTCGTAGTGACGATATTCACTTAAGGACACTTTCACCTCGATCACGGTAGGATGAGGGTGAAAGTTAGTTTTAATGTTTTTTTTTGGAAATAAAAAAAATAAAGAACATCTTTTATTTAATTTTTATAACCTCCCAATTGATTGTTCAGTGGTTGGGACCACCTGATCTTAAAACCTCCCATTTTGAAATTAATGTTGGGGACCACCTGACCCCATTAAACTCCCTCTTTAATGAGGGAGTTGACTCTTGGTATTTTTTAATTGATTGTGCCACCCTATTTTAATTAATATACAACTTTAATTAAATTAAACTCTATGATTTTAAATTGGAACCACACCTCTCACCAGAAAAAAGTTTCGAAAAAGAGAGGAGAGCTTTGGGAGAACATTATCAAACGAAGAACTTGCTCCAATGAAGAACAAGGAACTGGACTCGATCCCACATCGGAAGCACCTTGTGAAAGCAACGAACGCTAAAGTTCTTGAACGACTTCATCTTCTTCCTCATGCCTCATCCTTCAGAACCTCCAAGGTTAGGGTGTGTTTTTTATCAATCTTCTTTATTTTCTTTTACGTTGAATCTCTCCCCATAATCCACATGCACTACTAGAAAAACAGGTATTTGTGACGGGTCATTTGCGATGGGATCCCGTCGCAAATGGCTTTTTGCGACAGGGGCCCGTCGTAAATGGCTCATTGCTGAAAACGGTGTCGCAACAACAATTATTTGCGACGGGCCCGTCGCTAAAGCCTTTTTTTGCGACGGGTATTCTCCCCGTCGCAAATAGTACTCCGTACATTTGTAAAAAGCTTTTAAAATAGTTTTTGCGATAGGACCCGTCGCAAATAGTTTTGGCGACGGGTCTCGTCGCAAAAACTATTTTAAAAAAAATAAAAAACTATTAATAAATTATTTTAATGCATATAATAATAATACTATTTACGACGGGCATAGTATCCCGTCGCAAATACTATAAAAAATAAAATTATTAAATTATTAAAAAATTATTTTAATTAATATAATAATAATCCAATTATAATTCAAAAATAAAAAATAAAAAATTATTAATAAATTATTTTAATTAATATAATAATAGAATTATAATTCACAAATAAAAATAATAGAATATTAATAAATTATTTTAATTAATATAATAATAATAGAATTATAATTGAAAAATAAAAAATAATAGAATATTAATAAATGATTTAATTAATATAATAATATTAGAATTATAATTCATAAATAAAAAAATATTAATAAGTTATTTTAATTAATATAAAAATAATAGAATTATTATACATTCAAATATTAAAATATTTCAAGTATTACAAAAAAATATAATTAAATTCTAATATTATAAAATTTTAATATATATATGAAATTTAATATTATAAAATATAAATAATATTATTATTAATATTAATATTGTTATTTCAAAATATAATATTATTAATATTTTATAATGAGACGGAAACTACAAATAGAAAAAAAATCATATTTTGATTTCACAAATTTTATAACATAAAAACAAACTCTAATCAGAAGGAGGGGGAGGGGGGATCTGTAGATGGTGGTGGAGGAAACTCCATCCCTAAAGCATGAGTGAGTCGGTGCATGTACTCCCTCTGCTCCTGATGCTACTGCTGCCACCTACTCATCTGCTCCTCGTACAGCTGCTGCTGGCGTCGACGCTCCTCCTCATGCTGCTGACGCATCTGCTCCTGCTCCTGTCGGAGACTCTCTATCAGTGCAGTCTGAGATCGCAACTGATCCTCATACTGTGTAGCAGAAGAAGATGCACGAGCTCCTCTCGAGCTGGACGCCGACATCGCAGCACTGCCATAATAATCTCCGGGAGTCAGTCGAGAGCTGATACTAATTACCTGGCCCTTCTCGAAGGCATACTGGGTGGCCTGCATCCATGCCGCCTCATCAAACTGACGGTCAGTGGTCTGATCTGATGACTCAGCCTGACTCTCAGGTCGGGCCTGTGACGCTGCGGCCGCATATGACTCCTGTAGTTTCAATTTAAAATTAAAATTGTGAATATATTATATGTAGTTAATTTTTAAACTTGAAAACAAATAATACTGACCACGATGTGATGCTGACGATCACCTCTGAGCTCCCCAGTAGCAGGATCACAATACATCCTCCGATATACGTTGTACTCCGTAATATCGGGGTGCACGACAGCCTATAATAATAAAAAATAAACTTTTAATATTTATAGTTATATAAAATATTTATAAATAATGTACGTACCAGATGCTGTCTATGAGTACTGAAATAACGACTCCCAGCTCGATGAATCACCTCCAGTCTCCCCCGATTCTACCTCCCCATCGATGATCTCCTCTGAAAGGCACCACTCAACCAGTGCACACATAATCCATCCCATACATGGGATGAAATGTACTCTAGTCGGTGTGCTCTACAAGACTCGTCAAAATCTGACACTCCTGCTTTCTTCATGGAAGCTTTTCTTAAATTGTGCAAAAACTGACGAAGGTGATCACGCATGGCCACCTCCCATGCCTCGTGGATGGCGTCGCGCATGGTATCCTCGATCTGATACCATAAACCCTACAAATAAATCAAAATATCAAGTTAGAAATGAAATAATTTTCAAAATAAAAATTATTTATTTACGTACGTACCAACCAATGGCCGAACATGGCCTGCTGCACATCAATGGGAATCTGCTCCAATGTGGTCCACGGCTAAGAGAAATAGTTGCGCAAAATAGCACTGCCATGTCCGACTGCTATATGCGGAAAACTGTAAAAATAAACATTTATTATGTGAATATATTAATTAAATCTTAGTCAAATCCACAGGTTATCACACCTCCGTGTGCGTGGATCAAACCCAAGACGTGGACGTCACTCGGGGACGGGGTCAGGAATCATCAATTGTGAAAGACCGTGCCCCCTCCGCGTACTCCCTGGAGTGCCTGCAGGCTGAGGGTCATCTGCCAGCAACTCATCCGCATCGAAAGGCAGGTCAGCATCCGCCGACTCACGAAATGTGGCGTCATCCATCTGAAATAGAAAATGTTAATGTTGTTAGTAAATAATTGATAATTACTATTATATATACATATATACATATTATGATTGTATATAAATATCATGGAATTCTATCAGTGTTCATCTTCATCATCATCTTCATATATGTCAATGTCATCTTCATATTCCTCCTCTACATCATCGATATCTATTCGAGTTAGAGTTGCTTCATCTCTTACCATTTCAAATTCATATGTGACATCATTAACATCATCGTCATCATCGACTCTTAAATTTTGGGTGTCGTCATCGATACTCATGTCTCTTTGTAAAAAATATTGATTTTGAGTACTCTCTTGAAAAACTTCAATTCTTTGCACATCAGTGAAAGCACATTTACTTTAACTAAACTGATTATCTCGAATTTTGATTTTTATTACACTCCACCAATCAGTCAAGTCTTTTGATGTAGCATAGTACTTTGCGTAATAAACATGATGTGCCTTTTGAGCAAATAAGAATGGTTCATTTACTGCGAGAACACTTTTACATTTAATATCGATGATTCCATGAGTCGGATGAACATGCACGCATCTCTCTGTATCCAACCACCGACACTTGAACATGGTTATGTAATGTTGTCCAAGATAACAGAGTTCAATGATTTCATCATATATGCCATAAAAGTCAACTTCATTTTCTCGATGATGAGATTCTCTCAAGCTAACTCCACTGTTCATTGTTTTTTTCGATTCCCCATATGCATGTGTGTGAAATTGAAATCCATTCACCACATATGCATTATAGGTTTTTACAAGTTTGGAAGGTGGGTTACTCAATACACACAGCCGTTTGTCAATTTTATCAGCATGTCGAGACACTTGAAAAATTTTGAAATAATTATCAATATAGTAAACTATACATTGAATGAGTTGCTAAAAGATAAAGAATTTATGTTACCAGTTTTTGAAACCACTGAGAGAAATTTTTCAGTCGACGTTCTTCGAGAGAAGCTGCTGTAATTTGTGGAATTTGTTTCATGATATGATTATCATACAACCTATAAAAACCAAAGTTATTTACTGTAACATAAATCATAGAATAAGTGGTATAAACACTTATAGTACAACTGATGTCATCTCTTCAAAGTTGAGAAGAACATACATATGAGCTCTATGATGTTCATCATCCGAACGTCAGCGTTCATAAACTCCACCAAAACCAAGCTCTGGCTGGTTGAAAATAGATAATTGATTGTCGATTTCATCAATATTACTCTCGTTCCGTCCCATTCGGTTTTGTTCTGAAGGATACTCAGATTCAAAATAATGGGAGCAGAAAAAAGATATTTCCTCTTACAAATAAGCTTCTGCAATAGATCCTTCAACAGATGCTTTGTTACGTACTTTTCATTTCAATTTTTGCATGCATCTTTCAAATGGGTACATCTATCGAAACTATACTAGACCTCCACATTTGGCTTCATATGGAAAATGTAACATCAAATGTTCCATTGATTCGAAGAAAGACGGCGGAAATATTTTTTCCAGTTTACATATAATTACAACAACATCTTTTTCAAGTTTTCCTAGAGCATCATAATCTGCTGTAGCCGCACAAATTTCCCGAAAAAAATGAGACATGTCTGTTATGGAATCCCAAATCACAGAATTCAATAGACCTCTTAATCCAATGGGTAGAAGTCTTTCCATTATAACATGACAATCATGACTTTTTAATCCGGTAATATGACCATTCTTTACACATCTACCCAAATTGGAAGCATGTCCATCTGGAAGTCTCAAATCTGCAATCCACTGACAAAATAATAAACGGTTTTCTTTAGACAGTGTATAAGATGCTTTTGGTTTCAGAAACCTTTCTGTTCTGACATTCTCAAACAGTTCCAATTCTGGACGCCTGCAAATTTTGTCAAGATCTAAACGTGCATTTACATTGTCTTTTCTCTTTCCTGACATATCCAAAACTGTATGAAACAAATTATCAAAATAGTTCTTCTCAATATGCATGACATCTGACAAGTGTCGGACCAACAAATCAGACCAATATGGAAAATCCCAAAATATGCTACGTTTAATCCAATTGTGTTCTTTCCCAAAACTAGATATTTTCTGTTGGTTTATTTTGGGACCAAAAGTGATGGGAGGTAATGAAAATACTACTTATTTTAACTCCAAACCTGATATCATTTTTGGAGGTCCATCCCTTTCAACTGTTCCTTCTGAAGTGAGATCTGTTTCTGCGAAAAGGATGATCAGTTGGAAGAAATCTGCGATGATAGTCAAAATAACAAGGTTTCTTTCCATGAATGAGCATAAATGCTTTGTTCTCTCCCATACAGTAAGGACATGATTTCTGACCATGTGTACTCCAGCCAGATAACATCCCATAAGCCGGGAAGTCACTAATTGTCCACATCAATTCTACTCTCAGTATGAAATTCTGTTTCGTTGCAACATCATATGTACTGACACCAGTACTCCACAATAAATTCAATTCATCAATCAATGGTTTCAAATAAACATCAATATTTTTCTTCGGATGTCCTGGAATTAGTAAAGTCAAAAAGATATATGGCTCCTTTATCAACATCCATGGAGGTAAATTGTACGGAGTTAAAAAACAGGCCAACATGAATATTGACTAACATAAGATCCAAATGGACAGAAACTATCAGTGGAAAGGCCCAGTCAAACATTTCTAGCTTCTAAAGAAAAGGATGGATGCACTCTATCAAAATGTTTCCATGAATCACCATCGGCTGGATGATTCAAGCTTTTATCAGTTGAAATATTCTCTTTATGACATGACATCATTGTCGTTGTATTCTTAGACATGAATAAACGCCGAAGTCTGGATGTAAGCGGAAAATATCTCAACTGTTTTACAGGAATCAAGCCAGACTTCCCGTGTTGTCCTTCTTTATATCTCAGTTGCCCACATGTGGGACAACTATCCAATGACTCATTTTCCCCAGAATATAAAATGCAGTCATTTGAACATGCATGAATCTTCTGACAAGTAAGTCCCAAATTTCGAACCAGCCTCTTACTCTCATAGTAATTTGCAGGCAAAACATTTCCTTCTGGTAATAGTGTTTTAAGCAAAGAAAATATCTGGTCAAAACAGGTGTTTGACATTCCGTTATCTGATTTGATAGCCATAAATTTTGCAAGTGCTTCTAATTTTCTCATCTTGTAGCCAGGATATAATGCATCCTCAGCAGACCTCAACAACTCATAAAATTCAGATGGTGCCAACTCAGGATTTGAAGTTATATCAGCCGGAGATTCTATATGTTGAACAGATGAACCTGCAACATCATGTACTAAATCTTGAAACCGGGATGGATCCGGAATCAAGTTGGTATCACCTGCTCTGGAACTGCGTTCACCGTGTTGATACCAAAAAACATAATCTGGTTGAAAACCAAAACGCAAGAGATGTTCCCCCACTATGTCAAACGTGTCAAACGTTCTCAATCCACATTTTCTACAAGGGAATTTTATTTTTCCTTCTGAAACAAATTCTGGATTTGATGCCGCAAATGATAAAAATTTCTCCACACCCTCTACATATAATGGATTTAAACTAAAACCATTTGGATTTCTACATTGATTTGTCCATATGCGGTCACCTAATAATGATTGTTGACGACCTCGTTATTCAATATTTTTCTATAAAATATAAAAGCATTACTGGTTTTGAATAATTTGTTAGAAAAAACACTCAAGCTAGCATAATTATAGAGTTTACCTCATACACGACTGACGCAAACCTTTTATTGAGAAACACCTAAAAATTGACCCTTTAAGAATTAAATATGTCGAGAATAAAGAAAAACCGGTTACAAATATTGATAATTTTAATATTATATACATTTTTTATTATTTTCATAGTACTAATATTATTGGTAATTATTACTAATTATTGGTAATTATTACTAATTATTGGTAATTATTACTAATTATCGGTAATTATTACTAATTATTACTAATTATTACTAATTATTGGTAATTATTACTAAGTATTACTAATTATTGGCAATTATTCCTAATTATTGTTAATTATTCCTAATTATTACTAATTATTACTAATTATTACTAATTATTACAATTTACCAGTAATTATTGTTAATTATTGGTAATTATTCCTAATTATTGGTAATTATTACTAATTATTGTTAATTATTACTAATTATTTGTAATTATTACTAATTATTACTAATTATTACTAATTATTACTAATTATTGGTAATTATTACAAATTATTACTAATTATTACTAATTATTGTTAATTATTACTAATTATTACTAATTATTGGTAATTATTACTAATTATTACTAATTATTGATAATTATTCCTAATTATTGGTTATTATTTCTAATTATTGGTAATTATTGGTAATTATGGGTAATTATTGGTAATTATTACTAATTATTGGTAATTATTACTAATTGTTGATAATTATTACTAATTATTGTTAATTATTACTAATTATTGGTAATTATTACTAATTATTGGTAATTATTACGAATTATTACTAATTATTACTAATTATTGGTAATTATTATTAATTATTACTATTTATTACTAATTATTGGTAATTATTACTAATTATTGGTAATTATTACTAATTATTGGTAATTATAACTAATTATTACTAATAATTGGTAATTATTACTAATTATTACTAATTATTGGTAATTATTACTAATTATTACTAATTATTACTAATTATTGGTAATTATTACTAATTATTGGTAATTATTACTAATAATTGGTAATTATTACTAATTATTGGTAATTATTACTAATTATTACTAATTATTGGTAATTATTACTAATTATTGGTAATTATTACTAATTATTACTAATTATTACTAATTATTGGTAATTATTACTAATTATTACTAATTATTGTTTATTATTTCTAATTATTACTAATTATTGGTAATTATTACTAATTATTGGTAATTATCGGAAATTATTGCTAATTATTACTAATTATTGTTAATTATTACTAATTAATACTAATTATTACTAATTATTGGTAATTATAACTAATTATTGGTAATTATTACTAATTATTGGCAATTATTACTGATTATTGTTAATTATTACTAATTATTACTAATTATTACTAATTATTACTAATTATTACTAATTATTCCTAATTACTACTAATTATTACTAATTATTACTAATTATTAGTAATTATTGGTAATTATTAATAATTATTGGTAATTAATACTAATTATTGGTAATTAATACTAATTATTGGTAATTAATACTAATTATTACTAATTATTACGAATTATTGGTAATTATTACTAATTATTGGTAATTATTACTAATTATTACTAATTATTACTAATTATTACTAATTATTTGTAATTATTACTAATTATTATTAATTATTACTAATTATTACTAATTATTACTAATTATTAGTAATTATTAGTAATTATTACTAATTATTGGTAATTATTCCTAATTATTACTAATTATTACTATTTACCTGTAATTATTGGAAATTATTGGTAATTATTCCTAATTATTGGTAATTATTACTAATTATTGTTAAGTATTACTAATTATTGGTAATTATTACGAATTATTACTAATTATTACTAATTATTACTAATTATTGGTAATTATTACTAATTATTACTAATTATTGATAATTATTACAAATTATTCCTAATTATTACTAATTATTGGTAATTATTACTAATTATTGGTAATTATTGGTAATTATTTCTAATTATTGGAAATTATTCTTAATTATTGGTAATTATTCCTAATTATTGGTAATTATTTCTAATTATTGGTAATTATCGGTAATTATGGGTAATTATTGGTAATTATTACTAATTATTTGTAATTATTACAAAATATTCCTAATTATTACTAATTATTACTAATTATCGGTAATTATCGGTAATTATTGGTAAGTATTGGTAATTATTCCTAATTATTGGTAATTATTGGTAACTATTACTAATTATTGGTAATTATTCCCAATTATTGGTAATTATTCCTAATTATTGGTAATTATCGGTAATTATGGGTAATTATTGGTAATTATCACTAATTATTGGTAATTATTACTAATTATTGTTAATTATTACAAATTATTGTTAATAATCGGTAATTATTCCTAATTATCTGCATTTATTTCTAATTATCGGTAATTATTGGTAATTATTACAAATTATTGGTAATTGTTACTAATTTTAGGTAATTATTACTAATTATTACTAATTATTGGTAATTATTACTAATTATTACAAATTATCGGTAATTATTCCTAATTATTACTAATTAATACTAATTATCGGTAATTATTGGTAATTGTTACTAATTTTAGGTAATTATTACTAATTATTACTAATTATTGGTAATTATTACTAATTATTACAAATTATCGGTAATTATTCCTAATTATTACTAATTAATACTAATTATCGGTAATTATTGGTAATTGTTGGTAATTATTCCTAATTATTGGTAATTATTACTAATTATTGTTAATTATTACTAATTATTGGTAATTATTACTAATTATTGTTAATTATTACGAATTATTGGTAATTATTACTAATTATTGGTAATTATTGGTAATTATTCCTAATTATTGGTAATTATTACTAATTATTGGTAATTATTCCTAATTATTGGTAATTATTCCTAATTATTGATAATTATTCCTAATTATTGGTAATTATCGGTAATTATTGATAATTATTGGTAATTATTACTAATTATTGGTAATTATTACTAACTATTGCTAATTTTTGGTAATTATTAGTAATTATTACTAATTATTACTAATTATTGATAATTATTGATAATTATTACTAATTATTACTAATTATATGTAAGTATTACTAATTATTGGTAAGTATTACTAATTATTGGTAATTATTACTAATTATTGGTAATTATTACTAATTATAGGTAATTATTACTAATTATTACTAATTATTCCTAATTATTGCTAATTATTGGTAATTATTCCTAATTATTAGTAATTATAAAAATAATTACAAAATAATTAGGAATAATTACCAATAATTAGGAATAATAACATTAGTATATTTTATTATTAATATTAAAATATTATAATTTTCTATATTATATACAATTCTCCTTTCATCTGTGTGTTTTCTGTCTCCACATACAAATAATACATGTGGAGATAGAAAACAAACAGATGAAAGGAGAATTGTATATAATATAAAAAATTATATTATTTTAATATTATTAATAAAATATGCTAATAATGTAATAATGTTATTAGTCCTAATTATTGGTATTTATTATTAATTATTAATATTTATTTTTAATTATTGAAAATTAGTACTAATTATTCCTAATTACCATTAACTATGAACAATACTAATAATTTAAATTTATTAAGTAACAAAACAATGTAAACATAATTAAATTACAACTAATTAAGGATAATTGAAACTAATAAAAAATTTAAAATAAATATTAAATTAAAATGAACATAAATACCTTGAAAATTGATTTGAGGTTGATCTCTGATCGTTCTTGAAAACTTCAATATCAACTCCGGAGAAAAAAATTAAACTTGAGAAACAATGAACTCTAGAAATAGAATTTTGAGAGAAGGAGAAGATGGAGATTGAGAATGAATTGAAAAAAACGGATGGGGGTATTTATAGGTTAGATTATTTGCGACGGGTCCATTTGCGACGGGTATCCCGTCGCAAATAATATTATTTGTGACGGTACCCGTCGCAAATACCTTAGCCATCATTTATTACGGTCAATGGTTAAATAGTTATTTGTGACGGGACCCGTCGCAAATAACCACCTGCCGACATACTATTTGCGACGGGGGAATATTCTCGTCGCAAATACCTTTTACCGCCGCCGGTTATTTGCGACGGGCAATAACCGCCCGTCGCAAATATGTTTCCCGCGATTTGGCGCGCAACGTGCGCCAGTTCTTTTGCGACAGGGAAAGCAATCCTGTCGCAAAAGGCTACTTATTTGCGACGGGCAAATACCCCCGTCGCAAATAAGTTTTTAACGAGGCTATTTGCGACGGGATTTATCCCCGTCGCAAATAACCCTTCGCAAATACCCATTTTTCCCGTAGTGATGCTACCTCTCTAAAGTAGAGGGTGAGGGCCAAATGAACATGGCCTGACTACTCTGCAACCATTGTGGTTTTTGATGTGTTCTTTGCGATTGAGGAGGAGGGAGACCGGTGTCAGCGACTGACACCAGTGGGGCTCGGCAGTGGAAGCGAGCACTCGTGCCAGACGCGAGGATGGAGATGGAGAAACTGTGCAGCCAGAGAAGGGTTGTGGCCCATCGGTCGTGGCGGAGCGAGGGAGGTGGCTGGTGCACAGCCGACCGCGTGACGGTGGTGGCGGCGCGCGTCTCTGCCGCCCAGGGTGCATGTGCCACTACGCAAGGTCGTGGCGGGGGCGGAGGGTCAGTCGGCTCGCTGCAGGCTACCGGTGGGGGCACGGCGTGCGACCGCGCCACCCAGGAGGGCTGGCCATCTGGCCAGCCGGGGAGCCGAGCTAGACCTGGGGTCCCGCGTGCGAGCTGTCGGCGCCATGTGGCACCGGTCGGTCGGCCTCCCAACCTGAACAGCCCAACCACTTGGGGAACCCAAGGGGTTCCTCCCCCTAGGGTAGTGGCTAGTTCAGACCCCACCACGGGGCCACATAGCCTTGGGCTAGCGTGGTACAGTGGGCCACCCAGTGCGGGCCAGCGGGCCGAGCCGCGTTGCCGAGATGGGTCGCGCCGATGGGATGGGCCACGACAATAGTCCAGGCTAGACCCAGTGGGCCAGGTAAGATCCAATGGCCTCGGTCGGACCTAGGGTGGGACCCAGATCAGACTGGGTCGACCTGAACTGGGTCGGGTTGGCCGAGGCCGGGTCGGGACGGGTCGGACCGGACCCCGACCAGTTTCAACACCTTTTACTCTTTCGATCATATCTTGAGATACAAGCTTCTGTTTGACGAACCGTTTGCGGCACCATAAAAATTGGATCTAGATGGTCCTTTTGATATAACCCACTTGTGTTTTGGATAATTTTTGGGTACTACTGGGTTAGATCGAACAAAAAACCAACTGGGACCTTGAAATTAAAAGGCCAATAACTTATAGATCGGGCATCCGATTGAATCATTATTTGTTGCATTGAGACCGCATTTACGTGGAGGTCATTTGGGATAATTTTTCTTGGGACTTAGTGGTAGTTTTTGTATCGACCTGTGGCTTGAAAATCAGACCATCTCAGAATCAAGCGAGTTTAGTGCGAGAACCCTGTAGCTGGATAAAAGATAAGAAATGGATCTTATGTGGGTTTGTGTTGTAGGATTTTATGTGGTTCTATGCTTTGGGATCCTATGTGAGTATTTGTTTGAGATTACCACTTGGACCACTCTAGGAAATCCAAGTGGGACTACTCTAGGATCCTACGTGGGTCTGCTGTATTAGGATCCAACATGGGTCAAATGATTTAGGATCCTACATGGGTCTGCCTCTTAACAGAGTAAGATGATTCAGTAGTTACATATAACAATATTTACTATCGTACCAATGTTTTACCAATTTTGAGCTGAGTCTTTACCTTTGTGTTAATCTTTTGTGAGGCGTACCTTTGTGGTACATATCTTCGTGGTGATACCTTTCTCGTATTCTTCTGTGTGGTGTTACCAATGTGGTAATTACCTTTGTGGTGTTACCTACGTGGTACTTACCATTTTTTTGATACCTTTGTGGTATTATTCTATGTGTAATTAACTTTGAGGTAATTTCATTTGTGGTGTTACCTTCATGGTATTCCATCCTACATGGAATAGTTGTACTTTAGCTAAGAGTTGGGCCTTGTGTTTCCTCAAGAATGAGATGGGTATACTTGATAACTTAGGTATATGTATGGTAATATACATAAGTAGGGTTTTCATATGTTTTCAAGATTTGTGGTTTATCCTTTGTGGTTTTTTTGAGACCTTTGAGGGTCTCGGGGTCCCTACTAAGTATCGTTATACTCACCCCTGTACAGTTTATGCCCGCAACTTGTTGTGTTTGGTGCAGACAATGGATAGTGCTGACTGAGGATCAGGGTACTAGGACTGGAGGTAGCTCGGAGGTGGACCTTAGATGAGGCGTACCATAGAGACGACCACTCAAGAGTTGTACCTACCCTTTAAGTAGTATCCTTGGTGGGTGTTCATAGGAGCAGTTCATTTTACTTGTACATTTCATTTTTCTTGTACTTTCCTATTGGGCTTGAATTCTGGACCCTTTTACTTACTATACACACTATTTTTACTATACATTTTACTTGTGTTCGTATCTTGCTATGCGCTTGGTGTGTGTATTTACGCGATATAAAGGAAATGCCTTCCTGATTTTAGGAAATAGGCCTTTCGGTGCTAGTCGCCTACCCCTAGCTTATGGAATGCGGGCTTGGGGTAGTCACGGTACAGGCCCCGGGGGACGGTTCATGACAATGAACCTCGTATTTGGCCACTCCATAACCAATCCTCTAAAGAACATTTTTATCTATATGTTTATTCTTTGGTCCCGGTGGATTCGATCCATATATACACATTAACAACTGATTATACCAGTAAGGTAAATTTTTGTGTCTTCAATGGTCTCTAAATCTCATCAATGGAACATAAGATATAAGTTATGATTAATTAATAAAAAATAAAGTGTCTTTGAATTTAAAAAAACCATTTCCCATTTTTTATACCGAAATACACAAAATTTTGAAAAAGTGGATAAAATAGTTAAAGATTATCAAACGTGACCCAAGATCATGAGAAATAAAAAATGTATGAAAATTTTAAAAAAAATGTTTACAAACTTCTCAGGTTGGGGAATTTTTTCATTAAATAGTATTTTACATACAATAATTTTTCAGACTGACCCAAAATTCATTAAGTTCTGAAAATAATTTTAGGATTACAAACATATCTTTAATCATTTATATTTTTATATTCCTAATTAAATAACACTTACAGAGTTATAATAATAGTTAAAAAATATGGAAACTAATAATATTTTTCAATAATTACACAAAAAATAGAAACAAAGAAAACGAAAAATTTCAATATAACTATGATTTTTTAGTATGAATGTTTCCCTCCAATGAACAAAGAAGTTCCATAACTCATAAAAAATGATATTAAATATGAAATATTTTACAAAATAAGAATAATTTTATTGTAAACTAGTGATGTGGGTTAATACAACCTTGCTATTGGAATTTCCAACGTTAATAAAAACTATAAATGGTCTTTAATGTAATCTACAACTACTACCCTCCTTGAAAAACCAATCAAAAAATAAATAAATCCAAATTTTTAAAAACAAATGAAAATAAAATAAATATTAATATAGAATCTTGATTTGAACCAAAAGTGGGTAATTGGAATTTACTACCCCAATTTTGATAGTTAATCATATTATATGTAGTCTAAAGAGGGATCGAGATTCTTTAACCCAAACCATGATATATTTTTTGTTACAATGCTAACATGTTTACATTGTATTTGGAGTCACCCATTGTCATTATATTGTCCAAAAACCCCATTAAAAATTAAACACCATGTTTATGGTAGGAGTAGAGGAAATTATAGTTCCATTATTTTAACACTACCAATGTGGATTCCTTTTACACTGGCTTCTCTAATGATGATTTATTTACATGTTTTATCAATATGGATTCATTTAATAGGTCAAGTAAAATATAGTAAAATAAATATGAATTCCTAATGAAATTATACCCATAATATATTAAATTTTATGTTTATATTTAATGATGAGAGTCCACTGGGAACTCCTTCTTAATATTGCGCACATTTGGATATTCCACTAACTATGAGTATTTTTTCCATACATTGGTTTATCATCCAAACCTAATTAATATGGATAAATGTTTGTTTAAACTCCCTCTTAACATTTATTATATAACCATATAGGTTATTTGTAACACCCCAAGATTTCATAGTGTGTTATTTCTTTAAAATAATACAATAACTTGCACTACACCCAACACCGAGTTCAAGCACACCATGACTTACCAAACAAGCCGTTCAAAAGAGGTTATGAATAGTATTACATAAATTTTAAACTTTATATAATCCTTATAATTTTAGAATCCACATTATGAGTTTCTTAGACATAATGCAAGAACATATTCATTTTCAGTATTGCACTTTTATCCACTTTTAATAGTGAAAACTTTTTAAATACAATATTTTAAACTTTTTGACTAAATAGGGACTTCAAAAAATTTAAAATGAAACATCCCAAGCTTCCACGGTACGCTTTCCTTTGAATAATACAGTAGCGTGTGTTGTACGCAACTTCGAGTTTTAACACACACCACAACCGATCAAACTAGCCATTATGAATAGTAATACCTACTTTTTGAAATTATATATATTTTATATTTAAAAATTGACTTCATTTTTTGATTCGTAGTGTCGAATTTACCCTAAGGTAAAATTTTGGTACTTTTCGGATAACTTTCATATTTTGATGAATAGTGAAAATTACTAAATTTTAATTAAAAACAACTTTTTTAATCAAAATAATTAATAGTGATAAATTATGAATTTGAGTGGTTTTAAAGTATATTTAGAATATATTTTTACCATTTAATATAATGTTGGTCATTGGACATAATTTTACAATTAAACCGAACATAAACAAGTGTCAATCTTTTGATAGTTATTATCTCTTAAAAACACGCTTTTTGTTTTGACAGCGGGAATTAATTTTAAATTAATTTCTGCCACTTCTGTGTTTTGAATTTAGGAAAATGGATTCCATATTTGGAATCAGGATGTTCAAATTATGTAAATAGGTAACTTTTATTTTTACACATTTTGAATAATTACTGCGGTAAATATTTTATTTACCATGGTTAAAGGGTAAATCTGGTAAATAAGGGTTAAAAATAATATTATAATAATACAAAATTACCCTAAAACGTGTCCTAACCTTATTGGTGGACACATACCCGACCATGGGCATCCTTGTGTTGATTAGGGTACCCCTTGGAGCCACTTGTATGTGGTAGGGACACATTATAATAATAAAGTTAAAATAAAAATAGAAATGGCATAAGCTTACATCTTTTAGAAGAACAATTTTTACATAGGGTTCTACATGTTGGAATTTCGATTATAAATATTCATTATAAAGATAAAAAGATTTACTACATAATGATATTTTATTTATAATTTTTAGACATCAAATAATTTAAATTATTAATGACACAATAATGATGCAATGTTTACCTCATTAATAAATCATTTAAATAAATAAGATTATAATGATTAAAATATTATTTAAACCTGTCAAATTCTTATTGGTTGATGTTATTTAGAATATGAGTCATCTTAGCTTCGACCTCAATGATTTGTGGACCATTATAAACCGAATATAATTATATTATAAAGTAATACATTCACTCTTTCCTAAAGAGCCCCTCCTCTCCCTTATAAAAGGAGACCACTTCTACTCATTCCTCACACCTCTCAAGCCACTTGTATCGTTAAAAACCTGCCAAAATAAGCTCCCCATATCCCTCTCCTCCTCCTTGAAGCTTACCCTTAGGCAGAAAGAATTTCAAGAAGTCCTTTGGTTCCAACCAAAGTGAGTTACCTAAATTAAAGGTAACGATTTCTCTTAAATTATTTTCATTTATTTTGTTTCTCCAACCCCCAAACTCTTTTTATTTCCTTTATTTTGTAACAACACCAGTATCCAAAATATACTAGGATGTTGTTATAAGAAGTATTAAAACTACACATACACACAACTCCATCTAATGTATGATGAACATAATGTTTCTGTGGATGGCAAACTAACGCCTCACGAAACGATGATTGTTCAAATACATCTTACCGCCTCTCATGGTGGCCATTATGATGGCACTGTAATTAAATATGATATTAATGATATATATTTTATAGATAAGTTTCTGTAATTCCATTTTATTTCATACCATTATTCGTTTCATGTTGTATATACATACGATAATTTCATTTGAGGAAGTGCAAACTACCGCCCCCTTAAAATGATATGACTCGTTCATACCACACATGGAACGTATAAAGGATGGTGTTAATGAACTTAAGTAACATATATAAAATATTATATTATACTGTAATAGTAATATACCTATGTATCATTTGGATTCGATTCTTTTAAAATAAAAATTAAATGGAAGTAGCGTTCGTGCGTACGTACGGACTACCGTCTCCACGAACGCGATGAGATTCATTCTCCATCGTATCCATTAAAGTCTTATTCTCATTTTAGGGTTAAAAATAATGTTAATATCATTCTGATTATGAATAAGATATAATCTATCCATTACAAACATGTCTTACGTAACCAAACATTTAAGAAGAACGAATCGATTATAACCCGAAACGACGATAATACTAAGATATTATTAATAAAGCAATGTTAAACGATCATATATGATATCATATTAATGTATATGATTCTTGTATAATTTAATAATAATTATTTCACCATTATACAGGAGGTTAACCTACCCCAACCAAGGAAAAGTACAAGGTAAGGGATTTTCTTATCTCACTTTCAATTCCGTGAGATTTCCATTGTTCGCCACTAAATTATTGAAAGTGGTATATGTGTACTACCATTTGATATATATTATCATGATTCTCTTTATATTCATGTTATTCTGTAAATCCTTTGGTGGTTATTAACTTTTGGCCATACGAATCAGTTGATTAACGTGGTAAGGGGTTTTCATCTCACTCCTTATTCCCGTGAGATTCATGCCATATTGCCACCATCACCTTTTGTGTGGTGTATGTACTGCCCATAATTATATTCTTTGTGTAATACACTCTAATTTATGTGTATTTACATATTCATTGTATGATACCTATTTCATGGGTTTTATGTTTCATAAGTTACCAAATTGGTAAGGGTTATTTAACAATCTCTTCATTATCTGAGGTTGTTTATACGTAGTAATCTACTGGGATCTCGTTATCATCCACGTCCATGTTTCTTCAAAATGTATTTCAAAACATTTTTAATATTTAAAAGAATATGGGTTAAAGTCATTTATACACTTGTCTGACCTTTTATAAGAGGTTTATAAGGGAATATTTCCGTCGTTTTCCAAACAAGGTGCTTTTTAACCTTTTCGACAGAATTAAGATAAGAATGCTTTTTTTAACTTATACGGCAGGTGCGGTTATTTTCCGCCGTTATAAACTCGTCAAAGCTTCCCTTACAAGCTTATAAGAATATTTTCAAATAAAATGTTTTATTTTATAAATATATGTCTCTTAAATGATTTAAAAATAGAAAGAGATATTTCTTTAAAAAGAGTTTTGATTTCATCTATGTCAACTTCCTTTAATGGATTTTACGCTTATTTGAGGATGATATATTATGATACAAAACTTTTATATTGTATTGAAGGTTTTGTGATATGTTTGACTGTGGATGTGCTATTTATATAGCATTCATGGTTTATGAGTAAAGTATTGACATTTCGTATGCTAGTTCCAATAAGAATGTTTATGTTATATTTCAACCTTTACTTCATAAGAATGTGTTGGACAAGTATGTTCCAGGTTGGGGACTGGTTAAAGTAAGCCCTCTAGGTTGGGGACTGGTAAAAGTAAGCCCTCCAGGTTAGGGACTGGTAAAAGTAAGCCCTCCGGTTTGGTCTCCGGTTATTAGAGGAACTCCGGTTTGGTCTCCGGTTATTAGAGGAACTCCCGTTTGGTCTCCGGTTATTAGAGGCACTCCGGGTTGGTGTCCGGTTATTAGAGGCACTCCGGGTTGGGTTCCGGTTACAGTTAGCCCCAAGGTCTTGGGATGAGGCCTTGACAAAGAAATTAAAGTTCAGCATTATGAATTCCATCATTATGAAAGTGGTTATTGATTTTTCATGTGATTATTCGATTAGTAGAAAATCCATGTGAATAAGTAAATGGAATTATTTCATTTTATTTATGCCTTACCATGTTGAAAGTTCAAGTTTGAAAGGCTTTTGTTTTTGTTATACATTGCCTTAAATGTTTATTCTTATTTATGAAAGTTTCCGCTATATTGTTATCCTTACTGGGCATTTGAGCTCACCCCTTTTCTATGTTTTATTTTTCCCAGGAAGTGAAGAAGTAAATTATGAATGACCTACAGGGATATTATGTGGGGATATGAGTGTGGATTATGGAGACATTATGTTGTTGTAGTAGTTTTTCATTTTATGATGTAATGTAAAACTTATGAATATATCTAGTGTTTCCAAGGCTACTAAACCAATCGTTCTTTCGAGATTTGATCTTTCTTGTGATCATGCCAATGTTATGTAATAATGCACCGACTCTGGGTAATAGGGGTCGGGGCGTTACAGTTGGTATCAGAGGAAGTTTAGTACAAACCTTGGAAGCTAGATTTAGATAAACTCTGATTAGAGCACGTAGACCTAAGATGAACTTTGAGGATTAGTATGGAAGAACTTCCTAGAATTTTGGTATTGTAGAGATTTTGTGAGTTTTCCGAGCAATACATCCATGTCTGGATACGAGCAGGTAGAGGCGGCTCTGGCACAGATGTACCTAGGGGTAAAACCCGAAAACACCGCTTTGAGCTAGACTCAAACGGGAACTGGTGCACGACAACGGGCCTTGCTGCACTCTTGGTTGCGACACTCCCGGGGGATATGCTTAGGATAACTCTCATTTTCTTTACAAATCATTATGAAGGGTTTATGAGTATATACTTCCTCCAAGAAAACATTTTTATGATTATGGATTATATCCATAAACTGTTTAATTTATGTTATGTGTTTTACAAGTTTGGGATTAGGTATTGTTATTCATAAACTAATCTAATGTATGACATTGTTTAGAAATGGTGCCCAGTAGAAGGAATGAGAACTCCAGAAATGCACATGATCCAAAGAGAAGGAAGGATCATATCTTTCATGGTCTTAAGAGAGAATTTATAAGAGAAATAGTCTCCCATTTATTATCATCATATGAAGAAATAATATCATGTGTTGATAAGATAAGTAAAGAGTTTACTGAGTCCTATGGCTTTGAAGGGAAGCAAGAGAAGAAAAGGATGGAAGAGAGAAAGATGGATAAAGGGAAGAGGGAAAAGAAGAATTTTCCCATATGTGGTAACTGTGGAAAGAAACACCCTGGAACTTGCCTGAAAGGAATGGGAGTTTGTTATAAGTGCGGAGGAAAAGGGCACAAAGTACGTGACTTCAAGGGTAAGAAAATGGTTTTAAATGTACAATGCTTTATTTTCAAGAAGTTTGGACACTACGCGAACCTATGTCCCAGTCATCAAACTATGCTGCAAATGATGCTATTGGATAATAATCAAGTTATGATACTACCATAGATGAAGAGGAATGATTAGAGTTCTTATGTTGATTATGTCAATTGAGTGTTGTATCAACAATGTACTTGTTATAATAATTATGGATTATATAAGGATTGTACTGCAGTACTATTTCATTAAGGACTTGAGATTGTGTGAAACAAAGAAAAGTGACTCAATAGAAGGATAAATTTTTGGAAAATATATGGTTGAGAGAATGATAAATCATAATATAGTTCTGATACTGAGGTAGTGATTTTGGAATAATATGTGATTATTTTGGATAAATTATATTGGATATTCTTGACTACCTTGGAACTGATTAATGATTTGTATATTCCATCATTTTTGGGGTTTAAAACATTTTTGGATTAATGAAGTATATCCAGCATTCTATATGGAATAAGGGAGCATGAATGTAATCAATAAGGAATATGGTAATACATGATGAAGGTATTCGTATTCTATTACGGGGTAAAAAGGATCTATATTATGTTTACCTTCCTTATAAATGTTGGACTGTGAGTTTGGACAGAAGTATTTTGGATAGTTCTAGTTTGGATTATTTTGGATTGCCATAAAAGGACAACCCGGAGGTTGGGCGGCAACCCGTCGCGTCCGGCAAGGCTGCGAGACTTGAACCCGCAACCGAAGGGCGACAAGGGGTATCACCTACCACTGGCCCATGAGATTAAATAATGTAGTTTTTTTAAAAGATCTGGTAGATGAATTATAAATTCATTTATTTTGGAACCCTGTACGAATAGTATAAATAGAAAAAAAAATTCTATTATCTTTTAGAGTGAAAGATGAGTTTGTGGTAGAAATTTATTAATGGACAAAAATCTAATTATAAACTAAGTATATCTCCTTATGATCTTATCCGATCTCATAAATAAATTCCTATACATTAAGAAAAGGAACTTAGAACAAAAATTTTGTCCTAGATTGTACCTTAAATCATCACTAATTTATGGCTTTGGGATTGTTGGCCTTTTCATAGACATGTTCTCTACCACTCTCCATCAGATAATTGATGGTTAGATTTCTCTTCCATATCCATATTTTCCTACATGGAACCCTAGTATGTGTTATTTTCGGTAATCTTCATACATTCCACTCTCTATTTTAAATAGAGGCCTCATTAATTCATTTTTCGATGTGGGATTTCAACTAAGATATTTTGAAACGTCAAAAATGTGTTATCCTAATACCCTATGATTTGTTGAACCGATGGTATTTCAAATCATCATTCATTGATGAGTTTAAGGACCTCAATTTTATACTTGTTTGTGATTGATGAGCTCAATCACTACCTATAAATATTTACGTTTTTCCTCCAATTATATGTCTCTAATTGCCACCAATGTTCTCCTAATCGAGATCATAATTTGGTGGTGACCCTTTCATTTCTCTTTTCCTCATATTAAGACTAAATTTTAGTAACCCAATTTCCGATGTGGGTTTTCCCACAAAGATATTTTTTATTTTCAACCTTTTATTTTCGAATAACAATTTCAAATTGCGAGGACGCAATTTATTGAAAGAGGGGAGAATGTAACACCCCAAGATTTCATAGTGTGTTATTTCTTTAAAATAATACAATAACTTGCACTACACCCAACACCGAGTTCAAGCACACCATGACTTACCAAACAAGCCGTTCAAAAGAGGTTATGAATATAATTACATAAATTTTAAACTTTATATAATCCTTATAATTTTATAATCCATATTATGAGCTTCTTAGACATAATGCAAGAACATATTCATTTTCAGTATTGCACTTTTATCCACTTTTAATAGTGAAAACTTTTTAAATACAATATTTTAAACTTTTTGACTAAATGGGGACATCAAAAAATTTAAAATGAAACATCCCAAGCTTCCACGGTACGCTTTCCTTTGAATAATACAGTTGCGTGTGTTGTACGCAACTTCGAGTTTTAACACACACCACAACCGATCAAACTAGCCGTTATGAATAGTAATACCTAATTTTTGAAATTATATATATTTTATATTTCAAAATTGACTTAATTTTTGGATTCTTAGTGTCGAATTTACCCTAAGGTGAAATTTTGGTACTTTTCGGATAACTTTCATATTTTGATGAATAGTGAAAATTACTAAATTTTAATTAAAAACAACTTTTTAAACCAAAATAATTAATAGTGATAAATTATAAATTTGAGTGGTTTTAAAGTATATTTAGAATATATTTTTACCATTTAATA
Source organism: Viscum album (assembly GCA_963277665.1). Taxonomy (NCBI): domain Eukaryota; kingdom Viridiplantae; phylum Streptophyta; class Magnoliopsida; order Santalales; family Viscaceae; genus Viscum; species Viscum album. The sequence continues at coordinate 942,979,891 of OY728153.1, forward strand.
TAATTTTGGTCATTGGACATAATTTTACAATTAAACCGAACATAAACAAGTGTCAATCTTTTGATAGTTATTATCTCTTAAAAACACGCTTTTTGTTTTGACAGCGGGAATAAATTTTAAATTAATTTCTGCCACTTCTGTGATTTGAATTTAGGAAAATGGATTCCATATTTGGAATCAGGATGTTCAAATTATGTAAATAGGTAACTTTTATTTTTACACATTTTGAATAATTACTGCGGTAAATATTTTATTTACCATGGTTAAAGGGTAAATCCGGTAAATAAGGGTTAAAAATAATATTATAATAATACAAAATTACCCTTAAACGTGTCCTAACCTTATTGGTGGACACATACCCGACCATGGGCATCCTTGGGTCGATTTGGGGACCCCTTGGAGCCACTTGTATGTGGTAGGGACACATTATATTAATAAAGTTAAAATAAAAATAAAAATGGCATAAGCTTACATCTTTTAGAAGAACAATTTTTACATAGGGTTATACATGTTGGAATTTCGATTATAAATATTCATTATAAAGATAAAACGATTTCCTACATAATGATATTTTATTTATAATTTTTAGACATCAAATAATTTAAATTATTAATGACACAATAATGATGCAATGTTTACCTCATTAATAAATCATTTAAATAAATAAGATTATAATGATTAAAATATTATCTAAAACCTGTCCAATTCTTATTGGTTGATGTTATTTAGAATATGAGTCATCTTATCTTCGACCTCAATGATTTTTGGACCATTATAAACCTAATATAATTATATTATAAAGTAATACTTTTACTCTTTCCTAAAGAGCCCCTCCTCTCCCTTATAAAAGGAGACCACTTCTACTCATTCCTCACACCTCTCAAGCCACTTGGATCGTCCAAACCCTGCCCAAATAAGCTCCCCACATCCCTCTCCTCCTCCTTGAAGCTTCCCCTTAGGCAGAAAGCATTTCAAGAAGTCATTTGGTTCCAAGAAAAGTGAGTTACCTAAATTAAAGGTAACGATTTATCTTAAATTATTTTCATTTATTTTGCTTCTCCAACCCCCAAACTCTTTTTATTTCCTTTCTTTTGTAACAAAAACAGTATCCACAATATACTAGGATGTTGTTATAATAAGGATTCAAACGACACATACACACAACTCCATCTAATGGATGATGAACATAATGTTTCTGTGGATGGCAAACTAACGCCTCACGAAACGATGATTGTTCAAATACATATTACCGCCTCTCATGGTGGCCATTATGATGGAACTGTAATTAAATATGATATTAATGATATAAATTTTATATATAAGCTTCTGTAATTCCATTTTATTTCATACCATTATTCATTTCATGTTGTATATACATACGATAATTTCATTTGAGGAAGTGCGGACTACTGCCCCCTTAAAATTATATGACTCGTTCATACCACACATGGAACGTATAAAGGATGGTGTTAATGAACTTAAGTAACATATATAAAATATTATATTATACTGTAATAGTAATATACCTATGTATCATTTGGATTCGATTCTTTTAAAATAAAAATTAAATGGAAGTAGTGTTCGTGCGTACGGACGGACTACCGTCTCCACGAAGGCGATGAGATTCATTCTCCATCGTATTCATTCAAGTCTTATTCTCATTTTAGGGTTAAAAATAATGTTAATATCATTCTGATTATGAATAAGATATAATATATCCATTACAAACATGTCTTACGTAACCAAACATTTAAGAAGAACGAATCGATTATCACCCGAAACGACGATAATACTAAGATATTATTAATAAAGCAATGTTAAAAGATCATATATGATATCATATTAATGTATATGATTCTTGTCTAATTTAATAATAATTATTTCACCATTATACAGGAGGTTAACCTACCCCAACCATGGAAAAGTACAAGGTAAGGGATTTTCTTATCTCACTTTCAATTCCGTGAGATTTCCATTGTTCGCCACTAAATTATTGAAAGTGGTATATGTGTACTACTATTTGATATATATTATCATGATTCTATTTATATTAATGTTATTCTATAAATCCTTTGGTGGTTATTAACTTTTGGCCATACGACTCAGTTGATTAACGTGGTAAGGGGTTTTCATCTCACTCCTTATTCCCGTGAGATTCATGCCATATTGCCACCATCACCTTTTGTGTGGTGTATGTACTGCCCATAATTATATTCTTTGTGTAATACACTCTAATTTATGTGTATTTACATATTCATTGTATGATACCTATTTCATGGGTTGTATGTTTCATAATTTACCAAATTGGTAAGGGTTATTTCACAATCTCTTCATTATCTGAGGTTGTTTATACGTAATAATCTACTGGGATCTCGTTATCATCCACGTCCATGTATCTTCAAAATGTATTTCAAAACATTTTTAATATTTAAAAGAATATGGGTTAAAGTCATTTATACCCTTGTTTGACCTTTTATAAGAGGTTTATAAGGGAATCTTTCCGTCGTTTTCCAAACAAGGTGCTTTTTAACCTTTTCGACAGAATTAAGATAAGAATGCTTTTTTTAACTTATACGGCGGGTGCGGTTATTTTCCGCCGTTATAAAATCGTCAAAGCTTCCCTTACATGCTTATAAGAATATTTTCAAAGAAAATGTTTTATTTTATAAATATATGTCTCTTAAATGATTTCAAAATAGAAAGAGATATTTCTTTAAAAAGAGTTTTGATTTCATCTATGTCAACTTCCTTTAATGGATTTTACACTTATTTGAGGATGATATATTATGATACAAAACTTTTATATTGTATTGAAGGTTTTGTGATATGTTTGACTGTGGATGTGCTATTTATATAGCATTCATGGTTTATGAGTAAAGTATTGACATTTCGTATGCTAGTTCCAATAAGAATGTTTATGTTATATTTCAACCTTTACTTCATAAGAATGTGTTGGACAAGTATGTTCCAGGTTGGGGACTGGTTAAAGTAAGCCCTCCAGGTTGGGGACTGGTAAAAGTAAGCCCTCCAGGTTAGGGACTGGAAAAAGTAAGCCCTCCGGTTTGGTCTCCGGTTATTAGAGGAACTCCGGTTTGGTCTCCGGTTATTAGAGGAACTCCGGTTTGGTCTCCGGTTATTAGAGGCACTCTGGGTTGGTGTCCGGTTATTAGAGGCACTCCGGGTTGGGTTCCGGTTACAGTTAGCCCCAAGGTCTTGGGACGAGGCCTTGACAAAGAAATTAAAGTTCAGCATTATGCATTCCATCATTATGAAAGTGGTTATTGATTTTGCATGTGATTATTCGATTAGTAGAAAATCCATGTGAATAAGTAAATGGAATTATTTCATTTTATTTATGTCTTACCATGTTGAAAGTTCAAGTTTGAAAGGATTTTGTTTTTGTTATACATTGCCTTAAATGTTTATTCTTATTTATGAGAGTTTCCGCTATATTGTTATCCTTACTGAGCATTTGAGCTCACCCTTTTTTCTATGTTTTATTTTTCCCAGGAAGTGAAGAAGTAAATTATGAATGACCTACAGGGATATTATGTGGGGATATGAGTGTGGATTATGGAGACATTATGTTGTTGTAGTAGTTTTTCATTTTATGATGTAATGTAAAACTTATGAATATATCTAGTGTTTCCAAGGCTACTAAACCAATCGGTCTTTCGAGATTTGATCTTTCTTGTGATCATGCCAATGTTATGTAATAATGCACCGACTCTGGGTAATAGGGGTCGGGGCGTTACATTATTAAGTTCCTTTATGAAAATATTTCACCTCATATAGGGATTATTCATTTTCTTCAACCAAGTATTGTAGAATTATTGATAAATCTACAATAATACTACCTGTAAGGTTAGTTTTCATTTCAGTTATATTAAAAAATTTATATAATGAATTAATAATAGAATTATTTCCCTCATATGCTTTAGCCTATCATTAATTATCCATAAAAATGTAACTAAGAATAAATTTTTCGTACTGACTATTGATAATATAGTTTCTATTCAAATCCATACTCCTCCAATGTGGTGTATTATTAGTAGGAATCATCTACACTCTCTAATAAATGTTTCATAAAATTATATAATCTTCATAATAGATTCATGTGATGAAATATTTATGCTACATCCCATAGTGTTCAACGTCCCACTGGAGTGACTACTTTATATAGTTAACGTCCCCTAACAATCATTTAATATCTTCTTTTATGAACCCACAAGTAGTTTATCAATAGATTCTCAATTTTTGTAATAGAATATCATTGAACTTTTTATTTCTATCAATATACTTCAATAGATACCTCTTGTTAAGCATCTATGATATTTATAGATTTTAGGACTTCTTTTCTTCACTCTCTGATGCACAAGGAATCCTTGAATGATGTCAGGATCTCCTCAATTGATATTATAATGATCTATAGTTTTATAAATTTTGAGATTCTATTCTTCTTCTTTGATGCTACAAGTGTTCTCTCTTTTATGAAATATAAATTTCTATATGACTCTCTCTCTCTCTTTGATGGCTCATAATTTCTTCAGAGTGATAACATTATTGAATGTTTGTTTTTTTGCTTCATAACCTTTCTTTTAATATTCACATAAAAATTTTATGAATTATATTTCCCTATTAAATTTAGAAAACACCTCAATCATGCGAAATATCTAATCTTAATTAGTCAAACTTGTGGATATTTTAGTCTAAATTCCTCCTCAAAATGTTATTTTAATTCACTAAGACTCTTAGTATTTTTCTTTCCTTAAACCAACTATAAAATCTATGATTTTAGATCTTCCCAAATCTATACCTATATATACATGGCCTCATTAACTATGACATTTCACTTTGGTATGTGGTGTCGAACTCTTCACAACACTTCGTAACATGAATCATAACCCATAAAAATAGTTGTGATGTTTAATCCATGATTATTATTTTACCTACATCATCTAATTTAATCTCTAAATTTTTTAAATTATATAATCCTAGAATTCTCACAAATCACATAGATTCCCAAAGTAATTAAAACTCATGAAAATCACAAAACTGGTGTTTCCATATGACTAAAAAGATTATTAAAATAGTCTGATGATCCTTGAAAAGATAATCATCCTTATAAAGATGATCTCCCGTATAAAGTTATAGATAATCACTATCAATACCATCTAATACTTATGAAATGGAGTTATGATCCTTATAAAATAATAATTTCATCCTTATGTACATTATGTTACCCTTACAGATTCATGGAATGATCCTTATGAAGTTAAGAATCATCCTTATGAATTCATTCTCGTCTATATAAACATCATCAATCGAAATTGAAAATTTTATCCTTCGTAAATTTTAGTATTACAGGTAAACCTTATGATGATGGAAAATTAACATTAAAATTTTTCCATTTCAATTATGTTCTACCCTTCATCCCAGGTCTATCCTTACAAAGATCTCAAGATAAACCTTACAAATTCCACAAGATTTAGTACTTTATCAAATTAATAATAATTTAAATATTATATAATTTATCATTATCAACTCCAATAATCAAAGTGACTACTCTAGTTCTTCAAAACGTCATCAAAAATACCATTATTACTAATTATATAACACTATACCCTTGGGACAATTTGGATGGATTCTCCACACTTTATGAAATATTTTTCTTGATAAATTAATTCATTAATATCCCTATATACTAGATTCATAAAAATTTACTTGAAAACTATTATATATAATGTGATAGTTATCAATAATTTTCTTTTATATGAAGAGTAAATTAAATTATCAATACATATTGTAGTACTACTATAAATATTTTCTGAAAATTACTTCATATAGTATCGTTTTCCTTTAACCTATAGCATACAACCCTCTTTCCCACTAAGTAATAATGGACATGACATCATTTTCCTCTTTTTCTAATTTAGTTATATGTATGACCTCATCTCTTATAAACACATATTAAATATTCAATCTCATTGGTATTGTTTCCTAATTAAAATAAACATAATGCATAATTCAAATATTCAATCCATCCCATTGTGTTTATTATCAATAACTCTAAATTTATATGTCAATATGTGTAATTTTTTCTTTTATACCTTCTTAGAAATAAATGATAAAGATATATATGGAAAGGATTTCACATATTTTTCCATATTTAATGGTGTTACATAATATAAAAATCTCTAAAATTTGTTCTAAATCCTATCTTTCTCTATTATTTGGATAGAAATGTTATATCACATGTCTCATTTCAATGAGACATCAGTCATTCAACTATAAATATACTTGGGATAATACTAGGTAAAAAATAATAGTTTATAAAATTATATATCAAGTTTGTCCCGAAAATTAGTGTATGCCCAAAAGAAAGATGGAAGAAGATCTAAGAGGTGGTGAATTGGACTTTTTATAACATTATAATGATCAATTATATCATAGTAATGTATTAACAATATGAAAATAAAATAAATAAAATAAATAATGAAAATAATAATTTTTTATTGTTGTTTGTCTCTTAATGATTCTATTATAGTATTCACCCCTCTTAAACATGTAGAATTATGTCACAAACTTTAATGGAATATTTTCCTTTTTTAAGAGGGGTCACAACCATTCACAATGACTTTTTAATTCTATAGGGTAGAACCCAAAAAAATATTTTTTCACACTAGGTAGCTTAACCCGGTCACCCATCTTATTTCCTGCCTAGAGGAGTAACCATAAAGGTACCTTTTAAATATGTGGTAGAAACCTAACCTAACTTTTAACCCATAAACTGCATAATCAAAATCCAAATATTTTTTATGGTTGTGGATGAACATGATTCCTGAAAAAAAATTTGCGAGTCATAACCCACTATCCTACCATTTAATGGAGTATAACCTATTATAATTAAGTATAGTAAATTCAATGGAAGGAATTAAAACTATATATAGCAATATAAAGAGTGATGTTCTAAATATTGATGTAGTAGCAGTCACTCCAGCAAAAAATGAGTTTTACATTGAAGTCAATAAAATTAATTGGATAAACAATGTTTATACAAATTGAAAGAAAGTTTAAGTGCTTCACAGGTCTTGTATCCTTGATAATTCATGTATTTTCAATGGTTATATCAAATATATATATATATATTATTCATTAAAAACATCATTCAAATTTTAATCCAATTGAAAAATATATTTCCCAAAGAAATAGGTTTATATAACATCAATAAACTACTTCAGAGTTTTTTGGTTTTTATTTCCAATAACATTTATCCGGTGTATTTCCTATTAATTGGATAAAATTAACATTCACATGAGTTTACATTGATAACCTATATAATATAATATATTTTATACCAAAATAAGTTAAAATAATTAATAGAGAATTGAATATATCATAAAAATAAATTTAATTATCATTAAAATATCCCTAGAAAATATGATAGAATAAATATTCATATCAATAGTATTTTATAATCAAAATTCAAGTTCTTCCAAAACTAGTGTAATTTAAATTTCTTTTAAATACATAAAAATTGATTCGCCCATATACTAAATGATTAATTAGTAGTTATTTTAAAATTAAATTAACTAAAAATATTTTAAAACTTTTTAGTAAATCGATATGTCAAATAATCAGAAAAAAAGTTCATATATAAAGGCATTTAATACACATATCTGAATTTATCTACAATGAATATTCCACAAAACCAAAAATAATTTATGTAATTTAATTTTGCACATATCTTAAATTCACCTAACCAAAATTCCTTACTTAGGAAAATCCATGTACCCAAAATTTTCATATAACTGAATCCACACATAAAAAGTTATCATATTATCTAATCTATGTAACTAATTAAGGTACTCACGTAGTTAAATCCACATAACCAAATTTCTCATGTTGCCAAATTTTCTATATAATAAATTCCTATTTTATAGATTTTGAACTGTTTTTAGATTCAATGAAAAATAACTATTCTACTTGAAATGAAACCATAATAAGAATAGATAATACTGATAAATAAGTTAGATAAGATATTCTAATAAAATAAATGATATTTTAAAATCTATTATAAATTATAATTATCCAATTAAGATAGATTAATTGATAACTAACATGAATTTAAACTAATCCTATAATAGGGAGTGAAATAAATAATATTTTTTAATTAACAAAACATGAAGTGGTTAAAGGATCCACTGAAAAATATCTTCCTTTTTGATAATTACAAAACTAGGCATAATTTCAAAAATTCTCATCCTTTTTGAAATTATCAAAAAGATTAAATAAATTCCCTTTTGTAAATGTGTTGAGGGTTTATTATTTCTTACCTGAAATGAAACTAACCCTTATAATGTTAAAATAAAACCTGAAAATATCCCCATTAATGACTATTTAGAGTGAAACTAACCCTAAATGATACATCAAACACAAAATTAGGAAAACCATAAAGTCATGCATTTTCAAAAAAAGTGAGAATAATTAAAAATATTTATGAAAATAAAAAATAATTACTTCATATATTAATATTTTATTCAAATGGAATGTCTAAATAATAAGTGTACATAAATTAGTGTCTATGGGAATGCTTAAAACAAAACAACAATAAGATTATTTTTACAGAATTTTAAATTTATAAACCAAAAAATTAAATCCAGATTACTAGTCTTTTAATGAATATATGAAAAATTCATCATATAAACACACTAAAACTCCTAATATTTTCATTCTCTAAGAAAAAATTATGTTTCCCTCATACCAAGTTCGAACTAGATTTTCTCAAACATATCAAGTACATGGGCTTACTAACGATATCAGAAAGGTTTTTATTCATAGAAAATAATTCCAAATTTATATTTCATTTTTTAACATTATCCCTAATAAAATAAAATTTCATATCAATGTTCTTAGTCCATGGGTTTTGTAGGGAATTTTTTAAAATGGAATTTTTATAATTATTTTCACATAATATTGAAATATTATAAAAATAAAAAACAAAATCTCAATTTCATTCATAATACATAATGATCCAGTATAATAATATACAACATCTATTCATTTACATTCATCCATAAAATAGAAAAAAATCATTGATTACCAAGAAACTAAACATTTACCCAGGAAATGAAACTTACCTAAAGTGATTTTTCTATCTATCATTCATCCGCAAAAATTAGAATCTTAATGACTTATAATATCATAAAAAAATTTAGCAAGAAAAATTATACCAAGATATGAATATCATATTACATATCTAAAATTCCATCCAAAACTATTTTTATTCCACTATTTAATGTCACTTTGAAATCTAGAACACATGAAAATATATAACATAAAATCAGGACTTGACGTAGTTAATTATAATGAACAAGTGATAATTACACTATACATTTTAAGATAAAAAATCACATATTTATCGAAATCCAATCTACATGTTGTACTTATGTGTGTATTTGAACTTTTAGAATAATATAAATCAAAACTGTCAACGTTTTCTTTTTAATTAATGGAATTATTTTGAAAAAATCCATCATTTATTTTGAAATTTTGAATACTAATAATGATTTTGAATTTTACCATCGTAATCATATCAAATACAGAAGTCATTAATTCTTAAGAATCATTATTAATATTTTAGTATACAGATCCAAAAAAATCATCAATATAATCATTTAAAATTTCATTATCATTACACATTTTCTTAATAAATTAAGTAGGATTATCCTTTTTTTCTCAAAATAGTTTTCCAAAATAAAACTAGTTAAGCTTCCATACCAATCATGAGGAGAATCTTTAAAACTATATAATGCCTTATATATTTTTAAAACATGATCAAGATGTTTTCCATTTACATAAACAAGGGGCCATATAACATTTAATTATTGAAAAAAATAATAGTGTACAAAATAATTTCTGGCTTCCATTTTAAATATTTTAAATCTATAAAAAACAGCATATTAAAATAATATTCTACTTACTTATACTAATGAAATAGGAATAAATGATTCGTTAAAATAATTACCCTCTTATTGATAATATCCTTTAGAAACAAACCTATCCTTAATTTTAATTCTTTTTCTGTATTCGTCAATATTGTTTATAAATATCCATTTAGTTCAAATAATATGATAATCATCTGATGGAATAAATAAATTGAAAACTTTAATTTTAGTAAACAGATTTACATCATTTTCATATCCAATATCGAATTGGAATAATTTAATGCATCATCAATATCCTTGGGTACTAAATTAGAAATGAAATCATGATAAGAAAAAGTATTCATAATATATTACCACATTTAAACATTTAATTGAATATTTTCAAGAACATTATTGATAATATGATCTCTATTATCATTCTAAGATCCTTGTTAAATAGGTTCATATTGAGAAGTATTATGATACTCATAAATAAGTGCATTTTAATCTTGAGATTATTCCTCTTAAAAATCAAAATCTTTAAATTCATCTTTATTTTTATCCATATCATCATACATTTTATTAAAATATTTTTCATCAAAATTTAAAGGAATTGATTTTTCCACAACCAAATTTATTTTTTACAGACTCTATATTCCTTAATATTCTTCCAATGTCCTATGAAAATACTTTTATAATAACTTCTATATAATTTTTTCTAAAATATACATAGCTTCAAGAATTAACACTATACACCCAATGGCTCTAAAATATCAAATTTGATGTTTTCATCTCTTTAAAATGTCAAAATATGTATTTTTCAATGATGGCCTCAAAATAATTTTATTGGTACATGGAAATTCATATTCAAAATCTATATAAAAATATATTTTGGAGGACTAATTTTATATAACATAGTATTTTCTATTTCATGAAGTGTTCTATTTTTTATTTCTACTACAAAATTTTTTTGGTTGTTCTAGGAGTATAGAAATTATCAAAAAACATATTTTCATCAAAAAATAGGATAGATTTCATATTCTACAAATCACCACCATGATAACTTCTAATTGATTTAATAGTGTTTTCTTTATAATTAATAACAAATTTATAGAAAATGATAACCTTTGATAATGTTTCATATTCAAGTATAAGAAAACGAGCACATATTATAAGGCTCCAACCTTAAACATTACTTAATCTTGATTTATTACAACAATACAAATTGAGGATATTTTCTTCTTTAGAGTTTTAGAGAACTAGATCATAAATCATGAATTGCATTCCCCATTTAAACAGGGTGGTTACATAAAAGACAATATTCACTTTTCCCATCAAAGGAAACATATTTAAAATAAAACATGGATTTTTTCCTAACACTTCCTCAACACTATCATCACATCACGTAACTTTCCCTTGACCTCTAAAAAACATTTCTTTTACTTGGTATGAGCATAAAAAGCTCAGTAATTGATATCAAAAATACGGAATGAAAACATTAGTCCATGTATACATAAGAATCAATGAAATCATACATCACTCATAAAATTTTCCACCACTGACATGTTCCTCTGTGGTTGATCTGGCTGATCTTGTGCATGGATACCACCACTATTTATCACTTGTGTCAACTGCGCCATTACTGCAACAAATTGTTTAGTTCCAATCCTGACCATATTAGGATGCTAATTTGGAAGGTCATTTCCTTCTGTTTTCCTTCCTAACACTGCTTCCCTGTTTCCTCTACAGAAAACCATTCTGAAAAAAAACATGTCTTAGATGAAGCAACATGGTAATCTTCAAATGCTATATCATTTCAATTTGACCATAAAAAAATATTTTTGGATAATCATTTAATATAATTCTAACTCCTAAAGTTATCTAAACATCCCTTTGATACCAACTATAAGGCCACAGCCTTAAACATTACTTAATATTGATTTATTACAAGAATACACATTGAGGAACTTTTTAGGTTTATATTTTTAGATAATTAGGTCATAAATCATGCATTACATTCCACATTTAAACAAGGTGGTTACATACAATATAATATTCACTTTTCCCATCAAAGGAGACATATTTAAAAAAACATGGATTCTTTCTTGACACTTCCTCGACAATATCATCACATCATATACCATTCCCTTGACCTATGAAGAACATTTCAAAAACATGGGATGAGCATAAAAAGCTCAGTAAAGGATATAAAAAATATGGAATGAAAACATTATTCCATGTACACATAAGAATAAATGAAATCATACTTTACTCATAAAACATAATAACTTTAACATACCTCATGAAATCAAAATATTAATGAATAACTCATAGAAATCATAAGACATAAAGGTAATTTGATGCATTCATAACATTCTTACATAGGGAGTAACCCTCATGGTTACGTTAGGAATACCCATTACAGTATATTCCCTAAATATCTTCAGAGAAACCATAGTGTTTAACCCCTTTGTGTTACCCAATGCATTGGAGAGCTATCACGGGATCACCCGCCCTTAGTTTATCACGGAACCACCTGTCTTCATAAACAATGCGCAAGAACCATAACATAATCGTATCACATAAAACATGCATAAAGGAAACATAACATTTCCACATTTCAATCACAAGATATAAAAAACACATTGATATAATCAAAACATTATCAAAACCATTTTCAATACCAAAATAATAGAAAATTTAAAAATGGTATTTATTTTTCATTTAAAACAAGTCATGGCTTGTAGAGGAAGCCGAAACTCAAATAATGGTCACAGCAGCGGAGAAGTCGTTGTCACCGCATACGTGAGACAAAAACTTTCCCTTTTTTACTTTAGTAAAACGCTTCGTATAAAAAGATTCCTTTTGAATAAAATTAAAAGTCAAAGGGGTTTATACGCCGTGTAAAAAAAGTTGTGTATAAAACAAAATATGCCTCAATTAAAGGAGATTGAGATGAAGTCCCTTACCTCGTGTCCGACTTGACTCGATCATTCTTTAATCTCCATAATAATAAACTAGAGTTAATTTCTACCTTCCTAAGAACCATTTTCAAGATCATTATTCATTTTATATCACGTATTACCATGTTACGAACATTATGTAATTTTTTAAGTTTATAACGGTCGTTTTGTCGATCTTTGGTACTAGAGTCAAAAATAAACTTCTTATAATTACAAGTTGTTCATGTGGTAAAATATCCATTATATCCCTAATTCTATTCATGATGTAGATATTATATATATAATATATTTCTATTATATACATGAATTTATAATATTATATAAAATTTAGAGGTAAGAGATGAAATGCACCGTTCATGGAGACGGTAATACGTACGTATGGATGAACGCTAATTTCATTTCTATTTTGTATTTAATGGATTGAAATCATAATGATATAATGGTATATTATAATTCCAGTATGATATCATATTTAATACCATTAACCCCATCCTTTATACATCCCACATGTGGCAATAACGAGTAAAATCACTTTGAGGGGGTGGTAGTCCGCACATCCTAAAATGAAATTATCGCGTCTAGCCATAATGGAAACCATAAACGTATGACATAAATAAAAAATAAATAAGTATAAGGAAAACATTAACATAATATATATATCATATATAAATATAGTGACATATTAATGGCCAACATGAGAGGTGTTAAAAGAATATTGAACAATAATTGTTTCGTGAGACAATAATCCGTCACTCATAGAAATAGTATGTTCTTTAACCATTAGACGGAGGTGTGTGTAAGTTTAAATCAAATACTTCTCATAACAACATCCTAGTAGATTTAATATACTTGTGTTGATATTAAATAAAGGAATAAAAAGGGTTTAGGGGGTTGGAAAAGAAAAATAAAACAAAAGAACATGAGAGAAGAGATTACCTTTAAATTGAGTAACTCCCCTTGGTTTGAACCAAAAGGGTTTCTTGAAGATCTTTATTCCTAAGATAAGTCTTATATGATTAAAAGAGGGATGTGGAGAGATAAAATGAGCATATTTTGGCTGATACAATGGATTTAGTGGTGGGGGTAAGGGGGTAGAGGTGGGGGCCTTTTACAAGAGATAGGAGGGCCACTCTTGGAAAGTCATGAAATGTTACTTTATCATAAGATGAGTTTCAGATTTTAAAGGTCCCACAATGATAAATTTCGAGGATAAGGTGATAAGGGTTAGAAATCCACCCATACATTAGGTTTTTGAAAAGTTTAAGTCTTACATTTTACATTATCTTTTCATTTTATTGAAATCATTCATTAATGAAGTAATCACTACATCATCATGGTGTCATAAATAAATTTATTTATATAATGTATAAAAATTATAAAACAAAGACCATGATGTAGTAAATCATTTTATATTTATAATTACTATTTATAGTCTAAGAGATCATTTATGTAGAAAAATTTAAAAAAAATTTACTTAGGTGTTACATACTTTTATTATATTTAACTTTCTTTAAAAATAAAAATAAAAAACGTCACTATCACACTAACATGATTCCATGGGGTCCCAAAGTTGTCCCAAGGCATCCCATGGTCGTACATGACATAACCAGTATCATTAAGACACATTTTGGGGTCATTTTATATTATTATGATATTATTTTATTACCCTTAACTACCTGATTACTAATTAATCACGATAATTAAAGATAATTACCATCGTTACTATTCATAATGTCCAAAAAAAGAGTATTAATTACATAATTTGGAACTTATGATTCCAAATATGGAATCTATTTTACCAAATTCCAAACACAGACATTTTAGTAATTAATTTAAAAATAATTCCCGTTGTCAAAAAAAATAGCGGGTTTTTTAGAAACAATATCTATCAAAAGTTTGACACTTGTTTTTGTCCAATTTTAAAGTGAAATTAATTCTAATTACCACCATTGGATAAAATGGTAAAAGTATATTTTAATTACACCTGAAAACCAATTAATAAGATAATCTATCAATATGATTAAATTAGATGAAAAAGCAGTTTTGATGTAAAATGCAGTATTTTTCACTATTCATTAAAAAATGAACACTGTCAAAAAAATACCAAAAAATTATCCAAAGTAAATTTAAATGTCCCAATCTTATAGAATAAGTTTATTTTGACAAATTGAGATTATAAAATTGTCAAAATCTTGATTTAAAAAAGGGTTTCCATCAAAAGGTGTTAAAACGGGCTTCTAAAAAAATATTAGAGTATTCTATTCTTAAGATTAGATTTGTTCTAATTTTAAGCCTCTAAAACAATATATAATTCATAAATTGAAATAGATATAAAAATATATTATTATTTACTTACTTGTGATGTTACATCCTTCCCCCCTTTAGAAATTTGTGTCCCTATAATTTATTTACTTATCAAATAAGTGGGGGTATTTATCCCTCATTGCATTTTCAGATTCCCATGTTACCTCTTCAATCATGTGGTTTTTACACAAAACCATTACTTGATGAATAACCTTATTCCACAATACTTTCTCCCTGTGGTCAAGAATCCGGACTGTTTTTTCCTCATAAGATAAATTCTCTTCCAGCTGAACTACCTCTGGAGTCAAAACATGAAATGGATCTGGAATGTACTTACTTAACATTGAAACTGGAAAAACATTGTGTACTTGAGATAAACTCGGAGGTAAAGCCACTCAGTATGAAACTGATCCAACTCTCTCCAGAATTTCAAACGGTCCAATGAAACTTGGACTCAGCTTTCCTTTCTTACCAAATTGCATCACACTCTTCCATGGTGAAACTTTGAGGAAGACATGATCAACTACCTCAAAAGATAGATCCTTCCTCCTATTGTCCGCATAACGTTTCTGCCTGCTCTGAGCTGTTCTCATGTGCTTTGGTATCAGCTGAACTTTTTCGGCCAACTCTTCTACCAATTCTGGTCCCATTAACTTCCTTTCACCTACTTCATCCCAAAAGCTGTAGTTTGACACCGCTTCCCATATAATGCCTCAAAAGGTTCCATCTATATACTATAATGAAAACTGTTATTATAAGAAAACTCAACCAAAGAAAGATGTTGGTCCCAAATTCCCTGATAATCCATCAAACAGCACGTAGCATATCCTCCAAAGTCTAAATTGTTCATTCTGATTGCCCATCTGATTGAGGATGAAAAGTTGTACTAAAATTTAATTCAGTACACAACGACTTATGAAGGACTTCCCAAAAGTTAGAAGTAAACCTGGAATCATGATCATATATAATGGAGAGGGGAAATCCGTGTAACCTGACTATCTCTTTAAGATACAAACGAGAAAGTTGATCTAGAGAAAAAGTGTCTCGTATAGCGAGGAAATAAGCAGATTTAGTCAAGAGATCAATAATAACCAAGATTACATTATTACCTCGAGGTGTCTTCGGCAACCCCACAATGAAGTCCATGGATATATTCTCTCATTTCCACTCTGGCGCTGGTAAAGGCTGAAGCATCCCTTTCAGTAACTGTCATTCTCATTTAACATATTGACAATTCAAATACTTCACCGTAAAATTAGCAATGTCTCTTTTCATTCCATGCCACCAATAATACTCCCAAATATCTTTATACATCTTAGTACTTCCAGGATGAACTGAAAATGCAGAACTATGTGCTTCACATAACAACTCTCTCTTCAACTGTAAATCACAAGGCACACACAATCTCTTCCCAAATCTCAAAACATATTCATTATCAATGTTGAATTCAGGTAATATACCCTTCTGAACCAGCTCTATCTTTTTTTTCAACTCATTGTCTTGCTTCAGATCTTGATTAATTTTGTCTGATAGAAAAGATTTCACTGATACCTAAAACAAAATAGAAGAACATCCTGCACCAACAACTTCTATGCCAATGTTCATCAAATCCTTAACCAAAGGATCACATTCCAAATTTAACATGGTTAATGAAGCATTACTTTTTTGACTCAAAGCATCATCCACTTTATTTTCTTTTCCCGTAGGGTAATTAATTGTACAATCATAATCCTTGATTAATTATAGCCATCTCCTCTGTCTCATATTCAATTCATTGTAAATGAATATATACATTAAACTTTTGTGATCAGTATATATTTCACACATTACACCATACAAATGATGCCTCAAAATTTTTAAAGTGAAAACAACAGCAGCTAATTTTAAATCATATGTAAGATAATTTACCTCATGAGTTTTCAACTGACGTGAAGCATAAGCAATTACCTGATCATTCTACATTAAGACGCAACCAAGTCATTTCAATGAAGCATCACCGTAGATAAAAAATTCACCATTTCTGGAAGGTAGTGCCAAAATAAGAGCATTCACCAATATTCTTTTCAATTTCTGAAAACAATCATCACATTATTTTGTCCAGATAAATTTAACATCCTTCCAAGTTAGCTTAGTCATTGGACTAGATAACTATGAATATTTTTTTACAAACCTTCAGTAATAGCCTGCCAAACCAAGAAAACTATCAATCTCGGTTATATTTGTGGGTATTGGCCATTCTTCAACAACCTTTGTTTTTGCAGGATCAACAGTTATTCCATCTTTAGAAACAATTTGACCAAGGAAAGAAATTTGTTTCAACCAAAATTCACACTTGCAAAATTTCCCATACAATTAATTTTCTTTAAAGGTTTGAAAAATAACCCTTAAATGAATTTCATGCTCCTCTTTACTTTTATAAAACACCAAAATATCATTAATGAAAACAACCACAAACTTATCAAAGAACTCATGGAAAATTCTATTCATAAGGTCCATGAATACAACAGGTGCATTGGTTAACCCAAAAGGCATTAATACAAATTCATAATGGCCATATCTTGTACGAAAAGTAGTCTTCAGAATATCTGCTTCCTTTACCTTCAACTAATGGTACCCTGATCTCAGGTCAATATTTGAAAAATATTGAGCTCCCTGGAGCTGATCAAACAAATCATCGATATGAGGCAAAGGAAATTTATTCTTAACAGTGATGGTATTCAAGGCTCTATAATCAATGAAAAGTCTCATTGAACTATCTTTCTTTTTAACAAAAAAGACAAGAGAACCCCATAGTGATTTTCTAGGTCGAATGAAACCTTTCTCTAATAAATCTTGCAATTTCTCCTCCAACTCTAAAAGTTCAATTTGAGCCACTAGATAAGGGGGTTTTGATATTGGTTTTGCATCAGGAACTAAGTCAATAATAAATTCAAATTCCTGATCTGGTATTATTACAAGAAACTCATTAGGAAAAACATAAAGATACTCATTTACCACTGACACATCATTAATCTGAACGGTTCCATTGTTTTCAACAATATGTGCAAGGTAACATTCATTTCCATCTTTTACAAGTTTCTTAGCCTCTTCATATGTTTTCAAAAGAAAGGGTTCATTCTTGTACAAAAAATGAATGTCTTTCTGAAAAGAAACTTCTTTAGCGCTACAATCAATCTTATCATGTTAAACAGTGAGACAATCCATACTCAAGATAACATAAAACTCAACTAGAGGTTAAACAATAAGGTTTTCAAGTAGGTTCTTTCCATGGATACGGATAGGAAGATTCTTATAAATTCTTTTTGCCTCAAAATTTCTCCCATGTGTTTTTACAAAAATTTTAGGAGTCATTTTTTGAGATGGAATTCCCAATTTAATAGAAAACTTTTCATAGATGAAATAATGTGTAGACCCTGAATCAAACAACACATTGGAACAATATAAAAAAACAAAAAAAGTAAATGATACCACTTCATTTGATGGCCCAACATCTGCTGAAGTAGTTGCAAAGGATTTCACCACACGTTTTCTCTTGTAGTCTGACTGCTTACCATTATTTGAGCTCTTTATCGAACACTCATTTTCATAATGACCCATATCATTGCATTTGAAACATTTCACTAACTATAAATCAAATTTGGTCTTACCATCACCCTGATCTTTTTCAGTGCAATCACGAGCCTTATGTCCCATCTTACCACATCGATAGCAATTTCCAGAATTCAAATGGCATTCCCTAGCATGCTTTCTTCCACATTTATCATAAACTGAAAACTTATTTATTTTTCCATCAGACCTTTTTAAAGGATTCTTCCCTTTCTCCTGCCACATCGGTCTCTTATTCTGTTGGTTTTTATAGAACACTTGATCATCATAATACTCCATTTCCACTTTCTCAGCACACCGAACAAGCTTTTCAAAACATTTGAACTTGTGAGAAGCTAATGCCCTTCGATATTTTGGCTTTAATCCTGAGTAAAATTTATTGATTTTACTATCAAGGTCTCGGATAAATTTTGGAGCATACCTTGCCAATCGAGTGAACTTTTCTTCATAAGCAGCCACTGAGTCGTCCTCTTTCCTCAATTCCAAGAATTGTTTTTCCATCCAAAGTTGAAAAACCTTAGGAAAATATTTCTCAAAAAACATACCTTTGAGTTCATCCCAATCAAAAGCATCAATCTCATCAGTAGCCCAGATATTTTTAACCATCGACCACCACTGATCTGCTTCACCCACCAAATGGTAAATAGAAAGACTAACATTTTGATTGTCTGAACACCCCGTGACATCAAAAATCTTCTCTAGTTATTTAATCCACCATTAAGCTAGCACAAGGCCAGATGATCCCTTGAATGATGGGGGATGTTGCCTCATGAAATGTTCCACCACTGACATGTTCATCTGTGGTTAATCTGGCTGATCTCGTGCATGGATACCACCACCATTTATCGCTTGCGTTAACTGCGCCATTAATGCAACAAACTGTTCAGTTCCAATCTCGACCATATCAGGATGCTAATTTTGAAGTTCATTTCCTTTTATATGCCTTCCTAGCACTGCTTCCCTATTTCCTCTGCAGAAAACCATTTTAAACAAACTTGTCTTAAATGAATCAACATGGTAATCTTCGAATGCTATATCATTTCAATTTGACCATAAAAATTTTTTTTGGATAATAATTTATTATAATTATAACTCCTAAATTTATCTAAACCTCCTTTTGATGCAAAATATAAGGCCCCAGCCTTAAACATTACTTAATCTTGAGTTAATACAAGAATACACATTGAGGGTCATTTCAGGTTTAGTGTTTTAGATAATTAGATCATAAATCATGCATTACATTCCACATTTAAACAAGGTGGTTACATAAAAGACAATATTTACTTTTCCCATCAAAGGAACCATATTTAAAATAAAACATGGATTCTTTCATGACACTTCCTCGACAATATCATCACATCATGTACATTTCCCTTGACCTATGAAAAACATTTCAAAACATGGGATGAGCCTAAAAATCTCAGTAAGGGATATAAAAAATACGTAATGAAAACATTAGTCCATGTATACATAAGAATAAATGAAATATTACTTTACTTAGAAAACATAATAACTTTAACATACTTCATGAAATCATAAGATTCATGAATAACTCATAGAAATCATAAGACACAAAGGTAACTTGAGGCATTCATAACATTCTTACGTAGAGATAAACCCTCATGGTTACTTTTGGAATACCCATTACAGTATATTCCTTAAATCTATTTAGAGAAACCTTAGAGTTTAACCCCTTCGCATTAACCAATGCATTGGAGAGCTATCAAGGTCTCACCTTCCCTTAGTTTATCACGGAACCCCCCTTCTTCATAAACAATTCCCATGAACCATAACATAATTGTATAACATAAAACATGCATAAAGTAAACATAAAATTTCCACATTTCAATCAGAAGATATCAAAAACACATTTATATAATAAAAACATTATAAAAACCATTTTAAATACAAAAATAATAGAAAATTAAAACATGGTATTTATTTTTCATTTAAAAAATTAATGGCTTGTAGAGGAAGCCGAAACTCAAATAACAGTTATGGCGGCGGAGAAGTCATTGTCGCCGCATACATAAGACAAAAACGTTCCCTTTTGTCATTTTGTAAAATTATTCATATAAAAATACTCCTTTTGAATAAAAGTAAAATTCAAAGTGGTTTATACACTTTATAAAATAACGTTGTGTATAAAACAAAATATGCCTCAATGAAAGGAGATTGAGATGAAGTCCCTTACCTCGTGTCCGACTTGACTTGATCATTCTTTAATATCCTGAATAATAAACTAGAGTTAATTTATACTTGATTAAGAACCTTTTTCAAGTTCATTATTCATTTTATATCACTTATTATCATGTTACGAACATTATGTAATTATTTATGTTAATGACGGTCGATTTGTCGATCTTTGGTACTTGAGTCAAAAATAAACTTCTTATAATTACAAGTTGTTCATATAGTAAAATATCCATTATATCCAGAATTATATTCATGATGTAGATATTATATATATCACATATATCTAGTATATACATGAATTTATAATATTACATAACATTTAGAGGTAAGAGACGAAATGCACCGTCCATGGAGACGGTAAGCCGTACGTACGCATGAATGCTACTTTAATTTCTATTTTGTATTTAATAGAATGAAATAATAATGATATAAAGGTATTTTATAATTCCAATATTATATAATATGTAATACCATTAACCTCATCCTTTATACTTCCCACATATGGCATTAACGAATCAAATCACTTTGAGGGGGCGGTAGTCCGCACATCCTAAAATGAAATTATCGCATCTACCCATAATGGAAACCATAAAGGTATGCCATAAATGAAAAATACAAAAGCAAAACGAAAAAATAAACATAATATAAATGTCATATATAATTATAGTGACATCTTAATGGCCACTATGATAGGTGCTAAAATAATATTGAATAATCATCATTTCGTGAGGCAATAATTCGCCACTAACAGAAACAATATGTTATTTAACCATTAGACGGAGGTGTGTGTAAGTGTAAATCAAATACATATCATAAAAAATCCAAGTATATTTATGATACTGTTGTTGTCACAAAATAAAGGAATAAAAAGGTTTTAGGGGGTTGGATGAGAAAAATAAAACAAAAGTACATTAGAGAAGACAT
This sequence comes from Viscum album, assembly GCA_963277665.1. Classification (NCBI taxonomy): domain Eukaryota; kingdom Viridiplantae; phylum Streptophyta; class Magnoliopsida; order Santalales; family Viscaceae; genus Viscum; species Viscum album. The sequence continues at coordinate 943,001,810 of OY728153.1, forward strand.
TACCTTTAAATCGAGTAATTCCCATTGGTTTGAACCAAAGGGGTTTATTGAAGAGCTTTTTTCCTATGTTAAGGATTCTATGATGAAGATAGGGATGTGGAGAGATAAAATTACCAAATTTTGGCCGAGCCAATGGCTTGAGAGGTGTGGGTAAGGGGGTGGAGGTGGTGGCCTTTTATAAGAGGGATGAGGGGCACTCTTGGAAGGTCATGAAATGTTACTTTATCATAAAATTTGTTTCGGATTTTAAAGGTACCACAATGATAAAATTATAGGATAAGGTGATAAGGGTAAGAAATACACCCATCCAATAGGTTTTTGACCAGTGTAATTCTTATATTTTACATTATCTTTTCATTTTATTTAAATTGTTCATTAATGAGGTAATCACTACATCATCATGGTGTCATAAATAAATTTATTTATTTAATGTCTAAAAATTATAAAAACAAATACCATGATGTTGGAAATATTTTTCTATTTCCAATGACTATTTATAGTCTAATATATCATTTATGTAGACACAATTAAAGTTGTTTTACATAGGTGTTACATACTTTTGTTAAATTTAACTTTCTTTAAAAATAAAAAGATAAAATGTCACTATCACACAAACGTGATTCCATGGGGTCTCAAAGATGGACCAAGGCATACAATGGTCATCCATGACACAACCAGTAGCATTAGGACACATGTTGGGTTAATTTTATATTATTATGATATTATTTTATTACCCTTTACTACCTGATTAAAAATTAATCACGATAATTAAAGGTAAATACTGTCGTTACTATTCATAATGTCCAAAAACACAAGAGACTTAATTACATAATTTGTACCTTCTAATTCCAAATATGGAATCAATTTTACCAAATTACAAACATAACAATTTTAGTAATTAATTTAAAAATAATTCTCGTTGTCAAAACCAATAGTGGGTTTTTTAGAAACAATATCTATCAAAAGTTTGACACTTGTTTATGTCCAATTTCAAAGTGAAATTAATTATAATTACCACGATTGGATTAAATGGTAAAAATATATTATAATTACACTTAAAACAAATAAAAAAGATAATCTAACAATATAATTAATTTAGATGAAAAAACAGTTTTGAAGTAAAATGCAGTATTTTTCACTATTCATTTAAAAATGAACTCTGTCAGAAAAATACAAAAAAATTATCCAAAGTAAATTTCAAAGTCCCAATACTAATGAATAAGTTTATTTTCAAAAATAGAGCTTATAAAAGTGTCAAAAGTTTGATTTAAAACATGTTTTCCATTAAAAGGCAGTAAAACGATCTTTTTAAAAAAATATTAGAGTATTCTATGCTTAAGATTGGATTTATTCTCATTTTAAACATATAAAAAATATCTAATTAATTAAAATAAATAGATATGAAAATATATTATTCTTTACATACTTTGGATGTTACACATATTTATCTAGTAAAATCATTAATAATGACAAAAGAATAACTCTTACCTCCCAAAATGGTATGTTTGATTGAACCAAATTAATTCGTATGAATATTACTGAGAGGCCTTACATTGATATTAACGTTTATAGATATATAAGAACTTTTATTTTATTTTCCTTTATTAAATGAGTAACATATGTGCATGATTTCTTCATTTAACATTGGTATATGAAAAACTATTTAGTTTTTGGAAAACTTTTACATCAACATGAAATTAGTAAATCATAGTATCATATGAAAAAAATGTTATGAGATTGAATGGTATTCAAACATTATAATTTTTATTATTTAATTTAGTAAAATTTATGGTTTAAATATATACATTTATTTATGCATAGAATAAGAAATATTTTTCTTTAGAAAAAATTCACTTATGACTTTTGAATTTGATAAACATACCATCATAACATAATTATGATATCATTAATAAATTGTGATTTAAACCATCAACATATAAAACTCTAGAAAGGGTAATATAATTTTAAATTCTAACTTCTTTGAAACCTATAACCACTATTTTAGAAGTATCACCAAAAGTAACATTACCTCCATTACATTAATTGAATGATATGAAAGTTGAAACTTCACTAGTCCCATGTTGTGATCATAAACTATCCATATACCAAATATCATATATGATGCTTCCACGTCATAATTCTTATAAAAAATCATAAAATATTGGTAACCAATAAAATATGACACTAATGTGACTAGGAAATGAATTATAAGGAATCAAAGTTGATTTCAAAAAAAAATTATTGATTAAATTGAAGATAAATATTTAGAAATGAAAGCCTTTCTATGTAAAAGAGATTGTGAAAATGTCAAGGAGAACTCATTTTTATAATCCCCATTAATTTTATATCTACAAAATGTGATAGTATATATAAATCCATTAGTTCTACTGAAAAAATGTATTGTTTAAATTTTGGGTAAATTATTTCCATTACCTACACAAGTCTTAGATTTATTTATTTTTTATTATTATCAAATTCTCATAATATTTCCTTCCTTGAAAAAATATTAGTGGATCTGATTTTAACCTTTCATATTAATTTATACTATTTTAATTCTCCTTAAGAAAAATATCAAAAATAATTATTTCATATTCAGGGATTTTTTACATGAAATAATTTTTTCATTAATTTTTTCATTTTCAGTAACTGGTGTTTTTAGATTCACATAACAAAATTTCAGATCTTCATGAATTGTTTAAATATATGGCTGGATATATTTATTTAATCCATAATTTTCATTAAAATATTCTTTATGTTTACCCTTAAGTTTCTTATATAAACAAGTGATCTTCTCAAACTTATGATTAAAAATTTCATCCTATTTAAAAATTTCCTCTATAGTAGGTCTTCTAGAATGAGATTTAGAAAATGAATTATAATTAAGGTTTCTTTTTTTATTTTATTAATCTATTAAACATAAATTTTATGACTCCTCCTCATAACATATTATTCATTTAAACTGGAATCATTTGTGAAACTCCATCTAAATTCCAACTGTTTCATCTCTTTCTTGTATTTCATCCACTTATTATTCTATCTCTTTAATATTGGTAAATCAGTGTTGATGAAACCTATTTTTTTCTCTGATAAAAAATTATATCTTTTGAATTATTATAATGAATAACATTCCCTTTTCATTTCTCTATGTAATCATTTTTTGTATATTATTAACAAAATATTCATGAATAACCTTTCTTCATTATATATCATCTTTTTATAACATTTCTGGTGTCATTTCTATGGTTGTTCTATAATTCTAAACCAAAATGTTAGTAGAAGAAAATTAATTAAAATCAATTCCATTATTCCTAGTATTATCTTCTTCGATGAAATTTTTAATATCTAATTTATATTGTAATAGTGATTCAATAAGCTCATCAACTTTATATTCCTTGTAGTATTTAGTCTCATCTATATAAATCTTTTTATCATTCCACTTCTAATAAAGTTCTATAAAAATTATTTCAACCGGAATGATAATTTCTTTAGTTTTTCCTAAATAACTCATTCCTTTTAATGTACTAGTAAATCTATGAAACATTGTATTCACTATTTCATTTTTACCCATTTTATATTATTTATATTCATATATTAATATGCCTCACTAATTTATAATAATCTTATTTAAACCAAGATTTGTAATGGACATGATATTCCATATGTAATTTGAACTTTAAATAATAGTACATGAATTTACACAATTCTATTTACCAAAAAGTATAAAATATTGACCACCTGGTAATTCAACACATGTTTAACCACATCATTAAAAGATAATGATTCTGGTTCACATATAAGTATATTTTATGGTTTTACCATGATTATCTAATGGTAAATGTTCATAAACTGTATGGATTATTCCATTATAGATCTCTGGAATACCTAATTTGTACCATAAAAATGAGGTGGTATATTATGAACTCATCCATCATTAAAAATTGGTCATATCACCTCAAAAATATCTTTTCTCCTTTAATGATTATGTTATGTAATGGTTCGCACAAATAAAAATATATATCAAGGTATCAGTCAAGATCTAATACCCATATTACGTCTAGATGGAAGATGGATGAATAACTAAGTGGTGCTCAATTTATCCTTTTGATAAAATTTTAAATATGGATTATAACTGATTTATGTATTAATGAAACACAAATAAAATAAACAAAGAAAATAACAATTTTTATAGTATTCTAGTTCAAAATGATCAAATTTTACTCTTCACCACACTCAAATGAATAAATAGATGGAACCCACAATAATAGACTATTTATCTTTTTAAGGGAGACCAAAACCCTATAGAATTCCCTTTTAATCATTACAAACAAAATAAAAAACATTTTATTTTTTAACATGTAGTGGATTCACTCAAACACCGTGCCTTTTGATCAACTAGAGGCATAACCAATAAGATATCTATGGAAGTTGTGGTAGAAACCAAACCTACCTTTTAACCTATCTAAGTCACAACCCAAATCCTTGCCTTTTTGTAATTGTGGGAGATCCCAGTTCTTAACTTTTATTTGAGAGTAACAAACCACTATCTGGAATTTTAATAGATGTTATAACCCAAGGCAATTAAGGATAGAGAAAATATAGAAATAATAAACAACTAAAACTATTACATATAGTGAATTTCTAATTTTTGATGTATTAGTTGTCACTTCACTAAAAATGGTGTTTTAATATGAATATGAGTAAAATAGTTAGATCACCAATGTTTATATGATGTACAGGAAAATTACAGTTCTTCATAGTTCTTGCATCCTCAAAAATTCATGTATTTTTTACTATTTTTTCAACATTATATAAATAGGTTATTCATGCCTAGCATCTTTAAAATTTGAATACCATGGGAAAGCATCCTTCCTGAAGCAATATGTTTATGTTACTTCAATTAACTACTTTAGAATTTATTGGTGTTGATTTACCATAAAATGCATCATGTGTATTTCTCATAAATGAGAGGAAATTAATATTCATCAGGGTTTACATTGATAACCTATATACTATAATATTATGTATATAAGAAAACATTCGAATAATTTTTACAAATACTGAAGTATCATAAAAATAATTTTAATGTTCCTTGTAATTATCCCACAATGCATGCGATATTAAATTTTTAAATTAAAGATAATTTAAAATCTAATATTTTTGTATTTAAAAACCATAATATGAAAATTAAACCACATCCTGGTATATTAATTATATTTAAAACACATTAAAGTTACTTTTCCCATATAAAAAATGATTAATAGGTTATGATTGAAAAATAAAATCTATAGAAAACATAAAATATTATTTTAGTAATTTAAAATGTCAAATAATATGTAAAATAAAGAATATGGTATACCAAGGTTTTGATATAGCAGTGAGAGTGGAATGGAAGAATTGGTGATGTTTTTTTCACAATTTATTATTTTCAAATCAACATTGGTGATTGGTTGGGATCTTTATGACTCAGTCCTTAAATTCATACCTCTCTCGAATGAAAAAAAAGAATGCACTAAAAATAACAGAATGATTATTACAATGTTTTCCCCCAATGTAGATGATGAAGTCCTAACTATGTTTGGAAATATATGAGACATTGATTCTACACTATTAAATTGAGGAATTAAAAATATTTAAAATATCCCAAAATTCATAATATAAGAACTCCCTTTTTTATCACTAATGATTATAGTGGTCATATTACGATGGGATATTTAGACTAACATCCCACAACTTTTCTTTATACTGACTCCCACAAGTTGAGCTATCTCTTAAAAATATATAGTTATTTATACTATTATCCCACTAGATCTTTAATGATATTCAAACACTCCTTTGAACAGACCATCAACTGTTAATTCCAACTTTTATAGTGTTCCCATTATGCTTTTCTGTTTTGAGCCCACATAATTAAATATTATCATCCTAAACTACATGCATTGATCCCCATCAATTATCAGAACATTTCATCTTTTGATTCTCCCAAATATTTATAAAATAAAAAATTTATGGCCACACTATGTAGAAACAATGGAATATTTATTCACTGATATCCACTTTTCATATATGAAAATTGAAACTCTCTTTCCTCTTATCACGTAAAATTTATTCTTTCATGTTTTTAATCACTATACAAACAAATAAATATTTCTACAATTTATTCTGAAAATTAATTTTTACTATTTTAAAGGCTAATCAAAGTATATAATTCATCTATTTTAATTTCAAGAAATTGTTTGATGTAAATTTCTCCCTGTTTGGGAAAATATATCATAAGATCCTTTTACAAAATCATTAAACTCAATCTTTATGGTACTACCTCAATGTTCTTCACGTATCAATAAATGTGAAATTTGGGTTATGTTATCTTATTCATATGGTTCGAAGTAATTTACATGGAACTTATTCTTTACATAACATAAAAAAGATCCATGTAAATCAAATTAGTTTTTAAAGTCACGAAAAGCTTCATGAGATATCTTCTCCCTCATGAATCCAAATAAGGATTTGGGGATGTCTTCAATTTCATTGTGGAAACTAGGTGGATAACATAATATTGTACCATTAATTCAAATAGAATAATGAGAATAGTCTATTAATATTTAATTAAAAATTATAGCTCTCAAAAACCCTTGACTGAAAGAACCACCCTTGACCTGGGTACTTAAATATCTATAGGCATTAAAAATAGCATCACCTTCATTCCTACCCCCTCTTAGATTTAAAAAAATAATAATCCAAGCCAATGAAATATTTAATATCTAAATAATATGAATCTTTGAGTATTTAGGTTCAATGTTTCCTCAAGGTTTATTTAAAACTCTTTAAGTTCTAGAGATTTTTTAAATCCTTCAAACGTAGGTTATTTATTCTTCGAAGTCGGAAAATGTATTTTCTTGTCATTGTGATCAACATATTTTTTCATGTTAAGATACTCACATGAGAGAGAGAGAGAGTATTTTATTCATTTATTTCATGCATGGTTATAGTGTGTTAGTTCAATTATCTCATGCATGGAATAAAAATATTACACACCTTAATTTGTGACAATCGTGTGAGTCTTGCTCTTTTTTCTTATTCATAGGATATGAACGTGATCATGGAAATTGAAAAATAGTGTAACATGTATGATTTTACATAGAAACCATTTGGAGTACCAAGGGGAATGATGAAGGCACCATTATATCATGAGATTAATTAAACTGTAAGGATCATTTTGATTAGGTGGCAGGTGTTTTATTCATGTTTTTTTAACACATGTGAACAGTGCCCACACTTCTCCATCCCACATTAATATTATGTTCTTATTATAGATCCTTAATATGACTTTTTTTTACTGTCGAACCTTTGATCCTAAATCGGGGTCAGCACCAGTCTCCATTGTTCACCCATACATGGTGTGAGTGCACCATCCTACCCCCTTGTGCACCATTGTGCATGCACCACAGGCGTTATGCCCTCCCAACATGTTTTCCCACATAAGAAATTCACTATACCCAGGATCTACCACCACCAACAAGATATTTTGATATATATATCCCTCATGGTTGAGGCCTCCTCCCACATGTACAATGTTAAGCTATTCACATTTCTTATGGGTGGTTGGTCAATTTTTTGTAATCAATTCTTGGGAAAATCTCTATTTCTCAAAAATAAATCCCAGAGAATTCTCAGTTAGTTCTTATTTTTCTCATAAGAAATATTTTTTTCATTTTTTTTATTCAAAACAAACTTCTCACAATATCATATTTAATTAATAAACTAAAATTCTTTATAACATTATCAAAATGAATTAAGAGGTTTTTGAATACTTCTTAGTAAAAGAATAAGAGTTGAGATTTTCTCAACCCAAAAAATTCCACTTCAATTTAGCTCCAAAAATATTCATTATAGTACCTCATTTAACGTTATATTTTATGAGTATTTATGGGTGTTATGCTTGTCTTATTCTTCTTATTATGATTCATAAAATCAAATTTATCATGATGTACTTTCTTTTTAATTTATTTGTTTTTTAATCTTGTGTAATTAGAAAGATCACACAGTTCTTTGAAATATGGATAGTTTTCTGCATCCTATAGAAAACATCACATAATATTTATAATTATTAGATATTTGAAACAAAATATGGTTTTTAACCTCATCGGGTGAATTATCTAGTATTTCATTAGAATAAAAAAAATTCTTCTATTTCTTTGAAAATTTCTTTCTAATAACAATTTCTTGGATAAAAATCATCAAAGATATTTTCTCTTCTTATATATCTCTTTTCTATAGTAATCAAAATAATTATCCTAAATGTTTCTTCATATATGTTTTTGAAAACATGACCTTGTTGGACACATAATTAACATATATTATTTATAATGTAAAATATATTTTGAGTAGATAGCCTTGTTGAATACTTAGTAGCAAAATATTTCATTTTAAGAATGTTCCTCTATATCAATGAGTTTGTTATTTTCATTCTATAATTTATCACCTTATTGTATTATTATTAAAAGGAAGTGAAATATTATAGCAGTTTTTATAACCATTATGTCTAAATTTACTACAACACCAGAAATAACCCTTGAAAATATGTGTTTTATAGTACTGATTTCTCTATGGGTGAAAAAATAATTTTTTTGTAGATACATTCATGCTATTATTATAACTCAATCGAGGGGAACATTTTTTCCAAAGTCATTTATTTTCTAACTATTGACATGATTCCATCTTCTTTTAATTTTTTGGTAGAACCTACACTGCTTGAAGAAACATATTTAATATCACTAAAATAATCAGAAATAACCTAGAACCTCTTCATTTAAATGATCTTCACAACTTATTTAGATGACTACTCTTTAGCATCTAGTACATTATCAAAATAATATCCTATAATTTTCAAGGTGTTTTCAACATTAAGACACTAAGGTAGTGTCTCATTTAGTTTTTCTTATTTTGTACTCAGATTTTTATTGAGTTCATTCAAAATCATATCTTTCCATATACATCTCACCTTAGAAGTTTTTTATATCGTCAATAAGACCATTCACCTTATTTTTTTTCATTTAGTTTCTCTTTCTCCATCAATTTTATTATTTTATTGAGATGAGTTTTTTATCAAGACATGTAACATGTTAAGATCTGTGTATTTTCTTATGGTATCTCTCTTCTTCTTTATCTGAACTACTTAAATAAACTTCATATATGTTAAAATTTTATATGATGTTTTTATGTTTTTTTAATTTATCTTCATAGGAACTACATGTTTACGATTATTCATAAACTCTCCTAGAGATAGTATATTTCATGTACTTCCTTGATAAATTATTCTTATTTATAGTATCACCTTTTCTAGTTTTACTAGTCTTATTTAAATATAGTATTATCCTTCATCTTCACTCTCAAAATCATGAGATTATTTCTTTGGAAAAATAGTTTTTAAATTTCTAATTTTACCATAATTGAACAATTTTAATGGAATAAAAATGTTATTTTTCTTATTTCCCCTTATGATCAATTTTTAAATAAAGGACATGACTCTGTTATAATCTCCAAAACTTTCCTTATCATCACCAAAATATAAGAATGGTTCGTATTTATATTCCTTCATATTTATACACTTCTTTTATTTGAAATTAATTTATTTCTTATGATTCTTCTTGGACACATGATCCTTTATCAAATAAATATTAATAATTGTATTATGAAACTGATCAAAATATAGGTCTCCAACATCATCCAAGGCATAATTATTTGGATTAAATCTTTTTGGAAAGTTATCCATCAATTCAATGAAAACTAAAGGATCTTAAAAAGTATCACAAAACCCTATATATAAATTATTTTCCCATTCAACTTGTTAAAGTATTCATCTAAAGTTAAATTATCAACTATTTATAAATCATAAAACATGTCTATCCATATTTATTTCTTTTATTCATTGATCTTAACTCCCCCTTCATATATATTCTCGTGTTTTTCATTCATATCCTTAGTTGTTTTTAGTCACATAACCTTAGGGATAAATTTACTAGTCAATGGTGAAAAAATTACATTTTTGGATTTCCCAATTACTTCCATAATTTTATTATCAACATGTGTCTTGGGAGAGTCTATTTTATGAATGATAAAACAAATTATACCACATTTATAACTTCAAGGACTTTTGAAATTAAATATTGAAGAACTCGTTTATTACATCACTAAAATTTATTTCCATAAAAAAAGAAACTTCACTACTACTAACCAAATTCAACTTTCCCGTCATTACTATTTATTAAAGATTAAATATTTTCTGAGGGAACATAGTGATATGATACATCTAGATATAAACATGTTCAGATATATCATTAAGAGGGGAGGGTGAATTTGTGATATTATTTTTTTTCATTTTTTTCTCTTCAAATCAACCTATTTGATTATTATGGTCTTGATCCCGCATTCATTAATGTCTTTCCACTCTGGTATCCAAAAAATTAAAGCATAGAAAATAACACCTTTATTTTTACAAGGTTCTCCCCTAATGTGGGTAAATACATCCTTTCTGTATTTGGGATAATCTGAGACATATCTCATCCACTATTAATGAAAATTTATTATAGGTATATAAAATCTCGTTAAATTAGTTATATAAAAACTCTAATAATGCATAATCACAATTTATTATAGCAGGTCGCCTCATGATGGAATCTTTAGACTAACATCACATAAATGTTCTTTATACTAACTCCTAAATGTAGATATTTGTTCTGAAATGATCTATTTATTTATATTGGTATCCCGAACATTCCTTAATGAGATCCACAACATCAATTGAATAGTTCTTCAACATCTTCTGCCTATTGATGCAGTTTTCACAATGGTGTTATTCTATTTCAAGTCCACAAAGTCAAAAATTCTTTTGAATCACTACTAACCATTCCAACCATCAATTATCAAATCTTATACTCTTATAATTTTCTCTTATATTTCAATAATATTAATTTTTAGCATAACTATCTAGAAAAAATGAACTATGTATTAATTGACATGTTCTTTTCACATCTCAAATAAATTCAACAAACTTTATTATGATTACTTTTAATTTATTATTTCATGTATATAATCTCAACGAGAACTAGTCAATATTTACAAAAAATATTCTCACTCTTTTTTATGTTCTTCACATAAAGGATTTATAATCACTAAAATTATTTAACTAATGAATGAATATTTTATACACATTCTTCATATAAATGTACCATTGTTCATGAAAATTTGTCATCTGATCTTATTGGTTCATCATGAAACTCATTATTCACGTTATTGTAACAATGTTCTTTTTCTATCAAAAAACACCAAAAGTGGGATGACTTTTCTTCTTTACATGAGTTCATGTATTATATACATAAGTCCTTCTTAATGTAGCAGAAAATAGTTTCATGGATATGTAATTACTTTAAAAAATCTTGAAAATCATCCTAGTATCTTCTCTCCTTTGAAAATCCAAGCAATGATTATGGTATCCATTCTCACCCTTAATGAAACCTAAGAGGCTCCTAGAATCCTCTACCATTCATGAAATTGGAAGCAAGATAATAATCTATTTTTCATCAATGAAAAATGAAAGATCTTAAAATTCATGATTTGTTGTAACTCTCTTTGACTTGGTACTTTGATAATTATAGGTAATGAACACATCTTCACCTTTATTCCTTGACTTCCTTTGATTTTAAAAAAAATCATCAAAGATATATTTAAGATCAGTAAAATTTGTTGTTCCAAGTCTCTAGGTCAAATATCATGTCAAATATTATTTAAAACTCTAAAATACATTGGGATTTTTTATATCCATAAAATGTAGGTTATTTATTCAATAATTCTTGAAAATTTGGAATCTCGACTTTGTGATCAGTGTTTTATTTCTTGTTAAGTTTCTCACAAGAGTGAGAGAGTGAGACAGTTCTATTCATTTGTTTCTTGCATGATCATAGAATTTTCTTTGAATTATCTCATGAATGAAAGAAAAATATTGTATTCATGGATTTGGGACAATCATCAAAGTATAATTATAATTTTTTATCTCATGATTTTGGTATTATTGTTGTAATGGATGAATAGTGGAAGTTATAGGCTTGTGTATAGAAACCCTTCAATGGTCGAAGGTAGAAGATGAAGGCTCTTTCACATAAAGAGATCTATTAATCATCATTGATCATTTTGATTGTGATATAAAGTTTTTATGCATGTATTTTTTTCTTGGGTGAATAATTCTTGTGATTCATCATTGAATAATGACTTCATATGTTTTTTGTTGATCCTTATAAAAATAATATATTCCTTCTAAGCCTTCAAGCTAGCACTAGGGGTGGTACTTGGATAAACTGCACCCACATACATAGGAAAGGTGGACTAGCCTACCACCTTGTGAAACACCTTTCACACATTGTGGTCATTATACCATCCCACCATGACTTACTATGTAGAAAATCCTCTATAGCCATGCTTTTCTACCACAAAAATCCTTTTTCTCTACTTATAACGTGTTGTTAAGTCCTCCCCAATAATTTTTTGGTTTATATTATCCCTTTTCTTTTAGGTACATTCTTAATTTTTTACTCTCAACACTTATCAAAAAATAGCGTATGAAATTCCACTACACCTCCTCAAAAAAATCTTAGATTCTCAAAAATATTTCCCAGGGCATTCTCAATTATTTTTTCTTTTTCTCATGAAAAATATTTTCCTCATGATCTTTAATAAATAAAAATATTCCACAGTTTCATATTCAATTCAAAAATTAAAAATCTTTATAACACTATCCAAATGTAATTATAATTAACTCAAAGAAAATTTTCATTCTCCTCATGAAATGATATGAATTTTCCATTATAACAACCCAAACTCTTACCAATGAATATTTTTCTTGATCTAAGTAGATGTATTACGATGTAAAATGGTTATATAAGATATGCAATTCTTTTGTTTTAAGATTTTGGATTTTAAAATAGCATTAAGAATTGTGACTATTTCTAATATATTCTTTGAATAGTGATCACATTATTATTATGAATATAAGGCTTTAAAAAATTCAATTTACATAGAAAAGGAAGCAATTACCTCATCTAGTAGAATTTCTCTGTAGGAAGCCTATTTGTTAGTGCTCAGAAAAAAAGGTGAAATCATTGGACTTTTCTTTTGACCAAGCCCAAGAAGCGCTTCAACACGTTATTCTCAAATAGAACATCCAATGGGATAAGTGGATGTTTATAGAGATTACCACCGGGCGATGTTATCCTAGCCACCCTAAGAGTCTGTCACCATCACACACCTTACCCTTAGGTCTTATGTGGGATTTATAAGGGTTTATGTTAAAATACCCATTCAATATAACTATGTGAATTATTATTTTATAGAAAAATTAATATACATTCATTTGACAATTTTTACGTTGTAAATTGGTTTTAAAACACAAGTAGTACTTTCTATTAATATTAAATTAAGAAATCTATTTTGATTAAATAATTTATTTTTTGAATTAATTATTATTTTAATAATATATTAGTAAAAAATTAATTTTTATTAAATATAAATTATTGTAAAATATTTAAGAATTTAATGGAGATTTTTATTAAGGTTTGAATGATGTTCTTGTCAAAACCCATGAATTTTCGATAAATTTTGTTTTTTTATTTTAAAAGGAAAAGTTAACATTTTTATAAAATCAATTAGATAAAATGAATATTATTTTTTCAATCAGGACATCGAAATTATCCAACAGTGAATTTTTCATAATTTTCTGAGAAAGTTGAATTTTTGGGTAAAAATTAAATATTATTTAATTATATAATGTCTTTTGTGACTTCATAATGACCCATCAGTGATGTAATAAAATACTATAAATGAGTTTTCAGGCCAATATATGTTTTAAATTAAAATAATTTGATTTTAGATTTGATTTATTTATTCTACAAAGCTTTAGTGGACCCTCCAAGGCTTATAAAATATTTTATTGTCTTAAAATTATTTCCTTGAGAGTGTAACTCAACTCCACATAAACAAGCCTAATATATTATGAATTTAAAACATTGGACTTGTAAAATAATTTTTTACAATCCCCTTTATCAAAAAACATGGGAAAAACCATGGGATGGTTTGTGGTTTTGATTAGTTTAATGTATAGTGTCCAAAACCAAAATAATAAAGAATTCCCTCTCTTTCCCTATATAAACACACCCAATCTCCCAATTCCTTTTCACTAAAATCCTTTTTAGCTCAAATAAACTCTTCCCCAATCTCTATATAATCCTCACAGGGCTCCCAAATATCCCAAGAAGCCTCTCTCAAGCCCCACCCAAGCCTTTGTGATCGCACATCCAAGTAAGGGATTTCTTAGTTTTTTATTTCTGTTCAAATTTCATTATATTATTTTACCCTTTCGTAAATTACAAATGTTGGCATATGATTCTATTAATCTTCCATTTTCCATACTTAATTTTGATTGATTAGAGACCTATTTCTCTCTCATTAATTCTTCCCATGTACACTTGTTACCATGCATAGATTTTGTAATGAATTTCTCGCTTCCCATTTACATTCAAGAAATTATTATGTATTATGAATATAAATTTTTTTACATATATTAGGAAATGTATATATATTACTCAATTATGTTCAATTTCATGTATATATTATGAGACAACCCTTTATCTCTCATCAACCATTTTTAAGAATTCTTATGTCATTTCGTTATGCTGCCAAAATTGAACTGAAATTTTCTATACCAAAGTCATTTTATAGTGAATACCATGCCCATTTCTCTATTAAGGGTATTCACCTTTATGACCATTAACTTATTGATTATTAAGTATCATTTATGAATTCCACATTCCATTATCTTGGAAGAAATGATGATGTTTAATGAATCCATGTGATATGATCCATGTAGTACACTTATGCATGAAATGAAATGATTAAGATGGGTGTGACCTAATAGTTCTCCAATACATTGGGTAAAGACAAGTATCATGATATGTCATGTTAAATGAGGGTTTACTCATGATAATTCAAGTGAAATGATGATTTAATCTTATTCCATGTTTAATTATTCTTGGATCATGCTAATATCATGTTAAATGTTTTTGCCACATTTCCATGTTATGATAATCATGTTATATCATGCCTTTATGTTCATTTTTATCTTATGCTCCATTGATATGCCTATTTCCTAAGGTGTACTATATTCTTCATGTTATTCCTTGTTTACTCCATTACTGGGATTTATATTTCACCATTTTCTTATGGATGTCCTCGGTTTATCCCATACAATGTTAAGTATAAAGGAATGTGTGTGGTCATGTAAAATAAGTTCTCAATAAAGTTGTGTATTTTAGGTTTTAAGTTGTTATTTAATGTTACTAATCCCTGAAGACCCTAGACGTATCGATCTTAAATGTTGTATCAATGGAAGTTTTTATGTAATAAAATATGTTTATTTGTGAAATAAATAGAACGGTTGTCATATCCAGGGCCTCCAATTTTTCGTCTTTAGTCACAAGTTATTATTTTATACAATATATCTTATCTATTTTTAATTAACACATTTCATCGTTGTCTTTAAATGACTACATAATAATCATCATATGTTTTAACGATGATTTATCAAGTATATCATCCAATTTCATTAACTGAATCAGTAATAATTAATTAAGCGTAATTACCTCATCTCAAAGTTACAAAACACATATTGACACATTGGAAATGAATAAAACACTTACTTGTGATCAACAATACCCCCCCTCACATGTATATTGTTTTTAATATCAAAACATGTCACAAAAGTTAATATGTAGTGAAAATATTTCTTTCCTACCCCTTGTTGAGAATCAAATGAATATGATAAGTGGGGGTATTCTCATCTATTCTTATTCCTTTTAGGGAATTTAGGACCATATTTACCTTTTTTAGTTAGAGGGATGATACCACTTGTTTCTCTTATGAAATAACATTTATTTTGTATAGTCTACATGGGATAAATTGGTGTAGAAATAAAAGAGATATACAACCAAGGGTTGATATATTGTGCCTTAAACTACCATTAAAGTGATATTATTCTCAGAATATATAAATTATCATATGGGGGCTGTATAAAATAGATTAACCAACAAACATATGATCCTTCACATTTTATCAAACACATCATAAATATTATGTGTATTAAATGTAAATCTCTCTTTTTCCTCATGTTTTCCAGACAAAACTCCCCCTTAATATGTGAATTTAATATAATTAGGGAAATGTAATATAAGTTTCATTCCAATAACTCAACATTCATCATTGAAATATTTCACGAATTTTCAGATTCACTGTAATTTATATTAATGGCATATTATTCTCAATGTTTCTCCATCTTAAGGGATTCCCTCCCCTTCATCTACTTTCATTGTAGTAATTGTAATCCATGAGGAAAATTCCTCATATTGTATAGTAGTCAAAGCCTTAAACTTCTCCTTCAATTCCCAGTATGTTAGCTCAATGATATAAAAAAATAAATAATATTAGGGTTTTTAATGTTTCTTAGTTTGATAAACATGGATAGTATTTTCTCTTCTAGAAATATCCCTTCAACTCTTCAACACATCACTTCATAAATATATATCATTAAAATTTAAATTTTAATAATTTTTAGGTGGCATGGTGGTCCTATTATTTCTTTTCTATTCCATAAATCGCATGTATCTTCATATTATTAATTTCTAAATTTATTTGTATTTTCTTCTGGTATAAGTGGGAATATTAAATGGTTCTTTACAACATGGCCAGTTTATTTTTATACATTATGTAATATATAATAATAATTCTTGTTACAACTTTTTCAAAATTTAAAATGGTTTTCATCCATATTAATAGAATTATACTATCTTTCTTTATCATAAAAATATTCTTCTATTTATTTTAATATTCCCTTATAATAGAAATTGATTTGATCGACATGATAAAAGGTCTTATATCCTCTTTGGTCATTATTTTCTATAGCATCTTGAAGTAATTATCTTAAAATTATTTTCATATATTATTTATCATAGTGTATTTATTGTTCACATCATTCACATATCTTGAAGTAATTATCTACAATTTAAGAATGTTCCTCCACCTAAAAAATCTAACCTTTTCCTTCTATAATTTCTCCCCCTTTATTTTGGATAATTATGATAAAGTGAAATATTATACCTATAATTTTAGGTTTTTTGTACGAATTTACCAAAACACTAGCAATAACCTTTGAAATTATTAGTTCTATATTATTTAATTTTCTAATGGGGATAAACTACATGCTATCTATATACATATCTACCACTATGTTTCCTTAATATGGGGTAAAATTATTTTTCTACATTTAAGTTATTTCTATCAAAATCATTCTATGTTATTTAAATTTTTTGTTATAACCTACACCACTAGAATAAACATATTTACAATCACTATAATAAACTAAAATAAATTTCACCTTGTTTTTTTAACTAACCTTTATGACTTATTTAGATGGTTTATCTTGAACACTAAATTATCAAAATCATCTATAGTCATTTTAAATTTGTTTCCTACTACAATACACCAAGACAGTATCACATTTATTTTATCTTATTTTGTATTAAGTATTTTATTTAGGTCTTTAAATTTCATATCTACTTCTACAATATTCACCTTGGAAGTTTTGAAGTCCTATAAAAGATCATTATCTTTGTTTTATACATTTTTCCCTTTCCCTAGAAATTTGACTCCTTTATTCAGATTAAATTTTTCATTAATAAATTATTCAAGGTGAAATCACAGTATATACTAATGGTAGATATATTCTTCTTTTTCATCACAACAAAAAGAATATCCTTGTCTTTTAATTTGTGATGAGGGGGTTTTTTATTTTTTAGTTTAACCTTCATCATCTAATTCATTATATCCTAAAAGACATCATTAACTCTCTTAGTCATTGGATTTTTCTTTTACTTCCTTGAGAAATTCAACATATTTTTATTATCACATTTTCTACTTTTTTTTAGTTCTTATTTTATTGATGTATTCTCCTTCATGGTCACTATCAAAATCATCAAATTATTTCTTTGAAAAATAAATTTTAAAATTTATTATTTCACTACAATTAAATAAATTTTAAGAAAGTGAACCATTAAATTTTCCCATTCTTATTTAGAAAATTTTTACAATAAATGACATGAAACTATATTATCTTTAACTCTTTCCCCATCCTTATAAAATTTTTAGAATGGTTCTTCTTTATTTTCCTTTAGCTAGATATTTTTCATTTCATTGAAATCTATTTCCTCTTAGGTTTATTTTTTAAAATCTGGATATTTTATCATCTCATAATTGAGGAGTTTATTAAGAAACTTATCAAGAGATAGGCCTCTAAATTATTCAAGGTAATAAACATTTGATCAAAAATATCTAGAATGTTATGCATCAGTGTCATGAAAATAGATTATTACATTAAAGTATTTTAAAAAACCCTAATATTAATTACTCTATAATTTACTAAGGTAATGTTTTCATCTACATTCTCAACACCATTCATTCGAATATCTTCAGACTTATAACTATAAATTTGATGTTTTGATTAATTTATCTTTACATTACATAGATACATATTCTTGGGTTTATACCATATCTATTTTTATATTTTAAGTCACATCACTTTAATGAACAATTTATCAGTCAAGAATGAAAAATAGCTTTTCTGGATTTCCTATATAATTCCATTTTTCCATTATCAACATGGTCTATGGGAGCATCTATTACAGGTAGGATAATTCTAGCTGTTATAGAATCACAAACTTCTGGGACTTGTGAAAGCAGATATGTATATATTTAGATCTTCTATACATAAAATTTCATGGCATAAATGAAACGAACTCCTATTCTATTGATAAAATTTATATTTTATATAATTATTATTCATTAATGGTTGGATATTTTCAGAGGGAATCTCATACTCTAATATCACTTGAAAAATCCATGTTTGAATATATCACTAAGAGGGGGTGTTGAATTAGTCATGTTCTTTTTACAATTTATTCTTTTCAAATCAACCTTAATCATCAATTAAGATCTTGATTCCTCATTTTTAAAGTCTTAGATCTGCCAAAGGTGAAAAAATGAAATAATTGAGAACAATATAAGGATTTTAACAAGGTTTTCTGCTAATGTGGTTGACTATGTCCTAACAATGTTTGGGATGATATGTGACACGTATTTTGCACTATTAAAAAATAAATTCCAAATACAGAAATTCTCTAAAAATTCTTGACATATAAAATCATGTAATGTGTGGTCACTAATGATTACAGTGTTTTATTTTCCAATGGAATATTTAAACTATATATCACCAGTGTTATTTAATCTAACTCATTCTAGTTTATTAATATCCTATAAATATCTAGTTTTTTGAACAATTATCCCAAATTTTTTTAAAGAATATTCAAAATATCCTTCGAATAAACCTTCAAATCCTTCTACCAAATGATTCATCGTTCACATTTTCTTTGTTATTTTTTAATTCTATTTAGTAAAAGATTACTTAAAATCATCATTATACTTTCTCACAATCAGTATTAAAAAACCATCTTCTGGTTCTCACTGATATTTCTAGAATTATGAATTTATGGCCTCACTATCCAAAAAAGCAAATATTTTTTTACTAATATTCACTTTTCATAGCTAAAACAAATTCATCTCAATTTATTCATATTAAAACAAATTTATTATCACATGTGTTTAATCACTATGAGAACATATTAATATTTCATAAAAATATTCTCACTCGTTCTTGTGCTTCACAAGAACAATTTGAAAGATCTAAAAGTATTTCATTCATGCATTCATATTCCACGTATGTGATTCAAATAAATGTCTCATTTTTCATCCAAATGTATCACATGATCCATTTACTTCATCGTAAAACTCATTGTTCATTTTTCTTGAAAAATGCTATTCATATATCCAAAAATGTGAAAAGTTTCTTACCTTTTCTTCTTTAGGAGATTGTATTTATTATACATGTAACTTCTTCTTCATGACATAATAAATTGGTTAATGGATGTAAAATTAATTATCAGATGATTGAAAAACATCACAGGATTATCTAACCTTTGGGAAGCCAAGTAAGGCTCTTGGGAGGCCTTCTGTCTCTTCAAAGAACCTAGGAGGCTCATAAAATATTTTCAAATTAAAAAAAAATAAGAGTATAGAAATACTCTATTTTTATTTGATTAAAAACAATAGCTCTCAAAATTCATGAGTGGAAGAACCTCTATTAGACATGGTACATTGATATTTATAGGAAATGAATAGTGAATATCATTTTTCCCTTAACTATCATGGCTTCTAAAATATAATCAATGTCAAGTTTGTGTTTAAGATCCAAAAAATATTTCATGTTAAGTCTCTAAGTTAAATTCTACAGAAAGGGTGATTTAAAACATATAAAGATCATGGTATTTTTTGAATCCTTAGAAAGTGGGTTATTTATTCTTTGCCACTAGAAAAGGTGGAATCTAATATTAATGATCTACTTATACTTTATTGATAAGATAATCATGGGATAGACAGACGTCCTTATATTCAGTTATTTATTTCATGTTTGTAGTGTGTTCTTTTAATTATCTCATGAATTCAAGGCAAATATTATATTAATGGATTCGGGATAATCGTGGAAGTCTCATTCAAAATTTACAACTCATGATTTCAGTATGATCAAGAAAATGGTGGGATGATAGAAATTTTTATATCACACAC
This sequence comes from Viscum album, assembly GCA_963277665.1. Taxonomy (NCBI): domain Eukaryota; kingdom Viridiplantae; phylum Streptophyta; class Magnoliopsida; order Santalales; family Viscaceae; genus Viscum; species Viscum album. The sequence continues at coordinate 943,022,579 of OY728153.1, forward strand.
AAAAACCCTTCGAAAGATGAAGGATTAAGAAGAATGATCATTCGCATTATAAGATCAATCAAATGGTGGTGTTAATTTTGATCGAACGATGTATGTTTTATGTGTATCTTTTTAACATGAGTGAATAGTAACAGTACTTCACCACTGCATGTATATTTTATTTTTGGAATCACGATCCATAATAAGAAAATATTTTCAATCTAAACCTTCAAAATTAAACTAGGTTCTACACCCAGATACACTGCACACAAAAACCTAGGGTGGGTTAACATTCATACCTCATTCTATGTCATTGTGTGCACACTTTGAGTTCTATTCCCTCCCACTATGCTTTCCCACATAGGAAATCCACTATATCCATTTTCTACTTCCACCATTTTGTATTGTGATCTGGATCCCCCATTTGGTTTACGCCTCCTACCACACGTTCAGGGTTGATTTGATCCAATTTCATGTAGGTTGTTGGTCAAAATTTTATTCTCAACACTTAGTAAAAAACAATATTTGAAATTCCAACCCACCAATTGAAATAAAAAAACTCCATTCTCAATTTTTTTTTAAATTACCTTCTCTCATTAAATATATTTTTTTCATTTTATTCAATAAAAACACACTTCTCACATTATTGTCTTTAACTAATCAACTAAAACCTTTCGTAACATTATCAAAATGTTATTCTCATTCACTCAAATCCACTTTACACTCTCATCATACCCTGAAATGATGTTATCATGGAAATTCATCTTATATAATCACATTATAAAATTTTAGAAAAATGTTTATCTCCATTTTCAATTAAAAGATTTTATTAATATCTTTAAATAACGGTATGAAAATCATCTCATTTGAATAAGGATAATATTCAAATAGTGACATACATTGTCATTAAATGAGTCTATAAAAATTATCCCAAAATCATTACCTCATATCCATGTAACCAAATACACATTAACACATTGAAAAAACAAATAAAACACTTACATTTGATTAAGAAAATATATAAAAGTATTTAATTCAGGTAGATGAATTTTTATATATAAATAATTTCACGTAACCAAAAATAATTAACCTATTTGAATTTTACACATTACCAAAATCCACATAACAAAATTATTAACATTGAAAAATGCATGTAAATAAAATTATAACATAACTAGATCCACATATCCAATTTTCTATGGAATTTGAATCTAAATAACCTAATTTCTCTTGTAGATAAGTCTGCATAACCAATGTTTCGACATAATAAAATTTTACATATAAATGATTATTATTTTATAATTTTAAATATTTTTCAAATTTGATAAAAAATTACTATTCTGTATGAAATGTAAAATTAATAAAAATATATAATACTTATAATCAATATATATAAAATATTGTAAGAAAAATAGATGATATTTTCAAATATATGATAAAATATAATTATCCAACTTAGATGGAATATTTAATCACTAACACACATTTAAATTACTCATGTTAAAGAGAATAAAATAAATAAATTGATGTAATTATCAATGCTTTAAGTGGTTCAAGAATCCACTAAAAAATATTTTTAGCATGTTATATCACTTAAGAATTCACATTTCATGGGTTTAACATCCAGATTTTGCAAGAAATATTATTATTCACTTATCATCAACAAATTCATTTGAAATTTTCATGTGTTACTCGTATTATTCCCCATTTATCTTCAACCACCACTCCCCTTAATAATTAAGATATCCATGAACAAAAATATAAGTGGATATTTGGATTAGAATACCATAATTTTAAATCATATGTGGATGACTAAAATTTATAGATTAATTATTTAATGATGTTTTGATAGATCCTATTCATGTTATCACCCCCTAAAGGTGTGGTCTTTTCCACTTCCTCATAGAAATTAGAATACTCGATAATGGTTAGTTTATTTTTTTGTTAAGTAATTATAGATTTTTCTATTTATCTATCTATGTTTCATATTCAATTACCTACATGAAAACAAAATATAGTATAATCAAGGGAAAAATTGGAATTATTTGTTATTTCTTTATTATAAGCATCGTGGATAAGAAACTGATCATAACATGAAACCTGTTTTTAATTCATCTATAGATTTAAGAGAACATTTCTTACTTGATATATTTTTTCTCCAATTTTGGCGTTAAATGGGTAGAATGGAATTCATTTTGTTTTTGTCATTATTATTTTTTGGAATATACATGCTCACTTTTAATAATAAAGAAATTCCACCCAATGTTTCTTTTCATTTTTTTCAATATTCATAAAAATTAACTTTTTTGATGGAAGAATAATCATATAATTTTCAAAAGTAAGGAGATATTCTTCTCCCCATCAAAAATTAACTTTTTAAACTCTTGGGTCTTCATTAATGGAAAACTAATCAAGAAATTATTTTTGTTATTCATGTTAAAGAGCCTTCTTCCCTTTATAACTTTCACTTTCTTATGTTTTTTATTTTTCCGCCAACTTCTAATTATGTTGGATAGGTTGAAACATATACCCTCATAAGGATTACATATTTATCTGGTTTATCACACATAATCTAAAAATTCTCTCTTTTAACAAAACCACTTAACCTCTTCTTCTTGGATGTGAACCACCAAGTTACTTGTTTTGTCCCTCTCTTAGATTGAATCCCTTTGTGATTATAGCTTGATTTATTTTGATATGATATTTATGAATTATTTGACAAGGTCCTTGGTGTGCCCCTTTTTAATAGACTATAATAATTTCTAATTATATTTAACATCTTCAACATTTTATCATACTACTTGGGGGATACTTTCATTTCTCTTTTTTATTTGTAAACATTTAATCACTTTTTTCTTCCCAAGACAAACTCAACGTCAATTTCATTTTTTATTCGTCTATTGTGGTCTTCTTCTCCTATTACGATAGAAATAGTACATGGTTGGTTTATATGAACATATATAATAGATATAACCACATATATAGTATTATACCCATACAAATTCTAAGCCCTTGAATTTGTTCTAGGTGAATTGGATTTTCTGTTTCTATGAAATTTGATACTTCTCAACAGGTCTTCTCCTATTTTATGTTTCCTCCATTAATAAAGGACTTATTTATCTTCCATAAGTATAATTATTATTCCAGTAATCTATATACCTTACCAAAACAGCCAATATCACTGGTAATTTTCAATGCACCACCATGTTTTTATAACGTTGTAGTGTGGCTAGATTTAATTTATTTCAATTTTTTATTAGAAACACTGCCCTTTCAAAAATTCTTGGGGGGATTCTTTTCATGTGTATGAAAATAAATACCTCTGATGTTGTGATGGTATTTATTAAACTATCATCAAGTAAATATTTCTGATATTTATATTTTAAACCTACACTAATAGAAAAAAACAGCATTATTACACACATAATTAGGATGAGATTGGGTTACCCTTTTCAATGATCCTGTTGAAACTTAATAAGAGGAAATTTTCATGATATTATTTCAAAAAATATGATTATAATTGGATATATAACTATCATTACATATTCATGTGGAATAACTCTTACATTTAGGTACATGGGAAGTTTCATCTTATATTGATTCCAAATCATTAAAATTATCTTAATGCTCAGGAAACTTCAAGTTGAGGGAGTTGTTATCATCCTAAACAAATTCCAATAAATCATCCTGACCCTTCTATAACATTGTCATTTCTTGTTCATGTATCTTTCTTTATTTTTGTAAATATTTATAAATTTCTTTAATTATTTAACTTTAACCTCAAACTAAGAATCTTTAACATTGATGGTGGGTTTGAGCCATTTTTTAAGGTAATGGATAACTTTCATAAAGATTATTTGAGTCTCAAAATTCACAAAAACATTCCTCTAAAATTTTTATTCAATGAGAGAAAATCATTTATAATAATGTGATATCAATTTATTATTTTCATCTATAAAATATTATAGTGAAATGATATTTTGGAACTTCTTCCCTATTTTAATCTCAGTTTTATCAAATATATCTGCTAAATATAGTGTTTCATCAAGAATTACCTTGATAAAACAAAGTATATAAGTAACTAATTCAACAGTAAATTTCTTCAAATACATTTTATCTTAAGAGTATAAGTTTTCAATTTTTTAATAGGGTCATAATCCTAATAATGTCAATATATTGAACTAGTTTATTCAAAAGGATACATTTCAATATATTTTTTAGATGAACACTTACCACAATGAACACTTACCGCAATTTGTTTTAGGGGTTGATCCTTAATTTCCATAGAAACGTTTTCTACTTTTTACCTCTCTTTTCCTTCTATTACATGGGTTTTTATCAAAAGATTCCATAATATCATTAACAGAATGATGATCATTTTTCTTAATTTGATGCATATTCATAATCCCCAGAAATATACCCATTATATAAACAATTATAATAATTGATAAATAAAATAGATCTAATCTTAGGAATACTATGTTAGCTCTTATATGACTTGAAGTTCTCAGTGGATCATACAAGTACACTGATAGGGTTGAATCAGTGTACCCAAAGTTTACCATGTTTCATATTATTTATTTCATTATCAAATATTGTAACATAAACCTCTATCTCACTTAATGGATATAGATCTAATGATTCACACTCACCTATATCCTTGGTATTTAATGAAAATAAGCCAAAACATTTTTTAAAAGTGTTTTAAAAGGCTTAGATTTAATAACGAAATATACTCTTTTCTAGGTTGGACTCTCATATATACATGAATTTTTATTATTATATTTTAGTTATTATAATTCACTAATAAAGAGATACACATGGGTTGTACAGGGATCATCTACACTCCCTGAGCCTGGTAACATCAACTTATGTAAACATTATAATAAATGCATGTGAATGGATCTTAGTTTGAATCACAATCCACTTCTATAGTTGTGATGCTTAAATACTTGAGGACAATTTTTCCATTATAGTAATATTTATTCATAAAATTATTCATAATATATATCTATATATTAAAAAACATTGGTATTTCAAAAAATTAATCGATCCTTTTAAACAACATTATATCACTGTTTTTTAGAGGAAAATAACTCTTATGGTATTATGATAAACCATATGAAGCCAATAAAAATTTTAAAGTTGACTATCCTTATGAAGTTGATATGTGATCATTATGGATTCATGGATCATCCTTATGAAATGAACTAATGAATGTTAAAAAATTGTAAAATCATTCTCATGAACATTAGCTGATATTTATAGAGTCATGGAAAGATCATTATTATATTTTATATCATCCTTACAAACTCATCCTCATCCTTGTGAACTTCTTAAATCATCCTTTCAAACAGAAACCTTTTTCATTTTTTTCTTTTTTAAAAACCATACAAATTTTGAAAATGAACCTTATGATCTTTTCCAATTAAATATTCCTTCAAAATTAATCATAGAACCATCCTTAAAATGATCTCAAGATAAAACTTATCAAGTAAAATAGATTTACGAACTTATCACATATTTCATAAACTTTATGACCCGGAATTGAACCTCCTCAAGAAAAATAATTTTAGAGACTAACGATTAAACAAAAATTATCTTAGAACATAACCCATAATACTTTTAATGGTAATTTTAATATCCCTTAAGATCAAGAGCCTTTATATTGTTTCTAAACTCTTAATGTCATATTTTTCTTATTTAATTAATTCTTTAGTCTCTTCACTATATAGATTCTTCAAAATATACATTGAAACTACTGTATAGAGTTCTTTAGTCATGATCACATGTCATAGTCTTAATGATTAGATCAAAAAATAATTAAATATATTAAATCAAATAAGAATTTATTTTTATAATAACTTCATGTAGAATTAGTTTTCATTAATCAAAAACATTCGAAATTATTTGAAACTTAGTAATAATGGTTTAGATTCACTTTTCTGCTTTCCTCATTTATGTATTAGAAGAACATCATTTATTCAAAACACATATTAATATCTCTATCACAAAAACAATGTTCTTTATTGAAAAAAATACAATATATTCCTTGGTTCATCAGTTTTACACTGTTGACTATGGGAATTTCTTATCCTAGTATTATGCTCTAATTTTCCTAGATTCTTATAGAACTTGGGAGATTGAATCATGAGAAAAGAAAATTGGTGTTAACACTTAAACCATACATTGAATATTTTCCAAAGTGGTTAATTATTATGAAAACATATTTCCAAAATCAATTTGGAATAAGAATATTTTTGTTAACCCATAAAATGAGAAAGTAAAAAAATAAAAAAAGTAGTAAATAAATTTTGACAACCTTGAAATGAAAAAAAATTGACTGAACCTATATCTTATAAAATTATTCAATGTATTAAATTTATTTTTTTTAATTTCCAATGAGGGAAGGTGAGGAAGCTAACATCGGTTTGTATGAAAAGGATGTTATCCAAGAACTCAGTGATCATATTCTAATTCATAATTTTGGAATTTAAATAATTATAATTAAGAATTGTGAAAAATATTTGGTATTTGCAAATAGAAACATGTATTGAAAATAATATTTAGGTAGATAGATTTAGATATCTGATGTTCAGTTATATGTTCATTCATTACCTTCCATTATATGATTCATTCCTATAAATGATAAATTAAAATCCATTCATAGGATATCACAATCTATTTTCTTTGTGCAACGTAATGTTTCTTGTAATAATATTTAAAACATTTTTCCCACATCCTATATAATGTAATGATTGTTCACTCTACATAACTAAGGCATTCACCTTCCTCACACATAGCTCCACCATATAATGTTTTCCATCCAACTCACCCCATTCCAATTTATATGAGATATTCTCAATAATGGGAGGTAGAATTCTTTTAAAAGAAGAGGAAAAAAGACTAAGAGTGAAAGGATACGTTAATGACCATGAAACCCCTTACTCCGCACCAATAGTATATTATATGAATGGAAACAAAGCATATTAACATAAGAAAAAGGATACGGTATCATCATTACCTCTCCACGTGATCAATCCATTATTCAGTTTTCTATAACCAAGGAATTTGATATCATATTGGAAATGGTAAAATGATATAAGACTAAAAAATGAAAAAAAAAATGTAGAATTAAATTAAAAAATAAAAGTGTCACACTACTTGATAAAGGTACATATACCAAACCCACTGAGTTTACATTTATTTTAAAATTTCACTCCTACTCTAATAGCCCTTTTGAATCATGGGATCGCTTTATATATAAGTCATTGTTTCCATGCCATATATTCTTGGACGTTATAGATTTAATTTTTTTCCTCAAATATATCGATATATTTTCTTAATTACTTTTCCATGAATTCTTGGTATTTTTCTTAGCTTCATATGTGTTTTACAAAAATAGTTCAATATTCCATAATGAGATTTTCATATTCCCTTGTATCCCATGTGAAATCTACATATACATATGATGAATCCAATGGTTTTGGTTGATTTTATTGATTATTGTAATGGTTTCTATAGAAATTATAAGGACCCATGCATGCTTTGTCCAAATGTTTGTGTAAATTTGAAAAAATGGATAGAGAAAAGATATCTTTTTAGACCCTTCGTGATAAATCTCAACCCGTAAATAGAAGTAGGTCCTTCCTCGGTTTATCTGTACATTTTTGTGGTCTTCCCATGTTAATCTAAATGACATGTGAATCTTCAATATAAACCCTTACATATATTTTAAGAACTCATATATAGGCATGTGAAACCCATATGCAATGATATTTTCATACTTTCTATAAAATAATTAACCTTTATTTATCAATTATGTCAAACATTAACCTTTATGTGTCACTGAACTTCAAAACGTACATATGATTAGGTAACCCCTCATTTGAAAAGGTATTAACCCTTATATACCCTTTTCATCCACATGGTTACCATTATATACCAGTACTAGGAAGTCTTGATTATTACTCTGATTTCAGGTTACCTTTATATATCAGTATTTTCTATATAAAAGGTTTTCTCTATTTTCAATTCTCATGTAGCTCCATCCTCTAATCCCAAGAAAAGGATCATTCCTATTTATTCATCAGTAACAACTATAATCATATAAAAAACACATTTTACTTGTAGTATTATTCCATATTAATTACAAAAAAAATAAAATAAATTAAAATAAATATTTTATCTTAGAAACAATAAATTACCAATAAATTCATAAAAAACCATAAATATATTAGATTCTCTAAAATATTTTAAATATAAGGAAAAATTCGAAATGAAAATATAAATAAAAATTTCTAAATTTCTAAATATACCAATTGTATATTATCAAAGTAATATTTCTATATGGGTTCCTAAAATAATTCATCATTTTACAAAATGGAAAAAATCCTTCCGAGTTTGTCTTAATAATCTATGTTTCAATTTTTTTAAAATTAAAACCCAAGTTTATTGAAATCCCATGATACTTACTTCTTCAAAAATAAAAAACTTATTTACTTATACTTAGTTGAAACGATAATTTCATGAATTAATTTTTAAAGGGTATGCGTGTGGTGTGAGGGGGATACCTGTATAGAACATCTATTCATGTTAATCATACATTTCATATTTAGTATAAGTACCACTTGGATGTATTATCATATTTTGGGATCCCTTTTGGGTATATTGGATGAATAAAGTGATGATTATTTACTTGATACATGCAGATTGCTAATTGGGGATTATATTATTTTAATAAATTGTTTGAATATAGATTTTTTGTTCATATCATGTATTAAGAATCTACAGGTCCCTTTCTTTTTTTTCCACTATAACTCATGTTTAGTCTTATAAAATGTTAAATTATATAAATTTTGTGATTTTTTTGATGTGGTTTTTAAATCTCATTATACTTGGATAATTTTGGTTTTTATATTGTTCCTTATTTAGATTAATTTTATTTAAAAGCATATTATTTTAGGGGAGATGATACCATAATTATGGAGTGGTCATGCCATATTTATAGGGGTAATTCCCCATTTTATTATCAATTTATCCTATGAAATCAATCCTTATAATATATGTTTTATTCCCCTAGAACTAGTTTCCAGACTGCAGCAATTGAGAACACACTTTGACCAATGTCATAGGTTGGCTCAGGTACCAATTCAGAGATGCCCAAGTTGTTTTATGACAAGTGATGTGTGGGTGAGAATATTGAGAATGGAAATTTGTATCATATATAAGGTTCCTATGGGACTCATTAAAGATTAAAGATATATGAGAGTAGTGAATGCAATAAATGGTGAAAATAATGAAATGAGAAATTTGTTTAATTTCATGGTAGTTAAAATGTTGGGATATAACCATATAATGGATATAAATGTGTTATAGAGAAATAACAATGAGGTGGTTACTTATGATATATCGAGTAAAGATATGAGATAATATCTTATATATAGTGTCCATGAAAACAAACATCTATAGTAAAAAAGTTATAGATTATTGGGACAATTTATTAAGGGTCTATGAAAGGAGAAATGATAATGGAAAATAGTAAATATAAATTATAGATCAATCTAAATAATTTCTTGGATTATTATATCATATGAAAAATTAGATCATAATTTTTAATCCATGGTTTAGTGGATTAGTTATATGATGAAGATGATATTTTCATGAGTTTTTAGAATTTATATTAGTAGGAATTCTACATGATGGAGGAACCATAAAATATGAAGGAAAGTATAATAGTAGGTTTCATTCAATATAAATCGGGACATTTTTTATGTTTTATAAAACTCATAATATGGATGAATAAATTCTACCATAGGTTGCACGATTAATCCAAGTGGAAACTACTAGGTGTTATTAACATAAAAACCGTTTAAAATGATTTTGTAGGTATGTTAGTTTTTAATATTGGATAGATGATTTTTTATCTCATTGATTCATACTAGGTGAGTTATATTACTTATTATATATTCAATTTTAGGATCTGTATCTTCTGTTCAATAAAGATATATGAAATATTATGATAGGGATATATATAGTGATCATAATTGGAGTGATATTTAGTTGTGGGAGTGGTATATAATATTATGTGTGATGGTGTAAAAAACTCATGATGTGGGTTGTTAACATATATATTTAAGTTATTACAACATATGTTAATGTTTTAACTACTATTCTATTATAAACACTATATTCAGAATATATATATATGAATTTTTGTAAGGATTGTGAGTTAGGTAACTGATGAGAATTTAATTTTGATGATTTTTTTGAGTATATTTTGAATAGATGATATCATTTCTCATGATTAGATTATAGTAATGGGCTCATTAAATTTAAACTATCTACAAAATCTCAAATTGTAGGTTCTAGATTGTCAGTCTTGTACAAATGACAATTAGTTATTAGCAAGTACACTAAAATAAAGTAATGTATTTTTTTAAACCAACAATGTTGAAAATTTGTGTTTAATATCTATGATAACTTATTTCTCAGTGTGTCAACATGGTGGAAACGTTATCCATTCAATAAGATTATATGGTTTTCATCATGTTTTATGGGTCAATGATATTTTTTAGAAAGTTAGTGCAGGTGATTACTGATTATATTTTTCATGGGTTGTCTTCTATGGTGGGATAGAATTAGAAATGAATATGTGATTTATAAAATGAATAGTGTTTCTAAAGGAATAGAGTGAGAGGATTTTAATGAAAATATTATTCTCATGGATCAACTATAGTGATAGAATGGTCATATCTAGTGGGATATCTGAGATAGAGGTAACTAGTATGTCTCGATTTATGGAGTGATCCATGAGAGTTATGTTATAATGATTCCTGGGGAAGCGATATCATATTATGGATATTTTTTAAAGCCATGATTTGTTACATTTAAATATAAATGGGAATTGAATTTTTCATACAGGATCAAGATATAGGTTAATTTGAATTTATGGAATCTGAAATAAAAGAAGGTGGTTTTTGAAAATATTTGGATTCCTTAATATATGTTTTATATAGTGTAAATTCATTGAGAAAAATTAATAGTGATATAAATTTTGGTTAAGTTCATACTATTTATAGGGGTGTAGTTGAAAGCATTTTCCCTAGTAGTCTGAGGTGTTTTACCCCCTTTAACTATCTTCCATATTTGTCCCTTCCACTTTTGATGTTTAATGGTTAAATTTAGTGATTTATCTTAGATTTAAATGGATCAATGAGAAATATGATTGAGATTATGGAAATTTTGTATGTTATGGTTAATGAGAGCATAGAATTCATGAATGTGTGTCACTTCTCAATATTTTGAAAAAGTTACGCCATATATTGATCATTTCATGGGTTTTAATTTGTGAGGATTAAAATTAGATAATATTTTAGTAACCAATTTTGTGTTTTTTTTCATATATAAATGTTGTATGAATTCTATAAGTTATTGATATGTCTTTTTATGAGTTTTTTCTTATTAGAACCATTTGATGAGGTTTTGTTAATTATTACCCTTTAGATTATTTATGAAGAATTAATTATAGATGTTATATTTTTTTGTTACATATGGAGTGATATATGGGTTCATGTGCTTGATGGTGATATATATGGGCTTAGATGGAAATTAAGGGGATGTGGAATACATGTAAACACTATTGTAGAGGTTGGTCATCTACAAACTATTAATTTATACATTTTGTCTATGTATTTGTGGGTAATATGATTAGTGAGTGGGGTACTTGGGTCAAGAATACTTTATTAGAAACTTAAAGGGTTTAGTTTTGTACTATGTTGTTCTAGGACCCAATGGACCAGAGAAAATGCAATTTATTTGAGGGTGATAATGGTTATTATTATATTAATCATGTTGTGTTCAATGATCCTTAGTTAATAAAGTATATGGATTCATCTATGAGGTTGCATCATTGATTTTAAATCCAAGAGTCTGAGTATGGACACTCATGGCTACATAAAAATGATTTTTCTACAATTAGAGAGTGTGAATAATGATTTTGTAGTGTTTTTCCATATTAGACGTGTATCATAAACATTTGTAGCATGATATAAGGCCCTTCGACATCAAGTTCATATTGATTGGATAGTCTATCATGATTTGGTTAATGAGAAGCCTTATAAATCAATTTTTGGATTAAATAAATGGTTTTAGTTTTTTACTAGAGTATGATTGACTTGTGAGAATGCCTCAATTAAAAGGGTCATGGTGGTATGTTTACAATAGAGACATATGTGTTGGATGTCTTCCATAAACATTTTTCAAGAACTAAGTGTGTTATTTTAGATAATGTGAGTTAACCTGCTAAAATTATTGTGGCAAACCTAACTATTTAGTTTGTATTGGATTGAGAGTCAGAGTATGGTAATGATATTTATACCTTGTGTGTTGAGTGATCATAATGATGATGATATTTGAGAAATATGATAAGTTCCTTAAATTTTTAGTATCTACGTGAATAGTGTTGTTATAGGATGTATCTTTTGGATCATTATATGATTAACATGATTTTTGATACATGATGTATATATAAGGGTATAAATCAGGTCAAGGTACATGAGCTTTAAGGCCTAGGTTTTGGTTGTGTCTCCCTAGTTGTACCAGATGTTTAGGGTTGAGTGTGATTCCAAGAGTTCCTATGATATAGATTAACATTTATTTATTTAGAATCAATAGGATCTGTGGTATATTATCATGGTGCCCCGTGGTGTGATTCTTTCTCAATAGAGTATATTTTCATTCAACCTCCCATGGTTCAGATACAGTTCCAATAATTGTTTATATTAAAGGGGGATATAAATAATACATGGTACCCTGTTGTATGTTTTTTTCTAAGTAATTAGATTTTCTTGAAATCCTATAATATTATTATTATAATTAATATCTAGTTAGAGGATTTTATACCAAGGAACTGATATATTATGGTTATGGTATAATTATTGTGATTTACTTGAATCAGTTGTATGGTTTAGTGAAAGTCAGACAACTTGTGTAATTCATGTTGAGTATTATATTTTTTAATATTATATTGTACATGAAGTCACATATAGGTACTATAAAATAATTTAAATGGAACATCGGTTTTCGACTACTAAGTTTCATACCACACTATACATGAGGTCCTTATTAAGCATATAGTTCTTTTATTTGGAATATAATTCAAATATGGTGATTGGTGGTGGGGACTAAAACTAGGCAGTGTAGTGGGGATGAGACAAGGGTTTAAAGGAAATTCCAATGACCAGATTTGAATAAAACAACTTATTTTTTTAACTCATTTGTATACACTACAATATATAATATTATCCCACAAAGAGAAATACCATGTTTCATCACTAATTTATGTAATATATTTTTTTTATTTTGTGAAAGAATGAGTTATATTATTATTAAAGATATAATTTTTCCATAATTTAATATTTTTCATTAATATGTGATTTATGTTTCCATTATATAAATATGAATATATGGTTATGAAACTAAGGGTGTTGTATCTTCATATTATGGATTTGGCCCTCACTATTAGACTAAAGCCTCTAGCATAAGGGGAGGTGCAACTGAGAATAAATAAAAACCTAGCTGAAATATTGTTCAAGTGAACTAGGATAAATAAGTTAAATTATAACAATTTATTGATTTGTATCGATTAATATTAAATTAAATGAAATTTTTTTAGTGCAGACAATCATACATAGGAGAATGTTACATTTCACACTTGATTGATGTATTTTTATGAGGTTGTGTGTAATGATGTCAATGAGTTTCTCTCTCAAATGAGGAGTGATTTCAATCACTTGACATAGAAGTAAAGATGATAAATTCACCCTGATATTTCATACTCATGGTGTTACATTAAGGATATTGATGGGTGTATGGTGAAATAAAATATAATCCACTCAGTGAGGGAGAATAATATTATAGAAATATAAGGTAATAATGAGTGAGTGAATACTAAATATTCAACATTGTTATTTTCGTTTTTCTTATAATATATAATTTTATTTTCTTATCGTATATTCATTTTATTTTATTTTAAAACAAATCCCCATTTCTCTATTCATTTATGTCATTATAAAAAAATATGATAACTATAAATAACATACAATAAGAGTATTGGGTGATTATCTAAGCCTTCAAAAATGCAATCAAGGGTTATTGACCATGCTATAATCATTGGATTATTAAATATTAGTTTTTGTAAGGACCCCTTAACAAAGCACCCTCATAAAAATTCTCATCATTTATAAAACACCCTTGATTATTTTTTAGGTAATAATTCAATATATTTTATGTAAAACCATGTGATTATAGTCTTATATATGTATAAAAGTGGTTAGAGGTGGCATGGTAAAACATTTTAAAGAAATTAGTCCATGGTGGAGGAATCTGTTCATATGAATATTTCCCATTGAAACCCCAGTAGGTAGGCCCTATAGTTCTGGTGGCTATTCTAGTGGAAATGTGCCATTAGATAACCCAACGAACATCCAATGGGTTTATTGGGTGGTTTTTAATATTTTAATTAATTTATTATAAATTAATTAAAATTCTTTTAAAAAAATTTTTTGAGCCCTTTGTTCCTATTAGTTGTATTATATTCCCTACCATCCCATTATATCATGGTTCATCCATCTCTATGATTAGTTTCTTTTCATTCAAGATCATAGATTTATGCCTTCGGTTATAGTATAATTATAAGGGTAATTATAGCTCTTTTCTTACTTCTATTCTTGATATTTGTCATTTTTTCACTATATTTTCATGGGTATTCCCTAAATTGGTGATTATGTTAGGTTTTCTAATTTCTCTCATTTGAGGGAGAATCAATTGAGTATATTTGATGAGAAGTTCCCTACAAGTCATAGGTTGGTAGTACTTTTTATTCCTAATGGTATTTTATTATTTTTCATGCATCAAATGGAATATTGGTAAATACTCTTTATTATGTATGCCCAAAATTTATATTAAATTGTTTTTCTTAAATATATTGGGAATAAGTGGAACCTAAAAGTTCGTGAGTGTCCCATGTGCGATGTGTGTTGGAATTTTTGGTTGTGTATTCCCTATTTATATATTGAATTGAGATTTAAAACATGATTTTAGACCCAAGATGGGTACATTTGACTAAGGATTAAATCCCTCAACCTATTGTAATATCATAGGGAATTCTTTGGTAAGGATTGACTTGGGTGAAAACTAGGCTAGAAGTGAAATTGCATGAGCATGGTACATTAAATTGTAAATTTGGATTAAGAGCTTAAACCATTATATTTTTAATAATTATAAATTATTTATATAGTTTTAAATGATAAATAATTCATTATGATCATTGTTTTTATCATGGAAATCATCAACAAATGGTGTAATATTGGTATATTGACCACATTGAGTGGGTTGGTGGTGCCTCCTCCACTAAAATGATGATGGTGAACCATTTTTCAACTATTAGATAATGGAATAGGTGAACTACTTCAACTTTGGGATACATAATAATGGTATATTATTTAATTGAGATTCATATTGGTGTTGAATTGTACACTTATCTGTGTGGTAACAGTGGTGAATTCCACACTTGGGGACATATTATAAAGGTATACCCCAAACCTAGGTTTTGATTCTAGTTCTTTAATGGAAACATTAAATATATTAACAATGTTATAACATCCACATAGAGGATAATAAACATGGTACCACATCCACCCATGGATGTGATATCATTGTTGTATCATCTACCCATGGATGTTGTCTTGGTAGTGAATAATCTACCAAGGGACTTGTGATTATGGAATAATATCTACATAGAGAATGTTATCGATGGTATTCTATCAACCTAGAATATATTTTTTGGTTGGTTATTATCCATGGTGGCTATAAAATGGTGGTGTATTGTCCTCATGTTCCTAAATAGCGGTATTGTATTGTGTTCTTGGGAATGGGGGTTCCTCATTCACGGGTAGATGAATCATTTACTATTGATATTGTATTAATTATGGATAATTATCCAAGTGATTATTAACTATTCTAGGTCACTCACCTAGTGATTCCTAATGGTGATATCTCATTTACATATTGACGCTTGATGGTGATAAATTTTTCAACTTAACTGTTATATGAGGAGTGATATATAATTATTTATCAATGTATGCGCATAGAACAAGGGTATATCATCCCATTATTGCACTGGATAAAGTAATTCTGGTCACACATGGTATGGAGGAATCACTACAAAGTGTGGCCAGTTATTTATTTCCAATTTTATTCATTACTAGATTTTTTAATTCCATCATGCACCTTTATTTTATTTAATATGTTTAGGGAATATTTTGTTGATAGCCTATTCAGTTGTACTAAAACCCTATATGAGAGACCTTTTACAAAATAATACTTTAGGTTTCTTGATCCCAGTAAAGGAAAGGTCATAAATTCTATTTATTGTTGAGAAAGTGGAGTTTGGTGGGTGTTGAGTCACAGGTCTAACTTGGGACTCAGGAACAGCTGTTGATGTATCCTTTAATTGTGATTTACTTACATATAGTGATTTATGATATGAATATGGGGGTCCTGTTTATGTTTTTATGACTCATATGACAAGTAAAATCACTCATTTTTTTATATTATTATGTTAATATTTACTTCTGGAAAGATTTTAGCTACGGTACATGTTGTTTCTATAACTTAATTTTTGGGTTACCATTTTGATTTAGTTTCCAATATGTTTAAGGTTATATGTACCTAATATTTTAGTATACCCATTAATTATATTTTGACCCCCACTATTATTGACAACCTTCGGTGTATGGGGAGGTTCACTTGAGGTTTTTTAACTCAGTTAGGTCATGGTGCAGGTAAACTAGATTTGGGATACTAAAAAGTTATTTTGAATACTTTTTTACTTCTTCATTGTATTTAAAATATAGTTAAAAGGACATAAGATATTTTGAGTACTTGGTATGTATCTTTTTACTAGGAATATCTAACCCGTGTATGAGGAAATAAAATGTTTCCAACGATGGTACTTTTATTCTTGGTTTTTTATTTTACAGTTTCATTACATTATAGTATTTGATTATTTTTTATTTAGATTTATGATTTATGAGTTTTTATTATTCACCTTGGGTGGAAAAATTGGGTTTGTTCATTCAACATTCATGACACATAGGGATCAGTTGACATTAATATAGTTGTCTATCATTAATATTACTGACAGATATTATGGACATGATATTTGATTATGTCACTTTATGTGTCATGAAAAATTATATAATGTTTTCCTATATATTTTTATACTGTAACTCAACATTATTGTCTTATGATTACTGACCCTTATTATTACATTTTAGAATTGTTATGTAAACTCCTTTTAAAATTATAAAAAAAATTATAATGGGTAGTATAGGCTTGGTTTGAGTCTATATATCAGACCCTTCTATCATAGAGTATGCATTTGTGGCAGAGAGGTATATTTTTATTATTTAATAATGAAAACTTTTATGTTCTACAAGTGATGTTAATGTATTTTGATTCATGTTCCTATAATTATTGAAATATTCTGTTGTGGTAACATCTTCTAGAGTTCTAAGATAATAGAGACATGCATACCCCAATAAAATTGGATCCAAATCCACCTGTTGTTCGTATTCCTCATATTTATTAGAAGATCAAAGAGGGTTTTCTTTGGGTTTTTTATTTGATATAGAATGGGGATTTGAGGTCTAGACCAAATTTGATAGAATTTACCTATGAGTTTAATCTATATAATCTTCAACTATTTGTGGATGAGGGTGGACCATAGGCTATCGAGTTTTAGATTAAGCCTATGAAAACTATATTTTTTCACTTCAAGAAACCTATTAAGAGGTGGGTGAAACTTGATTCTAAGAATTTGAGGACCAATAAAGTGTTGGTGATATATTCTAGTATAGGTATAACAAAATGTGGGTTTTTCCTAAAATTAATTTCAATCACATTGATTTTATAATTTCTTTCCAAATAATATGATGGGTGATATAACAAAATATTTCACGCATCTAGTTCAAGGGAAATGTCCATGATAGATTATGTCACTCACTTTATCAATCTGTGATGTTTTTCAACTATGTTGGTGGGTGAAAAAATTGTTAGGATCAAAAAATTTGAGGGAATACTGAGTAATTATATAAAGTAAAAGGTGAATATATTTGTATTGATATTTTTTAATAGGCTGTAAATCATGGATTTATTATAGAGTAGAACCAAATGGTATATTGACCATATAGAAATCAGGATTTTTATATTGTTTCCATGAGTGGGTCAGCGATCAGTAAGAAGTTGAGGTTTGAATTATTACTCTAGGGTAGATATTGGTATAGAATCCATAGTATGGGTTCAAAATTTCATCCAATATTGATAGGCATGGTCATGTGCTATCAATTCATCCATTATGGACATATCTAACATGATTTTTATGTGTAATTGAAGGAGTCCCATTCTTATTGGGTATTGGAGATTCTAAAAGGGTGTTATAGAATCATAACATTGATGGATTTTAGGAATGGTTCTAGTAAGACCTGGGGTTTGGGGTAGGTCCATGGGTATAGTAATAGTCATCCAATTAGAGATACTCTATCAATTCATTTCATGGAGTAGGTATAATTCCCAATGTTAGTGGTAATAGTTCTAGTGGGGCGATTTTCGTTAGGGGAGTCGGGAAATAGTATATCTGAGTAGGGGATTAGGGCCGCTTCATTCCATTTAGAAGACTCATTTAGTTTGGAACTGGGAGCCTTCTACATTCCATGGTATGTTTCTTATTGTGTCACCCTCATCTTTGGTTCAATTTGAGACAAGTGTATCTCACTTATTCATATATTATCAACTTATTGGTGATTTAGGGATCATAGTAGAAGGAAAATATGATTTTTTGTCTATTAATAGGTCCTTTTGGTATGATATTTGTATATCCATATATTTTCCATGTAAATTATAGTGATTAGTGGATATATTTTTTTATAGGACATCTTTGTGTTATTGATGTTTAATTTTAATATAATCCTTCAGAAAGACAAGTTGAATCATTATCAAGCACCCATTATCCACTATCATCATCAAGTATTTTTACTTTCTATAAAGGGAGACTATTATAGCCATGTAGATGTGTAGGATTTATAGGTATGTCATTTGAGATGTGTCCATTTTAAGTTGGGGTGATCATGGAGTAGTTTTCTAGTATTTATTTGACAGGTAGGGATATGTTTCAAGTAGCCTTTTCTCATATCATCAACCACTTCCTAGATATGTTTCTTGAAAATTTATTGGTATTATCACATGATCATTACATTGAGTTCACAATTTATCTATTTCTTGTTATGTAACCCAAAAACATATTCCTTATATTATGGATCCTATAAAAATTCGAGAGTTGTGGAATCAACATATGGATTTAGAGGAGAAGTATTTATTCTCAAGAACTTGTCCCCAAGGGTGAAATTATATTATTTTCTAATAATGTATATGGTTCATTTAATTTTTGTATATATTAAAAGAGGATGAATAACGTGATGGTCAAAATCCCAAATAATCTTCCTTATATTAGTGACATATTATATCAGTTGAGAAGATATAGATAGTTCATTAAGACAAATATAAGGTCAAACTACCATCAGTTGAGGGTGAGGGTTTTTGATATTATATATACTATTTTAAAAAACTCTAATATATATAAACTTATTATAATGTACATGGGTTATGTAACTTCCCGACCCGACTCACCACTAAGACGGTGGCTGGACCGGTCACCACATGACCTCAGGTGCGCATCCCCATACACTAGAGGCTACCGACTAGAAGCATCGGTGTAAGGATAGTTAGTGGGGAGACTATACCCTCTAATAAATGTTTTTGTAGCAGTATAACAAAGAAAATAACTATCAACAGCGGAAGATGTAATGCATAATTGACAAAGTATCAGAAAACAGATTTCATATGACTGACAAAAGTGGCAAATGCCAGTTTATAAAATAGATGAATGCATTTCATGATATTGATACATGGTAGAATGCAGTAAATAGTGCAGCATACGTTTTAATATATTACAAAATATATAAAGGACATAAAATCCCCATGGTCAATCTCATTGGGCATCTAGAGCTCCAGATCGGTCCTTTTCTCCTACTCCAGGTACAAGCAATATAGAAACAAACAAGGTCCATGGCCCTGCGAACAAGAAAGGTCTACTCAGGTACCCCAGTTCAATGGCGGCTCGGGTAGGGTGTGAGATATAAATCTCAGTAGGCCGGAACCATCGGTGTCTAACCCAATCTTGATGGTATAATATAAATTAAATAGGGTTCAAGCATTTATAAATAAATTAAGCAATGAAATATATCTAAATACCTAAGTACCTGTATTAGCCCTCGACTGGTGTCTGAGCATGTAACCAGTTCATTAATTGAGTTTTACCATTGTATTTATAAATCACATGTGATTAAGTCAACTACCGAGTCCAAGGAGTTTTCTCTAAGGTAAAACAGGGCTTAAGAGTGACCGGTCCCAATGGGATTTAACCATGGCACCTACTTGTCAATGCTGGACCCAAGGAGTGTATCCAAGGAATCCTTTGATAGTATAAGTAGTGAAGGTTCTGAGATGTGATGAGGAAACCTGGAAAAGATATCCAGTGAGTGAGTTCCTGGGTAAAAACCAAGGTAACGTAAACTCACGGAAAGGAAACTCGGTATTATATGTTTCTAGGTGAGGGGTAAGAGTGTAATCCTATGAGCGTAATCCAAATCATTCCATAATAAGTTCCCAACTGAGTCTAAGGTGATCAACCAAGGTTAAACGAGGCTATGCAAAGATTGGGCCCAATGGACTTTAACCATGTAACCTACTAGTCAATGTCGGATCCAAGGAGTGTATCTGAGTTATCCTGTAAGAAGAAGGGACCCAACAGTAGTATATAGAGCATTAAAAGAATATACAAGAACTAGAGTCATGGTGGGTATCAACCTAAGTGAACTGTATCCTTGATTTGGAATGGGGTTCCCAAGACCCAAGTTATTCTCCTCTCAGAATCCAATGATATCATGAGTCATTCCATTCCAATTTGATAAAGAAGTCATGTAATGATTCATCCGGTTCAAGTCTTTCCTTTCATTAGTGTGGATAAGTCAAGTATAGTTGAAAACATTATTTATTGGTTCAAGTCTTTCCTTCCATTAGTGTGGGAAGTTCAAGTATCATTGCAATCGTATAGTTATTGGTTCAAGCCATTCCTTCCATTAGTTAAGAAAGATCAAGTTGCATTGCATCCATTTAGTAAAAAAGCATTATATCATTTTAAAAGGGCAAGGTCCACACTGCTACCTTCCCTTTGCATGGTAAGGCTAGACATGAACTTGAAACCAATCCTTTCCTCATGAACCTGAGTCCATCCATAGAATTACTACATGGGAATCCATGTATTTCCTAAGGTATGATCATGAAAAACCAATGAGTCCATCATGGCATTCCTACTTGGGAACTCACGTGTCACCCAAGGTTTTTTAGTATTCAAAACATTTGAAAAACAATTTAAAAACTTGTTTTGTGGATCAATCAAAAAGTATTAACAATTCATTTGAATCAACTCATTGAATTTACCAAAACATGTCAGTATCATTTAAAGGGCTCCAAGTATCCATACAAATGGAAATTACCAACATGGGTAATTCCAATATAAAACTAGACCAAACACTTATACGGTGATTCATTCCTTTAATCATTTTAAAAAGGGTAACTCCGTGTTTCTAATGTCATTAAGTCCATTTCTTCAGTATTACCTATTTCAACACAACATCAAGGCATAATAATTTTAAATAAGATAAGTCAAGTAAGAAAGGTCTAACCACTAATTTTTATCTTGAAGGCAGTGAACCTCTGTTAGAGAGGGTTTTATTATAAAATCAATATATTGTTAATCAGAAAATCATTTAATTCATTTAGCATTAAAATCATGAACAAGATAAAATTAACATTTCACAAGAATTTGAAAAAATACATCAATCCATGAAATTGTTTATAACGAATGTGCAATAAGAAACTTAATTAAAGTATTTATAACGATTGGGGGCTTGGAAATGGACCCTACCTCAAGGTGGAACCACACCGTCTACAATGGTAATGAACCAAAATGATTAAAAACCACATGGAATAGATCAACGCATAGAATCAATAATACAGGGACTCATAAACATGACAATCCCCAAATTTAGCACTTGTGAAAAAAACAGATAGTGAAAGCCTAACCTTGAAACCAATCTGATAGACCAAAACTATCTTAACTAACTCTCCTTCAACGGCAGTTGTCGAAACATGCATCCAAAGTTCCTGAGAGACCTTTTGGTCAAACCTAGACTGAAAGAAAACTGAAATTAAAATCACCCCACAACCTTAGGGGTCGTCCGATTCTCACTGGGCACTGAATAGGTCAAAGTGAAGCCATAGGAAAGAATTAGAAGGGAGGATAGGACTCATAATGATGGATCAGACAAGAAAATTGAAGGAGATTAGCCAAAAACTGGAGGAAGAGGTGGCCAAGGGAGGAGGAATGTGCATCAATGAGGAGAGCCCATTGGGCTGGTGTGTCGTGTATGATAGGGTGTAGGGAGTAGTTTAGGTTTTATTTTCTAATATAATCTAATTAAATTAAAAATTTAAAAATTTAAAAAATGGGCATTGTGTACGGTTAATCCAGCAGGGTTTTCCAAACCGTGTGAAAATCGTGAGGAGTCTACTGCCTCTAAGAAACACCCCCACACAATCTAGGCACACATTTTAAGAAACTGTGTGTAGGTCGTGCACAAGCCACTGTCCCTTTTAAAATAAGGTTTCCTGGTTAACTGATGTGGGCCACATGGTTTGGTAGACCTTGCGCAAACAATGTGCCTTCTTATATCTTTTCAAACATGATGTTTTTCGTGTCTGAAACTCCCAAAACATCTCGATCCATTTGGGATACATCTTGGGCCTTCTATTATTGCCCAAAACATCACTTATGAGTGATCCAACTCTCTAAATTACGTTCCAAAACTCATTTTTAAATCTAACCTGACCATCATAAAAAAAGTTCAAAAACCTTCATACTATTGTCTAGTTCAAAAACTCAGGATTCTACATTTTACCAACCTCAAAAAAATCTCATCCCGGAAAAGCCTTTGAGAACATCATAGACACCAACTGACCTACAAGTCTCATGAAGTTTCATTCCAACGATTTCATTGCATTACTATTTCCTGGTGCACCTTTAAAAATGTTTTAATCATTCCACACTTCTACCTTTACAACCTGATCCAACACTCAATGTTCAATTAAAATACAGAAACAGAGCTTACATAATCCCTTTTAGATAGAGAAAAGATCACATCAAAGTCTCAGTAACTATAGATCAATGGTGCTTCCCACCATAGGTCATAACATGAGAAGGGGACAATTACCAGCCATGGTACCTCCACTATTGGAATTGTTGTTTATGGCATAACTTTAAGTATTCTTACGACACTCTTGGCATAATTTTGTAAAAAGGAAATGGTCGAATTCTAATCGACCTAATAGAACTGGTAGATCAAGCTTTCTCAGAATACATTTCCGACCTTGAAAACACACTTTCCATCATTGGGAAACATGATTTAAAATGGCCCAGTATAACCGTAAACATCAACTAAAAAGAAGTAAATGAGTCGAGCCATTTGGCCAGCATATCTTGGAGAAGTCTGGCTTATGAATCCATAGAAATTCATAAGAAACGGATGGATTCCATGAGTCTGAACAAGGCGTTCCTACATGTCAACCATGGAATCACTCAGGACTTACCAATCCTAGAGTAGAACCATGCTTTCTCATGTAACATTGACAAAGATCATCCAAAAAGCTCAACAACTTTTAAATATTTTGTGTGTTGTAAAACGGATGCTCTCTTAGGGCATCGAGGATGATGTCAAGATAGGGGACATGGTTGTCTCTTAAGATTAGTACTCTTAGAGGGTTTAGGATGGGGTTTCTAGTCCAACACACCCAAAAATATCTACGTAAATTAGTTGAACCAAATCAAAGTTATGCTGCCAACCAAGCACTGACACGATTTAAGACTTGCAAGCCTAAAGGGAATTCGAGCAACCTATCCATTTCCCAATGGTCCCCTTAGCTGTTCATTCTAGTTGGAAGGGCACTTTAACCACCTCAACATAACACTACCCTCTTTAAGGGTGTCTTGGTCAAAGTGGAAGAAAACTAACCGCTCAAAAGTATGATAGATTATAACAATAAGATCAGCTTGTCAAAACACCGAAGTTTTTCGAAAACCATCACATTTATTGTAATGAACTGATTATTTAATGCTCAAGTCACTCTAATTGGAGATGACCCGAGACTGTACTCAACAGTACATGAAGATTTATTTCGAAGTCATATTGCCTCATACGAAAATTTTTCTGGATGACGCCATAACAAGTCGTTCATCACTAAGAAGTAGAAGTTATATTACCTACAAAGCGGTCGGTCATGCCTGAGGCACGTCTAACCAGCAGAAAATGAGTATTACATGATGCTGAAGCCCATAACAAGGTCAAGAAGGACATGAACACCCATCCAAACTAGAGAGTCACTTTAAAACTAAGAGTCCTAATAGGGACAATGGCACCCAACAACACCAAGAGTGAGAAAATCCACATCACTTACAAGGAATTTATGTTCTCAGGGTGCTACCTACCACGGGTTATCCCCTTATGAAGAATGAGCTTTAACCCTTAAACTAGGTCACAATAAACAAAAGTCACTAGGCTCAAAATCCGATCATAAATCCATTGCTATGGAAATGAACACTTACTAAAAGTAATCACACTTCAGTTCCAAGGAAACTCCGAGAGAAGTCTGAACTACCCTTACACATAGGTTTTTAACAGTGGACACCACTATAGGTTCCAATTCCAAGCCTCTTAAATTGAATCACATTTAATCATTAATCATCAACATATTTAATCAAAACATCAAGTACCGTTTCAAAAAAAACAAAGTAATTGATTTAAACCAACTCCCCAAGTGAAATACTAGCAAGTTTTATAAAATTGTCTTTTTAAAACATTTTATGTTATATGACAGCCTGTCACTTTCATGAAACATATCAATAAAAAATATTTTAAGTAAAAAAATGAGACCTATAAGCATCCCATTTTAACCAACCTATGTTCTGCATAATGTAACCCAACAGAAAACGCACAATTATTAAAATTTAAACACCCAAACGGGTCATCTCATAAAACATTATCCAACTGGTATAATTGGGTCCTATTTAATTTGGAAAGATAGCTATTTGATTTTGAGATCAACATGAAACCTCTTTAACTCTTATAATCATTTTATAAAGCATTGTGCCATTTCATTTAATATGGGTTTCCATTTTCCAATTCATGAAGTGTCCACACTCTCCATGGATTGAAAATTGACTCCAATTATAACTGCAACCAATGACATAGCCCATCGATCCATTTACATATATCTAGGTAATCTAGAATTTCACTACACGTAGCTAACACAGAGCAACAAGATGAAGTCACAAAAGCATGGAAATTTAATCACATGAGCATGATACTACAAGCAGTAAGCATAGAAGGAATGATAGTGTATTACCTAAATCAGTATAAACCTAAGCATGGAATATTTATAAGGCACATAATTATACATAGAAGACAACCTACTAAAGCAACTACATGGCATGGCATATATGCATGGCATGTGAATTTATAAGTGCCTAATATGATGCATGTAATGCAACTTCCTTTCCATATCAGGCCATGGAAAGTATCCAAAGTTCCAAAAAAACATAAGCAACAGATTGTACACCAGTCTCTCAAGGTGAAATCATATCAATTAAATAGAAAACATTATAAACAGCAATCCCAGACCTTTTCACTTGGTCATTTCCTGTAAATAGGGTGATCAGTCCCAAGCACATACATTATCCAAGCATCGACACTTTCTTAGTATCCTTCCTTCCAACCCCAAATAGTAAGAAAAAATGAAACCCGCCTCTGATACCACTTTGCAACATCCCTACCCAGATCACCACTAAGACGGTGGCCAGACCGATCACCATATGACCTCAAGAACGCCTCCCCGTACACCTGAGAATACCAACTAGCAGCGAGGGTGTAAGGATAGTCAGTGGGGAGACTATACCATATTATCATAATTGTCGCATCAGTATAACAGAGTAAATAATGATCAATAGTGGAAGTAGTAATACATAATTGACAAATCAGCGAAAAAAATATTTCATATGACTAAAAAATGGCCAACTCTAATTTATACTATAGGTGAATGAATGACATGATATTGATACATGAAGGAAAGCAGTAAATAGTGAAAACTCCCTTTCAGTAATGTACAAAATAAGTAAAGGATAGAAAAACCCCATGGGAAATCCCCTTGATCATCTCGAGCTCCAACACATTCCTTTTCTACTACTCGATGTACAATCAATATAGCAACAAACAAGGTTCAAGGCCCTAAGAAAAAGAAAGGTCTACTCAGTTACCCCAGTGCAATGGAGGCCCAAGTAGGGTGTGAGATATAAATCTCAGTAGGAGGGCACCACCAGTGTCTAGCCCAATCCCAACAATATAATATAAAGTAAATAGTGTGAAAGAAAGCATAAATAAAGTAATAAATAAAATATAACTAAATATCCAAGTATGTTTTGCATCCCTTGGTTAGTGCTTAAACATGTAACCGGTTCATTAATTGAGTTTCACCATTTTATTTATAAATCACATGTGAGTAAGTCACCTACGGAGTCCAATGATTTTCCTCCAAGGTAAAATGGGGTTTTGCAATGACCGGGCCCGATGGGCTTTAACCATGGAACCTACTTGTCAATGCTAGACCCAAGTAGGGTATCCTATGAATCCTGTGATAATATAAGTACTGAAGGTTAAAATATGTAATAAGGAAACCTGGAAAAGATATCCAGGGATGGAGTTCCAGTTTGAAAACCCAGGTAATGTAAACTCAAAGAAAGTTAACTCAGAATTATCTGAGTCTAGCTTAGGGTTAAGAGTGTAATATAAGGATCAAAATCTAAGGAATTACATAATAAGTCACCTACCAAGTCCAAGGTGATCAGCTAAGGTAAAATGGGATAAGAAAATACAGGGCCCAACAGGCTTTAACCATGGCACCTTATAGTCAATGTTGGATCCAAAAAGTGTATCTGATGTATCCTGTAAGAATAAGGGACCCAATCGTAGTATATAGAGAATACAATTAATTGAAAAGAACAATAGTATAGGTGGGTATAAACCTTAGAAAACTATATCCTTCAATCGAAACGGGGTTCCAGAGACCCAAGGTATTCTCCTCTTAGAATCCAAGGTGAGCTCGAGTCGGTCCATACCTATTTGATAAAGAATTCATGTAATGATTCATCTGGTTCAAGTCTTAACTTCCATTAGTGTGGATAGTTCAAGTAGAGTTGAAACCATTATTTATTGGTTCATGTCTTTCCTTTCATTAGCATGGAAAGGTCAAGTAGAATTGAAACCATTTAGTTATTTGTTCAAGCCTTTCCTTTCCTTAGTTTGGAAAGATCAAGTATCATTGCAACCATTTAGTAAAAACCATTAAGGCATTTTCACAGGGCAAGGTCCACACCGCTACCTTCCCTAGCATGGAAAGGGTTGCCACAGACATGGAACCAATCCTTGTCTCATGAACCCAGGTCCATTCATGGAATTCTTACTTGGGAACCCACATGTGACCCAATGTTTTATTAGTATTCAAAACATTTGAAAAAAAATATAGTTACTATTTTTGAGGATCAGTCATTAATCATTAACCATTCATTTGAATCAACTCATTCCAATTACCAAAACATGTCAATTGCATTTAAAGGGCTCCAAGTATCCACACAAAGGGAAATTACCTACCTGGCTAATTCCCATCCAAAACTGGACCAAACACTTAGACGGGGCTTTAGTCCTTTAATCATTTTAAAAAGGGAAACTTAGTGTCTCTAATTCCATTAAGCAAATGTCCTAAGCATGCCATATTTTAACACAACATCATGGAATAAGAATTTTAAATACAACAAGTCAAGCAAGAAAGGTCTAACCACTACTTTTTATCCGGAAGGTAGTGCACCTCCGTTGAAGGGGATTTATTATAAAAACATGATATTGTTAATCAAAAAGTCATTTAACACATTTAGAATTTAAATCATGAACATGCTAAAATCCACATATCACAAGCATATGACATAATACTTCATTACATGAATTTATTTATAAAAAATGTTTAGTGAGCAATGTAATTAATGTATTTATAAAGATTGAGTACTTGGAAAGGGACCCTAACTCACGGTGGAACAAGGATGTCCACATCGGTGATCAACCAAAACAAAGCCAACCCAAATTTTGATGCTTAACGCACTAAAAGAAATAATATGAGGGACACATAAACAACAAAATACCCAAATTTGACACCTACAAAACAAAATATTAGGTGAAAACCTTACCCTGAAAACAATTCAATAGACTGAAACCATCAGAACAGCCTTGCCTTTGGAGGTGGTTGATAGAAATTTCATCCAAAGGACCCGAGAGACCTATTGGTCCAACCTAGACCAAAGAAAACCAAAATTCAGATAACTTCATAACCCTAGGTCTTAGCAAATTCTCACTAGACACCAATTAGGTCAAAGTGATGCCAGAAGAAATAAGGAGAAGGGGGGATAAGACTAATAATGATAGATCAGACCAGAAAATTATAGGAGTTTGAATGAAAGCTAAAGGAAGAGGGGGATAAGGGAGGAGTGTATGTGTCAAAGGGGAGATTACCTTGGGCTGTTTCATCACATATGAGAGGGGAGAGGGATAAATTTTGGTTTTAAGTTTAAATTTAATTTAATTTAATTAAAAAAATTAAAATTTAAAAACAGGGAATGGCACACAGTTAAGCCTGCACAGTTTTCCAAACTAAGAGGAAACTGTGCAGAGTCTACTCCTCTAAGATGCACCCCACACTGGCTAGGTTCACTATTTATGAATCCGTTTGTAGGCTGTGTTCAAGCCAATTTCCCTTTTAAAAAATATTCCCACGGTTAAGTATTGTGGGTCAAATGGTTTGGCAGATCGTGCGTAAATTTTGACCCCTCTGCTGTCTTTTAAAACATGAAATTTTTTGGGTATGAAACTCCTAAAACTTCTCGATCCACTAGGTAATCAGTGTGATCAACTCTGGAAACATCTCGTATTTTCCCCCATTCCTAAAAACATCACTTAGGAGTGATCTAACTCTTGGAATTTTTTTCCGAAACATGGTTATAAATCTGACACGACCATCAAATTAAAAGGTTCAAAAACCTTTATAATTTTTTCCAGTTAAAAACATTGGATTCTACAGGTCAATTAACATTCCAACATTGTTTATTTCACTAACTAATAGTTTCTCCAATTATTATTTGGAATCATTCATAGTCATATCTATTACCGAAAATCTAGTGTACTTTTTTTCAAGGGAAGATCACGATCACTATTTTGAGGTTGATCTATATAAACTAAGTGAGTGTCGATTATATGACAAGATCTAGAATTTTTAGTTCAAGATTAGTTGGGTGTACTTATGGAATTGTTGAGCACATCAAATTAGTTGTTTTGTTTTTACTAGAATTTCTGCAGTATAGTAGCAACCCTAGGTCATCTTTCGATGGAGCCTTAGATCATTAATTGAAAAAGAGGGATTTGATTATGATGATAAAAGTGGAATGGGATTTAATAAAACTTGGGGTTTGATGATTAATGATTAAAATAGAAAAACTAAAGTGATAAAACAAAGTATAAATGAACAAGATTAACTATACGTGATCAACTCAGGGGAGAACCGTGATGCACATCCTTCATCGCTTCAAGGGAATGGGTACATATATTTTAATCCCTAATTTTTAACACATATTACCAATATGTTACTGCATTTATATTAGGATACCTCTTAGGTTTTAGTCGAAAAAACACAATGATTCACTCGACACTGATGATGATTGGGTGATTTGTGTTTGACTTCATAACTGAAACTCACAAAAGCAACACACGAAGAACTCGATCCATTGTCCAGGCTAGAATGTTATTTCTTTGTTATAACATGACATAAATGTACATGGAATTGAGTATTTATATGTGATTTAAATATTCCAATATGAACCACACAAACACCATAATTGAATGAAGAAGGAAAAAGGGATGAATGGTGTGTGAAACATCAGTTTAAAGGGTACACCCAAGCATGGTCATTTGAGTTTGAGTATAAAGTACTAGTATATAACTCAATTAAATAAAAATAGAGGCCAATGAAAGATAAAGTATAACATGGAATTAAAAATATTATTCCAAATAATACAACTATGAAGCTCGGGATAACATCGTGTTCCTCCCCGGGTGATCACAAGGGGTTTAGAAACTCATGGAAGGAGAAGAAGAAGAAGATGTTGAATTAGCACTGCCCATAGCCTCAAAAACATCTATAAATTAAGGATATATGCCTTTAGAACTCAAAAATTATAGCACCTTTCCACTTGGTGAAATTCAAAATGGGGTGCCCATGGTGCCAATTTATAGGAATATTGGGAAGTGGTTTTGGGCACCTTGATTTCATGAATCCTCTTGGTCCATAGTTTTGGCCAGTTTAATAGTCTTAAATCAATTTTGAAAAATCCAATCAGTTGTTGTCTTACACCGTTTATACCTCCAAGTCAAATATGGTGGCTATATTTGAAATATAATTATAGATATTTTTAAAATACAAAGGCATATGTTTTGACCCTGTGCAGATCCACTTTATTGGATAGATTAGTTTGTATTAGCATTATAATGGACGAACTAGGAATCGGTTCCTTCATATGAAATTTACGTTATTAAATTTTGGTCGAGAAAAAACGTTTCAGCTCATTCTAATTAACATTTTAGTATCAACATGAATTTTATTCCACTAGTGTGTTTGGATCATGTGAAGATTGACCCATTTTTCTTCAACATCATCATGGGTCCTCCAAAGCAACTCCACCTACCATATAATTATCAAAACTAGTAACATTTACCTTTTTAACATTGTTAAACGTAAAATAATTGAATCAAAAGTGGATTGAAATTTCTTATTAAACTTTCAATTATCAATACAAAACCAGTTTAATACATTGGTATAAGGGTGAAATAAAATAGTGAATTGTTTTATGATCACACCCCCACACCTAAACATTTTCACTCCTGGGAAAATTATAATATCCTAATAATGTACCATTCCTAAATAAAAGTTGTGAAAAAATCCATGATTATTTTGAAATGAAATTCAAAAAGTCTCGTTTGTAGTGTCAATTTTCCTACCATCTTACTTTTCTAACATTCAAATTTGTTCAAATTAATTTTTTCACCCATGAAACATGTTGCTACCTACTACACCTAAAAAATTCCCCACTTCACACATGGAACATAAAAAAAGTGGAGTTATGCTCTTTTATTAGAGTTATTGCAATCTTACCATATGCTTTCTATGATTCTATGTTCTCTACCGGAAAAACTAGTGTGTTACTGAAGAGGAATTACAACAGGTTGTTGTGAGGATCAAGTGTTGGTAGGATTTAATGTTTAAAAATCTAAGTCTGAAGAGGAGTGTTTAATATCTTATGTACAAAACATGTCAAAATTCAGCAACTGTTCACAATGAATGTACACACTCAACACCCCACAAATTATATTACCTCCCACTCTCTATCCCCATTTTCCATTTCTGTGGGTCACAACCAAGCGCTAAATAATAATGAGTAAATGTACTCATTTCTCCATTTTATTATTTTTTTGTGTTTTTTTAGATGTACAGAACTATTTTTTTGGAGATAAAGAGGGAATCATGTATAATACAATGATTCAATATGTCTTATGAACCCATTGCCCATGGAAAATGTAGGATACCTTTATATCAACACATACCAATGATTCCCTTCCCATAATCTCCATGGCAACACCATCTCTCCCACACATGCTGAAAATAAAACAATAATATACACAAGAGATGGGTTGGAAGGGATAAATTATCTTATAATGTGTCTACGTAACAGTCATTCCATGTTCACTAAGGCTCAAGAAGGATAAAATTTAAAGGATGATGAAAATATCAGATAATTGTAAAAAGGGATTTTTAATCAACTATTGAATCTATCATGAAGGTAGAGTACCTGAATCTTAGGGCTTAAAATAGAATCAAGGAAAGTTCTAGTTTCTCTACATGACCAGAGACTCTCACGAAATTTATTAAAAAGAAATAATATACAATAAAAATCTTAGAATATCTCTCGGGTAAGGGATTAAAATATTGGTTGGTGCTATTGAGGCATGGGATTAAAAAATAAATTTAACACCAAATAATTATTTGAAAATATAAATTCTAGAAAAGGAATCCATATCAACATTCATTTAAAAAACATTTTTCCAAAAATAATGGAGTTTTCCACATAATAGAATCAAGCATGAAAATTGATTTTGATATTCTTTTTAAGATCAATTTTTATCTAAAAACACAACATAAGGAAAAGTAAATCAAAAATAAAAACACGTTTTTTTAATTTTTTTGTTTGTTTAATCCTAACTATGACATGTCACCCTCCCCCACCTAATAGTTATATTATCCTCAATGAAGGTATTTTAAATATATATATATAAGTAAATAAAGGTTGAGAGAAGGGATGGTCTACTAGGTTGTGTCATATATGGCATCTATCAGTTGGATTCCCTCCATGAGATGCTTTGGAAAATATTCATAGAATTGTTTGACCCCATTCCCATTGACAACAATCCTTTGTCCACTCTTCTCATAAAAAACATGTATACCGCCAAAAGGATAAACATCAATAATGGTAAAAGGACTGAGCCATTAAGAACGAAGCTTACCTGGGTGTATCTTTAGAGTGTAATTATACATGATAACCTTCTCATAAATATGGAACTTCTGCTGATGAATCATGATATCATGCATACCCTTTGTCTTCCCTTTAAAGATCTGTGAGTTCGCATATGCATCACGTCAAATTTCTTCCAACTATTGAATCTGCATATTCCTCTTCTCACCTACATCTACAAGATTTATATTACATTGTTTGACATCACAATATTCACTTTTTTCTACCTCCACTGGGATGTGACAATTATTTCCAAACACAATTCTATATGGTGACAATCTGATTGGGGTTTTAAAAGTTGTGCGGTACGCCCAAAGTGCATCATCCATGCGCAAACTCCAATATTTCTTGTTTGGTTGTACCATTTTTCTCAAGATACTCTTAACTTCTCAATTTCAGATCTCTTCTTATCTGTTAGTTTGGAGGTGATATGTTTTAGAGAATTTATAAACAACCGCATATGTACAAAGAAATTTTTTCATGTTGTGATTGAAAAAATGTGAACCCTGATCACTAATAATGAATCTAGGTAAACCAAACCTACTAAAAATTTGGGACCTCACAAAATCAACAACCACTCAAGATTCATAAATCTTGGTGTCCTTTTGTTACACCAATTTAGATACACAGTCAACATCCAATAAGATTTAAAGAAATCAAAATGAATTTGGAAAAGGCCCGATGAAGTCAATGCACCATGCATCAAAAATATCATAGAATAACATGGGATGTCAAGGCATTTCATTCCTCTTGTAGACTTTCCCTGTAAATTAGAAATGACTTCATGACTTAAAAAATATATGGGAATCCCTATACTATTTTTTATAATAAAGTTTTGAGTCAAGGACCTTTCGAGTTGTACGCTGAGAGCCAAAGTGGCCCCCACGGGCCAAAGTGTGGAAAAAGGTCAAAAGAGAGATGAACTCATGGTCAGGGACACACCAAAAAACTACTGGGTCAAAAAAAAATCTCCATGAATATGGTTCATCCCAAATGTACCATTGAGAATCATGCCTAAGTCTATGAGATTGTGAAGTGATTAAATCAGTGGGGAGCCGAAATGTTTCTAGAAAATTCATAATGTCCGCATACCCCCGGGTAGGGTCCACAACATTAAAAATGTTCTCATGAGGGAATAATTATCTAATAGAGAGGGGTGAGTCAATATGATGGTATAATGGTGGGGACATCCTACTAATTTTGTTGGATACCACATTTTCCACTCCACTCTTATCTCTAATCTCAATGTCAAACTCTTGGAGGAAGAGCATCCACCAAATGAGGTGGGGTTTGGCTTCAGGTTTCCTTAGGAGAAAATGAAGGGTAGTGTAATTCCCCCACCATAGTTAACCAAAGTTGATGATTTATTTCATAACATTTTCATGATCACAAAAAATCAAGTCTCTAAAGACCGATTAGTTCAGTAGCCTTGGAAATACTAGATACATTCACAAGTTTTACATTACACTATAAAATGAAAAACTACAAGAACATAGTCTCTATAGGCCACACTCATATGCTTTATACTATCCCTATAGGTCATTCATAATATACTTCTTCGCATCTTTGGAAAAATAAAACATAGAAAGGGGTGAGCTCAAATGCTCAGTAAGGATAACAATATTGTAGAAACATTCATAAATAACCATAAACATTTAAGGCAATGTAAGACTAAAACAAAAGCCTTTGAAAATTGAACTTCAGAAAAATATGGAAAATATAAAATCAATTAATTCCATTTAATTATTCACTTGGATATTCTACTAGTCGAATAATCACATGCAATATTAATAGCCACTTTCATAATGATGGAATGCATAATGCCAGACTTTATAACCACATAGTCAAGGCCTTGTTTTAAGACTACAAATAAGATTTTTTCAAGGCCATGTTCCAAGACACTAGTTCAGCTCATGAGACCTACCAATGCATCTAGAAGATATAGAGGGCTCCACCCATCACTTACTAAGTCCAATGCATTCCTTGTATGGAAAGGTTTAAACATAACATAAACATTCGTATTAAAACTGGCATATGAAATGTCAATACTTTATCTATAAACAGTGAATTGTATAAAAATAACTCATCCATGGTCAAATATATCACAAAACCTTCAATTCAATATGGATGATTTGTATCATAATAAATCAACTTCAAACAAGTTTAAAATCCATTAAAGGATTTTGACATAGATGAAATCAAAACTTTCTGAGAAAAATATCTCTTTCTATTTTGAAATCATTTAAAAGTCATATAATTATAAAAGAAAACATTTATTTTGAAAATATTCTTATAATATTGTATGGGAAGGTTCAATGGTGTCATAATGGCAGAAAATTTCTGCACCCGCCATATAAGTGAAAAAAAGACATTCTTACCTTAATTTTGTCGAAAAGGTCATAAAGTACCTTGTTTGGAAAATGACGAAAAGATTCCTTTCAAAACATATAATGTTAAATAAGGGTATAAATGACTTTAAACCATTTTCTAGTAAATATTAAAAAAAATTAAAATTCATTTTTAATAAAACACAGATGTGGATAATAAAGAGGTCCTAGTAGATACTTATGTAAAAACAACCTCGAATAATAAAGGGATTGTGAAATTAACCCTTACCTAATACTTTTACTTGGTCAAGGGTAGATTAACCTCATGTATACTGGTAAATAAATGTTATTAAATTATATAAGAACCATATACATTAATATGACATCTTATATGATCTTCTAATATTGCTTTGTTAATGATATTTTAGTAGTATCATCGGTTCGGGTATTAAATGATTTGTTTTCCTTTATATGGTTGATTATATAAACAATGTCTATTAAAGATAGGATGTATTCGATTCATATATAGAATTATATTATGTTCAGAAAAATTATTTTTAATCATGAATTAAAAATTATTCATGAATGATTACGATGGGGAATGAATCTCATCGAGTTCGTGGAGACGGTAATCTGTACATACGCACGAGCGACAATATCATTTTCTGATATTAAAATCATATATAATTGGATGTTATATCATTTATACATAATAATTATCATGTTATATTTCTAATTTACATCATTTATACTCATTATTATACTCATCCAAATGATGAAGTGTTTGAATAACAAACTACACCACGACGTGGAGACAGTATTCCCCACGTATGCATGTATGGTGACTTTGTCATTTATAGGATGGATAAAGTAATGAATATGGTTATAACATTTTTATAATAACCTCAAAGTATATAGAAGATAATGGAGTTATTATTTTATAATGGAAAAAAAATAAAGAGGAAGTTGAAGAAGAAAAGAACTTGAAAGAGGTGATTAAATATTTACCTCTTCTTTGGTTTCTTCCTTTTTATTTGATAAAAATGGCTCCATAGTTTGGCTTCATGACTAATTTATTTCCTATAGGATGAAGGTAGAACAATTGAGAGGATATTTGGTTAGGTTTTGGCCGATAAAATGGCTTTGAATGTTTAAATTTTAGAGAAGGGGAGGTTCCCTTTTATAAGAGAGGTGAGGGTCACTTTAGGAAAATCTTGAAATATTATTTTATAATAAAATCATTTTCGGTTTCTAATGGATCCAAAAAAAATTATTTAAAGGATAAGCTGGGGAGGGTTCTAAACCCTCTCAACCAATAGGTTTTAGACAGGTTTAGGTCATCATATTAACCTTATCTTTTAGATTTAACTCTTAGTTAAATAGTTTGACATTTACCATGTCTATTTGTATTTTTATATTATATGGTTAACAAACTTACTATAAACTTAAAAGTAATCCTCAAGTGGTTAATTAATGACATATATAATATTATCTAATCCCTTTGGACTATTTTTAGATTTTTAGGAATAGAATACCAATTAATAATATAATATTTGTTTTAAAAACTCTTTTATGTCAATTTTGACACTATTTGGTATTTTGTTTTTGTTAAATTCATAACAGCATTATTACTTTGCCAAAAAAATCATTTAATAAACCCTAAAATGTCATATTAATCTATAAAATTAATTTAATTCATTAAAAGTCTCAAATTATATTTATTTGGATATTTATAATATCAATTATTTTAATCGTTCATTAATATGTTTATTACTGCGTCATCATTGTGTCATAAATAAATTTAATTATTTAATATCTAAAAATTATAAATAAAATACCATTAAGTAGGAAAGATTCTTAGGTTTCTAATTAATATTTATAGTCTAATTTATCTTATGTATAACCCTATATTAAAAATGGTTTAGTTATTAAACATTGATTGTAATTCTTTTAACTCTTCTTTAAATAAAATAATAATAAATGTCCTAATCTAATCCAAGTGGACCAAAGGGGATAATATTTTATTCCTAAGCTTGTTTTTGTTTGAATAAAACTTATCCAATATAATTAGGACAGGTGTTAGTGTAATTATAATATCATTTTTACCCTTAATTACCCTATTTACTTTTTACCGTGGTAAATAAAAGTAAAAAGTAACAATTCACCAAAAATAATTTTCATATTATTGAACCAAATTTTACTTACTGATATTAACCATGTATCATGTAATTCTTAAATTCAACTCAAAAAAGCGGTAAAATTATTTTTTATAAAAATTTGCAAATGCTCCTAGGAGGTGTGTATAAGACGATAAATAGTTCGATAGAATTTTATATATCTAAACTTATCATAAAATGACTCCAATGAATTAAGTTGAACATATATATATTATGTATCTATTTTGACCTAAATTATATTAAAATAAAATAACTAATTATTTAAATAAATAGTTGGTTTTAACCCATAACGTTGTGTTTTTTCACTATTCATCAAAAATTAAAAGTTTTCAGAAAAATACCAAAAATTCACCCGAAGCTAATTTTGATATAATAAATCCAAAAATGAAGTACATTTTGGAAGATAAAATTTATAAAGGTTCAAAAAAATTTTATTACTATTCATAACGTTTAGTATGTTTGGTCGTGGTGTGTTAGAGTCTCAAAGTTGCGTGCAATGCAAGATATTGCATTATTCAAATGGAAATGCATCTTGGAAGCTTGGGTTGTTACATTCTTCCCACCTTCAAATAATTTCAGCCTCCAAATTTCTATAATACTACAACAAAAAATGATTCAGGTGGTTCTTCATCATAAGTTCCTCTGGTTCTGACATTTCCTCTTCCATCTTATGGTTTCTCCATAGAACTTTTACCAGACGAGTCGTCCAGTTTCTCAGCACTTGTTCTCCTATATAAAGAATTTTGAAAGGCTCTTCACAATAAGATAGATCAGGTTCAAGTTAAATTTCCTCAAATTTGAGTAAATTTTTTGGGCCAGGCATGTATTTTCTCAAGAGTGATATGTGGAACACATCATGAAATTTGGAGAGACTTGGAGGCATTTCTAAATGATAAGCTATAGGTCCAATTTGTTCAAGAATTCTGAAAGGTCTGATGTACCTGGGACTCAATTTACCCTTCTTACTGAAACGTATAACACCCTTACATGGTGATACCTTCAAGAAAACATGGTCTCCTACTTGAAATTCCAAATCCTTACTTTGGTTATTTGCATAGCTCTTTTGCCTACTTTGGGCTACATTGATGTTGGTTTGGGCAACCGTCACCTTTTCCATTGTTTCCTCAACAAGTTCTGGTCCTACGATTTTTCTTTCACCAACATCATCCTAACAAGTTGGTGTCTTACAACTATTTCCATATAACGCTTCTTATGGTTCCATCTAAATACATGAATTGAAACTATTGTTAGAAAAAAATTCTACTAGAGGTAAATATTTATCACACATACCTTGAAAGTCAAGTGAGAAAGATCTCAACATGTCTTATAAGGTTTGAATAGTCTGTTATGATTGTCCATCAGTTTGAGGGTTGTAAGCAATGCTCAAAATAAGTTCAGTATCCAGGGGTTTCTAATGAAATTTCTAGAATCTTGATGTAAAATAGGGATCACGATCCGAAACAATTGATAATGGTACTCCATAAAGTGTTACAACTTCATTAATATATAGTCTTGCTAGACGTTCAAGTGGTAAATCTTCTCTTATAGTAAGAAAATGTGCTGACTTGGTAAGATGATCAACAATGACCCATATTGTATCATTCCTTCTAGGAGTCTTTGGTAGCCCCATGACAAAGTCCATCGAATTATTATCCCATTTTCACTCAGTTATGTGAATAGGTTGCGTGAATCCTCCAGGTTGTTTCCTTACAGCGTTCACTTGTTGAAAAACCATACATCTTGACACAAAATAAGCAATCTCCCTCTTCATGTGGTCCCACCAAAAATGTTCCTTTAAATATCTACAAATATAAATTCTACCAGAATGTATAGATAAATTGGAGCTATGAGCATCATCTAATAGTTCCCTTTTTAGATCTGGTATATAGGGAACACAAAGACTCTACCCAAATTTCAAAATCCCATCTTCACATATGAAGTCACTCAATCTCCCATCATTCACAGCTTTAATCTTCATTTGAAACTCCTCATAATCATCCTGAAAACTTTTTATCCTTTCTAGTAAATATGGTTTGGCAACCATTTGAAATTTTTTTGATGTTTCACCTTTGATGATTATTCATATATCCATTTTCACTAGATCATTTAAAATAAGATCGCTTTCAACTCCCATCTTGTTTGAAACATCATGATCCTTTCTGCTCAATGCATCTACCACTTTATTTACCTTCCTCGAGTGGTATTGTATTGTGAAATCATAATCCTTGAGTAGTTCAAGACATCTCATTTGCCTCATGTTTAGTTATTTTTGTGAGAAAATATACTTCAAACTCCTGTGATCAGTATAAATCTCACATTTTTCACCATAGAGATAGTATCTCCATATATTCAAAGCAATGATTACAGCTTCTAACTCAAGATTTTGAGTGGGATAGTTTTTTTCATTAATATTTAGATGTCATGATGCATAGTCAATGACTCTATCATTCTACCTAATGACACAACCAAGTCCTTTCTTTAAAGAATCACTATAAATAACAAACTCATCATTCCCTAATGGTAGAGTCAAGATAAGAGAATTGACTAATTTTTTATTCAGTTATTCAAAACATTTTTTACACTCTTTTTTCCAAAAAAAAATTATCCCCTCTACCTGTGATCTTGGTAAATGGGTCAGGAAATCATGAAAAATTCTAGATGAAACGCCGATAATAACCTGCAAAACCAATAAAACTGCATAACTAAAGTATACTCGTCGGTGCTGGTCATTCTTGGATTGCCTTGGTCTTTGAAGTATCAAAAAATATTACATCCTTATAGAAAATATGGTCAATAAAATAAACCTTTTGAAGCTAGAATTCACACTTTAAAAATGGGTTACCCAAATTCGGTGCATTATCAAATAACATTGGTATGATCACAAACGATCAAGTCTCGAAAGACCGATTAGTTTAGTTTCCTTGGAAATATTTGATACATTGAAATGTTTTTCATTAAATTATAAAATTAAAAACTACAACAACATAGTCTCCATATTCCACACTCATATCTCTTATACTATCCCTGTAAGTCGGTCAAAAAATACTTCTTCACATATGGGGAAAAATAAAACATAGAAAGTGGTGAGCTCAGATGCTTAGTAAGGATAAAAATATAGCGGAAACTCTCTTAAATAAGCATAAACATTTAAGGCAATGTGTGACTAAAACAAAATCCTTTTAAACATGAACTTCCACATAATATGGAAAATATAAAAACAAAATAATTCCATTTACTTATTCACAAGGATATTCTACTAGTCAAATAGTAACATTCAATATCAATAGCCACATTGATAATGATGGAATCCATAATTCTAGACTTTATAACCACATAGTCAAGGTCTTGTGCCAAGACTACAAATAAGATTTTATCAAGGCCTTGTCCCAAGAAACTAGTTTGTCTCATGAGGCCTACTGATGCATCGAGAAGCTACAGTGGGCTCCACCCGTCACTTATTAATTCCAATGCTTTCCTCATATGAAAAGTTTTAAACACAACATGAACATTCATATTAAAACTAGCATAAAAAATGTCAATACTTTATCCATAAACCATATATTTTATAAAAATAACTCATTCATAGTCAAATATTTCAAAAAACCTTCAATACAATATGAAATATTTGTATTATAATAAATCAACTTCAAACAAGTATAAAATCCATCAAAAGATGTTGACATAGATAAAATCAAATATTTTTTAGAGAAACATATCTTTCTATATTGAAATAATTTAAAAGTCATATAATTATAAAATAAAACAGTTAGTCTGAAAATATTCTTATAATATTTTATGAAAAGCTTTAATGATGTTATAATGGAAGAAAATAGCTTCACCTGCCGTTTAAGATAAAAAAATACATTCTTACCTTATTTTTGTCAAAAAGGTCATAAAGTACCTTGTTTGGAAAACGACGTAAAGATTCCTTTCAAAATATATAAGGTCAAATAAAGGTATAAATGACTTTAACCCATTGTATATTAAATAGTAAAAATGTTTGGAAATTCATTTTTAAGAAAACATGTTTGTGGATGATAAAGAGGACACGGTAGATACTTACATAAAAACAACCTCGGATAATAAAGAGATTGTGAAATTAACCATTACCTTATACTTTTCCTTGGTCTAGTGTAGGTTAACCTCCTCTATAATGGTTAAATATTTGTTATTAAATTATAAAATAGCCATATACATTAATATGATATCATATATGATCTTCTAATATTTCTTTGTTAATGATATTTTTGCAGTATCATCGTTTCGGGTGTTAACTGATTCGTTTTCATTTATATGCTTGGTTATGTAAGAAATGTTTATTATGGATAGGGTGTATACTATTCATATAAATAATTATATTATATTTTTAAAAATTAATTTTAACCATAAAATAAAAATTATTATTGAATTATTTCGATGGGGAATGAATCTCATCGCGTTTGTGGAGACGGTAATCCGTACGTACGCACGAGCGAAAATATCATTCTTTTGATATTAAAATTGTATATAATTGGATGTTATATCATATATAAAGTTTTATTATAATGTTATATTTATTATTTACACCATTTATACTCATTATTATACCCATCCAAATGATTAAGTGTTTTAATAACAAACTACACCACGGCATGGAGACGGTAATCTGTACGTACGCATGTATGGTGACTTTGTAATTTATAGGATGGATAGAATAATGAATATGGTTGTAACATTTTTATAATAAAATCATAGTATATATAATATATTGTATTTATTATTTTATAATGGGAAAAAATGAAATAGGAAGTGTAAGAAGAAAAGAACTTGAAAGAGGTGATGAAATATTTACCTCTTCTTCGGGTTCTTTCTTTTGATTTACTCAAAAGGACTTCTTAGGTTGGATTTATGACTAAAGGAAGGCCTATAGGATAAAGGGAGTAATGTTTAGAGGATATTTTTTAGGTTTTGGCTGAGCCAAATGGATTTGAATGTGTGAATTTTAGATAAGGGTAGGTTCCCTTTTATAAGAGAAGTGAGGGTCACTTTAGGAAAAGCATGAAATATTATTTTATAATAAAATCATTTTCTGTTTCTAATGGTTCAAAAATGAATTATTTAAAAGATAAGTTGGGTATGGGTTGAAAACCTCTCAACCAATAGGTTTTAGATTAGTATAGCTCATCATATTAACCTTATATTTTAGATTTAACTCTTACTTAAATAGTTTGACATTTACCATGTCTCTTTGTATTTTTATATTATATGGTTAATAAACTTACTATAAACTTCCAAGTGAACCTCCAGTGGTTCATTAATGACATATATGATATTACTTAATCCCTTTGGAATAAAATAATTTTTTTAGGAATATAATACCAATTAATAATATAATATTTGTTTTAAAAACGTTTTTTGTCAATTTTGACACTATTTGGTATTTTGTTTTTTTAATTAATAAAAGAATTATTACTTTGAAAAAGATTCATTTAATAAAACCTAAAATTTCATATTAACCTATAAAATTAAATTAATTAATTAAAAGTCTCATATTTTATTTATTTGGATATTTATCATATTAATTATTTTAATCTTTCATTAATAAGGTAATTAATGTATCATCATTGTGTCATAAATAAATTTAATTATTTAATGTCTAAAAATTATATATAAAATACCAATATTTAGGAAATA
This sequence comes from Viscum album, assembly GCA_963277665.1. NCBI lineage: Eukaryota > Viridiplantae > Streptophyta > Magnoliopsida > Santalales > Viscaceae > Viscum > Viscum album. The sequence goes on from OY728153.1 coordinate 943,065,682, forward strand.
ATTTTATCTTTCTAATGAATATTTATAGTCGAATTTAACTTATGTATAACCCTATATTAGAAATTGATAATTATTAAACATTGATTATAACTCTTTTAACTCTTCTTTAAATAAAATAATAATAAATGTCTTAATCTAATCCAAGAGGACCAAAAGGGATCATATTTTATTCATATGGTTTTTTTGGACGAATTAAACATATCCAATATAATTAGGACATGTATTATGGTAATTATAATATCATTTTTACCCTTAATAACCCTATTTACATTTTACCATGGTAAATAAAAGTAAAAATGTTACTATTCACCAAAAATTATTTCCATCTTATTGAACCACATTTTATTTATTGATATTGATCGTGTCTCTTGGATTTTTAAAATTCAACTCACATGAGTGGTAAAATTAAGTTTTATACAAATTTTCAAATTCTCTTAGGAGGTGGGTAAAAGATGGTAAATAGTTCGATAAAATTTTATATATCTAAACTTATTCTAAAATTACTCTAATAAATTATGTTGAATGTATATATGTATTATGTGTCTATTTTGAACTAAAATATATTAAAATAAAATAACTAATTATTTAAACAAATAGTCGGTTTTAACCAATAATACAATGTTTTTTTAACTATTCATCAAAAAATGCAAGTTTTCAGAAAAATACCAAAAATTCATCCTAAGCTAATTTTGATATTCTGAATCTAAAATTGAAGTCCATTTTGAAAGCTAAAATTTATAAAATTTCAAAAAGTGGGTGTTACTATTCATAACAGCTAGTTTGATTGGTCGTGGTGTGTTATAATCTTAAAGTGCGAACAATGCAAGTTATTGCATTATTCAAAGGGAAATGTACCGTGGAACCTTAGGGTGTTACAGGCAGCATGATCAGAAAAGATAAGGATTTTTTATCTAATAAGATATGAACAGAATTTTTTTAAGGAAAACGCAATATAAATAAGTTCATTTTTAGTGGTTGTGTAGTTTTTTTTGGCAGGGTCAAGGGTACGTGAGGCATACGCAACGACATGAGGAGCCCTCTCAACCCTTTGTGATAAAATTACCCCAACTACAAAGTTAGAGGCATCACACATAAGTTCAAAGTGTAGATCTCACCTTGGTAATTGGATGATGGAAGGTGATGTGAGACTCCTTTTTAGTGAATTTAAAGCATCCTCACAATTTATATCATACAAAAACTCATAATCCTTTTGTAATAATTGGGACAATGGAAGTGTGATCTTACTAAAGTCTTTAATGAATCGGTGGTAAAAACTATAATGGCCCAAGAATGATCGCACCACACGAACACATTTTGGATGTGTAAGGGTTGAAATTAATTCTATTTTTTTATCAACTTGAATTCTCTCTTTTGAAATAACATTTCCAAGAATTATCCCACATTCATCCATGAAATGTCATTTCTCATAATTTAATACAAGATCTTTTTCTATGAAACGATGGAGGATAGAACCTAGGTGATCTAAACAATCATCAAAGGAAGTTCCATAAACCACGAAATCATCTATAAAAACTTCCATGAAATTCTCTAGGTACTCTAAAAATATACACAACCTACAATGCTAAAAAGTACCATGAGCATTACAAAGACCAAACCGAATAATTATGTATAAAAATTTTTCAAATAGATAGGTAAATGTTGTATTTTCTTGAACTTTAGGGGCTATATGTATTTGAAAATAACTCAAATATCCATCATGGAAACAATAATGGGACTTACCAGCCAATCATTCTAACATTTGGTAAATTAAAGGTATAACAAAGTGGTCCTTCCGCGTGGCTTGATTCAGTTGACGATGGTCAATAGAGACTCACCAAATTTTTTTCACATGTGTTGGAACCAATTTATTCCTATAATTTGACACAATGGTTATTCTTTTTTTAGGAACAATTTTCACTGGGCTAACACATTTACTATCAGATATAGGATAAATGATCCCCATAGAAAGTAATTAACTGATTTCCAATTTTACCACTTCAAGGAGAGTGGTATTCAACCGGCATTGAGATTGTCTTATGAGATTAGCCTCATTATCCAAAAGTATATGGTGAATACAAATAGAAGGGATAATCCCGAGAATATTAGCCAATGTCCATCCTATTTCATTTTTAGACACTCTTAAAAGGTTGAGCAGTATTGATTCCTACTATTGAGAGAGGTTATTGGTAATAATAACATGCAATTGGTCAATACCCTCCAGATAGGCATATTTTAAATTAGATAGATGTGGTTTTAATTCCAACACCGGGGGGTTTGGACTGAGGGAGGGGATTTATGGGGAGTGAGGTCCATTAAACTGTCTATTTACTCATGTTTATTTTCTAAAGATAAAGAATCTATTGAAATGAGATTTGAAGAATCATCAACAGTCATGGTTACCTTAGAATGAACACACTCATTAATTAAAGCACAAAATTTACAATTTTGAGAACCCACACAACACTCAAACCTCATATTAAAACTCAAATCATCCATGCGTGAAGAAGAGAAAAATGAATCAGATTATGGGTTTATGAAATAATTGTGTGTGTGCATCATTTGAGAGCACATCCATCGAATAGATAGGAATAGTGGAGTGCTCTTCAACAGGGTGTTTCATAACATCAAGGATATTTAAACTTACCTTTTCTCCACTGAACTCCATGTACAGTGTACCATTGTAAACATTGATGATCGTCTTTGTTGTTTGGAGGAATGGCCTCCCTTTAATGAGAGGGGAATTTCATTCAGTTCGGGTATCTTCCATCTCAAGAATGTAGAAATCAATAGGGAAGATAATATTATTCACTCTTACAAGGACATCCTCAATCACTCTTGTTGGATTCATAGTACTCCGATTTGAAAGTTGCACGAAAATGCCTATTGGTTGAAGATCTCCAACCTATAGATAAGTATAAATGGATTGAGGCATTACATTAATGGAAGCACCTAAATCGAACATAGAATTTGAAAATAATGCATCGCCAATTTTACAAGGAATCGTGAATGTTCCCAGATCCTTGAACTTATTTGGAATTTCTGGTTGAATCCATGCTGAGACATTCCTCTCCAAGTTTACTCTCTAATTCACCATTAGCCTTCATCTATGGGTGGAAAGTTCTTCATGAAATTTGGAATAAAGTGGAATTTTCTTAACTTCATCTAGTAAATGAATATTAACTTGAACTTTTTTAAATGAGTCAATTATTTCAGTATCAATCACATTATAAGAATTTTTCTTATATTTAGAGAGTATTTGGGGGAAAGGAAGAGGAATGGATTGTTTATATGAACAATAAAGGATAATTTGATAACTCTTTTGATTTTGTTTTTCTTTATTGGACTCTTTTATGGGTGGAGAAACAGTGTTTTCAAGAGGGGGACATGCCTTTTGCATAGAATCAGTGGAATGAGAAAAAAACTATACCACTAAAAACTATAACTGCACATAAATTACCTTTACCCTTTGGATTGAAAATGTGTTGGGATGGTAGTTTTCTATAACATTGCATCTTAAGCTCATCTATGGTTTTTTCTAATTTCCCCAATATAGTTCATAGTTATTGAATAATTGATTGTGTGGTTTGTTGTAACTAGAGGTTTTTGGATGGAATTTTCTTCACCATGTCCTCAAGGCTTGGTTCGCATTTGGGAATATGAGGAGGAATATTCCGAGAAGTTGAGTGATAATATGATTTCAAACATTGTCCTTATTGATACCATTTTTTCTTGGGATAGCTCGGGTTGCCTCCATATTGGTATTGTGGTTCTGCTTTCCACCTAGGGTTTGGATTCTGCCTAAATGGTTCTTTCTTGAAGGGTGGTACTTGCTGAAAAGGACACCCTTGGAATACTGTTGCACAAGACTTAGTTGAATCTTGAAGTTGTGGGCACTGGTTAGAAAAATAAGTGTTATAAGAACAAATACCATAATGTAATTGAATAGAAGTAGAGTGTGAGTTACCAGGTTCTTGAATTAATTGTCATAGAACAGTATGAATATCATATAGTTTATTATCTACCTTTTTTCTAGGGATGAATTACTTACCTCCTGAAATCCTCATGTTGGTGCAATTGCTCATGTACCAAATTTTTGTGCATTTCCATCTATGCTGGATATTAAGTCACGAGAGATAGAAGGAGTTTTATTAACAATGGCACCCCAAGCTGTAGCATCTATCATTCCACGATCCATGGGGAAACATCCCTCATAAAATTTTTAAATTATAATTTGTTCCCTAATTTGGTGGTGTGGGAAACTTGAGAAAAGTCTTTTGAATCTCTCCCAATATTCATAAAGGGTCTCTCCTTGTGAATGCCTAATGCTGAAAATTTCTTTCTTAATTGATGTTGTTCTGGAGGTATGGAATAACATCTCTAAAAAGAGACTTTCTAGGTCATTCCATCCCCTAATTGTGGTGGGAAAATAGTATAGCCAATCTTTGGTTATAAAATCAAGGCAAAAATGTAAGGCCCTAATTTTAATTAGGTCCTCATATACATTTTGGGGTTTCATGGTGGATAAAACTATGTAAAACTATTTAAGGTGTTTATGAGGGTCCTCATTGCGATAATCGTGGAATTTAGGAAGAAATAAAGAGAGGCTTAATATTAGCTCAATGTTGGTGGAATCATTGGGATATTGGTTGTAAGTAGGTTGGTAGTCTACATCTGGGGTGGTCATTTCTTTTAAGGTTTGATTATTTGCAACCATGTTTTCTTGGGTTTGATTAGGTTCAATTTTTGATTGGTTTATCACCACATGAGGTTCCAAAAGGGGTTCTTTATTGTTACTTTATTTCACTTCTCAAGATGTGTTGATATGTTAGTGAAATTATTTTTCAATTTCATTGTCAAATTCAAGCATTATTTCTTTACTAGATCTTTTCATGAAACAATGATGTCTAGTTTGTTTAATTGTTTTTGTTTTTGAATTTTTTTAGTTTTTTCTATTGAAGTTAAATGAAATACAAAAACATAAAACATTAATGGAGGAAAGAAATGATAATTTTGTACTACAGAATTAGAGAGAGAGAGAAGAAGGAGAGAGAGAGAGAGAACACAAAAAAACAAACAAAAATAAAGACAAATGGCTAAAACAAAGAAAACAAATGGGGGTGGGATATTTAATGGAGTGATAATTAAGAAGAAAAATAAAAAAATAAATGAAAATAAAAAAGAAAAAATAATATGGGATCCTCAGAAATAGCCCCAAAATTTTATCATGTTTTCGAGCGCACAAAATTAGTTTTGTTTTTACTTGAATTTCTGCAATATAGAAACAACCCTATTTCATCTCTCAACGGAGACATAGATGAATAATTGAGAAATTTGATTTTTATTATGATGATATAATGGTAATGGGATTTAATAAAACTTTAGTTTTTATGACTAAATATTACAATAGAAAAACTAAATAGATAAAACAAATTAGAAACCAACAAGTTTAATTATATGTGATCAACCGAGGGGAGTATCGTGATGCTCATCCTTCATCACTTCAAGAGAAAGGGTATATATATTTTAATCCCTGGTTTATAACACCTATTACCATAATGTTAATGAGTTTATACTAGGATACCTACTAGGGTTCAGTTGAAAATACACAATGTATCAATGGACACCGTCGATGATTGGGTGATTTGTGCTCAGCTTCATAACTGAAACCCACCAAGGCAACACATGAAGAACTCTATGTTCTATCTAGGTTTGTGTGTTATTTTTTTTATAACATGACATAAATGTACATGGCCTTGATAGGGAATATGTAAGTTCAATTTACCAATATGAACCATCCAAACATTGCAATTGAATGATTGAGGTATGAAACATCACATGAAAGGGTACACCCAAACATGATCATTTGAGATTTAGTATAAAATTCCAGTAAATAAGTCAATTAAATAAAAATATAGGATGAAGAAAAACTATGTACAACCATGAATTATAAATATCATTCAAAATAATACAATTATGAAGCTTGGGATTACTTCATGTTCCTCCTTGGATGATCACAAGGGGTTTAGAAACCCATGTGAGGGGATGAAGAATAATATGCTGATGTACCACATCCCATAGCCTCCAGAACTTATAGGAATTATGGGTAGAAACCATTGGAACTCACAAATGTCCAAACCTTTCCTCCTCATTAAACACAAAAATGGGGTGCCCAAGGTGCTAATTTATAGGCAAAGTTGAAAGTGGTTTTGATAACCCTGATTTCATGAATCCCCTTGGTCTATGGTTTTAGCCAGATAGAAAGTATTTAATCACTTTGGACAAAACTATAGAGTTATTTAAAGACACGCTCTTTACCTTCATTCTAATTTGGATTCTAGATATTGAATATAATAAGATATATTTCCAAAATACAGAGGCAAAGTCTTGACCACGTGCAGATCCAATTTATTGGACATATCAGTTTACATAAGCCTCTTAATGGACAAATTGGGCTTATGTTCCTACATATGAAATAGACAACTACAAATTTTGGACCATCCCAAAAGGTTCATCCCATTTTAATGCATGGTTTAGTATAAGCATGTGATTTAGAACACTGGTGTGATTGGATTGTGTGAAGATTGCCCCATTTTTCTTGTACTTCATCATGGGTCCTCCAAATCACCTCCACATACAATAAAATTTTCAAAACAAGTAACAATTACCTTTTTAACAGTTTTAAAAATAAAATAATTTAATCAAACATGGTGTGAAGTTTGTTATTATACTTGTAATTTTTTATGCAAAACCAGTTTATTACATTGGTATATGGTTGAAATAAAATAGTGAATTTTGGTACGATCATAGACTTATTTGGGAACAATATATTTGTGGAAATCATATCAGTGGACATAGATAATTTTGAGCCTATGGTTTCTTAATATCCACCCATTAATATATTCATGATTTTTAGTTTCAAATATTTTTGATTTTACTATTGATAAGGCATCTCCCATTTGAAAATGTCAAAGATAGACTTAACCAAAAAGGGATTGAAGTTCTTTTAGTCATATTCTAGTGAGAGATCCTTTCATATTCTCAAAGAGGTCAGATATTTGAAATAATCCTGAACTTATCTATGTTGGGTAAATTATATACATTATATTGTAATTATTATTGTTTTGGGAATGGGTTGGTTCTAATATGGGATGATTGATTAGTCTCTTTTGGGTCCAGGTAGCTGAGGATGTGTGAGAGGAACTTCTTTCTGCAAAATATGGATCTATAAGAAGTAGTAAAAATGATAATATTTTTGTGTTAGTATCTTTGGGTTATGGTTTTATGGTGTAAAACAACCATATTATCCATGGGTTATATTTTATCAAATCAAGGTAACCATTTATTAGAGTTAGTGGGTCAAAAACCTATATTCTTTCATTTTTGAGAATTCATATACCTCTAAGAAGGTGAATATTTTGGTTGGTTCAATAAATATGAAGACTCAGGTATTGATGGTTTAGATGTAATGTTATAAATGAAAGCTTATGAGCCTATTCACTATTATGCACCTCAATATTCCAGATTAGCATGATAGAGTGAGCTTGTTGTCTCTAAGTATTACATCCTTACTTCTTTAAATATTGAGGGAGAGTAGGTTATCAAACATGAATTTTTTTGTGATAAGAGAGAGTATATATGGTGGCGAGTTTCCACTAGATTATATCTTTAATGCTGATGAGATCCTTTATGTACAGGGTTATGTTATAGTACCCATGATCTTGTGTGAGTAGAAGATATGGTATCTATACACCTTGATATATATTTCTAACCTGGGTATTACTAAGATGTATAATGACATTTAAAGATAGTATTGGTGGTATTAGATTAATAATGACATTAAAGTGTTAATTTAATGATTCATTACTAATCATTAGGTAGATTTTAAACATCAACAACTCATATGTATTCTTTATAAATTATCTATGGTTGAATAGAAGTGGGATGATGGTACAATGTATATCATGGTCAGTTTTTCGAGTTTATCCCATGTCATTGATCTAGTATGGCTTATCATGTATCTTTTGAAATAATTATCACATTTCATACTAATTCATGAGACATATGCCATATATGATCTAGTATGGATATAATTATGGAATATAATTTAATTAAATGATGTTTATAGGGTTGTAATTTCTAATCAGGATTCTTATTTCACAACATGCTCTAGTGAGTGTCATAGAATGTTCTTGATACACAGTTGTATCAAATAAATTTTTACAATACACAGATAGATGGGTGATCTTAGAATTTTATCAAGGTGTTGTAATAAATTTCCAAAGAAGTAACCCTTGATTTTACATTTTTATGGGAGAACCATATCATTCAAGTGGATTTTTCATATAACAATTGTTAGCATAAATTGATTCAGATGGTGTATTTTTAGGTTTTTAATTGAAATTCATGTTGGTCACTGATCCAATATTTAATGGTAAGTGAATTCTCAGTTAACTTCCAAAAAAAAATTAATTTACAAGATTGTGTATTTCTGTTAGTGTTAACTTATTAGGGACTCTAGCGTATACATGAGTAGGGGAAGTTGGAACCCAAGTTCATAGGGGCGTTTGATGTCATCTAATGGATAAGTAGTGTGGTGTATTGGATACCAATTCTTATAAGATATTGTTTTATGAATTATGTATTCCATGTATCTCATCCTCAATTATACCACCCCAACCCCTATCATATGATAAATTTCAATGATATCAGTTAAATAATGATGCATAATTTGAGGAATTATTGGTTCTTATAGTGAATTGAATTTAAAATACACTAAGTCTGAAGATTGTCCCAATGGTTTCGGTGCATTGGTGACACCAATGTATCCAACAGGGTACTTATGAGATAAATTTTGATATATGTGTATATTTTTCTAATATTTTCATTGATGATGCTTAATAACACTCAACGGTGCATCTCAAGAATGAGATTCTAAATCATTGGAATATTATAACATCCTGACACTTTTAAGGTATGAATTCAATCCATTTTATTCCAATCCTTTTTCACTTTCATCTTATTTGGGTATATTTGGGGTTGGATGGAGGATAGTTATAAGTTTTAAGGAAATAGACATGTAGTAGATGAATCTAATCATGATTATATTTCCCACCAAAACCTTAGTGGATAGACATTAGATTTCTATTGTCCCTTGTAGGGTTATATCATCCACCTAAAGGATAGTAAAAGTGGGGAATCATCTACCCATGGATTAGATATTGATGGTGAATCGTCCACATATAGATGTTGTCCCATTTTATAATCATCCACCCGAGGAATTCATATTATGGAATTACATCCACCTAGATAGTTATATAAGTTTTATACTAACCACCAAGATGGGACACATTTGGGGTGTATTATCCAATCAAGTTTTTGAATAGTAGTGTATAATCTTCATATCAATGCATAGAGGTAAAAATTCATTTACCTAGGATCGGTGATGTGTACTTCACCTAAAGATGACTCTTCTTCCATTTTTTATTGTTTTGGTGATGGATCATTCACCAAGTAATTCTTAATGGTGATATTTTATTCACCTATTTATAATTGATAGTGATAAATCCTTCACCTTGACTATTATACAATGAGTGGTATATTTTTCATCTTCAATGTGTATTCTATGGAAATGGGAATATTATCCCATTATCATAGTGACTAATGTATGTAAATTCACACATGGTTTGGTAGAATAACTCCCAGGCATTGTAGATTTTTTAAATTTTTTATTCCTTACTTTCTTAACATTTAATACTGATCATGAACCTATATTATTCAAGATATATTTAGGGAAACCATTTTTGGGGGCCTATATAATTATACTATCCCCAAAATCAAGAACCTTGGTACCCAAGATAAATTCATTATTTGTGACCTAGGTAAAGGGAATGTTATTTTATTTTGGGTTGGATGAGCTAGTGGTTATTGGTATGAGTTTTGAGGAAGGCATGGGTCATGGCATGAGGCCGTTTATTGATTTCCTTTTTACTTTTGATGAGATCAGACCTATTTTCATATAATAAATTGATAGGGTATCCTATTTATACTTGTATAACTCATATGGAATTTATTTTATCCCATTTTTTTATTATTTAGTGTTGATATTTAATATCATCTAGCTTTCAGCTGTAGTTACGGTGCCCTGGAACTGTGATCCCAAATTTGGATACATAAACATATACTTTACAAACTCAATTTCATACTAGCTATAAAATACTATATATATCCATTATTATTCAAAAAATAAATATTTATTATTATGTCTCTTAGAACCAAATGATCTTTTCAGGATTGTACCATTATATAATTTGTGAAAAAAATCTAAAAAACCATGTTCTTTGTATCAAATAGACATTTTTCCACTATATACACAAAACTAATTGATAAATAATGAGTATCAAAAATCTACAGTAAAATATTTCACATGTTTTATCCTTATAAACATGTTATGTTTAATAATTTTCATAAAAATTTTTCTAAATGGAAACATAAGAATGTGTGATCTAAAATTATTAGTAAAGGAACGAAATAAAACTAGGCGAATCAAGTCATAAATATGGAATAAATATTATGATATGAATAAGTATACAACACAAATTCATAGTCAATTAGAAAATAATATCATGATATATCCATGATAATAATTATGAAAATGGATATTAATAATACAAATATCATACTAATGGAATACATAAAGTTGGAGATCAAAAACAAATTTTCAAGGCCTTGTTCCAAGACACTATCCTGTTATGGGTATAGGTACACACCAAAATTAAACTGGTATTTTTCTTCTGATGCCTATTTATCCATTGAGGTCCTATATAATTTTGGACCCTCATTGTCTCTTGATTAATTCCAATGTATTCACCATAAGAATAAACAAAAAAAAATTACGAATATTGATGGAAACTTTAGAAGAATAAAAACATGGATATCGTTGTAATAAATAATATGGAATATTAATACATGATCAACGTATATTATTTGTCAATGATCGTCAAGAATTTGAATACATTTCACAAATTCAATAAAAGGGATAACATGATCATAACCAATCCTAATAAAGAAGGAGGATGTGAAAAAAATACATAATCATCATCCCAATAATCATTCAAATTTTCATAATAATACACTTTAAGACGATAATTTTCCCCATGTCAATAGTATAAAATTCTTTCTAACTAAACACTATCCAATTAAAAAATAAATTAAATTTAATGTTCACATTATTTAGAGAAATTGGTATACAGCTAATATAATTCTAAAATTCCATGATCATATGAAATTTAGAGAAATAAGGTGGATGATTTTAAAATCATAACCCCAATGAAATAAAGGAAACATAGGTATGTGTTGAAATAAATGAAAATAACCTCATAAAAAGAATACTTTTAACGGTTTCTTAAAATAAGGGACGAGGAACTAAATTGTTTGATACCATGACTTCAATACCCCAAATTATAATATATATATATATATATCATGAAACAGAAACCCCCTTAGGGTAAATTATTTTATCAATGATAACTTGAATGGAATAAAAAACTAAAAATATCATTTAGAAAGTATTTGAATATTTGAAATGAAGTATAGATTTACACGTTACATTCAAAGGTAACTTTTGAAAAGGTTATATGAAATCCTTTTAAACCCATTACTATTTAAAACAATATAAAATAATGGATCCTTGAAAAAAAAAATTCATACAAAATTAGGAGATGAGTAAAATATACATTTAATTGAAAAGAGAAACCCTTTTTATTATTTTAAAAATGATTTTTTCAAAATTCAAATTGTGAGAAGAGTAACAAAACATTAATTTTCATTAAAACATTATTTTCAAAAATAATATTTGAAATTGAATATATAAAAAATTGGGTGGTACAACCCAAGCATGGAAGAAATAAGTTGATGATGAAACAATATAAATACAAGAAATCACACTTGAGTTATCAGTATCCCTTATAGGCAACATGATCCCTAATAAATGAAACATCTAAAAGGGGGTTCATGTGGTAAAAATGTGATAAATGAAATAATAAAATATAATAAAATACTAGGGAAGAATGCACCAAACATATATAAATTAATATAATTTGGTTGATCATAACTTAATGAATAAAAACCGAGTTACCAAAAACTCTTATGGCTGAGGTAACTCTTAAGTCGAAATACATTTGAAGAAAATAATTTGATTTCACTAATATTATCCCATGAATTATAAGGTAATATTTTATTTAACATTCATGGTACAGGAAATAAATATAACACAATACAAATAAAACATGGTACATAACATGTAACATGTCTCAAATAATCATAATTGAGACTAAGAAAACTCTTACAACTTCAGTGAAAATTTAATCAATGCCCTTTGGAAGATATGGTTTGTAATTGAAGTTTAAATACCTAGATTAAAAGATAATGTTTTATATGATACCTAAAATAGTTATTATATACACCATATAAATGAAATTATGTTCATAATAACAGAATTTTCTTAAATATGTGGAATTGAGATGAAAACTCTTACTTCAATCCTAATTCATTTTGTACTAGTCCCAAAAATCATGAATAATTAAATTAGGTTCATGAAAAAAATTCCATATATATATTATTCATAACGATAAAAATTTATGTTTCCCATTTATGATATTTACACACACTCATAGATATATATATATATATATATTATGTTGTTTTTACCTATTTTCATCATCGGTTGTAAGTAATCTTTATCTCTTTGGACTAGTTTCCTAAAAAAGGTGTTGGTATCCATTTTTTCCCAACTTCCATCATTACATGATAATATAGGGTACTAAAATATATTTTCCATGATATTTAACAAATCTATAAGTTCATTTTAGGTCTGATTTGGTTATGATCTATGAAGATGAAATCATTATTAATCATGTTTAGATGATTCAAAATGAATAAAAGGAGCATTCTTAATTAATGAGTTAAATGCTAATATAATATAACTAGAACAAAAAAATGTTGAAATATTTATATCATATTATAAAATTTAATAAATTCTCATAGTCATATGTGATATATATCGATATTTTTGTTCAAGTAGGTGGTTAGACCTTCACAAACATGAACCTTCCATTATTAATGGGTGATTGTGAGATATCTTAGTTTTAATATCATTATAAAAAATTAAAATTTTCATATTTAGTGTTTATTAGTGTGATATATTAAAATTTTAGGGAAATTTATTAATAATTAATGGATTTGAAAATATTTCATAGTATGAATTAAAATATTTTCCTCTTAGTATGCTTATTTACGACAGTTAATCTTAAAATGATCAGTTATTTAAATAGTAATTATAGAATGGATGATTTACATTTATAGAATATAAATTATTTCATAAATATTATATATATATGTATTTACTAAACCCATTTCTATAACAATTATTTAATGGTGGTGATGAAAAATAAAATGTTGCATTTATTCAGGCAGTAGTCCACACACATGAATGAGAAACATTTTCAATTTTTCAATTGAATTAGAGAAGAATAGATAATGGTTATACCATCAATATAATAAAATTTTAGTATAAAATTTATACTAATTTTATTATATATATATATATGGTTATACTGGTTTTGGGGGATTGTGGATGGGAAGGGTAAAGAATAAAATTAAAAGGGTAAGTAATACTTATGTAGAGAATTTGGAACTTCTCATGAAGTTTCCTTTCAAAATTAAGTACTTGACTCACATTGATGAGGATAGATGATCAAAAACGTGTATAAAAGCCTTAAAAGATTCAATTGGGTATATTTTCTTGGAAAGTTAAAAATATAGGTTTGTATTGATGCATAAAGAAAGTGATCTTTTTTTATTGGTGAGAAAGAGGGACATATGGTTAAAAATAATGTCAGGTTAGGGTTATTAATGTACATACATGATAGTTGAGTGAGTTGGGTTTAGAAATGGTAGGTTAGACATGTGGTTATTACTTTAATTCCTAAAAAGGCTTTCCAAAAGGTTTTTTTTCTATTTAATTTTTAGAATTTTGATATACATAATTTATTAATTTTATCATTATAGATCTTAATTAGAATTTAACAATGGTAATTATTTTATTTTTAAAAATATAACCTCTAATATTTCATCTACCAAACTCTCTAAGGATATATAATGTTTCTTATACATCTTTAAAGAACATTAATCATTCCTAAAATCATATATCCTTGTATTTATATACCCTAATGATAAATTATTCATAACAAACCTTTTCCAACACATTTTGGATATCCATGATATTAAACCACATAGAAATTATATATTCATCCAAAACTTAACACTATATTTATCCCTTAATTTATTAATCAGTTGTTCATAAATTCATTAACTAGTAAATATATATTATAATTCCAAAAATTTGATAAAAATTCCCATAAATATCATGTATTTTTTTTAAAGGTTGGGGCCGAAGCCTCAATTTATTATTTAAATAAAAGACCCCTTTTATACTAGGTAGGGGGAAACCCATTACATATCCCGAAGGCCCAAGGCCAAGTGTCCTGATTACAAGGCTTGAAATCCCATTAAATTGCCCAAAGGACCCCTCGGTGAATAGTATTGCTACAATACCACAATGTCTGCATTAAATATCACTACACAAATTAAAATATCAAGGAATATCATGAATTAATTTATATAATGATATAAACCACAATATCTTATGTAATACTAATAAACATTCATTTTACATCATAATATAAACATTCTAAAATTATTAACTATTTACAAAATATCCCTTATTCTGTTACAAGACATAATGATATCTAGATGCATACCTTAATTAGCTTCATCTTAAGGATCCTATTTTATCCCAATAATAAAACCAAAATGTTTATGATAATATTAAAATATGAATAAGTAAAAATAAATCTGAATATGAATCCCTTTTTCTAACATGTAATTCTTTTGGATCAACCTCTGTATTCCTTGTATAATCCTTGGTTATCAATGGTCATTTTTATATTATGTTGGCTAACCTAATTAGTTCACATCATTTTTTAAATCATTTATATGGGTTTACAAATTGATGTTTAGTAACCAAATAATACCCCTTGGGAGTTTCTAGCAATGTTTTTCATCTTAAACCCAGTCACTATGTATTAGAGTGATTATCAGGTCAGTTATCAACTAACCCTTTTTATGAGGATTTCCCTTTGTCCTTTTCTACCATAGTCACATACACATTCCAGTAACCATATATGGATTTATTTCTTGGAAAATCATATTCTCAATAATTTACTAGTATTCCCAGATATTATGTCATACTTATAATCATCTCCAGGATTTTCACAAAGGTTATCTAACATAAATTCCTAAATAAATTGTGCATTATTTCCTAATAATTAAATAATATTAAATAAAAAAGGATTATTTATACCATTAACATTATTAGCATCATTGACTTATCAACCCTTTAATTATCGTAAAAAACATCCAAAACACCATTGTTATCTAATCTTTTCCTTTGATACCAACTGTGACACCCCGAACTAGCACTCCCAGATCTAGTTACATAAGCACATACTTTATGGACTCACTTTGATAATATCTATAAAATTATCAATATTACTATTATTAATTACCAAATCAATAATTATTATTACATATCTTATATCTAAAATAGATTTTTAGGTTTAAATAATTAGATAATTAATGAAAAATAAAAACTATGAAAACTCATGTTCTTTGTATCAAAAAAACATTTTTTCTATATATATAAAACAATGTAATCCATAATGAGTCTTTAACATCTATTATAAATTATTTCACAAGTGATAACCTTATAAACATGTTACATGATTTAATTTTCATCATAATTTGGGGAAATAGAACCAAATTAAGGGGTGAGATCAAATTCTCGGCAAGGGAAAATATAAAAATGAAGCAATAATGGCATAAACATAGGATAAATATTTTTTCAAAAATAAAATAGAAAAAGTTATTCCAAAATCAAATTTAATCTGAGAAAATGTTATATCCATGAAAATAAAAAAAATCCAGGATATCAATAATACTGATCTCATAATGATGGAATTCATAATTTTGGACATCAAAATCATATCATGAAGGTTTTATACTAAGAAATTATCTTGTTATGGGGAGATTTATACACCAAAATCCATCTTTTTTAACACATGATACCTATAAATAAACCAAATGGCTATATAATTATAGGCCCCACCAATCACCTACTTAAGAACAATTCATTAACCATAAAAGTAAACTTGAACTTTCATAACATTTCCTAAGGAACCTTTTCCAAAATAAAAATATACTAATCCATATAATTATTAATAAAAAATATCAATACATGATCAAACTATGTTAGAATTAAGTAGTCATCTATAATTTCAATACTTTTGTACTTTTCAATAAATGGAATAACTTGATCATAACCCATCCTGATGAAGAACATGGATAGACAAACAATACATAATAAACTTTACATTAATAATATGTATTTGAATAACAATATATGGTACACTGACATCATTCCCCATGATAATATAATATCATTATTTCAAATTGAACATCACCCAATATGAAATATAAAAAATGTGATATTCACAAAATATAGATTAGTGGGTACATGGATAATTCAGTATTATAATAACATAATTATAATTCATCTAGAGAAAAAAATTGGATGATTTAAAAAGACCATATCCATAGTTATACAAAGGAAACATAAGAGGGTGTTGACATAAATTAAAATCATTTTTTAAAAAGTATTATTTATATTGTATAAAGAAATGAAGCATTGAGAATCAAATTGTTTGATACCGTGAGTTTCATTCCCAAAATGATAACATATATATATCATGAAACAGAAAACCCCATAGGATAAATCATCTATAGAATTACAAGGGGATGTGAAGAAAAAACATTAAAGATCTTTATAAAATTATATTTAATATTAACAAGAAATACATATTTAAATGTTCCTTTTGAAGGTAATGTTTGAAAATCTGACATGAAAACTTTCAGAAACCTTTAATATTAAAAAATATATAAAAATATAACATTTAAAATACCTAAATTTATCTTGGAGAAATTATGATAGAATTAAAATCATATAAATGTTAAAGGAGAACCCATTTTATTATTTTATAAATACGTTTATTCAATACCCACATTGTGAGAAGTGTAAGAAAACATTCTTTTCTATTCAAAATTAATTTTCATAAATTGTATTATGAAACACTATAGAATAAAACAATAGGGTTAGAGAATCTAATCACAGATGAAATGAGTTTATAAAAAAACATATAACTCAAACAAAGGAGACTTGATTTATAAATATCCCTTATGGGAAACATACTCCATGAGGTGTGAATCATTTAAAAAGGGGTTTATATGGTAAAAATATAAAAACCAAATTGGAAAATAAATAATAAAAAAACTGTTACAATTTAGTCAATAGAAATGAAATAATTTCAAGTTAATGATCATAACTCAATGAATGATAATTGAGTGACCAAAAACTATTATGAATGGGGTAATTATTGAGCAAAAAGATAGTAGAAAAAAATAATTTTATTTTATCTTATTTTATCACATGAGTTAAATAATTTATAGAAAATTGATGGGTTATTAAATCAATGTAATACAATACAAATGAAACATGGTGTATAACATGTGACATTTCCCAAAGAATCAGAATTGAGACAAAGAAAATCCTTGCCTCTTAAGTAACACATTAATTAAAACCCATTGAAAATAATGCATTGTAATTATTCATAAAATACCATGACTCAAATATAATTCATGATATGATATATAAAATAGTTAGTATACACACCAAATAAATTGAATTTTTTTCATAATTCTAAATATGTATCAAATAGAGGAATTTGATATAAAACCCCTTACATCGAACTTGATTCATTCAGTACATGCACCTAACATCCTGAATAAATAAATTAAGTTTATTAAATACATAACCAATAACCATATGCATAATTATAACCATTTATACTTTTAATTTATAATCATTATACACATATGTATAAATTATTTTGTTTTACCCAATTTTCAACACCAAGTGTAATTAATCATTATTATTTTAAACTAGTTTTATAAAAATGGTGTTCATATAAAATATTTTCCAAAATTAAATAACTATTATATAATTTGTGGAACTGTAATAGTTGTTCCAATATATTTTATAAACCTATAATTTCATTTCATTTCAGTTTAAGTAATGAAAGGTGAATATTAAATTGGTGATGATCATGTTTTAGTGACTCATTACAAATGAAAGGCTATTTATTAATTAATGAGTTAAATATTTATGTAACCGTAAAAACATTATTTATATATTTATATTATATTATAAAATTAATTAAGTTCTAATATTCATACATTATATAAATGTATATTATTGATCTAGTGGGTGGTTAAACCGAGCTAAACATGAACTTATCGTGATTAGTGAATTATAATGAGGGGTTTTAGTAGTAATCTATTATTTAGTTTTTATTAGTGTGATATATTAAGTATTTAGGTAATTAGAATAATAATTAATATATATGATAATATTATGTTATAGGAATTAATATATTTTCCTCCCTGAGTGCTTATTTATGATGTTCAATGTTGAAATGATCGCTTATTTATAATATTGATTATAGAATTTATAATTTATATTCAATAAATAAAAAACATTAAATATTTAATATATATATTAACAAAAACCATTTTTATAACCATCCTTGAAATATTGTGATGAAAAAAATGAAATGTGTCATTCGTCGAGGTCGTAGTCGCACATGTGGAATGTTTTTATTTTTTTATTGAATGGAAGGGGAATAGATAATGGTAATACCTTAAATATAAAAAAAATTAGTATATTATTTATACTGATTCTATTATATACATATGTCTATAATGGATTTTGATGATGGTGAATGGGAAATGAAAAAATAAATGTAAAAGGGTAAGTAATACTAACATTGAGAATTTGGATCTTCTCTTGAAGTATCTTCTAGAAATGAAGGACTTACGGAACCTTATTGGAGATGGGATCTAGTAAAAATGTATAGATTCAATATAAAAATTAATTTGGGAATATATTTATTGAAATTTAAAGCTATATGTGTGGCTTAACATGGGAGGAAGTGAGATCCTTTTATAGGTGAAATAGGGGTATAAGTATTTTGATTTTTTAATAGATAAGAATGAAATTTCATGAGAGGTAGGTGATTTAGGTGGATAAATTGTATATGATACATGGGGTTATTGTTTTCAAACCAAATAATTCTCTCTAGAAGGTGTATGTGACATATAAATTTGTAAAAAATCAATATACTTCATTTACCCATTTTACTGATATTGATCGTGGTAAACAATTAAAGAAGGTAATTATTTTATTTTTAAAAATACAAGATAACAGTTATATAAATATTCAAACTTGATGAATCTTTATTTGTTATCCATTCAACCTAATTCAATTTAAAAATATGATAAAATTAACTTTTAAATTAAAACATAACATATTTGAAAATGTATTTTAATATATTACTATTTTTTATCTGTACTCCATGTTTATTATCAATTGAATGAGTGTTTTTATATTATTTTATGTTTTTAAACATTATATCAGATAAATATTTTAAATTTGATTAATCTAATTTATTTAGAAAAAAATTATATAACTCTTATAAAATTTATTCTTTGAAAACAACCATTTTAGTTTTTTTCATGTATATTAATCATTATCATAAGTATTTTATTTCCAATGAATAAAAATGATATTCTCCCACATAAATAATTTGAACCTTATAATCCAAAATATAATTTTAATTTTATAAAATAAAATAAATATGTGTATGGAAAATTTATTTTTCCATTTCTATGCATAAAAAATATTTTTAGAAAAAACACAAAAACCCCTTTTAAGTGATTATTTTTATGATTAAAAAATGATGTAAATTTTTTCAAATTAATTTTCAAAAATTTGATAAATTCATTTTTTTTGAATAAAATCAAAAATATATAATGAAAAATATTTTATATTGGAAACCAAAATTTTCAAATATTGAAAATTATTGTTCTTATTTATTTTAATTTACAAACAAAATTGGTGTTGACAAAGGATTAATATCCACCATTATTTATCTTTATTAATCATATGTTCCATGAAATAGGTATGTAATCTTCTTATAAATGATTTTAAAAAAAATACTTTTCTAGAGAATAAATGATAATATCCATTTTAGGTAGAAAATTGAATTTCATTCATATTAACAGTATTATTTATTTTATTTACACATATAATTCAAAAATATGTTATTAATATTCATTTCCCACTAATTTGGTGACTTTGTTTTAATGGCCATATTTAATATTTATATTTTTATTCAAATATATCATGCTTTTGTTTTAGATTAATTTTTCTTGTAGAGAAAGCTATAAACACCTTGATTTATTTAAAGGAAGTAATATATTAAAATCATAAGGTGTTATAATAGTTTCTATTTCCTATAATATTGTATTTCTATATTCTCTATTTTGATCATATTTTTATTTTGTTTACATTTATATGTGTCTTAGTGTATAGTATCCCACCGGTTATATATCAACCATAATCACATATTGGAGGACACTAGAAAACATATTAGAAAACATGAGGTCTATAGCACCTGGTATAGTCTCGACATAGGTGAACCGAATCAGGAATGAAACGAATTCTATATATGAATGCTTTCACTTAAAATTTCTACACATTTTTAGATTATTTATTCGTTTTTCTCTTCTACATTATTTATTTTTTTCATTTTTAATTTTGTTTTAGGAATTATCCCATAGGTCAAAATAGATGAATGGACCCTATCAAAAAAATATTCTTAAGATGAACTCAAAATAGGGTTTTCACAACATATAGTGTAATACAATAACCACAAATTTTTACCATAGTTTCCATGAGAGGATAAAAAATCTTGAGCATAACCCAAGGTGAATTTTCTAAAATAATATGACATTTTTCTTTAACAATTGTCCAATAATTAAACCATGTAAATAAATTCCCCCCATACTAGTAAGAATCTACTAAAAACACTAATAAAATATTATGAACTAAGAATATGGGCTTCAGGTCCAATTATTGGTGAATATATAGAAAAAAGTGGAATAATTTGCCCCTATTTTTCATTAGTTCTTATGTATAGGTCAAATCAATCACATAAATATGATCTAGAAACTCTTTCCATTTATATTATAAAGGTGGAGTTCAGAATCAATTAAGAACATATATTACATTAAAATTGAGTTTCATTGTGTGGTTATAAGCCAACCTAATATGATAGTGTATGATCTAGAAGGAAATGTTGAATATTTGATAGATAGTATCTCGAGAAATGTAAAACTAGATCCTACCATATTTTATATTGAATGAAAAGCTTATTTCCAATATTCTCATATTGAATAAGATGATTTCATATTGGAGGTAATTTTCTTTAAATAAAAATCCAGTTTTCACTACCTAACATTCTTACACTGAAAACAGATTATTTCTTAAAATAATTGAATAATAAAAAACTACAAGATATAAATTTTTATGGGAATATAAAATTTTGAATATAATTAATTTAAATTATTCAAAAAATTATTGAAATCTAATTCCCTTATTTGTACATTAATAGAACATAAAAAATAATAATTTCCATGAGATAAGAATTTAAAGAAATATTTTAGGTTTTTATATTTGATGAGATAATGGGGGAGAATTTGTCTCAATATACTAAAAAATGAGAGGATTTGTTTGTAGAGAATATCACTATGAAGAGGCCATTTTTCTCTATAAAAATAATAGAAACTACCTAAGATAAATTACAGCCCTTATTAGAAAGTATAATTATTTATATTAGGGATAAAAAGGATTTTTTTTATAATGATACCCCCAGTAGATTTCACCATTAAAGGGGGGATGAACACATTGTACACTACAAATGGGAACATCCATAATATTTTTTATGGAATATAGTTAGTAAAAAAGTCATATAGGGTTCATATTAATAAACCCAAATTAGCCTTCATACTGAGGATGGACTCATGATTTTATAATTGTAAAAATTTAAACTATAGAATCTCTTGGGGTGTAACCAATGATTTATTTACATTAGATCATTTTTCTTTATTGTTTTCATTTCTATTATGTTTTAAAATGAATAAATAGATAATAATGTTTTTTTATGTTTTTAAATTGAAAAAAAATATGTAAAATAGGTTGATAACCCTCATGAAGATCCTTATATGTAAATTATAGGAGTAATAACTTCTTTCTAGTCTATACATTAAAAATAATTCATCTAACTCATTGGGTTCTATTCCTCACATTTTTATACTATAATATTTATTTTATTAAAATATTTATTATATTAATTAGTTTTATTGAGTTTAGATGAAAAAATTACTACAGGGGATAGAAAATATATATTATATTATTATATTTTTTTTATTCTTCATTTTTCTTAAGTGTGTTATATATTATATTAAAAATAGTTCAATTATTGTTTTTGAGTAGAATTTTTTTTGTGTTTTTTAATCCTTATTTTGATTTAAACTAAATACTATTAATCAATTATAAACACCAAGTAATTTCTAATAAATTTATTGTAATTTTAAAAACCCAAACCTAAAATGATAGGTGATGTGTTTTCCAATCCATTTTTTTTCAAGACTTTAAAATTATTATGAATGTTAATGATCATAAGTCAGTATTTCAAATTATTTTTCCTTTATGGAGATTTATTTCAATATATTTTACATATCTTTTATAATTCTATTATTTTTGATGGGGAATCACAGAGTATTTATTGTGAGAAATATCTTACTTATATTCATTTTAAAAAGACTTTTGAGATTAAATAATTTTTTTAAGAGGATTCAGATTTATTTTTTAATCCATTATTTTAAAATAACATCATCATTATCCATTATCCATATTTTAAACCCATATATTCAATGAATGGACTTTAATTAAAGCCATATTTCAAGGCCATATATCCTTTCCTTTAATCTCTAAAATGTTTTAGAATAATTATTTCAAAATACATTTTGGAGAGGTTCTTCATGGATGTTCTTTAGTAAATTCATATATGTTTTTAAAAATTGTGAAGGGTGGGTCACTTGTAAGAGAAAAACATACCTAATGGTAAATATTATATTATTTATTCTTCATTCTCTAAAAAGGGAAAAATTTATAAAAAAAATATATAATAAAAAATGTGTGTAAGAAAAAATAATTATATAAAATAAGGAATGAATGAAAAAGGAAACATGATATTGGATACCTAATTATTTTATGACTGATATGTTTGTGAACAGTGGGAAATGGGATTATGTTGATGGTCATAATTTTAATCTGAGGGGGTGAGAAACATTTCACTAACTATTCTTGATTTTGATATTTTATTTAAATTAGGATAAAACTGCCTCAATAGTCTATTATTATTTGAATAAAAAGTCAAAAATCTTAAAACCATAATGCAGAAATTGTGTACTCCATTAGGATAATATCATTTCAATTTAATTCAGGGAATATATTTTAGAATTATTATAAACCTATATAAAATTTATATTTCATTAAAATGGGGATAACATTATAAATCATTAACTCTTAAGTGTATAATGATAAATATATTCCATGGATATTATATTGAAAAATAAGTCATAAATGTAAATGAAAAAGTTAAAATTTATTTTGTTTGGTGAACATTTATATTGGTAATAATGAACTTTATTAAATAATAAGTTATGAAAATTGAAATGATTATTCTATTGGATATAAATAGTTTTGACTATAAAATTGGTTTCAAGAATGTAATCTTGAAAATTTCATTGTGTTCTTTGAATATTATTTTGGAGTACATTAAAAATTATTTGTTTACATATATCAAAATATTTGATGTTTTTTGGGTTATTTATATGTAAATAATGTGTTTTTAATATGTTTATGTTCACTATATCTCTCAAAGTGTCGATTGGTTACGCTATTATTTTTTTATGAAAAAGTGTAACTTTGAATGCTTAAATATAAATTAATTTTTTTTGGAAAATATTCATGTGGGTTTTTTTTAATTACATTTTATGAGGATTTTACTATAGTGTAATTATGAAGTATATTGTAGTTAATTTTTATATATTATAAATTATTTATTCTTTTCTATGCTTGAAAAGCTTTATATTCCCTCGTTATTTTGAAGATATGATCAATTTTATTATTTTCAGCATTATGTGTTGTTTGGTTGTAAATTTTAAATTTACGTTAATTAAATTTAATTTAATAAAAATTAGTTACATTTTTTTAATACATGACTTAAATTATATTTAATATTCAATTATATGTACCTCCCTATTTTTTTCATAGAGTTATATTGGAAGCCCAATGTAAAGTAGACCATGGCCCACTGTCCAAGATTATATGTGATCCCATCTTCAAAAATTTATAAACATGTCACCTATACAACAAAAAACTAACCAAGTATCCTCAATAGTAAATTATGGTGTCCCAGTTTCCACTTTAGATAAAAAAGCCTAGTCTATATCTTCATACATGAAACCTTGTCCAGGTAAATCCACCTTAAAACTCTTCTCAGAGAAGATGAACTAGGATCCAAAAACCTATCTTTATAACTCATTACAAAACTCATCCATCTATCCGAACTATACCAAATAGCTATCCAAAAAATCTATCCACATATTTCAACTTGGTCACTATAGACCGTATCAACCAGGATCTTATATAACTCAGTATTTTATTATATCTCCATATCCATAGTTATTTTGTTCTTCCAAAATAATTTTAACAACAAGAAGTTATACTTCCAAAAATCCCTCGATCTATAATATTTTTTAATATAAATCCTTCTTAGTTTTTGAAGTCAGTATCACTATATTTTAACCATTTGATAACTTATCCACTATACTTAGACTTAGTCCCACAGCACAGATCAACTATTAAGTAGAAACATTTTCTTAGTATAAGCCTAGTTAATAAATCAGTCTTAATAGAATTAAAATTACATGTAGTAGTCCAATATATATATATATATATATATATATATATATTATTAGACCCTAAAACTTTTATAATGTAATGATTCCACCAATACTTAGTAAATCTTGGAAATCATTCAAATTGGGTAAGGGAAACTACGTGCCCAAATTACTTTTTCCTATATTTTAAAGGCATTTCATGCCTAGAAGATGATTGCTTATATGTTTCATATGATCTCCAAAACCAAATTTTCTCAACAACCCATCCCTTTCTGCTCTAATGTCATAATCCCTACCTAAAATAGCTATTTTTCCCAATCCATTACCAATAGTAACTTGGGTACCTAGATATAGATAGCAATATATAGACCCCTAGATGCCAAATTTACATATAAAGTGAAAATATAGGTGAGATGAGAATAAAATAGATACCCCACCCAAAAATGTGGGTAATAAATCTTTCCCAACTACTACAATTCCCCCATTATGTGAGTTTTGAATCCAAAATTATGGGAGAAGGATGAATTAAAATGGTATTTTTCATTTAATGATCATAACCATTAAAATAATACTACACTTGGGTTTCCCATAATACCTGGGTGAAGGAATAATTTTAAGAATTATTCCTGAGTGATAAGAGCCTTCCAATTATGCACCTAGTTTATCATCAACTGGGTGGGTCAACCAGGTTATCCCATAGGATCCACACCCAAGTTGAAATAAATGGGTTTCATATTCACCTATTCCTTAATTATAGGGTTATATATTCACCTAGGAATCCATACCAAGGAACCATATTCAAAAAATAATCCATATTATGGTTCCATATTGACCCTGGTTTTTATATTTGGGTATAACTTCTTCCAACCTTAATTACAAGGTTATGTATAATATCTAGTACCAAGGATGTGTGTTCCCTCATCCAAGTCGCCTGCATAGGATCCCCATTCACAAATGTCACTATCTTGGGTTCCCCATTCATCAAAGTCACTTACCTGGCTTCAAACTCACCCAGGATCCCTTTATAAACACCATAAATACATGATAAGGTTATGAACACTAGATTAATCCCCTTAAATCTCATATTCCTTTGATATTGTATCTTTACTGATATTCCTCACTATTATAAATTACCTTCATGAAATTTACAATAATTTAATAACTTCATAATACGGTTTTAAGTCATTATTCTACTGGTGAAACCTCTCATGGATCATAATAATCATCATGGATTCCCCATGATAGTATATATAACCTTCATTCATCCTTTTATGATTTTTTTCCACTCTATTATCTAGAGATCTCAATATGGGCCTCAAATTATGCATAATCCCCAACCTATACTGTAACACCCGAGACTTTTATGTTATATAAATCATCAAAGGAATCTTTTTCTACACAACACTTGCTTGGCTTGCTTTACACGCAATCGCGACCTTCCTCGATAGCTTGCGTCGTACGCAATACCGAGTTTCACTAAACAACAATATGCTATTAAAACTAGCCGTTATGAATAGTAATAACCACTTTTTGAAATTTTATAAATTTTATTTTTCAAAATGGACTTCATTTTTGGACTCAGAATATCGAAATTGGCCTAGGGTGAAATTTTGGTATTTTTCCGAAAACTATCAATTTTTGATTAATAGTGAAACCACTAAGTGGTAGGTTAAAAAACTGAATTTTGCATAAAACATAATTTTACCGCTTCTGTGAATGGAATTTTGAAAATCCGATAGACACGGTTGATATCAGTAAGTAAAATGTGGTTCAATGAGATAAAAATAATTTTTTGGTGAATAGTAACTTTTTACTTTTTTTACCGCGGTTAATAGTAAATAGGGTAACTAAGGGTAAATATGATATTAATATTACCCTAACACTTGTCCTAATTCTATTGGACAAGTGTAATTCGACCAAAAACAACCTTATGAATAACATATGACCATTTAGGCCCACTTGGATTAGATTAGGACATTTATTATTAATTTATTTAAAGAAGGGTTAAAATAGTTGAAATCAAAGTTTAATAAGTAAATCATTTTTAATATGGGGTTATACATAAGATAAATTCGACTATAAATATTCATTAGAAAGCTAAAAATATTTCCTACATAATGGTATTTTATTTGTAATTTTTAGACATTAAATAATTTAATTTATTTATGACACAATGATGATGCAGTATTTATCTTATTAATGAAATATTGACATAATTGATGTTATAAACACCAAAATAAATGTAATTTGAGACTTTTTATGAATTCCACTAATTTTCTAGGTTACTATGATATATTAATGTTTCTTTAATCAACTTGTTTCGAACATATAATTCTGTTATGACTTTCACAAAAATCATATATCAAATAGTGTCAAAATTGACACAAAATAGTTTTTAAATAAAATATTATATTATTAATTGTTATTTTATTCCTAAAAATATAAGGTTCGGCAAAATGACTTATATAAGGATATATATATTAATAATAAACAATTTGGGGTTCGTTTGGCATGTTATAGTAAGTGTATTAACCATATAGTTAAAGAAAACAAAAAGACACGGTAAAAGTTAAATTATTTAACTTAGAGTTAAATATAATTGATAAGGTAAAAATAATTCCCTAAACTTGTCTAAATCCTATTGGTTGATAGTATTTCGAACCATCCCCACTTTAGCTTCGAAATAAGACCCTTTGGAACCATTATAAACCGATTTTGACTTTAATATAAAATAATATTTTGAGATATTCCTAAGGTGCCCCTCTCCTCCCTTATAAAAGGGCACCTCCTCCCCCTCCTCCTCACACCAATTTGAGCACTAAAGCTCGGCCAAACCCTGCCATTTTCTCCTCTCCACTTCCCTAGAATAATCCTAGAGGTCCTGGTCTTCTTCAAAGACCAATGTTAGTTCCCTAAGTGGAGGATTCAAAGAGGCGTTCCAAAGAAGAGGTAATATCCATTACCGATCTTTTCAATTTCTTTCTTCTTCAACTTCTTCTTATTTAGTTTTTTCATGATAAAGTAATAACATCAGTATTACTTACATACTGATATGTTATTATAAATATTAAACAACCCTAATTCACCTTCTATCCATCCTACGGAAAAATGAAATCACCGCGCGTGCGTACGTACGGAATACCGTCTCCACGCCGTGGTGTAATCTATTTTTCCACCATCACTTTACAAGGATGGGTATAATGGTGTAATGAGTAACTATTTATGATTATTATAAATTAATATTGATACTGAAATAATATATATATACTCCAATACAGTTCCACGATCATAGGAACGATATCATCACTCGTGCGTACGTACGGAATACCGTCTCCACGATGTGATGCGACTCGTTCTACAAGATCATCATTACATAGTAATTATATAAATGAATTGAATGAATAAATATGATATATGTTACACTAATACCATTCTGTATATAAGGTATCTATAACCTTAAAAGAAGAATAAGAATGTATTCGGCAAAACACGCATAAGAACAAAAGGCAATAAAGACTCGAGTAACAAGTAACAATGAAATATTACAAACAAGAAGCTAAGAATATGACCATATATGATATCATATCAATATGTATGATTATGGAATAAGTCAATAACATTATTTAAACCATTATACAGGAGCTTCGGACACGTACAAAGAAAATCGGACCTAAGGTAAGGGAAATATCACAATCTCATTTTTATCCGAGATTGTTTATACTTTGAAATTTACTGGGGTGTATTTTATCATCCACATCCATGTTTCATCAATATGTAATTTTATTTACATACACATAAAATTTTTAAATCAAATTTTACCCTTCGATGAGTTTTTAGTAAAGAATATGAAAGGAATCTTTTGCCGTTTTTCGTACGAGGTAATTTTTGACTTTTCCGACAAAAGTACGAAGAATGTTTTATTTAACTTATACGGAAAGAATGGATTTTTAAAACATTATTTCCAAGAATCTTTCTTTATAAGTTTTCAACTTTATTTTTAATCAACTTCTTTTAGTTTATAATTGTATGACATGTTAAGAAAAGAAAAGTGTTTTTGAAGTAGAAAGGATATTTTCCTCAAGAATGGAGTTCAAATGTTTTATCAAAATTATTTTCCATCTAAGATAATATAGGGTTCTGTTTTTATCCCTATTATTACATTGATTTGATTATTTTGTGAGGGAATTATTTTTATGAAGTCATTTACCTTATATGATTTGTTTTATGATGTCATGATGTTTCAAGAATCCCATTTTTGTTACATGTGTTATGCGATGATGTATGATTTATGATTATGTGGCACACATAAGAAAGGATTCATTATAAGATGGGTGGGACCTATATCTCCCTCCAATCCATTGGGTAATGATTTTATATCTCATGAGATAGACATGGCTGGAACGGAAGGTTATTTCGGTTCAGTGATACAGGACTGAAACGAGGAGTGAACTCAGTTCAAAAAGGGACTTTGTCCACTAAGATAGTCTTGGCAATGAGTCATGACTAACAAGAAATGATTTTACATGATTATGTGTGCAAGCCACAAGGTTTCAAGTTTTATGTTATGATTATGGGGATCTCATTTTCACTTCTATGATTTATTCCATGTTAAGATATTATGATCTCTTTTACAGGTTTTGATTTTCAAAAAGATATGATATGATTTTTATTTCCTTTATTTGCCCTTGCTGAGCATTTGAGCTCACCCTTTTATGTTTTCTTTTCCCCAGGTCAGGAAGATGGATATTAAGTAGAATATGCTAAAAGGGACCCTAGATATGATGAAATAAATGGGAGACACTGTATAAGATTTATGAACCAGTTGTTTATGTTTCCCAGTTTCTAAAGACACTATACCTATACGGTCCTTTGTGGTTTTGTCATATGTTGTAATAAGTGTGCTTCAATTTTGAAGTATTAACAATGTATGTAAAGTATGGTTCGTTATAGTTGGTATCAGAGGAAAGGTATAGTCAACCTTTGGAAACTAGGATGTGAAAGCCTTAGTAAGAACCCTAAGGATAAGTCTAAGCATAGAACATAATCTTAGTGTTTTAGAAATGGCCATGAATACCCTAGGATAAAACCTTAAGTGTGAAATTTTATCCTTGATTATGTGGTTTTCCTATTATAATTAGTGTTGCTCACACTATTCTTCTTGGTTTTAGTCAATGGTTGGAACCCGAAGGAACCGTGTTAATGCGGAATGCGATGGGAAATGCAATGATTGTCCCCCGGAGCAACCAAACGATATGGGAGCTGGAATGAAAAATCTTGTAGCCATGCTCACACAACTTTCTCAAGCTATTAATCATGCAGGACTTCCAAACGAGCGAGGGAAGGAGCAACATTCTGTTGAATCCTTCATGAGGCAGCGTCCACCTTCTTTCAGCGGGTCTACTGATCCATTAGTTGCTGAACAATGGATTAGTACTACTGAAAAGATATTTTCAGTTCTTCAATGTTCTGAGCATGATAAAGTCATCCTAGCAGTGTATCGTTTGGAAGGAGATGCTGATCAATGGTGGAATCTTATTAAGAATACGAGGCAAAGGGATGAAATTGAGTCTATGGAATAGGACGAGTTCAAGAACTTATTTTTCAATAAGTACTTCCCTCGTATTCTCCGAACAAAGATGGAGAAAGAGTTTCTTGAACTGAAGCAAAGGGATGATGAATCTGTTGGTACCTATGAAGCAAATTTTACAAGACTTTCAAGGTACGCTTCTGGTATTATTATCCAACCTGAGAGTAAGATCGATCGATTCTTTAGTGGCTTAAAACCAAGTCTTCGAAGGGCATTAGCCATAAGGGACTTCAATAGCTACGAGGAAATCGTTCGATGTGCTCTCAAAGTTGAGATGGAGATTGGAGTAACCCATCAGTCACATGGGTTTGATAAGAAGAGGAAGATGGAATTCAAAGGAAAATATAAAGAGCACACTGAAAAGAAGATGAACTTTCCCTTATGCTCGAAGTGTGGAAAGAAACATGGAGGGAGTTGTCTTAAAGGGACAAGTAAATGTTTTAAATGTGGAAAGGAAGGTCATCGGGCATTTGAATGCCGCGATAATGGGAAGAAGATGTCTAATGATGCAAACAAAGGAAGGGATACACAGAATGAACCTACTACCCTTCAATGTTTCAAGTGCAAGGAGATGGGGAATTATGCCAATCAATGCCCAAATCCAAGGGTTGATGATGATGGTCGACGTCAACAAAATCTTAAGGCTAAAGGCAAAGGAAAGTCACATGCAATTTCTATCAGCGATGTGGAGTACGATAACGAAGTGGTGAAAGGTACACTTACCATCCACTCTAAAGTAGCAAATGTTTTATTTGATTCTGGATCCACCCACTCTTTTATTTCTAAAGAATTTTCTAAGGGTATCACCGTATTACCTCAACAATTAGATGTTGAGTTAGCTGTGACAACACCTAATGGCACAACAGTCGCATCAAAAGTTTATAATTCTTCTCCGATCGAAGTTTGTGGGAAAGTGCTTCCTACAAATCTTGTGATCCTTCCTTTAGTGGAATTTGATGTGATTCTTGGCATGGATTGGCATTCTCTACATGGAGCTCATATCAATTGCCAAAGAAGGGAAGTCACATTTCATATTCCAGATCAATCTACGATCGTCTATCGATGCAAGAATGAATATAACCTTCCAGTGGAAATTTCTTCCATCTTATGGGTATTGATTCCACTAAATGAAGGTTATTTATCTCAAATGGTTGGTGAGAAACTCACGATTAAGAATATGCCCATTGTACGGGAGTTTGATGATGTCTTTCCGGAGGAATTACTGGGTCTTCCACCAAATCGTGAAGTTGAGTTTTCAATAGAACTCGTACCGGGTGCTTTGCCTATTTCAAAGACACCTTATAGAATGGCCCCAATTGAGTTGCAGGAATTGAAGAAGCAACTCCAAGAGAATCTTGATAAGGGATTCATACACCCTAGTGCGTCACCTTGGGGAGCACCTGTTCTATTTGTTAAGAAGAAAGATGGATCAATGAGACTCTCCATTGATTATCGAGAACTTAACAAGATCACTATCAAGAACAAATATCCTCTCCCACGCATTGATGACTTATTTGACCGACTACACGGAGCTCAATACTTTTCCAAGATTGATCTTCGTTCAGGGTATCATTAATTAAGGGTCAAAAGGGAGGATATACCAAAGACGGCTTTCCGTACAAGGTATGGACACTATGAGTTTATAGTAATGCCATTTTGTCTTACTAATGCCCCTGCTATCTTCATGGATCTAATGAATAGAGTCTTTAGAGACTATCTTGATCAATTTGTGGTAGTCTTTATAGATGATATTCTTGTCTATTCAAAGAGCAAGGAAGAGCATGAATATCACTTGAGAATTATATTGAAGACCCTGAGAAAGGATAAGCTTTATGCCAAATTTACCAAGTGTGAATTTTGGCTTCAAAAAGTTGAATTTTTGGATCACATAATCTCAAAAGAGGGGATATCTGTGGATCCAGCAAAAACAGAGGTTATCGAAAGATGGTCAAGACCAACAACAGTAACTGAGATCCGAAGTTTTCTTGGTTTGGCTGGATATTATCGACGTTTTGTAAAAGATTTTTCACGATTATCTAATCCACTCACCAAGTTGACTCGGAAAGGAGTTAAGTTTGTATGGACAGAGGAATGTGAAGAGAATTTCAAGGAGTTGAAAAGAAGGTTATCCAGTGCACCTGTGCTCACACTACCTTGTAGTGGAGAAAGGTTTGTGATCTACAGTGATGCATCCAAGAAGGGATTGGGGTGTGTTCTTATGCAAAATGATATGGTGATAGCTTATGCCTCACGACAGTTGAAAATCCATGAGCAAAATTACCCAACACATGATTTGGAGTTGGCTACGGTAATCTTTGCATTAATGATTTGGAGGCATTACCTTTATGGTGAAAGGTGTGATATTTATACTGATCATAAAAGTTTAAAGTATATTTTCACACAAAAGGAGCTGAATATGCGTCAAAGAAGATGGTTGGAGATGATTAAGGATTATGACTTCTCAATCCATTACCACCCTGGGAAAGCAAACAAGGTGGCAGATGCATTAAGTCAACAAGACCATGCTAGTTTATCCATGATGAGGATCACAAAAGATCCTATATTTATGGATTTACAAAGGATGGATCTTGGAATTATAATGGAAGGGGAAAAATCTTATCTTTCTCAAATGAATGTTCAACCATCTATACATGCGAAGATTAAGGAGGCACAGAAAGAAGATGTCGAGTTACAAAAGAAGGTGAGAAATGTTCTTGAATTCAACCTTGATTGTGATAGGATAATAAAGTTCAGGAATCGGGTTTGTGTTCCTCCCATCCCTGAATTAAAGAAGGAGCTGCTGGATGAGGCTCATAGTTCATCATTCTCTATTCATCCTGGAAGCACGAAGATGTATAGGGACCTGAAAGAGTACTTCTGGTGGGATGGCATGAAAAGAGATGTTGTTGAATATGTCTCTCGATGCTTGGTTTGTCAACAAGTTAAAGCTGAGAGACAAAAGTCTAAGGGGATGTTACAACCATTACCCATACCCGAATGGAAATGGGAAAACATCACTATGGACTTTGTCACAGGACTTCCTAAAACATCCAAAGGCAATAATGCTATATGGGTCATAGTTGATCGTCTTACAAAGTCTGCACACTTCATTCCTATTAGAGAGGATTTCTCTCTAGATCAGCTTGCCAGGATATATGTAAAGGAAGTGGTAAGATTGCATGGAGTACCACTTTCTATTATATCTGATCGGGATCCGAGATTTACCTCAATGTTCTGGCGAATTCTTCAGCATAATATGGATACAGAGTTGAGTTTCAGCACTGCTTATCATCCTCAGACAGATGGTCAGTATGAGAGAACAATTCAAACCCTAGAAGATATGTTGAGAGCTTGCTCTATCTATTTCAAAGGAGGTTGGGATCAACACCTACCTTTGGTGTAATTTTCTTATAATAATAGCTTTCATTCCAGTATTCAGATGGCTCCTTATGAAGCTCTCTATGGAAAGAAATGCAGGACTCCAACTTGCTGGGATGAAGTTGGGGAAAGAAAGATATTAGGACCTGATCTCGTTGATGAAATGGCAGAAAAGGTTAGATCTATTCAACAACACATAAGAGTAGCTCAGAGTCGACTGAAAAGTTATGCCGACAACCGAAGAAAAGACCTAGAGTTTGAAGTGGGTGATAAAGTGTTCTTACGAATATCTCCCTCGAAGAGGGTTATGAGATTTGGAAAGAAGGGGAAGTTGAGCCCTAGATATATCGGTCCTTTCGAAATACTGGATTGTGTTGGGAAGGTAGCTTACCGATTGGCGCTTCCACCGAATCTCTCTCAAGTTCACGATGTGTTCCATGTATCTCTCCTGAGAAAGTACATACCAGATCCTTCACATGTACTCAGCTCAGAAGTTGTACCGCTAGAGCAAGATCTTTCTTATGAAGAACAGCCGATAGAGATTCTGGATCGTAGCGAAAAATTCCTACGAAACAAGACCACTCGATTGGTGAAAGTTTTATGGAGGAACCACCAACTTGAAGAAGCTACATGGGAGCTTGAGGATATGATGAGGGAGAAGTATCCTCATCTGTTTTTTACAAAGTGACGAATTTCGAGGGCGAAATTCTTTTTAAGGGGGGTAGAATGTAACACCCGAGACTTTTATGTTATATAAATCATCAAAGAAATCTTTTTCTACACAACACTTGCTTGGCTTGCTTTACACGCAATCGCGACCTTCCTCGATAGCTTGCGTCGTACGCAATACCGAGTTTCACTAAACAACAATATGCTATTAAAACTAGCCGTTATGAATAGTAATAACCACTTTTTGAAATTTTATAAATTTTATTTTTCAAAATGGACTTCCTTTTTGGACTCAGAATATCGAAATTAGCCTAGGGTGAAATTTTGGTATTTTTCTGAAAACTTTCAATTTTTGATGAATAGTGAAACCACTAAGTTGTAGGTTAAAAAACTGAATTTTGCATAAAACATAATTTTACCGCTTCTGTGAATGGAATTTCAAAAATCCGACCGACACGGTTGATATCAGTAAGTAAAATGTGGTTCAATGAGATAAAAATATTTTTTTGGTGAATAGTAACTTTTTACTTTTTTTTACCGCGGTTAATAGTAAATAGGGTAACTAAGGGTAAATATGATATTAATATTACCCTAACACTTGTCCTATTTCTATTGGACAAGTGTAATTCGACCAAAAACAACCTTATTAATAAAATATGACCATTTAGGCCCACTTGGATTAGATTAGGACATTTATTATTAATTTATTTAAAGAAGGGTTAAAATAGTTAAAATCAAAGTTTAATAAGTAAATCATTTTTAATATGGGGATATACATAAGATAAATTAGACTATAAATATTCATTAGAAATATAAAAAGATTTCCTACATAATTGTATTTTATTTGTAATTTTTAGACATTAAATAATTTAATTTATTTATGACACAATGATGATGCAGTAATTATCTTATTAATGAAATATTGACATAATTGATGTTATAAACACCAAAATAAATGTAATTTGAGACTTTTTATGAATTCCACTAATTTTCTAGGTTACTATGATATATTAATGTTGATTTAATCAACTTGGTTCGAACATATAATTCTTTTATGACTTTCACAAAAATCATATATCAAATAGTGTCAAAATTGACACAAAATAGTTTTTAAATCAAATATTATATTATTAATTGTTATTTTATTCCTAAAAATATAAGGTTCGGCCAAATGACTTAGATAATTATATATATATTAATAATAAACAATTTGTGGTTCGTTTGGCATGTTATAGTAAGTGTATTAACCATATAGTGAAAGAAAACAAAAAGACACGGTAAAAGTTAAATTATTTAACTTAGAGTTAAATATAATTGATAAGGTTAAAATAATTCCCTAAACTTGTCTAAATCCTATTGGTTGATATGATTTCGACCCATCCCCACTTTAGCTT
Organism: Viscum album; assembly: GCA_963277665.1. NCBI lineage: Eukaryota > Viridiplantae > Streptophyta > Magnoliopsida > Santalales > Viscaceae > Viscum > Viscum album. Next base: position 943,101,748 of record OY728153.1, read on the forward strand.
CGAAATAAGACCCTTTGGAACCATTATAAACCGATTTTGACTTTAATATAAAATAATATTTTGAGATATTCCTAAGGTGCCCCTCTCCTCCCTTATAAAAGGGCACCTCCTCCCCCTCCTCCTCACACCAATTTGAGCACTCAATCTCGGCCAACCCCTGCCCTTTTCTCCTCTACACTTCCCTAGAATAATCCTAGAGGTCCTGGTCTTCTTCAAAGACCAATATTAGTTCCCTAAGTGGAGGATTCAAAGAGGCGTTCCAAAGAAGATGTAATATCCATTACCGATCTTTTCAATTTCTTTCTTCTTCAACTTCTTCTTCTTTAGTTGTTTCATGATAAAGTAATAACATCAGTATTACTTACATACTGATATGTTATTATAAATATTAAACAACCCTAATTCACCTTCTATCCATCCTACGGAAAAATGAAATCACCGCGCGTGCGTACGTACGGAATACCGTCTCCACGCCGTGGTGTAATCTATTTTTCCACCATCACTTTATAAGGATGGGTATAATGGTGTAATGAGTAACTATTTATGATTATTATAAAGTAATATTGATACTGAAATAATATATATATACTCCAATACAGTTCCACGATCATAGGAACGATATCATCACTCGTGCGTACGTACGGAATACTGTCTCCACGATGTGATGCGACTCGTTCTACATGATCATCATTACATAGTAATTATATAAATGAATTGAATGAATAAATATGATATATGTTACACTAATACCATTCTGTATATAAGGTATCTATAACCTTAAAATAAGAATAAGAATGTATTCGGCAAAACACGCATAAGAACAAAAGGCAATAAAGACCCGAGTAACAAGTAACAATGAAATATTAGTAACAAGAAGCTAAGAATATGACCATATATGATATCATATCAATATGTATGATTCTGGAATAAGTCAATAACATTATTTAAACCATTATACAGGAGCTTCAGACATGTACAAAGAAAATTGGACCTAAGGTAAGGGAAATATCACAATCTCATTTTTATCCGAGATTGTTTATACTTTGAAATTTACTGGGGTGTATTTTATCATCCACATGCATGTTTCCTCAATATGTAATGTTATTTCCATCCACCTAAAATTTTTAAATCAAATTTTACCCTTCGGTGAGTTTTTAGTAAAGAATATGAAAGGAATCTTTTGTCGTTTTTCGTACGAGGTAATTTTCGACTTTTCCGACAAAAGTACGAAGAATGTTTTATTTAACTTATACGGCAAGAATGGATTTTTAAAACATTATTTCCAAGAATCTTTCTTTATAAGTTTTCAACTTTATTTTTAATCAAATTCTTTTATTTTATAATTGTATGACATGTTAAGAAAAGAGAAGTGTTTTTGAAGTAGAAAGGATATTTTCCTCAAGAATGGAGTTCAAATGTTTTATCAAAATTATTTTCCGTCTAAGATAATATAGGGTTCTGTTTTTATCCCTATTATTACATTTATTTGATTATTTTGTGAGGGAATTATGTTTATGAAGTCATTTACCTTATATGATTTGTTTTATGATGTCATGATGTTTCAAGAATCCCATTTTTGTTACATGTGTTATGGGATGATGTATGATTTATGATTATGTGGCACACATAAGAAAGGATTCATTATAAGATGGGTGGGACCTATATCTCCCTCCAATGCATTGGGTAAAGATTTTATATCTCATGAGATAGACATGGCTGGAACGGAAGGTTATTTCGGTTCAGTGATACAGGACTGAAACGAGGAGTGAACTCGGTTCAGAAAGGGACTTTGTCCACTAAGATAGTCTTGGCAATGAGTCATGACTAACAAGAAATGATTTTCCATGATTATGTGTGCATGCCACAAAGTTTCAAGTTTTATGTTATGATTATGGGGATCTCATTTTCACTTCTATGATTTATTCCATGTTAAGATATTATGATCTCTTTTGCAGGTTTTGATTTTCAAAAAGATGTGATATGATTTTTATTTCCTTTATTTTCCCTTGCTGAGCATTTGAGCTCACCCTTTTATGTTTTCTTTTACCCAGGTCAGGAAGATGGATATTAAGTAGAATATGCTAAAAGGGACCCTAGATATGATGAAATAAATGGGAGACACTGTAGAAGATTTATGAACCAGTTGTTTATGTTTCCCAGTTTCTAAAGACACTATACCTATACGGTCCTTTGTGGTTTTGTCATATATTGTAATAAGTGTGCTCCAATTTTGAAGTATTAACAATGTATGTAAAGTATGGGTCGTTATATATACTCATCGATATATATTCCCCATAAAACCATCCCTCCATCCTCATCTAAAAACAAATATATAGGATCTAGGTGTCCGTATATAATACAACCACTAATTGTAATCCCAAACGATACCTTGTATTATCAACTTACCAAAAAAAATCTAATCTAAATTGGTTTAATTGTAGGTAAGTATTACACTGACCAATGTTAAAAACCATAACCTAGTATTCCCCACTACAAGGATTTAAACTACATAGTATATAGTACATTATGTAGGATGTTAAACTATCATAAATAGTATTAGGATGTGTGAACGTAAAAGAAACTTCACTTGGACCAAGATTCACATCCTTAAAAATAAATCCTCTTGTTCATGGAAAGAATATTTAAAAGGAACCACAATAGTCCTTATCACATAACCTTAAAAGGTATGATGCTTCTCAATGGGTTCGGATTCCCTTAATGGGGATATATGGGAAGACCCTCTAATAGACTCAATCATGAATCCAAATCACCTACCACCACCCTAGGTGGTCATAGCATCTAGATTTCGCAACTTTGTGAATTTAATCCATATTATAACTAACCAGAAATAGATAGAGGGAAAACCTCTAATAGATAATGTTTTTAATATTTATGCAAGGTATTTATCAATCTGACACATGAAAGTAACTATTATTTTTTTATTAGGATTGATTTCATGATTATTTCTTAAAAAAATAAGACGGTATTAGAGTATGTAAAAAAGACCCATAAAGTGATGATTTGACCTCATATCTACTCGAATAATGAGTAACCAAAAGTGTAATTGGTATATATATAGCATCGTACCTTTCTAAAGTAGGTATGCTCACATTAAAAACATCATGGGTATAGGGTAATGTGAGAAATAGAATGGTTTACCTGATGTGAATCATTTACCCATTGAAGATATCGATTGAACATTTTTTTTGTCATACTATATTAATGGGCCCCTTGTTTGTGCTTGTTATCCAAATTAGGAAATATCTTCAATCCACATGGAATCACCAAAAGAACCATTGAATTCCAATCTCACAGTGCGTGCTAGTAATAGCTATAAGATACCACAAGCAATTGTACACAACCATCCAATGCACCAAAAATATTCCTTGCCTATGAGTAAGGTCATGTCCCTAAATCCTTAGAAAAAATTATCAATAACCTAGATTCTCCAATTCTATTTGGTGAGTTCCCTCATAAAAAATTACCATCTTAATGGATTCATGAAATGCACTAAGATATGAATCCCTAATGGTCCTCTTACCGAAAATGGGTCGCTAAGGAGAAAATGTCCCCTTTGGCTACATCCAACCATTTTAGGGTCATGTCTTTTATGAACAAGAACACCTATATCCATTACCTTAGGGATATAGAAAATGATTTTACAATAACTCTATTTCTACTCAAAATCTACTCAGGAGTGATCCTTCCAAATATCAACATCTTTATCACCACATGACCATTGTCACTACTGAATATGATGATGAGGCTCCTTCTAAGATATTAACTTTGGATGTCTAAAACATGGAACCCTGGATGACGTATCAATGGGGGTTATGGACCACTGAATATCAATAAAAGTTTTATAATACCATTTTAACTAAAATCAATGAATCCATTCAGAATATCATAGTGGTGACCAAGTAATAGGATAATATCCCTTCATGGACCCATAAACAAGTCAATATGTTATAATAACATCTCAAAGAAGGATTGTATCCTTATTAATGTTCATATTAATGAATCCTACAGTCATATAACAATTAAGACTAAGGATCCGAATCATATCTAGGCCTGAACCCATGAATTATTATAGAATATCCCATTTGTGATAGAGGATCGAGTTCATATGATTGCACACACCAAAGAATCCCATCAGCCCATTATGGAAGTAGATTAGGAGTGGGATTATATACCCATTACCAAAAGATGAGTCATATTCTATCTCCCATCAACATTCAATAGAGGTCCTAAATCGCTGATCTAATCCATAAAAATTATGTACATAATTTCAACATAACTACGTAATTGCCTAAGTGGGCTCCCACTCATGGGGTTCATTGTCCACACTACACAACCCTGATTATGATTGAGGTTCCAAACCCATTATCTTGGAAAAAACATCCAAAATTAAGACTCAAAAAGGATAATATGTAATCTATAATCAAGTCTATGAAACTATAGAAAATTTTATTCATGAGGATATTCAATATATTTCAATAGTATCCCATAAATCTTCCCACTCCACATCAATAAGAGAAGAAATATATGGTCATGGGGTTCCTCCCCATTATTCAAGGAATATAAAATCTACAATTATTTCTAATTTTACCCATAGTGAATCTTCTACCTATATTAGCATTAAAATTAGTTTTAAAGGTCCTCTTTGTAACACGAGTTATACAAGTCCTCCCTACAACATGAAGATTAACAAAAAAAGGTCATCCCATTGATAAATCTTTAACAATTAGAGAAAATTAAAGCTCTCTATATAGGAAAAAATAAAATAACTCTCCACAATCTCCCTAGGTTATATGTTATAAAAGACCTCCTTATGATGAATAAAATATGAATAATGAATATCCTCCACATAATGGTAAATTAGTAATCAACTATGTAGGTCCTCCCCATGGTGCTCTTCATTATGGCCCTCCCCATAACTAAGAAATTTGAAATTATCCTTCAACATAGAGTCACTCAAGAGGAAAAAGATAACTACATAAAGTTATTCTTCATTATTTATTGATATTTTAACCTAGAAAATGGATTCATAGAGTGACGTTCATCATTTTTTCCTCCACTGGACCATGTACCCTTAGACATTAGTAAATATATTTTGAATTATCCCTATCTTCTTGAAAAAAAACATATATGTTCCACTTAAGGTCAGATATTGCTGATGAATCACTGAGAAAAGGATTGGGATAACTCCATCATTCTATAGAAAGAGTTGTATGATCTTGTCTAGGTCCATCAAAACTCCCCATTGTGATATTCTAAATTCATTGAAAGTTGAGGGAATCCCTTACTTATGTCACAACTTATGGGTTATATCTCATCAAATCAAAACTAGATACATCTCTTATATGGAGTACACTAACCATGATAATAAAATAAATGATCTCAACAACCATATTGACATGGAAAATTTTTGAGTGTCCTTAATGAGGCACCCGAGACCCACACACCCAGTTCTGGTGCTAAAACACATACTTTCCCAAAAGATTTAATAAATAGAGAGATATACCAAGATAATGATATATAAATAATAACACAATGCATTAGAGGTTTATATAGGATCCAACCATAATATGATAATTATCCATGCCTATATTTTTTACATGAAACTAATCATTTATCTTATCATAAAGAACACGTGGAAAGAAAATGTGCTTCATGAAATTTTGGAATGGTATATCATAAAATATCTTCAACATATAGATAGGTTGTACCAAAAATTAATTCACCCCAAAAATAGTATTTTACAAAGGCATTTATAAGGTGATTCAAAAAATATTACTCTATAAGAATGATATATTTTGAGATGAAGATGAAAATTTAAGTGAAACACAAAATATTATTTTAAAAAAATTTATTATCATTATCATTAAGAGGTTATGTTAAAAATAAAATTTAAGTATGCATTTAAATAATGTAAGAACAAAACATTTTAAAAACAACCCTTCTAAATAACTCCATATAATGGATCCATAAAAATTACATAAAGGTTTTCCATAAGAAATGTAAAGTGAGAGATAAAAACAAGAACATGAAAGGAAACATCAGTTTGAATATTTTGAAAATAATTTTTTTTCAACCCACATCATAAATAAAGATAAAAATCATTCATTACTGAAGAGTAAAATATAAATTTTAATATTTTTTTAAATAAAAACATATTTGTATTTTACAATAATAAAGGAGAACATTAGCAAAAAATGTGAATTGGATATGGAAGAATAGATCATATTTATAGAATGGTAATAATTTATAAAATAATAAATTCTTTAAAATAAATAAATCCATAACTTTGAATCCCCAAAAATATAGGAAAGGAATCATAATATCATCATAGAATATGAGAAAATGAGATTGTAAAACCGTATTCAAAAGGGATCATTATTTATCAAGAAAATTAGTTGAGTCAAGAAAACCCCTTATAGATTTGGTAACAATTGAATAAAAAGGATTTAAAGGGAGGATTTTTAAAAGACTTATAAATCTCATGAAAGAAACAGTAATAAAAAAACCAATGGGTTTGTCTTTACACCACATAAAATTATAATTGATACACAAAATGATAACATGTCTCAATGAATGGAAATCTTTCCCAAACCCCTTCTGTGTATTATAAAATTTGAATCAATATTTCTTGAGAGAGAGAACATGAAATGTAAATTCAAATACCCTAAATTTAATATTGAATCATTATATAATATTTCAAGAAATTTGTATGGACAACATATAAAATAAGATAATTTCATAATAAAAAACACATCTCATGGAATTTAAATTGAGATAAAACTCTTACAAGCATTATATTTTTTAATTGAGGATCATCTAAAATAGATTTTAAAAGAGATAAAAAATAATCCTAAAAAATATGGAATAAATGATAATTAAATCTTATGGTTACATTTACCCAATATATAATAATAATGTTCAATACGAAGAATTATAACTACAGAAAAAGATTTTGATTTAATAAACACCCTTAAAAATTTTATAACAATCGATTCAACATATATTCAGAGAGTGGAGTCAAAATGGAACATGAAATACTTTGAATTAAAGAGTTAATAATATTACAATATTTCAAATAGATAGTATAGTGAATATATAAAATAAAATATTTTCTTAATTCTAAACAAATCTCAAAGAAACAAATTTTAGATAAAACCCTTTCCATAAATTTCAACATACATGAAATCACTATAAAATCATAAATAAATAAAAAAACATATTAATGACCTATTTAAAACCCTTATTCATATGCATTACACAATATAATCCTCAATTATAACCATTTATTATACAATTATTTGTTAGTTATTGTATATTTTCATCATCGGATGTTAGTGATTTCATTGATTCATGCATGCCTTAAAGTATTAATATTGATTCCCAATACTTAATTCCAATTTAATCATTCCTAGACTATAAATGTTACTAAAATAGATGATTTATAATGATTTATAATTCTCTAAATTCATTCTTTTAAAATATCAGTCGTGGTTTTTGAAGATGGAATTAGTAGAAAGCCTATTTGAATAATTTTTTATCAACAAATGTTGGCATGTTAATAACTTTTTAAATATCAATATAACCATTAAATAACCATTAATATATAATAGAAATAATCTTAATTCACTATATAAATTATTAGAATCATTCAATAATGGTAGTAATGAAAAAAACAAATCATTCCATGGAAACTATAGTACACATGTTATATGAGAGATGTTTTCATTTCCCTCAAAACAATTGTGGGGAAGAAAATGGTTAATATTTTAAGAATGGTAAATATGTAATAGATTTTAAATTTATTCATTAAATAACGTTTTCTGTAACCATTTATATGTGCATTTTATGCATATATTTTAGAGTGTTTTAATGCACTAGTTTTGGAAATTTAATTGAAATTATTGCCAATATTTGGACTATATAACTTGTTTTTTGATTTATGGAAGGATACAACCAATATTTAAAAAAGGAAAAAATAGATGATTATCATCATGGAATGACACCAACCAAATAAAGCTGGAATGGAGCTTGAATTTCACAATTCACATCATGCAAGAATCTCATGTATGGAAACATTATAATACATCAACCCAATACAAAACATGAAAACAATCCATAGATATTTCATGGCCCTAAACATTACACATCCTAAAACACTTACACAATGTGAAAGTATCAGGATGGCCCAAAAACAACTAGATTCAACATACTAGGTGGTGACGACCTATTTTATGACCCTCAAACCAGCCGGGGTGACATTTTGATCCCATTAAATGCTACATGACCAATAAAAGTGACTATAAATAGAGGGATGAGATGATTCTATGATGGATATTTGATGAAAAATGTCTATAGTTTGACTCCATGCTACTATAGGATCCTACACCACTTTCTCTTCGACTTTCATCATGTTATCTTTATCTTTCATTATTCCCCACTACTCCCTCATTGTAGAGACCCGTATCTTGACGTACATAGACATTACATTACATTTGCGGAATACTTAGTACATAAAAAAAATACACACACAAGGATCGTAATAGTTTAGTGTCTTTGGAAACTCGGAACGTAATCTTCTAATCATGGTGAAAGATCTCCAATATCTCCCAATAAAGATCTTCCCTTTTTTTACCTAAAACCTTTCTTTATATCCTGGGGAAAAGAAAACATAAAAGGGTGAGATCAAATGCTCAGTAAGGGTAAACAAAAGAAATATAAATCTCATCGTATACACAAGCACATAACTTTTTTAAATCTTAACCTGCAAAAGATATCATAATTTCATAACATGGGATAAATCATGGCAGTGAAATGTAATCACAATAATCATAACTTAAAACAAGAAACTTTGTGGCATACACACATAATCATAGAGAATCATTTCTGGTTAGTCAAGACTCATTGCCAAGACTATCTTAGTGGAAAAGTCCCTTTCTGAATCGAGTCACCCTCCTTTCAGTCCTGTTTCACTGAACCGGTATAACCTACCATTCCAGCCAGGTCTATCTCATGAGATATAAAATCTTTACCCAATGCATTGGAGTGAGATATAGGTCCCACCCATCTTATAATGAATCCTTTCTTATGTGTGCCACATAATCATAAATCATACATCATCGCATAACACATGTAACAAAAATGGGATTCTTGAAACATCATGACATCATAAAACAAATCATGACAACATAATCAAATCAATGTAATAATAGGGATAAAAACAGAACCCTTTATTATCATAGATGGAAAATAATTTTGATAAAACACTTGAACTCTATTCTTGAGGAAAATATCCTTTCTTCTTCAAAAACATTTTTCCTTTCATAACATGTCATACGACTTTAAAATAAAAGAAGTTGATTAAAAATAAACATGAAAACTTGTAAAGGAAGCTTCTTGGAAATAATGTTTTAAAAATCCATTCATTCCGTATAAGTTAAAAAAAACATTCTTCGTACTTTTGTCGGAAAAGTCAAAAAGTACCTCGTACGAAAAACGACAAAAGATTCCCTTCATACATATTACTAAAAACTCACCGAAGGGTAAAAATGGATTTAAACAATTATAGGTGGATGTAAATAATATTACATATTGATGAAACATGGATGTGGATGATAAAATACACCCCAGTAAATACTTACGAATAAACAATCTCGGATAAAAATGAGATTGTGATATTTCCCTTACCTTAGGTCCAATTTGCTTCGTATGTGTCCGAACCTCCTATATAATTATTTAAATAATGTCATTGACTTATTAAATAATCATATTCATTGTTATGATATCATATATGGTTCACTTATGACTTTATATTACCCGTTCTTTTGTAAATTCCATGTTAAAGAAACGTTTTGGGTAAAATCGTTTCATTTATCGTAGGTGTTTTGACTTGTTGTTCTTGACATTATTATTAATTATATCATGATTTACTTACTTCCAGAATATAAAATATGATTTATATATCATATATATTCAGTATATATATATATAATAGATAGATAAATGAAACGAAAAACACCGTTCTTAGAAACGGTAGTCCGTACGTACGCATGAACGCTGTTTTCCTTTCCTTATTGTCTTGAATGGAAGTAAGTAGATGACATAAATATACATATATACATAAATCCAGTAGATTTATAATGTCATATATTTCATTATTATTTCTTATATATACTTTTTAATCATTCTTAAATGGTTAACATGGAGAATGAATCTCATCGCGTCGTGGAGACGGTAGTCCGTACGTACGCACGAGCGATGATATCGTTCCCATGGTCGTGGAATTGTGTTGAAGTGTATGTATACTATTTCAGTATCAATATATCTTTATAATAATCATGTATAGTTACTCATTACATCATTATACCCATCCAATTAAGGTGGTGACGGAAAATAGATTACACCACGGCGTGGAGACGGTATTTCGTACGTACGCACGCGCGGTGATTTCCTTTCTCCGTAGGATGGATAAAAGGTTAATTAGAGTTGTTTCATATTTATAATAACATATCAGTATATAAGAAATACTGATTTTGTTACTTTATCATGAAACAACTAAAGAAGAAGAAGTTGAAGAAGAAAGAAATTGAAAAGATCGGTAATGGATATTACCTCTTCTTTGGAACACCTCTTTGAATCCTCCACTTAGGGAACTAAGATTGGTCTTTGAAGATAATAAGGACCTCTAGGATTATTCTAGGGAAGTGAAGAAGGGATTTTGTCAGGGGTTGGCCGAGCTTGAGTGCTCAAATTGGTGTAAGGAGGAGGGGGAGGAGGTGCCCTTTTATAAGGGAGGAGAGGGGCACCTTAGGAATATCTCAAAATATTATTTTATATTAAAGTCAAAATCGGTTTATAATGGTTCCAACGGGTCTTATTTAGAAGCTAAAGTGGGTATGGGTCTAAATACTATCAACCAATAGGATTTAGACAAGTTTAGGTTATTATTTTAATCTTATCAATTAGATTTAACTCTAAGTTAAATAATTTAACTTTTACCGTGTCTTTTTGTTTTCTTACACTATATGGTTAATACACTTACTATAAGATTCCAAAAGAACCCCAAATTGTTTATTATTAATATATTTATCCTTATCTAAGTCATTTGGCCAAACCTTAGATTTTTAGGAATAAAATAACAATTAATAATATAATATTTGATTTAAAAACTATTTTCTGTCAATTTTTACACTATTTGATATATGATTTTTGTGAAAGTCATAACAGAATTATATGTCCGAAAAAAGTTGATTAAATCAACACTAATATATCATAGTAACCTAGAAAATTAGTTGAATTCATAAAAAGTCTTAAATTACATTTATGTTGGTATTTATAATATCAATTATGTCAATATTTCCTTAATAAGATAATTACTGCATCATCTTTGTGTCATAAATAAATTAAATTATTTGATGTCTAAAAATTATAAATAAAATACCATTACGTAGGAAATATTTTTATCTTTCTAATTAATATTTACAATAGAATTTATCTTATGTAAAACCCTATATTAAAAATGTTTTAGTAAATAAACTTTGATTTTAAATCTTTTAACTCTTCTTTGAATTAAATAATAATAAATGTTCTAATCTAAACCAAGTGGGCCTAAATGATAATATTTTACACTTAAGGTTGTTTTTGGTCGAGATAAACTTGTCCAATAGAATTAGGACATGTGTTAGGGTAATATTAATATCATTCTTACCCTTAATTACCCTATTTACTTTTAACCGTGGTAAATAAAAGTAAAAAGTTACTATTCACCAAAAATTATTTTCATCTCATTGAACCACATTTTACTTACTGACATCAACCGTATCTCTCGGATTTTTGAAATTCCATTCACAGAAGCGGTAAAATTAAGTTTTATGAAAAATTCAGTTTTTTTAACTACCACTTAGTAGTTTTACTATTCATCAAAAATTGATGTTTTTCATAACAATGCCAAAATTTCATCCTAATCTATATTTCATATTCCGAATTCAAAAATGAAGTCTATTTTACCAAATTCATAACATAGAAATTGCATTAATTAATTTTATAATTAAATCCCGCTGTTAAAACAAATAGCGTGTTTTTAAGAAACAATATCTATCAAAAGATTGACACTTGATTATGTCTGGTTTAAATGTGAAATTACATCCAATGACCAACATTGTATTAAATTGTAAAAATATATTCTAAATATACTTTAAAACCAATCAAATTAATGATTTATCACTATTAATTATTTTGATTAAAAAAGTTGTTTTTAATTATAATTTAGTAATTTTCATTATTCATCAGAATATGAAAGTTATCCGAAAAGTACCAAAATTTCTCCTTAGGCTAAATTCGATACTCCGAATCCAAAAATGAAGTCCATTTTGAGATCTAAAATTTCTAAAATTTAAAAAGTGGTTATTACTATTCATAACGGCTTGTTTTAATAATATTTTAATAGCATATCGTTGTTTCGTGAAACTCAGTATTGCGTACTACACACGCTATCGAGGAAGGTTGTGATTGCGTGTAATGCAAGGCAAGTCAAGGATGCGTGTTGTGCAAGCTCCTTTTGGTGTAGCGTACAACACAAGACAATAGTGAAATTAAAAAGAATATTTTTCATAAAATCATGGGCTGTTACATTCTACCCCCCTTAAAATGAATTTCGCCCTCGAAATTCGTCGGGGTTATAAATGGTTTACTGTTCGAAAGTTTCTTTAATAGAAACCCACATCGTAAAAAGGAATACCAAAACCAATATTTAAAAACAAAAGTATGAAACTTAACGGTTGCCCAAATAAACTAATCCCTGGGTTTCCACATAGGTGAAAATATGGATATGGAAGAAAAATCTAACCATCATGTTCTGATGGAGAGTGGTAGAGAACATGGCTATGGAAAATACAACAATCACAAATCCATAAATTTGTGACGATCTAAGGTACCATCCGATTAATCAGATATAATATCACTAGGACAACATTTTTTTTTGGTTTTCAAGATCGTTTCCCTAAAGTTGAAGAATTTGAATTAGAATAAATACTTACTTTATTTTGGTACAGTCGCACTATTGTTCGTGCCTTGAACAATTTCCACTTCATCTCTTAAATAAATGAAGTTGAATTTGTTATTCGTGAAGTGTTAGCAGATCATGTGATAGAATGACGGGTCATTCCATCTGTCTCAAACAAAAGGTTAGCAAACATTATATACATAAGTCGATATATAGTGAGATTAATCATATATGGTTCCTAAAATGGACTTATACTTCATATATCATACTGCTTAATATAATAAAACTAGTTTCTACTAAACAGGGACTTCCTGTAGGCCAGTGGTAGGCGATAAAGGCCAGTCGCACTTCGGTTGTGGGTTCGATTCTCATAGCCTTGTCCGAAGCGATGGGTTGTCGCCCGTCCTACAGGTTTTCCTTTTTCTAAAACTACATTACTATAACATCCCATCAATAATATCGAAAATCTTCTATCCTTAAACAATACTAACTTATGTCCAACATAATCCATTCTAATCTTTAGGCTTATCCATAATACTACAGTCCACTCTGATAATATAGTGAAAACGATTACCAGAGATTTAATACTGTCGTTAATCCCCATATATCATAAGATATGTCTTGTTGGTCACATTCCAAACATTCAAAGGCCTTAATCATGTATTCTCTTGAATACCCATTGAACCTTAGTGAAAACATGAATGCAGTTAAAAGTTAACTCTTTCCACATACCAAAATCCAAAAATTCTCTATACTCAAACCATGATATAACATTCTCCTTATATCAGTCATGAGCTCATGAATACAATCAAACACCTCATTATCTTATTATTCCTTCATTATGCGCATATCATCTAAATTCCAAAAATATCTGAATAACCTTTCATGGATAGTGGTACCATTAATCATACACTTTCATAACTCAAGGAAAGACAACAGTGTAACAATCCTTAGATGTCTCTTTATTCCATAGTACCATGAGATTTCTTATACAGCATTACACATGATAAACATGTAATCATTCCAGTACATTCTTAAACCATTGACCGAGCTTCAACAATTCTTTCATCTCACATATCATTTGTAGTCTCTTCATCATCATCAACATAAATACTTCCCATACGACCATACTGATTATCTTCATGAGACTTTCCCTTAGGGCATTGGTTTTCATAATGCTCGTAAATTCCACATTTAAAACATTTAACCATTGTTGATGTCGTAGCAATACCATTATCCTCATCCATGGTGTTAACTGAACCTTTTCCTTTGCACTTACTTGCTTTGTGTCCTTCTTTTCCACACCCAAAGCATCTTCCAGTTCCTTTGAAACATTCTCCTTGATGCCTCTTCCCACATGATTTACATAGGGGAAATTGAACTTTCTTTCCTCTATGATCATCATGAAACTCCATCTTTCTCTTATTAGCCGAGTCAAGAAACTTACCAAATTTTACTTTATTGATCATATTATGAGATTGCTGATTCAGCATAATAATGATGTTTGGACTTCCAAATCCCATTTCATTATGAAGAATATCATTCCATTGTCCATCATATCCTCCATTATCGTGAATCATCTTGTTTCCAGCCATTTTCTAAAACCCCAAAAAAAATAGTGTGAGAGGCAAAAATCATGCTAGGGAAAACAACATAATAAAGGTGAAGTATCCTCAATATCTAACATCTTAGGTTAAATTCTATGATTGTTACCGTAGTTCTAGGACTGTATCCAAATGTATACTTATCCTTAGGGACATCCCTAGACATACCTTATAAATATCTCTAGGGATCTCACTAAAGTTCTCGCATCCTAGTTTCCAAAGGTTGACTAAACCTTTCCTCTCATACCAACTGTAGAGACCCGTATCTTGACGTACATAGACATTACATTACTTTTGCGGAATACTTAGTACATAAAAAAAAATACACACAGAAGGATCGTAATAGTTTAGTGTCTTTGGAAACTTGGAACGTAATCTTCTAATCGTGGTGAAATATCTCCAATATCTCCCATAAAGATCTTCCCTTTTTTTACCTAAAACCTTTCTTTATATCCTGGGGAAAAGAAAATATAAAAGGGTGAGCTCAAATGCTCAGTAAGGGTAAACAAAAGAAATATAAATCTCATCGTATACACAAGCACAAAACTTTTGGAAATCTTAACCTGAAAAAGAGATCATAATTTCATAACATGGGATAAATCATGGCCGTGAAATGTAATCAGAATAATCATAACTTAAAACAAGAAACTTTGTGGCATACACACATAATCATAGAGAATCATTTCTTGTTAGTCAAGACTCATTGCCAAGACTATCTTAGTGGACAAAGTCCCTTTCTGAATCAAGTCACCCTCGTTTCAGTCCTGTTTCACTGAACCGGTATAACCTACCGTTCCAGCCATGTCTATCTCATGAGATATAAAATCTTTACCCAATGCATTGGAGGGAGATATAGGTCCCACCCATCTTATAATGAATCCTTTCTTATGTGTTCCACATAATCATAAATCGTACATCATCGTATAACACATGTAACAAAAATGGGATTCTTGAAACATCATGACATCATAAAACAAATCATGACAACATAATCAAATCAATGTAATAATAGGGATAAAAACAGAACCCTTTATTATCTTAGATGGAAAATAATTTTTATAAAACACTTGAACTCCATTCTTGAGGAAAATATCCTTTCTTCTTCAAAAACATTTTTCCTTTCATAACATGTCATACGACTTTAAAATAAAAGAAGTTGATTAAAAATAAACTTGAAAACTTGTAAAGGAATCTTCTTGGAAATAATTTTTTAAAAATCCATTCATGCCGTATAAGTTAAAAAAACATTCTTCGTACTTTTGTCGGAAAAGTCAAAAAGTACCTCGTACGAAAAATGACAAAAGATTCATTTCATACATATTACTAAAAACTCACCAAAGGGTAAAAATGGATTTAAAAAATTGTAGGTGGAAGTAAATAATATTACATATTGATGAAACATGGATGTGGATGATAAAATACACCCCAGTAAATACTTATGAATAAACAATCTCGGATAAAAATGAGATTGTGATATTTCCCTTACCTTAGGTCCGATTTGCTTCGTATGTGTCCGAACCTCCTGTATAATGATTTAAATAATGTCATTGACTTATTACAGAATCATATTCATTGTTATGATATCATATATGGTTCACTTATGACTTTATATTACCCGTTCTTTTGTAAATTCCATGTTAAAGAAGCGTTTTGGGTAAAATCGTTTCATTTATCGTAGGTGTTTTGACTTGTTGTTCTTGACATTATTAATACTTATATCATGATTTACTTACTTCCAGAATATAAAATATGATTTATATATCATATATATTCAGTATATATATATATATAATAGATAGATAAATGAAATGAAAAACACCGTTCATGGAGACGGTAGTCCGTACGTACGCATGAACGCTGTTTTCCTTTCCTTATTGTCTTGAATGGAAGTAAGTAGATGACATACATATACATATATACATAAATCCAGTAGCTTTATAATTTCATATATTTCATTATTATTTCTTATATATACTTTTTAATCATTCTTAAATGGTTAACATGGAGAATGAATCTCATCGCGTCGTGGAGACGGTAGTCCGTACATACGCACGAGTGATGATATCGTTCCCATGGTCGTGGAATTGTGTTTAAGTGTATGTATACTATTTCAGTATCAATATAAATTTATAATAATCATGTATAGTTACTCATTACATCATTATACCCATCCAATTAAGGTGGTGATGGAAAATAGATTACACCACGGCGTGCAGACGGTATTCCGTAGGTACGCACGCGCGGTGATTTCCTTTCTCCGTAGGATGGATAGAAGGTTAATTAGAGTTGTTTCATATTTATAATAACATATCAGTATATAAGAAATACTGATGTTATTACTTTATCATGAAACGACTAAAGAAGAAGAAGTTGAAGAAGAAAGAAATTGAAAAGATCGGTAATGGATATTACCTCTTCTTTGGAACACCTCTTTGAATCCTCCACTTAGGGAACTTAGATTGGTATTTGAAGAAGAGAAGGACCTCTAGGATTATTCTAGGGAAGTGGAGAAGGTATTTTGGCAGGGGTTGGGCGAGCTTGAGTGCTCAAATTGGTGTGAGGAGGAGGGGGAGGAGGTGCCCTTTTATAAGGGAGGAGAGGGGCACCTTAGGAATATCTCAAAATATTATTTTATATTAAAGTCAAAATCGGTTTATAATGGTTCCAAAGGGTATTATTTCGAAGCTAAAGTGGGTATGGGTCAAACTACTATCAACCAATAGGATTTAGACAAGTTTAGGTTATTAGTTTAACCTTATCAATTAGATTTAACTCTAAGTTAAATAATTTAACTTTTACCGTGTCTTTTTGTTTTCTTACACTATATGGTTAATACACTTACTATAACATGCCAAACGAACCCCAAATTGTTTATTATTAATATATATATCCTTATCTAAGTCATTTGTCCGAAGCTTAGATTTTTAGGAGTAAAATAACAATTAATAATATAATATTAGATTTAAAAACTATTTTGTGTCAATTTTAACACTATTTGATATATGATTTTTGTGAAAGTCATAACAGAATTATATGTTCGAACAAAGTTGATTAAATCAACACTAATATATCATAGTAACCTAGAAAATTAGTTGAATTCATAAAAAGTCTTAAATTACATTTATTTTGGTATTTATAATATCAATTATGTCAATATTTCATTAATAAGATAATTACTGCATCATCTTTGTATCATAAATAAATTAAATTATTTGATGTCTAAAAATTACAAATAAAATACGATTATGTAGGAAATCCTTTTAGATTTATAATTAATATTTACAATCGAATTTATCTTATGTAAAACCCTATATTAAAAATGTTTTAGCAAATAAACTTTGATTTTAACTCTTTTAACTCTTCTTTGAATTAAATAATAAAAAATGTCCTAATCTAAACCAAGTGGGCCTAAATGATAATATTTTACACTTAAGGTTGTTTTTGGTCGAGATACACTTGTCCAATAGAATTAGGACATGTTTTAGGGTAATATTAATATCATTCTTACCCTTAATTACCCTATTTACTTTTAACCGTGGTAAATAAAAGTAAAAAGTTACTATTCACCAAAAATTATTTTCATCTCATTGAACCAAATTTTACTTACTGACATCAACTGTGTCTCTCGGATTTTTGAAATTCCATTCACAGAAGCGGTAAAATTATGTTTTATGAAAAATTCAGTTTTTTTAACTACCACTTAGTAGTTTCACTATTCATCAAAAATTGATGTTTTTCAAAACAATGCCAAAATTTCATCCTAAGCTATATTTCATATTCCGAATTCAAAAATGAAGTCTATTTTACCAAATTCATAACATAGAAATTTCATTAATTAATTTTATAATTAAATCCCACTGTTAAAACAAATAGCGTGTTTTTAAGAAACAATATCTATCAAAAGATTGACACTTGATTATGTCTGGTTTAAATGTGAAATTACATCCAAGGACCAACATTGTATTAAATTGTAAAAATATATTCTAAATATACTTTAAAACCACTCAAATTAATGATTTATCACTAATAATTATTTCGATTAAAAAATTTGTTTTTAATTATAATTTAGTAATTTTCACTATTCATCAGAATATGAAAGTTATCCGAAAAGTACCAAAATTTCACCTTAGGCTAAATTCGATACTCCGAATCCAAAAATGAAGTCCATTTTGAGAGATAAAATTTCTAAAATTTAAAAAGTGGTTATTACTATTCATAACAGCTAGTTATAATAATATTTTAATAGCATATCGTTGTTTCGTGAAACTCAGTATTACGTACTACACACGCTATCGAGGAAGGTTGTGATTGTGTGTAATTCAAGGCAAGTCAAGGATGCGTGTTGTGCAAGCCCCTTTTGGTGTAGCGTACAACACAAGACATTAGTGAAATTAAAAAGAATATTTTTCATAAAATCTTGGGCTGTTACACTCATCCCTAGGATGAGGGGGGAAACCTACCTTGTTCTAAGGTTATGTAGAAGAATGGGGAAGATGTTGTGAAAGTTATTAATTGCATTCTATTCATGTATTTGGTTTTTTTCAATTTATTTATCCAATTCCAATACCATTATTTTAAATTTATCATGACTATTTATATTTGAATCTAAAAAGATATTTTTAATTGTGCAACTGGATACCCTAAATTAGACATGACCATTATCACAATTGGGGAACCCATGTTTAAAAATGGTGTCAAGGAAAACTCAATTCAGTGAAACCCTAAATTACCATACCAAGGGAAATAACGGATTTCTACGTTGATGATGGGATTCCTTGACCATTGGATCCACCTTGTCTCAACTCTAATTCAATACATGGATTAATAAATTTAATTTCTAAAAATACAATTTCACCTGAACCTTGAAACTAAAAAACCTAAGCAATATTTCAAAAAATGATTCTCCAAACCTAGACTAGTTTGATTAATTCTCTCTCTTCTTCAAATTTATTTCAAAACCAATATATGTTCTTCACCCTCTTTCATAAAATCAAATAAAACAATTTTCATTAAAAAATAATCAATCTTATTTCACTTTCTCTATAGGATCGAACTCAAACTTTCCTAACACTATATTTTAATTAATTAAGTAGAATAGTTTCATTTATATATAATTTTTTTATTAGACTCATATGTAAATAATTAAACCTTCCAGACTTTTCAAAATTGGCATCATTGTTGAGGATAGTTGATAATTTATTTTTAGGTTTTTAATTTTATTTTTTTTATTTCTCTATTTACAATATGTGTGTTCATTCTATGGAATAAACATAGATTTAAAACCTTATAAAAGACTAGGGAATAATAGAATAAAATCCATGATGGGAATAGAGATCAACCTTGTTTTTAGGGTTCTTCAAAGGGATCTAGGGTTGTAGACTCTCATGAATTATGGGCATCCATCAAATTCAAGATTGGAAATGAGAATCCTATTGCCTCTCACTTCTTCCAATCATTTTGATATCAAATATTCCATTATCCATATGATCTCAAATAGCATGTAATTCACTAGACTACTCTTAGAAGATTCGAACACGTAGTTGGGATAATTTCTAGAGCTTTATTATGCATTCTAATTCCATAAAAATTCAAGTGGTTTGGTAAGACTCTGTCTCTTTCTATTTTTAATTCATTTTCGAGTTAACAAATTGATTAAGTGTCTTCTTGATCATACCATCACCACATGTGATGAGCTATAAATGAATTTTCTCACCCAATTCTTCCTACTGTCCAAATCTATAGACATCTAGGTAAACATTTTGAACTTTTTTTAATTATAAGATGAATATATATCCTCTTATTTGGAATGATATAAAGATATGACTCGTAAATTCTCCCATTATGGTTTTTAACTATGGATTATAATACAAACCTTTATAATGAAATTGAATAGGGAAACAGGTTGATTCTAGATGTTACAACTAGATAGTCATTGGAAAAGAATTCACCAGATGATATTTGAAACCTACTAGAATAAATGGAGAGAAATAGCTTCCATTGGAAGGAATAAGGGATAAAAAGAAGAGGAATCCATGTGGTCAAAAGGAATAGATGGATTGAAGTTTATATAGAATCCCTAACTAGAAATTTGGTTGCAATGATGGGCTAGAAACAAAAATTCAAAGTTACATATATAGAAGAACTTTATTATGTGGATTATAATTATTGGAATATTTGGAGGGTTGTTAAATAAAAAAAATATGGAAAAGGATATCATAATAAAACACTAGGATTCCAAGCACCCCAAGGACCTTTACTCAAAATCCAGGTCCACGTGATATTGGAGACCTTCGGAACTTATATATTCTCTACTCGGGATGCATTCATTGAAATTACATATTATTTAAAAGATCACAGTATTTCAATAAAGGAGCTAAAGGATGACACAAGGTAACATAGGGTGAAAATTAGAATCCTCAAATTTCAATTTGGACATATCATTGAGAAACGTAGAGACACTCCATGAGGGACCATTCCAAGATTCCCAAAAGTACACCCATGTGAATATTTGAAACTTTAACTTTGAGGAGTAGAAAAGTAACAGATGAAAATACTGAATCAAGAAATATAAAAGAAGATAAAAATATTAATAATAACTACTATAGTGTAATAAAATACTATATTTTCTAGTTCAACTAGAATAAGTAAATATAGGCATGTACAAAAGTATTTTTTTTGGAAATTTTAAAAAATAATAATATTAATATTCCTTTTATAGAATCCATGGAAAACATACCAACCTACGAAAATATCATGAAATGGAAAATGATAATTAATAATAATCTGGTGGAAATTGGCATCATCCCACCCACATGTGAGTGCTCAATAGTTATATCAAAGGACCTACCTAAGAATCAATGAGATCCAAGTATCTTTTTTATGTCTGCCATTATCAGAGCTAATAAATTTGGAAAAGATTTATGTGACTTAGGTTCCAGTGTTAATATCATGTCTTTTGACAAAAAAACAAGTAATACATGCACGTTTTCATATAATTCATGATCTAATCCTCACATAGTCACCAAATGTCGAGTTTTATTAGAAATGTGTCTCTATACCAGTAGGAGAATATTAGATTTCCATGTGATGAAATAATTCTCACAGATCGGGGGATGGAGATTCCTCATAAATTTTAACCTGACAAATGGAATGGTGGTGAGAACCACTTTTTAAGAGTAGTCTATATATTTTTAGAGAGATGTGGGGTTGTATTTATCTCAAGACAAATCAACCT
Organism: Viscum album; assembly: GCA_963277665.1. Taxonomy (NCBI): domain Eukaryota; kingdom Viridiplantae; phylum Streptophyta; class Magnoliopsida; order Santalales; family Viscaceae; genus Viscum; species Viscum album. The sequence goes on from OY728153.1 coordinate 943,123,604, forward strand.
CGACCCGGTCTAAAAAATTCACGGTGGGACTCTCAATTTTTAATGGGTATTAGTGGTGGTTTAAAGGGATGAGCCCTGAGTAAGGGGATGGTATCTCATCATATATACTAATTAGGGGTGTCAGGGAATGGACGTTGTGGTATGGATTAGTGGGTTCGGTCGATTGTTTCACCCGATTGGTCCTATGCACATACAGCATGCATGCTAAAAGGATTTTGCAGGCCAAGTATGCGCGGCTCAAAAGTTTTTTCCTCCCCTACACAAGGTACCTACATATGGTGCATGTGAGAGAAAACTCATTCACCTAGGGTCCCATTTTTTCTTATAAATATGAAACTCATTATTTTCTTTTTAAGGACTACAAAAGTGTAAGAAGCTTCAAGGCTCTGGTCGCATAGCCCCTTCACCAAGGCCCTCAAAAATATATTAGGTAGCCCTCCAAAATGAGATAGGGGAGAGAATTAAGGGGTATAGTGGGATAAAAGTAACTTAAATCTTTGAAACAAAATACACCAGCACAAGTACCCCTACCCTTATTTGAAAATCACTATCGTAAAGGTCCCTCCCAAAATTTAGGACTTGTGTGAGACCCTTCTAGGAAAACTGGATGATACACTTGTTGCCTAATGCAAAGCCTATCCAAAGTGTTTTTTCCTAGTTTTTCCATCACCCAAGGAATCTGAATCATTCTCAAGACTACACTACGTGAAGAACTTCAATTTCCTCCCTTTACTAACATACATGAGTTACCTTCTACTCACCAAGCCATAACATATGAGATACAAATTCTAATTCCTCTTTCAAGGCACCAATGAATTACTCATCTTCCTTTGTATCCATAATATAAGGGGGGCCAAATAAAATACCCCAGCAAAGTGTCCAGACTCCAATGACCATAGATAAAGACACACCATCATGTATCCTATTATATTATACATTAATTTGGTTAGAGGTGTCCCTCGATTGTTTTTTTGACAGGTAGGGTCCTCAGGAAGCCTAAAGTTTTGCATCCCATCGATCAGGAGGACCCCGAACCTGGGGATAGTTCTAGAGACCTCTTAGTCTCACATATGAGGGATAGAACCATGCCATTATTCTTTCATCTATATGACTAGGGACCCCAGTTCTAGTTGGGTAGGGATAGTATCACAATTTCTTTTCCCTTTTAGGGTTATTGCATTATCCTCCCTTTTTCTCCGGAAACATGGGTATAGAACCCCTCCTAGAGTAATCCATTGGAATTTTCTTGTAGGTCGTATTTAGGAAATTAGTTATATGTCACTATCCTATTTACAAAAGCTGGAGAGGATAATAGCACATCAAAGACATATCTTCTTCTCTTGTAGCCCTAGCCACTTCCCCAAGTAGAAGAAGGATCATGCAGTTTTTTAGATCATATGATTCCCCTTGTTTCTCATATTTGAACTTGGATCAAGTGGGAATAGATATTATCTATGAAATTAACATCCACATGATTATATGAATGTCATGGTAGAAAATCTAATTCCAAATCTCCCTCTCAACTTCCTTCAGAGGTCCTCTATAGGCGTGGTTCCTTAAATTCATATATCCAACCAATGAGGAATCTACCTAAATGGTGTAATCCCTAAAATAATCTCTTAGTCCTCTTGAAGGGACACATTAACTAATTGAAAAACCTTAATAGGGAGTCTATAGTCATGGTTATTCACAACAAAACTATGTGGGATTTTATTCCCATCCAAATGGGATATATAGGAAGCCTCCATGAGGACCAAACCCAATACCCCCAAAATCAACCCTAATTATCTCTAAGATGCATTCCTAATAGTTTCATGTCTAACCTGGGAGCCCATATATCTTCCAGAGTCCTTAGGTCACTTTGGAATATTCCCACACCAAACATTGACTGGGAATCTTTCACCTAGACTTCCTTACCTCAAGACATAAACTGCATGGTTTGGTCTTCATCATATGACCATAAACAATATGTTGTTTCCCATTATGTGGAACCAAATTAACTGGGTTCCAATTCATTTCATGAGGATAGATAGGAATCTAAAATCATGGCCCTGATCTCGGCATCAAAACAACTCATGTCTCCTTGGATGTTTATAAACATATTTGCACCCCATTTTGTGGATTGAAACTAGCATTGTAATAATAAATGACCAGAGGATCTATAAATGGTATTAAAAAGGGTACAATCGATGAAAAAACATGGATACATATATATGTATCCATTAATTAAGAACATAGTATACATATTGATGATTATAAATCCATTACTTCTAATAATTGACTATTAATTCTAGGGAGACCTATGTCATACATTAGAATTGATAATGGAGTCTAGAATATGTCTTAAATGTCTAACGGGGTCTCAAATTATTCAATAATTCCACTCAAAATGGTGTGATGTTCCCAACATCCCATCCTATTTAAAAAGGTGAGTTCCCAAGTGTAATTGGGGATATTTTCCAATGGCCACCAGCCTTTGGAAAGTAGGATTATAAAACATCACAAATAAGGGAAATGTTGGGGCTTTCTGGATCCGTGAAAAAAACCTATTGGAGGCCATTCAAAAATAGTGAACATGACATGAATGATTTTGAAACCATTCAAACCCCCCATAATTATACCATTTAAAACCACACAAACTTGTTTCTATCAAAAATAAAAATGGTGAACCCGATGTGATTCCTTAACCAAGATTATGATGTCAACCACACGGCTAGCCCTTTTTTCTCCCAAAATGAAAGAGGTCCAAACAAGATAATACATTTTGCATGTTTTCATTTATTTAGATTATTTTTTGAATGGTTTTTCTTGTTTTATCATTCATCCATATTCCAAGAACCTTCGGAAAGAACTCCCTTTGATCCAAATGGCATTATACTAGCTTACGCAGACATGCACGTCATCCACTACACAAGATGGGTCCTTAACTAAGAATAGAAAACTATCACCCATCCAACATCAACATTTTTGGGTCTCAAATTCCCAGTTCAAGGAGTACTTCCAAAATGGTGACATCCTAACCCTGTAGGATTCTTGAAAAGACTAATAGCTGATGAATCCCTAGCAATCCTCCACTCTGTGATGGTCGGTGGTCTAGAAATAGGAGTTACCAATCACCACCTCTAATCATTTAGAGAGATTAACCCCAAAACACAGTAATAACATCCACTCTTTTCTTAGAGAGTTAGATCAAGAGTCCAAAATATTCCTCACCTAAAAGACATGGGTTCATTTCAAAGGGATCCTTATAGTGGTCAATACTTCCATCATCGCACAACAATGAACCCTAACCATGATTAGGGTGCCATACTCATAAATCTGGACCTAGTCATCTAGACTCAGGAATGCAAGATATCCCACGAAAAATAGGAATGGGTCAATAGTTAATAGGGAAACACCTATATCCCATCAAAAAAATTCCTCCAAAAAATATGGTGAAAAACAGAGAGCAGTCACAAACACCTTCCCCCAACTATAAATCCATCCATTAAAATTAGGAATAAATCCAGAGGAGACATAAACACCTTCTTGTATTAATCAAGTCCTGTAGTAAAATTCACAGACAACCCACATGCATATTCACACTCCATCCTATATCTATTAAGCTTTCCAACACCATAATTTGGAAGTATCACAAAAAATCATCTAGAAAGTCCCAACAACAAACTAGGGGAAGACCCAAACCTCTACCCATGTACATGAGTACTGTAAGTATCCACCAGTAGTAAATGGAGGATAGAAGCTTGCATACACCCCTTCTCTAACTGAAGAATGGGCATATATCCTCGTTCTATCTACTAGAGTTACCAAGAACATCCTGGTAATGGTGAAATAGTATATGAAGATTTATTCCCACATCTTATAGACATTATAAGATATAATAATGAAAAAAAGTGTCATAGTGGAAGACACACAACTCCACCCCCACAATTGGGGTTAATCATCAACATGTCACTTCATAGAAGACAGACACATATACTCCCATTCATGAGTGTTGTAGGTAAAATTACCTAATGATATACGGACAACTGGATTGGTTCTATACACCCTTTCCGAATGAAGGAAATCGGCCTATTCTAATGTCCACTTCAAGGCAGGCACAAAACACTTCCAAAATTCCAAAGACCTATTATAAAGTTTTAGCAATATCATAGGATCTAACCAAACAAGATTCCATATATGAAAACCACTTTCCCCAATAAAGTGCCCCAAGCCACATATAAAAATGAATCCAAAAATAAGCCTAAACATAGACAATTAAAAATGAAGAAATGATCTATGATCCCACTCTAATTAATGTTGGAGTTTCTGAATCCCTCATATTTTTATCTATGCCAGCTCGGGATGCTACTCACCCATTACCAAATTATAGTAATAGTAGAAAGAGTTCCGTAGGTGTAACACCCTATGTTTTTTGGAAAAAAATTTCTTATTTTATTTATGTCTTCAGTTTCATTCTGAAAAAATTTAAATCTTTAATTATATGATACACCAAGCTAGTGTTTATTAATAAGAAACATCATCTTTACATTTATTACACATAGCACTAAGTTTCTACGAAACAATATTTTATTATTAAAATTATTTAAACAATAAAGTTAACACATAGTCATGAAACATAGTAATATGAATAGTAATAACTATTTTTTAAAATACGATTAGTATGTATTCATAAAAATAAAACATAATTATAATGAAATATATAATTTTTAGTAATGTCTATATGTTTTTCAAAGCACTGTTTTCTCAAAAGAACTACTTTTTATGTTCATACATGAACAATAATTAAATTAATTTTATACAAATTTATCCATTTAGTTTTATAAAATAAAATTCAATTTCTTATTAAAAATTTTAAAAATGGATTAGAGTAAATTTTGGTGATTTTTTTTGAAATATTTCTTTTTTTAATGAATAGAAAAAATTGTGAATTATAATTTAAAGCTATTTTTTATTTAATTTATTTATATAGTTAAATTAAATTTTAATTTGGTTTTAAAGTATAACTAAATAAATTATACATCCATTAATATAATTTATTCCATTGAAAACAATTTCACATTGAAATTTTATATAAAAACATTTCAAACTATTTGACATTTTCATTTTAAAAACCCATCGCCTCATCCTGTCTGTGAGATTAATTTCAAATTTGTTTCTACCACTTTTGTGATTAGATTTTTTAAAAATGGATTCCATATTTGTAATAAGAATAATTTATTATAACTAAGAATTTCAACATAGTTTTTTACTAAAAATATTAGTGAAATCATTTAAAATTAACTATAGATCTTAAGATAAAAAGAAGTTTACTTAGTGGTTAAACATAGACTATAAGGTGTAAAAATGACCCCACACTTGTACAAGAATAATTTTATGTCCATATCTATACCATAACATTAATTTATAGAATTTGGTGTGTTATGTAATCCTTTTGGTAGGTGAAGACATGGGGAGAACACAATTCTTTTAAAAAAAATTCAAATGTGTCCCCTTCCCTACATAAAAAAGGGAACCCCCTCCCCCTTCACTTTTTTACACCTCTCAACCCATTTTGGTTCCGCCAATCCATATAAAAACTCCTTCCAGATTCCCTTAATTTACCCTAAAGTCCTCAATTTGGTCACAAATACAGTCAATGAATACCTTTGGTGCAAACCAAAAGGTTTTACCCTAAGAAGAGGTAACATCCTTTAATAAGAACTTTTATTTTATTTTGTTCTCCGCACCCTCAATTATAATTATTAAATTCATATATAGTAATTTCAGTATCATAAATATACTTATATGTTTTTATGTTATGTTTATGACCTAATCTCACATACACTTCAGTAAAATGGGATATGCAATTATCGTTCATGTGTACGGCAGACTACCACATCGCAAACTGATGTCATTAGTTCTTCCATTACCACCTTTAAAGGTGGGGAATAATGAAGTAAATAAATTTTTTATATGAAATATATAATATTTATGATTTATTTATTATTTTTTAACTATTATATAATTCATACCATCATGTTTCCCATTTCTTCAAATATGATAACATCATTTGTGGATATGTGTACTACCGCCTCCTCAAAGAGATTTGATTTGTTCACATTTTACATGGAATGTAATAAAGATGTGTTTGATAAAAATATGATATTTATATGAAATAATATTTATATTATAATATATATATATATGTGTGTATATTTTATTTACATTCATTCATTCAATACGACAAGAAAATAGAAACAGTGTATATGCATATGTACGACCTACTGTCTCCATGAACGGTGTATCTCAGTGTCTATTTCTATATTTTATAGATTATTATGAATAAATATATACTGAATATATATGGTGTTTAAGTCTTATTTTAAATACATTAAATAATTAAATAATGATCTAAGTATTGCGTTCAATAATATGAAGTAAAAACATGTATTAAAAACAATGTGGTTATTACTTGAAATATAACCTTACATAGAATTGTTTATAAATGGTAAATATAAAGTCATAATAAAAAAATTTATGGTATTATATATAATAATATAATTATTAAGTAGATTTATAAGAAACTTATATTTATTATTCAGCAGGTTCGAACATGTACGAAGAATGTCAGGACTTAAGGTAAAGGAATTCCATCTCACTTTTTTATATCCATAAAACACATGCCATATTTATCACTTAGTTATTCTACTTGGATTATATACTTATATATGATAAGTTATATATTTAACATCCTTTATTTAATGATATTAAATGTTTTAATCGATTTTATTCTTTCATGGGGATCATAATTCAAAAGTTACTCATGTAGTAAGGGGATTTCTAGTCTCGCTATTATTTCTATGACACTTATGCAATATGTAATGCTCATTTCTTTTGTGTGTTGTATCTACTACCTATGAATGTATTATATAATTAATATTTTTAAATTTATGTATATTTTAAAATCCATTTCATGATCTCTTTTTCTTGGGTTTTACAGTTCAAATGTTACGAAATCGGTAATGTAATTTAGTCTCTATTTTCCTTATTTGAGACACATGTTATGTTATGCACCTATATTTATTTATAAGGTGTATATTCTACCCCTAAACATTTTATATAAGGAATATAATTATTTTAATTATATTTTTTTCATTATATAATGTTATTATTTCATGGTTATTTTGATTGAATGTTACCAAAGTGGTAAGAGATATTTGCTACAATCTCATCATTTATCCAGATTTTTTATGATTATGCTTCAATTGATGAAATATTACGATCCATCACCCAATAATTATCATTAAATATATTATACTATTCTTATTCCAGATATCTTCATGTAATGGTACCATTTTTTCCACCCTTTGTTAATTAGGATTATTATGAAATTGTTATTATGAGATCCTTACAATATTTCTCTCTTCAGTTGGAACATTGTCTTTTCTAAAAGCCATATTTACTAAAAATGATTAATTTTTTTTAAATGACCTATTAAAATTATTTTCAATGAAAATGATTTCAATAAATTTCAAGGATTCCTTTATAATGTTTCAAATATGGTTTCAAAGAAAAATGTTTTTAATTTTTTTTATAAAAAGTGTTTTAAACCATTTTAAAGGATTCCTATATAAGATTCAAAAGGTTATTTACAAATAATTAGATTTCAATGATTTCGAAGATTCCTTTATAATTTTTCAAGTATACTTTCAAATAAAAAGGTTTTCAGAATGTTTTATGTTTAAATAACATTTTAAATGATTTTAAAATATTATTTTATATGATTTTAATGGTTATATTCAAATAAAACGATATAAATAATTTAAAATATTAATTTATACATTTTCAGATATATTTTCAATGAAAAAGTTTTTAAAATTGTTTTATTCTAAAAAAATAAATTTTCAAAGAAAAAAATGTCTTTTCCTCATGAAATTTTTTAAATTATTTTTTTAATCTTACTTCATAAGTTTTAAATGTGATTTTCAAAGAAAATAATTTTGAAAATGTTATATATAAAATAAAAGTTTAAAGAAATATTATTTTCCTTGATAAATGTTCTAAGTTATATTTCAAAATTCTTTTTTGTATTATATTTTCTCCTTTCATATAATTTATGCTTTAATGGGGATATGATCTAAGGTCACCATTATTATTCTCTATTTGAATGGTTTGTATTTATGATACCAATTTTTTATGGAATCTTTTTCTCTTCCATGGGTTATATGCTTATGATACTTGGTTCTTTTCATGAGTTATGCTATGATGAAAAAATAATTAAACCTTCCTTTTCATACAATTTAATGTATGATTAAATGTTTATGATACCAATTTTATTTCATGTTTTATGATATAATGTTTATGAATACCATATCTGTTCATGGGTCATGATATGATGAATGTTTTACAGTCATGTGGAACACGTATGTATGATTTCATTATTTGATTGGTGGGATATATATCTCCCTCCAATTTATTGGGTAACGATATATATATCAGGAGATATAAATGGGTTGAACTTGTAGTGAAAATGGTTATGTAATGGAATTTTTCCTCTAATATGGTCTTGGATGTAAACCTTGACTACAATGATGTTCTTGAGAGTAAATATTGACTTCTATGATGGTATTGTGAGTGAACTATGACTACTAAGATGGTTTGGGGAGTGAAATAATTCCACCAATATGGCCTTGTAATTAATCCTTCACTACTATGAAAATCATTTCATATGTTTATGTATTTTAGAAAATTTCATGCCTTGTTCCCTCATTATGATTCCATATCTTATACTCTCAATTCCCTTATTATTCATGTCTTATGAACTACCAATATTTATTCCATAAATCTTGATTATTATCTTTGATATGTATCATATGATATTCTAATGTAATAATCATGTGCTCATACCCTTATTCTCATGATTATTCTTATATATCTCCCTTGTTTACTTCTATTTGGAATCTCATCTCACCCTTTCTTATGTTTTCTTTCCCCACATAGTGGATAAATGGTGTATATAGGAGTACGAAAATATTTGATCTTTACTGGAGATGATGAAGATGTTTCACCAAATTAAAATATTGTTTTCCATGTTTCCAAATAAACTAAACTATTATGGTCCTTGGATACGTACTTCTATAATATGATGAATATTCATCGAAAACAATTTAATATCCATGAATATTAAGCCTCGGATTCTATATTTGTAATAAATGGAAATATTTATACAACCTATGGAAACTAGGATGATAAAACATTAATGATATCCATGGGTATATTTTTAAGGATATTTTTCGGGATCTCTCAAACGATAAAACTATGGTGACATAGATTTAAAAGAAGGTGTCGTGATTTAGTAATCCTATAAGTAATTTTTATCTATTAGGTGGTCTTCCTCTATGATAATTGTATCTCACACTACACTTTTAAGTTTTAATATAATTGAAGGAACTATAAGTAAATAGGATAAAAATGGATTTTTCAGATGTGGAAGGTATTTGAATTATTCAAATTAACATCCTAAGTGGAAATATAATGATAATAATTAATAATTTTCTATGAGTATTGGTTTTATTGCTAAAGATAAAGTTATAGTGAAAGAAATGTGAAATGTATGGGATATTTTAACAATATATATTACATTAAACATGAGAAACATGGTTAAATAAAGGTTGAGGAACCTTACCACATGATTCATGTTTCATATTCTAAGAAATGGGTATTAAGGAATAAGATGATGAAGACTAATTAATGGTTTAAGAATACATTTGGATGATTGAGGTGTATATTTATTTTAACCCAAAAATTATGTTATATGAATCATGAAGCATATGTTTTCCATTAATGAATTTAATAAATATATTTATTTTTTTTATGAAATAGAAAAATTATTGAATGGAACGGTGATATTTTGATTAAGGTAAGTTACCCCTTCATTTATTAATGATGTTAAGAAAATTGTGTTTATAATGGATAATGAGATGATAGATATGGATAAATTAAATTCGATAGTATTGATTACCCTAGAACTGATTATTTATATGTATAAAAGGTGTTCTCTGTTATCATGGATTATGTTTAAATTTTTTTTTGAATTTAAGGAATATATCCATTGAAATTTGAAATAATAAATAATGTATGTTTTGAATAATGTTTTATGATAATTCAAGTTATTATCATGTTTAAAAAGAATACATGATAAAGGTATTCACATGTTTGATATTTGAGAATCAAGGTCTACTTTATGATGTATGGGGGATCAATGTTAAGATGATTTTGAGAAATTTAGTTACCTTTTTTCTAATGTTTTTTATCTTCATCTTTCGGATTGGTTAAAAGGTTAACCATTTATGGAATGGTTTAAGTTAAACATCAGATGAGGTTTTTGAGATTAAAGTATTATCTCACCATATGAGGATTTATGCATATTTGATAACATATGAAAATCATTTTTTTGTGATGATAACTAAAGATATATGGAATAAAATATCATTGTATGTATAGATATTGTGATCTATTAGAGCCTCAAGATTAAAAAAAATCACCTTTATTTCCTAGAGTAATAGAATAAGTGGAAATTGATCAAGGCATAATCCAAGGGTGAAATTGTCCATAACAAATTAAATGAAATAAAGTAAGTATATATTCTTGTGAAAATTATTCAACATTAGAAAAAGGGTTTCAAAATAAAATATTGTCCCATAATCATCATTTTTTATGACAATAATGAACTTTTTCAAATATCATTGTTTTATGCATTTTTTATCATTTACATTCTCCAAACCATGTTCTCTATCACTCTTTATCAGAACTTGATAGTTTGATTTCTATTCTATGACCATGTTTTCACTTTCCTTAAATGTTCTATGAGGAAACCTAGTTTTGGGACACTTTGGGAAACCTTTATGCACCAAAAATTACTTTTTTAATGTAATTTTTTGTTTTTTTTTTGAAGTTGTTTCTCTGAAAGTAACTTTTACGTATTAATTTTTTAACAACCCAGATGAATTTTAAGGGAAAGATTCACTTTAAGGGGGGATAATGTAACACCTCAAGACTTTATGAACCTTTTTTTATTTTATTTTATGCCTTGTGTTTTATTCTACACTATGTTGAAATTTTATTATACATTACTCTTAGTTAATCTTGTGCAACATGAAACTTCTTCTTAGCTTATGTTAAACACCACACTGATTTTTTAAAAAATAAAATTTTATTATTATAATTATTTAAAAAATATAGTTATTACATAGTTGTTAAACGTAATAATATGAATAGTAATAAGTATTTTCTAAAATGTGATTTGTAATGGCTTTTTAATAGTAAAAATTATTGATAATGAAATATATAATTTTCAAAAAAGTCTATATGTTTTGAAAAATACTGTTTTCTAAAAATAAAAAAATTTATATCCTTCTAAAAACAATAATAAAATCAATTTTAGACCATTTTATAAATTTAATTTCAGAAAATATACTCCATTTTTGAATTCACAACAATAAAATTATCTTAGGGTGTTTTTTGGGGGATTTTACTGAAATATTTCATTTTGGGATGAATGTCAAAAATAATGAATTTTAAATGAAATCTACTTTTTTGTTCAATTTATTTATATAGTAAAATTATATTTTAATTTTTTTTAAAGTATAATTAGATTACTTATAAATCAATTAATCCAATTTATGTGATTATTACCAATTTCACATTGAAATTAGATATAAATACGTTTCAAATTTTTGAACTTTATCACAATAAAAATATGTCATCTCATCCCATCTTCAGGACTATTTTTATATTAATTTCTACCAATTATATGATTATAAAATGGAAAAATAGATTACATATTTTGATTAAGAGTAATTTATATTAGCTAACAATTTAAACTAAGGTTTTTAACAAAAATATTAGTGAAAACAATTAAAATTAATTACAATGTTAAAGGTAAAAAGAAGTTTACTTAGTGGTTAAACATAGATTATAAGGTGTAAAAATGACCCTAAACTAATAAAAACACATTTTTTGGATATATTTATATATTAAAATTTAATATATAGAAATATTTTGTGTTATTTAAGCCTCTTGGAAGGTAAAAATGTGGAGAGAACACAATTCTTTTCAAAAATGTCAAGTGTGTCCTCTCCCCCCACTTAGAAAATTTCATTCACCGCACTCACTTATTCACACATCTGAAACCAATTTTTTTCTGCCAAAACCTATCAAAATATCCTCCCAACTTATATACCTTAATCCTAGAGGCCTCAATTTACAAATAAATACAACCAAGGAATCCCCTTTGTGTAAACCAAAAGAAGAGGTAACATCCTTCAACAAGAACTTTTGTTTCATTTCTTTCTGCACCCCCTCGATTATTATAAATACATGATTATATTATAACCTAATTATAATAAATATACTTAGATGTAGTTTTTAAGGTTACGACCTAAAATCGAACACATTTCTATCAAATGATAAACACATTCATCATTCATGTGTACGGCAGACTACCACCTCACAAACTGATGTCATTCGTTCTTCCATTACCACCCTTAATGGTTGGAAATAATTATAGAATTACTATTTTAATATGATATATATTATATTTATGATATATTTATGGTTATTAAATTATTATATAACACATACCTTTATGATTTCTATTTTATGCGAATATAATAACATTATTTATGGATGCATGGACTACCACCTCCTCAAAGAGATGTGATTCATTCACACTTTAAAAGGAATATATCAAGGATGAGTTTAATATAAATATGTGATATAAGTGACTTAATAATTCTACTATAAATATGATATATATATATATATGCGTACATTTCATTTACTTTCCTTTTTCAATTGGACAAGAAAATGGAATCAACATTCATGCGTATGTACAACCTACCATCTCTATGAATAGTGTATCTCATTTTATATTTATATATTTTGTAGATTATTATAAAAAAATATAATGAATATATATTATATCTATGTAATTTTTTATAATCATTAAATAATTAAATTATGATCTAAGTAAGAGTTCAAATGATAACAAGTCAAAACATGTACGAAAAACAAAGCAGTTTTTACTCAAAACAAAACCTTAAATGGGGTTTTTAATAAATAGGAAATATAAAGTCATAAAAAATAATATATTGTATGATATATAATAATATTATTATTGGTTATATGTATAATAAAATTATATTTATTATACAAAAGTTTTGAATGAGTATAAATAAAGTTGCTGCTTATAGTAAGAGAATTTCATCACACATCTTCATATTTGTGAAATACAAGATATATTCATCACATTATTATTTTGTGTGGTTTATATAATCCCTATGACTTGTTATATTATGAATTTACTTTATTTAATTATATTAAAAGTTTTAATTCATATTATTCTATCATGGGTTATGTGATTCAAAAGTTACTCATTTAATAAGGGAATTTCAAGTCTCTTTTTATTTCTGCAAGACATATGCCTTATTTAATAGTCATTTGTTTTGTGTGGTTTACAAACTGACCATGAATATATTATATTATTTTTATCCTTATATTTATTTCTATTTATATATCCATTTTATGATCTATAATTCATGGAGTTTATGGTTCAAAAGTTACCAAATTTATAAGGTAATTTTGTCTCAATTTGTCTTCTTTGAGACTCATGTTACACTTTGACATGTTATATCATAAATACACTTATTTTAATTATATATTTTTATTTATTTAATTTTATTATTTCATGGTGATTTTTATTGAATGTTACCAAATTATTCAGAGTTTATTTCTATAATCTCATTGTTTATCGGGATTTTCTACGACTATGCTTCCATTGATGAAATTTATGATCCATATATCAAGAATAATTAGAAAATTTATTCAAAAATGGTTATAAAACATATATTAATGTAATGGTGACATTTTTTCACTCTTTTTTACTTAATAAAATTAATAAAATATTTATATGAAAATCCGACATGATTTCTCTATTCTGTTGGAAAACTTACTTCTTGCAAAGCCATGTTTTCAAAAAATATTTTCAAATTTTTTAAATTATATTTTAAAATTATTTTTAATGAAAAGTATTTCACTTATTTTCAAAGCTTCCTTTATAATTTTTTGAATATAGTATTAACGATAAATGTTTTCAAAAAAAGGAATGTATAAAATGTGTTTTAAATGATTTTCAAAGTTTCATATATAAGTTATCAAAGTTTATTTTCAAAAGAACTATTTTAATGATTTCAAAGACTCTTTTATAGGAATTAAAATATATTTTCAAAGAAAAAAAATTACAAGAAATTGTGTTTACAAAGTGTTTTAAATGATTTTAAAAGTTTCTTTTATATGTTTCTAAATGTTGTTTTCAAACAAAATGATTTCAACTATTTCAAAGATTTATTTATATGTTTTAAAAGGTATTTTAAAATAAAAATGTTTTCAAACTATTTTATATTATTAAAATATTTTTTCAAAGAACAAATGAAATTTTCCTCAAGAATTATTTTAAATGATTTTTTAAATCTTAATTTCTAATTTTTCACAGTGGTTTTCAAAGAAAAGGATCTTGTAAATGTTTTATAAAAAATGAATTTTAAAGAAAGATTATTTTCCTTAAAAAAAATTTCCAAGTGATATTTCAAAATATTTATCCAAATAGGATTTCATCCTTTGGTATAGTTTATAATTTACTGGATATGGGATCTAAGGTCACCATTCTTATTCTTTCATTGAATGGTTTATATTTATTATGACTCGTTGTTTATAAGAATAGTTTGTCTTTCACTAGTTATAAGATTAAGCACCCAATTCTATTCAAAAGTAATGCTATTATGAAATGATTACAAAACCTATCCATTTTCTATAGGTTATGATACCCATTTCATATCAGGGGTTATTATATGATGTTCACAAAACCCATCTCTTTTCATATGTCATGATATAATGATTGTTTTATTATCTTGTGGAATACATATGTATGATTTCATAATGTTATGTGTGGGATCTATATCTCCATCCAATTAATTGGATAAAGATTTATATCTTGTGAGATAAATATGGCTAGAATGGGGAGTGAAGCCAATTCAGTAAAGGACTTCATCGACTAAGATGGTATTTAGAGTGAACCTTGACTACTAATATGGTCTTAGAAGTAAACCTTGATTGCTAATATCATCTTGGTAGTGAACCTTGAATACTAATATGGTTTTAATAGTGAGTCTATTTCATTTATATTGAATAGTAATTAATCCTTGAGAACTATGGAAATCATTTCATATGTTTATGTGTTTTCCACAATTCCAAGTCTTATTCCTATGTTATGATTTTAGAGATTATGATATTTATCCCCTTATCATTCATGTATTTTTAATAGCTCATATTTGTCCCATGTCCCTTTATTATGATCTTTAATATGTAGGGAATTATCTTTTAATGTTATGATCATGTTCTCATACCTTTATTCTCATGATCATGATTACATATCTCCCTTGCATAACCTTACTGAGCATCTGATCTCACCCTTTCCAATTTTTCATTTCCCAAGGTTATGAAGAAAGGTTTTAAGTAGGAGTACAAAAATAGAGAGATCTTTATATGATATATTGAATATTTTTCAAAAATTACTAGAAAGTGTTTCAAGTTTACAAAAGAACTTAACTATTATGGTCCTCAGACATGTACATTTGTAACATAAAGAATATTAATCTAAAATGATTTAATATCCATGTATTTTATGATTGTGTCTCTGTATGAGGTCCTCTAGAGACATCTACCAATAAATTATTGCTTTATTTCAAGAATATCCTCAGTCTCGAGAGCCAATATCTTGATGAGAGCCAATATCCTGATGAGATCCATAGTAGCCCTTACCGTTGCTAGAAGATCAAACAACAAGGATGTATTCCCCTTTCTATCATATTCCCTGATGGTATTCCCCATTTTATACATTATATTAAATCTCATCATATTTTTACATCATGTTTTGACCCGTTAAGACATTTCATTTCATCAAGGAGGTCCTCGCCTTGGCGATTTAATGATGTTAACACCCTCCTAATATGAGTCAATTAGGAAAATGAGGTCAGTCATGCTTGATTCCTTATCATTGTTATGTGAAATCATTTCTCATCTAGAATACATCCCAAAGTGACATTATTTCTCCAAACCACCATTGGATCACATTCCATATAATATGTTAGAGGAATTACCTTCCAATCTTGTTTTTTATAATAAATATGTAGGTATGTTTCCACTTTGGATGAACCATTTTAAGGAGCTTGTGATGAAGGATGAAGAAGAAAAGATGAACATGAGGAAATAGCTAGTTAAATATTAAATACCATTCATGATGTGGCCTTTATATTATCCTCAATACATCATTCCAATGACGTTGTTGTAATATTTTTTGCATCAAATACACCACAAATATATGGAAAACTCTTCAATTCCTAATAAAAAAGTATTACCTTACGACAAATAACTAATCCACATTATGGTAGTATAATTGATACACTTTTAAATTGACTTGGTAGATCTCCTAGATACACAACATCCAAAACAAGGAATAAAGTGGGGATCACTTCCGTTCACATGTATCGAAGCATTAAAAGGATTGTTTCAGTTGATCATAGATTCTGCATCTTGTGTTTATATTAGGGTATTCGGTAAACATGGGATGTTTCATTTCATCGCACTCTTAATTAGTAAAGTCTTCCATAGGTGAAATCATGCAATGTAATATCCTTAGGCCGACTTCAAAAAATGATCACAATTCACAAAAAAAAATGTGTAGTTAATATAATAGGCCATGACCAATTCCCATAATTTTTTTGTTAGAAGAGAGAAATCCATCAAAATAATTTCTCATAATGCAACTAAAAATATCAATCAGGCCACCCACCTAATGGAATTCAATTATGAGATAGTTAAAATGTTTCAAATTTAAAAAATGTCTTTCAAATCATTTGATCCATGTGTAAACCATATAAATCGCCCATCCCATGTTTAGACAAGGATTCGTCAAATTAAGAAGGCATCCACAGTTGTAGAAGCCATGGAAATCCACGATCATCCCCAACCCATAAGGCTTGGGGATTTTTTTTAAAACATTCATGGTTAGTAAATATTGATCTAAAGGTTTTAGAAATAGAGTGTAAATAACCCCATTCCACAAGGTCTAGGGATTTTTAACTTCAACAGCATCCTCCTCTCCAGAAGTAAGTATTCTTCTGATAACGGGATACCACAGAATAAATAATCCTAGTTTGTCACATACCATAACCCGATATCCTCTCTAGGAAAATGCATAAAAATTTTTTCCGGATATTCCCTTCAAATAACACCTCATCAATCACTTACAAGAGAACCATAGAATAAGAGGAAAATGCCACTTGGAGGGAACAATGAATGGAAATGTCATAAAGAGACTAATAAAATGATTGCAATTAATTTCATAGTAATGAATTACATCACTACCACACATGCAGAGCCTACAGAACATGAGGCCTATATAGACGGTCAGAATGAGGAATTCTCATTTCATAATATTGTTTAAACTGAAATAATTGAATGAGGTGTTCATACCCATAACTGGATGCTTCGTCTCAATTTAGGAATTCCCTAAACCACTCTATTATTACCTCCTCAAAGGGCATCTACCAAATAAAAATTCAAAGGTAAGTTTATACTTCATCCTCCTCTTGAATAGGTTGAACCCCTCACACTCAAGAATATATTTTATTTTCAAGAGGAATAAATAAAATAGTTGAGTAGACTCACTTTATAACTACTCTAAGGATAATTTCCTACCAGATATGTTATATAAATAGATCCTCAACTCACACTCTCTTCCGGGGTTCCTCTATAGTGGGGGATCACCCTAGAAATTGAAATGGAACCAGAAAATCCACTTAATAGGAGGGATTGATGAAAAATATGTTTGGATCTTGTAGCAGTGAGATTTTAGTAGTTCCATTCCTTGGTCACACAATTTGTTTTGGTTTAGAAAAATCTTTCAGGGACATCCCTCGTGGGCTACCCATCACAGGTGCAAGTAGAGCCCAACATATGGATTTACCTTTTGTTTTCCCTACTCCATATCCTATTCAACTAGACATCCCTCAAGTCCTCCACAATAATATTTTGTCACCAATAGCTCAGTTACAAACTATGAAAGAATGTAATTCACAGATGCATCCAGAAAAGAGGCCTTACCCTTAAGGGGTGTGTCCAACCAATCCCCCACCAAATTTTAGAAACACTACATTTCTAATTTTTAATGGTTTAGGGGAGCTGGATCTGAATTCAATGCATTTTATGTCCCACTATGATCCCATGATGGGGACCCCTGCACAAAAAGAAAAAACAAAACTCATATTATTTGTACAAACACTGCATGTCCCATCCTTTGTATGGTACACTAGTTTTCCAGCTCAATAATTTTTGGGATGAGATGATATACATCAATAGTTTCCCATCAATTCATCTCAATGCTAACAAATAAAATATTTCTCAACCTCTAAAAATGATGAAAGATATGGAATAATAGTTTCTCTTATTTCATTACTCGATGGAAAGGGTTGAACTATTCTCTGAACCAAAAACATTCTCTAGAATATTTGTTCTCTATCTATATAAGGAAAAACATTGAAAAGTTGTGAACACAAATCATCCCTATGGAATATATAGGAGGGTTTCAGGCTCTTTCTGAAGTGCCTAAAAAAATGGAATACTGTATCTTTCACACCAATTCCATTTTCAAAGTAATTCCACCATCTCAAGGAAATAGAAAATGGAAATCATAGGATTCCACTGTTATGCTTAAGTTGGCACCTTCCCTAGCTCTATCCCCAAAACCTGTATTGTATCATGCAGACCTTCCTCCAAAGCATCAGCAATGATGACTAACTCATCAATTTGAGAGAATGGATCAATGAAAAACTATTTTAAGGAGTTAAAGAAAAATGTTTATTTTTCTCAGACAACCAAGTCCCTAGTAACTTGGTCTCTGCATTTAAAAAAAATTGCTCATATTTCCAAATCCCAAGATACCATACCCGGATGGTATCAATGTTCTGAAAAACTATTTCCCCATTCACTAAAAATTAGAGCACACTATAAAGGAATATTTTTTTCAAAAATATTCTTTAAAAAATGGTGGACTATAGAAAACTAAATCTAGGAAATCTAGCAGCATTGGTAGAATGTTTTTTTACAGCCAATTTGGAGGGAGAGGGTGAATGGTATGAAGTTACTACCAAAGTTATATAAAATTTAGATGATTGGATGGTTAGAAATATGATAAAATGGTCTTATTACATCCTCAAAGAATAGTTGAATCATCTAATTATGTCTATGGTATCTTGCTCTATGACACATCCAACTTCATCAACACCACAGTCCTTCAAAAGTTAGCCTTTCATGAAATGACATGGCTAGAAAAGAAAGAAGAGAACACAGGAAGATTAACCTATACCAAGGCCTATGTTTTTTTGAACCTATAAAACTTCATCCCTTTAATCCCAGAAGCATGAGAACTAACCCTCCTAGTGGTGCAACAAGAGTCGACACACTAGTTAATGCCCTTATCAGATGAGGAGTTAATCTTTAGTTAAATTAATATTATTCACAAAATGAAACCATTCTCGAATGATGAGTGTGACTATGAACATGAATTCTATACAAATGATTTGGGAATACAACAAAGTATCTATAGGGTTTGAGGATACATGGGATGATGAGAACGAGTATAAGGCAACACTCTATTCAAATCCCCTCTCTTACTATCTATGTAGTAAAAACTCATGGGTGATCTTTTTTTCAAGCTAAAAATAGAAAGAAAGTTACCCCACACATCTAAGGGTCATCCATGACTCGATCATCCTAGAAGATTGATTAAAGGGGGGACTATCACCAAATCATCCTCAGTGCATTGGAATACATTGTCAAACTAACCAACCAAGTACTAGATCACCTTTGGCTCATATCCTGAAATTAGATCTGTCTATCTCAAGTGGTATAGTCACTAAAGAACCTACTAGGAAATAGCCATATGATTGGAATCAGAGACCTCAATCCAAAAAATAAAACAATATGAAACAATTATCTATAGTGTTTGTTAATTTGATGATCTTTGATTATTTGACTCTTTCAAAAGACCTCTGGGAAGTGCTTGTAGAGGATTTGTTAAGCCCTCATTAATTTGAGGATGATGTTTTGGCTGTTAAAGTATATCGTGCAAAGTTATATCATATATAATTCCACATGATCATCCCATTTATGAATTAGGAAAAATATTCCATTATATAAGGACACATCAAACCATTTTATGTATTTCGTAGGATAAATGACATTGATTTCTAAGGATTTTACATTAATAACATCTCATGAGTCAAACTCATTCCGATTTGAACACTTCATGAACTAGGTAATAGTGAGAACCACTTTTCCCCTTCTTCTGTGATGCTACAGGTTTTAGATAAGAGTAGGAAAAATATTCTTTGAGGAATTAAGATCATTTTTGGGTTTAGGGACCTTTTCTCTAACTCATAATTTCTAGTTGTTTTAAAATACATAGCTTTCAACGTTCTTATAGGAAGATCGTGGTTTAACCATCATGTAGAAATCCCCTCATCATATCATTGATTCCACAAGTATTTCATTAATGAATAAATTTATAAATTTTATGGTGACAAAGAGTCATTTGAATCAAGTGAAAATTTGTATATTAATGCAGGATTATATTAGAGAGAAGGGAAAGAACCCATGACTGATGGTGTTGCTCGATTCATGGCCCCGAATAGTCTGTAAATAACACTATATAAAACATATGAACATATCATCAAAGAATATGTGCCACATATCCCTCAAATCTATGTCATGGGCCTATATTTAGGAACATTTGCAACAAATTTCATGATACCAGTAATGATAATTGAGGCTTGCAGTGCTAAAAAGGTCTTGGATTCACTAGGAAGTGGTGAAATCTTGGATAAAATTTCATGAATCCAACCATGTAGCCCTGTTGGATACCATTATATTCATCTAATTCAACAGAGGAAGATACTCCTTCTCTATCCATCACTTCATCCCCTCCAAAACATCAAAAATACCCCATATTTTCAGTGGGGTTAGATGGAGTCATTTCATCTTTAAAATGTGAAAATGTTGATTCCACTCTTAAATATGGATAGATTCATCTATTACCAACTTACTATAGGATTAAAGAAGTAGAGGGAGATAAATTTGAAGAGGAATAGGAGGATGACCTCAGGAATGCCCCTCCATCATTTGAGGAAGGTGTTCCTATCAAAATTGATGAACTTTGAGAAATAAATTTAGGCACAAGAGAATGTCAAAAATCTAGTTTGATCAGTGTTTCCATGTGTTTTGATGAAAAATAGGTATACACATCATTCCTAAAGTAACATTAAAATGTGTTTACTTGGAATTACATAGATATTCTGGACACAGATTTTCAGGTGGCCACTCACCACCTAGGATTTTCATAAAACCACCGAGAATACAAACAAGCGGCCAAAAGTACAAACCTGACTTGTACCGCTAAAATTATGGATAAATTTGGTAATATTATAAAAGACAATTTTATTTATGAATTCTAGTACCCAAAATGGCTATCCAACTATCTTGTTAAAGGAGTAGAATGGGAAAATTAGTGTTTACATCGACTTTAGAGTTCTCAATTATTGCTATCTGAAATATGATTTCATAGCACTGATTATAGAGATATTGATTGATGTAATACCTGAATATCAAGATTTATCCTTCATGGATGGATATTAGGGGTATAATAAAATATTAATTCTCTAATTATATGAATAATCCACCACATTTAGGGCCCCTTAGAGAGTATTATGCTATTGGGTAATTTCTTTTGGCTTGAAGAATATCGTCACTACACACCAACTTTCCAGGCATCGTATCCTAAAACCTTTTTGAGTGAAGTTTTTCAAATATTATATTAATTATATATTGGTTATGTCTAAAAAAAATTTTAAACCCTTGTGTGGCCTTAATACCATCTTTAAAAAACTGTAATAGCACAACCCTCGAAATTTGATTTTAGGGTCATCTCAGGGAAATTTCTCAGTTTTGTCATATTCCATTATGGCATTGAAGTTGACCATGGGAATCAAAGTTCTATCCTCAAAGTTTCACCTCCATAGAACCATAAAGAGTTTTTGGATTTACAAGGAAATAATTTCTATATTTAGAACTATATATCTAACCACATAGAAAAATATTTTCCCATTACCAAGTTGATTAAGAAAGGGGGTCACATATTAGTGGAATAATGACTATCATGCAGCATTTGATTGATATAATAAATATCTCTTTAGACCACTAGTTCCCATGCCTCTTGTTGAGTGGAATCCAATCATTATATATGTTATAGACTTGGAATAATCATTGGGTGACTTCTATGCACAAAATGAAGACACTGGGAAGGAAAACATCCTTTATTATCTCAATCAAACCAAGTTTGACACTAAGACTAATTATTAAAATATCATTAAGAGATGCCTATAATTAGTCTTCATAATTAAAAAACTGAGGCACTACCTACAGTACTACAAGATCCATTTGGGCTCTTGAAATAACCCTCTCAAATATTTCATCATTCACTCTATGTTTATTGGATGTTTGGCATTGTGGATAGTAATCCTACATCAGTTTGACATTGAGTTCATGCCTCAGAACGAAGTTAAAGGATAGTCCATGGAAATTTCTCTTATAGAACACCCATATGAAATAATAATTTCATTAAATACTAAATTTTCAGATCAATAAATCTTTTTTATTCAAGGTAGTCTCATACATGGGAAATGTAATTTACGGTGCATCCAGAATCCCTATAGGGAAGAGAATGGAAGAACCTAAGCTCAACAAAGTAGATTTGGGAGTCATTCTCATCTCTCTACCAAAAAGATTCCTTTTTTAACTCCTTTATATTTTGGGGAATATTTACAAAAAATGTGGCAGAATATCAAGCCCTGGTTGATAGCCTAGAACTAGCACTACAAATACCAATGATTCATCTAGAGGAAAAATGTGATTTAGAGTTGGTAATCAAATAGATCAAGTGTTAATATTAAATTACAAAGGAAGAACTAATCCGATTTTTTGAATACCTCGAAAGAATGATGTAGGAGTTACCCTTAAAGATATCATTGAATCATGTCCCATAATTGCATAACACCTTGTCCGATGCATTGTAAAATGTATCCATAGTCTTGGAAGATCTATATTGGGATGAAATAGGAATCAACATTGCACATCTTCTAATGGTCTTCCCTTTTGCTTACATCAGTATGGAAGATGTCAATGAGTAAGTCCTTATTCCTGAACCAGATGGTCTAATGACTAGTTGGAAGAAACCCATTCTGGACTACCTTGAAATAGAGTTCTCTTATTAAATAGAGCTCAAAAGTGCATATCTGATGCAAAGTGACCATCTTTACTCTTTATAATGGCCCAAATCACCAAAAAGTCCTCTATAAAATAGTATTTGATGGATTCCTCCTCAAATGATTCAATAAATAAGATATTATATTCATCATAAAAGAGTTTAATATAGAATCATGTGGTTCCCACTAGTGAGAGTTACATCATTCCCATCAAAATCAATGGCTCATATATTTTTGTCCTTCAATGATGCCGGGTTGCATATAATTCACCAAGAAATGTTATTCCAACAATGTGCATGCCAAATTCATCCCTCAAACACCATATTTTCTACATAAAACCAAATAAACATGTCCATTAGTCATATGGGGAATGGATGTTATAGGTCCATATACTACAGTTATGGATAAGTAGTTCAAATAGATCCTAACTACTATCTGCTTCTTCTCCAAATGAGATTAGGCAATACCACTCAAATAAATTAGGGCCAAAATCATCATAAGGTTCTTAAAATTCAACATTATTGAAATATTTTGTGTCCCTCATACAATAATGATGAAAAGAATGTCACCAATTTCTATTCTTTTGAGTTTGAGAATAATTATTATGAGTATAATTTCAAATTCGACCACATGTCATGCTATCACGTAGTAGCTAATTAATAGATAGAGGCCTTCAATATAACTACATTTAACATAATATAGAAGATGGTGGATAAGGATAAAAATTATTATCCTATAAATATATTTCATTTATTGTGGGCCTAATAGAATTCCACTTATAATACCACAAGGGAGACCACGTATTCACTCACATAGGGAACAGAGGAATCCCTACCCATTAAGGTCCAATTTCCCTTGCTCTTCATTGAGATATGTGACCATCTATCCAAATATATAAAAACCCAAGTATAGATGAAATGGAATGACACGATGATAAATGTTTTTATACCTTTCATCACTTGAAGGTCCATCAAAATTAGATATTACAGGCTTTTAACATGAAGTTTTTCCTCTTTTGGTTCCTCTATGGGGAACTGATACTGGTCCTCGTGACTCCAATGATACCGGGGGAAAATCCTATAGTGCCTAATCAAATGTGGGAGGGACCTTATTTAATACACAAGGTCTACTCTAATAGAGATTATTCTCTGATATTGGTGGATAAAGAGATCATTATGGCCCCTATAAATGAAATATTTCTCAGCAAATAATTTTTGTGA
Source organism: Viscum album (assembly GCA_963277665.1). Classification (NCBI taxonomy): domain Eukaryota; kingdom Viridiplantae; phylum Streptophyta; class Magnoliopsida; order Santalales; family Viscaceae; genus Viscum; species Viscum album. The sequence continues at coordinate 943,148,238 of OY728153.1, forward strand.
TAAAAATAAAAGATCATCTCTACTACACGATGTTAAATCGTGTAGTTTTTATCTTTCACTTGATCTTATAAATAATTACATATAACCCACATCACAAGATGGTAAACTATCTTACACTAAAATCCTTTTTGTATGACATTAAACTACATAGCATCATGGTCAAGTATGTGTGACCATAAAAAGAACATCATATGGCCTAAGTTATATAACCCAAAAAAATAGGACATCATAATCTGTACTATAGGACTTTAAAATACATACCCTAACATCCTAGTCATAAGGATTTAAACTATATCATAATTTCCTTCCCACGTGATGTAAAACTGCATGGTTTATATCATTTTTGCAAGATGTAAATATGTTTATCATTTCAATATTTTATTGAGAAGATCATAATATTTGGTTCTATAATCTTACCATAAAATTATTTGATAACTATATGTGGCTTGATTCATATCATCAAAGGGTATTGTAATGGCCCGAACCTCTCCGGCTCTTTCCTTTGTCAAAAAGAAGGTCAGGAAGTGTTTTGGAGGGTAAAATGGACTTTCTCCACACTTTCCAGAATTTTGAAACTACACGCCGTGTAGTTTGAGTACACGTCGTGTACCCCCTTGCCGAGTATACCCCATGTTGTAGACTATGTCCTTACCGTGTGCAATAAATGGGTGTATGTCGTGTGACTAGTTCTACACGTCGTGTAGACCTTCCCCACGTACGTGTTACCAGTCAATGGTCGTGTACCGTGTTGGAGCTGTGTCCTTGCCATGTGCAATAAATGAGTATATGCCATGTGTCTAAACTACACGCCGTGTAGTCCCTCCCCACGTATGTGTTACCCTCAAACCATGTGTTTACCAGTCAACGGTCGCGGAGCCGCGTTGGAGGCTGCGTGGAGACTGTGTGAAAACGGGCAAGTACACACCGTGTACCATAAGTACACGCCATGTACTTTTGCTTTTCACGCCTATAAAAGGAGGGGTCCCCTCATCCTTTCAACTCACACCTCTCCTCCCCTCTCCTCTGAGTAGAGATATCTTAAGAGACTCAAAGGCTCTTTCTTCCATAAGTTTTCCGTCCGAGCTCCGATTTACGATCTGTCGGCGGCCACGGGATCATAACGACGAGGTGGAACTTCCGAGCCTGGGTCTGTTGTTTTTCCTTCGGCCTTTTGTTTCCGACTTCCACCCGAGGAGGTTCTTCCAGGACCCAACAAAAGTTACGGACGCCGATGGACGTCTTTTAAAGTTGATCTGGGGGAGCGTTGTGACTAGTACATGTTGAGGTAGGGATTTTACCTTCGTCTCTCTAATTTGTGCATCATGAGGGGTGGGTATTCTCTTATTTACGTGAAACACTTTTGAACTAGTTTAATGAAGATAATAAATGGCTTATTTAACAGGGGATGGGAAGTTTGTGATTGGTGTTACTTTACCTTCTATATCCTGTGATATTATGTTGTGAAATGAATAGGCTTATGCCTATGGAAAATCACGATCGTTGGGGGCCTTTGCTTGCACAATTAAATGTTTCCCTATCTTTATAGACCGTTTTTGTGAGTGGATCTTTGTTGAATGTGGAAATTGGTTAATCACGTAAAGTTGACTATTTAAATGAAAATCTAGAACCCTTGTGTGGTCACCCCGGTTAAAAAAATGGAATAATAAACATGTGGATGTTGGCTTGGTTATGTGGATTTGTGTTCGGGGTGTTTTATGGGCTGTTGTGGTTTGGGTGAGCAGCGGGTCTGCGGTTGACTTGGTTGTGGGAAGGTGTGAATGTTTAATGGTGATGGGTAGCGGGGCTGCAATAAATGGTATTAAAGGGATGATGATGTGTGGTTTTGGTGCAGTTGTGGTTATAGCGGTTGGCAGCAGGGTCGTAGGGTTGGGTTTTAATGTGAACGGGTTATGGGTTGTGTTTAATAAATAATAAATGTGGAAGAGTTAAGAATGATGGGGCTTGGTAATGAAATGAGAATAATAATCAATGGGTTGGTTGGTTAATAAGAAGGGACTTTCCGTGTTGCTGTGTTTTCATGACTTGCTTTGTGGATGGCAGGGATATGTTTTACGAATGTTTGAAGTGGTTGGTTGTGGATAGTTTCCCAGTAGTTAAGGAACTAAATAAGCTAATTTCTGCTGAAACGTGAAAACCATAATGGGGTTGGGGTTGTTTGTTGTAGGCATGCTTCGTGGTAGCAGTGCCGAGGAACGTGCTCAGTTTCTCTTTTTAGAAGCCATAGGTTGGGCTGAGTGGTTTCTATATATATAGATATCTGTATCTTTTGTGTTTTATCGCACCACACCCATGTTGATCACATAGTGCCGAACACTCCCATTTCATGGGAGAGGGGGTTTTCCTATAGTTACTAGATCCTTCCTGCTCCTTCTCCCCTAGGTTGTGATGGCTTGAGGCGACCTTACACCCAAGACTCTTCAGGTAGGTTTCCATTGGGGTGATTAGGCCCAAGACTCTTCGGGCAGGCTTATAGGCTATAATGGCTTGAGGCGACCTTACACCTAAGACTCTTCAGGTAGGTTTCAATTTCCGGCCCAGGTGTCTTCGGGCGAGAGTTCTGTTACTTTTACTGTTCCCAAGAATCTTCGGGATGAGGCCCAGGTGTGTGCGGGCGGGATACGTGGTGGTGAGGCCCAGGTGTGTGCGGGCGGGATGCGTGGTGGTGAGGCCCAGGTGTGTGCAGGCGGGATGTGTGGTTGTGAGGCCCAGGTGTGTGCAGGCAGGATGCGTGGTTGTGAGGCCCAGGTGTGTGCAGGCAGGGAGAGTGTGACAGTGTCATGATGTTCAGCTGACTAATGGGAAATGGTGTGGGGTACCCAATACTCTTTTTCTTATACTACTAATACCTGTTGTGATTGTGTTTTGGTGGGTGTGTCTAGCAAGGTTGGGTGAATAGATTTCCTTGATAGGTTTCTTCTGTTGTTCTCACGGGACATTAGGATGTCTTCCCACTTATGCACGAGAGCTTTAGGTTTCCCTACTGAGTATACTTGTATGCTCACCCTATGTTTACTTTCAGGTTTCCAGGAGGACTACTAGGGCCGTGCGGGACCCTACTAGTTAGGCCGTTGGAGTTTTCGCAGTTGTTGTTCTCTTGTTTTCTTTTGGTATTGTACTTTTTAGCTTTCTTTTACTTGTACCTTGTTATAAAATTGTTTAAACATGCATGTGGGCTTGGTTTGTGTTTGTTTCTATACACTTGTTTTTTTTTTCTTTTGGTGGTTGACTTGTCCTATTTCCCGATCCTTAAAAAAAGGTTAATGCCTCCCATATTTGTGAAAACTCATGCCCTTGGTGCTAGTCACCAACCTAGGGCCTACTGGAGGCAGGACTCGGGGGTCATTATCTCCCTTTCACCATTGCCAGCTCAGGAGGGGCATCTTTGGTGGGAGGGGGTTGTGACAGAATGGTATCAGAGCTGATGGTTGAGAGATAGGATCGTGTATGGAGTTAGGCACAGTGAGGATTGCATGGGATGGTAGGGCAACAGTGTTATTCAATCTTGGTGCGTGACATAGGCCAGGGAAGACCGGCTAGGACACGGGATTTTAGGGCCCCCCGTGATCCAATGCAAGGACTCTAAGCCTACCTAATGACCAAGTGAGACTATATTTATTTTAGGGTAGAGACCCTAGGGAAGGTACATGCATCATCATGATTGTGTTTTACGTGATTTGGGTGTTCTGGGAAAGAAATTGAAATAAAATGATAAATAAAACCTTGAGTTTTTCCTTACTACTTGGGCATAGGAGATCCTTGTTTACCATACAGCTATGGCACCTGGACGTCGTCCCCAGGTGGCTCAGACGGCCGAGGCCCAGAAGATCCAGGCGGTCGATCAGTTGAGGATTGACCGAGAGGAGGAAGATATCCAGTGGTAGAAGACTCTCCGTTATTTCCAGCGGCGAACCCTCAAGAAGTACGAGGGTAGTACTTCGGATACGGAGACAGAGGGGTGGCTTGAGGAGCTAGGGATCGCTTTCACCTTGATCTGTGCTCCGAGGGAGTACTGGGTTCCCCTAGCAGTCAGTCAGCTGAGAGGTGCGGTGCGACAGTGGTGGACGCTCTACCTCGGAGAGAGGATAGAGGCAGAGGTTCCATGGGCTGACTTTGAGAAGGAATTCCGAGAAGAATTCCTTTCTTACATGATCAAGGCGGAGAAGCGTAAAAGGGTTACTCTCCCTTCAGTAGGGGAGTATGTCGGTACGAAAGCTGGGGATCAAGTTCAAGGATCTCCTGCGCTTTGCTCCGAATCTCTTTCCAGATGAGGAGTCTCGGGCGAGACGTTTGGAGGAGGCGCTTCGTCCTTCACTCCAGTATATTGTCACCCCCTTCACCCTTCTAACGTAATTGGTGGTGCAGAAGAAGGCAAAGGTCGTAGAGAGGATGCACTCACTGGGAGGTGTACCGCGTGAGGTGTTTCAGAGATGTTCGTCGAAGGGGAAGGCAGTTAGTAGCAGGTCTCCTGCGACAGGACCTTCCAGGTTCAGGCCAGTGGGGAGCAGGCCACAGTAGTTCCAGTTCAGATCTTCGGGTCCTCGTCCCTTTTCCACGAGCGCAGGACCGAGGTGTTTTTCTTGTGGAGGTTTCAGACACGTTCAGATTCGGTGCCCGACCCGAGCTCCGTACAGTGGAGGTGGGCAGGTTCAGCGCCCACCGCAGCAGCACCAGTTGACGGCGAGGCCCTTCCAGCAACAGCAGGACCATGCTCCTCTGAGGGCATACTTTGTAGGAGGAGGCCGACCTTAGAGTGCTCCTCCTGGACCTTGACTAGGGCATGGTCAGGGAAGTGGATGACATCAGAGAGGAAGAGGAGCTGGGCGTGGACAGTTGCACGCAGTAGAGTTGGCAGCTCCAGCGGGACCAGAGGTGGTACGAGGTACGATTTGTTTGTTCAGCACTCTTGTTTCTGATTTGTTCAACTCGGGAGCCTCGCACTCTTTTGTTGCACCTAGTCTATCCCATGATTTGGGATTAGAAGTAGAGAGACTATCAGTGCCACTGGTACTGAGTACACCAGTTGGGGGCCAGACCAGCGTATCTTGTGTTTTCCGGGGATGTGGGCTGACATTGGGACCACATCGATCTAGTAGAGACCTTATTCTGTTACAGATGCAGCCATATGATGTCATCCTAGGCATCGACTGGTTGTTTTATGTTAGTGATGTTATCGACTGCTTCCGGAGAAGAGTCGTGTTCTCCGACGTGGATGGGCAGCGCGTATCTTTTGTTGGTGAGAGGAGATATCAGGCAGGAAGTCATCATGTGGAGCCTCTCCTTTCCTTGTTGAGTGGGTTATTGGTGGTTCCAGCTGATACATAGATGATGGATATCTCGGAAGTTGTTGGGGAGTTCTTAGATGTTTTTCCTGAGGAGGTTGTGACTCTACCCCCCGATGAGACGTTGAATTCGGGATAGACTTACAGCCTCGTGCCCATCCGATTTCGATGGCCCCTTATCGAATGGAACCTTCAGAGTTGCAGGAGTTGCGGATTCAAATTGACGATCTGATGGAGAAGGGTTTTGTTCAACCCAGTGTGTCTCCATGGGGTGCTCCAGTTTTGTTCGTGAAGAAGGCAGATGGTGGTCTCAGGCTATGCATAGACTACCGAAGGTTGAACCAGGTAACAGTCAAGAACTGTTACCCCCTCTCAAGGATAGATGATCTCTTCAACCAGCTGAGGGGAGAAGGTTGTTTTTCTATGATTGATCTACGATCGGGATATCATCAGCTGAGGGTGAAGGAAAGTGACATCTCGAAGACATCTTTCAGGTGCAGGTATGGGCACTTCGAGTTTGTAGTGATGCCGTTTGGAGTTACGAATGCACCAGCTGTGTTCATGGGACTTATGAACTTTGTCTTTCCAGAGTTTCTGGACTGGTTCGTCGTTGTGTTTATCAATGACATCCTGATCTACTCAAGATCAGAGGAGGAGCACGTTGAGCATCTCAGGGCAGTCTTGGAAGTCCTTCGACACCACCAGCTTTACGGGAAATTGTCGAAGTGTACGTTCTTGACACAAGAAGTACACTTCCTTGGGAACCTGGTGTCTCAGCATGGAGTATCGGTGGACCCGTCGAAGGTGGAGGCAGTTGTTTCTTGGGCAGCACCCAAGAGAGTGGCTGAAGTTAATAGTTTCCTGGGGTTGGGAGGTTACTATCGGAGGTTCGTTTCGGACTTCTCTCGAGTTTCTGCTCCATTGACTGCTTTGACTAGGAAGAATCAGGTCTTCCTATGGAGCGATCAGTGCCAGAAAGATTTTGACTACCTGAAGGAGAAGCTGGTTAGTGCTCCTGTGCTCAGGTTGCCAGAGGAGGGGTTGTTGTATGAAGTTTTTTGTGATGCTTCTGGCCTTGGTCTGGGGTGCGTTCTAATGTAGAAGAAGGGCGTGATTTATTATGGGTCTAGGTAGTTGCGCCCTCACAAGCTTAACTATGCCACCCATGACCTGTAGCTTTCAGCAGTAGTGTTCGCATTGAAGTTGTGGCGACATTACCTCTTTGGGGAGCGCTTTGTGGTCTTCTCAGATCACAAGAGCATGTGTTATATCTTCTCCCAGCGTGACCTGAACTTACGGCAGTGGATATGGGTCGAGTTTACCCAAGTCTATGACTTCTAGATCTCTTACACTGAAGGTAAGGGAAACATTGTGGCTGATGTGTTGAGCAGGAAGTCGCATCAGGAAGTGGTTCGGGAATCTACGGATGCTTGGAAGGCAATGGGAGAGTTGGTTGCCTTGCACTTGGATGCAAGGGTAGAAGGTGTTAGAGGCTGTTTGTTCCAGATGATGGTGAAATCCTCCTTGTCGCAGTAGGTGGAAGAGTCTCAGTGGGGGACTCCAAGGCAGAGGTGATGCGGGATTGTGTCGATCAGGGGAATGCTCCAGAAGGATGGTCAGAGGACAGCCAATATCAGATTCTTCTCTAGGGAAGGTAGTTTGTTCCGGAGGCAATGCGTGAGGGAGTTCTCCGTGAGTTCCATAGCTTAGCCTTAGTAGTACATCCAGGAGTTTCAAAAATGTATCGAGGCCTGAGGGAACAGTTTTGGTGGCCCGGGGTGAAACGGGCAGTGGTGGAGTTTGTGGCTAAGTGCCTAGTGTGTCAGCAAGTGAAGGTTGAACACCATGTTCCCCGTGGTTTGTTGAATCCTTTAGATGTCCCCGAGTGGAAGTGGGATGACATCTCAATGGACTTCGTCACAAGACTACCCAGAGCTCAGGGTGGTTATGATGCTATTTGGGTAGTGGTAGATCGTTTGATGAAATCAGCTCACTTCTTAGCAATCAAGGAGTCGGGCCCGATGAATACCTTAGCACAAAGCTATGTAGACGAGGTGGTGCGTTTTCATGGAGTTCCGAGGACTATCGTCTCAGATCGGGATACTCGGTTTACCTCACGAGTCTGGAGGGGGTTACAGCATGCTTTTGGCACCCAGCTACGCCTTAGCACTACTTTCCACCCCCAGACTGACGGGCAGACGGATCGGACTATCCAAACGTTGGAGGACATGCTACGAGCATGCGTTCTGGATTTCAGAGGATCATGGGTACGACACTTCCCTTTAGTAGAGTTTTCCTACAACAACATCTTCTACTCTACTATTGGCATGGCACCGTTTGAGGCTCTGTATGGAAGGCCATGTCGTTCACCCATTTTCTGGGCAGAGGTTGGTGAGACAGGTGCTCTTGGGCTACAGGTAGTGCAGAGCACCACGGAGAAAGTCCAGCTTGTGCTTGAGAGGATAAAGGCGGCTCAGGACCGACAGAAGTCTTATGCTGATCGTCAGAGGAGGCCCTTGGAGTTTGAGGTGGGAGACCATGTGTTCTTGAAGTTTTACCCTCGACGGGGGCAACGGAGGTTTGGGAAAGGGAGAAAGCTCTCACCCAGGTTCATCGGACCTTTTGAGGTGTTGAGGCGAGTTGGCGAGGTGGCATATTAGCTGGCCCTGCCACCTCAGATGGAGAAAGTCCATGACGTCTTCCATGTCTTCCAGCTTCGTCGGTACTTACACGATGACTCTCACGTTATCGATTGGGGGGAGTTAGATATGGGAGATGATGCGACCTTCGAGGAGAGACCAGTCAGAATCAAGGATCGTAAACAGAAGGTGATCCATGGACGAACCATTCTCTTATTTCGTATGTTGTGGAGGAATGGCGGTCTCGAGGAGAGCACTTGGGAATGGGAGACCAAGATGTGCGCTCAGTACCCAGAGTTGTTTTGACATGTGTTTTCCCCTTGTTCTTCTGAGTTTTGTGTTGATGTTGTACTCTGTACATTTGATATATGAAATGCTTGGCTTATCAGTTGTGAGACCTCTTGTTTCCTAATTCCTTGGTGATGTGTAACATGTCCGGATGTGTGGGAAAGGGAAAAACCAGACCCTTAATCGAGACGCATTAATGGGGATGTGATTGAACCCGTGCAGGCGAGTTAGTGCCGCCTAAAGCGGATAATATCTCGACATAGGTGAAGGAATTTCCCAAACCCACATGTTCGGGCAGTTTGTAGGTTGTCTGTTGTTGGGGTTAGTGCGAGTTGAAAAATTATAATGTGTGAAAGTGGGAAGACCTAATTCTTAATCGAGACGCGTTAATGAGGATGCGATTAAACTCGTGCAGGCTAGTCAGTGCCGCCTAAAGTGGATAATATCTCAACATAGGAGAAGGAATTCCTAACACATATGATTAGGGTTGTTGGTTGGGTTCCTGTTATAACGAGAACCCTAAGAGGAATCTTGTCGGCTTCCTCTGGGTTGGTTTTTGAATTCTCGGGGATGAGAATGTTTTAAGAGGTATCTGATGTAATGGCTCGGACCTCTCCGGCCCTTTCCTATGTCAAAAAGAAGGTCAAGAAGTGTTCTGGAGGGTAAAATGGACTTTTTCCACACTTTCCAGAATTTTGAAACTGCACGCCGTGTAGTTCGAGTACACGTCGTGTACCCCCTTGCCGGGAATACCCCGTGTTGCAGACTGTGTCCTTGCCATGTTCAACAAATGGGTGCATGTCGTGTGACCAGTTCTACACGCCGTGTAGACCTTCCTCGCGTACACATTACCAGTCAACGGCCGTGTACTATGTTGGAGCCGTGTCCTTTCCGTGTGCAATAAATGAGTATACGCTGTGTGTCTAAACTACACGCCGTGTAGTCCCTCCCCACGTATGCGTTACCCTCAAACCGTGTGTTGACAAGTCAATGGCCGCGGAGCCGCGTTGGAGGCAGTGTGAAGACCGTGTGAAAAAGGCCAAGTACACGTCGTGTACCATAAGTAAACGCCATGTACTTTTGCTTTTCACGCCTACAAAAGGAGGGTTCCCCTCCTCCTTTCAACTCACACCTCTCCTCCCCTCTCCTCTGAGCAGAGATCTCTTAAGAGACTCGAAGGCTCTTTCTTCCATAACTTTTCCGTCCGAGATCCGATTTATGATCTGTCAGTGGCCACGGGATCGTAACGACGAGGCAGAACTTCTGAGCCAGGGTCCGTTGTTTTTCCTTCAGCCTTTTCTTTCCGACTTCCACCCGAGGAGGTTCTGCTGGGACCCGACAGAAGTGACGGACGCCGACGGACATCTTTTAAAGTTGATCCAGGGGAGCGTTGTGACCAGAACCTGTTGAGGTTGGGATTTTACCTTCGTCTCACTAATTTGTGCATCATGCGGGGTGGGTATTCTCTTGTTTACGTGAAACACTTTTGAACCAGTTTAATGAAGATAATAACTGGATTATTTAATGGGGGATGGGAAGTTTGTGATTGCTGTTACTTTACCATCTATATCCGGTGATATTATGCTGTGAAATGAATAGGCTTATGCCTACTGAAAATCACGGTCGTTGGGGCCCTTTGCTTGTGCAATTAAATGTTTCCCTATCTTTTTAGACCATTTTTGTGAGTGGAACTTTGTTGAATGTGGAAATTGGTTAATCATGTAAAGTTGACTATTTAAATGAAAATCTGGAACCCTTGTGTGGTCACCCCGGTTAAAAAAATGGTGTAATGAACATGTGGATGTTGGCTTGGTTACGTGGCTTTGTGTTGGGGGTGTTTTATGGGATATTGTGGTTTGGGTGAGCAGCGGGGCTGCGGTTGACTAGGTTGTGGGAAGGTGTGAATGTTTAATGGTGATGGGAAGCGGGGCTACAATAAATGGTATTAAAGTGATGATGATGCGTGGTTTCGGTGCGGTTGTGGTTATAGTGGTTGGCAGCAGGGCCGCAGGGTTGGTTTTTAATGTGAACGGGTTATGGGTTGTGTTTAATAAATAATAAATGTGGAAGAGTTAATGAATGATGGGGCTTGGTAATGAAACAGGAATAATAATCAATGGGTTGGTTGGTTAATAAAAAGGGACTTGCCGTGTTGCTGTGTTTTCCTAACTTTCTTTGTGGATGGCAGGGATATGTTTTACGAACGTTTGAAGTGGTTGGTTGTGGATAGTTGCCCAGTAGTTAAGGACCTAAATAAGCTAATTTCTTCTGAAACATGAAAACCTTAATGGGTTTGGGGCTGTTTGTTGTAGGCATGCTTCGTGGTAGCAGTGTCGAGGCACGTGCTTAGTTTCTCTTTTTAGAAGCCATAGTTTAGGCTGAGTGGTAGCTATATATATATATATATATCTGTATCTTTTGTGTTTTATCGCACCGCACCCATGTTGATCACATAGTGCCGAACACTCCCATTTCATGGGAGAGGGTGTTTTCCCATAGTTACTAGCTCCTTCCTGCTCCTTCTCCCCTAGGTTGTGATGGCTTGAGGTGACCATACACCAAAGACTCTTCGGGTAGGTTTCGATTGGGGTGATTAGGCCAAAGACTCTTAGGGAAGTCTTATAGGCTATAATGTCTTGAGGAGACCTTACACCTAAGACTCTTCAGGTAGGTTTCGATTTCAGGCCATGGTGTCTTCGGCGAGAGTTCTGTTACATTTACTGTTCCCAAGAATCTTTGGGATGAGGCCCAGGTGTGTGCGGGCGGCATATGTGGTGGTGAGGCCCAGGTGTGTGCGAGTGAGATGCGTGGTGGTGAGGCCCAGGTGTGTGCGGGTAGGATGCATGGTTGTAAGGCCCAGGTGTGTGCGGGTGGGATGCGTGGTTGTGAGGCCCAGGTGTGTGAGGGCGGGGAGAGTGTGACAGCGTCAGGACGTTCAGCTAACTAATGGGAAATGGTGTGGGGTACCCAATACTCTTGTTCTTATACTACTACTACTACCTGTTGTGATTGTGTTTTGGTGAGTGTGGCTAGCAAGGTTGGGTGGATAGATTTCCTTGATAGGTTACTTCTGTTGTTCTCACGGGACATTAGGATGTCTTCCAACTTGTGCACGAGAGATTTAGGTTTCCCTACTGAGTATACTTGTATGCTCACCCTACGTTTACTTTCAGGTTTCCAGGAGGACTACCAGGGCTGTGTGGGACCCTACTAGTCAGGCAGTTGGAGTTGTTTCAGTTGTTGTTCTCTTGTTTTCTTTTGGTATTGTACTTTTGAGCTTTCTTTTACTTGTACCTTGTTATACAATTGTTTAAACATGCATGTGGGATTGGTTTGGGTTTATTTCTATACACTTGTTTTTTTGCCTTTTGGTGGTTAACTTGTCCTATTTCCCGATCCTTAAAAAAAGGGTAATGCCTTCCATATTTGTGAAAACTCATACCCTTGGTGCTAGTCCCCAACCCGGGGCCTACTGGAGGTGGGACTCGGGGGGTCATTATCTCCCTTTAACCATTTCCAGCTCAAGAGGGGCATCTTTGGTGGTAGGGGTCGTGACAGGTATTAAGTGACACCTAGATCTATAATCCTCAGTCCAGCATCAACATAAAAATTCACCCTCCCTATGTATGGGTCAGAGCAGCATAGGGATCCTTAAAAGAACTAAGTGCGGCTTCATTATCTCCTAAAATGAGTTACATAGTGATTAATATACCCTATGTTCTAGGATAGTCTATGAAGAAAAAAAGCATCTCCCCTCTCTTACAAACAAGCAGATATCTATGTAGGAGACCTTATCTCATGTTTCCTCATTCAGGATCCTACCAGGGAAATAGAGAAATTTTTTTGCAACATATTAACAAGAAAATAAATATGTGGTAAACTCCAAACTCAATAGAAAATGTCAGTCCAAACATCCTACCCCCCCCCCCCTCGATCAAATATATTCATTCCACATATTATTATCCTTGTTCTGGGAAATATCATATTTCTTTATCTTTTATTTGTCCATTGGTAATAAGAAGTCATATTCTTGAAGACACCATTGTCTGACTATACAGTAATACACCACAATTTTCTTTTCATAATTCTCCCAAACAATGGTCATTAATTCATAGGATTCCTTTTTTTGGATATTAATTAACATGTCCTAGATGTATTTTCCTAATTTTCCCACCAAAAGGGCTTGTCAACCAGAGGTACATTGGTCCTTAAGAGAGACTTTTTCTATCACCGTAAGTACTAACCACATCATGCTAGAAACTGAATTTAATTTACGGTATAAGGTCATTATTTTTATTTTGTCCCATATCACTCCTCTAGATATGAGAACCAAAAAATCATAGTCTACAATTTCCATGCTCACATCTATAGTATAATGGAATGTCCCCATCCCTATAGGCTACACATCTATCCTCATTTCCAAGACAGATGTCCTCATCGCATGAAACTAAACGTCATGGTTTTAAATAATTACATATGTCATGATTCTCTCTTCGAATATGGATGTAGCTATATTGAATTTCACATTTTAATTCAACCACTAAAAAATCAAAATATCAATATCCTTCATTTTAAACACCTTGGTGTGGTGGAATAAACCTTTGTCACTCCATGTTTCTCTCATCGAGCATTGATCAAAAGGGATTATGTGTTTTGGTAAATGATTTCCCACATAATCAAGGTATATCAATCCACATGAAATTTACCATGATCCTGGTCACAAGTCCTTAACAGGAACCCCAGATGTCCTTACAATGTGATGTTAAACTGCACAGTTGACACAAATTCATGAACTAAAAGAGGATTGATTCCTTCCATTACAGAATATATATTGATTCCCATGTCTCTAATATTGGGTCCAACTATAATATTTCATTTTCACATTAGGGAATCGTGTCCTTTCTGTATGAATTTAAAATTCATGGTTCCTTAAAAACTACATATTGCTTGATTCTCATTCCCATAAGATACATAGGGATGCCCAGATCCTATATCCTGGTCTAGATAAAATATGGTAAATTCTCCTACTCTACTAGGTATGAGTCATATCTATATAAAAGAATCCAATAAGGCTTCCCACCCCATTAGTGAGCATGTATTCAAAAAATGACCCCTTTCCCACACAAGAATTTGATCAGCATGGGAAATTTCCTCCAAAACTGGATATGTCTTGATTCTCACTTGGAAAAGATATGTATCGATTCTTGTTTCCTATAACCTAGTCTTATAAAAATATAAAAAAGAAAATATCACTTTTTTATGTATGGTGTATACCAACATATGGAAATCATTTATCTCCATTCTTGATAATTTGGATGTGAAATACACCTCCCTAATTTAGGTTCTTTCCTCACATGATTCAAACTCTTTTCCTGGGATAACCCAAATACCTATAAGATTTCCCCGACTACCAGTAGTAGAATTACATATTTCTAAGGATCCCTTTGCTCTACTATGCAGTAATACACCCCTTTTGGCATTTCATAAGTCTCCCACGAAAAGGGCATGACAGCGAAAGGATTATACTTTTTGACTATATTATAATATTACCTAGTTGTATTTGGGTAACTTTCCCACAAAAATGGCATATCATCCATAGGTACATTTGTACCCAGAAGATACCTCTTCAAAATCTATAATCCCTAATGATGTTTTTGACCAATATCACACTTTTGAAGTGGAAAAACTCATATTACAGCTTACAAAACTTCCCCCCTTTATACCTAGAAATTATGGCACATTATTGGATACATTACTATCAAAGGGTGCGATCAATAATCATTCGGTCAGATATAAATGATGTTAAAATATATCCCCAATTTTCTAGCTATAATATGTTAAAACATACAGTGTATGTTAAGGTTTCACGAAATTAAACTGCACGATTCTTAGACCCTTGTCAAGGAAGCCCCACCCCCCCCCCCCCAATTCATTCATCTAATTGAATGTACCCTCCATTACAAAATATAGATTCATGTGGGTTTTTTATCCCATTCATAGAAAATGATAATACATATTCTTATCCTGAAACACCATCCCTTAGAAAACCACCCTTTGTGTTCTTGAGAAATCCAAATCATCACAATATACCCAACTATAAATAATGTAATGTCATATTCCTAAAGATTCATTTTTCTAACTATGTATTGATATTACCTTGTTGGATTTTTCTAAGTCACCCTCAAAATATATTCTACCAAATATAGATATATTTTTCATTGTGAGAGACCACTTCTATGTCTGTAAACCTGAAATGAAAACATAGTGTTGGAAACTTCATTTTGAATATAGTCCATGGTCTCTTCTTTTATGTTTGTCTCACATCATGTTCTGGGTCTAGAAGTGGAAAAATCATGGAACAAAATTCCCCTTCGGTATCTGAAGAATGTCGGAACATTATTTAACAACAATACTTTTTCGGGTAATAATTCCAAAACTCATTGTAAAATCTATTTGACCCAAAACATCAGTCACATTAGTTTGTCTTGTAAGACATTGAACAACCCAAAAAAAGACACAGTAATCTCTAAGTTGAAAACCCAAAAAGGGATCCTAGGGTAAAAGTTGATTCTCAGCTTTCTATATTTTTACTCCACATAGTTTAGGAAAAAATTAATCAATAAAAGAAAAGGTCACCAAACTTTGTAAGATGAAAACCTGAAAAGGGAGTCCTAATAAAATCGAGTTCTTACGGGCTATACCTTCCCCATATTTTACATAGGAAAAAAATTAGGGTGATGGCACAGAAAAGAAAAAAACATTGTACGGATGCTTATACGACCATTGAAAAGGTATAAATATCCTCATTAGGCCCCATGTCTTAGGAAAAAATTACTAGATCCTACCACTATTTAGGTAGATCTAAATCCCACAAAATAATGTTTGAATTCATCAAATTACCCAACAATTACCAAAAAACTAGATTCTTTTTGTTTCAAAAAATCTATTCTAGGGGGTATTTGTCGACACTGAAAAATTTAATCCATGTACTTTTACATATAATTCATAATGTTATCCTATCATAAATATCAAATGTTGAGTTTGACTAGAAATGTTTCTTTATTAAAAAATGAGTGTATTGTATTTTGAAGTGCCATAAGAATTCTCACATACAGGGGGATAGAGATTCCCCAAGAATGTATCCCAATCCAATGAAATGGTGGTGATAACCTCCCTTTAATAATAGGTCATGGTTTTGTAATGATAGGTGGGGTTGTATGTATCGCAATCCAAAATAACCTGAACATAGGCTGAAAATTTTGTGCCACTAAACCCAATTTTAATGGGTTTCAATGATAGTAGAGAAGGGACTGCACTAGAGAGTTAGGACCACAACCTTGCACATATCCATAGTATTGGTCTGGGGGTAGAACCCCCATGGTATAGAGTAGTGGGATCATCCAGATGGTTCTCCCAGGTGGTCCTACATGTATATAGCCTACTTACCAAGAGGCTCATGTGGGCCCTACTGATGTAGCCGAGAAGATTGTCCCACCCCTACAAGAGTTGCCTACTTGGGGTATCTATAGAGGTTACCTACATGAGAAACTTCCTTCACCCAGGGTATTCTGTTTTTCTATAAATAGGACCCCCATGCCCCTCATTTAAAGCACAAGAAAAATGGAAGAATCTTCAGATATTGGGTCACACAACCCCTTCACCCAAACCCAAAAAAATATTTTAGGTTTCCCTCCAAAACCTGATCATGTGGGGGATTAAGGGGAATAGTGGAACCAAAGTTCCTCTAAGGTAAAAAACACAAGACGCCTATGGAAGGACCCCCTCCCCAAGTTGACTCGAACTAGCAGGATGGTGCCTCTTTAAATCTAGGATGTGTGTGAGACCTACCTAGGGAACCCTAAAGAAAACCTTGGTACATTGAGCAAGGACTCACCCATGTGTTTTTTCCCATGTTTTTTATCTGCCAAGGCACCTCTATCTCAGGTCGGCCTACCTTGTGTGAAGTACTTATACTTCCTCCCAGGTCTAACATGAATGAATCACCTTCTCCTCAACAACCCTTGACCTAAACGATACACCTTGTAATCCATATTTCAAGCCACAAATGGTAGGGATCCTCCTCCTTTAGATCCCCCATATGAGGGGGGAAATTGAAACATACACCAAATTATCTAGACTTACATGGCACTGGAAAGAGACACCAATGTGTCTCTCATTCGGTTATGAATTTCTCCAATTAGAGGTGTCCCGAAAATGTTCTACCCAAGGATTAGGGTCCGAGGGGTTTATTCAGTTATTCATCCCATCGCCCATGAGGAAAAAAACCCTAGGGATAGTGTTAGAGAACTTTTTGTCTTAGATATGTCGACTCGGAAAATGACCTTCTGTCTTCGTCTCTAATACCAGGAACCCCCAATTCCAGGAGGGGAGGAAGAGGATCATGTTTTCTTTTTTCCTTTAAAGGTTTGTGGATTATCCACATCTCTTCACTAAAACTAGGAGATGTACATCCCTCCTGGAGTAACACCATTAATTTTTTTTATGGTTTATAGGTAGGAAGAAAATTTGATGTGACTATATTGGTTTCCAAAATGGGAGAGGAGATGAGCACATTAAATCCCTTTCTTATTCTCCCATAGTCCCAATCTCTTCCACCTGCAGAATAAGGATCATGTGGTTTTCTTGATCTTATGATTCTTCTTTTTTTCTACTATTTGAGCATGACACATGTGAGATTAGACGTTTTGTATGATCATAAAGTTTTCATGTTCATATGCATGTCTCAACATTGAATCTACTTCCAGATCATCCTATCACATTCTTTAGAGGGCCTCCATAGGCGTGGGTCATCAAAGCAATATATACAACCCACAGAAAAACATTTTAACAAGAGTAATCACCAAAACCATACCTTAATCCCCTCAAAGGGTCAAATTTTATAGGATACAACCCTTCATAAGGTCTCTATAGACGTGGTCCTCATAGTTGAACTATGTGGGATTTGATTCCCATCCATATGGGATACCTAGGAATCCACCATGAGGTCTAAACCCAATACCCCAAAATAAAACCTAATTCCCTCTAGGCCACATTCCAAATAGGTTCATATCAAACCTTAAAACACACATCCCATCTATTTTCCTTAGGCCGCCTCGACAAAAGTACAACTCCATAATTTGACTAGGTTTCTTTCACCTACATCTCCTTGTTGCATGAAATTAAATAGCACGATTTGGTCCTTCTCACATGACCTTAAAAGGAATGATGTATCCCATTAAGTGGAACCAAACTAGATGTGCTCTGAATTCTTTCATGAGGATACATAAGAATTTCATTTAATGGGCTCTATTTTGACATCAAAATAGCTCATGTCTCCCTAGATGATTATAAACTCTAGAGAACCCCATTGTGTGGCTTAAAACTAGTATTGTAATAATAAACAACCAAAGGATCTATCGTCGGTATGGAAAATGGAACCATCGGTGGAGAACCTAAGATACATACATATGTCTCCATCTATGAAGAAAATCATATACATACAGATGATTCTAAACCCATGCATGCTAATAATTGATTTTTAATTCAAAGGTGACCCATGACATAGTTTGGAATTAATGAAGGATTCATGAATATGTATTAAATTTTTAATAGAGTCTTAGAATAAGAAATGCATCCCCCCGAAAGGGTGTCATGAGGATGACCTCGCATCCTCTTGAAAAATGTGATCCCCCATGTTTCAATGGGGCTATTCCCCTAATAAATACCTACCTTCGGAATGTATGTTCGTAAGACATCTCAAATAATGGAATTGTTGGGTATATTTGGCTCCACAAACAAAACTTATTGGAGGTAGTTCAAAAATATATAACTCACAATAAATGATTGTAAAACCATTCAAACCCCCATAATCATACCTTAAAAAAAAATATGCATAGAAATGTTTTATAGAAACAAGAAATGGGGACCCAATATGAATTCTTAACCAATATGATGATGTCAACCACAGGTCATGCCCATTTTGCTCTCAAAATGAAAGAGGACCAAACAAGACAATAAATTATGAATGTATTTGTTTATCGAGATACGACTTTGATGGATGTTTTTCACCTATATTTTAAGAACCTTCAAAAGGAACTACCTTTGATCTGAATGTAATCATACCAGTTCTCATAGATGTACCCATCAGCCACTGCACAAGTTGGGTCATCAACTAAGACGAGGGCATTGTCGCCCACCCAATGTCTTAAACATGGGGTACCAAATGCAGTATAACGTGATTACCACCAAAATGGTACCATACTAACCTAGGAGGATGCTTCAGAAGACCTCCAACTCATAAAGACCCACCATTCATCCACTTAGTGATGGTTAGTTGTCCAAAAGTAGAAAGTACCAATCAAAGGGATTTAGATCAAGAGGCTATAAAAATCCTCACCCAGAAGACACATAGTCCTTTCAAAGGGATCCTACTAGTAGTCATCATTTCCTACAACATGTGGAAGTGAACAGTCACAATGATGAGGGTTCCATCCTCGGAAATCTGGATCTTATCATCCATACCTGGACATACAAGAAAACCCACCAAGGATGGATGATGATTAATAGAGAATATGGATACAACTATATCCCCTTTGGATAATCCCGCCAATGAAATATAAAGAAAAACATTGAGAAGGCACAAACACATTACCACACCCTAAAAAATTCTTTTTAAATTCAGCAGGAATCTATGATAATGTACAAACACATTCCCAGGTCAATCAACTCTATTTGTCAAATTTGGTAGAAAACCACAAGCATATGCACACACATTCTTGTATCTATCAATCATTTTAGTAGCCTCATCTAGAACCATCTAGAGAAATAATCAAGAAAGTACATGCAACAAATATGGGGTAGAACCAATCCTCTACACCTATACTTGAGTAATTTCAACATCCAATAGTAATTAATGGAGGATAGAAGTTCGAAAACACCCCTTATCTAGCCACCAAATGGACATGTATCTTTGTTCTAGCCACTGAATTAACTAGGAACATCGTAAAAATGGTAAAAGGGAACTTAAAAATTTATACCCACATCGTACACACCTGCTAGGATATAATAAGAACATTGAAGGTGTAATAGGGGTAGGAACACAACAACATTCCCACAATTTGGGTGGCTCATCAACAAGTAACTCTAGAGAAGACAAACTCCTCTTCTTCAATCCTAAAGGGTAGTGGTCTAAGTTCGTGCATGATATACGGATAGTTGGAATGTGTCCATACCCATATTCCAAATAGAGCTAATCATCCTATTCAAATAACACCTCCAGGTTAGGAACAAACCCCTCCCAAAATTACAAAAACCTACTGACAAGTTCCGGCAGCAACATGGGATCTAACCAAACAAGCTTCCATATATGAAAACCTCTATCCCTAGTAAGAGTTCCAACTCAATTTTCATAAGGAATCAAAAGGGATTCATTACCAGATACAATAATAAATCCGGTTTATAATCTCACTCTACTTATTTTTGGGGTTTAGAAAGATCTCATGTTCTTATATATGGTAGATCAGCATCCTATTCAACCATTATAAAATTAAGGGAAGAGAAGAATAAGTTCTAGAGTTCATCCCCATAAATCTCACCATGAAGTCCTAGTTCATTCCTAGAATCAGATCAATCTTGAGAGATCATCTCATGGGGAGACCCAATATAGCTCTCCACATTTCCAGATGATTAAATAGTAAGAAGTTCTTCCCCTTGCTATCTTCCACCCTGAAGGTCCTCTCCAGGGTATATGATATAGGAACTCTCCTCATAGTCAGGACTAATGATGTTATTGCAGTCCTCCACATTACGAAATTTCACTTTATTAGGGAGGGCCTCCCCCTGATGATTTCATGATGAGAAATCCCTCCTACCATGAGGCACTTCGGAAAATAAGTTAATTCATGCCTGATGCCTTTTTATTAACAAGTGAAATCATTTCTTAGAAATACCCAAGCTGAAATTCATTATCTAAACTGCCTTTGGATCATCTTCCTTCTAATATGATATAGTAAGTCCCTACTAATATTGTTGTTTATTATAAAAATTTAGGTAAGCCTCAACTTTTTTTGGACCAGGTTGAGGAGCCTCTGGAAAGGGATGATGAAGACATGTTGAACAGGAGGAAATATCTAAATAAAGATGACATACCAAACATGTTTTATCCTTTAGCTAATCCTCAATAAAATAATCCAGAGGCATTGTTAAAAGATTGTGTTCTCAAAATCCGCATCAATATATGGAACAAACTTTATCAATTAACACAAAAAAAATTATTTCTTTTTATGAATAATTGATAAAACACATCAATTTAGTAGAAGGGATACACCTCAAAATAGATTTAGTGGTCTCCTGGCCGCATGACATCAAAAAATAGAAAAATAACCATGATCACATAGCATGAATTTATCATCATATTAAAATTATTGTGTCAGTTGATCACAAATTCTACGTCTAGTGTTTATATCAAAGGATAGGATGAACATGGGGTGTTTTATTTAATCACACTCCCCAATTATCAAAGCTTATGGAATGTGAATTCATGCAATGTCAAAGCTTGAGGGTGAATTCAACAAATAGAATATAATCAAAACAAAAGATATGTTCAAAATAAATATTCTTTGAATGATTCCCATAAATTTCAGTCCAGAAGAGATTGATCCATCGAAGGACTTTTTCCTTAAGCATCTGAAGAAGTCAGGAAGGCCTCTAGTCTAAGGGAAGTCAATCTTCGGATAGAGAAAATGTCCCAAATGGAAAAAAAGTCTTTAGAAGTAGGTGGTTCAGGTACAAACCATATAATTCATGTAACACATGTTTGAATAGGAATCTATAAAGTCAAGAAGGCATCCACGGTAGTAGCATTATGCAAAAAAATCCAAGAGCAACCCCATACCACAGGGCTAGGGGATCTTTTAATAAAACTTTTGAGGTCAGTAAACCTGGCTCAAAAGGTTGATCAAGTAGAGTGTCAAAACCCCCAACCCCAAAGAATGGGTGATTTTTCATCTCAAAAACATCTTCCTCAATATAATTAAGTCTTCTCTCAATTTGGGGGGGGGGGATCTTTTGAACAAATACTCATAGTTTGTCACATCTTGTGACCCTGTACCCTCTCTCGGACCAGTCATGAAAAAATTTTCTCGATATTCCATTCATACTACCATTCATAAATAGGTTCTAAGGGAAATATAAGTAGAGAGTTAAAGGCCTCTGGGAATTAAAAAACAAAGTTAGTATCAAAAAGAGACTAATGAAATGCCTAAAATGAACTATGAATCCTTGAAAGTCAACGACACCACCCCTATAGATCCTACAGAACATGAGGCCAATACAGAGGATTAGGATGTGGAATTTTTATTTAATAATATAGTCCACATACAAACAATTGAAGGTGTTGTGTATACCTAGAACTAGAGACTTGCTGTTAATTTTAGAATTCACTCAAACACTCCATTATTACCTCCTCAAAAAGAATATACTAAATAAAAGGGTAAATTTAAGGTTGAGAATCACCCACCTCTCAAAGAATTTGGACCCATGAAACTCAAGGAAATATTTTCTCTATATGAGGAATAAATGAATGATTTTAGGAGACTCAATTCATAACTACACAAAGGAAACATTCCTATTAGATGTGTTCTACAAACAGAACCTCAACTCACACTCTGAACTGGTGTACCTCAACAATGGGGGATCACCCCAGCTATTCACATAGAACTAGAATATCCACTCAATGTGTGCAACCAAAAAACAATATATTTGGATCCCATGAAATAATGATATCACTAATTACCACCCTTGGGCACACAATGAGGGTTTCTTTAGACATATCCTTAGGGGACAACCCTCATGGGCTACCCACTTTGGGTGCGAGTAGAGACACCATAAATAGATTTACAGATCATTTCCCCTACTCAAGATCCTATTAAACTAGATATCCATCGATTTCCCCTAAATATTTTTTAGCCACTAACATCCCAATTAGAAGAAATGGAAGAATTGTATACACCAGTACATTCAGACGGGTAGGGTCCTCATGGGTGCATGAAGTTATGAATCCCATCAGTCATGAGGACCCAGACCCTGGGGACAGTGACAAGGACCTCCTAGACTCATATATGAGGGCTAGGACCATGTCCTTAATATGTCATCTCTAAGTCCAGAGACCCCTAATTCCATAAGATGAGGGGGAGGATATTCCTTACTTTTCCCTTTTAGGGTTATTTGTTTGTCCTCCTCTCTTCTCTAGAACTAGGAGTATTGAATACCTCCAAGATTAAGATGTCGGCCTTTTATTATGGGATATATCCAGGAAATGTTTTTATATGTGATTATATAGGTAACCAAAATAGGATAGGATATGGGCGCATCAAATCTCTTACTTATGCTCTCATAGCCTCAACCTCTTCCACCATCAAAAGAAATATCATGTGGTTTGTTGGATCTTCCTATTCCTCTTATTTCTTGAATTTGATCATGAATCACCTGGTATTTTAGGTCATCTACAATCATAACATCTTCATGGTCAGATGCATGTCTTAGCAGATAATATTTTTCCAAATCTTCCTCTTTCCCTACTTTAGGGGGCCTTCACAGGCATGGGTCCTCAAATCCATGTTTCCAACGTATAATGCATCCTCTAAAATAGTGTAATCCTTGAAATAATCTTGTAATCCTCCTAAAGGGTAACATTACCTATGGGAAAAAACTTTAAAGAGATTATAGAGGCATGGGTCCTAATAGAAAAACAATATAGGCTTTGATTCACATCCCAATGTAATATGTAGGAATCCTCCATTATGTCTAAACCCAATACCCAAAATAAACCATAATTCTCACTAGGCCACATTCCAAGATAGTTCATGTATAAATAGGGATCCCACATTCCTTAATTATTCCTTGGGATTCCTCTGCATAAGTCCCATGTAAAACATTTACTAGGAAACTTTCACCTACACTTCAATGTCACATGACGTTAAAATGCATGGTTTGGTCCTCTTCACATGACTTTGAAAGGTATTATTCTTTACATTAAGTGGGGCCAAAAGATGTGGGTTCTGAATCCTTTCATAAGGATATGTAGGATTCTCATATCATAGGCCTGATCTAGAAATCAAAACTACTCTCATCTCCTTAGATGATGATATACATTAGAGCACCCCCATTGCGTGGGTTAAAACATGTATCATAATAATAAATGACCATATGATCTCCCACCAATATGAAAAAGGTAACCAACAATGGAGAACCATGGATAAATATACTTGTCTTTTTTGATGAAGAAACTTTCATATATATAAATATATATATGATTCTAAATCCATGCATGCTAATAAAAAATGATTAATTCATGGGAGACCCGTGTCTGAATTGAGAATTAATGAAGTGTTAGAAAATATTTATAAAATATTTAAGGGAGTCTTATAGTAGTAAATAATTCCCCCAAAAATGGTTTGATGAGTGAGACCTCTTATCCTTTCAACCAATGTGGGTCCCCAAGTATCATTGGATCTATTCCCTCAATGACCACCTTCCGTTGGAAAGTGGTTTTGTAAAACATCTCAAATAAGGGAATCATTAGTTATTTATGGATCCATGAACAAAACCTATTAGAGGATTTTCAAAAATAGTGAACTCATCATGAATGACTGTGAAACTATTCAAAACCCCAAAATCATACCATCAAACAAAACAAAAAAGCATTTTTTTTTTCATTAGAAGCAATGTCATACTCAACATATAAGACCCTAGGACTAGATAAATTGTAACAAAAAAAGTTTAACTTATATTATAAAAATCAATAGTGAAGTAACCTTGAGGTATCATCGAATATATTTTAATCAAATTTGATAAATTATACTTAGTTTTTACATATTATCATTATACATGGAAGAGGAGAGTACTACACTAGTTCTGGGTAGGTCATTTTTAGCAACATGTCATGCATTGATCGATGTCCAAAGCAGAGAGCTCTATCTAAGAGTTGGTTTTAAACAAGTATGTTTTTATATTAATTAGTAGATGAAGAACTATGATGTATTGGAAGAAAATGATTTTATAGAATAAAAAATACCCAAAGTTTACGGTATTCAAAAATATTAAGAATTGATTGAGGTAGCTTCTGTTGTATAAGAGGATAATAAAAATAAACAAACTAAGAAGAACAAAGAGAAGCTAAAGGTTCCGACCACTGATACCAAAGGAGCTATCAAGTCCACAAAATTTTAGGAAGGGAAACAAGTATGGATGGTAAACAAACTTCCATTTAGTCATTTGGGATTAATGAATAAATGGTGGATCATCCCAATGGAAATCAAGAAAGTAATTCCATCTAGAAGAGTCAAGTTAGTTCGATAGGTAACATAGAGACTTCCTTATATGGATAGGATACAACTAAGACCATTTATAGACCCTGAAGAGGCAAAAACTTTTCAATCATCTATAACCTAACAGGAAGCTTAGTGCGGAAAGGTCTATCTAGTAATGGTAAAAAAATAAATTTTTAGAGGCAATATGAGTTTTTTAAATTTTTTATTATTTATATTCTATTTTTAAAAGCGTTCGTGTACTCACCCAAAAAATCATTCAAATTTCATTAATTATGGATTGTACTTTCACCTGTTTATTTTAAATTTGTAGGACTCTTAATACTGTTGCAGGTAGAAAGTAGAAAGACGAACAATTAATAATTATATCACCAATACAAATTCTGAACCTCATTCACATCTTGAATCCAAGGAAATACACGTCATGAAACCGATTCACATCATGAATAGGGAACAAGAAGGACCTGTGTAACCAAATTTTAAGCATAATTAAAAAGTCCATAAGCATTTAAATTCTATATTTTTTAATCTTATTCCCCACATTTCATTTATTGTGTGCTTTTAACTGCCAATCACATTCTTGAACTTGATTCTTTCATTAATCAACTAAACTATAATACATAAACTACATAAAATGATTACCATTCCATGAGTTAAATTTTTTATTTGTAACTTTTAATAATAAAAACGGGGAAAGTAATTTTTAGGGATAATCTAGTTGATTTGGATTTAGAAAATCATGATTTATGAATTCTAGTTGATCTTTGTAAATGATATTTTTATGATATCAGGCCTTGATTTGAATTTCATATATTTTATTTAGTTGATTTATTAATTCATTTGAATTTACATGAATATTTTTTCCAACCATTATTCTCATTCCCATGACATCTTCTGACCTCGTTATTTCTCATTCTTTATATTTTATATTTCTTGTGAAACTCAAGAATGTTATCTTCTAGAACATTCATAGAATCACATCAAATTTATGACTAAATAGAGTCAACTTTTAAGATAATTAAATAATATTTTATTTAACACTTTATCATTGGACCCACTTTATATAAATCTTTTCTAGCCAATAGAATCCATTAATAGACTTGTTAGGAAATGAGCTGAGTTACAAGCCTATTTTATCCATTCATACCTTCCAATAAATATATTTCATGACATTTAAAATAGTATGTGATGGGGATAATTTCCATGGTGGGTCAGGATATACTCCATTGAGCATACTATCCAGGGGTTTTCTTGTGATTTTGGAATAGCCCATTATATCCTTCATTATACTTTTGAATTGTCCACGTTTCATTATAAATAAAAAAATAAAAAAATAAAAAGTACAAAAAATATTGAATATAAAATAAGGGTGGCATTTATAAGGAGGATCAAAAATCACCATTTCCAAAATATAGATCTTTTGATTATATTGGTTAAGGGGTGGGTGTGATATTTTCCTTAAACACGTTTTTTGGAAAAAAAAAATAAATATAAGTTAATTCATTCTTCCTGATTACTTATAACATGAGCCCACTTTGAGCTTTTGGGGTGATAAAAGATATATAAAATCTATAAATGGAGAATTTTATTGAGACTATTTTCTAATATCATGAATTATGATTTTGATTCAATCCTTTTTTATTTACTCGTTATATCAATTACCTACCTTCTCTAAGCCTCAGAGTCATTTGATACTAAATTTTGGATCCCTAATGGTTAATTTTCATATCTATCTTTACACGGTGGAGGTGTTAGATTCATTACATATCTATGGTAAGTGACATGTTTTTGAGGTATTTCTTGAACTCTATTTATAATTTCATCTTAATAATGAGTTAAAAAATAAAAATCATGGTAAATTACCAATATAATTCATATTAATAATAAATTGATAAATAAAATGGATGAGTGAAAAGGTATTGTTATTTAAAATAAGAAAAAGAAAATTACTTGGTTGGTTTTTATTCATTGAAATATGGGGTGTTGATTAATTTTTCAATGTGATGATTGAATATTTAATTTCTCATTTAATCAACTTATTTTATTATCATTGAATTTAAATAATTGTAAGGTTAATGTCCTTTTTATATTTTTTAGATTTTATCCTTGAGGAAAAGTATGAATTCAAGTACAGGAGTATTTGATATGTGTATTTAATGCAATATTTTTGGGTGTGTTGATAGAATAATTTATTTAATTAAATTGATATTACTTCCAAAATTTTAACTATTTAACTTAATTTTTTATTTATCAAAGGATAGTAACAATATTTGAAAGAGGAACAAAAAAGATAACTATCATTTCGGCACGACACAAGATAAAACTTCACCAAAGATGGAATTGGATAATTCTTATCGTGAAAACATTTCATGGTGTGAAACATTAATAGATGTGAACCCAATATAGAATGTGAAAAAAAGTTATTAATATTTAAAGGCCCCAAATATTACACATCATGAAACACATACATCACAAGAAATTATCAAGATGACCAAAAATATCCATATTCAATGTATCGAGTGGTAAAGAAAGGTTTTATAACCCCAATACCTTTCTAGGTTAATTTTGATGCCATTAAATGAAAAATGATCCCTAAGAGAGTCTATAAATAGTGTTCTGAGCTACTACTACGGGGGAGATGTAGAGACCAAAGTCTAGGGTGAGAAGTTTTACTACTACAGGATCATCCACCACTTTATCTTGGGGTTTCATTATGTATTGTTTTTTTCTTCCCCCTTACTCCCTCATCACAATTATAAGGGGCTAAAAACTGCCCTGTGATGGGGTTATAAATCAAATGTGAAGGTTTCATTGGATCTATATCTTTAATTATATTAATTTCTTCTCTCTATTTTAATTTATTTAACCAATTAAAATCTATTTATTTTATTTTTTATCATAACCATTGATATATGAACTTAAATTAGCCTTTTAATATTGTAACTCGTTACCCTAAATTAGGCATGACCATTTAAATATTTAGGGTACCCAAGTTTAAAAATGGTATTGATACAAAATCAATTCTGTGACACCAAAAATTACCAAACCAAGGTAAATAGGAAATTTTTTTGTAGATGAGGTAATAACATGATCGTAGGATTCATCTTGTCTCAAATCTGATGCCTCAAATGGATTAATCAATTTATTTCCTAAAAATCCAATTTCACTAGAACCTTGAAACCACAAACCCTTATCACACTTTCACAAATTGATTTTCAAAACACAAACTTCTATGTTTCATTCCCTCTCTTCAATAAATTACATTCAACCCCTATATTTTTACTTAACCCTCTTTCTTAAAATCAAAAAAGTTAACTTTATTTAACACCCATAGTAAACTAATTTTATCATATTTGGGGGATCAACCTCAAACTTTAATAAATCGATATTTTAATTAATTAAGTAGCATAGTGGAGTTTTTTATAAATTTTTTATTTTTATTAGACGTTTTGGGAAATGATGATTCCCCTTGATCTTTTCAACCATCCAAGTAGTTTGTTTAGGAAAAATATAAACTTCACTATTTTATAAAGGCATTATTATATGGGTATGAATGGATGATGTTCTCAATTTATACCATAGAAGGGGAAGAGTAAATAATGGTTATACCATTAAAATGATAACATTTAAATATAATAATAATTATGCTTCATTATATTATAATGGAAAAAAATATTTCGATGAGGAAGATAGAGAATAGAAGTTGTTACAAAATTATTAATACTCACATTGAGAGTTTGAACCTTCTCTTAGAGTGCTCCTCTGAAATAGAGGATTTTATACTTTTTATTAGATAAAGGGGAGTAAATATTTGGGATAGGAATATTGGTGAAATTAAAAAAGGATATTATTTCAAGAGGAAATCAAATTTTAGAATATATATAAAGAGACGGTGGAAGTCCCCTTTTGTAAGTGGGGAGAGTGTAATTCTTTGCAAACATTCACAAATAATATTAATATCATGAATTTTTCAAAGGAAGGTTCCTCCAAAAGTGTAAAAAATTGATAGGGTATGATTATTGGTCAATACATCTCTTATCCACACAAATAATGGATTAGGTTTTGATTTATTTTGCAAATTTTTCCATTAATTTATCTTTTTACCATTAGTTACTTTTATCATGGTAGTTTGTTTAACCATGGTAACTTATTTTTATGATCCAAAAAGAAATTATCCTTATTAGATAATTTATAAATTTTTATTTTAAATATGTAAACCATTTTATAATATTAAATATCAAAGGGGGATAAAAATTATATGTAATATTACCTCACAATACACGTAACAAATACTTTAAGAAAAATTGAATTTTTATGTATAAAAAATTAGGATGAAATTATAAATTTTATTGATAATATTAAAAATATTTGTTTTATTGATACATAAATAAGATTTATGTGTCTTTAAAATAAATCCAAACCATATTTATATCATGAGAATACATAATTAAAGCCAAAATAAAAAAACGGTTTTTTGAATAAAATTTTACTTTTGATCCTAAATGTTAAACGTAACTTTAATAAATTGATAATAGTACATTTTAAATGTATATTTTTATTCCTTAAATAATATTCATTCAATTAAAATTATTTATAAAAATCACAGTATTTTTTAAATAATAATAATATCGAAAGAGTTATAGAATTGGAAAATACAATATTTTTCATTGTTCATCTAAAAATAATCTTTTCAGAAAAAACCAATAATTCACCTTAAGAAAATTTTGAACTTTTTAATTAAAAATTATATTTTATTTCCAAAAAAATCAAATTATAAAATTTATAAATTTATCTATTAAATGAAAAAACAAAATATAAAGAAAAACTATTTTTATTTCAAAATATACTTTTAAACTATAAGTGTTTTTTATCTTAAATCGTGTAAATTTCTAAATAAATGAGGTTTAACATACTATTTTGAAATATTAAATATTATAAGAATAAAATATTGAAATTTAGTTATTAAATTTATGAGGCAAAATACACATCATTTTAAAAATAATTCGTTGAGAAATATACTTTTTAACATTTGATAGTTTTAGACAAATTCCATTAATTATTTATATTTTAAGAAATAAATTTAATAAATTAATTGGTATTAAAATATATTAAAAATTAGTTTAAATATAATAATATTTATAAAATTTAAATAAATTTTTCTTTAATAAATAATTTTAGTTTCTTTTTATTTAC
The DNA here is from genome assembly GCA_963277665.1 of Viscum album. Classification (NCBI taxonomy): domain Eukaryota; kingdom Viridiplantae; phylum Streptophyta; class Magnoliopsida; order Santalales; family Viscaceae; genus Viscum; species Viscum album. The sequence continues at coordinate 943,177,983 of OY728153.1, forward strand.
AGAAGGGTTTATTATTATTGTAAATTTCTTATCGATGTTCAACATAAAATTTCATTATTTGAATAAGTTATATTGTTGTATATTTAATTTTATGTTCCATGCATATAAAGATATTTCGAATATTAGGATTTAAAATAATAAATACAAGTTAAAATATTATCATGCTACATTCTACCCTATTAAATAAATTGGTCCCTTGCATCTATAATTATCACTTAGAAAAATAGATAATCATATAAAAAGATATAGATGTATCATTATATAATTTTTAGGGATATTTTAACATTTAAAATAGGGGAAAAATATATTTTTCCTTAGAATAGTTTTAACCATGAAATTGAATGTATTTCAATAATAATTTGAGAAAAACATCCCTTATGATTATGTAACATGGCTAATAGAATTTTTTTTCATAGAGAGTTCATATTATAGATTACACAAATAAATGGTCATAGGTTTCTTTGAAATATAGAATATTAATTCCCTATTATAGTACATAAAATGGATTCTATGTGAACTTAACCATCCCATTTTCAAAATCACATAAAAATTTTCTAATGAACAAATATATGGTTTCCAAAAAGCATTTTCACATAAAATTCATCTTAGAATAAAATATTCATGAAAATAGAAGCTTTTATTGATAATCAAATCCTCATGGTAGGGATTTAATGCTCTTAGAAAACTTCCTTGGTATACAAGAGTGTCTATAATCAAAATCCAATAATAAATACAAAACTCTATAGTGGTGGGGTAAATGTTTATTTTAATAATAATAATCAACTTTAGTGATAATTTTTTAATGGTTTTATTTTTATTCCCTTTGTTTATGAGGTTTCTGATTCTTATTATCCTTAGTAGTCCATAGTTATTACATAGATTTTTATAATTACAAAACCCATTACATTTGAATCGTTGATGTGTGGATATTGTATTAGTTGTAACTTTAATAAATTAAATTTTTTTTCTCACACATTTATCACTATTTGATAATAACATGATTGGTAGTTAATGCTTCCTCACTTGAAACATTTTCTTGTACATTTTACATCTTCGCTTGGGTACTTATTCCCACATTTTTCAGGTATGGGATGTAAAATATTTTTTCCTTTATCATATTTCTCTCTAAACAATCCTTGTGAAATCAACATTATATTCTTTTTTGTGATTTAGAATTATATTATATTACAATTATTTATCATAATTCATGATACATTGTTTAGTATAATCACAAGATTTATCACTCCAACTCTTATACCATTATTTTACTTATTTGGACAACCTAAACATTATTAATAGAACCTATTTTAATCCTTGTTTCTTTGTGATTCATCCATTACTAAAACCAAAAGGGGGTAACATGTGTGATAAACTATTAATATCATAAGAGAATTATTATAAGAAAAAATAATCCACAAAATTTATTACCCCTTTTCTCCATCATATTGGTTTATAACTATTTTAATATTAAATCACTCTTTATTCATAAACGTTTACTTGATTTTTCTCATACATCTTATCCTAATTCCACCATTTTACTCATCAAATAAATAATTCCCAATATTTGGTAAAGGGGACTTGAATAAACCAAAGCATAAAGCAAAGGAGTTTCAAACCAGGTGTGCAGTTAATTTACTTTTTCACGAACCATGTGATGATATATTGAATACCCAACCATTCTTTTGAGGTTTATAATACCTAGGTATATTTTTTATAGAACCTATATCCATTTTCTTATATTAAAACATGGATATAATTGGTAGGAAACCACACAATATCAACTTTACCATAACTTCATGATGTTATTCAATACATAGAATTGTCCATAGGGTTTTCACTCATGTTTTATCATCCTAATCTCCCAAAATAACTAAATTAATCCCCCAAAATAACTAAACCCTTATTTGATGCCAACTATTGTTCCCTGGACTCCCAATCATGGGTCTAGTGCTAAAACACACATATTACATATCAATTTAATACCTAGTTATATGATCAATGATAAACAGATATTTATTTTATATCATTTCAATAAGTTAAAGATTACATCTCATAAATATTTTTAAAATACCTAGGACCTAATGTTTATTGTCATTTATGACTAGGTATAGATGTAAATTAATTTAAAATACTTGATAAAATTTATCCATAATTGAGCCACACTAGACTCCATTCTAAAATTCTCATAAGTTATACTCATCATCATAGCCGAGGGAATGGAATTATAATGTGTGAGATCATATAATCAGAAATGGAAAACATATCAACTTGTAATCAATGTTTTGATCGTGAAAAAATGGGAAACATGATCAAGGGATGAATCTATTTTTAAAAAGTACATGGAATAATAATATTTGTGAATAAGTCATGGTACCAAACATCAAATCTCAAATGAACATACATGTACTATGGAAAAATATTATGAAATAATAAATATGATCCAAAGATAATTATAATAGACATATTACATAGAATTGTGGCAAACAAATAACCATAGAGATCATAACATAGTATACCATGCATAAATTTTGGATTCCGATCATGGATTGGGAATTAAATTATGTTTTCTAGAGTTGATTTATTATCATTAATCCTTTCCAATTATTATATCATGAGTTGTAAAGATTTTACCAATAAATTAGAAGTTTATATACGACCCACCCATCATAAAATAATCATCCATATATATATATATATGCCACATTAAATTAAACATTTATTATATCACGAAGAACATATTGAAAGGAAAAGGGAATCGAAAAATTTATAAATGGTATCAAATAAAATTACATAAAGACATAAAAAAGTTCATAAAAAATCAATAATCCCAAAATGAAAATTTCATGAAGGAATTTAGAATGTGATTCATAAATAATAACTCCAAAATATTAAAATCTTTAATGTTAAATAATAAAATATAAGTGATACACAAAAGTTGATTTTGAAAACATTTATCATCAATATTTTAAATAGAATAAAGTAGTAATCATGTTAAAATAATTTTTAATAAGGTGACATAAAATAATTCTTAATAAAAACATTTTAATATAAATCCAAATAATTATACCTTCAAAAATTTATAAAGGTTCTCCATAGGATATTTATAGTGAATGATAAAAATATAAACATGAAAGGGTGGTCCATTTTAATATTTTGAAAATGACTTTATTGAAAAACAAATATAAAAAAGAGTAAAAAATAATTCATTTGAAAATTATAAAATAGAAATATTAAAACTACCAAAAATAAAACATATTTGGATTTCATAATATGAAAGGAGAACGTTAGTAGGAAGAGTTAATAGATATGGATGGAAAAATATCCATTTGAAGATAATGTTAATTACTCTTAAGATTATAAAATTTTATGGAGAAATAATTATTTAAATTTAATATTCTATAAAAAATATGAAAGTAATCATAATATCATAATTTAATAGAATGAAACCATATTGTAGAACCATATTCAAAAAAAATCTTTTTTACTCAAGAAAAGCAGTTGTGTTATGAAACCCCCTAATAATTTTGGTAAAAATTTAATGAAAAGGATTATAAAGATGGATTCATGAAAATGATTGTAAATATCATTAAAGAAACATTAATAATAACAATAAAATCCAATGTTAAAGTATGTAAACCATATAAAATTATAATAGATGAACAGTATGAAAACATGTCTCAATAAATGGAAATTTATATTGGATACCTTACATCTATTATAACATTTAAATAAAAAAACATAAGTTAGATAACTTCAAATATAACATTAAATATAAATAATTAAATATTTAATCATTATATAATGTGTAAAGAAAATTAATTATTCTCACTATATAAAAGAAAATACATATATAGTTCAAAACATGTCTCAATTAATTGAAATTATGATGAAACACTTATAAACATCATATTTTTAATGTAAGGAACGATTTAAAGGTATTTTATTAGAGAGAAATATAAATAAAAAAATAGGGAATATATCATATTAAAATCATAGGTAAGAATGTAAAAAACAAATAATAATAATGTTCAATAAGAAGCATTATAACTCAACGAAAGAATATTAAGTTATGAAACACCCTTATATTTTCTATAACATTTGATTCAAAATAAATTGAGTGATAGAGTTTAAATATAAATATAAATACCATTATTTAAAGATTTAATCATGATATAATAGGTCAAATAAGTATTATACACACCATATAAAATAAATAAGTGGTTAATATAGACATTCCAGAAAGATGGAAATTTGAGACAAAACACTTACCTTTACTCTCAACTTCCACGAAAGAGCTTAACCCTTCTATATAATGAAAATAACCATTTTCATAAAATATTTGAGAACTATATTAACATATATTACCATATTTACTCTTCAATTATAACCCCTTATTATACATATATTAGTTATAGTTTATTTTCATCATTGGATGTCAATAATTTTATTATTTATGTGTGCTTTAAATTTTGATGTTAGTTATAAATATTTGATAAAATGTTAATCATGAATAGATTATCCAAGGAACTGTAATGTATGTTTGATAATGATATATAAATATGTAATTTCATTCCATGATAATTTTAGTTTCGGTTCATGAATACTGAATAGGTGATGAGTTTGTTTTAGAACTTTTTTTACCAACAAAAGTTTACATATTAATAAAAAGATAAATATTAATATAATGATTAAATAATATTAAACAGTTAATTAAAATAATTATAATTACAAAATTATGGTGACTATGATAAATACATCATTCCATGGAAGCAGTGGCCTGCACATAAACATGGGTGCCATTTTGTTTTCTAAAGAATGAGAGAAAGGTAGAAAATGGTTTATATTTTTAAAAAAATAAATAGGATTAAAAATTAATTTTTTAATTAAATAAAATTTTATAACCATTCATGTAAGACAAGAATGAAAAAAATAAAATATTTTTTTTTCATAGAGGTGGTATTCCACACGTATGCAAGAATGGAAATCTCATTTTCTTCTAAGGGGGTAGTAGATAATGGGTATATAATTAAAATAATAATACCTCGTTGTATTAATAAAATTGTGTAATTATATAATAATAGTAAAAAATATTTTTAGGGGGAATAAAGTGTTTCAAAAGGGTTAAAAATTGATTATTACTTATATTTTTTGTTTAAAAATTCTCTTGGAGTACCTCTTAGAAATGGAGGATTTAGTGATTTTTCTTGGATAAAGGGGATGTCAAAATTATTAGAGGACTCTAGGGGAAGTTAAAATGGTAGTGGTTCTAGAGTAATTATAATTTTACTCAAGTAGTTCAGTCATTTATTTGTAAGATCTAAATCCATGACCACAAAATTTATTAAAAAATTAAAACATACAAGGTAGGAGGTAGGAAAACCAACAAGACATAATATGCCTATAGTAAAAAACAATAAACACTTCATCTAGATCCCAGATTCCTTGTATATCTTCCTATACCTTTTCTGTGTCAACCATGATGTCGTTTATTGACCATATAAGGGGCCACACATTCTTCATCTAATGACAATTTAGATAAACCCTCTTGAGCAGAGCATATCCTGAATATCCACGATATATCTCAAAAATAAATTTTTAGATAAAATCAGACTCTATATTCAAAGTTAATATAAAATAACCTCTACACTAATATAAAATAATTGAATCTAAATACCTTTGGTTTCATTGAAGAGAATGTTACGTCAAGTTGCGAGAAGTACCAACTAGAAACTTCCTTGATAATGCCTGTAATGGGCCTTTCAACTTTTTGTTCCTCCTGGGTTTTGATGCATGGATTAATTTCCCCTGAAATATAACATAAATTATTATAGGATCTAAAAAAGGACACATAATAATTTATAGTTAATTAAATAATGTGTCATGGATAAGTAAACCCCACATTTTCAGCACTCCTATAAGAGTGTAAAGCAATTAGATGTTCAATCTGCAAGGGGAAAAACTCCTTCTCAACACATGTCATGTATCGAACCTAAGTGGGGCCCCATCCAAATAATAACTCATGGGGTACCTTAAATTCAGCTTCATCTAAACATCATTAGGATTTTCATTGATCGCATGCTCTTTTTCATGCCCCTCAACCTAAGTCATTGACATAATAGGAGGAACTCGGGGATTTCTCAGCATAACCAACTGGAAGATATCATCATTGAACAATATTTTCTTTCCATTTATGTTATTATAATAAAATAGCTCATGTATCATATTAAATTTAACTTATTTATAAACATAAGATCCGTACTCAAATTGGTTCTCCTCTTCATCAGTAGCCACATCATCCTATTAATTATTCAAGCCACCTGCGCCCTCAAATGATCCAACAATAGCCCTATTGGGCGCCATATAAACACCACCATTTTCACAAAGAACATTTTCATTAGACAATTAGATAAAAGTGGATTAATATCCTTGAATGAGCTGAGGCCAATCCATATGTACCTACATAAAAGTTTCCCCTCTAGTGTCATGCACACTCTAATCCTTACCATTCTGAATAGAAGTAAATGCAAATCCTTGAATCAAAGATTGAGGCATGTCCATATGTTCTTTAATAGTAGTACCATCATAGTTTTCAATTATCATTATATTAGGAGCCTCTAGATATATATCCTTTTTCTTAATAATATCAGCAAAGGATGAAGTCCCAATGCCATTAGAAGTAGTAGCATCCTAGAACTATAGTCTGAAGACCTGCCTATGTCTCATATGATCATCATATAGATACTTATTGCACTGAACAATGTAATGGCCTTATTTATTAAAATGAGAGTAGTGAAGGTTCTTACCTAATTTCTTAGGAGAGTGAACAATATATAAACACGTGCAAAAAAATTGGGTAGCCACTCAAATTGTATAGATAATTCTAGCTTGAGATCTCCTACAACTATAAAAAAAATCAATCATCTCATGAGAGAGATCAATATCTTCCAAAACTGAAGTGAAATGGTCATACCTAATTCAATCAATCTTCTTTTAAATCATGATCGAAATATCCAATAAAGAGGCAACTTCCCATAGTTTTGATGGATGACAAAAAATGAACTCAAGCCTATGACTCTAATCCTAATTTACACAAAAGAAGTACTTTCCATGAATGGATTTAAAATAGGATCTCGTAACTAACAGGTGAGGTACCCTAGTTTCAAAGGTATCGTTATGATGCTCCAAAAAATATTTTTAAGATCCTTTAAAGGGAAAACAATATGGTAAATACCTCTACTAATTGAGATCAATCCCCAATTACTAAATCCCCAACACTAATGAATTCATATCCTCAAATCATCTAGCTTTCAAGGGGAATACTTCATCAAACTGTCAACACTCGATGGGAGAAATCCATTGGTGCGATCCGACATCAGGCTACCCGGAAGGTCAAACATGCCTCCCATTTAAGGAAATAAAAATCTTTATTCATACAAAAACACTCATCAGTGATTATCTCTCACCTTGAAATGGTGATGAATCCATCTTGTGCCTAAATATAGGGATAATAATACAAGAGGTGCATTAAAATATCTAACTCGGTAAATTTATAGAACTGACCTCAGCCTAATGTTTAGGGAAATTATTACCACTATCATAGCAAATGAAATCATTATATACATATTAGTGTAAGGTCAAGGTAATTGAATTAAAATATCATCATCATCCCATATATCTAGGGAAATTATTACTCCCCCGCCACCAACAAATTCAATATTCTCTGGGTTGGGATCAACATATCAAGAATTGCCTTCAAAGTTTCATACACATCATGATTCATAACCTTAATTGGAACTATGGTTAGTGAAATCTATTGGAGACTCCCCTGGGACCACCATCCAAAAACTTATTCTCAAGGAACTTCAATGAGAAAATATAAAGGCTCATAGAGCCCATAAGTTAAAATGGTATGCCGGGAAGTAAAATATCAACAAGGGTTATGATTTATACCTCTATGGATATTCATATGATGATAAAAACTCCATCAACTATGATGATGAATTAAATCCTATATCATGATTTGTGATGGTAAATGTTATTGAGGAAATATCCATAGATAATACAAAGAATGAAACTAATGCAGAAAATGTCATAGGAGGTATCCATTTAAAACATGATTTGTAGTAAGATATCATAATAAGGAATGAAAACCTAACAGTATAAGAAGATTCATGATCAAGGATATCTTCTTAATATTCATCCACAAATAACTCCGTTGGAATTATCTGAGGATAAATGAAAATTTGTGGCTATATAACACCCACCCAAAAATAATTATATCATCTCTCCACTATGGAGAGGATTTCTCATTATGAATTCAATCTAAAGAATCTGAAGTAATTCAATGCTGAATTACTCATAGGAAATATACCTATTGAGTGAAACTCCCACGAAAAGGATGATATGTACATCTAGGAAATCCTCAAAAACAAGTGAGAACTGAACGGTACTAAATGTTGTAGTATAATAATCTAGTTAACCAAGGGTCCAAAAAAATTATAAAACCCTATTGATTAAAGACAATAAAAAATATCCTCCCCTAGGGAGGTAAATACCATAATTTTAATCAAATAACCCTTGGATAAATATAGTTATATATCCATAATATGCACAAGAAATCATTACATATTATGTTCCCCCACTACCTATATTTATGTATCCTCCTAAAAGAGAGTCCAAATAGAAATCCATGACTTCATAGAGTCATGTGATATAAGAATGGAATTCATATAGGGGTGACCAACACCGTTGCATCTTGGGAATAAGTCATACCCCTGTTGAGAATAATTTAATCTTCCTCCACCCAACATTGGGAAACCCACTTTCCTGATATTCAATAGTATAAGAGATTTTTAGAAGCATATCATGAACTTCGGATATTGATGCAACCCCGTGATATTGAATCTAGAGAAAAATGAGGCAACAAATATTATGTGCTTCGTGAAAAACCCTAGAAGGACAAGAATTTTTTGGTATAGAAACCAAATAAATGGGTCTTTTCCCCATTCGTAGAATCCTCACTGGATATTTAACTTTCTATCAAACTCCACTATACGGAAGATAACTTCCCAAGAACACTCTAATTCTAATAAGTATAAAAACTAGTTAGTTTTGGGAAAATAATATTCAGGTGGAAAGGCTTGACCTACACATTGAATATTTAGTTTCTTTAAGATAAACTACTATATATATAAAAAGAACATCTCTAAGATGAGTTTTAACTACAACTGGTTTTCTGAGAGTAATACTCGAGAGGGGGATGAATTGATTATTCAATAATAAATATTTTCCTTTGAAAATTATAAATCTAAATCCACTCAATTTAAAAAAACATCCTTGTTTATAAATGTCATAGGTATATATAATTTGATACTTCAAAATAATTTATCAAAGGCGTGATCAAAACATAGTTAAAACAACTAAAATTATATTGATTTTGAAAATAATATACTTATATCAGAAAAAAACATATATATATATATATAACATGTAAATGTAAATAATCAATGATTTTTTTATACTCGGTTTAAAATCAACTCTGAAAAAATAAGTTGTTATAAAAAATAGAGTAAAGTTTAAAATAAAAAAAATAAATTAAAATAACACACACTATAAAATTTAAAGACAAGTTATATCTAATATAGATATAAATCTCCACCACCTCATAGTAAGATACTTCCATTATTTCCTATTAAATCCTAATTAATAGTTCAACAACATGGATTTGGGTTTTATAAAAAAAATCTCATGCAACAGTCCAATATTTAAAAAGCTTATTCTATAATTATACATGGGATATAAGATATTAAGAAATAAAAGGATTATTAGTTTACCACACAATATGTTATAGTAGAACTTATAAGTAAATTTACAATAATAAATAAGAACAACTCAGTAATTAAAAGAAATAAACAGAGAAAGGAAATCAAGTGAATTTTGATGCAGCTCAATCTATAATCACATTTAGATGATCAATAAGGTACTATTATTTTGATAATATTCTTTAAATATATCCTTGAGAGACCTTAAATCATTTATTTTAGTGAAAAGTGAAAAATGAAGTTCCATATAGTATCACAGGTGAGTGAAACTTCTTGTGTAGAGCACCAGTACAACATGTTTTTCATCACTTGACTTTTATAAGGGAGTTTAACTTGTATTTAATGATCATTATTCCAAAAAAATCCATTTAGGAAATATTATCCATATACAACATATTATAACTTCTCTGATAGGCCTATTAAATGTTTAAATTGTTTGTTGGGATCTTGAGCTTTAGTCTTGGAATCTTTTTCAATCATGGTCGATGTAGGGTCACCCTATGGAATCTATATTCTTTTCTGCAGTAAAATATTTACTTAAGTAGAATCTGAATCACGAAGAGAGTCTCGAGTTGAAAAAATTCAATTAATTCTTCTTCATATAGTCTCTTGGTATCAATGTATTATTAATTGGATTCTATCTTGTGGTCACTTTAACATTCAATGTGTGGTGATTTCAACATTTTGAAAAAAATTACAAAATAGTAATGGTAGGTAAAAATCTATCTTGTAGTTGATCTAATCCATTATGTGGTTTCTCTAACACATAGAGAAATATATTCAAAGTTTCTTTAATATTTAAGAAATAACTTCTCTTAACTTGTGTCTGATCAACTCCTCATTACTCAGCTAAGGCTTACGCTTTCTCCCTTTGTTAAAGGCTTACATTAGAACTCCAGGCCTTATGTTTCTACTCATGTAAACGTATTGTGCAGAAGGTTGAAGTCTTATGATGGATATCAAAATTGTGTTTTAGCATGTAGTGGATTCCACACTTCAACAAATTTCACTCATTTTATAGAAAAAAACATTACAATCACAAAGGAAATAATTCATTTGAACCATAAGAAACGTGATTTGAGAGCATTATAATATATAATTGTCACTATAATCCAACAATATGACCCCTTTTTAAGATAAAAATAATGGTAAGATAAAATTTCAATATGAATCATAAATGTCTCCAAACATGAAGCTTAAAAAAATTTCTAACATATCAGAATTATCACCTTTTTGAATAATCAAAATGATTAAAAAATAGAATAATTTTTATACTATAAAATTAACCATGATAATAAAAAAATATAAATATAATCCTGATATGAATAAATATAGTCCATACAAGAACATATTTAATTCATTTAGAAGAATTGTAATAAAAAATGACAATTTACCTATATGATAAACTAATCAAAATATAAATCTGGTTCCTTTTCTATAGGAGGTTTGAGATCAATAATAGATTTTCTTTTTTCCTAAAAAGGATGAGTTGAAGGATTCAAATAAGAAGTGGGAGTTCTAGGATTGAAAGTTCTTTTAGAAACTTATCTGATATGTTGAATATCCAATACTATATATATTCCAAATGGAGGAAATGAAGAGGTAGAAGGTGGTTGTATTTAAGATATAGGTAAGGTTTAGGGAGAAACAATTCAAATGTGAGAAAAAATTAGATAGGGATTAATAAAGTAATTAAAATAACTCATGGACAAGGATCTTTTCTCTATAATAAATAAAAATTTGGTTTTATTATTTATGAAGATATCTAATAGAGGTGTTTTCATCTTCAATCTTTCATCCGAGTCTTTAAAGTCTTGGGTGAATTGAGTCGTCTTAAGGTATATGGATAAGTATTCAAGCATGGATTCCATATCCATCGTAGTAAAAAACCTACTTAAACAATGATCAATTTCCCTCTTGATCACTTTTTTTCAATTATATCTTGCTGAGAATAACTTATTACAATATAAAGGGTATTAGCAATATGAGTTTGAAAAATGGAAAGTACCATTTCTATTATTATTGAAAAAGTATCCCAAACAACCTTAATCTCATCTCTAAATATATTTTGATTCATATTATTATACAAGGGAATATTTATTCGATGAGTAAGTGGTGAATTAAAAAGGGGTGGTATAGTGTAATATGTGACTTGTCTGATTATATTCAAGAACCACTTGTCAAGCTTCAATATCATGTAATTTATTTCATCCATAGATAGCCTAGTTTTAATCTTGAGCTATAAATATACAAATTCATAATATCATTATTTTGAAATAGATTAGGATGAATCTGATATATAATAAGAGAAACTTTCTTGAAAATTTACTTTTCATTGGAGGTTACACCTGAAGTTCCAAATTTCATAAAAAATAATTTAAGTGCATCGATAAAATCATATTTGAACTTACTAAAATACTCTCTATAAATATAAAAATGAGTAATAATATGAAGAGATAGAGGAACTAATACATAATAAGGATTCACTTTAGTAATTTATTCCAAAATAGGGGATATATCCCTAATAGGAGGCACCATAACAGATTCTTCAATTTCAATTGATTTTTTTAAATTATTTCCAAATAACAAAGTTAAATAAGTGTTGTCCCACTAGGTTTCTTGAGGTTTGAATCAAGATTTTTAGTTTTATTTTCTACATTAGGCCTAAACATATCTTAAAATACTACTTTATCAATTTGATTATACTCACATTAAGGTAACACTAGATAGGGAAAATAGCGAACAATTCTATCTTTAAGATAAATCTGAGGTATAAAATATCCCTTGATATATTTATATTTATATGAGATGGTAGTTTTACCATGTCTATGTGAAATTTGACCATCCTAATCATCATCATCATCATTTAGACTATATTACTCCCCCTCTTGATATTGTTCCTCTTCATTGGGTATTTTATTATATCCAATCCTAATAAATTCAATATATTCAACATCTGAAAGAGTGGATTTCACCTCTGAAATATATTTGTCATAGCTTTATTCACATAAATCTTCTTCACTATAATTATCATCCTTAGATTTAGAATCCATCCCATTAAAAAAATTAGAAACCTTTATATCATCATCATCTAACACATTTTACTCAAAGAGTAGAGAAATATAAGGATTGGGATATCCAAAATAAATTTCTCAAATATAAGTAATTATAATATATAGTGACTCATAATTTTATTTTCTTATCTTCATAAGATTTAGAAACTTCAGAATTAAATACACCATATTAACTTTTATTTCAACACTCTCATCAACTTAATTTTCGAAAAATAAGTATTTAGAAACATTATATGGTTGTAGGTCTGGGTATTCTTTATTCTTAGGTCATATAAGTTTTTCATTGGGTTAAACCTTTCATGTAATTTTTCATTGTAAGTAACTCAGATTTTTAATAATGGATTCTAGTTTATTCTCATCCTCTTATAATTAGTCTAGTTCAAATAAACTCCACCAAAGTTTAGTATGTTTTCACCACCCTAAAGAACAAGTCCTTTAAAATCCAAAATAGTTAATATAAACCTGAAATAAGGTAAACAATTAAACATAGATGATGTTTTTCTAATCCCCATATATAATTCATGAGATACCTTGGAATACTATTCTATACACCATGATCTATTAGATATAGGAGGAATATATCATGGTGCCTCCTAATATTTAAATCCCATTTCATCTATAGCATATTGTTTTCATACTTGAATTTTCTATGGCCTACAGAATAATAAATCTAGAAATATTAATAATTCCCTTTATAAGGTACCTTCATAAATTTTTCCCAATTTTTTTAGGAAAAGAAAAAACTGTCTCCATTTATATATTTCATGATTAAATCCTTCTTATCACCCATTTCAAGTTTCATATTCTTGTATAACTCCTTCTCTAACATAGGATAAAAAAACTAGTTTCTCATACTAACCCATTTAGCTTATCCTTACTTCTTGAACCGATTTACAAACTAAATACTAACTAGTTATCGACCATTCATCATTAACATCATTTTCATACACGACTAATCAAGATAAAATATTCACTTTAACTTGTTTTAAAGGAGAAATAGAGGAATTTTTTATTCAATTTTAGGAATAAGAACCTACATAAGATGAAAACATCGAAGGAAAATTTATCATAATTAACATTATTGATATTCAAGGTTATGAAGATTTATTATCAATTAAAGGAAAAAAGATCGAGATAGAGATTCAAAAAAAATATTTAGGGTTTTAGGAGAAAAAATGATTTGAATTCCAATTGGGGTCTATTTAAAACCATTTAGGAATTATAAATAGTAACATGTAGGTAAAATATATATTTTTACTTAAAATATAAGAAGATAGACATGCAAACAAAATTGATCATGTGAAATTCATTATGAATTATTGACTTACTATGATCTTTTTAGTAGATAAAGATGTCAGAATAGCTTGGGGCATTTTGGTAGCTTGAAATGGTAACTCAATCGACCATATGACCAACTTAATGAATCTCATTCTATCTTAATACTTCTAAAAGATTACAATGTTATGGTTACTTGATATCTAAAAATATACTTGACTATTCTTATTCAAAATAAAAAATCAAGAGTAATTAGTCATACTTAACTCCTATCTGATAGAATTAAATCCCTCAATATTTAAATATTTTTTGAAAACATCAATGAACTGATGATGAATACCTATGAATTCAAGAGTTATACCACCTTTTTAAAAATGTTCTCTCAAAAATGATGTCTTAAAATTACGAGTTTAGTCTTGGAATGATATAGATGATTATTAGAAATGTTAATCACACTTTTACTATCACAATTTATAGGGAAATGTATAAATTGATATCAATAGTCTAGTAATGTTTGTTTCAACTAGATAATTTGTGAAATAAATTTACTATATATATGTACTCAACTTCACTAGTTGAAAATGGAACATAATTCTTCTTTTCACTACACCATGAAACTTAAGACTTTCCCAAAAAGTAAAATTTGCTTGTGGTTATTTTTTATCTAATTTAGAACCACCAACATCAGCATCAGAATAATTAACCAACTCAAATTCAATTTTTCAATTGTAAACTAATCAAAAATATGTTGTCTTATTGAGTTATTTTATAAAAATTTACTTCATTTAAATGATATTATTTGGGGTTAGTCTAGATATTTGAACACATGAAAACAATAAAAATTATATCAGTTAGGCTAAAATTTTAGAAAATTACACACATAATCATACATCATTAAGTGGTTTGGTCTACTAATTTCCTATTTTCATCCAAATTTAGTTTAAAGTTATAATTACTGAAGAATCACATCCATTTAGGATATCTAGACCAAAATATTTTGATTATTTACTTCAGTTTAAAATGATCTTATATTTGTTTTGAAACATTTGAAAACAATGGAAATATTTTAATTCTCACATTAAAATCATTTAATATTAATTTTTATTATTATTAAAAATTCAAAAGTTAAGGAATTTTTTCGTGATCCAAAAATAATGTCATAAACATATATTTGTACTATTAAAGTATCTTTGGAAGTTATTCTGACAAAAAAAAGTAGGTTTAACTATAAATTTTTAAAATACATTTGAAATAAGAAATGATCTAATCTCATCATACCAAATTATAGGATCATATTTTAAACCATATAGATATTTTGAATGTTTGAAATCATGATTTGATAAATGAGTGTCTAATAATCTAGGGGTTTCTCAACAAAAACAACATCAATAATATAACCATTAAGAAATGAATATTATCCAAATAATATTCTTTTAAATTAAGATGAGATGCATATATAAATAGCATTCTAATAGATACATGTATAGCTATTGGTGAAATTGTATCATCTTAATAAATATTAATTTATTGAATATAACCATGAGAAACCAATATAGATTTCTTTAACTATAATATGAGACTCATAAACCTTATTTATATACACCAATTTAGAGTTAATAGTCATGTTGTTTTTTGGTATTCTAACTAATTTCAAGAATTTTTTACTTTTAAACCAATTCACTTCTTATTTAATTTCCTTGATGTCGATTTCATAACTTCTTGTTTTAGTGATATTTTTAGGTTCTATATGAGACAAGAATGATTGATGTTCCACAAAGTTTTTAAGAGAGGCTTGAGTTTGAGATCTGCTATCTAGATCACCTACAATATTGTCTAAATGATTGAATCTACGGATCTTAATAATTCTAGTATTTTATGTACTTGGTTATTTTGGGATTTATTTAAGGTTATAAATTTCATATTGTTCTTTACTGAGAAATAAATCAGCATTATGGTCTGCATTCTTAGAGGTACTGTTGAGATTTGGATTTCAATTATCATCATCAAGGTTTTCTACAAAAGTTTTGGGTTCATGTAGATATACCTCATGAAAAGTGACATGTAAAAATTCATCCACAATATTTTATTTCTTATTAAAAACTCAATATTTATTACTAGAGGATGAATAACCTATGAACATTCCTTCATAACTCTTTGGGTAAATATTTCTAGATTTTATTTGGTATTTAGAATAAGTTCTTTACATCCAAAAACTCCTTAATTTACCTTTGGTTTTCTACAATTACAAAAGTCATAAGGATTCAACTTTAGAATTGGTCTAATCAGAAGCTTATTTATTGAATAAAAAATTGTCCTTAAATATTTTTCCTAGAGATAGAAAGAAAATTCATATTATCTAAGCATTATCCTAGTAATTTCATAATGATTTATGTTTCTTCTTTAAGAAACCACATTTTTGGATGATTTTTTATGTGGATAAATTTTGATTTTAGACATATTTTCAACATGAAGATTCAACGTATTGAATAAAAAATGCAGGTTCATGATCACTTTTTCAGGTTTTAGTGTTAATTATACACTACCAAAAACCATGTTTTATCCAGAACTAGGGTTTTTACAGTGTTTTCTAAAAGAACTATTAAAAACCCCCTTTCTTAGTGCTAGAAAAAACATTGTTAAAGGACATCTTTAACAGTACTAAGAAAGATCTCTTAAAGGGGTGAATTTTTTAGCGCTTGTAAAAAAGTGTTGATAATATCCCCCATTAATTAGTGCTATTAAAAAAGAAATGGTAAAACAAGCATTTATCCTCACTTATAACAAAGTGCTGATAAAAGGGTGGGATTTCTCAGTACTTTTTTAGAAGTAGTGATAAAGTCCCCCACTTTATTAGTTCTTGTTTACTAGTACTGATAAATGTTATATTTTAGAAAATATATTTCATTAACGGACACCATAGCAGATGTTATGGCTATTTGGAGGGATTATGGGCCTCTTTTGGCCTCAATAAAGGTTGTTGAGGGTTTCTGTGAGTCATTGAGGTATGTATTTCATCGAAATATTTGATTTGATATGTGGTAAAGGCAAAACAGACTCCCATTTTAGGACTTATGGCTGTTTGAATGGTCGTTGAATGTGAAAAAACCCTTAAAACCCAAAAAAACCTAAAAACTCTCATAAGATCATAACTTTCGATCTGGGAGAATGTGTCAGCTCCATAACTAGTCAAATTGAATCTCATGAAATAATCTAAGACCACATGATATTTAAATCATATGATAATCAAATGAATAAAATATATTATAGATTCAAAAAAGTCATAAATCGAACTCAAATTTTAAACGGTCATAACTTTTGATTCCGATGTCCATTTGGGCTCTACCACAGATCAAATAAAAGCCTGAAATGATATATATATGCCTGATATAGTCTCAAAATTTGTTAAAAGTGTTATTTCCCATTTTTTAAACCCATTATGTCTCATAAGGCCTCCAAAACTGATTTTTTTATCGCTGATCCCAATTTCTTAACATTCAAACACCTATAAAAGCTGATTCTGGTGTCCATTTAGATTGTACCACATATCATATTGAATAAAATTTCATCATAATTTACTAGAATTTTTTATATCTGAAATTAACCACCAGATCCGAAATTATGGTTGTTTCATGATTTTTTGGGGTGTAAGTTTTTCATATTTTCTTATTTTTTTTATGTGTTTCAAGGGGTTTTACATCTAATATCCATTTTAAAAATATATATATAAATAAATATTTATTTAAATATTTATATATATATAACTATATATATGAACATATATATACAAATATATAAATATATGGATAACAAAATATAATGAAATACATATTAATATATAGATCTATCATAAAATGTAAAAGCAAAATAGTATAGTGTAATGTAAATGTTTATGGTGTATAAGTTAGAGATCTCAGGTTTGAAACTTACCGGAGGTAGGGGCATGTGTTGGGTTTTGGATTATCTAAATCTTTGATAAATGGTTGGGGGATGTTTTGATAAAGGGGCTGGGGAGTGATGATAAAGGTGGGGGTGTTGGGTTATGAAAAAACAATTATAGATTTTATCAATGGATCCTTTATCAGTGCTAAAAAAGAGTTGATAAAAGAACTCTTAATAAATGCTAAAACATCACTAATAAAGTCCCCATTTATAATCCCCTTTTATAGAACTATTAATGTGGGTCTCTATTAGTGATTTTTATGAGCACTATTAAAGATAACCCTTTAACATTTCTTACATTATCAGCGCTTATACAATGCTAACAAATCCCCTTTACTAGCGCTTTTTAAGGACCTATTAGTAGTAGTTCCACCAAGGTTCTTTATATATTTTTCATATTTAGTATAACATGAAAGAGAATAACTCTTGTGATATAGTAATAATACTAATTTCAATATTGAATATTTATAAACAATCACATAAGCATAATGTTTTCAACCAACTCTAGAAACTCCATAAGGACCACAAAAAAATATGTGGAAAAATTTTAGTGGTTTATATGTTGACATGTCTTTCCTTGTTTTGAATGAATTTTTTTTCGTTTTCTTCGGATAAGGATTTCACACTTTGTTTCTTGGAAATTATAGTTTGGTTAGATCTTTAACCAATATTTTTCTATTTAACTTACAAATATATTGTATATTACATTGTTTATTCTCTTATACCACATCCATGATTATCTAGTAAAATAACTTAGGCATAATACTTTTTTTGAAAAATGAAGAATCTAGATTTACAACATAAACATTATCATTTCTTAAAGTAGTAAATAATAAATCATTCTTAGAATCATAAATATGAAAATAATTACAATCAAATTTAACATTTTAACTATCACTGCATTAATTTTATATGCAAATAAAATTATATTTCAATCCATCAACAAATAAAAAATCATATAAAATAAAAATATTTGAGCTACCAATTTACCTAAGGCCAATTATTTTTCCTTTTTCATTATTACAAAAACTGACATGTCCTCCAACGATAATTGTTAATCTTTTTATATTTGAGTAGTATATATTCATATGTCTTAAACACCCAATATCCAGATAATATAAAAATTTATTATATCTCTTTAAGAACATTTTCTATAAAAAAATAATTAAGAAATGCTTTTGGTTCCCAGATTTTCATCAGTGAAAAAAGGTTTTAAATTAAATACATTGGAATCCAAATTTGTTTTAAAGTCTTATTCACTAAATAATTTAAAAAATTAACAAAAAAGAACTTCTTAATTACAAAACAATGGAAACATTTTTCATTATTATAATTCCAATTATTCTTATAGATTAGGGTTTTATTATTTGAACTTTGAAAAAATAGTTCTTATATTTATTCCTTTATTCTCTATATATATATATCCAATTTTATTTCTATGTTTGGGTGGTTTTATAATTCTTAAAATTATATTAATTGTGTAAGTGGATTTTTTAAATTGATAAAAACGTTTTAGTTTTTCATTTTTAAATTTTAAATATGTATTCTCTTTTAAATGGTTGGAATTCTTCTCTTTTTCAATGGAAAGATCATTTTTAGCATTGGGGGATAAAGAATGTATTCTTTTCATATTTTTATATTTATCTTTATGTTAATTCATAGTGTATTCCAATATAGAGTAATATTCAAAAATGTATTTATTATGAATTTTAGATTCATCTAAAATATCTCCATCAAACCAAGCCATAGTAACATTGATATTTTATACCTCAGGTGTACAGGCTATGAAAGACAATATTTCTTTCTCACTACCATTAATCCTGTCTGAATAAGAATCAAGGGATTTCTCCTTAGATAGACTTTAGTTTTCCTTAATTACAATATTTAGTCACATTTAATTATCTTCATACTTATTTTTATGTTTCAATTTTGGAACGTCATATTTTATATATCCTTCCCTCTTACATTCATAGCATCTAATATCACTAGAAAATAGCTCATTCCTCCATTTATCTTTCTAATTTCTCTTTTTCCAAACATTTCCATATAATTTTACTTTCTAAAAAATATAATCCTTTTATATAACTCCTGATTATTTTTTCTAGATGAACCATTTTTTCATAATTTTCATAATTATATTCATTTACATGTGAATCATCTTTGATTAAGTTTTTGGATATAGACTCAGATGTCTTTTAATATATGTTTTTATTCTTATGTTTACAATATTCATTTTCTAGATTTAATTCTTCATTGTATATTATCATCTTGTCAAATGGTTCTTTGACTATCAACGTACTGATATTGTAGGATTCAAAAATTGACAAAATAGTGTTATACTACCTACTGGGAAAGCATCTTAGTAATATTAGTTCTTATTTTTGTCATCCATAAGTTGTTCAAGTGCCTTATTTGTGTTGATGATCTCATTAAATATATAAGACATGTTATATATCTATTCAATAAGACTATTTTGCAAAAAATAATACATTATTCTATATTTATTTAATCCCATTTCTTCAACACTAGAGGTTCCTTCATGAAAAACATCTAATGTGTCCCAAATTTAAAATCAAATGTAACAAGAAGCTATTATAGTAAATTAATATTACCTAAAGGATATAATAAGGAATTTATTCATTTGAAGTTTCAATCATAAAATTTTTTAGTTGTAGTATCCCATTCCTTTCTATCTATTTTGGATTTTCATTTTTTTTAATCTATAGTTCCCAAAATATAAAATCTCACACATTCTTGATAGATTTTCATTTAGATTTTCCATTGGGAATAATTTTTTCAATTAATATAAGGATGTTAATGGGTAGAAAAACCTTCAGGTTTAGGATTAATAGTAATATATTAATTAATACAAAAAAAATTGAAGATCATATCCTCAATACTTGACCTAAGTCAAGGGAAAACAAAAAAAGGGAAATATTACTTTGATTCCAAGTTTTGGTCTAAGAGGAATTGTCAATAAGGATTTGAATTGATCTTCTAATATTAAAATTTATATCTTTGAAAATTAAAAATCTCAATCCCTTCAATTTAAAATATTGTCCAATTTTTTCAAATGAAGTTGGTATATATATTTTGATACATTAAAATACATTATCAATAGATTGATGAAAACCTAGTTAAAAGAACTGAAATCATTTTAGATTTAAAAATACTATACTTGTATCAATATATATATATATATCTTGTAAGTGAAAAATATAGAATAATATTATTCTAAACATAGTTTCAAAAATACTTAGTGAAAATTATTATTTATAAAAAAAAATTAGAGTGAAGTTAAAATTAAGTAGGCAAAGTAAAATAAACCATGATTTGGAATTAAAAAAGAGATTATCTCTAAATAGGATCTTAGTCCTCTTTACATGATAGTAATTCACAATTAATAAATTATATTAAAACATAATGAATATATCCAAAACCTAGATCGGGATTTTATAATAAAAAACTACTCACAAATAAATACAGGATATAGAAAGACTCTTCTACAGTAATACCTGGGAAAATAGATATGAATAAATAATAGGAGTATTGTATTACTTCTTAATATAGTAGAGGATAAGTTCTTAGTAAATTTTAATAAGAAATAAGCACAAATCTATAAAAAAAGGTGATATCAAGGAAATAGAGAGAAGTTTGATATATCTCAATCTATGATCTGACTCAGTTGATCAGCATGGTTATCTTATCTTGATAATTTAATATAAATATTTCCTTAATAAACCTTCAGTTATTTCTTAAATAAATAAGTAAAATTAAGAGTATTGTAGAATCCCAAAGACAATAGAGTTTCATAGATGAGAGAAACTTCCAACTTAAAGCACCAGTAACTTGAATTTATGTTCACAATGTTTTAATGGTGGAGGATTCCTTGCATTTTAATATCCTTTTTAGAAAGTATCCATGGAATAATGGACATAAATGGACTAAAAATTAATAATTTCTCTAATAGGTATATTGAATATCAAAACTTTTCATTGGGATCTTAAACTTTATCAATTCCACCTTTGTCACTCACGGTTGATGAAGTGCCACCCTGCATTAGAATTTTTCATTCATGTGGTAGAATATTTTCTTAGTGTTTTGGATTTAGTACATAGATATTTCTTGATATTGTCATGGTCAGTCCATGTTTCTTCATACAGTCTCTTTATCTTAATGTGTGATTGATTGAAATTTGTCTTACGGTCACTTCGATTTTCTATGTGTAGACACTTCAACACATAGATAAATTTAATCATACTATAGCGGTTGATTGAAATCCTTCATTTGGTCAATCTACTTCACTATGATTTTGATTTGACACTCATAGAAATATCTTCACAATAGCTTCAATGTTCATGGGGTCAATTAGATTAACATGTGTTTGATCAACTCCATGTTTCCCGATTAGGGATTACACTTACGCTTTTTGGTAAAAGCTTATGTTTTTCCTTAAAAAAATATGTTCCTCCTTATAAAAAATTATTATTCTCAACGATGAAGTCTTATAATGGGAAGTGAAAAATTATACCTTTAAGTGGCAGGATCCACAATCATCCAAATTTCATAGTTTGTCAGAAAAAACACCTTACTACTACCAAATAGGCCATTGATAGTGATATTATTTATCAATGGTATAAAAAATAACTGATAAATGTTCCCTTTGTTAGTGATTTGTTCTTAATACTAATAAAGGGTAGAATTTATCAGTTCTTTATTAGTAGTACTGATAAAGGGTATCCATTATCGAAACTTTTTTAGTGTTGATAAAGGTCCCGAGTAAAGTGAAATAACTAACCAAATAACAATTAAAAATGAGTATATTAAAAACAATATTAAATATATTATTAATTAAATAATTATTGTTTATGTGTTGAATGGTAGGGACAACTCCCCTTTATTAAAATATTAAAAATAGAGAAAGTATAAGATGGTTTCATTCATGGAAATATTTCTCTCATTAATAACAACAATCAAAGAACAAGCTTTTCTCTGATCCTAGCCTCTATCCTTCACTCCTCATCACATATTGCATTCTAATAATTTATATTGTGCCCATGACCATGACCTCTAGGATGTAATTCTCTCCTCCAAGTCTTCACCTATTACAGAAGACCTTGAATGTCAGGGATATCCAAATCCCCCCACCCACATCATCTAATTGAGATTCCATCCTCTTAGAAGAGACATCAACCAAGGTGTCATCATTGACTTTGACTATAGGGGTCTGTAATTCACCAAAAAAATCATGTGAGTCTTTCTAATTAGATACTAATATACACTGCTCATATCTCTCTTGCACGACATTAAAAGAATCAAGAGCACCAAAAATTTTGTAAGTAGACACTTGTACATTTACTTTCATATCGTGGCTGACCTGAACAATTTTTGGGGAACATTCACCTGAAATTTCTCTAGGATATAACCGACCTCCTTGCATGTAGTATATAATAATAGAGGGTTTATATGAAGAGGGAGTCTATAGGGGACAAGTCAAAATTACCATATCTATCAAAATCAGGAACAACATCAACCAGTGATGATAGAATAAAATACTACTCCAATATGGGCTCGGAATGCGACTCAAATGTTTTGGATTTTTGAGGAAGGAAAAATTGGAATCCATATTCATCCACAAGTATTTTATTCCATTTTCTTATTAATGGATAATATTTCTTAGAACTTACTAATTAGGTGTTCATCCCCTCACACACTATTTATTGAGTTTGGGTTAAGAACTTAGACAAGGCTCACAAAGGTGTATCTACACTCATTTTATGTTTACCTTTTCTATATCTTGAGGAGATCATTTTTTTCATGAGTAATCTACTGATCAACCATTACCTGTGTCACTACCTCTTCAAATTATATAACCTTATATGCCAGCCCCTCTTCCATTATCATGACCAAAGTCACTGTTTCTGAATTTGATTCATTACCTCATAAGGAAATTTATCCTAGAAATAAGTAGCAGCTAACCAATTGGTTCCCTGTCAATGTGGTTGGGGAAACATCTTGAGAATTCCACTCTGCCTATTGTATAAAAAGATTACAATGGGGAGAGTCAAAATGCACAACCATATTTCTCTTGACTGTATTAGCATTTTTCATGTTGAAATGAACATTTGAACCACCCTTATACGGCTGATCATCCAGGTCCATCCAATTAGTAGCATAAGGGAAGTACCAACATTCATCACATAACTAGAGGAAAGGGGACATAACCACATCCATAAAAGAGAGCTTATGAGAATGAGCTCCCACACAATCATCCTTCTTCTCCTTGAATCCATCCTTCACTTCTTCATTAACACCATTATAAGTGGGCATCCTAAATATGAAATCATCTACCTAATACCCTTGTTTCTTGTAAAATGTATACCTTAAATACCTTTTCCAATTTCCTATACCATTCGCAATTGACATGCTGTTGGAGAAAACTCCAAAAAATACTAAAACTCAATAGCCAATTCAAACATAAACTCTCTAGAAACCAATAAGAATGTTTAAACCACAATTGAGCTGAGATCACATTCAATAATAACTCTAGAATAGTACCCATACGTGGTTAACTGAATTCCTTTTTCAATATTAATAGGGGTTCCCATAAAGGATGAAATATCCCATAGGATACCCAGGTGCCATAAATACCAGTTCAACTCCTGAATGAAATCCATGATTTTTCCATAGTGTTCATTGCCTAGTTTAGATTGAACCAAGGGTCCTAATCTTGGAAACACAAGACTCTCAACTTATGGTTCAAAAAACTAGAGCTCCATTCATTAATCTTAAGGTCATGTGAAGGAAAGGTAATGTGAAAAAACCCCATACCGATAGAAAAAATCCACTATCCATCAAATCCACAAATCTGAAGGAGACGCTTTCTAAGATCCTTAGTCTTCTAGTAGTGGTTCCCCAAAAAAGGTGCAAACTATGAAACAATAGATTGTTTCTATTCCTCGATCAACTCTTCAATGAACTTTGGGTTTTCATTAACAAATGCGCGGGCACCATTCTTTGAGATTCGATTGTGTGCAATCATATTATGAGTAGCAAAGAAGAATCTATCATTCATTTCATGTCGTTGATCCTTATCTTGATGCTCATATGTTTTTTGATCAATAGGTTTTACAGAGAGGGAAATAGGATTAGCCTTAATCAAAGCTCGCTCGACATCAAAGGTCAAGTGTGCATCACCCAAGCTAGATACATCTTTTTTTTACTTTAAGGGGCCAACAGAAACCTCCACTGGTTCAAAATATACTTCCAAAATAGAAGTCATCAAAACAAATTTTTCCAAATTATGATGGAGGTAGAGAGAGATGCTCTACAAAGCCTTGGCTGCCATCAAAAATGAATTAAATAGTTATTGATAATTATTAATAAATTTAAAATTATATTGAAATTATAAAAAATAAATAATAGTCTATGTTAAATATAGATATATACAATGAATAAAATGAAATAATTAAAATGTAAAAATCTAAAATGATTAAAATAATAAAAATATAGAACATTTTATTAATTAAATAATTATTGATAAAAATTAATAAATTTAATATATATATATATATATATTATAAATATTAATAAAAATTATATATTAAACAAATATATATAAAGTGTATAAATTTTAAAAACTACAAAGAAATATTATAAATGAATAAATTGCAATATTAAACAAAAAAATTAAACTAAATAAATTTAAAAAATTTAAAAACAATTATTAATGAAACAGTTATTAATAAAAATTAATAAGTTAAATATATATATATATATATAATTTACAAAAAGTAATAAATAATATCTATAAAATATAAATATATAAAATGAATAAAAAGTACAAATTAAAAACATACTAATGACTTATTCATTTCTAATGGTTTTTATACATAATTATTCATTAATGCATTTAATATAGAAATATATTCGTATATATTTCTTTATATATATATATATCAATTTATATTATATTTCCTAAAAATGATTAATATAATACAAAATAATTATATATACATTGAATAAGCCATATATTTAGTGAATAATTTTTTATAATTAAAAATTAATATTAATAAAAACTATTGACTAATTACATCAAGTAATGGACATAATTAAATGTCATTTTATTTTTAAATTAAACATATATCAAACATTTTTTGCATTAATTTCATATATATATATATATAATTCAATTTTATATACAATTCATGCACACAAATATTTACATAATTGATGAAATATTATATAGAAACACA
This sequence comes from Viscum album, assembly GCA_963277665.1. Taxonomy (NCBI): domain Eukaryota; kingdom Viridiplantae; phylum Streptophyta; class Magnoliopsida; order Santalales; family Viscaceae; genus Viscum; species Viscum album. The sequence goes on from OY728153.1 coordinate 943,204,347, forward strand.
CACACCTGATATTTATGTAATTTATTCAAATTTTAGCATTCATTTTAGAATTTCATTTAGTATCATGATACATTTAAAATATTATTTTTTTTCATCAGTAAAGATTATTTATTTATTTTAAATATTATTATAGTTCGGTATTATTAATTCATTTTTAATACGTTGTATTTATTTTGTTTTTTTTAATTTAATATTTTTATTATATTTATATATATATATATATTAATTTAATATGTTTTAATATTTTCAATATTAATTCATATTTATTTCAATATATATCAATATTTTTTTAATAATTTATATTTAATTAATAAAACTTATCCATTTTTCAATATTTTTAAAGTGTACTCATTTTTAATTATTCAATCGCAATCATTTTTAAAATGCATGCATTTAAGATTATGTGTTCATTAATAAAGTTAAAAATGTAATTGTAAATAAATATTAACAAAATTATAAATATATATTTACTATATTTATAAATTTATATATTTGTTGGAAGATGATTCTATATTGCTGGTCGACACCACCAACAGCTTTTGGATCCAAATATTTTCTTTCTTTCTATTCTTAATAGTGGTTTCAATGTCTCAATGACTTCCTCATGTTTCATTTTATCCTTTTGTCACAACTGTATAGCAGCGTGAGAGAAAAGGCTCATGTTGATAATGAATCAAAGGTGTGCAGCATCTCGGATGTACAGCTCTAACCTGACATGGGATGAGCTTCTAGTTCGACTACTTTTGACCTATCTGTAGTCTTTTGGGGCCTGTTTTAAATATCTAATGTCTGGTGAAGTGGAGATGTCAGCTTCCCTTCAGACCTGATGGATTGGTGGAGTGCCCTTTGGACAGTGCTTCTCATGATTTTGCTGGCTTTTCCTTGGTGTTTCTTGGTTTGTAATTCAATAATTCCCTGTTGGTGTAAGTGTATTGCACCTCCTGTTTGTACTACTACTTTTGTTTTTTTAAAAATTCCCTTGGGGCATGAATTGGGTGACCAATTCATGTCACCACTTTTATTAAAAAATATAATTACATTTTTATTTACATTCATATTAATATTTATATATATATATATATATTATATATATATAATTATATAAATAAATATAATGATGTTAATATATTAATAGTTTTTAAAAGTATTTGAATAATTATATAAAAAATATATTATATTTAAATAATAAAAAATTATAACAAATATATTTAAATAATGAATATAATTACTATAGTTATATTTATATTTATAAATGTTTATTAAATATATATAATGATATAAATATATTTGTATTTAAAAAATTATAATAAATATATTTAAATAATTCTTATATTTACTATATTTAAATTTTTATTTATTTATTATATATATAATTATATATATAATTATATATTTATATATTTATAATGATAAATAAATATAAATATATTTACAATTATATTTATTTATAAATTTATTTATAAATTTATATTTACGATATTTATAAAATTATATATTTATAATTACAAATAAAAAGGTATAATTTTTTAAAAAAAATATGTAATTAGAAATAAATAATTATCTATTTAAAAAATTATAAAATTAAAATAAATATATTTTAATAATAAATATATTTAATATATAAATATATAATTATATAAATATATATAATAGTATAAATACATTTATAAATATTTTTAAAAATATTTTTACTTATAGTTATAATTATAAATCATTTATTAGTGACAAAGTTTTAGCGTTGAAAAATATAATGTTTTATCACTGCTAAAAAGACACTAACAAAAGGGATCTTTTTCTATACTAAAACATTAGCACAAATAAATATGGATTTTATCAATGTTTTTTTAGCATTGAAAAAGCCCTATCTTTATTAGAACTTATGAATATAGCTCTGATAAAAGGTATCTTTACAAGTAATTTTTTGGAATCGCTGATAAAAATCCACCCAATCTATTTAAAAGAACCCTAACAACACTGATTTCAGTCGTGATTCTCAAGCTTTCACAGATGTCCCCTATTGTCGGTGCTCCCCTTCTGGTTTCTTTTGGATGAATCAAGGCACAAATCTAGGGTATGTTATTTTTTACTTATTTTGGTTTAGCGGTTTTCATTATTGTGGTGTTTTATTGGATCTCTCCTCTCTTATCACTCATGATGAGTCGAACCTCTTTCGATCCTTAAGACAGTTTCCACATCCTTTTACTTTGGTTTAAGTGTATCTTTTCTCAATTTTCCAGGGTTTTCTAATGTAAATCCCTTCTTTCTTACTTTCAATTTATGTGAATCCTCCCTCTATTCCAGTTTCTTGACGTATGTTTTTCTCTTCCTTTTAAATTTCTTTTTATTCAATGTATTCCAATGTGTAATGTTTATAATGGATTTAGAAAAATAAATTGGTTGAATTCCATCATTGGATAATGGTTTTTCTATGGATTTTGATTGAATTATTTTGAATTAAATGTTTTATCATTCTAAGTGTTTGATCATATGATTATGAAGCATTTCAAGTAAATGTTTATGGAAAATAAAAGGTTCAGGCTATATTTTGGGGGTTAAAGGAAGAATCCAATTTTTAAAGAAATATTTAAAAATTAAAAAGGTGTGATTTTAAATATTTTCAAAGTATTGATTTTTTTTATAATTCAAATCAAATGAAAATAACTTTCCACCATGAGTAAGATTTTGTTTAATATCTCATTTAGTAGTATAAAATGGGTTTATATCTTATGATACCATCATTGATCACCCCTTGTATTTTGTGTGTATATTATTCGATGTTTATCAATTTATAATGTATGTAAGATGTGAAAGGGTTTGTTCTATGTGAGGTTGTTGTAGGTGAGGTGTAGGATATTTCTTTTTTTACCATATGTTTGTATTTCCATTTCTTTATCACCTCCTTACTTGGTTTCTTGGTCATGGTAATTATAAGTAACTAAATAATATCTTGTATGAGTGAAAACTCTAGTTTATCTTATTTCTAGATAGGGTGGGACTAAGTTATTGAGTGTTATAAAATGGTCCACCATGGTATCTTCACACTCTTATGATAGTTTAAGACCAATCTAGTTCTATGGGACTAGTGAGATAGGTTAGTTCTTTTAGTTTCACCTAATATTTCTTTTCACTAGTTCAAGATCATATTACTTTAGTGCCTCAGTTATTATCCCATTACATTTATACCACAATAGATGGGCTCAAGTAAGACCTACATGGTCACTAACTACGCAATATTTTTTTCATTATACTACTCTTCTTGTATTCACATGAGTCGGATAGGTTTTTTATCTTTTGGTTGATTTGGTAGGAAAATTTTTATTACATTCTCACTTGGGATGATTCTTTGTTTACCTTAGTGATTCTGTGTGTGTTGATTTCTATGTGGGTTCCCACTAAACCATTAAATTGATTTTACTAATAATAAAAGTATTTCATTTTTATTAAATGAGTGGGTAACAATATATAAAATAATTTATCTTATAAATGTCAATCCAAATGAGTCATAATCATTTCTTTTCAAATACCCTTTTGTTAATCCACAAAATGCAAAAGTTATGTTGTATGTACAGTTTAAAGTTCTATTTTATCAAGACAAACATGGTACTAAACATGGAATTGGAAATAACTAATTCATCCTATTATTAAACTAGGTAAATTATTAAACATAGAATTATCTCTAACCAATGAATAGTCATAATAACCCAAAGAAGTCCTAAGGTGTGAATCAAGCACCAATTAAGATTTTATAACTAAAATAATGGAATATTCTCATTTAAATCAGTTTTATACATTTAAAACCCAATTTAGTACCAAAATTTGTTCCAGAAAGGAGAACATTTAAATTTAATATGCACATGCATTACTCATATATTATGAAAATGACGTTTTATGCTTTTGATACTTAAAATATAGAAATAACATTTCCTGTTAGTAATGTAAAATTATAATTTAGTAAAACATTTTCATGAATGAAAATACCTAAGGTTTTGGTTTAATCAAAATAGACTATTTATTTATCATATTTATATAAAACCAAATCCTTACAAAATTATTTTCGGAAATAGACACATTTAGTACTTAAATATTTTTTATTTTGGTTTCAAAAATTAAATAATTTAATGATACTTAATATTTTATCATAAAAATCATTCCTTCTTTCTTAATCAACCTAGCCATTATCTCATTACTGATGCAATCACTAAATCAAGTTTAAGTATTATTCATGGACTTATAATCTTTTTTGGTTATAGTGAAAGGAAATGAATTTCTTTTTAATACAAGAAAAGTTAAAAAATGGAATACTTAACGAAGTGTATTTATACCATTAAAAATCATGGTCTAAATAGAAATTCAGGTTTACTAAAAGTAATCAAGATATCACAAAATGAATATCTACCGAAAATTAATTTCCTTTCTTGAAAAGGGGTTAAAGACATGTGAATATTAAGGTTACTTTATCAAAATAAATTTAGGTAGCATAACCCAAATATCTGATAGTTATATTCATTTATAGATCTTAAAATTATTTGGATATTATATAATTTCTAATCATAAACTTATATAAATAAAAGAATTTAAATATTTAAATAACATTAGTTCAAACATTAATATCATATAATAAATAATTTAAAAATAAGTAAACATGTTTAATAGAATTTTCAAAATAAACCAAGCATAAACATATAATATGAAAAACACGATTGATGTAGTTTCCATCTCACCACACCCAATCTCATTAAAATGCATTATTTGGTCCTCCTATGGATAAATTTACCCTAAAAATGCTATATGGAACCGATCGATGAGTAAACTGGTCATTCTATCAAAATTCCTAAACAAAAAAATTGTCCAATGATCTTATAAACACCTAAAACAATGTACAAGCTCTAAACATGGTGTAACTTCATTGTTAGTTACATTCCAAATAAAACAAATTACCAAATCATTCACTCACCCCAGGTACTTGAGAACCTCCAATTCAAATCACACTCAGATAAATTCACATCAAAACTAATCTTGATATCACACAAATACTCCACCAAACACCTCATTATATTTTGTAAAATAGTATTCAATTTCATGAATATTTTTAAAAAAATATTGATTTTTGTCCTTGAATAAATTGTATGGCATGTGAAATATTGAATTAGTGGCTTCTTGTGTGATATTTGATGAAACTGGTTTTCGATAAATGAATAGTGCCTTGATTGAATTTTGAAAGAATCCTATGGTAACATCAGTATTTATGAGGGTTGTGCAGGAAAATCATGTTACGATTTAAATTGTTATTTAAATATTATCTTATGAAAAAAATTATTCTTTTCAACTTTATAAAATTTTTATGAAATTTTTAATAATCATTCTTTGCTTTAGACTGGATGGTATACTATATAAAATTTTAAGGGTCACCCCTATTTTAGATTTCAATTTCGAAAAAGGAAACTTTACTTAAAATGTTAAAGTGGGTTTTGAACTGAAAAAGTTATGTTTTCCCTTAAAATGAACTAAAATAGATTTGTTGTTTTGAAACTCATGAAGTGATTTCAAAGAGAAACTATAATGTTTTAAAAATTCAAAAGTGTACATATTTCGATGGAAGTGGTTTTAAACTTTTAATTTATTGTTAATGGTTTTTTAATATTATTTTAAAATTTGTCCCATGATGCTAATAGTTTTTATAGAAAAGGTGGTTAGTAACCCATTATGTGATTTGAAAAAAATGGCTGACTTTTATGTGGAAATAAAAAAAATTATTTCAAGTTGGGTTTTAATAAATCAAAAGTAACATTTTAAATTTTGAAATTAGTTTTGAGATAAGATTTGAAATTTTAAATTAATAAGTGGTAATTTAAAAAAATTCCACATACAAAGTGTTTTGTAAAGCGGTTGGTTTTAATAGTTAATTTTAAAAACATTCATAGTCATAAGATCATTAATTTTTTATTCATTAATATTGTTCCATAAAACTATTTATTTAAAATTAGTGCACTTATTATTTCATTCATTAGAGTAAATATGATTTTTATTCATTATTATTTATATACCAACTAAGAGTCTCACCAAAGTGTCTAAAATAAGCAGGTTAGGAAATAATGCATCTGTTTCCACTAGGAGATCAGATTGTTGGCTTGGTGAAATACTTATTCTATTCAAGGGATAGAGGTTCATGTATACTTGGTCTAAGGTGATCATTTATCTCATCCCATTACGAATGGGGAAAGGGTTATAAAATATTAATGGAACTGTGAACATGTATTGTAAGATAAGCTCATATATCAAATCATTGTGTGTCTGAGAATGTTTTTAGCTTTAGGAAAAAAACTAGGAAATATTGTTGGTGCATCACGAAATCCTAGTCAGAGAAAATTTATATTTAAGGATAAAACATTCATCCCCATCATCTTTATCTTCAAAATAGTTATAATTTCATTTTATTACTTAAGCCACATCACCCATCTCTTCTGGATATGCAATAATGTTGTGTGACTACTCTCAGCAGTAGTCATGTCATATCGGGTACCGATGATCATTTTGGATGAATGTAGATTATATAACCTATTATAGTGGAGTAATTATTTTTTAAATTCAGTTAACCAATTCCTTTAAATCATATGGAAATTATTTCAAATAATCAAATTTGGGTTCCCTTATTAGAATTATCTATAACATTCCCCTTTGTTAAGGAATATCTTATGTATTTTTATTTATATTTTATAAAAAATGAATATTTTATTAACCTAATAGGATGGATTTGAAAAGAAAATAGATGAATTCTAATTGTATGACAAAAGAGTATGAATATGGAATTATAGATTTCATCATATTTTCAATACAAAAATCATAATACCATTCTCAAAACCCTTTTCTATGTTTACATTATTTATTTTCATGAAATATTAGTCTAGAAGAGTTGGAAGAACATTCTAATTTTCAGGTAACAGATCATAGCTATAAATGTTGGACTAATCATGGGTGAAAACTAAACTTTCACTCCAATTGGGATGATATTGTGGTTTATGAATCATTTTATATGAATAACATTGTAAATGATGATGGATATCACATAGAATAAATGAAAATGGAAATTGAAGATGACCTTTATGATTTTCAAAAGTTATTTGAAAAGTTAAATAGTTGTGCTAAGAGATTTTTTTATACCTGTTATACTAAATACAATAAATTTTCAGTTGTATTGAAGTTATCTAAGTTGGAAGCTGGTAGTTGATGGAGCAATACTAGTTTATATAACTATTAGGTCTCCTAGATGATATGATACCGAAAGAAAATAAACTTCCATGTATAAAATATAACAATAAACAAATGCTAAATTAAAAGGGAATGTTCTCTAAAAAATACATGTATGTGAAAATTATTTCATATTGTTTCATAAGGACCATGAATCACTGATAAAAGTCCCTAAGTGTGGCACAGATTCATACAAGAAAAATGAATCAAGTCCTTTGAAAGTTTTATGGTACTTTCCCATCATTTTATGGTTTAGAAGACTATATAGGTGTTAAGAAACTGAGGGTCAATTTACATGGAATACAAATACAATAATTTAATATGGGAACCTATATCATCCATAATATTCTCCTTAGTGAAAGAAGATTCATTATGAGTATCTTAAATTTGCAAATGAGCTGAGAAAATTGCATCTTCCATTATCTATATGTAGAATAAATTCTTATGGTGTACAGAGTAGTACACATAGTACATGGCCTGTTATGTTGGTAAATTATAACTTTCTACCATGGTTATGCATTAATCTTAAATACATTATGTTGTATCTGATTATAATAGGACCAAATAAACCTTGTAATGATGTTGATGTCTTTTTGGATCCATTGATCAATGATTTGAAATTTATGTGGGGTATAATTGTTACAATGTATGATGGTCAGAAAAGTGAAGAATTCACATTGAGGTTCATGTTGTTTGGGATGATAAATTAATTTCTACCTTATGGAAATTTTTCATCCTATATAATTAAAGGAATGGTGGGGTGTCCTGTTTTTCAGTAATGAACACACTCAGTTCGTTTGAATCAATCCTTGGACACTGTGTTTTTAGGAAATCTTAAATTTTTACCTCAATGAAATAAGTACTGATCTACGATGACAACATTCAATGGGAATACTGAATAAGGTACACCACCATCTCCACTACTGGTAGATCAAATGTTTTATAAAGTAAATTATGTTGAAACTGTTTTCAATAAACCATTTTCTAAAACCCTTAAATATTAGGTTTGAAAAAATAAAAATTTTCATTGAATTTCCATATTGGAATTTTTTGTATATCAAACATTTTTCTTTATGCCATTCACATAGAAAAAACATTATTTGATAGTGTTATTGTAACATTACTAAATGTTCCTGTAAAAACAATGGATGGAATCAATGATATGTTGGAAATAATTGAAAAGGGGAAAAGATAATAGTTGGCACCTGTGAAGGGTAATGGTTTTAATTTTCTTCCCCCAGTATCCTACACTCTAGCAGAATTGAAAAAATTTCCATTTCTCATTTTCCTTAATGGTGTAAAAGTTCCATAGGGGTATACATAAAATATCATGAATGTTTTTTCAATGAAAAATTTTAAGTTACAACGACAGAAAATCATACAGCTGTCATGTTTTGATGCAAGATTTGACGCTCATTGGTTATGTTGAATTTTTTACATAAATTTATGACATACATTAACTATATTCTTATTATTTTCCAATCCATTTGTAGTAAATTTATAGACCATGGGATGTTTCCAATCATGAATAAGGTGGTTGTGGTCATATTTTGTAAATTAGATATGTTCTTCCCACCATTATTATTTTATATAGTGGTCTATATGATGGGTCACTTGGTTAGATAGGTTCATTTATATGGTCTTGTCCATTACAGAAGGATGTATCCCATTGAATGGTATATGAATATTTTGAAAGGGTGTGTCAGGAATTGAAGTCATCTTGAAAGTTTTATTACAGAATGATATATTATTAAAGAATATGTTGAATTCCATATTGATTTCCTATCTATTATTTATATCATCGATCTTCCAAAGTCCCGTCAAATTGAACACCTTATAGGTAAAGGTATTTTTAAAATAGATGTTGTTATGATTACAATCACAGAAAGGTAGTAAGCGCACATTAACATTTTACATTAAGGTGAAGATGATGATCTATACATTGAATCCTACAATGCAATTCTTAAATATTTGAACCCATCAAGGAACGATAGATGGATGTCAAATACACATAATAAACATAGTTTATAGGATTGTTTTGATATCAAATTTATATATAGTTATCTGAAAATATGAATTAAATTGTTGAACAAATTTGATGGATAGAAAGGGGACCAAATGAAAATGTTATATATTAATCTTTTTCTATTAATGTTTATATGTTCTATAAAAAATAAATTATGAATGTGGTATGATGAAAAATAGTGGATTTAATCTTGGGGTGGAACTAATGTGAATATCTAGTTCCAATGATATAAATATAATTTTTTTGAATATGTCATATTTCATTATTATTGAATAGGTATACAAGTTTCATTATACAACATTTTAAGTGCTAGTTTTCTATTTCAAATAAGTTTAAAATAGGAGTGTAGTGGAAATTGATGAAATGGGTTCATAAAGGTGAATTTTCATGAGGATGGGGAAAAGGACAAGTCCTTCATAATGGAATCACATGAACTAAATGAATTTTATATCTATGATCCAAAAAACAAGAATCAGTCGATTATCTTATTGGAGAATAAAATAATTGAAGGGTCTGATGAAAATTCAATCGAGGATGACCCCTTCATTGGTTGATCACAATCAGTTCATGGTGGTCCTAATATAGACAAAGTCTTGTACATTATATGAGCCACAAAGAGAGGATTTTGATTATCGATAAAGGATCCAAATCCCTTAAAACTATAAAAAATTAAAGAGATTTAAATGATATGGTTTTTTTTTAATATATTATTATTTTCCTCATAATATTATCTATTATCTACTATATTACCATAATATAAATTAAATATTTAACTACTTGTGTAGAAAAAGTCTTATGTACATGATTTCATTACCCATCCTGGGTAAGAACAGTTTGTTGATGATGAAAAATCATAATTATTAGGGGATCAACAACATTTTTATGAGAAAAATTAGAATGATATACCTTCATAGTGTTGAATAAAATTTGAGTATGGTTTTAATAAACATTACCAACTTGTTGACCCCAACAAGTCAATGTTCATTAGTTATGTTGGGCTCACAATGAGGTTGAATGTTATGATTGGTATATATTTGTAACACCAAATCTAGCCTATAAAAAGGAAAACCTTAGTAATATATAGATGTAATGTTATGAAATACTTTCCCTATATTATTAGAAATAATATATAATGAAACGTTGATTAAATTTTCATTATTACATAAAAAATTCATTTGTTAAAGAATATTTTCATATCGAATATGTCTTCATGGAAATAGTAAAATTCCATATTGACTTTCAAAATCTTCTTACCAAGTTACATATTGTGTCTTCTAAGGGGAAAGTAAGGCCCCACCCACCAGTTAGTTATGCACACATTATAGAGTATAAAACATGAAATGATTTCATCATTCATTGTGATGAGAAATATTTTAATTTTCATTGTATTTGATATTATATTATTTTAAATTATTTATATTAACTAATTTGATTTAAAAAAATTAATTTATAAAATATTAAAATAGTTATGAAAATAAAGAACATGCATCAGAACCAATGTACCTTTATCACAAAGCAAGGATGGGGTGATCTTTACTAGAGAAGAAATTCGTATGTATTTTAAATCAACAATAAAAGTTTTATGTGATATGAAGAAATATATTTTCTTTTGTTTCTATGAATATTGTTGAATCAAAATTCAAATCCACTTCCATCCCACATCATGTACAGTGGGAGGAGGCTCACAAAAATAAGAAGGGTAAACTAGCTGATGAAAACAAAAAAATACTCTCAGTAGCTTTGAAGCATCTGGAACAATATGTTTTCATTAGAAGAGTGGGATGTGGAGTGTCTCCTCAGACAAATTTCAAGAAGATAAAACAAAAAGAATATACATATAAAATTTTTAAAGGATATAAAGAGTAAAAAGATTATTTGAAATATATTATTGTCTTGTCTAGTTTAGTGGAATAATATAAGAGAAATGATAAAAGAGAACTAGTGATGGAAGAAATATCTGCACATGAAGAACAAAATGACCTCACTATATTTATGGCTAATAATTCCCATAAAATTCATACCATTCCTAAATAAATAAATTTTTAAATTACTCTTTTTCCTAAATTTGAATCAAATAACTTCTCATAACTTTATATTACCAAAATTATGAAGGATAAAGTTTTATGTGATTAATATAAATCAACACCCATGCACCACATTGTTTCATGGGGTGTGGTGTATCATATCCCATGAGACAAGATAAATAATAAATAACTTCCAAAAGATAAAATAACAGTCATTATTGAGTTAGAAAAAGATCCAATCATGTGAGTTTTCTATTCAACTAGATTATCTAAATATTAAAACGGTCAATGATGATTTTGTTTCTTTCGTAGCATAGTTGTCTAATATTTTAATTATAAACGAGGTATGTCTTTATCATATGTTGTATTATAAAAACCCTACAATAGTTGATGAAAAAAGGTCCTTAAGTGAGGTATAGTATTTCATATGGCTAAAGATATGGATAAATATAAGTTCCAATCAACACAATCTAGTGAATCATCCCATAAAAAAGGACTTCCTAGGAGTACATTCTCCCCACAAGTTCATTGAAAAAATTTATGATCATTATAACTTCAAGAAAATACCACATTTAAATATTAAAAATATGTATTATATTTCATATGATAAAAAAAATATTTTGAACTTTTATTATAGATTTTGTTGGTATTGATATTTTAAATGAGATTATCATGTTTGAATGGTTGGGATTATCAATTGTGAATAAAAATATAAGGTACATTTTCATTATACATATTTCCAAATAATGATTGAATATGCTCATTTAAGTTAATAAATATTCATATTTTCTACTAGTGTTTGTAATTTTACTATATAAATGGAAAACTGTGTGAAGAAAAATTTGTATTTATTAATCCTCATATCATTTCTATGTAAGAAACTTTTTTGGAGAGGGAAAATTTTGATAAGAATAAAGATGAGATGTACAATGCATTTCAGAAAAAAATAATAGATGACATATTCTTTTTTATGATTACAATTCAGGGGTAAGACTCTACAATATAATTACATATCATTTTTTTCATTACTTATTTTTTTTTCTTTTTTAGGTAGCACTGGATACTGATCACACTCAATCTGGATACCCCAAATATTTATTTTTTTTGACCAATGCATGGACATCTAACAAAATTAACACACATTATGTGTATTGTGAATTTTTAATACATTGAAACCAACATTTTATAGATTAAAATTTAATTATATGTTCCAGTCTGTGTTTTAACAAAAAAAAATATAATAGGGCGGTATTTAAATATAGGCTAAAACAAGGCATAAAGTTAGTGACTAAACATAAAAAGGTGTCTTTATTACTTCAAATGTAAAGAGATTAAGTTATACATATAAATATTTAAATATCAAAACAAATTTCAAAACAATTTATTTATTTTGGTCAATTTTTTTGTAGTAACCGAAGCAAGATAATGGAAATGATTCCAGATATTATGTCTGTAAATTTATGAGAGAGATCATAAACCATGAAAAGACTAATATCCCCGAATAGAAATTTTCCAAAGGTTATTAAACTTTTATTAAAAATATTTCATAATAGTTTGTTTTTATTTATTTTCTTTATACTACAATGGTTTATAACAACCATTTTACTCAAAAGAAGAAGTAATTTTTTTAAAGATGAGTGGGTAGAGTACATGGTGTCAGAATGTTTTTCAAAAACAAATTTAGGTGATTACCTACTGAATTAGAGATATAGATAAAAATATCCAATAAAAAATTAATAAACAAAAAAAATGAATGAAAATAAAAAAATATAGAAAATAAAATTAAAGAAAAAAATTATTTAAGAAGGAGATAAAACTATATTAAAAATTAAAATAATATGAAAAAAGAGAAAACTAATTAATGAAATATGAATCAAACAAAAAGAGATAAAGTAAAATAAGAATAAAAAATATAGACAAAAACAAGAACAGATAAAAAAAATAAAAAAAATAAAAACATTAGAAAAAAATCAAAAATAAAAGAATTATGAAATAAAAACTAATAAAATAAATAGAAAATTAGATAAAATAATAAAAAAATACAAAATATTGAAATATATATATATGTGTGAAATAAAAATTTAGAAAAATGAGAAAAAATTGGTGGTGGTATGGAAAAAAAGAAAAAGGATATTAGAAGTGAATAAGAATAAATTTTATTAACAAAATAATTTGATTCAAACAACATACATGAGATAAATTAAACATATGATTAAAAAATTAAAGTGTAACAATTAAACTAAAATAATTAAACATACACCCCAAATTCCTACACAATAAACCACATTAAATAAGAATATAATGATCCAAGGGTTAATTACCCCTCTATTAATTCTATCCAATTTAATTTGGATAGTAAAACGTAGGTTGAAAAAAGGAAAGTGGAATTTTCAATATTGACAAAAAACATCAGATCCATATTCTTTCCCCATGTTGATGTGAAAATTTGAATTTTCAAATGAATGATTTTGGGATGGTTATAGAATAAAAATATTTTTATCCATGGTTCCTCCAATATCTTTCAAAAATTAATTCTAATTGTATCATCTAATCATATTTTATTATATAAATGGTGGGCTAGCATTATGGGCCTTGAAATTTGGCCCATAATCTAAACTCCCACTTTTGCCACCTAGATCACATTAAAAAACTATGAATTAGATCTTGTCACTATTTAATCAAATGTTCCACATAATTTTCTCTATCTTCATTTAATATTTAATCTTAATTAGGCATGAATTTTGGGCTCCACTTTTAATTCATGGGTCTAACGATTATTCTAATTTACCTATTAATTTCTGCATCCATATCTAAAAATGTCCATCTTCAATTGTGAATCATCCATTAATCCTAAAATAAAAAATGTTACCAAAATAGCGATCAATCATATCCATAAATATTAAATTCAAATAATGAAAATAATTTATTCCACAAGTTGTTGATTTATTAGGAAAAAATTTAAACACTCTAACCATGAATTGCATATGTGATAAGAAATAATTTTCAATTTATAAAATTCTATAAAACTTTTTTCTACCAACTTTTAAAGACTTTAATATTAAAATAGAAACACTTAATATTACCCTATATTAGTGTATAATCACTTTCTATGTTTGGGATCTAGTATGGTCTATGATCTTAGAAATATATTTGGGGTGTGAAGCATTAGTATCAGAATGGTTATATATTTTTTTTTATCTTTTTCTCAAGGATAATTATAATGGACGAAATAAGTTTGTTTATAAATGATTAAAAAAACATGGTTTCATATTGTATGCCTAAATCATGTAGAGGTTACTTCCTACTACTTATTTAGTCAATTTTCTCATCATTTTATCTACTTTTTTTAGTTAATTTCCTTATAATTTTTTATAATAAAATTAGGCCAATTCCATCTCTAGGGTTCCATCATAGGGTGTGGTAAATTATAGATTAAAAGAAAAATATAGTAGTTTTACAATGGTGGTTGGTGGAATTATTTGGTCTATTCGATCATCAATTAGATTCATGATATAATTGTAGGCACCAAATTTTAAATAAAGCCATGAATGGAAATTGTTGAGAAAACCAAAGGCATATTTTGAATTAGTGATAATTCCTGAGATGCCCAATGGAGGTTCATGCAAGATTTAACAACCACATGAAAGATTGAAAAATGTGGCCTCAAATAGACTCTTCCACAATAATATTCCAAAAAATAGCCAAGGCAGGGGTGCAAAAATAAATTGGCCTGCACGAAAGACCTTTTGCACCCAATGTGACTCCAAAATGCCACATGCATGCAGGTCACCTTGCCTGTTTCCGCCAAAGATTCCGATTATAAATAGAAACGTACCCCAGCACTTCGGGGGATGGTTACAGAAGAAAAAATGACACTCTTCTATGTGAATGATATCCCTTCTATGACCGCATGAAAGACATGTCCACAAGGTGCTAGATCTTGCGGGATAGGTCTCCCAAGGGTCCTCCTTTAGGTGGTCCCGCAAGGTCTTGAAACTATACCATTTTATTTTACTCCAAGGAAATTGTGCATAAAAGATTCCTCTTGAGTGAAAGGTTACTCTTATTTTGTGCCAATCTTGCACGCAGGGTTCCCCCTTAAATGTAGCCACTCATTTTGTGTGCAACCACCTAATCTTGCACACAACCCCTTATCTAGCGTGCACCCCTTAAAAATTTAGCACACCCCTCCTTGTGCTCTTGTCTCGCAGCGCAAGACGGGATCGTGGGGGAGAAACGCGCACTACCCAATGGTTGATTAGATTGGATTGGGTTCTGCTTAATCACTCATATTGGGTGCACCGTTTTTGTCTCAAAATGCCCAACGGTTCCATATCCAGCAATATGTGGACCTGATTTCCAAAGGCATGCGTTCGATATGTGGTTGACTAGTGATGCTTAAGAACTCACATTGGTCGAGAGGATGGGAATTCAGGCTCATCTTACCCTTTTGGGGGGAATTATTTCCTATTTCAGGACTCTATTATAGATTTAAGATGTATTCATATTTTCATGAATCTTTGGTTTATACCCAAGCATAGTATCGATGAATTAATCCTGGTTGGAAATGGTAAGCTGGATGCAGGAGTTCGGAATCATTTATGCCTGAGGTTTACCATCCCTTGTTGGATTAATGTCCTCGAGGAGTCTGGACTCATTGAGATGGTACTGTCGTAAAGCCTCGTAACCAGGCACTCTGAAGTTTATTGTCATACAGGGTAGACAGATAAAGACTTGAGCGTTTGGATCGAACCCATGATACGGGCTTCCTACGTATCCTCATGAGAGTACTTAGAAACCACGTAGTTCGGTCTGGTATGGGCATACACTCTAGGTTGCCCAGGGTTGATGCGGTGAACCAACATGAATATGGTTGGAATGACCAGTTATTAGGCGTGAACCTCGATGAGGCTTCCTACGTACCATGCCTAGGAGATAGGGATCAAAGTCCACGTAGTTTGGGTGAGGGTGTCAGAGAACCAACGTGATTGTGGACCTGGGGGTCCGATGGTGATCGGGCTTGAACCTCTTTGAGGCTTCCTATGTATCCCTGTGGTGGGGAATCAAAGTCTGCGTAGTTCGAATTGGCATGGGGATTATGCTCTGAGGAATCCTAGGGTAATGGATGGGGGATTACACTCTGAGGAGGCCCAGGAGAGTATTTCATGGTCGATGCTTACTCTAATCCCATGTGAGTCTTTCTCGGTGTGAGAAACAAGAGGCATCATGGACCAGAAAATCACGTCGTGAAAGGTGCGTACATGGGAAGTGTGATGGGGCTTGCGCGTGGGGCGGCCCAAAAAGTCAGGGCTTACTCTAAGGTGCATGCCCATGGTGATAAAGTCTAGCGGGAAAGGGACTTGGCCCCGAAGAAGAACGGAGCATCACCCTTCCCTACTACGCCCTTCCATGGCTGTGGGGAAGTACGGAGGTGCAGGGGTGCATTTTTATTATGGGTAGTCTGCCACTCACCATTGAGGGGAGAAGTGCCCCAGTCCAAACCAGTGGAGGGGCAGAAAAGGGACTCACGGGCTCAGACTCTGCATTACCGTGGGAATGTGAACCTAGGAATGCTTCCAGAATCCACTCAAGGGCTGGAGCAACCCCTTCTCCCTCGCTTACCATGGGTATGTGAACTCAAAATGGCGTGCTGATGTGCCTGAAGGTTACATCACATGGGTCTGGTGGCTCTGGTGGAGGCCTCGACTTGGGGCCGATGAATGGGCCAATGACGGGGTTGCGAAGGATCAGGCCAGATTGGAAGGATTTTATCTGTCTCAGGGAATGGGAACTCTGAAGGATTTGGCGGACCACACGGGTGTATGAGGAGTGACGCCCTTCGTGTAGGGAGGTGCAACACGGAAGGAGAGACTATCCACAAACCAGGATGGTCCACGGACTGATGGGAATCTCGTGAACCAGGGTGGTTCGCAGCTTCGGGTTTGGCCTGCGTTCCAGGTTGGTACACGGAGGGGTCCACGTGAGCAGTGGCGTACGAGGGCGATGTTGGTCGGAAGTTTGTCAGTCGGGGATTCTCCCACGTAGGAGAGTGATACACAGTGCGACGAATCAGGAAAGGGGCATAAACTCCCTGGTCCACGGGGAGTGCATCTGCAGAGGGGCCATGGTTCGTGGTCTTCTTTTCTTTTTTATTTTAAATTCGCGGTTCACCAAGTTTTTATGCCTTTTTCAGTTCCTTATTAATTCATTTCCAGCTTCATACCTATTCTGGTTCGCTAATTGGAACTTTGTTGTTTGTGAAATCCTAAGCTCCTTCCTTTGAAATCCATCCACCTGAATCTAATAGATCTCCCTTTTCTCTTCCCCCCATCTCCTTTTATAGAGTGTGGAAAGAGATGTATCCATGTTCATGTGGCACCTTTTTCGGAGGCCCATGACTAGAAACCCAGTTTACGGATGAATTGGTCAATCCAAACCTCATGGGGGTGATGAACGCACCTCCCTCGCGAACCAAACTAGCTCAGGGATGCTTCGCGGCCGCGCAGGGTTTCGCCTCCATTCCGCGAACGACAGCGGATGCGACCCGGGCAGCCTAATGCAGTTCGCAGTTGGGGGTGGTTCATGCTAGTGGACCAGGTTGGTGCTCGTCCTGCTTCGCACCCGTAGAGGATCCCTGCCTCTGTTCCGCGAACGACAGCGGTCCGTGGAGGGGGCGCCTCGCGGAACCGGCTGTGTACCGTTATCATTGGAACGGTCTGCGGACTGGTTCATCTTGTTCCATCCTTTGAGTATTCTCCACACTTTTCCCTAAATCTTTGGGGGAAAATTGGGTAGAATCTCCCTTGGATTAAAGGAGATTCTCATTCTCCTTTGCTGATTTATCAGGACCCATCGGAATGGGGTCCGATCAGAATGAAGAGGAGGCCATTCCGATGTAGAGTGGTCCTGAAACTTGGATGGTTTGCAGTAGGGGAGTGGACCCGGTAGTGGACTACACCTATAAATATGGGGTCCCTTCCTTTATATTTTATCGGATTCTTCGTGAAACCAGAGCTCTCTTGCTTTTCTTCTCCATTTTCTCATTCCTTCGCGAAACGCCTTGTCCATGAACCAGCTGCCATTTCCGCGAACCATTCCTCATTCGCTCCATACTTCACCGACTGAAAAATCTCCCAGCCGCGAACTAACACTCCTAATTAATTAAAAACTAAGTTACATTGGGCTGTGTAATAACTTGCTCCACGGATTTGATGGTCCACGGACTGAAATCTTCCAGACTTTGAAAATTTTTGAAGCCTTTTGAACCTAAGTATTTCAATACGGGATTAAGATTATGTGGAGCAACCTGGTTCACAGTTTTCTGGCCAATGCTCCGTAGGCCAGAGTACTACGGACTTCTTCCGCGTAGGGTTGGTTTGTGGGATTCAGTCATCGCGAACCAAATTTTGAGGCCTTCTTGCGGACCTCGTCATTAAGGCTTCTCGACTCCTTTTCCATATACTTAGTATTTTTGTCCAGATTTTATTCTGGACGAACCGTCTACCAAGTTTTCATAATGTAGGGAGAAAATATGGTTCCCCCTCACCTGACACCCAGGCCTACTACTAAGCCTCTCTTAATTCGTTCAGGGATATGTCTAGCTATGATTCATAGAGCGGAGAGCATCAAAGAGGACCCTAGCCGATCCATTATTCCTGACGATGGTGTCTTGAAGGACTTGCTCTCTCCTGAGCTCCGGGGTTATCCACTATCAAATCGACTTCCACTTTACAGCTTCAGTCTTCAAGAGGACATCCCTATCCCCCCTACTTTCTGATTTCTTCCGTATCCTTTCTTGGAAGCGTCACCAAAGTGCATTCAGGCAAACCTTACTTCATTGGGGGAGATGATCTCTAATTCCGATCTGAATGACACTTTCATTTTGAGAGGCTCTCTTTGGACCCAAAGTGATCAGTGCACTCAAGAATTCTCTCAAGAAGCTTTCCTCAAGAGTTACCCCTCTATTATCGACCTTGATCGAGTGGATCCTAACGCAGGGTGGATTCCTAGGTGGGATCTTCGGTCTGGTAGGATTTTCTCAAATGACTGGGCCTAGGCCTTCTGGGTCCATCATCATTTTCGGGAATCTCCCAATCACTAGATGTAGTCAATCTATACTCCGTAGTGTGGGCCTCCCATTTTTCTGTTTACCCACCCTCTTTGATCTCGCCTGACCTGCTCAGTCACCGGTGTTGAAGCACTAATACTTTCCACCTTTCCCATGGTGAAGTTGGCATTAATTTTTGGGACATCTACCAATTGAGAGGGCTTTCGATCATCGGTGATATGTATGATGAGTTTCTGCCCACTCTTGATGCATGGGACGATGTTGAACAAGTGCCTTCATTGGCAAGGGATCTGCTAGTTATGGAGGAGCGGTCACTAGGTCAGGCCTTGCGTTCCAACTCTCTTATTCCCTATAGCACCTGGATAGGGTTATTTATGAACACCATTAGTCCAGTGTTGATGATCAAGCGCCCGAGTACTCATCCTTCTCAATAGTATTGAACTATCCCAGGTTCCTACTGGGCGGTTCTAGAGTCGGGCGACTACCATTCATTGGGTTACGAGATGTTCCCCAGTGTGATGCCTATGCTCAGGCTGGCATGTATGTTTGCTATGTTTTTCAGCGGGTGGCTATTCCCATCTTGGGATATCGACCCAGAAGTCAGGGCTTACACCTTGATGATGGCAATTGAGTTGGCAGAGGGCCGCCCGGTGAATTTGGTCATGCCCACTTTGGCATGGATTTACGAACTACTGAGCCACATGCAGGAGGGAGGGTCACCCTATCGTATGAGTGGGCCATTTCAATTCTTATATGGATGGGTAGCGAATCATTGTTTTTGTTATGATTATCACTATAACACGGTCATCTCGCTTCCTGCCTTTCGGCCTACCCTGCTCGATATAGCTGGAGTTCTCTTGAAGTCCCTCAGCTCTGATGAATTCATCAAGCTTCTATGTGACTTCTCCTAGTTCACTTTCACTCCCTATCCCACCCCTTCCAGCGTCATGGTTGAAAACTACAGGGGGATCCTAGAGGGGCGTTCTTACATGATTTCACTACGGGACAGTTTTTTGTCTGTGCAAATTGATGGGGTTTCTTTGTGCGAGTTGTATGCCCCACATCATTTTTTCCACCAGTTTGGGTGTATGAAACTCCAAGTTTCCCTTCCCCCTCCATAGGCTTGAGGACTGCACCCAGCCACTCTCTGTCAATGGTGGTTGATGCTAATGCATGAGGGATCTGAGACAAGAATTTCTTTTCCTGGCATAGGAGCGGCTACCAGCCTATCCTTGGAGTACGCAAGAATGTGGGTAAAACATTATCCCGATAGGATCCTGGGGAAGGTTGTCCGGCAGGTTCCCAAATCAGGATTCATTGTAGCTGCTATGCCTACCGCACCTTCCTCATCAACTCTGAGGGAGGACCGACTGATGGCTCATTGGTCAAAGTGACTCAGGGGATTTTCCTCTCCCAGCCCCTCTGCGGCTGAAGTTCAGACGGACCCATCCTTCTTGGATGTGGATGAGGATGACCCTGTGGCTTCTGGTCCCAGCGAGACAATTCCTGAAGTTTTTCCGTCTGATACCGAACTTAGAAACTTGATTCCGAAGCCCGAACTGAAGTTAGAAGCTTCAGACGTTCCATCATTGGAACCATCTTCTAGCATGCACACATCTTTGCTGATCGCAATGCCAGACTTCGTACCCATGCTATCTAGTGAGGATACCAAAGACCCTCGGGTCATGGCGTACCACCGAGCAGTGCACAGGTGGGCCTGGCCCCGGATTTGCGAGATTGTTGCAAAAACTTCTCTAGATGAAATGGGAACTAAAACTAAAGCTCTCTGACAACTCTTCCAGGGTTTGGGGTCAGGTGTCTTTGACTATCGGCAGTTTCATTTTCTCACTTTCCAGGTTGTCATGTCCCATGAGGAAGTTTCCGCTAGTAAACAAAAACTTTCTCACCTTGCTGCCTCTCAATGAGAGACCCAAACCTTGTAGGAATACTTGATAAAGTTCCATCACCTAATAGCACGGGAGGCGAGCTCTCGGGATCAGGCGGCCTCTCCATCTACCGAAATGAATGAAAGTGAAGTACGGGAAAGGATGTTGATGGATCAGTTGTCAACTCTGACTGGTAACCTTGAAGCCACCAGAAAGGGATCAATGATCTCCAAACAACAGTGGGGCATACTCGTTTAGTGGCCGAGGTTGAGGCCAGGGAGAAGGTCATTCTAGAGCAGACTCGCAACAACCTCCACCGGATGGTTGCTAATCTGATGGAGAGAGCGATCTAGGCTCTTTTGTTATAGTTATATCCATTCCTGCACACTCTGTTTTTCTTCCCCCCCCCCCTTCATTGCTGTGAGGTAGAGGCCCCAGCTTGTGGACGTCCTCCCTTTTTTTCAAACAGAATACAATCCATGTCAATCTTTCCTTGCTCTGAAATTGGATTGTTACTAGAATAATTTTTGCGTGAATAACAACCCACTGAGTCAAAATTGATCATGATTCCGTAAAAAATGATAAGAATAGAAACGATCTCAAACTCTTTCCTGGATCATGGGATCCAGCGAGCATAGTTTGACTATTTCTATGGTTTTGAAGAAAACCCCCACAAACTTTTTGTCTTTTCGACTAATACCCTAATTTTTCCTGGGCCCATTTGGTGTGGACCCAGTGGGTATGGCTCGACTTTTTCTTAGGTTGCTCTTTTCAGGTTTTCGGCCTAACAGACTTTGTGCCTCTTTTTGTTAGCATATTAAAGTCCTACCGACAAGACTATCATTACTGATTTTTTAGTTCAAACAACTTTGACCATACTGTAAGGGTTTGTTTCCTCAGAACCAACTGTTTTTTACTTTGATTACATGAATGTTAACTTATTATATATTGTTCATTGTTCTTCATGGCTATAATATAATAATGTCCATGAATATTTTTTTCATTAATAAGGTCATAGCAGATCCCCTCTATGATGAGAACCTTGAAATGCTATAACAATATTCTTAAATAAATTTCTGCGGTTAGATGGCATAATACGATAGGACACACAGTATACAAACCATCATGTGCGAGTACTCTTAAGAAGACGAGACTCTCTCTCATGGATTTCGCACTTGGTAATCTCTAAGATGGGAGATTGTGATAACAGACCCGCCAGTAGTAATTTTGCATGTCTTAGTGTCATCGGATATTGCTATCTGCGAGCGTGTGTAATGGTCCTTAGACTAGAAGATTATCATTAACTCATCTCATGACTCATGCACTTAGATTTACTGACAAAAACCGTCACGCAGATAGTTGGCAGAAAGTAGGGTTCGTTAGGTGCGTCACGAGTGACATGTTGTTAATGGATAAGTCGATGAAGGATTGTCCCTTCTATTTATAGAAGTTGATATCTCGGACCTTTGATTGAAATAGAACTGTCGCATTAAATTCCATGGACATGGTGTAAACGATGAGTTTATTTCAGGTAGTCAAGGAACAACGGATCAAGCATATAGGTATATGGCACTGCCATGAAACCTTCTTGATGAGATATTGAGACAAAGAGATTAAATTACACAGTAAGAATTCATATGAGGTGATACGTCAATGCGGCGTCAACTTCTTTCTCTTGGGTGCCTTGACCCGTTGCTAGACAGTAATCTTGGACTTTAGGAAAGCCCGCATAATGCCAATGAGAAAGAGTCCTAGAGGGTCACACACTACGTGTATCCAAGTATCTCATGTTGAATAAATATTATTCACGTACGTGGTTTAATAATTATTCAATTAAGCCTAAGTTGTTTTAAATGATGGAGGAAAAATAAAATAAAACAAGTACACGTTGTGTATTATTAAATGTACTCGTCGTGTAGTTTTATTTTGTAAAGGAAATGAATAAATGAAAACAAGATATACACGCCCTGTACATTTAATGTACACGCCGTGTAGTTTTCAATGAAAAACAAGTACACGCCGTGTATTTATTATTACACGCCGTGTAGTTTTTCCAGTCGGTGTTTTTGAGGATATAATATCGTTTTATTAAATGATATTTATTATAATCAGCGTGAGCGCATATCAAGGAATTAATTATTCGACATGGGGGTTTTCAATAAGAGTTAATGAAATAAATGAAATGCATAACGTGTTTATTTATTTTCATAAATCTATAACCTCAAACTCGATTATAAATATCCTCACAACCCCAACTCTTCTCCTACACAAGAGAATCATTGTGCACAACATCTTTGGAGAATTCTTTCAAGGTCAAAAGAACCACTTCCTCCAAGAACATTCTCAAGACTGAGAGAGATCCTCTTCCATCGGATCAAAACAATCTAAGGTGGACAACGCAAGCAAAGGCTTCTCCATGCTAGCACCTAGAGAATCCTTTGGCGACGTCCAGAGATATGAGGTACACATGTGGATCACCGCTATAGCGAGTCTACACTTGGCTTCTACAACACAATGACAGATCACATCGACAACGTGGTCAAGAACATCAACTAAGAAAGAACACCCAAAAATTATTTCTTTATAATTAATTAAAATAATTATAATCAACCTGTAACGATCCTTGTTTGTGGTTCCGGGACAAACCATATTCTTTGTCTTCTTCTGTGATTCGATCCGTGGAGACTGGCATTTATCGTCGTATTGATCCTGGATTGATCATTGATAATGACAAAAATCCAAGTGGGCACATCCACCCACGTGCTTCCGTTGTGCCCGGAACCTTCACATACATGGTGGGGTGAGGGCCTCAATGATATTTGTTTGATTAAAAGATGTCTCGATACCCTTCAGACGCGTGTGGGGGAGCATGTTTAGATTTGAATGACATGTAGGGAATGTCTCAAGGAATGGGAGTCATACCGGTGTGTAGAGGTAGGAAGATAATCTCCTAAAGAAATCTTGCCTTTGGTAGACGGGCCAGAGGTGATCAATATGCAGAGCCGCTGAGGGCATGGTATGAATAGTCATGCAAAGGTGTCCTTAAGTCAATGACTCTCCATTTCTGATGGCCTGAGGACTTCATGGATGTCCGGCTTATGGAAACCACCTGGGGTGGCTTGGAGAATTATAAAAACCACCGGGGGTGTCTCAGAAAAGGTATGTGACGTCTTAAAGGTTTTGAAAACATCTATATCGATTAGGAGTGTGGAAGTAAGGTCCCTGTCCTACGTATTTGTAAAGGATGGTTGGGGATTGGCGCAGTTTAAAGTCATGCACCTGGGATGTTATCTAGAATGGAATGGCTTCTCCTTGTTCTCATTAATCTTGTCAGAGAAGTTTCTCCATATTCAGGCAGGGTCATGAAGGTGGCTGGTAAACTGTATCTCAGATGGTTTCCGAATCTTGGGGAAGACATGGGGTCTCAGTGGCCAAGAGGTATACGGAGAGAAGAATTTCCTAAGGAAATCTTGCCTTTGGTAGATGGTCCAGGGGCAATCAATATGCATAGCGATGACGGAATAGTATGCATAGTCATGAAAAGGTGTCCTTGGGTCAATGATTTAATTCTACCGATAGCCAAGCATCTTCAGGGAAGTTGAGATTTGGGACCACTAGGGGTGGTTTACAAGGGTTCGGCTTTTTCTGAGTACAAAGTATGGTTTATGAGGAGACGGTGTCTAGATATGGGAGAAACATCTAGGCTAAATTTATCGAGAATGGGTGAAGTCATCCCTTCTCACGCTGGTGTGAGACGGTGATTTGTGCAGGTCTGACTCATGCACTAAGGGATAGAGAAAATCCTTTTTTCCTTACTGAACCAATGATAGGTTTGACCATGCAGTTTAATGTCATGTGGTAAGGATGGACGAGGAGCATTATTAAAGGATGATGTTCAGTTTAAAGTCATGCAACGAGGACGGGGGGCATTTTTGCCGATGTTGTGAAGTTTTAACGTCGTGCTGTGAGGACAGGGGCATTTTAAAACCAGTGAAAATGCTTGTAGTTGGAGGAATTTCCCTGGATGTTTAATGCTTGGTCTTTTCAGCTTTATGCCAAGCAGCCAAGATGTTCTGTGCAGTTTAACGTCGTGCGGTAAGTACGTAGTTACAAAGTCTTCTCTCGATTAGAATGTAACTGGGCTTAAACATATCAGCATGCACAAGACATGGAGAGAGATTGGTGTAAATCATGGTTCGGGGGCTTCTTGGATCAGGAGAAATGATATTGGGGCTCTAAGGCTGGTAAGCAAACCGAGCTAGGAAGAGTATCACCTGAGGAAATATTTCCTTTGGTAGATGGACCAGGGCCTATCAATATGCAGAGCCGCTGAGGGAATGGTATGAATAGTCATGAAAAGGTGTCCACGGGTCGATAACTTTCCACTTCTGATGGTCGTGAATGGTTATGAGGATCCACGATTTTCTGGGCCACAAAGTCTGTCATTTGGTAAGAAAATATCTAGACATGTCAAGCATATTCAGCCCTGGTTGCTGTTAAAGCTTAGAGAGATCCTTGCACTGATTTATCTTGCACGTGGGGGTGTACCTTCACTCCATGCAGTTTAACATCGTGAGGTAAGGATGAAATACTTCTAGTTTAGTGGTCATAGAGCTCGGACCATTGGGTGACTATTGCCACAGTCACTCAAAGGATATCTGAGTTAACATGCTCTGATATACACTGAACAGGGTGGGCGATAGAGGTTTTAAACTATAACTCTGAGGTTTCCCAGATCAAGAGATGTGGTGTGGGGGATCTGAGGCTGGTAAGAGTATGGAGCTAGAAATATTATCACCTGAGGAAATCTTACCTTTGGTTGACGGACCAGGGGCTATCAATATGTAGATCCACTAAGGGCATGGTATGCATAGTAATTCAATGTTGTCCCTCGGTTGATGACTTTTGACTTCTGATGGCCATGAATGGTTATGAGGATCCTCTATTGTCCACAGTACAGAGTTCGGCATGTAGGAATAATGGTGTCCGAGCATACAAGAAACATCTTCACTGTAATTGTCCATTGAGTCAAAGTAGCCTAGCTGTGGCTTGATGTTCGTAGATGCAGGTCGTCATGTGAACCATGGGTAGATACATAGGCTAACTAGGTAGGGATACCCTAGCAACGTTTGGATGTGAAAAGTGGGAAAAACTTGTAAACCACTGCTCCATAAATTTCTGGATCTGGTGATATGATATGGGGGCTCTGATGTTGGTAAGCGTACGGAGCTAGGAAGAGTATTTCCTGAGGAAATATTTCCTTTGTAGATGGGCCAGGGGCTATCAATATGCAGAGCCGATGAGGTCATGGTATGCATATTCATAAAAAGGTGTACAATGTTTGATAACTTTCCACTTCTGATGGTCATGAATGGTTATGAAGATCCTCTATTATCTAGGTCATGGAGTCTGATGTATGGAGAGGATGTATCCAAATGCCCAAGGAGTATTCTCATCTCGTTTCACCATATATATTGGGTGGGTCACCACAAAGTCCATGCAGTTTAACGTCATGCGGTGATTTCGAAGTCCGTGCAGTTTAACGTCATACGGTAAGGACGATGGGTATATATGCTTGGGCTTTATTTTCTCGGTGGTTGGGCTAGGAGATAAGATCCCAGCGTTGCTAAGTATCCCGAGAGGGATAGAATCAATCCACACGTAGTTCTTTTGGAGTACACCATGTGAAGGTCTGGTCCTTACACGGGGGGAAGGGGAATATTTCTTTTATCCTTATCCGTGCAGTTTAACATCATGCAGATAGGACGATGAACACACCCCTTGCAGGTCTGGTCCATACACGGGGGAAAAGGGCATTTTTTAAATCTTTATTCAGGAGTGGATGGGCCAGGATGGGGGATCCTGTCGTCACTACGTATCCCGCAAGGGAAGAAATCAAGTCGTACGTAGTTCTTTTTTGAGTACACCCCATGCAGGTCAGGTCCGTACACAGGGGGAGAGGGAATTTTTAATCCTTCTTTTCCCTGATGTTTAATGTCGTGCGGTAAGGATGATGAAGACACCCCGTGCAGGTTTGGTCCATACACGGGGGAAAAGGGAATTTTTTTTGGAATGGCTAGGCCAGGATGGGGAACCCTGGCATCACTACATATCCCGCGAGGGCAGGAATCAAGCCTTACATAGTTCTTTTGTGGAATACACCTTGTGCGGGTCTGGTCCATATGGGTGGAGGGGGTATTTTTGGCATCATTTGAGGTGGATGGGCGAGGGTGTGAAATTCCGGCATCAGTACGTATCCTATGAGGGCAGTAATCAAGCCTCACATAGTTCTCTGAAATAAAATACACCCCGTGCAGGTCTGGTCCATACATAGGGGAGAAGGGGAATTTTTTAATCTCATCCATTCATTTTAACGTCGTTCAGTAAGGACAAGGAATACAGCCCGTGCAGGTCTGGTCCATACACGGGGGAAATGGAATTTTTTTTAAACCTCATTTGGGGGTGGCTGGGCAAGGATACTGAGCCCTGGTGTCTCTAAGTATCCTGTGAAGATAGGAATCAAGATGTACGCAGTTCTCTGAAAGAGGTACACCCCGTTTAGGGATGGTCCGTACACGGGTTAAGGAGACATTTTTTAAAATTTTATTCCATTTGGGAGTGGTTGGGCCAGGATAGGGGATCCTGGGGTCGCTATGTACCATGTGAGGGTAGGAATCAAGCCGTACGTAGTTATTTTAAATCCGTGCATTTTAACATCGTTCGGTGAGGAAAAAATACTCTTAGTTTAGGGTCATAGAGTTTGGACCACTGGGTCCTTGGCAGTTTAACGTTCTGCGCTTGGATGATAACTGCTTTTAGTTATACCGGTGAGTATGAAATACTCTTAGTTTAGGGTCATAGAGTTTGGACCGCTAGGTTCTTGGCAGTTTAACATCTTGCAGCTCAGATGATAACCGCTTTTAGTTATGTGAAATACTTCTTCAGAAATCTCACATTTGTATGAGCGGTAGTGAACTACCCGTCCATGGAGATCAGAGCATATTCCCCACTGAATTAGACCTTGTATATAACATATGCCCCTCCCACTTTGGATCCAGCTTTGGAGGATTCTTTACGGGTATCATTGGGGTCCGAAGTACCCCAACACAAATTCTCCTTCCAATAAAGACTGATGATAGACCTTTTTATTGAAGGCTTGTGCGATCCGGTTTTGATATACTTCCAGATGGTGCAAAGTGTACAACTGCTTCTCTTCTAGCTATTCCAATTCACCTAGTCATTCTTATGATTGCTCATCGTTGGATAACTGATTACAAATGGAAACATGGGGTGAGGGAAATTGGAGATCAATGTGCAGGACCACTTTTTTTCTGTATACTAATGAGTATGGAGTAGCCCGAGTAGTGGTGCGGATTGTGGTATGATAATCCCACAATGAATGTAGGAGTTTATCCGGCCACAATTTCTTGTCTTTGTCCACCATTTTCTAGAGAATGTTGGATAGGGTCTTGTTGAAAGTCTCTATCTATCTGTTGGCCACTGCATGGTAGCGGGATGAGTGATTAGCCTTGATACCATATTCTTAGTATAGTTTCTCCAATTCAGCAGAGTAGAAGTTGGTTCCGTTATCTGTCTGTATGGTATGAGGGATACCACATCTGGTTATGATATTGGATTTCACAAAGCTGACAATTTTTCTTGCCCCGACCTCCTTAAGGGGTACGGCTTCTACCCATTTGGAAAAGAAGTTAGTTTTCAGGAGGATATACTTCAGTTGTTTGGTTGTGGTGGGAGGATATGGTCCCACGACATCCATTCCCCAGACAGAAAATGGCCAGGAGTACTTGTCCTGATGAATTAACTCCAGGGGTTGGTGTATGAAGTTGGCATGAATTTGGAATGAGTGGCATTTTGTGGTAAAGTGTTTGCAATCTCGTGCCACGGTGGGCCAACAGTACCCAAGCCTTCGATCCTGATGGGAAAGCTTAGACCCTGACTGATGTGCTCCACATACTTTGGCATGCACTTCAGTCATGACAGCAGCGGTTTCTTGCTGACCCATGCCACCGTATAGGACAAAGTTGATTTCCCTTCTCCATATTTTCTCTCATTAATCCCTGTATGATGGAAGTTCTCCCCTTTAAAGGTAGATTTCAATGTGGGTCATCCAGCCGATGGATGGAGCATATGGCTCTGGGACAGGACTAACTTATTTGATTTCTTCTGTATTGGCCTGAACAAATGGCATTACCATTCGACGATGAGCAATACTGATAGTTGTTTCATCCAGGTCTGGGTCAGCTAGGTCTAAGGAAGCATTAGCTAATGCGTCGGCTTGGACATTCTGAGACCGGGGAATATAGGTCAATGTTGGTTCTATGGAGAATTAAGCCATTAACCCATAGACATGGTTAAACAGGGGAACCAGCTCCTCATTTTTGATAACATAGTCACCATTGACTTGCTTGATGACCAGTTCCGGGTCACCCTTTACCTTCAGGTGTTGTACTTGAGCCAAGAGTGCGAGCTCCAGGCCTACAATGAGGGATTCATACTCCGATTCATTGTTCGTACATCCTTCTGATATGAGGAAGGAATATGGAAAGACTACCTTTTCTGGGGACATGATTATTATCCCCAAGACCACCTTGTTAAATTTGGGATCTCCCATCCTCTTCCCAATTGGGCTTTGGGATGCGCTGTTGAAGTACATTTCCCAGGCTGGGAACTCCTCTTGAACTGAGAAGATGTATTCATCAGGTATCTCAATGTCTAGTGAGGTGGTCCCCATTTAAGGGTGCTCTTCCAAAAAAATCTACTAATTTCTGGACCTTGACGGCTTTCTGGGGCACAAACTGGATGTCGAACTCTTGCAGGATGACTGCCCATCGGGAAAGGCGCCCGGTCAGCATTGGACGGCTAAGGATGTACTTGAGCAGGTTACTCCGCGAG
Organism: Viscum album; assembly: GCA_963277665.1. Taxonomy (NCBI): domain Eukaryota; kingdom Viridiplantae; phylum Streptophyta; class Magnoliopsida; order Santalales; family Viscaceae; genus Viscum; species Viscum album. The sequence continues at coordinate 943,234,509 of OY728153.1, forward strand.
ACCAAATAGACTTCATGATGCTGCAGATAATGTCGCAATTTTTGAACTGTGAAGGCCAAGTCCAAAAAACTCTTCTCGATGTTTGAGTATCGAGTTTCAGCATCGATCTTGGTTCAACTAAGGTAATAGAGACTATTTTCACTGTTGGTGACATTTTTCTGCATGAGGAAGGATCCCAGTGACCGCTCTAAGGCCGTCAAATATAGGATTAGAGGTCTTCCTTCAACCAGGGAAATGAGCACTGGTGGGCTTAAGAGGTACTTCTTTAGGCTGTCAAACACATCCAGGAAGTCATCTGTCCATTGGTAGGTAACCCCCTTTTTCATTAACCTAGTGAAGGGAAAACATTTTCCTGCTAGGTTGGATATGAACCACCTAATGTAGGCTAGGTGTCCTTGGAATCCCCTCAACTCAGTGAGATTGCGGGGAGGTGGTAGGCTAAGGATATCCTTTGTCTTTTTAGGGTCGACTTTGATGCCACAATAGCGTACGACGAAGACAAGGAATTTCCCTGAGGTAACCCCGAAGGCACATTTCAAGGGATTCATCTTCAGGCTATGTTGTCAGAGTTTGTTGAAGATGGTTTTAAGGTTTGACAGGTGATCTGAGTGTTGTCTTGATTTGACCACCAAGTCATCCACATAGCATTCGACAAATCTCCCCATGAATGGTTTAAAGATACAATGCATGGCGCATTGATATGTGGCGCCAACATTCTTGGGACCAAAGGGCATGACCCTGTAACAGAATACTCCTTGAGGGGCTTTGAAGGCAGTGGATTCTTCGTCTTCTCAGGCCATCTAGATCTGATTATACCCAGAATAACTGTCCATGAAGGATAGAGCCTCATACCTAGCCGTTGCATCGATTAATAACTCGGTGATTGGGATGGGGAAATCATCTTTCGGACAATGCTGATTGAGATCTCTAAAATCAATGAAAACGCGGATTTTCCCATTCTTTTTCTTTATAGGGATGATGTTGGCCAACCAGATGGGGTACCGGACCTCTCGGATGAAGCCTTCTTTAATAAGCTTATCGACATCAACCTCTCTTTTGGCGGCATGAGATGGTTGTTCTCTTCTGGCTGCTTTTTTATAGTCCCGGTGGTCTTCTGGAAGACCTAGGTGGTGGGATGAAACTTTGGGATCGAGTCCCAGCATTTCTGTGTAATTACAAGAAAAAACATCTCGATATTGCCTTAATAAAGAGGTATATACCTTGTGCTCCTCGGGGGACATGGATGCACTAACAAGAGTGAGCCTTAGATCTTCCTCGGTACCCAGGTTTATTTCCTTGAGATCATCCACAATGGTGGAGATACCTTCCTCAAATGCGGGATGTGCATCCCTGAGATCTTCCTCTTCTCCTTCTCCCAAATCCTCATATTCTCGATCTAGTGAGGGGAGAGCTCTTGACTCGGGATCCTGGGAGTCCGTAGGTGAGGAATTGTGGGCATCCTAGCTCAAGTATTCACCCCTAATTTGAGGGTCAGCAATCGTTTCTGCACCGCTATGCTTGGGAGTCATGGCTGAAGTCATGAGGACAGTCGAGTGTGTGTTCAGGCTTGAATCCCTGCTCTCAACATGGTTTATGGGTTGTATGTAGTCTCCACCAAGCTTCCTGAGGGGGTCACCAAGAACCATTTCTAGACCATTTTTAGTGGGGATCCAGTCAATACCATCAAGTGAAGGCTTCTTTTTATTTTTCTCATAAAATCCGACGTCACTGTAGTGCGAATCAGAGAGCTCGAAAGGGGCCTTGTCAGCATGAAATGATGCACTTTTTCCATTGACGCAATATTTGACACACTGGTGGTAGGATGAAGGAACGACCATGTGCTTATGGAGCCACGACCTTCCAAACAGGGCATTGAATGTTGTGTTCTGCTGGACCACCAGGAATTCCGAGTAGGCCACAAGGTCGCCAAAATGGGTTTTCACCTTGATTTGTCCCATTGGCTTCTGTTCACTCTTGTCATAACACAACAGGGTCTTGGATGAGGGTATTAAATCACCCTCACTGTAGCCCAACTTGTGGATTGTTCTTAGGGGAAGGAGGTTAACTCTGGAGTCGTTGTCAATAAAGACTTTGTGGATCCCAACATCATTTAGTGTTCAAGAAACATATAGTGGTTTGATATGTCCCAGCATGATGGAATCCTCATCCTAATCGGTGAAGAAAATCACCGCATTGCATTCAGCTGGGCCAGTCTCCATCCATACAATTTTAGCAGCTGCTACCTCAACTTGGAACTCCAGGGGGCTGAGCAAGGCTTCAATAACCGCCTCCCTGAGATCTGCTGACAAACTCAGGGCATCCATGATTGACATCGTGGCTGGTACTGACGCCAGATTCTTAAGGATATCATATTTTTTCTCCAAAGGATGATGCTTCTCCGTTGGTGGGAGAGTTTTAGCAGGCACTCTAGGAGTTGGAGAACGTTACGAGGAAGGAACGATCGTGGGGTTGGAGGTTGGCGGTGTTCCAATGTTCTTGGGACTCGGCCTAGCCGTTCTGTTTGTGCGCACTAGGAGGCTAGACATATGTTCCTCCTCTGATGGGTACCACAGAATGACAAGGCCATAGTGGTCACTTGTGGAGGTGGAGGGGTATTCTATCCCCTGTTGAGTCCATTGAAGGGCTCTCCCACGGGTTTCTGGGATATTAACGGTTTGAGATGGGGTAATGCCATAGAGTAGGTTTCGGCCACGACTGTGCCTTCCACGGTATCCCCTACCTCTGCGATTCCTCCTCTCAGCCCCTTACGTCGGGAACTTAGGTTCATAACCATACCCTTCATTAGAGAACGATTCCATTAGATGGATTCCATTGATGTAACCAAGGATTATCTCGTCATCCTGTGATAGGTCAGCCTGGTCGGTTGTCCCTGATGGTGTTGTTTGGTGGGTTGGTGCCCGTGGCGCCAAGTTTGAGGGCATAAAATCTGACAGTGTCAGGGGTAACTTTGGCCTCGTTGCATACTGCTCCTCTTTCACTTGTTTCCACCCTTTTCGATTACTCCTGGATGACCGGATCATGGAGGGTTGTGAGGCCAATATTGTCTGTTGCGCGGCATTAGGGGCTATTGGCGGCAACACCGGCTATTTTAATTGAGCTCATAGTATGCCCTGAGCTCAGTTGAAAGTCTTCTGAGTCATCCAGCTATCCAATTTCTGACCTTTCTTTCTGGTCACTTCCTACCACCCCTCTCCTTTGTCGGAGTCGGTGGTAGAAATATATGTCACATGTGCTGGGGGTGGTCCCAGTTCGACCTTCCTGAAGTCTACCATCCTTTGTAAGAGGTCTTTGAAGATGAAGCATTCCTGGATACTTTTCCCAAACATTCGATGGTAGGGATAGTAATCTGGCCTGTCATCACGGCCAAATTCTTCAGGCTTCTTTTCCTCTGGGAGGCTGAGAAAGTTTCAATTCATGGCGCTATTGAGATATCCGCAGACTTGGTCCTCTCGGAATGAGTATACTTTTTGTCTTCATTCCTCGAACTGGTTCTGCTTCGATCCTCTTTGATCGTCCCACATTGGCGGAGGTTGCCGCTGATATACAAGGGGCCCTTGATGATTTAGTGGAGGCCTAGGCAGTGGAGCAGGTGTAGGGGTTGTCTTGAGCATGACAGAGGACTCTTTAGCTCTAAAAGTTCTCTTTACAGGAGCTTGTGAGGCTATTCGGGTCTTCATATTGGTCCACTTTCGGGAGTCTTCAATTATCTGGCCGATGGCCGAGAGATGGTGGAAGCCAGTGGTGCACTCCACTGGTATGAGCGGTGTTTGCATCACGTCTCGAAGGTTATCGATACATATGGCCAGCGTCTCATCTTGGGGCATTGGACTATTCAGAGAGTAGGTTAGACCACTCCATCTAGCGATGAAATCTGAGACTCTCTCATTCTCCCTCTATTTGCAATTCATGAGGTCACTGACCGTTGTTTTGGGCAACATCGAGCTGAAGTGGAATAAGAACTGCTGCTGAAGGTCTTCCTGGCTTTTTATTGACTGTGCTGGCAGACTCGTCTACCAAAAAAAAGCAGATCCTTGTAGGGTCCGTACGAATCATCTGAGTTTTACTACTTCTTGTTGTTCTGGAGTTCCCATCATAGGGTCGCAATAAGACGCGTAGTGCATCAAGTGTTGTTACGGGTCCCCTTAACCATTGAATATAGGGAATACAGGGATCCCAAAATTGGGTGTAGGAGGCGTGTTGCTCACCCAATCTAGGTAGGGCTTCCGCTCTGGTTGTATCAGAGCGCGTCTACCTTTTATTACTTCCAATTGATCTATCAGTGCTTCAATGGTGCTGGTGAGTCCCTAGTTTACATCCTGTTGGGACCGGTCTTGGGCGGGTGTAGCTCAAGGCATTGCCTGAGGATCCGGCTTGGCCGACACCAAGGGTGCGTATGTCGTTTGTGACACCTTCAGAGGGTTCAGACGTACTCGCTTTGGTTGCTTCCTAAGTGGAGGGAAGTCTTGGTATTCATCCAGATCCACATTTAAGTAGTTGGATGGGCCGGGCGCCTCATTGGGCGGGAGCCCTGACCGTGCTTCATTTTCCAGGGAAAACCATAGACTCTGTGGTGCACTTGCTATGAGTTCAAGTTTTGGCTCTTCTTGGGAAGTGCTTTCAATAATATGGTTCCTCTAGAGTAGCTCAGCGTTAAGCTGCCTCAATTATTTCATTTCCTCTTCCTGTCGAGAGAACCTCTCTTCGAGCCTAAGTGGCTCATTTTTATCGAGAGAATGAGGTGGGTTAAGGGTAATTGATCCTTTGTTCTTATCCTTATTGGGAGCACGCAGGGTGAATAGAGTAAGGTTAGCTGAAGGGGAGACCATATTTAGAGTGGCCGTCTAGTTCTAGGTGTGCACACCTGGTGGTTTTTTGTGAGTCACAGCCTGACCAGAACCATCGTCTCCCGATCCATCTGGATTTGCATCATCTCTAGTGTCACCCATGGGGTTATCGTCTATGGAATTTATGGATTCATATTGAGAGGTGGAGGAGACGTAATCTTCTAAATAGGAAGAGGATCTCTCGCGCCATTTGCTGGTCCTCCCCCTCTTGTCTCGGGATTTCTTTTGGACTCTTTGACGAAGGGTGGCACAGAGAGTCCTTTGATATGTCCTTATGGTATGCCTCCCTCTTGAAGGGGATGGTGACTGAAAAGACGGGATAGGTAAGGAACCTCCTCTTCTGACTATCCTCCCTAGATGATAAAATATTGATCCTCATAGGGGAGGTTGTTGTTGAGGTGGTAAAAATGTCCCCAACCCTGAGGGTTGGGGCTGGCTCCATTCCCTGGACATTGAGTCTTTTCCCGTTTTTATTGGTCTTACAGGGGAATTTGTTGTTAAAAATGCCCCCAGCCCTATAGTCTGGGGTTAGGCCTGGATTTCAGTAGTGGCTGCTGCTATCGCTACTTACTTGATATTGCGTGCCCCCATTCGGGGGTGAAATGGTTCTGATGCCGAGTTCACTCGTGAATCAATCCTCTCCAGGGAGGCTAGCAATGACCGTTGATTGGCCTCTCTTAGGTAGGAGGCTTTTGTATCCTCTCAGTGTCATGATTCAGGGGTTCTTGGATGTCTTGTTCCTGTAGGTCCTGATGCTTCTGAGACATGCTCAAGGCCTGTCTTTGCTGGGTGTGTCACCATTCTTGAATAGGGAGACCACTCAATCGGTTCCTTGTCGTGATGGCGTTTCAAGACACTACGTCAAACAGGTTCTTCTGGGCGGGAAGCGGAGTGAAATGAAGAGCTCCATGTTCACCCATCCTCTGATATGGACTACTGTCGAAGCGTCACCAATGATGCGGCACAACTGGTGCATCACATAGAGGCAGGCTATCTCCATGATTCCTTTACGCCTCTCGGGTTGCTGTTGTCGCGCCGAAGGAAGATCTTACAGGTCGATGTGACGCAGGAGGTCTCATATTTTCTTGACATGGTCTATATACCTGTCGTATAGCAGGAATCTTGATTTTAACTGGCGGAGGGTTGTCCATATATTGTAGCAGATTTCATGAATTAATTCATCTGAAAACTTTTTGGGTATGTCAAATTGAGATGTGGTTTTGGGCCAAAACATAACTGGGATATCATCTTTGGCCAGTCGTATCCTTAGGTGCAACATGTCGGCATACTCTTATGCTAGTGATTCCTCTACCTGGTCAGCCCAACTGAGAAGCTCACTGATAGTGTGGTCAGGGGCAGTGAGATCGGTAGGTATCGAATTATCAGGTGGGCGATTCTGAGGTGGTTCAAAAGATGAATGTGGCCCCGGAACATCTCCTAATTGAAGAAGGGCATTGTTTGCGACTAATTGGGATTCTGGCATGCTCGATACCATACTTTTGAGTGCCTCAACATATGAGGGCTTTCTGTGCTTGATTCGGCAGGGGGAAGACCTTCCTCTCGATATGATATGTCATTGCATGGAGGGCCTTCGCAACAACTTCCATCATGTCAAGGATGAAAATCACGGTTTGATGTTCGATGTGTATCTTGGGGAGGACCTTCAAGAAACACTGAAAATGGGATGACTTTCTTGTTTCTTGGGGCCAATGTGGGGTGGACCTTCGTAATGGCGGTCGTGGTGGCGAGGACTACCATCACAGTTGCTGCAATGGAGAGGACTACCATTACAGCTGCTGCAGGGAGAATATCTACAGAGTACACCTTGGGGAGGTCCTTCAGAATGTACCACAACGAGGGGAGGGACTTCTTGTCAGTAGAAGTATCTATGTGGAGGAACTTCTTTATCAGGGTGGTGAGGACTACCACCGTAATCTGATGCTCGGCTGCGCGGAGTGTCGTTGCAATGTACCCCCTGGGGAGGACCTTCAGGGCAGGATATGACAAGGGGAGGGACTTCTTGTTGTGATGAGACATTACTGTGGGGAGGGCCTCCGCAGTTGCGACTATGATAGTGAGGACTAGTATCATAATCTATGGTCCCACTGCATGGAGAGTTCTTGTAGTGTATACCCCGGGGAGGACCTTCAGGGTGGACCGTAGAAAGTGGAGGTCCTTCTTACTGCTCGATCTTCCGATCACATGGAGTGTTTCTATGACTCACATCAAAAGAAAATCTCTCGTGATCGGTCGTTATATTCCCATGGGGGAGGCCTCCACGGGTTCTTTGGGGAGGACCTTCAAAGCTGATGGTAGCAACATTGCTGGGGGGGACCTTCGCAAATTCTATTGCCACTCCCATAATATGTTAATGAGTGGGTAGGGTTCTGAGCCTTTGATATGTGCTTAGCGGCATTGGGAACCCTAGCTTCTAGAAGAGCAGAGTCCTGAACCCACTCTTTATTTTCTAGCTACCTTCAGTGCGTTCGGGGTGCTTTCTTGTGTGCAGCGGGGACCGTCTGCTGTTGACAACGACCTTCACCTTTGGGTCCCTGTCTACTTGGGTCCCGTGATTTTTCCGGTATATTTCGATGAACATATATACTTTTAGTATGGATATATGCCTGCTATGGAGCATCCACCGTCATGGACGGGTGTCCCCCAGTTGGAACGAGTGAAGCTGCTCGATCCGGTTGCCCTTGCGTCACGGAATATGGTCGGCGACCCTCCTGGATGGAAGCAGGGATGCAGATCTGCTCCAAGGCAGCTATCTTGTCACTTAGATGAGTTGCCTCAATTGGGGAGATGGGCTCACGGGCCCAAGTCCTTGTTGTTTCCACTGATGAAATTACATTCTGGAACGTCTGCAAGATATGATCTGGGATTGATACCTTCTCCTCCATCATTTCTAGGATATACAGAGAGACATCTTTGGCTGAAATGGGTATGAAGGCCCATTTCAGTATCAAAGTAGGAATATCTTGCTCTGGTCCTCCAATGGTCAGTAGGTACTGACAATTCTCTTGTGTTGGGGCAGGTGAACGAATCTGCCCCTAGGTCGGGATATGCCGGTTTATCTCTCCCTTTGTTGCCACATCGGGGTGGTAGACTTTACTTGCATCCATAGGGAGTTGGCCCTGCATATGTGGGTTTCCCACCATATCGAGTCGGTGGACTTTTTTGGAAGGGAGACGTGCATGCCTATTGATTGTCACCACATCTGGATGGTGGGCTTTGTTGATCGCCACCATGTCGGGGTGGTTAGCATCAAGAGCACCTACTAAGAGCTAGTCCTGCAAGCGCTGCGTCGCCACCACGTCGGTTTGGTGGGCATCACGACCCTAGGCAGGGGGAGGTGCCTGTTGGGTAGGTTCTGTCCAGTGTGAGCGACGGTCTTGATGGAGCGCGGCAGAGATGCATGCCTGCTCGTATGACGGGGCCATGTCTGGATGGCGGGCTTTGGAGGAGCGAACAGGTGTATGTGCCTGGTCGTGATACGTCTCCATGATTGGGCATCAGATCTCCTCCTCGGGGACAAGGGTGATGACCGGTCTCCGGTTGTATGCTTGCCGCCCTCATCGGGCGGTTCGAGGGGCTGGAGCTCGGGGAGCGTGGGCCTAGATCCTCGGGGAGACATCCTCCTTATCGTGAGGATGCTTAGTCGCGGTGTGACCGCGATGACATCTTCTTGTTGGGTCCATAGAGTGAAACCCCCATTCAGTGGGGATGACGTCCTCAACGACGACCTCATCTGCCTCCCTAAGATAAGGGAAGTATGTGTTGTCTCATTCTGGGGATAGACTCCCGAAACGGTTTGAGAAGGAAATAGGGGCCGTCTGGATCTACTTTTGTGGCTGTTGCTGGGCAAGTGACCGGTGAGTCCTGGCGGATTGGAGGGCGTGCATGGATGCCTACACCATTAGGAGAGTACCGTTCACATGGTATTCTCGGATCAATGCATCTGAGACCCAGCATTGAAGACGCTGAGTCGGGGATGGGGTCCTTTGTTGGTGAGGAAGTCCAGTCATTTCATACCCTGAAGCACGTACCTGTGAGTTCCTATGTGATTCCATTGGATCGAAGGGAGTTCTGAGTGGTACCTGTAAAAATATTTTAAACAATACAAATAGAAAACCCTTCAAAGCAGCATCTCATGATCCCATGCGTAATTAATGACCTTGTTTGGCCCTCCTTGTGAGTATAAATGGGGCATAGGGTGGTATTAGGTTAAATCGATCATGCTTGGTTAAATATTCACGTCGGGTTCACCATTTTTTGTCTCGCGGCGTACGGTGGGATCGTGGGGGAGAAACGTGCGCTACCCGATGGTTGATTAGAGAGGATTGGGTTCTGCTTAATCACTCATATCAGGTGCACCATTTTCATCTCTAAATTCCCAACAGTTCCATATCCAGTAAATAAGTGGACCTTCTTTCCAAAGGTAGGCGTTCGCTGGGTGGTTTGACTAGCGATGCTTAAGAATTCACACTGGTCAAGAGGATGGGAATTCGGTCTCATCGCACCCTTTTTGGGGGAATTATTGCACATTCCAGGACTCTCTTATAGATTTAAGATGTATTCATATGTTCGCTAATCTTTGGTTTATACCCAAGCATAGTATCCATGGATTTCTCCTGGTTGGAAATGGTTAACTGTACGTAGGGGTTCAGAATCATTAATGTTTGAGGTTTACCATCCCTCGTTGGATTAATGGCCCCGAGGAGTCTGGACTCATTGAGATGGTACTGGTTTAAATCCTAGTAACCAGGAACTCTGGAGTTTATTGTCATCCAGGGGAGACAGATAATGACTTGAGGGTTTGGATCAAACCCGTGATATGGGCTTCTTACGTATCCTCATGAGAGGAATCAGAACCCACATAGTTCGGTCTCGTATGGGCTTACACTCTAGGATGCCCAGGGTTGATGCGGTGAACCGACATGAAGATGGTTGGAATGACCGATTTTTGGGCTTGAACCTCGGGGAGGCTTCCTACGTACCTTTCCTAGGAGACAAGGATCAAAGTCCACATAGTTCAGGTGGGGGTTTCAGAGAACCGACGTGAATGTGGACCTGGGAGTCCGATGGTGATTGGGCTTGAACCTCTTGGAGGCTGACTATGTATCCGTATGGTGGGGAATCAAAGTCCTCCTAGTTCGAATTGGCATGGGGCTTATGATCTGAGGTAGCCCAGGGTAATGGATTGGGGCTTACACTTAGAGGAGGTCGAGGAGAGGATGTCATGGTCGATGCTTACTCTAAGCCCACATGAGTTCAGCTTGGTGTGAGAAACAAGAGGCAGCAGGGACAAGATGATCACGTTGCGAAAGCTGCGTCCGTGGGAAGTGTGATGGGGCTTACGCGTGGGGATAGCCCAAAAAGTCGGGGCTTACTCTGAGTTGGATGCCCATGGTGATAAAGTCCAGTGGGAAAGGGACTTGGCCCCGAAGAAGAATGAAGTAGCACCCTTCCCCACTACGCCCTTCCTTGGCCATGGGGAAGTATAGAGGTGTAGGGGTGCCTCCTTCTGATGGGTAGTCTGTCACTCCCTGTAGAGAGAAGAAGTACCCCAGTCCTAACCATTGGAGGGGCAGAAAGGGGACTCCCGGGCTCAGACTCCGCATTACCGTGGGAATGTGAACCCATGAATGCTTTGGGAATCTGCTCAAGGGTCGAAGCAACCCCTTCTCCCTCGCTTATCGCGGTTATGTGAACTCAAAAGGGTGTGATGATGCTCCTGAAGGTTACATCACACAGGTCTGGTGGCTCTGGTGGAGGCCACGACTCGTGGCCGATGAATGGGCCAATGAGGGGGTTGTGAAGGATCAGGCCGGATTGGAAGGATTTTATCTGTCTTAAAGAATGGGAACTCTGAAGGATTTGGCAGAACACACGGGTGTATGAGGGGTTGCTCCCTTTTCGTAGAGAGGTGCTACGTGGCTGGAGAGACCATCTATGAACTATGATAGTCCACGGACTGATGGGAATCCTACGAACCAGGGTGGTTCACGGCTTCGAGTTTAGCCCACGTACCAGGTTAGTACGCAGAGGGTTCCACGCGAGCAGCAGCGGCCGAGGGCAACGCCGGTCGGAGGTTCGTTGGTCAGGGCTTCGCCCGCGTAGGAGGTTGCTACGTGGTGCGACGGATTGGGAATGGGGCATAAACTCCCTGGACCATGGGGAGTGTATCCGTGGAGGGGGCATGGTTCGTGGTCTTATTTTCTTTTTTATTTTAAGTTCGTAGTTCACCAAGTTGTTATGCCTTTTTCGGTTCCATATTAATTCGTTTCCAGCTTCATACCTATTCTGGTTCGCTAACTTGAACTTCGCTGTTTGTGAAATCCTAAGCTCCTTCCTTAGAAATCCTTCCACCTGAATCTGATCGATCTCCCTTTTCTCTTCCCCCCATCTCCTTTTATAGAGAGGGTAAAGAGATGTATCTGTGGTCATGCAGCACCTTTTGTGGAGGCCCATGACTGGAAACCTGGTTTATGGATGACTTGGTCAATACGCAACTCACGGGGGGCATTGAACCCACCTCCCTCGCGCACCAAACTAGATCGGGGAGTGCTTCGTGGCCGCGCAGGGTTCTGCCTCCATTCCGTGAAGGACAGTGGATGCAGCTTAGGCCAGCTGATGCGGTTCGTGCTAGTGGACCGGGTTGGAACTCGTCCTACTTCGCACCCGTGAGGATCCTCGCCTCCGTTCCATGAACGACAGCGGTCCGTGGAGGGGGATCCTCACCGAACCGGCCGCGTACCGTTATCATTGGACCGGTCTACGGACTGGTTCGTCTTGTGCCTTCCTTTGAGTATTCTCCACACTTTTCCCCAATTCTTTGGGGGTAAATTGGGTAGAATATCCCCTTTATTAAAGGAGATTCTCATTCTCCTTTGCGTATTTTTTAGGACCCTACAACTCTCCATGTGTAGAGACCCGAAGCTTGACGTACATGGACATTACATTACTTTTGCGGAATACATGGTACATAACAAAAACACACACACAAGGATCGTAATATTTTAGTGTCTTTGGAAACTCGGAACGTAATCTTCTAATCGTGGTGAAAGATCTTCTATATCTCCCATAAATATCTTCCCCTTTTTTTACCTAAAACCTTTCTTTATATCCTGGGGAAAAGAAAACATAAAAGGGTGAGCTCAAATGCTCAGTAAGGGTAAACAAAAGAAATATCAATCACATCATATACACAAACACATAACTTTTGGAAATCTTAACCTGCAAAAGAGATCATAATTTCATAACATGGGATAAATCATGGTAGTGAAATGTAATCACAATAATCATAACATAAAACATGAAACTTTGTGGCATTCACACATATTCATAGAGAATAATTTCTTGTTAGTCAAGACTCATTGCCAAGACTATCTTAGTGGACAAAGTCCCTTTCTGAATCGAGTAACCCTCGTTTCAGTCCTGTTTCACTGAACCGGTATAACCTACCGTTCCATCCCTGTCTATCTCATGAGATATAAAATCTTTACCCAATGCATTGGAGGGAGATATAGGTCCCACCCATCTTATAATGAATCCTTTCTTATGTGTGCCACATATACATCATAGCGTAACCCATGTAATAAAAATGGGACATCATAAAACAATTCATATAAGATAAAGGAATTCATAAAAATATTTCCATCACAACATAATCAACCCAATTTAATAATAGGGATAAAAACAGAACCCTTTTATTATCTTAGATGGAAAATAATTTTGATAAAATACTTGAACTCCATTCTTGAGGAAAATATCCTTTCTACTTCAAAAACATTTTTCCTTTCATAACATGTCATACGACTTTAAAATAAAAGAAGTTGATTAAAAATAAACTTGAAAACTTGTAAAGGAATATTCTTGGAAATATTGTTTTAAAAATCCATTCATGTCGTATAAGTTAAAAAAAACATTCTTCGTACTTTTGTCGGAAAAGTCAAAAAGTACCTCGTACGAAAAACGACAAAAGATTCCCTTCATTTATTTTACTAAAAACTCACCGAAGGGTAAAAATGGATTTAAACAATTGTAGGTGGATGAAAATAATATTACATATTTATGAAACATGGATGTGGATGATAAAATACACCCCAGTAAATACTTACGAATAAACAATCTCGGATAAAAATGAGATTGTGATATTTCCCTTACCTTAGGTCCGATTTGCTTCGTATGTGTCCGAACCTCCTGTATAATGATTTAAATAATGTCATTGACTTATTATAGAATCATATTCATTGTTATGATATCATATATGGTTCACTTATGACATTATATTACCCGTTCTTTTGTAAATTCCATGTTAAAGAAGCGTTTTGGGTAAAATCGTTTCATTTATCATAGGTGTTTTGACTTGTTGTTCGTGACATTATTATTACTTATGATTTACTTACTTCCAGAATATAAAATATGATTTATATATCATATATATTCAGTATATATATATATAAGAGATAGATAAATGAAATGAAAAACATCATTCATGGAGACGGTAGTTCGTACGTACGCATGAACGCTGTTTTCCTTTCCTTATTGTCTTGAATGGAAGTAAGTAGATGACATACATATATATATATATACATAAATCCAGTAGCTTTATAATGTCATATATTTCATTATTATTTCTTATATATACTTTATAATCATTCTTAAATGGTTAACATGGAGAATGAATCTCATCGCGTCGTGGAGACGGTAGTCCGTACGTACGCACGAGCGATGATATCATTTCCATAAATATTGAATTGGAGTGGAGTGGATTATACAAGATATCAGAATCAATATGATGTTTTAATAACTATGTATAGTTATTCTTTACACCATTATACCCATCCATGTAAGGTGGTGGCGGAAAATAGATTACACCACGGCGTGGAGACGGTATTTCGTACGTACGCACGCGCGGTGATTTCCTTTTTCCGTAGGATGGATAGAAGGTTAATTAGAGTTGTCTCATATTTATAATAACATATCAGTATATAAGAAATACTGATGTTATTACTTTATCATGAAACAACTAAAGAAGAAGAAGTTGAAGAAGAAAGAAGTTGAAAAGATCGGTAATGGATATTACCTCTTCTTTGGAACGCCTCTTTGAATCCTCCACTTAGGGAACTAAGATTGGTCTTTGAAGAAGACCAGGACCTCTAGGATTATTCTATGGAAGTGGAGAGGAGAAAATGGCAGGGTTTGTCCGAGCTTGAGTGCTCAAATTTGTGTGAGGAGGAGGGGGAGGAGGTGTCCTTTTATAAGGGAGGAGAGGGGAACCATAGGAATACCTCAAAATATTATTTTATATTAATGTAAAAATCGGTTTATAATGGTTCCAAAGGGTCTTATTTCGAAGCTAAAGTGGGTATGGGTCGAAATCCTATCAACCAATAGGATTTAGACAAGTTTAGGGTATTATTTTAACCTTATCAATTAGATTTAACTCTAAGTTAAATAATTTAACTTTTACCGTGTCTTTTTGTTTTCTTTCACTATATGGTTAATACACTTACTATAACATGCCAAACGAACCCCAACTTGTTTATTATTAATATATATATCCTTATCAAAGTCATTTGGCCAAACCTTAGATTTTTAGGAATAAAATAACAATTAATAATATAATATTTGATTTAAAAACTATTTTGTGTCAATTTTGAAACTATTTGATATATGATTTTTTTGAAAGTCATAACAGAATTATATGTTCGAACCAAGTTGATTAAATCAACACTAATATATCATATTAACCTAGAAAATTAGTTTAAGTCATAAAAAGTCTCAAATTACATTTATTTGGGCATTTATAACATCAATTCTGTCAATATTTTATTAATAAGACAATTACTGCATCATCTTTCTGTCATAATAAATGATAATTATTTAATCCCTAAAAATTCTAAATAAATTCCTATAATGTAGATAATTGTATTAGATTTCTGTAGACTATTCATGTTCGAAGTTTCATGAAGTTTATCACTAGATTAAAATTATTATACTTATAATATTTAAGAAAGTGACATGTTGTCACATTCTTTGGTTTTAATAATAATTAAATTATTTTCATTGAAAAAATTTAATTAAATTAATCTAATAAGACCCTTAGGTGATATGGGTCGTTTTTTAGTCATCCAATAGAATTTTGACATTTGTTAGGGTAATTTTAAAATATTATATTTACCCTTAATTACCCGATTTACCTTTAACTATGGTAAATAAAGTTTACCGTAGTTACTATTCATAATTCCCAAAAATAAAAAGTATCCTATTAACATAATTTGGACCCACTGATTCCAAATATGGAATCCATTTTTTAAAATTCAAAACACAGAAGTTGCAGAAATTAAATTAAAATTAATCCCGTTGTCGAATAAAAACGGGTTTTTGTTTAAAACATTGCAAAAGATTGAATTGATTTAACTTACGAATTCAAGGTAAAATCAATGCTAATGACATACATTATATTAAATGGTAAAAATATATTATATTTATACTTTAAAACCATTCAATATTATAATTTAACCACATAAGATATTACGATGAAAAAAGTTGTTTTTAATTAAAATATAGCGTGTTTTTACTATTCATTAAAATGTGAAAGTTACCAGAATAATATGAAAATTTTATCCAAAGTAAATTTTTATTTCTTTATTCCAAAGAAGAATTTTATTTTGTAAAATTTAACTTATAAACATGTCAAAAACCAGATTTAAAGTGGGTGCGCCATCCAAAGGCGGCAAAACTGCATTTTTTGAAAAATACTTATTTTACCCAAAAAAATTATTTTGTTCTTATACCATGTTCTAGAAATGTGTAAGATGAATAATAATGTTATAAAATTCAAAATTTAGTTAATATTATAATAATATAACATTGTTTATTAAAACCCGGTATTGCGTACAACACACGCTATCGAGGAAGGTCGCGATTGCGTGTAATGCAAGCCAAGTCAGGGTTGCGTGTTGTGAAAGAATCCTTCATTGTTTCGTATAACAGAATCCAACCATATTTCATTTATACATTTAATATATATATATATATATATATACTCAATGTTGCATAGAATAACTATTATCAAAATTGTGTGTAACACGGTCCAAGAATAGTGTTGCGTATACTGCAAGCTAATACGGTGTTGCGTATAGCGCAAGGTAATATTGGTGTAGAATACAACAAAATACATTAATGAAATTAAAATAATATTTTTCATAAAATCTTGGGGTGTTACACCATGTGTCTCCCTTACCCTAAGGTACAATTTCTGGGCACCACTTATGCATGACACCCCTATCCTGGGCATACTTCTCCCATACATCCCTCCAGGTTTGTACTAAGTGATTTCAAGGTCCCTTGTGTAGTGCTTCATGTTGTCGTGCTTTTCCTCATTCTTCTTCGCATAGGCATAGTAACAACTATTGATTCTTCACATAGCCACACTAATTTGAGCCCCTAAATGGATCACTCCACAATCATGTCTCCATATGGAATTGTTGGTGTCTTTCCTTCACAAAGGGTTAAAGTACACCAGTTATGTAAGTCTTAGTGAGGGAGTGAATCCCCAACATCCAAGCTACGGGACGTTAAACTTCCAAGAACCTGCATCCCCGACACATTACATTAAACTATGATCACCTAATAAGATAAAATTCCAAAGAGTACTCTGAAGGTGATGGGCACCATCACCTTCTCACTCCCTTATCCCTCTGATCTTTGTTACCATGCACACCTTAGGAAATCTCCACGTAAGCCTCAACACCCTATGATGTGATTATTCAGGTACAATGGCCATATCATCATTGTACATATAGACCCCTACTTGGGCCTCCCTCCGAGAGTAATTCCCAATATATATCTCCCTAGGCAGCTAACCATGCATAATACCCACTCTATTCCTCACAAACACACCTTTACAAAGAGATCGTCAGGTCTTGGTTGCCACTTGTTTCTCACACCGAGCAAGACTAACGTGGACATACAGGAAGTATCGACCATGAAATCCTATATGGGAAATCTTATTGTGTAATCCTCAATCCCCTCTCTTCCACACTACATGGACTTTCATCCTTTCCCTTTCTTGGTAGGGTCCATATGAAGCCTCTCTAAGGTTCAAGCCCATCATTCATCGGTCCCAAACACTTCACGTCAGTTCAAACTCATCCCGTATGATAGTAAACTATATGCCCATTTCGTTCTTCAAGATGTTAAACTATACTCTTTCAAACTATTTGGGTTTTTATACCTGTCTCCTAGACAGGGTACATAGGAATCCTTCTGAAGTTTCACCCTAAGCACTGGTAAACTTCAGCATCCCCTTTTTGGGGGCCCACATCCCTGGTCCACCCTTTAGTTGTGTCAGACTAGTTCTTGAGCTTCTAACCATGAATATGCCCCACATTAAAACTATAATCTATCAACCAAGAGTGTCCCTCTTGTGATGGGCAGCTAACCAAGTGTAATCCCCAACATGTTTCTGGGTCGTTGTCTTTTATGTATACCTCGATTCTATGCACCATACTAAACTATGTGGACTTTGATTCCCTACTATGGGGATATATAAGAAGCATCCATGAGGTTCAAGCCCATCATCCATGTCTCATCATGGTCTTTCCTCCAAGACTTTGTGTTTCGAGAAGATCATACCCCACCCTAGAGGTTCTACTTCCTTCAAGTCCCCATCCATGCGTCCATTCTAACGAGCCGCCACCTTAGGTGACTCGTCGCCCCACCGAACTACGTGGATATTGATTCCAACCCATCGGGATATGTAAGAATCATCCCTGAGGTTCAAGCCCAACACCACTATCATCTTCAATTTGGTTCCATACCATTCATCTAATCCACATCATCAAATAATTCATTATCCATTATCATTTTACCCGGGCCTACACATCCTGGTAAGATCTTTTCATCCACCTCCTCACTGCTCCTAGCAGCACCTAGGCCACCAACCATGCATAATCCCCAACATGTCTTCAGGTTTTTGTCCATTTTTTACACCCCAATCCCATGAGTCACCCTCTTGAACTACATGTATTTTGATCACTATAGTCTATACAGGGTACATAGGAGACCTCCACAAGGTTCAATCCTAGTCAATGGAAAACCTTTGTGTCTCCTTTTTCGTGACCCAATCATCCTTCGATTCATCCTCATTGGGCGTCTTGATCCACCCTTCTAGAAAACCTCCCATGTGTTCCCTCCTAAGGATGTACCCATATGATCCACTCTCATCAGTGTAACAATTAGTCTGATTCATCTTCGCTAGACATTAAACTTGCAGCATAACCTGTGTTGAACATGGGAATATGAAAAAAACCATGGAGATATGCCTATGGCATATAAGTCCCGGAACTCAACATTGGATGCCTCGGGATTCTTCTCCCTCAAGAAGCCCTATCATAAGGGGAAGAAAATCTAGGTGCATCAGTGTTCCAACGCCCAAACACGCCAGTGATGCCTAACGTGACTACTCCCCTGGTCGAAGGTTTCTTCCCTAACCTTACCCCATTGAATGTCCCGAAAAAATTAGTGTAATTAAATGGCATCCACAAAAAAGTTTCACTGGTAAAAGTTTCATGAACAACATCTTAATATTTAAGGGAGACCTGGACTAGGAAACGAGTTCTGAGGAGGAATCCATGGAATGAGGAACCGGCATCCCATCATCCTATTTCTATTAAGGACCAAAAATCCATGAATAAGTGATGGATGTTGCCCAAATTTAGAAAGAGAGAATGTGGGGAAACAACAAGTGTGTTTCATCACAACAAGGAACACCCCGGAAAAAGCATCAGAAACAAAAATGGTGAACCTGACATGAATATTCTCTTTATTATGGATATCTAGCTATTCGAGACCAGGTATTTCCAAGAAAATAGTGGGTTTGGCATGAAACTCGCCAGGATTTGGAGTAGTTTATGGTTGGGCATCCCAATCTACACCATTATTAACAAGGATCTTCTTATCTAGTCATGTAAGATTGAATGGTTCTGGGGAACTAGGAATCGCTTTCTTATTACTATTATGATGAGTGAAATTCTCTACTTTGTAGGACCCAAGCTCAAGGTACCGGAAACTGATCACCTCCTACCCACGGACACAGGGGTAGGGGAAATGCCAACACGGTAATCCTAGATGAATCTATCTCTTCTAAGGCAACTTATTTGACCATAGATACTAAGATCCCACACCTTCTATCACACTATGAATTTATTCATAGGAGGGTGATTAATACTCATGTTTATCGATACGAATAGGAGGGGATAATTTTAAAAGGGGACATGTCCCTTCAAGACCTTGAGGCCTCTATTCCCCATCACCACCACTACCCCCAATGGACATGCAAGGAGCCACTGCACCCCACTCCAACCTTCAATAGCTATGTGATCTAATCCCCAGAGCTCCTTTAAAGTTCACTCCCTAATACGGATTATGTAAGGGATGTATGAGCCCACTCCGCTAGGAAATCAGCCAGGGAGCCACTGAGAATGGATCTCACCTGATTGTATTAGTGTCCCTAGATGGTTCCATATACTAAAGAGTAGGTGGTCCCTACCCCTACATAGCTAGATCTAGTTCGGCTGACCCGACTTCAATGTCGGTTGAAAACACACAAATATGCCCACTAGGGGGCATCATCTTCCACAGCTCTTGTGGTTCAAGCCACCACTGGTGCATGCTATTTTACCTCTATAGTTTTCCCAGAGAAGGGGAAATTCCTTATCCCATAGTAGGTACACTTCTAGTCCTATTCCAGAGTCAGGCACCAGCCACCTCAAACGAAGGTTGAGTTGGCCTCATCAGTCACTAGTGCGAGCAGCATAAGGCGTGGGCTGATCTGCGATGATGATTCCAAATATAGAGGTCCTCCACATACCATCATCTATCAGAGTGGATTTCCTTCCTAATCATGCATCCATCATGGAGGTGCTCACCATGCCACCATCATCAAATTTAGTGGAGGTCCTTCCTGCTTCATCAACACTCAGCATGAAGTTCTTCCCTGTGCTCCTGGTCTCAAGTATGAAAACATCCCTTTCCTGTTAGGTTATCAATGTGAGTATCCTCCTTTCCCTATCACCTACCAACATGGGGGTACACCCCATGTTTTCACCAAATTCAGTGGAGGCCCTCCCTGCTTTATGGACGGTCATCAGGAACGTCCTTCCCAGGTCCAATATGGTCAGAACAAAGTCCATCATCGTATTGTAGCTACCTGAGTCAGTCAATGTGAAGGTCCTCCCCTCACTAAGAATGAACACCATGGATGTCCTCCCCATGGGATTTCTAGCTCTAGTTTAGGCCCTCCATGCCACAATACTTTCAATCATGTAGTTCCTACCTGTGTCCCATTTCACATTTTTCAAGGTGTTCCTCACATCGTGTCTTGTCTAATAGGAGGTCCTCCCTGCGCCGGAACCAACTCAAGTAGAGGTCCTCCTCGTGTCAAGAATCTACCAGGCCCTGAAGAACCATCTTAGGGTAGGAGGGTAGGTTTTCTCCACCAAATAAAGAATCTTGGGATGCTTCATACTGGAATCAAATCTATATTATTTTCGAATTCTGATATGGAGAGTGATTCTATGATAAAACCATCACTAGGTCTTCTATGATAGGGATGGGGTAGGACCAAGGAATATGACCCTCATCCCTATGAAAATACATATAGGAGGAGGAATATTTGGCCCCTTTCCAAGGCATGGTTGTACAATCCTCCCGATCGTCAACAGGATCATTCTCTACCTCAAACAGAGATTACAGAGAGTTGTTCTAGGGACCAATAGAGGATGATAAATAGAGTGACTCACCACCAAAGACCATTGTCCCTACATGGGAAGAAATGTTCATTAGTCCATCCTACAGGGATGAGTGGTGCAATCAGCGCATTCTTTGGAAGGTAGTACCAGATGTGCCGACTTTTTAGCTCATGCCCCGTACTCTCCACCAGTCAGTCTACCATCACAATGGTTCACTTTAGTGCCATTACCGGTCCCTCAACTGCCCCTAGTCCCTGAATGGAGAAACCAAGGGCCAGATCCTGGTTCTGAGTCGCGAAGTTTGTGGAACTTTATAACTACACATCATCTCTCATAGATTTTCTGACCCATTACAACAACATGTTTTAGTATCTCAGAATCCATCACCCAGGAGGAGGTCATGTGATTCCGCCAAACTCTCTGGAAAAACGTAAATTATTCATTATCATTTATGAGTAACCTACCCCAAGATCCAAAAATACTTTAATGACATCGACCAACAATGTTGTAGGGTCTACTTGGATGCACTCCCTATGGATTAGCACCCTAAGTCCCATGGTCATCATCAAACCCTCCAGCAACAATGCATCCAGAGCTTTACATTTCTCTATAGAATTATTAAGGAGGCTTTCCCCCGCGTCTAGATCAGTGGTTGTAAAAATATGATGCCCTTCATTTCAGTCGTACCTACTGCCAACCTGACTTTCCATGTGATATTGAGGATATGCCTATAGTCACAGTCGCAGTAAACATAGACGACCTATTAGAGGAAGAAATTAAACTGGGACCCATTTAAAAGAACTTACCCCCCCAGGTGATTCCACAACTGTTGAATCCTTTGGGAAGGGTTAATTTCCAACAATAAAATTTACTGGGCCTTCCTACACCTTTCGAGTTATTGTCTTTTGTTCGAAACCCCAATATGGGTTAAGAGCACATCGGGAAAATCAAACCCTCTGGTCTGTCTGGATCAGTGGAACAGATGAAAGATGACCATGGAAACGATGCATTATGATAATAGCTCGTGAAACATAAAAATATGGTTGATGACCTTCTTGCCGAATGTGTTGCGAAACGGCCACCAGATTACAGTCATCCTCGACCAGGGTAGTAGGGGCAGGTGCAGCCTCCCCCTGGTGAGTTGCCTCCTAGTGACCTTGACCATCCTTCCCATATAGATAGAGTAGAGGTAAAAGTTTATGGAATTAGGGTGTGATATGCATTAAAAAATACACCTGAGTTTTGTGGTAACCCTCATCGGGACCCATCATAGGTTCCCCTAGTCGCTCCACATGTCGTTCCCTCGGCGGTCCCGCAATTCATCCCACCATCCGCTCCACAAGATGTTGGGCCTTATTACCATGTTGAAAAACCTTCCAATGCATTAGTTTTAATATATCCTCATCAAGATAGTAATCCCCTTAAAAATTATCTAATGGCCTCTCTCATTTCTCACCTCGGGACTTTGGAAACCTGACAAGTGGAGATCCCGCCTCATGAAAAGCCATAATTGATATGGGTGGACGATATGCCAACACCCTTGGGTTTCAAAAATCCATCTTTCTCCCATTTTAATGGGATAAGGTACCCACAACAACATCGGTCCCACTTCATTTCATGATGTGGAACCATGTTGGGAACTCCAACACAGAAGGAGGATACCAAACTCTGATGTTTTGTTCAAAAATTGGAAGGGCCCACATTTTTATGGTACAGCCAGTTACCCATTGGATCAATAAATAGTTGGGAAGATCTACACAGACAGTTCCCTTACCAGTTCAATTCCACCACCTAGAATACAAGCATTGTTGACCTCTTAAAATGAAAGAAAAGGACTAACAAGTGGGTCTTCGTTGTCATATCCAGTTGGAAGGGTCTCATTTATTCACTTGATATTCCCCTGACTCAAGAACAACTACTTACAATGTATGTGGGTAATTTCTAGACTGAATTTTTCCCTTCCCACATCAATCAGAACAACCTAGGCAGATTTCAAGATTTCTCTAAAAATTCCCAGTGTAATGAAGAATCCTTATCGCAATCCAAACAAGCACGTGTGTTTCCTCCCTCAATTCTAATAAAAATAAACGCTAAGGATGAGACAACTATAATTTCACAGGTAGATGCACCTATATATTTGAAGTTATTACCAGTGGAACCACCTCCATATCCTCACCAAAGGTCACCACCTCAGTCTTGGCCTCCGACTCAGTAGCACCCACCTTAGAATTGGAAATCCCCACTTTGTAACATGCCCCCACCGCTAAGGAAAGACAATTAGGTCCCTACAAATCAGGATCTTTTAGCCCCTCGTCAGAGACAGGATTCTAGATCCCCCTTCCCAGATATAAGGAACCGAACCTACTCATTCAATGAGGCTCATGTCTCCAGCTATTTCTGAAGTGCCTTGGATAATGGAAGAGGCTCGAAGAGGCGGAACTCATTGATCATCCCAACTATTTCCCCTATCACCGGTTCCTTAGTCACACCCTCAAGAAGTGAGATGTGTTTAAATAATGGCTCCAATACCTAGTCAATAACAACATAGTCAAGTTGGGTCCATCCCCATCACAGGTGGCATGTGTGTCTATAAATCCCGACAACAATAATGAGGGTGAATAGAAGCATGTTTCTAATTGTGGGTCTCTAAAATATGATGACAAAATGGCTTACAAGGTAGTATCATGTGCCCATGGTATAATATATGCATGTATTAATAGAATTGATCCTTCAGAATGTGATGTGCTACCTTCAGATATTACCTTTGAATCAACATCTTAGTGGTTGTCCTCCCAAGGGAGCATGCACTGGCAACACAAGGGAAGAAAAAGCCCTCTGCCTGTTCCAAATCCTTCCCATAATCTCAGTGAACTCATGCCCCAAAATATGGGGATTTCCCCCAAAATTTATCAAATAAGGGATGATTCCTCATGTGATGACCATGGGTATTCTTCGGTTAGTACTGTGGAGCTGGTAAACCCCTACAATGTTCTTGATGATGAAGAGTATCGAGCGGACCCTCCCAACGTCCCTAGTCGATGTCAGCATCGATAGAGCCATGGATATTGGAATCACCAGAATTAATTGGTCAGTGCATCTAGCCAAGTTTTTCATCCCATCAAGACCAAACTATAGGTTCCTGGCACAGCGGGAGTGCGTGGATGGGTGTACCCAATTTGAATTTTACCATTAACAATGATCAAACCAAGAATCTCCATGATGATAAAACATCGGATATTTAGAATATAATGAAGAAAGAAAGAAAAATATGGACGTCTTGGAACCATATAAAGGATTATCATATGTTGGTTATAATTAATTTAATTTAAAGGAAATAATTACCTTGATGGAATTCCCTCTCCATTGATGATTCCAGTGACCATCCTTCGTGATCTATCATTGCATCATAGAATCCAAGTGTAGGCTTCCTCAAGTAGTGATCCACATGTTCTCCACATATCTCTGGACATCACCCAAGGGATGTCTGGGTGCCAGTATAGAAGAGCCTACACTTACGGTGTTCGCCTTCAATCACATTGAGAGCCACTTCCAAAGTGCTCTCTTTGATCTAGTGGAGGATAATCTCTCTCATAACTTGGGAGCATTATTGGAGGAATGTAATTATTTCTTGGATTGAAATATTTATCCAAATCCATTGTACAAAAACAAAAATAATGGATAGACTTAATGGGAATAATGTAATTGGTATTTATAATACTTATAATAATAAAATAAAATAATTTCATATTGGTATTTATTTATTTCATTTAATTCTTAGTAATACCCCATGTCTAATAATAGTGGTTGATTGTTATTATCACTTGACATGTGCCCATAGAATTAAACCTAATATTATTTAATTACATAAACAATATTGTTTCTCAAAAATATCCAGAAAAACTACAAGGCATATATATATTAATATACACAGTGTGTACTTTTAGTTTTCCATTTTCCTTTATTTCCTACACCACATTTATTAGACCTTGAATAATGACTCCTTATGTCTCAAATAAATATCACTACATTATTCGCTAATAAAAATATTAATTTTCTTATAATATATTCTCTCAAATAACTAGTGTCAAAATAAATGTGATCAGGAATCCTTGAATAATTATTAAACCACAATTTCGAATAATCTTTATTCAACTTATAAATGAATATTTAACTATGATAGTTGGATACACTTAGTGTTTGACCCTCTAGGCCTCTTTCTCAATGGCATTAGGAGAAAACTACCTAATTTCCATGGTTAGCATCTAGCAACATATCAAGGCATCCATAGAGAAAGAAGTTAACACCGTAATGATGTGTCACCTCCTATGAACGCTTACCAAGTAATGTAATCCATTTGTCTTGATATCTCAAATCAAGTGGGTTTCATGATAGTGCCATCAACAAATGTGTTCAATTATTCTTTGTTTGACATTCTATAATTGAACTTTCTCATTTCTCACCATGGAAGTGGATTCATTTAGGATATATCAATTCCATAAAAGGGCCTGAGATATCAACTTTTGTTATGGAACAGAATGGACAAATCCTTTCCCGAGATATCTATTAATGCATTATTACTCATGATGCACCCAACATATCCTACCTCACTGCAAACAGTGTGTCATCACAGTTTTCATAAATACATATAAGTGAATTATTTGTAATAACCATTAATAATAATCTTAAAGTATAAGGACCAATACACACATATTCATATAAAAGAATCCAATGACACTGTGAAATGTGGATTTCCTACTAGCGGGTCTCATTCTCACAATATCCTCCTGAATAATACCAAGGGAGAACACTATGAAAAGGTGCCTCGGTGTTTAATGAGTCCTCACCCCTAATGGATTTTCTTATTTATATCCCTAAAATAACATCCCCTGGCCATAGAACATATATTAAATATTAGTGTCATGACACTTCCGGGATCTCATCATAGTAGGGATCCGCTATGACCTTTTAGTGAAACAGATCTCCTTAGGATATTATCACATGCATTATCACATAGAATAGAAATCAAGATGTGATAAGGTATTTATTAATATTAAAATCCATTAATACAAGTTTATCATAAAGTAAAAAGTAGTTGGTTCTAGGCCACCAACTCCAACAGACTCCCACTTAGACTAGAGAAAACTACTAACAACCTTTAACCCGCTAGCTCTCACATGATATTTATGCTTTTGTTGAGATAGGTCTTTAGTCATGGGGTCCATTGCGTTCTATTCTATGCTCACTCTACTCACTGTAACATCACCCATTTGACATAAATCCCTCAAGAGGTGATACTTCTAGAGAATTTGCTTTTCCCATTTATGTGACCTTGTTTCTTTTTCAAGAGCCTCCACTACAGTATTATCACAATACAATGTTATGGGATATATAATTCTAGGCACCACATCAAGATCTTGGACAAAGTTCCAAATCCAGATGGCTTCTATTGCAACATTATAAGCCCCTATATATTCAGAATCCACTGTAGAATTGGAAAAAACTGGTTTCTTTGAACTCTTTCATCTCATAATTCCTCTATTGAGGTAGAAAACATATCCTGAATGCGACTTCAGATCAGTATGATCTATTTGAAAACTAGCATCAGTATACCTTCTGATGAAAAACTTCTCATCTCCTCTATACACTAGGAACATATCCTTAGTTCTTCTCAGAAACTTAAGGATTGACTTAACAGTAGTCAAACGTTGTTCTCCTAGATCTTCTTGATATCATCCTACCATGCTCAGTGGATAGGCAACATCAATCTTGGAATTTAACATGGAATACATGATGGATCCTATAGATGAAATGTATGGGATGTTTCTCATCCTATATTTCTCTTGTTGTTTTTTAGGACACATTCTCTTAGATATATGTAGGCCATGTGATACTAAAACCAATCCCCTAATGGATTTTTCCATACTAAATCTCTTTAGTATCTGGTCAATCTATGTATGCTGACTTAGTCCAAGAATCCTCTTGGATCTATCACGAATGATCTTGATCCCTAGAATGTAGGTTGCTTCACCTAAGTCCTTCATAGAGAGACACTTGTTCAACCATTCCTTCACTGATTGTAAGACTGGTACATCATTTCCAATAAGTAATATGTCATCAACATATACTACTAGTATAACTATCACATTCCAATTAAACCATTTATAAACACATGGTTCACATTTGTTCTAAATGAAACCAAATTCTTTTACGGATTCAAAAAATTGAATGTTCCATGACCTGTATACTTGATTTAATCCATAAATGGATTTCTGTAACTTGAAAATCTGTTTGGATTCACCTGGTGTCAAAAACCCTTCTTTTTGTGTCATATAGACATCTCTCTAGAGATTCCCATTAAGGAATGTTGTTTTGATGTCCATCTACAAAGTCTCATAGTCATGATAAGAATCTATGGCAAGTATGATTCTTATGGATTTAAACATCAAAACTAGAGGTAAGGTGTCATCATAGTCAATTCTTTGACACTATTTGAATCCTTTATCTACTATCCTTTATTTTTATGTGATAATTTAACCTTCTATGTCAATATTCCTCTTGAATACCCAATTTCATTCAATAGGATTTACATCAACCAGCCTATCAACTAGACCCCAGACTTGGTTTTGATACATGGAATCCATCTTAGAATTCATTGGTTCTATACATCTTATAGCTTCTGATCTCTCTACTGCTTCCCTGTAGAAGATAGGTTCATTATTGTCCAACAATAATGATTCACCATCCTCGGTGACTAGGAAACCAAATCTCTTTGGTTTTCTTACCTCTCTTGAGCTCTTACACAATACATGTGTTTCTAGAACCTCTTACATGGGGACCTATGGAACTTATTCCTGTTCCAACTCATGTGTTTCTTGAGAATCAACTTCACTAAAGTCAATCATACTCCCACTATCCTTTTTGAGGATGTGCTCCCTCTCAAGAAAGATGGATTTTCTAGAGATAATCAATTTCTTGTTTAAAGGGTTATATAGGTAATATCATTTCATTTCCTTGGAATATCCTATAAAGATACACCTTGTGCCTCGGGGTTCTAGTTTTTTTCTAAGAAGGCCTTAACAAACACCTCGCATCCCCATACATGTGTGTGCGACAAAATGAGTTTCTTTCAATTCCATAACTCAAAGGGAATTACATGTTCCCCCTTAGTTGGTACTCAATTTAATGTGTATACTGTAGGTTGTAGTGAATATTCCCAAAAGGATAATGGAAGATCGGCATGAATCATCATCAACATCACCATCTCCAACAAGGTGCAGTTCCTCACCTCACTAACACCATTCCACTGTAGTGTATAAGAAGTAGTGAGTTGAGATATAATCTCCGACCCTCGAAAAAGGACGATGAACTCTTGGTTTAGATATTCTTCACCTCGATCTGATCGATGCTTCTTTATCTTTTTACCAAGATGATTCTCTACTTTATTCATGAATTCCTTAAATTTCTCCAAGGACTCTGAATTATACCTTATTAAGTAAATATATCCATATCAACTCAAATCATCAGTAAAAGTAATGAAGTAAGAATTTCCACCTCTATCTTCTACTATAAATGTTCCACACACATCCACATCTGCCAAACCTATAATCCATGTGTCCCTTTCACCCTATCCACTGAAAGGTGGCTTGGTCATTTTACCTTGTAAAGAATCATGACATCTATCAAGTGTTTTTGGATCAGTAAAGACTTAATAACCATTTTGGAAAAGATTTTTCAATCACTTCTCATTTACATTATCAAGACGGTGATGCCACAACTGTGTATTGCATGAGTCATGTGAGTTTGTCTTGATATCGATCACCAATACTTGGTTTTCGTAATTTAATACATAAAAACCATTATTTAAATACACCATACCATAATATATATTATTATTATAAAAGAAAAACCCATATATAAACTTGAAAATAAATCCATCCATATACAAACATGATACATAAATTATGTTCTTAGTAACACTGGGTACATAATAACAGTTATGTAAAAACAAATGAATTCTAGTTGGAAATGAGAGATGGTAATCACCAATGGCCAACATATCCAACCCCATTCCATTGGTAACTCAAATATCCACCTCTCCTCTAGAAATACTTCTAAATCTAATTGGTTCCTGCATTTGAATATAGATTTGATCCCCACAAGCTGTATCTAGTACCCAATGTGTATAAATGTAAATATTACACTCGATAATGAACACGACTTTATAATACCCATGCTTCTGGGTGTAGTTCCTCATCCAGTGGCCTAGCTTTCTGCATGAAAAACATATTTGCTCTTATTAATTTCCCTACCTCGGTATCTTCCCCTTAATGGATGGATGGTGCTCGGGGGCTTCAGACCATTTATAAATCCTTAGCCCATTTTCCTTGTCCTTCCTCTTGTTATTCACCATAATAACTTTGGACTTGTCATGCCCCATGTCTTTATCAACCTAGATAATAAAGGTTATAAGTTTTGATAAACTCTTATAATTATTTATCATGTTTTAGTTGACAATAAATCTAGATAAGTTCATGGTAAGTGATGATAGGATGAGATCTATATGCAACTCATCTGGGAGTTTAATCCCTAAGATGTTTAGGTGTTCAATGTAGCCAATAAGCTTGATTACAAGAGGCGTAGTTGGTGCAGACTCTCCAATCTTACTTGTGAAAATAGAGTTGGAGATCTCATATCTCTCTTGTATTTCCTTCTATTGATAGAGATCATTAAGGTTATACGCGTCAATGTATTCATATTATTTCAAGAGATCATTAGACATGGACGATGACATGAAACATTAGAAATATGTGGAATCATCCAAATGTTTCATATAGAGAGATATTTTTTCATCACTGGCCTCATTTCTAGGAGAAACTGGAATAGGCTTTTCCAGCACATACAATTTCCTCTCAAGGAGAAGGATAATGCATAAACACCTCTACCACTTCTGAAAATTAGGGATAGTGAAAAGTTTTCCCTTCTCGAGTATGGTTCACAATAATATGTTTTGAAGTCATTTTTCTTACCATTTCTAAAAATTAAGATGAGAAAATATTTAGTACTTTACCTTGATAAAATTGAGACAAATAAATTAATTAATACTTATTAGTCTCCCAATATTTTATCAAAATCCAATTGCCCTCACCATTGACTTCAGAATATTCTGTTGCCTGAATATTCCAGTAGCAAGGATCCATATTTCCCTTCGCATTACCCCAACTGTGGTTGGCCAAGAAACTTCATGGGTTTTAGGTAGGCATTCCAAATGCCAACTGCATTAACTCGTAGTTCCTTGATCTGATCAGTGAACTCCCCAATCCTGAAATCCTTTTATTTTGGATTTCCTAAAACTTTTCCTCTTGGTCACACCATGTCCTTCTATAGGAGTCATCTCTTGATGCGAACAAAGTCATGTCTAACCAAAACCTTGAATTATAATTCCCCGCTAATTGAAAGTACCCCAACTAGGGTTAGTCAAACATTTTGAACTGTGGTTTGATTCTAACCAAGATTGTGGAAGGCTATACCGACATTATATTTCCTTGAAGGATTTTATCCTTATATGTAAATTTCCATTTTATTATCTTTCATACATGCTTGTTAATATTAAGTGGGATATACTTAAGTGATTAACCATGTCTAAGATAATATTTATGCATAAGCTAGTATTATTTTAGTTCCATATTTCATTCTTGTTTAATTCATTAATTGTGTGATTGTTACAACACACCGACAATAAATAAACCACGCAGCTGATAGAAATAAAATAAATTGTATGATCATAAGATCTTTCTCTTGGTTAGTTTGTCTAATGGTTTTTAACTAACCCAATACCTATGGGTAAACACCTTGAACAATTTGGGTTCGTGTTTACAACTTTCCAAATGTCCACCTTGGTATCTCCTTTGATTGGTTTCACCTGGGATCCTAACATGAGAAGCCTGCACTATCTTAGGAGATCCAACCCTTACATATGCTTTTATCTCACATGCAGGTTAGTTATAAAATGGGGTTTTTCATAAAAGAAACATTGGGCATGCAGTCCCTACAAATTAATGAGAATAAGTCTCACAAGACAACAAATTTAATTTAAATAAATAAATTAAAATAAATCATCCACATACAAAGGTCATGGTCTATCTCATGATCACCCATACAAGAAATGATATTTATATATAAATAAAACTAGAAATCAATTCTTCAATCATTCTTGTTTAAGATAAATCATGCTCGAATAAATTAATTATTATCTTCAATTAATCAATCCTTTTATCTTAAAACCTTTTATGAATTTCCTTGAGATTCTCATCCATCGTAATTTTAAATAAATAAATACATTTAAAATTATCTTTTTATGTAACTTATACCTTAGAGGAAACTCGGTGAATTCCCGTTCATAACTACCCAATGATTAGAAATTGACATTATGTAGATGTTAATTAATCATATATATATATAACATATTGTGTGTTATTCCCCAGCATCATACCAGCACCATGTTACATGTCTCAAGGTTTTGTATAATATAATAATAAATTTAATAAATCTGCATAATTTGGTTGATTACATAGTGTTTAGTTCCTACTACATGTTGTTTACTATCGTTCACCATCTATATCAAGTACACACCTATGGATACGGTGTGTATATGTACTTCAGAAATATTTAGAGTACACAGCATTTCCAGTGGTCCACATGCCGCGTAGTATCCGAGTTACACAGTCTCCAGCTGGGCAAGCTGTGTATGGGGTACATTATCTAACCCAAACCTGAAGGGACTACACATCAAATTTAGGGGGTCACACTATGTGTAATCTAGAAACCATGTTCCACTTGTTCCTATTCAAAACCCAGAGTCATTAAGACTTATAAAAACTCCAATCACACGGCTAGGTTTGGAGGACCAATCCTGATGCATTGAACCTTGACTACATAACTTGTACTACCGAATACAAATTGTGTGTTCTAGTGTTGTATGGACAGGAACCATTGGCACCTCCAAATGAGATCCTCTATTTTATTTTAATCAAAATTAAAATAAAATATCATTTTTGATAAGGTGAATGAGAAACGAAATAGGAGGAACAGATCTCAAGATTCAGATTTACAAAATAAATAACTTTAATTGAAACAACTAAATTACTAAATTCATAAATCATAAATGAAAAACTAAATAATTATAATCAACAATATGACCCCTCTAATACCACTTTTTGTTTCTAGGAACAGCGGAAGCGCATGGATGGGTGTACCAAAATTGAATTTTACCGTTAACAATGATAAATCTGAGATCCATCATGATGATAAAATTCCAGATCTTTGGAATAGAATGAAGAACAAAAAGGAAATAGGGAAGTCCCAGAACCATAGAGAGGATCATCATATGTTGGTTATACTTAATTTAATTATAGGAAAATAATTACCTTTATGAAATTATCTCTTTTTTTATGTTTCCTATCATGATCCAATGTGATCCATCGTTGCATTTTAGAAGCCGTGTTTTAGATTCCTCTAGTAGTGATCCACACATGCTCCACATACCTCTAGATGTCGCTGAAGGGATCTCTAGGTATTGGATTAGAAGAGACTTCACTTTCGGTGTCTGCCTTTGATCGCCTTGAGAGATGCTTCCAAAGTGCTCTCCTTGATCCGGTGGAGGAGTATCTATTTCATAAATTGAGAGAGTTCTTAGAAAAAAGGAATTATCTCTTGGCAAGAGAGAATTCTTTAGATCCATTGTCCATAACCACAAAAAAATATACAGACTTAATGAGAATAATGTAATTGGGATTTATAATACATATAATAATAAAATAAAATAAGTACTCAGGTATTTATTTATTTCATTTAATTATTAGTACGACCCCATGTCTAATAATTGCATTCGAATGTTATAACCACTTGACATACACCCAGCGAATTACACCTAAAATTAGACATGGGGTACAAATCCCCAAATAAACTACACAACGTATATATATTAATATACACATCATGTAATTTTATTTTCCCATTTTCATTTATTTCCTCCACCACATTTATTAAACCTTCAATAATGACTATTTATTTCTCAAATAAATATCACTACATTATTTGATAATAAATATATTATTTCGCCCACAATATATTCTCTCGAATAACTTGTGTAAAAATTAAAGTGATCAGGAATCCATGAATAATTATTAAACCATAATAGGGAATAATCATTATTCAATTTGTTAAATAAATATTTAACTGAGATACTTAGATACACTTAGTGTGTGACCTTCTAGGTCTCTTTCTCAGTGGAATTAGGTGGAGCCTGCCTAAAGTCCAAGGTTAGCATATTGAAACATGATAAGGAACCCATAGAGAAAGAAGTTAACATTGCAGTGATGTGTAACCTCATATGAAAGCTTACCATGTAATGTAATCCCTTTGACTGAATATATTTAATCAAGTAAGTTTCATGCTAGTTCCATCAACACATGTGTTCAATTATTCTTTCATGGAATTCCTTTAATTGAACTTTCCCATTCCTCACCATGGCCATAGATTTATTTAGTCCATATAAATTCCACCAAAGGGAATAAAATATCAACTTACATTATAGAACAGAAGTTACAAATCCTTTCTCACATTATCTATTAATGCAGTATTACTCGTGACACACCCAACATATCCTACCTCACTACGAATAGTGTGTCATCACAGTTTTTGTCAATAGATATAAGTGCATGAGTTGTAATACCCATTAATAATAATCTTAAAATATAAGGACCAATACACACATCCACATATAGGAACATCCAATGACACTATAAAATACGGATTTACTACTAGCAGATCTCGTTCTCATAATATCTTATTGGATATTACCGAGGATGCACACCATGTGAAGGTTCCTCAATGTTTTATGAGTTCTCACCCCTAACGGCATGTGTTACTTGTGTCCCTCGAATAACATCATCCAGCCATAGAACATATATTCATGAATAGTGTTATGAAACTTCTAGGTTCTCATCATAGTAGAGATCCTCTATGACCTTTTAGTGCAACAGTTATCTTTAGGACAATAT
This sequence comes from Viscum album, assembly GCA_963277665.1. Taxonomy (NCBI): domain Eukaryota; kingdom Viridiplantae; phylum Streptophyta; class Magnoliopsida; order Santalales; family Viscaceae; genus Viscum; species Viscum album. The sequence continues at coordinate 943,268,196 of OY728153.1, forward strand.
CACATGCATTTTCATGTATAAGAGTGATCAAGATGTGATAAGGTATTTATTATTATTTAAATCCATGAATAAAAATTTATCATAAATTACAAAGTAGTTTGTTATAGGCCACCAACCCCAACACAATCAGTAGGCCCAGTGCAGAGCTCAGCATACACAGCCTTCTCATCTCGGTTCATTGGATCTGCTTCTGCTGCCATTTGTACTACTTGATCAGGTATAGACACTAAAATTGCACCATGATCAGCCACATTTTGTTGTAGATGGACCTCATTAATTTTTCCGTCATCCAGAAGCCACTCTACATTGTTTGACTAGAAAGAAATGAGACATTCCCAGAACCAGCCAGAATCTGCCGGTTCAACCAATAGTGCCCATCAAACCTCCTACCACAGAGTGTCCTCCTGTCAACATAAGTGTATGCCTAGAATAGAAGTATGATATCCTCAAGCATATTTCCATCATTCCTGTGAATCTATCTATCCTCTAGGATCTCTAACTATCATTGGATATTTTTGAAGTACTTAGAGAGGCTTTAAGAAGACCCATCCATTTTGAGACAGAAGTAGCAGTCGTAGAAGCCTTCCATGCAGAGACAGTTAAGCATACAGAATGTCATTCCATAATCTATTTATCTGCAGAATATGAAGTTTATCCTATAAAAGGGAACATAATCCCACATTACAACCCCATCCAATTTAACAGCATAGAAGTCCACCATTGTCTTATCGACACGAGATCTGGAATCAACCTTATCCCAACCCGAACGCTCCGCAAGATGGGATTGTCTGAAACAGATATGAGTCCCTCTGACAAGAAAATTCAAGGTTATGATAGGACGGAGCAGACGCCAGTTAGAATGATCCTCCTGAAGACCCAGTTTGGTGTCTTAGTTTTCATAACCGAGTTCATGGTTGTCACACAATACACCACTTACAACACGTTGATGGGTAATCCATGGCTCCACCTACATGCGAGAGTCCCCTCCTCATATCACCAATTCTTTAAGTGCTCCATTAATGATCTAGTATGTGTAATCCAAGGTGATGTGTATCCATTTTCCTCATGTGAAGCCTTCTACTTGGATGTTGACTATTATAAGAGAAAGTACAAGCATATTCAGGCTAATGAGGTTGAACATGTTACGGCTGCGACTGACCCGTGGACAGACCTGGATGATGCTTATATTTTCTCAATTAACAGATTGGATGCCATGACCCCGGATTTGGGGTAATGTTTTTTTGTATCTATAATGATGTGGAAGTGCTTTCCCAAGTCCAAGGGACATCGTGATATCACCTATTATTCCTACACAAATCAGGCTCGGGTGATCCCAAAGACCCCTACTCCAATAAGGTATCGAGATGTCCTCCCCATAGCAACAACAATATGTCATACATTCCTATTTCTATGGGATAGGATAAAACAGGTCAATTATATGTGTCACTATTGATTTTATATTATCAATCATGGCCCCTTGGGTCTATGTCCATATGTTATCGGGTCTACAGCTTTCGTCTTTATGGTTTCAGTTATGCAGGAGTCCACCAATGAGGTTTTCACAGTAGACCAGACTAGCACCAACGTCCCATCAGGATATTTCAACCCAAAGGAGTTTCCTACTTCTGATGATCCTCTCACTGTGGATGAAGAATAGGATTTGAAAGACTCCCCTCCCACATTCAAAAAGGTCATCTCCACTACGGTCGATGAATTGGTGAAGGTGAACCTCAATACCGAGATGGAACCAAAACCAACAAAGATTAGGGCCACTATGCATGTAGAAGAGAAAAAAAATATGTTTATTTCCTAAATTATCATCATGGTGTATTTTTATGGAGTTATGATGAGAAACCAGAGCTAGATCCTTATGTCTCTATCCACTGTCTCAGTCTCCCAAAAAAGCATCATAGGTTCAAACATCCTCCCATAAAGATGAACCATTCTTACGGTGCCATGGTCAAATCCAAGGTTGATAAGATCATCAAATCCAACTTAATCAAGGAGGTGTAGTACCCCATGTGGTTAGCCAACATTTTTCCCATCAGTAAGAAGAATGGAAATATCATAGTCTTCATCGAATTTTGGGATCTCAATCATCATTACCTGAAAGATTATTTTCCCCTTTTTGTGACAGAACTATTGAGCAACGCCACTACTAGGTTCTAGGATCTCTCCTTCATGGACGGGTATTCTTAATATAATCAAATCCAAATAGACTCCTAGGATAAGGAGTCTACTACTTTTAGGTAACCACAAGGTACTTTCTGATACAAGGTAATGCCTTTTGTTCTAAAGAATATAGGTTTCACCTATCAACATTTCATGCACTGCATATTCAAGAAGATCCTCAGGACAATGGTGGAATACTATGTAGAAAACTTGGTAGTTAAATCTCGTCAGCATCAGGACCATCATAGAAATATTGATAAAGTGTTTGTCTTCCTCCATTCGTGTCATCTAAAGATGACCCCCTTCAAGTGTGCCTTTGGGGTCACCTCCAGAAAGATTATCGGCTTCGTTGTTAGATACAGAGGCATTAATATTGATCCAAAGAAGATCAAGTCCATCAACCAGATGTATCCTCCATGCAATATTTGGGAGCTCTGAGGATTTCAAGGCCACATAGCCTACATATGTTGATTCATCTAAAATCTAGTTGGAAAGTGTAAACCCTTTTCTCGACTCTTTAAAAAATGTGTTTATTATCAGTGGGATGATGAGTTTTGGACTAAGTTTTAGGAAATCAAGTTGTATCTTCTAGAGCTTCCGGTTCTGATGGCACCGATTTCAGGAAAGTCATTAGTAATCTATATAACCACTCTAGAATGGTCCCTTGGTGCCCTTATCACCCAGAAGAATGATGAGGGGGTAGAAAACATTCTATACTATCTTAGCTACATGCTCCTCAATACAGATACCATGTATTCCTTTTTCAATAATATCTACCTTGTGCTGGTATTAATAGTTTATAAATAGCGACATTATTTGCAGCACCATGATATATAGTTTGTGTCTCAAGTGGATCCTCTATAGTACATTCTAAACAACCCATGTTGATAGGACGTCTAGCTTTGTGGGTAGTGATCCTTTAATATTTCAACATAAAATTTTTTCCCAAGAATTATATCAAAGAGAATGCATTAGCATACTTTATTTTTGGTCTTCCAACCCCCACAGAGCAGTCTCTGGATCTTGACTTTCCATATGAGTAAATCCTCTTAGTGTATCAAGTCACTCTGTATTGGAAAATGCACCCTGATAGAACTTCCTAAAGCCTTAATGGTAGGAGACTCAATGATCCCATACTCAATATAGTAGGCCCAGGTATTGTCTTCATCATACCTGCAGAAGCTATCATGCCCTATTTATTTCGATTGTTAGAAGGCTACACCAACCACGAGGTAGAGTATCAGGCTCTTATCACTAGTCTCGACATGGACCTTGAGATTGACATTCCCCATTTTAATGTGAAATGGGACTCTGAACTGGTCATCATGCAGATCAACGATGACTATGTGGTCAGGAAACCAGAGCTCATACCTCGGTTAGAGTGTACTCACCAACTGATGGCCCAGTTCCCCTCTCGTCCAAAATTTACTCATGTATCTCGGTCATAGAATGGCTGATCTGATGTCATGTCTAACCTAGACACATCTATTGCAGAGCCTGACCAGTATGATTTGATTATCCATGCAATGAATCTAAGATTAATCACTCATGCCACTTCGAACGATGATGATATACCTTAGGTAATCCACCTTACGATCGATGCACCCACATTAGGACCCTCAGATCCTACTACTATTGTAGAAGAGACCCCTAATTGGATGAATCCCTTTATCTAGTTTCTCTAGCAGAGTAACCTACCAATAGACCAAGAGAAACATGAGAAAAATTGATGGTGCATAGTATAGTTTACCCTCCAAAGTTTCCCAAGTCTTGATAATATCCTCTAAAGATGTGGGTTTGATGGGATTCTATTCTGTTGCATTCAAAGAAGTTTGATTTCTCAGGTCATGCGGGAAGTTCATGATGGTTCCTACGGGGCTCATCAGGCAAGGCCAAAATATTCTAAACAAATTTTAACATTGGGATAATTTTGGCCCACCATGATCTTTGACTATATTGAGTTTTCCGAAATGTGCTATGCATTCTAGATCCACGCTGATTTTTTTCATCGGCCACTAGAGCTTCTCCACACTACCAAGTATTCTTGGCCCTTTTCGGCCTGGGGACTCAATGTCATGGGACCCTATCCCCTGGTAATATATCGACAGTTTAGGTTCATTCTAACCACTATAAATTTATCTTCCATGTGGGAAGAGGCAATTCTGCTCAAGGAAGTCAAGGCTCATTCTATCGTTGAGTTCATGAGTTCCAATATCATCTACTAATTTAGAGTCCCCCACATCATCCTCACCAATAATGGCACCAACTTTCAAGTAGTTGAACGGATGAAATTGTATGGAAAGTAAAATATCTGTTCTAATCATACCTCTCACTATCATGCACAAGAAAATGGGAAGATCGAGGTGTTTAACAAAACCCTTTCTAACATATTGTAGAGGATGGTTGGTTAGAATAAGAATAGTTGGTTGAAAAAACCCTCCAACACTGATTGGGATTACCAGATGAAGACTCGTAATTTCACTCAGGTAACTCCACATTCCCTAGTGTATGGAATAGAGGTGGTCCTGCCCATCGAGATTCAAATACCCTCAACATGAATAGCCATTTATAATCAGTAGGCACCAGATAAAGTAGCCAAAATTATTCTTGTTGAACTGGAAGTGCATGACAATAATATTCTTCACATCTTGCCCAATCTAGAGAGGCCTCAGAAAAAGATAGCTAGGGTTTTCAATAAGAAAGTTTTCATCTTCTTCTTCTTATATGGGGACATAGTATTGACCCTTAGGATGCCAATGATACTAGGAAGGAAACTACTGAATTTGGAGCTCAAATGGGAGGGACCTTATGTTTTTCACAAGGTTTACCCAAATGGTGTGTACTCTCTGGTCACTATGGATGGTGTGCATATTACACCTCCTTCCAACACCACATTCCTTAATAAGTATTTCACATGAGGTAATTTTTGACCCGTTTGATGTTAAACTGTATTATTATCCTACAATACATTAAACCGCTCATCTCCATCTTGGAGGACGTTAAAATTCATTTCTTCATCCTACAAGACATTAAACTATAAATGGTATGAGCTATATGAACCTAAACTAAGATCCCCTTCGTCCAACATTATGATAAACTTTGAATGGTGAATATACCACAAGGTCTGAGCTCTACAAACATAAATTAAGATCTCTATCATCCTTACCGCTTGATGATAAACTACATGGAATTTTTAGAACTATGTATGGCTTGACTCCCATCCTCATGGGATACAAAGGAACACTTGGAAATTTCATCTTCGATTCTATCCCAACAAATCTCTTCTCCCCTACCTAGGTTAAGTTCTTTTTAAAGTTTTCATATTATGAGATGTGGACTCCTTTAGTCCCCATTTATATCAGTATTACAACAGTCGCATCGTGTGCCCCTCCTTCCAGAACATCCTTTAACCATAATCCATACCGCATGAAATTAAACTGCACGACATATTCAGAACTAATTTGGGCTTGATTCCCATCCCCAATGGATACATATGAATGCCCAAACATTTTATCCTCAGTTTCATACTTAGGTTCTTATATTCTTTCTCTCATCCACTTGGCATGAGTTCACTCATAGAATTATAAATGGTGTGGAATATTTGGTATTATGTCCTCATTCACATCATGTTATGTTTCCGTGCTATACACATTTCTCTTTGATATACCACTTTTCCCATGTCCTTACTACATGATGTTAAACTTTATGGAATTTTCAAAACTATGTGTGGATTGAACCTCAACCTTATTAGATATGTAGGAATGCTTGGAAATTTCATCTTCGATTCCATCCCCAGTTTTTATAAATCTTCTCTTCCTTCTGTCCCCTTTTCCTATGTTCTCTCAGGAGTGTGTGGTGTGGTCTAGTCTTATATCTTCATTCACGTTGGATACATGCCGCATATCTCTCTCTTGATAGTGATCCATTCCCCTATCATCCACTTACCTCCTCGAGTCATCTACTCACAATTAGGCCCCTAGACCCCTTTTGGTGATTCACCAATGTGGTCATATAAACTGTGGTTTAGGACATAGATTCTTAGATTCTGAATGGACATAATTTCATTCATTTTCATGCTTCATGTCTCCCTTTATTTGGTTTTACGTCATATTTCACATCTGAAATGACCCTTGAATGGTACGAATGCTCTACCTTATGGCTCACCTACAACATTGGCACAATGTCCTAGAGGATTTTCAATAATGTTATGAGACAGGTTCCACATATCAAATATGATCAAGGGTTTACCCTCATTTCTTGTTCTCATTTCATGTTACATGATGTGGATTATATGTTTTGAACATGGTCAACAGTTATCCTCCATCATTATTCCACCCCAATGAACCCAAAATATTGTTCACGTGATTCATGTCCCATTTAACTTCAGCATGTTCAGGTAGAATTTTGACACCCTCAATGTTATGTCTCCATGCACATTTGAGCGTTAAGAGAATGAATCAACATCGTTGTGTCATCCTTGACTCCGTATCAGTTCCTCTTTTTTTTTATTCCATGTGTTGTGAAGATATTCTCCGGCCTTGTTTCCCAAATTGATCATAGTTCACATGGTATTAGGGACATGGTCAAGGTTTTTGCCCTCTTAGATGTATCTCACTTCTTTGAGTCTGATATTGACGACCTTAAACTAAGATCGCATCGTCTTTAATACATGATGTTAAACTAAACGGTATTCCAAGAACTATGTATGGATTTATTCTCATCCTTATGGGATATATAGGAATTCCCTAACATTTTTTATTCAGGTTCAGCCCCAGGTCCCTTGATCTTTTCTATCCCCTCTTGACCTAAGGTTCCCCTCCTAAGATAGTGTGTGGTGCGATGCAGACCTATGTCCTCATTCATGTCGGGTATGATTTATCACTCAATTTATATTCCATTTAAAACCTCATTCTTCCGTATATGTCCTAACCATATGATGTTAAACTATAATGTCTCATCCCACAAAAACTCAAACTATTTCGTCTTTTCTGAACATCATTAAAATACATGGGTTGGTCCTGTCATATGCCCTTAAAGAGTGACATAATTTTCATGGTTGTATGATGAAAAACAGCACCACAGTGTGGTTTCCTCGCTTGAGGGGGCATCATGTTTGGTATTGTTCAACCACCATGCCATTATTAAATGCCTACATATGTCTTGATTCCTGTGACAATGACTGTATTCTCCGCCCAGGGTTTGTTGCTCCAAAAAAACAAACTTGCATTAAAGAATAAACAAGATCCATCAAATGTTGCTTCTTTCAGTGCATGGGACAAACCTGGATGACTTTTTTATCCCTTTAATTTTTATCATACCATGCCATTTTTGAGAACTACATTTGTCTTGATTCCCATCCTCATGGGACACGTAGGAACTCTGTAACATTTCATATCTGGGTCCATCCCCAGGTACCTCAAATCCGGATATATTTTTGGCCCCTTAGCCTAAAATCTATCGGAAGGACATGGTTTGGTGAGGACCTATTTATTACTCATTCATATCATGTTTATAATAGACATTCCATTTACTTCCCTTCATGGACCTCCATTCCCTCTTTTACACATCCTTACTGCATTACGTTAAACTGTGAGATCTTTCCAGAACATTGTGTGGCTTGATTCCCACCCTTATGGAATACGTAAGAATGCTCATTCATTTATTTATTGGGTCCAGCCCTAGGTTCATCCATAAATTTTACCCCTTTTCATCCACTCACCTACTCCAATCATCTGCTCTTAACTAGACCCCTCGCCCCTTTTCTTGCCTCACCAACAAGATCAGATGCATTTTGGTTTAGGACTTAGAGTGTTGGATTATATATAGATATTATTTCATCCATTTCCAAGCTTCACATCTTCTTTCATTTGGGTTTCCAAAATATTTCACATCTGAAAAGACCCCCAGGAGATATAGATGCTTGAACTTATGGCTCCCCTATCTCTTTACGTCCAATGTCGTAGAGTATTTCGAACGACATTATGAGACAGGTCCCAAGTAGTGAATTTGGTCAATGGATGACCCTCTCATTTTTTGTTCCCCTTTCATGTCACACGATATAAATGTTGTGTTTCAAACATGGTCAACAGTAATCCTTCGTCGTGATACCACCCCCATTATTCCCTAAATGTTGGTCTCGCAATTCACATTCATTTTCACTCCATCATGTTCAAGTGGAATTTTAGAACCCTTGGTGTTATCCCTCTAGGATCTTTTGTGCATTAAGAATGAGAATCAGCGTCATGGGCTCTTCTTTGGCTCCACACCGCCTCCCCATACTAAGTATTACATGTGTTCTTAATATGGTATCCACCATTGTTTCCCACACTAAGAATAGCTAATGTGGGATTAGGGATATAGGTAAGGTTTGTGGCTACATGTTAGAACCACACATATTTTCGTCTGAACCCTACGACCTTAAACTATGAGTTCACGTCTTGTTTCAGGCATCCAAGTCCAAGCATCATGATCACAAACTTTGTGTGTTCTCTTATAAATTTGTGATGCAGGGTGTACTTATTATTTCCTCATTCACATCAGGATTTGTTTATAGCACCACATTACATATTTGTGCCTTGGGAATCTTTGCATTCTAATACGAGCTCTATGAACTAAAACTATGATTCTTACCCTTATAGGATGCAAAGAGACATTTGGGCATCTGATCCCTGGGTCTAGAAAATTGAGTGGTAAACTCCATGTCTTGGCCTTCTTGGCCCCAACTTCTCTTTCAATAATGTGTAGTGTGGTGTAGACTTATGTCCTCTTTCACTTTAGGTTATGAACCGCACCTTACATTTCTTTTTTGGGGTACCCATGTCCTCAACACATGACTCTAAAATGAGGCCCAACCCTGAACAAGTTCAGGATGCCCCATGATAATTATGGGATGCATCAACTTCATCGCCATAGAGGATTTTCCCCACCAACATGGGTATATAACCACTATTCCCTCAATAACTATGTTTGGCTTGATTCTCATCTTTATTGGTGACATAACGATGCCTAGGAATTTTGTATGGGCCAAGTCCCATGAACATTAACTTTCCTAGTTCTTTACCCATAATTATGTTCAAAACGTTATAACTCTAAAATAGGAGTCCCCAGTACATGTAACATGAGTTTAAACTATTGAGTAGGGTCCAGGTAGTATTACCTTAAACAATGTGCAATTTCTTAATTATGCGATGTTAAACTATTTCATGCATCATCCTCACCACAGGATGCTAAACTTCATGCTTATCATCCTCATTTTCACAATGTTAAACTGCAATCCATTCTAGTCCATAACCAGAGAGGTCATGTCTGGAGTAGGTTTAATCTTTATTCATACCTATACACTCATATTATGTGCTTTTGTCATAGTGGCGTAGTTTCAATAGTTTTGGGATTTATTCGAACAGTTTGTCATTACATCACCACATATTGAGTGACCTCTATTTCAGATCCTCATTCCCTCTCACATTTGAAGTAACCCCCTAATGGTTAGGATTCTCGGTCTTAAGGCTCTCCTACCATTATAGGCCAATGTTTGAGAGGGCATTGTACAACCCTTCATGTTAGTCCCTGTGTATTCGAATATGGTCAGTGGTTATCCCTCATTTGTTGGTCCCCATTTCGAGCTAATGCGATGAGGGTGCTATGTTTGAAATTTGGCCAACAGCTATCCTCCATTGTCATTCCATCATCATTGTGTTCTAAATTTAGGGTATCATAATTCAATTCCTTCATTCACCTTTATTTGGATTTTCTTCAACACCCCGAGAATTATCCCGCTCATGAGTCAGATCATGTCAGGGGAGAGTAGTTTGGTTGTTTTGAGAATCCCATTCCATAACCATGGCCTCCCTTATTCTTCCTGGAAACTCAAATTGTTCATTTAGGCCCTGGATGTTTGGATATTGGTTTGTACTCTCGTATTCAAGGGGAATAATGATGTGGTCATCCCTTTTTTCTCACATCAGGCATGCCCCACGTGAGCTTAGTGATTGATCACTGAATATTTCATAGGTTCAATATGAGGTTCAGTAATCAAAATAGGTAATTAGTCTCATGCACGAAACCAAAATAATAAATCAAGAAAATAATAAGTCTATACATGTAGTTTGGGATTGGAAAAAAGAAGGGGATATGTTTATGAGTTCAGCCAAAACATGTCCCTTATGGATCAACCCTTCTGATGAATTTATCTACTGTTTCCACCTTTTGGATTATAGCCTCTAGGGATGCTTCCTTCCACTTAATCTCCCTCTCTTTATCAGCAACTGTAGAGAGGAGCTCATTAGCTTTGGCCATCATTCATTCTTGCTTAGCATGGAAGTAAATCATTTGATGGATTTCCGGTACTGCTTGCTTCTAGTCATCCGCCAGTTGGGCCATCAACTCTTTAATAAGCTCACAATGGATTGCAATAAATATTGCTCTTTAATTTTCTTACTCTTCATGGTGTCAGACTTCCTACTCCTCCTTAAGAAACTTTTGGGTATTCTCTCTTTTAACACTAGGAAATATAGAAGCATTGGATACTCTCTCATATCTTATCAACAATATAGTCACAAATTATTATATGAATACATTGAGCATTATCCCTTCAGCACAGATAATGTGTATCCATGTGTGGATAGGTCCTATTAATCTCAACCATTATGCATGTGATTTTATAAGGAAGCATCTGAGGCACTTCCACACCTTTTGTCGTGTAATATGACTCTCCTTGTCCGCATCAGGATTAGATTCTTCCATCTCCTCAGGATATTCAGGCATGTACTCAGGAAAAATAGGCATGATTGTGGTGGTAGGATCCTCTTTTGGTGATTTTCCTTCCTCAACAACCCCACACCCACCATCATGGAGCTCAACCTAGGCAGCATCATCACTCATGATTGCAGCTCCTTGCTCAATAAGTTCTAGGGTTGGACAAGCGTGAAAAACTGACTTTATGTGAGATAGTGTAATAACTATTAGAGCCTCTACAGATGTTCTAGACTCAATATTTTACCAAGATTCTAGCATTGTGATCACTACAATTGGGAACTGATATCTTGGTTATTCAAGTTCCCCAATAAAATAGGTGAGCCTACAAAGCTAAAATATATACAAGACCCAAGTGCAATGGTGTCCAGTTCTTGAGTCACAATAGGAGATGCCACCATAAGAGATCCCTCTGTGCTTGTTAATTCATTGATCAGCATTGGCTCCTTCTGAACGATGGTATTATCTTGACACATTGATGTTTCCATTTTAGACCCTCATATAGGATTATCGCTGACAATCCCAATAGTGGTCGGTCCTTAGACCACTTCAACTATGGTCAGTTCTCTTCCCTACTCAATCCCAGATGTAGATTCAGGGGGTGTTCTTAAACATCCATGGGTACATTTTCATCCCATATAGGGGAATCTTCCTAGCCATCATCATCAATGTGTTCCTAAACAAGGAAAAGTTTGAAAAGAGAAAGGCTAGTAGAGATAAGAGTTAAGACTCACCTCGAGTTGTTCAGCCAGTTCTACATCATAACCTATGATTTTTCCACTCTCACATGGGATTCCCTAGCCGAAATTTTTTTTGGAGGTCCCCCATCATTGGGACCTTTACCCACAACCTCCTTTTCTCCCTCTTCATCTTCTCTATCTTCCTCTTCATCATCATATTCCTCTTATCCCTCTTACTCTTATCTATCTTCCTCTTTATCATCTTCTTCCTCTTTATCCTCTTCTTCCTTTTCCCCCTCTTCCTCCCCATCTTATTCTTCTTCTTCTTCTTCCTCATAATAATTATCCTCAGATAACATCTTTCCTGGGTCATGCTCCTATCCAAGCATCACTTTCACTAAGAAGTGTGGCTCTTCATACCTCCCTCGTTGGCATGTATAAATATCCATGGATATCAGGTGAATATTCTAGTGATGAAATATTACCACCTCTTCCACTAGAATGTGCCCTACGTCTGGTAGGTAGAGCCCATTGCACACCAGTCTCCACCATATCTCTTCAGTGGACATATATTGTCGTAGAGTCCTCTAGGAGTACTATAGAGATGGGAAAATAGCATCAGTGGTCGGATTCAGAAGATGTATTATCTGCTTCTCAGGGAGTTCCCTAGATATCCCATGAGGCTGCCTATGGGACCACCCCTCTTCATGAGGCAAAGGCACATTCTCACCTTGGAACACTCCTGCTGATGAATTTCCATCCCGCACCATTCTAACCTCCTGGCTTATTCATTGTCTCACCTCCCCAGCAGTACCTCATCTGCTTCTTCACTATTTGGACTCCACGTTGATTTCCGTGATTTGAAGAATATATTTCCATTGAATTTCCTCTAGTTAAGTTGCTATCCAATGGTCAGCATATTCCATGGATAGGTCGGCATTGACATCAGTAGAAGGAAGGGTAATGACTTTTCCAAAACCCATAGTCATGAACACAAGCCACATTTGATGAAGGATGCAAGGATATCTCTCTTCCCAAACCTATGTATATACTCTCTTTGGAATTCTCTTCATGCTCCCAAATTTACTATAAAACCACTTTGACGCATATGGTTCATAAAAGATTTTTCCATCAATCTGGGCTACCATCACACCACCCCTAATTGATTTCAAGTACTCCCTCTTCTCCAATAGGCCTCTCCCTTCATCTACCCTCAGGCCAGCTCAGGTCTAAAATGGATGAATGTTAAAGTTTGTGTGGTTGTAGATCTTGAGTCTGATCCCTTTCTCTTTAAGTTTTAATGGGAATATTCCATAAATGTTCAGTAAGGATGGTCACATACCATCACCTAGAGGGAGGGTCGCATTCAGGAAGTCATACCCAGAGAAATTAGCTACAACCCAGCCATGAAGAATTTGGAACATTACTTATATATTCCTGAACATTCTTCCCCTATAGATGCATCCCAGAATGTTATACAGCCTGGCCAGTACAGGAACCCCCAGATTAACCCTATTCTTGGCCTCCATGATTCTGGCTATCACTAGCTGAAGGTTTCGGGCGCAGCGGAAGCGCGTGGGTGGATGTGCCCACTTGGTTTTTTATCATTAGCAATGATTAATCCAGGATCAATACGACGATAAACTCCAGTCTCCATAGATCAAATCATAGAAAAAAACAAGGAATAAGGTTTGTCCCAGAACCACAAACAAGGATCGTTACAGGTTGATTATAATTAATATAATCAATTCCAAAGAAGTACCTTTTGGGTGTTCTTTCTTCTTTGATATTTTTTATCACATTCTGATGTGATTCATCATTGCGTCGCAGAAGCCAAGTGTAGAATTACTCTAGCGGTGATCCACACGTGTACCTCATATCTCTGGACGTCTCCAAAGGAGTCTCCGGGTGCTAGCGTGGACAAAACTTTTCTTGCGTTGTCCACCTCAGATTTTCTAGATCCGATGGAAGAAGATCTCTCTTGGTCTTGAGTGTATTCTTGGAGGAAGAGGTTATTTTGTCCTTGAAAAAATTCTCTTGTGTAGTACGCATGGGGGTAGGAAAAGAGTTGGGGTTGTGAGGATATTTATAATCAGTTTTGAGGTTGTAGAGTTATGACAATAAAAAAACGCGTTACACATTTTATTTATTCCATTGACTCTTATTTAAAACCCTCATGTAGAATAATTAATTCCTTGACATGCTACCATAATGATTATAATAAATATCATTTAAAACAATATTATATCCTCAAAATCCTGACTGAAAAAACTACACGGCGTGTATTAATAAATATAGGGTGTGTACTTGTTTTTGATTGAAAACTAAACGGCATGTACATTCAATGTACACGGAGTGTATATATTGTTTTCATTTATTCATTTACTTTCCATAAAGAAAACTACTCGGCATGTAATTATTAATACACGATGTTTACTTGTTTTTCATGAAAAACTACACGGTGTGTAATCTTTAATACACAGCATGTATATCTTGTTTTTCATTTCCTTCTTCCTCAATCATTAAAATGATTTAGGCTTCCTTGAATAATTATTAAACCACGAACAGGAATAATCTTTATTCTACTTGAGATACTTGAATACACTTAGTGTGTGACCCTCTAGGCCTCTTTCTCGTTGGCATTAGGCGGGCTTGCCTAAAGTCCAAGATTACTGTCTAGCAATGGGTCAAAGAACCCAAGAGAAAGAAGTCGACGCCACATTGATGTATCACATCATATGAACGCTTACTGTGTAATTTAATCCCTTTGTCTCAATATCTCATCAAGAAGGTTTCATGGTAGTGTCATAAACCTATATGCTTGATCTGTCGTTCTTTGACTACCTGAAATAAACTCGTCGTTCACACCATGGCCATGGAATTTAATGCGATAGTTCTATTTCAATCAAAGGGCCGAGATATCAACTTCTATAAATGGAAGTGAAAAATACTTCCTCGACTTATCCATTAACAACATGTCACTCGTGACGCACCCAACGTACACTACTTCCCGCCAACTGTCTGCATGACTGTTTTCGTCAGTAAATCTAAGTGTGTGAGTCATGACATGAGTTAATGATAATCTTCCAGTCTAAGGACCATTACACACGCTCACAGATAGTAATATCCTATGACACCAAGACATGCAGAATTACTACTAGCGGGTCTGTTCTCATAATCTCCTATCCTGGAGATTACCAAGTGTGAACTCCATGGGAGAGAGTCTCGTCTTCTTACAAGTACTCACACACGACGGTCTATATACGATGTGTCCTATAATAGTATTTCATCCAACCGTAGAACCTTATTTAAGAATATTGTTATAGCATTTCAAGGTTCTCATCATAGTGGGGATCTTCCATGACATTATTAAGGCAACAAATATTCCAGGACATTATTATATTATAGTCATGCAGAACAATGAACAATATATAATAAGTGAACATTCATGTAATCAAAGTACAAAATAGTTGGTTCTCAGGACACCAACCCTAAAAAACTCTCACTTGGACTAGAGCCAACTGCCTACGACTTTTATTCCGCAAGACCTCACATGATGATCATATTTTTGCTAAGTCAAGGCATTAGTCAAGGGGTCCACCACGTTGTCTTCCGTGGAAATAATTCTCACTGCAACTTCACCTCTTTGAGAAAAATCCCTCAATAGATGATACTTCCGAGGTATGTGCTTTGTCTGTTGATGTGACCATGGCTCTTTTGAAAGTGCCACTGCTGCAGTATTATCACAACAGAGTGTGATAGGATCTTTACTGCTCGGTACTACATCCAGCTCTTGGAAGAAGCTTCGCATCCATACTGCTTCTTTAGCTACCTTAGAAGCTGCAATATACTCGGAATTTGTTGTAGAATCTGCCACCACACTTTGATTTGAGCTCTTCCAGCTCACTTCACCTCCATTGAAACTAAATATGTATCCAGTCTGTGACTTCATGTCATCTTGATCAGTCTGGAAACTATCATCTACATGTCCTCTGATGACTAGTTCCTCATCTCCTCCATAAACTAGGAACATTTCCTTAGTACACCTTAGATACTTAAGGATAGTCTTGACTGCCATCCAATGGTGGTCTCTTGGATCAGCCTGATATCTGCCTACCGCACTTAATGCATAAGCAACATCTAGCCTCGTACATAGCATAGCATACATGACTGACCCAATCAAAGATGCGTAAGGGATCCTTTCCATTCTATTTCTTTTTTCATGTGTCTGAGGACACATTTTCTTGGAAAGATGAATGCCATGTGACACTGGCAACAATCCCCTCTTGGACTGTTCCATACTAAATTTCTTCAGTATCTTGTCAATGTATGTACTTTGACTCGGGCCCAACATTCTCTTGGATCTATCATGATGGATCTTGATCCCAAGAATATATGCCTCCTCGCCCAAGTCTTTCATGGAGAAGCATTTATGAAACCATGCATTAACTGACTATAAGATAGGTACTTCGGTTCCAATTAGTAATATGTCATCAACATATACAATTATGAAAATGACTGCAATTCCAATAAACCTCTTGTAGACACAAGGCTCACATTCATTCTTAACAAAGCCAAATTCCATTACAGCTTCATCAAAACGAATGTTCCATGACCTTTATGCTTTCTTTAATCCATAAATGTATTTCTGCAACTTTTATACCTTATTGTCATCCTTTTGAGTCACAAACCCTTTAGGTTGTGTCATGTAGACATCTTCCTGGAGGTTCCCGTTAAGAAAAGCTGTTTTGACATCTATTTTACAAATTTCATATTCATGGTAAGAGGCAATGGCCAATAGGATTCTGATGGATTTCAGCATCACAACCGGTGAAAAGTTTTCATCATAGTCAATTCCTTGACGCTGTCTAAAACCTTTTGCAACCAGTCGTGCCTTTTCGGAGCTTACTTTCCCCTCCATTTCCATTTTCTTCTTGAATACCCATTTATTACCAATAGGATTTACATAAACTAGAGGATCTACCAAAATCCAGACTTGGTTTTGGTACATGGAATCCATTTTAGAATTCATGGATTCTTTCCACTTGGAAACATCTGTGCCTTCAACTACTTCCTTGTAGGTAAGAGGATCATCATTGTCAACCAATAATGAGTCACCATCCTCAGTGACAAGAAAACCATATCGTTCTGGTTCTCTCACCTCTCTCATGCTCCTACGCAGTTCTTGTGTCTCTGGAATAGATTGTTCTTCCACGGGGCTTTGTGGAATCTGTTCTTGTACCAACTCCTTGTTGTACCTCTCGTTCCCCTCGTTGTTTGATTTTCATGATCACAATCACCTTATTATTTGTCTAATATTGTTTGAAGTGTTTTTGAATGATAGGCACAAGGTTTCCAAGAAGTTGGCCCAAGAAAGAATCTCAAAGTGGACTGATTTGCAGTCCACCGGCCAACCGGTGTGATAGCACTGGCTAGCCGGTGGACCTGGCAGAGGCATTGCCCACTGCCAGGTTCCACCGGTCAGCCGGTGGCTCTGTCACCGGCCAGCCGGTGGCACCCAGACCAATGGGCCAGCTACTGTCTCCCCACCGGCCAGCCGGTGGCTCCTCCACCGGTCAGCCGGTGGAGCCTGGACCAAATTCATCTCCTCTGCCAAGGCACCGGCCAGCCGGTGGAGCTGTACCGGCCAGCCGGTAGCCCAGTCAAACTAGCCGTTGGCTTTGACCAGTCAACCCTCTTTTGGCCTCCAACGGCTCCGAGGCCTTTTCCAACGGCTCCGAAGACTCCCCAAGGGTTCCATGCCCATAAATAAAGGCCAAGGAAGCCCCGGACACCAACCGGATCATATACCAAGCCAACGGACACATTTTCCATCATTTGGCGTACCTCCGGCGGACTTCCTTCAAGGAACCCACCTTGCTCCAACAACTTCCACATCCAAGGAGCTCCTTCAAAGAAGCTTGGAAGTGGCCTTCAACATCTCCAATCAATCAAATGCGCCCAAGACTTCCTTAAATACGGTTTTTCTTGTTTATCTTTTTTGAGCATAATTTGGGTTTGTGTCTACAAACCACTCTATTTCTCATCCCCTCTTTCTTTTGGGTTTCACATCACCATTAAGGTGTGAAAAGGTTGTCAAGCTTTCCTTTAAATAGCTTGAGACATAGGTGAGCTATCCTTCACCTGTAAGAAGGATAGTGGGTTCTTGCTAAACCATTAAAAGCAAGTGGGTTCTTGCTCAACCATCAAAAGCAAGCTGTAATAGGTCCTAGTGCTACCTCAAAGCCTAGTGGGTTTCTTGCTAAAACCATTGAAAAGAAAGCGGTAGGAATCTCTCAACGGTTGAGTTGGGAGCGGAGACGTAGGCCGGGTTTTTGGCCGAACTCCATTATCAATTTTGTGTGTCTTGCCTCTTTTATTTCCGCTGCACTTTCACTTTGATTTTTTAATTTGTTTAATCATTTTTTAAAAGGCAATTCACCCCCCCCCCCTCTTGCCATCACTTCCCGTTTTTCTCCGCCTAACAATTGGTATCAAAGGGGAAATTTGAGTTATTCCCTAACCGGTTTCAAATTAAAGATCCTTTTTGATGGCTTCTACCGCTTCAACCTCTTACGCCCCCGAAGGCTTTTCTTTGGATCGTGCTCCATTCTTTGATGGAACCGATTATAGTTTTTGGAAAACCCGCATGACCACATTTCTTAAAAGTATTGGCTATCCTATTTTTAGAATTGTTATGCATGGTTTTACCCTCACTTCTTCCGATGAGTCTAAATGGACCCCCGCCGACATTGCAAATTTCGAACTTGATGGCAAAGCCATGAATGCTCTTCATTGTGGGCTAGACCGAAATGTATTTAATTGTATTTCTACTTGCTCTACTTCTTACGATCTTTGGAAATTTTTAGAACTAACCTATGAAGGTACTAGCGAGGCTCCAAAGCAAGAACCCGACGAAAAGATCAAGCCCGTTTGCCCACCTCACAAGAAAAGGGCCAAGAAGAAGAAGAATAAGGCTTTAAAGAAAACTTGGAGTGATAGCTCCTCCTTCTCTTCTTTCTCCTCGAGCGACAATGGTAATAATTGCCTAATGTCAAAACATGAGGTATCTTCCTCCTCTTCCTCCTCTTCCTCCTCTAGTTCTTCTAATTCATTTAATCATTTATCATATGAAGAACTCCAACATGCTAGAGACCAATTAGAAAATGGTTTTCATGAACTTTCTTCTAAATTTGTTTCTTTGAAAAATAATTTCAAAAAACTTTCCTCCGAAAAAGAACAACTTCTCAAAGAGAAGGAGGAACTCTCCCTAAAAATCCAAAATTTCCCAAATGTTGATTCTTTGGAATAAACCATCAAGGACCTTAGAGAATCCTTAGCCAAGTTCACCCAAGGTGAACAAAATTTGACCAAATTATTGGGTTCTCAAAGGGTTTCTAGGACCACTCAAGGACTTGGCTATACCAACCAAGCCTCCTCCTCCCATGCACCCACTGTTTTTGTAAGGGGGATCTCTAGTTTTAAATTTTGTAATTATTGTAAGAAGCCCGGGCACCTCATTTATGAGTGTGATTGCAAAAATGCCCGGTACGGTATGCCTAAATCTATTTACTTTTCGGACGAATTTTATAGGAGAAGACCCGCCATGAAACAAATTTGGATTGAAAAATCCCTTTTGGCAAGTCTCTCCGGGCCAAAAATAGTTTCGTTTCCCCGATGATCTTTTGTTTTATTTAGGGGGAGAAATTTTCTTAAATTCAAAAATCTCTTTCGATTCTTTTTTCAATTTAAATTTTCAATTCATTTTTGCTTCAAAAACCTCTCCCCGGTGATTTGTTGTTTTTATTTAGGGGGAGTTAGGATCGTTTAAGCCTTTTTGTATTCAAATTCTTATTCAATTCTTTCTATTCAAACTTTCAATTTCAACACTTGGTATCAAATTTTTTTTCAAAATTTTCTATTCATTTTTGATTCAAAACTTTCAATTCAAACTGTTATTCAATTTTTCATTTCAAAACTTTCAAATCAAATTTCAAAAATTTCAATTGATTTAAAATCTCTAACTTGTTTTTCAAGTCATCCCTCAATCAAGTTTTATGCCCCGTGCTATTTTGATAATCACAAAGGAGGAGAAATTCTTGATTGATTGGGGGAAAAATTCTTTAAAGCATGTTTTTCATTTCACTTTCTACATTGTTTGTTTTGGTGATTGTGATCATCAAAATAGGGGGAGATTGTTGTACCTCTCGTTCCCCTCGTTGTTTGATTTTCATGATCACAATCACCTTATTATTTGTCTAATATTGTTTGAAGTGTTTTTGAATGATAGGCACAAGGTTGCCAATAAGTTGGCCCAAGAAAGAATCTCAAAGTGGACTGATTTGCAGTCCACCGGCCAAACGGTGTGATAGCACCGGCCAGCCGGTGGACCTGGCAGAGGCATTGCCCACTGCCAGGTTCCACCGGTCAGCCGGTGGCTCTGTCACCGGCCAGCCGGTGGCACCCAGACCAATGGGCCAGCTACTGTCTCCCCACCGGCCAGCCGGTGGCTCCTCCACCAGTCAGCCGGTGGAGCCTGGACCAAATTCTTCTCCTCTGCCAAGGCACCGGCCAGCCGGTGGAGCTGTACCGGCCAGCCGGTAGCCCAGTCAAACTAGCCGTTGGCTTTGACCAGTCAACCCTCTTTTGGCCTCCAACGGCTCCGAGGCCTTTTCCAACGGCTCCGAAGACTCCCCAAGGGTTCCATGCCTATAAATAAAGGCCAAGGAAGCCCCGGACACCAACCGGATCATATACCAAGCCAACGGACACATTTTCCATCATTTGGCATACCTCCGGCGGACTTCCTTCAAGGAACCCACCTTGCTCCAACAACTTCCACATCCAAGGAGCTCCTTCAAAGAAGCTTGGAAGCGGCCTTCAACATCTCCAATCAATCAAAGGCGCCCAAGACTTCCTTAAATACGGTTTTTCTTGTTTATCTATTTTGAGCTTAATTTGGGTTTGTGTCTACAAACCACTCTATTTCTCATCCCCTCTTTCTTTTGGGTTTCACATCACCATTAAGGTGTGAAAAGGTTGTCAATCTTTCCTTTAAATAGCTTGAGACATAGGTGAGTTATCCTTCACCTGTAAGAAGGATAGTGGGTTCTTGCTAAACCATTAAAAGCAAGTGGGTTCTTGCTCAACCATCAAAAGCAAGCTGTAATAGGTCCTAGTGCTACCTCAAAGCCTAGTGGGTTTCTTGCTAAAACCATTGAAAAGCAAGCGGTAGGAATCTCTCAACGGTTGAGTTGGGAGCGGAGACGTAGGCCGGGTTTTTGGCCGAACTCCGTTATCAATTTTGTGTGTCTTGCCTCTTTTATTTCCGCTGCACTTTCACTTTGATTTTTTAATTTGTTTAATCATTTTTTAAAAGGCAATTCACCCCCCCCCCTCTTGCCATCACTTCCCGTTTTTCTCCGCCTAACACTCCTGTGTATCTTGAGCCTCAAATTCATTGAAGTCTATATCGTTCCCACTATCTCTTTTGGAGATGTGCTCCCTCTCAAGGAATACGGCGTGTCTTGACACTGTAACCTTTTTGTCTGAGGTTTTGTATAGGTAATATCCCCTTTTTTCCTTAGGATATCCTATAAAGATACACTTTGTGCCTTGGGGAGAAAGTTTGTTACTTTAAGAGGCCTTAACAAATGCTTTGCTACCCCACACATGTAAATTCGATAACATGGCTTCACGTCCACTCCATAAATCATATGGAATACCATTTATCGATTTAGTTGGTACTTGGTCTAGTATGTGTGCTGCTGTTTGTAATTCATATCCCTAAAAGGATAATGGAAGACTCACATGACTCATAATTGATCTCACCATGTCCAACAGGGTGCGGTTCCTCCTTTCACTTACTCCATTTCACTAAGGTGTGTAAGGAGGAGTGAGTTGAGATAGAATCCCAAACACTCGTAAGAAATCAATGAAGTCCTAATTAAGATATTCTACTCCTCAGTCTGAGTGGAGTTTCTTAATATTCTTACCATTCTAGTTCTAAACTTTATTCTTATATTCTTTGAACTGATCAAAAGAATCTGACTTATACCTCATTAAGTAGATGTATCCATATCTACTAAAGTCATCAGTAAAAGTTATGAAGTATGAGAACCCACCCCTTGCCTCAACTGGAAATGGACCACACACATCTGTGTGAACTAATTCAAGAAGCTCTTTAGCTCTTTCACCTTTCCCACAAAATGGGGCTTTGGTCATTTTGCCTTGTAGACATGCATAACATACACCAAGTGGTTTTAGTTTGTAAGAATCTAAATACCCATCTTGATGTAATTTTTTCAAATGTTTCACATTGACATGACCTAGTCGGTGATGCCAAAGTTGGGTGTGGTATGAGTCCTGTGAATTAACTTTGTCATTGATTTCCATTACTTGGTTTGTGTATTCTAACACATAAAGGTCGTTATATAAATGTGCCCTACCAAAACAAATGCTATCTTTATAAAAGTAGAAACATTCATTTCCAAAATTGAATATGAATCCATTGGTATCTAATCTGGATACTAAAATAATGTTTTTAGTAACAGAAGGCACATAATAACAACCCTTTAACACCAAGATCATTCCAGTTGGCAATGTGAGGTGGTAGTCTCCGACAGCTACAATAGCAAGTCTAGCTCCATTGGCTACTCATAGATCAACTTTCCCTCAATCAATCTTCCTGAATCTACTTGGTTCCTTTGGATATAGGTGTGATAACCACAAGTAGTATATAATACCCAATTAGTAAAAATAGATAGATTGCATTCGATAACAAACGCACCTGAAGCTACCCCTTACTTCCTTGGCTGGGCGTAGTTTTTCTTCTAGTGGACCTTCTTTCCACATGCGAAACAAACAGCATCATGTTCCTTTGCCTCCCCTCTGATCTTCCATTTCTTGGAAGGCCTTGAAGAATCTTTGGGCTTAAAGCTCTTTGTCTTCCCTTTCCTTTTATTCACCATAAGGACAGAAGGTTTTTCATGCTTCATGTCATTATCCACTTGGTGAATAAGGATAAGAAGATCATACAGAGACTTCTCAATGTTGTTCCTGTTGAAGTTAACAACAAAATTTGAGAAGCTCTGGGGGAGTGATGTAAGAATGAGATCGGTACTCAGTTCTTCAGGGAGTTCAAACCCTAGAACCACCAAATTCTCAATGTAGCCAATGTGCTTGACTACATGAGGCACGGCTGGGGAACCCTCTCCAAGATTTCTCTGAAATAGAGCCTTGGAGATCTCAAACATTTCCTATCTTTATCTCTCCTGGTATAGACCATGAAGGTTCTCGAGCATGTTGTAGGCATCCATGTCTTCATGAGACTTCATGAGCTCACTAGACATAGATGACAGCATCAAACATTGAACGTTGAGAGCATCTCTCAAATGTTGATCATAGACCATGAAATATTCATCACTCACCCCTGGGGCAGGAGAATCAGGAAGCAAGGACTCCAGCACGTAAAACTTTCGTTCATGGAGTAGGATAACTTGAAGGCGCCTAAACCATTCCTGAAAGTTACTACCAGTGAGGATATTGTCTTTATCCAGAATTGATCGCAGAGAAAAGGTGGTTGACGAGTTTTTTATATCAATTCTACAAATTAAAAGAGCAGAATTATCAGTACTTTCTTGATTACATTTTATGAAAAATAATAAATGAATTTATTAATTCTCCCACTATTTTATCAAGTCCCAAAGTCCCTCACTATTGAAATCGAAATATCCAGTTTCTTTGACATTCTAGTGTCAAGGATCCATATTTCCCTTTGTATAACCCCAACAAGGGTTGGTCAAGCTATTTGAAGGTATTTAGGTAGGCAGGAATTTTCCAATTGTGAGCTTACACTTCCTTGATTTGTTGAGTGGAATCCCCAATCCTGAAATCCTGACTTGTATTTCCTCAACTCTTGCCTCCAATATTACATCAATTCTAGCAAGGGCTACTCCTCTTGATGTAATATGGTTAATTCAACCTGAAACTTTTCATTAGGGCTTCCTTTATAAAAGTAAGTTCCCCAACAAGGTTTGGTCAAACACATAGTTTTATTGAGTCTTGACCTTAATCAGCTAACAGATGGCTTGGTATGACTTAATATGGTATTTGAGGGATTTTATTCTTTATTCCTAGTTTTGCATTATCACATGCTTGTTAATATTAAGTGGTGCTTTCTTAAGTTATTAACCATGTTCTGATAATGTTTACGCATAGTACGTTTTTTATTTTATTCCATCTTTTCATGCTTGTTCATTTTATTAACTATGTGATCGCGACAACACATACATAATAAATAAACCATTCAATTTAGACAGAAATAAAATAATATGGCATGATCATGAGCTTCTATTGGTTAGCTTATCTAGCGATTTTGATAAGCTAACCCTAACCTAGGGAAAACACTTTGAACCCGATGGTTCGTGTTTTGCAGCTCCCACATGTCCACCTTTGTATCTTCTTGCATCGGTTTCGCCTCGGCTTCATGATTTGAACCGTCTCCTCTGGCTTGGGGAGATCCTCCATTACATGGGTTTACATTAAAGAAACCATTAGTATGTAGGCCCTGCATTTTATTGGAAGAAGGATCACAGGCCAACAAATTTAAATTAAATAAATTTAAATGAAACCATATACATACAAAGGGTCTTTGGTCTAGCTCATGATCATCCATAGCATGAAATGACATTTACGCAAATTTAGAATTAAAATTCTTTTAATCGTTATTTCATTTAAGATAAGACGCGCTCAAATTCAATTAATTATAATATTATAATTAATCAACTCTTTCTCTTTAATTCCTTTTTGAATTTCCTTGAGATTCTTCTCATCTATATTCCTTATACGGGTCTTTGTACTTTGGAGGAAACCCGGTGAAATTCCATTTCTGGAAAGTACACGGCGTGTAGTTTATAATTACATGAAATGTATTTATTTTCACCTTTTATCCAAAGTACATGCCGGGGGCTTTGGCGTGTTTTCTGTACTTTGAAAATTTTGGAGTATATGGCATGTAGATAAGTCAAACACGGCGTGTACTTCCTTGTTACGCGGTAACCGGCTTGGCGATCCCATGTACACGGTACGCGGCTTATCTTTGCATATGGTTTCACCTGGGCCGAAACGGACTACACGACGTGTTACTCCAACATACACGCCATGTATTCTGGTTCCACGCTCCGTTCAATTCTGGTCAACATGGTGTGATTAATACTTAGTCATATTAAATTTACACTGTGTGGTTTGGCGGACCAGTGCCGGTTCATTGAACCTAAGTACACGGCATGTAGTTTTAAGTACACACCGTGTAATCCTATGTTGTACAGACAGAAAGAGAGGCTCCTCCGGATGAGTTCCTTGTTTTTATTTTAATCAAAAATTAAAATTAAAAGGCCGTTTCTGTGATATGAATCAAGAAACGAAGGAGGAAGAATAGATCTCATTTATTCAGATTAATAGAACAATATATTTCAAATTGAATCAAATATAAATGTGTAGATTATCAATGAAAATTAAATAACAATAATCAACGTTGTAACCTCCCTCTGATACCATTTCAAGGTTCCGGGCGCAGCAGAAGCGCATTGGTGGATGTTCCCACTTGGATTTTTTTCATTAGCAATGATTAATCTGGGATCAATACGACGATAAATGCCAGTCTCCACAGATCGAATCATAGAAAAAGACAAAGAAGAAGGTTTTTCCCGGAACCACAAACAAGGATCGTTACAGGTTGATTATAATTAATTTAGTCAATTTCAAATAAGTGACTTTTGGGTGTTCTTTCTTCGTTGATTTTTTTGATCATGTTTCAATGTGATTCATCGTTGCGTTGCAGAAGCCAAGTGTAGACTTCCTCTAGCGATGATCCACACATGCACCTCGTATCTCTAGATGTCGCCAAAGGAGTCTCCAGGTGCTAGCGTGGAGAAACCTTTGCTTGCGTTGTCCGCCTCATATTGTCTAGATCCGATGGAAGAAGATCTCTCTTGGTATTGAGTGTATTATTGGAGGAAGAGGTTCTTTCGGCCTTGAAAGAATTCTCTTGTGTATTACGCATTGGGGTAGGAAAAGAGTTGGGGTTGTGAGGATATTTATAATTAGGTTTGAGGTTGTAGAGTTATGACAATAAATAAATGTGTTACGCGTTTTATTTATTCCATTGACTCTTATTTAAAACCCCCATGTCGAATAATTAATTCCTTGACATGCGCCCACGCTGATTATAATAAATATCATTTAAAACAATATTATACCCTCAAAATCCCGACTGGAAAAACTACACGGCGTGTATTAATAAATACACGACGTATACTTGTTTTTCATTGAAAACTACATGGCGTGTACATTCAATGTACACGAAATGTATATCTTGTTTTCATTTATTCATTTCCTTTTCATAAAGAAAACTACACGGCCTGTAATTATTAATACACGACGTGTCCTTGTTTTCCATGAAAAACTACACAGCCTGTAATCGTTAATACACAGCGTGTATATCTTGTTTTTCATTTCCTTATTCCTCCATCATTAAAACGATTAATGCTTCCTTGAATAATTATTAAACCATTTATGGGAATAATCTTTATTCTACTTGAGATACTTGAATACACTTAGTGTGTGACCCTCTAGGCCTCTTTCTCGTTGCCATTAGGCAGGCTTGCCTAAAGTCCAAGATTACTGTCTAGCAACGGGTCAAGGCATCCAAGAGAAAGAAGTGGATGCTGTATTGACGTATCACCTCATACGAACTCTTACTGTGTAATTTAATCCCTTTGTCTCAATATCTCATCAATCAGGTTTCATGGCAGTGTCATAAACCTATATGCTTGATCCGTCGTTCTTTGACTACCTGAAATAAACTCTTCATTCACACCATGGCCATGGATTTTAATGTGACAGTTCTATTTCAATCAAAGGGCCAATATATCAACTTCCATAAATGGAAGGGAAAAATCCTTCCTCGACTTATCCATTAACAACATGTCACTCATGACACACCCAATGTACCCTACTTCCCACCAACTATCTGCATGACGGTTTTCGTCAGTAAATCAAAGTGCACGAGTCATGACATGAGTTAATGATAATATTCCAGTCTAAGAACCATTACACACACTCGTAGATAGTAATATCAGATGACACCAAGACATGCGGAATTACTACTGGTGGGTCTGTTCTCATAATCTCCTATCTTGGAGATTACCAAGTACGAACTCCATGAGAGAGAGTCTCCTCTTCTTATGAGTACTCTCACATAACGGTCTTTATGCTATGTTTCCTATCATAGTATGTCATCAAACTGCAGAACTTGAGTCCAAATGTTAAAGTTTGTGTGGTTGTTGATCTTGAGTCTGATCCCTTTCTCTTTAATTTTCAACGGGCATATTCCAGCAATGTTCAATAAGGATGGTCACATACCATCACCTAGAGGGAGGGTCGCATTCAGGAAGTCATACCCACAAAAATTAGCTGCAACCCAACCATGAAGAATTTGGAACATTACTTATATCTTCCTGAACATTCTTCCCCTATATATGCATCCCAGAATGTTGTACAACCTGTCTAGTACAGGAACCCCCAGATTAACCCTATTCTTGGCCTCCATGATTCTGGCTATCACTAGCATCCTTGGACGAATCCTCATCCCTGTATCGCACATAGGTAGTAGTAAACCACTCAAAAATGCATCAAGGAACCAAACATATCGTATATTTTGGTCCCGAATATAGTTTATGACAAAACCCCATGATTGGTACTCTCTTTCTTCCTAGATCATCTAGTATGATCCCGCCTTCCCCCTCTACGATGTGTTTGGGAACTGCTTCTTCAGCCAGGAGTTTTCATGACCATTTCCTGCATCAGAAATAGATTGAACCATCCTGGATAGGATATTTACTTCAGGATGTATTTTATTTTCAAATTATCCTTAGCCATCTTCAACAGATTCCATGTCAGAATAGGGTTGCACATCCTATCCCCCAAAACGTTCTCTATAGGAAGGAACTCATCGTACTAGTACCCTTCCAAGGGAATTCCTTTGATGCATTAAGTATCCCACAGGCTGATTCTTACCTCCCCATGGTAGAGATAGAATGTATTCATGTTAGGAGACCACTGACTAAACATCTTCTATACCAGGTATTGCTGATGGTAGAAGTGAAACTGTTATGTCCACATAGCTTCAAAAAGGCTGATAGACCGCATCTCTGCCTGGAACTCCCCACATGTCTAGCGTACCCAATATTCCCATGCCCATTTACTCATGAAAATTCCCCTGGAACTGATGTCCCATTATTTCCAAGTGTTGGTCTCATCAATAATACTTCTTCTGAAGGTGCTTGCATAGTAAGTCAAAGATTCCCCAAGAGTCAGATCACTCCCTACAAAAGTCTTTGTATTTGGATTCAGGACATAAATAGAGATGTTATGTGTTTCCATAGTAGGGTGACATTTTCACATGATTTTGAACTATGGGAGGCTATCCTCATGTGTTATCCATGACCATGGCATATCAGTCTTAAAGATTGGCATCAACACCTCTTCCAAAATACCAAAGTTTCATATCAGTAGACTGTCACTCAGAATGTAATACTTTTGAGCAGTGTTAGCATACCAAAAATCATATGATTATAGAATATGGAACTTCTTTCATAGAGAATATGATGGGTTGTGATCATTTGGTTCCTCCTTTAAGTAGTTATAGCTTCCCTCTCTGCCTTATTTTGTTGGGCATCCATTTTCTTCATGTTTCAAAATTCCCAAAGGGACTAGCACAAAAGAATGGAGTTTCAGCACACAAGACAGTCTATTACACCCAATAATTGGTTAATTGAAAAAGAGTCTGTAGTAGTGCGTAATATGAAGAAAAAATCTAAGATCATTCACACATAAAGTTATATCTATTGCGCACAAGATAAAATCACCTATCGTATGAGAAATTCAAAGTACAAAGCCTTGACCTAGGTGTATCTATAGTCGTGAACCACCCCTTTGGAATGCATGGAATTGTTTTGCATGCAGAATGGCCATTTACTTACCCACCAACCATCAGGTGATTTGCTTTTCAATGTTTTCCTTAGAATCTAACCTTCAGGTACCCCTTCACATCTTATTCTGAGGGGGGAATTTGTTGGCACCGAATTTCGGATAAGACCATGAATGGACATTGTTGAGAAAATCAAAGGCATATTTTGAATCAGTGGACAACCCTGAGATTCCCAATAGAGGTGCACACAATATTTAAGGATCGTGTAAAAGACTGAAAATTGTGCGCAAGATCTTGCAGGACCAATGCGATGTCAAATGGATTTAGCCGTGGAAATCATCCAAAAAATAGCTATGGCAACAGCGTGAAAAATAATTGGCCTACGCCCAAGATTGAAACATGTGCACAAGATCTTTAATGTCCAATGCGACATCAAAATTATACTTGTATTCATCTCACCTTGAAAAACACTGCCAAAGTTTCTACGTATAAATAGAAACTCACACCTTCACTTCATGAGATGGTTACAGAAGATAAATTGACATTATTCTATTCCAAAGACAGCCCTTTCTTGACTGCATGAAAGACATGGCCTCAAGGTACTAGATCTTCCATGATAGGTCTCCCATGGGTCCTCCTTCAGATGGACCCACGAGGGTTTTCCCATCACCCATTTCCTTTTACTCCTAGGAAATTTCATGAAAAATATTCCACTTGCTTGCATGTTTTCCATTATGTTGTGCCAATATTGCGCATATGGTTCCCCCTTGTGCGCAGCCACTCATTTTTCATGCAACCACCCAAAATTTTTTGCAGCCCCTCCTCTTGTTTGAGCCCCTCCTTGTGTGCTCCATGTGTAGTCCTTACCCTACGACACCATGTATGAGCCCCTATTACATGCGACATCCCTGTCTTGAACATACTTCTCCCCTATGGATCTCCTAGTTTGTACGAAGTGATTTCAAGGTCACTTGGGAGGTTCTTCATGTTGTGTTGCTTTTCCTCATGCTTATTTTCAAAGACATGAAAACTGATATTGATTCTTTTCATAGCCATGCTAACGTGATCCCCTTAATGGATCACTCTACAAACCCATCTCTATATGGAATTACTGGAGCTTTCCCTTCACCATAGTTAAAGGGAACCAGTTATGTAATTCCTAGGGGGTGTGAATCCCCACCATCCAAGATATAGGATGTTAAAATAACAAGAACCTACATCCCCAACACATGATATTAAAATGTGATCACTCCATAAGAAACAAGTCCAGAGAGGGTCATTAAGGGGATGGGCACCAGTGCCTTCTCACTCCCCTCTCCCTATGAGCTCTTTCACAATGAAAACCTTGGGTAGTCTCCATGTAATCCATATTACCCTCTCATGAGATGATTTAGGTATGATGGTCATATCCTCCTCATACATATGGACCCCTAATCGGGCCTCCCTCTTAGAGTAATTCCCAATATCCATCTCCCTTGTCCACTAACCACACCTAATCCCCACTCCATTCTCTATAGAATCACCTTTCCTCACACGGTCGTAAGGTCTTGGTTACCTCTTGTTTCTCACACTGAGAATGAATCATGTGGGCTTAGAGTAAGAATCGGCCATGAAATCCTCTATGGGCCACATTCGTGTGTAAGCGCTAATCCCATATCTACCAAAATACATGGACTTCGATCTTTTCTCTTTCTAAGCAGGGTATGTAAATAGCCTCTCTCAGGTTCAAGCCTATCACCCATCAGTCCTGACCACTTCATGTCAGTTCACCCTCATCCCACATGATGTAGAATTGTATGACCCTTTCATACCACATGACATTAAACTGTACTCTTTCAAACTACATGAGTTTCGATCCATATCTCTTAGATAGTGTATATTGGAATCTTCCCTGAGTTTTAACCCCAAGAACTTGTAAGCTTCAGAATCCTTATTGTTGGGGCCCACATCAGTGGTCCTCCCTTTAGTGGTTCAGACCTGTTCTTGGTCTGATGACTATGCAAAATCCCAACATTCAATCCATACTCTTCCAACCAATAGTCTCCCTCTTACAATGGTATATTAACCATGCGTAAGCCCCATTATGTTTCGGGGTCACTATCCTTTAGGTATACCCTGATTCTATGCACTATCCTGAACTATGTGGACTTTGAATCCCTACCACAAGGATATATAATAAGCCTCCCTAAAGTTCAAGCACATCATTCATATCGCATTCTATTATTTCCATCGAGCCTCTTTGTTTCAGGAAAATCATGTCCCAACTCAAATGTTCTACTTCCTTTGGGTCCCCATCCATTTGTCCAGTCTCACGACCCTCCTCCTCAGGTGACTCATCACCCCACTGAACTACGTGAACTTTGATTCCCACTCCCTGAGATACATATGAAGCCTTTCTGAGGTTCAATCCCAACACCACTGTCATCTTCACATTAATTACATTCCATTCACCTCATCCATGTCGTCAAATCATCCATCATTCATCCTAGTTTTACCTATTCCTCCATATCCTGGTAAGATCATGCCATACACTTCCTCGCTACTCCGAGAAACACCTAGGCCTCTAAAAGAACCTAAACCCCAACATTTCGTTGGGTTGTTTTCCATTGTGTACACCCTGATCCTATGAGTCACCCTATGAAACTACGTGGGTTTTGATCCTTATCTTCTATACAGGGTATATAGGAGACCTCCAAGAGGTTCAATCCCAACCAATGGTAAGCCTTGGTGTCCCCTTTTTCGGTCCCCAATCATCCTCAGATCCATCCTTATTGGGAAACTTAATACACCCATATAGAAAACATCTCAGGTGCTTCCTCCTAGGAATGTATCCATCTGATCCACTCCCATTGGTGTTCTGATCTGTATCTACTAGACGTTTAACTCATGGCATACCTCATGTTTAACATGGGAAGCTGTGGAAAACCTTGGAGTCATGCATATGTCATATAATTCCCCACACTCAACATGGGATGCCTCAGTATTCTGCACCCTTGAGAATCCCTATCATAAGGTGAAGAAAATCCATGTGTACTTGTGTTTCAGTGCCCAAACACGCCATCAATTCCCAACATGACTTCTCCCCTAACCGAATTTTGTTTTCCTGACTTGAACCCATAGAATTTCCTAACATAAGTAGTGTAATTCACCAACATCCACAAAGACATGGCACTGGGAATATCTCCATGAACAATTTCTTAATCTTGAAGGGAGATCTAGACTAGGCAACAAGTTCTGAGGAGGAATCCATGGATGGAGGAACGGACATCCCATCATCCAATTTTGATCAAGGAGAAAACATCCCTGAATAAGAAATGGATGTTTCCAGCCTTTAAAGAGAGGGAATGTGGGGCAACAACCAGCATTTTGCAGCAGTACAATGTGCGCCCTAGCGAAAGCATTAGAACAAATAATATCACAAATGATTGGGAAATCAATACAAGTGGCACTTCAAGTTTACATTAGTGAGATGGATTGAATAAAACTGATTATTTTGAATTCAGGTGATGTAAAATTAAATCATCCCACCATTATATCACATATAATCTCACAATCATTACATGAGTAGAGGTTTTTAACCTATACTTATTATACATATTGATACCTGTTAACCAACTCACCATAAAAAAAATGTATCATATGGTTTGTAACTAACGTAAATGTGCACATTAATTATGTTAAATGATCAATGTTCACAAGCTAATTAATAAAAATATCATTATCATTATCAATAAAAAATACTAGAGAATAGGGATTTTATCATTATTATGAAAAAATAATGATGATGTTATGTTAGAGTTTATCATCACCCAGAATATTGAAAAGTATATACTAATATATTGCACAATCCAAAAATTCTTAATGGATGTGCTAAATTTTAGTGCCATTTGGATGATATAAAGGGTTATACTGATGTTTAATATTGGAGTTTAGTGCATTATAAAAATATATAATGGGTAACACAGAATTTTTTCAGTCTAAGAGGGTAAATGTTTTGACATGGATTTTTTACACTCTACGATGGTGAAATAGAAAGATATATTTTATTATGTTCCATAAAAATTCAAATGTAAATATTTATTTTAGTTCAATCAATGAACTATAATAAATTTACACTAATGGTTAATGTTTTCTATGAATAAATAAAGGTATTCACTATTTTTAATATAATCTAGGAATATATAATTTTTTATTATAATTTTTTTATTAGATAAGAAGGAAAATGTTTATATATTAGTTTTACACCAACCCAAAAGAATAAAAGTTTTATGATAATTTTGGGAAATATGTGAATTTTATGTTATTATAAAGTGGTTAAATATATCTTGTTGTTGGTATTGATATTCTGAAATATCTCATAGTTATCCACAATGGGTGAATCTAAAATGTTATATCTTGGAATCATAATTTTAAATAATGGGACTAGGAATGCCAATTATCTTTTACAAATGAGTGTTATAATTTTAAGCTGTGATAAAGGGAAAAAAATATTTTAATATAGAAATTTTTGTGTAAAAAAAGAAATATTTATGATGAGATTTATAGTTTAGAGACTTTAATAAAGAAATATCATATAGGTATTAATAATCTATGTAATATGTTATTTCATATAGTTTAAGGTCATGTAGCAAGGACCATTGAAGGAAGTTTAATTTCATATTTTATAAGGTTAAACCTATTTTCTTGAATGTTATTGTAATTGTAACGACCCAATGTTTTTCAATGAAAATTACCTTATCATAAGTATGTCATAAAATCACATAAAAACTCAACATAATGAACTACTAAGTGCTAAGTGACCTCTAAACATAAGCTTGACACTTCTGTGTTTGGAATTTCAAAAATCTGGCATACACAGTTGTAATAAGTAAATTATTTGGAGTCCGATAAGGAAAAGGTAATTTTTGGTAAATAGTAACCTACCATAATGAATCGTAACATACCCTTATGAATAGTTATATACCCTAATTAATATTAACATCACCTATGATAGTATAAAAATAATATTCATTTTTGAAGTACAATATACGGGTATTTTAGAATAAGTTAATGAATGTTTTAAAACCGGTTTTCATACTAAACTGTTATTTTAACTAAATATTATAATAATAATATTTAGAAAATTATTTTTGAAAATTTTAATTCATTTTTGGTTTCTGCACGTCTAAAAATGGTTAGGGTGAATTTTTGGGATTTTTCTGAAATACTTGAATTTTTTATGAATAGTAAAATACGATAAATTACAATAAATGCTAAATACTGCATCATAGGTGATGTATGGCTGGTGTAAGATGATAATATCTAATAATACTTGATTATTTTAGTATATTTCATGATAATTCTCAATTATTCATAGTCATGGCCTTAAATAATAAACTAATACTTAAAATAATGGGAAAAACCACCCCTCCCTCACTATAAATACCCCCTCTCCTTACCTCTTTCCCAAAAACCTCTCAAGCCTAGTTCATAGCCCAAATTCTTCCCAACTATCCTCCAAAGATCCTTCCCCACGTCCAAGGCCTGATGGTCTTACCAAAAGGCCAAAATCAAAGGCCTTAAAAGGGAACTCAAGGAGAGGAGATCAAAGGGTAAGGATCCCCTTTCATTTTCAAGTGTTCAGTTTTCAATTTCCTTCTTTTATTATACCCTCTTCCCCTTCCCTTATCCAAAAGACCTGAAAGCTCCATAATGTCATATATTCTATATTTTAATCATGTCTATGGGAAAAAATTAAATCATCATGCTTCTTCTCCTCTCCCTCGCATTTTAAAATTAAAACATCGTCCGTGATCGACATCGTGGATAATGTGTTTTCAATTTATTTTATCATCTTTGTTTCTGGTCATGAAACCATTTATGTTATGGTTGAACCAGATTATTATATATGTTATATATATATATCCTATTTATGGTTCTGTAATCCTTATACACTCATGATATCAAATAATAATACAAAACAAGTAAATTATGGGTAAAATCGCTAAAATTAATTCAAGCGTTTATCATTAATGTCTTCTGTCATGGTTCTCTTTCACTCCAATTAACCAAATGAATTTTGTAACCATGTAACCTTATATATGTTCACCAATTCTATAGAACATCAATTCTGGATGACCACTTGCATCTTAATTTTTATCCTAACCTAAATACAAGTGAACTGATCATTAAAACCAAGGAAACAAACGGACTTGAACCATGAAATTGAACCTTATAATCAATCAAAATGGGTATAAATGAACTTAAAAAGGATATAATAAATATTTTACATGTATATAAGGTTCTGGAACTATTTATTAATAAACCTAATTTGACTATTCAGGTTATTAATATCAAGTGGAGAACACCAACGGACTTAAGGTAAGGGATCCTCCCCTTTTTACTCTTAATGAAGATTGCTCTCTATGCTATGACTTTTTGTGTAATACCAAGTGATGGGGTATGTTTATACACCTTCCCCATACTACCCCGATGTTTTATTAGTGATTATAAACCCCTTATCTCTCTCATAAATCCCTCTTAATTATACATGATACCATGCCAATAAACCATGATGGATTCTACCTGAACTTCCTTTATTCCTTCAGGTTGCTCTATATTTATTTTCACCAAAATGATGTTGTCTTTTATTTTATATATAACTTCAAAATTCTGTTTATATGATCCAAAATCATGTTCCATGATCCAAATATCACTCTCTTTTGTATTTATACATTCCTATAAGTGAATCTCTCTTCGATACTTCCCAATAAGTACACTTGTTTTAAAGGAACTTCCCAAACTTTTACCCAATTTCAAGTTCACTCTATCTTCTATTTTAAGACACCATTATCCTTATAAATTATTTATTTTTATTATGAAAACATTTTTGGTTCAATTTTGGTTTTATATAAAAGAATTTATTCTCTACTATTTTAAAAAGCTATCTAATATTTTCCTTAAAACCGCACAAAAATGTTTTGATGCTAATGTTTCTAAAATACATTTCTCATATGTTGTCACTTATGTTTGATACCACTTAACATGATATATGCCTAGTTTACCCTTTGAAAGTCCATTTATTTTTCTAATTATTTTCTTGCATGGACAATTTCATGATGCACCCATTGGTTATGATTGACGTCATGATTGTGGTACCCAAATTCTTTTCATGGGTACCCTTATGTTTGTGTATGGTTGATTATGTATGATTCTATATGTCGTAAGAATATTTATGTGGCAATAATATTCATGAATATGTTGAGATGGTTGTGCCCAGATAGTGCTCCAATTCATTGGGTAAGGGTAAGTCTCATGAGATTCCATTGAAACGGGAGTGGCGATTAGCCTTGACCTGTACTGAAATGGGAAACGTGATTAGTGGTTAGCCTTAACCTATACTAAAGAAATGATTTATTATTCTGCCACATTTATATGATTCCATGTTTATATGATCCCATGCTTATATAAAATGATTTTATAAGTTTCATGTTTTGGATATCATTATGTCATGCCTCCTAACTCATGTGCTTGAGATGTGTCCTTATGTTCTTTTCCTTACTGGGCTTTTCAGCTCATCCCTTTGTTCATGTGTTCCCCAGGGTACCCTATGCAGATGTAAGGGATCAAAGGAAGTTAGGATCTCATTATAGAGATTAAATAAAGAATTTTTTTAGCCCCATGTTTTGTGTTATATGTACCTAGTCTTCCAAGACACTAGACTTAACGATCCTTGGCTTGTACTCTGAAGATAAATTGTGATTAAAATCATTAAATTTTATATGTAAAAGGCTCGGGTCGCTATAGTAATATTGAAAAAATTAACTATATTTTATTTTTATATGACCAAAAATAATTATATTATAGTTTAATGATATATAAAAACAACAAAGTTCCTTTTAGTTGATTTATTATCATTTTATCTACTTTTTTAGTTAATTTTCTCATAATTTTTATCAAAAACTTATTTTCTTAATATTCTTATAGATAATGAATAAATTACTTTTTTAAAAAGGATGATTCACTAATGTAAAATGATAAATCACTCAAAAATGATGATGAACTCATGATGATGAAATTTTATTTTTATTCTCCAATTCATTCAACATTTCAGGTTATTAAACTATAACATTTCTAGATGAACCAGGGTGTTGGATGCACTATAGGATATAAATACATGGTGGAATCAACCATACTTCAAAGAGAATCATGGTGTACCCATTATGACTCAAATTGTGTGGTTTGAATTTAAAAGTTACATTTTATTAATTTATTGTTTCATATTTATGTTTAATTTATTTATTTATGGTACTAATACCATAAGAATATTTTTTATATATAAGTGGATTAGTTTGCTCAATTTGGGGTTTTTTGTTGAAATCTACTCATTCTAATGAGATATTGGTCTTCAAGGCTACAACTGTGATAATGGAAACAAGTAAATGGGTCTTGAATGTATATGGACATCATGAAAAGTTGAATTCCTACTACTTATTTAGTAATTTTTTTCACCATTTTATCTAAAAAATTAAGTAAATTTTCTTAACATTTTTATCAAATAATTATTTAGTTTATTCACAAATATTTTGTGAATTCATAATTCGCCTTCAATTATCTACAACAATTCAGATAAGAGAGAACATGTTTCTTTTGGATGAGGATTCTCATGAAACATGGGTTTCCCCATTCCATCCAAATTGAACATTTATTTCCTTTCTATCTTGGTAAAGAAAGTTTAAATCAAAACACACATCACATACTCAATAAGTGGAATCTCTATCTGATATATAGTTTATTCGATATGACTCAAACTGTATGTTTTTAGTTTATAATTTACATTGTATTTCAAAACACACATCACATAATCAAAATTGAGAAAAAACACATTCATATTTTTATTAATACTTAAAGATAATAATACATAAGTCATTTTATAAATTTAAGAATCATACTCACCATAATATGATGCATAGTTTCATTGATATGATTCCAAGTTTGTCTTTTTATTTACAATTGACATTAATTTTAATAAAAACACAACTAAAATACAAAATATTAATAAAATTAGTTTTTATTGTTTTAATACCATTAGAAGAAACCATAAGTCATTTTTGATGTGTGGGAATCAGACGCACCTCAATTAGATACACAGTATGCCCAGTATGACTCCAAGTGTGTCTTTTTATTTAAAATTGACATTAATTTTAGTAAAAAAGACAAGTGATATACCCAAAACTGATAAAATTAATTCATATTATTTTAATATGTTCGTAAAATTATCCATATGAAATTTTTAATGTGTAAGAATTTTCTTCAGGACAATCTAATGCATGATGTACCCATTATAACTCAAAGCATCTACAATTAGTTTAAAATTGACATTTTAGTTCAAAAAGTGTGTCACAAATTGAAAATTGAGAAAAAAACACTCAGATTGCCTCATTGTTTTATGATAATGATACATATATATTTTTTGATGTTTAACAATTAGTCTCATGTTAAAGTAACACACGATGTGACCGGTACGACTCAAAATTCATGTTTCTGGTTTAAAATGACAATTTAGTACAAAAGACAACTAACATAATCAAAAAAGAAAAAATTCATTATTATTGTTCTGATACATTGGGAAAACTATACATAAGTCCTTTTCAACATATAGGAATCAATTATACCCCAATCCGATGCACAGTGTGATCGGTGTGACTCTAAGTGTGTAATTTTATTTAAAATTGACATTAATTTTAATAAAAAATATAAGTGATATACTCAAAAATGAAAAACTCATTCATGTTGTTTTGATAATTTAATTGAATGACCCATAAGTAATTTTTAATGTGTAGGAATCATC
The DNA here is from genome assembly GCA_963277665.1 of Viscum album. Lineage (NCBI taxonomy): Eukaryota > Viridiplantae > Streptophyta > Magnoliopsida > Santalales > Viscaceae > Viscum > Viscum album. The sequence continues at coordinate 943,306,618 of OY728153.1, forward strand.
TGAACCTAATTCCAATCCATGTTGTGACTGGAATGACTCAAAGTGTGTATTTTAATTTAATAAAGGTATTAATTTTAGTAAAAAATGAAATAATAAAAATCAAGAAAACTGATTTGTATTATTATGATATATTATTAAAATGATACATATGTCAGTTGTGATTTGTTTGAATCATCTAAACCTCATTCTGATGCATGATGTGACCAGTATGACTCTAATGTGTCTTTTAATTTAAAATTAAAATTAATTTTAGGAAAACACAAGAAACATACTCAAACCCACAAAAATGAATTTTTATTCTTTTAATATTATAGAAAAATGAACCATAAGTCATTTTTTACATATTTTAATGATCTGATCCTCAAACCTATGCAGAGTGTTCCTGGTATAACTCAAAGTGCCAGATATCAGTTTAAATTTGATTTTTTTTTCAAAAAGTGTGTCACATGTTGAACATTAAACAAACACACATATTGTCTTGATAATTTTTTAAAACGATACATAAGTTATTTTTGATGTCTAGGAATCAGTCTCACATTTAACTGGCACATGATGCGACTGTTATAACTCAAAGTGCATGTTTCCGATTTAAAATGACATTTTAGTGAAAAAGAAAAGTGACATACTCAAAACCAATAAAATGCATTCAGATTGTTTTGATACTTTAGGAAAACATCCATATGTATTTTTGGATGTGTAATAATCATCTTTACCTCAATATGACACAAATTGTGACAGGTATGACTCCAAGTCTATCTTTTTATCTAAAATTGATATTAATTTTAGTAAAAAATACAACTAATATATTAAAAATGGAGAAAATACAATTAGATTGTTTTGATACTTTATTAAAATGGTACATAAGACATTTTCCACTTGTAGGAATCATCCACCCCACAATCTGATACATGTTCTACCCAGTATGACTCAAAGTGTGCGTTATCATTTTAAAATTTACATTTTAGTTCAAAAAGTTTCACTCACTTAACACTAGGAAAACACACTCTTATTGCCTTGATAATTTATAAAAATAACTCATAATTCATTTATAATTTTTCAAAAATATACTCTCATTAAACTGACACACGGCGTGAATGGTATGACTCAAAGGGTGTGTTTCTACTTTAAAATTACATTTTAAAAAAAAGTGACATACTCAAAACCAAGAAATTGCATTATGATTGTTTTGATACTTTAGTAAAATAATCCATAAGTCATTTTGATGTATAATAATAGGATACAAATCAATACAATGCACAGTGTTACTGGTATGACTCAAAGTGTGTCTTTTAATTTAAAATTAACAATAATGTTAGTAAAAAACACAATTGACATACTCAAAACTGATCAAATGCATTCATATTGTTTTTATAATTTAAATAAATTATATATCAACATTTTTTTATGTGTAGGAATCTGACTCACATAAATCAGATACACTATGTTCCCATTATGACTCAAAGTGTCTGTTATCAATTTAAAATTTACATTTTATTTCAAAAATTGACACTCACTAAAAACCAAGAAAATGAGCTCAAATTATCATGATAATTTTATAAAATGATTCATCTGTCATTTTTTACATGAAGGAATTAGTCTCTCATAAAACCAACACACTATGTGTCTGATATTACTCCAAGTGTTTGTTTTTAGTTTAAAATAATATTTTAGTAAAAAAACACAAGTGACATACTCAAACTGAGAAAACACATTTGGTTTATTTTTATACTTTATGAAAATGGCCCATAAGTCATTTGTAACATATATAAATTGACCTCAATTCAATATAACTCATGATGTATATGGTATGAATCAAAATTTGTGCTTTCAAAATGTATGTTCTGTTTTAGATTGAAACACGCATCACATCACCAAAACCGAGAAAACAAAGTCAAATTGTTTTCTCGTTATTCTATATTCTATTAATTAATTAATTTCCATATAATTTTTATCATTTATTTATTTATTTAATTTTCACAAATAAAATTCTTGAATATGAACAAGAAATGGTATGATGTGTGAGAATCAACTGCAACTCAGTCTGATATGTAGTGTTCTGAGTATGACTAAAAGTTTCATTTAAAATTGACACTTTCTGTTTAATTTATTTCTTTACAGTATTTGAAACACCCTAAGGTTTTGAAAATAAATATTTAATGCTAAAAACACTGAGTCCCTATAAAACAACACTTTGTTATAAACTAATGATTAAACATAATTTCACCTCTACTATGTTTTGAATTTTAAAAAATAGTCATCTAGTGTTACGATCAGTAAGTTATTTAGAGTCTGATAGAACCAACTTGATTTTTTTGGTGAATAGTAACATACCCTTCTGAATACTAATATGACCCTTATAAATATAAAATCATATTATTATTTTATTTGCATAAGGCTATAAGATAATGACATCTTGATTAATTTTTCATGGTTGTATAAAATGAGTTACAGTTTTAAAATTGTTAATTTTTTAATAAAGTATTATATTATATAAAAATTAATCTAAACATATTTATAAAATTATTTTTAAAAAATTTAGTTCATTTTTAAATTCTACACATTGAAAATGGTTGGGGTGAATTTTAGGTTTTCTCTGAAATTCTTGAATTTTTTATGAATAGTGTAATACAGTAAAATATTGTTTATACATATTATCAGTTAAATACACTATTTATGACATCTTGACTGATGTAACCAAACTTGGTTCAGACTTACATGATCTCTTTACTATTTTTATCACTATAACCAATTCTATTCATAGTCTTGAGAAAAAATATTAAAATAATCATAAAAATAATGTAAAATCGCAACTCTCTATTGGACCCTGGAACACCTTGAGGGTGGAGGGGTGACTCAGAGAATAAAATTTTTCTTTTAAAGTGATGGATCTTGTTCCCAAGTTTGTAGGAACTCATTAAAATTTTATTATGGATAAGAAAAGAAAACAAATCATGAAATGCAAAGAGACCACACCACACTTTTACTCGGTTCACCACTAAGGGCTATGTCGAAGGAGCATACGCTGAAAATGTGTCGGTCCTACCAAAATCCACTAATCATTACTAGATGTATAAATCAAGGGTTTTTCCATATTCACTTTGTGCCACGCTTACTACCTTTACAATGTTTTAGGGGTAGCACGCCTTGTCCCTTATATTACTTTTATTGACTCCCCCTAGCTCACCGTTTGAGAGAAATATAACTCAATTCATTGACTTGAAGTTCACTTCAATGATTTGGAATTAAAGACATCATCTTTGACTTAGCACGAGACTCTACTTACACTTTATACCTGAGTTGATGATATTTTAAATCCTTATACCCTTAAAATAAAGGTTCAAAATTGTCCTTCGTGAAGCCCCTTTGTAAACCACACTCCTTATCAAAGTAACCCTGCCTTTTTGGAACAAACTATCATCATGAAGCTTCCTTGCCTTTTCAGAACAAACTGTCTTCACGAAGCTTCCTTGCCTTCACAGAACAACCTTCGTGAAGTTCACTATATCAACTTGAAATACCTCATCATCGCAAATTAACCTTAAACAAAATCATTAAACATTAGTTGAGAATTTTAGTCTCTTTGTGATGCTCAATATCGTAGAGAAATTACAGTTCGTGAAGCTCTTCATGAACTCAAATACTTTTGGGATTTTTATTTAAAAACATTGTCACAAATGAATAGAGGTAGCCTCACATTTATAGGAATGGCCAATCGTGAAGCTCCACCACATCTTTGTGGGTTTTCTGGATCATCGAAATCATCTTCGTAGGGCTCCTCCCTTCACATAGAACCATGTAAACTATCTTCTCCCAAATCTCATCATCATCGTGGAATCTTATGTAAAAAAACCTTTGTAGCGCCCTTCAAATTTTCAAATCATTCCATAAACGACTGAAAATCTCCAAAACTCGTAATCGTGGAGAACTCTATCTCTGATCGCGAATCCCATACTAATTTCAAAGCATACCTTTATAAAACATAATGTCTTCATGAAACACAACTCAAAAATCCCATCTTTGTGGAACTCATACCTTTTCCAAATTTTCATAAGGCCTTCAGGGAAAACGAAATTTTACGTTGAAAGTTAACTTCCAAATTTTGGACTCCAAAAATTTAGTAAACACTGGGAAATGAAGCCACCTTCAATACTAATTTCATCTTGAACTATATGATACATTTCATTTCAATATCTCTAGTCTTACATTTGAGGATTGACAAAAAACATAAACCATTCACCATTTCTATCAAAGAACATCCTTGGTTCTAACACTCCCCTCCAGTATAAATACCTCCCTCATTCCCCTCTTCTCTTCACTCCTCAAATCCTTTAAGCTCCTAAACTTTCTGTAGAAATACCCTTCCCTAGTCACTCCCCACATACAAGATCTCTTGGTCTTTCTAAAATAACAAAACACCATCCCTTAAGGAGGTTCGCATGGAGGTTATTTCAAGAGGTAATGCATCTTTCTTTTTCATTTAGTTTCAATTCAATTTATCTTATTTTCTAATTCTCCCCAAAACTAATCTATCCAATTGATCATTATAACTCCAATATCATAAAATAATAGAATGATACTATATTAATTTAATAACAATTATCAATATTCTTACTCTCTCTCTCTCTCTTTTATAAATGAAATCATCATTTGTGTTGTTCCAATTTACAACATTCATGGACGACAAAGTTTTGTTCATCAATTTATCCTTCATTGTTTGTCATAAAACCATTTTAATTGTTGAACCAAACTATAATTTATTTATTATATCCCAAATAATATTCAAGAACCATAATATGTTCATATTATTAATTAATATGACAAAACTAGTTCATAATAATCCAAATACAACCGAATAATCTAAGTGATTATCATTAATATTTCCTCCAATGATTCATCCTCATACCATGTAAAAAATGATATATATAAACATTAAGACTTCTGTATTTTCATAAATAATATATAATTTCAACTCTGGAGAATTACATCCTTTCCACATGAACATCCATACTCATATATAAATATACCGATCATGAAAACCAAGTAAACGAACACTTTGTAAGGACAATATTCAATATTATAAATTACCAATAAGGACATAATTGAACTTAATAAAATTATGATAAACTAAATAAATTTCTAATAGGTTCTGAATTAAGTTATTAATAAGTCCAATTTCATATTTTATGACCTTAATGTCAAGAGTGGAACACATTCTCACTTAAGGTACGGGTTCTCCACTCAAACCTCCATTTTCATTCGCGTTACTTTTATTGTCTAATTACCCCAATTAAATTCTTTTCTATTATTATGTACTCCTAATAAATTATATGTGAGTGTTCTATATATTTCTATGAACTATAATCCTTCTTTATTTTATGGTGATTTTCACCTTTTAAATGAACTTTCAAAATTCTTACCGAAATACAGGCCAGATTCAATGGAATTTCTCAAATTCTTACCTATTTTCAAGGGAACTCTGTAATCTATTAATAGAAACCATTATCTATAAAAAAATATCTCATTTTATTATTAATATAATATCTTACTTCACTTTTGGTTTTACAAAAAGACTTTTCCAAAAGAACTCTTCTTTTCAAAGTAAAAGAGTATTTATCTTAAGAATTACACAATGATTTTATAAGAGTATCTTCATATATTTCAACACTCTTATTGATTCATATGTATTAATGGTATTAATATTTTATTATATCATATACCATATTTAATTTAGTGGTTTGTGATTAGTTTTTCTATGGATGTACTATATTAAAACCATTCACAAATTTACTCTCAATGGTTAGTGTTTATGCTTAATGTTCGGGAAATGTTATTTATGTTTCATATGTTAGTTTAAATAAGAATGTATATGTTTTTTATGTTTATACCCATTCATATGAGTAAATAATTGGACTTAGTAAGTGTTGGGTGGGGCCCGTTATATCCCCCTGATGCATCGGTAGGTCTCATGAGACAAAAATATGGTCTTGGTATGAGCCCTTTACAAAATTGATTTTTATAGTATCGAAATGAGGCCTTGATGGTATGGTTTTGATGTCCCAAATTATGAATTACCTCATTATGAAAATATTATTAATAGAACATGTGGTCATTAAACTAGTAAAATACCCTTTTTATGTTTTCTTGTGGCATTTTTAATTCAACTCTTATTTTTAACATAATGTGTTCATGTTTATTTTTTTAAAGCAATGTGTTTTTAGTTATTCACTATGTATTATGTTTATGTTTATGATATATTATGCTATATTAATTACCCTTAGTTGGATTTTGATCTCACACCTTTCTTATGTTTCAATTTCCCAGGACACGAAGAGGTATATTTTGAATGACATGCAGAAATAACCCAGGAGTTTTGGATGTTGTCAAAGAAGTTTCTAGTTTTTATTTATTTTCAAGTTGTAATGTTGAGATTTATGTATTTACCTTGTTTCTAAATATTCTAAACTACTTGGTCCTTTGGGATGCATATTCCTTGTTTATATTCCAATGTAATAAAATAAGGCAATGGCTCGAGGAAACTAGGGTTGGGTGCTTACTATTTGGATCAATTGAAATTTAGTAGAAAATTTGGAAAGCATATTTAAAAAAAGTAGATTAGGAAAAAAACCCTAATATAGTCTTCGAGGATAAACATACAAGAACATCCTAGAATTTTTTTATATAATATATTATGTGGATCTATCGAGAAAATACATTCATGTTTGGATAATACAAGTGGACATGGTTTTGGAATAGATGTACCTAGGAGTGAAAACTCTGAAAATGAGTTTTGGGCATGACCTAGGGTATCCTAGTACACGACAACGAGCCTTATTGTGCCCCTCGTTTGACACTCTTTGGGGATATTCTTAAGAAAATTCAAATTTTCTTTACAAGACAGTATGAATGATTTAAATGTAAAATTTTCCTCAAAGAAACCATGTTTAAGATTAATATATTATCTATGAATTGAATTTAAATATATGCTAAGTATTTTACTAAATTGATTCTATACAATTTTATTCATAACATAATCTAGTGTATGTTATTTTCTTGAAATGGCCCTAGTGGAATAAATGGAAACTGCATGAACACACATATCCCATGTAGGGATTTCCTTCTGATGCAAGATAATGATGTTGGATATAGCGCTACGACTGGTGATGAGAAACTTATATCTATACTGGGACATCTGACTCAGGTTATGAATAATAACCTTACCTAATTATAGCATCTATATCTATAATCTAGGGGAGATATGTTCGATCACTTAATGAAACAATATCCTCCATTATTTAATGGTACAATAAACCCATTCATAGCGATGTTGTGGATAAGTTCATTAGAGTTGATATTTCATTCTTTGGGATGTAATGAAAGAGATAAGGTTGTCATGGCAGTTTATTGACTATCCGGATATGCAAATCAGTGGTGGTCTTTAATCCAAAACACAAATGAGGAGGAAGAAATAGAATAAATGTAATGAATGTAATTTAATGAAATATTGCTATTAAAATATTTTCCCCATGAACAACGAAAGGATATATAAAGTAAATTCTATAATCTGAGCTAGAAGAAGGATGAAAATGTTTCCAAGTATTAATCCAACTTTACAAGGCTGGATAGTCATCCTGCATACTACATATGTTATCTAAGGAGAAATATTTATCGATTATTTTATTATTTAACACCATTCCTACAAAGGTCTCTAGTCTCCCAAGGTTTCTCATCGTATAAATATATAGTCTCCAGTGCTATAAATACATAAAATGAATTTTATAAGTCCTTTGAATTTAAAAGAAAATCAATAGAAGAATAGGGATTCTGAAAACTCTATAAAATTAAATAGTGAAATGGGGAAGAAGGGAAGATTTGACCTTTCATCCTGTAGTAATTGTGGGAAAAACAGCCAGGAACATGCCTGAAGAGAATGGGAGCCCATTACAAGTGTGGAGAAAAATTCCACCTATCTCGGGATTATAAGGGGAAGAAAGAATCTACTAATTTTAAATGCTAAAATTATAGGGATATGGGACATTATGCACATGAATTTATTAAGTGTTAGGGAAATTTTCCCCAAATAATGCAAATAGAGAAAGGGCAACCTTATGCGGCCACAACTGCGAAGGATGTAGTTCTTAATGATGTGATGGTATGTACTTTAATCATTTCATTGAACTTAGTCAATACTTTATTTGATTATGGATCATCAATTTCTTTCATATATTCCCATTTTACCAAGAAAATTAGATATTTTCGATTTGATTTAATAAGGTATTTTTCATTCAAAACTCTTAAAGGAAGTATCATTGCAACAAAGTTGTGTCAGGAAGTCCCTATTTTGACAAATAGACGTGCTTTATCTGCTTATTTTATTATCATACCCATAATTGAATTTTATATAATCCATGGTATGAATTGGATTTAGAAAAATTATTCCGAAATTCATTACAAGAAGAAGGAGGTTATAATTTTTGTGGATGATATGGAATCCCTTATCTTTAGGGCAGAAACATCACCATCTGATTCTCATCTAGATTCACCCCCTTTAGTTCTAATAAATTCAATTTTTGGGGAGGAAGGGAATACAATATCTATGGGTGGAGAAATTAATGTTCAAATATATGATGTACCTATTTTTCAAGAATATGTTGATGTATTTCTAGAGGATTTACCTAGAAATAATCTAGAATGGTAAGTCGAGTTCTCTATTGATTTAATTCCTAGTTCAAGGTCTATATCAAAGACTTCTTATAGAATTTCCCTTGTGAAATTAGTATAACTAAAGAAACCACTGCAACAGTTGAGTGATAAATTTTTTATTATCCTAGTGTTTCTCTATGGGGAGCCCATGTTATTTTCATTAAGAAAAAAGGTGGATCTATGAGGTTGTGAATTGACTATAGGGAGATCAATGCTATAATAATAAATAACAAGTATGTCCTACCTCGCATTAATGATTTATTTAATCAACTTATTGGGGCCCAATATTTTTTGAATATTGAACTTTGATCTGGATATAATTATTTTCTAGTAAGGAAGGAATACATTCAAAATATAGCATTTCAAACTAGGTATGGGCATTACGAGTTTACAGTAATTCCTTTTGGACTGACTAATACACCCTCGGTTTTCATGGATCTAGTTAATAGAGTTTTCCAGGAATATCTTAATGAATTTTTGGTGGTATTTATTGATGATATCTTGGTATATTCCAAAATATATGAAGATAATGAAAATCACTTTTGTACTTTTATAAAGTCTCTTAGAAGAAATGAATTATATGGGAAGTTTAGCAAGTGTGAATTTTGGCTTTATTTAGTATTCATTCATAGCTACATTATCTCTAAGGATGGAATATTTGTTGATCCTATGAAGATAAAGTATGTGAAAGACTATCCTACTCCAACGAACATAATTGAGGTATGTAGTTTTATTGGTTTAGTAAGTTATTATCGGCATTTTGTTTAGAAATTCACCTGTTTAGTCAAACCAATGACCAAGCTTACACGTGAAGGGGTTAAGCTCATATGGAAAAAAGAATGTGAGGAATGTTTCTAGGAATTGAATAGAAGATTAGTGAATTCTATGATCCTGAATATACCATCAGGGAATTCTGGATTTTTGATATATAGTGATGTATCAAAGAACGGACATGGTTGGGTCCTTATACAGAATGATAGAGTTCTTTCTTATGCATCAAGGAATATAAAAATTCATAAACAAAACTATAATACTCCTGATCTTGAGTTAGCAGCTATAATATTTTCACTGAAGATATGGAGACATTATCTCTATGCCTAAAAATTTGAGATATATACAGATCATAAGAGTTTGAAATATATATTCTCACATAAAGAACTCAACATGAGGAAAAGGTGATGGCTTTAACTACTCAAGGATTATGATTGTACCATACACTACCACCCAAGAAAGGAAAAGAAGTAAGTTGATGCATTGAAAAGGAAGGATCATGGAGTTCTCAACAAAATGAGGATAGACAGGGATCCCTTGTACATGGATCTAGTGAGGATAGATATAGGAATTTTCAAATAAGGTGAAACATCACTACTTTATAAAATGGATTTCTGGCCATATTTATTGATTATAATGAAAGATTCACAGTTTGATGGTGAGAATCTTCAAAATAAAATTAATGCTGTGAAATATGGGAAGTCGGATGACTTCATGTGATAAGATGGAATTCTGAAATTTGGGAAGAGGCAATGTGTTCCCTCTCTATCTAAGCTAAAAAGGGAGTTATTGGATGATGCTCATAGCTAAAATTTCCCTACACATCCTAGTAGCACTAAGATGTACAAATATTTGAAGAAACATTTCTAGTGAGACAACATGAATAAATAAATTTTTTATTATGGATCAAGATGTTTAATCTGTCAACAATTAAAGGCTAAAAGACAACATCCTAGAGTAGTTATAAAAATTCTACCTATTCCTACATAGAAATGGGATGACATCACCATGCATTGTTTCATTCGGTTACCCAAAAATCTGAGAAGGAATGATATAATATGGGTAATCATTGAGTGACTTATGAAATCTACACATTTTCTCACTATAAGAGAGGATTTTCCACTAGAGTGCCTAGAAAGACTCTAACTCAATGATGTTGTGAGACATCATGAAGAACCTCTCTCAATTATTTTTTATCTTGATCCAGAATTTACATCGAAATTCTGAAAATTTCTTTAGAAATATTTTTATACTGATCATTGTTTGAGTACCTCTTATCTTCCTCAAACTAACAGGCAATCAGAAAGGATGATCCAAACCTTGTTGGACATGTTGAGATCATGTTCACTTGACATTCAAGGTATCTGGGATCAATATTTACCTTTATTGGAGTTTTCCAACAATAATATTTTCCATTCAAGTATTCAAATGGAACCATATGAATTATTGTACAGAAAGAGACGTCGTACACCAACTTGTTGGGATGAACTTGGAGAAAGGAAGCTTGGGGGCCCATATCTTGCAGGGGAAACAACAATGTAAGTAAATAATATTCCAGGCCATAACAAAGAAGATCAAAAAAGAAAAAAAAAATCTATACTCATAATCGAAGGAAGGATTTGTAATTTCAAGTAGAAGATCAGGACTTCTTAAAAGTATCTCCATGTAAGGGTTTTATAATATTTGGGAAGAAAGGGAAACTTATCCCTAGGTACATTTATCATTTTGAAATTCTGGAGAGAAATAGAGTTGTGGCTTATCATTTTTCTAGTCCACCTAGCCAATCTAAAGTACACAATGTGTTCCATATCTTACTATTGAGAAATTTCATGCCATACCCAACACATATCCTCACTTCTTAAGGTATAGAATTGAACCTGACTTATCATACCATAAAGAGTCTATCCAGATTCTAGACACTAAATAATAGGTGTTAAAGAATTAGACAACTCGACTGGTAAATATAATTTGGAGAAATTATAAAATTGAAGAGGAAACATGGGAGCCTGAGGAGCATATGATGAAGACCTACCCAAATCTTTTTATGAGGTACCATTCTAAGAATTTTAAGGAAAAAATATTTGAAAGGAAGGGATAATTTAACACCAAAAGGTTTTGAAAATAAATATTGAATGCATGAAACATTGCGTCCCTATAAAACAAAACATTGTTGTAAACTATCCATTAAGCATAATTCCACCATTACTATATATTGAATTTTGAAAAACATTGATCTAGTGTTATTATCAGTAAGTTATTTGGATTCTGATAGAACCAACTTTATTTTTGAGTGAATAGTAACACACCCTTATAAATATTCATAAGGCCCTTATGAATAGTAAATCATATTATTATTTTATTTTCTTAAGGCTATAATATAATGACATCTTGATAAATTTTTCATGGTGATATAAAATGAGTTATAGTTTTAAAATTGTTAATTCTTTAATAAAGTATGAATTTTTTGACAAATTAAATTAATAATATTTAAAACATTATTTTCAAAAAAATGGATTTCATTTTTTGAATTCTTCATGTTGAAAAATTATTGGGGTTAATTTTTGTGATTTTTCTGAAATTCTTGATTTTTTTATGAATAGTGAAATATGGTAAAATACTATATATTTAAATTATCAATTAAATACACTATTTATTACATCATGACTGATGTAACCACACTTGGATCAGACTCACATTCTCTATTTACTATTTTGATCACAATAACCAAAACTATTCATATTCTTAAGCAAAAATATTAAAATAATGATTAAAATAATGTAAAACCCCTCCTCTCCTCCACTATAAATATAACCATCATTACCCTCTTCTCTTCACTCCTGTAAGCCTTTAATCTCTTTAAAGGTCTTCTTAAATACCCTTCCCTAGTCACTCCCCACGTCTAAGAGCTCTTGGTCTTTCCAAAAGACCAAAACCCCTTCTCTTAAGGAGGTTTTCAAGGAGGTTGTTTCAAGAGGTAAAGCATCTTTGTTTTTCATTTAGTTTCATTTCAATTTATCTTCTTTTCTTATTCTATACTAATAACCTCTATTCAATTGATCGTTATAACTCTAGTATCATCTGTGTATTATAATTATACGACGATAATGTAATAACCATTATCAATCTTCTTACTCTCTCTCTCTTTTAAAAATGAAATCATTATCTGTGAGGTTCCAATTTAAAACATTCATGGATGACGGAGTTTTATTCTTAAATTTCTCCTTTATTACAGGATATGAAACCATTTTCATGGTTTTATTGGACTATAATATATGTATTATAAACTTCTTAATATCCAGAAACTAGTATATGAACATAGTATTAATTCATATGAGAAAACTAGTTCATAATAATCCAAATACTGCCAAATAATCTAAGTGATTGTTATTAATATTTCATCCAATGATTCATCCTCATACCATGTAAAAAATTATATACATAACCATTAACACTTCTGTATGTTCATAAATAATATATAATTTAAATTTTGGAAAATTAAATCCTTTCTACATGAACATCAATACTCATATACAAATATACCAATCATGAAAACCAAGGAAACAAACACTCCAGAACGACAGAATTTAATCATATAACTTATAAATAATGACATAAATGAACTTAAAAAATTATGATAAACTAAATACATGTCTAATAGGTTATGAATTAAGTTGTCAATAAGTCCAATTTTGTATTCCAGGACATTAACTTCAAGAGAGTAACACATTTGGACTTAAGGTAAGTGTTTTCAACCTGAACTTCCATTTTCATTCGGGTTACTTTTATTGTCTACTCACCTAAATGAAATTATTATATATTATTATGTACTCCCCATAAAGTTTGTGTGAGTGGTCCATATATTTTTTCCAACTATAATTCTTCTTTATTTTATGGAGAGTTACACATTTTATAGGAACTTTAAAAATTCTTTCTGAAATACAAGTCTGATTCAAGAGAATTTCCTAAATTCTTATTTATTTTCAAGGGAACTCTGTAATATTATTTTAGCAACCATTATCTTTAAAACAATATCTCGTTTTATTATAAAAAAACTATCTTAATTCACTTCTGGTTTTACACGAAGACTTTTCCAAAAGAACTATTCTTTTTAAAGTAAAAGAGTGTTTATCTTAATAATTACTCGAATATTTTATAAGAGTATATTCATTTGTTTCAACACTATTATTGATTCTAAAGTATTATTGGGATTAATATTTTATGATATAATATACCATAATTAATTAGTTAGTTTATTATTAGTTTGATTGTGGATGTATTATCTTAAAACAATTCACTAATTTACTCTGAATGGTTAGTGTTTATACTTAATGTTTGGGGAAAGTTATTTAAATTTCATATGTTAGTTTAAATATGATTGTATATTTTGTTTATTTTTATCCCAATTTATGTAAGGAAATAATTAGACCTAATAAGTTTCCTGTGGGGCCTATTATATCCCCTCGGTGCATCGATAGGTCTTACGAGACAAACTATGGTCTTGGCATGAGGTCATAACAAAATGGATTTTTATGGTCTTGGCATGATTCCTTGACAGCATGGTTATGAGTAATCGCATTATGCATTCCCTTTTTATAAAAATAGTATTGATAGTTCATTTGGTTATTCGACTAGTAGAACACCCACGATTATATTTTATTATAGAATTTTTTATTCATATATTATTCTTTCCATAATGTGTTCAAGTTTATTTTTTTAAAGGCATGTGTTATTAGTAATTCACCATGCCTAATGTTCATGTTTATGATATCTTATACTATTTTGATTACCCTTACTGATCATTTTATCTCACCCCTTTCTTATTTTTCATTTTCCCAAGACACAAAAAGGTATATTATGAATGACATACTGAAATATCCTAGGAGTTATCGATGTTGACAAAGGAGTTTCTATATTGTATTTATTTTCAAGTTGTAACGTTGAACTTATGTATGTACCTTGTTTCCAAAGTTTCTAAACTACCCGGTCCTTTGGGATTCATATTCCTTGTTTATATTCTAATATATAAAATAAGGCACTGTCTTCGGGATACTGGGGTTGGTTCCTTATTGTTTTACTAACATAATTGTTGTTTTTTATATAGTTGCATTTTTTGAGTGGGGGTGGTGTTTTTGAAAATAACATGAGATGGGGTCGGGGGCCAAAGACAAAGGAAAATTGATGTTTTTTAATGTTTTTGATAAATTTTTCTTACTCTTGTAATTGTACAAACCAATGTTTTCAAATATATATAATATTGTGTTTTTTCATGAATTTGTGCTATAAATGTTTTTCATTTAAAATATGTATTTTCACCTGTGTATGTTGTTTTTTCTACAACTGCAATGTGCTATAAATTTAACAGCATGTTTCCGTATTTTCCCTATATCAACTCTTTTAAAATCACTCATAATGGGCACCTTTATCAGAGCTAAATAAAATCTCTGATTAAGTAGTTCCATTATCGGTGATAAAAAATGATGATAAAGAGACCCTTTATTAGTTCTTTTTGAAAGCGCTAATAAAGGATCCCTTTATTAGCACTTTTCTATCTCTGATAAAAGTCTAGGGGTTTTAATCATGCTCCAATAGATAGCACTTTTCTTGTCCTGATAAAGGTCAATTTTAGAACTATTAAATACCTATTTTTTAGTAGTGTACCATAAAACATATAACTCTTTAGAAACATAATAAATATGATTTTAGATCATTAAAATATAGAATTTGAAAATAGATCCAATGAAAACATATTCCCTTTATGTACCCTAAATTTTTCTAGGAGTTTTTGGAGTGGCACAAAGATTGGAAGATGTTTTTTAAGACTCTATCACGATGTCTTTGCTAAAATAATCTACACATGGGAAGAAACCTGTTAGAGTGTATATTGCGACTATCATGCTCAATCAATAATTTTTTCTAGATATAACTCCTAGGATCACTCAATACCATGTGGTTCCACCTCTTCAACAAAAATGGTGGTAATAAAATCCTTTTCAGTAGAGGAAAAGGAAAACAATCTTGGATAATAAAGACTATAAGAGTAACTTCTTCTCCTAAAAATATCAACTCCCTGGATTCTTCACCTATATCCTAGATAATAATCTAGTTAAATTAATGGTGATCTAAAGACCCGATGAATTTATTCTGAATGATCACCCAAATTATTTTTGTTGAAAGTGGTCTCCCTAGACCCAACATATGCATGTAATTTGATTACCATTACATGCATATAGATTTACATATACTTGTGTTTGTCACATGGTAATTTTTTTGATACTTATTAATATGTGGTATTTATGGTAATTTCATTAGATTACAAGTCATATCAAAGGGTTATAGTAGTTCCTAGACTATAATGAGAACCCATAGGTACCATTAAAGTAATCTCAAATATATGTCCTTTGGTTCAGATACATCATATTGATTTTAAAAAGATGATGTGTGGTCATTGGGTGTTAGTGGATCATAAGTATTGAGACTTCTTCTCATTAAGTTTACAACTGGTGATCTTGAGTATATGAGATCATGAGGATAGAAACACTAATAGAAATACCACATTATTCTAGTGCCATTGTTTTTTCTTATTTATGACTATGTGTATTGGTCTCCTGACTTTATATTGTTATCAATGTGTACTATTTGATCACATACATTGGTGCAAGGAAAAAACCATGACATTCAATTCAGGGAGAGGTATCTTGCGCTGGGTGTATCTAATGCTATGGAATTGGTTGAATGGTCAAAATAGAATTTTTCAATTCCAATTAGAGGAATTGATATGTCGATACTAGTAGATTAAGATGATAGAACCTCAATTAAATCAACAACCATCAGTTATCTTCACAAATAATAATGAAAGAAAGGATTATGAAACAAAGTGTGCATCCTTCTTTATGTGATACTATAAGACAATGATTATATTATAGGGCATGTGTTAATAGGATGGTTGCCATTTCTATGACTATTCCTTATCTCATTATGGGATTTTATGGGTTACTAGACTTCTCAACAGGTCTATAAATAGTATTCAAATCTATCGAGATAAGGTCCTAGAGGGTCGCACACAATAGCATATTCAAGATTCTTTCGTATTCTAGTGAATAAGAATATAGGGAATGGTGGGACCCACCATAGGGTCTGAGAGTTATCCAAGTATTATCAATCATCAATGAATGAATAAATTCATTAGAATTCAAGAATTATATAGTTAGAGTAGAATTTATTTACTGAATGTATACATAATGTATTAAGTGAATATATTGAAAAATATTATATGAATGAATATTATTTAATATTCAAGTTTTGTTTATTATTATCAGAATTACAAGTTAATTTAATGACTTGGTCTTATCATTTAGTATATTTTTTATATATTAAAATCATGTGATAAAATATAAATAACATATATGATGTAGTTATTTCATCATAACATTTAATTTATTTTTTATTTAGTGCACTTTACCTATATGGGGGATAGGGAACCCTCTATGGGAATTTAACCACCACTATATAAGAAATTAGGAACTCTTTTCAGGGTGACTATCCATACCCATGATTTTTGTGAGTTCCTCTCTCTTATTACTGCATCCTAGAGAGATAAAGTATTTTTTTGGGAAATCAATCCAATAATTCCTTCATGGATCAAAGGGAATGGATCGTGGTTATCATAGTGACATTTAATGAATCATCGAAACTTTATTCTAGCACCCAAAATTTTACAACCGACATTTTTGTGGATTCTTGAAGTGTGTTTGGATGACCTAGAGGGGTTTAAGCTCAAATCCTTAAAAACAACAGTCATGGAAGAAAGATTAACACATCTTCAATCTAAACATGGTTCTCATATGTTTAATTTTTGTACCTTGAAATATTTACATGAGATTTTTAGACCTCTACTAGGGCTCAGATCTCTAGAGATGATGACATTTTAGTAGTCAGCTGATGAAAAATTTTAGATCTATGGCCCACCAACGTTCACTATGTTCCCTTGTACCATAAATTTTTACAAGAGGGATCATGTGAATTTTATGATCCAAGAATAAATTAATTTACCTAAAATTAAGTAGAGGTAATCGTTTCAGTCTCAATGGTTCCAACCATACATCGATCTCATTTCAGATTTCCAGGTTACGACCATCTGAAAAAATTAATACGAAACTTTTATGGTTTTCTATGTATTAAAATCTGATGAAATATATATTTATATATACATATACATATTTATGTGTGTTTGTGATCCTTATTTATAGAAATTATAGCAGCCTTATTTTTCTATCTAGGGTCTGGATGGATAATGGATGCCGGAACAATAATAGCTGGTGAGCATTTCATTCATCAGATGCCAAAAAACAAAAAAAAAGTATTAAAACCCTACAATCAATAGTATTTTTATTTTTTTCAATAAAATAAAAAAGGGTGTTAGTAGGCCTAGGATGTGGGTCAACAAAAACCACAAATCAAATCCAAATAAATTCGGCTTAAGTTAATTGGGGGTGGTTGGAAGAAACATGTAAAAACAAAGAACAAATATATTTAAAAAATGGTAAATTCAATTGGGGGAGGAAATAAATGTCATTAAATCAAAAAGAATGATTTAAAAAATGTTAAAGATTTAGAAAAACATTAGATGACCCTTTTGCTGCCTTAGAATGTCGTCAAACAATCGACGTTGCCTTCCCTTCCTAATCGCATCCTCCCTCTCGTAGGTGTCATTTTTCCCCCTGATGTTTCCACCCTACAGATCCCACCACCTTCACATGTTTATACTTCCACCATCCTCCAGGGTTAGAGCTGCTTCCATAGGTTTTCTCAAAGTATGAAATGCTCCCTCCTCTAGATACTACCTTTGTTGTAAGAAATCCACTATTGTTGTAGTGCTTCCTTACCAATGTTGGGCATCACCACCTGATCAGATACTTAATACACATGTGGAAACCCCTAATACTGGTGTCCAATTTCTATGAAACTTTTAGCCCAATCGGGTTTCTCGGTGGTCTCCTGCTAGTCATAATCGATTGGACCCTCCCTGTAATAAGGCACGGTGGTTCTTCGCCACCTAGAGTGGGTTATGGAAAGTCTATCCAACCTAGAATAGCCATGTATGGGTCTGGACAACCTAGAACAGCCATGCGTGGGTTCTTATTGACACTCATTGGGCCCAGGTGATGTTTTAGAGCCCAAAAAAATATAATCACAAATTAATTTTTTAATTATTTTATAAAAAAATTATTATTTGAAAAAATTAATTTAATTATTTCTAAAATTAAATTAATTAGTTAATTTAATTATGGAATTAAATTAAATTAATTATGGGACCAAATGAAATAATATTATTTGAATTTTAATAATTCAAGTAAGTTATTTAACTTCCATCAAACCTAAATAAATTTCATTTAAATTTTCTATCATGATTTTAATTTTCTCGTTGACTCCTCTTAATAAGTGATCAGACCATTGTTCACCTGGGTTATTTTTAGTAATTATTACAACTCTGTGTGATGTCTGTAATAATTATTTATTTTTTGATGATATGTGCATCAACATTATTTATTCAATATGTATAGGGTTTTGTAACTCCACCCTTACCTATATGAAAATTTTTATTCCTAGGATCCCCTCTCATGTATGTGAAAACATTTGTACTATTGATGATAAAAGTTTAAGATGTGGTCCATGCTAAAATTATGTGGTACCCTAGATGTGAAGTGAACACACTAGACCGAGCACAAACAGCAATACAAATCAAGATCCGGATTTGGAATTATACCCCTAGGTTATAGTTGATCCATTGTGTTTAAATGGATCAAATGATATTATATTCTCAAGACCAGTCGGGTAATTTATTTCCTTTATTAATTATTTATTATTTTATGTATTTTCATGTTTTCAGGTAACACATAAAACAATATATAGTAAAATGCATTAAGATATGATGAATGTATTATAATAATGGATGTTCAATTTTGATATAAAAAATTAGTATTAATATATTTAAGAGAAAATTATAACATTCATCGAGAAATTCTAAATAACCATCAAAGAAATATTATGTCATGAATGCCTTCCATCTCTCAAATTTAAACAAAGCCAAGTGTATGGGGTGCTCATCAGCCCCATTTGATGGTGCCTCCTACTACTGAGGAGTTATTATGAGAGTGATGGGTTGACATAACTATATATGGTAGAAAATAATCATCCAAATTCATTTTTCTACCACTTTAGAGGAAAGGTGTTGATTGAATCAAAGTTATGATTATGAAAAGTTGGGACTTCACTAAAAAGTTAAAGGAACCATGATTTAATGTGGTTGTCTAGTCTAGTTCCTACATATAAACTCTTTGAGTGGTGTAATAGCCAAATATAATAGATTGTAAAGGATGTCTCAAGGATTTTTCCACTATAAGACTCATGTGAATAGGTATTCCAAATCTAGTAGTGAGGAATACTAGAGATAGATAAAATAGTGTGAGCCATTTAATATTTTAATTAATTAATAAATAATTTCTAATTGGTAATAAAGATGAAGTAATAACTGCTAAATATTTTTTGTAGATAAAAAATGGAAATCACCATAATCATGATAACATTATCACTATGATCAATCCTAGATAAGGAAAATATCCTGATCATCCATAACTTCAAGGAGTGGTGCAGGTTCTTTGGCATATTATTATGCCAAGATAGGAATGTTTTTGTGCTAGAGTCCTCACTTATTATTGAATCTCATTAGGGATAAAGGAAGGTGGATAAAGATAAATATAAGAACCATATAGATAATGAAATATATGTACAATGTATCATGTTGTCATCTATGTCTAGTCAACTATAGAAAATACATGAGGACTAAGATTCCAACAAGATGCTTACTCATATCCAACATTTATATCATAAGAGCTAATGGTATAAAATGTATGCAATATAAAGTGGAATATATAGGTTCAGGATAGAAAGGGTGAACCAATAGGTACCTTATATACTCATGATGATCAGGTATATTGAGATACTTGAATCCCTTGAGTTCAAACTGAACTAAGAACTAATGACTGGTCTCATTATTTACTCTTTACCACCATGATTTGAAACTTTTATTGTTAATTAAAATATGAATAACATGAAAATTTATTTCTTAGATCTATTTTATTTAGTTATCTGTGAAGATAAGGATATGAATAATACTAATTCTTCAGTCCTTATGGTGAACATGAGGATAAAGGGTAAGGTAAAGGGGTCTAAGGATATGTTTTATTTGAAGAAACCTATGCACTATCCATCCAAAAATACCAAGACATATAGGGAAATTAGCAGGGGGATGTCTAATTTTCATGTATAAAGAAAGGCCACTAAAAGAAGAATTACAGAGATGGGGAAAAAAGAAAGGAAATACTTATATTTTAGGTATTTTTGTCATTGAATACAATTTGTATTTACCTACATGTTGGGTATTAGATACAGTATGTGGATCATGAATTTTTATTCACATACAAGAAACAAGTATATTCTATAAAATTTCAAATCGTGAGGTGGATCCTAGATCCATAAATGGTGAGAGACTAGAAACCTTTCTAGTGGGAGATAGTCACCTAACATTTCCTAGTGATTTGGTTCTTATTCTTATAATAAATAATTGTAATTATGTTCCTTCAGTTACTAAAAACATAATATCAATGTCAATTTTGGAAACTATGGGATTTTATTTCATGTGTGCAAATAAATTTTTTCTCTTTTACAAAGATAATATGTGTTATTGTATTGTGTATCTTAATAAGGTATTGTATATACATGAACTTGAAACCCCTCCAATGAAAATGAATTAAAAATTTAGATAACATGACTTGTATAACACCCACCTATGGAAATTTTGGCTTGTCATGTAAATGATAAGTGTTTATAGAGATTACAACAAGATGGGCTTTTAAACTCAACTAAGTTTCAACCCCTAGATGTATGTCATGGTTGTTTACAAGGTAAAATAACCAAACCACCCTTATTTAGAAAAGGATTAAGATCCATGGAATTACTTGAATTGAACTGTACTAATGTATGTGAACTATTTTTAGTAGATGGAAATAGTTGGGTTTTAGTAATTCATTACATTTACTAATGACTATAGTAAGTGTGGTTATATATAATTAATGTGGTATAAGTCAGATTCCTTTTAAATGTTTAAGGAATACCAACATGAATTATAAAACCTAATTATTAAGAAGATTAAGTAAATCTACTAAGAATGAGGAGGATAGTATATTAACCAAGATTTCATTGATATCCTAAATGATTGTCGGATAATATCCCAACTCATTCATCCATATAAACCTCAGTGGAATGGTGTTAGTGAAAGGAGGAATCAGACCTTTCTAAACATATTTATATCAATTATGAGTCATAACACTCTTAGATTATCCTTTTGGGAATATAAATTGTAGACAATAGTATATTCACTTAATCGATTAACAACTAAAGAAATAGATGGGATTCCATATGAGTTGTGATGTGGAATGAAACCCAATCTGTCACACTTATGTGAATAGAGATGTGAGGATTTTTTCAATAATATTCCTAGTGAAAAATTAGAATCATGAAACATGAAGTGAATCTTTATAGATTATATTAAACTAATGGATATTACCTATATAGCCCTTCAAATAAGAAAGTTATTATTCCAATACATTCCAAGATTCTAGAAAGGGAACACATTTCTAATGGAAATAGTGGGAGAAATATTGAATTCAATTAAGCTAATGATCAAGATGCACAAGAGTTTGTAAGAGAACAATAGTCATAAGAGACATTTCTATATGGAGATTATTTTGAGACATATGTATTGTGTAGGTCAACTGAGAGGTTAGAGAATCAGATAATTATGGTTTTCTTATCATCGAGTTAGGTGAAAAATTACTCTTAGAAATGATAAACCCTTAATGTAAAAGTAAGAAACAGAAGAAAATAATGTCACTAAATGGAAAGACTCCATGAATTATAAGATAAAATCCACATACTAAAACCATGTGGATTTACCTCCTGACTTGAGATCATTATCAATTGGTACCATTTGATCGTGTACTTTGATGTAAAGAAAAAACCAATACATTAAATTCATGGAGAGGTAGCTTGTGTTGGGTGTGTCTTTAGTGATATGGAATTGGTTGAATGGTTAATATAGAATATGTCACTTATTAGTTAAGGAATTAATATCTTGGGCCTAGTTGATTAGGATGTTAGTACCTTCACTAAATCCATTGTTTTATTACACTAAGGTGTGTCTATAAAGTTAAACAAAAAGATAATAAATCAAGAAAGGATGATGACAAAAAGTGTTCATCCTACTTCATGAGATATCATGAGACAGTGAGATTATATTACATTGTGTGTGTTAGTATGATGGATTTAATTACTATGACTTATCATATCTCTTTAGGTGCCTTGATTTGTTTCTAGACTCTACTCCTAGTCATTCAATAGTATTTACTACTATCGAGATAGGGGTCTAGAGGGTTATACACAATAGCATATTCAAGAGTCTACCATATTCTAGTTAATAGGAATGTGGGATATGGTGGGCCCCAAAATAGGGTCCAAGAGTTTTCCAAGTATTATCAATCACCAAAGAATAAATAAATTCATTAATATTCATGTATTGGATTATTTTATTTTAATTTATTTATTAAAATTATTCACATGGTATTAATTGAATACATGGAAAATTATTATACAAACTAATATAATTTAATATTCAAGGTTTACTTAATATTTTAGGAATTACATGTCATGTTAGTGACTCAGTTTTATCATGTAATATATTTATTATACATTGAAAATACGTGATAAAATATAAATGATATATTTTATGCATTTTTTCATCCTAACATGTCACTTATTTCTTATTATGTGGGTGTTACTTATACGGGTTCTAGGGAACCCTTTCTGGGTATTTAACTACCACAATATAAGTAATGAGAAGATGTTATCAATGTGATTATTCATACCCATAATTTTTTAGAGGTCCTCTCTTTTCTTATCACATAATAGAGAGATAAAGGCTCTGTCTGATTAATCAAACCAATAATGAATTCACAGATCAAAGGGAAAAGATCGTGGTAATCATTTAGACATCAAAGGAATCATCAGAGCCCTATGGTATCACTTGTAATTTTATGATTGGAATCCATGTGGATTATTGACACATGTGGGAACTATATATAGGTTTTTTATCTCAATCCTACAAGAAATAGTCATTGGAGATAAGAAATGGATGAACACATATTTGATCTGAATGAGGAGCACCTATATTTAATTTTGTGCTTTTAAATATTCACGTTAGTTCCTCAGACCTCTACCTGGGTTCAAATTTCCATATGAAATTAAGTTACATCACTATAATGATGAAAACGTTTATAGCCCTGGCCCACTGGCTTCTTCTGCATGACCAGGTACCATCAATTTCCCCTTCCACTGAATGTAGAGGTATAACATCCAAGATTTTTTTGTCTTTAAATAATTACTCCATATTTTAATTGACTCGTGGTAATTAAAAATGGTTAAACCCATGAAATATTCTACATGTATCTCTATTACTCCACAAAAAGTAGAGTAAGAGTGGTAAGAAGTTTATAATAGGCCTACATATAAGTATAATGATTGGATCATCCATAAATTGATTAGATGATCACATTCATAACACAGGGAACAATTAAGTAAACTAGTTGTGACCAAAATTCCTTCTATAAAGTCAAAAAAGACTTATTAATCATCATAGTTTTCCTACATTAAAAATATAAATTTTAATAAAATAAGGCATGTGAATAAGAGATATTTACATTATCCAATCCGGTGTAGAAACATTTGGGCTTCTTACCTCCATTTCGGGGTGGATATAAACCACCCCACCTATAGTGAACTGGGTCATTAAAAGTTACAAGAGTTTGGGATAATTTTAATATTTCTATTTGAGTCAATGAGAGGGAGTCCTTTCTGTTTTTCAAATAGTTTTTTGGAAATTTTGATTCAATTAATTAGGTGAAATATTTCCCTCTAAGAATTTTGTAGTAGGTGAAGGTTATGTTGTGTCCATGGGGTTGCATCGTGACCAAGTCCATCTATGGTTGTAATACCTATTACCATAGGTGTTCATTCCATGACATAGGTATGTCACGTCATGACCAAGTTAGGATGACTAAGACCCTCTCCCAGGTGTGGTTGTACTGAGACCCATAGCGGTCATGCCAGGACCCATAAAGGTCGCGTTATAACCAAATTTCTTGGATTTCTTTTTAGAAGGGAAATATTGTGTTTTGAGGGTTTATAAATTAAAAAACCCATTTATATCCCTTAATTATAGATGATCAATCACATGGGTGGTTGGTAACCTCTCCTCCCCTTCCTTTGTTTCTCATTGATCTATATTCAGTTCAAATAATTTGTAAGGTCCTTTATGCATTGGTTCTTAGTAGGATACCTTCATATATTCTAACCTTTTCTTATCCTTTATTTTTATCTAATCTTTTTTTCTTATCTATGGTTATGGTAAGCTAATTCTGTCTAGGCATGGTGGAATCATCCTGCTTAAAGGTGATTTTGTGTGAGACTTGTAAAAGGGGTTCTGAAATGGGATTTTCAAGCTGTTATTTTTCATTTGAATTTAAGTATGTCTCTTTCAATGTTTTTTAGGTTTTTAGTGGGTTTTTTATTATTCATCTTTTTGGGTGAAATAATTGGTTATTTCACATGAATTGGGTAAGGGGGTATGGTGGGAGTTGACCACACCCCATGGCTTCTGGTTGTGGCACTGATATGCCCTCCAATAAGATTAGAATCAATTAGTCCATTATAGGAAATCATTTTGTGAATTTGGATCATTAAATTAATGGTTTTATGGTTAAATTAGATTCCCATGGACCTAGATAAGGTCTCTTTAATTTTTAGATCATCTTGTGGGTCATTGGTTGAGGTAGGTGGAACCATGCATGACCTTTTAAACTTATAACCTTATTTTTGGGCTCCTTTCACAACCCATTATTTAAAATAATTAAAGAAAATTGGTATAGTGTGTATTTAATAGCGATTTATAAAATTTAATAGGGTATCCTTCAAACTAAAATGGGTTATAAAAGTAATTTTTTGATTCATAATGATTTTAATGGTTAGAAACTCATTTTTTTAATATTTTACAAAAAAAGTATGGATTTGGGTTTCCAAAACATTCTTGTTCCTTTAATTTTTATTTAAGAAACTTTATTCATATTGATTTATAATTATATTTTAATGTGACTGGTTGGAATTTATAAATGGGTGTAATGTTTTCAATTTATTTTCCAGAATTCTTTCATGGTTTAGTTTTAAAGATAATATTTTATAGTTTGTTCTTTAAAGAATATTTTTTGAATGGTCATCGGTACTTTATTAAAAATATTTTATTAAGTTGTATTACTCCTCTAGACTTGTTCAGTGTATGATTCCAACTAGTGACATGATACTCCTCCTTCCCACTATTCTGATGAGTTTTCATGGATATTGAAGTTATACTACTTATCTTCACTAGTTCAATGTGTCGTCCTAACTAGTAACATGATAATTATCATTCCCACTTATATAGTAAATCATCATATCTAGTGAATTTATGTTACTCTTCTCCACTAGTTTAGTTTTTCATCCTGACTAGTGATGTAATACTCATCCTCCCCACTATATCAGTGTGTCATCCCAAATAGTAAAATGATACTGACACTTTTCTTTTGTTAGTGTGTCACTTTGCCTATATTTCTTTATTTGTGAGATTATACTATTATTTTCATTCAGTTACCTTTTCATTTATATGTGTTCTATTATTTATTCTTATATTTGATTACAATTTTTCTTTTATTGAGGTTTTTTGTTGTTGTTTATTTTTTATTTCATATGGTGTTCTTATTTACACAAATTCATGGTCGGTGGCCATTTGTTTTGGGTCTATCATTGTATTATTCATTGTTGTGGGTATTTTCTTCACTTTTAAAGTATTAATTTATCTCTCTAATATTTCATGGTAGAAATTGAAAGTATTATTTTAAACTGGTTTATTTTTACATTATTTCTAAAATTTGAGTGTTTTACAAAATCATGGTTTTGAAACTATTTTTATTTTTTTGTACCCATTCCTTCTTAAAATGTTTTGAAACATAATTATGTCTAAAAAGTGTGAAATTTTTACTAGGATAAAATTATTACAGAAATGGTTTCATGTGACTCAATTTAAATTAAAATAAAAATATATTTACTTTGTTTTTTTTTAACTATCATAAGAAAGATTAATTTTTAAAGGTTATACATGGGGTTTTGGGAGGTCACCAACATGGCTTTGTGATCACACCTAAATATTTTTTGAGTTTAGATTGGGTTATTCTTTGAAATAGTAGTTTGAAATTTAATTCTCATCCAAGTATGAAATTGGTGCCAAGAAAAGGTTAATTTTCTTAACATTTAGTAATAGGATATCAAGTTATTTATCTTGTTTTAGTATTTTACTTGCGGATGTATTTCTTTATGTTAGTCATATCTTTTCAGCCTCTCATGGTTATGGAAGATTTATATTTATTGATAATATTTTCCATGTTTGTCGGATTTTGTTTGATGATGGATGAGCTATATAATATTCTTATGACTCATTTATTTTTGTTTAAATTTAAAAAAATTTATTTTTTATGTGAGATCATATGACTTAAAAAATGATTTTTTCATGATTTTAGGTAGATATTATTATTATTTATGTTTTATTAGGTGAATTAATTCCCATTTGTGTATTTTTGATGTCCAGACCCTAATTTATAGCCTATGGGGATAGTGGATTCCCCTTGGTTCATGTCATGTATAGGCTCAAGTGATTGAATCTGGGGTATCCTAGGCTGTTTCATGAAAAACATTATATCAAATTTCAGTTATTATTTCAGGATTTAGTTAGTACAAAGATAGGATTTTCATAATTCAAGTGGTTGGTCATGAGTAGGTTCTTTATTACCACATTTCTGGATGACACTTGAATTACTTGGTATGTTTGGGATGTGAGAGTCTTGGATGTAATATTTGTTCTAGATTATTTTCAAGACGTTTCTATCTTTATTAGAGTATTTATATTTTTCAATTGGATATTTATGATTTATTTTGAGAAAATCTTGGTATTGGATTGTAATTTGAAAGAATTTAGGGGCGCATGATTATTATTCATAGTTTTGAAAAACATACTAAGACCATTAATTCAAGAAAAAAGTAATTCCAATGGTACTTTTATGGTTATGTAAAATTTCTCTATTCAATGATGACAACCCTTATGCGGTTTTAAATTTTCCATCAAATTAAAATTTTAGTTTCTTGGAAATTTTGGGTTTCATTAATCCTCATTACAGTAGAATATTGACATATTTTGTTATCTTATATTTTTTGTTAGAATTGTTTGGGTTGATTTAGGTTATAATTTTAAAATAAAATCCTTAGTATTTCTTTATGAAATGAGTGGGTTCTATAATTTATAATGGGGTGATAAAAATGTTTCAATTTAAAAATTGATTTGGTTTCAAAAAGAGCATACATAATTATTTAAGGGATTTTGTATTAATATTTATAAAATCTATTTAGATATATTCTAAGGGTTCATATAAGAGAATGTTTTCAATGAATGGTTTCAATTTTTTTAGTCCTAAATATTGGTTTATAAATATGTGAAATAATTCTTTGAAATTTTTTATGTGGGGTAAAATATAGTTCTTTTGACAAATTTTCAAGGTTTTGATTTTTGAATGTTTTAAAATATAATTTTTTGTATTTCTGATTTTAGAGTTATTTTTTCCTTATGTTACAAATTTTTTAGAAATTATTAGGATTTAATATGTAATGTGGATTTGTTAGAGAATTTAATTAATAAAAGAAGATTTTTAAAATGTTTTAATGGTTTAATTTTTACATGAAAAGGGAAGTCTTATGAAATGTTTCTACTTTAAATCTTGTTTTGGAGGGTAACTTGAGAAAGAATGTTCTATTTTTAATGATGTGTTTTGTAAAGATTTTAGTTTCATTATAAAATTTGGAATGTATCTTGAAATGGATTTATATTTTTAAAAACATTTTGAACTCACTGGAAGGGATGATAGAATTTTCACCCGTATCAGAATAGTGAAGTGAACTTTTTTTCAAGTGAGGTGAAATGTTTTCTTTAAATATATTTATTTTAAAAATATATAATTTAAATATTATTTAAATATGGATTGTTGAAAAGGTAGTATTTTAGATGTTTATTTTTGTGGGTGTGTTTATGTATTTGCTATTGTTTAATGTTCTATGTTTGGACTATGTGATTTGAATGGGGAAATATAAATGGATTCATGTTTTTTTATTTCCAATATGAACCAAAAAATTATAGGTTAAATGTAAAATTTGTTCTCTAGGATTTATACTTGTGTTTTTTTGTGTGAATTAGTTTTTTTAATGGTTATATATATTTATTTTTATGTTTTTTTAGTTTAAATTGGATGAATATTTTTCAAAAACTATATATTGATTTATTCTATGGGTTTCCTCATGGTAATTCAAAATGAAATGATAATTATTTTACAAATGATCATTCCTCAGTTCAAGTTGTGTATTTTTTTGACATGATATTACCCTTATGATGAGTTTATTATTTTAAGGGGATTATAAATGGGAAGTATCCAATATGTGATTTTTGGTAGCAGAGATGAGTTTTATGTTCTATTTGTATATCAGGTTCACTGAGAGATTTTGTTTTGAGAGTGAGGTATATGGTTTCCCTATAATTCATATTTTTCCCATGTATATATCCCATGTTAATTTTTTTTAACAAATGTACACTCCTAAG
Organism: Viscum album; assembly: GCA_963277665.1. Taxonomy (NCBI): domain Eukaryota; kingdom Viridiplantae; phylum Streptophyta; class Magnoliopsida; order Santalales; family Viscaceae; genus Viscum; species Viscum album. The sequence continues at coordinate 943,335,923 of OY728153.1, forward strand.
GAATTTTAGTTATATATTTTTTTCTTATTATTAATATACCTTGATTGTTTTTTTAAGGTAGTATCCCTTCTAATCTTTGGTTTTGATGGAATATATGAGGTTTATTGGGGGTATTTTTTGTATTCATATGTATTTGAATTATTTATCAATGAATTTTTAGGTTTTTTAAGTATTGGTGAAATCCCTTGGTTTATTTTCATCCTTTATTAAGTTCTGTTCGATTTGGTTATAATTTTGTTGAGTTAATTAATGATGTATCAAGTTGTTTTATTATTTTTATATTGTTTGGTTTTGGAGTAAGGGATAGTTTTTTATAGTGAGGATATCCCCACATTTGTTTGATTTTGTAGAACAAATCAATATAGAATGCAAAATTATTCCTTATCATGTAATTAGTTTAATAAATAGGAATTAAGTTGGACAATAAAGTGAAAAAATAAATTTATGGTGCGGATATTGTAATTAATTATTACATGGTTATTGTAGGCCATTGTCAAAGTAATTGTTTTATTCAAAACTTAAAATACAGTGTAGATATGACCAAAATTATTTTTCAAGGAGTCTGTGTAGGATGTATTCTCCTTATTCAAACTACTTATTAATAATTTAAAAAAATTTAAAAGTAACTATAATTGAAAAGTTTTGTTTATTTATTTACTTTGTGAGTTGAAGATATCCCAAAAAATATAAACATAGGTTATATTGTTTTATAGGTAGTCCTATGGGTGAATTTTAGTTGGATGGATCATTATTTATAATTACTATAAATCTTCTAAATCAATATAAAAACTCAATATCATTCATCCATACACCTTCCACTATTTTCCTTTAGCATAGAATTTTTAATCTACTTAAGAACCCTTTATTATACTAATAATCCAATAAATAAACATAGGTGAATATTTAAGAAAACTACACAATTAAGTGAATAAACTTACTCACTTTATTATTAGAAATTGTATACCATACTCCCATTAAAACCACAAAACTCCAGTAGTATTAAGTGGGATACAAATGGAAGGATATATTGAAGTTCAAAAGTTGAGGAGTGCATCAGTATTCATGGAATGGAAAGTGATGATCACCTCATCAATAATCCAATCCCACTATCACACTATAATTAGAGAGAAATGTTGAAAGAAATTAAAGCACAAAAATTCACTTCCACCACTGTGATTCCCCTCAGACCACCCACTAGGGGGGTTAGCTCTCAATGATCATTGAGTTTGCGATCATTGGGATATCACAGGGGTGAGAATAATAAAAAAATAAGGGATAGAAGAACAAAACTATAACACCAAAAAAATTTAACGTATGTATCTTCTTAAAAAAATCAACTTATTTGATAGTTTATGTTTCCAAAACGAACCATGATATAATATTAAATATTAACATGACTGTGGGAATATAAATATAATTATTAAGAATAGTAATGTTTCCATTATAATAATACCATAAACTAAGAAATTGTAAATTGAAATTAGGTATCTCATAAATGAAAATATGATATATTTATATTATATAATAAGTAAAAAAAATTTAAAATGAAAATTTAAGTGTTTCTATTTTTGTAAAGATTAAATATTTATTTAGAATTTTATAATTAATATAATTTTTTAAAATAAAATTTATTTTTACATAATAGATTTATAAATTAATATTTTTTTTCTTTTGATTTTAAGATAGTTTTATGAGACCTTAATTAATTTTTCAATGTGTCATAAAATCAGTTTTAATTATAAAATCGATATTTTTTGGATAAATGATGATTTTAATTAAAATATAAATTTCACATATTTATAAAATTATTTTCTTAAAATTATGTTTATTTTTTAATTCTATGTGTTAAAAAATGTTTAGGGTGAATTTTTGGGATTTTTCTAAAATGGTTTGATTTTTGTGAATAGTGAAATATGGTAATTTATGGTATAAGATAAATATATGAATTATTGAATAATAGATGATGTATGGATGATATAAGAACCATTATATTTAAATCAAGTGCACTATTTTATATACTTATTCCCAAGGATCCACACTAGTGATAGTGCTGAGGTAAAATAATAAACTAATGAATAAACAAATCAAAAAACACTCCTCTCATCTACTATAAATACCACCTCTCACCACCTCTTCTACTCACACATTATAATACGTAAAGATAGATATTATTATTCAAATTTACTCACCCAAAACTCTTCCCCAAGTTATGGTTTTTATGGTCTCACCAAAAAACCATTTCCAAGTCCCTTTAGGATGCTCACAAGGAGACGACAGACAAGAGGTAAAAACTTGTCTCCCTCTCTTCCTCTATATATCTCTATTTCAATTTATTTTCTATTATTATCCTTCCATAACCTCCCCTATAAAAATGAACACAATAAAACTAGTGTCATATATATACTAGAATTTTTTTATGTTAATGTTATATCCACCCTCAATTATTTTCTCTTCTATTTTTTTTCTAAAAATGAAAATGTTGTCTGTGAGGTGTCAATTCACTACCTTTATAGAATTTGATTTTTGATTTTTTAATACCACCATAAAGTATAGTCAGAAAAACATTATAATTGTTTAACTAGATTTAAAGATTTTTATTACAACATATTAGGTTTTCTGGAACTAGTGTATATACATAATATTAATCAATGAAACAAAACTAGTCTATGATGATCAAAAAAATGCCAAAACTATGTATATAGTTATCGTAAACATTTTATATAATGAATAATTCTCATATGAGGAAATAAAATGATGTATATAATTAAATTTTATCTTAATAAAGTTCATTAATAACATATAATTTTAGTTTTATATAAATATTCTCATTTTACATGATCTTTTATACATGTATATAAGTAAACCAATCATGAAAACCAAGGAAATGAATACTCTTGAACAATGAAATTAAATCTTATAACTCATAAAAAGTCTATAAATGAACTTAATAAAATTATACTAAATAAAATACATGTTTAATATGTTCTTAATTTAATTATTAATGAATCAAATTTCATTATCTAGGAAACTAAGTGAAAGTGCATAACACTTTCGGACATAAGGTAAGGGATTCTCCATGGACCTCCATTTTTCCTTAGAGTTACACTTTATCTATATTTATCCCAAAGTAATTATTAATTCTCATTACATAATCCTCATAAATTAAATGTTTATGCTCCAAAAATAAATACCTAACTCAATTTTTCTTTCTTTGATAGGTAAGTATATGTTTCATAAGGTCCAATTTTCAATTTCTCCCGATAATAAAGACCGATTTAGGGTAAATTTCCAATTTCTTACCTATTCTCATGCACCATCTATTATATTTTTTAATCCACAATTATTTTTTTAAAATAAAAAATTTTATCACGAATAAATATCTTTTTTCATTTCTTATTTTATACAAAAATTATGGCTTTTCCACTTTAAGTCTCTTTAATATTTTTCCTTAAAACCCACTAAAGTGGATCGTTTTTAAAGTTTCTTAAACACTATTTTTAGATTTATTCACTTCATTTGGACATAATTTATCATTATATAGGACTATTTTTCCTTATTAATTCCCATCTATGATTTAAATCCATTATTCTGTTTACACCATTATTATATTCCCTACAGTTATGATTTTTTCACCACTTATTACTTATGTATGGAGTATATATACTTCCCTTTTTTATCTATGATCATAATTAGTTTAAGATTTAATTAAATATATATATTTATTTTTTCAAGGATATGATTATTTTCATATCCACATGCCACTTTTACATACTATGTTTTCTTTGAATGCTGTTCTTTCTGGGTAAATATTGATAAATCTGTATATTATACTCAATACTAATATTTTGATAAGTTATATTGTTCAAGAATTAAATATATTCATAAATAATGTTTTGGATATGCAGTGATGTGTGGGGGATAGTTATAGATAGACCCTTTATGAATCGGCGGGTCTCATGAGACAAAAGAGTTTTTGAGAAACCCTTCATGTTTGATTCTAAGAATAATTAGATTGGTTTCTACCCAAAGACTTAAATTGTCTTATCTTGACGGTAGTGGTTCATGTGTTGAATACATGACATCCAACAATTAAAAAAATAATACAATATCCATTTATTAATTTCCATGATATCTTCACTATGATAGAACCTATGGATTCATTTTCATTATCAACTTATTAATGGAATGTTATTTTTAGTTATTTACCATGCCATAATGATTATACCTTATAAAATTTTATTCACTTATTATTGATTCAAGTAACCCTTACTAAGAATTTGATGTCACCATTTCAATTATTTGCCTTCCTTAGGTTATGAAGATGAAATAGTTGAATAAGTGTCAATGAAACAGTTTATTTTACTTTGTTATGTTCTATGTTTAATTACCATTGTAATAAGGTAACTATATATATATATAGTTCTTAAAGACTACTAAACTGATCGATCATTGGTGATTGTACACTTATATATATGAAATTCTAATTAAATAACCATAGAATCTAGGCTACTATGTTAGGGATTGTTAAATTTGGTATCAAATTAGGTTTATTAGAAACCTTAGGAACTAGATGTTAAGTAAACATGATAATTATAATAATTACATATAGTAAATTTTGGGATCAATACTCATGATGATTATGATTTAGCATAGTGTGTTCCCTTATTTAGTTATGGTTACTAAAAGAAGAAAGGGAATCAATATCCACAGACAATTTAGGGATTCCCTACTGAGAAAGTCCACAGAGTTAGTGTTTGAACTAAGAAGATCATGAGCATATTAGGATATCTTAATAAGGGTAGTATGAATAACCCTAATACACCTATTTTGGATTGTTTCATGCAGCATAAGCCCCCATATTTTAGTGGGACTATTAATCTAGTGGTAGTTGAGTAGTGGAACAAGTACTCTAAAAAGATATTTCTAGCATTGGGATGTAATGAAAATTAAAAGGTACTATTGGAAGTATATTTTCTCAAGTGAAATATTGATCAATGTTGGCCATTGATCCAAAATTATGAGAAGGTATATTAAATAGAAGATATGTAATGGAAAAATTTTAAAGAAACATTCTCCAAAAAAAATTCCCCTTGAAAAATTAAATGAAATTAAGAGAAAATTAATTAGCTTAAAGAAAAAAGGAAGAATATAATGTTGCAGAGTATGAGGATACCTTCAAAAGAATAGTCAGGTATGCTATATATTGCATATGGGGTTCAGAAAACAATATTGATGATTTATTTGAATGTCTTAAGACAATTATATGAAGGGAATTTTCTTCTCAAACATTTTCATCATATGATGAAATAGTATTAAGTGTCTTCAAGATGGAGAAGTAGTTTTATAAATGCATATGATTAGGGTAAATCAATAGAACAATAGGTCTTCTGATAACCATGTAAAAGTTGAAGTGTTAATGATGAATAGGGGAATGAATAAATTACAATTATATAAAAATTTCAGAAACATTCATCTTAGGAAATTTTTGAAAGGCAAGTGAGTTTTAAAATAGTTGGAGAAAAGGGTCAAAAAGATAATGGATGTAAGGGGAAGAATAATATCAATGATGTTCATTGATTCAACTGTAATTAAATAGGTCGTCGATTAAATCAATTGCCCAAGCGTTGGGGGAATCTGCCAACGACGAGGCCAAGGGGAGATGACCAAGATTATGTGATCACTACAGCTAAGGTAGAAGTACCCAATGATGTGGTGGATAGTACAATAATCCTATCTTAGAATTTATCCAATGATTTATTCGATTTTAGATCATCTCACTCTTATATATTTACCCAATTTTCTATGAAAATAATACATTTTTCTTTTGATTTAATAATATATTTTTTAGTCAAAACTCCTAAGGGAAGTCTGATTTCAAAAAAAATCGTCGGTTAGTCCCTTTTAGGACACCTAAATGTACATTAGTTTCCTAAATTATCATCATAACTATTTTAAACTTTTATATTATCCCCGATATGGATTGTATTTTAAAATATTATGAAAAAATGTATTGTAATAAGAAGTAAATTATGATTTTTGTGGAATAGGTATAATCTATTATCTTTAGAGCAGAAACTTCATCATTTGATTTTTATTTAGATCCACCCCCAATAGCTCTACTGAATGAAACTATTAGGGATTAAGAGAAAAAATTATCTTCTAATGAGGGCAGTAATATTAAAATTGAGTATGAACTAATTTTATGGGAATACATTGATGAATTTATTAAGGAATTACCTGGACACCCCCCCCCCCAAGCATGAAGTTGAGTTTACCAATTATTTAATCTTTGATTCCAGAACAATATCAAAGACTCATTATCGAATGTCCATTTTAAAATTAGTGGAGCTGAATAAAATTCTAGAGGAGTTGAGTAATAATGGATTTATTCACCCTATGGTTTCACCATGGGGAGCCCCTATTCTCTTTGTTAAGAAGAAAGATATATCCTTGAGGCTATGCATCGATTATAGAGAAATAAATGATATTAAAATAAAGAACAAGTATCCCCTAACTTGCATTAATAATTTATTTGTTCAACTTCACATAGATCAATATTTTTTTAAATATTGGTCTTTATTTTTGGTATCGTAAATTGTGAGTAAATTAGGAATATATTCTGAATACATATTTTTGAACAAGGTATGGATATTATTAGTTTACAGTAATACCATTCAGATTGACTAATTCATCCTCTATTTTTATGAATCTAATAAATAAAGTATTCAAGGAATATCTTTATGATTTTTTTTAGTATTAATTGATAATATTTTGGTGTATTCTAAAATATAAGAATACTATGAGAATAAATTATGGATTATTATTAAGACTCTCATAAGGAAAGAGTTTTATGGTAAATTTTGAATGCATGAGGTCTGGCTTTGGGAAATTTCTTTTCATGGCCATATTGTCTCTAAAAATGTATTCTTAGTTGATACTATGAATAAAAATACAATCCAAGAATGTGATATTCCAACGAACATAACTGAGGTACATTGTTTCATTGGTTTAGCCAGTTACTATCAGCATTTCAATAAAAAAAATTCCTAGTTGGTTAACCCATTAACTAAACTCACTCATAAAGGGGTTAAGTTCATATGCAAAAAACAGTGCATAATGTTTTGTAGCATTCAAGATCAGATTAGTAAATACTAAAATTTTCACTATATCATTAGTAAATGATGGGTTTCTGATATACAGTTTTGCATCGATGAAAGTATCGGGTTTTTTCCTTATAGAAAATGATACAGTTATTGCATATTCATCAATGTAGTTGAAGACTCGTGAACAAAATTATCCAACTAATGATCCTGAGTTAGAATATCTAATATTTACTCTAAAGATATGAGGACACTATATCTATGGTGAACTATGTTATATATGTTTATAGATCCTAAGAGTTTGAAATATAACTTTACACAAAAATAACACAACATGAAGCAAAGATAAATTCTTGAGATACTCAAAAATTATGGTCTCTCAAAAATATACCATCTAGAAAAAACAAATAAGGTAACTTATGAATTAATTAGGAAATATCATAGACTTGTGACCCAAATGAGGATTGAGAAAGATCCAATAATCATGGATTTAATAATGACAGATATGGGATTTTTTTAAGGTTAGGGAAACATCACTCCTTAAAATAATTGTGAAACCATATTTTTTGGAGAAGATAAAATGTTCTCAATCTAATGATGAGAATTTTCAAAATAAAATTAAAGACTTTTAGGACAGAATATTTGAAGACATTGTGTATGAGGATGAAATTCTAAATTTTGGAAAGAAGTTATGTGTTCTATCAATAACTGAGCTAAAAGGGAATTGTTATATGATGCTCATAGATAAACTTTCATTATACACCCTAGTAGTACTAATATGTATATAGATATGAAGAAACATTTTTGGTGGGATAACATGAAGTGGGAAATTTCTTACTAGGTTTCATGGTGTCTAGTTTTTCAATAAGTGATAGCTAAGAGAAATATCCAAGAAGATTTATATAACCTCTATATATTCCTATGTTGAATTAGGATGACATTATGATGGAATTTGTCACAAGAATACCAAGGAAACCTATAAATAATGATATTATATAGGTTATAGTTGATCTCTTTACAAAATCATCACATTTTATTTCTATAAGAGAATATTTACCTCTTGATATCCTGACAATACTCTATATTAATGAAGTTTTAAGACTTAATGGTTCACCTCTATCAATTTTGTCTGGTCAAGATCCCCATTTTACATCAAAATTATTGAAGAGTCTTCAAAATTATTTTGTATACTAAGCTTCATTTCAGTTCTTCTTATCACACTCAAATCAGAGGACAGTATAAAATTACTATTTAAACATTAAAAGACTTGTTGAGATCATTCTCACATTACTTTCAAGGTATGTGGGATCAGTATTTACCCTTGGATGAATTTTCATACAGTAATAGTTTCTATTCTTGTATTCAAATGGAACCATTTTAATCATTATATGGAAAGAGATGGTGTACTATAACTTATTGGGGTGAACTTGGTGAAAGGAAACATATAGGTCTAAAAATTATTTATGATAAAATGAAAAAGGTAAAAAATATTCATGCTCATATTAAATTATCCCAAATTTTGAAAAAAAGTTATGTGGACATCCAGAGAAATGATTTAGAATTTCAAGTGGGAGATCATGTCTTTCTAAAATTATGTCCATAGAAAGGTGTCATAAGGTTTGGTAATAAATATAAAATTATCCCCCAAATTATATTGGGACCTTTTAAATTTTTTAAATAATTAGAGTTGTATCATACCATTTAGAAATTCCACCAAATCTCTGCAAAGCTCAAGATGTGTTCCATATAGCATTATTGAAGAAGTACTGCCAGACCCAATGCCTCTACCCACCTATGAATAAATAGAACAAGAACTTGATTTGTCTTACTTAGAAGAGCCTATCTATATTCTTGACACTAAATTGTAGATTTTGAAATATTATATGACTAAATTGGTAAAATTTATTTCGAGAAAACATAAAATGGATGAAGCGATGTGGGAGCATGATAATGTTATGAAGAAAGCCCACCCATATCTATTTATAAGATATTATTGATGAAACTTTCAAGAAATAAATTTTTGAATGAGGGATGAATATAACACCCTAAGATTTTATGGTATGTATATTCTTAAAAAATCAATTCATTCGATAGTTTAAGTTGCAAAAATGAATCATGATATACTATTAAATATTAATATGGGCATTGGAAGGGAAATATAACCTTTAGGAATAGTAATGTGGCCATTATAATAATACATTCACATAATAAATTATAAAGAAAACATAGTTATCTCATAAATAAAAATATGATATATTTATATTATATAATATGTACATATATGTTTTTATAAATGATAAATTACTTTTTAGAATTTTTTTAAAGAATAAATGTTTATTAAAACTTTTATAATTAATATAATGTTTTAATATAAAATTTATTTTCAAAAAATATATTCATAAATTAATATTTTGTTGTATGTTTATTATAATATAATTTTATGAGAATTTAATTAATTTTTCAAAGTGTCATAAAATCAGTTATATATATAAAATCATTATTTCATGAATAAATGATAATTTTAATTAAAAATTAAATTTATTATATTTATAAAATTATTTTAAAAAAAATTGAATCCATTTTTGAATTATACATTTTGAAAAATGGTTAGGGTGAATTTTTTGGATTTTTCTAAAATAGTTGAATTTTTGGTGAATAGTGAAATATGATAATTTACGGTATAAGCTCAATACATGAATTATTGAGTCATGGATGATGTATATATGATGTAAGAACCATTATTTAGAAATAAAATTTACTAGTCACTATACTTATTCTGAATAATCCATACTATTGATAGTCTTGATCCAAAATAATAAAAAAGTGAATAATAAAATAAAAATACACACCCCTCTTCAACTATAAATACCACCTCTTATCCTCACATATTATTATCCTTGTATATTGATAATTTTCTGCTTATTTTATCTCCAAAATCTATTCCCTATGTTATGTTCTAGTTGGTATCACAAAAATACCATTTCCAAGTCCCTTAAGGATGTTCTAAAGGAGACGGCACACAAGAGGTAAATCCTTCTCTCTCTCTCTCTCATTCAATTTCTTTTAATTTTTTATCCTTCCCTAAAATACCTTATACAAAGTAGAATGATAACTCTAGTGTCATATATATACTATAATTTTATTATGTTAATGGTTTATCCACCATCAATTATCTTCTCTTCTGCTTTTGTTTAAAAAATGAAAACACCATCTCTGAGGTGTCGATACATCACCTTCATGGATAATGATTTCTCATTTTTTAATACCTCCTTCAAGGCTGGTCATAAAATAACTATAGTGTTTCGAACTGATTCTATTATTTATATTCAATATTTATTGTTTTTTAACCAGTATATATACATAATATTAATTAAAAAAACAAAACTAGATCGGGATGATTGAAAAAATGAAAAAATAATCTAAACAGTTATCATTAACATTTTATCTAATGAATCATCCTCATGTCTAGAAAAAAATGATATATATATGACTATTTAATATTATTTTAGTTCATTAATTACAGAAAATTTATATTTTTTATAACTATTCACATTTTACATGATCTTTCATACATGCATAAGAGTGAACCAATCATAAAAACAAATGAAATGAACACTCTTAAACAATGAAATTAAATCTTATAACTCATCAAAAAGGCCCTAAATGAACTTAATAAAATTATAATAAATTAAATACATGTTTAAGAGGTTCTATATTAAATTATTAATGAATCTAATTTCATTATCCGGGACATTAAGTGTAAGTGGGTAACACTTTCAGACATAAGGTAAGGGATTCTCACCGAACCTCCATTTTTTCCTTCAGGTTATAGTTTCTCTCTATTTACCCCAATTTAAATATTAATTATTCTTAGTTACTCCTCCTAAATTCTGTGTGTATGTTCCAAAAATATGTACCTTTCTCAATTCTTCATTCTTTTATGGTGAAGTACATGTTTTTTAAGGATATCTTTTAAATTCCTCTTAATAAGCATGTCTAATTTAAGGGAACTTCTCAATTTCTTACCCATTTTTAGGTACCATACATAATTTGTTTTAATGCACCCTTATTTTTGTAAAATTACTCATTTTATCATGTAAAACTAACTTTTTTCATTTCTGGATTTATACAAAAATTATGTCTTATCCACTTTAATTCTCTTTAATATTTTCTCTTAAACCACACTAAAGTGGCTCGTTTTTAAAGTTTCTTAAACACTTTTTGACATGTTTTCACTTCATTTGGATATAATTTATCTTTATCTATTACTATTTCCCCTTATTAATTTCCATATATGATTCAAATCCATTATTTCATTGACACCATAATGATATTCCCTTTGGTTATGCCTTTTTCACCAAAGATTCCTTGTGTGTGGAGTATGTATACTTCCCTTTTTATGTATGATCATCATTCATTGAAGATTTAATTAAATATAAATATTTATTATATCATGGATATGATTATTTTATTATCTATATATCATTTTTACATATAGTGTTTTATTTGAATGTGGTTCTACTGGGGAAATATTGGAAAATCCATATTTTCTACTCAATACAGTGATTTTGATAAGTTGTATTGTTCATGAATTAAATATATAGATGAATAATGATTTGGTATTGTAGTGATAGGTGGGGTATGGTTATAGATAGACCCTAAATGCACCAAAAGGTATCAGGTGACTAAATATTTGGCAACAAACCCTTCATGTTTGCTTCCAAATAGAATCAAATGAGTTTCTACCCACAAACTTAAAACATCTTGTCTGGAAGGTATAGGTTCTTTTTCAAGATACATGAAATCCAAAAATTAATCATTTTCTCCATTAAGAATCCATTTATTACTTTACATGACATTTTCACTATGAAAAAAACTATTAATGTATTTTCATTCACAGTTTATTGATGGCATGTGTTTTTCAGTTATTTACCTTGTCATGATGATTATGACTTATTGACTTTGTTTCAATAATTATTGATTCATGTAAACCTTACTAAGAATTTTATCTCACCCTTTCATTGTTTTCCTTCCCTAGGTTATGAAGATGAAATCTTTGAATATGTTTCAAGGAAGAAGTTTAATCTACTTTTATATGTTATATATTTATTTAAAAATGTAATAAGGGAACCATGTATGTATCTTTCTATTAAAGACTACTAAACTGATCGATCGTTGGTGAAGTGATCACTTATATATATGTCATTTTAATAAAATAACCACTGAATCTAGGCTACTAGGGTTTGAGGTTGTTATAAGAACGATGAACAATGAACATACATAATAAGAATTTTATTCTAGATATATAAAATAAATCAAAAATATAATAAAAAACTTTGCTAAAGACTTAGGTCTATATTCATTTACTATGAGGGGATGAGAGAATATTTATATGAATAGAATCTTCTTAATTCCCCATGATTTCTATTCTGATTTAGTGAGTTCATCCTTCCCTAGATGGTTTCCATGTGTACAACTCTGAGGTCCATGATCAATATTACTAGAATCTTATAATTGAAATATTAATCTACCAAGATCACACCCTAAATTATTTTAAGAATGATTCGAGTGAGAGAGTTTTAGTTATTTTTTGTTATAGTATAAATCACACTGCTAAATTTTATCACATAAGTAATAATTGATGAAAAACTTATGCACGTGTTAGAGCTTATTTGGATCTCACTGAGAAAAGGTTTGAGCTTGAATTTTTGGGTTATATAGACTTAGGTTATACTTGGATATGGTCATTGTCAAGGGGTTTCAGATGAATTGGGCCAAGATGATTATTTGAATCAGGTCTAACACAATGGTTGTGTGTTTACAAATTATGCACTTGAGTTTGGACTTAGTTTTTTTACTATTGTAATGGATGAAAGTTTATCAATAGATAAGCATGGTTGTGCAATATGAGATCTGCATCATAAAAAGGATGTTCTGGCATGAAATACTAGAGCAGTGGTCGAATGGTTGAAAGTGGGTTTCTTATCTGATCTACCTATATTAGGGATTTGTTTTTAACCAAACACTTAGCTCATATAAGGTCCTCAACCTCATTCTAGTATTCAACTCGTACGAACAATTTTTTGGAACCTCATGGTGGTGTGTAGAGTGGATTCACTCTTTGAAGGGTGTGTCAAGGAGGCTCTAGAGATCTGGTTGTACATTTCCTTTTTGTGAACTCTTTAGAGACTTTTAATATACACATGTTATGAATTCTTCTATAGAAATGTAGTTGGTACAATAGAAAACAATTTTGGCCTCACAATCTATGAATCAACACAATAAATGCACATAGTAGTGATTAATTTAAAAAATATGGCCTTTCTTGATGAGATGTCTTTGGTAGGCCCCCACAGATCTATATGATCAAATTTCATGTTTGGAATGAATCGACCCCATATTTTTCAATGGAGAGATTCAGTTTCTTCATTTACCTTAGTTCAACCTTTTTCAATAGGCATTAAAATAATTCGTGCCAGCATTGGGTCTTCATCAATCGATGAGGTATCTAATGTGTTTGATCTTCTTCATCTTCATATAGAGTTCAATTTCATTAGAATGGGGTGTCATGACAATCATCACTTTACAACCACTACTGTAGAATTTCTATTGGGTGCTGAATCACATCGTGCTAGAATTCATCCATTCATCCCATCTCCCTTATTTTTTGAAACTTCAATTGGTATGCATAGCAGGCTAGGGTTATTTATAATTCATTCACGGTGGAACCATCAACCTTCGTTGAGCTTTATCAATGGCATCTTATCTTCATCCTTTTTTTAAGGTTCTTTCATTTTTGGATTTTATCATGTCAGCATAGGATATTACATCTTCAATCTCATATGTTGGTTCATCTCCCACTTATGAGATTCAGTTGGTATTCTCGTTATCTTTTTCCTAAAGGAGCACTAGAGGTGTTAATCTGGCATAGTTCGGTCAAACATATTAAGTTTTGTCTTCACTGATCAGTGCTCAATTCTTCATCATAGTGGTGAGATTTGGTCTACTTTAGATCTGGTTTGATAAGTGGTGTTTATCAGTGAGAGGTCTTCAGAGGTATGTAAGAATATTTAAATTATGGCATAATGTTTTTAGTAATATGGGGGAACACCAGTATCAAGGAGTGGTGGTAGAAAATAGAAGAACTGTTGTAGACTTTGGTGGTGATAAAGAAAAGAGGAGCAATAGTAGAGGGTGGTAAGAAATATTTTTTTCTCTGGTATTAGGAGTATAGAAGTAGTAAAATAATGGTCATAGAGAATTTTTTTTAAACTGGTTGTAGTAGGACAGGGAAGAGACACTGATAGAAAATTATTTCTTCTACTAGTATCAATTTTTTTTCTTTGACAGTAAATCAAACTGGGGAGTGGTACCAGTACTCCCCTTCTGATGGTAGAAAAAAATTCCCTAATGATAGTAAGTATTTTTCTTACTAATAGTAAAAATAATCTTAGTAGGCTTGACACCTCACAAAATTCACAAAAATATACACTTTTTAAAACACATCCAATTTCCAGATATAAATAAATTTTAAAAATTAAAAAAAAATAACACATAAATTCCAGATAATTTTATAATAAAAAATCAAACAATTATTATCATATTTTTTTCAAAAACCCAATTAATTATCATTTTCTCATTTTAAAAAATATATTATTCATTAAATCTCAATTAATATCAAATTATCGAAGAAATTTGATTTCATCATTTTAAAATCATATAAATAAATCCATCCTCACAATTTCGAAAATCACAATACAAAATCAACTCCAATTTCAATTTTTAAAAATAAATATATGGATTTTATTTAATTAGTAAAACAATTAACATTCAAATTTGAATTCATTTTTGAATGTTCAATTAAGATCAAGTCAAACAATTTTAGTTAAAATTTCAAAAAACGAATGGCTTCACCATTAATTTGAAAAAATTAATAAATCAATAAAAACCATGTTTTGAACTGCTTAAAAATTATGTTCAAAATACAAAAGGTATCAAAAAATCAAAAATTTACCCATTATTTCATTAATTAAGGGGGGTAATTTCAATAAATAACATAAAAAATTAAATTTTCTACTCACATCACTCCTACAAACTCGAACTATTGCACCCCTAGGATATTTTTTCATGGAATTCGAAAGACAATTATTGTCTATCCTAACCTTAAATACACCTCCATATTAAAATAATAAGAAATGATTCATCGACTAAATGTTAATGCCTATTTTTTGAATCATTACACACTTTATTACTTCTATTCATATTCAAATTCCAATTTCACAAGTGTATTTAATAGATTTATGTGGAATTAAAATTTTAACATGTACCACTTCTATTTATCGATCATTTTGAATCTTCCTAAACCAAATTTCATTTTAAAACTTCTTTTATAACTTATAAATAAAATTTTTATAAGTCAATTGTGTAATGACTCGGTTTTTTCATTTATTATTTTTAGATATTGTATGGATTATTTTTGAGACCTGACGCTGAGATGGTGTGAAATTTTGGGGCCCAGTGTTCCTAGAATAAATCTTTTAAATATATTAAATATATTAAAATTCAATCACACACATTTTTATTAAAAAACTATAATAACTACAAAATGGGTGACTGCATCTGAAATATGAGGGCACCATTCAGTTCAGAATTCAGGTTTTACCCTTGGTGCGATTTAACTTTAGTGGGAATGGGTTGTTTGTGTAAAAGTCATCACGACATGAAATGGATAAAATAATTAAATAAATATTTTAATGTTTTAATAAATCAATGGCCTAACTTCCCAATTTAAATATTCACTGATGGAAAATTCATAGGGTTAGCCGCAAAACCTACAAATTGACAAGATTCAATGGTTATGTTGGAGGAGATCTCATTGGTGAACAAACACCGAATCGTGGATCGAAGATCAATGTGAAATGTAATCGAAGGATCTTTCCAAAAAAATGATTCCACGTCATTCTTCATCATTTATTGATTCAAAACTATGTATAATGGTTTTTTGATTTATTTTATTTCCCCATTATTGATTCTTATGATGAACACGGATCAATAGACCAACAGATTGATCCATGGATCTTGTGTATTTGGGGATGGATTTATTGTGGGGTGATTTTTGTAGAATTACTATGTGGATATATATTTCATCATTTTTTTATCATTGAAATAAAATACAATCATCACAAGAATTGATCGAGGTTCATTCCACACTTTTGTTCTTGTGCTTTTCTCCCTCAGCTCTTCATTCACCATGGGCGTTCTTCATTTGGTTCGAGGATTGACATATCCAGATCAATTGATTGCATCTCACTCATTTCTTTTCAAAAAGATCATGAATTGAAGATATGGGATTGGTATGACATGATGGTTGTGTGATGGTGGAAGATACAATGAATCTAATGGTGATAGATACCCTTTTTGACATTCTTCGGCATTCTTCGACATGTAATGAAGAAAGATGCATAGATTTGTTTTCTGAGTAGATTTGATGGATGAAATGTATTTTATGTTGATAGAAAAGATATATTGAAGAATTAAATTGATATTTCCAGTAATTCATGGCTATATTTGAGTTCGAAGTTGCAGAGAAGGTGCGCAGATAAAGATCATGTGATTCTAGAAAATTGTGAACCACACAGTATGTAATCTAGGATTACACAGCATGTGGGGCCACAAATGCGGTGGATAGGTTTTTGAAATAAATAAAGTATAAAAATTCATTTGAAACATGTCACACGGTGTGTTGTCCCTCCCCAAAGACGTGGTGTGTACCTTAGAAGTATAGGAACACGGGTTAGAGTACATGGGTTGCACCACATTGTGTACTCCGCCACACAGACATAGTCTGGATGAAGTACATGGGCTAATTCATGTACTGGTACATCAGAACATGTACATATAATAAATCCATGTATTGGGACATGGGTAGACAACATGTGAATCCTACATTTAGTGTAGCTCTATACGAACATGGCTTGATGACATGGGTCGTTTACACGGGTAGGACCCAAGGTCAAGGGATACAGTGTGTAACCCATTCTACACACTGTGTACTCTTTTATAAATGGCAAGGAGCCATTTTCTTCTATATATTGGGAAAGTTTCATTAGGGTATCTTCCCTTTAACCTTCTAGTGAATGTTAGTATGGAATCATCTTATACTCTTAGGAGAGTGATCCCTTCAGTGGGACATCGTAGATAGAGTTGTTAGAATCCATCCATGAGGCTCGAAGTGAGATCCTCTATTCATCTTCATGGCCAATTTAGATTTTTTGGTATTATTTTGACCAACAGTATGCATAAATCAATCCTCTACTTAGTGGGTTAATCCTGATTGATTTTTTTGGTGTCACTCCATGGCCTTGGGATTTATCCTCACTTATGAATCGTATCTCTTAAAATGTCATTAGTGATATCAAACTCAGAAGTGTGTTCTCCCGTATGAGTGTTATGTGAAATCTTAAAGCTAGAATCCAAGGTTGTTATACTATGTTTGTGACTTACCTTTATATTGTGTGTCTTTATTGAGTGTATCTGAGTATTCTTTTTATATCTATTGTAGAAATATACCTATGTAGAGATGACTCTATTTATTTTTTTGTATTATTTCGGTGTTTTTGGGGTGTCCTTCTAGGTATTTCTATACTCACCCCTACACGGTATTTTCCAGCATTTTTTGTGACTTGTGTAGATGAATGACCTTTTTATAGAGTCATAAATAGACCAGGAGTATATGGTGCTTAGTGAGACTGGATAGAATGGGGTGTGTACCTATATATTTTTTATTTTAGTCCCCCAGTACATAAAATCAGGTTGGAATTTTTCTATAATCTTTATTGTGGGCTTATATTAGGATCTATTTACATTAATGTACTTTTTTCCATACTCTGGTTATGGAATTTAGATGTATGCATGCATGGTTGTTTAGTTGTTTTCACATTTCATATTTTTATTGTCTTGAAGATGTGTGCATGTGTACATGTACTTAGGCAAAGGCCTCCCATATTAGGGATATACCTACTTTTCACTAGTCACCTACCCCTGTCCTATTATAGTTGGGCTTAGGGAGTTAGGGAAAAGGCCCCACTAGGATAGTTCATGACAGAGTGTACTCGTAGCATTTAGTTCTACCTTAGGACTGAGAGTATGTGATATTGGTTTGGGGAAACAATGTTAACTATTTTGAATTTCAATTTTAGGACAGGTAGTCCAGTGTTAGTGTGGAGGTCGGTGTAACTATACACCGAGACTCAAATCACCTACTTTATGACTTGGAGCATGAGAACACTGGATGTAGAGAAAATAATAGAACATGCATCATATAGGAATGGGTTGTGGTTTCCAAGTCCTTATTAAGTTTTCTCTACAGATATACTCATTGATCACAATACATATTATTTATTTTGGGATGCCTCTACAAAGTAAACAAGTTGGGACTCAGCATCATAATAATGAGTAGGATCTCATCATTGATGAGGTGTCGATATGGGGATAGTTTATGAGGTGTTACCTCCAGGTGATGCACCAGCTATACCACCACCTTTTGAGAAGTAGATGGTACCTGCAGTACCAGGGGATGACGTACGCGGGATGAATGCACTTCACAAGTTCCAAATATAGAGACCCCTCGGGATTTAAGGTGAGCCCAACCCACATGAGGCAAATGACTATCTTGATGCGGTGACCTGATCTTTTCATCTATTCAGGACCCCAACAGAGCGGTTGGTGCTCTTTGAGGAAATCCTTCTTCATGCACAAGCAGAGCGATGATGGGGTTTAGTGACCCAGACATACGATGAGGCTACTCTACTATAGTCATAGTTTGAGTCAATTAAGAGAGGAGTTCTATAAAGTTACTCTTATGGTTGTACATAAATAGGATATTCTGCAACTCCAGCGGGGTAGCATGATAGTATATGAGTATTTAGAGAGGTTTACCAACCTCTCTAGGTACTTGATGGATATGGTTCATTACCATTTATTCATGGATCAGACCTTTGAGTGAGGTTTTTGTAGATATATTTGATCCAATGTTATCTCTCTATGCATTCCTACCGATGTTGGGGTAATGGAGATATATTAGGAGGTCAAGAGTATCTTGGCTGAGTATATACAGCCAACGGTTGGCTTATTGGAGCAGAGACCTCGGTAGTAGGGATTCGGCTTCAGTCTCAGGAACATGGGTGTGTGAGATGTTTTAGGAGGAGGTATCAAGAAGGAGGATCTATGGTTCAGGGAACATAGGGTGGGTCTAGTAATCTTAGAGGGAGTCATTGTTACTTGAGTGATGATAGAGGAAATCTTGGCCGATATTTTCCGACCCTTCGTATAGTTAACAAGGAACCAGTGTAAAGGTCACCAAGTTAGAGGCAGTGATATGAGCAGACAAGTCCATGGGGAGGAGGAAATTGTATAGGATTTTGGACAATATAATGAGGTGGTAGGAACTTTAACCTATTACCACCACCACCCTAGGTGGTCCTCTCCAAGCTTAGGGAGATGGAGGACAATAGTGGGGATAGATATAGGTGGTTGAAGTTTATAATCTAGAGGTTCTAGGAATGATTCTAGGTACTATTTGTGTCTTTTTTACCATAGATGCAGTACTAATAAACACATTTTCTATTCATTCCTTACCTTCCACATATTTTTCTCTATACATAGAGATTCTGGTTGAGCCCTTAACTCGACCATTATTCTTATAGACTCTTATTGGAGAAGACTCGGTGATCATGCACTTTTGTTGATAGTGTGACCTGAATCTTCGAGGTGAGAGTTTCTATTAGAATATCTTAGTATTATCATCAAGTAATTGTTATGTAATTATTGATATGGACTAGTTATCTATAGTTCATGCCCAGATTGAATGTTCTCAGTGAAGTATGTGGTCTGTATGTAGTGATAGAACTTGGTCCTACTTTGTCAGTGAAGAGTAAACCCAGGCAGTGCAAGATGGTCTCATGCATAAGAGGGTATAGAATATTTCTCCTTAGTTGTCTAGACTGACCCTTGGTGCAGTGGATATTATGAGATTCCAATTTCAAGCATTAGTGGTGGAATACAAGGCCTTATTCCCAAAGGATGTTCCAATATTACCTCTCTACTGAGAGAAAGTCTTTTGTGTTTATCTACACCATGGGACGGTACTGATATCTATGCCCGCATATTGGATAGCTCTTGTAGAGATTTGTGAGATGAGGGTGTAGATAGAGGACTTGTAGAGGAAAGGATTTGTTAGAACCAATATTTCCCCCTGGTCATCCCTAGTTGTTTTCAATGTTAATTGGATACTAAGGTTTTGTGTGCACTATCGATACTTGAATTAGATGACTGTAAAGAATAATTATCCACTACCAAAAATTGACGACCTCTTTGATCAATTGACAGGGGCACGAGGGTTCTCAATGGTTTAAATAAGGTCAATTCATTACTGGTTGCAAGTACAGTATGAGGATATATCAAAGACAAAAACCAGTTGTTTTTAAGACCACTATGAGTACTTGATGATGCCCTTTGGCGGGACAAAATCCCCAGTAGTGTTTATCAAACTCATGAACCAGATCTTTCATCCTTTCATAGACCAATTCATGGTAGTCTTCATCGATGATATCCTTGTGTACTCAGAGTACAAGGAGGATCATGTGAGACACTTGTGGATGGTTCTATATGTACTTATAGAGCACCAAATGTATGAAAATATCTCTAAGTGTTAGTTCTAAATTCAGGAAGTCCACTTTATGGGACATGTTATCTCAGTGAATGGAGTGGCAATAGACCCGACAAAGGTCGAGGCAGTGTTAGCATGGGAGCTACCCAATATTTTGATGGAAGTGCAGAGAAACCTTAGGTTGGTAGGCTATTGTTATAGATTCATATATTATTTCTCTAGGATATTAGATTTCATGATATCTTTAACATGAAAGGGGAATCCTTTCGTATAGAAAGAGAAATATCGGTAGTCTTTTTCGTAGTTGAGGTAGAGATTGACGAGCACTCTCATCTTGAGATTTCTAGATGAGGGTGTTGAGTATATAGTACTATGTGGATCATTGGAAACCATCTAGTTGTGTTCTGATGCATAGGTAGATGGTTATTGCGTATGGTTCATTCCATTTCAGAACACATGGGCAGAACTATGTGACCCATGATCTTGAGTTATCCGTAGCAGTCTTCGTACTAAATATGTGGTGACACTACCTGATGGGAGAGTATTTTATCATCTATTGTGATCATAAAATCATCAAGTACATATTCTATCATAAGGATATCAACTTGAGATAGAGGTAGTGGCTAGAGGTCCACCAGGATTATGACTTTGAAACTGTTTATGCTCTTGGTAAGGGGAATGTGGTAAAAGATGCTCTTAGAATGAGATCTTGTTCGCAGTTTCTGAATGAAGCATTGGAGGAGTTTACCTTGTTGAAGTTATCCTTTATAAATGTAGATGGAGTATATTAACTCTAATTGATCGTTGTTATCCATCTTGTCTTACAGTGGATCAGGGAAGCACAACTAGGGGATATCGATTGTGATCCCCTACACACTCAGATATCTACTAGACATGCACCTTATAGATTTTCTAAAGGTGGGTAGCATGTCGTTATTTTTAAAGGATACATGATGGTACCAATGATGTTGCGGGAGGAGGTTATGAGATTGTTTCATACATATACATTGGTAATGAATATAGGCTTGGTAAATATGTATCAATATCTTTGACATCAGTTTTGGTGGCTAGGGATGAACAAAGTAATTGCAGAGTATGTCTCTCGATGTCTTACTTATCAGTAAGTGAAGGATAAGAACCATGTTCTAGCAGGTATAGCTTAACCCCTGGAGGTTCTAGAGTGGAAGTGGGATGGGATATCCATGGGCTTCATAAGGATATTGACACATATTTCCAAGGTACACTATGCTATATGAGTGATCATAGACCAAATCCCCAATTTTCCCCACTTCTTTTAAATTCAGAAGCAGAGTTCAGTAGAGAAATTTGGATGCTTATACGTGCAAGAGATAGTACATCTCTATATATTTCTATTGATGATCATTTTTTGACTGTGATGTTAGATTCACATCCTGATTATATAAGGGATTGTAGGAGGAATTTTGGAATTAGTTATCCCTAATCACAAAGTTCCACCCCCAAACTGACATCCAGATTAAGCAGACTATTTAGGTTCTGGAAGTCATGATGGGAGCTTGTATGTTGGACTTTGGCCATAGTTTTAAGGATCATTTACCACTGTTGGAGTTTTCATACAACAACATCTACCATTCCACAATTGGTATGGAACCATTTTAAGATTTGTATGGGCGACCATCCAGGTCACCACTTTTCAAGAAGGGCCTAGGGGATTCGGAATTCATGAGCCCGGAGTTGGTGTAAGCTACAACCGAGAAGCTGTAGATCATACAGGAGAAGATAAATACTGAACAGAGCCATCATAAGTCTTATGAGGATAGATAAATGAGGCCTTCTAAGTTAAAGGAAGGAGTCCATGTGATCCTACGGGTTTCACCTCAACCTGCATTATGGATATTTGGCTGAGGTGGAAAGATATCTCCTAGGTTCATTAGAACTTTCCAGATACTATGTAGAGTTGGTGAGGTGGTGTACAACTTAGCTCTACCTTAGCAGTTAGACCAAATACACGACATCTTACATGTGTCACTGCTGAGGAGGTACATGCATGGCCCATTAAAAATTATTAATTGTTCAAAGCTGGACATCAATCCTAAAGATACCTTTGTTGATTAAATGGTAGAGATCAAGGATCAGTGGGAGAGTATCTTTCATGTGGGATCGATTCCTTTAGTGTGTAACTGGTGGTAGCATGGGAATCTTCAAGATAGAACTTGGGAGTGGGAAGATCATATTTGTGCTTATTACCTCTTGATGCCTAAATTTACCCATGTTTTATCATGTATGTGGTCTCTTGTAGTACATCTTGGGTTATCAAATCATTAGAGACCAAATAAGAATCTTAAGAAACATTAATTCTAGGCATGAAATTTGGGTATGAAGTGGAAAACTTGGGTTTGAATTGAGTTTATAATTAATTGGTTTTAAAAACATAAGTACATTCAAATTAAGAGAATGATTTTATCCTACGTTATTGATTAGGGTGGATTGGATGAATTTATTTTGTTAGAAAATTCCAGATCACTAATTCAAGATATATCTACAAAATGAGATAATTCCAAAAAACATTCAACAATTTAATCCCAAAAAAATTCCTGGTATAATCACCAATTCACTTATAGGATCCATTTAATCATAAATCCAATGAATTTGATTGTACTAGCACTAAAAATGTGTCATTGTTAAAGTTAACAAAGTTGAAGAATAGAGTAAATCATTGAATGGAACACTTAAAATAATGGACTCATTTAAGAATTTAATATCAAAAAATAAAATCCAATCTATACCCTTGAAACTCCCTTAGAATAACCCATAAGAGGTTAATCCCTCCATTGATGTTATTATATCAATGTAAGTGGGAAGTAAACTTATGAGGGCGGAATTGAAGAATAAAAATAATGATCACTCCTCCATTGTGAGAAAATTTTCACAAAACAATATGTGAATAGATTCACTACCTAAAGAAATATTATCAAATTTATATAAATAATAATTGAAATTTTTAATAATAAGAACATTTTGTAAGAAAATAAATTGATATGAAAGAACTTACATGAGAGAACATGAACATGCGATTAAAAATTGACATCATAATATTACAATTGAAATAAAAACATGGATCATCTAATTACATCCCCAAAACAAACTTTAATATGAATATTAGGAGTATAGGGTTCATCCCCTAACATTCAATTTCTTCCTCGTTAATTAATAGAGTTAAAAGGAGGGTGAGAAAAAAAAAGAAGTTGGAGTCTTTCAATGTTCACTAGGAAATTCTCCAACATTCACCCTCCTTTTTTGTGTTCGAATATTACATTGAATATAGTAAAATATGTGATAGTTTTATATAAGAAATATCTTCTTCATGGTGTCCTCGAAAATCTTTCAAAATCTCAGGCCAATTGGATCATCCATTCAGATTTTATGCTCAAAATGGTGGGTAGTTTTAATGGGATTTCAAATCTGGCCCACAAATTAAATGTCAACTTGGGCTCTTTAGATCTCATATAAAACTTTATAATTAGATCTGTAAATAGTTTAATTATATGTTCCCCATAATTATATATATTGTTAAAATTTTAGCTTCATTGGTCTTGAAACTTGGTCTCCACTTTTATTTTATGGGCCTAGCACGCATTATGCTTTGTCCAAAAATTTCAACATTCACAGTTAAAAATGTCCATCTTCCCTTATGATTCATCCATTGATCCTAAAATAAAACATTTTCCAAAAAAATATTTCAATAATATCCCAAAATAGTAAATTCAAATAAATATTATAATGGTTTTTACAAATATATGATTTATTGGGCCCAAATTTTCACTTTAAACATGAATTGCACATGTTATGAGAAATGAAGTTCAATTTATAAACTACACTAAAATTGGTGTTTATATACTTTTATACAAATAAATATTAAAATATAATAAATTAATATTATACTATTTCATTGGATAATAACACCATCAACTTTATTTTTTCTATTATTGAGAAAAATTCTCTCAAAAATATGAAATTGAATTCCCTTTTCCCAAAAATATTTTAACATAAAATGCTCATCAAAATACATGATCCCAAACAATCATTAAACCCATAAAAATAATTTAACACAAGTTATTTTCAGAATAAAATCTCAATTCCATACCCATTACTTTTATCAAATTCAACATCACATTTTATCTAAATTCAATTAAGCATGATGATGTGATGTGTATCTCAACATACATGGGGCCTATTTTCTTGTTCAAGGGGAAAAATGGAAGTTCTAGGTGGGAATCACACTAAACCTTAATATGATTATCCAATTTTACCTTTTTTTGTGATTTCTATAATCTAAAATACATATTTAAATCCAAACTATGGGAAATAAAAAATTTCAGCCACAATCCCCAAGTGCCAGAATCCATGCGTTTAGACAACACATTTCTCTATGTGGTATTTTTTTTTAATACAAAAAATAATCTAAAACTGACCCTGAACCATATGATATGATGAATGGGTACAAAGAACTCAAACATACACCCAAAATACAATGGACATGCATTGTGTCATTTTGATTAAGATAATGAAAATGTAAACATCGAAATATCACATTGGACAACTGCACTTTCCAAAAACTATGCTCATGAGCATAAATGTGAATTAAAATCATAATAAAGGCTTTAAAAATACTTTTGAATTCAGTTTCCAAGTTTTAAAATGTATATTAATGCATAAAATGTTAATTAGTTGAATGTTTTTCATTTATTTGAATTTTTATCATAAAATCCTTATTTTTCAAATTCTATATTTTCACTCCCACCCCAACTTAGAATGAAAGTTACCTCAGTTTTGAAATAGAATATTAGAGAGAGGTTATAATTGGGATGAAATGGGGGGATGTGATTTTAAATAAAATCATATAATAAAGAAACCTGGTTTATGTTGATGACCCATCAATAATAAATTGATTTATTTGGATTCATATTACATGTAGACTTCTTGGGGTGATTGAAGGTTGGGTTAGAACTCTAGAAGGTGTGTATTTTATTTGAAAATATTAAACCTATTCACCTATTAAATCTTACACACAAGAGATATTTTATCAAAATGTAAACCCCATGGGGATTACCTTAACACAAAAACACATAAAATAATAATAATAAATAAATAAATAAATAAATAAATTGGGTTCATTCCTGGAAAGTTCTTATTTTAACGTTTTTAGCTCAACTTGGACCCCTAAAATTATCAAATACCAACTGTCATCATTTTCAGGATCCCATTTTTCACCACCTCTACTAGATTGTTATTTATTCTTTGTTTAAAATTTGTTTCATGTACAATCCATTATTCTACAATGAGTGGGAAGATCCATGTAATATAAGAGATGGTTGATCCAGTTGGTTTTGTTTTCTTTTTTAATACATATATGATCATTCATAAATTATTGGTTTCAAGAGAAAAATGAATGACTACCACAAGGTCTTACTTATCTCCTATTAAATTATATTTTAGTATGGAAGTAAGGACAATAATATTGAGTTTGACTTTATTGAAACTTCTTAAGTAAAAAAGAAAATTTGAATCAAAATCAGTCTTTTCTCTAAATGAAAATTAGAAAGAATTGGATCCTTATAAAAATATGATTCAACCATCAAATTTTCCATTTCAGTGTTAAGGGATAGTATAGACTCAGAGTTCAAGATGATATTAAATATCCAACGTTGTTTGGTTTTGGAAAATCTACAGCATAAAAATACTTAGGACACCGAATCCATGATGTAAAATTGCCCTCTTTAAAATTCATAAAATCAATTTCCTCTTGATTTAAATACCATAAAAATAATTTATCTTCTTCATCTATCCCAATTATAAAGGTCGGTTCTGTAGTAATTTCAAGGGAGAATCTTGGGAGACAATATTCTTTAATCTGTGATGAGGAAGGGATATCCTGAGTTGGAATGGGTTCCATAACCATTTCAATGCTTTGTAGTTATAATATCAGTTATGAAACTTCCAAATTCATTTTATCCATTTGTTGATGCATTTTTTCAAGAATTGTTTGGGGATTAGGAAGTATATGAGTTTGGAAATTATGTACTTCCCCAAGTTTGATCTCTTGAACCACCCTTGAGAGGGATATAAATTTATCATTTAAACATTCATCAACCCAAAAATTGTACATGTAATCGCTTGTGTAGTAATAAATAGAGGGTTGATAAAAGAAAATTGCTAAGTTATGGGCTTCCAAATATTGATTTCAATTTGATTCAATCCTGTGTTTAGGTTGTGTTAAGGTTGAATATACTCCATTTGAGTAGATAGAAATTTGTATTTGATATTTTCATGACACGCACAAAAAAATGGGGAAAAGATAATAAAAATGGGATGATAAAAGAGAAAAAGGAAGAATAGAATTAATTTGTATGTTTATATACATGGGTCCCTAGAAAAAGATACTAAATTTGGTGATGCCCAAATTTACATATGTTTTATGGTGTAATTGGTCACAAGTAGCACAACTTAGGTAATCGAATCCTCATAGACCTAAGAAGAAAAGTAAAGAAACAATCATTCTTTGTGGGTAACTTGGCTATGAACTGGAGAACTTGGGTATGAATTGATTTAATTATTAAATGGTTTTAAAAACATAAGTTAATTAAATTTAAGATAATTATTTGATCTTAAGTTATTTCTTGGGGTTTATTGCATGAATTACTTTATTTAGAAAATTGCAGATCACTAATTCAAGATGTCTCCACAAAATGATATAATTCCTAAAATCATTCAAAATTAATCACTAAAAAATTAAAAGACTAATCACAAATTAACTTAGAGGATCAACTTAATGATCACTCCAAGTAATTGGATCGTACAGGAACTCAAAATGTGTCATTATTAAAGTTGACAAAGACAATGAAGAGAGTAAAACATTGAATGGAAATATAAAAATAATGAAATGAAATAAGAAATTAATATAACAAAATAACATACAATCCAGACACCTTCTTCTCCCCTAGATCAACAAATAATTGGTTTATCCCTCCATTGACATTATCCTATTAATGGAAGTGGTAAGTACACTTATGATGGTGGAATTGAAGAATAAAAGCATTGAAATAATTATCTCTCCACCATTGTGTGAAAAAATTCAAAAATGATGGTGTGAATAGATTCAATCCCTAAAGAAATAGTATAAAAGTTACATGAATAATAATGTAAAAGAATAATAATAGGAAATTTTTTTAAGAAACTAAAGTGATATAAAAAAATTATATGAGATAATTTGAACATGCGAATAAAAATTGATAGTGTAACATTAAAATTGAACGAAAAACATGAATCATTAAATTACTTCACCAAAACCACCTTAAATGTCTATATTTGGAGCCAAGGGTTGATACTCAAAAATTCAGTTCTTTCCCCATTAATTAGGAGAGTCAAAATGAGGGATAGAGCAAAAAGGAAATTAGAGTATTTCAAGGTTGACCAGGAAATTTGCCCAGATTCACCCCCCTCTCCCATTTTCAAATTTAGATATTTCATTTAATATGGATGATTAATTGATGTTTGTAGAAGATAAATATATTCCCCAAAGTATCCTATGAAATATATATAAAAAATATGCTAATTGTATCAACCATTCTGATTTTATTCCAGATATGATGGGCTATTTTTATGAGATTTCAAATCTAGCCCACAAATTAAATATCAAATTGGTATCCCTAGATCTACTTGAAAAATTCAGTATTATCTCTGGACATAAATGAATTAAATAGTTACCATAATTTTCTCTATATAAATTTAAAATTTTAGTTTCATTGGGCTATAAATGTGGGCCCTGTGTTTTTTGATGGGCCTAAGGCCCATTATGCTTTGTCTATAAATTTCTGCATTCATGTCCAAAAATATTCATCTTTCCTTGTGATTAATCCATTAATACAAAAAGAAAAAAAATTCCAAAAAAATGGTCAATCATATCCGTAAATATCAAATTAAAATAATTAATATAATATTTTCCACAAATAGATTATTGATTGGGCCCAAATTTACACTTTAGACATTTATTGCACATGTGATGAGAAATGAAGTTCAATTTATAAAATGAACTAAAATTTATGTTTACAGAATTTGAAACATATGAATATTAAAATATAATCAATTAATTTTATCCACTTATAGTGGGTAGTCAGTAACCACATCTCTTTGAGTTTCCATTATTTGGGCTTTTCTAGGACATAAATCCCTAATATGTAGAGAATGTAAAGACTCAGGTTTTCCATATATTATTTTTGGATATTTTATGGATTATTTTTGTGACCAAGAACAGAGACGGTGTGTGATTCTAAGGCCCAGTGTGCCCAGAATAAATGTTTGGAATATATAAAATATATTAAATAGAACGTGCATTCAGTTTTCCTAAAAATGTGTAATGACTTCTAAACGCATGCTCAGATCAAAAATCTAAGGGAAATGTTGAGTTTAGATTGTTTTCTCTACCATAGGTATGATATGAATTTAGTTGGCATGGGTTGTTTTTGAAAAACTCATCAAGGATGTGAAATGGATAAAATAATTAAATAATTTATTTTATTTGTTGAATGATTCAAGGACCTAACTTCCCTCTTTCAAAACACACTAATGTAAAATTATGAGGGTTATTTTCAAAACCCTACAAATTGATGAGGGCCATTAGAGTTTATGGAGGATATCACATTGTAAAATGATGACCAGGTCATGGATCAATGGTCAAAATGCAAGGGAGTTTGAGGATCTATCAAAATGACAATTATGATGAATTGTTCTTCATCAGTGATTGATATAAATTGAGGCAGGATAGTTGTTTTATTTATTTTATTTCCCGGTTCTTTATTCCTATGATGATCATAGATCAATCGACCAATGGATTGATCCATAGATTTTGTGTATTTTTAGGATGGGTTTATTGTAGGGTAATTTTGAGAGAATTAATTTGTGGTTATTAATTTCATCATTTTTATTCTCATAGAAATTAATCTATATTGACCCAACCATTGATCAAGGTTCATTCCAATTTTTTTTATTGTTTGTTTCTCCTCCGTCTCTTTATTCACCATGGGTGTTCTTCATTTGGCTCTAGGTTTGACATATCCCTATCAATCGATATTTTTGCACTAGTTTCTCAGAAGAAGAAAAATATGAAATCATAGATCTGAGATCGGCATGACATAATAGTGGTGTGATGGTGGAAGCGGTGAAAAATTGGATGATAATGGGTACCCCATTTTGCGTTCTTATGCATTCTTCTGCGTGCAAGGAAGAACAATACATAGATCCATTTTTCGAGAATATTTGATGTCTAGAACATGTTTTTTGTCAATGGTAAGGCTTAGGTGAGTAATTTACTTAAGATTTATGGAAATTCATTTCTAGATTAGAGGATAGAGTAGTACAGAAGGCGTGTGGGGGAAGATCCTATGATTCAGAAAAATCACAAACCACATGGTGTGTAATATAAGATTACATGGAATGTAGGGTCCCTTAATTGGTGGGTTGGGTTTTAGATGAGATTAAGTATCACACGGCATGTGACACCTGTCACACAGTACGTGGTCCCTCTCCAGAGACTCAGTGTGTACCATGGAGTTACACAAACACGGGTTGGAGTACATGGGTTGTAGCATACCGTGTACTTCTCCACACAGAAAATACCTAGACCAAGTACATAGGCTAATCCATGAACTAGTACATGGTAACATATACACATGATAAATCCATGTACTAGAACACTATTATAATACATGGGAAACCTACATGGTGTGTACTTCTACGTGGACACAGATTGATGAAACGAGCAATTTACATGGGAAGGACCCAGGGTCAAGGGACACCACATGTAACCCCTTTTACACACTGTGTTCTCTTTTATACATTTCTCGGTGACCCTTTCCTTTGTATCTTGGGAAAGTTCTGTTAGGTTATTTTCCCTTTATCCTTTCTTTGAAGTTTAGTGGATAATTTTCTACTACTGTTAAGAAAATAATCCCTTAAACATGAATTCTTTGATAGATCCATTGGAATCCCTCTATAAGGTTTGGAGTGAGATCATCTATTCATCTTCATTCCCTAGGTGGAGTTCTTGGTATCGTCATGACCAATAGTACACACACCTCGGTCCTCTAATTTGGGGTTTAATCCATATTGAGTTTATTTGTATCACCCTATGGCCTTGGGATTTATCCTCATCTATTTATCATATCTCTTCAAACATCATCAGTGATATCATACTTAAGAGTGTGTTCTCCAAGGCAAGTGCAATGTGAAATATTTGATCTATAATCCTAGACTGGTATACTATGATTGTGACTTACCATTAGATTTTGTGTATTTGTTGAGTTTATTTGGATATTATGGTTATATGTGTTGTAAACATATACCTGTGTCGTGCTGACTGTATTTCCTTTATTGTATTCTTTGTGGTTTCGGGTTGTCCTACTGATTATTTTTATACTCACCCCTACAGGGGATTTCCTCACACGTGTCATGTCTTGTTCATATGACTAACCTTTTGATAGAGTTTTAGACATACTAGGACCAGATAGTGCTTAGTGAGACCAGACAAACCAAGGTTTGTTCCTATGGCTTTTTAACAGTAGTCCCATAGTACTTACTCTAAGATTGGTCTTTTTTTCATACTCTTTTTGGTGGTATTGTATTTATATCTATTTAATTTTATTTACTTTCATGTCATACTCTAGTTGTGGGATTTAGATGTATGCATGCATAGTTGTTCAGTTATTTTTAAATTTTATCATTTTATAGGCATGGAGATGTGTGTGTTTTTATAGGTACTTAGGCTAAGGGCGCTTATGTTAGTGATATTACTACTCAGCACAAGTCTCCACCCATGTCCTATTCAATAAAGGCTTGAGGAGTACCAGAATGGGCTCCACTGGGGTGGTTCATGACAGAGTGGTATCAGATCAGTCGGTTCTACCATAAGACTGAGAGACAGTGAGACTGGTTTGGGGAAATAGTGTTAAGTGTTTTAAGTTTTGATTTTAGTCCAAGGACTCTAGTGCTGGTGTGGTAGTTGACATATCCATACACCAGGACTCTGATCACCGGTTTTTTGACTCGGTACAAGAGAACACAGGTTGTAGGGAAAATAATGGTACATGCAACATATAGGAATGGGTTGTGGTTTCCAAGACCTTTTTCAGTCATATCTCAGGATATAATTATTTACTATGGTACATATTGTTTATTTTAAGAAGCCTTTATGACATTTACCTACTAGGAATCAGCATCATGATCATGAGGATGAACTACTTAGTGATGAGGCATCGATATTGGGACGAGTTCCTAAGGTGTTACCTCTAGTTGGTGCATCAGTTATACCTCCAACTTTGGAGTAGATGATGGAACCTATAGTACCATCAGATGATTTACATAGGCTGAGCACACTTCATGATTTCTAGATATAGATACCAATTATGTTTTGAGGAAATACCAACCCATAGAAGGCTGAGGACTGGCTTGGGGTGGTGACTTGAGTTTTTTGTTTAGTCAGGACACCACCCAATCAGATAGTGGTCCTAGGGGAGATCCTTCTTCATGTCTTATATAATATATATATCCTTTTAGACATATTATTACATGATTTTATTCACAATTAACCATCAAATTACAATCTAAAGATCATAAATTATAGTGGCTTTGGATGATTAGGTACATAAAATTGAAAACTTGGAAATAGAATAAAACATATATATTTAACCATCCATAAAGAGATACTAACTTATATTAAACTCCAACATCTATATAGGATGAACTTGGGAAAACATGAACAAAATGAATGAGATAAAAATCCCAGTAAGGTAATAAAAATAAGAATAAGAATAAAGAAAATCATATGTGCTATAATGTATAACATGATAATGTAAGAAGGCATGGAACATGAATAGACATATAGAATCATAACATATATAACATGGGATCATGTAATCATGGAATTATAGTTATTTGGAAGCAACATAAAACATGAAATAATCATGATTCAAGTCTCATTGCACATGGAGGAGCACGAGTCAAGGCTAACCATCAACATTGTTGCACATATTGCATGAGTCAAGGCTAACCACCAAGATTGTTGCACATGAAAACATATGAGACTAAAAATTAACCAATGAATCAGAGAAATATATGGGTGAACCCATCAAAAAACTTTCATGAATATGTGTTCCATGTAAAGAATAATACATAATAAATCAAACATAAACATAAGGGTTTTCCATGGAAATAAATGGGTATCATAATCAAGTCATAGAGAATAATAAATGGGTGTATCATTAAATTGTTCATGAAAGAATGGAATTAAATCATCAATGGACATTTATAAGTTAAAATATTCATATATAATAATAAATTATAACAAAATGAAGTTAAAACTAATAAAAAAGAGTGTTTAAGTTACATTGTAAATGAATCATTTTAGTGTGGTTTAAAGAAAATATTAAAAATCATTTAGAGATGAAAAGGAATATTTATTTTTATAAAATTAGAAATGAATCAAAATAGTTTTTCAGGATAAAATGAGTGATTTTATAAAAATAATTGTGCCTTAATACATATTATGGAGTGCACTAGAAAATGGGTAAGAAATCGGGATGTTTCCTTTAATCGGGATTGTTTATCAGGAACAATTGAGGAGAAAACATTTTTTAAAACATGTATTTCCCCATAAAATAAGGTTGAAATGATCTAGATACATGTATTTTGAATATATACACATAATTTAGAAGAATAAAATAATAATAATTAAGAATTTAATTTGTATAAAGAGAGTGAAATCATAACCTGAAGGAAAAAATAGAGGTTCGGAAAAAATCCCTTACCTTATGCCCGAAAGTGTTCGGCATTAGATCTTAAGGTCCTGAATAATAAAACTAAATCCATAAATTAATTAATTCATAAAATTTTATATATTTATTTTATTTATTATAATTTTATTACATTCATTAATGAACTTTTTGATGATTTTTATGATTTAATTTTGTCATTCGGGGGTGTTCATTTCCTTGGTTTTCATGATTGGATCACTTGTATAAATGTATGCATGGTCATGTAAAATGTTAATAGACATATAGAATTAATTTTATATGTTATTAATTAACATAAAAATTATTAAATGGTTATATAATTCATCTTGTTATCTATGGTGAGGATGAAACATTATATAAGACATTAGTGATAATCATTTAGGTTATTTTAGCAGTTTTCGATCATCACAAACTAGTTTTGTTATATTAAATAATATTTTGTATATATGTTAGTTAAAGAACATTAAATAGGTTATAAAATAAGTTTTACAATATATTTCAGCCACTATAACGGTGTTATGACCATCCTTTAAGGTGGTTATGGAAATTAAAAACAAATCATCCTTGAATGCGATAAATCATCGCATCATATACAATGTTTTTATTTACTGTACAAAAGGAGAGGGAAAGAGTATTTTTTTATGATTTATTCCATAATCATAACAAAATTATATTATATGTAAGATAATGGATTTATCATGACACTTTTATGATGGGATTTTAGAATATAATAAGAAAATAAAATAACTTGAAAAGAAATTAAAAGAAAAGAAAGAGTTTTATACCTCTTCAATTATTCTCCTCGAGAAACTCATTGAGGCAATTGATTTTGGTATTTTAATGAGATTAAAGGAAATTGTACATCGGGGAGATACTTGGGAAGAGGTTTGGGTATAATTTTTATAAGATTCAAGGATTTAGATGTGTGAGGAGAAGGGTTTGTGAGAGGTGGTATTTATATTGGAGGAGAGAGGTGTTTCTCATTATTTTATTCATTAGATTATTATATAGCTTCCAGAGTATGAGTAGTTTGAGAATTATCACTAAATATATTAAAATTAGTGAAGTGGAGTTTGATATTATGTTTATTACATTATAAATGACTCAAGGAATAGTGTATTTAACTTATAATGAATATATACTGTAAATTACTTAATTTTAATATTCACCAAAAATTCAAGTATTTTAGAAACAATCACAAAAATTCACCCTAACCATTTTTCAATGTGTGAAATTAAAAAATGAACTCCATTTTATGAAAATAATTTTTTAAAAATGACAAATTTAATTTTTATTAAAATCATCATTTACTTGAAAAATACCATTTTTAAAATTATAACTGAATTTATAACACTTTGAAAATTTAATTAAGGACTCATAAAATTATATTATAATTATAATAACAATATATATATAAATTTATGAAACTAATTTTTCTTTTAAATCATTATATTATTTATAAAATTGAAAATAGACATTTATATTTTATAAAAATATCGAAACATAATTAATAATTTCTAAAATATTTATTTAATTTTATTATTATATAATTATATAATATTACCAATTATAATATGCCCAAATTTTATTTATACTTTTATAGGTGATATTACTATTTTACTGTTCGGATTACTATTCTTAAGGGTTATATTATAATTCTAAAGGTCATGTTACTATTCCATTGGTTTAAATTTCTTAATTTCCAAAAATACCTATTATTTCATTCATTATTTATTTATAAAGTATTTATTTTTTTCTATAAATGTTTTTATGTAATTTATACTATATAACATAATTATAATATTCTAATTTCCATAGAAAAAATTTGGGTCGTTACATTCTTCCCCCCTTATGAAATTTTACCCTCGAAATTTCATTTTACAAAATATGGGGAAAACAAATGAAGGTACTTCTACTTTATCTATTTATTTAGTTACCATGTGGCCTATTCATACTTATGGTTCTTTCATAGTACTTTTACCAAGTTATTAGTCATGTTGCATAAAACTTTATCTCCACAGTCCAAGATCTTCATTGGTTGCTCCTCATAAGAGAGGTCATTTTTCAACTATTCCCCCACTGGATTCAGTACATGTGAGGGATATGGTATGTACTTTATTAATAGGGATACATGGAACATATTGTATACTTGAGACATGGTTGGTGGAAATGAAATTCGATATGTCACAACTCAAATACGATCAAGAATCTCAAAGAGGTTGACGTACCTAGGACTTAGCTTTCCTTTCATCCCAAATATCACGATCCTCTTCCCTGGAGATATGTGAAGGAATACCAAGTCTCAAACCTTAAATTTTAATTCTCAATGAATATTTCTTGCATAACTCTTCAATCGACTTTAGGCTCCCCAGATTTGATGCTGACTGGTTTTCACCTTTTCTATCATTTCTTCAACCATTTTAGGTCCTACTAGCTTATGTTCATCAACTTCATCCCATCATGACAGTGTTATATGTCTTTTCCCATAATGGGATTCATATAGACCCATTTGGATACTTTTGTGGGAACTATTGTTATAGTAGAACTCATCCAGCCACATATATCGGTCTCATCCTCCTTTTAAGTCAATAGAAAAAACTCTCAACATGTCTTCTAATGTCTAAATAGTCTTATCAGATTGGATATCAGTTTGAGGTTGATAGGTCGTACAAAATTTCAAATTAGTGTTCAGAGCATGTTGGAGACTATTTCAGAACATTGACATGAATCTTGGATCTCGATCAGATATAATCGATAGTGGTACTTTGTTCAAACTTACCAATTCTCTTATGTATATCAGTGAAAGTTGATTCAGTGATAAGTCCTCTCGAATTGATATAAAGTTAGTTTTCTTTGTAGGATGATCCACATTGACCCATATAGAATTATTCATTCTGTATTTTTTTTTATTATAGTGAAAAAATTCAATGGTAATGTTCTCCCACTTCCATGTTGGTATGGATAATGGTTACAACATCCCTTTAAATTTTTTTCTTCCTGTCATCACTTACTAACATATCATGCACATTGATGTATATTCAGAAATCTCCTCCTTCATATTGTCTCACCAATAGTTTTCTCATAGATTATGATACATCTTTGCACTCCTTGGGTGAATAGAAATGGTTGAGCTATGTGTGTCATTCAGAAGATCTTTCTTTACCTATGTATTGTATGGTACACATATTTATGGCCCGAATATCACAACTCCTTTATCATCCATTTGGAGCTCTAAATATTCCCCATTTCTGATAACTTCCAACTTTTTTTGAATTTCCACATCTATTATTTTAGCATCCTTTATTTTCTCCATAAGGTATTGTTGATAAATCATTTGAGAAATGATTGACGATGTTCTTTCCTTAGTGATTCCCATGTCTATAATTTTCAAGTATAAAAATATTGGATCCTTCTCAATTATCATCATTGATAAAGATGCATGATTCTTTTCTACTTAGAGCATCTTACCCCTTATTTTCTTTACCAAGATGGCAGTGGATTGAGTAGTCATAATTATTCATAAACTATAACCATATTCACTGGAGCATATTAATATCCTTCAATGTTAATATATA
This sequence comes from Viscum album, assembly GCA_963277665.1. Taxonomy (NCBI): domain Eukaryota; kingdom Viridiplantae; phylum Streptophyta; class Magnoliopsida; order Santalales; family Viscaceae; genus Viscum; species Viscum album. Next base: position 943,373,085 of record OY728153.1, read on the forward strand.
TATTATTCTCTTATGATCAGCATATATCTCACACTTCTCTCTATTGAAATAATGCTGCTATATTTTAAATTCAAAGATCACAACTCCCAACTCCATATCATGTGTGGGATATTTTTACTCATGAATTTTCAACTGCCTTGAGGCGTAGACTATCACTATATCATTTTTCATCAGTAAAAAGCCCAAAACCTTCTTTAAATCATCCCTATAAACCAAAAAGAGTTCCCCACTTGTTGGTAGTGTGAGAAATAGTGTAGTGGTAAGCCTTGTCATGACCCGTCCTTGGGGCCCGTGCCGTGACTACCCCAAGCCCGTCTCCCATAGGCTAGGGGCTGGTGACTAGCACAAAAGGCGTAAATCCCAACAAAAGGGAAGGAATTACAATTATAAAAGAACAAACACCATAGAGTGCACAAACTGAAGTAAACAGTAAGAAAACTGAAAACACAAGTAACTGCTGTAAAGTAAATGGGCCAGTATACAAACCCAACAGAAGTGCAGTTCAACTTAAAAGTAAAGTACAACAACTGAAAGAAAAAGTAGCAACCACCAGGACGTCCTCTAGGAACTCCCACCAAAAGGGTGAGTACAGTCAGTCTCTTCGGCTCCATGGGTCCAGTCGTCCTCTCCGTGTACGTCCCACCTGATAGACCACCTCCGGGTACAGTCTCGCTCCTCAAGCCTCAACCACGATCAGCGTTGTCCTTCATCTGCAACCAACACAACGTACTGCAGGCGAAGCCCATGCAGGGGTGAGTATACGATACTCAGTAGGGACCCCGAGACCCTTGAAGGTCTCCCTGTATTCACAAAGGATAAACCACAAAGAAAAGATACAAACACAAAGTACCAACCAACTCTACTGAGGTATATGCCCATACATATATCTAAGTCATCAAATCCAGTTCATCTCCAACTCACGAGCTCAAGTACAACCCAGTCCACTCAAGAATGTATAACTTAATCCCCATAGGGAAGTACGACCCAATCCACACAGGAAATCAAGTCAATCACATCGAAGATAATGATTGAAAGTCATGACTCAGCTCAAACCAGGATTTTATTCATGATGTCGAAACCATAGCTGCTAGATAAATCCTCCTCTATCGAGTACAGTTGGCCTGCTGCTACAACCAAGCACTTCCCACTCACCTTGGACAGCTATAGTACTCCACCTGTCGAGTACTATGGGCCTGCTGCTACAACCAAGTGCTTCCCACCATGGGTCTGTCGCTAAAACCAAACGCTCCCCCTCACAGCCTACATAGGTACTCCTTATATTGAGTACCGTGGGTCTGCCGCTACAACCAAGTGCTCCTCCGTCGTGGGTCTGCCGCTACAACCAAGCACTCCCCACTGGGCTATCCGAATCACTCTGAGTCGATCGATCAGCAGTCGTCAAGTCTCATCCAGCTACTAGGTCTCTGCACTCTGCTCGCTCATCACCAGGAGGGTCCGCTCCACGATCTACTGGTCGATACACCAAGTATCACAAATTCCCACGAAGAAGTATCCCAAAGTTATGCCACATCAAAGGAATATCAGTACAACAGACAGTGTGTCAATCGGACGCCCGGTCTGTGTGTTATTAGCCTTTTTGTCCTGGGGGCCCGGTTGGTTTCGTGTACAAACCAACCTGACCATATCTCAACTATACACCGAACTCTCATAGGGTAAAATCATAGGGACCTTTTCTCAACATGATTACCTACGCCACTGACGGTTCGTCAAACGGACTTCCGGTCTGAAAGTTATCGGCTTTTCCGTTCTAGGGGCCCGGTTGGATTTCGGGTACAATCCAACCTGACCATAATCCAACTGCTTCCAAACCTCTGGTGAAGTATACCAAAAAAACCATCTAAACAAGATGAATCCAACAAAGTCGATGGCACGTCAATCGGACGTCCGGATCTATTTATATAAGTGTTTCCGCTCCGAGGGCCTGGTTGGTTTCATGTTCGAACCAACCCGTGTAACGACCCGAAATTTTGAATAAATCTTGTATCCTAATTTTTTGTGTTATTTTTTATACTCAACAAAATTGTTTCATTTGATAACATGGTTATAATTAAAATGAGATCGTTGGGTTTTGACTGTTATATGACCATTGGTCAATATGACTGCTGGAAACTAAACGTTTTGATTATTGTCTCTAAATACAAGTAATCTTGGTTAATTATTATAGAAAGAAGATTCTATGGCCTCACCCAGTAGTCTTGGAATGATTGAAGCCCATCTAATAGAACTTGGGAAGGAGTTAGCACCACTGGGCTTTGCTCTGGATCAATCCCAAGACGAACTTCATCGTGTGAAGCTAGAACTGAATCGCCTTCGCGAGAAGTTCAAACTGATATAAATTACTACTCGTGCGATGTTGGTCGAGACTCCCTTAGATTATCTCACCTTAGCACACCTTATACTTAGGTCCTATGCTGGTGTGATAAGGGGCTATGCAAGGAGACCGTAACTACCTGTGTAATCCTTTGTTTTAAATAAAAATTGGGAGTTCTTCTTATGATGATTTTTATCACTTTTCAAATGTTTCGATAAATATAGTATGCATATTTTTGGTGAATTTTAGAGGAAGGTATTTTAAAAGATGTTTACGTAAACCTTAAATAATTAAAAATTTGTAATGATTTTCAAAAAATGGTCTTCTACAATTATGTTCAGTATGAAATTTAGAGCCTAATAAGATCAATTTTATTTTTGATGAATAGTAAATTATGAATAGTGATTTTATGATTAGTATTAGTAATGTGACCAAATGGATTAGTAATATCACTTAAAGAAAGTATTAAAATAATCTAGGCACCTTGATTAAGTAATGTGATTCAATAAAATGGTTAAATAACGGTTTCATAAATTATTATTCAAGTATTAGTTTTTTTGGGTGAATAGTATTTTTTAATTAAAAATTAAATTAAAAATATTTAGAAAATTATTTTTATAAAATGGATTTCATTTTTGAACTCAGAGCATCGATATTATGTTAAGGTAATTTTGGGGTTTTTTCTGAAAAAAATGAATTTTCAGTAAATAGTGTATTTATTTAAAATTAAAATTAAAAATATTTATAAAATTATTTTTATAAAATGGAGTTCATTTTTTAAATCAGAGCATTGATATTTGGTTAATGTGAAATTTTGGGATTTTTCTGAGAAACTTGAATTTTCAGTGAATAGTAAAAATACAGTTTTAGGGTTCCTGTATGTTTAATGACATCATAACTGTGTCATGATGATGTCATGAGATATTTTAAGGGATGGTCGGATAAAGGGGATGCAGTATTGTGTGAGGTGTCCCAAGTGGCCAATACCATGGGCAAATACCATGGGCAAGCCCATGGTTTTGCCAAAACCACTAATGAGGTGCCCCTTGGCCATTAATGCCTTGTCCCCTCACTTTCCCTATAAATACCAAGCCCTCCTCTCATCCATTCGACTCCAAAACCATCCTCAACGAAGTTCTGGTCACCTTACCTCCCAAGGAGTCCTCCCAAGGTTCCCCCAAGCCCTCAAGGTCCAAACCTTTGAGTTTTAAGAGTTACTTTTTAAGGTAAGGGATCCAAACTCTCTCTTTCTTTTCAAATGCTCCTTTTAAGTCATTTCTTTCATGCTCCATGTTCTTATGTTGGAGTATGTTCTTTTATATTCATTATACTTTCCTTTTTATGTTCATATGATGAGAGACCCCCTCTTACTCTCATCATTTCATTTTATGAAAGTTTAAGTGGCGTCGTTAGGCTGCTGAAATTTTTGTAACGAATTCTTTCACCCTTCTCATTTTCAAGTTCTATTTTCTTGTCAAGTCTTTCAAGTTCCTTTTTATTATGTTGTGGTATGATCTATATATCTATAATAATGATCTTTTATGATCATATTATTAGAGTCCCCATTTTATCTCTTCAATTCAGTATTTTGAAGTTTTAAGTGGTGTCGTTAGGCTGCCGAATTTTTAAGTTGTTCTTTCACCTTTCTCCTTTTTCAAAGTTCTAAAGTCTTTCAACTTCCTTTTTATTATGTTGGGGTATTATATCTATATCTATAATACTGAACTCTTATGTTAATATAATGAGATACCCTATTTGATATCTTCAATTCAGTATTTTGAAGTTTTATGTGGCGCCATTAGGCTGCCGAATTTTTAAGTTGTTCTTTCACCTTTCTCCTTTTTCAAAGTTCTAATTCCATGTAAAGTCTTTCAAGTTACTTTTTATTATGTCGGGTTATGATCTCTATATATATCATACTTAACTATTATGTTCATATTATGAGAGACCCTATTTTATCTCTTCAATTTAGTATTTTTAAGTTTTAAGTGGCGCTGTTAGGCTGTCGAATTTTTCATAAGAGGAATCTTATTATTGTCTTCCTTTCATGTTCTTCATTTCATATGGTACATCTTTCAAATTTCATTAACCTGTTCATATATCCTTAATATTCGGTCCCTATACTGTTTTATGGGTCATTTATGAATGTTTGACCCATGTCCCCTCTCTTTTCAAGGTTTTCTAAAACCCCGAAACATAGCTGTTATGCTGCAGAATTTTTGTCTGAAAATGCCTCTCTCTTTTCTCAAAATTATTTTATGTTATTAATTTAATACTAAAAGATCTTATTTCTATAGGGGAATTCACATATATATCAAAATGTTCTATTTTAAGTTATGTTATTTACATACATGAAACCCGCTTACCTTTTTTCGTGGGTTTAAATTGACGTAAAGATCATGTCTTTAAAGCAGTTTTTAATACGTTATGATTATGAAATGAAACCCATTTATTTTATTCTATATAGGTTATTTATGAAATGTTTTATGATGATATATGTGGATAAAATGATAATAAAGGCAAATTTAAGGGTGCGACCTGATAGCGCTCCAATGCATTGGGTAATGATGTAACAACTAGATATTATAATTTTCACGATATCTTGGTGAATAACCTTGGTAATTTTCAAATGACACCATGGGGATGGACCTTGGTGATATGTTCATGATTTTCTATGTTAAATGATGTAGCCACATCTTAAAGTTTTGAAAAATGTTATTTTTATTATGATATGCCACATGATTTCATTCTCATGCCTTAAAGTTCTTTTTCATGACATAGTTGATGTATCTCAAGTTCACATGTTAAATGTTTCCCTTCTATCCCTTACTGGGCCTTCTGCTCACCCTTTCTTTTGATGTATGTCCCCAGGTTATGAGATTCAGTAATTAACCTAGGATTAACTTAAGGGGAATCCTTTCAAGTGTTTAATAGGAATGTTTTATGTTGTTTTCATGTTTTATGTTCCTGGTTTCCCTGACACTAAACCTTAAAGATCCTCAGTTTTGTGTAATGTAATGAAATTTTATGTTATAAAAAGTTAGGATGCCATAGTTGATATCAAATGGAGGTTTAGTTATTTGTGGAAATTAGGATATGAAAACTTTATGAAGAATCCTATAGAAAAGTTTATATATAGGAAATCTTCCTTGTATTTTGGTGAGTATTGAGTAATGGGTTACCAAGCGAATACATCCCTGTCTAGATACGAGCAGATAGAGGTGGCTCTGGAACAGATGTACATAGGGGTAAAACCCGAAAACACTGCTTTGAGATAGACACAAACAAAAACTGGTACATGAAAACGGGCCTTGCTACACTCTTGGTTACGACACTCCTGGGGGATATGCTTTGGTAAATTCATAAGCTTAGTATAAACCATTATTAAAGGAACAAATATAAAATAAAATAAAGATTCACATAAGAATATATGATAATGGATAACCTATATGGGAACCTAGGGGATCACAAGTTAGGGTATACTTTTCTTCTACAAGTTATCCTTATATGCTTTAAGTTCCTTTTCATGATTATTGGCTAAGTATTTAAGCCCCTAATTATACTTTCTCTTCTTAGTTAATGGTGGGAAATGGAAGAACATGTCCCAAAAACCAATGTGATAGGAAACGCAATGATTGCCATATTAATATGACAGATATGATTAGGGGATTAAAAGATGATTATTATTTTGGAAGACGTTCACTATTTTGGGGACCCTATATGATCGAGGTAAATAGATTACTACGGTATTTTCATTGAGGAGTAAGGTTGACTTATATTTTGAAGAATCGATGAATTTAAGGTGGACTTATAGTAATTTAGGTTACTTATGGGAATGATTAACCTATCTTGGGTAAACTATGTTTAGGTTAGCTACTTTGGTTATAAGATGTTAGGAGTGGTTGATGTTGTTTGGAGATGAACAATGAAGTTTATTTTGGAATACTATGTTATCAAATCCTTCTTGTATTTGGGTTTCAATCTTAGTTTGGTTTATTTTGAGGAATTTTAATGATCGTTATTTATGGAATGGTTTATGATTAACTTTGGGTGGCACCATGGAACTTTGAAGATTTAAAAGTAGTTTCCATTCCTATGGGATTCTTTCTTTTTGAAGAGTTATTTTACCTTACCATTTCTATTTTTGGGATAATGTTTAAAGATAGAAGAAATAGATAGTTAATATTTTGTGGATTATGTGATTCTCTAGAAGATTATTTTTGTGCTTTGGATGAGACCAAGTGTTTTTGAATTCTCATCATTTGGAGAAAAGATTAGTTTTGGTAGAGACTTATTAAAGGATGAAACTCTACTTGAAGGTAGGTATATTTCCTTATGTTTTTATTCTATGTTGTAAATGAATTCCTCAAAATTATGAAAAGGAACGTAAAACAAAAACTTTGTTGGTTTAGGTTTCCTATTAGGTAATCAAAGACCATTTACACACATCATAAGTCTGGGATTTTCTTGTGGTTAAATTTCTCCTAATCATGTTTTCTATCATTCTCCTTTAGAACATGACCCTTTTTTCTCCATCATGTCCATGTTTTCCTACATGGAATCCAAGTATGGGTAAACTTAGGTGTCATTTGTACTTCCTTTTCTTTCTTTTAAAGTAATATTGTTACTGAATCTTTTTCGATGTGGGACTTTCAATGAAATTTCAAATCCCAATTTTAAAAAAAAATTGCGAGGATGCAATTTCTTAAGGGGGGGAAGATTGTAACGACCCGAAATTTTGAATAAATCTTGTTTCTTAATTTTGTGTGTTATTTTTTATACTCAACAAAACTGTTTCATTTGATAACATGAGTATAATTAAAATGAGACAGTTGGGTTTTGACTGTTATATGACCATTGGTCAATATGACCGTTGGAAACTAAACGTTTTGATTATTGTCTCTAAATAGTAGTAATCTTGGTTAATTATTATAGAAAGAAGATTTGATGGCCTCACCCAGTAGTCTTGGACCGATCGAAGCCCATCTAACAGAACTTGGGAAGGAGTTAGCACCACTAGGCTTTGCTCTGGACCAAACCCAAGCCGAAATTCATCCTGTGAAGCTAGAATAGAATCGCCTTCGCGAGAAGTTCAAACTAATAGAAATTACTACTTGTGCGATGTTGGTCGAGCCTCCCTCGGATTATTTCACCTTAGAACACCTTACACTTAGGTCCTATACTGGTGTGATAAGGGGCTATGTAAGGAGACCGTAACTACCTTCTGTGATCCTTTGTTTTAAATAAAAATTGGGATTTCTTCTTATGATGATGTTTATGAATTTTCAAATGTCTGGATAAATATAGTATTCATATTTTTAGTGAATTTTAGAGGAAGGATATTTTTAAAAAAATTTATGTAAACCTGAAATAATTAAAAATGTGTAATGATTTTCAAAAAATGGTCTTCTACAATTATGTTCATTACGAAATTTAGAGTCTAATAAGATCAACTTGATTTTTGATGAATAGTAAATTATGAATAGTGATTTTATGATTAGGATTAGTAATGTGTCCAAATGGATTAGTAATCTCACTTAAAGAAAGTATTAAAATAATCTAGGCACCTTGATTAAGTAATGTGATTCAATAAAATGGTTACATAACGGTTTCATAAATTATTATTCAAGTATTAGATTTTTCTGGTGAATAGTGTTTTTTAGTTAAAAATTAAAATAAAAATATTTAGAAAATTATTTTTATAAAATGGATTTCATTTTTGAACTCAGAGCATCGATATTATGTTAAGGTAATTTTTGGGGTTTTTTCTGAAAAAAAAATAAATTTTCGGTGAATAGTGTATTTATTTAAAAAGATAATTAAAAATATTTAGAAAATTATTTTTATAAAATGGATTTCATTTTTGAAATCAGAGCATTGATATTTGGTTAATGTGAAATTTTGGGATTTTTCTGAGAAAGTTGAATTTTCAGTGAATAGTAAAAATACAGTTTTAAGGTTTCGGTGTGTTTAATGACATCATAACTGTGTCATGATGATTTCATGAGATATCTTAAGGGATGGTCGACTAAAGGGGATGAATTATTGTGTGAGGTGTCCCAAGTGGCCAATACCATAGGCAAATACCATGGGCAAGCCCATGGTTTTTCCAAAACCACTAATGAGGTGTCCCTTGGCCATTAATGCCTTGTCCCCTCACTTTCCTTATATATACCAAGCCCTCCTCTCATCCATTCGACTCAAAAACCATCCTAAACGAAGTTCTGGTCTCCTTACCTCCCAATTAGTCCTCCCAAGGTGCCTCCAAGCCCTCAAGGTCCAAACCTTTGAGTTTTAAGAGTTACGTTTTAAGGTAAGGGATCCAAACTCTCTCTTTCTTTTCAAATGCTCCTTTTAAGTCATTTATTTTATGCTCCATGTTCTAATGTTAGAGGATGTTCTTTTATATTTATTATAATGTCCTTTTTATGTTCATATGATGATAGAACCCCTCTTACTCTCATCATTTCATTTTATGAAAGTTTAAGTGGCGTCGTTAGGCTGCCGAAATTTTTGTAACTGATTCTTTCACCCTTCTCATTTTCAAGTTCTATTTTCTTGTCAAGTTTTTCAAGTTTTTTTTATTATGTTGGGGTATGATCTCTATATCTATCATACTGATATTTTATGGTCATATGATGAGAGACCCCATTTGATCTCTTCAATTCAGTATTTTCAAGTTTTAAGTGGCGTCGTTAGGCTGCCGAATTTTTAAGTTGTTCTTTCAACTTTCTCCTTTTTCAAAGTTATAAAGTCTTTCAAGTTCTTTTTTATTATTTTGGGGTATGATCTCTATATATATCATACTTAACTCTTATTTTCATATGATTAGAGACCCTATTTTATCTATTCAATTCAGTATTTTGATGTTTTATGTGGCTCCATTAGGCTGCCGAATTTTTAAGTTGTTCTTTCACCTTTCTCCTTTTTCAAAGTTCTAATTCCATGTAAAGTCTTTAAAGTTCCTTTTTATTATGTTTGGGTATGATCTCTATATCTATCATACTGAAATCTTATGTTCATATTATTAGAGATCCTATTTGATCTCTTCAATTCAGTATTTTGAAGTTTTAAGTGGCGCTATTAGGCTGCCGAATGTTTCATAAGAGAAATCTTATTTTTTTTCTTCCTTTCATGTTCTTCATTTCATATGGTACATCTTTAAAATTTCATTACCATGCTCATATATCCTTCATATTAGGTCCCTCTACTTTTTTATGGGTCATTTATGAATTTTTGACCCATGCCCCCTCTCTTTTCAATGTTTTCTAAAACCCCGAAACGTAGTCGTTATGCTCCAGAATTTTCGTTTCAAAATGCCTCTCTCTTTTCTCAAAATTATTTTATGTTATTAAGTGAATACTCAAAGATTTTATACTACAGGAGAATTCAAATATATATAAAAATGTTCTATTTTAAATTCTTGTATTTACATACATGAAACCCGCTTTCCTTTTTTCGTGAGTTTAAAGTGACGTAAAGATCATGTCTTTAAAGCAGTTTTTAAAACGTTATGATTATGAAATGAAACCCATTTATTTTATGCTATATGGGTTATTTATGAAATTTTTGATGATGATATATGTGTCTCACATGATAATAAAGGCAAATTTGAGGGTGCTCCCTGATAGCACTCTAATGCATTGGGTAATGATGTAACCACTAGAGATTAAAATTTTCACGATATCTTGGTGAATAACCTTGGTAATTTTCAAATGACACATTGGGGATGGACCTTGGTGATATGTTCATGATTGTCTATGTTAAATGATGTAGCCACCTTTTAAAGTTATGAAAAATTTTATTTTTATTATGATATGCCACATGATTTCTTTCTCATGCCTTAAAGTTATTTTTCATGACATAGTTGATGTATCTCAAGTTCACATGTTAAATGTTTCCCTTGTTTCCCTTACTGGGCCTTCTTCTCACCCTTTCTTTTGATGTATGTCCCCAGGTTATGAGATGCAGTAATGAACCTAGGATGAACTTAAGGATAATCCTTTCAAGTGTTTAAGAAGAATTTTTTATGTTGTTTTCATGTTTTATGTTCCTGGTTTCCAAGACACTAAACCTTAAAGATCCTCAGTTTTGTGTAATGTAATGAAAGTTTATGTTATAAAAAGGCGGGATTCCATAACCCGGTCGTACCCAAAGTTCTCTGAAACCATGAGTGTAATATACAGAAACGACCGTCTCAATCCAAGGATCACATCGCAACCGACGGTGTGTTAATCAGAGGTCTGTAGCTTATGTTATGGGCCCTTGAACGCTTCTGACCGAATTTAGGGGGTTTTGGCCCGGTCCGACCCGGCCCCATACCCCCTGGGTTGGCCCGAACCGTGTCGACCCGACCCGGGTTTGGGTCTGGCCCAGTTGGGTGCGGCCCGGCCAGGCTGGCGCGGCCCAGCCCAACCGGCGCGGCCCCGCCCGGCGCGGGCGGTCTGGCCCAGCGCGGACCGCGGCTCGGCTCACGGCTGAGCTGGACGCAGAGGGGGGGGGGGTGTTGTCCCCCCCCCCCAGCTGACCGAAATGGCGTGGCTTTAATGCCTTGCCCCCCCCCCCACCCCCCTAAACCCAGAACGGATTAGCCGTTCGGGTCCGCCGCGGCTCAGCCGCAGCAGTCTTCTTCAGCGGCGCGTCGTCGCCGCTCTCTGCAGACCACCAGACGCGCACCAGTGGTCCGTTTCACCCGCCGTCTGCGCCTGAGGTCTTTACGGGACCCGAACTTCACTGCGAGAACTTCAAAACACTGTTTCAGTCTCGTTTCATCATCATCGTCAATCCGCACACCAACAAAAATCTGCAGAGGTTTGTCGGGCCATGTTTGTTCGTCTTGTGCCCTCCGCGTTAGGTGTTATCAATTGGAAGTCATTAAAACACATGCTTTTAATATTGACGAGGGTATAATTTATTCAAAATTAAATTATACTAACATCTTACTAATAAACTCTCATGCACATGAGATAAAAATCACTCAAAATAGAATTAAACAAAATTTCCCCTACCTCATGAAATTCACGGAAGCTAGTGTCGCAGAAAGAGGCTCTGTATACGTTGATGAATAACATCCGAGGAGGAAACGGTGTTTCCCTTCCTTTGACATGGATAGAATATGGAACGGCGTGTCGGTGTGCGTCCAAGAAGGGGATAGTGTCACACACCGGCTACGGAGAGGAGATGAAATGGCATGTCGATCTCTCCTTACGGTGACAACGTCCTTCATCGAAGTCTTGGCGTTCTTCGCATTCTTCAACGAGGAAGTAGAAGTTCTTCAGACTTAGAGTTCTCTCCTCAAATCTCCTCACAAAAACTCTAACCCAAAATAAAATAAGGTCTTCCCTCATTTTATTAACTCATACAAAGCTTTTCAAAATTCAAAAACTCAAATCAAATAAATGAATTAGTGTGTTGGCCTAATTAAATTCAATTAGAGGGAAAGTCACCGAAAGGGGGAGTTCATGAGTCATACAACTTTAGTGGGGGGTTTTTAGGAGTTACGAATGTGATGGGTTAGGCTCGTGTAGGACCCACCCCACCTTTATCCTCTCAAAGTTAGTTAACAAAAAGTGGGTCCCACCCCCGACTCCCTTACTTAGAATATAACTACTTAGAGATAAATAAATAAAATGGTAATACAATTTTATTTTATTCCTCACTAAAACCACATTTTTAACAACTCCTCCCTAGAAAGCGCACCTTCGGAAAAGGTGCTCTTGCCAATTACCGACGCTGCAGTTTCATCGGTGCCCTCAGATTTTAATTCCGAGCACCGGTTTAAAAGTTAAAAAAACCTGCTCGTTCGTTCACTGAACATGCCCGATCTAAACATCGAAAATTGATTCATGGCACACCGGGCCTCGGAATCAGGTTCCGTCAGAAACTGTGGACTCGTAAAATTCCAAAAAAATTAAAAAAAAATCCTTGAAATTTCAGGGTCTTTACAAGCCTCTTTTTCAACTCTTTAAAATTAGTCTTCGCATTCACTAGTCCAAAAAAACATTTCTCCCTTTTGAGTCATCTTGGTTAGTAGGTTTTACAATCATGAAAATTTATTCACAAATTTTCAGTAATACCCTGCTAAACCAAGGAAACTATGGATCTTTGTTACAGAAGTTTTAATGGTAAAATATTCAATTTCCATTGTCTTTAAAGGGTCCAAAGGTATCCCTTTGCAAGTGATTACATTCTCCAATAATGATAATTCCTCCATCAAGAACTCACATTTACTATACTTTTCATATAGTTTCCCCCTTCACAAATTATTTAGAAAAATATTCAAATGCTTCTCATGTTCCTCCTTAATCCTAGGGTATATTTGAATATCATCAATAAAGACAAACACAAATTTGTTGAGATAATCTCAAAAGACTCTATTCCTTAAATCTATGAAAACTGCCACAGCATTAGTGAGACTGAAAGGAATCACTGTGAACCCATAGTGTCTATACCTCATTTGAAAGGAAGTCTTCGGAATATCTTCCATCCTCACATTTAATTGGTGATATCCCAACCAAAGGTACACCTTAGAGAAATACTTGGTCCCGTGTTGTTTATCAAACAATTAATCATTCCATGGAAGGAAATAACTGTTCTTTATCATGATTTTATTGATCTCCCAATAATCAATACAAAGTCACATTGATCCATCTAACTTATTGACAAAGATGAATGGTTCACCCCATGGTGAAGCAATCAGGCATACAAAACCCTTGTCCAGATTCTCCTATAACTACTTCTTTTATTCTTCCATCTCAATGGTGTCCATTATATAAGGTGTATTTGATACATGAATATATCTAGGAATAAGTTAAATTGAGAATTTAATCTCTCAATCAGGAGGAAGACCAGGAAACTCTTCAGCGAACACATCAGTGTAGTCCCTCACAATGGACATGTCTTCAATCATGATTCTCTCCTATTTCTAAATAATTTGAGTTAGATATGATTGTTCATAAGGAAAAAATATCCACAATTGACTCAATGATTCAGAATGAGATTCATCCACCTCCTAATACTTGTATAGAATTAGAGGATGCTTCGGGATGTGAAGAGTGGTATCCCATTCCCGGTAGTTGATGTTGGATTTGTATAAAGATAGAAAATATATGCACAATATAGCATAGAAATCCACCAAAAGAAGTAAGATAATATTTTTTGGGAGTTTTAGTCCACAAACATTAACTGGGGAGGAGTCATATACTTTGGATACAATAATTTCCCAATTTTCTATTCTCACAGATAACTCAACCTATAAATTTTGAGGTGGTGTTTGAATATTTCAAATAAACTTATAAGATATCAAATAATTCATAGAATTGGAATCAAATAGTGTGTTCACTATTCTTGAATGAATAACCAGGATGCCTTTCACCACATCATTATCAGGATCCACATCAATAGTAGTAAAATTATATACCCCTACTTACTACCTTGGAGGTTGTTTTTTTATTTCATCTAACAACACTTATCTTAAGGAAATGGTTCACATAATTCTCATGTTTCTTGCTGTTGAAACACTTCACTATAGGCTGAGTTTTGATCCGAACATTCCCTTATTCTTCCATATTAGTGGGATTCTTTATATCCCTTCAATAGTTATTATCCAGATGCCTTATTCTTCCACATTTAAAGCATTTCGTAGTTCGCTTTAGATAGTTACTAGGATGTTTCTTCCTCCAATTTTGACATGTTGGATATTGGGTTTTCTTTCCATCATGGTATTTATCTATTGATCCACCCATATTAAACACCATTTTCCAATTTTTTTCCTTAGGCCCATGAGACCACTAAGATTATTTGCTCTCTATTTCAACCATGAGGGAAAAATAGACAATCTCTTCATAAATATCAAAGTCTCGAATCACAAATTCTTTTCATAGACACCGCTTTAGTCCGCTAAATAATAGATCCACCTTTCTTTTTGTGTTTATGAAAAAATTAGAGGCATATTGTTCAAGACCTGTGAATTTTTCCTCATATGATCTAATAGACTCGTCTTCTTTCTAATTTAGTCCAAGTAACTCTCCTTCTAACATAATATGGAGGGTTTGGGGAAAACATTTATTGAAAAATATTTTCATGACTTCTTCCCTATCCATGGAAAGAATTTCCTCCTTAGAATTTGTGTTCTTAATCAGTTTCCACCACTGATCAGCTTCCCCATCAAAATGATATACAACCAGTAGAACTTTCTATTATTCTAAGCACTAGAGAAAATATAATAACCTCTAAATGGAGTTAATATATTATTCATTGAGGAGGGGATTAGAAGATCCACTAAACATGGGAGGCCTTTATCACATAAAGTATTTTAACACAACTTTCTCTTTCCTAGGAGAAGGAGGGAGTTCCAAATGATTCAAGTTATTATTCATAACTTAAGCCAATTGAGAAAGTACTTTCATGAAGTTTTAAGCATTCATTCCCATCATATTTGGCATATAATTAAACAAATATTCATATTTCCTTTCACATTGATTGTTAACAGAGGATCTTTTATTTCCATCAATTAATTAAGAAAAATTAAGTGCAATTAGGGGGTCTTCAATACTTATCTAATAATAATATAAAAATAAAACATTGAACATAGAAGGATAAACTTGTAAATGGAAGGGATATCATAACTTTTGATTCCCAATATTTCAATTTAGGTCATCCATGGTGATATAATTATCCCTAGGGTTCTTACTAAAGTGATCTATTACTTATCTCAAAAAATAACTTGACCATGCTCGGATATAATCTATAATTACCCTATCCTTTTACACATATTTTTACATGAGTTTAAGTATAATTAACCATCAAATTACAATCCAAGGATCATAAATTAAAATGTATTTGGATGATTAGGTACATAAAAATGAAAAGTTGGAAAAATAATAAAACATATTTATTTAATAATCCATAAATAGATCCTAAATTACATTAAGATCCTACATCTTCATAGGATAACATGGAGAATACATGAACAAAAGTTATGAGCTAAAAATCCCACTAAGGGAATAAGCATGAGAATAAAGCAAAGCACATGGGCTAGAAGGAATAACACGATAACATAAGAAGGAATGGAATGTGAATAAACATATAGAAGAATAAAATATAGAACAAAGGATCATTTAATCAAGGTATCAAAGTATTGTGAAATCAAAATAAATCATGACTTAATCATGATTCAAGGCTCATTTCACATGGAGGACCATGATTCAAGGCTAACCACTAATATTGTTGCACATGGAGGACGATTTGAGGCTAACCAACAAGATCTTCACACATGATGCCTCATGAGAATAAAAATTAAAAAAACTTTATTAGAGTGATATCTGGTCACACACTTCATAACATGTTTATGAATATTTGTTCAATATAAAGAATCGTACATAAGTAATAAAACATAAACATAAGGGTTACCCATGGAAAGAAATGTGTATCGTAATAAAGTTAGAGAGCATAACAAATGGTAGTATCATAAAAGTGACCATGAAAGAATGAATTTAAATAATACATGCACATTCATAACTTAAAATAGGCATAGATCATAATAAATGATTTCAACATGAATGGAAAACACCTAAAAATAGTGTATAAGAGCCATTACAAATGAAATATTTTAGTGTGATTTAAGTAAAATATTTAAAATAATTTAAAGCAGAAAAAGAATGTTTGTTTTAGTAAAACACAAAATGAACTAAGATAGTTTTTCATGAAAAAATTACTAATTTTAGAAAAATAATGGTGGCTTAAAATAGAGTGTGGAGTACACTTGAAATTGGGTAAGAAACCGAGTAGTTCCCTTTAATCAGGCTTGTTTATCATGAAGAATTGAGAATTGAACATTTTTTAAAACATGTATTTCCCAATCAAAGAAGGATAGGCTGATCTGGATACCTGATCCTGGAACATAGACATATAATTTATAATAATTAAATAATAATAAAAATTAAGAATTACATTGGGGTAAATAGAGATAAAGCGCAACCCAAAAGAAAAAATAGAGGTTGGGAAAGAATAACTTACCTTATGTCCAAAAGTGTTATGCACATGATCTTAATTTACTAGATAATAAAATTGAATCCATTAATTAATTAATTAAGAAAATTTTAGACATCTATTTTATTTATTATAATTTTATTACATTCATTTACAGTATTTTTGATGAGTTTTAAGATTCAATTTCATCGTTTGGGGGTGTCTATTTCCTTGGTTTTCATGATTGGTTCGCTTTTATAAATGTAAGAAAGATCATGTAAAATGGGAATAAATATCCAGAATTGAAGTTATATGTTATTAATGAACAGACATAATATTAAATTGATATATAATTCATTTTGTGATTTGGGGTGAGGATAAATCATTAGATAAAAATTTAGTGGTAATAGTTTAGTTTATTTTGGCAGTTTTTGATCATCACAAAATAGTTTTGTTTTAATAATTAATATTATGTATATATGTTATTTCCAAAACATAAAATAGGTTATAAAACACATTTTAAAATATGTTTCAACCATTATAATGGTTTTATTTCCATCCTTTAAGGTGGTTATGGAAATTGAAAACTTGTCATCCTTGAATGCGATAAACCAACACACCACGGATGATGTTTTCATTTTTAGAACAAAATAAGAGGGAAATATAATTTATGATGGTTTATTCCATAATCATAATAAAATTTCAGTTTATATAAGATACTAGAGTTATCATGACACTTGGATGAGGTTAGGTTATGAGGGAATAATAAATGAAAATAACATAAAATGAAATTAAAAGAAAAGAAATAGGTTTTTACCTCTTGAATTCTTCTCCTTAAAACCCCCCTTATGGTACTTGAGTTTGGTATTTTAATGTGACCAAAGTATCTTGGAATTGGGGAGAGACATGGGAACAGGTATGGGTATAATTTAGACAAGCGTCAAGGATTTGTAAGTGTAAGGAGAAGGGGTGGTGAGGGGTGGTATTTATAGTGGAGGAGAGGAGTGTTTTCTCATTATTTTATTTATTTGTTTATTATTTTGCCTCAAAAAAATGAATAGTTTGAGAATTATCACTAAATATATTAAAATAATGAATTTTATTTCAATATATGGTGACTACATCAGTAATTACTCAAGGAATACAGTATTTAACTTATAATGTATATATACCATAAATTACTGTATTTAAATATTCACGAAATATTCAAGTATTTTAGAAAAAAACACCTTAACTATTTTTTAATGTTTGGAATTCAAAAATGAACTTCATTTTATGAAAATAATTTTAAAAATATTAGAAATTTTATTTTTAATTAAAATCATCATTTACATAGAAAATACCAATTTTAAAATTATAACTTCTTTTTATATCACTTTGAAAATCTGATTATGGTCTCATAAAACTCTATTATAATTATAAGGAAACGAAATATTAATATAAGAATACATCTTATGAAAATAATTTTTCTTTTAAAACAACATATTAATTATAAAATTTAAAATAAACATTTATATTTTACAAAAATATCAATATATCATTAAAATTTTATAAAACATTTACTTACTTATAATATGATATTGTTATATCATATTACTAATTATAAGATTAAAAAATTTCATTTATAGTTTCATAGGTGAGGTTACTATTTTGTTTTTTGGATAACTATTCTTAAGGGTCATATTACTATTCCAAAGGTCATGTTACTATTCTATTGGTTTAAGTTCGATAATTTCTATAAATAAATCTTATTTCATTCGTTATTAATTTATAATGTTTTTATTTTTTTATCTTATTGATTTTATGTGATTTATACTATATAAAATAATTATAAAAATATAGTTTCCGTTGATAAAATCTTGGGTCATTACAGTTCAGCAAGGCGATGGTGGGGTTTAATAACCCATACATACAACGAGGTAACTCTACCATGGTTAGAGTTTGAGAAAATCTTGAGATATGAGTTTCTCTCTAGCTACACTGAGGGATGTATGTATCAAGGAAATTATATAGATCTAATAGGGAAACATGATAGTAGCTGAGAATTCATTGAGGATTATAAACCTCTCCATGTACTTAATATATATGGTTCGTGACTAGTTATTCAGAGATCAGTCCTTCGAGCAAGGTTTTCGTAGAGGTATCTGATCTGGTGTTATCCCTGTATGAATTCTTACTTATGTCGGGGTTCTAGATTAAGCATTTGTGCTCAAGAGTTTCTTTGTTGAGCCGATAAAACCAATGGTTTCTAGTGGTAGGCTTATAGGAGTAGAGACCTCGACAGCATGGAGTCAGTGTCAGTCTCAGGGACCTGGGCGCATGAGAAATTTTATGAGGAGGTCTCATAATGGAGAATCTATGGTTCATGGCTCACATTGTGGTTTTAGTCGTCCTATAGGGAGGAATTTCTACTCATGTGACAATAGGGGACATCTTTCTCAAGATTTTCCAACCTGTCATACAGCTGATAGGGAAACTATGGATGGGCTACCAAGGTAATGGAAGTGGTAGGAATAGATAGTTCCACATGGTGTGGATGTGTAAGAGGATCTAGGATAGCAGTATAAGTTCGTAGGGGCTTTGACTTAATACCACCACAATCCCTAGATGGTCCATGCCAGGATTAGAGAACTAGAGGACAGGGGTGGGCATAGCTGTAGGTAGTCGAAACTTATGACTCAGAGGCTATAAGAATGATTCAAGGTATGATCTATGTCTATTATATCATAGCTACGTTATAGATAGGAAATGGTTCTAGTAATTCCTTTCTTTATATATATCTTTCTCAAGACTTTGAGATTCTAGTTGATCCCTTAACTCAACCATTACTCTTGGAAACTCCTACTGTTGAAGACTCGGTGATCATGAACTTGTGCCGAAAGTGTGGCTCAACTCTTGGAGGTGAGTGTTTCTATTGGAATATATTATTAGAAATATCGAGGAATTATGACAACATTCTTGGTATAGAATTTTTATCTATATTTAATGACCAAATATAATTTTTTTGGTGAAGAATGTGGTTCGTCAATAGTGATGAAAAAAGGTTCTATTTTTTGTGAAAAGGAAACCCAGGTAGTGTAGGATAGACTCATGAATAAGAGTTTCTATCCTATTTCTCATTAGTTTTCTATCTTGAACCTTGGTGTAGTGGATGTTATGATTTTCCAATTTCCCACAGTGGTGGAAAAGTACAAGGTCATCTTCCCTAAGGATGTTCCAAGGTTACCTCCCCACCAAGAGATAGACTTCTATTTTTATCTACACCCTGGGATAGAACTGATATTTATGCTATCATATTTAATATCTATTATATAGATTCACGATTTAAGGGTGTAGTTGGAGAACCTTCAAAGGAATGGATTACTTAGACCCAATGATTCACTATAGTAATCCCTAGTTTTGTTTTACAAGAAGGTTGATGGGAGCTTGAGATTGTGTTTGGATTACTAGTGCTTCAATCAGGTGACCATGAAGAAAAATTATCCACTAACGAGGATCAATGACATATTTTATTAGTTGATAGGTGAATGGTGGTTCTCAAAGGTTGACCTCGAGTCAGGTTATCACCTGTATCGAGGACAAGATGAGGATATAATGAAGATGACATTCATATGTTTACAGTCACTATGAGTACTTGTTTATTCCCTTTTGCATGATGAATTCCCCATCAGTGTTTATAGGACTCATGAACCAGATCATTCATCCTTTATTAAACAAATTTTTGTTAGTCTTCATCAATGATATCCTTGTGTAATAATAATCAGAGGACCATACGAGACACTTGAGAATGGTTCTGGATGTACACCAAGAGCACCATCTTTGCATAAATTTCTCAAATTGTCAGTTCTATATTTTTTCATTCCACTTTCTAGGACATGTTATCTCAGTAGATGGACTTCCAGTAGACCCGACCATGGTCGAGGCACTTTTATCTTGGGAGCCACACAGGAGCGTGACAAAATTTCAGAGCTTCCTTGGGTTAGTAGACTATTACTGGAGATTCATACCTGATTTATCTAGGATATCTTCACCCATGAAAGCTTTGACCTTAAAGGGACATCTTTTCATGTGTAAAAATAAGTTCCTTCCAGATTTTTAGCAGTTGTGGAAGATATTGATGAACACCCCCATATTGAGATTTCCAAATGATCGTGTTGAGTATGTAGTGTTATTTAGTGCATCATGAATTAGTCTTGGTTGTGTTCTAATGCATAGGTACGTGATGATTTCCTATGCTTTATGCTAGTTGATACCACATGAGTATAAATACCCAACCTATCATCTCGAGTAAGTATCATTATTCTTCACAATAAATATGTGGAGACACTACCTGGTGGGTGAGAGGTTTTTCATCAACTGCTAAAAACGGATCTCAACTTGATACAGTGGTGGTGGATAGATTAATTCTATGATTATGACTTAAAAAATTTCTATACTACTAGAAAGGGGAACTTGGTAGTATATTCTCTCAAAATTATATATTTCTCATAGTTATTTAATGAGGTGTCAGAGAAATTTTTCTCGTTACACTTATCCTTTATGGATAGAAATGAAGCAGCTTACCTCTAGTCAATGGTTTTTACCCATCCACTCTTGTAGAAAGTCCAGAATGAAAAGAAATGGGGTACTGACTATGAAACTCTACACACTCAAGTATCCATCGGACATGCTTCTAATGGATTTTTTGAAGGTGGGGAACATGTCATTCTTTTCAAGGGGTACATGATGTTACTAGTGAAATTGTGGGAGTAGATTCTGAGAGAGTTTCATACATATCTTTTTGTGGTGCATCCATATGTGGAAAATATATACTATGACCTTTGACATCAGTTTTGGTGTCCAGGGATGAAGAAATTGTTTTAGAGTTTTTCTCTCAGTGGCTTACTTTTCAGAAAGTGAAGTCTGATCACCAATTTCTAGTAGGTTTAGCTCAACCCCTAAAGGTGAAAGAGTGGAAGTGTGATGGGATATCTTTATAATTTGTGAAAATATTTCCACATAAGTACAATGGACACAATTCCATATGGGTGATCATAGAAAAACTCGCCAATTTCGTCCACCTTATAGTAATTAGAGAGTATAGTTCAATAGAGAGCTTGGGATGCCTCTATGTGCAGGACATAGTTTGACTCAATGAAGTTCCATCGATGGTTGTTTTATTATATTATGGTCACTTCACATCCGGGTTATGTAAGAGATTACAGGAGGCATTTGAGACTAAGTTACACCTGATCACAACCTTTTACCCCCAAACTAACATCCAGACTAAGCAGACCATTCAGGATTTGAAGGACATGTAACGAGCTTGTATGTTGTAATTTGGAAATACTTGTGAGGATCACCTACCACTGGGGGAGTTTACATACAACACCACCTACCATTCCACAATTGGTATGGCACCATTCGTGGATTTGTATGGGCAACCCTCCAGGTCACCACTTGGCTGGACAGACCCAAGGGAGTTAGCACTCATGGGCCCAGAGTTGGTGAAAGAAACTATCGAGAGGGTAAAAACCATCCAGGAGCATATGAAGACTAAAAATATCCATCACAAGACTTATACGGACAAATGAGATATGCCTTTTAAGTTCAAGGAAGGAGACCTTGTGTTCCTAATGGTTTTACCTCAATGTTGATTATAGAGATTTGGATGGGGTGGCAAGCTATCTCTGAGGTTCATTGGACCTTTATAAATACTACGTACAGCTGGTGATGTGGCATACCACATATATATACCTCTATAGTTAGACTGGGTATACGATGTCATCCATGTTTCATGGATGAGAAGGTACATGTATAACCTATCATATGTTATCAACTGGAGTGAGCTGGATGTCGACAATGGAGCTACATTTTTTGAGTACTCGGTAGAGATAGAGGATCTATAGGAGAGGATTTGTTATAGCCAATGAATTCCTTTAGTGTGTGTCTAATGGAATCATGAGAATATTTAGGAGAGAACTTGGGAGTGGGAGGCTCAAATTCGTGCTTAATATCCACATCTACTTGAGCATTCCATGTTTTTCATTTTTGAGGATGTGAAGCCCCAAGGTGGGGAGAATGTAATTGTTAAGGTCTTCCTTGTATTATTTTTGGATATTAAGTGGATTATTTTTGAGATGAGGCCCTAATACGGAGTGAGATTCTAAGGCCCATTGTGCCCAGAATAAATATCTGAAATATATTAAATATGTTAAAAATAACATGTTCATAGTTTTTAGAAAAGTTTAATAGATTCTAAACAGGTGTTCAGATCATAAATATAAGGGATCCAATGAGTTTAGAATGTGGTTTTTACCCAAGTATTGACATAACTTTTGTTCTCATAGGTCATTTTTGGAAAGTTATTCTCATATTTGAAATGGGTAAAATAATTAAATGAATTATTTTATTTTTCTAATAATGAAATTACTTAACTTCTCTCTTTAAATAAGATCTTATATAAATTTCACAAGGTTATGTGTATAACCTTGTGAATTGAAAAGATCCATTGAATCCATTGGAGTATATCCCATTAGTGAATGATGAAAATATCATGGATCGATGATTGACTTCTAACAGAATCATATGATCCTTCCAAATGACAATGACGCTGCATCATTCTTCATCAGTGATTAATCCAAATCAAGGTTGGGTGGTTATTTGTTTTTTTTCTTTACCCATTATTGATTCCTATGAAAAACATGGATCAATTGACCAACAGATTGATTTGTGGATCATGTGTATTTACAGTATGGGTTTATTGCAGTGGGTTTTTGGGATAATTAATTTTTTGTTATTTATTTATTCATTTATATTCTCCCAACATTGAATAGAGATTGACATGAACATCGAACGAGACTTGTTCCTCTCTTTTTTTCTTGTGATTTTCTCCCTCGGCCCTTTGTTCACCACAGGCGCTCTTAATTTTGCCCAAGGTTTGACATATCTCAGTCAATCAATCATTGTGCACCTGTTTCATGGTGATGTAAACCATAATCATAGATTTGGGATCGTCATGACACAATAGTGGTGCGATATTGTAAGTGTAAACGAATCGGACGATGATGGAAACTAGATTCCGCGTTCTTTGGTGCTCTTCGACATGAAATGAATAACGACGCATATATCCATTTTTCGAGCAAATTTGATGGACTAAAAATGTTTTTTTATATTTAATGGATTTGGAGAGGAGTTCCCTTGATATTTTCATTAAGTAATGTCCTAGTCAGAGGTCGGAGTAGTGGAGAAGGCGAGCGGAGGAAAAACCTATGATTATGGAAAATCACAAACCACAAGTCATGTAATTCGAGATTACACAGTGTGTGGGGCCCCTTATTTGGAAGATAAGGATTAAGTGAAGCTTAAGTATCACATGACTTATGGTGCCACCCCATAGACTCAGTGTGTACCTCATAGGAACAAAAACATGGTTTGGAGTACACAAGTTGGAGCATGTTGTGTACTTCTCCGCACAGACACAACCTGGACCAAGTACACCGGCTAAGCCGTGTACCGATACACTAGAACATGTACATGGGATAAAGTTGTGTAGTGACACACAGGTAGGCTAAACTGGTAGACAACACATCATTCACATCTACGTGGACATGGATTGATGATAAGGTCTATTTACATAGGCAGGATCTGGGGTAAAGGGACACAGCATGTAACCCATTTTACATGACATATTCTCTTTTATACATGGATTGGAGCTCTTTTCCTCTATATCTTGGGATAATTTCTTTATGGTACATTACCTATAACCTTTATCTAAAGGTTAGTATGTACTCATCTCCTACTCTTAGAACAATGATCCCTTTTGTAGGACTTCTTGGATATATTCATTAGAATACCTCCATAAGTCTTAGAGTGAGATACTCTAACCATCTTCAGGCCGTAGCTGGAGTTCCTGGTATCATCATGACCAATGGTACATGTTCATCAATCCTATATTTAGTGGGTTAATCTTGGTTGAGTTTATTATTATTTACCCATGGGTTTGGGAGTGATCCTCATTTTTGTATTGGATCTCTTTAGATTTCATAAATGCTATGAGACACATGATTGTGTTCTCCGGGATGAGAGATATGAGGAAATTTTGAGCTATAATCCTAGCAGATAAACTAAGTGTTTGACTTAACTTTAAATTCTGTGTCTTTTTTGAGTATATCTGGATATTTTTGTTATATGTGATGTAGACATATACCTGTGTAGAGATGACTATATTTATTTTTTGGGTAATTTGTGGTTTTAGGGTGTCCTATTGAGTATTGTTTACTCACCCCTACATGGGATTTTCCCAAAAGTGTCATATCTTGTGAAAATGACTGACCTTTTTATATATTTCTAGAAATATCAAGAATAGATGGTGCTTAGTGAGACCAGACAAACCGGAGTGTGTTCCTGTTGCATTTTGATAGCAGTCCCCATGTACTTACTTTAAAGTTGGACTTGTTTTTAGACTCTTTGGTGTTTGAATAGTATTTGTCCCTATTTACTTTATTTTACTTTTGATTCACACTCTAGTTTTGGGATTTAGATGTATGAATGCATGGTTGTTCAATTGTTTTTACATTTTAGAATTGTATAGTATTTCAGATGTGTTCTTGTGTTCAGGTAATTAGGTTAAGGCCTACCATGTTAGTGATGTTCTTACTCAGTTATAGTCTCTAGTCCCTATAATATTGTATGTATTTTTGGTGAACCATGGCACGGGACCCACTGAGATAGTTTGTGAAAAATTGTAGACTTCTTATGGGATAAATATTTCATTCACCTAAATGATTTAATTTTTGATATATGATCACTTTATTTAATTTTTTTTGTTTTTAATTTTTCCCAACCATGTTTGTATAAGGGACTATGAAAAAGAACATATTGAATTTGTACATAGATTTTAAACTCACACACCAAGTTCCATTGCCTTAATGATTAATTGTAGGATCCAAATCTCTCAATTTACTTTAGGTTTGAAGAAATTATATTATTTTCTTTTAGGGAGGGTCACAGAGGAGATATTCAATCATAATGGTCAGGTCACAAGATATTGAGTTTGAAATTTTAGTGACCACATGTTGTAATTTTTATTCCACAAATATCTTTTTATTGTTCACTTCATATCACAAGATATGTTTGTCTTATTCTTACATGGGGTTTTTATCCACTAGTGATCCTTATTCAAAAGAAGATCTGGGTAGTTTTTCAAATTAGTTTTCTCCTATCTATTCTTCTTTATTCTTGGAATCCTCTTCATCAATTTACAGCACTTGTTTTACTTCTATGGTAGAAACCATAGGTTCTTCAAATTCTATAAGGGTAATAAAAAATGATGCTGGTTCTGGAATCCAAAAATTAGGGAGATCAAGTTATAGAAAAAATTTTGGAAAACAAAATGAGCCTAAGGGTTGATTCACTCTATCGTATGACCAAGTTCAAAACTCATATTTCTCATGTATCACCCTTTTATAGTCATTTTTAAGGCTTATGGATTATGGTTCTTTAATAATATCATAAAATCAATATACCTCACACCCTTCGTCTTCATTATCCAAGATGTGTAGTAGCTAGTCTACATCTATAAAATTGAAACTACATATAATAGAATATAATTTAGCTTTCACAAACATAGAATAAAATAAATCCAGTTTAGTAGTATCTCTATCATTTATCTCATAATGTATGTAATTTTACAAGTGCAATTCCACATATAAGTCTTCAAGTTTGGATGGGTGCAATTGTGGTCATTCTAGATTCTCTTCTAATGTGATTCCATCCACATAAAATTCATTATCTTGGGACTACAACCAAATTTGTTCTCCTATAACTTCATTTACAGATGTATATAGATCATTAGAAAATTTATTTTTAACAAAATTTGAGAATAGAAAGTTTAAATATGGGTCTCCCATATGATTTTCAACATTTAGATTCTTTTCAAGGTATACAAGCTATGGAAAGATGTGTTCAATGGTATACAGTGGAATATCCTCTATTTCTAAAAACACTCTTTCCTCCTCTTTAATATATTTTTGAAAAGATACCATGGAATCTAATTCTTAACTTCTTGTTGTTTCCATTGTTCTATATTCTCTTGGAGGTTAGTGGTTAATGAAGTTAACATTTTATTCAATTCCTTCATAATTTCAATTTTTTTACTTTAATTGTTTGTCCCTTAGTAAGTAGTTATTTATATAACCTTGGATCTCTTCCATTGTAGGATTATCTTTAGTGTAATGGCGTGGGGGTAGGTATTGTTGATGGTATTTAGGTTCATTCATGTAGTATCTTCCATCCCCCTTCCAATTGGTGTATGCAAAAGGATTCTCCTATTGGTGTGGTACTTGAGAATTCGTCTCCTAGGGTTATTATGGTATTGTAAAATAGGAATATGGGTGAGTATCAATTAAATTATGGTCCCAATATAGTGATTATTCCATATTGGAGAAAATAAAAATAATAAAAACAAATAAAAAATGGAAAATAATAATTAAAATTGTCTATAGACAGTGAATACTATAAACTTCCCCCAAAAAATAGAACCAAGTTGATCATGTTGTTGTTATGGGATATAGTTAAACAAAAATTTCTATTTTATTTAAAACATGGAATGCAGTGTAGATCTTACCGTGGTTGTTTCCCAAGATGTGTATATGTGTCAGATTCTCACTATTCTAATCAATTATTAATATTCATTTAATTTTATTAATTTTTAAATAAGCCATACCTGAAAGTGGTATTATTTTTTTTAGGTTTATCAATTGAAGATAAAATGAAAATACAAAAACACATGTTACTATGGAATGTAGGTAGTATAAGGGACAATTATATTGGGTTAGATCATTATTTACAATTATTCTAAATCTTATAACTCAATTTAAATACTCAATATCATTTTTCCATATACCATTTACTAATTTCCTTTAGCCTCGAATCATTAATTTTCTCAAGAACCCTTGATCAGACCAATAATCCCATAAATTTTCCAAGATTAATGGGTTATCACACTCCTTGATTGACTAAACAGACTTACTCCCTCACCAAGAAACAATGACATATAATTATCTCATTAAAATGAAATAACTCCACTGATATAAATGTGACAAGAATAGAGGGGTATAATGAAGTGATGAGGTTAAGGAGAGAATTATTTTTTATGGAGCGTGGAGTGGTGATCACCTCAGCCACACTCCACTCCCACTAACACACTATAATCGGAGAGAAATAGAGAAATAAATTAAAGTATAAAAAATTACACACACTACTATGATTCCCCTTATACAACCCACTGGGCAGTTATCTCTCCATGATCATGGAATTTGGGATCCCTGGAATGTCACAGGGGAGAAAACATGAATAAATTTGGGAGAAAAAAATAATTAATAGATAATGAACATAATTACAATTTTATTAAAGATTCAGAAAATATATCCTAATCGAGTCAAAAACTAGGCTGAATTCAAAGGTCCATATTCTTTTATATTGAAGGGAGAGGAAAATATTTATTGGAAATTAAATATTCTTTATTTCCCTCAGTTCCAGTGCTATGTTAGCAAGTCCTTCCTCCCCTTGATAGTTGCCACTTTTGTATCTTTGAGGGTCCTGATCAACATTACAAGAATCTTCTAACTAAAATAATCATCTCTCATGATCTCACTCTGAATTCCTTCTAAAATAATTTGTGAGGGATATTTTTAGTGCTTTGTGGTTATAGTGGTTTTTACACTCTACTAAATGTGATCACATGGGAAAGAGTTCATAGGAAAATGTTTTACATTCTTGAGTTTATTTGGATATCACTAACAGTAGGTTTGGGACTAAATTATTGGTTTATATGAAGGTAGGATAGACTTGGATATGGTCATTGTCAAGGGGGTTCAGGATGAATTGGTCATCGGTAACACTTTGAATCAGGTTTGGTTCAATAGTGTTTCCTAGATCGGAGTTTAACTTTACTTTGGAATTGGTATGTGAAAAAATGGAATGGATGAAAGGGTCTAAATAGATGAGTATGGGTGTGTAATTAAATATATGCAGCATAAAGTGGATGTGATTCCTTTCAATGATTGAGATTTGCAAGTTTACTGCATGTAAGAGGGTTGTTTTCTTAGTCAACTAGGCTCAAGACTTTTTTCAACCAAACACTTATATTGGGGAAGCTCCTCAACCTTGGTCCTAGATTCAAAAAACAGGTATGGCTCACTGGAACTTTATAGTCTATTGCAGAGTATATTTTCTTAGTAGGGGGTTTATGAAAAAGGATTTGGAGAGCTGGAGGGATATTATCTTTGTGTGAACTCTTTCGGTACTTTCACCGAGAAAATGGCATGAATTATTTTATACAGATGCAACCAGTTCAATGTGAATAAAATTTGGACTCATCTTCTTCAAATCTACACATCAAAATCACATAGTAGAATAGAGGAGGGGAATGGAGGCATAATGGTGATAGCAAGATGGGGGCACACTAGTAGAAACACTTGGTAGTAGTAGGCTGAATAATGGTTTCAGACATTGGTGGCAGTAAAGGAATAGAAGAGGGGTAGTAAAGGGTGGTAGGAAATATTTTTTTCCCTTTTTAATAGGTGGTTACTAGCCACAGAAGCTGTAGAGGTAGATAATTTTTACATCCAATGGTAGTATATTTTTTGGTGGTAGAAGAAACAAGGGAGTAATAGAAGTCCTCCCCATCTAGCAGTATAAATATATTTTCACTAATGATTGTAGGGATTTTCCTCACAAATGGTAGAAAAAAAGTAGGAGGATCGACAACTCACAAAATTCACAAAAACATACTTTTTTAAATGCAGTCAATTTCAGGATTAAAATTTATTTTAAAAATTGACAAAAATCAAAATTATATTTCAAATCATTTTTAATAAAAATCAGTCAATTTGAATCATATTTATTCCAAAAATAAAATTATTTTTTTATGTCTCATTTTAAAAACTAATTATTGTTTAAATCTCAATTAATTCTATATTATCAAATAAATTTTACTTCATCATTTTAAAATAATAGTTAAAAATAAATCTTCATAGTTTTAGAAATCAAAATTACAAATAAAAATCAATTTCAATTTCAATTTTTCAAAATTAAATTATTTATTTCATTTAATAAATAAAACAATTAATGTTCAAAATTGAATCAACTTCCAAATATTAAATCTAGATAGAGTCAATAAATTTTATATCAAGTTCCAAAAAATGTATGCATGCACCATTAATTTCAGAAATTCAATAAATCACTAAAAACCAAGATTTGAGAGACATATCAATTATGTTAAAAAATTACAAAGTTACAAAAAAGACAAATTTACCCAAGCCATTTTAATTAATGGGATTTATTTCAATGTATTATAGACAAAGAAAATGAAAATTTTACCTCACATCAATAAACTAGGTCATTAAGGGTTATTTAAGTCTATGATAAAATTAATTTTTGTATTATATTCTAGGAGTGAGAGTCCTAACCATGTTTCAATAAGTTTTTATAATGTTTCGAGTCTATTATTTGGGTGGAATTTCACCAAAATAGACATCAGGGGTGTCAATATAAGAATTTTCTTGTTGGTAGAGGTCATTCTACGACCATGGGGACACACCACAATTGATTCTTGATGAGGTTTTATGCCCTATACCTATGGGGTGTATTTTCAAAACCTAAGTAGGTGGTTCTACAACCAAGTAAGGCTAAGGAATACCCCTCTTCCAAAAGTTGGTAGTGTTGTGAAACATAGTGGTTGTGTTGTGACATGGTATATTATATTTTTTTGGAAGGGTGTGATGGTATTTTAGGGTATTTTAAAATAAAAACTTGTTCTGGTGTCCTCTATTTGGGGTGTGGCAGCATGGGGGTGGTCTAGAACCTCTTTATCCCCTCATTTTTTACTCATTTCTCTATATTCATTTAGGCTCATTTTGGATGGAGTTGTTTTATTAACTCTCCATAAAATCACATTATATCCACAAATTTATTTATCCACTTGGGCTTCAAATTATCTTAGATTTATTATTAGGGTTTTGGGAAGCCAATTCCACCGAGGAAAGGTGGAATAATCCCTCTTAAAGTGGATTTTGTGTGTGGCTCATAGAGGGGGTCCATAAGGGGGTCTCAAGTCATCGTTCACTATTTGGATTAAGGTATATATATTTATGGTTTTTTTTATTATTTAGGGGAAATATAGATTTAATCAGCCATCTGTTTGGGTGTTATAATTAGATCTTTCACATGGATTAGGTCTGGGGGTGTGGTGGGATTTGACTAAACCTCATGGATTTTGGTTTCAACACCATTCTACAATCTAGTAGTCTAGGAATAAATTATGCCATTTTGTGATTTTTGGTGTTCTATTTATTAAAATAATGGTGTTTATGGTTTAATGATATGAACATGGGCACTTAGGACGTTATTGTGAGTTTGGTATTATCTTTCAGGTTATTAGTTGAGGTAGGTGTCTTCATGCATCACTTTTTACACTTAATTCCTTAAATGTGTTCTTCTTTTCAACTAATGCTTTGAACTCTTAAAATAAAAATGGTATAGTTTGTATCTATTAACATTTGAAAAAAAATCATTTGTGATCCTTCTAAACAAAATGGGTTATAAAAATACTTTTTTTATTCATAAAAAATTAAATTTTGGAAACTCATGTTTTTAGAATATGGTTTTGAAACTAAGGATGGGTTTGGGTTTCCTAAATTTCTCTTTCAATTTTAATGTTATTTTAATATACTTTGTTGATATTTTTTGAAATTTGTATTTAAATGTGACATTTATAATTTATAAATGGGGGTTGTGTTTTCATATGATTCTGAATAATTTTTTCATTGTTTGGTTTAAAATTGAAGTGATTATAGTTTTTTTAAATGATGTTGTCAGAAGTACCAATAAGGAATTTATTAAAAAGATTTTGTTTTTTATTTATATTAGTTCTATTCATTATTATAGTGTTTAATACCAACTAGTGATGTGATACTACTCTATCCCACTAGTTCAATGAATCATCCTGACTGGTGAAGCTATACTACTCAAAAATATTAATTTAGGGTGTCATCTTGACTAGTGACATGATACTACTCCTTCCCACTAGTCCAATTAGTTGTCATGATTAGTAAAGTTATGTTAATCATCTCTAATACTTCTTTTTGTATTCTTAACTAGTGATTTGATACTACTCCTCACCATGTCACCCCAAATAGTGATGTTAAATGATCCTTTTTTATTATGGTGTGTAACTCTGCCTACATTTGTTTGTCTGTGATATATTAATATTTTTTTCATTCATTTACGATTTTCATTATCTTTTTGATGTTATTTCTTTTTGTGTTCATTTAAATATTTTCTTTTATTTATGTTCTTTATGACTACTTATGCTTGATTTTATACAATATTTTTATTTCCTCTAATGTATATTTATTTTATATTTGATTTAGGGATACTAGAATACTATTCCTTATTTTAGGTATTTTATTTCCTTTTAAAGTATAAATTCATATCTCTAGTGTTTCTTGGTATAACTTGAAAGAATTATTTTAAAGTGGGTTATTTACCTTTATTTATAAAATTTATGCATTTTACAAAATCATAGTTTTAAAACTATTTCTCTTAAATTCTACCCATTCATTCCGAAGTAATTTTGAGTCTTGATTATGTCTTAAATGCGTGAAATGATTACTTGGATAAAATTATTAAATAAATTGATTCATGTGAGTTGTATTAAATTAAAATTATAAGCTACTTTTATAGTTGTATTCTCAAAATTGCATGAGAAGGATTTTCTTTTAAATGTTATACATTGGGTGTGTAGAGGTTACCTATTGGGTTTGTGCTCCCACCAATATATATTTTAGGTTTAGTTCAGGTTCCTCTTGGACATATCTATTGATATTTGGATTTTTGATTATATATGATGGTGGTGCGAAGAAAGCGATTAATTATATGACATGTAAAGATAGGTGATTGCAGTATTTTTCTTATTTTTTGTATTTTATTCATTGATTTTTTATTCCATGTCAATCATATCTTTTCAGACTCTTCTTGTTATGTTGGATTTTTATTTATTTAGATTCTTTTCTATGATGGTTCGTTTTCTTATGTTTCATAATTTATTATATATTCCAATGATTCATTTGTTTTCTTTAAATTTAAAACTACTAATTTTATTTGAAAGATCATTTAATTTACAAAATGCTCATGTTGAGATTCCAAGTAGAAATTCTATGTTATTATTATTTTATTGGGTGAATTTATTCCCATTTTAATATGTTTGATTCCCATGTACTAGTTTCCAACCCTTGTAGATCAAGAACACTCCTCGGTCTATGTCATGAGCAGTTTCGCATTCCTGGATCAAGGGTAGCCATAGTTGGTTTAGGAAACAACCAAATAAGATTCTCATTAGATGAGGAGTCCTGATATGAATCTCTCAATGTCATACACTTAACATACCCCTTTTTTAATGAGGAGGTCTCATATAAACCTAAGTTACCCATAAATAATCAAGGAGGAGGTAGTAGATATTGAAGAGGTTAGGGAAAACGAAGTCATGGTGGACCCTAATGTTCCAGAATCACTTATTTTGCGGCCATATAAGCCTCCAAACACATAAAGAAAAGAACTATAATGATATCAATAGGAACATTGATCTAATCCTAAATCTTCTAAGGCTCATTCAGATCCAATCATATTGGATGATCAATTTGAAAACATTTAGTTATCTGATCAACATTCACATAAAGGAAGGTTAGTTTATACCAATTCACTGACTAAAAATATACCCATTAATTTTAGTTGAGGGAAGGATCCACTAGAATAATAAACTTTATCCATAAAACCTCAATCCATAAAATATTTTCATCTTAGGAATCATTATCCCTTATGATGTAAAAAGTATGTTCCCTAGAACCAATAAGAATAGTATATTTCATTTACCATATCATGTATACAGTGAGTTATATAAGATGTATTCTTACCAAAATAGTGTTATTATCTCTACATACACTAGAATAAGAGCCTTAGCCCAGTTGTTAAGGACTTCGTAAGTGCATCCAAACGACCAGGGATCAAATCCAGGTGGAGGTAGAATTTTCGGGTACTGTTGTAGTATTGTAGCAGTACTATAGTAGGTACTATAGTAGTAATGTATCAGGTACTATAGTAGTACTGTAGCAGTACTGTAGTAGGTACTATAGCGGGAACTATGCAATAATGTAGCGAGAACTGTAGCAGGCACTGTTTCGCACTGTAGCAGCCAGAAATGTGCCCATGTTTGGGCCTTCGGGCCACCAATTTGGTCTCTGGGTCGTGTAAGGCCTTCGGGCCACCCAGGACTTCATGTCAGTAGGGCCTTAGGGCCACCTCAAGGCCTTTAGGCCACCTTAGTGCAGATGCAAACCAGACAACCTACAAGGAACAAGCTCTGTAAGGAGGATGAGTAAGGAGATTTCACCACAGCAGAAGCTAAAATGGATTTCAATAATGAAAGGGTATGGCACCAACCATTGGGACAAGCCTGTGTATGCACGGGAATTCCTAGCCGAATAGCCATGCGAAGGTGGAGAGATGATTTCACGATGAAGATGCTAGGGAGGAGCAGTTCCAAGTAGTTAGTCTGGGTTGTATGTAATGTTTGAAGCCTACGGGAAATTAATTCCTCTAAGGCCTATGGTCCATCTAATACATACCCCTACAGGCCTTGTAAGGGTTCCACCTCACCCCTTGAAAGGTGTATTATCAAAATCAATAAAAAATGAAGGCCTTCGGGCCATTGGAGGAGCTCTACCTACACTATTTACAAGGTAATTTTCGTAGATTATTTTTCATATCAAAAGGTTATAGTTTTCACCAACCTATATGGATAACTTTGAGATACTATGTAATTAATATTAAACATATTTCATATGGTCCAAAAACATCATACTGACAGGGTACAGATGATGTGTGTCCATCAGGTGTTGGGGGATCATAAGCATTGAGACTTCTTCTGATGAATCTCACACGTGGTTATCTTGAGTAGATAATATCATGAGGAATAAAACTAAAATATGAAAACTACATGTTTTTTGGTGTAATTGGTAGTTCTTACCTAAGAAAATGTGTAATGGTCTCCTGAATTGAGATAATTATTAGCATATACTTTTTGTCTGTGTACTCTAATACAAGGGAAAAATCTATGGCATTGATGTCATTATGAGGTATCTTGTGTAGGGTGCATCATTGGTGGTTTTACATTGATCAAATTATTAATATATAATTTGTCACTTCCAAAAGGAAGTGATGTCTCAGTCCTAGTTGATCAAGATGGAAGTACCTTCAAAAAATCCATGTCTATCATAAAAGAAGGTAGGACCATCCGGTTATGTTAATAAACAAAAAATCAATAATGTATTATAACACAAAGTGTGTATCTTGTTTTATGAAATATCATGATACAAATAAATTATATTACAAAGTGTGTGTCCATAGGAAAGGTTTTCATTGCTATGACTTTACCTTATTTCATTAGGGGTATTGATGGGTTGCTATACTCTATACCTAGTCTATGAAAACTGTTTACTACAATCAAAATAAGTACCTAGAGGGTCACACATTTATCATGTTCTAACTTATTCCCTATTATAAATTTTCTGAATCAAGTAGTGAGGGCTACTAGAGTTTGATAAAATAGTAGGACACATTTAATGATTTAATTATTCAGTAATCAAGATAAAAGTACTAATCTTATTAAAATTAATTTTTTAGAAAAATGGAAAGTAATACTAAAGTTACATTATGGTTACTATTATACAAATAACATGTTTTATCTAGAAAAAATTTCCCAGTGTAGTATAGGAACATGCACAAAGTAATACGATATAGAAAATTATATATATTGTTTTCCCCACTACCTATTGATCCACCTCAAGAAGTAAGGGTCTAAAATATTATTATAGGAGACATATGTATATTGCATTTAATTTTTACATCATAATGTTATCGTCAAAGTACAATTAGTAGTCGATACATCATGAATACATGGATGGTCATATCATGTTTTATAATATTCGAACTGTTTACATGGAGAAAGTAAAGAAATATATAAATGAAATGATGAATATAATGAATATGTGTAAATTGAAAGATGGATCTAGATCATTCAATACAACCCTTTATTATATAATTTTCACACACATACTCCAATTTAATTTAAATATTAAGAAATTAAAATTAAAGAGAAAACACTTCATTACCCTTTGGTTGTGATTCTCCTAGTTGATAAGAACTCAAAAAAAGTTTAATATTTAGTTATTATGGTGAACAATTAAAATACAAGATAAAAAGTACAATGGGACGTTTAAATCCAAAGTAACCTTGATAACATCCTTCAATGATAGAAGTATGATCATTATAGAGGATTATATTTTCTTTTTATACCTCGATATATGTCTATATAAGAATAAATGTAATGAATTGAAGTAAAATAATGTAATCGCTTCAACTTAGAGTATATTCATTAATATATATATAATGAATCTATCATACTTATTGTTCATTGAATACAATATACCTATCAAATATGTGTATTTAAATATAGTTACCAAGTAAGAAAATAAATGTTATAAGAAGTAATTTCAATTATATAAGTTTCTGAGAAAGGGTGATTCCTAAATTAGTAGTGAGAAGTATAGAACTTTATATTTCCAAGTGAATGGTTCTTTTATGACTATAATTGTGTATTTAATGTGATTAGAAAATTTAGGAATGAATTTTTTAGGGTATTTAATGCACAATAAATATTTTAGTAGTACATGACACATTGGTAATACATGGTGAATATAAAAATGTAAGAATCTAATACCTAGTTGTGGAAAGATAATTATTTATCAAGTAAAACTAAGTATATATTGAGGATATTCCCAGTATTGTTCTATAATATTTCTATCTAAATACCTTAAAAATTATTGACACTTTTACTTATTTATCATTAGAAAAATAAAACTTTAGAAATAAATTTGGGCCACAAAGATTTCAAAATTTGTTTAGATAGAAACAATGAAAAATTACATGGTTAAAATTGTGGTAAATATACTTCATAATATTCATTTAATTATTTTTAAGGAATACAAAAGTGGTGCAAGATATATATATATATATATATATATATATATATATATATGGTTAGAATATTTGAGTTTATTCAAGCCTATGTGCCAAAAAATATCTTGACCGTCATTCATTGATCATTTTATTATCGCATGGAGTAATTCCTCAATTTGTATTTCCTTATGCACATCAAAGTTGTGATTTTAATAAAGAGAATTTATGATGAGTCTTACATTCAAAAATTTATCATTAAAATTTTCCATGGTGTAATTCTTAAATTCACATTTTCTTATACACATTATAGTGATGATGTAAGTAAAATGATCATCAACGTTGATACTCATATTCATTATATAAAACTTCATTAATTTTAGAGATGTGATTCAAAAATAGTAGTGTAATCCCATAACCATAATCCAAATATAATAAAAAATAGATATCATATGATTTATAGTATGATAAAAGTCCATTATTCCAAAATATAATGTATTTAGATTATTTTTTTGTTAATATACAAACAAAAGTGTGCCAAGAAAAAACACAATGTTCATCTAAAGTAATTATCCTAATGGTTTATAAAGATATTATAGAAATACCTATGATATAAAAATTATAG
Organism: Viscum album; assembly: GCA_963277665.1. Taxonomy (NCBI): domain Eukaryota; kingdom Viridiplantae; phylum Streptophyta; class Magnoliopsida; order Santalales; family Viscaceae; genus Viscum; species Viscum album. The sequence goes on from OY728153.1 coordinate 943,410,062, forward strand.
TTAAGAGATACACTATATTTCTATAAAAGTGTCAGAATCTATATTTGAGATAGTGGAAGCAAGATTTACTTGAATTTAGTTAATGTTTAAGATGCATAAGTAGTTGGAATAGGAACAAGGTCCACAAGAGCTTGTGGAAAAGGATGTTGCAGATACTTATATTGTGTAAGAAGAATAAAACTACAGTATTGGTTTTCAATTTAATGTGGTCAGTGATACATTATTCATTAAGAATAATGAATCCTATATGGAATTAGTAAATGGAAATCATCTAAGATTGAAAAGTTTAATTAAAACTCAAAAATATATTTCATGTATCAAAGTACAGGTGTTTACTATTTTGAATGTTTCAAATCTTGATAATGATGTGTTATTAAATAGAAACATTACATGGATGGTATAATAGTGGTACCAATAAGGATCAGTTGGTTATACCAATTCATTATTCCTAAATCCAATTGAATTTTATACTTTTCATATCTACTTTATATTATCATTGTATTTAAAATTGGTTGTCAAGAATAACTTTCTTTACAAGTGTCTATACAATAGAACAAATAAGATTTGGTTACACTATAAAATTCCAATAAGGGGTAAAAGTTACTAAAATCCATAATTGGAATGAAGTAAAAAAACCAGATTATATAATATTCATTTGGAATGAATATTTACCATGTTCTTAAAATAGGTTACTGGGAGACCCACAATTTTCCAAAGAAAAATATGTTTCATAGCATATGGAAAATATATATTGGTCTTACAATAAGTTAAGACCAGAATAAACATAAATCTATAAATATTGACTTAAAGTGGCAACCTAAGTTCTAGGTAATGATATCTATTGAGGTGGATTAGATCAATTTCTTAGACAAATTCAATAGTACATATACTGATAAGGCATTGAAAAATAAATGTTTTAACAATTTGAGAGATAATTGTTACCAATGTAACATGGAAAAAGTCACACTAATAGGACATGTATGAGATATATGAGGAGATTAATGTGATAAGTATAATTCCATATTATTTTTGATGCATCAATAACATATTCCATGATAAATAAAATATATGATATTCCTAATATATACTTTATAGTAGAAAAATATTAGTTATATATTTGATAAATACATAAAAAGTAGTTGGAACTATCCAATTGTACTTGAGAGAGTACGGAAGATATATTCCTAGTACTTGAAGAGGAAATGGAGCTGGTTTAAGGGGATACAAACTAGTATTTAATTTGATAAATATGATCTAGTATCGCAGTTAGGCTATGGTAGTGACTAATAGAAGCTCATGAAAACTATTTGTATCCATATATAAAAATACCAAGTGCATTGTGGCTTCGGATGCAGCTTACAAAGTAGTGTAAAATACACAATTTTTTTATAGTTCTTAAAATCAATCCTAGTAAGTAAAGTTTTATCATAATATAAATTATGATGATTATATTACTGATACTAGATAGGATGTCAAGTTTTGATAATAGAAAAAAGGGATACACTCAGGGATACTATCTCTTGAGGAGTCTCACTCAATTTGGTGAAGTCACATATAGAATTTTATCCATGCAGCATTGATGTGGAAAGCCCAATGTCTAAATCTATAACACAACTGAACTATAATCCTATTATGTGAGAGATAACAAGCTTAGTTATCAAGCTATCTCTTGTGAAGGTGGGAGTGTTTTAAAAAGTGGGTTCGCAAGACCAAATTTGAATGGTATTTTTTTATTACCATATCATGTACGCAGTGAATTATGCATGATGTATTATAACCAGAATGGTTTTGATATATCTATATCAAATATATACATGGAAATTTCCTTCGATTATTTTTCATATCAAAAGCTTATAACAGTTCCTAGGATATAATGACAACCTTGAGATGTTATGACCATAATTTTAAACATATATCATAAGGTCCATAAATATAATGCCAATAGGATATGGATAAAGTGTAATCATCAGGTGTTGGGGGCCTGTAAGCATTGAGACTTTTTCTCATGAAGTTTCCAATTGGTGGTCTAGAGTATATGAGATCATGAGGTCTGAACTGCCAATAAGAATACTACATGTTTTAGGTGTCGTTGGTAATCCTTATATTTGAACACATGTAATTCTCTCTATACTTGAGATTTTTATAAATTTATACTATTTGATCGCATTCTTTAATGTAATTCAAAAACTATAAAATTGATTTCATATAGAGGTACCTTTCATTAGGAGAATAAATGGTGGTATGGAATTGATTTAATAATAAATATATAATTTGTATCCTAGTAAATTAAATGATGTATCAAACTTAGTTGATCGTGATGGTAGTACCTTCACAAAATCTACTGCCATGGTAGAAGAAGATATGTATTTATAGTTAGGATAATGAATAATAAATTAATAAATGATGATGTCGCAAATTTTGCATCCTTCTTTGTGATATATCACAAGAAAAAGAGATTATATTACATGATATGTGTTCATAGAAAAGGTTAGTGTTGATATGTCTTCTCCTTATCACCTTAGGGGCAATGATGGGTTGCTCGAATTTGCTAAAAATATGTGAATAGTAATCACTACTATTGAGATAAGGGCCTTGTGGGTCACACACTTATATTATTCAAATGTTTTCCATATTTTGATAAATATGAGTATAGGAAATGGTGGTCCCCACCACGGGGCCTAGGGGATTCCCATGAATATATGATATCCATGAAATAAATAAATTCATATTATTCATGTTTAGAATCATTTGTATCAAATTTATTCATTAAATATATTTACAATTATTAAAGTAAATAAAAGAACTAATATTATAATAACAAATATTAATTTAATATTCAAGGGTTGTTTAATATTTGCAAAAATATCAAGCCAAATTAATTGATCATTTTTATCATATAATATATTTATTATATTATAATTAAGTGATAAAAATATAAATGATATTTATGACATAATATTTCATTAATAAGAATCTTTAATAGCTAATTTAGTGGGTAATAAATATCCAGTGGTAAAGGATCTATTTTTAGGTATTTTAGAACCCCGTGATATAATGAGTAGGAGTATATAATGTACCTAACTATTAATAGAATGTTTTTTGAGATCATATCTCTCTTCTATCTCCTCTTCCTAGAGATATAAGTTGATGGTCTGAGCAACTGGTCTATATTCTCCAACACGAATCATTGGATCGCCAATGTGGTGATTGTTAGGACATCGAAGGCATCATCATATCTCAATGATAGCACCCATATGTTGACTATAAATTCTCCCAATAAATTTTTAATAATGTGTGGATTATCTAGAGATAACTAGTTTTGGTTCCTTCAAGCAATGGATACTGGCAATGATCAAATGTCGAACACGCCTTCAAATCAATCATGGTATTTATTTGATTTATTTTTTGTGCTTAATTCATTAATATGATATACTTTAGTTTTAATTGGTAAATTTTTATGATTTAGATGACATTATGACATCTATTAGAGAATTAAATTTTTAAAATCCTATTTTTTAAGCTTTCATTTTACACCTGGTAGCAAGACCTTGGTCTAGAAATATCATATTTTTAATCATATTTCTATCACTATAGTTAGGATATCCATTTTGGATTCCCTCCACCTATAAAAGGATCTAACATAATCCCCTATTGAGGACCTTTAAAACTCTCAAGAGTTTGAGGATGAAATCACTTTAGCTGAGACATATCTTGTAGTTATTTTCTCCATGTAGTTTTACTTGTTCATTTATTTCATGGAAAAATATGAGAATATTCTTCATATGAACACAATGGGACCTTGTATATATATAGAAACCTTATTGATATCAAAATTTTCTATCCCTAAATGATAATGGTTTTGGGATAAATATCATCTTAATCTCAACCCTTCAAAGACTGGGTCATAATGAAGATGACTTATCACCCACCAACCTAAAAATTTTATTCTTTGACAAGAGTGAGTAGAGACCACTCAACAAAATAAACATGAGAATCCAATTCAGTGATCTCATTTCTAACTTAAAATTTAAAGTGGTGGTCTAAGACACTAAATTTAACATATTTCTAGGAAGTCTATAGCTCCATATCAATATATTAGTTCCCTCTTCATATCATTAATACCTGAAATACCTTTTTAATGGGATGTAATGGAAATTTATGGTGATATATTTATTTTAGGGTCCTGTGAATTTTATTACATATATGTGGGATATTAAAAAGGTTTGGGGAAGAAGTTGGAGGTAGATAATTCCATATAGATTATTTTTTTAATGGTTTTGAAATATCTCCTATAGAATAATATTCAATGCCTAAATAGATTAGTGTCTCCATGGATCCTAAGGAATATGAGATATTCATCTATTTCATCAAGGAACATCAAGATGTACTCACATGAAATTATACCAAGATTACATTGTTGGATCCCTAAATAGATTCCCATTATTTGAGTCTATCTAAAGACCATAATAGTTATAAGAAGACCATGATGATAATTAATTTGACCCATGTTTCCAAGGTGGATCTGATCAAGGAAAACATTATTAAAGTAGTTCAATAACTGAAGTGTCTCATAAATATTATCCACATAAATAAAAATAATGGTAAAATTGTGATTTTTATTGATTTCAAGGATCTCAATCGAAACTATCCAAAGGATGATTACTATGAAAACCCATATCTTTTATATACCTTATTTTAGGAATTATTACATAAAGATAAACTTGATACGATCTCAGAAGATCCATAGGCCTCGTATCTTTGGGAAATTAGATACATAGAACATCTTGAAACCAAGATAAAAAATTCATTATTTAGAACTCTATAACATTCCCTTCCATTGAAATTCTAATACATCATGGGATAACCTAGGGACGTACATAAGAAACAGGTGAGCTATAAATCCTAGTAAGAGAAAAATAAAATCATTACATGATGAAAGTAATACATGTGAGTATATAGGCATATCAATCTGACATAAAAGTGTGAGAATCATGAACATGAACTTGGAATCATGTTATAAGATTATAACATAAAGGAAACATTAAAATGTGGTAACAACATAAAATATGACATCATAACCATAATTTAGGGATAACTATCGAGACAAAAAACATGGAATTCCTAGGATATCCAACCATGTACCATAAATGATAAATCATGATATAAAACAATACCCAATGTATTGGAGGGCTCAATAATTATAAACCCACCTGTCACATTCATACAAAGTACATACATTTGTGTGCCACATAGATCATAAAATATAAGAATGTATTACATCAATTTTAATCACAAGATTTAAAAGTGTGGGTTATATACATGAATTCCAAAATAAATTAAGTATGGTTACATCAAGGTGAATATCCTTGAGTGGAAATGGTGATGGGTATACACAATACAAATGTTTGGCATTGAAAATCATGGGATAATTTTAGCAGCATAATAGGGGTAAATAAATGTTCATGGAAGGGTTTAATGAGAGTAAAAGGTGTTATATCATTATTTTGGAATCATAATGATAGTAAAGGTATGCATAAAAACATATTCCAACATGAAAAAATTGGAAAAAAATGTATAATACAAATAAATTACTTTAATAGAGAGGAGAAGGAAGACAATACCTTAGCTTGAAGGGGAACTTCTAAAAGCATGTGAGGATCATATTAAGAGAATTGGAACACCTTGGGAGGTATTTAGAGAGGGGTAGTTAGATAAATATTTTTCGCAATTGGTTTTGAGTAAAGAGGATTGGATGGTTCTATGGGTTATTATAGAAAAATAGAGGGGAATTCATTATTAATTTATAAAATTAGGTTTTGGACTCTATATAATAAAATAATAAAAGAAATCCCACGCATGGGTCTTTTACCTTTTTTCCACCAAAGAGGACTGGTTTTAAATATTTTATAATTAAAAGAACCAAAAATATTAAAATAATACCATTGGTGTTTTGTAAGTGATTCATGTTCATAAAAAATCATTTTAAAATAATAAAATAAAATATAGGTTTTGGACGATCCATTAAAGGTTTATAAATTTAATAAAATAACATAAAAAGCCAATTATCTTAAAATTGAAATATATTTTTGGTCATGGATTACCATTATAGTATTTTCTATATAATTATTTGGTCTATTATTAAGCCATAATAGATATCGTATATTTAAACTATTTTTAATTTTTACCAAAAAAATTGACTATCATAGAAAAATATGAAAAATATATAACTGGATAATCCTAACATTATGATTAAAAAATTAAATTTATTTTATAAAAAAACACTAAATATGATAATTTACACTTTTAAATAAAAATTCTTACTTACTGGAAAATACCTACTTTTATAATGTTAACATATATATTACCTTTATTAAAAATACATTATAATTAATTAAATTATATTATAATTTATATACAAAGAAACATTATTCAATAATAATATTTTATTAAAATAATATTTATTCCAAAAATTCTTGAAATTATCAAAAATATTCTTTTATTTGAAATTATATATTTCTCAAAATACAATTTTGATATTTTCATTTCAAAATCAATTTTTTATCAAACTTATTATATAATAATTTATAAAGTAATAATAAAAAGATGTAAATATAATCATTATATAATTAAAAAATATATATATATAAATTTAATTTACTAGGATCTAAATACACAACCCCTTTTGACACTAGTTTACACCCTAAGGGTAAGGTGTGTGATGGTGGATCTTTCTTAGGGTGGTTCATTAAATTGTGTTTGGGTCATCATCTCGACAATCTTGAACTTCTCTCATAAATGATTTTTATCAAGTTTCAGTTGTTGAATGGTGGCTTATTCCTAGTTAAGGAAAAATCTTAGTGATTCTATCTACCTTATAAGCTCTGGTAAATGGGATTCATTGGGTATAATCCTACTGCTGGAGGTGATCACTTCTTCCATCTATGTCAACTAGACATTATAATAACCCTTAATATATAATAATCTTAATGGTCATTATACAATAGCTATATTATCAATGATTATGATTCTTAATGGACTTTTAAATCTGAAAATATATATTTTATAATCATCCAAAATAACCAAATTAATACAAGTGTTTTCTATAACTACATTACTTAAAAAAGAAAGTATTCATTCAAATGAAAATTTCATTTAAAAAATTTAAATTCATTACATTCTTCCCCCCTTTAGAAATTTCAACCCCAAAATTTAATTTTGTATACTAGAATAGATGAATTTACTTCTATTTCATTGCAACTTCTGGTTCCCATGTTTCCTCCTCAAACATTTGGTTCCACCATAACACTTTTACTTGGTGAGTTATCATGTTTTGTAAGACTTTGTCTCTATAATCTTTGATATTCACCGAATGTTCCTTGTATAGAAGATTGTTCTATAATGGTACTACCTAAAGATTCAATACATGTGAGGGGTCTGACGTGTACTTTCTCAACATGGATATATGGAACATATCATGAACTTGAGATAGGTTAGGTAGGATTTCTACTCGATATTCCATATCTCTTATGTTACCAGGTATCTCAAAGGGTCCAATGTATCTTGGACTAAGATTTCCCTTCATCCTAAACCTCATGAATTTCTTCCATGGTGATATATAAAAGAAAAAATTATCTTTGAACTCAAACTCTATGTCTTATATATTATTTTTGGCATATATTTTCCATCGACATTATATGTATTTTATATGATGTTGAATGGTTTGAGCCTTATCTATCATCTCTTGGATAAGATCAAGCCCCATAAACTACCACTTTCAAACATCATCACAACATATTGGGGTCTAACATCTCTTCCCATATAGAGCCTTATAAGGTGTCATTTGAATGCTATAATGGAAACTACTGTTATATGATTAATCTACTAGGGGAAGGTGTTGGTCCAAAAATCATTTTAAATCCATTTAACATGATCTCAACATATCTTCTAGTGTTTTAATAGTTCTTTTAGAATGACCATTCATCTGAGGGTGATAATAAGTATTGAAACACATCTCTTTATCCAGTGCTTGTTGATGAATTCCATAAAACCTAGAGTTAAATATTGGATATTGATTCGATAAAATATAGAGCAGTACTCCATGTATTATTTCCATTTATCTTATTTATATATTAAAGAGTTGGTTAAAATAGAAATCTCCCTTGACAATAATGAAATGTGATGACTTTATAAGGTATTTTACTACCACCTAGATGGGATTATTTCCATTAGATGTCCTGGGGACTCCTATAATAAAATCCATGGTTATGTTTTCCCATTTCTATACTTATATGAGAAATTGTTTCATCATACCCTTATACATATATTGTTTGTCCCTAACTTTTTGGCATACCATGCATCAAGATACAAATTTTACAGTCTCCCTCTTCATGTTATTCCACCATAAGTTTTGCTTCAAATATTTATATATATTTGTTCTTCTTGGATGAATAGATAAGGATGATATATTCACATCATCCCTAAGTTCCTTAGTCCAATATAGTTTTTATGGGACACATATTCAGGTTCCAAACCTTATACCTCCATCTTTAGTAAGGTTAATTTCAAGAATATTTATTTCCTTTCTCTATATCTCCTCATAATGTTTCATGGAATCCTTAATCGTCTCAGGAATGGATGGATAAATAATTATAAGATAAAGGTAGGATAATGAGACTTTTATTATTCCCATGTCCATCATTTTCATTCTCAAGAATATTGTATCCCTTTTAATCATCATCATGGATCGGGTTATAGGATCATTTATTCTCAAAGTATTTGCCACATCATTTGCCATCCTAGGATGGTAATGGATTGAACAATCATGATCCTTTATCATCTATAACAACCTTCATTGATAAATATTTATATAATTATGTGTAAAGATATATTTATTTTATGATCTATATATATTTCACACTTCTCTCCATAGAGATAATTCAACTAAATCATTAATTTGAATATCACTACAACAAATTCTAGATCATGGTTTGGGTATCCATACTCATGAATATTTAATTGGAGTACAAAAACCAATCCATTTTTGGATCCATCATGTAGTTAAAAAATCCATCTTCACAGGTGCCTAATGTGAGTACAGGTGTAGTGATTAGCCTCTTATTTTAAATCTTTAAATCTCTCATCACATTTATCAGTATATAAAAACTTCTCTCACTTTTGAGTCATATTAGTTAGTGGGTTTTATAATCATGATAATTTTATCACAAATTAATGATAGTACTCAGTTGATCCAAGAAAACTATAGATCTTCATCATACATTTTGGTCTGGTCCATTCGTTAATTGTCTCTATTTTTTAAGGATCCATATATATACCATTAATAGTGATAATTTACCCATTATTGTTAGTTTATGCATCAAAAACTCATATTTATTTTAATTTTCATATAATTTTTCTTTGTGCAAGGTATTTAGTATAGCATTAAAATTATTCTCTTTTATTTTAGAGTAGATAAGAATATTTTTCTATAAAGACTACCACAATTTTTTGAGTTAATCCCAAAATAATATATTCATTAATTACAATAAGATATCCTGATAATTAGTGAGTCTAAATGGATTCAATATAAACTCATATTACTCATACCTTTTATAAAAATTAGTGTAACGTCCCAGTTCTGGATGCTACCCAGAGGTGCCCCATACCCGGTTGGTCACATGCCCTCAAGTGCATTTCCCTAAATTCCAGAGGATGTTGACTGGCAGTGAGGGCCTTGGGTGTGATAGTGGGGAAACTATGCCATCATTGGTAGAGTAATGAAGTGGAAATAAACACATAACAATAGCATAGGTAGTAATAATATTCAATAAGTAAACAACAGAATACTGAAAGAAATAAACAACTACAGCATATATATATATATATATATATAATGATTCATGTCACAAGTATCTAGGAAAGTATCCAAACAAGTCAAAATGCTAGAATATAGTACTAAACCAAAGTACAAAATAAAATAAAGTAAATATCTCACCATCATCGCAAGCCTTAGCTTGGTCTCATGCTCTCTAGCTCGACAACAATCATGTACCTGAAGTAGAAGGGAGCTTTCCCTTATCTAGACCTGTAATAATATAATCTGTTTGGGCCCTAAAGCATGACCCAAATAGGGTGTGAGATGAATCCCAATAGGCAACCACCCAAATATCTGTGCCTAACAGTTAGTGAATATATATAGCGGGAAATATGAAAAACGAAGAAATAAATAAGGAAGTACTTGAAATTAAACAATCCTACAGTTTCAATTACATCCATTTTGATTTATTAGTTAAGAAACCAACAATAATAAGTAACCCTATGGGAAGTAATCACATGCTAAAACCTCTAGTTCAACCAATAAAATGCAATAAACCCTCTAAGAAGTACTCACATTTTAAACCCTCTAGTTCAGCTTTAGCACAAACTCTCTGAGGAAGCACTCACCGTCAATTCCCATTGTGGTCTCGTATATGTAACTATAGACACTCTGAGGAAGCACTCAACTTCCAATCCACCTATGGTCTCGCAATGAGGAACTATAGACACTCTGAGGGAGCACAAATTCCATCCCCCCTATGGTCTCCCAGCATAAAAGTAAATAGACACTCTAGAGAATCCCTCAGCATCTATTCTCTCTATGGTCTACTACACTTGGTTCCCACAGCCCTGTGTAAATAAATCATGCACAAATGATATATGGCATCCAAAGTAAACCTCAATAAAAACTTGTCTAAATAGTCTATGGAATATCACAGCATGTCAGATAAAATCACTCCATCCTAACAACACTAGTCATGGAAAAAAAATTAGCCTAACAGGAAAAACTAAACCGAACAGTCCATAACAAACAAGCATGGTAAAACACATCCATATCATGGAAAGAATAACCCTATTCAAAAAAACCTCTACTGAAGTAACTAAGACATAGTAGTAATCAACAAGGCTAAAATCCCTAAACATGCAATACCCTATTCTAGGGTATTGGGCACTTTTGCACATAATATTCAAAGACTCGCTATGGAAAGGAAAAAACCGACTACCTCGGCATTGTACGATCGATATACTTAAACCTTAGCCTCTGAATCAGTCTATAACATGGTAGATCTATAAAAACATCAAAAACACTCAAAATAGGACATCTCACAAAAGTTTATAAATAAAGAGATGAGGCTCTAGAATAAGGAATAACTCACTGATTCGATTCCAACGCAACTGAAGGGGTTTGATTTGGAGAACGGATGGTGGGTCGGGAGCTCGAAGAAGATTTTTTGGCTTTAGTCACTCATGTATGAGACAAGCCTATAAGACGAGTGCTCTTCCAATTAGACGCGACCCCAGTCCAATATAACAAATAAAAAGAAAATTACAGGGTGTGTTCTTTAAAAGTACACAGCATTTACTTTCCTGAATCGGCCTTTGATTTAGGTAGTCTCCAGGTCACCACACACAGCCATGTACTCGGCCGTTACACAGCCAGTACACAGTCACCCATGGAAATTGGGTACACAGTGTGTACTTCAAAGTACACAGCATTTACTCCTTAAATTTCTAGATTCTCCTCTTTTTCTCAAAAACACTATAAAAGATAACTCATACCTAAAATAAGTTCTGGGTTCTTACAATTAGTATTATGAATATCCTCCTTATTCACTTTTAATTGATAATATCCCAACCAAAGATCCATCTTACATAATTACTGGAATATACATAGCTAATCAAATAACTCATCAATCAATAGTATACGATACTTTTTATTTATTATGATCTTTTTGAGCTCATAATAATCAATGTAAAGGTGCATTGACCCATCAATATTATGGATAAATAGGACCAGTACACCCCATGGTGAGTTACTTGGGTGTATAAACCATTTATCATATTCTCTTTATGTTTCTTAATCAGATATTAAATTTCAACTTTGGACATTCTATATGGAGTATTGGATATTTTAAAATATTTGGGTATAAGCTTTATTGAGAACTCAACCACTTCATTATGATAAAGACCAGAAAAATATTTGGGAAACACATCAACATTCTCTCTTATACTGTTCATGTCACCAAGGATCATATTTTCCTAAGTCTCAATCATTTGAGTTCGATAAACATTATCAAAATTCAATAATTTCCATTCTTGAGATATGATTCCAATAAATATACATCCTCCTCCTTACACTTTTATAGAATCACTGGGTGATTCTTGATACAGATGTTAATTTCTTTATCTTGGAAATTTATGTTAGCCTTATACATGGAAATTCATTCCATACTCATAATTTCATCAAATACCCCTAAAGAGAGTATGACAAGGCATGATGGGAAATTCAACCTAAAAATATGAACATGGGAGAAATTATATACTTAGGATGTAATAATTGAACCATTTTTTATTTTCACCAATAGCTTTACTTCAATGTTTTTATGAGGTGTTTAAATAGTTATACAAAACATGCATTATACAAACGAATGCATAGAACCAAAATCAAATAGTTTGTTCTCTATCCGTAAATGAATATCTTGTGTACCTATCACTTAATATTCTTCAGGATCAACCATAGTAGTTGTGATTTTATAATCTCTCCATTTACCTATAGGTCTTGGAGGTTATTTTCATCGGTTATTCTCTACAACCCTTCGTTTTGTGCATTGATAATCATAGTGTCATTGTACCTTATAATTGAAAAATTACACAACCATATAAGGGTTTAATGGATCCTTAATTTCTTATATCATATTAATGGGTTTATCTTATTGGTATTCACTGGCTAGGTTCCTCCATTCCCACCCTTATATAATTTATTTTTCCTCTTCAGGAAATTTTTGGGATGATTTTCTCAACACTTCTGACAAGTGGGATTTTGGAATTTCTGGCCACCATAAGATTTCTCCATAACTCCCCCCAAAATTAATCTCTATTATCCTCGTCCAATCTCTAGACCCTTTATAGAATCGAGATTATATTATCTCCATTTTTACTTTGAGGATAAGTTGGAAAATTTTATCATAGCTTTCAAAGTCTCAAAACTCCAAATCCTTTGGTAGATTACACTTTACCCCACTAAATAACCATTAAACCTTACTTTAGAGGTTAATTACAATGACTAAGGTGTATCATGAAATTATTGGGAACATTATATTGTATTCCCTGATGGATTCTTCATCATTTTCCTTAATGGTGAATAAATCTCTCTCAATTTTAAGTTGAAGAGTGTGTGGAAAATGTTGATTGAATCCATTTTCTAGAATTCTATCCACTCCATCACAGCGATATCTACCTTGGGTATTGTATTTTTTATCAACATCCATCATTAATCATATTATCCCTTTATATAATAATTAAACAACATGGAATTCAATTTATTATTGTATTAAGGATGGAAAAGATATTTTGAATGGTGTTCATCCATTGTTCCATAATTAAGGGATCATAAGATCCACTAAAATTTAGAGGCCTTTATTTTATAATGGTCTCAATTACAATTTTCTCTTTCTTATAGGAATGTGGTTTCTTCCCCTGATTCATGTTTCTATTAAAAACATGAGTTCATTTATTAAGTATTTTCATGAATTTATCGACTCCTACTCTCATTAGGTTAGGAAACTTATTTGGGAAATCATCACATTGCATATTACACTAGTTACTGACCCAGTTTCTCCTATTTCCATACATTTATTAAAATAAATGGAATTTTTGAGATGATATTTTTTAAATAGTTAAACACATAATAGGTAAACTTAATAAATTAAAGGGAAAACTCATAAATGAAATACAATACATAAACTATGAATTTACAGGCTTCAATGTAAGTTATCCATGGTCGATTTATAAACATAAAATTTTGTGTGGATTTTTGTTTCATTAAAAATGGTTTGTAAAGATATTTTTAATTTGAAAATGATATCCCCTATGAGTTTAAAAATAGTTTTGTATTAAGGCCTCTCTTTCGTGTACAAGGTTACGATCATGTTAATACCCAATGCACCCTTTTTAGGGTTGTTACCCCGGGGTACAATTGTGTCAGATCCACATCCAATTATAGTATCCATACTTGTATTTTTTTATTGGAAATAAATTAATCTATACTTCACTAAAATTTAGGATTTTTTTCTATTATTATTCTTATCTGTGAGGCCTCTACTATGGTTTTATGATTCTAATATACAAAAAAAATAAATAGACCTTGCCTATGATTCCAACTCTGATATATCATAACTTTTATATACATTATTACAAGATTTATTATTTAAATATAAACATAATACAATCCCAAAAGATCAGGAGGACTAGTGTATTTAGGAAATTATATACAAATTAACTTCAAACTAGGATATAAATACATTTTTTAAGACTCCATAACATTACCTTTAAATACATTGATCTTTTAATATTATGTGGGATAACCTGGGGAGTTACAGAAGAAAAGGGTGAGAAATAAATCAAGGTAAAGGAATAATAAAAGCATAACATGATGAATATAAAACATTTGAGTCAAGAGACATATCAAGGTAACATAAAAGTGTGAAAATCATGAACATGTATATCGAATCATCATATAAGATGATAACATCAAGTCAACGTAGGAATGTTGAAAGAACATACAGCCTGACATCATACACGGGTTAAGGATAACCATTAAGACATCATAGCATCTAGTGCTTAAAATAACCTCCAATGCACCATAAATGTAATCTCCTAAGATATAAATATTACCCAATGCATTATAGGTCTATATAATTCCAGGCCCTCCCCTCACATTAATATCATGTTCATGAATTGGAGTTCCACATAGATCATTCAACATAAGAATGTATTTGGTCACATTTAATCCCATGATTAAGGAGTTTGGGTTACATAAATGGGATTCCGAAATCACTGAATTTTATTTATTTCTATTTGAATACCCATGAGTGTAAATGGGGGTGGGCATACACAACACAAATGTTTGGCATTGAAAATCATGGGATAATTCCAGCAGTATTACAGTTGTAAATAAAGGTTCATGAGAGGTTTTAATGGGTGTGAAAGTTGTTGTTTAATTACTTTGGATTCATAAGTACAATAAAAGGATGTGTAAAAACAAGTTTCAAAATGAAAATTTGGAAATCTAGAGGTATAATATAAATAAATTACTTGAATAAAGAGGATGAATAGAAACCCTTACCTTGAGAGGGCACATATAAAATATTGGGAGGATATTCTTGAGAGCTTGGGAACACAATGGGAGGAATTAAGAGAGGTTTAAGGGTAGGAACTTAATGCTAAAATGTTTTTGAGTGAAGAGGAGTGGAAGGTTGGGTGGGGATTTATAGCAAAAATAGGGAAATTCTTTGTTAATTTCTAGACTTAGGTTTTGGACCCTATAAAATAGAATAATCAAAAAACCCTTCATATGGATTTTTACGGAGGGTTTCTACAAAATTTTAGTGGTTTTATATATTTTATAAGGGAAAGAGGTGAACATATTAAAATAATATAGTTGCTGATGTGTAAGTGAGTCATGTTCATAAAAATTTGATTTTAAAACCTTAAAATATAATATATGTCTTTGATGATTCATTAAAGGTTTAAAATTTTAATCAAATAACTTAAAAACAAATTATTTTAAAGGGGAAATCTATTTTTTTCATCTATTCATTTTACAATATTTATTGCATAACTTTTAGTCTGTTATGATGTCATAACTGATACCGTATATTTATACCATATTTAATTTTCACCCAAAAATTTCACTATCTTAAGAAATTATGAAAAATTAATCATTAGCTAATTTTATAATTATGATTTCAAAAATAATATTTATTTCATCCAAATAATTCTCTAAATTTGATAATTTATACTTTTGAATTAAAAAACCTTATTTACAATAAAATACTTGTTTTTACGATATTAACACCTTTCTGGCCTCTATAAAAATTACACTGAAAAATCATTATATAATATTATATTTATATATAAATAAATATTATTTAATAAAAATATTTTATGAAAGTAATATTTATTCTAAAAATTATTTATTTTATCAAAAATAATTTTAATTGAAACTATATATTTCCCAAAAAAATACTTTTGATTTCTTCATATCAAAATCTATTTTTATCAAAGTCATTATATAATCCTTTATAAATTAGTAATAAAAAGGGATAAATATATTGATTATTTAATTAAAAATAAGATATAAAAATTCATATTACTAGTTTCTAGACACATAAGCACTTATTACACCATAATACGCCCTAAGGGTATGGTGTGTGATGGTTCTTCTTTCTTATGGTGGTTCTATGAATATTGTTTGGGTCATGATCTTGATAAACTTAAAATTATCTTATAAACCTTTTAAATCAATTTTTAATTATTGAATCTAGGCTTGTTCTTGCTTAAGGTAGAATATTAGTGATTTTTTATCCCTCAGATGATTAGATAAATGGGCTTCATAGAGTATGATCCTATAGGTCGAGGCCATCTCTTCTTTAATCTATATCAACCAGAATTTATCATAAACATTAATATATAATAATCTTAATAGTCACTATACAATGAAAATATTATCAACGGTTATGAATAGTACTACTATTTTAAATCTAATAGGATATGTTTTATAATAGTCCAAAATAACCAAAGTAGTACATGTGTTTTATATAACTACATTACATAATAAGAAATTTATTCATTCAAAAGGGAATTTCATTTATAAAATTTTAAGTTGTTAGAATTTACTAGTCCCAATCATAGAATAACTGATTGATGAAATGTTTGTCTTCAAAATCCTCTCTTTTATAGATTGTTAATCAGGATATTAATAGGTCCAAATAGAACCCTAATATATATAGTACATTACCTTAAAGTCAACTCAAGTAGAATATGGTTTTCTTGTAATCCCCATTGGATTGGAAAACACTAGTGTTACATGACAACATATCATTTAACATTTCTTCATATACTTTCTAGGGAAAACCAAATAGTACTTTTGAATATTATTTAGTGATTAAATATTAATAGTTTTATAATAACCTTACAAATATTTAGGTATTTTTTTAAAAACTACAACAAAACAGCTTGAAGATATACCCCCTAAAATGTGCATTTGGGTTAACATCAGGGAAATTTATTAGATATCAGTGAACCCATGTGGAATAAAATTCAAACCCAAAAATACTCAAGAGATACTCACTATTATTTCTCCTTAAAATCACAAAGAGTTGAGAGGACTCTCGGTAAATATTACCTATATTATATAATTTATATCCAACCTTGCCAAAAAAAACCACCCTTAAAAATGTTTATGAATAAATGGGTTACCTATCAGTGGGATAATAGTTTTTAGAGAGATTTAGATGACCTCAAATGGTACCTTTTACACCCGCCTATCTTGAATATTCATGAGAAACCTCTCATCCTCTATGTTGAAACATTAGAGTGATTTCTTGGAGCCCACTTCACTCAAAATAATGATGTGGGTAAGGAAAAGAGCCTCAACTATCTTATAAATATAATGCTGGATACTGATACTCAACATTCGGACATTAATAAGAGTTTCCTTGCATTGATCTTCACATAGAAAAAATAGAGACATTATTTGTAGTTCTATGAGATCCATTCAATCTCAATTATCAAAATGATCAATTGTATACTCAGTTTCCCAATGCTAACTAAGAATCTAGTATGATGGGTAGTCATTTTGTAATAATTTCATATATAATTTTTTTCTCAAAAGGAAATTAAAGGGTAATCATTAGAATATTTCCTTATAGCATGCCATATCCCAGAGAAGTTTTTATTGGCCACAGAGAACCCTGATTAATAATTATTCTAGATCCATAAATCCTAACATACATGTAAAATGTACTTAGAAGGAACATCTGGGAGTATAACTAGTAAAAGGATAGAAATCATAAAGCTTAATTGGGTTATCTTGGGGATTATATTTATTCTCCCAATAAAGGTGGTTTTTTCATACATCTTTTTACTAGAAGGAGGATGCACAAATAATGAGATGGAATACCAATCCCTCATTACATTCTTAGATCTTACCTTGTAGATACTAGTGGAATGATTGAATATCTAGGTGATTCAAAGTGGGTAATCTAGAAAATCAATGGTGAATATGCTATTAAAAAGGAAGATCTAATTAAAATTCTTGATTATTTATGATGGTTGATAGTTGAAATCCCACCAGATCTAATACGATATCACATTCAATATTCCCATAATTCTTAACTAGATGCATTGGATAATGAAACTATAGAACTAGTAGATCCAGACGAGGATAATATGGCCATTCACACTATGAATCATAGAGTGGTAACTCTATTCATTAGCATTGATATGGAAATAGTCAATGAAATCAACAACACCTCAATTAAAATATAGCCTTAATATTTTCTGAATGACACAACAATTGGATGGGTTTATTCTAGAAAAAAATACTTTCAAAAGAGGATCCTACCTCTATATCATGGAAAGAAGGAATAGATCCACCACTGGGTTGTAAATTTCATCATTTACAATGACTCTAATTACCAAAAGATAATATATAAGAAAATATTTTATATAGTTTTCCTTATATACATTTAAGGATAAGACACACTCATTGTTATTTAACAAGTCCATTTTGATGCATATGTCATCCACCATTTGGGTACCAATCTCCCACATAAAATCAAGTGGATTGGATACTTCTAGTTATCATTGATGCAGAACTTCATGAAATTAAAAAATAAATGTGATGCTTTTTAGAGTCATGTAAAATCCATTAATAAACTCCCATAATTTATTCATACCACTAAATAATCTTGGTCATTTTCCATGTGATGGATATATTTCATAGGATCATACCCTCAATACATATCCAAATAGTTCAAGTACATCCTTACTACCACTGATTTATTCCCTAAATGTAGCAAAGTGATTCCCCATAATGAAGTCTAAATTAAAGTCATCATCAATTTCGTGAAGTCTAATATCATCAATAGATATTTTTACCTTGAAAAAAATTGATGGATTGTGACATTAATTTCAATGCTTCTTAATTGAATAGGTTTCACTAGGAATACAAAATCCACACTAGCCAATCATCCTAGTTTCATGCATTAGCAAGAAGTTATAATGAGTCCTTTAAGAAAACTCTATTTAATATCCTCAAAAATATGGTTGAAAAATAAAAAAAAACTTAAATAGAAGAGATCCTATATAATATGTGGGATTATCACACCATGAATCATATTGCCACACAAAAAACTTCCTACTCGCTTATATATAAGACAAAGGTTGTCTTACCTATTGATGTTCAATTACCTTCACTTCACATTAAAATCTACAATAAACTATCTAAAGATAAAAAATCTTATATATGACTTTATGAATTGGAAAAGTTTTTTGAGATAAGGTAATGCACACTACACAACCTTTTAATATATCATAATCGGGTCACATGATATTTTAAGAATAAGGATCACCTCTGTACATTTTTCTAACAGGAGCTGTTGTTGACTATAAGAACTCCAATGATACCTAAGGAAAAAACATTGAAGATAGATTTGAAGTGGTAAGGACATTATTCCATAGATAATAATTACTCCAATGGATCATATTTTTTAATTATAATGGATGGATCACATATCATGATTGCCACTAATTTAAGGTTTCTTAGGAAATATTTTTCATAATTTCATAATGGGTTTATAAAATCCTTATTCCATAACTATAAAATTCATAGAACATATTTCTTATTGTATAATATTAAACTATTCCATAGAAAAGTATTACCCACATGATATTAAACTATTTGAAGTGGTCCACAACTCATGACCTTGAATGGCTTAGAGTGTTCTATTTCAGGTGACCTTGAATTATTAAATTCCCCCTATATAAGTGGTTGATCAACTTGAGTGATTTATTTACATGGGGAATTTTATGGAAACATATGTCATCTATAATTTCATGGTTTCCCTAACCTATGAAAAAACATTACCCTTACCAAAACTATATTTATCATGATTCTTATTACCCCAAAATGCGTGGGGATGTGTGTATCTCTAATCCTTGTCCCAACTATCAAATTTATCTTCATGCCAGACCTTTCCAAGGGGATGAGACATATACTATATCATTTCAGGTCTTCACATGTTTTTTTATTTGTATACCACCATTTCAGTTTGTCTTAGTGTTGATACTCCATTTAGATTAGGTTTACTCACTTCTCACGCCATGATAACTATCCATTTCATTTTTTGTCTGTGTATGAAGAAGATATAAATATATAAATCTTATTTATGAACCATGTTTATCTTGATTCATGTAATCTTATTATACATAATGATTCTTGAAGTTCATGGAATTTTTAAATCCTAAAATTATACTAACTTAAACCACATCTATATCTGAATGTTTGGTCCCTATTAGTCATGTATGGTTTCTCAATGGACCAACATTAGAATGAATATATAATTTTATTTCTTCTACACATAACCCCAATATATGTAGAGGATATCATATAATAATTATGTGAGGATTTATCCCTATTATTCTAGGATACATATAATGTTTAAATTTCCAATATTAGATGGATTTGTAGGTTTCATCCCAGTTAAACTTCTATTTTTTCTTGATTTCTAGATCCTTATAAATTCACATCAAATTTTATCCACTAAATCAATACTAAGATGAAACAATTTTATTTCATGTATAATATAGATCTAGTTAAACCATATAAGGGACTAATTGTATAACCTTAAATTACATAAAATATAAGTCCTTAACATGTGACGTTAAACGTAACGGCATATACTTAACCACACATGGCCCTTAAACTGCTTGGAGTGGTCCATGTTATGTAACTTAATTTCATTACATGGGATCTATTTACATGAAGAATTACTCATCATTTGATTATTTGTCTATAAACCAATGTTATGATAAAATTACCCCATTAAAATTATTTGTTACTTAATGTTTGGGACCCATTTATTTATCTCATTCTTTCCCTTTTAAATATCAATAATAGGACATAATCATCATATCTTCCACCTAAAAATGAGTCAATTCAATGTAATGAATCCTTACAAGAACTATGTATTTAATGATTTCAATTATATAATGATATATAGTGATTTCTAGATAACCTATCACTATCCTAGTTAAAGATTTTATAAATTTGAAAACTTTCTTCCAGTATATATTCCCCTTATTTATGTCACATATTTCTCTATTATACCATGTGATAGGATTACATATATTTTCCTACAACTAAATATGTGTTTATGTGTAGTTATGAAAAAATCTCTTATCCTAGGCATATCCATAAAATCTACTACCCATAAAATAATTTTCACCATCCTAGTATATGGGTTTTACCAATTTTCATTGAGTTTCTTTAAATGGCCTTGCATTAGGATAAAAACACCCCATATCAATAACTACGTATAACTTGATTTTTTTACCAAAATATATGTAGTTTATTCCATTTGGGGGTTACCTAAAATGGCATGGGGTATATCATTCATATTGATTTCTATATACACATTTATACAAGTTCTATATTCAACATAGGATTCCCCATTCACATCTGGTCAACTTCTCCCATGTCGTTGGACAAGTCACCTCTTATTTGGTCAAATTTGTATGTCTACAAACATCATCCACTACAGGTCAAAAATGTATTACCATAAAGTTTATCAACTACTGGTCAAAATTGTATAACCTTAAACATTGTCTACAGTTGGTCAATGTTTTATAACTATAAACATTATCTCATTATGGTATAAATTTCACAAACTTAATGAAGAAAATGAAATAGGGAAAAAATTCTTGTCAGGTTGATAACCCATTAAGAGTGGACTATGAGAAATTCAAGTATCTACTTGATAATCCATTCAATTTTATGGTTTGGGAAAAAAAATTAGAGCACAATGAAAAAGGCCCAAATATTTTAGAGGATGAGACATGTCCCTAAAAAATCCATTCTATTCTTGTTGTACCCAATAATCTGGTAAAATGTTAGAGAATTTATTTTTTTTACCCTTTAACACAATATTTAACTATGTTATAAGAAGATTTTAATTCAAGAAAATTGTGTATCTTCACATGAAGGATATTCTCCCATTAATTTGATCATATAGTCAAGTCATTTTCTAACATATCCCCTCACCCTTAGAATGTGTTCAATACATTATGTCATCACCTTTGGGGTTCTAAAACCCTTTTGAATATATTTTTCTCTATAAAACAAACCTCGTTACCTAAGTATTTGAATCATCATAAACATTTCATGGTTATTAATAAAGTATATATCTCATCTTAAAAATGAAACATGTATATAGAAATGATATATGTGCCACATATCTAGTCTACTAACCAGTTTCATGTTTTCATCCTAAGGATAAGGTCCATTAACCCAATGCACCCTCAATAGTACTATTATGGAACCCACAGTTTGAATTTTTTTCAATGGTCATTCTCACCATTCATACTCTATACCATAATTTTATGATTCAAATTTATCATGCTATGACTTAAATTTTTCATAATCCAACTATTTAAGTGGATTTAAAATCCCTTGATACTACACTTGTGCATCTTACCCATTTTTAGAGAAATATTATGACAACATGTGATTGTAACATTTATATATATGTGTTTGTATTTTCAATAAATATAACATTTTTATGATTCAAGATACTCCTCTTACCAGCCTATAAAAACTATGTGTGGCTTGATTACCTTTTTTTTTGGATTTTGAGTGTTGTTTAATCCATATATATTCAACCCAACTAAAAATAACTATCTAATTCCACTCTATTTTAGCACTCAATAACAATTATGGATTTATTTTTTTTAGGATATTTAGTGATTATTGATCCATATATCTTGGACACAACTAAAAATCACTATCCATTTCCACTTTCTTTTAAAAACCCATAACAACACAAACTTGGTCATCTTTAGATTTGAATGCATGAATAACCTATTTAATTTCTTTTTCACATATACCACACATTGTACCTTAAGTTATTAGATCAATGTAAACCATTCATAGCTAATAGTAATAAGTATACCCAATTATAAAGTATACACCTTTTCTTGGTAATGATATTTGTGCCACATATCTATCTTGTAAACTATATGAATATTTCATTCTAAGGAGATGGTCCTCTAACCCCATGTTCCCTTAACAATATTATTGTGGAACTAGTAATTTAAATATCAATGGTAATATTAAAAATATTTATTCAATATTATCACTTACTGATTCAAATACCTCAGGTGATGATCTTCTTTATAATCATTAATTTTTCAATGATTTTATAAGAAACCTATCCCTTAAGACAAATTTTGTTTCTCATATCACACCCTATAATTTTAGACTAAGAACGATGAACAAAAATTGTGTTCATCCCTCTAAAAATTTTTATGTATTTTCATCAGGTTCTCATTCACATCAAGTTATCACCTTAACCTTCCTATATATACTACCTCATCATTCTTTCAATGTTGTATGACATTTAAACACATTAAAATCTTGGTCTGAGAAATATAACCTTAAATTTCATGCACTTACCCTCCTAGATATCAATACTAGTACTAGGATCTCTATTCACATTGGGTTTACCTCTACCTTATTACTATATATATTTCATCGTCATTTGGTAAAAGTTGTTCAACCTTAAATACTAGCTTCATTTTTTTTTACTTTAAAGACCATAAACATCCATATGAATGAGATATGATACTCCTAAGATGAAAATCCATAAAGGGTATCTTGGGAAAAAGTGGATCGTATGATCACTAAGCATTCACCTCACATATTTTTAGAAATATTTCAAGTGTTTGAAAAAGGAAAGGGGCACAAAAAAATTCAAGTTAAAAACCCACAAAGGGTATCCTAGGAACAAGCCTTTTTTATACCCCCTAATTATCTTCCCAGTCACAGCATAAGAAAATTTAAGGGTGAGAATATAATAATTCCAAATGCTTATTGGGAAAACCATCAAACTTATATAAAATTCAAGTTATGGTCACTAGTTCCAAAGCCATGGGGAAATGTTAGATTACCCTTTTGTTCCTCACATATTTTGGTTTATATGATCCTTGTGAAATTAAAAAAGGTATCATTAATGGGTATATGATCCCATTTAAGAATTGAAATCATCATTCCAAAATAAATCTTCATGATTTTCATTATGTTAATTCATTCAAATATATCATATCTAAATAGATCAAACATAACTTACATTGATGGAATATGTGATTTCATATCTAGATTAGTTATATCCATTTAATTTTAAAAGTTATAGAGTAAATCTAATTTCATAGTCTTTTATCTCATTAACCTATCCTGGTTTATAGTGATAGTGTATATGCCACCACATTTGACCTAGAAATATTTTTCTAAGGGTATATGATTGACAGATAGTGTATTATTTCATACACATCATCATTGAATCTAGTGTTTGAATATTATGAATTATCATATTCATGCCCATACAATGCTCATATGGATTTACTTATTATAAAATTACTCTTTTTTGTTTCATAGATTATCATGAATTGATAATTCATGGAATCATAGAAGCCAATAAATCAACAACAGTTAGATATGTGAACATTTATCATTCCTTAAATGAAATTGGAGGAACACCCCAAGAATTTTGAGTCTCTCTCCATTTTATTACAAAATAAAATGTGGATAAAATATTCATAGGTCACTACAATAGGAATTATACTGACACTCGAAGTTGGATAACTGATTAATCTGAGTAATCAAAAAATTAATGAAGTATGGTCAGCTTTGTAGTATCTTTCTCCTCCTCTAAAAATATCTCATGTGTCCTAATTGTGGGACACTCTCTATGACAACCCTTCTTTTATTACAAACATAAACCTGATTTATTACATAAAACCATCACTTGATACAACATGGAAGATCAAGAGTTATAGTGTCTTTGGGGCTTAGGAATATTACATAACAACTTAAAACATGAAATACAACATCTTTATTGAAAAATTACTTTACATGACCACTATATTCCCTCGTACTTAGCATTGCATGGGATAACCTGAGGACATGCATAAGAAAAGGGTGATCTATAAATCCCATTAAGGGAATAATCAAGGAATAACATGAGTAATAAAACACATGTTAGACAATAGGCATATCAATAGATCACAAGAGAAGCATAATCATAAAGGAATGATAAATCATGACAATCATAACATGGAAATGTGGCAACAAAACTTAACATGGAATTAGCATGATCCATGGCTCATTGCACATGAAGCATGAGTAAATACTCATTACACATGAAGCATGAGTAAAACCTCGTTTCACATGAATTAGAATTATTCAACACCCATTTCACATGACATATCATGATACTATACTTTACCCAATGCATTGGAGCTCTATAAGTGCGCAACCTTCTTAAACATTTCATTTCATGCATAAGTGTGCCACATGGATCATAAAATATGGATTCATAAAACATAATTCTTTATTCCAAAATAAAGGAATGTATAATTCATATATGAAACTTTATAATCAATAAGTAAATGTGAATAAATGTGAATACCCTTGATAGAGAAATGGTCATGGTATTCACTACACAATGACATTGGCTTCGAAAATTGGTGCAATTTCGGCAGCGTAACGGCGTGATGTAAGAATTCATAAAAATGGTTGATGAGAGATAGAGGGGTGTATCATAATATTTACATTAAATTTATAGTAAGGGGTTAATATAGATACATTACACAACAATTTTAATGGAGTTTTGATTCATGATACAAAAGAATTTCTTGAATGTAAATGAGGAGAGGGAAATTCCTTTTAGAATTTCGGCATAGTAACGGGTGTACTTGGGAAGAATTTAATGAGATGGAAATGAGTATCCCATCATTAAAACATAAATATGGTATTATGGGGGAGGTGCTAAACCATACCCCAGAATTTATAATTAAAATTAAAAGGGCATAACAGTTTAAAGAATATTGGACAAAAATGAGAGAGGAAGAAAAACCCTTACTTGGAAGTGTGCTTCTAAAGGCCTGATAGAGGCTTTAAAAGTGCTTCTTGGGAGCTTGGGGTACCTTGGGAGGATTATAGGGAGCTTATGGCAGAGTTTTGATGAACTCCAAAGGCATTGAGTGAAGATAAAGTGGGAGATTTGGTGGGTTTATATAGGAAAGGTCAGGGAATTATTTATTATTTAGGGTTGGGACACCTCACATTAAACTAATTCAACCCACAAACCATCCCATGGGTTTTTCCCATGGTTTTCACAAAAGGGGAGTGGAAAAAAATATTTTATAAGTCCAAAGTACGAGCTTCATAAAATAATGGGGTTGCTTATGTGGAGGTGTGTCACACTCCCAAGGAAAACAATTTAAAAAGACAAGATGTTTAATAAGCCTTGAAGGGTCCATTAATGCTCTGTAAAATAAGTCAAACAAACCCAAAATCACATTATTTTAATGGTAAAACATATATTGTCTGAACACAAGGCTTATAGTATTTTATTACATCACTATTGGGTCATTAGGATATCATAAAATACATTATATATTTAAACGGTATTTAATTTTTACCCGAAAATTTGACTATCTCAAAAAATTATGAAAAATTTACCGTTGCATAATTTTGATGTCCTTATTCCAGAAATAATATTTATTTTATCTAGATAATTTTCTAAATATGTTAATTTTCATTTTTGAAATAAAAATCGACATTTATCAAAAATTCACGGGTTTGGACAAAAATGGCTTTCGAACCTTAATAAAAATTACAATTGTATTCATAAAATTATACGATAATTTATATTTATTAAAAATTAATTTATTAAAAATAATAATAATTTATTAAAATATTATTTAATACAAAAATCCATTAATTCATTAAAATAGATTTCTTAGTTGAATATTAACTAAAAACAATGTTTGAGCTTTAAAAACTATTTACAA
The DNA here is from genome assembly GCA_963277665.1 of Viscum album. Taxonomy (NCBI): domain Eukaryota; kingdom Viridiplantae; phylum Streptophyta; class Magnoliopsida; order Santalales; family Viscaceae; genus Viscum; species Viscum album. The sequence goes on from OY728153.1 coordinate 943,437,008, forward strand.
GGTAACAAAAATAACATGAAAATATATTAATTATTATATTAAAAAATAATGTACATAACCTTAGTGCTAAGGTCTTATTACATAACCCCTTATAACACCCACATAAGACCGAAGGGTAAGGTGTGTGATGATGACTGACTCTTGGGGTGGCTCGGATAACATTTCCCATGTGGTAATCTCTATCAACTTCCACTTCTCTCGTAGGCAGTCCCGCTCGAGCTTAACATGTTGAAGCTCGGCTTGAGCTTGGTCAAGAGAAAATCCCAATGATGCCGCCTCTTTTTTGAGCTCTGACAAATGGGCTTCATATGGGGCACATCTACTGGATGATGCCATCACTTCCTTGGTCTCAGTAAATTGGATTCATTAAAGCCCTCTATTTATACTAATCATGTGATCACTATTCAACGGCTATATTAGCAATGGTCACAATTCTTAACATAAAACCAAATAAGTTGAAATATTATATAAACATTTTACAAAAAGAGACATTTAATTATATCAATATGGATTTCCATTAATGAATATTTGGGTCGTTACACTCTTTTACCTTATCAACTTCATCATTGGGCATCTTAGGATCTTTCATCCACTCTTTAACCTCAGTTATCTACTGACGGGTTTAGTTCACCAAGACTATGCCTTATATAGTAAAAACAATTCTTGGACACTATCAAAGTATGATAATGTATCTCTTAAAATGACATAGAACTAATATCTATAGGGTTAAAAGAAACATTGACCATGAAAACCTCTAATTAGGTAGTATTATCCCACTGTCACTCATAAGTGATTTTCCCCACAACATTATAGATTTTTATATAATTGAATAATTCATATACTAGAGTGTGAACATATATTAAAGCTCTTATAGTTGATGGAATTTCACCCCAATGGGTGTCTCGTAGATCACCAGCTAGATCTCCTTTCACACCATCTATCTCATGGACTACTAGAGTATAAGGAATTTTGGTTTTAAACTAGATACCACTAGGGTTATTGGAATATAATGTGACATTGATTCACTTAATATGAACATGATTCTCATGTTTTCAATTCTCTATGAATTCTAAGATAGTGAGACTAATATAGAAGTTTCCTAATTTATCTAATACTAATTGAATGTTTCTAGAATATAAAATTTTTTCACTAATTATACTTCACTAGATATATCTATAGGGATACTAGAGTGATTAAATCATTTCTTCCTAGAACAACTTCTTCAAAATCCTCAATTGGTAAATTTGATTGCTTTTGGATAGATGTATAATAGTCTGGAGTATATATCCTCATGATCGCCCCCATGCCTTCATTGATCTTTTAAAGCCTTATGAATTATCAAGTACAATTATTAGAGGATGGATGGTTTCATCAAAGTTTCTCATTAACATATACAATTGGAAATATAATAAGACTAACTTTCTGACTATTGAGGATTCTTAGTAAATCCTCCTTTTATGTCTCCTCCATTGTAACCAGAGGCTAAAGATCTGTCATGAGCTTCTCCATTACCAATGAATCAATCTCGGTAACTCAAAAATCAGTCTGAGAGACTGATAAATCATTAGATATAGCAAGTCATTTAGTTTGCAGCACTATAACTTCTCATCTTATAGTTTAGGGTTCACCCTAAATACTTAGAAGCATCATAGTATCTTGGTTATCCCAGAACTCTTCAACTTCATTTCTCTATATGTAATGCATTGAGGTTGTAGGAAGAAATGTAAATATTCCAACCATAAATATAGTAGAGGTTATAATCAGAATCAATGATCTAACTTTCTAATAAAGGGTTCATTACTCAAGGGGACTTGTTCTTTTTTCATGTCATCCAAGATTGCTTTATAAGGTTCCATATCTAAGAAATGTTAATTTTTAATCTAAAATACTAAGAAATCAATATCTTATTAAGAATAATAATTTGATGTTTTGAAGACCAAAAATTTTCATTACTGAGAATGTGATTGGCTGGTATTTCGTTGTTTTTTCACCATGTGACCATGGATAGAGGGATATCTTGCCTCAATTATTAGATTATGGGTACCATAATCAGAAATGTGTAGAGTGGATCTCACTACACTACTTCAATAATTATCCTCTATCCAATTAAGAGTTTTTATTCTTTTATGGTGGCCAATAAAATAGCACCACATACAATAATTCCACCATCTTTATACAAAAGGGGATTTATCAGATCCTCTACCAATTTCATACTCTATAAACATAGAATTTAATTGAATTTGTCAGAGGAAATCTGATAATTAAAGACAACCATTTCAAAGTATCTTCATCTTATAGCTTCAGGTCCAAGGGTGTTATCCCAATATTCATAAATGGGTCGATTAATGACCATTTAGATGTTTCCATTATCGAAAATCTCTCTCATGCACGGGGTGATTGGGATGTTGTTATCATATATGTTCAACTGCATGTCCAGGTCACTGGTATATTAATTAATCTCCTCTAGATTATTTTCAAGTATGATTCTCATAAGGTCATTCACATTCCCTATCTATTGGATTATTATTCCACCTTAAAGAATAATCTATAAAAAACCGTCCTTCTTAGTAGTTGTCCAGTCACTCTAGGAATGGAAGGCCTCAATATATATATCTCAGAAAGGCCTCAAACCCATTTTTCTTTAGGTGAATTCCTAGTATGAAACCCTCCAATTAGGAATTGTATTTTAACTTTCACGTTGATATCCTAAATGTATGACATTGGCATAGCAGATCCTCAATCATGAGTTTTGGGGAGAACCAAGTGAACATCTATCTTAGATGATCAGACACCTAATCTACAATTCTTTTATTTTAGGAATTCCTTTTGTTCCACATCCCCTTCAATATAACTAGGTCCCCGCTCACTGCAGCAACTTTCAAAACTAAGATACCACTGAGATACAAAGTCATATATGCATTTTTATATCCTAGATCTAGCCTAATAGTTCTATTTAAAGTATCTATATGGATCTCAGCATGGGTTTTTTCTTGTGTATCTGTCAACCATAGTTTTCATCAAACCATAACTAGTTTCTCCCATATTATATATCTGGGTAGTTCTAGAAATAATTACAATAGAAGTAAAAAATATAGAGTGGATCTAAATAGTGTATAAGCCTTACAGACGATGAAGCGGTCCACCTGTGGTGAGGGGACACCTTCTCTTAAATACAATATGTACGATGACCTTTCATGCCTGAAACATTCATCATCCTTGATATTTTGGAGATCAAGTGGTTTTTAATTATTTTTATATTGGTAAAAAACTTGTGAAAAGTTAGTGAGAATATTTTGGAGTTGTATTTTATAATCATAACCTAAATAAGTAGGTTATGGTAGGAAGAGTTCTTATTTTTAATGGTTGATGTGTTGTTCTTCAAGGAATATATTTCAAGTGATGGTAGATATTGTATCAATATCATTTGCATGAGAGGAGTTGTTTTAAAAGAGTTTTTATGACATTATATATGAAGATAATTGATATTATGTGGGTTAATCATTTGTAAATTGAGATTCTATGAAATCAAAATCTATGAAAAGAGATTCTTTGGAATGATAAATAGTGAATTAAGATTTTGTGGAAAACAATTTGGTGCGATGAGATTTTGTGAGTAATGTTGATCGATGACATGATTTTTTCTAAGATTTATTTAAATAAATATCCTTGACATGAAAATTTCACATGAATAAACATGAAGCTATCAAAAAAAAATATACCTACTTTGCGGGATGACATTATCTGATCACATAATAAAAATTGATCTTCAATGAGAAACCTATATGAACATTACATGCATATGAGAACAAACTATTTGCAAAGAACCTATGTGACTATGGACCTTATGTGAACATGAAACTTCCATGAGTACTAACCTTCCATGAGTTCACCAATAATGAATCCATTGTTTCTTATACTCGTGAATTTTGGATTAAAATCTAATGATGCTCAATTTTTTGTGCTTTAAATACAGACATATCATGATATTGGTTAATCGTGATATATTCTATCAGAAAATTATAAGTTTATGAATTCTTAATGAAGATAAGTAATGGTTTAGAGCCATGAACAAAGGATTAAATAAAAATATTACAAGCATGAATTTTTATATTAATCACATATGATGGATTTAGAAATTATTATGGGGTGAAGGAGGTATAGTTTTGATGGAATTTATGAGGAATAATTCCAATATTAAAGTTTCCATGATGTTATATTTTTATTATGCATGTATTGATGAATAGACAAGGATTTTATGTAGAATAAATTTAGGTTCTAAGGAGAGTGAAGTGGATGTCATGTTTTCATATGTTTACATGGATTTAAAATTAGTTGTGGTGGTAATTTATTATAGAAGTAATTATGATTAAGATATCCAAGAATTTTGGATATCTGAATTGAAATGTTTACATAGTTTTAAAAATATATGAATTAATAATAAATAGAATAAGTAACCAACTAAAGAAACCCAATATAATCATACATAAATAATATATTTATTCCATGGTTTAATTCATACATCTCATAAATAATCTCACATCTCAAGGACCTAAAGGTTTAGTTTCTTAGAGACTAAAAATATAAAAAACACATTTTTTATATGTTGTAGACATTTCTCTATAAACTTAATCCATTTTCAAAAATTCCATGAGATATAATCATCTTAAAATCATGGGTAAGGTAAAAAAAAAATAATGGGTGTGCTTAAACAATCTATAAGGGATAAGAGATCAAAAGCTATAATAGTTAAATCTTAAATAAGTGGGAAAGAATGTGTAAGGAAAAATATTTAATTTAAAATTACATAAATAAATAATATTTAAAAATAAGAATGAAATATAGACACATAATCTAAAATGATAACACTTTTACCATGACATTATAAAATAAAACATGAATCATATAACATAAGTTGTTGAACATATGAGAAAAAGTGGCACAGTAATAAACATAGAATTCCTTATCATTTTGAACATGGATACTCACCAACCTATTCACACATAAAATTGTGAATAAATCTAAACATCTTCACAGCCACCCTTTATGAACCTAGCTACTTGATAACATGTTTATATATAAAAGTGTGAGTAGAGTTAAATGTCATCACACTTACCCTTTTTCAACATAGCTAGTCACTAACCATTTCATATAAAATTTCCATGTAATGAAATATAAGCCTTTACCCAAGGCATTGGAGGTAAATATAGGTTTTATGCATCTCATAATCCATATATTTTTGTTCCACTTGAAAAAAATCATCCCATCATAAAATAACCCAAAAAAATGGGTTCCGTGACATTATCAAATTTTCTATCATAAAATAAATTAATACCAAAACGTTTTAATTAAAATGAAATAAATTATAATATAATGTGTATTTTTAATTATGAAAAAAAACTCTAATGGTGGTAAATCTTTTAGATACTGATAAAAATTAAGAATCAAATATTTATAAAATACTATTTCTTTAAAACCCTTGTAAATTGATTTTAAAATGGTGCTTAAAATAATTTAAAAAATATTTTCAATAGATTTTCAAAGATAATTTTAAAAAGTTATTTTTGTAAAAAATAATCTTGAAAGAATAATTATCTTGTATAATAAAATGTGGGTGAAAATATAAAATATAAGTTCTTTAGATTAAAGCTTTTTATATAAAAAATTATACTTGTGTAAAAACCCACATTATTTTAAGAGTTGATAAAACATAATTTTAAATAGTGGTAAGGAAAAATATTAAGGTAAAAATAGATAAATCATAATATATTTCCAAATAATAAGGAAAACTTTGGCAGAAAGGGAAAATATGGACTTGGAACAAAATGACTCATTATAAAATATGGGAATTATTATTTGAAATCGCACACTTTATAAATGAAATCATCTTGGTATAATACATGGATATAAAATATAATTACCTATAAAAATTTGTTTTCTAACATAGTATTATAATTGGAATTATTATAACCAACTTTTAATAATAAGGTTTAATAAATAGTATTATGAGTTAAAGAAAGGTAATTGAGTTAATAAATCCTTTTCAGATTTAGCAATCTTTGAACCAAAGTCATTGGAATCTTGAAAATAATATATATCAATAAATACCATGAATTAAATCATGGGTTATGAAAAAATAAATTATTTTTTATTATATACACCATATATATAAATAGTTGGTGCATAACATTAAAATATGCCTCAAAGAAGAGAAACTGAGATGAAAACCCGTTACAGTTTAAGAAACTTTCTAATAAACACCCATGAAAGAGAGACAGATTAATGATGAAGTTCAAAATACTATAAATAAATATAATTCATGATATTATATATCCATTATAAATTATAAACATCATTTCAATTTAATTTTTTTCATAAAATAAATTGTGTCTCAAAGAAGTAAAATTTGAGCTGAAACCATAACTTTGTTCCAAATTCATTATACGCACACGCTTAACCTCTTAGATAATCAAATTAAGTTCATAAGATACCTTATTAGAAACATTATTCAAATAAATTTAATTTATTATGGATCATTTATTATCAAGTTGTATTTATTTACTATGTTTTTTTTGCATATGTTTGCATGAAAATTGAATTGGTGTCGACTTATTTTGGTAATTTTACTTATCAAAGATGATATTTTAATACCTAATATAACCATTAAAGAACCAAAAAATTAATATTTAAATCATTATTAACTTATAATAATATTACTATTTAAGTTTCCATATTCATTCATAATATATTTTTATAAAATCATTCATGTAAGTGGTTAAATCAACCTAAACTTAAACACATTTTAACTCGATGGGTGAGTATGGTTAAGGGGGTGATTATTTAGACATAATATAACTATAATAGAACAATGATAATTTTATTTTTACTTTATTATGATGGTGAACTAGATATTAATATTTTTGGATAAATAATGAAAATCTAGATGAAAAAAAAAATTCTTCATGGAGGTGGCAGTCCACGCACATGCACGATCGAAATTCATTTACTTTAATAACTAAATAGAAATTAACAAATAAGGAATATAAAATTTATATAAAAATTTAAATTATACTAATTATAATGAATTCATTATATTATTTCTGTAATAAAATATTTATAATATTAAGATTAAAAATAAAAACATAATAAGGAGATAATACTTATTTTGGAGACTTGATATTTCTGTAGAATACTCCTTGGAATTGAAGGGATTAAGTCAAATTAGTGTGGCTAGAGGATTTAGTAAGTGTGATTGATTTATATTAGGATAAAAATATCATATTTTAAATGAGTAATTATATGGTGAAGTGTAACTTTAAAAGAGTGGAATTGGTATCCTTTTATAAGAGAATAAAATGCAACTTTTCGAAACACTCACCATTTTTTCAATAATGGAATAACACAATTCAATGTACAATGGCATAAAAAAGTGGAAAATTGGAGTTTAATGAGGTTTTGGGTAGAAAATAACTTCAACAGCTAATTTGAGAATAGGTTTTTAACCATTTTTAGCCACTTCCGCATAGTAAAAGTCTTTTTTCCTTTTTACTTTTTACCAAGGTAACTATTTGTTAACCTTGGTAATTAATTTTAATAACAAAATTTAAATTTTACCTTATTAAATAATTTTAAAATTATAATTTGGAATTTCAAAATAATTTTCACATATCAAATTTCTAATGGTTTGAATAGTTAATTTTGAAATAAACACACTTAATCACGAAAAAATAGTTTTTAGAAAAATATTGTTTTCCATATTTAAATTTATAGATAACATAAAATTATAATTTTTAGTTATTATAATGACTTAAATTGATTTATTATAGATAAAATAAATTTTATAATTCTTTCAAGGAAATCCACAATCGAATATAACCCTAAAAATACTTTTTTGAATGCAAAGACTAAAAATAGTTTTTATTAAACTAACATTTTAATTTAGTTCTAAAAATATTGGACATAAAATTATTAAGATATAATAATGTATTAAAATGATAATATTATTTATTAAATACATATTTTATTACTTAAAATGTTTTTTGATCTCTTAGGTCATGCTTACATAATGATAAAATCACATAAATCATAATTTTTCAAAAAATCATATTTTTTTTTCTAAAAATCATATTTTTGAACAAAAAATTATCATTTTCATAAGAATATAAAAAATTAATACTATGTAAATTTTGATATAATAAATTTAAAAATAAGTTTATTTTATTAAATTTTAATTAAAAAATTTTAAATTTAACATTTTAAAATAAAATATAAAATATACAGAAACCTACTTTTAAAGAGAACCTTTTTCGATAATAAAATATATTATTGTTTTTCATTTAAAGGTAATAGTTTTAATTATTTACCATATTGGAATTTATTTTAGATTTATTAATATTTTATTATAAAAAGTTATGGTTAGTTTATATTAGGTAAAAAAAATTAATTCACGGTATCAAGCATATCATCTGTTTTACAAAGTTTAGAATTTCAGGTCGTTACACCAACGCATCACATTAATATTTAAATTTGTTACAGATCATGCAGATTAGAATTCTTGGTGGTTAAGAGAGATTTTTGTATGTAAGAAAAAAATATATAGAAAAATAAGGTGAATTATGTTATTTATCACTCTTGTGTAAGAAAATTAAGGAGAAATAGGTTATTTCGTGCTATTGTGTAAGAAATTAAAGAATAAGAATATCAAACTTTGAGGGGAATAAATTCAAAGAATCTAGGAAGCACATGCGATGGAATTTTGAACTCTGTTGGTGAAGGTCAATTATGTTATTTCAAAATCTATTTTAATCATATAAACTATACTAGGAGAATAAGAATAGTCAAAGGATAACAGTGTATCTCAATTGATGGATGTACCCTTCTTTCTATAACCACAAAAATTGTTTTCTATTAGACTGTGTGATCTCAGATTGTTTCCAAATCATCCCAAGGACTTTATACACTTTTTGAGTGGTAATCCTTGTAATTACTTATGTTCTTTTTGGTGTGATTGTATATTGGGTTTCATTAGATTCATTTATCCCTATTTATATGTGAAGGTAGATTTTAAAATGGAATATATAAAAATAGACCAGTAATTCACCCCCACCCCACTTAACGGTCTCACTGAACCAATCTAGTTCTTTTTATTGGTATCAAATGGAGTTTTCCTCATTAAATCTCTGTTTTTTAAAGTTTAAATAAGAATAATATTGTCATGGATGTTTATAACATAGTTAATAGTAAGAATATTTTTGTCTTTGATGGTAAATATTGTCATATCTGTAAGGATAAAATGCTAACCAATTTATTATCCATTGGCTATAATGTTTTGGGGGATGATATAGATGGTTTCACTCCATGTTTGAAAGTTTATCCCTTAAAAACTATAGATTATAAGAATATATATATATCAATATATTGACCCAAAATTATATACATTACTCTCTCTTATAAATTTAATTCCTAAGGGTTAAAGAAATTGGAATGGTTAAATACATTTGGGATAAGTTGGAAAATATTTATGAATGGAACATAAAAGTAAATACAGATGAGTTATAAATTTTGAGATATAAATATTTATATCTAAAAATGGGATATGATAAATAAATTGGTGATCTCTTCATAAGGGTTAATGATATTGTAAGCACAATAAGAATCTTTAGAGAAAAATTATAAGACTCAACAGTAGTAGAAAAGATATTTATAAATCATACTGATATATTTAAATCTAAAGTATCATAATTGGAAGATAGAGAGTTTGAAAAAATCTCTCTATATTATTCTCATAGTATTCTCATTACATATGATATGAGAAGAAATAATTATATTATAAGGAAAGGAAAATATAATCACAAAATCTCCTTCAAAGATACCATGCAAGAAAATTCAAAGAAAGTTGTTATTGGGAAAGAAGTTATTGATTTTGTTTTAGAATATTAAGCAAGTAATAATTTCAATTAAATCATGTCATTATTTTCCAAAAAATTTAAAATAGAAATATGTAAGTATAAAAGAAATTTATTATTGAAGTTATTTAACTATGGATTCATTGGACAATTTGCAGCAAATTGTTCAAGACTAAAGGAAGATATAGATAGTGATAGAGAATATGGAAGGAAAAAATACAATTGAAGAAGAATTTATAAAAAAAGTCTTATTCAAAAGGTAAGAATAATAACTTATTTAACTATAAAAAGATAAAAAAATTCCAAATGACTGGAAGATGATGACAATGAAGAATAAGTGGGTGTTGAAAGTCATAGTGATGAAGGTGCTGAGAAGTTTCTTAGTTAAAAGGTTAATAATGATAATTTTAACTATAATGAAAGTATAAACCATAAATAATAAATTGAATAAACTCATATAGAATTCATGAAAAAAGATAAGTTAAATAATGCCTCTAAAAAATTGAAAAGTTGTGGAAAGACAACAAGAAGTTAGAGAAAGATATCAACCAGTCAACAATCAAGAAATAGTGCATGCAAAATAAAAATTAATATTTTTAAAATATATTTAAAACTATAATAATTTACATAATGAAAATAAAATACCCAACAAAAATATGGAATAAAATATGAGTAAGAAGTATAAAAAAATTACCTTTTACAAAAAAAGTGGGTTGAAGCTGAACAAGTAAAATCTAACTTTTGTAAAAAGAGTATGTATCTTATAAATATTAGAAAATATCATCCTTAAAGTTTATTAATAAGGATAAATATTTTGTTAAAAGGTATAAGAAAAAGAAACAAGTGAACAGGATCATGTTTGTGAAGGTCCCGAGCACAGCGGAATCTCGTGGGTGGATGTGCCCACTTGGATTTTTGTCATCAGCAATGATCAATCCGGGATCAATACGATGATAAATGCCAGACTCCATGGATCGAATCACATAAATAGACAAAGAAAAAGATTAGTCTCAGAACCACAAAAGTAGGATCATCACAAGTTGATTATAATTAATTTAATTATTTTACAAGAAGTATATTTTATGGCGTTCTTTATTCGCTGATATTTATGATCACGTTCTGATGTGATTATTCATTACGTCGCAGAAGCCAAGTTTATACTTCCTCTAGCGGTGATCCACGCGTGCACCCCGTATCTCTGGATGTTGCTAAAGGAATCTCTGGGTGCTAGCGTGGAGAAGAATTTGCTTGTGTTGTATGCCTTAGATCGCCTTGATCCGATGGAGGAGGATCTCTCTCGATCTTTAGAGTGTTCTTGGAGGAAGGAGTTCTTTCGACCGTGAAAGAAATCTCCAGATTTTTTTGTGCACAACGATTAGGGAAAAGTGTTGGGGTAGTGAGGATATTTATAATCGGGTTTGAGGTTATAAATTTATGAAAATAAATAAACACGTTATGCATTTTATTTATTTCATTAACTCTTATTGAAAACCTCCATGTCGAATCATTAATTCCTTGACATGTGTTATAGAGTTATGGCAATAAATATATGTGTTACATGTTTTATTTATTTCATTAACTTTTATTCAAACCCCTCATGTCGAATAATTAATTCCTTTATATGCACCCATATTTATTATAACAAATATCATTTAATAAAACAATATTATTTCCTCAAAATCCCGATTGGAAAACTACACGGCGTGTAATCATTAATACAAAGCATGTATTTGTTTTTAATTTCCTTTCCAAAATGAAAACTATATGACATGTACATTAAATTTTCACGGCATGTATATCTTATTTTCATTTTATTCTTCGTCCAACATTAAAAAGATTTAGGCTTCCTTGAATAATTATTAAACCACAAGCGGGAATAATATTTATTCTACTTGAGATACTTGGATACACTTAGTGTGTGACCCTCTAGGTCTCTTTCTCATTGGCATTAAGCAGGCTTGCCTAAAGTCCAAGATTACTGTCTAACAATGGGTCAAGGCACCCAAGATAAATAATTTTACATTGCATTGATGTGTCACCTCATACGAATTCTTATCATGTAATTTAATCTTTTTGTCCCAATATCTCATCAATCAGGTTTCATGGCAGTGTCGTAAAACTATATTCTTGATCTGTTGTAACGCCCCGACCCCAGTTACCTAGAGTCAGTGCATTATTACATAACATTGGCATGATCACAAAATATCAAGTCTTGAAAGACCGATTAGTTTAGTAGCCTTTGAAATACTAGATACATTCATAAGTCTTACATTACATGATAAAATCGAAAACTACAACAACATAGTCTTCATATTACACACTCATATACCCTCAAACTATCCATCCATGTCAGTCATAAAATACTTCTTTACATCTTGGGAAAAATAAAACATAGAAAGGGGTGATCTCAAATGCTCGGTAAGGATAACAATATAGCAGAAACTTTCATAAATAAGAATAAACATTTAAGGTTGTGTATAACTAAAACAAAAGCCTTTTAAACTTGAACTTCATCATAATATGGAAAAAATAAATGAAATAATTTTATTTAATTATTCCCAAAGATATGCTACTAGTCGAATAATCACATGCAATATCAATAAACACTTTCATAATGATGGAATTCATAATTCCAGACTATCATAACCACATAGTCAAGGCCTTGTGCCAAGACTACAAATAAGATTTTGTCAAGGACTTGTGCCAAGACACTAGTTTGTCTCATGACACCTACCGATTCATCTAAAAGCTATAGAGGGCTCCACCCATCACTTACTAAGTCCAATGCATTCTTCATATGAACATGTTTAAACATAACATAAATATTCGTATTAAAACTAGCATACGAAATGTCAATACTTTATCCATAAACCATGAACAGTATAAACATAACACATCCACAGTCAAGCATATCACAAAACCTTCAATACAATATGGAAGTTTTGTACCACAATAAATCAACTTCAAATAATCTTAAAATCCATCAAAGGATGTTGACATAGATGAAATCAAAATTATTTGAGAGAAATATCTCTTTTTTTAAATCATTTAAATGTCACATAATTATAAAATAAAACATTTACTTTGAAAATATTCTTATAAGCTTGTAAGGGAAGCTTATACGATTTTATAACAGCAGAAAATAGCCGCACCCACCGTATATGTTAAAAAAAGACATTCTTACCTTAGTTTTGTCGAAAAGGTTAAAAAGGACCTTGTTTGGAAAATGATGAAAACAATACTTTATTAAAATCCTATAAAAAGTCAAAAAAGGGTATAAATGACTTTAACCCATAGTCTATAAAATGTAAATAATTTTTTGAAATACATTTTTAAAAAGCATGGATGTGGATGAAAAAGAGGTCCCAGTAGATAATTACATATAAACAACCTCGGATAATGAAAAGATTGTGAAATTAACCCTTACCTTGTACTTTTCCTTGGTCGAGGGAAGGTTAACTTCCTGTATAATGGTGAAATAATTGTTATTAAATTATAAAACAATCATATACATTAATATGATATCATATATGATCTTTTAACATTGCTTTGTTAATAATATCTAAGTATTATCGTTGTTTCGGGTGTTAACAGATTCATTTTCCTTTATATTCTTTGTTATGTGAGTCATATTTGTTATAGATGGGATGTATATTATTCATATCCAGAATTATATCAAGTCTTTAAACATTATTTTTAATCATCTAATGAAAATTATTCTTAAATGGATACAATGGGGAATGAATCTCACCGCGTTCGTGGAGACGGTAATTCGTACGTACGCACAAGCGAAAATATCATTCTTTTGTTATTAAAATAATATATAATTGGATGGAATATCAGATATAAAGAATCATTATCATGTTATATTTATTATTTACATCAATTACACATTATTATTATACCCATCCGAATAATAATTTATTGAATAACAATTACACCACGATGTGGAGACGGTAAGCCGTACATATGAACGTATGGTGACATGTCATTAAAAGGATGGATAGAATATTGAATTTGGTTGTACCATATTTATAATAACATCATAGTATATAGAATATACTGGATACATTTTTTTATAATGGAAACAACAAATATAAAGGAAGTGGAAGAAGAAAGGAAGTTGAAAGAGGTGGTGAGATATTTACCTCTTCTTCGGGTTCTTCCTTTTTATTTGATCAAAAGGACTCCTTACGTTGGCATTATGACAAAAGGAAGGACTCTAGGATTAAGGGATAACATTTTAGAGGGTATTTCGGCAGATTTTCGCTGATCCAAATGGTTTTGAAGGTGTGAATTAGAGAGAAGGGGGAGTGCCCTTTTATAAGAGGGGTGAGGGGCACCTTAGGAAAAGCTAGAAATATTATTTTATAATAAAATAGTTTTCAGTTTATAATGGATTAAAAATGGATTATTTAAAGGCTAAGGTCGGGATGGGTCAAAAATCACTCAACTAATAGGTTTTAGATAGGTTTGGGTCACTATATTAACTTTATCTTTTAGATTTAACTCTTAGTTAAATAGTGTGACATTTACCATGTCTCTTTGTATTTTTATATTATATGGTTAATAAACTTACTATATACTTCCAAGAGAATCCCAAGTGGTTCATTAATGATACACCTATCATTATATAATTCTTTTTCATGAATATTATATTTTTAGGAATATAATATCAATTAATAATATAATATTTGTTTTAAAAACTCTTTTATGTCAATTTTGACACTATTTGGTATTTTGTTTTTGATAAATTTATAACTGCATTATTTCTTCAAAAAAAATTCATCTAACTAACCATAAAATATCATATTAATCTATAAAATTAGTGTAATTCATAAATAGTCTCAAATTACCTTTATTTGGATATTTATAATATCAATTATTTTAATATTTCATTAATTTGGTAATTACTACATCATCATTGTGTCATAAATAAATTACATTATTTAAAGTCTAAAAAATATAACTAAAATACCATTATGTAGAAAATCTTTTTATATTTATAATGAATATTTATAGTCGAATTTATCTTATGTGTAACCATATATTAAAAATGTTTTAGTTATTAAAATTTGATTTTAACTCTTTTAACTCTTCTTTAAATAAAATAATAATAAGTGTCTTAATCTAATCCAAGTGAACCAAAGAGGTTCATATTTTATTCCTAAGGTTGTTTTTGGTCAAACTATGCTTATCCAATGGAATTAGGATATTTTTTAGGGTAATAATAATATCATTTTTACCCTTAATTACCCTATTTACTTTTAACCGTGGTAATTTAAAGTAAAAAGTTATTATTCACCAAAAAATATTTTTATCTTATTGTACCACATTTTAATCCTTGATATTAATTGTGTCTCTCAGATTTTCTAAATTCCACTCATAAAAAAGGTAAAATTAAGTTTTATGTGAATTTGCAACTTCTCCTACGAGGTGGGTAAAAGACGGTGAAAAGTTCTATAAAATTTTTATATATCTAAAATTATTATAAATTGACTCCAATGAATTAAATTGAACTTATATATGTATTTTGTGTCTATTTTGACCTAAAATAAATTTAAATAAAATCAATAGTTATTTACATAAAAATTTGGGTTTAAACTATTGTAACACCCCAAGATTTCATAGTGTGTTATTTCTTCAAAATAATTCAATAACTTGCACTACACGCAACACCGAGTTCAATCACACCATGACTTACAAAAAAAAAGACATTAAAAGAGGTCATGAATAGTATTAACTACATTTTAAACTTTATATAATCCTTATAATTTTAGAATCCATATTATGAGTTTCTTAGTCATAATGCAAGAACAGATTCATTTTCAGTATTGCACTTTTATCAACTTTTAATAGTGAAACCTTTTTAAATACAATATTTTAAACTTTTTAAATAAATGGGGACATCAAAAAAAAGTTACAATGAAACATCCCAAGCTTCCACGGTACGCTTTTCTTTGAATAAAACAGTAGCGTGTGTTGTATGCAACTTTGAGTTTTAACACACACCACAACCGATCAAACTAGCCGTTATGAATAGTAATACCTAATTTTTGAAATTATATTTATTTTATATTTTAAAATGGACTTAATTTTGGGATTCGGAATATCGAATTTAGCCTAAGGTGAAATTTTGGTACTTTTCGGATAACTTTCATATTTTGATGAATAGTGAAAATTACTAAATTTTAATTAAAAACAACTTTTTTAATCAAAATAATTAATAGTGATAAATTATGAATTTTAGTAGTTTTAAAGTATATTTAGAATATATTTTTACCATTTAATATAATTTTGGTCATTGGACATAATTTTACAATTAAACCGAACATAAACAAGTGTCAATCTTTTGATAGTTATTATCTCTTAAAAACACGCTTTTTGTTTTGACAGCGGGAATTAATTTTAAATTAATTTCTGCCACTTCTGTGTTTTGAATTTAGGAAAATGGATTCCATATTTGGAATCAGGATGTTCAAATTGTGTAAATAGATAACTTTTATTTTTAGACATTTTGAATAATTACTGCGGTAAATATTTTATTTACCATGGTTAAGGGTAAATCCAGTAAATAAGGGTTAAAACAATAATATTATAATAATACTAAATTACCCTAAAACGTGTCTTAACCCAATTGGTTGATACATGGTCGACCATGGACATTTTTGGGTCGATTTTGGGATCCCATGGATCCACTTGTAAGTGATAATGATAGTTTATTTTAATTAAGATAAAATGAATACAAAAATGACACAAGCATATATCTTTTAGAAAAACAATTGTTACATAGGGTTATATAAGTTGGATTTTATATTATAAATATTCATTAGAAAGATAAAACTATTTCCTACATAATGATATTTTATTTATAATTTTTAGACATTAAATAATTTATTTTATTTATGACACAATGATGACGCATTAATTACTATAATAGTAAAAAATTAAAATAATTGATATTATAAATACCCAAATAAATATAATATGAAACTTTTAATGAATTAAACTAATTTTATAGGATAATATGATATATTAGGATTGATTTAATTGACTTTTTTCGAAGTAATCAATTTGTTATGAGTTTCAAAAAAATCAACTATTGAATAGTGTCAAAATTGACATAAAAGAGTTCTTAAAACAAATATTATATTATTAATTGATATTAAATTCCTAAAAATCTAAGGTTCGGCCAAGAGACTTATATCATGATAGGTTAATCATTAATGGACCACTTGGGGGTCTCTTGGTTGTATGTAGTAAGTTTATTAACCATATTATATAAAAATACAAAGAGACATTGTAAAAGTGAAACTAATTAACTTAGAGTTAAAACTTAAAGATAAGGTTAATATAAGTACCCAAACCTGTCTAAATTCTATTGGTTGAGTTGTTTTCGACCCCTCCCCACCTTATACTTTGAATAATAAACTTTGGATCCATTAGAAACCGAATATGAATTTATTATAAATTAATATTTCTAGCTTTTCCAAAGGTGCCCCTCACCCCTCTTATAAAAGGGCACTCCTCCTTATCATTTCTTCACACCTTCAAAGCCTTTTGGTTCGGCCAAAATCTGCCCAAATACTCTCCCAACTTCCCTAAATACAACCTAGGGGCCTTATTTTGATCAGAAATCCAACCTAAGGAGCCCTTTTTATCAAATCAAAAGGAAGAACCCGAAGAAGAGGTAATGATTTCACCACCCTTTTCTAAGTTCATTTCTTCTTCCACTTCTTCTTCCTTTGTTGTTACCATTCTAAAATAATAAATCCAGTATCATATATATACTATGATGTTATTATAAATATGGTACAACCATATTCAGTATTCTATCCACCCTTTGAATAACATGTCACCATACGTGCGTACGTACGGCTTACCGTCTCCACGTCGTGGTGTAATTGTTATTCAATATAATATTATTTGGATGGGTATAATAATGATGTGTAACTCATTTAAATAATAAATATAAAATGTTGATGATTCTTTATATATGATATACCATCCATTTATATATTATCTTAATATCAAAAGAATGATATTGTCGCTCGTGCGTACGTACGGACTACCGTCTCCACGAACGCAATGAGATTCATTCTCCATCGTATCCATTAAAGTATAATTATCATTTTATGATTTAAAAATGATGTTTAAGGACTTGATATCATTCTGAATATGAATAATATACAACCTATCCTTTACAAAAATTTCTTACGTAACAAAACATATAAAAGAATACAAGTAAGTTAACACCAGAAACAACGATAATACTAAGATATTATTATCAAATCGATATTAAAAGATCATATATGATATCATATTAATGTATATGGTTCTTGTATAATTTAATAAAAATTATTTCACCATTATACAGGAGGTTAACCTACCCCAACCAAGGAAAAGTACAAGGTAAGGGGTTTTCATCACACTCCTTATTCCCGTGAGATTCATGCCATATTGCCACCATTACCTTTTGTGTGGTGTATGTACTGCCCATAATTATATTCTTTGTGTAATACACTTTAATTTATGTGTATTTACATATTCATTGTATGATACCTCTTTCATGGGTTGTATGTTTCATAATTTACCAAATTGGTAAGGGTTATTTCACAATCTCTTCATTATCCGAGGTTGTTTATATGTAATAATCTACTGGGATCTCTTTATCATCCACATCCATGTTTCTTCAAAATGTATTTCAAAACATATTCATTATTTACAAGAATATGGGTTAAAGTCATTTAAACCCTTGTTTTAATTTTTATAAGAGGTTTATAAAGGAATCTTTCCGTCGTTTTCAAAACAAGGTCCTTTTTAACCTTTTCGACAGAATTAAGGTAAGAATGTTTTTTTTAACTTATACGGCGGGTGCGGCTATTTTCCGCCGTTATAAAATCTTCAAAGCTTCCCTTACAAGCTTATAAGAATATTTTCAAATTGAATGTATTATTTTATAATTATGTTACTTTTAAAATGATTTAAAAAAAAGAGATATTTCTCTAAAATAGTTTTGATTTCATCTATGTCAACATTCTTTGATGGCTTTTAAGCTTATTTGAAGTTGATTTATTATGATACAAAACATCCATATTTTATTGAAGGTTTTGTGCTATTTTTGACTGTGGATAAGTTATTCTTATGTCACTCATGGTTTTTGTTTAGAGTATTGACATTTCATAAGTTATTTTTAATCTGAATGTTTATGTTATATTTCAACCTTTCATTCAGATGAATGTGTTAGACAAGTATGTTCTGGGTTGGAGACCGGTAAAAGTAAGCCCTCCGGTTTGGTCTCCGGTTATTAGAGGAACTCCGGTTTGGTCTCCGGTTATTAGAGGAACTCCGGTTTGGTCTCCGGTTATTAGAGTAACTCCGGGTTGGTGTCCGATTATTAGAGGCACTCCGGGTTGGTGTCCGGTTATTAGAGGCACTCCGGGTTGGGTTCCGGTTACAGTTAGTCCCAAGGTCTTGGGACGAGGCCTTGACAAAGAAATTAAAGTTCAGCATTATGCATTCCAACATTATGAAAGTGGTTAGTGATTTTGCATGTGATTATTCGATTAGTAGAATATCCATGTGAATGAGTAAATGGCATTATTTCATTTTATTTATGCCATACAATGTTGAAAGTTCAAGTTTGAAAGGTTGTTGTTTTAGTTATACATTGCCTTAAATGTTTATTCTTATTTATGAAAGTTTCCGCTATATTGTTATCCTTACTGGGCATTTGAGCTCACCCCTTTTTTATGTTTTATTTTTCCCAGGAAGTGAAGAAGTAAATTATGATTGACCTGCAGGGATATTATGTGGGGATATGAGTGTGGATTATGGAGACATTATGTTGTTGTAGTAGTTTTTCATTTTATGATGTAATGTAAAACTTATGAATATATCTATTGTTTCCAAGGCTACTAAACCAATCGGTCTTTCGAGATTTGATCTTTCTTGTGATCATGCCAATGTTATGTAATAATGCACCGACTCTGGGTAACTAGGGTCGGGGCGTTATAGTTGGTATCAGAGGAAGTTTAGTACAAACCTTGGAAGCTAGATTTAGATAAACTCTGATTAGAGCACGTAGACCTAAGATGAACTTTGAGGATTTGTATAGAAGAACTTCCTAGAATTTTGGTATTGTAGAGATTTTGTGAGTTTTCCGAGCAATACATCCCTGTCTGGATACGAGCAGGTAGAGGCGGCTCTGGCACAGATGTACCTAGGGGTAAAACCCGAAAACACCGCTTTGAGCTAGACTCGAACGGGAACTGGTGCACGACAACGGGCCTTGCTGCACTCTTGGTTACGACACTCCCGGGGGATATGCTTAGGATAATTCTCATTTTCTTTACAAACCATTATGAAGGGTTTATGAGTATATAAATCCTCAAAGGAGACATTTTTATGATTATGGATTATATCCACAAATAGTTCAATTTATGTTAAGTGTTTTATAAGTATGGGATTATGTATTTTGATTCATAAACTGATCTAGTGTATGTCATTGTTTAGAAATGGCGCCCAGTAGAAGGAATGAGAACTCTAGCAATGCACATGATACAAAGAGAAAGAAGGATCATATATTTTATGGCCTTAATCCAGAATTTACAAGAGAAATAGTCTCACATGTATTATCATCATATGAAGAAATAATATCATGTGTTGATAAGATAAGTGAAGAGTTTACTGAGTCCTATGGCTTTGAAGGGAACCAAGAGAAGAAAAGGATGGAAGAGAGAAAGATGGATAAAGGGAAGAGGAAAAAGAATAATTTTCCCATATGTGGTAACTGTGGAAAGAAACACCCTAGAACTTGCCTGAAAGGAATGGGAGTTTGTTATAAGTGTGGAGGAAAAGGGCACAAAGTACGTGACTGCAAGGGTAAGAAAATGGTTTCAAATGTACAATGCTTCATTTGCAAGGAGTTTGGACACTACGCGAACCTATGTCCCAGTCATCATACTATGCCGAAAATGATGTTATTGGATAATAATCAAGTTATGATACTACCACAGATGAAGAGGAATGATTAGAGTTCTTATGTTGATTATATCAATTGAGTGTAGTATCAACAATGTACTTGTTATAATAATTATGGAGTATATAAGGATTGTACTGCAGTACTATTTCATTAAGGACTTGAGATTGTGTGGAACAAAGAAAAGTGACTCAATAGCAGGATAAATTTTTGTAAAATATATGGTTGAGAGAATGATAAACCATAATATAGTTCTGATACCATGGTAGTGATTTTCGAATAATACATGATTATTTTGGAAAAATTATATTGGATATTCTTGACTACCTTGGAACTGATTAATGATTTGTATATTCCATCATTGTTGGGGTTTAAAACATTTTTGGATTGATGAAGTATATCCACCATTCTATATAGAATAAGGGAGAATGAATGTAATCAATAAGGAATATGGTAATTCAGGATGTTTTAGTGTATTAAAAGAATACATGATGAAGGTATTCATATGCTATTACGGGGTAAAAAGGATCTACATTATGTTTACCTTCCTTATAAATGTTGGACTGTGAGTTTGGAAAGAAGTATTTGGGATAGTTCTAGTTTGGATTATTTTGTATTTCCATAAAAGGACAACCCGGAGGTCGGGCGGCAACCCGTCGCGTCCGGCAAGGCTGCGAGACTTGAACCCGCAACCGAAGGGTTACAAGGGTGTATCACCTACCACTGGCCCACGAGATGTCCTGGATTAAATAATGTAGTTTTTTTAAAAGATATGGTAGATGAATTATAAATTCATTTATTTTTGAACCCTTTACGAATAGTATAAATAGAAAAAAAAATTTACGTTCTATTATCTTTTAGAGTGAAAGATGAGTTTGTGATAGAAATTTATTAATGGATAAAACTCTAATTATAAAGTAAGTATATCTCCTTATGATCTTAACCAATCTCATAAATAAATTCCTCAACATTAATAAAAGAAACTTAGAACAAAAATGTTGTCCTAGATGGTACCTTAAATCATCACTAATTTATGGCTTTAGGATTGTTGGCCTTTTCATAGCCATGTTCTCTACCACTCTCCATCAGATAATTGATGGTTAGATTTCTCTTCCATATACATATTTTCCTACATGGAACCCTAGTATGTGTTATTTTCGGTAATCTTCATACTTTCCACTCTTTATTTTAAATAGAGGCCTCATTAATTCATTTTTCGATGTGGGATTTCAACTAAGATATTTTGAAACGTCAAAAATGTGTTATCCCAATACCCTATGTTTTGTTGAACCGATGGTATTTCAAATAATCATAGATTGATGAGTTTAAGGACCTCAATTTTATACTTGTTTGTGATTGATGACCTCAATCACTACCTATAAATATTTACGTTTTTCCTCCAATTATATGTCTCTAATTACCACCAATGTTCTCCTAATCGAGATCATAATTTGGTGGTGACCCTTTCATTTATCTTTTCCTCATATTAAGACTAAATTTTAGTAACCCAATTTCCGATGTGGGTTTTCCCACAAATATATTTTCTATTTTCAACCTTTTATTTTCGAAGAACAATTTCAAATTGCGAGGACGCAATTTATTGAAGGAGGGGAGAATGTAACACCCCAAGATTTCATAGTGTGTTATTTCTTCAAAATAATTCAATAACTTGCACTACACGCAACACCGAGTTCAATCACACCATGACTTACAAAAAAAAGACATTAAAAGAGATCATGAATAGTATTAACTACATTTTAAACTTTATATAATCCTTATAATTTTAGAATCCATATTATGAGTTTCTTAGTCATAATGCAAGAACAGATTCATTTTCAGTATTGCACTTTTATCAACTTTTAATAGTGAAACCTTTTTAAATACAATATTTTAAACTTTTTGAATAAATGGGGACATCAAAAAAAAAGTTACAATGAAACATCCTAAGATTCCACAGTACGCTTTTCTTTGAATAAAACAGTAGCGTGTGTTGTACGCAACTTTGAGTTTTAACACACACCACAACCGATCAAACTAGCCGTTATGAATAGTAATACCTAATTTTTGAAATTATATATATTTTATATTTTAAAATGGACTTAATTTTGGGATTCAGAATATCGAATTTAGCCTAAGGTGAAATTTTGGTACTTTTCGGATAACTTTCATATTTTGATGAATAGTGAAAATTACTAAATTTTAATTAAAAACAACTTTTTTAATCAAAATAATTAATAGTGATAAATTATGAATTTTAGTAGTTTTAAAGTATATTTAGAATATATTTTTACCATTTAATATAATGTTTGTCATTGGACATAATTTTACAATTAAACCGAACATAAACAAGTGTCAATCTTTTGATAGTTATTATCTCTTAAAAACAGGCTTTTTGTTTTGACAGCGGGAATTAATTTTAAATTAATTTCTGCCACTTCTGTGTTTTGAATTTAGGAAAATGGATTCCATATTTGGAATCAGGATGTTCAAATTGTGTAAATAGGTAACTTTTATTTTTAGACATTTTGAATAATTACTGCGGTAAATATTTTATTTACCATGGCTAAGGGTAAATCCAGTAAATAAGGGTTAAAAAATAATATTATAATAATACTAAATTACCCTAAAACGTGTCTTAACCCTATTGGTTGATACATGGTCGACCATGGACATTTTTGGGTCGATTTTGGGACCCCATGGATCCACTTGTAAGTGATAATGATACTTTATTTTAATTAAGATAAAATGAATACAAAAATGACACAAGCATATATCTTTTAGAAAAACAATTTTTACATAGGGTTATATATGTTGGATTTTAGATTATAAATATTAATTAGAAAGATACAAATATTTACTACATAATGATATTTTATTTATAATTTTTAGACATTAAATAATTTATTTTATTTATGACACAATGATGATGCAGTAATTACTATAATAGTGAAAAATTAAAATAATTGATATTATAAATACCCAAATAAATATAATATGAAACTTTTAATGAATTAAAATAATTTTCTAGGATAATATGATATATTAGGATTGATTTAATTGACTTTTTTCGAAGTAATAAATCTGTTATGAATTTCACAAAAATCAACTATTGAATAGTGTCAAAATTGACATAAAAGAGTTCTTAAAAAAAATATTATATTATTAATTGATATTAAATTCTTAAAAATCTAAGGTTCGGCCAAGAGACTTATATCATGATAGGTTAATCATTAATGGACCACTTGGGGGTCTCTTGGATGTATGTAGTAAGTTTATTAACCATATTATATAAAAATACAAAGAGACATTGTAAAAGTGAAACTAATTAACTTAGAGTTAAAACTTAAAGATAAGGTTAATATAAGTACCCAAACCTGTCTAAATTCTATTGGTTGAGTTGTTTTAGACCCCTCCTCACCTTAAACTTTGAATAATCAACTTTGGATCCATTAGAAACCGAATATTAATTTATTATAAATTAATATTTCTAGCTTTTCCAAAGGTGCCCCTCACCCCTCTTATAAAAGGGAACTCCTCCTTCTCATTTCTTCACACCTTCAAAGCCTTTTGGTTCGGCCAAACTCTACCCAAATACTCTCCCAACTTCCCTAAATACAACCTAGGGGCCTTAGTTTGATCAGAAAGCCAACCTAAGGAGCCCTTTTGATCAAATCAAAAGGAAGAACCCGAAGAAGAGGTAATGATTTCACCACCCTTTTCTAAGTTCATTTCTTCTTCCACTTATTATTCCTTTGTTGTTACCATTCTAAAATAATAAATCCAGTATCATATATATAATGTGATGTTATTATAAATATGGTACAACCATATTCAGTATTCTATCCACCCTTTGAATAACATGTCACCATACGTGCGTACGTGCGGCTTACCGTCTCCACGTCGTGGTGTAATTGTTATTCAATATAATATTATTTGGATGGGTATAATAATGATGTGTAACTCATGTAAATAATAAATATAACATGTTAATGATTCTGTATATATGATATACCATCCATTTATATATTATCTTAATATCAAAAGAATGATATTGTCGCTCGTGCGTACGTACGGACTACCGTCTCCACGAACGCGATGAGATTCATTCTCCATCGTATCCATTCAAGTATAATTATCATTTGATGATTTAAAAATGATGTTTAAGGACTTGATATCATTCTGGATATGAATAATATACAACCTATCCTTTACAAAAATTTCTTACGTAACAAAACATATAAAAGAATACAAGTAAGTTAACACCCGAAACAACGATAATACTAAGATATTATTATCAAATCGATATTAAAAGATTATATATGATATCATATTAATTTATATGGTTCTTGTATAATTTAATAGCAATTATTTCACCATTATACAGGAGGTTAACCTACCCCAACCAAGGAAAAGTACAAGGTAAGGGGTTTTCATCTCACTCCTTATTCCCGTGAGATTCATGCCATATTGCCACCATTACCTTTTGTGTGGTGTATGTACTGCCCATAATTATATTCTTTGTGTAATACACTTTAATTTATGTGTATTTACATATTCATTGTATGATACCTCTTTCATGGGTTGTATGTTTCATAAGTTACCAAATTGGTAAGGGTTATTTCACAATCTCTTCATTATCTGAGGTTGTTTATACGTAATAATCTACTGGGATCTCTTTATCATCCACATCCATGTTTCTTCAAAATGTATTTCAAAACATATTTATTATTTACAAGAATATGGGTTAAAGTCATTTATACCCTTGTTTGACTTTTCATAAGAGGTTTATAAAGGAATCTTTCCGTCGTTTTCAAAACAAGGTCCTTTTTAACCTTTTTGACAGAATTAAGGTAAGAATGTTTTTTTTAACTTATACGGCGGGTGCGGCTATTTTCTGCCGTTATAAAATCTTCAAAGCATCCCTTACAAGCTTATAAGAATATTTTAAAATTGAATGTATTATTTTATAATTATGTTACTTTTAAAATGATTTAAAAAAAAGAGATATTTCTCTAAAATAGTTTTGATTTCATCTATGTCAACATTCTTTGATGGCTTTTAAGCTTATTTGAAGTTGATTTATTATGATACAAAACATCCATATTTTATTGAAGGTTTTGTGCTATTTTTGACAGTGGATAAGTTATTCTTATGTCACTCATGGTTTTTGTTTAGAGTATTGACATTTCATAAGTTATTTTTAATCTGAATTTTTATGTTATATTTCAACCTTTCATTCAGATGAATGTGTTAGACAAGTATGTTCCGGGTTGGGGACCGGTAAAAGTAAGCCCTCCGGTTTGGTCTCCGGTTATTAGAGGAACTCCGGTTTGGTCTCCGGTTATTAGAGGAACTCCGGTTTGGTCTCCGGTTATTAGAGAAACTCCGGGTTGGTGTCCGGTTAATAGAGGCACTCCGGGTTGGTGTCCGGTTATTAGAGGCACTCCGGGTTGGGTTCCGGTTACAGTTAGCCCCAAGGTCTTGGGACGAGGCCTTGAAAAAGAAATTAAAGTTCAGCATTATGCATTCCAACATAATGAAAGTGGTTAGTGATTTTGCATTTGATTATTCGATTAGTAGAATATCCATGTGAATGAGTAAATGGCATTATTTCATTTTATTTATGTCATGCAATGTTGAAAGTTCAAGTTTGAAAGTCTGTTGTTTTAGTTATACATTGCCTTAAATGTTTATTCTTATTTATGAAAGTTTCCGCTATATTGTTATCCTTACTGGGCATTTGAGCTCACCCCTTTTTTATGTTTTATTTTTCCCAGGAAGTGAAGAAGTAAATTATGATTGACCTGCAGGGATATTATGTGGGGATATGAGTGTGGATTATGGAGACATTATGTTGTTGTAGTAGTTTTTCATTTTATGATGTAATGTAAAACTTATGAATATATCTAGTGTTTCCAAGGCTACTAAACCAATCGGTCTTTCGAGATTTGATCTTTCTTGTGATCATTCCAATGTTATGTAATAATGCACCGACTCTGGGTAACTAGGGTCGAGGTGTTATAACTATAACCCAGTGTCTTTCACTTTTCATCAAAAATTGAAAGTTTTCAGAAAAATACCAAAAATTCACCCTAAGCTAATTTTGATATTCCGAATCCAAAAATGAAGTCCATTTTGAAAGATAAATTTTCTAATATTTAAAAAATTGGGTATTACTATTCATAATAGCTACTTTGATTGGTCGCGGTGTGATAGAATATCGAAGTTGCGTACAATGCAAGCTATTGCATTATTCAAAGGGAAACGTACCATGGAAGCTTGGGGTGTTACATTATCCCCTCCTTCAAATAATTTCATCCTCAAATTTTCTAGAATACTACTACATGAAAAGACTCTAGTGGTTCTAAATCATAAGTTCCTCAGGTTCCCACGTTGCCTCTTCCACCTTATGGTTTCTCCATATAACATTTACCAGACGAGTCATCTGGTTTCTCAACACTAGTTCTCTGGTATCAAGAATCCTGACGAGATCTTCCCAATAAGACAGATCAGGTTCTAGTTCTACTTTCTCATAGGTGAGTACATGCATTGGTTCAGACATGTATTTTCTCAATAGTGATACGTGGAACACATCATGAACTTTGGAGAGACTTGGCGGCATTGCCAACCAGTAAGCTACTGCCCCAATTCGTTCTGGAATTTCGAAAGGCCCGATGTACCATGGACTCAATTTTCACTTCTTACCAAAACGTATAACACCCTTCCATGGAGATACCTTCAAGAAAACATGATATCCTATCTAAAATTCCAAATCTTTCCTTCAGTTATCGACATAGCTCTTCTGCCTACTTTGAGCTGCTTTGATGTGGGTTTTGGATTACCTTCACCTTTTCCATCATTTCCACCACCAGTTCTGGGCCTACGAGTTTTCTTTCACCAACATCATCCCAACATGTTGGTGTGCGACATCTCTTTCTGTATAATGCTTCATATAGGTCCATCTAAATACTTTAATGGAAGCTATTGTTATAGGAAAATTCTACCCGAGGTAAATATTGATCCCACATACCTTGAAAGTCAAGTGAGCATGATCTCAACATGTCTTCTAAGGTTTGAATTGTCTGTTCTGATCGTCCATCAGTTTGGGGGTGGTAGGCAGTGCTCAAACGAAGTTCATTATCCAGAGATTTCTGAATACTTTTCCAGAATCTTGATGTAAAACGTGTATCACGATCAGAAACAATCGATAGGGGTACTCCATGAAGTCTTAAAACTTCATTAATATACAGTCTTTCTAGACGTTAAAGTGGTAAATATTCACTTATATCAAGAAAATGTGATGACTTGGTAGGTAGATCAACAATGACCCATATTGCATCACTCCTGCTAGGATTCTTTGGTATTCCCATGAAAAATTCCATCGTAATATTATCCCATTTCCACTCAGGCATGGGAAGTGGTTGCATGAATATTCCAGGCTATTGCCTTCCAGCTTTCACTTGTTGACAAACCATACATCTTGACACAAAATAAGCAATCTCTCTCTTCATGTTGTCCCACCAAAAATTTTCCTTCAAATCTATATTCATTTTGGTGCTCCCAAGGTGTATAGATAAATTGGAACTATGATCATCGTCCAACAATTCCCTTTTTAGATCAGGTATATCGGGAAAACAAAGTCTCTTCCCAAATTTCAAAATTTCATCTTCATACACAAATTCACTCAATCTCCCATCATTCACAGCTTTAATATTCTTTTGAAACTCATCATCATCGATCTGAGAACTCTTTATCCTTTCTAGTAAAGATGGTTTGGAAACCATTTGAAAAGGTATTGATGTTTTACCTTCCATGGCGATTCCCATATCCATCTTTACTAGATCCATATATATAGGATCCCTTTTAACTCTCATCTTGTTCAAAACTCCATGATACTTTCTACTCAAAGCATCTACCACCTTATTTTCTTCCTCCGAATGGTAGTGAATTGTTCAATCATAATCCTTGAGTAGTTCAAGCAATTTCCTTTTCCTCATGTTGAGTTCCTTCTGAGAGAAAATATAATTCAAACTCTTGTGATCAGTATATATCTCACAGTTTTCACCATTAGGATAGTGTCTCCAAATCTTAAAAGAAAATATTATAGCTGCTAAATCAAGATCATGAGTAGGATAGTTTTTATCATTAATTTTTAGTTTTCGTGATGCGTAGGCAATAACCCTGTCATTATACATAAGGAAACAACAAAGTCCTTTCTTTGATGCATCACTATAAATAACAAACCCATCATTCCCTGATGGTAGAGTCAAGATAGGAGAATTGACTAATCTTCTCTTTAGTTCTTCAAAAAATTCTTCACACTCTTTTGTCCAAACAAATTTAACCCCTTTACGTGTGAGATTTTTTAATGGGTTAGCCAATCGGGAAAAATTCTGGATGAAATGCCGATAATAACCTGCTAAACCAAAAAAACTACATACCTCAGTTATACATGTTGGCACAGGCCATTATTGTATTTCCTTGGTCTTTTAAGGATCAACAAAAATTCCATCCTTAGAGTCAATATGGACAAGAAAAGAAATCTCCTAATGCCAGAATTCACACTTGCTAAACTTCCCATATAATTCAGGTCTTCTAAGAGTCTTCAGGATAATGTGCAAGTGATTTTCATGATCTTCGTATATTTAGAAGTATGCCAAGATATAATCAATAAATACCACTACAAAGTCATCAAGATATTCCTTGAAAACTCTATTTATTAGATCCATGAATATAGAGGGTGCTTTAGTCAATCCAAAAGGCATTACTGTAAACTTGTATTGCCTATACCTAGTTCGAAATGTTGTCTTCAGAATGTCTTCCTTTTTCACACACAAATGATGGTATCCAGATCGAAGGTTAATATTTGAAAAGTATTGAGCTCCATGTAGTTGGTCAAACAAATCATCAATGCGGTGTAGGGAATACTTGTTCTTTGTTGTTATAGCATTGATCTCCCTATAGTCAATACAAAACCTCATAGATCCATCTTTCTTCTTAACAAAAAGTAAAGGGGCTCCCCATGGAGAGACACTAGGGGGAATAAATACCTTATTACTTAATTCCTCGAGTTGTTTATTTAGTTCCACTAATTACACAATTTACATTCTATAAGGGGTCTTCGATATGGGCCTTGATCTAGGAATTAAATCAATGGAAAACTCAATTTCTCGTTCTAGATGACGCCCAGGTAAATCTTCTGGAAACACATCAACATATTCTTTCACAATAGGTACATCCTCTATTTGAACATTCCTTTCCTCACCCATAGTTATTTCATTATCTTCCTCCCCAATAATTGAATTTAGTTGAGCTACTAGGGGTGGATCTAGATAATAATCAGGTGGTGACGATTCTGCTCTAAAGATAAGGTCTTCTTTATCATCATCATAAAAAATCATAACCTCCTTCTTCTTATAATAAATCTTCACATCATGGTCTGAAAGAAAATCCATACCAAGGATTATATCAAATTCAATCAAGGAAATGATGATGATATTAGCAGATAAAGAACATTTATATGCTCTAATGGGAACAGATTCACAAAACTTTGTTGCGATGATACTTCCCTTAGGAGTTTTAACTGATAACTCCATTGTTAAATCAAATTGGAAATATCTATTTTTCTTAGAAAAATGGGAAGATATGAAACAATGCGATGATCCAAAATCAAATAAAGCATTTTCTAAAGTTGAGGAAACCATTAAATTACCTTCTACCACGTCTTTCGGAGCTTATACCTCAGTAGTAGTGATAGCATAAGTGTAACTCCCCAACCCAAGTTACCTAGAGTCGGTGCATTATTATATAACATTGGCATGATCACAAGAAAGATCAAATCTCAAAAGACCGATTGGTTTAGTATCCTTTGAAACACTAGATATATTCATAAAGTTTTACATTACATCATAAAGTGAAAAACTACTACAACAACATAGTCTCCATATCCCACACTCTATCCCCACATACTATCCCTACAGGTCATTCATAAATTACTTCTTCACATCCTAGGAAAAATAAAACATAGAAAAGGGGTGAGCTCAAATGCCCAGTAAGGATAACAATATAGCGGAAACATTCATAAATAAGAATAAACATTTAAGGCAATGTATAACTTAAAACAAAAGCCTTTAAAACTTGAACTTCAACATTGTATGGAAAAAATAAAATGAAATTATTCCATTTACTTATTCACAAGGATATTCTACTAATAGAATAATCACATGCAATATCAATTACCACTTTCATAATTATGGAATGCATAATGCCAGACTATCATAACCACACAGCCAAGGCCTCGTGCCAAGACTATAAATAAGATTTTGCTAAGGCATTGTGCCAAGACACTAGTTTGTCTCATGAGACCTACCGATGCATAGAGGATCTATAGTGGGATCCACCCGTCACATATTAAGTCCAATTCATTCCCATATGAAAAGGTTTAAACATAACATAAACATTCGTATTAAAACTAGCATACGAAATGTCAATATTTTCACCATAAACCATGAATGGTATAAAAATAGCACATCCACAATCAAACATATCACAAAACCTTAAATACAATATATAAGTTTTGTATCATAATAAATCAACTTAAAATAAGGTTAAAATCCATCAAAGGATGTTGACATAGAAGAAATCAAAACTATTTGAGAGAAATATCTCTTTTCTCGAAATCATTGAAAAGTCACACATTTATAAAGGAAGTAATTTAAAAGAGATTTTTGAATCAAAGTGTCCCATACCACTTTGAAACTTTTGAAAATAAATATCATTTCAAAACCTTCATGTCCATATAATTAAATCCTTAAAATCTTTTTGAAAACATGGACATTAATTAAAAATATTTAGAAAAATAAATCTTTAAAACATTTAAAATTATGTTCTTGATAAAGATTACCTTTCAAAAATTCTTAAAATATTCATTTTGAAATCATTTAAAAGTCAAAAAATTATAAAATAAAACATTTATTTTTAAAATATTCTTATAATCTTGTAAGAGAAGCTTTGATGATTTTATAACAGCGGTAAATAGTCGTACCCACCGTATAAGTTAAAAAAACATTCTTACCTTAAATTTGTCAAAAGGTAAAAAGTGACTTGTTTGGAAAACGATGGAAAGATTCCTTTAAAAATGCATAAGGGTATAAATTAATTTAACCCATATTCTTTTTAAATAGTAAAAATGTTTTGAAATACATTTCGAAGAAACATGGATGTGGATGATAAAGAAATCCCAGTAGATTATTACGTATAAACAACCTCGGATAATGAAGAGATTACGAAATAAACCCTTACCTTGTACTTTTCCGTGGTTGGGGTAGGTTAACCTCCTATATAATGGTGAAATAATTGTTATTAAATTATACAAGAATCGTATACATTAATATGATATCATATATGATCTTTTAACATTGATTTGTTAATAATATCTTAGTATTATCGTTGTTTCGGGTGTTAACTTACTCGTTTTCTTTGATATGTTTTGTTATGTAAGCCATGTTTGTTATGGATAGGATGTATCTTATTCAAATACAGAATGATATCAAGTCCTTAAACATTATTTTTAAATTATCAAATGATAATTATACTTGAATGGATACGATGGAGAATGAATCTCATCACGTTCGTGGAGACGGTAGTCTGTACGTACGCACGAGCGACAATATCATTATTTTGATATTAAAATAATATATAATTGGATAGTATATCATATATACAGAATAATTATCATGTTATATTTATTATTTACATGAGTTACACATCATTATTATACCCATCCAAATGATAATATATTGAATAACAATTACACCACGACGTAGAGACGGTAAGCCGTACGTACGCAGGTACGGTGACATGTTATTCAAAGGGTGGATAGAATACTGAATATGGTTGTACCATATTTATAATAACATCACAGTATATATAAGATACTGGAGTTATTATTTTATAATGGTAATAACAAAGAAAGAATAAGTGGAAGAAGAAATGAATTTGAAAAAGGTTGGTGAAAACATTACCTCTTCTTTGGGTTCTTCCTTTTGATTTGATCAAAAGGGCTTCTTAAGTTGGCTTTCTGACTAAACGAAGGCCTCTAAGATGAAGTGAAGGAAGTTGAGAGAGTATTTGGGCAGAGTTTGTCCGAACCAAAAGGCTTTGAAGGTGTGAAGTAATGAGAAGGTGGAGTGCCCTTTTATAAGAGGGGTGAGGGGCACCATTGGAAAAGCTAGAAATATTAATTTATAATAAATTAATATTCAGTTTCTAATGGCTCAAAATTTGATTATTCAAAGTTTAAGGTGGGGATAGGTCGAAAAACATTCAACCAATAGAATTTATACAGGTTTGGGTTAGTATATTAACCTTATCTTTTAGTTTTAACTCTTAGTTAATTAGTTTGACATTTACCATGTAACTTTGTATTTTTATATTATATAGTTAATAAACTTACTATATACATAAAATCGACCCCCAAGTGGTCCATTAATGATACACCTATCATGATATAAGTCTCTTGGACGAACCTTAGATGTTTAGGAATTTAATATCAATTAATAATATAATATTTGTTTTAAAAACTCTTTTATGTCAATTTTGACACTACTCAATAGTTGATTTTTTTGAAACTCATAACAGAATTATTACTTCTAAAAAATTCAATTAAATCAATAATAATATGTCATATTATCCTAGAAAATTATTTTAATTCATTTAAAGTCTCAAATTATATTTATTTGGGTATTTATAATATCAATTATTTTAATTTTTCACTATTATGGTAATTACTGCATCATCATTGTGTCATAAATAAATTAAATTATTTAAGGTATAAAAATTATAAGTAAAATATAATTATGTATTTAATCTTATTATCTTTCTAATGAATATTTAAAATCTAATTTATCTTATGTATAAACCTATATTAAAAATGTTTTAGTAAATAAACTTTGATTTTAACTCTTTTAACTCTTCTTGGAATTAAATAATAATAAATGTCCTTATCTAATCCAAGTGGACCTAAATGATAATATTTTATTCCTAAGGTTGTTTTTGGTCGAGATACACTTGTCCAATAGAATTAGGACATGTGTTAGGGTAATATTAATATCATTTCTACCCTTAATTACCCTATTTACTTTTAACCGTGGTAAATAAAAGTAAAAAGTTACTATTCACCAAAAATTATTTTCATCTCATTGAACCAAATTTTACTTATTGATATTAACCGTGTCTCTCGTATTTTCAAAATTCCATTCACATAAGCGTTAAAATTAAGTTTTATGAAAAATTCAGTTTTTTTAACTACCACTTAGTAGTTTCACTATTCATCAAAAATTGAAGTTTTTCAGAACAATGCCAAAATTTCACCCTAAGCTATAATTGATATTCCAAATTCAAAAATGATTTCTATTTTACAAAATTCCTAACATGTAAGTTAATTTAATTAATTTTATAATTAATTCTCGTTGTCACAACAAATAGCGTGTTTTTTACGAAACAATATATATCCAAAGATTGACAATTGTTTAGGTCCAATTTCAAAGTGAAATTAATTCTAATGAACACCATTGGATAAAATGGTAAAAATATATTCTAATTATACTTTAAAACCACTAAAATTCATAATTTATCAATATTAATTATTTTGATAAAAAAGTGGTTTTTAATTAAAATTTAGTAATTTTCACTATTCATCAAAATATTAAAGTTATCTGAAAAGTACCAAAATTTCACACTAGGCTAATTTTGATATTACGAATCCAAAAATGAAGTATATTTTGAGAGAGAATTTATAAAATATCAAAAATTAGGTATTACTATTCATAACGGCTAGTTTAGTAAGTCATGGTGCGCTTTAACTCGGTGTTGCGTGTAGTGCAAGTTATTGAATTATTTTGAAAAAAATAACACACTATGAAATCTTGGGGTGTTACAATAAGATTAGCCTTGATCCCTTGGCCTTTTTTGAGTTAATTTCCCCTGACGCTTAGTAAATTCATTTGCATAATGTCCCATCTCCCTGTAATTGTAGCATTGAACATCAGTAGCTTCTTTCTTCCCCTTGCAATCATGAGCTTGGTGGCCTTTTTCACCACACTTGTAATAGACTCCCATTACCTTCACGAAAGTATTGGGGTGTTTCATCCCACATTTACTACATGATGGATATTCAACTTTTCCCTTCTTCCCTTTATTTTCATTTCCAGAGTGATCAGCAGATCTCTTCTTCTCTTTCTTTTCTTTAGAGTCATAACACTTAGAGAGTTCTTTTTCTGTCTTGATAGTATATGAGACAATATCTTCATACTAAAAGAAGAATTGTGAGACTAATGCTCGATGGATAAATGGTTTTAACCCATCAAAGAAATGATCAATCTTACTTCTTGAGTTACGTATATAATCTACAGCATTCCTCGCTAGCCTTGTAAAGTTAGCCTCATACTTTGCGACATTCTCATCCTCATTTTTCCTCAGACTCAGAAATTGCCTTTACATATCTGCTCGATGGTCATGAGGAAAGTATTTTTCTAAGAAAATATCTTTAAACTCCCTCCATTACATATTTGATACTTCATCATCTTCCTTTATGTTTTGAATCAATGGCCACCATTGATCAGTATCTCCAGTGAGGTGGTAAACTGCCATGATAACTTTTTCCCTTTCCCTACTCCCCAAGGCATGTAATATTTTCTCTAAGGAATTTATACATTGCTCAGCTACTAATGGATTTTTACTCCCTTTGAATGTTGGTGGTTGTTGCCTCATGAAGCGATGTAACATTGATCCTCCATGTTCTGGATCAGGGTGCTCCATATGGGTAAGGTTATTATTCATAACTTGAGGGAGTTATCCTAGTATGGTGATTTGCTGATCAGCACCGCTTTCATCACCAGCTCCACTATAATTATCTTGAGTAGGAGGAAAATCCCTACATGGAGTGTGTGTATTGATACGGTTTCAATTCCTTCCACTAGGTGCCATTTCTAAACAATGGCATAAACTAGATTAGTTTATGAATTGAAATACATAATTCCAAACTTGCAAAACACTTAACATAAACTGAACAGTTTATGGATATAATCCATAATCATAAAAATGTTTTCTTTGAGAAGTATATACTCATAAACCCTTCATAATGGTTTGTAAGGAAAATGATAATTATCCTAAGCATATCCCCCAGGAGTGTCATAACCAATAGTGCATCAAGGCCCGTTGTCATCCACCAGTTCTCGTTCGAGTCTAGCTCAAAGCGGTGTTTTTGAGTTTTACCCCTAGGTACATCTGTTCCAGAGCTGCCTTTACCTACTCGTATCCAGACAGGGATGTATTTCTCAGAAAAAACACAAAATCTCTACAATACCAAAATTCTAGGAAGTTCTTCTATACTAATCCTAAAATTCTATCTTAGGGCTATGTGCTCTAATCAGAGTTTATCTAAATCTAGCTTCCAAGGTTTGTACTGAACTTCCTCTGATACCAACTGTAATGCCCTGAACCCAGTTACCCAGAGTCGGTGCATTATTACATAACATTATCATGATCACAAAAGATCAAGTCTTGAAAGACCAATTAGTTTAGTAGCCTTAGAAACATTAGAAATATTCATAAGTCTTACATTACATTATAAAATGGAAAACTATAACAACATAGTCTCCATATTCCACACTCATATCCCCTCATACTATCCCTATAGTTCAGTCATAAAATACTTCTTCACATCCTAGGAAAAATAAAACATAGAAAGGGGTGAGATCAGATGCTCAGTAAGGATACCAATATAGCAAAAACTTTCATAAATAAGAATAAACATTTAAGGCAATTTATAACTAAAAAAAATCCTTTTAAACATTAACTTCAGCATAATATGGAAAAAATAAATTAAATAATGCTATTTACTTATTCACATGAATCTTCTTCTAGTCTAATAATCATATTCAATATCAATAACCACTTTTATAATAATGGAATTATTAATGCCAGACTATCATAACCACATAGTCAATGCCTTGTTCCAAGACTACAAATAAGATTTTCTCAAGGCCTTGTTCCAAGACACTAGTTTGTCTCATGATACTTATCGATGCATCGAGGAGCTATAGTGGACTCCACCCGTCACTTACTAAGTTCAATGCATTCCTCATATGAACAGATTTAAACATAACATAAACATTCATATTAAAACTAGCATACGAAATGTCAACACTTTATCCATAAACCATGAACGGTATAAAAATAACACATCCATAGTCAAACATATAACAAAACCTTCAATACAATATGGAAGTTTTGTATCAGAATAAATCAACTTCAAATAAGATTAAAATCCATCAAAGGATGTTGACATAGATGAAATCAAAACTATTTGAGAGAAATACCTCTTTTTTGAAATCATTTAAAAGTCACATAATTATAAAATAAAAAAATTACTTTGAAAATATTTTTATAATATTTTAAGGGAATCTTCAATGATTTTATAACGGACAAAAATAGCCACATCTACCGTATAAGTTAAAAAAGACATTTTTACCTTAATTTTGTCGAAAATGTTAAAAGGGACCTTGTTTGGAAAACAACGGAAAGATTCCTATATATACATATTATAAAAATTAAAACAAGGGTATAAATAACTTTAACCCATAGCCTATAAAATAGTAAGAATATTTTGAAATACATTTTTAAGAAACATGGATGTGGATGATAAAGAGGTCCCAGTAGATAATTACATATAAACAACCCCGGATAATGAAGAGATTGTAAAATTAACCCTTACCTTGTACTTTTCCTTGGTAGAGGGTAGGTTAAACTCATGTATAATTGCGAAATAATTTTAATTAAATTATAAAATAATCATATACATTAATATCATATCATATATGATCTTTTAACATTGCTTTGTTAATAATATCTTATTATTATCGTTGTTTCGGGTGTTAATGGATTAGTTTTCTTTTATATTCTTTGTTATTTGAGTCATATTTGTTATGGATGTGATGAATCTTATCCATATAAAGAATGATATCAAGTATTTATACATTATTTTTAATCATCTGATGAAAATTATTCTTAAATGGATACGATGGGGAATGAATCTCATCGCGTTCGTGGAGACGGTAATTCGTACATACGCATGAGCGACAATGTCATTATTTTGTTATTAAAATAAAATATAATCGGATGTTATATCATATATACAGAATAATTATCATGTTATAATTATTATTTACATTAATTACACGTCATTATTATACCCAAACAAATAATAATGTATTGAATAACAATTAAACCACGACGTGGAGACGGTAAGCCGTACCTACGCACATATGGTGACATGTCATTCAATGGATGGATAGAATAATGAATTTGGTTGTAAAATATTTATAATAACATCATAGTATATATAAGATACTACATTTATTATTTTATAATGTAATCAACAAAGATAAAGGAAGTGGAAGAAGAAAGGAACTTGAAAGAGGTGGTGAGATATTTACCTCTTCTTCAGGTTCTTCATTTTGATTTGATCAAAAGGACTCCTTAGGTTGGATTTATAACTAAATTAAGGCATCTATGATTAAGGGAGGACAGTTTAGAGGGTATTGTTTCAGATTTTGGTCGATCCAAATGGCTTTTTAAGGTGTAAATTAGAGAGAAGGGGGAGTGGCCTTTTATAAGAGGGGTGAGGGGCACCTTAGGAAAAGCTAGAAATATTGTTTTATAATAAAATATTTTTCGGTTAATAATGGCTCCAGAATAGATTATTTAAAGGATAAAGTGGGTATGGGTCTAAAATCACTCAACAAATAGGTTTTAGAGAGGTTTGGGTCACTATATTAACTTTATCTTTTAGATTTAACTCTTAGTTAAATAGTTAGACATTTACCATGTCTCTTTGTATTTTTATATTATATGGTTAATAAACTTACTATAAACTTCCAAGATAACCCCAAGTGGTTAATTAATGATACACATATCATTATATAATCCTTTTTTCGAACCTTATATTTTTAGGAATAGAATATCAATTAATAATATAATATTTGTTTTAAAAAC
This sequence comes from Viscum album, assembly GCA_963277665.1. Classification (NCBI taxonomy): domain Eukaryota; kingdom Viridiplantae; phylum Streptophyta; class Magnoliopsida; order Santalales; family Viscaceae; genus Viscum; species Viscum album. The sequence goes on from OY728153.1 coordinate 943,475,945, forward strand.
TCTTTTTTGTCAATTTTGACACTATTTGGTATTTTATTTTTTCTAAATTCATAACATCATTATTGCTTTGAAAACAATTAATCTAAACAAAACTAATATATCATATTAATCTATAAAATTATTGTAATTCATAAAAATTCTAAAATTACATTTATTTGGATATTTATAATATCAATTGTTTTAATATTTCAATTACTAGGAAATTACTACATCATCATTGTGTCATAAATAAATTAAATTATTTAATGTCTAAAAAATATAAAGAAAATACCATTATGTAATAAATAATTTTATATTTCTAATGAATATTTATAGTTGAATTTATCTTTTGTGTAACCCTATATTAAAAATGTTTTAGTTATTAAAATTTGATTTTAACTCTTTTAACTCTTCTTTAAATAAAATAATAATAAGTGTCTTAATCTATTCCAAGTGGACCAAAGAGGTTCATATTTTATTCCTAAGGTTTTTTTGGGTCGAAATATACTTATACAATAGAATTAGGACAAGTGTTAAGGTAATAATAATATCATTTCTACCCTTAATTACCCTATTTACTTTTAACCGTGGTAAATAAAAGTAAAGAGTTATTATTCACCAAAAATTATTTTTATATTATTGAACCACATTTTACTCCTTGATATCAACTGAGACTCTTTTATTTTCAAAATTCCACTCATAGAAGTGGTAAAATTAAGTTTTATGTGAATTTGCAACTTTTCCTAGGAGTTGGGTAAAAGACGGTGAAAAGTTCTATAAAATTTTTATAAATCTAAAATTATTATAAATTGAATCCAATGAATTACATTGAACTTATATAGGTATTATGTGTCTATTTTGACCTAAAATAAATTTAAATAAAATAAATAATTATTTAAATAAAAAATCGATTTTAAACTATAACTGAGTATTTTTCACTATTCATCAAAAATTGAAAGTTTTCAGAAAAATACCAAAAATTCACCCTAAGCTAATTTTGATATTATGAATCCAAAAATGAAGTACATTTTAAAAGATAAAATTTATAAAATTTCAAAAAGTGGGTATTAATATTCATAACGGCTACTTTGATTGGTCGCGGTGTGATAGAATCTCGAAGTTGCGTACAATGAAAGCTATTGCGATATTAAAAGGGAAAAATACCGTGGAAGCTTGGGGTGTTACATACTTCATTATTTAACTTCCATAAATATAATCTTCTTAACACCATGGACATGGAATTTGGACAACATTTCTATTTCTATCAAAGGGCCTGAGATATCTACTTCCATAAATATGGAAGGGAAAACTTCTTCCTCGACTTATCCATTAACAACATGTCATTCGTGACACACCCAACATTCCCTACTTCCCGCCAACTATCTTCGTGAAGGTTTTCATCCGAAAATCTAAGTGCATGAGTCATGAATTGAGTTAATGATAATCTTCCAGTCTAAGGACCATTACACACGCTCGTAGATAGAAATATCTGATGACACCAAGACATGCGGAATTACTAATGGTGGGTATGTTCTCATAATCTCTCATCTTGGAGATTACCAAGCATGAACTCCATGAGAGAGAGTCTCATCTTCTTACCAGTACTCGCACATGACAGTATGTATACTATGTTTCCTATCATAGTATGTCATCCAACTGTAGAACTTTATTTAAGAATATTGTTATAGAATTTCAAGGTTCTCATCATAGTGGGGATCTTCCATGACCTTATTAATAAAACAAATATTCTATGAAATTATTATATTATAGTCATGCATAATAATGAATAATATATAATAAGTGTACATTCATGTAATAAAAGTATAAACAGTTGGTTCTTAGGACACCAAATATAACAAACTCCCACTTGGACTAGAGCCAACTGCCTATGAATTTTAGTCCGCTAGACCTCACAAGATGATCATGTTTCTTCTGAGTCAAGGCTTTACTCAAGGGGTCTGCCACGTTTTCTTCTATGGAAATACTGCTCACTATAACTTCACCTCTTTGATAAAAATACCTCAAGATATGACACTTCCAAAGTATGTGCTTTGTCTGCTGATGTGACCTTGGATCTTTTGCAAGTGCCACCGCTGTAGTATTATCACAATAGAGTGTGATAGTATCTTTACTTCTAGGTACTACATCCAACTCTTGGATGAATATTTTCGTCCATACTGCTTATTTAGATGCCTCAGAAGTTGAGATATACTCAGACTCTACTATAGAATCTGCGACCACACCTTTCTCTAAGCTCTTCCAGCTCACTGCACCTCCATTCAAACTGAATATATATCCAGTCTGCAACTTCATTTCATCTTTATCAATCTGGAAACAAGAATCTACATGTCCTTTAATGACTAGTTCCTCATCTCCTCCATAAAATAGGAACATATCCTTACTAAACCTCAGATACTTAAGGATAGTTCTGACTTCCATCCAATGGCGGTCTCCTGGATCAGCTTGATATCTTCCTACCACACTTCGTAGAAAAGAAACATCTAGCCTTGTACATAGCAGAGAATACATGACTGACCCAATCGTGGATGCGTAAGGTATCCTTTCCATTTTCTTTCATTCCTCATGTGTCTGAGGACACATTTTCTTGGAAAAATGAATTCCATGTGACACTGGCAACAATCTCCTCTTATACTATTACATAATGAATCTCTTAAGTATCTTGTCAATGTATGTAATTTGACTCAGGCCCAGAATTCTCTTGGATCTATCATGATGGATCTTGATCCCAAGAATATATGATGCCTCACCCAAGTCTTTCATAGATAAGTATTTATACAACCATGCCTTAACTGACGGTAAGACAGGTACTTCATTTCCAATTAGTAATATGTCATCAACATATACTATTTGGAAAACAACTGCACTTCCTCTAAACCTTTTGTAGACACAAGGCTCACATTCATTATTAACAAAGCCAAATTCTGTTATGGCTTCATCAAAATGAATGTTCCATGATGTTGATGCTTGCTTCAATCCATAAATAGATTTCTGCAACTTGCATACCTTGTGGGCATCATTTGGAGTCACAAACCCTTAAGGTTGTGTCTTGTAGAAATCTTCCTGGAGTTTCCCGTTATGGAATTATGTTTTGACATCCATTTTCCAAATTTCATAGTCATGTTAAGAGGAAATGGCTAATAGTATTCTAATGGATTTCAGCATTACAACTGCTGAAAAGTTTTCATCATAGTCAATTCCTAGATGATGTCTAAAACATTTTGCAACCATTTGTGCCTTATAGGTGCTGACTTGTCCCTCCATGTCCAATTTCTTCTTGAATACCCATTTATTACCAACAGGCTTTACATCAACTGGAGGATCTGCCAAAATATAGACTTGGTTTTGGTACATAGAATCCATTTTAGAATTCATGGATTCTTGCCACATGGCAACGTCTGTGCCCTCAACTACTTCCTTGTAGGTAAGAGTATCATCATTGTCAACCAATAAGGAGTCACCATCCTCGGTGACAAAAAAACCATGTTTTTCTGGTTCTCTCACCTCTCTCGTGCTCCTACGTAGTTCTTGTGTATTTGGAATATATTTTACTTCCACTGGGATTTGTGGAATTTGTTCTTGTACCAACTCCTGTGTATCTTGAGCCTTGACTTCATCAAAGTCTATCTCGCTCCCACTATCTCTTTTGGAGATGTGCTCCCTCTCAAGGAATATAGGGTGTCTTTCCACTGTAACCTTTTTATCTGAGGGGTTTTATAGATAATATCCCATTTTTTCATTGGGATATCCTATAAAGGTACACTTTTTGCCTCGAGGTGAAAGTTTGTTACCTGAAGAGGCCTTAACAAATGATTCGATACCCCACACATGTGAATTTGATAACATGGATTTTCATCCACACCATAAATCGTATGGAATACCATTTATCGATTTAGTTGGTACTTGGTTTATTATGTGTGTTGTTGTTTGTAATGAATATCCCCAAAAGAATAATGGAAGACTCACATGACTCATCATTGATCTCACCATGTCCAACAGGGTGCGGTTTCTCCTTTCACATACACCATTCCACTGAGGCGTGTAAGGAGGAGTGAGTTGAGATAGAATACCAAACTCCCGTAAGAAATCAATGAATTCCTGATTAAGATATTCTCCTCCTCTGTCTGAGCGGAGTTTCTTAATCTTCTTACCAAGCTGGTTCTCAACTTCATTCTTGTATTCTTTGAACTGATCAAAAGAATTTGACTTATACCTCATTAAGTAAATATGTCCATATCAACTAAAATCATCAGTAAAAGTTATGAAGTACAAGAAACCGCCACTTGCTTCAACTAGAAATGTTCCACACACATCTGTGTGAACTAATTTTAGAAGCACTTTAGAACTTTCACCTTTACCACTAAATGGGGATTTGGTCATTTTGTCTTGTAGACATTCATGACATACACCAAGTGGTTTTAGTTTGAAAGAATCTAAATACCCATCTTGATGTAATTTTGTAAAACGTTTCTCATTGACATGACCTAGTCAGTGATGCCGAAGTTGGGTGTGGTATGATTCATGTGAATTAACTTTGTCATCGATTTCCATTACTTGGTTTGTGTAGTCTAACACATAAAGGTCGTTATATAAATGTGCCCTACCAAAAAAAATGCTACCTTTATAAACGTAGAAACATTAATTTCCAAAATTGAAGATGAATCCATCAGTATCTAATCTAGATACTGAAATAATGTTTTTGGTTACATAGGGTACATAATAACATCATTTTAATACCAAGACCATCCTAGTAGGCAATGTGAGGTGGTAGTCTCCGACAGCTACAATAACGAGTCTGGCTCCGTTGGCTGCTCACAGATCCACCTCACCTCATTCAATCGTTCTGATTCTACATGCTTCCTATATTTAGATACAGATGTGAGTACCACAAGAAGTATCTAATACCCAATTGGTATAAATAGATAGATTTCATTCGACAACAAATACACATGAAGATTACCCTTGCTTCCTTGGATGGGTGTAGTTTTTCTTCCAGTGGCCCTTCTTGCCACATGAAAAACAGACAGCCTCTTGTTATCTTGCCTCCCCTTTGATCTTCCTTTTCTTGGAAGGCCTTGAAGAAGCTTTAGGCTTAAAGCTCTTCGCCTTCCCTTTCCTTTTATGCACCATAAGGATAGAAGGCTTTTTACACTTCATATCATTGTCCACTTGGAAAATGAGGATAAGAAGATCAGATAGATACTTCTTAATGTTGTTCATATTGAAATTTACAACAAAGTTGGAGAAGATCTAGGGGAGTGATGCACGAATGATATCGGTACCCAGTTCTTTGTGGATTTTAAACCCTAAAACCTCCAAGTTCTCAATGTATCTAATGAGATTGACTACATGAGGCTCAGCTGGGGAAACCTCTCCAAGCTTGCTCAGAAATAGAGCCTTGGAGATCTCAAACGTTTCCTATCTTTCTCTCTCTTGGTATAGACCACGGAGGTGCTCAAGCATGCTATAGGAATCCATTTCTTCATGAGAGTTCATGAGCTCACTAGACATTGATGACAGCATCAAACATTGAACATTGAGTGCATTGCTCAAATTTTGATCATAGACCAGGAAATATTCATCACTCACCCCTTGGGCAGGCAAATCAGGAAGTGAGGACTCCAGCACGTAAAACTTTCGTTCATGGCATAGGATAACCCAAAGGCGCCTAAACCATTCCTGAAAGTTACTGCTAGTGAGGATATTATCTTTATCTAGAATTGATCACAGAGAAAATGTGGTTGAAAAGTTTTTCATATTGATTCTACAAATTAAAATATCATATTTATCAGTACTTTCTTGATTACATTTTATGAGAAATAATAAATTTTATTAAGTCTCCCACTATTTTATCAAGTCCTAATGGCCCTCACCATTGAACTTGGAATTTCTAGTTGCCATGACATTCAAGTGGCAAGGATCCATATTCCCCTTTGCATAACCCCAACAAGGTTTGGTCAAGCTATTTAAAGGTATTTAGGTAGGCAGGTCTTTTCCAACTATGAGCTTACAGTTCCTTGATCTGTTGAGTGGACTGCACAATCCTGAAATCCTAACTTGGATTTCCTCAACACTTGCCTCCATTTTACAAAAATTCTATCAAGGTCTACTCCTCCTGATGTAAAATGTTTAAGTCAACCCAAAACTTTCATAAGAGCTTCCTTTATAAAAGTAAGTGTCCCAACAAGGGTTGGTCAAACACATAGTTTGATTGAGTCTTGTCCTTAATCAAGTAATGGAAGGCTTGGTCTGACTTAATATGGTATTAGGAATTTTAATCCTTTATGCATAGTTTCTCATTATCACATGCTTGTCAATATTAAGTGATGCTTTCTTAAGTTATTAACCATGTTTTGATAATGTTTACAAATAGTCCGGTTTTTATTTTATTCCATCTTTGCATGCTTGTTTATTTCATTAACTCTGTGATCGAGACAACACATACATAATAAATAAACCATGCAGTCAGACATAAATAAAGTAATATGGAATGATCATGAGATTCTATTGGTTCGCTTATCTAGCAGTTTTGATAAGCTAACTCTGGCCTAGATAAAAACACCTTGAACCCGATGGTTCATATTTTTCATCTCCCACCTGTCCACCTTTGTATCTTCTTGGGTTGGTTTTGCCTTAGCTTTGGATTTTGAACCGTCTCCTCTAGCTTGGGAGATCCTCTATTACATGGGGTTTACATTAAAGAAACCATGGGCACGCAGGCCCTACATTTTATTGGAAGAAGGCTCACAGGCCAATGAATTTAAATGAAACCATACACACACAAAGGTTCTTTGGTCTAGCTCATGATCATCCATAGCATACAACAACATTTACTCATATTTATTATTCAAATTATTTTAATCATTCTTTTATTCAAGATAATTCATGCTTGAATTCAATTAATTTTGATGTTATAATTAGCCCATTCTTTATCTTAAATTTATTTCTTAATTTCTTTGAGATTCTTCTCATCCATATTCCTTGTATGGGTCTTTGTACTTTGGAGTAAACCTGGTGAAATTCCATTTCTGGAAAGTACACGGCATGTATGATATATTACATGGCGTGTATTTGTTTTCACCCTTTATCCAAAGTACACGGCGGGGGATTTGGCGTGTTTTATGTACTTCGGAAATTTTGGAGTACACAGTGTGTAAATTAATCAAACACGGCGTGTACTTACTTGTTACATGGTTACCAGCCTGGAAATCCCATGTACGTGGTACACAACTTCTCCTTGTACACGGTTTCATCTGGGCCAGATCGGACTACATGGAGTGTTGATTCATCATACTCGTTGTGTATTCTGGTTTCCATGCACCATTCAGTTCTAGTCAACACAGTTTAATAAAAACATAGGTATGCTCAATTCACAAAATGTGGTTTGGCGGACCAATACCTGTTCGTTGAACCTAAGTACACGGCAAATAGATTTCACTACACACTGTGTATTCCTGTGTCATACAGACAGAATGAGAGACTCCTCCGGATGAGTTCCTTGTTTTTATTTTAATCAAAATTAAAATTAAAAGGATGTTTTTGTGTTGTGAATCGAGAAATTAAATAATAAGAACATATCTCATTCATTCAGTTTTATAGAATGATTTATCTTGAATTGAATCATATATAAATGTGTAAATTATAAATGAAAATTAAATAACTATAATAAATGTTCTAACCACCCTCTGATACCAATTTATGGTCCCGGGAACAGCAGAAGCTCATGGGTGGATGTTCCCACTAGGCTTTTTGTAATTAGTAATGATCAATATGATGATAAATGCCAGACTCCACGGATCGAATCACAGAAATAGACAAAGAAGAAGAATAGTCTCATAACCACAAAAGGAGGATCGTCACAAGTTGATTATAATTAATTGAAAATAAGTACCTTTTATGGAATTCTTTATTCATTGATATTTTTGATCATGTTCCGATGTGATTCGTTGTTGCGTCACAGAATCCAAGTGTAGACTTCCTCTAGCGATGATCCACATGTGCACCCCGTATCTCTGGATGTCACCAAAGGAATCTTCAGGTGCTAGCGTGGAGAATCCTTTTCTTGAATTTTCCACCATAGATCGGCTTGATCTGATGGAGGAGGATCTCTCTCGGTCTTGAGATCATTCTTGGAGGAAGGAGTTTTTTCGGCCTTGAGAGAATTATCCAGATTTGTTGAGCACAACGATTAAGGAAAAGTGTTGGGGTTGTGATGATATTTATAATCAGGTTTGATGTTATAGAGTTATGACAATAAAAAAATGTGTTACACATTATATTTATTTCATTAACACTTATCGAAAACCCCCATTTCAAATCATTAATTCCTTGACATGTATTATAGAGTTATGTTAATAAATAAATGCATTACGCGTTTTATTTATTTTATTAACTCTCATTAAAACCCCCCATATTGAATCATTAATTCCTTGACATGTGCCCATGCTGATTATAATAAATATCATTTAATAAAACAATATTATTTCCTTAAAATCCTGAGTAGAAAACTACACAGTGTGTAATCATTAATAAACAACGTGTACTTGTTTTTCATTTCCTTTCCAAAATGAAAACTACACAGCATGTACATTCAATGTACACGGTGTGTATATCTTATTTTAATTTTATTCTTCCACCAATATTAAAATTATTTAGGCTTCCTTGAATAATTATTAAACCACATGTGGGATTAATCTTTATTCTACTTGAGATACTTGGATACACTTAGTGTGTGACCCTCTAGGCCTCTTTCTCGTTGGCATCAAGCGGGCTTGCATAAAGTCCAAGATTCATGTCTAGCAGTGGGTCAAGGCACCCAATAGAAAGAAGTTGACGCCGCATTGATGTGTCACCTCATACAAATTCTTACTGTGTAATTTAATCCCTTTGTCTCAATATCTCATCAAGCAAGTTTCATGTCAGTGTCATAAACTTATATGCTTGATCCGTCATTCTTTGACTTCCAAAAATAAACTCATTGTAACACCATGGCCATGAAATTTGGGTGATACTTCTATTTCAATCAAAGGGCCTGAGATATCTACTTCCATAAATATTGAAAGGACAAATTCTTCCACAACTTATCCATTAACAACATGTCATTTGTGACGCACCCAACGTACCTTACTTCCCGCCAACTGTCTTCATGACGGTTTTCATCAGAAAATCTAAGTGCGTGAGTCATGACATGAGTTAATGATAACATTACAGTTTAAGGAACATTACACACACTCGTAAATAGAAATGTACAATGACACCAAGACATGCAGAATTACTACTGGCGGGTCTGTTCTCAAAATCTCCCATATTGGAGATTGCCAAGTGCGATCTCTATGAGAGAGAGTCTCGTCTTCTTATGAGTACTCACACATGACGATCTGAATACTATGTGTCCTATCATAGTATTTCATCCAACCTTAGAACTTTATTTAATAATTTTGTTATAGCATTTCAAGGTTCTCATTATAGCGGGGATCTGCCATGACTTTATTAATGCAAAAAATATTTTAGGACATTATTATATTATATTCATGAAGAACAATGAACAATATATAATAAGTGTGCATTCATACAATCAAAGTATAAATAGTTGGTTCTCAAGACACCAACTCTAACAGTTTGTTTCTAAAACAAGTGAATTCCAAAATTTTGGAATTTATGATAAATCAAACTTTAAATAAAAAACCATTTTTTGGTATCCCTTAGTTTTAATGCTCACAAATCATCTTTTATCAAGTTATATTATATTTTCATCATGTTTAATTATGTTTACTCTTGTTTAAATATAATCATGATTTATTCTATTATCATTTTACATCATAAGACTAGTTGGAAAAATATGACTAAGTATAAGTCACTGTTAAGGTTGAGTTACCGTTAAAGAAGACTCACTATTGTGCATCCCACTATGGAAGAAAATCAGCTAAGTATGGGTTACCATTGATATGGACTTACCGTTAAGATTTCTCACTATCAGCTATTTCACCATCAACATAGATTCTAAATTATGAAAAAGGATTAGAAACTGTTATTCAACCTATCGACAACTCAACTCAGATTTTTTGCAGAGGACATGGCACCATTATTCAACCTAATAACATCTCAACTCATATTTTTCACATAGCACGAGTCACTATCGCATCAAGATACCAACAGAATGAATTACTGATATCCATATTTTTTTTCAAAGTATGATCTACCGATAGTCGAGTCACTGTCAAGTCAACCTACCATCAGATTAACTTACCATTCCGGAGTCTCCACTACTTGACTCACCATTCCTGATTGTAGAATGCATTAAGTCTTTGACACCATTCCGAAGACACTATTCCATAAACACCATTCAGAGACACCTTCAATCCTTACTTTTTCATTTAAATTAAAATTTACTTCTAAATGTCATATTTTTGAAACTTAGTACTACTAATTAATTTGATTTCTTTGTATGTATTTCATGGAAAACATTAATATCGATTCCAGACTGCAGTAAAATGTACAAAGTACCTAGATATGATCAATATCATGCTTCTTGTCAGTTGTAGTGTATAAATAAAATACCTAAATAAAAAATAATAGTGTGTTATATTCAATATGCTTGTGTGACTAAGAAAAACACAATAGTTACTTCCTCTTTATATGAGAAGATACTATTGTGAACTCAAAATGAAGAACACATGGCAGCAACAAATTAAAGAGAGGATAAGAACTCATTGACTATATTAGAACCTCACTAGAAACATAAGACAAAATCTCTCACGATAATCAATTTTTCTGTCTATTTTTGGAAGTCAACTCAAGTTTCATTTCATGATATATTCCAAGAGTCACAAACTTCATTTCCAATCCCATAAATCCATATAACTTTATTCTCTCTATGTTTACTCTACTTGTGTACTGTTTTTACATTACGAGCTGTGTGTGATATGTTTTATGAACACACATTTACTCTTGTACAAAACTAGAAGATACATAGAAATCTTTACAAACCAACCTTTTTACACCTTACAATCCAACATATAATAGTGGAAGAGGTCCCTACATGACCTATTTTGTTTTTTCACACCTGCAAAAACTGTGGAAGAGGTCTTGTTGACCTAGACAGTTGTGTATATTATTTTTTACCCTGATATAGGGTTTATATCAAAGTTTAATTATATAAACTTCTTGGTGGTAGGTGATCATCAATTGGAGAGGATTAAGTATCATCTTGATATTGAACATCTTGTGGTTAGTTCTGTTATGCCTTTCAAAGTATTCTTTTCACTGCTTTATCCATTTAAAAATTAAAACATTTCTTTTACTTTGATTTTTAATATTAGATAGTGTTTATATTAGACTTTTATTTAGTCAATTTACTTCAAAAGTTAAAATAGTATTTATTATTACTTCAACTGAAAATTAATCACTCTTTGATAAATATTTAAAAAGATAATAACTTTTATAAATCTACTATATTGGTTAACTGGGCTGATTTTATTTCAAATTTGGGGACTTTTAAATATATCTTTTAGACAGAAATTTTTATTGAAACTCAACTCACCACTCCCCCCTCTTGAGTGTCATACTCTGGCCAAAATTTGGTATTAGAGGAACTTACTTTTTTTCATTTCAAAGTTTTAAAACTTTTAAATCCTTTCAACTGTGATTTTAGTTGTGTTTTAAAGATCTCAAAATTTCTATTGTTTTAAAAATAAAGTTATTTAAAACTTGTTCTTATTCTTTAACATGAATAATATAAAAGAAGGTGTTGCTACCAAAATAACTACCTATTTTAATGTTACAAATCATTTTTAGTGGAAAATAAAAATGAAAATGCATTTTGAAATCATGGGTTTTGATATATGGTCTACTATATTAGATCAATATAAAATTCCTTCTACAGCTATAAATACTTGGTATGACCCAATTAGGCATCCTATAATAATAATTAAAAATATATTAATTCCAAATATTATTATCTATGTGATGAAAAATTCAATCGGATTTATGCATGTAAAATAGCCTTTGAATTTTGGGATACTTTAGCTATTTCACATGAAGGAACCAATAATGTTATGGAAATGAGGCTTAACACATATACTATTAAATATGATAACTTCAAAATGAAGCTTGACAAACCTATTTCTGACATGTACCTTAGGTTCAATTTGATTGTAAATACAATGAGTTCTTTGGTAAATCCAGTTGATTCCAAGGAATAAATCATGTGGCTACTCATATGTTTACCAAAAATATAGAGAGTAACCTTAATATCAATAAGATAATCCTATGATATCAGTAAGTTGTTGGTCAAGGAACTGCTAAGGAAATTGATGATGTATGAGGAAGATATAAAGGTTAATAGAGAAGAAGATGATAAACCTAGAAGAAATTCAGTGCCTTTAAAAATCACTACATCCAAACAAAAAGATAAAATTCAATTTTCTACTGAAAGTTCCAGCAATAAAGTTTCATCAACTGTTAATGATGTGAAAATGGATATTCTAGCCAGGTGATTTAAGAAATTATACAGATAGAATAATTTCTTTAGAAATCCTATCTACATAAGGATATATAAAAATAAAGGTATTTGGAAAAAGTACTGGAAAAAAGTGAGAATAAAAATGAGATAATTTGATATGAATGAAAAAAAGGGAAAGTAAAGGATGACTGTACAAAAATAAATAATAGGAAAAAATATGAGGGCAATGAAAAAAAATACAAGTAGTGTATAAAGGCTACATGGACTGCTTCTGAGGATAGATCCATTGAATCTGAATCATCTCATAATGAAATGTTTGACAAATCCAACATGTGTTTTATGACAAACACATTCGAGGTAACCCTAGTAACTCTTGAAAAAAATTCTTATTATTATGGAAATGAATCAGAATGTGACACTTTTAAAAATATGGGTAATAAGAAAATGCTTGAATACTAAAAAATCCTGGAGGAAACTTTTAATGACCTAAAATAAAAATATAAATCTCTCAAGAATCAAAATTCCCTTTTTACTACTATTAAATATGAACTCACTATATAAAAAGAAAGGAATGCTCAAATACTTAATGATAATACTGAACTTAAACATTCTAATGAGAAATTAAAGAATGATCTGTAAAAATTTACAAATTGTAAAAATACCTTAACTCAAATCCTTTGAAAACAAGTTTCTCGTAAATATAATATTGGAATTAGTTATCAACTTGGGTAATGAAATTTTTTTAAAAACAATTTTTTATCCATCTCTAGAAAATTTGGTTTTATGCTCATATCTGAAAAAATTTCCTTCAAGTTTCTACACAGTAAAATTTTTTACTGATCTAAATTTTTTTTCACATAATAAATTTTACTTTTATAAAACTTTAAAAACTACTTATAGGAAACCAATGAATAAAATGTGGGTTTCTAAAGCCTTAATTACTAATATTATTGTACCCAATAAAATCTGAGTACCAAAGTCTTTTCTTGTTTAAACTGTTTGTGTAGAAAAGTTGCTAGAAGATTTCCAATAAGAACTTGTGGTACATGGATAGTTTGTGTTCAAGACACATGAAAAGGGACTACTCTAGCTTAAATAACCTCATAAATATTTATGGTGGACATGTCACTTGTGGTGATAATGTAAAAGGAAAAATTATTGGCCATGGCTAAATCGATAACACTAACTCAGTTTTAATTTCTGAAGTTATTTTTTTATGGTCTTATATATAATATATTTATCATTTCCCAATTATGTGATGATGTTTTTCATGTAAAATTTGAAAATGACGCTTGTAAGTTTTCAATTATAACAATGATTTACTCTTTACTACTTTTAGAAATGAAAATATGTATGTTGTTAATTTTGATTATTTAGTCTTACAGAATGTTTCTTGCTTAAGTGCATTTCATAAAGAGTCATAGATCTAGAATAAGCGATTAGGACATTTTAACATTCACTATATTATAAATCTTACTAGAAAAATATTAGTCAAGGATTTACCTAAACTCACATTTTCAAATGATAAAGTTTGTAATCCTTTTCAAAAAGGAAAATAGTATAAAATATCCCTCAACCCAGAGAAATAAGTTTCAACTTATCAACCTCTAGAGTTGGTTCACATATATTTGTTTGGACCTTCTAGAGTTTCAAGTTTAAATTTGAAGTATTATGTTTATGTTCTAGTAGATTACTTTTCTAAGTATACTAGGACCTTCATTTTTCTCACAAAAGTGAGTCTTGTTTTTATTTCACCAATTATGCTAGATCTGTAGAAAACTTAAGTGGGATTATAATCAAAAACTTAATAAGGGGCCATGGTCTTGAGTTTAAAAAACGATAATTTGAATATTTTTTGTCATAAAATGGATATAATCATAACTTCTCTTCTCTTAGGACACCCTAGTATAATGAAGTTGTATAAAGGATAAATATAACCTTATAAGAGATATCCCAGACTATTCTTAATTAATATGATCCACCTATTCACTTTTGGGTAGAATCTATGAATACATCTTTCTATATAATCAATAGAGTCTTAATTAGACCTATCTTAAAGAAAAACCTCTATGATATGTTGAATAATAGGAAAGCTAATATTAATTATTTCAATATTTTTTGGTTACAAAGTGTTTATTCTTAACACAAAAGATAATATTGAAAAAATTTACTCCAGGAGTGTTGAATGAATTTTCCTAGGTTATTTGTAGAGACCCAAAGCCTGACGTACATGGACATTACATTACTTTTTTGGAAGACTTAATACATGAAAAATAGATTCCCAAATACCATATTAGTTTAGTGTCTTTGGAAACTCAGAACATAATCTTATAATCATGGTTAAAGATCTTCAACATCTCTCATAATGATCTTCCCCTTTTTGGTTTTCTTACCTAAAACCTTTCATTATATCCTGGGGAAAAGAAAACATAAAAAGGGTGAGATAAAATTCTCAGTAAGTGTAAACATAGAGAACATAAAACAATCCATAAATATTTTAATGCAAAAACTTGAACATAAAATCTAAACATCAAAATCTTGTGCAAAGACATAAATCTTGGAAGTACGTAAGGCATATATCATAAAGGAACATAAATCATGATAAAATGGCATGGGAATAAAACATGTAATTGTGGAAAACCATTAATCACATGATATTATTTCCATAGTAGCCAGGGCATTGCTGCCATGACCATATTAGTGGACAAAGTCCCTTTCTGAATCGAGTTCACTCCTTATTCCAGTCCTGTAACATCGAACCGGATTAACTTACCGTTCCTGCCATGTCTACCTCATGAGATATAAATATTTACCCAATGCATTGGAGGTAGATATAGATATCACCCATCTCATAATGAAATCATTATTTTTTGTGCCACAAAATCATAAATCATACATCATAGCATAACCCATGTAATAGAATGGGATTCTTAAACATCATGCCATCATAACATAATCCATATAAAAAATGGATATAATTTCACCATAAGAAGAATAAAACCATGTAAATAATGGACACATTATACTTAAAACATAAACATATTAAATAATGTCATTTTAGATGGAAAATAGTTTTGATAAAACACTTGAAATGATTTCTTGAGGAAAACATCCTTTCTTCTTAAAAATCATTTTCTTTTCACAAAATGTCATGAAATTTTTAAAGAAAAGGGTTTTGTTGAAAATAATTATGCAATCTTGTAGAGTAATATTCATGAAAATGAGTCATTATGAAATCTTAAAAATATGGTCATGCGGTATATATTAAGAAAACATTCTTCTCGTACTTTTGTCGGAAAAGTTATAAAGTTCCTCATTTGGTGACAAAAGAACGATTCCTTTCATAACACAATGTAAAAGTCAAATAACGGTAAACATGACTTTAAAAATACATGTAATAATATTAAACACTTTATGAAAAACATTTTTATGGACATGGATTAAAAATATAACCCCAGTAAATACTTACGTATAAGTAATCTCAGATAAAAATGAGATTTGCAAAATTATCCCTTACCTTAGATCTGATATGCTTCGTACGTATCAAAAACTCTTGTATAATGATTTAAATAATGTCATTGACTTATTACATAATCATATTCATTGTTATGATATCATATATGGTTCACTTATGACTTTATATTACCCGTTCTTTTGTAAATCCATGTTAAAGCAGCATTTTGGGTAAAATCGTTTCATTTATCATACGTGTTTCGACTTGTTGTTCTTGATATTATTACTTATATCCTGATTTACTTAATTTAAAAATTTAAAACATGATTTATATATAATAAATATTCAGCATATACATATTATTGATAGATTTATAAATGTAATGAAATACACCATTCATGGAGACTGTAGGTCGTACGTACGCATGAACGCTGTTTTCGTTTCCTTATTGAATTGAATGGAATTAAATAGATGGAATACATATATATATACATAAAACCAGAAGCATTATAATGTCATATATTTCATTATTATTCATTATATATACTTTATAATAATTCATGAATGGTTAACATGAAGAATGAATCTCATCGCGTTCTTGGAGACGGTAGTCCATATGTACGCGTGAGCGATCATATCGTTCCCATGATCGTGGAATTGTATTGAAGTGTATGTATGATATTTCAGAATCAATATCACTTTACAATAATCACATATATGTATTCTTTACACCATTATACCCTTCCAGGTAAGGTGGTGGTGGAAAAACAGATTACACCACAGCGTGGAGACGATATTCCGTACGTACGCACGTGCAGTGATTTCATTTTCCGTAGGATGGATAGAAGGTGGAATAGGGTTGTTTCATATTTATAATAAAATATAAGTATATTAGTGATACTTATTCTATTACTTCATAATGAAACAACTAAATAAGATGAAGTAGAAGAAAAAATAAATTTGAAAGAATCGGTAACAGATATTACCTCTTCTTCAACACGCCTCTTTGAAACCTCCTCTTAGGGCACTAAAATTGGTCTTTGAAGAAGAAAAGGACCTCTATAATATTTATAGGGAATTTGAGAATGGAAATGGGCAGGGTTTTTCTGAGCTTCAAGGCTCAAAATAGTGTGAGGAGGAGAGGGAGGAGGGGCCCTTTTATAAGGGAGGAGAGGGGCACCTTTGGAATTCTCAAAAATATTAGTTTAATATAAATTCATAACCCACATAAAAACATCCAAAAATGACTCAATTATAAGATTAGATGAGATAGGGTTGTAATATCATCCTCTAATCAAGTTTAGACATTTTTGGATCTTATTTTAAACCTTATCATTTTGATTTATCCTTATTTAATCTATTTAATTTTATTTGTGATAATAAAATTCTAAATTTTAAATGGTTATAAATAATCACTTATGTGATGTTAAATTCAATAATTGGATAATTTATGACTATTTAGACTATATAAATTTCAATTTATAATTTTTAAATTTTTTTTGATTTTTAAACTATTTAATAATATGTTATTTTTATAAAATAAAAATAGTGTCAATTTTGAAACTATTCATTTATTTGAATTTAAATAAAATCCACACATACGATATATTCGAAATATAATATTTAATAGGTTCCTAACATGTCATATTAATCTATAAAATTATTGGAGTACATTAAATAGTTCATATAATATTTAATTTACTATTTGTAAAACCAATTATTTGATACTTCTCTTAATAAAATAATTTCTACAACATTTTTGTATAATTATTAAATATACTTATTTGTTTCATAAAAATTAAAAATAAAATACTCGGATGAAGATAAATCCTATATACTTCATAATAATACTTTTAGTTGGATTTATATTCTAAAACACCCAACTTGTAAAATGTTATATTTATTAAATTATGAAGGTGACAACTTTGACATCATTTAAAATAAAAGAATATAAGTGTCATTATCACTTTTATAAGACTCCAAACGGTCATATATTCAGTAATTGGATGATTATGGTGTATATATACACTACCAATAAGTTTTTTTCATGTTTTTCATCATTTTAATGGGTATTATTATTTCAATAAAAACTACATTACTTATTTTTCACTAAATAAATAATTTCTGCATCATAAATGTATAAGCTGTTAAGGTAATTAAATATCTCTTAAGAATTATAAATAAATTACCATGATAAAGAAAAAAAATTTATCTTTCAAATGATTATTTATAACCGAATTTATATTCTGTATAAATTTATTTTAAAAATACTTTAATTATTAAAGTTGAGTGATACATATTTCACTTTTCTTTAAATAAAATAAACTAAAGGACGTAATCACCTTCAAGTGGGTTCCAATAGATTCTATTTCTACCAAAATATGGCTTAGAACAAAATATAAGCATCCAATTATATTAATACAAGTGTTAGGGTAATTTTATAATATTATATTTACCCTTAATTACCTGATTTACCTTTTACTATGATAAATAAAATTTACCGTAGTTACTATTCATAATGCCCAAAAACAAAAATTAGTCTATTAAAATAATTTGGACCCAATGATTCCAAATATGGAATCCATTTTTCTAAATTCAATATACAAAATTTGTAGAAATTAATTTAAAATTAATCTCATTATTAAGAAAATGAGTTTTAAAAGTTAAAACATTGCAAAAGATTGAAATGATTTTACCTATGAATTCAATGTAAAATAAATGCTAATGACATACATTATATTATATAGTAAAAATATATTCTATTTATACTTTAAACCCATTCAATATTATAATTTAACCATATAAATTATTACGATGAAAAAAGTTGTTTTTAATTAAAATATAGCGTGTTTTTACTATTCATTAAAATATGAAAGTTATCAGAAAAATATCAAAACTTTATCCAATGTAAATTTTTATATCCTGATTCAAAATAAGAAGTTTATTTTGTAAAATTTAACTTATAAACTTGTCAAAAATTATATTTAAAATGGGTGCTCCATCAAAACGTGGCAAAACTGCATTTTTTGAAAAATACTTATTTTACCCGAAAAATTTATTTTGTTCTCATACCATGTTCTATAAAATGTGTAAGATGAATTATAATGTCAT
Organism: Viscum album; assembly: GCA_963277665.1. NCBI lineage: Eukaryota > Viridiplantae > Streptophyta > Magnoliopsida > Santalales > Viscaceae > Viscum > Viscum album. Next base: position 943,494,966 of record OY728153.1, read on the forward strand.
AAAATTCAAAATTTATTTACTACTATTCATAACGGCTAGTTTATAATAATATTATAACCATATATCATTGTTTAGTGAAACCCAGTATTGTAAACAACACACGCTATCGAGGAAGGTTGTGATTGCATGTAATGAAAGCCAAGTCAGGGTTGTGTGTAGTGCAAGACTCCTTTGTTGTTTCGTATAACAAAATACAACCATATTTCATTTACAAATTGAATATATATATATATACACTCAATTTTGCGTAGAATAACTGCTATCAAACAAACTTGAAATTGTGTGTAACACGATCCAAGATTAGTGTTGTGTATACTGCAAGCTAATACGGTGTTGCGTATAGCGCAAGACAATCTTGGTTTATCATACAATAGAAGATATGAAAGAAATTGAAAAGAATATATCTTATAAAATCTTGGGTTGTTACATTATTCAATCTATAGTAAAACCTATAGAGTCTTTAATACGAGAACAAAATATGTGGAAGAATCTATGCATGTAAAATTTGATGAAAAAGATCCACATGAATCCAAAATCACCTTAGAAAATATTGAGGACAATATGTTGAACCTAGAATTAAATCCTAAATCCTCTCACTCTATTGTTAAACAAGAAGAAAAATCTATTTGTAAAAAATCTCTAGATTCTGACCAAAAGAAACCTGAACCTATTGGGGAACCCGAAGTAACCATCCCTTCTTTTTCTAGTCCTATTAGAACTCTTAATAATCTTCATTTAGATGATATAGTTGGAGACTTATACAAAGGAACACAAACTAGAGATTATCTAAGAAACCAGGTTGAACATCATGTCTTTTTATCACAGGTTGAACATAAGAACATCAATGATTCAATAAATGATGAATTTTGGATGATGGTTATTCAAGAATAATTAAATTAGTTTTAAAGAAACAAAGTATGGAAATTTTCGGATAAAACCAAAGACACCTTGACCATAGTCACTAAGTGGGTGTTTAGAAACAAAGTGTATGAAACTGGCACTATAGTAAGAAATAAAGATAGACTAGTTTTACAAGGTTATAGACAACAAGAAGGGATAGTCTATGAAGAAACCTTTGGACCATTATCCTAAATTGAAACCATTAGAATACTGATAGCTTATGAAGCACATATGAATTTCAAACATTATCAAATGGGTGTCAAAAGTGCATTCCTAGATGGGTATATATTTGAGGATGTATTTATTGAACAACCCCCCAATTTTAAAAAACCTCATTTTCCAATTCATGTTTTCAACTTAACAAAATATTTCTATAGTTTAAAACAAGCTTCAATAGATTGGTATGATAGGCTCAATGCTTTTCTTATTTCTAAATATTTTTCTAAAGGTAAAGTTGATCCTACTATTTTCAAAAAAATAATCTCTAAAGATGTTTTAGTTTCTCAAATATATGTTGATGATATTATTTTTGGATATTTAAAAAAAATTATGTATTGACTTTTCAAAAATAATGAAAAATAAGTTTGAAATGAATCTAATTGGTGAACTCAAATTCTTTCTTGTATTTAAAATTTTTCAAATAAGGAAGTTATTATTTTAAATCAGATTAAATATACTAAATATCATTTAAATTTTTTTTTTCTTGGATATCAATAGAAGTAGTGATAATCCAATGAGTACAACCAATAAAATGGATATTGATGGAAATGGAAAATTGGTAGATCAAACCAATTATAGAGGTATGATTGGATGTCTTCTCTACTTAACTGCCAGTTAACCTGCTATTACGTTTATTGTGTGTATGTGTGCTCATTTTCAAGAAAATTTTAAAGAGTCTCATCTTTTAGCGGTACAAAAAAAAATTTCAAATATACTGCTAAATTAGGATTGTTCTACCCTAGATGACAACCATTTGACATATTTAGTTATTTTGATGCTGATTCTGGTGATTTCAAGTTAGATAGAAAAAGATTATCTTGAACATGACACTTTTTAGGAAAGTCTCAATTTTCATGGTGTAGTAAGAAGTAAAATATTATTTCATTATCTACTATTGAAGATGAATACACAGATACCGGTAGTTATTATGCTCAAATTTTTTGGATAAAGCACACATTACAAGAATATGGATATCAATTTAGGCATTTCCCTATAAACTGTGACCAAACAAGTGTTATTGAAATTTCTAAGAACCCATTTTATAATTCAAGAAAAAAACATATTGATGTAAGACATCACTATTTGAGAGATCATTATCAAAAATGTGATATAACTCTTGAGTTCATTGGCACTGAACATCATCTTGTTTATATTTTTACTAATTCATTAAATTCTGAGAGAATAAGTTACATCTGACATGAGATAGGGATGATTGATTTTGAGTGACTAACTATAGATGACTCACTGTTGGGACTCACCAATGAAGACTCACCAAAAGGAATCATTGTTGTGTCTTACCATTCTTTACTTTGTTATTTTTATCACTTGGTATTAAATTTTATGTCTTATTTATTTTACTTTACTTTATTCCTCATTGTCTATTTATTATTTTGAAATCCCGAAATGATAAAAAATGAATCGATCCAAATAATTTCTCAATTACTCACTCTCTCAAAACCAAACCTTTCTTTCTCAAACCTCTACTACCTTAGACCGTCGAAACAAACCCTTCACAATGGATCGAGTGAATCACTTATCTAATATTTCTCTAAATTAATCTCATCCTTCTAAGAATAAAAATATGAATCGAGTGATACTAAACTCAAAACTATTAACCCTGATCTTACCAGTAGAGTAGTCATACCAGAAAAGGAACAGCATGTCGACTAGGTGTTATCAACTAATTATCTTGTTCTGAAAGTGTTACAAGAACATATTTGGTTGGAATGGTTCTCCAACAACAATCTTCATCTCTATCTAAAGTTAATTCAAGAGTTTTATCTAAATGAAGAGTTCATTCTTGAAGGAACAGATGATTATTGTATCAAGCCTAGAATAAATGGAAAAATGATTTCCTTTTCTTTTAGGTAGTGGTCTGAATGTTTGAATGTACCTCATGGAGGTATTTTTAAATATTATCAAGGTAGTGTTCCCTACTACAAGTGATATATTTAGTTATGTAATAGCTATAACAGATATGACCAGTGATGGAATTGCTATAAGACCAGTAGAAACTAAACTTGATGGAGAATGCAGATTGCTGTTTAATTTTATTCAATACCAATTATGTCCAAGAAAAAGTGATTTTTCTTCACTCAAGTATCAAGATGTTTATTTTTTGTATATTCTGAAATAAGGACATAAGATCAACATTTTTATATATCTTATGGTTCATTTTTATGATATTATAAAGCCTCATTAAAATTCAAACTCCCTATTTTATACTAATATTATCTCTACCATGTTGGAAGTTAAAGGAGTGGTGACTGAAGATGAAGAAAAAGTCACAAATTGTGGTGTATTTTTCATTACCAAAGAAATATGAAAAATAATAAAAATTAGTTGGAATCCTTGTAAGAGACAGTGGGTGGAATATAAAGAGAAAATTTATGAATAATTAAATATTTTTCAATACCCCACATGAGAAATGGATATGGTTGACCCTGGTTTTGGACAAGATTAGGTTGTAAAGTACTCATATGATGAGGAATAAGAATATGAGGTAGATAAAGGAAAATAATATCCTATTGATGATAGAATTGATCATGACATTGCAGGAAGTCTTGAAGGAATCAAATATGGACCACCTAGACCTCCAAAATATCTTCTTACAAAAGAAATTACCCTAAGGGATAATGATGATGAGAAAGAATAATATGATAATGTTGAATATGATTGTGACAGTGGAAGTGAAGAGAAAGAATATAATGAAGAAGAGGAAGAAAATGAACATTAGGAAGATGAATAGGAGGAGGAGGAAGAGATTTGTGTAAAAGAATAAAGTGGTGCAAATTAAGAAGAGGAAAAAGAAGAAATTAATAAAGCTGGTGGGGAATCTGATCATCCTGATAGTGATAAAAGACCTTCTACATAACCTGAAACCCCTACTGAAACCATTTTAGTGGAAAAGGAAACAATTTTGGAACCTCAAAAGGCTTATGAGTTAGTTTTAGTTTAGGAATAAGTTCTAGATGTTCCCATGAAAGATGATGTTCATGTTAATAAGGAACCACCTGTTTAGGGGGAGCAACTAGATCGTAGAGTTAAATTTTATACTCTTACTCCTTTTGATTGGACTATAGTAGCTGAATGGGAAAAATATCAGGGGTACATCACTTTGGTCTTAGAATATTCAGATTGAGATGATGAGGAATCTAATCCTAAGGGATCTCTAATTGAAGAAGTGGATCATCCTTAGAGAATTCTAGTTGGAACTAATTAAGTGGTGTATCCCTCTCTGTCTCCTTCTCTATCTACTTTTGTTGAACCTTTTCCTGCTGACTATGTGATTCATAAAGACTTCAGACTTTTTAAGGAAGAATTTTTCTCAACTGTTAAAGATATACTTCAACTGCAACCAACACCAATGTCAAGTATTAATGAAACCAATGTTTTAATTCTCTCAGAGAATGTTTTCTCCCATATTCATCCTCAAATGGGTTCTAATCTTTAGGAAGTAAGGATGATGAATAAAATATTAAGTGATGAACTAGATTATCTAATTTCTATTGTTAAAGGGATGTATTCTGAGTATATATAGTACTTGGATAATGTTGTAAAAATACTTGGAGATACATATTCTAAGGATGATTCACCTCACCCTCCAGCACTTGACTTGGATATTTTAAGATCAATTATTAAAAAAGAATTAAAATATTCCTCCACCTTTTTTTCTAATACTATTGAATCCATGAATGTTGATATAATCAAATCGGTGTTCAAAGAAGAAGTAAAAACTATGATGGGTAGTTCAGATCAGGATAACTTAAGAAAAATCAGAAAAAACAGTAATCATTTGCATGACATGGTAAGGTTTTACATGAAAGGGTCCACTCCTGTACAAGAATATATCACCAAGAAAGTATATTTCTATTTTAAAAGGAATTATACCAAACATAAATAGGATAGTAATTTAAAATACTTAGTTGAGAATTTGAGGTTAGCTCCAGTTACACATGCCTTCAAGAAACATGTTAAACAGTTAAAGGAGCTCATTCCTACCCTTCAGATGTTCATGGAAAATAAGGATGATATTATTAAGTCTATGGAGAAAAGAGGGTAGATAAGTACAGATTTCATAAACATTTTGAATCCCTACTTGAATGTCTAGAGTCTAGTTATTTTAGCTCTAAAAACATTCCTCATTTGACCTATGATTGAGAATTTTCCTTCAAGTTTAATCTATCGGTCATTTGATCCTTGGTTTAGAGCTGCATTCTCTCAAAACCCTTTTTCTCCTCTTCCAGTAACCCTTCAACCTTTTCCCATGTCTCAAGATTAGGCACTTAGTCATTTTAGGCATTTTATTTATTGAGAGCTTGCATCCCCTCCATCTTTTACTCAAGGTCTTACCAAAACTGTGCCTTCTAGATTTCCCATTCATATATTTATACATCATCCCCTTCTGTACCTCTTGTTCCTTCATCTACTCCTACTGATAAGGAAAAATTAGTCATGGATCCTTACTTGAAGAAGAATTGATTTTGTATTGTCGCACGATTGGGATTTATTTTGAACTTTTTCTCAGTCAATGTACTATATTTTTATCATGAAATAAATTATCTCTTTTTCTCTATTATTTGTTCTTTATATCTTTTCATTTGTTCTATTTTTGATAATCCCAAAAGGGGGATAATAAGTACGGAATTTAACCTAATAATGAGATTATGTATGGTATTTAATTTTTCTTTATTATGTTTATCTTATAATTCAATATCTCATGATCATTATGAATGTCTTATTAATTCCATGATTTTTTATCCTCAAAAAGGGGGAGTTTGTTGACCTCCTCTAGTTTTAATGATCACAAATCATGTTTCATCAAGTTAAATTATATTTACATCATGTTTAATTCTGTTTCATCTTATTTAAATATAATCATAATCCATTATATTATAATTTTACACCACAAGACTGGTTGGAAAAATATTATTAAGTATAAGTCACTGTTAAGGTTGAGTTATCATTAAGGCAGACTCACTGTTGGACATCACACTATGGTAGAAAACTGGCTATGTTTGAGTTACTGTTAATATGGACTTACCGTTAAGATTTCCCACTGTCAGTTTTCTCATAGTCAACATAGATGTTGAATTCTAACAGAGGATGAAACACCGTTATCCAACCTACCAATAGCTCAAATCAGATTTTTCGCAAAGGATGAGATGCCATTATTCAACCTACCGAAATCTCAACTAAAATTTTTGGCAAAGGACAAGACATCATCACATCAAGCTACCGACAGAGAGACTTATTGATATCCATAATTTTTTTTATGGGCTACTGATATCTGATTCACCATCATGTCAACCTACCTTCATAGTGACTTTCTATTCCTGAGTCACCGCTACTTGAATCATTGTTCCTAATTGAATAATGCATTATGTCTGTGACACCATTCCTTAGATACCTTTCTAGAGACACCGTTCAGATACATCATCAATCCTTTGTTGTTTAAATTCAAATTATATTCTAGTAGTCATATTTGTGAAACTTAATACTAATAATTAATTTCATGAATTTTTTTATCTATTGTAGACAACATTAATATCGATGTCAAACTATAGTAGAAGGTATGAGGTACCTAGATATCATTAAGATCATGCTTATTTTCAAATTTAGTGTATAAAGAAAATACCTGAATCAAAAAATAATAGTTTATTAGAATTTGAGATGCTTTTACACCTAATAAAAGCAAAAGAAATGTTAGATGTTGATACATGAAGATACTACTATGAATTCAAACCAAAGAACACTTTGCAACAAAAAACTAAATAGAGGAGAATAACTCATCGAGCATATCATAACCTCATTGAAAACATAATATATAATCTCTCACAACACTCTGTTATGTTGTGTATTTCTGGAAGTCAACTCAAGCTTCATTTCACTATATCTTCTAAGATTTTAAAGCTATAATTCCACTCACATGGATCCTTCTAACTCTATTATCTCTATTTTTTGTCTGCTAGTGTACTATTTTTAAATTATGAGTAGTGTGTGTCTATCTATTTTATGAACACACACTGAATCATATGAAAAACTAGAAGATGCATATATATCTTCACAAACTATCTGTTTACACCTTACACTCTCAAGGATAACAGTAGAAAAGGTACCTACGTGTCCTATTTTGTTTTTTCACTCCCATGAAAACTATGGAAGAGGTCTATTTGACCTATATTGTTGTGTATTCTATTGTTTACCCCAATCCAGGGTTTGGATAAAATTTTATTTATATAAACCTCTTTGTGGTAGGTGATCACCAAGTGGAGAGGATTAATTCTTAGCTTGATTTTGAACATTTTTTTGTTAATTTTTTTCTACCTTTCAATGTTTTGTTTTCACTAATTTATCCATTTATAAAAGAAAACATTTATTTCACTTTGATAGTTAATATTATATAATTTTTTATATTAGACTTTGATTTATTCAATTGATTTCAAAAGTTAAAATTGTATTTTTTATTATTTCAACTGATAATTAAAAAATCTTTGATAAATATTTTAAAATATCAAAACTTTTATAAATCTACTAATTTGGATAATTGGGAAGATTTTATTTCAAATTTGGGGACTTTAAAATAAATCTTTTACACATAAATTTTTTTAGAAACTCAATTCACCCATATTGAGTGTCCTAATTCGACCAACACCATTATAACTAGATAGTCTAATAGTGATAAAAATAATTCTAATATGAGGAATAAGATTTTATAGATCTATTAAAATCTTGGTTCACAAAATGGATCCAATATTTATGGTCATAAATATATTAGAAACTAGATAAAAATTCTAGATAGCATGAATTTTATAAAGGTAAATATGCTTTATATTGATATAGGTGGTGTTGTGGAGGATATAGGTTTACAATTAAGATGTTATGGTTCAATTATCAATACTAAAATTGATCCAAAATGTATTTTAGATAGTGTTTGAGGGGCATTTATCCCATTAAAAGAAGACAAACTTAAAAATAATCTAAAAAATATAATTTTATGATTATGGACATATTTCAACTTATTGAAAGTATCTATGAGAGTTTTTATAACCTTGGATACCTATAAAAAGGTTTTATTTTGATTCTGCCACTCTAAAAAATCTTTCATGAAAAAACTCAAAAGTAGCCAGAGAAGGAAAAAAATTGTAAAGGGAAGGCTCATTTTATTGAAACTTCACTAAAGACTAGAGAAGGGGGATGACCTTTGATCTTGGATAGTGATTGTTATTCACACATGAATATATATTTTAATATATTGAATAATGTGATAGACTAAAAAAAGTATCATCAAATTTTTTAAATGATTATTCTCTTAGAATCAAAGGCATTAAATCTATTGTTATTGGAAAATAAAAGTCAAAATCTAGAAGTACCTTATTTTTTGATGGACTAAAACACAATCTAATGAGTGTTTCATAGATTTATGATGAATGAAATTAAGTTATATTCAAAATATATAGTTTTATTTTTAAAATTCTTGAATATATTAAATTTGTGAGAAGATTATATTGAACTAAGGGAAATTTGTTCCCAGTTAAAGATACACAGAATTCTTGCCATCTAAATATAAAGGAAATAAATAAATTATGGCATGGAAGACATGAGAATATGTACAAGAGAGATGTGAAAAAGTTAACACATAGAGGAAGTTTTTTTATTCCCTTTAAATAGTAATAATCAGATATTAGTGTTGTCAAATATTCTAGAAATAAATGTTTTATAATTCTATACACAAGAAGGTTGAGAGACATGCATATCATCCCTTAGATCTTATTGATTCTAACATATGTGGGACCATGTGAAAGAAATAAATAAATATAGATAAGTATTTTATTTTATTTATTTATTATTTCACTCATATTACAAGTATTATGTTTTAAAAAGATAAATTAGAGGCTCCCAATATGTTCAAAAGTTTCAGGTGAAGTGTTGAAGAGGAATGTGGTTACTATGTGAAGAACATCTAAAATGATAATGGTGTTGAATAAACAAATGTAATGTTTAAAGGTTATCTTGATAATATTGGTATTAATCATAAGAATTTTTCACCATAAAACCATAACAAAATGGTGTGGCTGAAATAAATAATAGAAACGAGGTTGATATAGCTTGAACCATGTTAACTTAACATGATGCATCTTAGTTATTTTGGAGAAATTTTATTGGTGTAGAAATCCACATTAAAAGTGACTTATTCAATAGTCCAAATTAAAACATGTCTCTGTATGATATATATTATAAGAATACCTAAGTTTTAAGTACTTAAGGCTAATTGGAAGCCTGTGTATTATCAAATTCAAAGGTAAAAATCTTGGGAAGATTGATCATAGAGGTGATAATGGTATCTTCCTTGGATACACTCTAAATGGTAGATGTTACAGATTATATAACAAGGAAAATATAGGAATTATTGATTCTTCTAATGTGAAAGTGGTTTAAAATTTACATAGAAATGTTACATAGTGATCTTCAAGTATAATAGTAATTGAAGATGAAGATGATTCTAATAAAAAAAATTAAATATAAAAAAAAAATTGATGATTCTAAAGTTGTATAGGTTAAAGATATCAATGATCCATTTCAAGTGATGATGGAAAATAGTTTTTATTATATCGAAGGATGGGGAATAAAGTGGAGGTGAAAAATATCATTGTAAATCAAGGATTATTTGTTCAAACCAGAAGAACAATGAGAACAGTTTTACCTACCTCATATTTATTATAATTTCATCCAAGAGATGATGAATAATAATTAGATAATCAAGAGTGTAATAATACTATTAATTAGTAATTTGATCAAATTTAGAAAAATGAGACATGGGATCTGATAACCAAACCTAAAGATAAAAAATCAATTAGAAAAAAGTGGTTTTTCTGTAACAAGTTAAATGAAAAAGGTGTAGTGGTAAAAAATAAAGCAAGATTGGCTTATAAAGGATACTCATAGGTTGAAGGAATTGGTTTTGATGATACATTTTCACCAATTGTAAGGCTTGAAACCAAAAAAAGTCTTTCTTACTATTATTGTACAAATGAAATATAAGATTTTTCAATTGGATGTAATGTTTTCCTTTCTTAATGTAGAATTGGAAGAAGAAGTCTATTTTGAGCATACAAGTGGTTTTATACTTGGAAAATAAGATAAATGTGTGTGTAAGTTGAATAATACTTTATTTTTATTGAATTAATCCCCAAGATCTTGGTAATAAAAGCTTTATTCCTATTCAAAGAAGCTTAATTTCAAGAATGAAAGAGTGCATAGAAACTACTAAATAAAATAAAATCAAGATGTTTATCTCATTATGATCATTTATATTGATTCTTTAATTTTTTATGGTAACAATGAAGAAGGTTACAAATAGTTTTCCAAAATAGATAAAGATTTTGTTTTAAATGTCTATACTGGGAGAAATGAGGTACTTTTTTGGCATAAAAATATCTTAAGATAAGGATCACATTTTACTATCAAAAGGAAAATAGACAAAAAAAATTACTTAAAACTTGGAATGGATGATTCAAAACCGATTTCAACACCTATACAAATGAGAGAAAAATTATTTAATAATGAATTTTGAATGGATTTTTACCCTAAATATTTTATTAAGTTTATTGGAATCCTTCTATATTTAATTTCCTCTAGACCAAACTTGGTTTATATTGTTAGCCTTTGTTCAGGATTTCAAATTGCACAAAAAATATCTTGTTTTATCTCTGTAAATATATTTATTAAATGCATTAATGGAAATAAATATTATGAGATAAAGTATAAAAACAAGTATAGGTTGGATTTATTATTTATAAAGATGCATGATGGGTAGCTTGTATTGATGATAGGAGATCCAAATATGATGGAATATTATTTTAGGGGGTAATATGTGTGAGTTGGAAAATAAAGAAGAAAAGTTCAGTAGCTCTCAACACTAAAGAGTTTGAGAATATGAATTAAACTCAATAAAAAACACAACTAATGTGGATAAAGGCACTTCTATATAATTTTTTCATTGATGTGAGGTTTCAACTCCTTTAGAGTTATGATAATCTAAGTGATATTAATCTTATAAAGAATATGGTGAAATATTCAAGATCAATGCACATTGATATTAAATATCACTTTATCATGGATACTGTGAAAATAGATTAACTAATATTAGATTTTATACCTAATAAGGAATAGTTATACACTATTTTCACTAAACCTATACAAAGGGATATATTTTAGAAACTAAAGTTGATAATGGTTATTCAACCTCACCCACTTCAAGGATATGGTATGTTATTTTTCCCCTCTCTATTCTACTCTTTTGGATATTTTTATCAAAGGGGGATAAAATATTATAATATAAATATATTAATTTTGGATTCATAGTACAATTTTTAAAGGGGATAAAATTATTTTGATACATATCCATTGATATGTGCTTAATATTTTTTAAGTTTATCATATATTTATGATATTTTTTAATGGGTAAGTTGTAATTTCAGTATGTGTAAACTATTTTAAAAGTTTGTTAAAGTGGTTTTTGGAACTGTTTATTACTGTTGAAGTTAGATTCTATTATGAATATATGATGATGAAATAATTTTAAAATTAATATTGATCATTGAATTATAGAAATAATGGTATTATTGTACAATGATTCTTGTTTCCTATATCGAGCTAGCTCAAATATGTTTAGAATAATTGGATGGTGATCCATAACATGAGTATAAAATATTTAGTGATTTATATTCCTTGGTTGAAAACAAAATACAAAGTGTGAGATTACCCATCGGGACTTCCCTATAGGGGAATAAATATTACTCAAAATGAAAAACTATGACATTGATATCCCTATCATTCATATTTTTGATGGTATGAATTCGTGATACCACTTAGATAAATAACATAAATTTGAATCATAGGGTTTAAATAATGATATGGAATTTTTTGGTCTTGAAGAATGAAACTACCCATCCCCACAGCACAAGGAATGGCCAAGAGATATGGGATTACTACTTCCCAATATATATGTGCAGTAGGGACTAAAATATCCTAGATAGTAATGGAACTTCAATTCCATTAGGCATTATATCTTATAATATAGATTATATAAAAAACATGATTGTCCTTAACCTAATATGTGAGTTGCTGACTGGTAGTGTGTATCCATTGATCCATGTCACAAGTAAGCTAATGAGGTGATCTTGGGGGGTCTATGACTATGTTGACATGATATCCTCATCCTTCATATTTTCCTCATTCCAATTCAATTTATTAGGTGATTAGATTTCTTATGTTCTTCATTGTGGGGAATATTTTTGAATTTTGTGAGGATGGTTATTCACCGTACTCAACTAGGAAAACTCCATCCAATTCTTAAAGCTAATGTCAGTACATGGATGGGGCTCTGTCCCAATAGTATATGTGGATTTACTAAATATCACTTATGACAATGTGAGTTTTTGATTTGTGTATCCCAACAAATCCTTTAAGGGTAGAAATTCATTATAAATGGCACCAAGTATCGACACCCATGAAATATTTTATATATACCATGGTCTTATTCTAGTGGCTTAGCATCTTAGGGATAAAATGTGTGTTATTATACACATATGCCTTTGATAACTATATGAACTCATTGATGTTCATTGCCTTCAGTTGATTTTAAAATTAAACACATTTTTTAATAACAGTATTCCCATATTTATTCAGAATTATACCCACCTCTATGGCACAAATACCAAGAATCATTTCATCCTTATAGTTGATCAATGGTTTTCTGGAAGTGGATAGAGGCATAAAAATACATTTGAGGTTTTGGATCATACTAAAAGTTATCAGGTATTTCCTCTTAATTTCATGAGATGTAGGATAGGTTGTCCTTACTCACTTTAATATAAGACCCCATGGATAATATGTTCACCACCTCTAAATTTATATAGTGGGTGAACCAAGAGTTTGGTAGATGGTCTTATGGATTCAATATATTAACATCTGATGATAGTTCATGGAAGTATATAGTATGAAATATCATTGTTGACAACCACTAATAATGCGCTTTCATGAACTGTGAAAGGTCTTGAAGATGCAGATTATGTTTTTATAGATTTTCCTCAATTGATATATTAGACTAGGAAGTAAATATTGGCCATGGAATAAATGTTAGGAATGATTTTCGATGATCCAAACATTTCCTATAGGATAAGTTATCAAGGTTAATACCATTTTAATGTAGGAAATATTTGATAAAAAATGTGAGTATAGGGCATGAGACAAGTAAAAAAGGTGAGTTGGTGAAAATTCCACAACGTAAGAATTTTTTCTCACCTCCTTGAACTGTAGTCATGAAACCCAATTCACAACACCTATTTATTGGATCTTAGAGGAAATAAACCAATCCATAAAACCCATCCATCGCTTTCTAGGGAATCACATTTCTAACCACCCACACCCTTTAACTTATTCTTCACTCCTATGGTCTATCTCCCATATCTAGAACCCAAAAAGAGGTGTCACTCTGGACTTACCAAAAACATAGAAAGTGACCTAAGAAAAAATAAAGGGCTCCATTTATAATATTTTCTTAGGTCATCGATTCATATTTATGAGGTATTCCTCTAACATATATAGATGATATCCATGTCCTAAATCGTATTTGGAACACTGAACAATGTATGAACACAGTGAGTCGGATATCATATGTGGCATGCACCACCTGAGCGTGTGACCACTCCCACTATTTGAGCACTCATGTCAAGCCCATCTTACGCCCAAGTTTTATTTACTACATAATATGATCCTCTTTATGTTGATGATATCCCATTTTATGGGGGTCATTTTTTGGTGTTTGGATTTTGAAAAAGGAAGGATTCCACCAATTCCATGATAATTGTGGAAAATTTTAAAAGTGGGGAAGGAACACTAGGTGTTCAAATCACCTTGAATCCATATTTTTAAGGTATTTAGATCCATATCTACAAAATGTTTCACACAAAATATTATTCTTAAAGTGGCATGACCACACTTCCTTGGCCCTATATAAACCCACATCATAAAACATTCTCAAAATATCTAGGATCCCAAAGAGTTTATTAGTTGTTACTTGGGAACCTAACTCTCTATGCTGATATAAGGACCACTAGATCCACCCCCCCCCCCAAATTTCAACACAAAGTGTGAAGGAGTGTGATATGAGCACAAAGTATAATCCCTAGTAGTAATTGAGTGCATTAAATCCATACATAGCTCCTCCAAGATCACTATTAGGTGATTTTTGACACAAATTTAAGGGGAAAGGGATGTAGGTGAATGGTATTTTTGTCTTTTAGTGATCAAAACCATTAAAAGATCACTTCGCCCAGGCTGACCATAAGACCCAGGTAAAGGACCCACCTCAAGAGGTGTACGAGAGTAATCAAATCCTACCGTTTATGTTCCTTATTCATCATAAAGTGGTAGAGTGTCCTGGTTATCCAATAGGATTCATGATCAAGGCTTTATATAAGGGAAGAATATTTTCCTAAGACTCTATACTAGGGTTCCATATTTTCCAAGGCCTCTATAAAAATGTTCCATATTCACTCAGATCTTCATACTAGGGTTTCATATTCACCTTGGGAACTATATTAGGGCATCATATTTTCCTAGGGCCCCATACATTGGGTGACATATTTTCTTAGGCATCTATACTAGGGAACTATATTCACCTTTAACTGTCTATTTGGGAGACACTTCACCCAACCTCTATTCCAAGGTGACATATTCACTTGGGTTTCATGGTTGGGAATGCTCTCACTTAGGACACCTAAATAGGTTACCTATTTTCTAGGTCACCAACCTAGGTTCCCCATACATCAAAATAACCTGCCTAGTTGCCTACTCACCAAGTCCTCCACTACATCCTCATAAAAAACATGGAAGTTTTATACAAACCAAAACTTCTCCCCTACTCACCCAGGCCCCCTTTACATCCTCGTAAAAAACATGGTAATGTTATACACACCAAAGTACTCCCCATAGATCACATAATACTTTTATAATGGATATTCCTTAGTTTTTTTTACAGACTAATAAAACCCTAACAGTGTTTATAATCATGTATTCCCATGATAACGAGGATCCATTATAACGCCCTGACCCCAGAAGCCCAGAGCCAGTGCATTATTTTATTATATTAGAATTATTAAAAGAAATAAATCCTAAAGGATTGATTACTTAAGTAGTTTTTGGAAGACCATATTACATATATAATACCCATAGTACATTGGGAAAGATAAAAAATATAGCCTGATATATAATAGTATTAAATAAATGGAATCCTTGAAATCTTATTCAAGATTTTCTTCTTCATAACCTTGGGAAAAGAAACATAATAAGGGTGTTATCAAATGATCATTAAGGGATAAATGAATCAATAAAATGATAAGTTAATTCATTAAGTCATGGACATTATAGTAAGGTAAATAATTTGAAAAAAATATGTCATTAATGAACTAGAAATGAAAAGGCATCCATAGATTTTTTTTCATAGTGAGAATACCATGGAAGATGATAAATGAATAATGAATAAATAGAATGATTATTTATTGTATGTCATGTATCTAGTACATGAACCATTATATTGTCAATACAGTTTAACTCTGTGGGTAGAAACCCATCTGATTCTATTTGGAAAAAAACATAAAGGATTTGTCACCAACTATTTTTCCTCATGTGACTCATCGATGCATTCAGGGGATATAGCAAACACCTCCCATCACATCAAGTCCAAATAATTATTATAAAAAGTTTTAATTCTATAACAATGTGACTTATAAATTTTTTTATTGAGAATAGTATATAGATTCATCAATATTTCAATAGTAAAAACAACATTCAAAATAAACACCATATGTAAAAGGGTATACGACTAAGAAAATAATAATATACATTATAAAATAATATGTATATTTAATAGGAATGTAATTTCAAATAAAAAATGATATAAAAGGGTCTGTAGATACACCACATAAAAATTATTAGGTGCATAATACCAAGTAAGTCTCAAATAAATGGAAATTGAGATGAATTCCCTTACCGCATCGTAATCAATCGAATCACATGACAAAAATCAATAATCATCAAATGAATCATTGAATACCATTAATATAAATATAATAATGATATTATATTTCAAATGGAAGAATACATACACCACATACAATAAATAAGTGGTGAAAAATGGAAATCTCATGGAAATTAAAGTGAGATGAGAAACCCCCTTACCTTAAGTCCGAATGTATTCTGCACTTGATCTTAATTTCCTGAATAGTAAACTTTGTTTCATTAATTAAAATTTAAAGAACCTTATTTTAATGTAATTTATTTATTATACCTTCATATATTTCATTTATTTTCTTTTATATGGGTTAAGAGATTTAATTTCATCTTTGGGGAGTGTAGATTTTCTTAGTTTTCATGTTCGGTTCGCTTGTATAAGAGTATGAAAGTTCAAGTAAAATGGAAATTGAAATACAAAATTGATGTTATGAGTTATTAATGATCATCCAGAAGGTTAAATTATCAAATAAATCCATTGGTTATTTTGGTATAGGATGAATCATTATATAAAATTTTGATGAGGAATGCTTTGATTATTTTGATGGATTTCGATCACCATGAACTCATTTAGTATTATAATTAAATATCATGTGTAAAAAATGATAAAAGAAAATAAGATAGGATATATTATACATTTAATGATATTTTTAAACCATAAAAATGGTTTCATGACCATAATTAGAGATTTTAATATAAATTGAAAATCATTCGTCCTTGAATGTGATAAATTAACACATCTCAGACAGTGTTTTCATTTTTAGTATAAGTGGAGGGGGAAAAAGATATGATAGTGAAATATTCCATTAGAATAATAAAATTAAAGTTAATTTAATGTAATATAATTATTATATAATTTGTATGAGGGGAGTTTATTAGAGAGAAAAATAATTATATAACTTGTAAAAGAAGTTGAAAGAAAAAGGAATAGAGTTTTACCTCTTGAGTAATCCTCCTTGAGAGTCTCCTTAAGGCCTTTATTTTTGGACTTTTTGTGAGACCAGAAGGTATTGGACATGAGGTAGGGGATTGGGAATAGTATTTGATAGAACATAGGCAAGTATCATAGCTTTATTTGTGTGAGAGTAAAAGGGGGTGAGGGGTGGTTTTTATAGTGGAGGAGAGGAGCGATTTTTCAATATTTTTATCATTATTTTTATTATTTTTCTCAAGACAAGAAATAGTATTGATTCTTGTGACCAAAAATAGTAATAAGTGAATGTGAGTTCTAAACAATGTCCATTTACATCATACATGACTCAAGCATGTTGCAGAAATTCATTAATTTAGCATATTTTGTAAATTATCGAATTTCAATATTCACCAAAAATTCAAGATTTTCAAAAAAATCAAAAATATTCACCCTAACCATTTTTTGACATGTAAAAATAAAATATAGGTTCCATTTTATCAAAATAATTTTCTAAATATGTGAAATTTAATTTTTAAATAAAATATTTATTTACTTGAAAAGTACCCATTTTAAATTCCAAACTGATTTTATAATACTATTAAAAATTAACTAAGGTCTCATAAAATTATTATAAAATCATAGGATAATAAAATATTTATTAGGAACACATTTTATAAAAATTTAATTTATTTTAAATAAATTTATTAATAATAAAATTTTAATTAAATATTTCTTGCTTACAAAAATACCATCACTTATTTATTAATTTTTTAAAACATTCACTTTCATTTATAAGGTGCCTAAATTTTATTTATACTTTCATGGGTGATGTTACTGTTCATTATGGTCATATTACTATTCATAATATTACATTCATGTATATAGGGGTAACATTACTATTTATAAGGGTAAGTTACTATTCATTAAAAACTAAGTTGATTCTATCGGACTTTAAATATCTTACTGAACTATGTATGTCTATTTTTTTAAATTCAAAACATATAAGTGGAAAAATTAAGTTTAACTACAAGCTTATAACTATCTCTTATAAAAAAATTTGTCTTATAGAGACTCATTGTTGCATGAATAATAATATATCTAATGAATTGAAATTATTTAAGAAGAAATATATCATAAAATCTTAGGGTGTTATATTCTTACCTTCTTTAGAAATTTCTTCCTTAAAATTTTTCAATAATATATCTATCTAAAATGATGTGGGTGGTTCACCTTCATAACATCCTCAAGTTCCCGCATTTCTTCCTCTATTTTATGATTTCTCCAAAGAACCTTTACTAATCGAGTTGTCTGATTTCTCAATACTTTCTCTCTTGTGTTGAGAATCTCGATAGGCTCTTCATAGTATGAAAAAACAGGTTTAAGTTATATTTCTGCATAGGTGATTACATTAATTGGGTATGGAATTTAATTATTTAACAATGTCATGTGGAACACATCATGAACATTGGATAGACTTTGGGGCATTGCTAAAAAGTAAGCTATAGCCCCAATTCTTTCCATAATTTCAAATGGTCTGATATACCTAGGGATCAGTTTCCATTTCTTAAAAAACCTTAATACACCCTTCTATGGAGATACTTTTAGAAATACATGATATCCCACTTGAAATTACAAATCCTTTCTCCAATTATCTGTATATCTCTTTTACCTACTTTGGGAAGATTTAATATCAGCCTAAATTGTCTTAACCTTTATCATTATCTCTTCAATAAGTTCTAAACCTATAAGTTTCCTCTCACAAAATTCATCCCAACAAGTTGGAGTTCGACATCTCTTTCTATATAATACTTCATATGGCACCATTTGAATACTAGAGTGGAAACTATTATTGTAGGAAAATTAAACCAAACATAAGTACTACTCCCACATACCTTGAATGTCAAGTGAGAATGACCTAAATATATATACCAGTGTTTGAATAGTCCTTTCAGACTATTCGTTGGTTTGGGGATCATAAGAAGTACCCATATGAAGCTCAGTATCCAAATCCTTCTGAATACTTTTCTAGAATTTTGATGTAAATCGGGGATCTTGATCAAACATATTTGATAGATGTGTACCATGAAGTATTACAACTTCATTAGTATAGAGTCTTGTCAGGTGACCAAGTGGTAAATATTCTCTTATAGCAAGGAAATGTGATGATTTTGTAAGACAATAAACAATTACCCATATTGAATCATTCCTTCTTGTATTACATGGTAGTCCAGTGAAAAGATCCTTCATAATATCACCCCAGTTCCACATAGGTATAGGAAGAGGTTGCATGACTCCTTTAGGGTGTTGTCTTTGCGCCTTCACCTATTGAAAAACTAGGCATCTTGACACATAGTCAACAATTTCTCGCATCATATTATCCCACCAAAAATGTTCTTTTAGATATCTATACAGCTTGGTGTTACCGAGGTGTATAGAGAAATTTGAGCTATGAGAATCATCTAATAGTTCTCTTTTTAGCTCGGGTATTTGTAGAAAACATAACCTCTTTCCAAATTTCATAACTCCATCCACATATATAAAGTCTTCCAATCTTCCATCCTTAATGGCTTTAATTTTCTTTTTAAGGTTCACATCATCAGATTGAGAGCTTTTTATCTTCTCCATTAAATACAGTTTAAGAAAAAATTTGAAAAATTAATGATGTTTTCTCTACTTTAACAATTCTCATATCCATATTTAATAGATCCATGAACATAGGATCTCTCTCAATACTCATTTGGGTCAGAAGTCCATGATTTTTCTTACTTTATTCGTCTTCTACCTTATTTTCCTTTCCTGGGTGGTAGTGTATCGAACAATCATAATATTTAAGTAAATCGAGCCATCTCATTTTCCTCATGTTCATTTCTTTCAATGAAAAAATGTACTTTAAACACTTGTGATCCATATATATCTCACATCTTTCCCCATAGAGATAGTCTCTCCATATTTTCAGAGAAAATATTATAGCTTCTAACTCAAGATCATGATTTGGATAATTTTGTTCATTTTTCTTCAACTTCATTGATGCATAAGCAATAACTTTATCATTTTTCATAATAACTCAACCTAGACCATTATTTAATGCATCGCTATATATCACAAACCCATCATTTCTAGAGATAAGAGTCAAAATTGGATCATTGACCAATATTATCTTCAATTATTCAAAACATTTTATACATTCTTTTTTTCATGTGAACTTAACCCCCTTACATGTGAGTTGGTTAGAGGGTTATCCAATAAAGAAAAATTTTAAACGAAACACCAATAGTAACCTGATAAGACAATAAAAATACGTACCTAGCTTATATTTGTTGGTATATTCCATTATTGGATTGTCTTTTTATTTGTAGGATCGAGTGAGATTCCATCATTAGAGACAATATGTCCAAGAAAAGAAATAGTTTGAAGCTAGAATTCACATTTAATAAAATTCCCATATAAATATTTTCTTCTAAGAGAACCTGTAAGTGGTTCTCATGGTCCTCAATGCTTTTGGAACATATCAAGATGTAATCAATAAATACCACAAAAAATTTATCAAGATATTCCTTGAAAGCTCTGCTCATTGGATCTATGAAAATGTAGAGTTCATTTTTCAGTCCAAATAGAATTACTGTAAAATCGTAATTCCCATACCTGGTTCAAAATATTGTCATTGGAATATCTTTTTTCCTCACACGCAACTGATGATATCCAGACCAAAGTTCAATCTTTGAAAACTATTGATCTCCATGAAGTTGAAAAAATAAATCATCAATGTGTGGAAGGGGATACTTATTCTTTATTACAATAGCATTGATTTCCCTATAGTCAATGCACAGCCTCATGGATCCATCTTTCTTCTTGAAGAAGAGAACAGGGGATCCTCATAGAGAAACACAAGGGAGAATAAATATCTATCACTCATTTCCACTAGTTTTTTCTTTAGTTCCACTAATTTTACATTGTTTATTATATAGGGAGTCTTTGATATAGGTTTTTCACTAAGAATAAAATCAATAGGGAAGGTAAATCCCTTGGAAATAAATCAAGTTATTATTTCACAATAGGTACATATTCAATTTCAATATCCATAGATGATTTATTCTCTTCTTCCACAAAAAAAATAATTTAGAATAGCTACTGAAGGTGGATCTAGATAAGAACCAGATGATAATTTTTCTGCTCTAAAGATAAGGTATTCTATATTGTTTTCAAAAATTGTAACTTCCTTATTCTTGAAATATAATGTTACATCATAATTTGATATCCAATTCATACCAAAAATTATATCAAATTCATTCATAGTTATGATGATAAGGTTTGAAATTGAAGTTTGTTTATATATCATAAAGGGTACTGAATGGCACATATTTCTTGCGATAATACTTCCCTTAAGATTTTTGAATGACAACTCCTTTAATAAATCAAAAGGGAAATGTCTAATTTTCTTAGAAAACTGGGAAGATATAAAAGAATTCAATGATCCAGAATCAAATAAGGCATTGGCTAAGTTTGAGGAAATGATTAATCTACCTTCTTCCACATTATCAATAATTTAAACCTCAATAGTTGTGATCGCATAATCTTATCCATGATCCCTTGGCCTTTTCTGAGGTAGGTTTCTTTGTTGATTGGGACACTCATTTTCATAGTGTATCATCTCTCTACAATTGTATCATTGAACGTAATTGGAATTTTTTTCCTCCCCTTACATTCACTGGATCGATGACCCTTTTCTACACTCTTATTGAAATATCCCATTCCTTTTAGGCATTTCCCAGGATTATTCTTTTAACAGTTCTATCATAATGTAAATTACTTCATTCCCTTATTTTTATTTGGTGCTTCACCTTTTCCACTATTATCAGAATACCTCTTCTTATCTTGATTTCCCTTGAAAAATTTTGATCTAGAAAATTCATTCACTATTTTGATGGGACTTAATACATTTTCAACATATGATGAAAATGTTTGAGAATCTAGTGGCCTTTGAAGGCTTGTATTAAGACCTTAAAAGATATGATCAATCTTGTCTTCTAAGACACATATGTAATATATATAATACCTGGATAGTATTATAAAGGTAGCCTCATACTCTACAAAACTGTTTTCTTCCCTTTAATTTAAGAAAAGTAATTTACTCTTCATTTTAGTCCATTTCTCACAAGGGAAGTATTTGTCGAAGAATATTTCCTTAAAAGTTCTCCAATCCATGTCTTCTATTTCATATTTCTCCGTAGAATTTTAGATCAATGACCACCATTGGTCAGCCTATTCCTCGAGACAATATACTGTCAGTACAACATTTTCATTCTCATTGCATCTCAAGGATAGAAATATCTTTTCATGGGACTTGATCCACTTCTATGCAACCACCGCATTATTATTCCCACAAAAAGATAGGGGATTCTACCACATGAAATGATCCATTATAGGTGTAGTATGGTTATTCATCATAACCTGAATAAGTTTTCATAATATGGTCATGATCTTCTCAACTCCAACACTAACTGTGTTGACTAGATCAGTGGGGAAATACCTAAATTGTCTGTGGGTATTAATTCCCCTTCTTCTATTAGGATCCATCACTAAACAACTAAATACACTAAATTAGGTCATGAGTCATAATTAATAAATTTATAACCTGAAAAATAATTAACATAAATTGAACATTTATGCATAGTTAATCTCGTAACTGTAAACATGGTTTCATTGAGGACATATTTACTTTTAAACAGATCATAAAAATTTGTAAAGAAAATGTGAATTATCCTAAGCATATCCCTAGAGAGTGTCAAACTAGGTGTGCAGTAAGTCTCATTGTTTTGTAATAGGTTACCTTGAGTAAGGCCCAGAACCCCTTGTCAGAGTTGTTACTCCTAGGTACATCTGTTCCAGAACTACGTCCACTTATAGTTTCCAGATAGGGATTTATTGATAGGAACACCAACATAATCTCTAATTTACCAAAATTCTAAAATGTTCTTCTAGGATTTTCCTCAAAGTATAACTTATGGTTATGTCCCCTAAACTATGTTCCCTAAATTTAATTTCCAAGAATACTGAAAAACTTCCTCTGATTCCAACTATAATGCCCCGACCTCAAAACCCCAAGCCGGTGCATTATTTTATTATATTGTCATGATTACAAGAAATAAATCTTGATGGAATAATTAGTTTTTTAGTTTTGGAATAACAAATTACATACATGATACCCAAAGTACATTTGTAAAGATATAAAATAAAATATGATACATAATAGTATTAAATAAATGGAATCATTAAAAACTTATTCAATATTTTCTTCTTCAAAACATGTATAAATGAAACATAATAAGGGCGATATAAAATTCTCATTAAGTTAGACAAGAAAAAATAAAATGAGAAGAAAATTTAATAATTCATAGACATTGTGGCAAGGTAAATAATCTGAAAACACATGCCATTAATAAACTAGGAATGAAAATACATCCATATATTTTTTCATAGTGAAAATACCATGGAAGGTAATAACTGAATAATGAATAAAGAGAATGATTATTTAGTGGAATTTATGTATCTGTAAAATGGGCCATTATACCTTTGAGATGGTTTAAGTATTTGGTTAGAAACCTGTCTGATTCTATTTGCAAACAAACATGAAGGGTTTGTCGCCAAATGTTTTATCTCACGAGACTTGTCGATGTATCAAAGAGATATAATGGTCCCCACCCATAACTAAGAGTCCAAATAATTATTATAAAAAGGATTAATTCTATAAAAATATTCCTTATCAATTTCTTTATTTATTATAGGGTACATATTCATCAATATTTCCACAATTAAAACAACATTCAAAATAAACATCGTATGTAAAAGAGTATACGGATCAGAAAATAATCATATATATTATAAAATAATATAGATATTTAATATAAATGTAATTTAATATGAAAAATTATCTCAAAGGGTCTGTAGATACACCACATAAAAATTATTAAGAGCACAATACCAAATAAGTCTCAAAGAAATGGAAATTGAAATGAAGACTCTTACCACATTGTAATCAATCAAATCACATGAACAAAAATTAATAATCATCAAATGAATAATTGAATTAAAAGAATATAAATATAATAATTATATTATATATAAAATGGAAGAATTCATACACCACATACAATAAATAAGTGGCGAACAATGGAAATCTCGTGGAAATAAAAGTGAGATGAGAAAACCCATTACCATACGTTCGAATATATTCTGAACTTTATCTTAATATACTGAGAAATAAAATAAGATTCATTAATTAAATAGTCCATAACATTAAATATATGTAATTAATTTATTATATCTTCATTAATTTCATTTATATCCTTTTATAAGGGTTAATAAATTCGATTTCATCTTTTGGGAGTGCACATTTTCTTAGTTTTCATGTTCAGTTCGCTTGTATAAGAGTATGGAAGTTAATGTAAAATAGAAATTGAAATCCATAATTGATATTATGAGTTATTAATGATCATATATAAGTTTAAATGATCATATAAATCCTTTGGTTATTTTGGGAGTGTATGAATCATTATATAAAATTTTAATGACAAATGCTTGGATTATTTTGATGGTTGTTCGATCACCACGAACTCATTTTGTTTTATAATTAAGTAAAAAGAGGAAAAATGGTTATAGAACATTAAATAGGATATATTACACATATTAGTATCTGTTTAAACCATAAAAATGGTTTCATGACCATAATTGGAAACTGTAATAGAAATTAAAAACCCATCGTCCTTGAATGTGTTAAATTAACCCATCACGGATGGTGTTTTCATTTTTAGTATAAGAGGAGGGGGTAAAAGAGATTATGATGAAATATTACATTAGAAAAATAAAATTGTATTATATTTAAGGTACTTTAATTATTATATCATTTGGATTGGGGTATTTGAAGAGATAGAAACAAAAAAATGGAACTTGTAAAAGAAGTTGAAAAAAAAGGAAGAGAGGTTTACCTCTTCAGTAATACTCCTTGAGCATCTCATTAAGAACTTTTTTTTTAGAATTTTGGTGAGAATTGAAGGTCCTAGACATGGGTTAGGGGCTTGGGAAGAGTATTTCGTAGATCTTATGCATGTCTAAAATCTTGAGAGGTGTGTGAGGAAGAGGACTGGTTTTTATAGTGGTGGAGAGGAGTGATTTCTCGATATTTTATTCATTATTGTTTTATTTTGTTCAAGATAAGCAATAGTATTAATTATTGTGACAAAAAAAATTAATAAGTGCATCTTATTTCAAACCTATGTCTATTTAAATCATCCATGACTCTAGCGTGATGCCGAAATTCATTTATTTAGCATATTTTGTAAATTATAGAATTTCACCATTCACCAAAAAATTAAGTATTTCAAAAAAATCCAAAAAATTCACCCTCATAATTTTTTGACATGTAGAATTCAAAAATAGGATCCATTTTATCAAAATAATTCTCTAAATATGTGAAATCTAATTTTTAAATGAAATCATTATTTACATGAAAAATACAGATTTTAAATTTAAAATTGATTTTATAAAACTTTTAAAAAATAACTAAGGTCTCATAAAATTATCCTAAAATCATAGGATAAAAAAATATTTATTAGGAACAAATTATAAGAGAATGAAATTTATTTTTAAAAAAATTATTATTCATAAAATTGTAATTAAATATTTCTTACTTACAAAAATATTATCACTTAATTATTAATTTTTTAAAATATTCACTTTGATTTATAAGGTGCCTAAATTTTATTTATACTTTCATGGGTGATGTTACTATTCATAAGGGTGCATTACTATTCATAAGGTAACATTAATATTCATAAGGGTAAGTTACAATTCACCAAAAATTAAGTTGATCATATCGAACTCTAAATATCTTACTGAACGCAAATGTGTATATATTTTTTTCAAAATTCAAAACACAGAAGTGGAAAAATTAATTTTAACAAATAAGTATAACCATTACCTATAACAAAGTTTTTTTCACAAAGACTCAATTTTGCCTTCATAATAATCTATCTAATGAATTGAAATTATTTAGGAAGAAACATACAATAAAATCTTGGGGTGTTATATCCATGTCGTTAGACTATAAGTGAAACCTCCCTCAGATAATGATTCTCATCATGGTTTCACCAAGCCAACTTCCATTACCTTCAAGCATCATTTCAGGATTCTTTATTCCACTCAATGATCAAAATATCCATATATGGGCCTCCTATTAATTATAATCCCTAGCCTATTCTAAATGGCCTATATTCCCCATGAGTCCAATCCTCCTTCCTCATCAAATCTCAAATAGACATGAGGTGGGCATACAGATATGGTTCTCCTACTATGTATAGTCTCAAACCATAACACCTCCTATATAGTTGCTAACAAATTAGATAATCTAGTAAGGATCACTCAAGTTTAAAACCCACATCGACCATTTCTAGGAACCTTTCTCCTTGTAGTGCTCACTGTAATAATTCAAACTATAGAACATATAGTCCATTGTGCATGACATTAAATTATTTATAATAATTCCTAGATGCATGACCTTAAAAGTTAATTCTCTTTATCTTGGATGAATTTCCATACAATTCACTTCTCATGGATTTGGTTTCATGACTTTAAAAGTCACCACAATGGTCCTTATAACATGACCATAAAAGGTATGACATGTCCTATTAAAAAAACCAAATTATATGGATTTTGATTGCCTTTATAGGGATATTAAATAAGCCCCTATCATGGTCCTGATCCTGACTCCACAACACCTATGGCCTCCCTAGATGTTGATAAACTCTAGAGTTCCTAGGGTTATAGATTTAAAATATAGTATATCCCACCATAAAGAGATATATAGAAAAACTATGATATAGAGATGTTGACATCAATAAATAATATCAATTGATCACTCACACAGAGGTAACATTTAATATCCTGGACCACATAAACCTAGATCTAGTATTTAAGTTTCATTATTGGTACATAATGAAATAGTTCCCACTTGATTTAACAACTTAGTAACCCTGTAAAACTTGATACATATATACATTAAATTTTTAAACATAATATACAACATGAATACATTTTGTGAATATTATTATCCCATACATTTTATCACTGAAAATTAAAAATATTCCTCCTATAGGTTTCTCAAGGAAAGTAAAACCAAAATGGTGACATCAGATTCTCAATAAGGAGTGGGATATAGTGGAAGTTTACATAATATAAACATGTAGTGAGTGACTGTTTTGAACCCGAATGTGTTCATATGGTTATTCAAATATATATATTTAATCACACCATTTAGATGGTTTCCAATGGAGTTTATTCATGGAACCTAAAACATGTAATGGTTACCATATCTCTGATGGGTGATGAACTTGCTTTCTAAAGGCAGACAGTCACTGGGTATTTTTTCAATGACACTTAAGAACTCATATTTTTCAAGAGGATAGGAGTTTGTCCTCATCACACCCTTTTGGGGAATTGTTTACTACTCTAGGTTTATCTTATATATGTAAGACATGTTTTTTAATCCTTCCCAAATCCCTATATAATTTTGGTCACCCATTACATTTGCAATCAGTAATTTACACATGAGGATTTAAACATATTTATGTATCAGTGGTAATTCATCAAGGGTCACATATGTATGTATTATATGTTCCTCATCAATGGTTCCATATGTATGTTTCATAGGTTCTCCATTTTATTTTTTTTATTTTTTTATGATATTGGTTTAAAGACACATAACTAGGTGCTCTGGAATTTATCATCATCCAGGGAGAAGGTTTTTGTTTTGATGATGGGATAAGGCCCCCGATGGGGATTCCTATATATATTTATGAAATTAATTAGAACATGTGTAGTTTTCTTCCACTTCATGGGACACCTCGCACCTTTTAATGTAATTTTAAAAGTACCAAATCATATATTTTAATGTTGTTTGGAAAGTATGTGTAGGTGAAAGGTGTTTATTCGAAACTGATATGGATGATATGCATGAAAAAACCTTTATGTTTGATCCTATAGGGAATATAAAATAATAAAATTGATTTGATCTTATAAATAATATATCCCTATGAAGGTATCTCTCATTGGGAATATGGTCTAATGAGGATAAGTTAAAGAGGACCCAGAAGAAATATAGCCTTCTAGGTGGGGCATGATCTTACTTAGAATATATCCCAATAAAGATGGTAATGGGTTGAATATATTTGGTTCAAAATAAAGGAGGTTTTTTATGCATACTATTGGGATGGGAATCAAATACCACATAGTTTGGATGGTCCTGTAAAGATAACTCTCACTAGGAATACGGTCTGGTGATAATGAGGTGAAGAGGACGCAGAAGAAATATAGCCTTCTAGTTAGGGGTATGATTTTTTTTGTGAATATGGACCAATAAATAGGGTAATTGATTTAAGATGTTGGTTTTTAATATCATGAATGCTTTCTATGTGTCCTATTAGGATGGGAATCAAATCCCACATAGTTTAAATGGTCCTATGAAGATAGCTCTCACCGGGAATATAGTTCAATGAATATGAGGTGAATACATCTTGGAAGAAATATATCCTTCAGTGTGGGGTGTGATCATATTGGTAATATATCCCAATAATTATGGTAATGTGTTGAATATGTTGGTTTTTAACCTCAAGGAGTTATCCTACACATCCCATTAGGAAAGGAATCAAATCTCGTATAGTTCAGATAACCTTATGATGATAACTCTCAACAATAATATGGTCTGATGAGGATGAGGTGAAGAGGACCCATAATAAATGTAGGCTTTAGGGTGGGGGTGATCTTACTAGGAATATGGACCACTAAAAATTGTAATGGATTGAAGATGTTGGGTTTGAACCTCAATGAGGTAGAATACATATCTTGTGAGGAAAAGAATCAAATCCCACGTATTTCAGATGGTTTGGGGCTTACCCCGACAGGGGAGGCCCAATGTAACATCCCATTACCCACTTTTAGGTATTTCTCATATCTCTTGTTATTCCCCTATTTATTTGGGTAAATTTTAGGACTTCCAAGGATTGATATAATTTTATGAGGAAAATGACCTAAATTTCAATGATGTATCTTTCTTTGAATTAATGGAGTCTGGGTATAAACATGTAAAAATTAGACTTTCTACTATATAAAGGAGAAATGCATGCCATGTAAAGTTTTTACACACTATGTATTGGTAACCAGTAAGATTTCGTGAGTTCAATTCAAATCATGAAAATCATACAAATCATGAAAATATAACACACTATGAAAAGTGGTCACATGCCATGTATTTATCACTGGGATGATGTTGTGAATTGGTACTGGGTGTGAATTTGTCACACCATGAATATATTAAATGCAGTTTAATGGTAAAATAAGGATTTTTAACCTAAGGTAATGGATTTTTTTTAATTTATGGGTTTCATGGATTACATGATATTAAAAGGAATTACACACCATGTAATCATAATGATTTTGGATTTTAGGGAACTGTATTAGTGATTTGTTCATTCTTTAATTTATAAGACTCTTTAATCTCACCCTAGGAACTCTACCATTAGATTTTGGATCCATACAATCCTTCCAAATAATTTCATTTCGTGAATAATCATCATATTATATTCGATCCATTACATTAGGTGACTAATCCTTTTGATTCATCATTTCCATTGATCATTGTAGCAGTGTTGGGTTTAATTATTGGATTTTTTGATCTGTTCTAATAATTTTCTTGATTCCTTATAGATCCTTTGAGTAATATTCCTCTAACGGTTAACCCTTGTGTTGGTTTTGGTGAGGAATGTGATTTTCTTCAAGGTATGTTATGATTTATCCTCTTCACTAAATATATTTTCTTATTGAATCAATATGAATATGTGGGGATTGATTCTAGGGCCTCTATTATCCTCTTTGTATTTATCCATGTTATAGTATTCCATTGTAGGAATGTGCGACCTAAGATTGAGGTAATTGGTTCTATTACTAGTTTATGTTGGATGGATTGTATTAATCTAGTTTTATAAAATGTTTTATAAAAATGAAATGGCATGATTGATTGATTAATTTTTGTGTGTGTAAATAGGTTTTTGATAAAATATGGTTTTACCCTCATTTTTTATAAAAGGAAAGGGTATTTTCAAATCATTGTGAAATGGATTCATAAAATTGTTTTTAAAGCATGGTTTTAATGAAATGGTTTGTGAAATAGAGCACATGGGATGCCTTGGGAACTTATGTGGAAAGTGTATCTTAGTTTAATCATCCATGTGTTATTGGGGGTCCACTAATGGAGTATTCCCTGATTCCCTAAACCCATTCTTCCAAGTAACTAATGTTGAAATTTTCATAGGAAACACTCATGAGGTGTTTCTATGATCCTTATGAATATGTTCTAAGGGCTTGATTGTGCACTAGTCATTATTTGTGGTATGAGTAGTCCACTACCCTAGCCTATAATGATTCTTGTTGTTATGTTACTTAGGATTTTTTCCTATACTGTTTTAGATTTTACAACCATAGATTTGATATGATATATGATACATGATTTGTTTTGTGATTATTTGACTGATTTGATGTATATGAAATTCTTTGAAACTATTTTACATGCTTATATTAGGAAATGTAGAAATGGTGAAATCAAATATTTTTCCATGATTTTGAAATAAAAAATGTTTAACTATTTATCATTCCTTGCTTTATTTAAAGTTGATCACATTTAGATTACTATACAGTGGTTTATTATAGAATATCTGTGTGGGACCCTATTGATCCACTTATCTCACACCTTGTGTACCCCTTTGACGGTGTGTAGACCTTTATATGTACTTTGATGTAGGGGAAGGCAATGTACCACTATGAGGAAATGACGTCTGATGCCAGACGTGTCTGGGAAGATGGTGGTGTAATGGTGGGATTTTTATCACGTTATCACATGGATTAGTTTGTTTTCAATTTTTTGTTTTCCTTTAATGATTGGAATTCTACTTTGGCTTGTTCTGAATTCTTTTTAGTTTCATCGTTTTCAATATTTTATTACTGTTATGGAATATATTAACTCTCTAAATATTTCCATTATTATATATATTCCATATTTTTGCTTCAGTTTAGGGAAATAATTCCCTCTATATTTTGTTTTATTCTTGGATTTGAGTCGCTAGCCTATGGGGATCAAGAACACCCTTCGAGTATGTGGTAATTTGGATCGATTACCATTTTGAGATGGTATCTGGGTTTTGTAAATAATAGTTTGGTATAAAAGGGGTTTTTTTAAGAGTCTTTCTCTTGGGATGTTAGGTAGACTGGAGACAGGATTGTCAAAACTTATGAGGTAGGTTTCGGTGAGTTCCTAGTTAGCTCTTTCAATTATTAGACTCAAGTTACCATGGGATGTTGGGATGTGTGTCCGCTATTTTGAGTTCTTGATCTTAATCTTAGTTTTTTTCTTATGATTTTATGGCTTCAAATGATATTATTAGGTTGTCTAGTCATTTATTATGTTTATATGTGCAATAGTATGCCTCCAAGTCGTCTTCCACGGGTTCCTCAAGAGGGTGTAGTAGATTCTTCTAAAGGGAATTTACCTATAGATCAGAATATTATTGAGGTAATCAAGTGGATATCCCATTTTATCAATTATAATGTACTGAAAGTACAAAAAATAGTGTTTGAGGTACATCTCAGAGTTTTAGGAGATATTGAACGATCATGGGAGTTCTTGGGTGAGATTCCATCATCCTTTAATGGTATTAATGAACCTCTAGTGGTAGAGGACTGGCTTGATAGGATTGATAAGATCTTTGACTTCCTAGATACACCTGAGAGTATCAAGCTTAATTTTGAGGTGTTTATACTTAAGGGTCCCAACAAGTGATGGTGGGATTCCATGGTGCATAAAGATAGGAATGTATTATTTTACTTGAAGGGTTTCAAAACACTCTTATTCTATAAGTTTTTTCAAGAGTCATTAATGATTGAAAAATATCTTGAGTTCCTCTCTTTGCGTTAAAGAGAGCCTTCGGTATTGGTGTACACTAATGTGAAGAAGGTGGATTGAATGATCATGGAATAGATGAATATGGAAGGAAAATATTTTTATTCTACCCATTATATTCCACCTAGTTTTAGATTTAGTGGAGTGTAATGGAAAAATAGGAAGTTTAAAGATCGTCAGAGAAGTGGTGGAGGTGGTTCTCAGTAGAAAGACTCATCTACACCATTTCTTATAGATAGTAGTTTGCCCTTAACTTGGTACTAGTGTGGAAATGTTGGGTACACCTAATGTTCTTATCTTTAACCTTCAAAGATAGGTAATAGTTGTGTCCATTATAGTCATTTTCAATGTTTCTATCAGCCTATGTCTATGCCTCGATATGGTCAACGATCTTCAGCTCCAAAGACCAGTGTGGAATAGTCGGGTTCTTCAAAGACTACATGGCTCTATACATAGGAATCAGGAGTTAATCACCTTCATGTAATAGATGAGTTTTATATGGAGGTAGATACGGGTCCAACAATAGTGAGAGGTATCGTAATTATTTCATCTACAGTAGTGATTACTTTATTTGATACTAGAGTTTCCCACTCATTTATATCTTTTTGTTTTTTTGATATGCTTAAAATTATGAAGAATATCATGTCCTTTTTTATGGAGTTATAAAATCCTATGGAGAAGAGGAAAGAGTAGGGGTTTTAGTGTCCTTTTGGTTTGTTATCAATAGTTGATATGGAGTTAATCTGTGAATTTATCATTATTGATCTAGATCTATTTGACATCATCATCGTCATAATGGATTGGTTTTTTTCTCATCATGCTAATGTTGATTGTTATCATCGGTGTTTCTAGTTTCTTAAGAATGATGGGAGCTCATGGGTGTTTTAGGGAGAGTGGGATTTGAGGTCGAGTCATGCAGGACCTTCCTACTGAGATCTTAGAAGATTTTTGTCTGTTGTATCAATTGAGCCTGATAGCATTTATTTTGTCTTTGATCATCCAGATATTGTTCTGGATTTTCCCAACATTTTCACTAACAATTTATTTTTGCTTCCTCCAGATATGAAGGTATAGTTTATAATTGATCAGGTTCTAGGTACATAGCTAATTTTGATACCCTCTTAACATATGGTACCAATGGGGCTGAAATATCTCAAGATTCATTTAGACTACCTAAAGGAGAAAGGTTATATTCACCCTAGTATTTCTCCTTGGACAACCCTATTCTCTTTTCCAACAAGGCATATGGTTCACTCTAATTGTGTATGGATTATCAGAATTAGAAATGGGTAACGGTTAAGAATAAGTGTCCTTTGATCCGTGTGGATGATTTTTTTGATTAGTTAAAAAGGGTAAAGTGGTTTTTTAAGAACATTAATTAGTTGGGTTATCATTATCTCATAGTTTGGGCATCTGATATACGTAAGATGGAATTTAGGAGTAGGTATGCCCGTTTAGAATATCTTGTAATGTCATTTTTTAGGACTAATGATCATGTAGTTTTTATAAGTTTAATGAATCAGATATTCCATGAGTATCTTGACACTTTTATAGTAATGTTTATAGATTATATTTTGGTTTATTCGAGATCTGAGCACAAGCATGATCACTATTTGTTTTTGGACCTATAAATATTGAGGAGTCTACATTTTTATTAAAATATTTCAAAATTCAATTTTTGGATCCAATACGGGAATTTCTTGGGGCATGTGATTTCTGAACATGGATTATCAGTTGATCCTGAGAAGGTAAAAGTCCTCTTTTAATGGGAATACCCATGTAATGTATTTGATATTCATATATTCCATGGGATTTATAGATATTATTTATGTTTTATCAAGGATTTATCAAAATTATAATCACCTTTGAATGATCTTACCAATAATGGGGTGAAATTAACATGGTATTCAAAGTTTCAGACTTCTTTTGATGATCTGAAAAAACTTAGGACCCCATCTACTATTCTAATCTTACTTGATCCCCTTAATGGGTATGTGGTTTACTGTGATCATTATTGTGTTGGTTTGGTTTTTGTGCCTATGTAGGATGATCATATAGTGGCTTATGTCTCTCATCATCTTTGACTTCTTGAGAAGAATTATCCACTCATGATTTAGAGATTTCCATTATTATGTATGTTCTTATGTGTTGGAAGCACTATCTTTTGGGGATATAATTATAGTCTTTTCTAAGTATAAGAGTATAATTTATATCTTTTATCATAAATAATAGAATCTTAGATAGAAATGGTGGGTGGAATACCTTCATAAATTTTAATTTGACATCTCATACACCCCAAGGAAGGTTAATATCATTACATATGCTCTTAGTAGGAAAGTACCATCATGGGCTATTTTGGAATTGAAGGAAGAGTGTAACCTTATGAGACTCTTCACTTATTTGCACCTATATACATAGGGGAATGTTTTAGGTATGGGCATGGATAGTTTTTAGTTATCATTAACTCTCATTAAGACTATCATGAAGATTCATCAGAAGGATGATGAGTTCGGAGATATTTTCAAAACCCTTTACAATGGTGAGACCGTTTCTGGGTGGTCTCTCTCTTCAGATGATATAATATGTTTTGGGAATCAGGTTATCATCCTAGTATCTATGAGGAAATTGTATTTTTTTAATGCCATACATCTTTATGGTTCATTCATCCAGTCACTACAAATATGTATTATGACTTGAGACTACACTTTTGGTGGTTGGGTATGAAGTGTGACATTATAGATTATGTGTATCACTGTTACACCTACCAACATATAAAGGTAGGGCATTTTAAACCTTCAATATTTCTTTAGCCTCTTATGATGAAAGTTTTAAAATTGGATGAGGTATCCATGGACTTTGTTTTTTGATTACCATGGATTACTCAAGGTAAGAATGCTCTCTGGGCGGTAATTGATCAGTTGAAAGAATCAACTCACTTCATTCTAATCTAGGACACTGTGAATGTTGAAGATCATAGTATGTTGTATGTGTCGGAGATTGTGAGGTTACATGAGGTTTATTTTTCCATTTTTTTAGAAAATTATCCTTGGTTTACTTAAGTTCTAGAGGACTCTCCAAGATGTGATGGGGACTCAGTCTAGGTTGAGTACAGCTTAACATCCATAGACTAATGGCCAGATAGAGTGTGTTATTCAGATCCAAGAGGATATTCTCCATGCTTGCATCTTAGATTTTGGTGGATAGTGGGATAGCCATCTAGGAATATTTTATTTTTCTTATAAAAATAGTTATCAATCATCGATTAGAATTTATCCATTTGAGGATTTTTATGGTCACCCATGCAGATCACCTCTTTATTGGGTAGAGGTGGGTGAGAACTCTTTATTGGGAATGAGTATCGATCAGGAGATGTTAGTAAGGATTTAGGATTTATATTGGCATCTGGTTACATCTCAGAGTCAACAAAAATATTATGTGGGTCGGTGGAATCATCCTTTAGAGTTTTCCATTAGTGACTGGGTTTTCTTCAAATTTTCTCCCCAGTTGGGTCACTTTTGTCTTGGAAAACTGGGAATGTTTTCTCTGATATATGTTAGATCATTTGTGATCACAGAGCATCTTGGGTGAGTTTCTTAGCGGTTGGAATTTCCAGTTTAGCTGACAGATATTCATAAAATTTTCCACATATAATAGCTTAAGAAATACCATCATGATCCCTCTCATGTTTTGATTTGGGAAGAAATTGAGTTAGATACATATATTTCTATTATATAGAAAATAGTGGAGATCATTGACTCTCAAGTTAAAGTCATGCATAAGAATTTTATTTCATTGTTCAGCATGTTATGGACACGTGGATTAAATTCTCAAGAGCCTTGGGAGTGTGATTTGTTGATGAGGGATCTGTGGCCTCATCTCCTTCATGGACTTCATTTTTTCACATGACTTATCAAGGATGGAAATTCATATGGTGGGGAGTTTTTAACATACTGTTAAACACTTTTAGATATTTATCATATCTATTTTCATTACCCTCTTTATATGGGTGCATTTGGGGGCTCCTGAGGACGGAGATAATTTGTTGAATAAAATGACCTAAAGTTTGGGGATGTATATTTGTTTTAATTAATAGAGTCTGGGAATAAATATGTGAAAAACAGACTTTCTTCTATCTACAGGAGAAATACAAATCTTGTAAAGTGTTTACAAGTCATGTATTGGTCACTGGTTAGATGTTGTGAGTTTGTTTTAGAGAATTAAAATCTTACATGTTTTTATAATTTTAAACCCCATGTAAAGTGGTTACACATTGTGTATTGATCATTAGGTTGATGTCATGAACTGGTACATGGAAAAAAAATTAACACTGTGAATATATTTCACACCATGTAATAGTAAAATCAGGATTTTTAAACTAAGGTCATGGGTTTTTCAGCATATATGGGTTTCATAGATTACACAATGTGGAAAGGGTTTAAACACTATGTAATCTTCCTGAGTTTTTATTTTATGGTATTATATGAGTGATTTTTCCATTCATTTATCCACGATCTTATTTTCTCTCGACCTAGAGATTTTGGAGACCTTCACTCCTTCTGTATAATTTTGTTCAACAATTGATCATTATTGCATTTTTGGTTCATTTATCCTGTTGATTATTCCTTCTTCTTATTTATTTACATTAATCATAGTTTCACTATTAGATTTCATTATTGGATCTATTGATCTCTATTGATAATTCTCCTTATTCCTTCTAGACCTATTATGTGATCTTCATCTAGAGCTTAACACTTCTGTTGGTTGTGGTGAAACATGCAAGTTTCTTTAAGGAATGTTATGATCTTTCCTTTACACTAACCATATTTTGTTTTTGAATCAATTTTAAGATTCTTGGATTGATTCTAGGGCCTTAATTTTCATCTTTTCATCCTTCCATTTTGGTGTATTCCATTTTGGGCATGTGCAACCCAAGTTTGAGGTAGGTGGTTCCATATCTAGCCTATGTTGGATGAACTATATTGCTCTGGTTTTATAGAATGTTTTATAAAAATTAAATAGAATGATTTATTAATTTATTTGTGTTTTTTTAAATGGGTTTTTGATAAAATATGGTTTTCCCCTTTTTTCTAAAAGAAAAGTGAATTTTCAAATAATTGTGAAATAGATTTTTTAAATGATTTTCAAATCATGGTTTTGATGAATTTTTTTATAAAATAGAGAACATGTAAATCCTAGGGTACTTAGGTGTAATTTATAGCTTAGGTCAATCATTCATGTGTTATCGAGGGGGTTTACTCATGGGGTGTTCCTTTATTCCTTAATCCCATTGTTACATAGAATTGATATTGACATTGTCGGAAGATTCACTCATGTGGTGCTTCTCTTCTTCTTAGGCCTGTGTTCTAAGAACTTTATTATACACTAGTCATTTTTTATGGTATGAATATTCTGATATCTTGGCCTATAGTGATTATTGGTGTGATGTTAACTATGTTATTAACTTGTAATATTTTAGCTTGGTCTTCCATGAATTTGATATGTTATGTGATTAATGATTTTTTTAGCTGATTTGATATATTTGATGTATATTAAATGATTTGAAACTATTTTTCCTACTTATATTGGGAAATATAGAAAATGGTAAAATTAATTGTTTTTTCATGATTTTGATATAAAAATTGTATAACTGTTTATCATTACTTGTTTTCTTTAAAATTGGTCATGTTTGTATTATTGTACATAGACTTGTTATGGAACACCTAGGTGGGGACCTATTGATCCTATTATCTCACATATTATGCACCTCTTTGGTGGTGCATGGACCTTTGTATGTCTTTCAATGGAGGGAAAGGAAATGTGCTACATTGAAATGGTAAGGGTTGATGTTAGTTGTTTCTGGGTAACTGGTGGTGAGATAGAGAAATTTTTTCCATTCTATTAACATAGAGTAGTTGTTTTCCTCTTTTTAGCTATCCTTTAATGATTGGACTTGTACTTTGGGATTTTCTAACTACTTTTGAGTTGTACTGCTTCTACTGTTTTCATTTGGTTATTGA
This sequence comes from Viscum album, assembly GCA_963277665.1. Taxonomy (NCBI): domain Eukaryota; kingdom Viridiplantae; phylum Streptophyta; class Magnoliopsida; order Santalales; family Viscaceae; genus Viscum; species Viscum album. Next base: position 943,533,088 of record OY728153.1, read on the forward strand.
ATATGTTATCTCTTACATTGTTTCCCTTTATATATTCATTCCATGTTTTTGCTTTTGGTTGGTTAAAATCATTCCCTATTTTTTTTTTTTTTTTGATTCTCAGGTGCTAGTATCCATCCCATGGGGATTATTAATGTAGTTTGGGTATGTGGAAATTTGGATTAGGTACCAGTTTGAGAGGGTATCCAAGTTGGGTTCATCACACCCAAAGATGAACTTTTGATTATACTAGTGACATGATCATCACTGATCTCTAAGACCATATAATTCATGCTCAGTGTAAGAAATAATAGATAGTATAAGTTCTTTCATAATTTATAATCTCATTCGGAGAGGACTTCCATATGTGACATACCCCTAAATTGGAATCCCATGATTGAACTTCCTTCATCATCCCCTAATAAACAAGTGAATGGATATGGAAGGAAAGGGAATTATGATATTCTACAAGAAGTTAAGGGGATTAATACATGATGTATTCCCATACGAACACCTTGTCCATTGATGGATGAGGGTGAGGCTATGGTGGGGTATCCATGAAGAAATTATGAGGTATTAATACTAGAAAATTCCCAAAGGAATATATCTTCCTATGTGTTTATAAACCCCAAATTGGGACTTATACACTGACTAATAAGAACACAAGTGATATAGATGCTTCTGGATTATCTTCATGTTTCAAATAGCATGTGGGAGTCAAATTTTGCAACCTGAACCAGGAATTATTCTACCACTACCTCCAAGATTAAGGTCCTCATTGCCAAGGGGATACATAATTTCAAATTTCTTGAGGACCCTACCTACTAGGTAAGTTAAGCGGGGGGAATATTTTACTAAGGTAATGTATTTTCCAAAGGGGAACATATTGGTGTGTCTCATACCCTAATCATATAGTTCCATAGGCCTTATAGGAGCTCTTAATTTGGCCTTTCTCCAGTCTTGTTGTTGGTCAGAGAAAACCATTTTGATACATCACTGAGTGGATAATTTGTACCCAAATTCTATTCATAAGTATTTTGTTGAGAGAAGATGTTTAAATACTCTAAGGATACCCCATTTCACATATTGGTCTCACTATATAGGATGTGACATGTTATAAAGTGGCACTTCCACAAAGGAAGTTCCATCACTAAAGGGGTTGATTCATGAAGGAAGGTATCCCCTTGTAGAATACTAGGTGAGTATCTATTTTTACAAAGGATTCCATTTTTAGTCAATTCCATTTTATGAAGGAATACTTTTTAGGGAGTTTTCCTTCCTTTGCAGTGACCTAGTTACCTATAGTTTGTGATGAACTTCCTAAAATGGAAATTTCACCCTCAATATTTCTCCTTATATCCTTCTATGTTCTTTCTCTCTAAGTATTTGTGATTTTTCTTGTGTGTCCATAGGTTTTCTTAGATTAGTGGAATCATCTGGTCTTTATAGATGCTATAAGAAAACCAATTTACTAAAATGGTTGTCTTCATAGCATATCTGACACTATATGGCCAGTGATAATCTACACCTCATCCACAAACAAATTTCATTTTTCAAGGATGCAAAGGAACCACCTTTCATGAAAAATTAAATTCATTTTCGAGGGGTTTTAAGTTAACACCCCACACCATATATGATTTTGATTTATAAAGGAGAAAAGCTACCCACACAATCCACAAATTAATTTCATGTGTGGAGGGCATTAAGCTACTGATTCACACTATAAAAGAAAAATTTTGTGGTGTGTGGTATGAAAGAGTGGGTTTCTCATAGAATATTTGATGTGTTATGTGTAAAATGTTAGTTGTTATGTGGATTCGTGTCCTTTTCCAAATTTTTACCCTTTATCCTTTTCCTAGTTCAATTATTGACTTTATAAATTCTCTTAATAGTCTTCTCATATTATTTATAAGATTTTAAATCCCAAAAAATGCCCCATGTTGTAATGGGGTCTAATTATCACAGAGGAGTCAATTTTTTAGGAAGAAACTCATCCTTATTGAGTACTTCAGGGTGTATTAGTGGATCAGGAGTAGGGATCACCCTATATAAAGGGTTTTATCTAGAATCATTTGTCACATAGTTAGAAGATGTGCCATATGATCAGCTTTGGAATTTTGGACTACAATTGTGTCCTTGTATAAAATTTCATTTACAGTAAAAATTATCTACATACTAACTAGATGAATCCATAAACTATTATTTCCATGAGCTAAATTATACTCTTTTTTATCAAATTATTCATGTACAGTAACTATGTAACTCAAATATTAATTTTGATGTTATTTGGTTCACATGGAATGTTATGTGGTCTGCATGAAACTTAAGATACTATCCTTAATATTTGAATTTACCAAATCTATTCCCTAGTCTAATATTATATCCTCTTATATATAAGGAAAATGGATCTCATACAAGTAGTCTCTGTTAATGATGAGAGGATAATTTATATGATTGAGATTTTTGATGATGGTGCAAAACAAATCATTCGCTCAAACCATCATTTCATGTCTAAGATCATGGGTACTGGCTTATAGGATTATCTGGTCTCAAATAGGATAACCCTTTATGGATTTGGGATATTATATGATGTTCATATTCATGTTCCCCACTGTATAAATCAACCCCTTTCTTGGACAAATAGTTACAATCATACACCTCAGGAAAATATCTCAGAAAAGGGGATAAATATAAAAGAAAACCAATCTAAAAGATTTTTCTGGGGTTATAGTTGTTTATCATTAAATGAATAATTGAGGATTCCAAAATTAGACATTCACTGCTAAAAATCTATTATGTGATAAGAGATAACTGATGAGAAGTTGGGGTAGCCTCCAAAATGGGATATTCATCCCAGAGGATCATTTGTTATGGATTGGGGATGTCCTTCCTTGTTTCACCAAAACTGCGATGAATTTAGGAAAAATATTATGTTTTTAGGTATTTATGAGTCCATCTGGGTGGTATAGAATTTTTTTCTCATCGAAATTTGTTTATTCTTCTGAATTTTCTTAGTAGATAGATCTTAGATTCCAACACGTTCCATTTGGTACATGAGGAAATTGGGATAATCCTTTGGGACATTTGAATAATTATTTGAGCACCAATAATGGGGGACAAGTATGATGAGTTCATTCCTCCTTCCTTGGTATGGGATAATGTAGATAGGACACCCCTACTTATGATATAACTAATTATCATATTGTAAAATATTCTAGGATAAGAGCCACATCCTAAGTTATATGTTTCTTTCTTTGACTAGATCCGGGTAATTGATACACTAAATAGAGATGAACCAAGTGCGAGGAGACAAAAAAACATATCCAACACATAGGATCTGGAGGCTTACTAGATCCTATTATCCAACACTGGAAAAAGGATACTTAATTAAATAGGGTGGGAAGGTTGCACCTTGGGTTGGCTGGCTAGTGTGATTAATAGTATTTTTTTCTATGTTCCTTAGTGGATGGTTATTACCAAAATGTGATTTAGGTATTGGATTCAGGGTCACAACTTTTTCTATGCATCCCAGTTAGCAGCCTGGAGACACATAAATATGGTAGTCCTCATATTGGTGAAACTATATCACCTATTGGGTTGAATCAACTTGGGAAAGTCCCCTTACAGAATCATTGGCCCATCTCAGTTTCTTTGGGGTTGGATACCAGTTCACATTGGGGGGTATTAATTATTCAATGATAAAACCATCCCAAAGAATTGATTTTTTTCATATTTTCAATGCATAAGTGGGGTTAATCCATTAACATTGGAACCAAATGATATAATGGATATTATCAACTATTACGGTTTTTTATTTATGCTCCTTACACACTTTAAATTAGTACCCTAGTGAATGATGCATTTGGAGTTCATACAAGGTGGGGATACCTTTTTTCATTAAGGGATGTAATTTTAAATGCAATAATTAGTGGGAAACTAATTTTAAAAAGGATATTCACCTTAGATATGTTGAAATATATTTCTTTATGTCTAGAAAAGGTTACCTATATCTTTGAACAATGTTAAAAAGGAAATTTATTTTATGATTTCTTGTTAATTTTTGTTGATGTTTACATGGGATAAAACTGGTTTCTAGATTGAGCTTCTTCCCTCTTACACCTGGCCTAGAATTGAAAAGTCTTATACCGAAGCTTGGATCCATTCTTATACCAATAGTCAGTTTGAAAAATTGTTCCCATTGTTAAGGATCATCCTATGAATAAAATAGTGGGGGAAGTAAATTAACAACTGAGGCGGTTAGGCCTAGAAATAGAGTTATAAAAATAAAAGCTTAAATTTACAATGTGTCAATAATGATATTAAAGGTTTGGGATTATACTCCCCAAACTACAAATTCTTCTCCTCAAACTATTGAAATATCTTCCCAACAATCTATCCATATTGAGGCTACATATCCAATTACTCATAGGGGGTGGTATTCTTGCAATATGATCTCCATAATTTCTAGGGATATATAGTGTTTTCTTCAAAGGAAAGACCTCATCCTGATTGGATATGGGTGAATATTTTCACATAAAAAAATTTCTTATAAAGATCAACCTGATATGGTATAAGCCTCTCTTTTTAAACTTAAGGATTATATCCACTCTCTTTATGGTCATCATATATATTCAATTCAAGTACTTTAAATGTTAAAGCCTTGTGTAAACAAGAGTTAAGAATAGAAAGATAGTGTCAGTGCTTCCTAAGAAGATTTAAGATGATTTTACCCTTTTCTTCTAAATACTTTAATTATATATACCCCCTCTTTTTTAAATGGTATTAATTGATCCTTTCCCTTCATAAATATGAAACCAATTAGGTGTATTCACCCATTTAATATGAACCTAGGTATTTATGTTCTTCTTTATGACTAAGACCACGTAAACCTCCTTCTCTAAGGAAAACTATGTTGTCATAGATTTCGAGGAAAATGATAAGGTGTTCATACACCAATCCTCCAACAAAAGTGGCCTCATCAATGTTATATGTCCCTATCATGCTGGTGTTTCTAGAGACTTGTAAGGAATGGGGAACCTAGAGAAGGAATTTATTTGCTGAGTAGGTCTAGGGAATAATTCAGGTGGAGGAGATTGATTTAACTAGATTTAGAATTATCACTACTCCCAATAATATTTTCTTTGAAGAACAACCTAGGAAAGTTAATTAAAATATTGAATATATGGATTATTCAATACATTCTTTCAATATTAGAATTTAATTATCTGATCAAGTATGAGAGATGTTGATAATAAAGGAAGAAAAAACTGACTCTGAGGAAGTGGTGGAATGAGTTATCATTCCAATTATCTCATCAACTATTATTGTTATTCTCATCTAACATTTTTTAGGAGACTATAGGAGATAAAATACCTATTCATTCCCAACAATAATTTTAAGGGGGGATTTTTTTTGGGGTGGAATTTTTTTCTAATAAAAGGGTTGAGTAAGAAGGCTCTACTAGCATATTTGAGCACATGTGGGTAGTGTTTTATGATATGGAGGGAGAACTTATGCCCCTATAACCACCAATTTTTCTTATTTTTAGATTATCCTCATGGGATACCATGAGGCAAAGGTGAGTAAAGAAGTTGAAAACAAACATTTTATTAGGAACAATGGGTGATTTTTGGGTTTTCTCACCTAACTTTCAAATTGTTTTTATGGTTTATTTTTGATGGGTTAACTTGTAAAGAGGTTAACATGAATTAAACAAACCTAAGAGTACCAATTATCTATGAGTGTATAGATCCTCCCTTTTTATAAATGTACATGGTAATAAGGGAAACTCATAGGAGGTAAGGACTAAATGAGGATCCAAGGTCAACGAATTACATCCTGGAAATTGTGAATCCTAGGATGTTAGATCCCTGGGATTTAATAACTTCTAAATTTTTAGTAGAGGATTCTGAAAGAAGTGATACATGTGATGGGTGGAATATCATTGATTAAAATACACTAAAACCTACCCCCCCCCCCATTGAATCGTTTTTGGTATATAACCCCTCAAGGGTTACATATTTGGAAATATCAACCACCTTAGGGTGAACTAATCTCATTCTCCATGAGAACATAATTATAGATGAAGTTATGACCCAATTTCAAGGATATTTGGGCTTAGCTATTAGTCTAAGTTCATTGGTTTTCATTACTATAATATCAATGTTAGTATTTGCCCTCCTAAAGATTTCTAGTTTAGTTAAATATAAATTTTTTAATTGTAATGTTGTGTGTTCATACTTGAAAAAAAAGGTTAGTTACTCTATGATTTTCCAATAGATTCTTTTATGTTCATTGCTATTAATTCCATTATGCAGCTCTTGCTAGTGATAAATTTTGTATGATTGAATCATGTGTGTCTTATGGAATTATTGTTCTGGTGGGAAATGTAGCACCCTCTATGTCTACTAATGAGGTGATGAAAATTGTATATGATGAAACTTTGGTAGGTGGTGGTGAGTTTTCTACCTCCTCATCTATATTATTTATCTTTTTATTCACTAATTTATTTGAGCATTAATTTTTAGGAATACTGGTAAAAACCTTTAAAGTTTGATATATTGTCTTGATGTCTTGGTTGTTTGAGGTGGTAATGATGTCAAAAGCTATAGAACCATATCATTTTGATGGTTTAAATGTTGTATTCTCTCAATTCATGATGGCCCCTAAATATATTCTCTCTTCTATGAGTGATTCTGATTTAGATCAAGAAACCCTAAATAACATGTGTTTTACTCATAAAACTATATAGAGAGATATTTGTAAATTTATCTCTCGAACCCCCGGCCAAAATTTCTAGAAAAAATTATAAGGATGTGTCATATGTTCTTCTTTCTTTGGTATAGAGGGTTTGACTAACATTCCTTGCATTCTAATGTGAAATATGTGATTATCTCTCAGTAGATAGAGTGTGTGCATCAATCAAAACTTGTGGCTATAGAGTCCAAAGACCATTTTTCTATGTTCATAATATTATGCTTATTGAATCATATGAATTAGATGGAGTGGCCTCAAGGTGAAAAGGTCAAGTTATAGAATAGAAATCCCTAGAAAAACAGGTCTTTCAAGAGTCACACCAAGTTCATCAGTAGTTGTATTAGATCAACCAAGAACTGTTCAATGTTGATGCAATGGTTGATGAAAAATAAAAGTTGGTAGAAGAGGAATACAAGATAAGGTTGGACACTATTGAGATAGGAAAATTATTGTGGTTTGATGTGGAAATAAAAATTGTAATATTGACTAGGTTATTCTAAACTATAAAATATTCTAATAAAGTAATTATTCAACTTCAAAAATCTATGGAGCATTCTTTGTATTGGAAACATTTTTTTATATGGGGAGACTCCTTGTTATGGATGTTCCCCTTAATTATATTTTTCTTTTGAATAAATGAAATATTATTTGTTATAAGTTATCTATCTTTTGTATTATCTTGAATGTTACACCAAAATAACTTACAATGATTTGAAAGGTGATATCAAGATATCTCAAATCATCCAACAACCAAACAATAATATTAGTTGTAATTATGAATACTTACGGTGAAATTAGTTTTTTCTTAGGTGTGTCTCATGGATGGGTATAAATATAGTTACCATCACCATAACACTGGAATTTTTATTGTTTGTATTATTTATCTATCATAATGGTTTCACAAGTTCTTTTATGTGTGGTGGTATTCGAACTATAATGTTAGGAAAGAAATAATAATATAACTTTTTCCCATAAAAATTTACCTAGAGAGTATAGCTTGACTTTTTCATGAGACTTATGGTGGACCCCATAAGCTTTTCATATTTTCTATTTATGCCCTATCTTTTGATTAAGTCTTATAAAGGGAGGAATTAGAATGTAGGGATTGGATTTTGTTGAGTCCACACTTTTCATGTTTTCAACTAAACAATTTTTGTGCATTTTCAATTTCAAATGCTTGATTTTTCCTAGATCATGAAAAGTGAATGCCTTACGAGTGGATACTCAACACATTTTCCAAAATTCCCTTTGTGGGTTATCATTATGATGATTCCTTTATCACTTTATTTAGGAAATTTAAGGTCATTAAAGTTGGACTAATGGTTGTTTCTGTTTAAGGTTGTATATCCTTGACTGATGATTGATATAGTTTAAGTTCCTATAACATTGAATGATGATTAATATAGTTTAAGGAAGTATAGCTTTGGCCAAATGTTATGCGGATAATGTCCCTAATATGGTTTACATGGAAAGGATTCCCCAATATCTATTTTATGTGAGAAGATGAATTGTAATTTATAATCTTTGAGATATCATATCTAAGGTGGTGGTATGAGGTAGGTATGTAAGGAATAACCATGGACCATGTTTGAAAGAAAATTTCTATTGTTATGTTGTCAAGGCATATGGAGACAAGATATTTTTCTCTTCATGACATGGATAGCTCTAGTTGACATGCCATATTTAGAGTTTATATAAAGAGGCATTCAAGGGTCATAGTATATATACTCAAAATAGAGGTGTCCTTCAGAATCGTATTCTCTTGTGACTGATATCCAAGGAAGGTTTGTGAGGATCCAATTTTCTCAAAACATAAAGTTTGGTTTATAAAAAGAAGATGTTTTGAAAGCATGACTAGAGCATTCAGTCTTGATCTCACCATGAATGGGTGATTATGATCCCATTAATATGTTAAGTTTAAACTTAACATGGATATCAAATGGATATCCCTTCATAGATCTATCTTATATTCTGGGAAAAGGTTCATTTTTATTATTATTTTTTGTTCACGATTATTCTTAGGATAGGGAATTTGAGAATCATTGTATCCCATATGAATAATAATCTAGTCATAGAAGTTATCAAGAAGAAATCCCATGTGTAAGTATGACTCGTACGCAATGGTTGATTTTTAAAACTTTATAGATGGGCCTCGAATAAGGGATCCTTGAATCACTATTTATCTAATCGAAATAAGAATCAATCCACATGTAGTTATAAGGAAGAAGTGTTCCCATATATAGATCTGACTCATATGCGAAGGAAAAGGAGTTTTTTCTTTTTGAATATAGGTCTATATATAAAATAAGCTATGTTTTAATCTCCTACACAAATCCATCATGTATGTATGAGAGGGTATTTTTTAGATTTCATGGATGTTCCTAGTATACGGGATCCATTTATCATTATGTATATCATAGAAATGAGAATCAATCCACACGTAGATCTAAGATAGATGTTCCTTGCATAACTCTGATTCATATGTAAAGGAAGAGAAATCAATACAAGGTATTTCACTCTAAGTAGTTTAAGTTCATGTAGTATGGAAAAAATTTCTCTTAATATTGTCATGTTGTGGTTAAATTATGAAAATTAAAATAACCTTCCAAAATCATTAAACTCATGTGAGTCATGTTCAATGTGAAAAATAAGTCAAAATTATAGGGTTATCCAAATTGTATTAAAACACCATCCGAAAATCATTTATGACATGAACCACTTGATTTTTTATCATATGTTGGAGGTGTTTTTATATAGTTTAACATCATGTGATAGAGATAAATAATCACTAGGTAGTTTTAGAATCATGTGTTTTGGAATACGATGTCATATAGTTTAGTGTCATATGAGAAGGATGTTTTTCAATAGTTTATCATCATGATACTAGGACACATGGGTGTTATTGTTTAATTTCATATATTATTGACCATTTATGGGTGATATTTTGAGCCAAAGAAAAACAAACTCGACATGAATGGAGGAACTCGGGTTTTCCCAATTCCAGTATAAGAAACCTCACAGATGGGAGAGGAGTTCTTAACCAGGCCTAATACAGGAGATCTCACAATGAATAAGTATCCTATGAGTAGTAATTCAGTAAAATATAGTTCTAAAAGGGCAACATGGTAGGAGATAGGCACTAGGAGTGGAGGTCCTCTCAAGAGATGTACATACTAATGGGCAATTCTATATCATATGATAAGGATGAATGGTTAGCCATGCTGTTTGAAATCTTATGGTAAGGACATTATACATGTATTTTAACATGATATGGTGAAGAAGAATGGAAGCTGCAATTTAGGGTCACAGAGATTTGACCAATGTTGTGCCTTTTAAGGTCTTTCATCCAGGGATATAGATTTGGATTATGCAAAATATTTCTTTAAGAACCGTGTATTCGTAGTGAAATGATATGATACCCATCCTTAGTGATAAGTGAATATGGACCATTAGAGTATACCTTATGAATGAAAAAAGGTCCTTCCCATTTTGGTTCATGTTTTAGAGGTTTCTTTTCAGGTATATTTAGGGTTCTAAGATCCAAAACCAGTTCCCATTAGACAAATGAATGAATGTTAACTTTCTTGTAAAAAGATTATTCTATTCAATTTTGGTGAACCTTTAAATAGTACAAGGTATATAATTTTTTTTCATTGATTTGTTCCAATTAATTTAATCACTTATAATATTTCTCATCTATGGATATTTGATCACAAATGGAAATGTAGAGTTAAGGTAATTATAACTTAATGGGTAGAAATGCCTTTGTCCCATATACAAGTGAATATGGTGTTGCTTGTGTGGTAATACAGTTTGTGGTATGATAATCCCACAAGGAATACAGAATATTTTGAGGATAATATTTATTATCTTTGTCCACCATATTTTGGAGTATGTTTGACATAGTTTTATTGAATTCACCTATATTCCCTTTTATAGCTACATGATAGTGAGGAAAATGGTTGGAATCAATGTTATACTCCAGATATATCATTTTCAATTCATAAAAATATAATTTATTGATGTTCTTCATAAATATCATGTGTGGGGCATCAAATTGGGTAATGATATTAGACTTCATGAAGTTAATGATTTTCATTTTCCCAACTTCATTGAGGGGTATGGCCTTAGACCATTTAGATTAGAAGTCAATAGAAGTAAGGATATACTTGAAATTCTTGGATATAGCTGGAGAATATGACCCTATGACAACCATTTCCCAAATGAAGAATGGCCAGGAGTATTTGGAAGTGTGAAATAGATCTAAGGGTTAATGAATAAATTTGGCATGTATTTGACAGAAATAATATCTTTTGGTTAATTTCAAACAATAAAATGTAATTAAAGGATAAAAATACCCCAAGACTCTTGATTTGAAGAGAAATCTTGATCCCGAGCTGATGAGTTCCTTAGGAACTAGTGTGCAATTATTTCATAATAGTAATAGTTTCCACTCCATTAACACATATAAGGATATTCCATAAAAGGCTCATTTTTAGAGGACCTTATAAGGACTTGGGCTATCATAAAGAGTAAATTTGACTGACCACTATCAGATTTTACCTTTTCCTACTCTGTCAAATAGAATAATACCACATTGGAGGTAGTAAAATTCAGGTGTCATCTAACCATTTATAGAATTATCTTGTTCATGGATGGAATTGAACCCATTGATCTCTTTCATGTTGTTACCAATGAACGATGACACCATTATACAGTACACAATGTAGATAACTATTTCATCTTAGTCTAGATCTACTAAGGTTATATCCACATTAGCTAATTCATCTATATATTCATTCCACGAGTGTGGGATATGAGTTAATGTTGGATCTTAGTGGAATTCCAATATCAACCCCCGCACATAGTCAAGCAGGGGAATCAGATATTCTTTTATGATGGTATAATCACCATTTATCTACTTGATTAACAACTTTGAATCACCTCTATCTTTCATGTGGGATATGGGTATCTGCAGTTCCAATTCTAAACCTACAGTGAGGTATTGGTATTTTGACTCATTTGTGGTACATCATTTTGAAAATAGGAAGGATTAAGGTAGAACTTCCTTTTTAGGAGAGATAATAATGACTCCTAAATAGACTATGTTGGGTTTGGGGTATTCCATTATTTTCCTTGTTTGGATTCTAGAATTTCCAACAAAGTTCATCTCCCATGTTTGGGGGTATTGTTGGATTTAGAAAACATCTTCATTAGGAAATTTTGTATTAAATGGAATTTTTTCTATAAAAATATACTCTACAAGGATATCTACTAATGTCTTCTCTTTTATTTACTTTTTTAGTATGAACTAAATGTTAAACTGATTCAAAATGACTAATAACCATTCCAAGCATCCATTCATCATAGGATGGCTAGGTATATATTTGATTTGGTCATTATAAGAGACCAAATGGGTCTCATGGTGTTATAGTAAGTGCATCAATTTATGAACTGAAAAGATTAACATAAGGAAACTCTTATAGATATAAAAATATTGAGTCTCAATATCAATATTGGTTTAACTAAGATAATAGAGACTATTTTCATTACCCACACCATTATTCTATGCAAGAAAATATTCTAGTGATCTCTCTAAGGACACCACAGAAAGAATGAGTAGATATCCTTCAACATGAGGTATTAGAATAGGTGGAATCCAAATATATTTCTTAATACTTTAAAATTATTCTTGGAAATAATTAGTCCATTTATTTTTTACTCTTATTTTAATTAGCCTAGAGAAGGTAAAACATTTACCTATAAGATTCGCTATGAAGAGTCAGATATAAGTAAGGCTTCCTGAAATTCTCTCCAAGGATTTGAGGTTTCAAGGTGGTGGAATGTCAAGTACAGTCTTATTATTCTCAATATTAACTTTAATTACATGATGGAATATTATAAATCCAAGAATCATTCTTTATGTAACACCTAAAGTACATTTTAAGGGATTCATTTTTAAGATATGTGGTCGTAACTTGTTGAAAACTATCTCAACATAGGAAAGATGATCAAAAACCTACTAGGATTTCACCACCAAATCATTTATGTAAAACTCAAAGAAATTTCCCAAAAATGGGTTGAAAATGTGATGCATGGCACATTGGTATGGGGTTCTAGTTTTCTTCAAACCAAAATACATCACCCGATGGAAGTATATTCTCTGGGGTTTTCTGAAAGTAGTGGCCTCTTCATTTTAGGGGACATATAGATTTGGTTATATCTTGAATATCCATTCATAAAGAATAGATCTTAATATTTAGTAGTTTCATCAATTAGAAGATCAAAAATTGGAACTAGGAAATAATATTTTGTAAAATGTTGGTTGATATCCCAAGGATTGATGAAAACACTAATTCTCCCATTCTTATTATTTATTGGAACAATATTAGTGATATACTTTAGGTATTATACCTCTCATAAAAAGTTTTCTTTTATGATCTTGTAAACTTTAGATTTAACCATGGTAGTGTGAGTTGGATTTTTTCTTCTAGCTACCTACTTGTGACCACAATTATCTTTTGGAAAACCCAAGTGGTGTGTGGTTACATCAATATCACATCATGGAATTTCTATGTAATTCAAGGTGAATTTTTCTCAGTTCTACTTTATAATAAAGGTATATATGTCTTTTTATTTAGAATAAATTGTCGAACTAATAAATGTTGGTCACAGATCTTCCTCTATACCCAGATTTATATACCGGAGCTCATTAATAGTGGTGTACACACCTTCCTTGAATGTTATATGGGAATATCTTATATCCTATTATTATTCTTCCACTACACTAATCTCAAGGGGAATAGGTAATGAATGGGAATATTCAAAGATAGAAGAATTGTCAATATTATGATATTTAGAAGATGAAGTTGGGGTATTCCCACTATCTATTATTGATGCAAGTGTTTCTTCTGACTCAGCTGATGAAATAGGGGTCTTATGAAGATTTGGGAATAAATGAGGAAATTTCCACTGGGGGTGTTACCACTTTTTTGAATATCAGATACCTATTTGGTATTATTGGGATTGGTTTACATAACTGATATCATAAGTGTTGATGAATAAATACACAAATACGAACTTATTTTTTTATTTGGTTGATGAAAACATATATTCATCACTAGGTAATTTAAATGGTTTGGATGATGTTATTTCTAGATCATTTGGGGTATTAACCCAAGAAATATCATCAGTCGTGAGTTTTTTTCTTTCTCTCCAGTAAAATTACACATTTATGTATTGATATTTATAAGAATCAAATGTATCTTTATCGCCATTTAATGTCCCAACATATCCATTTACACAGTATTTGATAATTTGATGATAAGCTTAAGGTATTTTCACAAGTTGATGCAAAAAAATCCTCCATAGAAAAATGTTGATAGTTGTATCCTTCTGAAAAACTAGGAATTCAGTGTCATATATAAGATCTCTAATTTTAGTTTTGAGATTAATTCATCCAAGAGTATTTTCGCACTATTATCATAACCTTGAACTATTGGTGGGGAAGTGGAAAAGTTTGATTCACTATAACTCAAATGAAGGAGAGTTCAGATGGGAATGAGGTTGATTCTTAATCAATTGTCCATGAAATCTCATCATATGACCATGTCATCTTGCAATTCATATTCATACAATGGTTTTATGTGTCCCTGCATAAAATTATCAATTTCCTTCTCTATGAAAGAAATAACCTCGTTCCACTCCACGGTATTGATCGTTGTATGATATACTTTATAAAAGTACTTCACCTTCAAACTCTTGAGGGATTAGTAGGGAATCCATAAGTGATTATCGAAGATAAATTGATAAATTGAGAGCATCTAGTATGGAAATATTTCTTAGGAACATGGAAAATTGTTTTAAGATGTTATATTTTTGAGACAAATGTATGTGCTCTTAGATGGGAGTTTTCACCTTAGAAATCACTTTAGGGGATGAAGTACTTGAGGTAGGTAGATCAGGTATTTGAATAGAAGTTAAAGGCACTCTTATCACTGGTGGATTAGATTTAATTGGTCTACCCACTCATTTGGGATGATTTGAAAATTTCTCCTCCTTTATATGGTCCTAAAAAAAAGCAGGTATGGAAAAATCCTGATAAATGTGGGAGTATTTTCATGCTCTTATTGGGATCGCTAAAGGGTTTTCCCATAGGTTTTGTTAGTATAAATAACTTTGGTAGGGATATATCCTGAATATTGAGTTAGGTAATGACTACATGTTCCTATGTTCCATTGGATATTATGGCCTCTACCTATGGTTCCCTAATCATGTATTAAGGATCTTGGATTCATAATCATACTCATGATTAGATAAGGAACCCATTAAATGAATGGAATTAATGTAACTTTAGAATAATTATTTATTTTATGAGGGTTATTACTAGTGGGGTGGTTCCCATGGTTCTATTTACTTGGACAGTTACCATTGTATTAGAGCTAAAGTCATAAAGTTAGAGAGGGTGAAGCCGAGTTTTGGCATCTTCATGAGTTCATCTTCCTATACTTGAATTTTTTTATAACTGGTTAAATAGTATCTCAAAATATCAAATATTATATGAATATGGTGTTGATGAGTTTTGTAACACTATGACAGAAAATACAAGAGGCAAAATCAATGGTATAACTATTCCTTAAGGATAGAATTATTTTTATTGATCATATTTATGGTTGTCCAATCATTAAACTTTTTACACCCTTATTTGTAACTTCTTATCATTTACCATCTTTGTAATACCCCAACCTCTCTAGGATGGAGCCGGTGCATTACTTGTGATATTGTAATGGTTAGAAGGAATGAAAATCCCAAAGGAACGATCAGTTTAGTAGTCTTGAAGAAACTAGATACATATATGTTACTCAAATTACATTGGAAAAGTTTACAAAATACAATACATAACAAAAACTAAAAATTGCATCCAGAGGAAATCAAAAGAATACCTTCTCTTCATCACCTCTCAAAGGTAGACAACAAAATGGGAGAGCTCAAATTATCATTAAGGGTTACAAATAGCGGAATCATGAGTACAATAATAAGTTAATCACAACAATCTAACATAATCAATATGGCATAGTGAATAAATGAATAACTAATGCCATTAATAAACTTATACATGAAACTGCATCCATAGATTTTGTCATAGTGAAAATATCATGGATAATAATAATAACTGATAATGAATAAATAGAAAACTTATTAATTGGACGTCATGTATCTGGAACATGAAACCATAATATGTAAAAACGATTTAATTTTGTGGGTAGAAACCCTTCTGATTTTTTGGAAACAAACTCTAAGGGTTTGTCGCCAACTGTTTTGTCTCATGAGACCTACCGATGCATAGTGGGGTTATAGTGGGCCCCACCCACCACTGTATGTCCAAGCATTCTTTATACGTTGATTACATATAAGAGAAATATGCCTTTTCAATATTCGTATAGAGTAGTGTATACAGATTCACCAATATTTCCATAATAACTTTCCAAATAAACACTCTATGTAAAATGGTATACGGTTTAGACAACAATCATATCCATGACATGAGATTATGGATATTTATTATAAATACAATTTCAAATGGAAATTGATCTCAAATGGGTAGTAGGTACACCACATAAGGATTATTAGGTGAACAATACAAAGTTAATCACAACAAAGGGGATATTCTTCAACAAAGTAGAGAGAGGATCCCTTATGAAGATTGTGTCATTAGAGAATGAAATAGATGTATAACTCAAAGAATGAAAATTGAGTTAAGCAATCCCTTACCTTTTTCTCTAGTGTGTTCATGATTGTTCTTAATGACCTAAATAATCAAATTTAGATTGATTAATTAATAATTCCAGAATCTAATAAACATTTAATTGATATTATATAACCTTATTAAATTCATTAATGGCCTCTTTGATGGATCTAAAATATTAAATCTTATTGTTTTGGAAGCAATTTCTTACATGGTTTTCATGGTTCGTTTACTTGTTTCCATGAATGGAAGTTCATTTGAAACATGGGTAAACATCCAGAATAGTTAATACATATTATTAATCAAATTATGGAGATATAAATGATCTTATAATGATTTTGGTTTATATACCATGATGATGATTCATTAGTTAAAACATTAATGATGCTCGTTTAGATCGTTTTAGTGGTTCTTTGATAATAACAACCACATTTTGTTTTATAAATTAGAACCATGAGTACCAAGGAATTAAAGAACCATGGTTGAGTCATAAAAAATATATTATAACCTGTTTCAACCATATAAATGGTTTCATGACCAGACTTTACAGAATTAATGCTACGATGTCGGTAATTCGACACATCACGGGTAATGTTTTTAATTCCATGAATAAGTGGGGAGAAAGAAGAAAATTGATGATGAATTTCTCATGAAAATGAGAAAATCCATAATATAAAAGATTCTGGAGATCTCATTCCTCTTGGGTAAGAACAGATGAAGAAAGAATAAATAAATAACTCAAAATAAAAGAATAATTTTGAAATCGCTTACAAAAATTCAGCAGCCTAACGGCTACACAACATGGTTTTAGAAAATATTAAAAAGATAGGGGACAAGGGTCACCTATCCATAAATGAATCATAATATAGAGTATATGAAGAATAAGAAGAAAAAATAAGAACATGGTATGGAAACTTGAAATATATTCCACATAAAAGAGAACTTGAAAGGAAAAAAGAAAGAATTTGAGAATTTTCTTACCTTGTAGAATAACCCTTATGACTTGAATTTTGGGACCTTTGGGGCTTGAAGAAACCTTGGGAGGACTAATATTGAGGTAAGGTGGCCAGAACTTCATTTAGTAAGAATTTTGGGAATGAATTCAATGAAGGGAAGAGTTGGTATTTATAGGGAAAGTGAAGGATTTTTTAATAATTTCCAAGGGACACCTCATGGATGGTATATGAAAAACCATGGGCTTGCCCATGGTATTTGCCTATGGTTAAATACACTTGGGACACCTCACATCTTATTTAAGTATACACAAGTCGACCAGATTTATGACATTATTAATACATCAGTAATGATGTCATTAACACACCAAAACTAAAAACTGTATTTTTTACTATTCACTGAAAAATAAACTCTTTCAGAAAAATTTCCAAAATCCACCCTAACCATTTTTCGATGTGTATAATTAAAATGTGAAATCCATTTTTCAAAAATAATTTTCTAAATATTATTTATTTAATTTTTAAATAAATTCATAGTTAATTCGAAAAATAACAATCTTAAAGTGAAATTAGTTTTATTTCTCATTCAAAAACTAATTAAGATCTCATTATCTTATTTCCTTAAGAAAATAAAATAATAGTTTTATTTACTATTCATAAGGGTCATATTACTATTCATATGGGTATGTTACTATTCACCAAAAATCAAGTTTGTTCTATCCGACTCCAAATGACTTACTGAACACAATTCTAGATGACCATTTTTCAAAATTCAAAACATAGAAAAGGCAAAGTTGTGTTTAATGGATAGATTATAAAATTTCATTCTATATTTATTTTCAAAACCTTGGGGTGTTACATTCTCCCCTCCTTACAAAAATTTCATCCTCAAAATTCACAAAATATTATCTAAAAAGATTTGGGTATGTCTTTAACATAAGCTCCTCAGGCTCCCATGTTTCTTCCTCCATCTTATGGTTCCTCCATAGAACCTTTACCAGACGAGTCATCTGATTTCTCAATACATGTTCTCTAGTATCAAGAATCTTGATAGACTCTTCACAATAAGATAGATCTGGCTCAAGTTCTACTTCTTTATAAGTGAGTATATGTGTTGGGTTTGGCATGTACTTTTTTAACATTGACATGTGGAGCACATTGTGAACCTTGGAGAGACTTGGTGGAATTTTTATACATTAAGCTACGGCTCCAATTTGGTCCATAATTTCAAAAGGTCCGATGTACCTGGGACTTAACTTTAACTTATTACCGAATCGTATAATACCCTTCCATGGAGATAACTTTAAGAAAACATGATCACTTTCTTGAAACTCCAAATCCTTCCTTCGGTTATCTACATAGTACTTTTGCCTACTTTGAGCTATTTTGATATGGTTCTGGATAATCTTCACCTTTTTTGTTGTTTCTTCAACAAGTTCTGGGCCCAGGAGTTTTCTTTCTCCAACTTCATCCCAGCAAGTTGGTGTACGGCATCTCCTCCCATATAATGCTTCATATGGTGCCATATGAATACTTTAATGGAAGCTATTGTTGTAGGAAAATTCCATGAGAGGTAAATATTGATCCCACATGCCTTGAAAATTAAGTGAACAAGACCTCAACATGTCTTCCAATGTTTGAATAGTCCATTCTGATTGTCCATCAGTTCGTGGGTGGTAGGCAGTGCTCAATAGAAGATCAGTATCTAGGGCCTTCTGAAGACTTTTCTAGAATCTTGATGTAAAATGTGGATCACGATCAGAAACAATCGATATGGGTAATCCATGAAGTCTCACCACTTCATTAATATATAGTCTTTCTAGACGTTCAAGTAGTAGATCTTCTCTTATAGCAAGAAAATGTGCTGACTTGGTAAGACGATCAACAATGACCCATATTGCATCATTCCTTCTAGGATTATTTGGTAGTCCCATGACAAAGTCCATCGTGATATTATCCCATTTCCACTTAGGTATGGGAAGAGGTTTCAATACTTCTTGAGGTTGTTGCCTTCCAGCTTTCACTTGTTGACAAACCATACATCTTGATACTAAATCAGCAATCTCCCTCTTCATTTTGTCCCTCCAAAAATGTTCCTTCAAATCTCTATACATCTTAGTGCTACTAGGGTGTATAGAGAAATTGGAACTATGAGCATAATACAAAAAATCCCTTTTTAGATCAGGTATATTGGGAACACAAAGTCTCTTCCCAAATTTCAAAATTCCATCTTCATATACGAAGTCACTCAATCTCCCATAATTCACAGCTTTAATCTTCTTTTGAAACTCCTCATCATCAGCTTGAGAAATTTTTATCCTTTCTAGTAAAGATGGTTTGGCAACCATTTGAAAAAGCATTGATGTTTCACCTTCCATGGTTATTCCCATATCCATCTTTACTAGATCCATGAAAATAGGATCCCTGTCAACTCTCATCTTGTTCAAAACTCCATGATCCTTTCTACTCAAAGCATCTACCACCTTATTTGCCTTCTCCAAGTGGTAGTGTATCATGAAATCATAATCCTTGAGTAGTTCAAGCCATCTCCTTTTCCTTATGTTGAGTTCTTTCTGTGAGAAAATATACTTTAAACTCTTATGATCAGTATAAATCTCACATTTTTCACCATAGAGATAATGTCTCCATATCTTCAAAGTAAAGATTACAGAATCTAACTCAAGATCATGAGTAGGATAGTTTTTATCATGAACTTTTAGCTATCGTGATGCATAAGCAATAACCTTATCATTTTTCATAAGGACACAACCAAGTCCTTTCTTTGAAGAATCACTATAAATAACAAACCCTTCATTCCCCGATGGTAGAGTCAACATAAGAGCATTGAATAATCTTCTCTTCAGTTCTTCAAAACAATCTTCACAATCTTTTGTCCAAACAAATTTAACCCCTTTATGTGTGAGCTTCGTTAGCGGGTTAGCCAGTCAGGCAAAATTCTGTACGAAACGCCGATAATAACCTGATAAGCCAATAAAAATGCATACCTCAGTTATGTTTGTTGGAATGGGCCATTATTGGATTGCCTTTATCTTTGCAGGATCAACTAGGATTCCATCCTTAGAGACAATATGGCCTAGAAAAGGAACTGACTGAAGCCATAATTCGCACTTGCTAAACTTCCCATATAATTGATTTTTTTAAGAGTTTTTAGAATTGTTCACAAATGATCCTCATGGTCATCATAGCTTTTTGAGTATACCAGGATATCATCGATGAATACCACAACAAATTTTATCAAGATATTCCTTGAAAACTCTATTCATTAAATACATGAAAACATAGGGTGCATTTTTCAATCCAAAAGGCATTACTGTAAACTCATAATGCCTATACCTGGTTCGAAATGTTGTCTTCATAATATCTTCCTTCCTCACACGCAGTTGATGATATCTGGATTGAAGGTCAATCTTTGAATAGTATTGAGCTCCATAAAGTTGGTCAAATAAATCATCAATCTAGGGTAGAGGATACTTTTTTTTATTGTAATAGCATTGATTTCCCTGTAATCAATGAAAATCCTCATGGATCCATCTTTCTTCTTGACAAAGAGAACAAGGTCTCCCCATGGAGAAACACTAGGTTGAATAAATCCCTTTTCACTCAAATCCTATAGTTGTTTCTTTAGCTCTACTAATTCCACAGTGTCCATTCTATTGGGATTCTTTGATATAGGTCTTGAATCATAAATTAAATCGATAGAGAACTCAAATTCCTGCTCTTGTGGATGTCCAGGTAAATCCTCTAGAAATAGATCAATGTACTCTTTCACTATGTTCACATCTTCAATTTGAAGATTTATTTCATCTCCCATAGATATTGGTTTATCTTTATCTCCAAGTATTGAATTCAATAGAGCTACTAAGAGTGGCTCTAGATAAAAATCAGGTTGCAAAGGTTTTTCCCTAAAGACAAGGGATTCTACACCATTTTCAAAAATTGTAGCTTCTGTTTTCTTGCAATAAATCCTCGCATCATAATTTGATAGCCAATCCATACCGAGATTTATATCAATTTCAGTCATGGGTATGATGACAAGGCTAGAAACTACAGCATGTTTTGGTGCTTGGAGGGGGACTAGTCGACATGCCTTTATTGAAATGATACATCCCATGGGAGTTTTTACTGACAACTCCTTTCTTAAATAAAATTGGACATATCTAATTTTCTTGGAAAACTGAGAGGATATAAATGAATACAATGATCCAGAATCAAATAAAGTGTTGGCTAAGTTTGAGGAGACAGTTAAAGTACCTACCACCATGCCACTAGGAACTTCAACCTCCGCGGTTGTAATCGCATAGGCTCTCCCTTGCTCTCTTGGATTTTCCGAAGGCATGTTTCCTTGGCACTTAGGACACTCATTTTCATAGTGTCCCATATATCTTCAATTATATCATTGAACATCATTGAATTTTTTCTTCCCCTTGCATTCATCAGACCAATGACCCTTTTCTCCACAGTTATAGCAGACTCCCTTTCATTTCAAGCATTTCTCGGGATGATTCTTTCCACAGTTCTTGCATAATGGGAAACTATTCATTCCCTTTCTCTGCTTTGGTGCTTCACCTTTTCCTTTATTATCATAATGTATCTTCTAAACTTGGTTTCCTTTGAAAAAATTGATCTAGAAAATTCCTTCTCTGTTTTGATGGCACTTGATACAATTTCAACATATAATGAAAATGATTGAGAATCCAGTGCCCTTAGAAGACTTGGCTTAAGACCTTAAAAGAAATGATCAATATTTTATGCTGAGTCACAAATGTAATCCACGACATACTTGGCTAGCCTTGTGAAGGTAGACTCATACTCTGCGATACTGTCTTCTTCCCTTTGTTTCAAGCCAAGGAATTTACTCTTCATTTCAGTTCATTTCTCCCGAGGGAAATATTTTTTGAAGAATATTTCCTTAAAAGTCATCCATTCTATATCCTATATCTCTTCTTCCTCCTTGGTATTTTTAATCAAGTACCACCATTGATCAGCGTCACCCTTGAGACAATATACTTCCAGTACTACCTTTTCATTTTCATTGCATCTTAACACCATGAATATATTTTCTAGAGACTTGATCCATTGCTCAGAAACCACTGGATTAGTATTCCCACTGAAATATGGGGGCTTCTGTCACATAAAACGATCCAATATAGGTTTTGAATGGTTATTCGTTACAACTTGAGTAATTTGTCCCAATATGGTCATGATCTGATCTTCTCCAACGTTGACTGTGTTGACTTGCTCAGTAGGGAGATCCCTACCTTTCCCACGAGTATTGATTCCCCTTCTTCTATTAGACACCATTTCTAAATAATGGGATACATTAGATTAGTTTATGAATCTCAAATAGAAAAGCACTCAACATATATTGAGATTCTATGCGTAGCTAATCTTATAAACAAGGTTCCTCTAAGGAAAAATTTGCATTAACTCCTTCATAATGGATTTTAAAGAAAACATGAATTATCCTAAGCATATTCCCTGGGAGTTCCGTAACCAAGAGTGCAGGAAGTCCCGTTGTCATGCACCAGTTCCCGTTCGAGTCTAGCTCAAAGCGGTGTTTTTGGGTTTTACACCTAGATACATCTGTATTACAGCCGCCTCTACCTGCTCATATCCAGATAGGGACATATTGCTTAAAATATCCACATAATATATTCCTTACCAAAATACTAGGAGTTTCTTGTATGTTAATCCTTAGATACTAACTTAGGGCTTTGTTCCCTACTATACATTTCCTACTCTAGTTTCCAAGTTTTCTACTAAACTTCCTATGATACCAACTGTAACACCACGACCCCTCTAGGATGGAGCTGGTGAATTACCTATGATATTGGCATGGTTAGAAGGAATGAAAATCCAGAAGGAATGATCAGTTTAGTAGTCTTGAAGAAAATAGATACATATATGTTACTCAAATTACATTGTAAAAGTTTACAAAATACAATACATAACAAAAACTAAAAACTGCATCCACATGAACTCAAAAGAAGACCTTCTCTTCATCACCTGTCAAAGGTAGACAACGAAAGGGGTGAGCTCAAATTCTCAGTAAGGGTTAAAAATAGCGGAATCATGAGTACAATAATAAGTGAATAACAACAATCTAACATAATCAATATGGTATAGTGAATAAATGAATAACTAATGCCATTAATAAACTTATACATGAAACTGCATCCATAGATTTTGTCATAGTGAAAATGTCATGGATAATAATAATAACTACTAATGAATAAATATAATTATTATTAATTGGACGTCATTTATCTGGCACATGAAACCATAATACCATAAAAACGGTTTAGTTCTGTGGGTAGAAACCCTTCTGATTTTTTGGAAACAAACTCGAAGGGTTTGTCACCAACTGTTTTGTCTCATGAGACCTACCAATGCATCGAGGGGTTGTAGCGGAACCCACCCACCAATTTATGTCCAAGAATCCTTTATACATTGATTCAATACAAGATCAGTATACCTTTTCAATATCCCTATAGAGTAAATTATACAGATTCACCAATATTTCCATAATAACTTTTCAAATAAACACTGTATGTAAAATGGTATACGGTTTAGACAACAATCATATCCATGACATGAGATTATGGATATTTAATATAAATAAAATTTCAAATGGAAAGTGATATCAAATGGGCGGTAGGTACACCACATAAGGGTTATTATGTGCACAATACAAAGTTAGTCACAACAAAGGGGATATTCTTTAACAAAGTGAGAGAGAGGATCCCTTATGAAGATTGTGTCATTAGAGTGAAGATAATTAAATGAAATATTTATGTGTGACAAATGAAAATCCAGAAAATATAAGTGTATATACTGTATAAAAAAATAAAATTACATTCAAACATATTCTTGTAAATAGATGTATAACTCAAAGAATGAAAATTGAGTTAAGCAATCCCTTACCTTTTTCTCTAGTGTGTTCTTGATTGTTCTTAATGACCTGAATAATCAAATTTAGATTCATTAATTAATAATTCCAGAACCTAATAAACATGTAATTGATATTATATAACCTTATTAAGTTCATTAATGGCCTCTTTTATGGGTTTAAGAGATTAAATCTTATTGTTTTGGAAGCATTTTCTTCCTTGGTTTTCATGGTTCGTTTACTTGTTTCCATGAATGGAAGTTCATTTGAAACATGGGTAAACATCCAGAAGAGTTAATACATATTATTAATGAAATTATGGAGATATAAATGATCTTATATTTATTTTGGGTTATATACCATGATGATGATTCATTAATTAAAACTTTAATGATGTTCGTTTAGATCGTTTTAGTGGTTCTTTGATAATAACAACCTCATTTTGTTTTATAAATTAGAACCATGAGTACCAAGGAATTAAAGAACTATGGGTGAGTCATAAAACATATATTATAACCTGGTTCAACCATATAAATGGTTTCATGACCAGACTTGAAAGAATTAATGTCAATTTAAATCACATCGTCTACGATGTCGGTAATTCGACACATCACGGAAAATATTTTTAATTCCATGAATAAGTGGGGGGAAAGAAGAGGATGGATGATGAATTTCTCATGAACATGAGAAAATCCAGAATATAAAAGATTCTGGAGATTTCATTCCACTTGGGTAAGAAGATATGAATAAATAACAAATAAAGAACTCAAAATAAAAGAATAATTTTGAAATTGCTTACAAAAATTCGGCAACCTAATGGCTACAAAACATGGTTTTAGAAAATATTAAAAAAAAAGAGGGGACAAAGGTCACCAATATAGAACTGAATCATAATATAGAGTAGATTAATAATAATAAAAAAAATAAGAACATGTTATGGAAACTTGAATGATATACCACATAAAAGAGAACTGGAAAGGAAAAAAGAAAGAAATTGAAAATTTTCTTAGCTTGTAGAATAACCCTTAGGACATAAAGTTTTGGACTTTTGGGGCTTGAGGAAACCTTGGGAGGACTAATATGGTGGTAAGGTGGCCAGAAATTTTTTGAGTGAGAATTTTGGGAATTAATTCAATGAAGGGAAGAGTTGGTATTTATAGGGAAAGTGAAGGACTATTTTAATAATTTCCAAGGGACACCTCATGGGTGGTATTTGAAAAACCATGGGCTTTCCCATGGTATTTGACTATGGTTAAAGCCACTTGGGACACCTCACAACTTATTTAACTATACACAAGTCTTCCAGATTTATGACATCATTAATACATCATTAATGATGTCATTAACACACCGAAACTAAAAACTGTATTTTTTACTATTCACATAAAAATCAACTGTTTTAGAAAAATTCCCAAAATTCACCCTAACAATTTTTTGTTGTGTAGAATTCAAAAGTGAAATCCATTTTTCAAAAATAATTTTCTAAATATTATTAATTTAATTTTTAAATAAGTTCAAAATTAATTCAAAAAATAACAATCTTAAAGTGCAATTAGTTTTATTTCTCATTGAAAAACTAATTAAGATCTCATTATCTTATTGCCTTAAGAAAATAAAATAATATTATTATTTACTATTCATAATGTTTATATTACTATTCATATTAATATTCATATTTCTATTCATATGGGTATGTTACTATTCACCAAAAATCAAGTTTGTTCTATCAGACTCCAAATGAATTACTGAACACAACTCTATATGACCATTTTTAAAAATTCAAAACATAGAAGAGGCAAAGTTGTGTTTAATGGATAGATTATAAAATCACATTCTATATTTATTTTCAAAACCTTGGGGTGTTACATTCTTCCTCTTGTACAATAGTAAAAATGCATACCACTTGTGCTGGTGGATTTTCTAATTTTACCTGACTTGAATCAACCATTTTCTATAGAATTTATTTAAAAAAATATAACATGTAGGGTGTGCCACAATTTTCAGTAAAAGGGGAAATAATTTGAGTGATCATTGAGACCAACCTGGTCTAGAATTTTTAGGTTTAACAATTTTAGAAACTTTTTTTAAATAGTTGTTATAATGTATCTAGGAACTTTTTTATCTAGAAATAATTAAACATTATTCTTCTGGTCCAAAAATTAAATAATTTTATACTCATTTCACTCATCTTGATAGTAATATTTATATAGTTGTTTCTATTCAGGAGTAATTTTCATATGATATGGTGCGGGATTTGGAGTTAAAGCCAACGTAAGATCTAACTTAAGTGTGACGGTCAAGGATTCCACCTTACATGTTCTCTTTCCTTGAGCATCTTTAATTGGTTGAGACTTCTATTTGGTACACGAAATGGAATCTTCCAACCTCTATTTAACTATAGTAATTTCTTAAAACCTGTATGGATACTTTATCAGAATGAGAGGAATTTATAACTCATCATGGAGGTTCTTTATATATCAAGACAAAAAAATATTCTCTCGGAAGTTGTAGGTGTGGGGAGTCAAACCCTTCCACCAAGAAATGAAATCCAAGACTCTCATTCTATCACTATTTTTAATTTAAGAGGTCAAGTATTTTTGTCTTCCATGACATATAGCTAAATTGATAAATAAAATACTGGTTGAGATCTTCTCATCCTTTGATCGACCTGGCTGGTAAACCGGTATACCATACAAAGATCGATCCTTCCAAATATTATATAAAGAACCTAAGTTTGTATGATTATTACTACTCAATGGTTCCCATTAATAGACAACACTAAGATAAGAAATGAATCAGGTGCTATTCTAAATCCCCTAATACATGGAACCTTGGAAACATAGAATTACCAAAGTTAGATTGGGAAGAGTTGTATCTACCTATTCGGGGTAAGTATTTCTCTCTAGCTACATCGGTGCATTCTATCCTTCCATAGATTCCAATCGGGAAATCAATGACTCAATATTTTTAATGATCTCAGATAGGATGTCCAACTAAGCATGTATTTGAATATAGCATAGAAACAATTGGAGCCTAATGTGGTGGGTCTACCTGCATTTACAGATGATAACCAGTATGGGATAACCTATGGTTATTTTTCTCACATAGCTTCAATGGCTTCCCTATTAGAGAGAACTACTAACATTCTTCCACCATTGGATCTAAATAAATTGGTTGTATATATATCAGATTGATAAGATGCTCTAGCTCTAATTTTATTGGCATGATGAGATATTCTTTTTGAGGTAGATATATTGGGAGTGTATGATGAGGTTCTTCTTAAATAACATATCTAGAAAAGATATTTCCACAGATTAATTCCATTTTTTGTATCTTTAACTCTTTAATATTAACCTCATAAAGAGAAAATCTATCCTTGAGTGTAATAGGATTAACTTCCTCAGGTAGCGGGTGGGATCTAGTTTTACTATTACCCATTTATTTGAATAAATCCCACAAATAGGTGGTAATAAACATTTGAGGGAGTCACCAAATTTTTAGCAAGACTTTGATTTCTAGTATGTACACACACTTCAGTCATTTTGGTGTGGACCATGTTTCGAATAAAAACATTCTCATCTTGTTCTCCTATACTAGTTCCCTATTCTTTAGCATCTTCAACGATAGTGCTAATGACATTTATAGATGCATAGTTCATTAAAGACACTAAATCACTATTGTAAAGGTAGGAAGGTTGGTCTCCCTTAAAGCATCCATTAGAAATATCATGATCTTTAGGATTAGTGATCCTCTTGGTGGGTCACTTTGGCTTGCGACCTCTATGGGGATTCATTCATTCCTTCAATGATTCTACTGGGGAAATTTTGTGAGGGTTAACTCATATAGTGTATTAAAAAACACATTATATATGTTCCTAATGAGAAAGATGGATCAAAAGATGATTCAAAATGTGAATGTACATTTTTAAAACACACCTCATAAATGGAAAAAGATTGAATTCTATGGGGGTGGAGGTTAAGATAAAAATTCCCAAAGCCCTATAGGGTGGGTATTATTTTGCTTCATTCCTATAATATTTCGAGCTAAATTTGAATACCTTGAAGGAGGTGGTTGTGGTAAAAATGCTCCCAGCCCTATGGGTTAGGGATTCTTTTTTATTTATTTTTTGTTGTATTTATCACAACTGCTCTCTTGATCTTGAGTATCTTTTTTTATCATGAATTAGGTGTAATGCATATTTTTAATGTGAGAAACTTACTTTTTAATGAATTGATGTTACTCAGTGATTGGATTTACTTAATAAATAATCTTTCTCAAAATTTTCAAATTCTTGATACAAGAGTCTGTGGTGGATCACTCTCATCAAGCCTGAAACTTCTAAGATCTGGTCATGGATCATTCCTACTGAGCATACCATCTATTGTGGGTAGAGATTTATTCTTGGAGTTAGCTCAAAGTGATGACCGTACATGATGTTAATTCTGGAGGACATTTATATTTTTTATATTTAAGGAGTGAGGTGAAATGAAATTATTCATGTCCTCTGCATACCCTGATATAGATGTCAGATGGGGAATTAGTGATCAACTAATGTTGTTTTAATAAAGCACTAATACATGTGTACTTAAGACCCTCACACTACTTTCCAAATTTTGGGTATCATACAGTTGAAAAGGAAGCTAAGTACAACTAATGGAAAAGTTCTTCTATTTCCTTGATGTGATTCACATATCCTTCATAAGGAAAATTTTCACTTTTAAATGGTGAATATTTTTCCATATATTTAGATGAATGTGATGTATGAATTACTCAGACAATGTTTCCAAAATACTATACTGAGAAGTTCCCAATGGCCAAATAATGACTAGTATGTTATCCTTGTCCAATTGTTTCCTCATGAGCAATATGTTATCTTTATCTTCTATGAGATTATCCTCCACTTAGTCTAATCAATGATTATTTTTTTCAGATACCTTATTATAGAAAGAGGGATTCACAGGAATCTCCTCTATTATTCCATAAGCTAGGAGATCCAAGGTTGGTTTAGAGAATGACCATTTCCATGGGTTGTATTATATTTGAGAGAGACTGTCAATTTTTAATGATAGTATATAAAGCATGGATAGCCTTATCTTTCCAAGTGCCTCATGATATGAGGGATTTCCCATAATTGATTGAATAAGGGTATGAAATTTTTTTCAAAATAAAATATCACTATAGTTAGGACCTTTATAGTGAATTTCATCGTGGTGATGACTACCATCATGGATTAATTTCCATTCATAAGGAGGAGACCAATGGTATATTCCATGGGGATAATCTTCAAGGTGGAAAATGGAAAGCGGCCTTCTTTTTATTTGATCTTCTAATCATGAGGTGGGATTATATGTACTCATCATGAGATAGGTTCTTATGATTGATCTTAGTATGTCCATGATTGATGTTGTTGTGGTAAATACTCTATGGATGACCTTCAAGGTTGTTACTATAAATGTTGCGGGGAGGACCTTCACAAATAAAACTATTGTTTCCTTGATTTGGAAATGATTCAACAGTATCTCAAGGCCCTATTTATAGATATTTGTGGGCGTCAAGAACACCATAATTAAGAAAATAAGGGATATGGTCTTGCTTCTGGACTTCATATCACCATTGGTGAGACTTCTTTATAGGTTTTCTTCATTGAACAGTTGGACATGCATAATGTGAACACTGAATTTCATATATGAGTTACCATCTAAGAAGATATCGTATTTCTATTTTAATATACTAAAAGTCCTATTTGGTTTTGGTAGGGATATATACCTACCATGAAGTCTCCATCAAAATGGAGTGATAATCTATATTTAGAACAAGAATTTGTGATTATTCTTATTATCTATTTATCATGAGAGTGTGCCAAAAACCCTATTGGATAAGAGAAGGCATATGTTTCTACTCCAAATTATCCTTCACATTATGTTTATGAGCTACATTGATGGTGGGGGAAGGGTTGTTTTCTTGATCCCTAACTGTTTTTTCTATTATCAAGATATGTTGATAGCTTTTTAAAATGTGATAAGGGATATAAGAATGTCCTTTCATTGCCTCTTAGATGTGTTGGAAGACTTATATATCTATAATGGGAATATATGCCTATTTTTTGGTTAAAATATAGATGTGTTCATGATATTTTCTTCCAATTCCTACCAGAATACCAACATACTTTATTTGAGAGGGTAGAAACATGGGTCTATACCCTATTTTTTATCATGGTATTCTGACAAGTATCTCTAGGTCCTTCTAAAAAATACTGATAGGATTCATGGGTGTGGGAATTAATATGAATCTATTCAGGTATTTCTATCTTATTATGTTGGAGGGATTATTTGGTGTAAATGGGAACATAGGACAACTCCTAGTTTTTTATCATTTTCCTCACTTAGAGGGATTTCTTGGGTACTCGAGTCTGAGTAAACTGAGTTGAGGATCATGCGGTGTTGTCCTCTATGGGATGAGAACAAGATGTCACATGGCATCAGTGATAGTGACTGTTATCAAGATCCCTTCGAGGTAACTTATGTGTTGTGATGATGAATCCATTATTGACCTCTTGATTCACCTCTCTAGAATAAGTGAGGAACTTACTATTGTATTCCATTGAGAGGGTCCTAAAACAATTTGATTTTGAAACAGGTGATTCATGCTTCTTCATGACCACCCTTCATTGGTCGGATGGTCAATGAGGCTTTATTCTCTAGATAGATTCATGAAAAACCTATAGGGTTGGGATAGTACCTTTGAGATGGTACTCTTAAATCTTTTTGTTTTCTACCTAGCATTGAATGTGCTGGGTGGGAGATGATGTCCTCGGGCTTGATGAGAAACATTATCAATATGACTTCATATTCATAATTTTTTCATGGATGGTAAGACACAATACATATTTAAGGGAGTTATGGTTGATTTTTCTATAGTTGGGAATAAACACAAACAAAGAAAATTTTCAAAGTAACATCAAATGTAAAAAAACACATGCATGATTGATTGCTTTAGACAATCCACATTGGACTCATTTTCATTTCATAAAAGTACATAGGATAAAATTTCCTAATGTGTGGGAGACACATTTATTTTTATTAATAAAATATTCACATTAGGTTCACAATTTTTTCACATTCAAAGGTGGTTCTATGGTTATTCATATATAAGAAATTTCCCACACTCTTCGGATGATTTAAAATAAGGTTTACTCATAGAACCAAAATCACCCAACATTTTTTATATCTGTGATAGGATATGAACATAATTTCTAATGGGATTCATTCACTAGCTATTTTTCAAATGATTATTAGAAACTTAAATTGGTTTATATGATGGGAGTCTGGGATTATCACACCTTATTTCTAGAATTATTTCCTACTCTCAAAATCTCTTATAGATTTAAGTCATGTTCATGAATCCTTCCCAAATCCCAATATATGGATGGTCACTATTTTCATTTTCAATTATTCATTTACACAAGAGGATGTGAAAAATATATATGTATCATAGGTACTTTATCGATGGATCCATCTCTGTGTATCAGAGTTTCTCTATCAATGGTACCATTTGTATGTATCATAGTTTCTCCATTTTGTTTCCTTTATTATTTTATGATGATGATTTTTATCCACTTAGCTTGGTGCTCTGAAATTTATTATCATCATGGGATATGGTTGTTATTTTTATATTGGGATCCAGACCGAGAAGGGTATTCCTACATATCCTCATTAAAGGAATAAAAACCCACATAGTTCAGTGGAACTTAATGGGGAATATCACATTTTTTAAGTTCATGTGACGAGGACCAAACCATGCAGTTTAACATCATGAAATAAGGATGAGTAAGTGTAAGGTGCCTAGACAAAACTAGTTTGGACCAAGAATAAATGTATCCTTTCATTTGGGATCATGAAATTTCTATTACTATGTCTTAATAAATATGGTAATGGGTTTAATATTTTGGGTTTCAACCTCAAGATGGAATCCTACATATTCTTTTAGGATGAGAATCAAATCCCATGTAGTTTGGATGATCCTGTAAAGATAGCTCTCATTGGGAATATGGTCTGATGAGGATGGTGTGAAGAGAACCTAGAATAAATGTATCCTTCTAGGTAGTGGAATTATATTAATGGTGATATGGCCCAATAAATATGGTAATGGATTGAATATGTTGGGTTTAAACCTCAAGGAATCATCCTACATATCCCTTTGGGATAGGAATCAAATACCACATAGTTCGTATGGGTTGGAAATTACCCCTACAGGGAGGCCCAAAGATGAAATTTTTATTACACTAATGACATGATCATCACTAATCTCTATTCCCAATTGACTCATGCTCGATGTGAGAAATAAGATATAGTAGAAGATATGTCTTATTACATAATCACATTCATATGGGACTTTCTAATAGGACTTACACCTGAATTAGAAGCCCATTATTGAAACTCCTTATTCATCCAATGATAAAAATGTGAGGGAATGTGTAAGGTAGAGGAATTATGATATCCTATAAGAAATTCTAGGGTATTACTCCATGATGGATCTATATAGGATCTCTTTGTCCGCTAATAGATAAGGATGGGACTATAGAGGGTAGCCTGGAAGAAAGACTAAGGTACTAATTTAAGAGGGATTCTTAGAGTATTATATATTAATATTTGTTTCTAAACCTCATATTGGGGGTTATTAATCCAAAAATTGGAAGAAAATAGATATATATGTTTTTTGATTCACTTCAAAGTTTAGGCAGCATGTTGGAGGTGAATACTGCTACCTGTACCAGGAATTCCCCTTTCACTTCCTCTAGGATTAGGTCCCTCATTACCAAGGGGATGAATAATTTAAAATTACCTGAGGACTCTACCTACTAGGGAGGTTAATTGGGGGAAATATTTTAGAAGTTGGGTGCATTATCGATAGGGGAAACACTAGTGTGTCTAACACTCTGATCATACACATCTAGAGTCCTCAAAGAAGGTCTTAATTGTTCCTTCTTCGGGTCTTGGTGTTGGTCTTAGAGAACCATTTTGATACTTCATAAAGGGGATAAGAATAATACAAACACTTCATGGAAAGAGAGTTCTAATATTGGAGATATAAATACAATAAGGATACCACATCTCACATGTAACGTCCCAAGTCCGGAGCCCCTCCACTGGTGCCCCGTACCCGGTTCACCACATGACCTCAAGCGCGTTTCCCCGAATTCCAAAGGCTGCCGACTAGCAGCGAGGGCCTAGGTGAGTCGGTGGGGAAACTATGCCCTCATTCGGTAAGGTACACAAGGTAAGAAAACAACAATAAATAGCGGAAGCAGTAAACAACATGCATACCAATAGAAACCAACAGCAGAAGCAATGTAAATATATAACTATGATGACAATGATGCAGCAGGTACAAGTATCTAAGGAAAATAGAAAACACAACAATGTGCTGAAATAAAACTGAAACCAAGTGCAAAAGAAAACAAAGTAATATCCTCAGAATCACGAGCCAGGTCTCAGTTCCATGCTCCCCAGCTCCTGGTGCAATCAAGATCCTGAAGTAGAAGGGCGTTTTCCCTTATCTATACCTGCAGCAACATAGTCTGGTTGGGCCCAAAAGCATGTCCCAAACAGGATGTGAGATACTATCCCAGTAGGCAATCACCCAAATATCTCTACCTAACAGTCAATGAATACATGGCAGTAAATAAACAAGAAGCAGTAAACAGGAAATCACAAGCAGCTACAATCCACAGTTCTAACAAGTATAGCACACAAGTAAGCAGCCAACAGTAAGAAGAAAACAAGTAACCCTATCGGTAGCTCTCACGGTCTAAACCCTATGGTTCAACCTCTAAGTACTAGAAATCCTCTGGGAGGCACACACAGTCTCACCCCTCTGGTTCAGCTATGTAATTAAGCATACTCTCTGGGGAATCACTCACCGTCAATTCCCCCTATAGTCTCGTATCATGCTAAAGGATCTCTGGAGAAGCACTCAACGTCAATTCCCCCTGTGGCCCACATCGTAGTTAAAAGACACTCTGGAGAATCCCTTCCGTCAATTCTCCCTTTGGTCTACTACTCTAGGTTCTCACAGTCCTGAGTATAACTAAACATGCTCAGCACGTGCATATCGTCCAAGTAAACCTCAAGAACTACTTGGCTGTCAACTAAGGCTCAATATCAATAGTAAAACAACAGCCCACAATCCTCTATCTAGGCATGGTAAAGAAAACTGAGCATAAACAAAAAAACTCAAATCACAAGAAATAACCTCTACTAAAGCAATCAAGCAAAGCAGGAAAGCAGCAAGGACAAAACAGGAAACACGCAATACCCCGTTCAAGGGTATTGGTGGAATTTGCACATAATATTCATCAACTTTCTACGAAAAGGCACAAACCACCTACCTCGATCCGAGGAGATCGATATATGTTAATCTCGATGACAGATTCCCCTTAGAACGACTTAGATTTGAGAAAACGCACAAAACGTTCATCCCACGATAACATGGAAACCAAGAGGAATCAAGAAACAAGGCTAAAGAAGAAGGAAGAACTCACCGCTACGATTCCAACACAATTGGCCGTGATCTAATCAGAGAATGGAAAGATAGGCAGTTGTCCGTCAAAGATCCGGTCGTACGGTCGCTTCCGGACAGTCAAAAACTGAAGAAGAAGATGAATATTGGGGTTATACGTGACCCCAGTCCGTTTAATGAAAAAAAGTACACGGCATGTACTTTTGGAGTATACGGCATGTACTTCGAATCTTCCATACTCCGAAATAGCCGGCCTCCACCTCAGCCTTACACACCGTGTGTGTGGCCCGGACACGGCCAGTACATGGCTTCGAGCAGGGGAAAGAGTACATGGCGTGTACTCAGAAAGTACACAGCGTGTACTTCTGAAATTTCCAGAAAACCCTTTTTTCTTAAAAACTATAGAAAATGGAAAAACATACCTGATCGAAGGTCTGGGTTCTTACAAACTTCCCCCCTTAAAGAAATTCGTCCCAGAATGTCCTTAACGAGGTGGAGAAGAAGGATCTCTGAATAGCTCCGGCCACTACGATCGTACATCGGCCTCCCTCTCCCAGGTCTCGTCCTGTACTCGCTCGTGCTGCCATAACACTCGTACTAGAGGAACAGAACACCCACGGAGAACCTTTGTACTACGATCGAAAATCCGAATAGGATGCTCCTCGAATGACGCATTCACTTCAAGCTCGACTTCCTTGGGCTGAAAGACATGAGATGGGTCTGAAAAGTAGCGTCGGAGATGAGAGACGTGGAAGACGTCGTGCATGGCCCGATACCTCTGAGGTAGCTGCAACTGATAGGCAACCGTCCCCACTCTCTCCAAGACCTCAAATGGCCTGACATACCGCAGTGAAAGCTTACCCTATCTCTGAATCCTCTTGTGTCCCAACCTCGGTGCGACACGCAGGAAAACCTGATCACCGACCTCGAACTCCAGAGGTCGTCTCCGCTAATCAGCATAAGACTTCTGTTGAGACTGCACTGTAGCCATCCTCTTCCGAATCAGCTCTATCTGCTCTGAAGTCTCCTGAACAAGACGAGGTCCCAGCAAAGCTGCCTCTCCTGCCTCCATCCAGCATAAGGGTGATCGACATGGCCTACTGTACAAAGCCTCGTATGGTGCCATCTGAATGGTCTCTTGGGAACTATTATTGTAGGCGAACTCCATCAGAGGAATATGCTTCTCTCAAGAACCACCAAAGTCAAGGATGAAAGCTCGGAGCATATCCTCAAGCACCTGGATCATGCGCTCAGACTGGCCATCAGTCTGGGGATGGTATGTTGTACTCAAAAGTACCTGTGTACCCAAGGCCTTCTGAATTCCCTGCCAGAACTGAGAGGTAAAGCACGCATCTTTGTCTGAAAAAATAGAGCATGGAACTCCATGCAGACGCATAATATCCCTGATGTAAAGTCGTCCCAGATCATCGACACTAAAGGTCTCCTTGATCGGCAAGAAGTGAGCAACCTTCGTAAGCCTGTCGACGACAACCCAAACAGCATCGTTCCCTCAAGGTGATCTTGGAAACCCAGTCACGAAGTCCATCGCAACATCATTCCACTTCCACTCCGGAATGGGTAACTACTGTAAAAGGCCTGCTGGTCACTGATGCTCTGCTTTCACCTGCTGACAAGTAGAACATCTCAAGACAAAACTAGAAACATCCTTCTTTATACCTGGCCAACAGTATTGGCGATGAAGGTCCCTATATATATTGGTGATGCCAGGATGAACTTCCCAAACTGAGTAATGGAAATCCCGCATCAGCTCCTCGCGTATGTCTTCTGGCACCC
This sequence comes from Viscum album, assembly GCA_963277665.1. Lineage (NCBI taxonomy): Eukaryota > Viridiplantae > Streptophyta > Magnoliopsida > Santalales > Viscaceae > Viscum > Viscum album. The sequence goes on from OY728153.1 coordinate 943,569,743, forward strand.
ATACGCGTCCCTGGAAGCGCAAGATCCCATCCTCTCCCACTCTCCATTCAGGAAGAGGGTCCCCTCCTAACACACTCTCCCGCGGGACTAAGCCTTCTGAGTCTGATAGCTGCCTCATCCGTACCCGATCAAGTAGCATGGAGGTAACAGCTACAGAAGATAGAAAAGTCTATCCCCGCCTGTCTTGCACCTCTAGATGCATCTCAGAGAACAGAGCCATCAGCTAACACTCACTACTGGCCTCCTGAACTTCCTGAATCTGAGTTCTCCTGCTCAACGCGTCCTCCATGGTGTTGCCCCTTCCCGGCATATAGGCAAGCTCGAAATAAAAATACTGAAGGTACTCGACCCACCTGCGCTACCTCAGATTCAGATCACGCTGAGTAAAGATATACTTGAGACTCTTGTGGTCAGTGAAGACCATAAAGTGCTCTCCCAGAAGATAGTGTCTCCAACAGCGCAAGGCATGAACAACAGCAGCTAACTCCAAATCGTGCGTAGGGTAGTTCCTCTCATGTGGACTCAACTGACGAGACCCGTACGCAACGACTTCATCTCCCTGCATAAGCACATCTCCCAACCCGATACTTGAAGCATCATAGTAAACAGTGTAGCTCTTGCCTGGATCTTGCAAGACTATTATCAGTGCTGACGTCAACCTTCCTTTCAGCTCCTGAAAGGCTGACTCACAAGAATATGACCATAAGAACTTCACCCCCTTCTTGGTCAGACATGTCAAAGGTGCTGTTAGATGAGAAAAGTACTAAATGAAACATCTATATTATCCATCCAGCCCTAGGAAACTTCATACCTCAAAGATGTTCTTCGGCTGCTCCCAGGAAACTACAGCTCTCACTTTCTATGGGTCCACTGATACTCTTGCCTCTGAGATGACGTGACCCAAGAAGTGAATCTGATCCATCCAAAAGTATCACTTCGAGAGTTTAGCATAAAGCCGATGCTCTCTCAGTGTACTCAGAATGATCTCAAGATGTTTGGCATGGACGTGTCGAGTGTGAGAGTACACCAAGATATCATCCATGAAGACCATGAAGAAAGAGTCCATGTAAGGATGGAACACTCGTTTCATCAATGCTATGAAAACTACAGGCACGTTCGTGAGACCGAATGGCATGACTGTATACTCGTATAGACCATACCTGCTCCTGAAGGCTATCAGAGGTATATCTGATGGTCTAACACGCAAATGATGATAACTGGACCTCAAGTCGATCTTCGAGAACACCCGGGCTCCTCGAAGCTTATCAAAGAGGTCATCAATCCGCGGTAAGGGATATCGGTTCTTGACCGTCAACTGGTTCAGCTTCCAATAATCCACACAAAGCCGAAGGGTACCGTCTTCCTTCTTCGCAAACAGAACAGGAGAACCCCAAGGAGAAGTACTGGGTCGGATGAAACCCTTAGCCTGTAGCTCCTCCAACTACTTCTTGAGCTCCTGCAACTCAAGTGTGGCCATCATATAGGGAAGAATGGACACCGGTGCCGATCCTGGAACGAGCTCAATAGAGAAGTCTACCTCACGCTCCAGAGGAAAACCCGAAAAGTCCTCTGGAAAGACATCCCTGAAGCGATCCACCACTGGAGGAAAGTCCAACTGTGGAGTCCCCTGATCATCTAGATAAAGACTAGCAATCTGGGCTGTTACCCCTCCTAGCCCAAGATGCTCGAGTCCTGCCCGACTCGCCTGAACGTCCCACTCGCCTTTATGAAGGAAAGATTCACCTTCTGGTGAAATAAAACTGACTCCACGGTGATAACAGTCAATGACTGCCTGGAAGGGAATCAAACAGTCCATGCCGAGAATGAAATCATAGTCTGTCATCTCCAGGACATAGAGATCCCATAAGAAGTGATACCCTACAACCTCTAGAGGGCACTCTCTACACTGGTGTACCCTAGATGTCCTCGTCCCCAAGGGTGTGTCTAGTGTCAACGAGTCAGCAGAAGAAAAGATGCAGAGTACAAGGCTCTCCATAACAGAAACAGAGATAAAACTATGCATAGCACCAGTATCGAAAAGAGTTGAAGATAAAACTGAGGCTACTAAAATCGTACCTCGAACAGTAGAAGGGTCAGGGTCCTGCTCCCGATAAGTCTGCTCCACGGCGAAAGACTGGTCTCTACCATGGCCCTGCACCCTTGGCTGACCACTATGATCTGAACCGCCCTGCTGGTGCTGAGGAACTGGTGGCTGACCGTCACGGCCTCAACCTCCACCTCAGCCCGAATGGTCGGAAGAACTCCAGTTCCCTAACTGGTGAGAGACTGGTGGGGCTTCTTCTGAATGAGGAGTCATGGAAGAACCCCAGTCACCAGCTGCTAGTGAGAAAGCCTGGCAGAAATGCTGAAGGTGACCCATCTTACCGCAAGATCGGCACTTTACAGGGTCTCTCTAGCACTGCGGCCTCGTGTTCCCTGTCCGGCCACACTGATATCATGTCACCTGGCTTCCTGATGATATGTCTCGCTTCCTTGCATCACCGCGCGTAGGCTCCCTACGGCACTTATTGCTGTCATCCGAAGGAAAGCTAGCTCTGGAAGCAGAACCGCCCTGGCTCGTAGCTCCAGAGTCTCTCATATTGCGCTCCACAATCAATGCCTGGTTGACGATGGAGGTAATGGAAGTCAGCTGGAAGATGTTCACCTACGAGCGGATCTCCCGCCTGAGCCCATCCTCAAACTTACTCGCCAAGAACACCCCACTCCCATCTCGAAGGGGTGTAAAACGCTGCAACTTAGTGAAACGAGAGGAATACTCCATGACAGATAGAGTACCCTGCTCTAAGCTCATGAACTCCCTGGGTCGATCGGCCCTCAAGGTCTCCGGGTAGAATTAGTTGTAGAACACGCGCTGGAAATCCTCCCAAGTCATAGCCTACGGCTGACCCACCTGTGAGATCACGTCCCACCACCTCTTGGAGGAGTCTCGGAGCATGTAGGTGGCGAGCTTGACCCGCCTCTCTGGAGGCGTCTCCAAATGCTCGAAGATAGTCAGCATGGCTTCCATCCATGACTTTGCAGCCTGAGGTCCTCCCTCCCCCGAGAACGTGGGAGGATGCTGCTGCTGAAAGACCCGCATCAAGTCTTCCATAGATGAGGCTGGAGGCGGTGCTCCTTGGAAGGCCTGCATCATTCTCATGAAACCTTCCCTGAACTGTGCATCAGTGCCCATGACTGGTACGACAACCGGTGCCAAATCTGGCTCAGCTGGGGGATCGACAGGAAGTCTTTGATCTTCCATATCCGGCGTCTAATCACTGCCCGATGACAAACGTAAGACTGGAGAACTTCTCAGAGGCAGAGCTCTGAAAGATCAAAAGCGCACCTTAGATCAAGAAAACAAGGACAGAGAAAACAAGAGCACAAACGGGAACAGGGGAGAAAACCACAAGATTGGAAAACATGACTACACGGCGTGTATAAAACTACACGGCGTGTCTACTTAATCCACTGACATGGGCATTTACTCCTGCCCTACAAGTCGTGTACACCTCAAACTACACGGCGTGTTAACAACTACACACGGCATGTACATGAAAACTATTCCCCTGCCCGAGTCTCCTGACACGGCCAACCCACATGGTCCGACTCAACCCGAGACTACACGGCGTGTTCAAAACAAACACGGAGTGAACTAGACAAGGCTTCGGCGGTCCGTGTTGTTGAGTATACGGCCGTCTATATAGATGGACCTTACACGGAATGCTCCGAACAAGAACGGTGTGCATAGGCGAAGGTGACACCGTCCCGTGTTGTTCGTGACACAGCAGGGTACCTGGGTTAGACTACACGGCGTGTTCCGAACAAACACGGCATGTGGAAAAGAAGGTAACGTCGGCCCGTGTTGTTCGTGACACGTCCGGGTACCTGGACAGACTACACGGCGTGTTCCCTATGGAAACAGCGTGTTCTACCCGAGCTTCCTCGGCCCGTGTTGTTAGTGACACGGCCGGGTACACGGCTGCGAACTAACACGGTGTGTACCAATAGTACACGGCGTGTTCCCGAAGTTACTCCCATGACACTGTGTTCTGCTCACACGGTCAGTGACATGGCCTAAAAACTACACGGCGTGTATCCAAAAATTACACGCCGTGTATTCTGGGTTTTTCTGGGCAGTAGCTCAGAAACTGCGCAGAATTCTAGAAACACTAAAACAAGGGAATAGATACCAAATTCTGATCCGTGAGGGCCCATAACACCTCAAGAACCAAAATTCGGCGTTCACTTTAAGCAAAGAACAAAACAAACGGTTTTTTAACACAACAGTAGAGAATCTATCAAGCATCTATCACAACAGCATGCATAATCTACACAAAGCCTATCACAACAGCATGAAATCTCTAATGCACCCTAGATGGCATGGAAAGAATGCATGACATGTGATTTCTACAAGTGCTTATATGATGCAAGATATGGCATACCCTCATCTCATCGGGTTGCGACAGAAATAGAATCGAAATATCAAAACAATAACCGCACAAGTCATGTGAATCACTCTAGGTGAAAACATATCAACCATAAAACTCAAAACCAGTAAATTTACATTAACGAGGTAGTATGTCCTCTCCCTGTACAAGGGTTAGCTACTCCCGAGCACATCTTAATACCAAGTACCGAATCCGTCCTATCCCTGGCTAAAGTCTCCAAATAGTAAATCAAGAGAAAAGAACTCCTCTGATACCACTTTGTAACGTCCAGAGTCCGGAGCCCCTCCACTGGTGCCCCATACCCGGTTCGCCACATGACCTCAAGCACGTTTCCCCGAATGCCAGAGGCTGCCGACTAGCAGCGAAGGCCTAGGTGAGTCGGTGGGGAAACTATGACCTCATTCGGTAAGGTACACATGGTAAGAAAACAACAATAAATAGCAGAAACAGTAAACAACATGCATACCAACAGAAACCAACAGCGGAAGCAATGTAAATATATATCTTTGATGACAATGATGCAGCGGGTACAAGTATATAAGGAAAACAGAAAACACAATAATGTGCTGAAATATAACTGAAACCAAGTGAAAAGAAAACAAAGTAAGCTCCTCAGCATCGTGAGCCACGGCTCAGTTCCATGCTCCCCAGCTCCCGGTGCAGTCAAGATCCTGAAGTAGAAGGGAGCATGCCCTTATCTATACCTGCAGCAACATAGTCTGCTTGGGCCCAAAATCATGGCCCAAACAGGGTGTGAGATACAATCCCTGTAGGCAATCACCCAAAGATCTGTGTGTAATTGTCAATGAATACATGGCAGTAAATAAACAAGAAGCAGTAAACAGGAAATCACATGCAGCTACAATCCACATTTCTAACAAGTATAGCACACAAGTAAGCATCCAACAATAAGAATAAAACAAGTAACCCTCTGGGTATCTCTCACAATCTAACCCCTATGGTTTGACCTCTAAGTACTAGCAACCCTCTAGGAGGCACACACAGTCTCACCCCTCTGGTTCAGCTACGTAATTAAGCAGACTCTCGGGGGGAAGCACTCATCATCAATTCCCCCTATAGTATCGTATCGTGCTAAAGGATCTCTGGGGAAGAACTCAACATCAATTCCCCCTGTGGCCCATGTCGTAGTTAAAAGACACTCTGGATAAGCCCTTCCGTCAATTCTCCCTTTGGTCTCACTTCGTGATTAAAAAGACACTCTGGAGAATCCCTTCCATAAATTCTCCATTTGGTCTACTACTCTAGGTTCTCACAATCTTGAGTATAACTAAACATGCTAAGCGTGTGCATATCATCCAATTAAACCTCAAGAACTACTTTGATATCAACTAATGCTCAACAGAAATAGTAAAACAACAGCCCACAATCCTATAGCTAGGCATGGAAAAAAACTGAGCACAAAAAAAACTCTAATCACAAGAAATAACCTCTACTAAAGTAATCAAGCAAAGCAGTCAAGCAGCAAGGACAAAACAGGAAACACGCAATACCCTGTTCAAGGGTATTGGTGGAATTGGCACATAATATTCATCAACTTTCTATGGAAAGGCACAAACCACCTACCTCGATCTGAAGAGATCGATATACGTGAATCTCGACGACATATCCCCCTTAGAACGATGTAGATCTGAGAAAACGCACAAAACATTCATCCCATGATAACTTGGAAACCAGAAAGAATCAAGAAACAAGGCTAAAGCAGAAGGAAGAACTCACCGCTGCGATTCCAACGCAACTGACCGTACTCGAATCGGAGAACGGATGGCGAGGCGGTCGTCCGTCAAAGATCTGGTCATACGGTCACTTCTGGATGGTTGAAAACTAAATAAGAAGATGAATATGGGGGTTAGATGAGACCCTGGTCCGTTTAATGGAAAAAAAGTACACAGCGTGTACTTTTGGAATACACGGCGTATACTTCGTATCTTCCGTACTCTGAAATAACCGGCCTCCACCTCAGCCTTACACACTGTGTCTATGGCCTGGACACGACCAGCACATGGCTTCGAGCCGGGGAAAGAGTACACGATGTGTACTCAGAAAGTACACGGCGTGTACTTCTGAAATTTCCAGAAAAACCATTTTTCTTCAAAACTCCAGAAAACGAAAAAACATACCTGAACGAAGGTTCGGGTTCTTACATCACATATTGGTCTCACTATGTGGGATGGAAGATATCGTAAAGGGGATCTTCCAAAAAATATGTTCCTTCCCGAAGGGGTGTGATTCACAAAGGAAGGTATACCCTTATAGAATACTAGATGAGTCTCTATTTTTACAAAGGATTCCCTTTACAGTTATGGAATTTTATAAAGGACTCCTTTTTGGGGATTTTTATTTACTTTACAGGGATCGAGTTACTTATAGTTTGCGGTGAGATTCCCAAAATGGAAATTTAGCTCTTGGTCATTATCTTATTCATTTTATTTTATTTTTCTCTATAATCCTATATGGGTTTGGTTGTGAATCCATATGTTTCCTATCATTAGTGGCAATTTTTGGAATTTATAAGTGGTGAAAGGAAAAACACTTTCCCAAAACGGCTGGTCGTATAACATATCTAACGCTATGCAGTGAGTGATAATTGATGCCTCATCCACAAACAAATTTCATTTGTGTGGGATGGTGAGGAACCACATTGTTCAATAAAATAATTTTATTTATGGGGGACATCGATCTGTACACTATAGATTTTTTTATTTTCAGGGGGCAGGGAGCTACCACCTCAAGCTTTAACCAAATTTTTTTATAGGGGGCATCAAGAAACCACCTCACACCAAAAATAAATTTAATTTATGGTTTGATATGTAAAAGTGTAGGTTTAAAATATCATACTTTATGATTTATAGAAAAACATTCACTTGTTATGTGATTTCATGTCTTTTCTAAATTGACACCCATTCTCATTTTCTTGTTCAGGTTGATGTCTTCCAAAATTCTATCAATAGTTTTCTCAAATTATTTGAAAACTTTTTGGGCCCAACAAATATAAGGAAAGAATTAATAAAAAATAAAAATTAATAATCAACTAAAACTGAGTTCATGTTATATACAAGATAATAAATGAAAACATGGATAGGAAAAGTCATTAATCTTATATTGATGGAATTCATAGTATCCAACAACAAAACTTTTTTTAAGGTTTTATACCAAGAAACTTATTCTACTATGGGAATAGGTATACACCAAAACCTAATTTTTTTTGTCTCATGAGGCTTTCCAATGCATCGAGGGGATATATAATTATGGGCCCCACACATCACTTGATTAAGTCCAGTTCATTCCCCATAAGATTCATCAATACCTTTTGTACCATTCCCTAAGGAACCTCTTACTGAATAAAACATGGATATACATATAATGAGAAATAAAAAAATCAAATACTTCCCCATTTAATAGAATAATTTTTATTTCTAGGAGAACATTCCTTAATCAACTTACAAGTTGTGGTGTATCGTCAAAGTAACATGGAGTGCCCTCATCAAAGAAATATAGGTGCGGTGGTGATTCCAATTTACTGAGTTATCCAGGTAAGGAAGTATTTGGGTTCAATAGTTGTCATTTATAAGAGACTAAGTAAATTGTAGGAATAATCCATTACCAAGTCTCATTAAGCATGTATGAATATTTAAAATCATATCCCCCAGGAGTGTCTTTCCAGGTGTGTGGTCTTAGTCCCACTCATCATGCATTGGGGTGATGATTGAGTCAATGCTTAACCAGAACCTTTAGGGTGATTACCCATACATTCATTTATGACATAGATAAATATAATTTTTAGTATCCAAAATGGATGTAATTTCTTGGAAATTACATACACTTTTACTTTACCAAAATAAAGGATGGTTTTCCCGCTTTGGAAATTATGGGATTTTACAACGGTTATGGTAACTCTTGAATCAGAAGAATGTGAGATAGGGATAACAATTTAGACTTGTCAATCCAAAAAAATCATAAGTAATATGTAAAAAAATAAATCCATGGTAATGTATTAAATATACAAAATAAAATAGTTGGTGAATATAACATGAGTCCCAAATAATTAAAATTGATACAGAAAACCCCACATGTGGCTTAAAAAATAATTTAATCAAAATCCATTGAAATATATGGATTAAAATTTATCTTTAAATTACATGAATAAATTAATTATATGATAAAACATCTAAAATAGGTATTATATATGCAACATAAAGTAATTTTGATTTATAATACCAAACATGTCCTAAAGAGAGTAATTTGAGGTGAAACCCCCTTAAGGCTTTAAAAGCATTCAAATCAAAACCCCTTGAAAGATAGGCATTGTAATTGAAATTAATCCAAAATTAATAAAATACAATTAATGATATTATATCTAAAATATATAGTATATACACCTTATAAGTGAAATTAGGTGCATAATACCAAACATATCTCAAATAGTGGAATTTGAGATGAAAACACTTACCTCGATCTAGATCCATTCAATACATGAACTAAATATCCTAAATAATTAAATTAAGTTAATTAAATACAAAACCAATAACCTTATTTATAATTATATTCATTAATAATTCTTATTTATAATCATTATATATATATTAGTTTGTTTTACCTATTTTCAACACTAGGTGTAAGTAATATTTATCGCTTTAAAATAGTTTCATAAAAGAGGAGTTAGTATTAACTCTTTCTCCAAATCACATGACTATTACATCATATAAGATAATTTAATAGAATTTATATGATATTTTATAAATATATAATTTCATTCCATGGTGTTTTTGGTTACAAACAATGAAGATGAAATTAACGATGATCATGTTTCGGTGATTCTTAAAGAACAAAATGTGTTTATTAATTAATGAGTTTAATATTGATATAACCTTACCAAAAACAAAATAAAAACATTATTTATGTATTTATATCATATTATACCATTAAATAATTTCTCATATTCATCCATGACATAAATTCATAGCATTATTCAAGTATGTGGTTAAACTAACCCAAACATGAACCTACCATTATTAATGGATGATTATGAGATGTTTTAGTTTTAATATCATTATAATAGAAACATAATGATATTATTTATATTTTATTATTGTTATATATAATAATTTTAAATAATTAGGAAGAGAATATAATTTATATAAATTTATTACTTAAAATGAAGAGATCATTTTCCTCTTAGTTCGCTTTTTTTAAACGATTAAATTAACAATAATTATTTATCGATCATATCATTAATAGGTTATCCAATTTTCCATAAAACATTAATGATTTCATAAAAAAAAGATTTCTTCATTAAACCATTCTAGTAACTATAAATTATAGTTGGCGACAAAAAATGAATTTTATTTCTCGTTGCAGCAGTAGTCAGCATGTACGCACGAGTGAGGATCCCATTTTTTCATAATGGATTGGATATATAAATATAAAATGATAATGAACTTAATATAGTAACATTATAGGATATAAATAATAATAAAATAATTATATTAGTGTGGTTAGAATAAATTTTAAAGAATATACTTAAGAAGAAAAACTATGTAGTTGATAATACTCACGTTGGAGACTTGAATTTTTATTGGAAGTCTCCTTGGAAATGAAGTCCTTATGATAAATATTGATGACCCTAAGATTTTAAATTTGGGATAGATTTATATGAGGAGAAAAATGGTAGAGTTTCAAGGAGAAATTTGAATCATATGTGAGACTTGAAGTGGTGAATATGTTACCCTTTTATAAGTGATGGGAAGTGCAGTTTTGGGAGTAACCCTAACATTTTCAATAATGCAAGGTTACTATTCAAGTGTCAAATGTCAAAAAAATGGAAAAATTATGAGATTAAAATGATTTTGGGTCGAAAATAACCTCAAAAAATCATTTTTTAGGCAACTTTGAATGTTTTACGTATTTTTTATAATTTTTAATTTTTACCATAATTTACTTTTACCTCGGTAATTAATTTCTAACCATAGTAATTAATTTTAATGAAAAGAAGTAAGAGTGGAATATTTTACCTAATTTGATAATTCTAATTTTAAATTTTAAAATAATTTTATACAATAAAATTTTTAATGGTGTGAAAATTTAATTTTAAAATAAACATACTTAATCACATAAAAATAGTTTTATGAAATAAAATAGTTTTAAGATTTATATTTACATATAAGGTTAAATTATCATGGATACTAATTTTATTGACATAAATTGATTTATTATAAAAACTAAAGTTTATGAGGCTTTAAATGAAAGAAAAAAACCAAATATCCCTTAAAAATACTTGATTCAAATAAAAGATCAAAACAAATTTTTTTATTAATGTAACATTTTAATTATTTCTAGAAATATTGGACATAGGATTTATAAGTTCAAATAATTTTTTTAAAAGAATAATTTTATTCCTTAAATTATTATTTGAATAATTATAATATTTTTAAAACTTATATTTCATTCTTATATAATAATTAATTCATATTGTAAGAACCCGATTTTTGGCTATAAAAGACTTTGGAATATTCTTGATATTATTCCAGAGTAGGGCTTCAGACGGCATGCGATTCCGAGCCCCGGTGTGACCGGAATTAAGTTTTCAGTGCGTTCACATTGGGAACGCCAAATTAATGGTTTAACTCCTAAACAGTTCTTCGGATCAGAAATATGAGTGTACAGATGGGTTAATAATGGGGTGTTTACCCTAGGAACAATATAAATCATGTCGGTGTGGGATGTTTGGAGCCATCGCCCGCTACCGGAACATTAAACGGATAAATTAATTAATTTATTAATTCTTTTAATGGTTAAACTCAAGTATCTCTTAAACGATGGATCAGATGGGAAAACTGAGGGCACCATTGAGTTTGGAGCATGTCTTTTACCCTAGGAGTGGTGTAAGTTTCACGGGCGCGGGCCTTCTGTGAAAAATGCCACCAGGGCCGTTTTGGTAATTTGGCAGCCTCGGCCTTTGAGTTTAATAACTTTCAAACGAAAGCTCGAAATCAAATTCCGAGATCGCAGTTGTTCTCGAGAGGTGGTGCTTACCCTAGGGGAGGCTTAATATTGACAGCGCTGGAGGTTTCGGATACGGGTCATTTAAGGGGTTTAAATTAATTAAACGTTTTAATTAATTTTATTTATAACCCCTCTCCCCCCCCCCTTCTCCTCCTCCCCTCCTCTGGAAAATGATCCCAAACAAGGAGCTCCTCCTCAATACCTCCTCCTCTATCCTCTCCTCTCGAAGGCAGTGACGGCTCCGGCGGTTCAACGACGAAGCGTCGGGCGAAGCCCTGCGAGGTAGGCGTCGTTTTGTTTCGTTTTAAGTTCCCCGCATACTTTGATCTCAATTCGTAGTGTTGTTTTATTGTTTGACCTTCGATCGAAGCCCATAAATGCATATTATTAGTTATAATCTTTCCAAATCCTGTTTCGTATTAAAAATCCAAGTTTCTAGGTGATCGTAGTGATCCGACGAAGTTCGGGGTGTTTTTGGAGTTTCCGGCCGGATTTCGGGGTTCCGGCGGCAATCCGGTGAGCAGGCACGGCGGAGCGGTAGCGGAGGCCGGGTCAGCGGCGGCGGTGGCCACGGCTCGTAGGTGGTGCGACGGAGGGGCTTTCGTGGCTCTGGCACGGCAGCGGGTGTCTCCTCAGGCGGGCGCTCCTCAGGCGGCGTCACGGGAGAGAGGTCGGCCGGCCGGCCGGCAGGACGCGGGAACCGGGGTCACCGCGCGACCCCGGGTTCTGGAGCGGACCCACAAAGTGAGGGTCCGTGTCGAAAAAATCCAAACCAGCTGATCCGGTCCGGACATGGACGGGTGGTCTGCGCAGTGAACCGCGGACTGCTGGTTCAGGGAGTGGGTGGGCCGGCCAAACAGGCCCGGCCCACCCCGTTTCGGTCCATCAACACTGAAATGCCCCTTTTTGGCAAACCAGGTGTCAGATTCGTGTGCTGTCTATGGCGATGCGATCCTTGGATCGAGACGAACTTTTTGAGATGGTTTTGGGAATTTTTAATTCCCAAAACGAGGGGCCTCGGAGGCGTGACGCGTCTTTAAGTGAATTGACGTTTTTTCGGGGGATCTTGTTTTGGACGGCGCGGACGTGTTTGACGTCTATTTTGAGTGCCGTCAGCGGCGTTGGGACCCTGGTGCCGAGTTGGAGTTTTCTAGTGTGGTTTCGGGCATTGAATCCAGAGTTGAGTCGTGGGCCCCACGACCCGTCTGTTGAGCTACGAGCAGCGTTTTGTAACTTTTTCATCGGGCATCTGTTCGGGGCGTGCGAGTAGTCGTTTTTTGGGTGTTTTTTTAGGGAATTGCATTAGTGAAATCCGCCCGCTTTAATTCTGCACGATGGTGCGGGCCCCATGAGGGCTGTTTTGGGAGTTGGCGGTGATTTCCAGATTTATCACCAGGTGTCCGTTTTGGACAAGTGAATAGTCCAACTAATGTACTTTTCTGAGAGGATCACAACGGTGTGATCCATTGGCAGCGCTTCGGGACCGGGATGTAGGTCCCATGCAGCACCACTCATGTTCGGTATGTCGGAATGCATCTTTTTCTCTGAATATCTGTTGCACTCAAGTGAGCAGTTCTTTTGACGTTTTTTCCCAAGGAGATCGCAATGGTACGATGCACCCGACTATTTTCAGGGCTGAGGATCGGGACCACGGGACGTTGTTCGGGCGTAAAGCGGTGTTGGGAACTTTTTCGTCGGATATCTGTTTGAGGCGATTAAGTAGTCTATCTCACCTGTTTTTTCACGAGGATTACAATGGTGTAATCTATTCAGGCAAGCGGATCCCCTTACGTGATCTTATTAAATGTTGAAATATGAAAGGTGTACCAGTGGAGGTTCTTCCTACGGTGTTTTCAAAGAACCCTTGGCATGTTATCGCGTTCACTCTTGGGAGAGTGAATTGAATTCTTGAAGAGATGTGGTTGGTCGTGCCTCATCCATTGAGGTGACAAGTTGGAGTTGTTACGTTTATGCCTTCACGTTGATGATGGGTGTCGTGTGAACATTATCCTTTTGGGCTGGAAATGTGGTATACTCTGGGAGTATACGTGAACGCTTGGAGGTACATGTGTTTGTTTGTACCTGAGAACTTTTGTGCGCTCGGTTGGGGTTAACTTCGGGCCACACGTCATGTGGGACCCATGTGCGTGTCGTGTTCTGCTTTGCGTACCTTTGACCTCTCACGACATAGAGGGTCCCTCTGTTCTCATTTGTTGACCAACATGATTGAGTTTTCCCCTAGTTCTGTTCTCGTTTGTTGACCAGCAGGGTTGAGTTTTCCCCTGGTTCTATTCTCGTTTGGCCGACAGAGATGGTTTGGTTCCTCTGTTTCTTCAGCAGTGAGGGGTTTTAGTATTGTGCCCCTTTCATCGGACTGCGGCACCATTTACGACTATGTGTGATCGTACAGCATGGGTGTTTTCCCACTTTCTGGGATGATTTGTCTAGGTCCGCTTCGATAGTGACTCAGTGGATTGGAGCGTGATCGCCCTGAGAGGCCCTGGGAGTTTCTCCCATCCCTTCGTGTTCCCTGATAGAGTTCTTGTGGATTCGGTGTGACCAACACATTACACGGGCACCGATCCTCTACCCAGGAGTTTGTTTCCAGCAGGGCTGGCCAGTGGGGTACCATCCAGCAGGGATGGCCAGAGCAGTACCATCCAGCAGGGTTGGCCAGTGGGTTACCATCCAGCAGGGATAGCCAGTACAGTGGTGTTCACCGAGCAGTACCATCTAGCAGGGATGGCCAGAGCGGTTCTGGGTTTACCTCCAACTGGGTTGGGAAGTGGTCCCTGATGCCGGTTTACCTCTAGTTGGGCTGGGAAGTGGTCCCCGATGCCAGGTTTAAATCCAGCTAGGCTGGGAAGTGGTCCCCGATGACGGTTCAGATCCTCCCTCCAGTGGAGTACCCTTTTACGGGATTGGGCATTGGGACTCGTCGACGACTTTTTCCGGGTCGCCCTCCAGTGGATTACCCTTTTACAGGACTGGGCAGTGTGGCACCTGTCGACTCTTTCCAAGTCTCCCTCTAGTGGGAACCCATCGACTTCCATGGATTACCCTCCAACGGGGCTGGGTAGGGGGTCGCCTGTCGACTTTGAGGATACCTCTCGACTGCGGGGCAGTGACGAGTTGTGGCTTGACGTTCCCCCAGAACTCTCAAGTACGAAGGGTGTTTTCCCCACTGAGACGTGCCCTTGTGACGTGACCTAAAACCGTGCGGGCGAGTCAGTTCCACCCAAAGCAGATAGTGTCTAGGTGTAGTGATTTGAGCCCCTTAGCTTGTAGTTCAGGGCGGACGTGTGGGATGTTGGGCATCGATGATGGTTGCTTCTGAGACTGATGGCGACTCACTTTCTTGGCCTGAGCTACGGGACAGAGATCCCCTTACAATCTTGTTCGGGCTTCTTGATTGAGCATATGGATATGTATATACCATATTCTGGTACCCACTCCTTGGGTTTTAGTTACTCTCCTTACAAGAGAGGTGAAGACGTGTGGGGTATGCCATGCGCTTTCCGTGTCTAGCTTCTCGTGGTTGGACGAGTCTACTCTCCTGCTATATGTAGGAAAGACTCGACGAGAAGTTCATCTTCCCACCGCTTCTAGATCCTTTTGTGGGGATGAGTCTACCTCCTTTATCTTGTTGGGTTGAGCTAGAATCTCTATTGTACTCCTTTACTATTCCTTGTTCGATCTAATGCTCACCACTTCAGTACCTCTTTTGTTGCTCCCTCGAGCCATCGGCACATCCTACTAAGTATTTTTATACTCACCCCTGCTTGGTCTTTGCCCGCACTTGGTGTGCCCTTGCAGACGATGGACAGGTTGGTCGTGACTTCAGCGGAGCTTAGGTGATCAGGAGCTTGGACTGCGTACGGTGGTCGGCGTTGGGTTTCATGTGGGAGACCCTTCCAGTAATTTTTCTTTTGTTTACCTATTTCTAGGTTGTGGAACCTTTTATGGTTGGGTGCGTTTTTTCCCCTTTACATTTTAGTTTACCTTTATCTCATGCTTTGTACTGTTAGAGTTTGATGCACTTTGTGGTTTATTTATAGCAGTTGCACTTTACTCTTCTTGTCTTTTATTTTACTTTTCACTTCCTCATTGATTGGGTTGCGTGTGTGTGTACAGGTACTCAGGTAAAGGCCTCCCTTAGTGGTTTAGCCTTCGGTGCTTGTCACCAGCCCCTAGCCTATGGAGGCGGGCTTGGGGTAGTTGCAGCTCGAGTCTGGGTAGGGTCGGGTCGTGACAAAGTGGTATCAGAGGTGGTTTGTTCCTTGGGACGTTGTTCGGACATCCCTAAAATAAAAGGAATTGGTTGGGATTTAGGCCAATAATTTTAACGTGTCTCAAGAGCAGCTCTCAAGCCAGGGAGTCCAGTGATGGTGCGGTGGTCGACGTATCTATTTACCAGGACCCTGATAACCCACTTGTCGACTCGGCGTGCTGAGACACTCATATCAGGGAAAATTGGTTTGTGCATCACATAGGATTGAGTCTTTGATTGTCCTTCTTGATTCATCTCCTCTTCGTTGTTGTTTTTCTGATATACATATATGCTCATGTGACCGTGGCACTCCTTGATGACATTCAGGATGTCTCCGTGAAGACAGCCAGCCAGGATACCAGCTTTGGTTCGTGATGAGGACCCTATGAGCTACGAGGCCACATTCCAGGACCCATCATGCGAGTCCCTTTCTCCGGGTGGGACGGTAGCAGTACCCCCACCTGGTGAGCAGCAGACAGCTTTAGCAAAGCAGACGGGGCTTGAGCGCAAGTTGAGCGCGCATCGTGAGTTCCAGCGGTAGAGACCGCTGAGGTTCGGAGGTGATCCAGACCCTTAGTCAAAAGAGGTTTGGCTAGAGATAGTGGTTCACCTTTTTAGTCTTGTGCAGACTCCAACAGATCTTATGGTGGCTTTGGCTGCCAACCTTTTCCGCGGAGCATCTTGGCGTTGGTGGATTCTGGTGACTCAGTTTCTTGACGATTCGTCACTTTCATGGGGAAACTTTCAGTTGTTGTTTCATGAGGAGTTTTTCCCCTCCTACTTATTCTCCATTCATATTCAGGATCTCCTGCAGTTTCAGCATAAAGGGATGATGGTGGCCGAGTACGCGGTTAGTTTCACAGACCGTGCACGCTTTTACACGGACTTGGTCCATGACGACAACATCTGAGCGCGGAAGATTGAGCAGGGTCTCCGCTGAGAGATTCATGTTTTCATAGTACCCTTGGGCATTTCCACATATGATGGGGTGCTAGGGAAGGTGCTGGTGACAGAGATATTCTTGTCATGTTCTACAGTTGGTGGTGGCAGCAGGCACGTTGGAGCTGAGACGTCTGTCGCAGCTAGCGGGCGTCGGCAAGCAGAACCTCGATGAAAGTGGATTTCTGACAACCGGATTTAGGTGCATGGTCGTACACCACAGTGGCACTGGAGGTCACCAGTGCATCCCAAAGAGAGTCGGTGTTATGCTTGTGATGGACGAGGTCACCTGGTATGGGACTGCCTGACCAGGCATGCGGAGAGCTTCGGGCAGGCAGTAGGTGCACCACCACGACGGAGGTAGCGCCATGATCATATTAATACCAAGAGAGGTGGTGTTAGAAGAGGATCGGAAGGAGATAGAAGTGGAGGAAAACCTTACGAGGTCTTCCCATCACCACTAGGCGGTCCAC
This sequence comes from Viscum album, assembly GCA_963277665.1. Taxonomy (NCBI): domain Eukaryota; kingdom Viridiplantae; phylum Streptophyta; class Magnoliopsida; order Santalales; family Viscaceae; genus Viscum; species Viscum album. The sequence goes on from OY728153.1 coordinate 943,586,896, forward strand.
GTCAGGCTCCGGGAGCTGACAGTTGGGACCGCGGACAGCCGCGAGCTTTGGATTTCTACGATCCTGGAGAGCATGAGGTGATAAGAGGTACTCTCTATAGCTCTTCTACTTTTTGAAGTAGAATTTTTAGACTTTGTGTGTGAAATAATTTTCTCCCTGCTTCTTGTTTGAGTTGTTACCAGGTTGGCGCGGGGCATCGGTGTAACCTTGTGTTGGTAAGGTAAAAAGGCGTGAGACCTTTTTCTCTATTCGATGGTGTCGACTTCTTTGCCTTTCGAGAATGTAAGAGAGCCTTGGTTGTGGGACATCGACTATGAAACCTTGCGGGACCAGATATCTTTGGGTGTTTCACAATATGGATATTATGAAAGAGGGAATCACCAAGCCTTGTCCTAGGTCCAAGCGGTGATTCCAGTCGCGGCGTGCGATGTAGGGGTTCAGTCGGGGAGGTGAGCTACCCCCAAGAGCCTTCGGTCTATTTGAGACCGTGCAAATGGATGGAGAGGTTGTCTACCGCCTTTCCCTAACCCCAAAGTCTGGAGTGGGTGCACGACGTCTCCCACGTGACTCACCTGAGAAGAAGTGTGTGTGCTCCTATGCAGTACATCGATGAGGGAAGTCCTCACGTGAATAGATCAAATCCTTTGGTCTGTGTGCAGTGGCGCAGAACAGTGCATGAGTTCTTCTGGGTACAGGAGTGCCAGGTGCGGGCTTAGTACCCTGAGTTATTCCCTGGTTTTTCTTTTCAGGGACGAAAATCTTGAAGGATGGAATGATGTAAGAACCCGTTTTTTGCCTATAAAAGACTTTGGAATATTCTTGATATTATTCCAGAGCATCGCCTTTAGACGGTGTGCGATTCCAAGCCCCGGTGTGGCTGGAATTAAGTTTTTAGTGCATTCACACTGAAAACACCAAATAAATGGGATAACTCCAAAATAGTGCTTCAGATCAGAAATATGAGTGTACGGATGGGTTCGAAATGGGGTTTTTACCCTAGTAATGACATAAATCATGTCGGCGCGGGACGTTTGGACCCCTCGCCTGCTACCAGAACGTTAAAAAGATAAATTAATTAATTTATTTATTCATTTAATGGTTAAACTCAAGTATCTCATAAATGGTGGCTCATATGGGAAAACCGAGGGCACTTTTGAATTCGGAGCACACCGTTTACCCTAGGAGGGGTGTAACTTTCATGGGCACGGGCCTTCTGTGAAAAATGCTGCCAGGGGCGTTTTTGTAATTTGGCGACCTCAGGCGTTGAGTTTAATAACTTCCAAACGGAAACATGAAATCAAATTCTGATATTGCCTTTGGGCTCGGGAGGTGGTGGATACCCTAGGGGAGGCTTAATATTGACCGCGCCGGAGGTTTCGGATGCGGGACATTTAAGGGGTTTAAATTAATTAAACGTTTTAATTAATTTTATTTATAACCCATCTCCCCCCCCCCCCCCCCTTCTCCTCCTCCCCTCCTCTGGAGAATGATCCCAAACAAGGATCTCCTCCTCAAGCCCTCCATCTCCATCCTCTCCTCTCTAAGGCAGTGACGGCTCCGGCGATTCAACGGCGAAGCGTCGGGCGAAGCCCTACGAGGTAAGCGTTGTTTTGTTTCGTTTTAAGTTCCCCTCATACTTTGATCTCAATTCGTAGTGTTGTTTTGCTGTTTCACCTTTGATCGAATCCCATAAACGCATATTATTCGTTCTAAGCTTTCCAACGCCTATTTCAGATTAAAAATCCATATCTCGAGGTGATCGTAGTGATCCGACGAAATTTGGGGTGTTTTTGGAGTTTCCGGCCGGATTTCGGGGTTTCGGCGGTGGTCCGACGAGCAGGCACGGAGGAGCGACAGCGGAGGCCGGGTCAGCCACGGCGGTGGCCGCAGCTCGCAGGTGGCACGGCGGCGAGGCTTCCACGGCTCCAGGACGGCGACGGGCATCTCCTCAGGTGGGCGCTCCTCAGGCGGCATCACGGGAGAGAGCCCGGCCGGCCGAGCCAGCCGGCAGGACGCAGGAACCGAGGTCGCCACGCGACCCCGGGGTGTGGAGCGGACACGCAAAGTGCTGGTCCATTTCAGAAAAATCCGGACCGGCCGAGCCGGTCCGGACGTGGAAGGGCGGTCCGCGCAGTGAACCGCAGACCGCCGGTTCAGGGAGTGGGTGGGCCGGCCGAACCGGCCCGGCCCACCCCGTTTCGGTCCATCAACACTGAAATGCCCCTTTTTGGAAAATAAGGTGTCGGATTCGCTTGTTGTCTATAGTGACATGTTCCTTGGATCGAGACAAACTTTTTGAGATAGTTTAGAGAATTTTTAATTCCCAAAACGAGGGGCCTCGGAGGCGCGACGCGTCTTTAAGTGAATTGACGTTTTTCTGAGGGATCTTGTTTTGGATGACGCGGACGCGTCCGACGTCCGTTTTGAGCACCGTCAGCGGTGTTGGGACCCTGGTGTCGAGGCGGAGTTTTCCAGTGTGGTTTTGGGCATTGAAGCCGGAGTTGAGGCGTGGGCCCCACGGCCCGTCTGTTGAGCTGCGAGCAGCGTTTTGTAACATTTTCATCGGGCGTGCGAGAAGTCGTATTTTGGTGTTTTTCTAAGGGCATTGCATTGGTACAATCCGCCCGCTTTAATTTTGCACGATGGTGCGGGCCCCATGAGGTCCATTTTGGGAGTTGGCGGTGATTTCCAACTTTATCACTGGGTGTCCATTTTGGACAAGTGAATAGTCCAACTTGTGTAGTTTTACGAGAGGATCGCAACGGTGCGATCTGTTGGTAGCGTTTCGGGACCGGGATGCGGGTCCCATGCAGCACCGCTCATGTTCGGTATGTCAGAATGCATCTTTTTCTCCGAATATCTGTTACACTCAAGTGAGCAGTCCTTTAGACGTGTTTTCCTGAGGGGATCGCAATGGTGTGATGCGCCCGACTATTTTCGGGGCCGAGGCTCGGGACCATGGGATGTTGTTCGGGCGTAAAGCGGTGTTGGCGGCTTTTCCGTCAGATATCCGTTTGAGGTGAGTAATTAGTCTATCTCGCGTGTTTTTCCGTGAGGATGACGACGGTGTAATCTGTTCAGGCAAGAGGAGCCTCTTACGCGATCTTATTAAATGTTGAAATATGAAAGGTGTACTAGTGGAGATTCTTCCTGTGGTGTTTGCAGAGAACCCTTGGCGTGTGATCGTGTTCACTCTTGGGAGAGTGAAGTGAATTCTTGAAGAGATGTGGTTGTCCGTGCCTCAGCCGTTGAGGTGGCAAGTTGGAGTTGTTACATTTACGCCTTCGCGTTGACGATGGGTATCGTGTGCACATTAAATGTGGTATACTCTGAGAGTATACGAGAACACTTGGATGTACATGTGGTTGTTTGTACCTGAGAATGTTTGTGTTCTCGGTTGGGGTTGACTTGGGGCCACACATCGTGTGGGCCCCATGTGTGTGTCGTATTCTGCTTTTCATACCTTTGACCTCTCGCGACATAGAGGGTCCCTTTTTTCTCATTTTTTGACCAGCAGGGTTGAGTTTTCCCCCGGTTCTGTTCTCATTTGTTGACCGGCAGGGTTGAGTTTTCCCCTGGTTCTATTCTCGTTTGGCCGACAGAGATGGTTTGGTTCCTCTGTTTCTTCAGCAGTGAGGGGTTTCAGTACCGTGCCCCTTTCATCGGACTACGGCACTATTTGCAACTATGTGTCCTCGTACTGCATGGGTGTTTTCCCCCACTTTATGGGATGAGTTGTCTCGGTCCGCTTCGACAGTGACTCAGCGGATTGGAGCGTGATCGCCCTGAGAGTCATGGGGCGTTTCTCTTGTCCTTTCGTGTTCCCTAGTAGAGTTCTTGTGAATTAGGTGTGACCAAAACATTATACGGGCACCGATTCTCTACCCAGGAGGTTGTTTCCAGCAGGTCTGGCCAGTGGGGTACCATCCAGCAGGGATGGCCAGAGCAGTACCATCCAGCAGGGATGGCCAGTGGGTTACCATCCAGCAGGGATGGCCAGTGGGTTACCATCCAGCAGGGATGGCCAGTACATCGATGTTCACCGAGTAGTACCATCCAGTAGGGATGGCCAGAGCGGTTCCGGGTTTACCTCCAGCTGGGCTGGGAAGTGGTCCCCGATGTCGGGTCTACCTCCAGCTGGGCTGGGAAGTGGTCCTCGTTGCCGAGTTTACCTCCCGCTGGTCTGGGAAGTGGTCCCCGATGATGGTTCTGAGCCTCCCTCCAGTGGAGTACCCTTTTACGGGACTGGGCATTGGGACTCATCGATGAATTTTTCCGGGTTACCCTCCAGTGTATTACCCTTTTACAGGACTGGGCGGTGTGGAACCCATTGACTCTTTTCGGGTCTCCCTCCAGTGGGAACCCCTCGACTTCCAGGGATTACCCTCCAGCAGGGTTGAGCAAGGGGTTGCCTGTTGACTTTGAGGAGACCTCTCGACTGCGGGGCAGTGATGAGGTGTGGCTTGATGTTCCCCCAGAACTCTCAAGTACAAGGGGAACTTTCCCCACCGAGATGCGTCCTTGTGACATGACCTAAGACTGTGCGGGAGAGTCAGTGCCGCCCAAAGTGGATAGTGATGAGGTGCGGTGATTTGAGCCCCTTATCTTGTAGTTCGGGGCGTACGTGTGGGATGCTGGGCATTGATGATGGTTACTTCTGAGACTGATGGAGACTCACTTTCTTGTCCTGAGCTACGGGATGGAGATCCCCTTATGATATTGTTAGGGCTTCTTGATTGAGCATATGGATATGTATATACCGTGTTCTAGTGCACACTACTTGGGTTTTAGTTACTCTCCTTCCAAGAGATTTGAAGACGCGTGGGGTATGCCACGTGCTTTCCGTGTCTAGATTCTCGAGGTTGGATGAGTCTACTATCCTGTTATAGGTAGAGAAGACTCGACGAGAATTTCATCTTCTCACCGCTTCTAGCTCCTTGTGTTGGGACGATTCTACCTCCTTTCTCTTGTTGGGTTGAGTTGTACTCTCTATTGTACTCATTTACTATTCCTTGTTTGATCTACTACTCACCTCTTCAGTACCTCTTTTGTTGCTCCCTCAAGCCATCGGGGCATCCTACTGAGTATTTTTATACTCACCCCTGCTTGGGATTTGCCCGCACTTGGTGTTCCCTAGCAGACGACGAACAGGTTGGTCGTGACTTTAGCTGAGCTTAGGAGATCAGGAGCTTGGACCGCGTACGGTGGTCAAAGTCAGGTTCCAGGTGGGGGACCCTTCCTGCTATTTTTATATTTTTTACCTGTTGTCGAGTTTTGGCACCTTTTCTGGTTGGGCATGAGTTTTCCCCTTTACTTTTTAGTTTACCTTCATCTCCTGCTTTGTACTATTAGAGGTTGATGCACTTTGTGGTTTATGTATAGCAGTTTCACTTTACTCTGCTTGTCTTTTATTTTACTCTGCACTTCTGCATTGATTAGGCTACGTGTGTGCATGCAGGTACTCAGGTAAAGGCCTCCCCTAGTGTTTTAGCCTTCAGTGCTTGTCGCCAGCCCCTAGCCTATGGAGGCAGGCTTGGGGTAGTTGCGACTCGAGCCCGGGTAGGGTTGGGTCGTGACACATACAATTTACAGGTTTCATGAAAACTATATTTTTTTACTAAAAAATGATCTTTTTAGAAAACAATAAAATATCATACTAAGCTAATATCCTTATGAGAAATTCAAAAATAAATTTTATTTTGTTAAAATAGTATTCTAACATTCATAAATTAAACTTTTAAATACACTCATGAATAAAGGCTCTTTAGAGTGTGCACTGTATTATTGATCAGGATATGGTGTTTACCTGCTATAAAAGGGTCTCAAGTATTACATAACCAGTATTTTCACAATGAAGAAGGATTTTGTGAATAATTTTTAAATCTATAAGAGAGTATTAAATAAAAAATATAAACCTTAAGGTACGTGTCGACCTCACATCCTCTCAACCAATGTGTAACCTAAAGTGTCTCTGATATGTCCCAATGACTTCCTACCATTAGAAAGTAGGTTTGAACTAACTCAAAACACCATGTGCTCAGGGGAACATCTAAAAATCTATTCTTGTTAATTTTTATACCTAAATAATTTTATTTATAACTTAAACTAATGGGGTTTTTTATTATTTGTATGTGCATGCTTGTTATAAACATTCTAATTATACATTTAATTATTTCATACTACTTGATTTAATATGATGGATTATATTTGTGGTTGGGTTTATGTTTCTCTGTGATTTACCTATTAGGATTTAGGGGTGAATTCGAGGATTTTTACCTCAACCTACCTTTTGTTTAATTTCCTATAGATTGGTTCTCAACCATTATTAACTCTATTATAATGGCTCTCAATCCTCCCAGTTATGTTTCTTTTATAGCTCAAACCATGTCCTCATCACCTGTTTCATTTATGGAATCCACATTTCTACAACTAAAGCCCTTAGATTTGAAGCTTTTTGGATGAGTTAATCATGGAAATCAACATAATTTACATCGATTCATGTTTTTTAAATTTATGCCTTGAGTTATGTACCTTAATCATTACACTAGGACACTTTCCTGTGGTTTCTATTTTCATTCCCTCATTCTACATTTGAGAGGGAATAATAAAGAGAGTGAGAGGAGATCTTTGTTGTTGTGTTTCTATCAAATATGGAGGTCTTGGAGTATCTTCATCTTTAATTTTATGGTGTTTCTACCTCATTATTATTTTATTGATCTAATATATAGTGTTGGAGTCCGGTAGAGTTATGGATTTTTTTATGTTGCTACCTATCCTCACTTTCTCGGTGTGTTCCTTTACTATTTTCATTCATTTCATTAATCACTTCATAGAACAGCTATAATTTTTTCCTTTCTCTTTATTCATTATTTTTTTATTTTATCTTAAATTTTTTTTACATAGAGAATCATGATAAATATTCACTTCTCCTTAAAACATTACATGAGGGTGTACACTTAACATTATCTATAACAATTGGTATAAGAGCATCCAAAATATTACAATGGAAACTTCTATGTATGAAATAAATATTGTTGATAAGTAAAACTACTTTAACCTTTATAAAATCAATATGTTCAATCTTTTTCTATAACAAGGACTTATAGATGCACTTCATAGAACTAAGAAACTCATTGTAGTTAGTGTAATGAATATAACCACTTATATTGATGATAATATTTATGTGTTATAGAAATCCCAATGTTTTGTTTTATTGTATTTAAGGGATAAAGTATTCTGTGAGTCTGCCTATGAAACGTTTTCTAATGGTATTTGGTTTAAATTAGAGAAACTTTATATGAATTCTTCTCTTATTATTTATTTATATAAAAATCATAGACTATTTAAAATTAAAATGTGTTTTGGGAACATCAAACTAATCGCCTATTATTGAATTAAATATAATTATACTTGAATTATCCAATATTAATGTTACTATTAAGGATGGTGACCAAACTATTATACTGGTTATCTCCCTTTAAAGTTCATATAGAACTCATATAGAGACTATAATTTTTGGTATGGATTCTCTCACTTTATAAGAAATTAAATCTTCAATGATTTCCAAATAATTACACAATAAACCTATAATTAAGGTGGTGGTAGAGGGTTTTAATGTTAGAGGTAGGTCTGAATTTAGAACCAATAATAAATATAATGAGAAAAACACTAGAAAAAACAAAAATAAGTGATTTGTAATGGGTATAATCCAAAAAATAGATAAGTTAATCATTGCCATTGTGGTAAACTTGGAAATGTTATATCAAAGTGTCCAAAACTAATATCTGGTTAGCATTATAAGGAATCTAGTGATAATTCTATGTTTGCTAATGTTGAATATGATAGTGATGAGGTCTTAACTTTTTTTAACCATGATATGACTCATGAATGGGTCCTTGTATTAGTTTTTTCTTAACATATATTCCCTAGTAGATTCTCCTTTTTTAAATTGGATAAGTGAGATAAAGGTGAGGTTGTTTGGTGAAACAATAAGTTGTGTATATTCATGGGTACAGGCTCTATTTTTTTAGAGATACTTGATCATTCTGTTGTCACCTTTCATGAAGTGAGATATGTTTCTAACCTACATAGGAACCATATTCCATTAGGATTATTTGGTAAAAAGGGTTTTAACATAGAGTATGAATATTTTTGTCATAACATTTATAAGGATACCCAAATTTTCATTAAATTATTTTTAATAATTGGTCAATTTTTTTATATGAAAATACTCATTCTAGGAAGGTGGGTAATACTTATTTCACTAAGAGTTAAAACACTATATTATGGAATAAGTGGTTAGGGCATGTAAGTTATCATGATCTTGAGGATATGTGTAAACATGAAATTCTATGTCATGTCAAATAAGTAACTTTTGGTTCATTGAGGAATGATTTTTGGGAAATTCCAAGAGTTGGCTTTCATAGGTCAAGATTTAACACTAACCACCCACTTGAGTATGTCCCCTATATTTTTTTGGGGACCATTAAAGGACTATATATTATATAATATACTCATTATTTATCCTAATTACTGGTGATATTTCTAGAAAAAAATTTATTTAGATTTTGAAAAAAAAAGTCTACTGTCTTTGGGGTGTTTAAAACCTAAGATTCCACAATTGAGAATCAAAATAGGAGGAAAAGTAAATCCATGAGAAAGAAAAATGGTAATGGATATTTAATGATTAAGTATACTAATTTATATGATTCTAAGGGCATAATTAGGTACCACACTATGATCTACACTCCACAACAAAAAGGGTTAGTGTAGTACATAAACCGAACTCTCCTGGAGTAGCTTTGAACATGCTTTCATGCTCATTCCTATCAAAATCCTTTTAGGTTGAGTCTTCCAAAACATAATTCTATGTTATCAAAAAGTTCCCATCAATATGAAATTAGTATAAACCCCCAAAATAGTTATGGAACAATATACCTCCTTTCTTTTCACACCTTAGAGTCTTTGGGTGCACTGCTTATTCGCACATTAAAACTAATAAGCTTGAACCTGGAGTTTTCAATTTCATATTTATAAGATATCCTAAAGGGGTAAATGTTTATAAATTTTTAGGTTAATAAACCTATATTTTAGTGATGTATCATTATCTAGGATTTTGTTTTCCATGAATCATATGCTCCCAAATAGAATCTACATAGTGATAAAACTAATGATACACCCTAAAACATGGATATTGAGGTTGATCCACAAGATTAAACTGCATATATTATTAATAATGATCCACCTAAACCTAAATATTGAGGCTCAATCTTAGTTATATTCTAGCACTGGGTTAGATAGTGAACCTCTTATTGAAACCATTGATTTTGAACTTATTAGATATTGAGTTAAGAGAGTCATTAGACCTCCATCTTGATTCGTGCATGCTTATATGGATCTATGTGGTTTTGAAATTACCTATCATATTAGTATTGAGGGTCCCCAAATGTATAAATATGTTATTTATGATAGTGATTCCAAGAATTAGATTAGTACCTCGAATACTGAAACAAACTACCTGATGAAAAATCATACCTTTTTTATTATAAATAAGTCATCTACTTCTATGGTCATTGGATGTAAATTAATATTTAAATGAAAAGAAGATAAAACTATAGAAAATAGAATAAAATTCAAGGATAGATTTGTAGTAAATGGATTCCTTCAAAGAAATGTGTATGATTACTCAAGAATATTCTCTCTTATGGTTAAACATTTTTTGATTATATTGTTGTTTTCATTTTCTACTTAACATGATCTTTAGAGTGAACAAATAGATGTCAAAAATTCTTTATTATATGGTGATATTGATGAAAAAACAAAATGAATCCTCCTTATGGTTTTACTCATGAATTAAAATCAAATCAGGTTTGATTAAATAAAAAATATTTATATTGTTTGGAGAAATACTCTTGAAAATGGTATAAGAAGTTTGATTCTTTAATGTTGTAGAATAAATTTAGTAGAAGAAAATTTAATGGTTTTTTTATATTAAATCTATTCAAAATTACATTCTATACTTACTCATTTATGTTTTTAATATGATCTTTATTTTTAGTAACATGAAATTGATCACTAATCCTAAATTATAATTGAAAGAATCATTTAGAATGAATGATATGGGTTAAGATAGGTAAGGAAATAATAAGAGACAAAAAATATAAACTTATTTATTTTTAATTACATAGATCTGTTCTTAAATTTCATAGAAGATATATTTTTGAATCCCTAAATACTTTCAATGTTCATTTTACCTAACACTTCAAGTTATCACTTTGTCATTCTTATAAAACTATTGATGATATGTTGAGTATAGGAGTAGAAAACTATATACTAATATTTTTGGGGTCATAATGCATGTTTTGATATATTATAGGCTAGAAATTTATTTTTATGTTTGTATTTTGAGCAGGTTCATGTGAAATCCAGGTAAGTCACAATGGGGTTCCCTTAAGTTTTTACTAAGTTATATATCTTCTAATATTCATTTTCTATCCTCTTACAATTGAAATGTTCATAATGATGAGTGAGTGATAGGTTATGTTGATTATGGTTATGTTAGGAACATTTACACTAAAAATTATCACACATGTAATGTTTTTTCTAACTATGGGGTACCATATCAAGTAAATGTAATATAAAATTGATTTTGGCCCTAACAACCACTAATTTAAAATATATTTCACTAATAGAAACTATAAAAGAAGACTTATGGCTCAAAGGGTTGATTTTATAACATGTTCTATGTAGTACTATTATTATTTTCTATTTGGATTCTAAATATTATTTTTCACTTGCCTTGTAATTTATCATTCCATTGTAGGTCTAAAAACATAGATATTAGGTTTAATTTTTTTATAGAAATCATTGAAAGTGGAATAGTGTATGTTAATAAGATACATAGTGATTTCATTCCAATCAAAATTTTGACTAAGGATGTTACTTTGTCTAAGTTTAAACATTTCTTAGATATTTTAAATATATTCCCAATTCGATGATATTAAGTTCATGTTCATTTCTCATATTTTCATTTGTAAATGGTGGAGATTTGTTAATTTTCATGCCTGATTAATTTGAATTATAATTTAAACTAATGGATTTTTAGTTTTATTTTTTGTATGTGCATACTTATTAGGAACATTCTGATTTTATCATGAAAATTTAATTTTATAATTTTATATTTCTTAGTTTAATATGTTGGATTTTATTTTTAGTTGGGTTTATTAACCTATAGGATTTTTTTATTGGACCTAAGGGGTGTGTGTTGGGATTTTTTCATCAACCTATCTTTTATTTCTTTTCCTATGGCTTGATTCTCAGTTATTGATAACTCTGATCCAATGGATTAGTATCATCCCTTTTATGTTTCTTTAATGGATCAATTTTCATACTCACCACACATTTCATCCATGGTCCTCATATGTATCCATTGATGTCCCTTAGATGCGGGGTAGATCTACTAAGTTGATCATAGTTGTACACCTTGTTTCTTTTTCCCTATGTTTGTTACATCACTACCTAAAATTTTTTACCTTCATCATTATATCGGTCCACCTTCCTCTAGGTCACTTTTCCATTCCCTTAGTTACACAATTCATTTAAATATGGAATTTATTTTATATTATTTTATGAGTTTGGGAATTGTTTTAATTTTTCATAGAGTTTCAGCCTGAAATTTGTAAAATTTTGAAATTTTTCCTTCAGTGCACTATTAAGATGCAAAATCTAAGGGAAACCATGTAGTTTCCCTTATGTGGGAGAAATTTTAGATCATTTTTGTAAGGTGAATATTTTTTTAGAATGGGTGGTCCATGGTTAAGTCCCAAATATTGTGAGATTTATGAGGAACAGTGTGGGTCCTTGGAGAGTATGGGGTGTGGCACATGACTTGTGCACGGTTAGGTAAACCATACGACAAGAGTATAGTTTGGAACTAAAATTTTATAGTGATATTTATCATAGTTGGAGTATGGATTATCCAACCATATAATACCAAGGATAAACTATGTAAGTCAGTGTTTTCCTAGGCAGTTCCCTTCAAACAGTTGGCACATGGTTAGGATAATTGTACGTCCTAACCATGTGGTCTACCTGGGTATTTAAATTTTTTGGATTTTTCTTTATATTTTTAAATCCTTTTAATTAAAACCCCTAAAATTAAACACTCACCCCCACCCCCCACTCTCCTCTCCCTCACATTTCACCCCCATGTCTCCCTCTCCATCATGTGGTGCCTCCCACCTTGAGAACTCCTCCCGTTGTGGTGATTCTTCATAATTTCATAGATAATAAAGGTATATTCTTCAAGGTATGGTATCTTCTCTTCCTTTACTTCAATTTATAGTGATTTTACCTCTCCCTATAACCAATCTAATTATTTTAAACCCTAGGTCAATAGTTTTGACCTAGTTTTTTAGTTTTCTTCTTTATTAGGGTGTGTGATAGGTCTTTCAGATTTTCTTCTTGTGAGTTTGGGTATCCAACACCAAAGGTGATTTGTTTTGAAACATTTTGGTTTACCTGCCATTAATCTAAATTATATATTTCTTTATAATTGTTTTCTATTACATGCCTTTAATTTCATGATGTTTGAAAATGGTTTATATTTTAAATTATGCCTATATGTATGGCCCATAATGGGATTGGATAATTTAAAAGTGGTTTGAAACCTTGAAATGGGATGAAAATACATTCCATGTGTTTGTAAAAATGCACCATTTGAATTTAAATAATACTTTTGGTTTTAAAAATTATGGTTGAGCACCAGCTTGAAATTTTAAAAAGTATTCATTTATTAAAAGACTTTTAAACCATGTGTTGGTTGTTTTGAAAGTGTTTAAAACATTTTAAATTGGTTTTTTATTTAAAAGAGATGTAACAACCTTTATTTTTTATGTGGAAACTCTTTTTTATATCCTTGGGTAAATTTTATATAAATTTTTTAGGCTTTTTAAATCTTTTGATATTTCTAAATGAGTTTGTGGAATTAAAAGGGGTGATTTATCCCATGGGGATTGTATTTTGAAACTTGTTAAGGCTTTTAATTTTTTTTAAATATATTTTAAAGAGGGAAATGTAGGTTCCCAATATATTTTAAAAGGCGATTTGATAAAATTGGTCTCAAGAGTGGATTGAGATAGATTTTGAAAATGATAAAAAGGATTGGTATTCCAAGCATGGTTTTAAGAGATAGACCTTTTTTAATTTTATGAAAATGAGTTTTCATAAAATGTGTAAAACCATGTTGATCCCATTTTGATTCTTTTATCACATGGTTTATTTTGATCCCATGAGGAGATTTTTATTTTTATATGTTGTATATGTTTCTTATGTTATTTGATTATAGGGCCCATTGCTTGTGAGGGTGTGGGAGGTGAGGCATGTGATATTTTCATATATTTATTAGTGATGCATGTGGTTGATTGATTATGCTCACATAATTTTTGACTCATCATGGGAATCCTAGGTATATAGTATATGACCTATTTGTGGGTACACCCTAGTGCGATGGTGGATTTTCTAGGGAATCGTTGCCTGGATACTCCAAGATGGTTAGGCCAGAAAGAGAATCAGGCCCATATTATAGCATAATTTTTTTATATAGGGTATCATAAGAAATAAATCCTAGGGATATACCATTATTTAACCCATGGGTGAAGGAATCCTAGTGAAAATAGAATCCTTGGTCCCATGGGTCAACATGTTCTACGAATATTGTCTATATATTGTTTGGTGAACTTACAGGGGATGTTTACAGGTTCAATATTGTCATCCTATGTCCCTTGTTTCTAGTTTAAGTCCTTTTATTACTAGATCCTTGAGAATATTACCATGAAACTAGGATCCTTTAGATTATTTTATATAACTTATCTTCATTCTTGGATTGTATCCCCTATTATTTAAATTATTGATTGGTACATATATTCTTATCATTTGTTCTTCTTATTTTGTGATGTGATAGAGTGATTCCTAGATTTTTTTTCTTATTTATTGTGTAGGTTTCTTTTAAAATGTTTTGAAAAGGTATTATGAAAGGTTTTTAAAGAATAAAATAAAAAATAATGTATTATTTTATAATCATTTTAGACTATGTTAATTAAATATGGTCTTCAATGTGTTTTTTGAAAAACCATGGAAAAAATGTGAATCCTATTTGAAGTTTTAAATGATTATTTATAAAATAGGTATTTTTTAATTAGTTTTAAATTGGAACTTTAAAATGGTGTTTTTTTCAAGCGATTTTAGCCGGTGAGAGAAATTTTCCAAGAGATTTTTTCATTTAAAAGAAAAAATTATAATCGAGTTTTTAGCACACTTCTGATGTGTTATTTATTCCCCTGTAAAACCTTACTAAAAAAATTTATTTTTTTATTGTATTTTTAAATATTATTTTAAGGATTTAATATGAAATAAACAACTTGATTTGATGGTTCTGGTGTAATTTTGAGTACTTAGGTGGTCACACCTATTTTATCTCAGTTACGGGTTCCCGATTTAGTTTCTTGGCTGCTACTAAGAGAATTGGGTCATCTAAGGTTAGTTTTAATTTTATTGGATTTTTTACAGCTATGTATATTACTTGATTTTATTAAGATAAATTTTTATTTTACTAGAATTTCTGCCAGTTTTTTCCTATAAATTATTTACTTTATCCAATTAGGATTTTACTAATTTCTATATATGGAGGGTAACTATAGCTTCTAGTGGACAAGGAAAGGCCATTAGGTTGGAATATTTTCCTTACAAAAGAGGGAAAATGGGTCGTGAGGGAGGTTTTTGTTTTATCAGGATATTTACTAATTTTATATTATATTGATTGTTTATTGTTTTCTACCTTTTTTGTTTAGTGTGGATGACTTACATATAGATGGGTCATGCTGAAATCTTACTTATTTTTTCTACTTATTAATATTTTTATATGAGGGTGAAATCATTCTTAAAGTACTTTCTATGATTCATAGGTACTAGTTGTCAGTATGTGGGGATCGAGTACACCCTTAAAACCATGCGGAAGACCAGTTCAGGCGTTCTTCAAATGGATATCTCAGGTTGGTTTGTTATAAAGTTTTATCAGATACTAGGCTCTAAATGGTAACTAGGTTTTGGAATTCTTTCTTTTTATTTGGGGTGTTGGTAGTTTAGAGATAAGGTTTTCGAGACTCAGGAGGTTTTTATAGGGATAATGTTGTTATTGCTTTCTCACCCTAAGTCTCAAGTTTCCATGGGTAGTTGGAATTTTTCATTTGATTATGGTTTAATGATAATGGGGTAGTTTTTTATCCACAATGTCATGGATTTATTTAACTTGGGGATTATTTTTTATGTTGGGATGGAGGAAGGAAAGGGGGAATTGAATTATGAGGTTGGATTGTATGGCCTAAAAACCCATACAAAAACTAAACGATTGATGCATGATGCATTTTAGGGACTAATGCGTGATTGGAATTTGGTTTTAAACCATGTGGATAAGTCGGGCATGGTTCTATATCCTCATTTATTTCTTTATTTATACTTCTTGACCCTTGGATTTTCTGGTGTATGTGAGCTAATTGGGATAGGGGTTATGGTCGGTCTTGTGATATGTTGGAATATTTGGATGAAATTTTTGATTTAGGATCATTCTATTCATTTTTTTATGCTTTCATGCACAATATGTTAAATTAATTTGTGTGGGTGAAAAATGATTTTCATGATAAAAATGTTTTTTTCTTTTTAAACAAGGCCTAGGTATTATTTGTAAAGTGAGCTTAGTTTCCTTAAATGTTTTGAAGCAGTTGATTTTATTTTGGAATTTCGGAATTTTTTACATGATATTTATTTTTATAATCAAGTGAACATGGTTTTTTAAAGGATTAGTTTCCTATTTTAATGGAAACTGATGATTTCAAAATTGGGATCTTACCCTTGGAGGGTGTATTTCAAAAGGTTAAGTGATTTGAAAACTATTTCAAAAGGAAATTATATGTTTTATTTTAAAACTTGGAATGGTGTTTTGGTTTTAAAGTAAGTGGAGTTTATTTTGAAATAAGTTTTGAAAATATTTTAAAATTAAGCAATTCGATCAAGGGATTGGGGTTTGAAATTGTAAAATGGTTTATGTTTGGTTTTAAATTAAGGAATGGCCAATTTTAATGCTGCCTTGGTTTTCAAAATGGGATTTTGGTAAAAACCTTTCTTTTTTTAGTGATTCATTTTTTTGTTTATATTTTGTGTGTTTTGGTATATATTTATATAATTTTAGGTACACAACTATATAAGATTCTATGTATCACACTGTATGATGTAAGCCTCTTAGAAAGGCCTAATGTGGGAGTAGAGTGATTGTATTGGGAGTTCTTTCTCCTTCTTCTTAACATTTACCAAGCTCAGAATGGAGAATAATATGTGGTTTCCTTTTTTAGAGTGATGTGATTTGTTTTTATCTAAGGTAGTTTTTATTTATTATCTCCTTTATATATTATTAGGTCCATTGTTTTAGACCCTCTAGAATTTTCTTGATGGTTATATCAGTGAGGATCAATTTTTTTCTTGGAGTCTAGTATTCGAGCTCTTGTTTGAGGTTTGATGGGCAAGTGGCCATTTTTTTGTCTGACCTTTGAGTTCTTGGTAGCATCCCTTTTTAAGTGATAATTTGTTTTGGATTTGTACTCATTGGGTTCAGAGAAGTTTTGACTTGAGGAGGAATTGGCCTAGTGTTTTCTTGGTTTATTCTTCAACTTCCCATTACAGATGGTGTTCCTTTTGGGGTTTGTTCATTCCTTATTTCTTGATGTTTATTTTTTACCTTGTGTGGTGTAGACCATGGGAATGTTTTGGTTGATAGATAATACATTGAAAGAACATAGGGTTAATGCTTGGATACTTAGGGTGTATTCCTGTTTCTGGTTGGGATATGGATGCCACTGAGCTATGTTTTCCATCGAAATTTTCATGGGATTGTGTTCTGGGGTGTTGGATTTGAACGCCCTCATATGTCAGATGTAACCCTTAGAGTAGAGACCTGTAATTACTTAATAAGGAATGTATCATGTTCTTATTATCTGTAGATATTAGGCACCTTGGGTTTGTTGATCTAGTTTATTTTTCCTTCAACATGTTTGAGATTTGTTCCCTCCTTTGGTGAGTTGGGAACTGATTTCTTATGGTTGTATTTGTCTAGTGGTGTTTTGGGATCTATTTAGATATTTTGGAAATGTGATTGTTCAGTGACATTATCTTGTTATGTGGTAATATATTACTAGTTATTCCACTATTTGAGTTCATTCCTAAATGGTGGTGAGATCGATGTTTGGTCTCCAGTTCCTTTAAGCCTCTTCTTGATTGGTTGATTGTCTATTTTACTTGATATTTTACTCAGTTGTTTGAGGATTCTTCATTCACATAAAGAGTTGTTTTATATTCCATTCCTTGTTTACCTCTACTTTAACCTGATACTTTTTTGGGGAAAAATTTTCATGGTTGGGATTTTGTGGCACCTTTCATGTCACTGTGGAATTTATTTTATATTATTTTATGAATTTGGGGATCATTTTAATTTCCCATGGATTTTTGACCTGAAACATGGAAAATTTTGAAATTTATCCTTCAGTGAACAATTAAGGTGTATGGTCTGAGGTAAACCATACAGTTACCCTTATATGGGGGGATTTTTCATTTCATTTTGTACGATGAATGGTTTTTCACTATAGGTAGTGCATAGTTAAATCCAAAATATGAAAGTCCATGGAGTAACTGTTTGAATCCTTGGTGAGACAAGGGTTTGGTGCATGAATTGTGCATGTTTAGGTAAACTGTGAAATAATCATACAGTTTGGATCTGTAATTTGACAGTTTTTTTATCATGGTTAGAGCACAATTTTTCCAACATTACAGCTCCTAGGAGAAACTGTGTGGTGTGGGGTGTGGCTAGGTAGTTCCATGAGAACGATTGGTGAGTGGTTATGAAAATTGTGTATCCTAACCATTCATTCAACCATGGTTTTTAAAAATTTTATTTTTATTTTTATTTTTATATCCTTCTTAATTAAAACCACTAAAATACTCACCTCCTAACTCTCCTCTACCTCGCACGACACCCACATACCACCCTCTCCATCACGTGGTGCCTCTCCCCCTTGAGACCTCCTCCTTTTATTAGTATTCTTCATGATTTCTTGTATAATTATGTCCAAGCATTCAAGGAATGGTCTCCACTCCTTCTTGCCTACCATTTATGGACATTTTTCTTCTCCATGTCACCCCTATCATTCATTCAAACCCTAGGTCAAGGGGTATTATCCTTTTTTGTTTTATTCCTTGTTAAGGTTTGTGATGGGTCCCTCGGTCACCTTCTTGCATGTTTGGGTATCTTCTTTCAAAGGTGGTGTGTTTTGGAGTATTTCAGTTTTTCCACCATCGATTTATGGCAGGTTTTTATTTTTAATTTCTTTCTATTATGTGCCTTTAATTTATTAATGTTTGAAAATAGTGTATCATTTAAATTATGCCTAAATGTATGAACCATAAGTGTAATAGCTAATTTAAAAGTGTTTTAAAACCTTTTAATGGGATAAGAATCCATGCCAAGTGTTTATAAAAATTCTTGGTTGGAATTTAAAGAATGATTTTGGTTTTAAAAGGAAGTAGTGAGGATGATATTGATGTTTTAAAAAGTATTATTGTATTATGTGACTTCCAAACCAATTTTTTTGTTTTTTGAAATTGTTTGCAACATTTTAAATGTGTTGTTTTATTTAAATGGATGTGATAACCTTTTTTTTATGTGGAAACCATTTGTATAACCTTGGGTAATTTTTATATCAAAGGTTTGGGGTGTTTAAAGCATTTGAGATTTCCAAATGAGTTGGTTTATTTCAAAAGGTTGTGTTATCCAATGGGGATTTTATTTTGAAACTCATTGTGGATTTGAATATTTTTCAAAGATATTTAAATGAAGGAATAGTGGGTTCCCGTTTTAGTTTTAAAAGTAATTTGATAAAATTGGTTTCTGAAGTGGATTGATGTGGACTTTGAAAATGTAAAAAATTCTTGGAATTCCAATAATGTTTTTAAGAGATGTCCCATTTGGTATTTTTTTTAAATTATTTTTTATAAAAGGTTTAAAACACACTTGATTCCCTTTTGATTCTTCTGTGAACATTGTGGATTGTGATCCCATGAGGGTATGTTTACTTTGATTCATTTTATATACTACTTATTCTTGTTGATTTTGGGTATATTTTCATATGAGGGTGTGGGAGGTAAGGTGTGTGTTATTTTCAATGATTTTCATGTGACGCATGTGGTTTATTGATTGTTCTCACCTCCTTTTTAACTCATCATGGTGGTACTATGTAAACATTATGTGACCTATGTGTGGGAAAACCCAAGTGTGATGGTGGGTTTCCTAGGGAAGCGTTTCTTGGATACTCCGAGATGGTTAGGTTGAAAGGTGAAGTAGTTCCATATGCTAGAAACCTTTTTTATGTATGGTCCCATGGGAAAAGATGTCCTGAGGATATAATATTATTGAACCCATGGGATAAGGAATCCCAGGGACAACACCATACTTTATCTCATGGATGAACACGTTCTAGGGACATTATCCAAAAATAGTTTGGTGAACTTATAGGGGGTGTTGACAGGTTTAGTAGTGTCATCCTGGGTTTATTTTCACTAGATTAGGTATTTTATTACTATATCCTAGATATTATTCCCCTGAAACTAGGATACTTTGGATCATTTAATGGGATTTATCTTCATGCTTCGAGTGTATCCCCTATTTTTTACATTATTGACTAACACGTGTATTCTTGTTATTTGTTATTATTATTATATGACTTCACATAGTGGTGCCTAACTATGTGATATCATCCTTATTAAGTGTGTTTCTTTTAAAATTAAATTAAAATTGATTGTGAATGGTTTTTATAAAAGGAAATAAAAAATCATAGTTTTATAATCTTTTCAATCTATTTTAATGAATGTTGGTTTTCAATGAGTTTTTGGAAAACCATGGTTTAGTTTCTTAGTCACTCTTAAGATAGTTAGTTCATCTAAGGTTGGTTTTTATTTTATTTCATTCATTCATATGTTCATATTACTTTATTTTAGTAGGATGAGATTTTATTTTCCAAGAATTTCCAGCCAGTTGTTCCATTTAAATGATTTAATTTTTTCAATTCATTTTTTAATGATTTATAAAACCAAAAGGAAACTATAGCTATTGGTGTCCCTAGAAAATTCTATGTATGGGCATATTTTCCTTGAGGAGAGGGAGACGATGTGTTGTGGGAGGATTTTGTTTGGATGGGTTATTTGCTAATTTTATATTATATTTCTTGTTTATCATTTCTTTCCTTTTTCTTTTGGTGTGGGAATATAATGTACAAATAGTTCATGATAAATTTTTATTTATTTTCTACTACACATTAATATTGTTTCATGGGGGTGGAATAATTCCAAAAGCACTTCATGTGATTTCCATACACTAGTTGTCATCCTGTAGGGATCGAGAACACCCTTCAGGCCATGTGGTGGGCCGGTTCAGGCTTCAGTCGGATGGATGGCCCAAGTTTTTTCGTTACACCCTCATTTTGTTTTCAAGAGAGAAAAATCAGTTGAGTGAGAGGATAGCTTCAATTTTTTGTTTTTTATAGATTCATAGGTCTTGGATCATCTTCATCATCAAGTTTGTGGTGTCATTGCATCACTATCACTGCACTAAGATAACCCCTAAAGTTGGAGTATAGTTGATATCTAGAGGTTATTTTCAACTCATTTATTATTAATTTAACTATAAAAACCTTTAATCCTAGACTTTTAATACTTTAATCATTCTAAAACATAAATAACCTATTGATGGTAATCCACACTGGTCTATAATTCATTTCTCATTCCCTCATTTTCATTCATTTCAAGTTCCAATGTTTCATTTAGTTCTTATTTTCTTAAATTTTGTGTTACTTTTATCTTGTATCTTTCACACCATTTGATCATAAATAAAATATATGTATGGCGATGGAATTTTTGGGGATATAGGACCAAATTAGTCTGAACCACGTTAAATCATATGTGTTCCTTTATTACTTTCTTTGATTTTATTAATTATTTCTTGAATCATCTAGAAATTTTTTATTTCTATTTATTTGTTATTTTCTTTCTTGGACCTTCAATTTATTAAACTTAGAGAATCCAAACACATATTCAGTTATCCTTGGGCCATTTCATAAAGACGTACGATTAAAGTTTTTTTAAATAGTTCTATAGCTCAAAATTAATCATAAAGATAGTGGTGTTGTGCCATATGATCAATATTTCCCAACAAACACAATTATTTCATTAATTGTATTATTCCATAAAAAAAAGAATTATTCTTATGTGAGGTGTGGGTTCCCAAAGCATGTATGTTTAGAAACACCTATGCATTCCGGTATTTCAATATTAGAAAATAAAATGAGAAAACCCATGTGAATCGACCCTTTCTGTTCCACAAATCATTAAATCCAAGCTACATTATACTTTACAAATGTGTAATGACTCAGGTTTTGTTGAATTAGTCCTTTGAATATTTCTATAAATATATCTATATTTTTAATAAAAGTCGGCATGGTAATTGGGTGTCTCGAGACACCAGAAATTAATATATTAAAAATATTAATATATTTATAAAGCACATGGATGCATTATTTCAGTATAAATTTTTTCCAGCTATTTGGGGCCTCATATGGGAAATCTGAGACCATGGTTGATTCCAAAATGTGGGTTTTACCCAAGGAACGATATAAGGTAGGTCGGTGTTGGATTTTTCATATAAGGCAGTCATTGGTGAGTTTGTTTAATAAAATAAATTATTTATTTATTTATTTTTAATTAAATGAACTAACCTATAATAATAAATCTATAAATATTCTACTATATAAAATCTCTATGGTTAGTCACATAACCCTAGGATATGAGTGACGAGGAGGGAGTGCTCTTTATTGATGGATTGATATCGAAGAATGACGATAAATAGATCGAGGTGAATTAAGAGGCGGGCAACGAATACATTGGGCCTTCTTCATCAATGGAGAATTCACTCTTCACCAATGATCAATACCTAATATAGTTAGGGCTATTTATTTTTGGTTTCCCTTACATTTTATTAATGATTAATCATTGATTTATTATCTTCCTTATTTTTTGGAGATTGTTGTTCTTCGCATGATCCTAATCATAAATTGTGTTATTGATCCTATTTTATCATCATTAATCCAGTATCTTCATCCTTGTTCTCTTTTATGTAATTTTTTATAGATAACTCATCGAAAAATGATGGTTTCACCTCATTATTGTAATTTTCCCCATTATTTTTCATGTTCTTAACCATTGGCCTATAGGGTCGCAGTTCGGCATTGTTGGGGTGGGTTCAAGCATGATCGAAATCCTAGATATTTGGAGGTTACTCTAACGATGTATGGGTAAATGGGTTGGGGATGGATCAAGGTGTGTTTTGAGATATGGGTGATTACTTCATGGATTTGAAATCTAGGGTGGTGGCAGTTTCATAACATAATACCATGAAATCAATTGTACTTTTGATTTTTTCCATCATATGCCAGAAATTGATGGATGGTGGTGGTTCTTACGATTTCAGAAGATTTTGGTGGTCAACTGGGTGTCATAGACAGTAGAAATGGAAGATATAGGATTCGTGGGGAGAAAATGGTTTCTACGAAAATCTTGACTACATGTCGTGTATCCCGTAGGAACACATTCCATGTAGTCCCCTAGCTGTGGCATCTAGGGTTTCAAATAGAGATAAACATCACACTTTGTTTATGAATCATACACACCATGTGAACCAGATTTGGGGGCTTGTTGTGTAATCCGAGAGTACATTGGAACTTTCATGACTAGGGACATGGGCATGGTCAGAGTGAATGGGAACATCTATGTACTCGGACATGTCCAGGATACACAGGTACGACCAATGTACATGGGCATGGGCTGAGAGGACACGGGTAGGCCCTAGGTGGCCAAGACACATCGTGTACCACATGCACATGTCGTGTAGTGTGACATGGCTTCCCAATACATGCCTAGGGGATAACACACCTAGGTTATGAGGTGATTTCACACACTATGTGACCCCATGTACACATTGTATACTTCTCCCAAGAAGTTCTACCTTTCATATTTTATTCTTCAAGACTTGGATTTTGGCCCATGAGTAGCCTATCCTGAGTTTTTTTCTATGTAGAATCATAATGGTAGCCTTCATTTTGAAATACAAGATATGATATGAGGTATTCTATGCATAATGATTCTTTAAGAGATGCGTGAGAGATGACAGTGATTGGGCAGGATCATCAGCAAGTTATTGGGTCAGTACTCCCTGGTCACACCAAGGCACGATTCCCCCATATTTTTTACATAGGTAGATCCAGTACTCTCCCAAAAAATATAAAGTTGTTGGTATTCTATCTACAGAGGGGTAATCCCTCATCTTCAATCTCTGGTGGGGAGTGGGTCCTCTATAATATTTGTGGCTCCCTCGGATATGGATCACAGCGGCAAGTTGTGGGACCCTCCACACATAGATTCTTGGGAGTTTTTGCATGATGTTGGGCATTAGAGATAGACTATTGAAGCTATAAGAAGAATCATTATACCAATGTGGGTTGGAAATATGGAGATCATATTTATATATCATCTGGGTTTCTTTATGACCATATATATTTGTTGGGTTTTGTTTCCCTCTTGTTATGGGATGAGATGACTATTATTGTATCTTTCTATTGTTCCCTTTGTGATTTTTGGTAAATCCTACTAGATATTTATATAATCACTTCTACATGGTATTTTCCCTCATGTTTCATATCTTATATAGATAATAGATAGTTCATAGGTGACATCGGTGAAGCTTAGTGACACTTGGGTGCATTGACTATGTTTGGTGTTCATACTAGGAGATGAGGAGTCAGGCTCTCTTCAAATTTCCTTTTTCTAGTTGTAGTCAGATTTGGACTTTATTTATAGTTGGGAGTGTATTTTTTCCCTTTATTCTTTGGTTTATTTTATCACACTTTGGTGTATTCCCTAGAGGTTATACATCTATGGCTATACTAAAGATGTAATATACTTTATTTATTCCTCTATACGTTTTCATGAAGATGGATGTGTGTGTGAATATAGGTACATTAGGATAAGGCCTCCCATTTTAATTTATTCCTTATCAGTTCTTTTCTCTAGCCCCTAGCCTATTAAAGGTGGTCTTGGGGTTGTCACATCCAGCTTGCCACCATTCAGGCAGGCCCTAGTGGGTCATGTTGTGACAGAGTGGTATCAAAGTTGTTCATCCTTGGGTTGGTGATGGAGTGGTACCCATGGTGAGGATTGGTTTGGGACTTATGGAAATGGTATTAGAGTATCTCAAGTGTATATTTCAAGCCATGGAACCTAGTGATGGTGTAGCAGACAAATTATCCATTCACCAGCACTCTGGATACCTGTTTGTTGACTCGGCATACCGACACATTGGTTACAGGGAACAAATTGTACATGCATGAAATAGGATTGATTATTGAATTTCCTTATTGAGTGATCTCCCAATATATATTCTCATATAACCATGGTATGTATTGATCACTTTTAGGATGACTCTACAAAGGAAGTCATTCAGGTTATTGATATAGGATCATAATGAAGTTCCCTTGAAAGATGAGGCCTCAGTTCAGGGGATATATCATGAGATGTTTCCTCAAGGTGGGTAGGGAGTAGTGCCACCATATTTTAGGTAGAAGGTATCACCAATGGGTCAATCTAAGGATACATGAAGACTTATCACACTATGCGACTTCCAGCAACAGATACTATTACGGTATCATGGTGAGATGGATCCTCAAGTAGTGGGGGATTGGCTTGAGTCGGTGATCCGAGTCTTTAGGATTGTTTGAACCCCAAGAGATAATATGGTTATTCTTACATCTAACCTTCTTCATAGGTCAGTAGGGAGATGGTGGATTCTGATGATTCATACCCATTATGTGATTATTATTTTATTTTCAGACTGTTAGTAGCTATTTCTCAAAGATTATTACCCATTGTAATTATTCTCTATATATATAAAATATATTCTCAAGAAGAAATAGGGCTATATGATGGTTTTTGAGTACACTGTGAGGTTCACTAACCTCACACATTACTCACTCAATATATGTTAATATGGATTCCTCCTAGAAATAAAGTTTAAGAATAGCCTTTGTATGTACATTCATGCCAGCATAGTCTCCTTGTGCCTTCCTACTTACGTTGGGTACTAGAGTGGGATTGAGTTAGAAAGAGATTTCTAGAATAAGGACACTATGAAATTGGATCTAATGGTGGAAATAATGTGACTAATTCATCATTAGTAGCTAAAAAAATTCAGACATCGAGGCCTTGGCACAGGAGGAATGCATATTCCCAGACTTAGATACATGGATCTACAGATCATGGATCGTGTCGAGGATCCCATCATCCATGAGAGGGTCTATGTTATAATTATGATGGGTGAGGTCACTTTTTTCATGTTTTCTCAATGAAAAGTTCTAATCAGGATAGGAATATAGTGGAATGAACACTATGGTAGAGGTAGCACCATGATCAGGAATCTCTCAGGCATGGTCAAAGCGGCCCCCAGGGAGGCAGTGCTGAAAGAGGAGCAGGTGGAACTCCAAAGGGGGGAGATGCTAGTGGATGGTGATGTTATGATCTACTTCCACCACCACCACTAGGTGGTCCATTCCAGAATTAGAGAGCTTCTGCTCAGGGCCATAGGAAATTGTAATCTGTAGATAGATATGACCAGGCTACTCATGAGATGATCTGAGGTATGATCTATATATTTTCTACTCTTTCTATAGTACTGGTATAAAAATTAATGATTCATTCATTCATCTATTTATCCCTTATGTTAGAGATATATATCCCCTATTGAGATGGAATCCCATCATCTATGGCTAGAGGATTCTATAGGGAGTGATTCTTTTATATTGCGTATTTTCTGACAGAGCGAGTTGGCGCTCGGTGGAGTGAGTTTCTTGTGGGACCTCTTGGTTGTCATGATGAAACCTTATGATGTAATATTGGTAATGTACTAAATTTCTATGGTTCTTTCCTAGATCAACTATCATCGTAGATGATTTACCTGACTTCAGACGGATGGAATGAGATTCACTATTTCGGGCGAGAGAGGTCTCATGGGTAAGTGAGTAGGGCTTGAGAGAAGGAATATATATCCTATCACCCATTAGTTAGTGAGTTTATCTATTAGTGAAATAATATCTTTAGTCATATGGATTTCTTTAGTGGAGTAGGATTATATGGAATTCTTCCCCAAGGATGATATAGGACTACCTCTAAGGCAGGAGATAGAATTCTACATTGACTTTCACCCCAGGATCACACTGATGTTTTATATGGTATATTAGATGACCCTTATAGATCTATAGGAGATGAGGGTGTAGTTATAATACCTTTTATATAATGGTTTCATCAAAACTAGTGTGCCCCCCTAGGTAGCTCCAGTTTTTTTCATAAAAAATGTGGATGAGATTTTGAGGCTTTGCATTGATTATCACACCTGAACCATGTAATGATAAAGAACAAGTACCCATTTTGAGGATAAATGACATATTTGACCAGTTGATCGGTGTGAGTTAGTTCTTGAAGATCTATATTAGGTTTGGTTACCACCATTTGAGGGTTCATGAGTATGATATTCTGAAGACGTCATTCTGATGTTTCTATAGACATTATGAGTTCCTAGTGATTATTTTTGTTGTGAAGAATTCCATCATAGTGTTTATGGATCTTATGAACTATATATTCCAACCATACTTGGACCAATTTTTGGTTATATTTATTGATGGAATACTCATTTTCTCTTCATCATAGGAGGATCATGAAGAGCATCTAAGGATGGTCCTAAAATTACTCTAGTAGAACTAGCTTTATATTAATCTCCCAAAGTGAAAGTTCTGGATTTGAAGGGTTCACTTTTTATGGATTTTCATCTCTTATAATGGTTTATTTTTGGACCCAATGAAGATTGATCTGGTGATTTCTTAGGATCCACCCAAGAGTGTGCTGGAGGTGGGAAGTTTTATTAGCTTGGTGGGGTGTTACAAGAGGTCTACAGTAGACTTATCTAGGGTTGTAGCCCCTTTGACTGCATTGATGTGTAAAGGGTATCCATTTACCTAGACTCAGAAGTGCCAGGGATCATTCAAGGATTTGAGGCTAAGTTTGACCAGTGCTCTAGTGTTGAGACTACCATATGAGGTAATGAAGTACATAGTGTTTTTTTATGACTCTAGAGATGGGATCAGTTGTGTGTTAATGTAAAGGAAGGAAGTGATCATATATGGGTCAATAAATTTGAGACCATATGAGAAGAACTACATGACTCGTGACCTAGAGTTGGAAGTGCAAATATTCTCTTGGAAAATATGGAGGACTATCTTATAGGTGAGTGTTTTTTTATTTACTCAAACCACCAGAGTCTCAGATAAATCTTCACTCAAAGAGATCTTAACTTGAGACAAAGGTGTTGGTTAGAGGTCCTATGGGACTATGAATTCAAGACAGTATATACATCTGGGAAGTGAAACTTTGTGGTATATGACCTTAGTAGGAAGTCCCATTCTTACTTGGTGGATGATTCATTTGAGTAGTTGTCATCGTTGTAGTTGACCCTGATGGAGGAGAGGGGTACAGTTTTTCTTCAGTCGATGGTGGAGACTCTGCCAATTCTTCAGCATGTGAGAGAGGACCAGTTGAGACAAATCAACTATGAGGTTCTATATGACTATATATCCTCAAGAGATGCACCGGATGGATTTTATAAAGGAGAGTGTTATGTTATTCTCTTCTAGGGACAGATTGTGGTTTTTGTCATGTTTCAAGAGGAGGTGATGAGGGAGTTTCTCACTTCACCTTTGACTATACATATCGATGTTTAAAATATATACAAGTACCTTTATCGGTAATTTTGGTGTGTTTTCATGAGTCATAATGTCACCAATTTTATCTACAGTGTCTCATATTTCATTAGGTAAAGTTTTAGTATCAAGTTCCGAAAGTTTTAAAATAGACTCTTGATATCTTGAAGTGGAAATGGGATGATATATCCATGGGATTTGTGATATGGATTCCACTGATAACGAGAGTCCATGATGTAATTTGGCTGATTTTTTACCAACTTATGAAGTCAGCACACTTTCTTATCATCTGATAGCATATCTCGGTTGAGATTCTAGGGAAGTTTCATGTTTGAGAGATCACCCAACTTTATGGGGTACCCCCAACGATCATCTCTGGTTGTGATGATCAGTTAATGTCACAGTTGTGGAGAGGATTTTAGGAGGCCTTTGGTACCCATTTTAGGATGAGAACTATGTTTCACCCCCATATGGATAGGAAGACCAAGTAGACTATCCAGGTGTTGGAGGATATGTCGAGGTAATGTGTTCTAGACTTAGATAGGAGTTCGGAAGGATCACTTTCCATTGGTGGAGTTTTCTTATAATAATAGTGATCGCTCTACTATCATCATGGGACATTTCAATGCCCTATATGGGAGACCCAACAGGTCACCCTTATACTGGAATTATAATGGAGATACATCACTTGTTGGGATAGAGATGGTGGGGTAATGATGGAGAAGGTAAAGGTTTTTTACAAGTGCATGAGGAAAGCCTGGAGTAGACATAAATATTACATAGATCAATGTCATATGCCCTTTTAGTTTGAGTATGGAGACAATGTTTTCTTAAGGGTCTCTCCATGATGAAGATTGTGGTGGTTTGTCCAGGTAGGCAAGATATACTTGAGGTTCATCGACCCATTTGAGATCTTATGGAGGGTTAGTGAGTTTCTTATCACTTTTCCTTACCCCCACAGTTGGATCGGATACATGATGTCTTCCATTTTTCACAACTAAGGAAATACTTGTATGACCCTATGCACATTATTGACTGGGGCGAGCTAGACAATGAGGATGGATCTGCCTATGTAGTGTACCTAGTGGAGATCGAGGATCGATGGGAGAGGATCCTGTGAGATAGACCATTCCTTTGGTATGTGTGCTTTGGAAGTACATGAGCATGTAGGAGAGCTCCTAGGAGCATGATATTCAGATATGGGATCAGTACCCACATATTTTTATATATCTTGTTCTTTTCAGGGTGAAAATAATTGGAGGGGATAATTTAATGACTCTAG
Source organism: Viscum album (assembly GCA_963277665.1). Taxonomy (NCBI): domain Eukaryota; kingdom Viridiplantae; phylum Streptophyta; class Magnoliopsida; order Santalales; family Viscaceae; genus Viscum; species Viscum album. Next base: position 943,616,122 of record OY728153.1, read on the forward strand.
TTTTATTGGATTAGTTTTTTGAATATTTTTATGTATATATATTGATTTTTCCTTGGAGTTGGTGTGGTGTTTGGGTATCTTAGGACCCTAAAAATCAATATATTAAAAATATTAATATATTTAAAAATCATGTGCAATCATCATTTTATTTTAAATGGTCATCCCATTATTTAGAACCTTGTATGAGAAATCCAAGGCCACAATTGATTTTGGAACCTAGGATTTACCCTTAGCCTAACATAACGTTGGTCAGAATTCGGCATTTCATGGAAGGATGTTGTTGGTGGATATGTTTAGTAAAATAAATAATTTATTATGTATTTTTAATTAAATGACCTATCCTAGACTAATCCCTCTATAAATATGCTTCTATAGAAAATATCCAGGGATAGCCGTCTAACCTTGGGAGATTAGAGAGGAGGGAGTGATCTTCATTGATGCCTCAAGATCGGAGAATGATGACGAATGGATCAAGGTGAACCAAGAGGTAGGCAGTGAACATAGTAGACCATCTTCAACACTAAAAAAAATGCTCTTCACCAACGATTGATCCCTAATCAAGGAAGGGCTCATTATTTATGGTTTTCTTCCCTTGTTATTAAATATTAAGTATGGATTTATTATATACTTTATTTTTTATGGTGATTTCCATTATTCACATGAGCCCGATCATATATTGAATTATTGAACCTATTTTATCATCATTAATTCCTTCTCTTTATCCTTGTTCTTTTTTATGTGATCGTTGTCCAAGACTACATCAGACAACAATAGTTTCACCTCATTATTGTTTTTTCCCCCACCATTCTTCATGTTCTTCACCATTAGACTATGGGGTTGCAGTTCAACATTGTGAGGGTGGGTTCGAGTAATATTGAACCCTTAGATTCATGGATGTTGTATGAACGATATAAGAGTCGACTGGTTAGGGATTGATTAAGGCTTGATACGAGATATAGGTGATTTCTTCATGGATTTGAGATCTTGAGTGGTGGCGTACATGTGATGGAATACTTCCTGGTCAATCAGACTATCGATTTCCATCCATCAGAGGTTGGGAATCGATGGACAGTTGTGATTCTTATGATTTATGTGGATTTGGGTGGTCAACCAAGTGGGAGTGGTGGAATAAACAGTGGATCTATGATCTATGGGGATAAACGATGTTTCTATGAAAAACTTACTATACGTTGTGTATCCCGAAGGAACACACATCATGTAGTCCCCTAGATACAGTGTCTAGGGTTTCGTGATGAGATTAATATCACAAGTCTTGTATGGATTATACATGTCATGTGACCCAATGTTGGTAGACCGGTGTGTACTCTGAGAGTACACGGGTACGTGCATGACAAGAAACACAAGAATAGCCAGAGTACATGGGCAAGAACATGTACTCAGATATAGCCAGGGTACACAGGCATGACCAGTGCATACGGCCATGGGCTGAGAGGACATGGGAAGGCCTCGACTAGTCGAGAACCACTGTTTACCACCTGTACATGTCGTGTACCACCTATACACATCGTTTACCACCTGTACATATTGTGTAGTGTGAATTTTCTTCCAAATCTGTTTCTGAGGGAGAACATGTCCAGGCGATGTGGTGATTTTACACACTCTTTGACCCCATGCACACATCATGTACTTCTCTCAAAAACATCAAACTTCTTTATCTCCTTCTTTGGGACACGGATTTTGGCCCATGAGTAGCATATCTTGAGTGTTTTTTCACATAAAACATGATGGTAGTCTTTGTTATGGAATAAAAGATACGATGTGAGGTGTTTCAAGTATAATGTTTCTTCAAGCAATGCTTGAGCGATGACAGTGATTGGTTAGGATCATCAGTGATATGTCGGGGTTAGTACTCTCCTATCACACCAAGGTGTGGGTCCCCCATATCCTTTACATAGGTAGATTTGGTACTCCCCCACACTATAGTAGGGTGAGGGTCCTATTTCTATGGAGGGGTGCTCCACTGTCTTTAAGCTTCTACCATGTGGGCCCCGATGGGTCAGGTCATGACAAAAGGCATATGAGATTTCATGATAATGTTTATTATAATAAGTATATATCACAAGCCAATTCCATTGATTTTTTTGGAGGTAGAAGAGTGATAAATCTACGTGAGGGAAGATGATGTATTCGGTTGATTCATAGAGATTGATCTAGATTAGGAGATGATCTAGTCATATAATTCTAGTATAGAATCCCATTTCATTATTCAGTTGTGCAAGTGTTTTTTTGTATCCAATGAGGGGGTTATGCTTGTGTAGATCGATGAGGTATATATAATGTTCATATCTGAATTTATTTTAAATATAGAAATTTTTTCTATTTATTAATTCTCATAGATTAATTGGGTGTAGATGTAATGAATGGTCAGTGTTAGTTTCTCACTAATCATGTTGTAATCTATTATTTCTTCCCTTATTATTATGATTCAATTATTCCCCACTTTTTTATCCAATATACAATGGAGTTAGATGTATTAGTGGGGAATGGTATACAACTTCGGTAATGTGGTGTGGAGGATAAAATTATACTTGGCTAAATGATACATGACACACTCAATTAAGGCGATTTTATGAGGTTTAGTGAGAGGATTATAATCATTCACTCATGATTGAGGAGGAGTTTTTTCCAATTCACATAGAAAATGACATGGTTGGTTCACCTATATTTGATTTGTTTCGAGACAAATTTAAGAGATAGTGAGTGGTGAGTGTAGGAATGATATTGAATCCATTCACCAAGAGAGAAATATATTAGAACAACTGAGGGTAACAATGAGAGAGTGAATACTGGTAATCTACCTTTAGTGTACCCATAGTTTTTTTAAACTTCATTTTCTTATGTTTTCTTGTTTTCACTTCCTTTTATTTGAAAAACAAATCCCCAATAAAAAATTTATTCACCTTCATTATATTATAAATAAATAAATATATAAATAAATGACATAAACAACATTGAGTGATTAGGCAGGCCTCCCTGGAGACAACCTGCAGACAGCTACTATGTTGCACTCATAATATTTTTAAATAGTTTTTTATATAAGGACTCTTCAATAAGGTCTCTTTCATGGTTATCTTATGGAAGTGTATCTTTTAACAACTCTAAAAAATCTATGAAAATATTATCACTCATTTATTTCTTGCTTTCTTGTTAATCAATATCAACATTATAGAAAATATTGTAAACTTAATACAAACTATATACAGTGGAGATTTAGCATAATCATATAGTCGTTGAAGCATTGATTTTTTATCAATGGTTTCCATTTTGATATCACAAATCATTTCCCCCATTTGATCAAATATTTCATATTAATAATCTCCATCATCATGAAATCTTGAATCATGTTGTATTCCATCATTCCAAATTCAATAATTGTAGCTCGAATTAAAACTATGGAAAATTAAATGATCCTTTATTTCTTTGAATAAGATTCTTCTCAAATTCAAACACTTATGCATGGAATATAAAACGTTTTTTGAAAAAAAAAATCCAAATTCCTAGAATTCATGAACCTCTCTCATATTCATTACCCGTTCTCCATGCATTAATTGAACTACTATTCGTGATCATAAAAAACTACATATCATATTAAAAAAATTAATATTTATTTATTTTAAATGTATATTGAAATTTATCTTAAAAATATACAATAAAAATATGTTATTTAAAAAATAACTACCATAATATTGTTAATAATAATATTAGTAGTGATGAAAATTATAATTATTATGATATTAATACTAATAAGAATTCATACATGAAATTCTTGACATTATCTAAATTATATGTTATGTTAATAAATGTTATAATGTAAGACATACATGCATGCATGCATGCATATCAACATACATATATATATATATACATACATACATGTGTGTGTGTGTGTGTGTGTATGAAATATAACCAAACACACATGTGTGTGTGTTATTTTTATAAATTGTGCTATTAAAAAAACTATTATGATGATGATTTATTATTTATTTTATCATTATTTATATAATTATTTAATTTATAAAACATAAATAAACCACTAAATTCAATTCACGTTATCAACATGAACATAACATCAAATAAAATCTAACAAGGACATGGAAAACCAAACGCAATTTATAAATTTAAAGAACCTAATATGGATTATGACAAAACCTCTAAAAAACCAAACCAATATATATGTGTGTGTGTATTAATTTTTTTCAAATAACACTACTACATATATGGATTTTATCTGTGCAAGAATTCTATTTTTTCAGCACTAAAAAAACATTTATATTATAAATTCCTTTAAAAGTTTATCCCTTTTATAAGTGTTATAAAAACTATGATAAAGACACCTTTTATCGACTATAATAAAAAATTGATAAAATTTTCCTTTATTAGTGCTCTGTGACCTCAAGAAACATTATTGATGATGATTTATTATTTATTTTATCATTATTACTATAATTATATAATTTATAAAACATAAATAAACCACTAAATTCAACGCAAGTTATCAACATGAACATGACATTAAATAAAATATAAGGGCATTAAAAACCAAACAAAATTTATAAATTTCTAGAACCTAATATGGATTTTGATAAAACCTATAAAAAATCCAAACCATAATATTTATATATTAATATCTTTAAAATAACACTACTAATTATATGGATTTTTTGTGTGCTAGAATTCAATTTTTTCAACGCTAAAAAAGCATTGATATTCTAAATGCCTTTAAAATTTTGTCCCTTTTATAATCACTAAAAAATGGTGATAAAGACACCTTTTATCAACTCTAAAAAAATATTGATAAAAGTTTCCTTTATGAGTACTACATGACCTCTAGAAACATGAATGCACAATGCCACCCATTTTAGCCCACCATGCACACAACCTAATTCCTTAGACCTTTAATTAATTAAGAGTGGGTGAGATTTAAACCCTTTTCCACCACATTCTCAACAAGCACCTTCACCACCACATTTTACACCCCTGATTTTTTTTTATTTTCATGTTTTTTTTAAATATATTTGTTTGACTTTTATTAGCGCTTTTACCTTAGCGTGGATAAAAGCGGCCATTTATCAGCACTAAAAAATTCGCTGATAAATGACCCTTTTTATCAGTTCTTTTTTTAGTGCTGATAAAAGGGGACTTTATTCTCATTTTTGTTAGTTTTGATAAAAGGTACCCTCTTTTTAACGGCGCTTAGATCAACAATGTTTTTTTTATTTTTATTGATGATTTTTTTCTAGAACTGTTAAGTGGGAGGTGCACCCGATCTCAAACAAAAGAAAATGAGAGCTCTAAATCTAAAAATTCTCAGAATATGAAAGGCCATGGGTCTGGGTCCAAAGCCATATGTATTAGTTTCAATGATTAGTCTTCTCATATGGAACATCCATAACTTGGGTGCATAGACAAAATATGATTTCATCTCCAATTAATTATATGATAACTCAATCTTGATGGTGGTTGTTTTAGAGACGAAGTAGGATTCGAGCAGGATAAAAGAGTTTTCACAAATATTGAGGGCGCACAGCTTCATGAATGATAACCCTCCTAACTCGCACATATGGATATTCTGGATAACAAATATGACAGTTGATCTTCTCAATTATTCAAATAATTTTTTGACTCTAACACCCCAAAAACTTGAACCTCGTGTATTGATAAATTTATATTTGAATTTTGTTTGAATTTCATAATAACCGAACAAAATTTAAGAGATAAACATAAGACTTTTTATTTAAGCAAGACACCGAAGTGTTTACAATGTACCAATATCACAAGAAACCATTCTAACCAAATATACCTACTAAAAACCCTGTCAAAACTACGGGAAAACCTCCAAATACAACAATGAGTCCCGGTCAATAAAGGAGATACTTCAGATCAGTCAAAATGAAGAACATCACCACTATGATCATGAAAATCGTACTGAGTATCAGGTGTATAGAAATCACCATATTCTTCAATTGCCTTAACCTTAATAAACCCTAATAAAAGGTTTTATAAGGCAACACCCCAACCATTTCCTTGGGTGACCGTTGAATTCCAACAGATATAATTATAGTTGTTAGCCTTGTGTTGATTTAACTAAAAACATTTAAGTACAACTTAGTTCTCCAAAATTTACGAATTGTAAATTATAAGATAACTTCTGATTATGGTGTAACATTTTGAATTACACTTAAGTGATTTTAAAATTTATTAAGAATTCAAAACACTTTACAAATATTTCGATTATATTGTAAAGATTTTCATTTCTTAAACAGTGTTGTAGACTATGTTTAATTTCTTATAATTAAACTATGTTTTTTATCAAACTAAGTTTTGACCTCTATAATACTAGTATAATAATTATCATTCAATTTATAACTTTTTATGTTGAAGGTTTAGTGTTTGTAAATAATTTGAGCTAAGACAAATTATGATTCGTATTTATTATCCTTCTAATGTTTAAATAAAATTCCCATTTAAAGGGATAATTTTTATATAGTATTAATAAATATATTATGTTCCTTTAAGACTTCATTTTCTTGGTTAGTTTTTTATAAAAAAATTGGGCCCGCTAGGGCCCACCCTTTATGGCTGGGATAAGGGAGGTAGCTCACACTAGGTGGATGAGCATAGCCCTCAGCCCAAGCCAAGGTCAACCCAAGAACAGGCATAGGTTCCCCGAAGAGTGCATAGGAGCACGGGAGCACATGAGCGCACCACCGTGGGCGCGAGGCCACGACGAGGCAGGGGTAGGCCGAGGCCTGTGGGGGAGGGAGCATGTGTATAAGGCTCCCTAGGTGTGTGTTGTGGGTTTTTATGAGCTATCATTCGGAGGCTCGGGCTTATAAAGGAGACACAAACATCTCACTATTTTGAAGTTGGATGGCTAAAATCATTGGGGATCAAGTCTGGGCCATTGGATCGCATCGCGTGTGATCTGGGTTGTTGATCCCGATCCCGCGTTCGATCCTTAGTAATTGTGGAGCACCACCACATTTTTATGCACCGTTCGATAAAAATCATATCTAATCTCGACCGTCTAAGATTTTTAAAATGTCGCGTATATCATGGGCCATCCGATCTTGCCACAGATCAATATGAGTTGTCCATCACCTTTAAAACCCATGAATGCACCCCGACCATTGGATCAAACCCAGATTAAATACCGATCGTTCGTTAATTTTTGGATCTTCTTCTCTCGCGTTGTCCTATTCTTCTTCACCTTCTTTGGACCAGTAACCCTACACCCTATTTTGCACTATTTGTTCTCCACTTCACAACTTCTGGTCCCCCATCTTTCACGCGGTTTCCACAAAGACTGAACCTTAGTCTTTTTATAATCCATTTTGGCCCCGGATCCCATACAACTTACATTAAAATAATCAATATAGGTATAGTTTATAAAAAAATACACTCGAGGCACACCCAATGATCCCTCGGCTCTTCCAAAACTTGAACCTCTAGCAAACTTCAGCAAACCCTCCTCAAGCCATCCTCCTCCTCGGACCAATGTAAGGGTTTTTTTTCTTTCTTGTTGAGTTTAAGTTGTATATTCATGTACACTTGTATATATATATATACATATTTTGGTTGAGTTTTTACCCCTCTTTACCTGAATTATGGCTTCGGGATTTTTGATTTTATAGAGTATTAGCGGACCCAAAGCATGGATACCTCAAGAAAACTTATTTTCATACGTTATATGCATAATCGGTTGCATACATATATATATATATATATATATATATATGTATAAGTATAAATATACACAGACCAATGGTTTTTCATAAATCCTTATGTCCGGAATTAAGTTCTACTAAAAACTTTGAGCTTCAAAGTTCATGAGGAACTATAAAATGCATGGAGTCATATTTTGTAAGAAAAATTTTATACCTGATTATGTATGTTCTTAAATATATATTTATATTATATGAATGCAGTTTTAAGCATTTCAACATTGTACTTTGGTGATTAATCCATGTTTTTGATAAACTTTCAAGTGCCAAATAAACTAGGTATGAGATCCTTACGTATACTCATAGTGTATAATCGGGTATGTGGGTACATGTGTACATATGCCAACTTTGATCCCCAATTGTATTTAAAAAATTTCAAGGTTTGAAAATAAAGTACAAAAAATGTGTTTTCAATTATATTTTAATTTGACTAAACACTACTACTTATGAACACCTTGTTGAATGAATGTTTTACACAACATAAAACCCTAAGTGTAGTTATTCCAAATGCTTTTCTTTTGACGTGCTTAGTTCATGAGTATAAATATTGGAGGCTTGCAACTACATAATCACATGTATGAGTTACTCTCCACTATTTATAGTAAATGATAATGGTTATGGTTGAGTTTCATACTTTCAAGTTTTAAAATTTAATGTGTTAAACAAAAGCTTATTTATAATAAATTTTTGAGAAAATGTGAGTTTAGTACCCCACATGGAATGCTGAGTTTACCTCTTTATTTATTATTCACCCAGAAGAAAATTCCATTAAGTAATTGATTAAAATGGTTTTAGGATTTTTCATTATATGTGGTCAAGTTTTTATTTCTTTTGTTTATTATTTGTCATCGCAAGTACTCTTAACTTGCGTACCATTTAATGACTTGAACACATAGTTCATAGTCTTGTCCCAAATTCACTATATACGTATAAATGTGAATGATTGTAATTTAAACTTTTATACCCTTTCATAGAATTATGGATTTAATTGTTCAAGGTGGTATGGGACACCATGAATAAAATGAATTGTGAAATAAAACTATTCAAGGTGGTATAGGACACTTTGAATAATGTGAAATAAGGTACCAAGTAATTCATGCACTTAGTATGATAAGTAATAAGTGATTTAATAAATCAAGTGGAATGTGCACTTTGATTTAGAGATATGAGGAATTCATTGGACTTAGTATGTGATAGGTGGGGCCTGTTGTAGCCCCTCGATGCATTGGTAGGTCTCATGAGACAAATAGAAGTGGAATTGGTCGAGGCCTTTCCCGGTTATGAGTTATGGATTTTGGACGAGACCTTAATCATTAGACGTCTTGGCTGAGGCTTTGACATAGTCTGGCATATGCACTTTCCTCATTATGACTATGTAATTTAATTAACCAGAAAAATATTTGACTAGTAGAATATAATTGGTTAAATAGATTATGGATTTTGGACGAGGCCTTAATCATTAGTCATCTTGGCCAAGGCCTTGACAATATGTTTCAGAATGTACGGTATATGCATTTTTTCCTCATTATGACTATGTAAATTAATTAACTATAGGATTATTCAGCTAGTAGAATATCCTTGGTTAAAGAGCTTATGATTATGAGAATAAAAAGAAGTATAAGTTATGGTATATTATTTATGCAATATTCAGAGATTTTAATGGCCAGTGTATGTTTCACAATAGTAAAGGATAAAATTGAAGTTTTTTATACGCAACTCTGATTATTCATTACTCTTAGTTGTTAAAATTGTACTTGTATATCCATATTTCATTGTTATGTTAAATTTCTTATAATTATTACTCTAAATTAGAATGCCTGTAATTGAATTGTGTGCCCCTGTAATTCTGTTGGCATGCTTTAATTGTGAACTTTTATTATTATGAAGTGTTACATGTGTTACAGCTTCTCTTAGGAAAAATGTTTTATGAAAAGTTTTAAAGAATGTTTTCAAAAGTTATATTGGTTTATTTTAAAACCCCTTACTGGGCATTCATATTCTCACCCTATGTTTTTGATTAAAAATTTTCAAGTATCAGCTTGAGCTATAGAAGTAAGACAGAAGTGGTTGGTTTCTCAGAACCTGAACCGAATTCGATCCTCTGTTTGGACATGATGTGTAGTTGATCAGTGATTGATTTTTAAAAAAAAAGAATTACACATCATGATTCAATGCACTGGATCCGGGTATTATGGGGTCAGTTCCTCACAGTTGGTATCAAAGGATTAGGTTTAGAAAACTCTAGAAAACCAGAACTTAAACAAAGGAAAATTTACTTAAGAATTACTAAATATGAGGTTTTTCCTAATTTTCAGATGGAAAACGAAGGTACTAGTCTTCTGTGTCTTCATAGTGTGGCCTTAGAAACCATAATTTCCATAGTCAGTCATGAAAATTTTATAAACTATGCCCATATCTGAATGAAATGTAAACACCTCCATAATATATCTAACTCTCCCTGAGTACTTAAACTCCATCTAAGAGTGGGTCTGGATTACATATTTATGATGCAGACCCAATTTCCATCCTACACACGATGAGTAAAATACTACGAGGGACTTTTTAGATGCTTCACTACTGAAGAAGGCATCTTGTCCCTCACGACCTTCCAAGAAGCTACAGTAGCGGGCGACCTCCACACGGCATATATGTGTCAAGTCTTTTCCTATGGCCATTTTGGTCAGGTAATGGACTTTGACATCCTTAAATATGAATCCTCTCATTCTGTGTACAGATGACAAGTACATAATGACGTCTCCCAGTTGTACACCCCTCATGCCAGACTCTAGAGACACCATAAGTGCACCCACGAGATTGACCCGGACTACTCGGGTTTCATATGGTTTAGGGAGATCGAGAGTTTTGAACTTGATCTGGGGATTCGTGTACTAGGTAACTGGGGAAACCATTATCCCTTTCCTTTTTATGTACCAATAGTTATATGAGAATACAACTTGTCATCTTTTCTCTCGGTTATCTTTTCTTTGTTTATACTTTCATATGGGTTCACCGATTGGACTTTCATAAAATTTTTCAGATGGAAGGGCAGACTCACATCTTATCACTCCCTACCGAGATACTAGAGACCATCTTGGTGAAAACCTGTGAAGAAGAGTACTTACCTTTCGCAAATTTGCGAAAAAAGTGTGAGAAACTTTATGAAGTGTCAAACAGTCCGGACATTCTCCATTCCTGTCTGGATAATGCTTAAATATACCACAGAATAGCCACAGTCCAATTGGCCAAGTACAGGCGAAGAGGGAAATACCATGAAGGGATTTTTCTATGCTTTACTCTAGGCCGGAACTTCGCAGCTAGAGAAAGATTTCAATAGGATGCTTTAAAGGGAAACCTTTGTGCAACCTATATGTACCAACTCATTAGTTTCAACTTATATGAAAATGCCTATGACTTTGATGCTCTCAATCGAGAGTCTTTATAGTGAATTCTTCGAGAGTTGGTCCATTTGGACATCTCGGAACTTTCCACCATTCAAGCCTCTCTCTGGAAGCCCAAATGCACTATGAAAATGTTAAACCCTTTCTTCTCAAGATGTATTTGGGCCAAGGAAGCATAAGAGTTAAACATTAACTTGGGAATTCATCTGGCATCACCGGAGGACCCTCCACGATGGAGGTTGTGGTAAAGTTGGTGAGGGAATCTTTATCTTATGCTTATGTAGAATAAATTGTGAGGATGAAATTCTTCATAGGGGGGGTAATGTAACGCCCCAAAAACTTGAACCTCGTGTATTGATAAGTTTATATTTTAATTTTGTTTGAATTTCATAATAACCGAACAAAATTTAAGAGATAAACACAATAATTTTTATTTAAGTAGGACACCAAAGTGTTTACAATGTTCCATGATCACAAGAAACCATTCTAACCAAATATACCTACTAAAAACCCTATCAAAAATACAGGAAGACCCCAAAATACAACAATGAGGCTGAGTAAATAAAGGAGATCCTTAGGATCAGTCAAAATGAAGAACATCACCACTATGATCATGAAAATTGTACTGAACATCAGGGGTATAGGAAGCACCATATTCTTCAATTTTCTTAATCTTAAGACACCCTAAGACAAGGTTTTATAAGGCAACAACCCAACCGTTTCCTTGGGTGACCGTTGAATTCCAAAAGCTATAATTATAGTTGTTGTCCTTGTGGTGATTTAACTAAAAACATTTAAGTACAACTTAGTTTTCCAAAATTTACGAATTGGAAATTATAAAATAACTTCTTATTATGGTGAAACATTTTGAATTACACTTAAGTGATTTTCAAATGTATTAAGAATTTAAAACACTTTAAAAATATTTCAATTATATTGTAAAGATTTTCATTTCTTAAATAGTGTTGTAGAATATGTTTAATTTCTTATAATTATACTATGTTTTTTATTAAACTAATTTTTTACCTCTATAATACTAGTATAACAATTATCATTCAATTTATAACTTTGTATGTTAAAGTTTTTGTGTTTGTAAATAATTTGAGCTAAGAAAAAGTGTGATTTGTATTCATTAGCCTTCTAATGTATAAATAAAAGTCATGTTTAAAAGGATAATTTTTACATGGTTTTAATAAATGTATTATGTTCCCGTAAGACTTCATTTTTTTAGGTTAGTTTTTATAAAAAAATTGGGCCCACTAGGGCCAGCCCTTTATGGCTGGGCCAAGAGAGGTAGCTCATGCTAGGTGGCTAAGCCTAGCCCTCATCCCAAGTCAAGGCCATCCCGAGTGTGGGCATAGGTTCCCTGAAGAGCGCACAGGATCATGGGAGCATAAGAGCACAGGAGCGCGCCACCGTGGGTACGAGACCACGGCAAGGAAGGGGTAGGTCGAGGCCTATGGGGGCGGGAGCCCATGTATAAGGCTCCCTAGGTGTGTGTTGTGTGTTTTTCTGAGCTATCATTTGGAGGCTCAGGCTTATAAAGGAGACACAAACATCTCGTCATTTCGATGTGGGGAGGTTAAAATCACTGGGGATCAAATCTGGGCCATTGGATCACATCGCGCATGATCTGGGTCGTTGATCCCAATCCTGCATTTGACCCTCAGCAACCGCAGAGCACCACTGTGTTTTTATTCACCATTCGATCAACCTCATATCTAATCTTGACCGTCTGAGATTTTTAAAACATCGCATCGATCATGGGCCATCCGATCTTGCCACAGATCAATCTGAGTCATCCATCACCTTTAAAACCCGCGGATGCACCCCGACCATTGGATCAAACCCGGATTAAATCCTGATCGTTTGTTAATTTTATGATATTCCTCTCCCATATTGTCCTCTTATTCTCCACCTGCTTTGGACCAGTAACCCTACACCCTACTTTTCACCATTTTTTCTCCACTTGATAGTCATTGGTCCCCCATCTTTCACGCAGTTTCCACAAAGACTGAACCTTAGTATTTTTATAAGCCATTTTGGCCTCAGATCCCATAAAAATTACATTAAAATAATTAGTATAGGTATAGTTTATAAAAAATACACCCGAGGCACACCCAATGATCCCTCGGCTCTTCCACAACTCGAACCTCCAGCAAACATCAGTTAATCCTTCTCAAGCTCTCCTCCTCCTCAGACCAATGTAAGGGTTGTTTTGTCTTGATTGTTGAGTTTAAGTTGTATATTTATGTACACTTGTATACATACATAAATATATATATATATATATATATATATATATCTTATGGTTGAGTTTGTACCCCTCTTTACCTGAATTAGGGCTTCGGAATTTTCGAGTTTATAGAGTATTAGCGGACCCAAAGCATGGAACCTCATGAAAACTTATTTTCATACCTTATATACATAATCAGTTGCATATATATATATAAATATATAAGTATAAATATACACAGCCCTATGGTTTTTCATAAACCCTTATGTTAGTAATTAAGTTCTACTAAAAACTTTGAGCTTCAAAGTTCATAAAGAACTATAAAATGCATGGAGTCATATTTTTTAAGAAAAATTTTATACCTAATTATATATATTCTTAAATATATATTTATATTATATGAATGTGGATTTAAGTATTTCAAAATTTTACTTCGGTGATTAATCCATTATTTTGATAAACTTTCAAGTGTCAAATAAACTAGGTATGAGATCCTTACGTATACTCATAGTGTATAATCGGGTATGTGGGTACATGTGTATATATGCCAACTTTGATCCCCAATTGTATTTGAAAATTTCCAAGGTTTGCGAAGAAAGTACAAAACATGTGTTTCCAATTATATTTTACTTTGACTAAACAATACTTCTTATGAACACCCTGTTGAATGAATGGTTTACACAACATGAAACCCTAAGTGTAGTTATTCCAAATGCTTTTCTTTTGATGTGTTAAATTCATGAGTATAAATATTGGAGGCTTGCAACTACATAATCATATATATGAGTTACTCTCAACTATTTATATTAAATGATAATGGTTATGGTTGAGTTTTATACTTTCAAGTTTTAACATTTAATGTGTTAAACAAAAGCTTATTTATAATAAATGTTTGATAAAATGTGAGTTTAGTACCCCACATGGAATGCTAAGTTTACCTCTTTATTTATAATGATCTTAGAAGAAAATTCCATTAAGTAATTCATTAAAATGGTTTTAGGATTTTTCATTATATGTGATCAAGTTTGTATTTCTTTTGTTTATTAGTTTTCATTACAAGTACTCTTAACTTGCGTACCATTTAATGACTTAACCACATAGTTCATAGTCTTATGCCAGATTCACTATATACGTATAAATGTGAATGATTGTAATTTAAAATTTTATGCCCTTTCCTGGAATTATGGATTTAATTGTTCAAGGTGGTATGGGACACCTTGAATAAAATGAATTGTGAAATTAAACTATTCAAGGCGGTATAGGACACTTTGAATAATGTGAAATAAGGAACCAAGTAATTCATGCACTTGGTATGATAAGTAATAAGTGATTTAATAAATCAAGTGGAATGTGCACTTTGATTTAGAGATATGAGAAATGCATTGGACTTAATATGTGATGGGTGGGGCCCGCTATAGCCCCTCGATGCATCGGTAAATCTCATGATACAACTAGAAGCGGAATTGGTCGAGGCCTTTCCCAATTATGAGTTATGGATTTTGGCCGAGGCCTTAATCATTAGACGTCTTGGTCATGGCCTTGACACAAGTCTGGCATATTCACTTTCCTCATTATGACTATGTAATTTAATTAACCAGAAAAATATTCAACTAGTAGAGTATACTTGGTTAAAGAGCTTATGGATTTTGGCTGAGGCCTTAATCATTAGACGTCTTGGCCAAGGCCTTGACAATATGTTTCAGAATGTCTGGTATATGGATTTTTTTCCTCATTATGGCTATGTAAATTAATTAACCAGAGGATTATTCGGATAGTAGAATATACTTGGTTAAAGAGATTGTGATTATGAGAATCAAAAGAAGTATAAGTTATGACATATTATTTATGCAATATTCAGATATTTTAATGGCCAGTGTATGTTTCACAATAGTAAAAGATGAAATTGAAGTTTGTTATGTGCAACTCTGATCATGCATTACTCTTAGTTGTTAAAATTGTACTTTTGTATCCATATGTCATGCTTATGTTAAATTTCTTATAATTATTGCTCTAAATGAGAATTCATGTAATTGAATTGTGTGCCCTTGTAATTCTGTTGGCATGCTTCAGTTGTGCACTTTTATTATTATGAAGTGTTACATGTGACCGTTGAATTCCAACAGCTATAATTATAGTTGTTGGCCTTGTGGTGATTTAACTAAAAACATTTAAGTACAACTTAGTTTTCCAAAATTTACGAATTGGAAATTATAAGATAACTTCTTATTATGGTGAAACATTTTGAATTACACTTAAGTGATTTTCAAATGTATTAAGAATTCAAAACACTTTAAAAATATTTCAATTATATTTTAAAGATTTTCATTTCTTAAATAGTGTTGTAGACTATGTTTAATTTCTTATAATTATACTATGTTTTTTATTAAACTAATTTTTGACCTCTATAATACTAGTATAACAATTATCATTCAATTTATAACTTTGTATGTTAAAGTTTTAGTGTTTGTAAATAATTTGAGCTAAGAAAAAGTTTGATTTGTATTCATTAGCCTTCTAATGTTTAAATAAAAGTCATGTTTAAAAGGATAATTTTTACATGGTTTTAATAAATGTATTATATTCCCGTAAGACTTCATTTTTTTAGGTTAGTTTTTATAAAAAAAATTGGGCCCACTAGGACCAGCCCTTTATGGCTGGGCCAAGAGAGGTAGCTCATGCTAGGTGGCTAAGCCTAGCCCTCATCCCAAGTCAAGGCCAGCCCGAGCGTGGGAATAGGTTCCCTGAAGAGCGCACAGGAGCATGGGAGCATAAGAGCACAGCAGCGCGCCACCGTGGGTACGAGACCACGGCAAGGAAGGGGTAGGTCGAGGCCTATGGGGGCGGGAGCCCATGTATAAGGCTCCCTAGGTGTGTGCTGTGTGTTTTTCTGAGCTATCGTTTGGAGGCTCGGGCTTATAAAAGAGACACAAACATCTCGTCATTTCGATGTGGGGTGGCTAAAATCACTGGGGATCAAATCTGGGCCATTGGATCACATCGCGCATGATCTAGGTCGTTGATCCCAATCCTGCATTCGACCCTCAGCAACCGCAGAGCACCACTGTGTTTTTATTCACCATTCGATCAACCTCATATCTAATCTTGACCGTCTGAGATTTTTAAAACGTCGCATCGATCATGGGCCATCCGATCTTGCCACAGATCAATCTGAGTCATCCGTCACCTTTAAAACTCGTGGATGCACCCCGACCATTGGATCAAACCCGGATTAAATCCTGACCGTTAGTTAATTTTCTGATATTCCTCTCCCATGTTGTCCTCTTATTCTCCACCTGCTTTGGACCATTAACCCTACACCCTACTTTTCACCATTTTTTCTCCACTTGATAGTCGTTGGTCCCCCATCTTTCACGCAGTTTCCACAAAGACTGAACCTTAGTATTTTTATAAGCCATTTTGGCCTCAGATCCCATACAAATTACATTAAAATAATTAGTATAGGTATAGTTTATAAAAAATACACCCGAGGCACACCCAATGATCCCTCGGCTCTTCCACAACTCGAACCTCCAGCAAACATCAGCTAATCCTTCTCAAGCTCTCCTCCTCCTCAGACCAATGTAAGGGTTGTTTTGTCTTGATTGTTGAGTTTAAGTTGTATATTTATGTACACTTGTATACATACATACATACATATATATATATATATCTTATGGTTGAGTTTTTACCCCTCTTTACCTGAATTAGGGCTTCGGAATTTTCGAGTTTATAGAGTATTAGCAGACCCGAAGCATGGAACCTCATGAAAACTTATTTTCATACCTTATATACATAATCAGTTGCATATATATATATATAAATATATAAGTATAAATATACACAGCCCTATGGTTTTTCATAAACCCTTATGTCAGGAATTAAGTTCTACTAAAAACTTTGAGCTTCAAAGTTCATGAAGAACTATAAAATGCATGGAGTCATATTTTTTAAGAAAAATTTTATACCTAATTATATATATTCTTAAATATATATTTATATTATATGAATGTGGATTTAAGTATTTCAACATTTTACTTCGGTGATTAATCCATTATTTTGATAAACTTTCAAGTGTCAAATAAACTAGGTATGAGATCCTTACGTATACTCATAGTGTATAATCGGGTATGTGGGTACATGTGTATATATGCCAACTTTGATCCCCAATTGTATTTGAAAATTTCCAAGGTTTGCGAAGAAAGTACAAAACATGTGTTTCCAATTATATTTTACTTTGACTAAAAAATACTTCTTATGAACACCCTGTTGAATGAATGGTTTACACAACATGAAACCCTAAGTGTAGTTATTCCAAATGCTTTTCTTTTGATGTGCTAAATTCATGAGTATAAATATTGGAGGCTTGCAACTACATAATCATATATATGAGTTACTCTCAACTATTTATATTAAATGATAATGGTTATGGTTGAGTTTCATACTTTCAAGTTTTAACATTTAATGTGTTAAACAAAAGCTTATTTATAATAAATGTTTGAGAAAATGTGAGTTTAGTACCCCACATGGAATGCTGAGTTTAGTTCTTTATTTATTATGATCTTAGAAGAAAAATCCATTAAGTAATTGATTAAAATGGTTTTAGGATTTGTCATTATATGTGATCAAGTTTGTATTTCTTTTGTTTATTAGTTTTCATTACAAGTACTCTTAACTTGCGTACCATTTAATGACTTAACCACATAGTTCATAGTCTTGTGCCAGATTCACTATATACGTATAAATGTGAATGATTGTAATTTAAAATTTTATGCCCTTTCCTGGAATTATGGATTTAACTGTTCAAGGTGGTATGGGACACCTTGAATAAAATGAATTGTGAAATTAAACTATTCAAGGCGGTATAGGACACTTTGAATAATGTGAAATAAGGAACCAAGTAATTCATGCACTTGGTATGATAAGTAATAAGTGATTTAATAAATCAAGTGGAATGTGCACTTTGATTTAGAGATATGAGAAATGAATTGGACTTAATATGTGATGTGTGGGGCCCGCTATAGCCCCTCGATGCATCGGTAAATCTCATGATACAACTAGAAGCGGAATTGGTCGAGGCCTTTCCCAATTATGAGTTATGGATTTTGGTCGAGGCCTTAATCATTAGACGTCTTGGTCATGGCCTTGACATAGTCTGGCATATGCACTTTCCTCATTAGGACTATGTAATTTAATTAACCAGAAAAATATTCAACTAGTAGAGTATACTTGGTTAAAGAGATTATGGATTTTGGCCGAGGCCTTAATCATTAGACGTCTTGGCCAAGGCCTTGACAATATGTTTCAGAATGTATGGTATATGGATTTTTTTCCTCATTATGGCTATGTAAATTAATTAACCAGAGGATTATTCGGATAGTAAAATATACTTGGTTAAAGAGCTTATGATTATGAGAATCAAAAGAAGTATAAGTTATGACATATTATTTATGAAATATTCAGAGATTTTAATGGCCAGTGTATGTTTCACAATAGTAAAAGATGAAATTGAAGTTTGTTATGTGCAACTCTGATCATGCATTACTCTTAGTTGTTAAAATTGTACTTTTGTATCCATATGTCATGCTTATGTTAAATTTCTTATAATTATTGCTCTAAATGAGAATTCATGTAATTGAATTGTGTGCCCTTGTAATTCTGTTGGCATGCTTCAGTTGTGCACTTTTATTATTATGAAGTGTTACATGTGTTACAGCTTCTCTTAATAAAAATGTTTTATGAAAATTTTTAAAGAATGTTTTCAAAAGTTATATTGGTTTATTTTAAAACTCCTTATTGGGAATTTCCATGTTCACCCTACGTTTTTTATTAACAAATTTCAGGTATCAGCTTGAGCTATAGAAGTAAGACAGAAGTGGATGGTTTCCTAGAACCTGAACCAAATTCGATCCTCTGTTTGGACATTATGTGTAGTTGATCAGTGCTTGATTTTGTAAAAAAAAGAATTACACATCATGATTCAATGCACCGGATCCGGGTATTATGGTGTCGGGTTCTCACAATGACCACTAAAATTTCAGCAGGTAATCTAAATTTACTTTTCACGTTCATTTACGCCAAATGTGATGCGCATGAGAGGGAAGCTCTGTGGAAATATTTAGACTCCTTTAATATGGAGAACACCCCTTGGTTAGTGGGTGGGGACTTTAATATCATGGCTGACCCAGAGGAGAAACAGGGTTGCAAAGATTTTCCTATGAGATCTAGTCAATATTGTGTTTCCTTCACGGACATAAATGGTTTGATGGGCACATGATTTATAGGGGACTATTTCACAGTGTAATAATTAATGAGGAGAATCAAGAACTTGGTGTTGTCTTGACCGGTGCCTGGCGAATGTGGTAAAAATATCCACTTTTCCAGACATCAAAGTCTCACATCTAGCCTGCAGCTTATCCGATCATTCACCACTGTGGATTTTTTTGACATCCAGACCGGTGAGAGAAGATTTTCAACAGTTCTCTTAGATGTGGATAGAAGATCCTAGTTTCATGGAAGTAATGAGGGAATAGTGGAGTCATCAGAACCAAGAGAACCTATGGAAATCCTTGCAGAGAAAACTTAGGTGACTCAAAGGTAATCTTCAAAATTGGAGAAGAACACCCCCCCACCAAGGGTAGGACTTGGAATCCATTAGTAGTGAAATTTAACTGCTGAAGACTAATTTAAATAATGAATGGAATGAGCCTATTTTTGAAGAGCTATGGAATAAAAAGAATCATATGGAATACATGCTTCTGAGGTGGGAACGGATAGCCTGAGAATGCTCAAGGGTTAAATGGCTTAGCGAAGGAGATCGAAACACTGGTTTCTTTCATGCCTATATTAAAGAAAAGAAGCAATATTAGAGACCCAATATTATCAAGGATAATGGGTCCTATTAAAATGATTAAGATGAAGTTGGGGAATTGGCAAACGGTTATTTCAAATCCTTATTAGCAGGACCTAACCCAAGCATGATTGGAGGTTACCTAAGAGGCACAATGGATCTCTTTGATGCATTATTTCACAGTGTGTCTAAAGAATCAATGGAGGGGAGGTATTTATGGGGAAAACTCATGCAGGGAAAATATGGGATGAATGTTAATATGAAGAGATCGAACCCCTCTAATATTTGGGAAACGATTCAACCCTACTGTGATATTTTACAGCAACATTCTTGCTAGATATTGGGAAAGGGACACACCAACTTCTAGTCAAAGGATTGGGGAGGAGGGTAATTGTGGTTCCCAGGATGTCCAATCCCTAACATCGCCAGCAGGGAGACTTTCGGCCATCCGAGATTTCTATAGGCGATCCTAAATGAGGACCAACTTGAGATGATTGATCGGATTGTTCTAAAAAATGAACCGGATATATGTGTTTTCACTGGCTTTGCTTCGGGAACATTCTCAATTAAAGAATTTCTTAGAATGAGGATGGATTTGAATAGCCAATATACTTGGGGGGAAACACTATGGTGTAAAGAGCTTCCTTCAAAATTTAATTTCCAGTTATAGCGTGTTAGAAATAAAGTGTTGCCTATAGAGGAAAACATTCGGCGACTGGGCATTGATATGGCAACCAGGTGTCGCTGCTGCAGAGACCCAAGAACCGAATTGGTTAGCCATATGTTCTTTAAAAGCGAATGGGACGGCTGGGTGTGGCAATCGTTCGGAGGGTACTTTGGTTGGTCTACACAAGTTGTGTCGTAGGAATTATTTCTTACTCAATGGTTCCAGGGAGAAGGTCATCACATACCAGAAAGAAAAGCGACAACGGTAATACTCATAGTGGGAGGTTGGAATCTCTGGAAGGCAATGAATTATGCTAGACATAAAAATTCATTGGCGACCAAAACAAGAATTATATTCGAAACCAAAAACACGATATTGGACATGATCGGATTGTGTAAGATAAGTGATGTTGCCCCCTCAATTAGACCATTGATAACTTCATGCCCTTCCTCTAATATGTCCACTATGTCGGGCTGGGAAGATGGGTAAGATGGTGACCTCATTATCTGGGTCTGAAGCTTAACATAGACGAATCTTGCCACATGGGCCATATACCCGGTGGAGGGGTAATCAGGGACAGGTTCAGCTCAGTCATAGCGGTGTTCTTAGCATACTATGGAAGAGGAGATTCAATTCAAGTAGAAGTGTTAGCAATGGCCACGGGCCTACAGATGTGCCAACAATGGAACGCCAAAATTTGAGCTATTGAGACTGACTTTATGACGATTTACAATGCATCGGAAGGCAATGGCAATACCCCCTGGGAGATCGTGTACACAATTAGAAGGTGCAAGCAGGTCATGGAATATCACATGGAGATTTCTCATACGTGGAGGGAAGGTAACTTGGTGGCCGTTTTCCTAGCATCCAAGGCTACACAAACTGAAAGGATCTTATATTTCTCAACTTTGTATCTTCTCCGGCTGAGGGGATCAAATCCGTACGAGTTGAGACTACATTAGACCTTCATGAGGTGGGGCTTTTTGAGTTGTATTTTTTGCACGGATTTTAGGTTTAAAATAAAATAAGACTTAAGAGAGCGAGGACATACCTTTTATCAGTACTAAGACAAGGGATGATAAAAGGTTATCATTCTCGATGCTAAAAAAACTACCGACAAAAAATATCATTTTATCAATGTTTTTTTAGTTTTGATAAAAGTGATTGTTATCAACGATTTCATTTAATAGTGAAAAAAGTACATCTTTATTAGGGATTTATTTTTTTAATATTGATAAATGATTATGCAAAATAAACGTATTTATGTAGTAGTGTAAACAAAAAAATATGCGTGGGTCACTATTAGGGTTTGGGCGCGGGTAGCAGTGTGACAGCTACCACCCCACGTGGTTTACTTTTGGGATCCCCTGCAGCGCGGGGAGGGAGACAAATCCTGAAAGCGGTGGCAGAAGGAATCTGCAGCGGCGACAGCGATGCTTCCTTCCGCTGTGGGAAGAAAAAAGTCACGTATGGCAGAGAGGCCGCTCCCTCAAGTCGGTATCGAACCCCAAAGCAACCCATGCATCCATAGTGATGGGACGCAGCGGGATGAAGTTAATAAAGCGATCCATCTAAGGAAAAAAAAAAAGTGGTCAAATGTTTTTTTTTTTTGAACAAATATGAAATTAACATACAAACATTAATCAATCAATGGCTGTTTTGTAATTAACCTTTGGTGATTCAAGTATTTTGTAACGACCTGGATTTTGCATAATTATGGCTTTTGAGTCCCTTGGAATGGTTGCGCTTTTGAGTCCACTCGAACGGTTGCAGTCGCAGCCCCTTAAAAAAAATCACACCCTTTCGCCCCCGCTCCCCAACCCTCCCTCCCTCACAACCCCTCGCCGAACCTTACCTCCGCCTCCCGCACCCGCGATCGCCTCCAGCTCCGGCTCCCTCCATCTCTGACCTCTTGTCGCTCCTGCTCTCTCTCCCTCCCTGACTCCCCTCTCCACCTCTGCCTTCGCCTCCCTCGCTCTCGTCTCCCTCTCCTTATGCCTCACCCATCGACGTGGCTGCACCCGAACACTACTACACATTTTCCCTTTTAAAGCGTGCAAAATGGCTTTTAACATCACTAAAAAAGCACTGGTAATTGTAGCATTGATAAAAAGGGTCCCTTTTATCAATGCTCCAAAAACGTTGATAAATGGGTCCTTTATTCACGCTAAAAAAACACTGATAAATGACTTCTTTTATCAGCATTGTTTTAGCGACCATAAAGGGGGTCCTTTATTAGTGCTTGAAATAACACTGATAAAGGCCTCATTGGCTGCAATGTGGTGTTATATTAATAGCACACCCAGCAAAAATATGTAATTTCAAACAATGTTATATACATTTAATGTGACACCATGAATACAAAAATGTATGCCTATGATATATACAAAAAAACATTGTTATATACATTTCAAACAATATTTTATATAATTACATTTACAATTATCCAACAATTTTTTAATAACATTAATTTTTTATCTTTTGATGTCCGTGATCCCCTCTCAAAAATGTTTGCTCATGGTATCAGTTGCCGAACAAATCATCTCAACCCGATCAAAAGATTCCGCCTATATAAGAAAACAAATATAATGTTAGTAATACTATAAAGAAATAAATTAAACATTAATATGGAAGAATATATTAATAAAATGTCAATATTTAATAAAAAAAAAGACACATTTGGAGTTATACCAGTCATATCGTGCATCCAATTGAGGTAGGGTTTATTTTTACATTACACAAATGACTCATGGATCGTTGTCCTAAACTATCAAAACAATCTGAATGCGTTTTCTCGGTTTTCAGTATGTCACTTGTTCTTTTTACTAAAATTAATATCAATTTTAAATAAAAAGAGACATTTGGAGTCATACCGGTCATACCGTGCATTGTATTGAGGTGCAGTTGACTCCTACACGTCACAAACGACTCATGGATCGTTGTCATAAAGTATCAAAACAATTTGAATGCATTTGCTCGATTTTTAGTAAACAAGTTGTGTTTTTTTACTAAAATGTTATTTCAAACCAGAAACACGTATTTTGAGTCATATTGATCGCATCGTGCGCCGGTTTGACGTGAGACTTCTTTATACAAGTCACAAATGACTTATGAATCATTATTCTAAATTATCAAAACAATCAGAGCGTGATTGCTTGGTTTTCATAGACTAACATGTTTTGAACTAAAATGTTAATTTTAAACTGATAACAAACGCTTTTAGTCATACCAGTCACACCATGTGTCGGATTGAGGTTGTAAAGACTCATAAAATTCAAGGGAAATTTTTTCTTAATTTTCTTTAGAATTTTACAAGAGTGCGGTTTCTGACGGCACCTGATTCCGAGGCCCGGTGTGCCCGGAATCATTTTCCGAAGTTTGGCTCGGGTATGTTCAGTGAACGAACGAGCGGAAATTTCTAACTTTTGAACCGGTGCCCAGAATTGAATTCCGAGGGCACCGATGAACTCGCATCACCGATTTTCGCTTAAGGAGACCTTTTTCGAGATTGCGTTTTATGCGGGAAGAAAGTTAGTTTTGGGGGAAATTAGAAGAAGTTAAATAAATTGTGGAACACAATTTATTTTTAACTTTGTTGGTTATTTTCTCCGAAAGGGAGTTAGAGGTGGGACTCACATCCACATAACCTCCCTTGAGAGGATTAAGTGTGGTGGTGCCCACACGAGCCCTAACTCTTCAACTTCCCTTAAACCCCCCAATAACTTCACTCTAATTAATTTTGACAACTTGTGTTATTAATTGAGTTGAGTTCTTAATTTCAAACTTTTGAAATTCAAAGAGGTGAAGTTGTGTAAATAAAATAAGGCTTAGACTTATTTTATTTTGGTTAGATTTCTTTTGCCACCTTGAGAGGATTGGGAACTTTCTTCATCTTCTTCAACCTTGACGAAGAACGCGAAGAACACTTAGGCTCCGACGAAGAACGACGTCACCATAAGAAGAGAAAGACGTGTCGTCTCTTCTCTTCTTCGCAGCCGGTGTGTTTCCGAATATCGACGACGCCGCTTCTTTCGATCTTCTTCCCGTGTCAACGAAAGGAGACGCCGCTTCCTCCTCGGGCTTTCTCCGTCAGCTTACAAAGCTTCTCCAACGACGTTACCTCTTCGGACGCACCTCGACGTCAACGGAATCGACGTACGATTACCGCGACGCCCGACCTCCGCGACGCTTGTCTTCCGCGGTTTGTTGACCTGCTCCGCTCTTGAAACCGAGGTAGGGGTTAATTGTTATTTTATTAATTGTTTCCGTTCTTGATTATAGCATGTCAAACTTTGTGGTTTTCGACTATTTGATATCGAATAACGCGAGGGGGGGGGGGGCGGTCCGCACAAACACGGCCGACCCTCCTCCATTTTTCATGAATGATTCCCTTGTGGATGGTACGAGGAAGCGTGGTGTCGTCGCACCACGCGGTTTCTTGCGGAAGATATGCGTGGCGTCGTCGCGCCGCGCCGTGGGAAGAAATTCAAGGACGCGACGCCGTCGCGCCGCGCCGGACGACAAAGGCCGCGGCCGGTTTCGGGCCGCGGCGGAACAAGGTGACCGGCGGCCAGCCGGGCCGCCGGTGTCGGAAGCCGGAAGGGGACCGGCCTTTGCCGGTCCCGTTGAGAAGGAACCGGCCGGCCAGGTCGGGCCGGCCGGAAAAAGGGGGAAGCCGGGGGAATTAAATTCCCCTGGCTAGCTTAAAAACGGCCCCCCATAATGAGGGGGGGCCGCGGTTTCACAAAGGGGGGGGCAGGCGCCCCCCGTTTTTCCAACAACTCGGCCGAAGGCCGAGCTGGCAGCGCGTCCAGCGCGCTGCGTTCAGCCGGACCGGCGCCGGGCCGGGCCGGGCCGACCCTGTCCGGGGCGGGTCGACCCGGTTCGGGCCAACCGAGGGGTCTCGGGCCGGGTCGGCCCAGGCCCGAAACCCCCGATACCGAACTGTTTGGGTTCAAATGCCCATAACTCGGGCTACGGACCTCCAAACGATGCACCGTCAGCGGCGATGCGATCCTTGGATCGAGACGGTCGTTTCGGTATATCGCACTCAAGGTTTAGGAATACTTTAAGTTCGGCCGGGTTGGTTCGTACACGAAACCAACCGGGCCCTCGGAGCGGAAACGCTCATATCTTGAGCTACGGATGTTCGAATGACGTGCCGTCAGCTTTGTTGAGTTCCTCTTAGTGAGACGGATCTTTTGGCATACTCCGCCCGAGGTTTGGACGCAGGTGGAGTACGGTCGGGTTGGTTTTGCCTTAAAAACCAACTGGGCCCCTAGAACGAAAAATCCAATAACTCTCAGACCGGGCGTCCGATTGACGCGCCGTCTGTTGCGTTGAGTTCCTGTTGACGATACAGAACTTTTGGATACATCAACTCTGGACATTGTGACAGTTGATGTATCAGCCTCTCGGCTCGTGGAGCGGACCCTCTCGAACGAGCTTGCTGTGTGCGGGAACCCTAGAGCTGGCTGCGACTGCTACTGTGACTGCGACGACGACTGTGCAGAGATCCTCAATGGATTTGACGACGACGACTACAACACTCAGCGATCCTGTGTGGATCAGTGCTACCGATCCTGTGTGGGTCCGATCCTGTGTGGGTCAGCGCTCAGCGGTCCTGTGTGAACCAGCGCCTACAGATCCTGTGTGGGTCCGATCCTGTGTGAGTCTTTGCGGGGGTTAGTACCTATCGATCCTTTGTGGGTCCGACGACTTAGATGGATCAGTGATCATCTTTATCGTCTTTCGAAGAAGTATACCTGTGTGAGCTGAATCCTGTTGCTTTCCTGTGTGGATTGTGTTGTGTTATCCTGTGTGGATTACGTTTGCTTTCCTGTGTGGAATACGTATACTTTCCTGTGTGGACTGAGTTGTTCTTGGGCTCGGAGGTTGGAGCGTATTGAAATGATGACTTAGGTATATGTATGGGCATATACCTAAGCAGTGTCGGTTGTTACTTCGTGATTGTATCTTTCCTTTGTGGTTTATCCTTTGTGGATTTTGGGAGACCTTTGGGGGTCTCGGGGTCCCTACTGAGTAGCTTATACTCACCCCTGCACGGGCTATGCCCGCACTACGTTGTGTTGGTTGCAGACGACGGACAATGTTGATCGTGGTTGAGGCTTGCAGAGCAGGACGGTACCTGGAGGTGGACCACTGGGCGGGACGTACTCGGAGCGGACGGTGGGACCCGAGGAGCAGTGGAGTTATCTGTAACCACCCTTCAGGTGGGATTTCCAGTGGACAACTCGGTGTAGCGGCTTTACTTTACAGTTGATGTTTTCCCTTTCGAGTTGTACTTTACAGTTGGGCTTGTATTTCCGGCCCCTTTTACTTTCCGTACTTACTGTTTTACTCTGTTTTTACTTAGTGTTTACTTCTTCCGGTTGTACTCTGTGGTGCTTATTTACTTTATAAAGGCAATGCCTTCTCTTTTTATCGGGATTTACGCCTTGGTGCTAGTCACCAGCCCCTGGCCTATGGAAGGCGGGCTTGGGGTAGTCACGACACGGGCCCCGAGGACGGGTCGTGACAAATTGGTATCAGAGTAGTTCGGTTCTACCGCGAACTCTGATCTTTTCTATGTGAAGCAATAGTGTTTAGCGTATTGAGTGTGGTTATCAGTCCAGGGAGTCCAGTGTTGGTGCGGCGACCGACGTATCCATACACCAGGACCCTGACTTCTGATTTCCGACTTAATGCACGAAAACATTGATTGCGTGTGTGTTTCAAGTTTTCTTTGTGATTACTTTGTATCAGCTCACCAGGTATACTGTTCTGACCGTGGCGCACCTGTTTCCTTTTCAGGATGGCCCCACGACGGCAGCCAACCAGGGTTCCGAGAGTCAAGCGTGATGACAGCCCACCGAGCGATGAGGGCTCGGTGCAGGGCCCTTTGTCAGCAGTGGCACCGGCGGTAGCTCTACCCGCCGAGCCACCGATGCTTCCAGCACTAGCCGCTGACGATGCATGTCGCCTCAGCGCACTGCATGAGTTTCAGCGCCAGCGACCGCCCAGGTTTCGTGGGGAGACGGACCCCCAGGCAGCCGAGGACTGGCTGGAGGCAGTCGTACGAGTTTTCAGGCTAGTGAGGACACCAGCAGACCTCATGGTGATCCTCGTTGCGAGCCTACTTCACGCAGCAGCGGGCCGATGGTGGAGCTTGATGCTCCAGGTGCACGATGAGGCATCTCTACTTTGGACGGACTTTGAGGGCCTCTTCCGCTCGGAGTTCGTCCCAGCCACCCTCCGTGCAGTGCGCATTCAAGAGCTTCTTCAACTACGGCAGGGCAGCATGACGGTCGCTCAGTACTCGACGAGATTTACTGATCTCTCGCGCTACTCGACCGACATGGTACGAGACCCATTCTTCCGGGCCCAGACCTTTGAGCAGGGTTTGAGACACGAGATCAGGGCATCGCTGATCTCCCTCAGCATTCCGACTCAGACATGAGTACTGGAGCAGACCCTTTTGATCGAGAGCTTTCTTACTGAGTCTACACCAGCACCGAGACCCACCGCAGAGCGGCACGTAGCAGAGTCTTCTGCAGCAGGCAGTCGACGGATGACTCATGGGTCCAGGCAGACCAGACCCTCAGGCAGACGACCTCAGGACACTAGCTCAGCAGTGCGGGACACACAGCGTGAAGTCAGTCTTTTGAGAGGCAGACAGTGCTACTCGTGCGGCGGGCAGGGCCACATGGCTCGTGACTGCCCGACTCGTCGTGCCGAGGAGCAGCAGACGGTTGAGGGACCACCGAGGCAGAGGCAGAGGGTCGACCGTGGCGGTCCGTAGGGAGGAGGCGGACGAGCCAGAGGAGCTGGCCGAGCAACAGGTGGTGGGCGACGCTTTGAGGCTCTACCACCACCACCACTAGGAGGTCCACTCCGACCACAGGGAGCTGGCGGGCAGAGACAGACACAGCTCCAGGCAACAGAGGCCTACGACCACGGCGTGCCAGAGATGATTCGAGGTACTATCTGTGTCTATTCCACCCTTGATGCAGTTCTTATAGACACAGGAGCGAGTCACTCTTTCATAGCCGCTGCCCTTGTTCGGAGCTCGGAGATTCCGACAGAGCCGTTGGCTCGATCCTTACGTCTAGAGACTCCTACGGGAGCAGACTCGACGATTACGCACTGGTGCCGGCAGTGTGAGCTTACTCTAGGAGGCGAGAGCTTCGGCTGGGTTCTTCTTGTAGCAGCGTCGAGGCCTTACGACGTCATCTTGGGCATGGATTGGTTATCTACGGTCCATGCACAGATTGACTGTTTTAGGCGCAAGATGCGATGTGTACGCACCGACAGGAGCAGGTTCACCTTCACCGGTGAGAAGGGAGCCTTCGCAGCACAGGATGGACTTCCGCGGAGGAGAGGACAACCCATCAATCATCAGTTGGCTAGCCTCATCCTTGGAGCAGTTGACGTGCGGAGTCCTAGTTTTCCTGCAGTGGTGGATCAGTTTGCAGACGTTTTTCCCGACGACGTTCTAGGGTTACCTCCTCATAGAGAGGTAGACTTTTACATTGACCTGTACCCCGGGATAACTCCGATATCGACTCCAGAATATCGGATGGCCCCCGCTGAGCTTCGAGAGCTACAGGTACAGTTGGAGGACTTGCAGGGCAAGGGGTTCATCCGACCTAGTGTTTCACCCTGGGCTTCCCCGATTTTGTTCGCCAAGAAGGCGGACGGGAGCTTGCGACTTTGTGTTGACTATCGTCGCCTGAACCAGGTGACAGTGAGGAACAAGTATCCACTACCGAGGATTGATGATCTCTTTGATCAGCTCAAGGGAGCACGGTGGTTCTCGAAGATAGACCTCAGGTCAGGCTATCATTAGCTCAGAGTTAGAGACGAGGACGTACAGAAGACGACCTTCAGATGTCGGTATGACCACTATGAGTTATTGGTTATGCCCTTCGGCGTGACCAATGCTCCAGCAGTGTTCATGACCCTCATGAACAGGATCTTTCAGCCATACCTTGATCGGTTTGTCGTGGTCTTCATCGACGACATTCTGATTTACTCGACGACTGAGGAGGAGCACGCCTACCACTTACGGGTTGTACTAGACATACTCCGAGAGCACCAGCTTTATGGTAAGCTCTTAAAGTGCCAGTTCTGGATACGTGAGGTCCACTTCTTGGGACACATCATCTCTGAGGCGGGAGTTGCAGTGGATCCTGCGAAGATCGAGGCAGTGTTAGCTTGGGAGCCACCCAGGAGCGTGACGGAGGTGCGGAGTTTCTTGGGACTAGATGGATACTACCGGAGATTCGTGCCAGACTTCTCTAGAGTTGCGACACCACTCTCAGCTTTGACGAAGAAGGGGAAACCCTTCGTGTGGTCAGACAGATGTCAGCAGAGCTTCCAGGAGCTGAGACAGAGATTGACCAGCACACCTATCTTGAGGTTCCCTGAGGAGGGAGTTGGATACGTAGTTTACTGCGATGCATCAGGGACCGAACTCGGTTGCGTCCTGATGTAGGAGCGGGCAGTGATCGCCTATGGATCACGTCAGTTGAGGCTTCATGAGCAGAACTACGCTACCCATGACCTGGAGTTAGCAGCAGTGGTCTTCGCTCTGAAAACATGGCGACACTATCTGATGGGCGAGCGCTTTACAGTCTTTTCTGATCATCATTGTCTCAGGTATATCTTCTCACAGAAGGACCTGAACCTGAGACAGCGGTGATGGCTCGAGTTTCTCCAGGACTATGACTTTGAGATAGTCTATACTCCTGGGAAGGAGAACGTAGTAGCCGATGCCCTCAGCAGGAGGACGGGCATTCAGCTACTTGAGGAGGCGACGAAACAGCTAGCCTCTTTGCAGATATCCTTCGTGGATAGAGATGGAGCGGCCTTTCTTCAGTCTCTCACAGTCACTCCTCCACTTCTACAGTGGGTCAGAGAGGCACAACGTGGGGACGCTGACTGTGAGACGCGACGTGCACAGATATCCTTAGGACAGGCACCTGATGGTTTCTCCTTTGGAGCAGAGAACGGCATCCTTTTCAGAGGACGTACCATGATACCAGTTTCTTTACATGAGGAGGTGCTGAGAGATTTTAACACTTCTCCCTTGGCGGTACATCCCGGAGTGGCGAAGATGTACCAGGATCTCAGACGACAACACTGGTGGCCAGGCATGAAGAAGGCTGTAGCAGAGTTCGTTTCTCAATGCCTCACCTGCCAGCAGGTGATGGCAGAGCATCAGGTACCAGCAGGCTTGGTACAGCCCTTGGAGGCCCCGGAGTGGAAGTGGGACGGGATATCTATGGACTTCATGACTGGACTTCCACACACTTCCAGAGGTCACGACTCCATCTGGGTGATTGTCGACCGACTCACCAAGTCGGCTCACTTCTTACCCATCAGAGAGCAGGGCTCAGTGGAGAGTTTGGGACGCCTTTACGTTCAGGAGATTGTGCGGCTTCACGGTGTGCCATCATCTATCGTCTCCGATCGAGATGCTCGCTTTACTTCCCGGATTTGGAAGGGATTACAGGAGGCGTTCGGGACACAGCTACGTCTGAGCACAGCCTTTCACCCTCAGACGGATGGTCAGACGGAGAGGACCATTCAGACTCTCGAGGACATGCTCCGTGCATGTGTCCTCGACTTTGGTCATAGCTGGGAGGACCACCTACCCCTGGTGGAGTTTGCGTACAACAACAACTACCACTCCACCATCGGGATGGCACCGTACGAGGCGTTGTACGACCGACCTTGCAGATCTCCTTTGTGCTGGACTGACCCTGGGGAGTCAGCACTTGTGGGACCAGATATGGTCCAGGACACGACAAAGAAGGTCCAGGTCATCCAGGAGCGGATGAGGACAGCTCAGAGCCGACAGAAGTCTTATGCTGACAGGAGGTGGAGGCCACTGGAGTTTGAGGATGGCGACCACGTCTTCTTGCGGGTCTCACCTCGACGTGGTATACAGAGATTTGGCCGAGGTGGCAAGTTGTCTCCACGCTTCATCAGACCATTCCAGATCCTCAGCAGGATAGGCGAGGTGGCTTATCGCCTGGATCTACCACCTCAGTTGCACCGGGTGCACGACATCTTCCACGTATCTCAGTTGAGGAGATACGTGCATGACCCGAAGCACATCATTGACCATGGGGAGATTGTTGTTGACGATGGGGAGACTTTTACGGAGGTCCCGGTGGAGATCGAGGATCGACAAGAGCGGGTCCTACGTGGACGGTCGGTTCCACTAGTGCGCATCAGATGACAACACGGGAATCTCCAGGAGAGCACTTGGGAGCGGGAGGCTCAGATGCGTGCTCAGTACCCTCATTTGTTTCCCTAGTTTTGATGTATCTTTACGGGGACGTAAAGCCCTGAGGTGGGAGTAATGTAAAGACCCGTAAAATTCAAGGGAAATTTTTTCTTAATTTTCTTTAGAATTTTACAAGAGCGCAGTTTCTGACGGCACCTGATTCCGAGGCCCGGTGTGCCCGGAATCATTTTCCGAAGTTTGGCTCGGGTACGTTCAGTGAACGAACGAGCGGGAATTTCTAACTTTTGAACCGGTGTCCGAAATCGAATTCCGAGGGCACCGATGAACTCGCAGCACCGATTTTCGCTTAAGGAGACCTTTTCCGAGGTTGCGTTTTATGTGGGAAAAAAGTTAGTTTTGGGGGAAATTAGAAGAAGTTAAATAAATTGTGGAACACAATTTATTTTTAACTTTGTTGGTTATTTTCTCCCAAATGGAGTTAGAGGTGGGACCCACATCCACATAACCTCCCTTGAGAGGATTAAGTGTGGTGGGGCCCACACGAGCCCTAACTCTTCAACTTCCCTTAAACGCCCCAATAACTTCACTCTAATTAATTTTGACAACTTGTGTTATTAATTGAGTTGAGTTATTAATTTCAAACTTTTGAAATTCAAAGAGGTGAAGTTGTGTAAATAAAATAAGGCTTAGACTTATTTTATTTTGGTTAGATTTCTTTTGCCACCTTGAGAGGATTGAGAACTTTCTTCATCTTCTTCAACCTTGATGAAGAACGCGAAGAACACTTAGGCTCCGACGAAGAACGCCATCACCATAAGAAGAGAAAGACGTGTTGTCTCTTCTCTTCTTCACAGCCGGTGTGTTTCCGAAGATCGACGACGCCGCTTCTTTCGATCTTCTTCCTGTGTCAACGAAAGGAGACGCTGCTTCCTCCTCGGGCTTTCTCCGTCAGCTTACGAAGCTTCTCCAGCGACGTTACCTCTTCGGACGCACCTCGACGTCAACGGAATCGACGTACGATTACCGCGACGCCCGACCTCCGCGACGCTTGTCTTCCGCGGTTTTTTGACGTGCTCCTCTCTTGAAACCGAGGTAGGGGTTAATTGTTATTTTATTAATTGTTTCCGTTCTTGATTATATCATGTCAAACTTCGTGGTTTTCGACTATTTGATATCGAATAACGCGAGGTGGGGGGGGGGGGGGTCCGCACAAACACGGCCGACCCTCCTCCATTTTTCATGAATTATTACCTTGTGGATGGTATGAGGAAGCGTGGTGCCGTCACACCACGTGGTTTCTTGCGGAAGATATGCGCGGTGTCGTCGCGCCGCGCCGTGGGAAGAAATTCAAGGACGCGACGCCGTCGCGCCGCGTCGAAGGAAACCGAGGACACCGCGGCCGGAGCGGGGCCGCGGCGGAGGGGCGCGGTGCCGTCGCACCGCGCCGGAAGGCAAAGGCCGCGGCCGGTTCTGGACCGCGGCGGAACAAGGTGACCGGCGGCCAGCCGGGCCGCCGGTGCCAGAAGCCGGAAGGGGACTGGCCTTTGCCGGTCCCGTTGAGAAAGAACCGGCCGGCCAGGTCGGGCCGACCGGAAAAAGGGAGAAGCCGGGGGAATTAAATTCCACCGGCTAGCTTAAACACGGCCCCCCATAATGAGGGGGGGCCGCGGTTCCACAAAGGGGGGGCAGGCGCCCCCCGTTTTTCCAACAGCTCGGCCGAAGGCCGAGGTGGCAGCGCGCTCAGCGCGCTGCTTCCAGCCGGACCGGCGCTGGGCTGGTCCGCCAGGCCGGGCCGGTCCGGGCCGTTCCGGGCCGGGCTGACCCTGTCCGGGGCGGGTCGACCCGGTTCGGGCCAACCGGGGGGTCTCGGGCCGGGTCGGCCCGGGCCCGAAACCCCCGATACCGAACTGTTTGGGTTCAAATGCCCATAACTCGGGCTACAGACCTCCAAACGACGCACCGTCAACGGAAATGAAATCCTTGGATCAAGATGGTCGTTTCGGTATATCGCACTCAAGGTTTCGGAATACTTTGAGTTTGGACGGGTTGGTTCGTACACGAAACCAACTGGGCCCTCGGAGCGGAAACACTCATATCTTGAGCTACGGACGTTCGAATGACGTTCCGTCAGCTTTGTTGAGTTCCTATTAGTGAGAAGGATCTTTTGGAATACTTCGCCCGAGGTTTGGATGCAGGTGGAGTACGGTCGGGTTGGTTTTGCCTTAAAAACCAACTGGGCCCCTGGAACGAAAAAGCCAATTACTCTCAGACCGGGCGTCCGATTGACGCGCCGTCTGTTGCGTTGAGTTCCTGTTGACGATAGAAAACTTTTGGATACATCAAATCTGGACTTTGTGACAGTTGATGTATCAGCCTCTCAGCTCGTGGAGCGGACCCTCCCGAACGAGCTTGCTGTGTGCGGGAACCCTAGAGCTGGCTGCGACTGCTACTGCGACTGCTACTGTGACTGCGACGACGACTGTGCAGAGATCCTCAGTGGATTCGACGACGACGACTACAGCACTCAGTGATCCTGTGTGGATCAGTGCTACCGATCCTGTGTGGGTCCGATCCTGTGTGGGTCAGCGCTCAGCGGTCCTGTGTGAACCAGCGCCTACAGATTCTGTGTGGGTCCGATCCTGTGTGGGTCTTTGCGGGGGTTAGTAACTATCGATCCTTTGTGGGTCCGACGACTTAGATAGATCAGTGATCATCTCTATCGTCTTTCGAAGAAGTATACCTGTGTGAGCTGAATCCTGTTGCTTTCCTGTGTGGATTGTGTTGTGCTATCCTGTGTGGATTACGTTTGCTTTCCTGTGTGGAATACGTATACTTTCCTATGTGGACTGAGTTGTTCTTGGGCTCGGAGGTTGGAGCGTATTGAAATGATGACTTAGGTATATGTATGGGCATATACCTAAGCAGTGTCGGTTGTTAATTTGTGATTGTATCTTTCCTTTGTGGTTTATCCTTTGTGGATTTTGGGAGACCTTCGGGGGTCTCGGGGTCCCTACTGAGTAGCTTATACTCACCCTTGCACGGGCTATGCCCGCACTACGTTGTGTTGGTTGCAGACGACGGACAACATTGATCGTGGTTGAGGCTTGCAGAGCAGGACGGTACCTGGAGGTGAACCACTAGGCGGGACGTACTCGGAGCAGACGGTGGGACCCGAGGAGCAGTGGAGCTATCTATAACCACCCTTCAGGTGGGATTTCCAGTGTACAGCTCGGTGTAGCGGCTTTACTTTACAGTTTCTGTTTTCCCTTTCGAGTTGTACTTTACAGTTGGGCTTGTATTTTCGGCCCCTTTTACTTTCCGTACTTACTGTTGTACTCTGTTTTTACTTAGTGTTTACTTCTTCCGCTTGTACTCTGTGGTGCTTATTTACTTTACAAAGGAAATGCCTTCCCTTTTTATCGGGATTTACGCCTTGGTGCTAGTCGCCAGCCCCTGGCCTATGGAAGGCGGGCTTGGGGTAGTCACGGCACGGGCCCTGAGGACGGGTCATGACAGAGGTGGGGTTGATTTCTACATGTCACAAATGACTCATAGATCATTTTCCTAAAGTATCAACACAATCCGAATATGTTTACTCGGTTTTTAGTATGTGACTTGTTCATTTAATTAAAATTAATGTCAATTTTAAATAAAAAGGCACAATTGGAGTCATACCGGTCACATCATGCGTCGTATTGAGGTGTGATTGACTCCTACACATCACAAATTGTTGGTCGGAGTAGAGTACTCAAGAGGGGGAGTGGGTGAATTGAGTATCTATAAAAAAATTTGTTTAAAAGGTTTTCATAAAAGGTTCCCCAATAAAAATAAATACAGCATAGTTAATCAAAGTAATGTGGTTATGAATGCTTGACTGTTTAAATAACTTCTCATAATATTGATTAATTCTTAGTAATCTTAATATCACTTATTAATATTACTTTTGAAACTATTCTAATAAGGAAAAAACAATTATAACTTCTTCTCAAGATTAACTATCAAAGTAAATCTAGTGATTTCTGAATTATGCAGTAAAACAGAGAACACTAAATTAAACAACACAGCGGATATAAAACAAGTGGTTCAGTATCAAGCTGAGACCCAATCCACTCCACTTGGCGATCACCTGCCACCAAGTTGTTTATATTAATAAACTTGATCCACACCCTGGATCGAGGTAAACAACAGTGCACGAGACTGTTCAGATCACACGACCTCTTCTACAGTTCTTCGTGGGTATGAACTACCAGGTCACACACGGACCTCGTCCACACTTATCCGTGAGAGTAAACAAGTGTAAAAAGATATGCGAGGAATGATATCTTGTATCCTTCAGTTTAGTGTAGGAGATAATGCATGTTTTTATACAGACACACACACACACTGCTCGAAATCTAAAAACAATACACAAAAGAACAGAGATGATGAGATAAGGTTAGAAGTGGTCTGAGTGTTATTCTTTGCAGCTCTGGACTTCTAGGATGAAGCAGATGTAAGAGTCGAGTCCTCTTGAGAAAAACAGAGTATCACAAGTCTGGTGCTCTGGTTTCCAGTTAGATCTGGCGCGTGTTCTTCATGGAGTTGGTATTGTGAAGATGTTCTTGACTCTGATCTATGGTATTCCAGCTTTTTGATGCGTGAATGCTTCATGTGTTAATCAGATGTATTGAGTTGCATGTGTTGGTTTACGCTTCTTTCTTCAACAGATGGGATAATCTCAAGAACAACTTGTTCCTCTAGGTGTTCCTAAAAAGAAACTTCTTTCTCAAGAGAAGGTTTTTTCTTCTAAATTCTCTTCCAGAACATCCTTTTCCTTTTCAATGACAACAAATTCTTCTTTAGAAGGAGGTATTTCTTCCAGATCAACAATTTCTTCAGGATCAAGAACTTCTTTCTTAATCAAGACTTGAGGAGTAGGTTCACTACCTTCCTCATCAGGATAGTCAACAATCTCATCTGGTTCCAGACCAGGATCATAAATTTCATTAGGTTTTGAGGAATGCTCAACTGGGTTGAACTTTTCATAGACCCTATCATTATCCTCTACCCATTATTTTCTCTATGAATTCCAGCTGATTTTCATTCTTTGGACTGTAACTTTTAAGATACAAAATTTATGCTCCTTAATAACTTCTTCATCTGGTCCAACCAACCCTTTATCATGAAGCATAGCAGAGATTGACCTTGAGTAGAATATGGAGGTTGAATTTGAGGTTGTCTTTATCAACTCCCACATATGGAGTATAACATACTTTCATAGGTTGATCTTGTGTCCATTCCTCATAAGATGTATCAAAAATTCATCCTGATACTTGAGTGTAGAAAAGTATCATTTTCTTTGACTAATCAGATTCTGAACAAACTTAAACAAAAGTCTGGTTTCACCATCTAGCTCAACAATAATAGCTCTTCTCTTAGATTCATTTCCAGTTAAGCTTCCCAAGGCTTCTTCTAAAACAAAGATATCACATAGAGGTGGATGACCTCTCAAGTAGTCCTAAAAAATTCCCTCATGAGGTATCCTTAGGCAAGAAACCCGTAACCTCAAAGAGAAGGTACATCTTTTCCCATTGATTCAACTTCTCAGAACAAAACCATCTTCTAAATCAAAAGAGAATTGAACAAACTGATAAAACTGAGCGACTAACTTTGGGTAAATCGGTCTTTACTCTTTTTTGAACCAATCCATCCATCCTTTCTCTTTTATTACTTTCAATTCTAAATAATTACTTGACAGTATCTACTTGGGGAAAATTTCCTTTTTGGGTACCACTATTCTTTTCACCAGGTTCGGATTCAAAGGACCTTCAGGCGCTATCTTCGGTGCTATTTTCATCTTCTTCTTTGATCTTCACTTCTCAGGAGTTGATGAGGATGGACGTTTCATTCTGGGCATTCAATGAAGGATCGAGAGAGAGAGAAAGGTTGAAGGAGGGGTTACGATTTTAGAGAAGAGATCTCTAGTGAAGAAAGGAGTGAAACTTTTTTTGATTTTATCATTTAGGGTTATCAAGCATCGCAAAATCAAAAGTGCAGGAAAGTAAAAGAGTAAAATAATTAATTACCGTGATATAGTTTATAATATGTAAATAAAACAATAAAGAGTCTTTATGGTGAGACCAGAATAGACTTTCACGATGAGACTGTAACAGGCTTTCATGGTGAGACCGTAACAGGCTTTCACGGTGAGATCTCAACTATGTGACTTCAAAACCGTGCGACCGTACTGCTTGAAACAGTATGTTCTAGACCGTATTTGAGAGATAGTAACTATGAGACCATAAACACGAAAAAAAACTTTTAAGACAGTAAACTATAGAACTGTAAGTGTTAGATAATAATCTTAAGACAATGACTTGTGAAACCGTAAACTGTGAAACAATATGTTGTGAAACAATGCACTTACTACTTAATATTTATCATTACCAATTCATGTGTTATGTAATCTATTCTTATAGAATTTAATGGTTTGGTGAATATATCAGCAAGATGATATTCAGTTACAATGAATTTCAAAGTGATATCACCCTTTTGATAATGACCTCTCAAAAAGTGATGTCTTACATCAATATGTTTTGTCCTAGAGTGTGAGATAAGATTTTTTGAGATATTAATAGCACTTTTATTGTCACAGTTTATAGGTATATGCCTGAATTGATATCCATAATCAATTAAAGTGTGTTTCATCCACAAAATTTGTGCACAACAACTACCAACAGCTATGTACTCAGCTTCGATAGTATATAATGCAACGAAGTTTTGTTTCATACTACACCATGATACTAGTGACTTGCCTAAAAGGTGGCATATTATAGAGGTGATTTTTCCATCTAACTTACAACCACCTAAATCAGTATCATAATAACTAACCAACTCAAATGATTGTCCTCTGGGATAGAACAATCCTAGATTGGGTGTATTCTTGAGGTATTTGAAAATTCTCTTAACAACATTTAAATGAGTTTCCTTAGGGTTTGCTTGAAAATGAGCACACATACATACACTAAACATAATGTCAGGTCAGCTAACAGTTAAGTAGAGTGAGCTTCCAATAATTCCTCTATAAGTGGTTTGATCAACATTTTTTCCATCTTCATCAAGATCCAACTTACAAGTAGTACTCATTGGAGTGTCACTAATTTTAGTGCTATCCAAGACAAAAAGTTTTAGATGATCTCTAGTATATATTTTTTGATTTAAAATAATACCATCATTATTTTGAAAGATTTGAAATCCAAGAAAGAATTTTAGTTCAACCATTAAACTAATTTCAAATTTGTTTTGCATCATTTTAGAATATTCAATACATAAAGAATTTTTTGAAGATACAAATATAATATCATTTACATAAATTTGAACTACTAAAACATCATTTGAAATTCATTTTATAAAAAGGGTAGGATCAACTATTCCTTTTGTAAAACCTTTGGAAATAAGAAAAGTACTTAATCTATCTTACCAAGCTCTTGGAGCTTGTTTTAAACCATATAAAGCTTTTGATAATTTAAAAAAAATGATTTGGAAAGTGAGGATTTGTAAAACCAAGGGGTTTCTCAACAAAGACATCCTCAGCTATATACCCATTTAAGAATGCACTTTTAACATCCATTTTATATAGTTTAAAATTTAGATGTGCGGTATAAGCAAGCAGAATTCTGATGGATTCAAGTCTAGCTACTGGTGCAAAGGTTTCCTTATAGTCAATTCCATTTTCTTGACTATAGCCTTGTGCGGCTAATCTAGCATTGTTTCTAACTATGTTATAAACTTCATCTACTTTATTTCTAAACACCCACTTAGTGCCTATGGTGAATGTGTCTTTGGGTCTGTCAACAAGTTTCCAAATTTTGTTCCTTTCATACTGATTATGTTCTTCTTGTATAGCCATCATTCAAAATTCATCATTGATAGAATCATTAATGTTTTTAGGTTCAAGTTGTGACAAGAAATCTTGATGTTCAACTTGATTTCTAAGAGAAGATATAGTTTGAGTTCCTTTATCTAAATCTTCAAAAAATACATCTAAAGGATGGTTCTTAAGAGTTCTAACATCTCTAGAAAAAGAAGGACTAGTGATTTCAGGTTCTTCAACAATTTCGGGTTCATTATGACCTAAATCTGAAGAATTTATAGAATTGGAAGTTTTCATAGATTCCTTTATAGGATGATTAAATGATTTTGCATTGATGTCCAGATTTGACGCATCACCCTCTAGGTTCTCTAGAGAGGTCTTAGGATAATGTGGATATGTTTCATCAAATTTGACATGGACAGATTCTTCCACACATTTAGTTATTTTGTTAAACACTCTACATGCTTTACTAGAGATTCAATATCCTAGAAAGATTCCTTAATCACTATTGAATGCAAATTTGTCAAGATTGTCTTTAGTATTAAGGATATAGACTTTGCAATTAAAAACTTTGACGTAACTTTGGGTTTTCTATTGTTCCATAACTCATATTGAGTTCTTTTAAGAATAGGTCTAATCAACACTCTTTTAATAATACAACATGTTGTATTTACAAATTCAGCAAAAAAATAAACAGGTAAGTTATATTCACTAAGCATGGTTCTAGCAATCTCTTTCAAGGTTCTATTTCTTATTTCTACAACTCCATTCTGTTGAGGTGTTCTAGGGGCATAGAAATTATGACTATATCCATTTTGTGAAAAAAAAAGGATTCAAAATCATGATTTTCAAACTCATGGCCATGATCACTTCTTAAGGATTTATTTCTAAGTCCACTAAGATTTTCTACAGTTTTGGCATATTTGGTGAAATGATAGAATTATTCACTTTTGTGAGCCAAAAAAAGTCCAAGTATATCTAGAAAAGTCATCTACAAGAACATAAACATAGTGCCTCCCATTTAATCTAGAAACTCTAGATGGTCCAAACAAATCCAAGTGAACCGGTTTGAGAGGTTGACAAGTAGACACTTATTTATTTGGTTTGAAGAAAATTTTGTGTATCTTTCCCTTTTGACAAGGATCACACACTTTATCATTTGTAAACTCAAGGTTGGGTAGGTCTTTGACTAAGATTTTTCTAGTTAGATTTCTAAGGGAGTGAATGTTACAATGTCCTAGTCTCATATTCCAAAGCCAAGACTCTTTGTGAAATACACTTAAACATGAAGAATTTTTAGAAACTAAAGAATCTAAGTTAACGGAGTATACATTTTCTGTAACACCCCAAGCTTCCACAGTACTCTTCTCTTTGAATAATACAGTAGCATGTGTTGTACGCAACTTTGAGTTCTAACACACCACAACCAATCAAACTAGCAGTTATGAATAGTAATACCCACTTTTTGAAATTTTATAAATTTTATCTTTCAAAATGGAATTCATTTTTGGATTCGGAATATCGAAATTAGCTTAGGGTGAAGTTTTGGTATTTTTCTGAAAACTTTCAATTTTTGATGAATAGTGAAAAACACTAAGTTATAGTTTAAAACCAAATTTTTATTTAAATAATTATTTATTTTATTTAAATTTATATTAGGTAAAAATAGATGCATAATACCTATATAAGTTCAATGTAATTCATTGGAGTTAGTTTATAATAATTTTAGATATATAATTTTTTTTATTGAACTTTTCACCGTCTTTTACCCACCTCCTAGGAGAATTTGCAAATTCACATAAAACTTAATTTTACCACTTATGTGAGTGGAATTTAAAAAATACGAGAGAAACGGTTGATATCAGTAAGTAAAATTTGGTTCAATAAGATGAAAATACTTTTTGGTGAATAGTAACTTTTTTACTTTTATTTACCACGGTTAAAAGTAAATAGGGTAATTAAGGGTAAAAATGATATTATTATTACCCTAACACATGTCCTAATTCTATTGGATAAGTATAGTTTGACCAAAAAAAACCTTAGGAATAAAATATGAACCTCTTTGGTCCACTTGGATTAGATTAGGACATTTATTATTATTTAATTCAAAGAAGAGTTAAAAGAGTTAAAATCAAAGTTTAATAACTAAAACATTATTAATATAGGGTTACACATAAGATAAATTCGCCTATAAATATTCATTATAAATCTAAAAAAATTTCCTACATAATGGTATTTTATTTATATTTTTAGACATTAAAAATTTAATTTATTTATGACACAATGATGATGCAATAATTACCTAATTAATGAAATATTAAAATAATTGATATTATAAATATCCAAATAAATGTAATTTGAGACTTTTTTT
Organism: Viscum album; assembly: GCA_963277665.1. Lineage (NCBI taxonomy): Eukaryota > Viridiplantae > Streptophyta > Magnoliopsida > Santalales > Viscaceae > Viscum > Viscum album. The sequence goes on from OY728153.1 coordinate 943,658,495, forward strand.
GAATTAAACTAATTTTATAGATTAATATGACATATTATCATTGGTTAGATGAATTTTTTTCAAAGTAATAATGCTGTTATGAATTTAGCAAAAACAAAATACCAAATAGTGTCAAAATTGACATAAAAGAGTTTTTAAAACAAATATTATATTATTAATTGATATTCTATTCATAAAAATCTAAGGTTTGTCAAAAATACTTATATAATGATAGTTATATCATTAATGAACCACTTGGGGTTCTCTTAGAAGTATATAGTAAGTTTATTAACCATATAATATAAAAATACAAAGAGACATGGTAAATGTCAAACTATTTAACTAAGATTTAAATCTAAAAGATAAAGTTAATATAGTGACCCAAACCTATCTAAAACCTATTGGTTGAGTGGTGTTCGACCCATCCCCACCTTATCCTTTAAATAATAATTTTTAGATCCATTAGAAACTGAAAATGAGTTTATTATATAATAATATTTCTAGCTTTTCCTAAGGTGCCCCTCACCCCTCTTATAAAAGGGCACCCCCCTTCTCTCTAATTCACACCTTCAAAGCCATTTGGATCGGCCAAAACCTACCCAAATACCATCTCAAATTTCCTCCCTTAATCCTAGAGTCCTTTCTTTAGTCAGAAATCCAACATAAGGATCCCTTTTTATCAAATCAAAAGGAAGAACCCGAAGAAGAGGTGAATATTTCATCACCTCTTTCAAGTTCCTTTATTCTTCCACTTCATCTTTCTTTATTGTTTCCATTATAAAATAATAACTCCAGTATCTTCTATATAATTTAATGTTATTATAATTATGGTACAACCAAATTCATTGATCTATCCATCCTTTGGATGACATGTCACCATACGTGCGTACGTACGACTTACCGTCTCCACGTCGTGGTGTAATTGTTATTCAATACATTATTATTTGGATGAGTATAATAATGATGTGTAATTGATGTAAATAATAAATATAACATGATAATGATTCTGTATATATGATATAACATTTAATTATTTATTATTTTAATATCAAAATAATGATATTTTCACTCGTGCGTACGTACGGATTACCGTCTCCACGAACGCGATGAGATTCATTCCCCATCGTATCCATTCAATACTAATTTTCATTAGATAATTAAAAATAATTTTTAAAAAATTAATATCATTATTAATATTAATAAGATACATCCTATCCATAACAAACATTACTTATTTAACAAATCATATAAAGGAAAACGAATCAGTTAACACCCGAAACAACGACAATACTAAGATATTATTAACAACACAATGTCAAAAGATTATATATGATATCATATTAATGTATATGATTCTTATATAATTTAATAACAATTATTCCACCATTATATAGGAGTTTAACCTACCCTCAACCATGGAAAAGTATAAGGTAAGGGTTAATTTCACAATCTCTTTATTATCCGAGGTTGTTTTTATGTAGGTATCTACTGTGACCTCTTTATCATCCACATCCATATTTCGTAAAAATGTATTTCAAAACATTATTAATATTTTATAGAATATGGTTTACAGTCATTTATACCCTTTTTTGACTTTTTATAAGATGTTTATAAAGGAATATTTCCATCATTTTCCAAATAAGGTCCTTTATAACCTTTTCGACAAAATTAAGGTAAGAATGTCTTTTTTTAACTTATACGGCGGGTGCGGCTATTCTCCGATATTATAACATTGTCGAAGCTTCCCTTACAAGATTATAAGAATATTTTCAAAATAAATGTTTTCTTAAATGATTTCAAAATAGAAAGAGATATTTCTCTAAAAAAGGTTTTTATTTCATCTATGTCAACATCCTTTGATGGATTCTAAGATTATTTGAAGTTGATTTATTATGATACAAAACTTCCATATTATATTGAATGTTTTGTGATATGTTTGACTATGGATGTTTTATTTTTACACCATTCATGGTTTATGGATAAAGTATCGAAATTTCGTATGCTAGTTTTAATATGAATGTTTATTTTATGTTTAAACCTTTTCATATGAGGAATGCATTGGACTTAGTATGTGATGGGTGGAGCCTGCTATATCTGCTCGATGCATCGGTAGGTCTCATGAGACAAACTAGTATCTTGGAACAAGGCCTTGACAAAATCTTATTTGTAGTCTTGGCACAAGGCCTTGACTATGTGGTTATGAAAGTATGGAATTATGCATTCTATCATTATGAAAGTGGCTATTGATATTGCATGTGATTATTCGACTAGTAGAATATTCATGTGAGTAAGTAAATGGAATTATTTGATTTTATCTTTGCCATATTATTCTAAAGTTCAAGTTTAAAAGTATTTTGTTTTATTCTTATACATTGCCTTAAATGTTAATGCTTATTTATGAAAGTTTCTGCTAGATCGTTATCCTTACTGAGCATCCGAGCTCACCCCTTTATATGTTTTATTTTTCCCAGGATGCAAAGAAGTATTTTATGACTGACCTACAGGGATAGTCTGAGGGGATATGAGTGTGGTCTATGGAAACAACGTTGTTGTAGTTTTTCATTTTATGATGTAATTTAAACCTTATGAATGTATCTAGTACTTCCAAGGCTACTAAACTAATAAGTCTTTCGAGACTTGATATTTTGTGATCATGCCAATGTTATATAATAATGCACCGACTTTAGGTAACTGGGTTCAGTGCGTTATATTTTCATTTATCAATGTAGAAAACACTAATTCATTTTTAGAATTAAAAACATTGAAAGAATCATTTTCAAATCTAACATGAAATCCATCATCACATAGTTGTGAAATACTAAGAAGATTATATTTCAATCCATCAAAAAAAATTACTTTGGAAATTAAAACTGAGTTAGAGATACCAATTTAGCGAAGGACAATGATTTTTCTTTTAGCATTGTCTCCAAAGGTGACATGTACACCATCAATTTTTATTAAGTTCTTGAAGCATGAATAGTCCCCGGTCATGTGTCTTGAACACCCACTGTCCAAGTACCATAAGATTTTACAGAAGCTATTTAAGAAACTTTACTACAAAATAGTCAAATTAAAATAGACTTTGTCACCCATATTTTTTTGGGTCCTGTAATATTAGTGACTAGTGCTTTAGGAACCCATAAATGTCTCATAGGTTTCCTATAAGAATTGTGTAAAGTGATTGAAAAATAAACTCTATTTGTTCCAGAAAATCTTGAAACTGTAGAGAGTGTATCATAACTTGAACTAGTTATGTTTTCTAGAATTAAGAGTAAAGTTGTGTATCCTAGATTTAGAAACAAAATTAGTTCTTCCAAAATTTCTTTTACCAAGTTGATAACCAATAACAGTAGTATATTTTGGAGCAATATATTTACCTAGAATTTGTACCAATGTATCTTTACCATTAGTAAACCTTTTATGGTCCTTTTTCAATTGCTTATTAGATATCTTTAGTGCATTTTTTTATTTGAGTAATTGAACATTTTTCTCCCTTTCTACAGTAAGTTTAGTTTTAATAGTTGAGATAAGAGCATGTTGTTTCTTTAAATATTTGTATTTATCTTTTAGTTCATTGCATGTCTCTTCAAGCATATTATAGTACTCAAAAATTTATTCATTTGACATATTTTATGAATCACTTTCATCTCCAGAATAATAGAAATTGTGTATAGGAGATTCCAGTGTTACCTCAGATTTTTTTTTCATAAAAAACATATTGGATTTGTTAACATGTTCATCATGTGAAGATTTTGAGTCACTTGAACGGTCCTCAGAAGCACCCCATGTTGATTTCATTTATTTTTTATGCTTTCTATCTTTGTCCTAATATTTCTTTTTGTACTTGAGCTTGGGATAGTTAGCCTTTACATGCCCCTTTCGCTTACATTCATAGCATACTATCTCATCAGACTTGTCACTTATTTTCCAATCTTTCTTCTAGCTTACTTTTTGATCATATATTCCTTTGAAGTTAGTCTTTATGAAAAATTTATTCTTCTCGTAAAATCTCTTAAACCTTCTAGATAATTGAGAAATCTCCTCATCAATATCAGGTGATGATTGTTCACTACTAGAAATTTCTACAGAGGCCTCCAATTTTCATTTTTCTTTGTGTCTGGAGGTGGTGGTCTTAAATGCAACAGATTTTATTTTAGGTTCATCCTCTTCTTCCTTATTGACTTTCATCTCCTCTTAATACATCATTAGTTTCCCAATGAGTTATTTTACAAGTAACTTGATGATGTCACATGATTATCTAATAGAGATAGAGGTTCCTCTCCATCTATCAGGTATGCATCTAAAAATCCTCATGATTTGTTATTTGGAAATAACTTTTCTTCTAAGAGAGATCATTGTGTTGAAAATTTCATTGAACCTGAGATACATGTCAAAAATAGGCTCATCAGGTTTCATTTTAAAGTTATCATATTTAATAGTATAAGTATTAAGTATCATTTCTTTCACACTAGAAGCTCCTTCATGTGAAACAGACAAAGTATCCCAAATTTCATGGGCAGTTTTACATGCAGAATTTTTGTTAAATTACTCATCTCCTAAAGAGAAATATAAAGAATTCATGGATTTGAAATTGTTATTGTAGGAAGTCTTGGTTGGGTCATTCCAAGTGATTCTATCAGTAGCAGGAATCTTATACTCATCTATAATTGAAGACCAAATTTCAAAACCCATACTTTCTAAATTCATTTTCATTTTAATTTTTCATTAGGCATAATTGGTTCCATTAAAGAATGGTGGTTTTTTTGTTGCACCACCTTCCAGTATATTATCCACAATAAAGAAATAAGTTGAAAGAGCTAGAAATTTTGTATTAACAAAAATCTACAGATATTTAAAGTTCAACTAAAATCACAGTTGAATGGCTTCAAAAATAGAGGCTTAACAGGAATAAAAAACTCCTCTAATACCAAATGTTGGTCAGAGTAGAGTACTCAAGCGGGGGGGGGGGGGGGGTGAATTGAGTATCTATAAAAATTTCTGTTTAAGAGGTTTTCATAAAATGTTCCCCAATAAAAATAAATACAGCCCAGTTAATCAAAGTAATATAGTTATGATAGTTTTACTCTTTAAATAACTTTTCAGAAGATTGATTAATTCTCAGTAATCTTAATACTAGTTATTAATATTACTTTTAAAGCTATTCTAATAAGGAAAAAAAATTATAACTTCTTCCCAAGATTATCTATCAAAGTAAATCTAGTGATTTCTGAATTATATAGTAAAATAGAGAACACTAAATTAAACAACACAAGGGATATACAACAATTGGTCCAGTCTAAAGCCGAGACCTAATCCACTCCACTTGGTGATCACCTACCACTAAGCAGTTTATATTAATAAACTTGTCCCACACTCTGGATCGGGGTAAAGAATAGTGAACAGGACTATCCAGGTCACACGACCTCTTCCACAATTATTTGTGGGTATGAAATACCAGGTCAAACAGGGAACTCTTACACATTTATCTATGGGTGTAAACAAGTGTAAAAAGATATGAGAGGAAGGATATATTGTATCCTTCAATTTATTGTAGGATAAAGTGCATGTTTTTATACAGATACACACACACTGCTCGAAAGCTAAAAACAATACACAACAGAGCAAAGATGATGAGATAAGGTTAGAAGTTCTCTGAGTGTTATTCTTTACAGCTCAGACCTATAGGATGAATCAGATGTAAGAATCGAGTCCTCTTGTGAAAAATAGAGTATCACAAGTCTAGGGCTTTGGTTTCCAGTTGGATCTGGTGCGTGTTCTTCGTGGAGTTGGTATTGAGAAGATGTTCTAGACTCTGATCTATGGTATTCCAGCTTTTTGATTTGTGAATGCTTCGTGTGTTCTTAAGATGTATTGAGTTGCATGTGTCAGTTCACGCTTCTTCACTATATCACACCACTTTGTTTCTGAGCCACACTTTTTCTTTTTATTCTTGGAGTGCATAAGTTGGAGCCGACAGGATGCATGTATTCTACACCTCGTACCTCATGCTTTCAGGTGACTTGTCTACAAAGAAATATTAATTATGCCAGTGCATTTAAAAGACTCAAATATGACCATGAGAAATTAAATTGAAAATTAAAAAATAGATTAAAGAATGGTGTCACAGTCTATCTAGAAACAGTGTCACTTGAAAATGGTGTCACCACGAAATGGTGTATCCTTATTGTCATTTGAGTGGTGAGACAATTATGATGACATAGTTGTATAGAGATCAGGAACCGGTAGCACAGATTCAGTGTTAGTATCACAGTGTCTAGTCTTTTTCCAAATTTCAAATGGTGTCTTAGCCAGGAACCGGTGTCAAAGACTTCAACAGATCTAAAATGGTGTCTGGGTTAGGGTGTCTGGTCATGATGTCTGGGTCACGGTGTCTAAGTCATGGTGTCTGGGTCACGGTGTTTGGTCACGATGTCTGGGTCCTTTTCCAGAAAAACAGAACCGGTGGGAGACTCATGGTTTCTCAAACATAGCCAAATATCTGTATACAAACTTAAGCCATGATATTCATAGAATGGACTAGAATTGATCATTTATCAATGAAATCAATTATAACAGAAATTAAAAAATATAGTTTACAATAATCAAACATAGCACTAAAGATCTTGGATAGGTTTATTTAAAGCATAAAGAAACCAACCATCTGTACACATGATTTGAGACATATTAAATAGGATCAACAATCTTTACAAAATGTTCAGGATTTATGATCATTAAAACATGATTAAAATAGGATGAGTCCAGCACAAATGACTTATGTATCATTTTCCTAAAGTATCAAAACAATTCGAATATATTTTATTAGTTTGCAGTATGCCAGTTGTGTTTTTTACTAAAATGTAGTTTTAAATTGGAAATATGCATTTTGAGTCATACCAGTCGCATCGTGTGTCAGTCTGATATAAGAATGCTTGATACATGTCAAAAATGACTTTAAATCACTTTTCTAAATTATAAAGACAATTGGAGCGTGTTTCTTTAGTCTTCAGTGAGTGATACTTTTTGAACTAAAATGTAAATTTTAAGCCAATAAAGGACACTTTAGCCATACTGGTCACACCGTGTGTCGGATTGAGGTGAGGTTGATTCCTAAATGTCACAAATGACTCATGGATTATTTTCCTAAAGAATCTAAACAATACGAATGTGTTTTCTTAGTTTTCATTATGTCATTTGTTTTTTACTAAAATTAATTTCAATTTTAAATAAAAATTACACACTTGGAGTCATACCGGTCACACCGTGAGTATTATTGAGATGAAGTTGACTCCTACATGTCAAAAATGACTCATGGATCATTTTATTGAAGTATCAAAATAATATGAATGTGTTTTCTCAGTTTTCAATATGCCAATTTTGTTTTTTTACTAAAATATCATTTTAAACTGAAAACATGCATTTTGAGTCATACTGGTCGCATTGTACAACAGTTTGATGTGATACTGCTTTATACACATCAAAAATGAATTATAAATCATTGCCCCAATTTATCAAGAAAACTAGAGAATGTTTTATTGGTTTTCAGTGAGTGACACGTTTTGAAATAAAATTTCAATTTTAAATTGATAACGGATACTGTTAGTCATACCAATCACACAGTGTGTCAGATTAAGGTGGGGTTGATTCCTACATGTCAAAAATGACTCATGGACCATTTTCCTAAAGTATCCAAACAACCAAAATGTTTTTTCTTAGTTTTTATTATGTCACTTGTTCTTTTTACTAAAATTAATGTCAATTTTAAATAAAAAGACATTTGAAGTCATACGAGTCACACCGTGTGTTGTATTGAGGTGAAGTGGACTTCTACTCGTCACAAATGACTCATGGATATTTTTACTAAAGCATCAAAATAATAGGAATACATTTTATCATTTTTCAGTATGCGAGTAGTGTTTTATTACTAAAATGTCATTTCAAAGTGTAAACATGCATTTTGAGTCATACCGATCATATCGTGCATCGGTTTGATGTGAGACTACTTTATACACATCACAAATGGCTTATGAATTGCTGTCCTAAATTATCAAGACAATCGGTGCGTATTTTCTTGGTTTTCAGTGAGTGATAGGTTTTAAACTAAAATATCAATTTTAAACTAATAATAGACTATTTTAATCATATAAGTCACACTGTGCATTATATTGAGGTGGGGTTGATTCCTACACATTACAAATGATTCATTAATTGTTTTCCCAAAGTATTAAAACAATCCAAATGCGTTTTCTTAGTTTTCAGTATGTCACTTGTTCTTTTTACAAAAATTAATGTCAATTTAAAAAAAAAACACTTGGAGTCATACCGGTCAAACCATGTGTCTTATTGAGGTTCAGTTGAATCCTATACATCACAAATGACTCATGGATCATTTTTATAAATTATAAAAACAATAAGAATGTGTTTTATTGGATTTCAGTATGCTAGTTGTTCTTTTTTACTAAAATGTAATTTTAAAATGGAAACATGCATTTTGAGTCATACCGGTCGCATCATGCATTGGTTTTACCTGAGACTGCTTCATACACATAAATAATGACTTATGAATTATTGTCCTAAATTATAAATATAATTGAAGCACATTTTCTTGGTTTTTTGTGAGTGCCCCATTTTTAACTAAAATATCAATTTTAAACTGATAATAGACACTTTTAGTCATACCGGTCACACCGTATGTCAGATTGAGTAGGGGTTGATTCATACATTTAAAAAATAAATCATGGATCATTTTCCTAAAGTATCAAAACAATCCGAATGTGTTTGCTCAGTTTTCAATTTGTCACTTGTTTTTTTACTAAAATTAATGTCAATTTTAAATAAAAAGACACACTTGGAGTCATACTGGTCACACCGTACATTGTATTGAGGTTCAGTTGACTTATACATGTTAAAAATGACTCAAGGATCATTTTCCTAAAGTATCAAAACAATCTGAATGTGTTTGATCAGTTTTCAGTATGCCACTTGTGTTTTTTTACTAAAATGTCATTTTAAATTGGAAACATGCATTTTGGGTCATACAGGTGGCATCATGCATCAGTTTGATGTGATAATTCTTCATACACGTCAAAAATGACTTATGAATCACTGTACTAAATTATCAGTATGATCAGAGCATGTTTTCTTGGTTTTCAGTGAGTGATATGTTTTGAACTAAAATGTCTATTTTAAACTGATAACAGACACTTTTAGTCATACCGATCACATCATGCATCTGATTGAGGTGGGGTTGATTCCTACACATCAAAAATAACTCATATATCCTTTTAATAAATTATCAAAACAATCCAAATGCATTTTCTCTGTTTTTAGTATGTCACTTGTTCTTTTTACTAAAATTAATGTTGATTTTAAATAAAAAGACACACTTGAAGTCGTACAGGTCACACCGTGCATCGTATTGAGGTGAGGTTGAACCATAATTTCACAAATGACTCATGGATAATTTTCCTAATGTATCTAAACAATATTAATTTGTTTTTTTGGTTTTTAGTATACAATTTCTATTTTTTACTAAAATGTCATTTCAAACTGGAAACACGCATTTTGAGTCATACCGGTAACATCGTGCATCAGTTGACGTGAGAGTGATTCATACACGTCATAAATAACTTATGAATCACTATTATAAATTATCAATACAATATCATCATTTTTATTGGTTTTCAGTGAGTGGAACTTTTTGAACTAAAATGTCAATTTTAAACTGATAACATAAACATTTAGTCATATCGGTCACACCATGTGTTAGATTGAGGTGGGGTTGATTTCTAAAAATAAATGAATCATGAATCCTTTTCCTAAAGTATAAAAACAATGAAAATGTGTTTTCTTGGTTTTTAGTATGTCACTTGTTATTTTTACTAAGATTAATGTCAATTTTAAATAAAAAAACACACTTGGAGTCATGCTAGTCACACCATGCGTTGTATTGAGATGTGGTTGATGCCTACATGTTACCAATGACTCATGGATCATCTTACTAAAGTATCAAAACAATATGAATGTCTCTTCTTGGTTTTTTCATGGTCCATCCCAGAGGGGACCATACAATGACTTCCCCAAGCCCACCTCCAATAGGCAAGGGGCTGGCGGCGGTGGGGGGGGGGACAATGATCAAATGTTTTTTTTGAAAAAATATGAAATTAACATAAAAACATTAATCAATCAGTGGTAGTTTTGTAAATAAATTTTACTGATTCAAGTATTTAGTAAAGACCTAGATTTTTGCATTCACTACTGGAAATTATTTCTTTTGAGTCCCCTAGAATGGTTTCGGTCACAATCCTTAAAAAAACACACTCACCCTTTCGCCCCCAACCCTCCCTTGCGCACAACCCCTTGCTGAGCCTTACCTCCACCACCCTCGCCACACCACGCATTCGCCTCTGCCTCCAACTCCCTCTGTCTCTAGCTCCCTGTTACTTTTGCTTCCTCTCGCTCCTTGACTCCCCTCCCCACCTCCGCCTCCGCCTCCCTCCCTCCAGACTCCCACTCCTTATGCCTCTCCCGTTGTCGCAGCTACACCTAAACACTATTATACATATTCCATTTAACAAGGTGCAAAATGACTTTTAACAGTGCTAAAAAAGCTTTATTAATCACAATATTGATAAAAAGGAGTCCCCTTTATCAGCGCTCCAAAAGTGTTGATAAATGAGTCCTTTATCTGTGCAAAAAAAAGCATTGATAAATGAATCCTTTTATCAGTGCTATTTTAGTGCTCATAAAGGGAACCTTTTATCAGTGCAATTGTTAGTGCTCATAAAGGGGGTCCTTTATCAATGCTCAAAATAGCTCTGATAAAGGCCTAATTGTCGGCAATGTAGTGTTATATTAACAACACACCCAACAAAAACCTACAATTTCAAACAATGTTATATACATTTAATGTGAAACCATAAATACAAAAATTTCTTCTCATGGTATATAAAAAACATTATTATATACATTTAAAACAATGTTTTATATAATTACATTTACAATTATCCAAAAAACATTTAAAAACATTAATTTTTCATCTTTTCCCACCCGTGACCCCCTCTTAAAAATGTTTTCACATGGTATCAGTTGTAGAACAAATCATCTCAACCCGAGTAAAAGATTCCACATATATAATAAAATAAACATTATGTTAGTAATACTATAAAGAAATAAATTAAACATTAATATGAAAGAATACATTAATAAAATGTCAATATTTAATAAAAAGGACAAATTTGGAGTCATATCATGCATCAAATTGAGGTAGGGTTGATTTATACACGTCACAAATGACTCATAGATCATTTTCCTAAAGTATCAAAACAATCTGAATGCATTTTCTCAGTTTTCAGTATGTCACGTTTTCTTTTTACTAAAATTAATGTCAATTTTAAATAAAAAGACACATTTGGAGTCATACCGGTCACACTGTGCATGGTATTGAGGTTCAGTTGACTACTATAAATCGAAAATGACTCGTGGATTATTTTCATAAAGTATCAAAACAATCTGAATTAATTTTCTCAAATTTAAGTATGCAAGTTGTGTTTTTTACTAAAATGTTATTTCAAACCGAAAACAGGTATTTTGAGTCATAACGATCGCATCATGCATCATTTTGATGTGAGAATTATTTATACAAGTCACAAATTACTTATAAATCATTATCCTAAATTATCAAGGCAATCTGAGTGCAATTTCTTGGTTTTCATTGACTGACATATTTTGAACTAAAATGTTAATTTTAAACTGATAACAAATACTTTTAGTCATACCAGTCACACTATGCATCAGATTGAGGTGGAGTTGATTCCTACACATCACAAATGACTCACGGATCGTTTTACTAAAGTTTCAAAACAATCTGAATGTGTTTTCTTGGTTTTTAGTATGTGACTCATTCTTTTTATTAAAATTAATGTCAATTTTATATAAAAAGGAATAATTGGAGTCATACCGGTCACATCGTGCATCATATTGAGGTTTGATTGACTTCTACACATCACAAATGACTCATGGATCGTTTTCCTAAAGTATCAAAGTAATCCGAATGTATTTGATCTGTTTTTAGTATGCCAATTGTGTTTTTTTTACTAAAATATAATTTCAAACTAGAAACACACATTTTGAGTCATACTGATCGCATCATGTTTCAGTTTGACATGAGACTACTTCATACATGTCAAAAATGACATATGAATCACTGTCCTAAATTATTTAAAAAATTAGAGCGTGTTTTCTTGGTTTTCAGTGAGTGACACTTTTTGAACTAAAATGTAAATTTTAAACCGATAAAGGGAACTTTAGTCATACTGGTCACACCGTGCGTCATATTGAGGTGGGGTTGATTTTTACACATCACAAATGACTCATGGATCATTCTTCTAAATTATCAAAACAATAAGAATGTTTTTTCTTGGGTTTCAGTATGTCACTTGTTCTTTTTATTAAAATTAATTTCAATTTTAAATAAAAGACACACTTGGAGTCATACTGGTCACACCGCGTGTCTTATTTAGGTGAAGTTGACTCCTACATGTCAAAAATGACTCATGGATCATTTTATTAAAGCATCAAAACAATTGGAATGCTTTTTCTTAGTTTTCATTATGCCAGTTGTGTTTTTTACTAAAATGTCATTTCAAACTAGAAACACACATTTTGAGTCATAAAAGTCACATATTGAATCAGTTTTATGTGATACTACTTCATACATGTCACAAATGACTTATGAATCACTATCCCAAATTATCAAGGCAATCAAAGAACGTTTGCTTGGTTTTTATTGAGTGACAAATTTTGAACTAAATTGTCAAATTTAAACTGATAACAGACACTTTTAGTCATACCGGTCACACCATGCATCAGATTGATGTGGGGTTGATTCCAAAATGTCAAAAATGACTCATGGACCATTTTCCTAAATTATCAAAACAATCTGAATGCGTTTTCTCAGTTTTTAGCATGTCACTTGTTTTTCTACTAAAATTAATGTCAATTTTAAATAAAAAGACATTTGGAGTCATACTAGTCACATGATGTGTTGTATTGAGGTGAGATGGACTCATAATCATCACAAATGACTCATGTATCTTTGTACTAAAGTATCAAAATAATATGAATACATTTTATCAGTTTTCAGTATGCAAGTTGTGTTTTTTACTAAAATGTCATTTTCAAAGTGTAAACATGCATTTGAGTCATACCGATTCTATCGTGCATCAATTTGATGTGAGACTACTTTATACATGTTACAAATGGATTATGAATTGCTATCATAAATTATCAATACAATCAGTGCGTATTTTCTTGGTTTTCAGTGAGTGATAGGTTTTGAAATAAAATGCCAATTTTAAACTGATAACAGACAGTTTTAGTTATACAGGTCTTAGTGTGAATTAGATTGAGGGGGGGGGGGGTTGATTCCTGCACATTAAAAATGACTTATGAATTTTTTCCCAAAGTATCAAAACAATCCAAATGCGCTTTCTCAGTTTTTAGTATGTCACTTGTTCTTTTTACAAAAATTAATGTCAATTTTAAATAAAAGTACACACTTGGAGTAATACCGGTCACACCATGTGTCGTATTGAGGTTAGGTTGACTCTTACACATCACAAATGACTCATGGATCATTTTTAAAAATTATAAAAACAATAAGAATGTGTTTTCTTGGATTTCAGTATGCTAGTTTTTATTTTTTACTAAAATGTCATTTCAAATTAGAAACCTGCATTTTGAGTCATACCGGTCACATCGTGAATTGGTTTTACATGAGACTACTTAATACACATCAAAAATGTCTTCTAAATTATTGTCATAAATTATAAAGATAATCGAAGCATATTGTCTTGGTTTTTAGTGAGTGTAACATTTTTAACTAAAATGTCAATTTTAAACTGATAACAAACACTTTTAGTCATAATGGTCACACCATATATCATATTGAGTCAAGGTAGATTCCTACACATCAAAAATAAATCATGGAACATTTTCATAAAGTATCAAAATAATCTTAATGTGTTTGCTCAGTTTTCAGTTTGTCACTTATTTGTTTTACTAAAATTAATGTCAATTTTAAATAAAAAGACACACTTGGAGTCATACGGGCCACATCATGCATTATATTGCAGTTTAGTTGACTCATACACATTAAAAATGAATCATGGATTATTTTACTAAACTATAAAAACAATATTAACGTGTTTGATCAGTTTTCAGTATGCCACTTGTGTTTTTTTTACTAAAATGTCATTTCAAACTGAAAACATGGATTTTGAGTCATACCGGTCGCATCATTCATCTATTTGATGTGAGACTGCTTTATACATGTCAAAAATGAAATATGAGTCACTGTACTAAATTATCAATACAATCAGAGCATGTTTTCTTGGTTTTCAGTGAGTGATATGTTTTGAACTAAAATGTCAAATTTAAACTGATAACAGGCACTTTTAGTCATACTAGTCACATCGTGCATCAGATTGAGGTGAGGATGATTCGTACACATCAAAAATGACTCATGGATATTTTTAATAAGGTATCAAAACAATTAGAATGTGTTTTCTCAATTTTTAGTATGTCACTTGTTCTTTTTATTAAAATTAATTTTAATTTTAAATAAAAAGACACACTTGTAGTCATACCAGTCACCCCTGCATCATATTGAGGTGAGGTTGAATCATAAATGTCAAAAATGACTCATGGATCATTTAACTAAAGTATCAAAACAATATGAATGTGTTTTGTTTGTTTTTAGTATGAAAGTTGTGTTTTTTTACAAAAATTTCATTTCAAACTGGAAACACGCATTTTGAGTCATACCGGTCACATTGTGCATTAGTTTGACATGAGATTGCTTCATACACATCACAAATGACTTATGAATTAATATTCTAAATTATAAATACAATATTATCATGTTTTATTGGTTTTTAGTGAGTGACACTTTTTGAACTAAAATATCAATTTTAAACTAATAACGTACACTTTTAGTCATACCGGTCACACCGTGCGTTAGATTGAGGTGGGGCTGATTTCTACACATAAAAAATGAATCATGGATCATTTTACTAAATTATGAAAATAATAAAAATGTGTTTTATTGGTTTTCAATAAGTCACTTTTTCTTTGTACTAAGATTAATGTCAATTTTAAATAAAAAAACACACTTGGAGTCATGCCGGTCACACCATGCGTTGTATTGAGATGTGGTTGATGCCTACACGTTAAAAATAAATCATGGATAATTTTACTAAATTATAAAAACAATATGATTGTGTTTTCTTAGTTTTTTCATGGCCCATCCCAGAGGGGACCATACCGTGACTACCCCAAGCCCGCCTCCAATAGGCAAGGGGCTGGTGACTAGCACTGAGTAGAAATATCCCACAAATGGGAGACATTAGCCTAAAGTACCTATATGCATGCACACATATCCAATCCACAAATGATGAAATGTAAAAACAAAAAGTAAACAATTAATTCAAACCTCTCTATCCCATAACCAAAGTATGATAGGAAGTAAAGCACAATAAAGTAAATAGGATGAAAAACAAGCCCAACAAAAAGAGTTTGTAACCAAAATTCCAACCTATAAGAAAAGATTTATTGGGAATATCATCTGAAATCCACAAGAACACACCTCTGTCTATCAGGTCTGACAAAGCACCGCCTGGAACTCCATCGAAAGGTTGATCATCTGCACAAGACACAACACGTGTAGAAAAAACCTTTATAGGGGTAAGTATAACAGTACTCTGTAGGACACCCCGAAACAACAACGCAATACCACAAAGCAATAACATAAAGTAATAACACAAATTAATACCACAAATTAATATAGTAAAGGAATACCAAAAAGGAATACCATAAAGGAATACCATGAAGGAATAATAAAAAGGAATACCATAAAACAATACCATAAAAGATTACCATGAAGGAATACTAAAAAGGAATAACACAAAGGAATACCACAAAGGAATACCATGGAGGAATACCACAAAGGAATACCATGGAGGAATACCACAAAGGAATACCAAGAAGGAATAACATGAAGGAATACCACAAATAAATACTACACAATATCACCAAGAAGGAATACCACAATGGAATACCACAGAAGAATACCACACAGGATTACCATAAACGAATACCACTAAGTAATACTACACAGGATTACCCCAAATGAATACCATAAAGGAATACCATGAAGGAATACCATAGAAGAATACCACATAGTATTACCATGAAGGAATACCACAAAGGAATACCATACAATATTAACAATGAAGGAATACCACACAAGATTACCATGAAGGGATTACCACAAAGGATTACCACACATGATTACCATGAAGGAATACCACAGAAGAATACCACAAAGTATTACCACACAAGAATACCACAAAGTAATATACAGTCAGCTCCACATAGGTATATGTATAAAGAAAATATAACAAGTATATCCAGATATACTCAATCCAAGATACACACTCTATAGGTAAGCCACATCCAATTACTAGCCACATGATTCTACTCAAAGCACACTCGTTCTAGGAGAACTCAGTCCTCGAGCCATGATATCATTAGAGACACTCACAATGAGTTATATCTCATTTGGGATCCAACCAATTATAATGAATTAGTCAAGGAAAACTATGATATATAGAGATGTGATCTTGTCCAAACACACTAGGGAATACCATCTACCCAAATGTGGATCAACCCACAACATAGAGGATCCTGCCCAAATACACTGGGGAATACCACTAACCCTACTAATGCAGCCTCATAGATGGAGGATCAATTCCTTGCTCTCGGTGGTTACGTCAATTCCAAAAAACTATACTAGGGATGATATAAGATCACACTCTAGTCCCATGAGGGGATACCATACACTATTTGGTACTCATCCTCTAGAGGGGATTGTAATCTAGTGATGTGGATGGAATGTTGTACTGAAATCTCAAGAAAAGGACCAAGGGGACGCTCTATACCTATATTGTTCCAAACTAAAAACTCACCACTTGTCTCAAAAGGACCATCTCAATGTCAGGGTCTCAACACCGTAGACGGTTCGTTGGTTGGACACTCTGTTTAGAAGTTATGATTGTTTGAAATTTTTAAGGGGTGTTACTAGGCCCATGGACCGACCGTCGCAGTCGGCCACCCTTATCGACCACCCATGGAACAAATACATGATCAGTCCACCTTCCATGACTGCCACGATCGACTGTGGCCCAACTTCAGCCTGGTTTCCCCGGGTCTGACTCGCCTGCTTAGCCCGACCCAACCTTCTTGGCCTGAGCCGCTCAGCCTAGCCCTCTTCCTCTGGGCCTAGCCCTCTCCACCTGGGCCTGACCCACTCCTCCTATATGGTTACTCGCCACGCTGCCGCCACCCCACGCGGACATACCTTGAGTCCCATGGCCACCTCATGCAGCCACCCACTACGTGCCATAGCCTCATCACCGCCTCCATCTCATGCGGTCACCACTAGCTGCCTCCGCTGCACACGACTTTGCCACCGCGTGCCGCTGTCAGTCATCGATGCCACACTGTTAGTCCCTTATGCAGACCACCGCACCTCTTCTGATGCTCGAAAAATAGAACAATCACATATCTAAGCTTTTTGAGTCATTAAATCACCAGATCAACACATTTCATCTTCCGATATCCTCACAAAATGGATCAAATTGTTGTTCTTCATTGTGTGCTGAATAATGACGAAGAACGCGAATTTGGGAATCATCTATCATCCGAATCGATTCATATCCATTATCACATATCTATTCTATCATGCTGATCCCATATCAATGATATCGGATTATTTCACCTAGAATCGAGTGCTCAACGATCGATTGATCGTGATGTATCGAGTCGTGGGCCAAATGAAGAACACACGTGACAAACGACGAATCAAGGGAGAAAAGCACATGAACCAAAGAGAGGAACCAAAATCGATCGATGTTATTTTTGATCTCGATCCATCACCATTAGAATTATAATTGAATAAACAAATAATCACAAAGATTAATCTCCCGTTAAAACCCCGCAATGATAATTCCTTTCCCGCAATACAAACGATCTGTGAATCAATCCATTTGTCGACTGATTCACGTTCGTTGTAGAAATTAAGAATGGGAAAATAAAAAAGTGCAACACATGCCCTACCTCAATTCAGATCACTTGCTGAAGAATAATAGTCGTCACATCGTTGTCGTAGGTAAGACCCTTCGAATCTGAGGTGCATTGGTCATCAATTCACGATCCATCACTATCGCCTAAGAGAGAATCCATATAGATCCCTCAAATAGTTCTCCAAGGTTTCCAAGGTTATGATACTAACCCCAATAAATTATCCTCAATAATAATTTTAAATATTGTCAGCCACTGCATCAAAAAAATAATTTTTATTAAATAATTTTATTCGCGTTACATCCCGCGACAACTTTTTCACAAACTACCCACGCCAACTAAAGTTAAATCACGTCTATAGAAAATAAAAATTTAAAACTCAACAGTGGTTTCAGATTTCCAATCCGAGTCACCATTCATGAGTTATCAGGATTAAAAAATAAAATAATTTTATTTAATAAATTTATTTATAGTTACATCCTTGGTGACTTTTTCTACTGATGACCCACGCTGAACAAAGTTAGGTCACACCTAGGGTAAATCCTCCATTTTTAGCTCAAAGGTGACCTAAAATTTCTAATTTGGGTAACTGTTTAAGAGTTACTCCAAATTTTCAATAAAATCACGCATGCGTTCTATTAAAAGTTTAATATTTTTTAAAATACTTTTCCAGGCACACTAGGCCTCAGAATCGCACACTGTCTCAGTGCATGGTCTCAAAATTAATCCATATAATATTAAAGAAAAGTACATAAAAAATATGTGATGTTACAAGTTTTCAATACGTCAGTTGAGTTTTTTACTAAATTTTATTTCAAACTGGAAACACGCATTTTGAGTCATATCGGTCGCATCATGCATCAGTTTGATGTGAGACTACATCATATAAATCAAAAATGACTTATGAACCGCTATCCTAAATTATCAAGATAATCAGAGCGTTTTTTCTTGGTTTTCAGTGAGAAACACGTTTTGAACTAAAATTTCAATTTTAAATAGATAACAGACACTTTTAGTCATACTGGTCACACCGTGTGTCGGATTGAGGTGGGGTTGATTCCTACATGTCAAAAATGGCTCATGAATAATTTTCATAAAGTATCAAAACAATATGAATGAGTTTTCTCAGTTTTCAGTATGTCACTTGTTCATTTTACTAAAATTAATGTCAATTTTAAATAAAAAGACACACTTGGAGTCCTATCGGCCACACCATGCATCGTATTGGGGTACGACTGACTTCTAAATGTCACAAATGGATCATGGATAATTTTTCTATATTATCAAAATAATATGAATTCATTTTATTTTTTTTAGTATTTCAGTTATGTTTTTTTAATTAAGTATCATTTCAAACTAGAAACATGCATTTTCAGTCATACGAGTTGCATCATGCATCATTTGACATGAGGCTAAGTCATACACACACAAAATGACTTATGAATCATTTTCACAAATTATCAAGATAATCAGAGCATGTTTTCTTGGTTTTCAATGAGTGAAACATTTTGAACTAAAATGTCAATTTTAACTCATAACATACACTTTTAGTCATACCGGTCACACAGTGTATCCGATTGAGGTGAGGTTGATTCCTACATGTCAAAAATGACTCTTGGATAATTTTTCTAAAGTATCAAAATAATATGAATGTGTTTACTTAGTTTTCAGTATGTCACTTTGATAATTGAGGTGTGGTTGACTCTTATATGTCTTAAATGACTCATGGATTGTTTTCTTAAAGTATCAAAACAATCTGAATAAGTTAGCTCAGTTTTCAGTATGTCAGTTTTGTTTTTACTAAAATGTCATTTCAAACTGGAAACACGCATTCTGAGTCATACTGGTCATATTGTGCGTCAGTTTGACATGATACTGCTTCATAAACATAAAAAATGACTTATGAATGATTATACTAAATTATAAATAAAATCAGAACATGTTTAATTGGTTTTCATTGAGTGACATGTTTTAAACTAAAATGTCAATTTTAAAATGATAACAGACACTTTTAGTCAAACCGGTCACACTGTGCATCTGATTGAGGTGGGGTTGATTCCTATACATAAAAAATGACTCATGGATCATTTTCCTAAAGTATCAATACAATCCGAATGTGTTTTCTCAGGTTTTAGTATGTCACTTGTTATTTTTACTAAAATTAATGTCAAATTAAAATAAAAAGACATACTTGGAGTCATATTGGTCACACCGTGTGTTGTATTAAGGTGCGGTTTCGCCTACTCATAAAAAATGACTCATGGATCATTTTCCTAAAGTATCAAAACAATCCGAATGTGTTTTCATAGTTTTTAGTATGGCAGTTGTCTTTTTTACTTAAATTAATGTCAATTTTAAATAAAAATAAGAAATTATGTTATGTTAATGCAGTAGAGAAAAAAATAATATTATGATTAAAAACATAGTATATTTTAAAAAACTTTACATTCTCATTGAATTCTGATTTTCAACCTCAAATTCCTATCTCTCATGAGCAAGAACATCTTCAAACAAACCACTCCAACTCGAACAAAGGAATCCACCTATATAAGAAAACATTTCTAATGTGAGTAATACTAAAAGGATATAAATTAAACATAAATATGAAAATATCCACTATTTATATGGAAGTCACATCTTTATGCTATGTGTGTACATTCTTCCATCAGGTATGCTGCACATTTGTTTCTAAGAAAATCTATATCATCTTGTGAATATGAGTCTTTTCGACAGTCATAGTAGCACTGGAAAAATATAAATACACAAATTATTAATAAATATTTAAAATGAAATAGTAATTAACTTTAAAAATACCTCTTTTGGGATTCTATTTTGTTGATGGAATACGATCTCTCTCATAAATTTACAAACATAATAACCACAATATTTTCCATTTGTTTATTTCGAACACTACAGAAACATTGAGGAGAATAAGTAATTTGTGATGATATGTGTTTGGATATTGAAATATTATTATATATGATGTGGATCTATTTTTACATAGTTTTTTCACATATTTTTACTTAATTTTTAATGATTTAATTAATTATTTAATCACTTTATACTAAATAATTATACTTTTTTATTTTTTATAGTTAAATTTTTTAATTAATCATTTTTAATAATCAATTATTTATTTTTAGTCTTTAGATTAATAATTTTAATCTTACAAAACTTTTCTAATTTAATTATTTTTTAATTAGTCTTGTTAAGTGGATTATGCTTGACTTTTAAATAAGTTAATATCTATGTTAAAAAATTATTTAATCAACATAATTATTTTTAATTAAGTTAGTCTTTATTTTAATAATTTATTTTTTAACTTAGTTTTATTAAAATATTTTAACTTTATTAATTAATATGTTTACTCATCATGCTAATCATTTAAGTAAATAATTTGTGTTTTTAATTAAATTAAGTAGTTTGCTTTTAATTTTATATGATCAATTAGTTTTTTAATTAATTAATCTAATGTTATATAATATTAAATATTTAATATTATATGCAGATAAATTATTAAGTCACTAAATATTGATTTTAGTCTACCGGTGAGGTATACAAGAACTCGCAACGACTCATTTGGTTCACCGATGCTAATATTTATTATTCGCTGCTACTTTGTAATTAACTTGTATAGTTATCTTAATTTAAGTCTTTTATTATTTTAGTTTATTAAATATCTAGTAATTAATTAAAGTGTTATCAATTTGTACTATTTATTGTAATTTTAAAGTTTAAAGTTTAACAAAAATCCTGTTTTAAATTTAAGGTGTTTAGCTCTCTTTTAATTAATCTTCTTCAATATTTTTATTTAGTTAACTTTAATTTTTAATTTTAAGTTTTCTTTTAAGGTTACCGTCAGTTCATTATTTTATACTAGCGGTGACCTGTTTATTTTAATTAAGCTATCATCGACCCCTTTTTATTTTCACTGCACTGGTAACTTTAATTTTTATTTTTATGGGTAACCTTAAACTATTTAAGCTACCGGTGAGCGTTTAATTTTGGTCTATCAGTGACCTTGCACTGTAATGTTTCTTTTATTCTTTATTTTCTCTAACGGTGAACCTTTAATTTTTATACTAACAGTAGCCTTTTCTTTTAGCTACCGGTGACCTTCATTTTAATTCTAACGATAACCTCTTCTTTTAATTTTAACGGTGAGCTTATTATTTTATTTTATAACGGTAATCTGTTTTATGTTTATTTTGTACTAGTGACTCTTATTTTTATTTTTTAATGGTAAACTTTCTCGTTTTTAGACTATCGATGAGGTAACCTTTAATTCTAATGGCGAACCTCTAACTTTACCGGTGTGCGTCAGTGACTCTTTTCTTCTCCCTTTTGTTTTTATACTACCGCTAACCTCTTCTATTTTATGCAAATGGTGAATTTTATTTTTAAAGCTACGGGTGATGTTTCAATTATCTTCATCGGTAGTCTTAAAAATTTTATACTAACGGTTACCCCCCCTAATTTAAGCCTAATGGTGACCTTGCCACTACACTTACCATTGCATCCCTATTTCTCTCACGGTTATATTTCATATCCTGCACCTCACTATTATGCCACTGCTCTTTTGTTTTATTAGTATTGTAACGGTGCCCCCCACACCATTGGTTCCCTTTTTTTTACTCTATTAGTGACACTCTCCTTTATTTTTATCGGTAACCACCTCACCGTTAGCCTTATTCCTTTTCTCCTCTCCTCTTCCATTGCCCTGTAGCCTTTCATTCACACCCCTGTGCAGTGTTGTTGTTTTCTTCTCCTCCTCCTATCACTTTTCCATGACGAAATAGATTTAAACCATATATTTTCTCATAATCAAACCCACCAACAGATCACAACAACAAAAAATAAATTTCAACAACACAAAAACACACAAGCAACATATTCATGATGCAACAAAATTATACACATAGAAGGGAGAAATCAGAACAGTTGCTGGATACCACTCGAGCTAGTGACCTGCGAGGAGGAGGAGGTTACCGGTGCTGATGGAGACCACCGCACCTAATGGTAGTGCACTGTTGAGGGAGTGGGGAGGATAAAATTATGCCACTAATGGATGTCACTAGAGCAAGGGATTCAGTTTTCTGCTGTGGGTAACCTGCGCACCACCAGATTTGGAGGGTTAGTTGTTCGCCGCTGCGGGGAAGAGGAGGTCTACAGGGTAGCTGAGCCGCCGTGCCATGCTGGAGATGAGGGAAGCCAGACCGCCTCGCTGCATCCTGCTGGAGTCGTGCCAGAATCGTGGAAGGCCGAGCTGTCGTGGGTGTTAGCTGCTGAAGCTACCGCACCGCGTTGGATTCGAGGGAAGTCGGCTGCTGCTGCTGGTTCTCGACACCGAAACCCTCTACCCCTTGTTGTTGTGCGCTGATTTTTGGGGGGAGTAGGAAGAGATTAGAAAATAATAATAAAAATAATATAAAACAAAAATAAAACATAAAGTAAAAGTTAACTTTAATAAATTAAATGAATATGATAGAATTTTAAAAAGTTATAAATTAAAACAATTATGATATTTATAAATAGATAAATTATAAATTAAAATACAAAACTAAATTAATAATAAATTTTAATAATAAATTAATATACTGATTACAGTATAAATATTTAATTAATAATAATTATAAATAAACTATAAAATGTACTTATTAATTTAAAAATATTTAAAACTAAATTATGAATTCTAATTATTAAATTAAAATATACTGAAAATAAATTTATATATCCTTAAATTAATCTAACAATTTAATTTCTTAAATATTAATTACAATAATAATAATTAAATTAGTAAATAAAAATAATTAATACAATCTAAATTATAAAATTTTTAATCACTTCTTTACTTATGTTGTTAAATTTTAATGATTTATTTAAAT
Source organism: Viscum album (assembly GCA_963277665.1). Taxonomy (NCBI): domain Eukaryota; kingdom Viridiplantae; phylum Streptophyta; class Magnoliopsida; order Santalales; family Viscaceae; genus Viscum; species Viscum album. The sequence continues at coordinate 943,682,497 of OY728153.1, forward strand.
ATGATAAACTTCAAAATTTAGTATTTATATTTATTAACTTTTTTAATAAATTTTTGATAAACTTATAGTAAAAATTTTATAATATAAAAGTAAACATTAATTATTAGTTAAGATGTTTATTAATTAACTTTAATTACTTTTTAATAAGTATTATATTAGTAAACTAAAATAATAACTTTAAAATTTCAATTAACTTTCGTTGAGTTTTAATTATTTAATTTTGTTTATAACATGTGCAGGTTCATTCAAGAGTCAAGTTTATGTCCAAATTAACTTAACTAACTCATCGGGAGTTAGTTATGTGAGAAAAAACTTATGCGACGTGCAAGTCGTGAAAAAAAACACATGATGTGCGGTGCATAGGTGAAGGACATTTGAAGTGGGTGGAAAATAAGTGGTGAAAAGCAGCTTCTGACAGTAGCTACTTAAAGCAGAGCAAGTAGTAGAAAAAAAAGGAAGAAGAGGGGGTGATTCACACATGAAGTGATGGATTGAAGATCCGAGAGCTTCTCTCTCATTAGGAGTATAGAGAGTCTAGAGGGCGACTCTGGAACCTCTACCTGGAGCTGGAAAAGCCTAGGAGCACCAAAAATTCATGATAGCAGAGGGAGTTTACTTCCTCTGTTTTCTTAATTATTCTCTTTTGTAATAGAATGAACTTAGTATATGTGTTAATAGAGATAATTTCTAGCTAAGTCGTTAGTTTGGGGATCAATTGAATTTTTACTGGTTACCTTTTAATTGTCATTTCACTTAATCATTTGAATGTACTCAGTATTGATCGGCGAGATCAATATTGAGTTCATCTAATTGCTTTTATCACTTGAACATAATCTCAAAACTTCATAGTCAATTGGTGAGATTGATTTTTGAAAAACTTTAAAAAAAATAGATTCAAAAGACTTAAAGACTTACGGTGAGTTTTTCTTGTTGTTAATTTTCAAAATAGTTCACGGTTGATTAATTTTAGAGTGGCGAACACTTAAATTGGTTGACTAGTGTGACTTAACTTTTGGTGAGGGTGGTGAGTCATACTCTCTACAGTGGTACTCTTCAACAACATATAAGTGAATTTAAACATCTTCAAAACTAGTAGAATAGAGATTACTCCCCGAACATTTAAATATATTGTTCATTTTATTAGTGTTCTAAACCTCTTTTATTCCTTGTTCTATAATAGTATCTAGTTTCAATATAGTTTTTAAGAATGTTTTTAATATTCTATCAGTTCATTGCTTATAAAAATATATAAAACGTAAAAAAAATAGAAAAATCACTCCACTGATGACTACAGTGGAGTTTATCAAGTTTTTTAGAAGATTAGTGGCCAAATTTACCTTCCCTGTAGGTTCGACCCTGCTTACCACATATACAGTAGTTAGTAGGAAAATAAATTTTAAACTTTGACCGACTTCAACGATAGTTTAGGTAAAGTTTTTGGCACCATTTCTGGGGAAGGAATGAGCCATTACTCAAAAAAACTAAAAAAATTACATATATAGAAATCTTTTAAAAAAAATTGAGAAATTTGAAAAATGTAAAAAAAAATTGTTACTTATCATTCTAAATTTTTACTGATGATATTGTCTACTGCTATTTGTATGATCAAAAGAACTTCTGGTGTTAGATTAGATCCCTTGAACCTTGAATTATATAAACATCTCACTGTTCTAAGAAAGAAGAACAAAATTGAAATGGAAAACATAGATAATAGAGTTCATGCACCTAGAAAATTATCAAAATAAACCAGAACTTTTATATGAACATGAAAGGCCTAGGATGAGGGAGTTCCAACTTCCTCAAGTTTCAAGAAATCCATCATCCATCAGACTTAGTCCTAGGGCCATAAACTATGAATTAAAACAATCACACATTTCACTACTGCCTGCTTTTAATGGGATATCTAACGAGGACTCCCTTTCCTTCATTAGAGACTTCTATAACATTGTGCAATAATTACATCTTCTAGGACTCACATAAAATGAACTAAGAATGAGTCTTTCCATTTTTCCTTAAAGGGAATGCTAGGAATTGGTTTCTGATTCTAGATGAGAACATTTTTGAAAACTGGGATCAAGTGTATAACTAATTCATTATGAAATTTTATCCCCAAAGACTTAAAGGTGAACTTAGAAAAAAAATAACTAGTTTCTATCAAGAGGATGGAGAAGCTTTTCATGAAGCTTGGGATAGATTCAGGGATTTGTTTAGGAAGTGTCCCCATCATCAACTCCCATCACACCTTCTTATGGATACTTTATATGAAGGGCTGTCCTATTATGGACAAAATCTAGTTAATCAAGCTATTGGGGGTAATTACAATGATAAAACAGATGAAGAACTTAGAAAAATCTTTAATAATCTTGCACTGAATTCACAACATAAAAATTCAAGAAGAAAAAGAGTCAATAGAAATGTTAATTCAAACACTGGTTCAATGAATGAAACTCAAGCTCAACTTGCTGAAATCACCAACCAACATCAATCCTTAATGAACCCGAATTCTAAACAAACTTTTAACCAAATAGGTTTTCAAAATACCAACCAATCTTTAAGGGAACAGTGTGTCCAGTGTGGTATGTTTGGGCATACTGAAAACTTCTTTCCTAATTTTGACATGCCATCCCAACAATAAGATAATTAGAACTTTGTTAAATATGGTCCTATAATTCCTCCTAAAGAAGATCCATTTTCAAATAATTATAATCAAGGCTATAGGAACAATCCAAATCTGTCTTGGAAAGATCAAGGCTTAATCAAACAATCCACTACCCCTAATTACTCTAACCAACCAAGACCAAACTTTCAAAATCAACAAAGGGGTGAGTCTTCAAACACACAAGGAAACAATGATAGTCACATGTATTCTAAGCTTGATCTAATCTTGAATCAGCTAAAAAAACACCAAAATCAATATAAATCTGATAAAATGAAAACTGATGTTAGAATGCAGAACATGGAAACACAACTTGGCCAACTTGATAGAGATTTTTCATCTAGGGAAAAAGGTAGACTTCCAAGTACCACTGAACTTAACTTTAGGGAGAATGCCTTGGTTGCTGTCACTAGAAGTGGGATTAGTACTCAAACTGTATCTAAAAAAGACCATAAAAATGCGCAAAATGAAAATCTGCTTCAATCTGGAAATAAAAATCTCCTTTGCACACATGCTATAAATTCACAGAAAAGTCATGAAAATGATCTAAATTTAATTTTTTCACCTAAAACTCAAGCTGAAACTTCTTCTAAAAATCAAAATAATAAAGGAAAAGAAAAAGTTTAGGAAGAGGTGAGGGGTATACCTACTATACTGAAATTTTTTTCCCCACCCATCCCTTTCCCTGAGAAGCTGAAACCTCAAAGTAACACTAGGGATGAAATTATTCAATTCCTTGGTCTCCTCTCTAAACTTAAAGTGAACATTCCTTTCATTCAAGCATTAATTCAAATCCAATATTACCTGAAATATGTTAAGAAAATTATTTCAAACAAAAATAACTTGGAAGAATTTTCTACTTACAGCCTCACTGAAGTGTGCAGTGCTGTACTCCAAAAGAAAATCCCACCTAAACTAAAAGACCCAGGTAGTTTTGTCATATATTGAACACTAGAAAACTCTGATCAACTCAATTGTTTGTGTGATTTAGGTTCTAGTATTAATATTATCTTATACACACTGTTTCAACAGTTGAGGTTGGGTGACCTTCAACCCACCACAGTCATACTGTAGTTAGCTGATAGATCATTCAATCATCCTGTGGGTAGGGTAGATGACTTGCTAGTTGGGGTTGGGAAACTATTTCTACCTACTGACTTTTTAGTCTTGAATATGGAATGTGATCAAGAGGTTCCCATCATCTTGGGTAGGCCCTTCTTGGCCACAAGTGGTGCTATTATTGATGTCTCTAAGGGTCAATTAATTTTTAAAATTGGAGAACAACAATGAGAGTTCAATGTGTTTAAACATATTAAAAGACCAACTTTTTCTGAAAACTGTTCAATACTAGAGTCCTTAGAAGATGAGAACTCAATTGAAAACTATAATGAATCTAAAAATCAATCATCTGCTGAAAAATCATTTGTGAAGTTGAAAATCCTATTGAATCATTTTTAGAAATTGAAAATTCTGCTCAAACACCAAATCTGGAAAATTTTCTAGAACTGGATAACTATCCAGTTTATGCTGTAGAAGGGTCCTCTGTTTTTGAACTTAGGATCTTTTTGAGTGAATGTGAGGGTGTTTCTGTTAACACCAACCTTTCTGAACACTTTGATGTTATTGAGGGAGAACTTATAAGACAATTAGATGATTCCACTTTGATAAACCTACTGAAATATGATCTGGAAAATTTGGACAGTGTGATGCCCGCGCTGGATAGTGACACTGTTACTTTTGAATCTGAGCATGAAATTCAAAATCTTTCATCTTTTAATAATCCCTACAATAAATATGTTGAAGATCTTAGACCTCCCATGCTTAAGAGTCTTCCTTCGAGTGTAGAACCACCCACTCTTGAACTGAAGCCAATCCCTATCCATATTAAATATTCATTTCTGGGTGAGAACTCCACTTTTCCTGTAATAATTTCTGCTGAACTTAATGAAAATCAAGAAAAAAGATTGTTGAGGGTGCTAAAAAAGTTTAAATCTGCCATAGGCTAGATAATAGCTAATATCAAGGGTATTAGTTCCTCATTTTGTATGCATAAAATTCTTATGGAGCCTAACCATGAGCATAGGGTAGAGTGTCAAAGAAGATTAAATCTAAACATGAAAGAAGTCGTGAGAGAGGAAGTGATTAAACTGCTAGATACTGGAATGATATATCCCATTTCTGATAGTGCATGGGTCAGCCCTGTCCAGGTTTTCCCCAAGAAGGGAGGTTTCACTGTTGTTAAAAATGAAAAAAATGAAGAAGTACAAGTTAGGAAATCCATAAAATGGAGAGTTTTTATAGATTATAGTAATCTCAATTCATCCACTAGGAAGGACCATTTTCCAATGCCCTTCTTGGACTAAATGCTTAAGAGGCTTTTTGGCAATGAGTTCTTCTGTTTTCTGGATGGGTATTCTGGTTACAACCAGATTCTTATTGATCTAGAGGATCAGAAAAAGACCACTTTCACATGCCCCTTTGGAACATTTGCCTACAGGTGGATGCCCATTGGGTTGTGTGGTGCTCTAGCCACCTTTAAAAGGTGTATGATGGCTATCTTTTCAGATATGATTGAAAGAATCATTAAGGTTTTCATGGATGACTTTACCATTGTGGGTAGTACTTTTGATACTTGTCTTGTAAATATTGAGTTAGTCTTGGAAAGATGCATTGAAACCAACCTTGTTCTTAATTGGGAGAAATTTCAATTCGTGGTTATAGAAGGAATTGTTCGTGGTCATAAGGTTTCCAAGAGAGGACTAGAAGTTGATACTGCTAAGATTGATTTTATTCAAAAAATTCCACCTCCTGTTAATGTTAAAGGTGTTAGAAGTTTCCTAGGGCATTCCAGTTTCTAACAGAGATTCATAAAAGATTTTTCAAAAATAAATAATCCCTTGTGTTCTTTGCTGGTCAAGGATGCACCTTTCAATTTTAATGAAAACTATTTAAAATCATTTAATCTGCTTAAAGAGAAACTCACTACATCACCCATCATTATTGCACTTGACTTGAAACTAACTTTTGAGCTAATGTGTGATGCTAGTGACATGGCTGTAGGTGTTGTCCTTGGACACAGGAAAGATAAGAAATTACATGTGGTGTATTATGCAAGTAGACTATTAGATGATGCCCAAAATAATTATACCACCACTTAAAAAGAATTGTTAGCTATTTTTTTTCTTTAGAGAAGTTTAGACAGTACTTGTTAGGATCAAAAGTCATCATTTTCAGTGATCATTCTGCTTTAAAATACTTGCTGTTTAAGAAGGAAACTAAACCCATTCTGATTAGATGGATCTTATTTCTACAAGAGTTTTATTTAGAAATTAGGGATAAATAGGGAGTTGAAAATTTAGTTGCTGACCACCTTTCTAGGCTTCCTCTTACTCAATCTGAATATGAAAATCCCAGGGAGATAAAATATTCCTTTCCTGATGAGAAGCTTCTTACTATGTCAATCATACAATCTTTTTGGTTTGCAGATTTTTCCAACTTCCTGGCAGTAAGTGTTTTTCCCAAAAACCTATCCAATAACCAAAGAAAGAAATTCATTTATGAGCTTAAGTACTACCTTTGGGATGATTCTTTGCTGTTTAAGAGAAGTGCTGATGGTATTCTTAAAAGATGTTTACCTGAGGAAAAGATGCTGCCTGTTTTAGAAAGTTGTCATTCTTCACCTTAGGGAGGTCGCCATGGTGGTGAAAGAACTGCTCAAAAAGTCTTACAATCTGGTTTCTATTGGCCTACTCTTTTTAAGGATGCTAAGAGCTTTGTGGTTGGCTGTGATAAGTGCCAGAGGTTAGAAAACGTTGGTAGGAAGAATGAGTTACCCCAAAAAGGAATTCTAGAAGTTTATATTTTTGATGTATGGGGTTTGGATTTTATGGGTCCATTTCCATCATCTCATGGGAATGAGTATATTCTTGTTGCTGTATACTATGTTTCTAAATGGGTTGAGGTAGTGGAACTACCCTAAAATCAAGCCAATTCTGTAATCAAATTCATTAAAAAGAACATCTTTACAAGATTTAGAGTCCCAAGAGCTTTTATCACTGATAATGGAACACACTTTAAGAACTATAAGTTTAAAGCTTTCATGGAGAAATTTGGCTATCTTCATAAAACTGGTACTCCTTATCATCCACAGTCCAGTGGATAGGTGGAAATTTCTAATAGGGAATTAATTTTTTTTGAGAAAACTGTGTCACATTCTAGGAAAGACTGGTCTCTTAAATTGGATGAAGCTTTATGGGAATATAGAACTGCTTTTAAAACCCCAATAGGTATGTCTCCTTACAGGCTGCTGTTTGGGAAATGCTGTCATTTACCTGTGGAGTTGCAACATAAGTCTTATTAGGCAGTTAAGGCTCTTAACTTTGATTTTAAGAATGCTGGTGAGAGGAGATTACTTGATCTGAGTGAAATTGATGAAATTAGGAGAGAGAGTTATGATAATTCAAGGATTTATAAATAAAGGACTAAAATCTTTCACGATTCTATCATTCAAAACAAGGAGTTAAAACCTAGACACAAGGTCCTTATTTTTAATTCTAGACTCATACTATTTCCTGGAAAGTTAAAGTCCAAATGGTCTAGAACTTTTATAATTGTGATAGTGCTTAAGAATGGAGCTTTAGAAATTGCAGGTGAAGAGAATAAACCCATTTTGGTTAATGGGCAAAGAGTAAAACTTTATTTTGAGGGACAACTGAAGGGCTTGGCTGCCTTCACTGAGCTTAAAAAGTAATCTTGAATAAAGTCGGGCTGGGGACTTTAAACTTAGCACTACATGGGAGGCAACCAATGGATCTTTTTGTCTTTATGTTGTTTCTTTTTAACCATGAATAAATTGATGCTTCTGTGCTATGTTTCTGTGAAATACTTGTAACTGCTTGTTCTTTGTTCCTAGGTTATATGCTCTATGTTTTTCTCAGGTTTCTGCTGCTTGTGTCAATAAAGGAGTGGAATTCCCATGATCAATTTTGAACAAGAACTTAGTTAAGGAAGTACTTCAACTTTCTGCATTTATTTCTACTCCTGTTTTTGCTAATAAAATTCAGGTTGTTTAAAAAATTATGCTACATATTTTCTGAAAATTTTCTACATAAATTGCATATAAAAAAACTTTTGCCACATGAAATTAAGTTGAATTAAAAATTTGCATGTACTTCACTACTGGAAACTGAATTTATTGTTATTAAAATCTTTTTCACTGCTTGAAATTAAGTGTGTGTGGGGGGGGGGGGTACATGATTGTGGTCTTTTAAATTTGATTAATATTGGGGTGTTTAGCATGAACTTTTTCTGCTATGTTGGATATCTAACTGAATAAATTCTGCTAAAATTTCTTTCACCCCAATTAATTGTGCACCCACAATTTACAAGCCTTGTTTGAACTTTAATGGAAAATCTTTGTCACTGGACATAAATGTTAATGCATGTTTTTGCTAATAAACCTACTAATTATTTATTCATTGTGGAAAATAAGATTTTTGAACTTCATTGTGACCTTTATACATGTCATAAATCTACTTAAATGAAAATCTGTATTGAACCTTAATTGATTAATTATTCTTCTCCATATTTATAAGTCAACTTTGGGGAAAAAGTTGGGTTTTAAGTGTGGGGGAGGGGGTCAATTCTTGAATTTGCTAAACTGTTCTTAATTGAAAGCCCATCAATTCCCACTTCAATTCATATTTCTTCTAAAAAATGGTTAATTTTTTCAAAATTCTTGCATAATTTTAGGCTTTACATTGTACTCAATTGGGTCTTGCCTTAGGGAAGGTTCCTTGATGGTAGTTAATAACTGCTTAGAGTCTGAAATTGATGAGGTTGAATGATTGCTGAGTGATCTTACTTAGTGATTTGTTGGAAATATGGTTTAGGAACTCATTCTAAAAGTGATATGGGTACCCTTTTAATGGATTTATGATCATAACCCTTGGAACTAGAAGTTTGATTCTGATTCTAGGGGCCTCATTCAACTTTTAATTATTAAAAGTAATTGCTTTAATGAGCCAATGTAAATGATTTTTGATATAAATCTTTTGGAACTGGAGTAATTTGGGCATCTGGGATCTCACGGTGAGTCTATGAGACCTTAGATGCTGGGTGTGTTTCTGTTAACTTTAAGCCCTCTGTTCACTTTGAATAAGTGCATTGCACAGTGATTAACACAATGAAACATGGCTTCGAATAAATAAATAAAGTGTCTAGGGTCAAAAATGATCTCATTAGGGTGAGGTGAATGATGAATGCCAAATGAAGAAGGGGTCAATTGGTTTATATGGGAGTCATTTAGGTTGTATTATTAAGGTTATTCAAAAAAAAATTAATTAATTTTGGAACCTAGGATTCAATTAAAGTACAAATTTCCTTGGTTAAGGTCTTAGTTCCATTGATATTTTATCTCCTCCCATTCTTGGACTTAGAACCTGAGATTGAATTGAAGTGAGTCATTAAGTTGTATCACATATGAGGCATGACATCTTCTTTGATGGATGGTATTTTTGTTCTTAATTACCCTTGATTATTTGTTATAGGAAAGATTCATATGAGTAATTCATTTTCTCAAAGCCCGCTATTATGTTTTTTCCTCTATTTTTGAGTGCCGGACATGTTACAGTGTGATATTAATCATAAATACACTTTTTTTCAAAGATAATAAGACATGGGTTTTTTTGAGGACAAACAATGCTTAAGTGTGGGGGAATTTGATGTGGCTCTATTTTTACATAGTTTTGCCACATCTTTTTACTTAATTTTTAATGATTTAATTAATTATTTAATCACTTTATACTAAATAATTGTACTTTTATATTTTTTATAGTTAACTTTGTTAATTAATAATTTTTTATAATCAATTATGTATTTATAGTCTTTAGATTAATAATTTTAATCTTACATAACTTTTCTAATTTAATTATTTTTTAATTAGTCTTGTTAAGTGGATTCTTCTTGAAATTTTAATAAGATAATATCTATGTTAAATAATTATTTAATAAATGTAATTATTTTTAATTAATTTAGTCTTTAATTTAATATTTTATCTTTTAACATAGTTTCATTAAAATATTTTAACTTTATTAATTAATATGTTTAGTCATACTGCTAATCATTTAAGTAAATAATTTGTGTTTTTAATTAAATTAAGTAGTTCGCTTTTAATTTTATGTGATCAATTAGTCGTTTAATTAATTAATCTAGTGTTATATAACATTAAATATTTAATCTTATATATTCAGATAAATTATTAAGTCACAAAATATTGATTTTAGTCCACCGGTGAGGTAGACAAGAACTCACAGCGACTCATTTGGTTCACCGATGCTAATCTTTATTATTCACTGCTACTTTGTAATTAACTTGTATAGTTATCTTAATTTAAGTCTTTTATTATTTTAGTTTATTAAATATCCAGTTATTAATTAAAGTGTTATCAATTAATACTATTTATTGTAATTTTAAAGTTTAAAGTTTAACAAAAATCCTGTTTTAAATTTAAGGTGTTTAGCTCTCTTTTAATTAATATTCTTCAATCTTTTTATTTAGTTAACTTTATTTTTTAATTTTTATTTTTCTTATAAGGTTACCATTAGTTCATTATTTTATACTATCGATGACCTGTTTATTTTAATTAAGCTATCAGTGACCCCTTTTTATTTTCACTGCATCGGTAACTTTAATTTTTATTTTTATGGGTAACCTTAAACTATTTAAGCTATTGGTGAGCATTTAATTTTGGTCTATTAGTGACCTTGCGCTGTAGTGTTTATTTTATTCTTTATTTTCTCTAATGGTGACCCTTTAATTTTAATACTAACAGTAGCCTTTGCTTTTAGCTACCGGTGACCTTCATTTTAATTCTAACGGTAACCTATTCTTTTAATTCTAACAGTGAGCTTATTATTTTATTTTATAACGGTAATCTGTTTTATTTTTATTTTGTACCGGTGACTCTTATTTTTATTTTGTAACGATGAACTTTCCTATTTTTAGACTATCAGTTAGGTAACCTTTAATTCTAATGCTGAACCTCTAAATTTACCGGTGTGCATTGGTGACTCTTTTATTCTCCCCTTTGTTTTTATACTACCGGTAACCTCTTCAATTTTATGCAAACGGTGACATTTATTTTTAAAGCTACGGGTGATGTTTTAATTATCTTCATTGGTAGTCTTAAAAATTTTATACTAATGGTTACCCCCCTAATTTAATCCTAATGGTGACCTTGACACTGCACTTACCATTGCACCCCTATTTCTCTCATTGTTAGATTTCATATCCCGCACCTCACTGTTATGCCGCTAATCTTTTGTTTTTTTAGTATTGTAATGGTGAACCCCACACAATTGGTTCACTTTGTTTTTTTACTCTATCACTGACCCTCTCATTTATTTTTATCAGTAACCACCTCCCCGTTAGCCTTATTCCTTTGCTCCTCTCCTCTTCCGTTGCCCTATAGCCTTTCATTCACATACCTGGGCAGTGTTGTTGTTTTCTTCTTCTCCTCCTATCACTTTTCCATGACGAAATAGATTCAAACCATATCTTTTCTCATAATCAAACCCACCAATAGATCACAACAACAACAAAGAATTTTCAACAACACAAAAACACACAAGAAACAGATTCATGATGCAACAAAATTATACACATAGAAGGGATAAATCAGAGCCATTGCTGGACGCCACTTGAGCTAATAACCTGTGAGGAGGAGGAGGTTACCGGTGCTGATGGAGGCCACCACACCTGCTGGTAGTGCACTGTTGAGTGAGTGGAGAGGATGAACTGATTCAACTGCTGGATGTCGCTGGAGAAAGGGAGTCGGTTCACTGCTATGGGTGACCTGCGCACCACCGGATCTGGAGGGTTAGCTGTCCACCGCTGCAGGGAAGAGGAGGTCTGTAGGGTAGATGAGCAGCCACGCCACACTGGAGCTGAGGGAAGCCGGACCACCTCGCTATATCCTGCTGGAGTCGTTCCCAAACCGTGGAAGGTCAAGCCGCCGTGGGTGTTCGCTGCTGAAGCCGCCGCGCCGCGCTGGAGTCAAGGGAAGTCGGGCTGCTGCTGCTGGTTCTCGGCACCGAAACCCTCCCCAACTTGTTGTGGTGCGCTGATTTTTGGGGGGAGGAAGAAGAGATTAAAAAAAAATAAAAAAAATAATATAAAACATAAAGAAAACATAAATTAAAACTTAACTTTAATAATTTAAATGAATATAATAGAATTTGAAAAAGTTATAAATTAAAACAGTTATGATATTAATAAATAGATAAATTATAAATTAAAATACAAAACTAAAATTATAATAAAAGTTAATAATAAATTAATATACTGATTATAGTATAAATATTTAATTAATAATAATTATAAATAAACTATAAAATTTACTTATTAATTTATAAATATTTAAAACTAAAGTATTAATTCTAATTATTAAATTAAAATAAACTAATAAATAAATTTATATATCCTTAAATTAATCTAACAATTTAATTTCTTAAATAGTAATTACAATAATAATAATTAAATTAGTAAGTAAAAATAATTAATACAATCTAAATTATAAATTTTTTAATTACTTCTTTACTTATGTTGTTAAATTTTAATGATTTAGTTAAATATGATAAACTTGAAAATTTAGTATTTATATTTATTAACTTATTTAATAACTTTTTGATAAACTTATAGTAACAATTTTATAATATAAAAGTAAAAATTAATTATTAGTTAAGATGTTTATTAATTAACTTTAATTACTTTTTAATAAGTATTATAACAGTAGACTAAAATAATAACTTTAAAATTTGAATTAACTTTCATCGAGTTTTAATTATTTTATTTTGTTTATAACATATGCAGGTTCATTGAAGAGTTCGGTTTACGTCCAGATTCACTTAACTAGCTCATCAGGAGTTAGTTATGTGAGGAAAAACTTATGCGACGTGCCAGTTGCGAAAAAAAACACATGATGTGCGGTGCATAGGTGAAGGACATTTGAAGTCGGTGGAAAAAAAGCGGTGACAAGAAGCTTCTGACAGTAGCTACTTAAAGCAGAGAAAGCAGCAAAAAAAAGGAAGAGGGGGTGATTCACACATGAAGTGATGGATTGAAGATCTGAGAGCTTCTCTCTAATCAGGAGCATAGAGAGTCTGGAGGGCGACTCTGGAACCTCTTCCTGGAGTTGTAGAAGCATAGGAGCACCAAAAGTTCATGATAGTAGAGGGAGTTTACTTCCTCTGTTTTCTTAATTCTTCTCTTTCATAATAGAATAAACTTAGTATATGTGTTAATAGAGATAATTTCTAGATAAGTCATTAGTTTGGGGATCAATTGAAGTTTTACTGGTTACCTTTTAATTCTCATTTCACTTAATCGTTTGAATGTACTCAGTATTGATTAGCAAGATCAATATTGAGTTCATCTAATTGCTTGTATCACTAGAACATAATCTCAAAACTTCATATTCAGTTGGCGAGATTGATTGTGGAAACACTTTAAAAAAAAATAGATTCAAGAGACATAAAGACTTACGGTGAGTTTGTCTTGTTGTTAATTTTCAAAATACTTCACTGTTGACTAATTTTGGAGTGGTGAACTCTTAAATTGGTTGACTAGTGTGACTTAACTTCTGGAAATGGAGGTGAGTCATACTCTTTATAGTGGTACTCTGCAACAACATATAAGTGAATTGAAACATCCTCAAAACCAGTATAATGGAGATTACTCCCGGAACGTTTAAATAGATTGTTAATTTTATTAGTGTTCTAAACCTCTTTTATTCATTGTTCTACAATATTCTCTAGTTTCAATATAGTTTTTAAACATGTTTTCAATATTCTATCAATTCATTACTTATAAAAATATATAAAAAGTAAAAAAAAAATAGAAAAATCACTCCACTGCTGACAATAGTGGAGTTTACCAAGTTTTTTAGAAGATTAGTGGCCAAAGTTACCTTCTTTGTGGGTTCGACCCTGCTTTCCACATATATAGTAGTTAGTAGGAAAATAAATTTTAAACTTTGACCAACTTCAATGACAGTTCATGTCAATATATACCCTGATACTTTTCCGTTCGTAGAAATTTTCATGGTACTCATGCTTATCCCCTATCCTAATTACTTGTTTTCACGATATTGATGCACCACCATATCATAACAGAATCCTCATTAAAACATAATCTAAATTATATAACTTGATGTTTAGTTATAAAATTTTGTATGTAGTGTATTAGAAATTTACAAATTCCATCATGTGTGGTTGGGTTTTTGGATATCCATACATTGAATCCATGAAATAAATCCTTAGAGTATCCAAATTGACCACAATGAGCATCCAATGTTTCCTAAAAACACAAAAACGAATAATTAATGAAAGAAATGAATATACATTTGGTATGATTAAATTTTAGAGTTTTACCCATGCATCGTTGGTATTAAAAAGAGTATATCATCCATAAGTTTTTTTTTTCAAACGATTTAACTAGGCCTGCCACTATTTCATCTTTTTTTAGAATCTATTTGTGGTTGATCTGTAAAGGAGATGCAAGGACTAACGAGTCCAAATTTTTTTTCATGGGGAAATCCCTTCAATTGTTTTTGATATATACGTCTTTCAAAAATATGAAATGTATTAATTCATAATTAACATAGTATATCATATTTTGGAAAATCAGACCATGAAAACATACCTCATGTATACATTTAAAACTGATCCACATAACCAATAATAGTCAAGGATTTCACTTAAATTCTAAACATCAATGAATTATTAAACTTCCTCTTTGTACATATTTTCTTCAAAATAAACTATGTGAGTAAAACCTTTTTTTAACTTTGTATCCATATGAACCTTCAATAATAGTAAATACAGATACAGAATGGGTGGGGTAACAGTGCTTTCTGTAGATATTTTTAATTGGTGGTTCGATGCTTTAGATGGTTTTGAGCCAGTATTTCATTTCACCCCTTCCCTTTGTCTGTCTATAATAATATTCATCATTTTAGACCTTTTTCATTATTTTTTAAAGGTTTAGCTTGAAAAATAAAATGGAATGGAATACCTTCTTATCAAGATTTTTTTTACAAGATGTGATGACCATGTAATGAATGTTACAATAGATTTTTTGAACTTATGAATATCTTCCTCATCAATTGGAACAAGTATCTTAGTGATCGGATCATGGGCTACACTAATCGACACTCTCACATGACCTATTGGAAGTGCTCTATTGTGTAGTATGTCGTTTTGGATATTGAACACTATAGCCCTTACTACAAGGAGATGGATGAGTGTTGATAGATATAAATCACAATCATTATCACATTGTAGAATATCAGTATAGTAAAGGTATCAATGCCTATTTGATTAACATTTCAGAAAAAAAATATTAGAACATTGATTATCTCATTTAAGACAGTTTTTTGAGGGGAATGACTCATCTCAAAGCTAGTAGGGGTGGGGTTGGATCTTTATGCGATGGTTGTCCTTGATTCGTTTCTTTAATTTTCTCCCCCATATAAAAGTTACTATCAACTATCTCTACCATTGGAATTTTTCTTCAAGGGGAGGTATTATTTCTCTCATCTGTTTCATTTCTTCACTTTGATCCTCTTGTTTTTTTCTTAAAATATGTTTGGGGTGTCACCCCAAAACCCAAACCTCTGATGCAGCCATACTGTTCTAGCCATTTCAAGGCCACCAATAGTAGGTGTTCATCCCATATAGGTTTTTTTTATTCCTGTGACTATGTCATATAGAAAATATAGGAAAATAATTAATTTTATTACGTCATACTTACACATGTTTCCCAAACATTTTATCTGTTTTCATCTATTAGTATCCCATATTTATTCACATGTGCTTCCTTCTGCAGAACATGGAATATGATGGAAGTGGTTTGGATTTCGAGTCATCAATTTACATATAAATAGAAGAATATAATTATGTTGTTGTTTTATGTCACATAAAAGTATTACGGTAGATTTAAAATACGTACCATTTTTTTCAAGTGAAGCGTACCCCATCCCTGCTTTACGGTAGAGGTACATTGGTTTTTTGAGATGTTCCTTATTTCTAGCACTCATTTAATATTTCATAAATAAAAAATTGTAAATCAATGTGATGAATCCACATATCATCAAAAAATGTATTATTAGCCACAATATACCTAAAAATTCACATTCCCACGATGACTAGTAAATGCATCACACTCTTCTTGGGTTATTAGGTTTGCATTGTTAAGTGATGGGTGGATGAATATTTTCCCTTTATCATCTTTAATATAATGTATCATTAGAATTGTATTAAATCCTCTGTGAATCCTTCCAGTAATCATTAATAAATATTTAATATGTTTTTAATAAACTATAAATGCACTCTTCAAGGGATGATGAAGAGTAAGTCAATGTTTCATTATTTTATTTTTTAGTAAAATAAAGAAATGATATCATAATGTTACCATAATATATTCCCACATTAGTATATTAATCCTGACCACAACATGGTGCCATGAATCTACATCAATCTATACACATTTTCAAGTGGAAATTCTAATGTAACTATTGAACATGGCCTTGTAGGGGTTAACATGTTGGCCCAATACATTCCATATAACCTCATATTTAATGCCTTTGATTTTTTCCTTAATGATTTTTTCTAACACCATCAAACTATGGAACTCTTGTTTCTTCTGCGTCGCCAGTCCTTCATCGCATACCAATTCCTTGGATTCAACATCATCAATATTTTCCTCTGGAGCGGTAGCATCGACAGGTGCATATGGTCATCGTACCTCTACACTGGGAGCAGTAATGGGTTTAGAAACCTATTGTCCCTTGGGATTGGGAGCACAAGCATGTGTATAAGGTCATTGTTCCTCTAAACTATGAAAAATTAAAGGTTCATAGACCTACTGTTCATCGGGATTGGGAGCACCAAAACACACAAAATTCATTTTTTGTAGAAGTGGTTTAACATTTAATTTAGAGTACATAAATGTAGGAGTGAACAAATAATAACATGAGGTAACATGATGTATATTACAAAAAAATATAACCTGATTATTGAACTCTTTTTTTTAAAGTATGAAGGGATTTTAACCCTCTATCAACTATCCAAATCCCTTCATCGTGGTCTCTTCTGACATAAAAAATTATGTCTACATTTGTACCACTGTGAAATAATGGCCACGTCCCAATGAAAGGGTCATCCTCAGTTGAATTTTCATTTGACCCTTAAGTGGTTTTGGTCGATAATAGAACAATTGAATGGTTTTAGTTTGGGGATATGGAACATAAAATACTCATACTACCATTGATGCCATTATTAATGGTTCATCTTTGTACCCTTCCTTACCAAAATAAACTTTCACAGATCCCAATTCATCGATTTTAACAATAATCCTATTATTAACCCACTTGCATTAAAAAATCATCACTTAGAATGTTGAATAATCTAACTCCCATATTTGTTTGATGATTCCAAAGTATGACATATTTGCGTAAATTGGGTTTATGTCCTTAGTACCAAAAACATGCATTGCTTCAGCCACAAGTGTAACTCCACTATTTTTCAAGGTATGGTATTCATCATGTTCATTTCTATAGAATTTATAACCATTAATCACATAACTAGTGTAAGATAATATATACACACTTGGTCCTCCAGCTATCCATCAAAGTCATTCTGAAATTGAATTTTTATTTTTATCCAACTCCTTAAAAATATGGTTCTGAAACCATCCTATAAACTATTGATTATGTGTATTTGATATCCATCTTTCATCCCTTGATGTATTAAAATGACTAATAATTTATTTATAGGTTTCAAAATATGGGGAAACCTCTTAACTGTTATACAAAACATAAATGTGGGCCTACACCCAATCTATAATATTTATTGTAACAACATCTCTTCCAGAAATTTCTTCACCCACAAGCTGCCTAATGAGATGAGATTTTGGTAGAACAATGTTTTCCACACCGAATAGCTTTTCGGTACAAAATACAACAACTTCCTTAACAATGTATTTCTCTGTAATACAACCCTATAGCTGAATTTTATTTTTGACATACCCTTTCAAAATATTTATATATTGTTCAATGGGGTACATCCATTTATAGTGTACAAGACCACATAGTCGAATCTATCTCACCAATTGAACCATAAAATGAACCATCATATCAAATAATGTTGG
The DNA here is from genome assembly GCA_963277665.1 of Viscum album. NCBI lineage: Eukaryota > Viridiplantae > Streptophyta > Magnoliopsida > Santalales > Viscaceae > Viscum > Viscum album. Next base: position 943,700,360 of record OY728153.1, read on the forward strand.
TGGGAAGAACATTTACAATTCACATAATATGACGAAAATTTCTCTTTCCATAGTTAAAAATTTCTCTAGGTATATAAATTTGATGCATATAACATTAATGAAGAAACATAGCTTGGTTAATGTATGATAGACATTATTGAAAAAAATGCAATGTAAAGCTATATGAGTTATATCTTGCATCAAAATATAGGATTCATATTATTTCAATCCCTTTAACTTTAAATTGGTCACTTGCACAATGTTCTTGATATTCAATGAATACCCCTCTGAAACCTTTACGTCATTCAAGAAGTTAAAAAACTTATATCTCTCCTATCTAGAAATAGTGTAAGCTGTTATAAGAATAAAAGTTTGTTTTTCACCCTTCACTAGCACCAATTATTCTCATATTCCCATGCCAATCATGTCCAACCTAGCCTTAATTCTATCCATTATTTTGTTGGGTGCATTTATCAACGTGATGATGACACTATTACATACATTTTTTTCGACGTGCAATAACATCAAGAAAATGTATGATGTACAGACAATTCCAGTATGGTAATTTTAAAAAAATGATATATTTTTCCAACCGGTTTTCTTATAGTTTTTCAAAAAATGGTTTACCAAAATCAATGTCCATATCTTTTACTTTCTCAAACAGTTGATCACCTATTAGTGGAGACAATGTTACATGTTCTTTTGAACTTCTATCGAATGATGTACTCCAAGATCAGTTTTTATACCGTTGGGGTAGAAATATGCATTGTCCTAGAAACATGGTTTTTGATGAATGTTTCAACCTAATTGATACCTTGTTGGAAAATGTGAAACCCTTGAGTTCCTTTAATGCTATGTCTTAAAAAATTTCCATAAGCAATAAAGTCATTTATTATCCCATAAAACATGACTCTCAATGTGAAATCTTCATTTTTGTAAGCATCATACAACATAACACCTAAACCCCACAATAATTTCAAATCCTTGATCAATGGAGGAAAATAAACATCAATATGATTACCTAGTTTTTTTGGTCCTGATATAATCATAAATAACATGATTCATTTTTTTTTCATTCATAACCATGGTGGTAAGTTATAATTTACCAACATAACTGACCATGTATGGAGAGTGCTTCTTTGAAAACCAAAAGTATTCACTCCATATGTAGATAATTCAAGATGAAGGTTTCTCGACTAGTTTCCAAATTCAAGATACTCATGATAAATTCTCTTCCACTAAGGATATTCTACCGAGTGATGTGGTTTCCCATCTTTAATTATTGTATCTATGTGCCACGTCAATTTCCCTGCATTCTTATCACTTTCATATAGGCACCTAAACCTTGGAATGATTGGAAAGTACCATACACCTTTTGTAGGAACAAATTGATCTTTCTTGTATCGAGAATCACCACACTTTGGGCATTCTGTAAGTTATTTTTGGTCCTTGAAAAATAGTATAAAATCATTAGGGTAGATGTGTATTCTTTCAGAGAGCATACCCATTGAGCGTAACATTCATTTAATACAGTATGTTCAGATCAGGAGCTCATTATCTTTTGTGATCATGTAATTAAAGAGAGAAAGTAGTTCCATAAAATCGGTGTCAATCCATCTGTTTCCTTCTTTCAAATTATACATCTGCAATAGGACTGAAAATATTGTATATTTAGTGCAAACGACATATAATGATGTCTTTTCACAACTCTTTAACTTATCAAAAAATTTTGGGCAATCATTAAGTTCATCTTCAACTATCCTTGTCAATTCCTCAATACGATCTTCTTCATCATTCACATATTTAATTAAATCCTCAATAAGGCCTTTTTCATTTTCCACACTTGTAATCATATCAGATGATCCATAAAATGTAGTACTATCCCAACCAATAGCTACATTCTCTTTTTCCTCATGTTTATTCCAAGATTTATAATTTTTATCTATTCTGTGATAGATCAAGTGTTCTTCTAACTACTCAAGACTAATTAGTCTTGAATAAAAAAACATAAACATGGAAAAAGGATTCGATAAGGGTCATATACATTATCTTTTTCAAACTTGATGAACACTTTCGATCCATCTTCATACTCTTTTGTCAGATGATTGGCATCCATCCATTCTTTATTCATATCTATCCTATTTGATTTAGTAATATTAATATTTAACAAAATAAATACACAAAAGGGGACTTTAAAATAAGGGGAAATAAAAATTTTAATGATATTTATTATTGAATTTTTTTTCTCAAGACTCGTCCCCTTATAAGCTAAGACCAAACCAAAAAGAAGATGTAATTGTAGAGGTCTCCCCTAATTTAAACCATGCAGGTGATGTTGGATGAAAATTAAGTTTAATATTTTCAATGGGGTTAAACGTCAATTCACCTTTTTCGGGAGTAAGTTCATGATGGATATCCTATAGGTTGGATAGAGTTAGTGACATTCCCTTGTTATGGTGTTATTATCAATCCACTTGTCTTATCTATATAATGTAATGGTTTTCCTAATTCTATAAAAATATAAACATAAAAGATTATGGAAAAACTACATATCACATGTCCTTTGAAAACTATTTATAAAATCACACTTGAAATACCATTAAAAAAACCAACCATTTACACACATTCCTCTTTAAAATAACACACCCCTTTTAAAATAAACCAACCAATTCCAAGCACTCTTTCACAGAACCACAATTCCTTTTTTTAAATCATTAGAAGAAACTTCATGACCCAATAATATTAATCATTTAAAATGAGTGAGAACCATCTATATTTTAAAAATTTTCATTTAAAACATCACACACCCCTTATTAAAATGATACCATCATTAAATACACTTTCAAAACATTCACATCCCTTTATGAAAGTCAATCGGGTGAGTTGACAAACACTTGGCATGCAACCTAAGTCCATGCCAAGTGTTTAAATAAATTTTAATCTATTTAAAACCAAAAAAGGGCATGTTGAACACAAATTTTTTTAAGAAACATTTCAAAACACTCGTGTCATATTGAAAGAGGAACTTAGGCATTTTTACAAAGACATAAATCATAAAAGAGGAACTTTATAAAATATACGTGAATAAAAAATAACTAAAATTTTATAAAATATAAAGCTATAAAAGGTTTACACATTATCCAAAATATAAAGTTAAACCAAAAATAAATTTATTTTCAAGATAGGAACTTTATAGTAAATATCTTAAGATAACACAAAATGAATACTTTCTATTTATGCCCCATGGTGACCTCTACATCCCAATATCATTATATCTTTAACAAGTGACTATAGAATGTGACGATAAAAGTGAGACCCTTTCCTTTTAACTATATCATAGACAACTAAGTCTATATATGCACTAATGTGTATATGTACGGTGTGAACAAAGAGCCCAATATGGTATCATCAAAGATTTTATTCCATTATTATTTTAAGACAAACCAAAAAATTATACTTTTAGGAAAAATAATGAAAATAATTTTATTACATAGGGATGAGTAAATAAAACTAACAAAACATATATTTTTCTTTTAAAGAAAATATAATTTACCAATATACAGACATAATATAAAATAATAATAAAATATCAAACATAAACCATTAAGGGGTACCTACCAAAGGCATAAGAGGATAATATAAGTTAAAAAATTAAGGGAATAATCACACTAGAATATTATTGCAATACAAATGACACAAAATCAACTCACCATTAATGGACTCATCTAGAAGGAAAATCTATTATTGGGTGTCGGACCTAAGACATGGTTACTATAAATTTGTGACCATAATATTATAACTCATGTCTCTATAATTCTCACATCTCTATCTAAATATTCCCATGATGTTTTTCTAAAATCCCAACACTAATAATTGATGAAACACATTTATAAAACTATCATGTCGACATGGTATAAAATTCATTGAAGAATCCACTTACACATCAAAACCCATAATTAATTATGATAAACTTTAAAATATATATTCTAAAACCATACATAGAAAACACCTTGATTCATCCCAAATCAATCATCAAAATGTTAATCAAAACCCAAACACATATCCCACTTTCACTATAAGTTCCAACTCAAAAGTGTTTTATCTTATTTATCAATTGATAAAATTATATTCTATCCAAACTAATCACCAGAATCAATTGATTATAATATCAATCATGATACTTTTCACCTAAAAATTCCCTATAATGTTTCTAATAGAGAAAAATACCTCATCCAAACATGTTCTGACATTTAGATCAAAATAAATTCATAAATTTTAATTATACCAAAATCCTAGAAAACTATAAATAGAAAATTATCAAATGTTTCATAGAATATTCCAAAAAAACTAATCAAACACTCACCAATAAAAAACTATTGTCTCACACTAATGAATCAAACCAAACACACAATTCATACATTAAAAAAATTTTGAACACTAAAACCATAAAATTAATCTTTCACTATCTAATAATTCCAAATCAAATAGGAACATACCATAGATTTGGAGGTCTAGTAGCAGCAGTAGTGTTCGACGTCAGAGAAGTCGGGGTATGCAGCGACAGTGGAGGTTGGATTCTGTGAGAGCTTGAGGTGTGTGAGAGAAGAATTTGACTATTAGGGTTTATTTATAAAATTGGGTAACACTTTTATTTGAACTTGTTAAAAAGCAATGATAATGGTATATTTTATCAGTGCTAAAATTGAAAGTTCTTATAAAACATTCTTTTATCGGTGGCTTTTATCACTGATAAAGATATGCCTTTATCAGTACAAAAAAGTGCTGATAAAAGGTGTCTTTATCAGTGCTAAAATTATAGCACTGATAAAGACACAGTTTATAAGCACTTTTTTAGTACTGATAAAGGCCTATCTTTATCAGCACTAAAAAAACATTGATAAAGCTATAATGTTAATAATTTATTTATATTATTATATATGTTTATAAAATTATATATAAAATAAATAAATAAATATTTATTTATAATTATAACTATAAATAAGTATATTTATTATTTATATTTATATATATAATAAATATATTTATATATTTATATATACTTATAAAATTATAAATATTATAAATAAATAAATATTTATTTATAATTATAAATTTATAATAAATATATTTATTTATTTATATTTATAACTATAAATTTATATATATTTATTTAAAAAATTATAAAATTATAATAACTGTATTTCTTATATTTGTAATGTTAAAAATATATATAATTAAATAAAAATATTTATAAATATATACAAATACTTATAAATAAATAAAAATACTTATAATTATAATTCTAAATAAATATAGGTATATTTAAATAATTATAAAATTATAAGAAATATATTAGTTATAACAAATAGCGCAGACTGTGGAAAATCCTATGATCTCAAAAATAAATTGAATAAAAAAGTACTATATGTGAAATAAGGAGAGTGCAAGGTATAAGTGGAAAAAACCACAGAAACAATAAAAGACCATAATTCATCCTTTGTTTCGACCACTCCTCCCATGAAATCCACCACAACCTCTAGGGTGTCTTCCTCGCTACCACTGCTTCGGGTTCTACCACACCCCACCTTACTCATCAAAATACACCATTTAATTAACCACTACATTGAATTGACCATCATCAACCTCCTTGACACCCTTATTCTCTGATCATTGCCTTCAATTGAGGGCTGCTTAGTCAAAAACTCCTTTGCCACGTCCTGTTTAGACATTGACGGAGAGACATTAGGTAAGTGAGATGATGAGCAGTTCATTCCTTTCCTCTCTTGATTTTCTTTATAAATCTCATCAAATACAGGAGAATTGATGGAATCCAACATTGAAAAGAATTTTGGCTCCCCAACACTATTATAATGAGAAACATGTGTGTCGTCATCATGTGAAGTCACCACTACCAATGAAGATTCATAACCAGGGGCATGTGAAAGTCATGCATTCCCCTAATAATCTATTCCCTTCACAGTCTCACAAGAGGAATCCTACACTACCCGAGTATCTTCACATGAAGCATCAACTATCAAAAAAGCTCGATGAGATGCAGTAAATTCACACATAACTACAATATAAGTGTCAATAATTCCTAAAATATCTTTAACAAAGTCACCAATGAGGGCCTACGTCTCCCTCAAAGATGCAGAAGGTTCCTGGGTAACAACTGCGGTAGTAGCCTGCATAGGCTATCGAGAACCAGCCTCATTACACTCAGGAGAAACAACCTGCATAACAGAGGCATAAGTGATTCCCAATTCTACTAGAGAAGAGACAAGAGCATGTCCATATCCTGCAATATGCTTCTGAGAAGAGATCCACAAAGATGAAGAAAAAATGAGAGCATGTGTAGGAGTTTCCACATGCTCCTGAGAAGGAACAACCTACATAGAACCATCAGAAATAGCCTGTACAGGATTCATAATCTCAAAAATAGCTGACAGATACTCATAGACAAACATCCCAACCGCAAGAGTAGAACCCCATTTAATGGGACCAGGGTCCATTTTCCTTTGGACATGAATTGTTCCCCCAATAACATCCAATACTAGAAAAATAACCTATACCAATGGTTTGAAACCGTTGGTATAGGCCTCCAAACTGTTGGTATATCCTATACCAACGGTTTGGAGAACCATTGGCTAGTAAGCCGTGGGGATAGGTCTATACCAACGGAACCGTTGGTATAAGTAATATGAAAAATCTATACCAACGGTTCCATAAAACCGTTGGTATATGTATTTCAAAAAAGAAGCATTCTGTTGGTTTTGATCCTAGTACCTCCAGTTTATGATTGAACGACCTAATGACTAACCTAACTTGATTTTGTGAATATAATTTCATAAATATATATATATATGTATTAACATAAATTTTTTAAATTTTGATTTATTTAATGTTCTCTGTAATAACATTCCATAAAAAATACATGTAACTATACCAATGGTTCTCAAAACTGTTGGTATAGACCTATACCAACAGTTTTGAGAACTGTTGGTATAGATTCATTGATTTTGGGACCTATACCAGTTGTTTTGAACAAAATGTTGGTATAGGGGGGGGGGGGACCTATGCCAATAGTTTGTCCAAAACCGTTGGTATAAGGTCTCTATTATGGACCTATACCAACGGTTTAGCCAGAACCGTTGGCATAAGTTCATAATAGAGACCCTATACCAACAATTTTGGAAAAACCATTGGTATAGGTCCATATAAGTGACCTATACTAATGGTTTCTCCAAAACATTGGTATAGGTCCCCCCTAAACCAATAGTTTTGGGAAAACCGTTGGTATATGTTCAAATTAGTGACCTATACCAACGATATTAGACAAACTATTGGTATAGGTCTATATAAGTGAACTATACCAACAGTTTTCCCAAAATCGTTGGTATAGATCTTATTTACAATAATGATCATAGGATCATCGAAGTCACCATCATGACTATCAACATCACCCCATTTAAAAGTGTTATCCCTTTGAGTCATATGAGTGACATGTAGTAGGGATGGACATTCAACCCACCACCATTGCAAACCACACCACATTGATTACCATCTAGCCTATTCCCAACCACCACATTAGTAAAAGAGGGAGGTACCCCATTCAATAACCCATCAATAGTACTAGGAATCATTTCCCCTTAGTGGATAAATGTGAAAAATCCCCCTTCATAATAGAATTTCTCTTCTATCCATATACACGCTTTGAAGGAGCAGGATCACCAACAATTGGAACTTTAAATTTACACTTATCCATCAGGTGTCTATGCCTTTTATAATTAGAGTATCACATTCCTCTATGGTAATTATTCTCAACTTGTCTAATGGTTGAGAAATTAAGGAAAAATTCAGAAACATGTTCAAATTCAACATCAAGTTTGAATTTAAACTCACCAGCAATCAAGTAAACAGTCTCAATAAGAGGCATAAACATATCAAACTCAACCAAAATTCTCGCAAAATGACCATAATTGACTGATACAGTCTCATTTTCAAGTTTAACTGGGGTGCCAATGGCCAAAGTGACATCCCAAAGGATGATTGGGTGCCAAAAAACCCAATTCAAGCCTTTGACACAAATCCAAGGCTGTGTAACAATATTTTAGGCTTGAAGAGGGTCAAGCTAGGGATCCCAATTTTGAAACCTCAAAACCCCAGGCTTGAGATTAACAAAAAAAAAACTCCAAGCTTTCAATTTCATTTCATCCAAACAGAAATCAATATGCAAGAAGTTCATACTGAGCAACACTATGTTCTAATTACCGAATCCCCTAATCGGAAGGAGACGTTTCTCTAGATCTTCAAGCATCCAAGCATTGGGTGTTTTCAAGTTGAGATGATCAATAATTGAATGTTTACATACATCAATTCTGTATTCAAACAGTCGAGGGTTCACTTCAACCACCGCAAGCATACTATTGCTCGAGATCTTATGAGGAATGGAATCGACACCCTGAGTGCCAAAAAAGAAATGATCAGCACCCTTTACAGACAAAACATTCGCTCTTCAGACCGAATTACACAAATAATTTTATAATTATTTAAATAAATAAATAAATATTTATTTATTTATAGTTATAATCATAAATAAATATATTTATTTATTTAAATAGTTATAAAATTATAAGAACTATTTTTATTATACTTATAATTTTATAAATATATATAAGTAATATATTTATTATAATTTTAAAATTATTTAAATATATCTATATTTATTTAGAATTATAATTATAAATTTTTGTATATATTTATAAATATATTTATTTAATTATATATATTTTTAACATTATAAATATAATAAATATAGTTATTATAGTTTTATAATTATTTAATTATATATTTATATATATTTTCAATTATAAATATAAATAAATAAATATTTATTTATAATTTAAAAATTATAATAAATATATATATATTTATAGTTATAATTATATATATATTTAAATGATTATAAAATTATAAAAAATATATTTATTATATTTATAATTTTATTAATATATATAATTATTATAATTATTATAATTTTATAATTATTTAAATAAATAAATATATAAATATAAATATATAATTATAATTTTATTTATTTATTTATAAATATTTGTATATATTTATAAATATTTTTATTTAATTATATATATTTATAACATTATAAGAATTATAAATATATATATATATATATATATATATATATTAAAATAATTATAAAATTATAACAAATATATTTATTATATTTATAATTTTATAAATATATATAATTAATATATTTATTATAATTTTATAATTATTTAAGTATATCAATATTTATTTAGAATTATAATTATAAATATTTTTATTTATTTATAAATATTTGTATATATTTATAAATATATTTATTTAATTATATATATATTTATAACTTTATAAGTATAATAAATACATTTATTATAATTTTATAATTATTTACACACACACATATATATTTTATAATTATAACAATAAGTAAATATATTTATAAATATTTGTATATACTTATATATATATTAATAAAATTATAATAGATGTGTCCATTGTAATTTTATAATTATTTAAAAAAATTATATATATATATAGTAATAATTATAATTATAAATAGATTTATTATAAAAGTATTTATATATAACTAAAAATTTATAATTATAAATATATTGAATATATATATTATTTAAATATACTTATTGTAAATTTATAAGTATTTATAAGAATAAATTCATGGGTATGATATTAATAAATCATATACATAGTAAAGTATATAGATAATAAAAAACATGTCATCACATATGGACAACATGAATAATAAAAAAATGATGTAATGTATAAGTGAACATTAATTCATGATGAATACATAACATATGCACATAAATTATACTCACGCATCAATATATTTATTGAAAAATTCATTGAAAACATATATTTATTGAAATATATATATAATTATAATTATATATATTTAAAAAGTATTAATATATAATTATAAATATATATTTATAAAAATATAATTATAAATATAATAAATATATTTATTATTTTATATAATTTATTATAATATTATAATTATTTAAATATATATTTATAATCTTATAAATAATTTTTTAAAACATTATATATATATTTGAATTATTGAAAAATATATATTAATTATAAACATGCATTTTTTATTTAATGTGTATAAATAAACATTAATTTTGAATATAAATATAATAATTTTACATAAATTTGTATCATTTTATTAGAAACTTTTATCAGTGCTAATAATAGCACTGATAAATTTATATTTTATTAGTGTTAAAAAAACACTGATAAAGGGTACACCTTTATCAATGCCTTTTTAGCACTGATAAAGGATAGATTTATAAGCACTTTTAGTTAGCGCTGATAAAGGAACCCCTTTTATCAGTGGAGTTTTCTTAGTGCTGATAAAGGCCAGTGCTACCCTTACACCGTTATGTGGTAGTGGGAGCTGCACTTCACCCATTCGCCCTCACCATTGCATCTCTCTCACGTTTTCCTGGTCCTTCAAATCCACCTCTTCATTCAATTGATTTCGAATTTGTTGCTCTATCAGGTAATCTCTAATTTCTATTTTAGGGTTTTAATTTTCCACACTTCTATCAATAAGATTGCATGAACTCTATAATCTGGTGATGATGCATTTAGTTTGTAACAACATTGTGAGGTTTGTTTCCTTCGATGAAGATAATCATTGTTTACAGTCGACATCTTCCCCCACATATGTGTGGAAATATATCTAGCAAAACTGTTTCCATCGCAGGTTCTTATTAGGGATAACATTAATTTCTCCCGGTGGAAGAGGGTGTTTTCCCAGGTGAATCCCTTCTTCTGTGTTTAGTGTTGTAGGCATGTTTATTCAGTGGACTTTTATAGGCATAGAAGAATGTCTTCTTCAACTAGCGATGTTGTGTTGGTTCAGCCATCAAGTCCAACTTCTTCTAGTATTGGTGAGGTATCATTGTTGGTGTAGGGGGATTCTTTAGTGGAGCTGGTTCTATTTTAATCTCCAATGTCCTCTCTAGAGTGTAGGCATAAGAATCCTGAAAATTAAAATTTGGGCATTATGACTCATACATGGACCTCTATTCTAAAAAGCCAATTGATGTGTCAGATGTGGTTGTCCTGTCACTAAATCCCCTCTTGACTTGTATATCTCTTTTGTTATTTTGAGGATTCTAAAGAGTCCTACATCGGAGATGACTACAGACCAACGTCCTTATCTTGTTCTGAATTCCCCTCATGCAGTGGTTCTAGTTTCTCCTTGTATGGGTTAGTTGTAAAAGTTGGTTTGTGTGGGTTATGTCGTGCCTGTCCTCCCTAAGGGCCCTATGCCTCTTGATAACAACAAGGTTGCAATAGTGGAATTATTGATCATTTCTTACTCATCTTTGGGGATGCTTAAAATGGATAGATCGCTTTGGAAGGTACCCTTTGTGGGTTCATAGGAGTGTTCATAAGGCTTTATAAATAGTTTTATGGCATTAGAAGAGTCAATAATGAATGTTTTTCTCTTCCCAGATCTAGGATCTAGGGAGGATAAAGGGTCTAGGAACAATAATTATAAAAAATATGTGGATATATTCAGTAGTTAAGGAAAATTTTCTTATTTCTTAAAACATGATATAAGGCTGGAAACATTCACAAAAACCACTTACTAAATGGTATTATAAAACCCGATTGAGAGAATTAGCACCCTCAACAATCAATAAATATGTATTTTTCATAACACATCAATAAATAATACCTAAGAGGTAAATTATATTCATTTTCAAGAGTTTTATATGTTACCCTTTATATACTTTAGGTTATATATTATTTATTCCATTTATAAAAAGCCAATATGATAAGAGAGTTATGTTCAAGATTCATCAACCTCTCTATAGAGAACTAAACTTTTGAAAATTGGAATAAGGGAGATACATAATTGGAAAGAGAGTTATAAAATTATATTAGACTATTAGTTAGTTGTAATTAGAGTTTTAAAGGTTTATTTTATTTATATCTTAATATTATCCATATTGGCTCACAATGTTTTAGTATACTCAATAAAATATAACTTGTTTCTTAACAGATCGAATCATGAATTTTTAGTAATGAAATTATTTTATTCCAATTACATAACAGAAGTGTTATTTTATTTTTCTTCAAGAAAATAAAATCTTATTGTACATGTAGAACCCATATATCATGCATAATATCTAGATCTCAGCTATGTGACATTTGTGCAAATTTTTAAGTCTATGTGAACCATTTTTAAAGTTATTGAGGATAATTGATATTTCAGTAAAACCTCAACCAAAGAAATATAAATCCAAATTAAATTTTAATGACTAGTAATTTTATAAATTTTTAGAAATGTTTTGTTGATAACCAATGTATACATCCTATGAATCCCAATTTATTTCACAAAATTTGTATGTTTAATTAATGTTATTTCATTTTCATATTTTAATCATTATCACAACTGACAACCACCAAAATTTTTTATTTTTTTTTCAAAATTTTAATAAAAATACATACATTATACCTTAAAAATTATTAAATAGGAGACATAATGTTCATCCTATACAATTTTTTTAGTTTATAAACTTATTAATTTGATTTTTATTGAAAATGTGGCCACATATAACCCAATATTTCTAAATTGTATATCTTCATTCATATTATCATTTTATAGATGCACATGGTATATCCAATGCATGTCCATAACACTTTAAGATTTAAAAGACATCACTATTTACAATATAATTAATAACTTGTCTAAATACTTGAATAAATAGATACAATGGTGAGAAATCAAGTGAATTGATTTGTGAAGGTTTTGTGAATGAATCACAAATTAGAAGATACAATGTGGGAGTTAGAGTAGGATATAATTGAACAATAATCACACTTTTTCATAAAATGGGATCTAAATAAAATATATGTGGATACTTTTTATGGGAGAAGAATGTGAGAACAAAAATAACTTATAAATGTTTTTTTCATAGAGAATAAATAAATATTTGTTATGATGCACCACCATAACAATAATACGAAATTAAAATTATTTTATTATAATATTAATTAAAGAATAATGATATGAATCCATCATAATCATAATAAAGAAAATAACAAGTAAAAATAATCATGGTGATCTTGATTTGGGAATCACATAGTGGGTATTCACTAATAAGAAGGATGGATATAAATATCACAATAATAATAAAAACAATTTTATAATTCAATTAATAATTTACAGAGGAAATTAAAATCATTAAAATAAAAAAATGGAATGAAAACTATGGTTTTATAGATTATATTTTAGATAATTTAATGGAATTTATGATTTTAAGCTATTCATTACACAACTATTAATGGAGGAAAAGGTATTCATTATATAAATATTTGGTGTAGAGATTAGGTGACTATTATGGATATACTAAAATTAATCGTTAACTATTTTATATAGAGGATTTGGTACATATAAATAAATGTTATTAATCATAAAATTATAATGTATTGTAATATTTCCTTCTCAAAATGATAAAAAATATTAATTATTTTTATAATTCCTCTCACTTGGAAGTACTTTTCTTATTAACACACATGGAAAATTCATTTATGTTATTTAAGTGGGGTTCTTCAAAAAATTATATTCAAATCATGTGAAACTATTTTTTGAAATAAATCAATATTTAGGCTCTATTTGGTAGTACTTCTTAAAAACCTCTTAGAGTAAATATCCATTTTTATAAATTCTTTTGAGTAAGTGTTTTAAAATTTATTGAAAATGTGTTTATTGAAATTTTTTTCTTGAAATTGTGTGTATTCATATATTATAATTGAGTCTGAATGTTTTATTTATATTTACTTTTCCTTTAACAGGATATTCTAATTTCCTTACCTATTAACAAGTGTAACAAAAAAATTCCCATTTTGTAACAAAAATATATCTTAGTTGAGTTTTATTTTATATATTCATTTGATCAAAATTTTCTTTCTGTTAAAAATATTTGTTTTATCTGGACATGTTTTATAAGTGCCTCTCTATAAAATATTTAGTCATGTACAAAAGAAGACTTTAAAAAATAAAATGTATAATTAATTAAATATAATGAAATGATCATGTCATTTGTGAATTGTTTTGTTTTTGTTCTAGATGAGTGTGAATTAAAGTCCACATGAAATTGGTTAGTCTTTATTTTAAATATATTTTTTCATATGAAATTATAAAAATGCATGTAATTTTAATTATTGGGTAAATGTTACTTCTTGTTGTACATATACAAATATGGATAAGAGTTGTATTGATCTTTTCAATAAAATATATATAGAATATTTTAAAGGTGTTATGTAGTTTATTAATTTTCCTAGAGCATTTCAAAGTGACTATATTAGTTTTTCATGTAGAAAATGTGTAGAAAAATATCAATTCATACAATATACCATGAGAGAAAACCTATTCTTGAATGGGTTTCTAAAAAATTATAAGAGTTGGACTCATCATGGGGAAGAATATATTCATTGTCATCATAAAAAAATAGTTCATATGGATATTGATGTGTGAATGAATGATCCAATGCATGAAATGCTTACTGAAATGGAACATGGGTTGTATACTAAAGGCCTTAACATCTGGAATGTTGAGAATAGTGAGATCAATCCACATCTGGTGAAGATCATGGTTTGTTGAAGTTTTATGAAATACTTGATGATGTGCAAACAAAATTATATTATGGTGTATTTCTTGTAATAATTATTTATTTATTGTGTATTTTTATCACTTTAAGACTTTGAATCAGTGGTTAGATACATCGTTTGACATGTTGTTGGTGTTATTGAAAAAATTACTCCCTACTAACACTATGATTCCTGAGTCAAATTATCATTCTCACAAGTTGAAAGAGAACTTAGGTTTCACATATGAGATTATAGATGCATGTGAAAACAATTTTATGCTATTTAGAAAATAAAATGTGCATTTGGATAATTGTATGATCTATTACTCTTCTAGGAGAAAAGGCAATGGGGGAAATCAGACTAATCAATGTCAAATTGAGAAATAGGGGAAAACGATTTCCATAATGAAAATGCATTAATTTAAACTAAAGTTGAGGTTGAAAAGATTATTTGTGTAATCTAAAGTTTCTCAATTAATGATATGGAATGTGGAAGAAAATAAGGAAATTGATATGATAATCCACCCGACAGACTCTCTTGCATGGGAATATTTTGATCAGATACACCCTGAATTTGGTAAAGATAGTCATAATGTTTGATTGGGATTGGAATCATATGGTTTCAATACATTTAGGTCTATGGTTGGTGTAAATCATATTACATGGCATGTGGTGTTGGTTCCTTATAATCTTCCTCCATGGATTTGTATGAAATAAAAATTTCTATTACATTACACTCTTATCAATGGAACTAGAAGTTCTGGGGATAAGATTGATATTTACCTTCATCCATTGATTGATTAGTTGAATAAATTTTGGGATGATGGTGTGATGACTTACGACTGTGAAACGAATGAAATGTTCAAATTGCATACTACTTTATTGTGGACAATCAATGACTTCCCAGCTTATGAAATTTTTTTAGATTTGAGTATGAAAGGGGAATTTTATTTCCCTTGCTACACTAAAAGTAAATATTCTATATGGATTAAGAATTGTAAAAAGTGGACATACATGGTCCATAGACGTTTTGTTCCCCTTCAACATAGGTTCAGAAAGGATAGAGTTACATTTGATGGTTCTAGAGAATTCAACCCATCACCAAAGGTTATGACATGAGTAGAAATATTATCATATATTGAGGAAGAAAACATCCACATATTATATGAATTTTAGGATTTGGTGGCTCATCCATTACCCAATATTCGTGATGCATGTAGAAAGAACAATCACAATTGGAAGTAGAAAAGTATTTTTTTAATCCCCTTTACTAGAAAACTAAAATGCTAAGGCATAATCTGGTTGTCATGTCCATTGAAAAAAATGTTTTTAATAATATATTGTGGACCATTTTAGGTGTCAGTGGAAAATCAAAGGACCATGTCCATTCATGATGTGATTGAGAATAAATGGTTTGAAAGAAACAATTACATTTACACTTAGGTGAGGTAAATAAGGCATACATGCCTGCTACATAGTATACGATGAGAAAAAAGAGAAAGAGACATTTCTTTCCATTTTGAAGATACTCAAGGTTCTTGATGGTTACTCTTATAATATTACCAATTGTGAGAATTTGACAATAAATACATTAAAAGGGTTACAAATTCATGGAAATCACAAACTACTTTAGTAGTTGATTCCAATCAAAATTCTTGAATGTTCATCACACAATGTGGATCAACCATTGATTGAGATGAGCAATTTTTTTAGAAATATTTTTTTAAGAAATAAATGAATGGGTGATTTAAGATTTTGTAGGACAAAATTTTACTTATTCTTTTTCACGTGGAGAAACTATTTCTACCCTCATTTTTTGATGTCATTTTTCACTTGACAGTGCACCTAATCGATGAAGTAATGACTATTAGTCCAGTGAAATTTAGTTTTATGTGTCCTTTTGATTAGTATTTGAATAAATTGAAATGGTTCATATATAATAAATCTCATCCCGAGGCATCAATATACAATGGTTATTTTATGGATGAGTCTACTACTTTTTGTTCAGAATATCTTATAAATTTTGAAACAAAATTAGATAAGTGTTGGAGTTAGAGCCCTAGAACTAACTTCTGTTTACATTATGATAACATATATTAATTGTTTTGAATATTAATAAACTACTTATCACATCATGATTGTTCTTCTATGTTACATAGTATGTGATAATGACCTAACAGTAGATGTCACACCAAAAGGTCATAATAACTCCTCTTTATGATGTGAGCCCAGAAGTACTATGACACTATTCTTGAATATATATTCTATATCCAGATGATATCATTTGAGGGACACAAATGATACAGTTTATTAGGGGTGGAGACTCATAGGACTTTGAAGCACCTTCTCATGGTGTAAATCCTTGGTAATATCTATTAGGATATTATGAGAACGAGACCCGCCAGTCAGAAATCCATATTTCTTTGGGTCAATGGATATTTCTATCTACGGATGTGTGTATTGATCCTTATACTTTTTTGATTATTATTAATGAATATTATGAGTCGCATACTTTGATGTATTGATGAAAACCATGATTAAATATGTTCATGGTGAGGTAGGATACATTGGGTGTGTCATGCATAATATTATATTAATGAATAATGCAAGAAAGGATATTTCTCTTTTGTTTTAACGGATGTTGATATCTCAGGACCTTTGATGGAATGAAATAGCCTAAATAAATCCATTTCCATGGTGTTTGATAAGAAAGTTCATTTTCTAATAAATCAAATAAAAATACATCAAACACTTTGGTTGATGGCACTGACATGCAACCTTCTTGATTATAGATATCATGATAAAGGGATTATATTACACAATAAGAATTCATAGTAGGTAGCATGTAATTTTAGAATTAACTTATTTCTCTATGGGCACCTTGGCGTATTTCTAGATGTTAACCTTAAACTATAGACTGCTTCGCCTAATGCCACTGAGAAGAGGTCTAGAGGGTCACACACTAAGTGTATCCAAAATTTTAGTTAAATAATATATTATTATTTATTAGTTAACAAGATAAATAAGTATTATTCCTACACATGGTTTAATAATTATTCATGTTTTCTTGATCTCATATATTCTATCAAAAGTTATCCGAGAGAATATAATGTGATCATAATATTTAATAAATATTTATATGATATTTAGTGAATATAATATTTATTTATTTATTAGAGAATAATACAGTGATATTTATTTAATAAATAAATAATCATTGTTCAAGGCCTGATAAATATTGTGGAGGAATGATAGACCTAGTATAAATAGTCCGATGAGAAAATAATAAATATTGAATATTATTTAATTAAATAATATTTAATTTTAATTTGAACGTTAAGCACATGTTGAGAAATAATAATAATAATAATATTGTTTGACATTAGGTATTCACCAGGATTAAATAAATAATTAAAGGCACTTGTGCAATTATTTTATTTTAACCCCAAAGATATATAAACCTAGTTATGTTATTTTCTCAATAAGCCAATTTTTGTTTGGCTGTGCACAATGGATTTGGAGAATTATCTCAAGCCCTAGAGAGATCCCTTCTCCAAGAACGCCCAAAAAAATGGATATATATATTCCTCCACCATTCATTCTCAAGTCAAGAGAGATCAAGGAGAATGCTTTAGAAGTGATTCTCAAGGTGGCCAAAGGCAGACAACACAAGTAATATGATCTTCCGTGATAGCACCCAAAGATTCCTATGGCGACATTCAAAGATTTATGGAACATGTGAGGATCAATAATAGAGGGAATATTCTTTGATTCCTATAAAGAAATGATGTAATAATGAACATCTTTTTTTATATCCATCAATGAAGAAAGAATTCCAAAAAAGGTAATTCTTTAATTGATTAAATTAATTTTAAATAATATGCGATGATACTCTCTCTGGTTCCATAATTCTATCTCGTGTATATTTTCTTTGATTAGATTTCATAGATCACACCATTTATCATTGTGTAAATCTCGGATTGATCACCGATCATGATAAAAAGAAAAGTTGGGCACTGCCTATCGTAGGCTTCCGCTGCGCCCAAAATATAGAAGTGGTATCAAAGGTTCACATAATTATTTATAATTATTTAAACATCATTGGTGATTTACGAATTTGAATTTAGTTTTTAAATTCAAGTTTAATAATTATTTTAATCTTAATTACGAAATCTTCTTCTTCCTAATTCATTTCTCATATATCTAATCAAAACAATTAATGATTAAAATAAAATCAAGGAACTCATTTGAAGGTTCCTAGGATTCTGGATAGATAAAACAGGAGTACATGTTGTGCACTTGTTTTCAATGCACCATAAGTTAATTTAGAAATTACTCAATCCATGTGCATTGATGACATGTAGTGTAACTAATTCTTACACTGTGTGCTAACCAAGACAACCTGGCGCACGGTCAGCCAAATTACATGCTGTGTAGTCCACGTACACGATGTATAGTTCAATTGAGTCATAGACAGACCATGTATTCCATATATGGCCTACCTGAATGGTGACCATGTAACATGCAGTTAACACACAATGTATTCCATGATGCATTCTATGTCCACCAATTTTTCGAGGCTCGAATTACATGCTGAGACCCTAAGCATGTGCCTCAAATACAAGGTGGGAGGTGTACACACCATGTAGCTTTCCTGTACATGCAATATACTTATTCCAAATTACACATATTGAAAATTTATTTATTATAATGTGTAAACCTTGAGACATGTTCTTGCGCGTGGTCATTAAGTTGATAGGACACTCCATGTGATAAATTTTAATATATATATATATATACATGTTTAAATTAATATTTGAATAATGTTTAGATCTGCATATCATGTATGAGTTGTATTACAACTATTACTCTACATGCATTGAAGCATAACACGTGAATAAAAAAATCATATAATTCATGGAATCATTAATTTGATAATAAACATCATGAAAGTACGTGATAATTCATGTATGCTATATGTCACAAAAGGTAAAACTATATATGAGTATAATACATGTTGGGTATATTTGGATGAGAATTCCCCATGTTGCCTCCAAGGTACATTTATGTACATAGTTAATTTTAAATGAATTTATTTAATTTGTTTAAAATTATAACAGATGTAAATCTCAAGGAAATTCAGATAAGAATTAAGATATAATAATTGATTAATTAAAGATAATAATTAATTGATTTGAGCAAAATTTATCTTAAATAAGAACTATTAATAATTGAATGCTAGTTTTATTAAACACTTAATTCGTTGCATGCATGTGGATGATCATTATCATAGAACAAACCTTTGTATGTGTCTATTTTCATTTAATTTATTGGCCTATGTTCTTTCTATCTTCTTAATATGTAGGGTCTGCATGCCCATGGTTTCTTTTATGTAAACCCTTTTCCCTCACCTTCATGTGAGTAAAATAATATGTAATGGATAGATCTCCCAAGCTAGTGTAGGTGGTTCAAGTTTGGAGATAAGGAGAAACCAATCCAAGGAGATACATAGGTGGACATGTGAAAAGATGTAATAATAACCTTAATCAATTCAAGGTTTTCCCACTAGGTCAATGATTAGTTTATTAATCGCTAGATAAACTAACCATTAGAAAATCTCATGATAATAATGATTTATCATTTTATTTCTATCAAGTTACATGGTTATTTCATTATAGATATTTTTGTCTCAATCGCATAATTAGTGAATTAACGAGAAAGAAATATAGAACAAAAATAATCTGGATTATGCATAAATATTATTGAAGACATGGTTAATCAATTAAGTAAACTCATTTAATATTAACAAGCATGTGACAAAGATAATAATTGGAAATTTATGCATAAAAGGATAAAAATTTATCAATAAACTATTAAGTCGGTATAGCCTTCCACCACTTTAGTTAAAATAAAACCATAGTTCAAAGTGCTTGACCAGCGAATGTTAGGGTGATTTCAATTATCTAGGAATCCTAACATGAAGTTTTGGGTTAACAAAAATTAGTTCACATCAAGGGTTGACTACCAAAGCTGAACTTGGTTTAACTGAGAGGAAAAGGTTGATGAAATCCAAATTAAGGATTTTGGGATTGGGGAGTCCACTCAGCGGACCAAGTAACAGTGAGTTAACGTAGATGGCATTTGAATTCCTACCTAAAACCATTCCCGACCAACCAAATTTGGGGTAATTAGAAGGGGAATATGGATCCTTTCCACTTGAATATCCAATCAATAGGATATTCCAAAGCCAATGGTGATGGATATTAGGATTTGATAAAATACTGGGAGAATAATAAATATAATATTTATTTATTTTTCTAAATTTATCAGATAAAGTACTAAAATATAACCCCATATTATTTATAGAAATATCATTATAATGTTATCAAACATATCATTGTGATCCATACTATAGAAGGAAAAACTTCTCACAGGCACAAATTTCCAAGAATGGAAAAGTCACCTATGTGTCATCCTTCACCATGAATGGAAATTATATGTGATGAAGAACATTTTCCTAAAAAACTAGTAATGGGTAAAGTGATGAAGAGATATCTATCTATCATAAATGTATAAATGATGCTAAAAATATTCAATGTTTCAAGTTTTCATCCATGTCCGATGATATTTTGAAGAAAATGAGGATATATATATGCCTATATAATGATGTATCACCTTTGGGATCTCTATCAAGAGAAGGAGAGACAAGAAAGGAATGAGGTATCCAATGCCTTGTTCATAACTAATCTTAGAGAGTCTATGCCAGTTGAGGCTCATGCAGTCAAGATTATCGACTACATTGAACTCCTAGACATATTAGGGATTAAATTACCATATGAGTTTCATACAAATATCATACTTCCATCACTTCCCTAGACATTCTTGATTTTTATTATTAATTAAAATATGATTAATAACTAGAAGAGTCTTTCTAGTACTTCTTACTTTGATTTTACAAGTGGATAAGGACACCAGGCGTGATAAACCCATGGTCCTTACAGTGAATAAGAAAAGGAAGAACAAGGTAAAGGGGTCAAAGAACTATAAATAGTTTAAATATCTTGAGAACCATCCTTCTAATAAGAGGAATATCTAGAGGCAAGGCATGAAAAAGGATGTAGTATGTTTTGTGTGTGGAAATCCAGGACACTAGAAGAGGAAGTGCACCCATAATATAGGGGAAGCTAAAGGTACATTTTCTAACAAGTATAATATTTCTATATCTACAAAGTGGATATTAGATATATCTTGTGGGTCTCACATCTGTATCCAAATTTAGAAACCATGTAGACTTTGAAAGATTGCTAGAGTAGAGGTGGATGTGAGAGTAGATAATGGATCAAGTCAGGCTGCTCTGGCCATTGGTGACTTACACCTTTAATTTCCAATGGGAATGATTTTGGTTTTTAAAAATTGTTATTATGTAACTACAGTTACCAAGAACTCAATTTTTGTATTATGCCTAGATGCATATTAGTTTATTTTTAATTTTGGAAATAAAATTTGTTTATTTTATAAGGAAAAAATATATTATGGTATGTCACATTTAAATAACCATATCTATGTTTTAAATTAAAAAAACCAGGTGTTGTAAATTGATAAAAAATCATGTTCACACAACTCATATAACAACCAGATTTGGCATCACCGACTTGGTCATGTAAACAAGAAGCGTTTGAAAAATCTTTGTCAAGATGGTTGTTTAGACTTGTCTGAGCTAAAACCACTTGATATATGTCATTATTGTTTATTAGAAAAAATGGCCAAACCAAAATTTAGTGGATAGGGTGAAAGGGACATAAAGCTTCTAGGATTGGTACACACTGAAGTGTGTGGACCATTTCTAGTAGAAGCTAGAGGTGGATATTCATACTTCATAACTTTTTCTGATGAATTGAGTAGATATAGATATGTGTACTTGATGATGTATAAGTCAGTGTCCTTTGAGAAATTCAAGGAATTCAAGAATGAAGTAGAGAATCAACTTGGTAAGAAGATAAAGAAGCTCTGAACAGATCAATGCAGTGAATATATTAACCAAGAGTTCATCAAATTTATATGGGAGTTTGGGATTCTATCTCAACTCACCCCACCTTATACACCATAGTGGAATGGTGTTAGTGAAATGAGGAAGCATACCTTGTTAGACATGGTAAGGTTGATGACAAGTCATTAAGATATTCCATTACTCTTTTGGGGATATGAATTACAAACTGAGACATACACATTAAATTGAGTTCCAACTAAATCATAAAATAGAATTCCCGTCGATTCATGTAGTGGAAAGAAACTTGTTTTGTTGCATACACATATATGGGGTTGAGAGGTGTTTGTTAAGTCCTTATTAGGAAAAAAACTATCACCCCAAGACACAAAATATATCTTTATAGGGTGTCCCAAGGAAACAAAGGGATACTACATATAAAAAACCTTAGACAAGAAAGTGATTATCTCTAGACAAGCTGTCTTTCTTGAGAGGGATCACATCTTCAAAAAGGATAGTGCGATCAAGATTGAAATTGATGAAGTTGATGCTCAAGATACACAAGAGTTGGAAAGGTCCCCATGGAAGAATAAGCTTTTGAAACACAATTATTTCATAGGAGCATAAGATAGGTAAGAGAATACAAGAGATATGGTTTTCTACTCACTAAAGATGGTGAATCATTATTGGTTGAAAATGATGAACCTATCTTCTTTAAGAAGGAAGTATATGGATCCGAAGCTACAAGATGGAAAGAATCTAGGAATTCTGAAATGGATTCCATGTTTCAGAGCTAAGTTTGGGTTCTGGTCAATGTGCAGGTTAATGTAAAGCCTATTGGGTGAAAATGGGTATTCAAGAGAAAAATGGATTTGAGAGGTAATTTAAATACCTATAAAGAAAAGATAGTGGCTAAAAGGTTTAAACAACATCAAGGAATTGAATACAATTAAACCTTTTCACCAGTTTTCATGTTTAAATCCATAATAATTTTACATTACATAGCTACTTACCATAACTATGAGATTTGGAAAATGGATATAAAAATTGTATTCCTTAATGGGAACCTTTAGGATTTTCTATATAACACAACTAGAAGGGTTTGTGACTCTAGGTGATACCAAAAGGATTTGAAAGTTTCAGATATCCATTTTTGGATTGAATCAAGCATCTAGGTCATGGAGTATTCAATTTTATAAATCCATAAATTTGGTTTCATTAAGAATAAATTTGATCCATGTGTTTACAAGAGGTTTAGTGGAAATGAATTCATTATCCTAGTAGTATATGTTAATGACATAGTACTTATTGGAAACAACATACTAGTCTTGAAGTCCTCTAAGGACTAGTTAAAGAAATGTTTCTTCATGAAGAACTTAGGTGAAACAGCTTACATTCTAGGGATTAAAATAATTCTGGATAGATTCAAGAGGCTTCATGGATTAATTTAAAGTACATATATTGAAAAGATACAAAAGATATTTATTATGAAATAATCTAAGAGGGGATGGGTTCCAGTGTCACATGGTTTAAATATTTCTAATAAAACGTGTCCCTATAAACAATAAGATAAGTAGAGAATGAGTAAGATCCCATACAATTTAGTGATAGGATCAATTATATATGCCATTTATATATGAGACTTGATGTTGCCTATAAATTAATAATCTTAGATAGTTATTAAGAAGATCCAAGATAACAATATTGGAATACTATTAAGGTTATCCTTAAGTATCTGAGAAGAACTAAGGATATGTTCCTGGTGTATGGAGGGGACGAGGAGTTGGTTCTCAGGGGTTATACTAATTCTAGTTTTCAGATACACCAGAATGATTTGAAGTAACAATCAGGATATGTTTTCTATATCAATAGAGGATCTATGAGATGGAAGAGTTCAAAACAACCATTTTTTGCTAACTCTACAGTAGTTTATGATTATATAGCGGCTTCTGATGTGTCTAATTAAGGTGTTTGGATTCATAACTTTGTCCATGATCTTGATGTGGTACCTAGTATTAAAGATCCCATCACACTGTATTGTGATAATACTGAAGCAGTGGCTCATGAAAAGGATATGTTTTCTATCTCAATGGAGGAGTTGTGAGCCTGGAAGAGTTCAAAACAACCATTTGTTGTTGATTCTACAGTAGTGTCCAAGTTTATAGTGGCTTCTAATGTGGATAATAAAGCTATTTGGATTTAGAACTTTTTCCAATATCTTGATGTGTTACCTAGTAGTAAAGATCCCATCACACTGTATTGTGATAATACTGAAGTAGTGGCTCTTGAAAAAGAGACAAGGTCACACCAATGGTCAAAGAAATTATTATTATGTACCTGCAGTTACCAAGAACAAAATTTCTGCATTATTCCTAGATGTAGATGGGTTTATTTTTAATTATGGAAATAAAATTTGATTATTTTACAAGGAAAACATATGTTATGGTATGTGACATTTAAATAACTATCTCTATGTATTAAATTACAAAAACCAAGTGTTGGAAATTGATAAAAAATCATGTTCATACAATCCATATAACACCCAGTTTTGGCATCACCAACTTGGTCATGTAAACAAGAAGCATTTGAAAAATATTTTTCAAGATGGTTGTTTAGAATAGTATGAGCTAAAACCACTTGAGATATTTCATTCTTGTTTATAATAAAAAATGACCAAACCACTATTTTTTGGATAGGGTGAAAGGGCCATAAAATTTCTTGGATTGGTACACACTGATGTGTGTAGACCATTTCTAGTAGAAGAAAGAGGTGGATATTCTTACTTCATAATTTTTTTGATTACTTGATTAGATATGGATATGTCTACTTGATGATTCATAAGTCAGAGTCCTTTGATAAATTCAAGGAATTCAAGAATGAAGTAGAGAATCAACTTGGTATGAAGATAAAGAAGCTCTGACCTGATCGAAGCAGTGAATATCCTAACCAAGATTTCGTCAACTTTATACAGGAGTTTGGGATTCTATCTCAACTCACTCCACCTTATAAACCATTGTGGAATGGTGTTAATGAAAGGAGGAACCATACCTTGTTAGACATGGTAAGGTCATTGATGAGTCATGAAGATATTTCATTATCCTATTTGGGATATTAATTACCAACCAAGACTTACACATTAAATTGAGTTCCAACTGAAGCATAAAATAGAATTCCCTTCGAGTCATGTTGTGGAAAGAAACCCGTTTTTTTTTCTTACACATATATGGAGTTGAGAGGGGTTTATTAAGGCCTTATCAGGAAAAAAACTAGCACCCCATGACACAAACAATATCTTTATAGTGTGTCCCAAGGAAACAAAGGGATACTAAATATACAAAACCTTAGACAAGAAAGTGACTATCTCTAGACAATCCGTATTACTTGAGAGGGAGCACATCCTCAAAAAGGATAGTGGGATCAAGATTGAATTTGATCAAGTTGATTCTCAAGATACACAAGAGTTGGAAAGGATCCCACGGAAGAATTAGTTTTTGAAACACAAGTATTGTGTTGGAGCATAAGATATGTAAGAGAACTAGATAGATATGTTTTTCTAGTCACTGAAGACGGTGAATCATTATTGGTTGAAAATGATGAACCTATCTCCTATAAGGAGGAAATAGAGAGCTCAGAAGCTACAAGATGGAAAGAAGCCATGAATTCTAAGATGGATTCCATTTTTCAGAACCAAGTTTGGGATCTGGTCAATTTGTTGGTTGATGTAAAACCTGTTGGGTGAAAATGGATATTTAAGAGAAAAATGGATTTAGAAGGTAATGTAAATACCTATAAATAAATGATAGTGGCTAAAAGTCTTAAACAACATCAAGGAATTGACTATAATTAAACATTTTCACCAGTTTCATGTTTAAATCCATCAAAATTCTACTTTCCATAGCTTCTTATCATGACTATGAGATTTGGAAGATGGATATAAAACTATATTATTTAATGGGAAGGAAGATTTCTATACAACACAAATAGAAGGTTTTGTGACTCCTGGTGATGCCAAAAGGATTTTCAAGTTGCACATATCCATTTATGGATTGAAGCAAGCATCCAGGTCATGGAGCATTTGATTTTATGAATCCATAAATTTGTTTTCATTAAGAGTAAATTTGATCCATGTGTTTATAAGAGGTTTAGTGGCAATTCATTCATTATCCTAGTAGTATATGTTTATGACATAGTACATATTGGGAAGGACATAACTGTCTTGAAGTCTGTTAAGGACTGGTTAAAAAAATGTTTCTTCAAGAAGGACTTAGGTGAAACAACCTACATTTTAGGGATTAAAATAATTTATGATAGATCCAAGAGGATTCTTGGACTAATTAAAAGTACATATATTGACCAGATACTAAAAATATTTAGTATGAAACAATCCAAGAGAGGATGGGTTCCAGTGTCACATGGTTTACATCTTTCTAATAAAATGTGTCCCTAGACGCAACAAGATAAAGAGAGAATGAGTAATATTCCATACGATTTATTGATAAGATTTATCATATATACCATGTTATGTACTAGACTTGATGTTTCCTATGCATTAATAATGGTATATAGATATTATAAGGCCCCAGCCTTAAACCTTACTTAATCTTGAGTTATTACAAGATTACACATTGAGGATCTTTTCAGGTTTAGAGTTTTAGAGAATTAGATCATGAAACTTGCATTACATTCCACATTTAAACAAAGTGGTTACATAAAAGACAATATTCATTCTTCCCATCAACGGAAACCTATTTAAAATAAAACACGGATTCTTTCTTGACACATCCTTGACACTATCATCACATCATGTACCTTTCCCTTGACCTGTGAAAAACATTTCAAAAACTTGGGATGAGCATAAAAAGCTCAGTAAGGGTTATAAAAACATGAGTTCATAAATACATAAGAATGAAATCATGCTTTACCCATAAAACATAGGCATATCAAATCATGAATAAATCATAGAAAACATAAGACATAAAGGTAACTTGAGGCATTCATAACATTCTTACGTAGGGAGTAACCCTCTTGGTTACGTTTGGAATACCCATCACAGTATATTCCCTAAAAAATCTCTTCGGAGAAACCTTAACGTTTCACTCCTTCGCGTTACCCAATGCATTGGAGAGCTATAACGGGCTCACCCGCACTTAGTTTATCACGGAACCACCCGTTCTTCATAAAAATGCCCAAGGACCATAACATAATCGTATCACATAAAACATGCATAAAGGAAACATAGCATTTCCACATTTCAATCACAATATAACATTTTATTATATTGAAATAATGAATCCATTCAAAAAGAAACCATTTCCAAAACCATTTAAAACATTTAATAAAGAGATTTTTGAATGAAAGTTTCCCATACCACCTTGAAGCTTAAAACTTTAAACCATTAATATCCATATAAATAAATCCTTAAAACCATTTTGAAAACATGGAAATTAATAAGAACAAATAATTAAAACATTTAAAACGATATTTTGGTTAAAGTGGTTTTACCAAAATTAGAGACACTTGAATACAACAATTGAGGAATAACATTTAGTCAGAACTTTATAATATCATGAGAATAAATGGATTCATGATATAATACTCCAAAGGACAGTATATACACCATATAAGAGTGAATTGGTGCATAACAACAGTGAACCCTCAATAGAAATGTCAAATGTGATGAAATCCCTTATAAAGAATGTATCCTTAAATTAAGGACAAATCAATCTCAAAAATATGTGTGACAAATATAAATACACCCAATATAAGTGGATATTAAGTTTAAAACAATAGAAGGTCATTCACACATATTCAATGGATGACATATTCAATGACTACATGTTGAACCCAAAGAAATCGAAATTGGTTTAAGAAGTTCCCTTGACAGCCTAACGGCGTCACATCAAAATGAGTTGATGAGAGATAAAAAGAGTATCTCATCACTTGGACACAAAATTTACATCATTAAGGATATATGAGAACATATCCCAACATAACAATATGTAAATTAAAAGACCCAATAAAAGAAGTCTTTTAAAAAGAGGAGGGTGAAAGGTTCCCTTACCGACTTGGGTATCTTTCAAAACTTACCCCCATGAAAGAAAGGCAATAAATCATTGATGTAAATACTCATAAACGAAAGTATATTACACAAAGAGTAGAATAATGGGCAGTACATACACCACTCAAAGGAAATTGTTGCAAATGTAGCATAAATCTCACGGGGATAAAAGTGAGATGAAAAAATCCCTTACGAAAACTCGGCAGCCTAACGGCGCCACACAAAACTTCCAAAATGGATTGATGAGAGAGAATAGGGTCTCTCATCACATGAAAATAAAAATTACAGTAAGTTTAATATAAAATATCATCCCAATAACAAGTAATATGAGCTTTAAAAGGAATGACATAAAAGTGTATACTTAAAAAGAAAGAGAGGAGTAGGATCCCTTACCTCGGGTCCGACTTGACTCGATCGTTCTTTAATCTCCTGAATAATAAACTTGAGTTAATTTCTAATTCTTTAAGAACCCTTTTTCACGTTCATTATTACTTTTATACCACTTGTTACCATGTCACAAACATTATGTAATCATTTAAGTTAATAATATTTGTTTTGCCGATATTTGGTTCTTAAGTCGAAAGTGGTCTTCTTACAATTACATGTTGTTCGTGTGGCCAAATGTTTATTATATCCAGAATTGTATTCATTATGTAGATATCATATATTTCATATATATCCAGTACATGCATGCATTTATAACATTACATAATCATTTAGAGGTAAGAAATGAAATGCACCGTTCATGGAGACGGTAAGCCGTACGTACGCATGAACGCTACTTTCATTTCGATTTCGTATTTTATAGAATGGAATAATAATGATATAAAGGTATATTATAATTCCAGTATAATATCATATATAATATCATATTTCCATCCTTTGTACATCCCACATATGGTATTTAACGAATCAAATCACTTTGAGGGGGCGGTAGTCCGCACTTCCTTAAATGAATATATCGCGTATACCCATAATGGAATCCATAAAGGTAAGAAAAAAATGAAAAATACAGAAGCATAAATATAACATAAACATATTATATATCATATATAAAAATAGTGACATCATAATGGCCACCTTTGAAGGTGTTAAATGAGTATTGAACAATCATCGTTTCGGGAGGCAGAATTTCGCCATCCACGGAAACCGTATGTTCTTTAACCATTTGATGCAGTTGTGTGAGAGTGTAGCTCAAATAAATATTATAACAACATCCTAGTATATTGAATATACTGGTGTTGTTACAAAATAAGTAAATAAAAAGAGTTTAGGGGGTTGGAGAAGCAAAATAAAACAAATGAACATGAGAGAATGAATTACCTTTAAAAGTGTAACTCCTTTTGATTTAAGCCTAAAGGCTTCCTTTGAAAGGATTCTGCCCAAAGGGAGTCCTCTAGGATGAGGAGAGGGATGTGGAGAGAGCAAATGGGCAGGGGTTGGCCGAGCCAAAGGCTTGAGAAGTGTATGGAATGAGGTAGAGGTGGGGGCCTTTTATAAGAGGAGAGGAGGGGCACTTTTGGGAAGTAAAGAAATATTACATTATTTGAAAATGTGTTTCGGTTTCAAAAGGTCCCACATTGATAGAATTCGTGGATAAGGTGATAAGGCTTCGAACTCCACTCATCCAATTGGTTTTGGACATGTGTAGTTCATAGATGTTACATTATCTTTCCATTTTATTTAAATCGTCAAATAATGATGTCATCGTTAAATCATTATTATGTCATAAATAATTTAATTTATTTAATGTCTAGAAATTATAAAAGAACTACTATGATGTAAGAAATCTTTTTAGCTTTCCAATGACTATTTATAATCAAAATTTGGACTTGTGTAACCCCACTTAAAAATTGTTTTAGTAAAACATATCATGTTTGTGTCAATTTTTCTTTTACATTAAATAAAATGTTATTTATGTCATTTCCCAACAAAAGTGGATCCATGGGGTCCCCAAGTTGACCCATGGCTTTTCTTGGTCGGCCATGACACAACCAATGAGGTTGGGACATGTGTCATGTTCATTTCATTTTATTAAAGCATTATTTTTACCTTAAACTACACTAATTACCACTAATCGCGATTAAGAACTTAATGAGTTACTATTCACCAAAAAATTATTATAATCTCATTGAACCACATTTTACTTCTTAATGACAACCATGTATGTCGGATTTTCAAAATTCAATACACATTAGTGGTAAAATTTCATTTAACTGAAAAATCAGTTTGCTTGATTACCACTTAGTGGTTTCACTATTCATCAAAAATTGGAGTTTTTCAGAAAATTACCAAAAATTCACCCTAAGCTATAATTGATATTCCGAATTCAAAAATGAAGTCCATTTTACAAAATTCAAAACATATTAGTCACATTAATTAATTTAATAATTAATTCCCGCTGGCAGCGCAAATAGCGTGTTTTCATAAAACAATAAGTATCAAAAGATTGACACTAGTTTACGTCTGATTTCAAAGTGAAATTAATTCCAACGACCACTATTGGATTTAATGGTAAAAATATTTTCAAATTTCACTTTAAAAACAATTCAAATTATTATCTAATCATATAAATAAATTAGATTAAAAAGTGGTTTTGAACTAAAATACAACATTTTACACTATTCATTAAAAAAAATGAACCTTATCGGAAAGATACCAAAAAATTACACAAAGTAAAATTTGATGTCCCGATTCTTAGTAAGAGTTTTATTTGGTCCAAAATAATGTTTAATAGTGAACAAAACTACATTTAATTATCTTTCAACATCAAAAGGTGATAAGTGAACCTTTAGTGAAAACTAGGGCATATACGCCTAAAATTGAATTCTTTCCGTATTTTAAGCCTCTATCCTTTATTGGATAAATGTAAAAACATATAAAAACATATATAATCATATCTTAGTTATTTCTATCCATTCCCGCCAATACAATGGCTACATGTTAACTACCATTTAAAATAATATTATTTTATTATTAGAGTGCAACGTAAGATTCCCAAGAAACTCGTTGTTGCGTGTTGGGTACGCCATCGAGCATAGCGTCCCCTTTAAAGTCATTTAAATATTTTATTCACAAATATGGATAAATATGAAATGTCATATTCTTTATTTACCTGGGATGTTACATCCTTCCCCCCTTTTGGGAATTGCGTCCTCGCAATTTTAAAATTGCGCTTGGAAACATCCTTGAAAGTCCCACATCGGAACAAAAGTCGGTAAAACAAACACTTTAAAATAAAGAAAGATAAGTACAAAGGTCACCCGAGTTAACCCATACTAGGATTCCAAGTATGAAAATATGGACATGGAGGAGAAAACATAGGGTCATGTTCTTATGGAGAGTGATAGAAAACATGTTTAGGAGAAAGTTAACAATGAGAAAATCACAAACTTGTGATGGGTTAAACGGTATTCGATTCCCCAGTAGGAAAAGTTAATATACAACATTTTTGTTTTAAGTTACTTTTTATTGAGGAATTTATTCATAAGGAAACATAATCACTTATCATATTGACTTTCAACCTTTATTATATTCCTTACACAAACTCATATTTTCTCCAAAAGACGAGTATTTAGGAAGACTTGTTCACATTAAGAGTACTATAATCAACTTCTAGAGGATCACCTAATCCACAAAAGAGAACTATGAACATCCTATGTCTTTAGGCTTAAACCAGAACCAAAACCAAAAAGGTTAGTACAAGATCAGATAATCCAGAAAAGGATAACCCCTTATAAAAAGAAAATCTATTCTTAATCTCCAAAATTTGTCCAACAAAACCCAAAGTTCAACGAGGACCATCCGATAAACAATTTGTCCATAAAATTCTTCAAAGTAAACCAATATAAGATTGAAACCCAAATATTTGAAGGATTTAGTCACATAGTCTTCCAAGTTAAATCGTAACATTTATCTCCAAACAAAATCAGTTGCTCTTAAAGTCTCGCATTGAAAGTAATTAACCTAATCACATATCCTCCATGATAGGTTAATCATTTTCATAAATAACCCAAAATCAACTTACTCTTAATTCATAAAATCATATAACTGAAAAGAATCAGTCAAACTAACCAGGGACTTCACGTAGTCCAGTGGTAGGCGATAAATAACAGTCACACTTTGGTTGTGGGTTCGATTCTCGCAGCTTTGTCCGACGCGACGGGTTGTCACACGGTCTGCGTGTTGTCCTTTTTTCAAAACTATATAATTCTCAAAACATTCCCCAAAACTAGATAAAATCTTCAGAAATATCCACTACATATTTTAACCTCAATTTTATCTCATGCCTTCCACTTCAATCATAACATTTAGTAACCCATAATTACCTCAAAAGTCAGGATCATATAAACCCTAATGGTTACCTTAATAATTATTACCTGAATTTCCACATCGAGTTGGCCATCTCGTACATGATGCATTAGAGAACTCACCAAGGTTTAAGTGGTTGATCATAACTCCTTGATAGTTGGTTTAGAACAACCATGAGATTCCTCATTGAATCCCCCATCTCATCCAGTCTCTTAATCAGAGAACCACCACAGTTTCCTTCAAACCCATTGTCACATTGGTACCTGCTAGATCCAGCCATTTACTAAAACCAAAAAGGTAAGTGTGAGTATATCAACAAAACCATCATGTACTAACGAGGAAGGTAAACACTAAGATATACTTACTCATTTACTTTATCTAAAACTAGGACTCTTTTTGAAATCCTAACCATTATGGTAATGTCACTTATGCTTAAAGAGTACCCTAACCTCTAAAGTTATCTAAACCGACCTTTGATACCAACTATAAGGCCCCAGCCTTAAACCTTACTTAATCTTGAGTTATTACAAGATTACACATTGAGGATCTTTTCAGGTTTAGAGTTTTAGAGAATTAGATCATGAAACTTGCATTACATTCCACATTTAAACAAAGTGGTTACATAAAAGACAATATTCATTCTTCCCATCAACGGAAACCTATTTAAAATAAAACACGGATTCTTTCTTGACACATCCTTGACACTATCATCACATCATGTACCTTTCCCTTGACCTGTGAAAAACATTTCAAAAACTTGGGATGAGCATAAAAAGCTCAGTAAGGGTTATAAAAACATGAGTTCATAAATACATAAGAATGAAATCATGCTTTACCCATAAAACATAGGCATATCAAATCATGAATAAATCATAGAAAACATAAGACATAAAGGTAACTTGAGGCATTCATAACATTCTTACGTAGGGAGTAACCCTCTTGGTTACGTTTGGAATACCCATCACAGTATATTCCCTAAAAAATCTCTTCGGAGAAACCTTAACGTTTCACTCCTTCGCGTTACCCAATGCATTGGAGAGCTATAACGGGCTCACCCGCACTTAGTTTATCACGGAACCACCCGTTCTTCATAAAAATGCCCAAGGACCATAACATAATCGTATCACATAAAACATGCATAAAGGAAACATAGCATTTCCACATTTCAATCACAATATAACATTTTATTATATTGAAATAATGAATCCATTCAAAAAGAAACCATTTCCAAAACCATTTAAAACATTTAATAAAGAGATTTTTGAATGAAAGTTTCCCATACCACCTTGAAGCTTAAAACTTTAAACCATTAATATCCATATAAATAAATCCTTAAAACCATTTTGAAAACATGGAAATTAATAAGAACAAATAATTAAAACATTTAAAACGATATTTTGGTTAAAGTGGTTTTACCAAAATTAGAGACACTTGAATACAACAATTGAGGAATAACATTTAGTCAGAACTTTATAATATCATGAGAATAAATGGATTCATGATATAATACTCCAAAGGACAGTATATACACCATATAAGAGTGAATTGGTGCATAACAACAGTGAACCCTCAATAGAAATGTCAAATGTGATGAAATCCCTTATAAAGAATGTATCCTTAAATTAAGGACAAATCAATCTCAAAAATATGTGTGACAAATATAAATACACCCAATATAAGTGGATATTAAGTTTAAAACAATAGAAGGTCATTCACACATATTCAATGGATGACATATTCAATGACTACATGTTGAACCCAAAGAAATCGAAATTGGTTTAAGAAGTTCCCTTGACAGCCTAACGGCGTCACATCAAAATGAGTTGATGAGAGATAAAAAGAGTATCTCATCACTTGGACACAAAATTTACATCATTAAGGATATATGAGAACATATCCCAACATAACAATATGTAAATTAAAAGACCCAATAAAAGAAGTCTTTTAAAAAGAGGAGGGTGAAAGGTTCCCTTACCGACTTGGGTATCTTTCAAAACTTACCCCCATGAAAGAAAGGCAATAAATCATTGATGTAAATACTCATAAACGAAAGTATATTACACAAAGAGTAGAATAATGGGCAGTACATACACCACTCAAAGGAAATTGTTGCAAATGTAGCATAAATCTCACGGGGATAAAAGTGAGATGAAAAAATCCCTTACGAAAACTCGGCAGCCTAACGGCGCCACACAAAACTTCCAAAATGGATTGATGAGAGAGAATAGGGTCTCTCATCACATGAAAATAAAAATTACAGTAAGTTTAATATAAAATATCATCCCAATAACAAGTAATATGAGCTTTAAAAGGAATGACATAAAAGTGTATACTTAAAAAGAAAGAGAGGAGTAGGATCCCTTACCTCGGGTCCGACTTGACTCGATCGTTCTTTAATCTCCTGAATAATAAACTTGAGTTAATTTCTAATTCTTTAAGAACCCTTTTTCACGTTCATTATTACTTTTATACCACTTGTTACCATGTCACAAACATTATGTAATCATTTAAGTTAATAATATTTGTTTTGCCGATATTTGGTTCTTAAGTCGAAAGTGGTCTTCTTACAATTACATGTTGTTCGTGTGGCCAAATGTTTATTATATCCAGAATTGTATTCATTATGTAGATATCATATATTTAATATATATCCAGTACATGCATGCATTTATAACATTACATAATCATTTAGAGGTAAGAAATGAAATGCACCGTTCATGGAGACGGTAAGCCGTACGTACGCATGAACGCTACTTTCATTTCGATTTCGTATTTTATAGAATGGAATAATAATGATATAAAGGTATATTATAATTCCAGTATAATATCATATATAATATCATATTTCCATCCTTTGTACATCCCACATATGGTATTTAACGAATCAAATCACTTTGAGGGGGCGGTAGTCCGCACTTCCTTAAATGAATATATCGCGTATACCCATAATGGAATCCATAAAGGTAAGAAAAAAATGAAAAATACAGAAGCATAAATATAACATAAACATATTATATATCATATATAAAAATAGTGACATCATAATGGCCACCTTTGAAGGTGTTAAATGAGTATTGAACAATCATCGTTTCGGGAGGCAGAATTTCGCCATCCACGGAAACCGTATGTTCTTTAACCATTTGATGCAGTTGTGTGAGAGTGTAGCTCAAATAAATATTATAACAACATCCTAGTATATTGAATATACTGGTGTTGTTACAAAATAAGTAAATAAAAAGAGTTTAGGGGGTTGGAGAAGCAAAATAAAACAAATGAACATGAGAGAATGAATTACCTTTAAAAGTGTAACTCCTTTTGATTTAAGCCTAAAGGCTTCCTTTGAAAGGATTCTGCCCAAAGGGAGTCCTCTAGGATGAGGAGAGGGATGTGGAGAGAGCAAATGGGCAGGGGTTGGCCGAGCCAAAGGCTTGAGAAGTGTATGGAATGAGGTAGAGGTGGGGGCCTTTTATAAGAGGAGAGGAGGGGCACTTTTGGGAAGTAAAGAAATATTACATTATTTGAAAATGTGTTTCGGTTTCAAAAGGTCCCACATTGATAGAATTCGTGGATAAGGTGATAAGGCTTCGAACTCCACTCATCCAATTGGTTTTGGACATGTGTAGTTCATAGATGTTACATTATCTTTCCATTTTATTTAAATCGTCAAATAATGATGTCATCGTTAAATCATTATTATGTCATAAATAATTTAATTTATTTAATGTCTAGAAATTATAAAAGAACTACTATGATGTAAGAAATCTTTTTAGCTTTCCAATGACTA
This sequence comes from Viscum album, assembly GCA_963277665.1. Classification (NCBI taxonomy): domain Eukaryota; kingdom Viridiplantae; phylum Streptophyta; class Magnoliopsida; order Santalales; family Viscaceae; genus Viscum; species Viscum album. The sequence goes on from OY728153.1 coordinate 943,737,178, forward strand.
TTTATAATCAAAATTTGGACTTGTGTAACCCCACTTAAAAATTGTTTTAGTAAAACATATCATGTTTGTGTCAATTTTTCTTTTACATTAAATAAAATGTTATTTATGTCATTTCCCAACAAAAGTGGATCCATGGGGTCCCCAAGTTGACCCATGGCTTGTCTTGGTCGGCCATGACACAACCAATGAGGTTGGGACATGTGTCATGTTCATTTCATTTTATTAAAGCATTATTTTTACCTTAAACTACACTAATTACCACTAATCGCGATTAAGAACTTAATGAGTTACTATTCACCAAAAAATTATTATAATCTCATTGAACCACATTTTACTTCTTAATGACAACCATGTATGTCGGATTTTCAAAATTCAATACACATTAGTGGTAAAATTTCATTTAACTGAAAAATCAGTTTGCTTGATTACCACTTAGTGGTTTCACTATTCATCAAAAATTGGAGTTTTTCAGAAAATTACCAAAAATTCACCCTAAGCTATAATTGATATTCCGAATTCAAAAATGAAGTCCATTTTACAAAATTCAAAACATATTAGTCACATTAATTAATTTAATAATTAATTCCCGCTGGCAGCGCAAATAGCGTGTTTTCATAAAACAATAAGTATCAAAAGATTGACACTAGTTTACGTCTGATTTCAAAGTGAAATTAATTCCAACGACCACTATTGGATTTAATGGTAAAAATATTTTCAAATTTCACTTTAAAAACAATTCAAATTATTATCTAATCATATAAATAAATTAGATTAAAAAGTGGTTTTGAACTAAAATACAACATTTTACACTATTCATTAAAAAAAATGAACCTTATCGGAAAGATACCAAAAAATTACACAAAGTAAAATTTGATGTCCCGATTCTTAGTAAGAGTTTTATTTGGTCCAAAATAATGTTTAATAGTGAACAAAACTACATTTAATTATCTTTCAACATCAAAAGGTGATAAGTGAACCTTTAGTGAAAACTAGGGCATATACGCCTAAAATTGAATTCTTTCCGTATTTTAAGCCTCTATCCTTTATTGGATAAATGTAAAAACATATAAAAACATATATAATCATATCTTAGTTATTTCTATCCATTCCCGCCAATACAATGGCTACATGTTAACTACCATTTAAAATAATATTATTTTATTATTAGAGTGCAACGTAAGATTCCCAAGAAACTCGTTGTTGCGTGTTGGGTACGCCATCGAGCATAGCGTCCCCTTTAAAGTCATTTAAATATTTTATTCACAAATATGGATAAATATGAAATGTCATATTCTTTATTTACCTGGGATGTTACAGATATCAAAAAGATCCAATTGAATAGTATTTCACTACTATTAAAATTATCCTTAGGTATCTGATAAGAACTAAGGATATGTTCCTGGTGTATGGAGGATACAAGGGGTTGGTCATCAGGGGTTATAGTGATGCTAGATTTTAGACAGATCATAATGATCTGAAGTCACAATCAGGATATGTTTTTTTGTCACAATAGAGGATCTATGAGCTGGAAGAGTTCAAAATAGCCATTTTTTTTGCGGATTCTATAGTAGTGTCTGAGTATATAGAGGCTTCCAATGTGTCCAAGGAAGCTTTTTGGATTCATAACTTTTTCCAAGATCTTAATGTAGAACCTATTAGTAAAGATCCCATCACACTATATTGTGATAATACTGAAGCAGTGGCTCTTGAAAAAGATATGTTTTCTATATCAATGGAGGAGCTATGAGCTGGAAGAGTTCAAAACAACCATTTTTTATTGATTCTACAGAAGTGTATGAGCATATACCAGCTTCTGATGTGGCCAAGGAAGCTGTTTGGATTTAAAAATTTGTCCAATATCTTAATATAGTACCTAGTAGTAAAGATACCATCACACTGTATTGTGATAATACTGAAGTGATGGCTCTTGAAAAAGAGCCAAGGTCACACCAATGGGAAAGGAAATAATTATTATGTACCTATAGTTACCAAGAACAAAATTTCTGTATTATTCCTATATGAAGATGGGTTTATTTTTAATTTTGGAAATAAAATTTGTTTATTTTATAAGGAAAACATATTTTACGATATGTCACATTTAAATAACCATCTCTGTGTATTAAATTAAAAAAACCATGTGTTGGAAATTGATAAAAAATAATGTTCACACAATTCATATAACAGCCAACTTTGGCATCATTGACTTGGTCATGTAAATAAGAAGCATTTGAAAAATCTTTGTCAAGATGGTTATTTAGACTCGTCTGAGCTAAAACCACATGATATATGTCATTCTTGTTTATAATAAAAAATGACCAAACCACCATTTTTTGGATAGGGTGAAAGGGCCATAAAGGTTCTATGATTGGTACACACTGATGTGTACATACCATTTATAGTAGAAGCTAGAGGCAGATATTATTACTTCATAACTTTTTCTGATGACTTGAGTAGATAAGGATATGTCTAATTGATGATATATAAGTCATATTACTTTGATAAATTCAAGAAATTCAAGAATGAAGTATAGAATCAACTTGGTAAAAATATAAAGAAGCTCTGACCAAATCGAGGCGGTGAATATCTTAACCAAGATTTCATCAAATTTATAAGGGAGTTTGGGATTCTATCTCAACTCACTCCACCTTATCCACCATAGTGGAATGGTGTTAGTGAAAAGAGGAACGATACCTTGTTAGAAATGGTATGGTCGATGACGAGTCATGCAGAGATTCCATTATCCTTTTGGGGATGTGAATTACAAACTGATACATACACATTAAATTGAGTTCCAATTAAAGCATAAAATAGAATTCCCTTTGAGTCATGTAGTGGAAAGAAACCCGTTTTGTTTCATACACATATATGGGGTTGAGAGGTGTTTTTAAGGCCTTCATAGGAAAAAAATAGAACCCCATGACACAAACTATATCTTTATAGGTTGTCCCAATGAAACAAAGGGATACTACATATACACACCCTTATAAAAGAAAGTGACTATATCCAAACAAGAAATCTTTCTTGAGAGGGAGCACAACCTCAAAAATGATAGTGGAATCAAGATTGACTTTGATGAAGTTGATGCTCAAGATACAGAAGATTTGGAAAGGTCCCCATGGAAGAATTAGTTTTTAAAACACAAGTATTGAGTAGAAGCATAATATCCATCCAATGTTAATTTTTTTATTAAGAGCAAGCACTTTTAAGGGGAAAGTGGGAACCCTCACAATTAACTAGTTTCAGTACCAAAGGATATGACAGATCTATTAAAGAAAAGAGTGAGTAGTTTGGAATCATTTTCCCTGAACAAAACCCAAGGAATATCGCTTACCTTCGTGTCAGGGAAATCCTTCAAGGTTCCCTAAAAAAGAAGATCCATGTTGTCCCATGATTTCTTGTACTCCTCTTTAATAATATTCCCCATGTTGGATCCTCTTAGAAGGATGCGCGCCTGCTTATCAGCCCACTCATCTTGCTCCTTTTTAGTGGCCACCTGGATCTGTCTGATCTTCTTCAAATCTTTGATATCCAAAGTTCCCTCCATCATTTCCTCATCCGAATGCATGAGTAGATCCCTATGTTCCAGCACACATAGAATCATAATATAGGTAAGATAACTAGAGAGATATGGTTTTATAGTCACTAAATATGGTGGATCATTATTGGTTGAAAATGATGAACCTATCTCCTATAAGAAGGAAGTAGAGATCTTAGAAGCTACATGATGGAAAGAAGCCTTGAATTCTAAAATGGATTCCATGTTTTAGAACCAAGTTTGGGTTCTGGTCAATGTTTTGGTTGATGTAAAGCCTGTTGGGTGAAAATGGGTATTCAAGAGAAAACTGGATTTGGAAGGCAATTTAAATACCTATAAAGAAAGGATAGTTTCTAAAGGGATTAAACAACATCAATGAATTGGATACAATTAAAACTTTTCACTAGTTTTCATGTTTAAATACATCAGAATTCTACTTTCTATAGCTTCTTACCATGACTATGAGATTTGGAAGATGGATATAAAAACTGTATTCCTTAATGGGAACCTTTAGGAAGATTTCTATATAACACAACAAGAAGGGTTTGTGACTCCAGGTGATTCCAAAAGGATTTGCAAGTTACAGATATCCATTTATGGATTAAATAAAGCATCTAGGTCATGGAGAATTCAATTTTATAAATCCATAAATTTGGTTTCATTAAGAATAAAATCGATCCATGTGTTTACAAGAGGTTTAGTGAAAATGCATTCATTATCCTAGTAGTATATGTTGATGACATTGTACTTATTTGAAATGAAATACCAGTCTTGAAGTCTATTAAGGACTGGTTAAATAATTGTTTCTTCATGAAGGACTTAGGTGAAAAAACCTACATTATAGAGATTAAAATAATTCACAATAGATCCAAGAGGCTTCTTGGACTAATTCAAAGTGAATATATTGACCATATAATAAAGCGATTTAGTATGAAACAATCCAAGAGGGGATGGGTTCCAGTGTCACATGGTTTACATATTTCTAATAAAATGTGTCCCCAGACACAATAAGATAAAGAGAGAATGAGTAAGATCCCATGAAATTTAGTGATAGGATCAATCATATATGCCATGTTATGTACTAGACTTGATGTTTCCTATGCATTAATAATGGTAGATAGATATCAAATAGATCCAATAGAATAGTATTGGACTACTGTTAAGGTTATCCTTAAGTATCTAAGAAGAGCTAAGTATATGTTCCTAGTGTATGGAGGAGATGAAGAGTTGGTCATCAGGGGTTATACTGATGCTAGTTTTCAGATAGATCAGAATGGTATGAAGTCACAATCATGATATGTTTTCTGTCTCAATAGAGGAGCTATGATCTGGAAGAGTTCAAAACAACCATTTGTTGCTGATTTTAAAGTAGTGTCCGAGTATATAGTGGCTTCTAATGTGGCCAAGGAGATTTTTGGATTCAGAACTTTTCCCAAGATCTTGATGTGGTACCTAGTAGTAAAGATCCCATCACACCGTATTGTGATAATACTAAAGCAGTGGCTCTTGAAAAAGATCCAAGGTCATACCAATGGATAATGAATATACTTCAGAAGTATCACCTTATGATGGATTTCAATCAGAGGGTTAAAGTTGCACTAAGTAGAGTACCCATGTAAGAGAACACGATATACCCTTTAACTAAAGGCCCATATTGGCAGAAGCATGAGTATCATGTGACAGCTAGAGGATAGAAGGTTGTTAGCAGTTGGATCTAGTGAAAGTGGGATTATGTTGGAGTTAGTTCCCTAGAACCAAATTCTGTGTACTTTATGATTACATGTATTCATTTTTTTGAATATTAACAAACTACTTATCACATCATGATTATTCTTCTACGTGATATACTATGTGATAATTTCCTAAGAGTAACTATCACACTAAAAGGTCATAGTTGTACCCTGTTATGATGAGTTCCCATAAGTGCTACAACACTATTCTTGAATATTTGTTATATATCCAAATGATATCATTTGAGGGACATAAATGATATAGACAATTAGGTGTGGAGACTCGTATGACTTTGAGGCACCTTCTCAAGGTATATGCCCATGGTAATATCTAGTAAGATACTATGAGAATGAGACCCACCGGTAGAAAATCCACATTTCTATGTATCATTGGATATTACTATATATGGGAACATGTATTGATACTTAGAATTTAAGATTATAATTAATGAATATTATGAGTTGTGTACTTTTATGTGTTGATGAAAACCATGATGACATATGTTTGTGGCGAGGTAGGATATGTTGGGTGTGTCACGAGTAATATTGCATTAATGAATAATGAATGAAAGGATTTATCCCTTCTGTTTTAACAAAAGTTGATATCTCAGGCCCTTTGATGTAAATGATATATTCAAAATAAATCTATGGTCATGGTGTTCGATTGGAAAGTTAATTTTCCATTAAATAAAATAAGTAGACATCAAACACTTTGGTTGATGGCACTGAAATGCAACATGATTAATTAAAGATATTTTGATAAAGGGATTATATTACTTAGTAAGTGTCCATATTAGGTGAAATGTTGTTGCATTATTAACTTCTTTCTCTATGGGTGCCTTAGTATGTTTCTAGATTCCACCCTTGGACATTAGGCATCTTCACCTAATACAATTGAGAAATTGGCGTAGAGGGTCACACGCTAAGTGTATCCAGAATCTTAGTTAAATAATAATAATATATTATTATTTATTATTTAACAAGTTTAATAAATATTATTTCCACACATTTTTTAATAATTTTTCATGTTTTATTGATCACATATATTTTGTCACCAGTTATTCGGGAGAATATAATGTGAGTGGAATATTTCATAAATATTTATTTTCTATTTAGTGAATATTATATTTAATTATTTATTGGTGAATAATGTAGTGGAATTTATTTAATAAATAAATACTCATTGTTCAAGGATCGATAAATATTGTGGAGGAATGAAGGACCGAGTTTAAATGGTTCGATGGGAAAATAAGAAATATTGATTATTATTTGATTAAATAATATTTAATTTTAATTTTCAAGTTAAGTTCATATAAATAAATCATAATAATAATATTATATTTTGACATGGGGTTTTCATAAGGATTAAATAATTAATTAAGGGAACCTGCGCAATTATTTTATTTAAACCCTAGTGGTATATAAACTCCGTTATAATATTTTATCAATAAGACAATTTTTTTTGGTTGTGCACAACAAATTTAGAGAATTATCTCAAGTCCTAGAGATCTCCTTTCTCTAAGAACACTACCAAGAATGGAGAGTGATCTTCCTCCACCATCCACTCTCAAATCTAGAGAGATCAAGGAGAATACTTTGGAATTGGTTCTTAAGATGATCAAAGGCGAATGCCACAAGTGATAAGATATGCCTTAATAGAACTTGGAGATTCGTATGGAGACATTAAAAGATTTGTGGAACACATGTCGATCACCACTAGAGGGAATAAACTTTGATTTCTATAATGCAATGATGCAATAATGCATATCTATTATCAGATTCATCAATAAAGAAATAATTCCAACAAAGGTAATTATTTAGTTGATTAAATTAATTATAAATAATATTTTATAATCCTATCTATGGTTCTAGTATTCTATCCCTTAAATGTTTTGTTTAATTCAATTCCATATATCATGAAATTTACTGTTGTGTAAATATCAAATTTCTCGTCGATCATGATAAAAAGAAAATTTGGGGACTGCGCATCACATGCTTCTACTATACTCCAAACCTACAATAATCCCTCTCAGATTCATGATGGTCCATTTGGTGAAGTAACTATATTTTATATGGAAAAAAATGAGTGGATACAAGATCATTGATATATCTTGTTCAATACTCCCTCAGTTACACCATTAATGCAATAAGTGTCTTATCAATTTTATTATTTAACTTTTACATGTTCTATTTTCATATATAAAGTTAACCATTTAAACATGGAGTTATCATTTTTAGAAAACACATTAATGAGCTAAAATAAGACATGTCTCATGAGAGTGATTGTTGAATTCAATAGTACTATTATCCATCATTTCATGATTGGTTTAAGGAGTTTTTACAAATAAATGGATTTTCATTATGATTTATGTATAATATTAATTTCTTTATTCATAAATTTTTATTGAAATCTGTGAAATATATAGGTCTATAACCTAGGGGAGTTAGGTGAACTGATACTAATTCAAGAATTTAAGTAACTAATCGATGATCCATCTATAATAGCTCATCATTACAAAGAATTAGATGCTAATGGATTCCAATTTGACATAAAATATGTAGATGATAATCAAGAAACACAAAAAATTGGAATTGGTTATCCATATTTCAATTATGGTAATTACTATGGTCAATTGAAAGACATCATTGAAGTTGTATACACACACAGGTTGAAATACATATTGTTAAAGTGTAATTGATTTGATCTAGTCCATGGAAGTAAAGTTGATCAATATCAATTCACATTGATTAATTTTAACAATATTTTATACAGATATGAACAGGTTAGTAACAAAACTTTAATTTTGACATCAAAATTAGAACAAGTTTTCTTCGTTACCTTTCCATCTAATCAGAATTGGAAAGTTTCTTTAATAATGTCAAGGTGAGGAGGGTTTTTAATTGAATGAGATGAACCTAAGACTATTTCCTTTGGTACACAAAAACATGATAAAAAAACCATAGTTTAACATGAAGAATATATTCATTAGGTTAGAGAGACTTTTGAAGGATAAATGACCAATTTTCATATTTAATGAAAGGTATGATTGTTTTCCAGATCTTTGGTTTAAAACATTTTTTTAGTTGTTTAGCTTTTTATGAACTATATAACTATTTTTTGTATATTTATTATCTCTATATTATATATATATTTATAAAAATTTACATGAATTAGAGTAAAAATAATTAAAGGAATTATTTTTGAGAAAAATATAAAAAAAATCCTATAACATTTATATAATAAAACACATAAAACCATAAAATATATGTAAACTATGATAAGAAAATAATAACCACAATATGTTAACCGTATCCCCCATGTAGTGTAAATGTTTAATTTATTATCTCTGATACCACACTAATTGGTATTCTTGGTTATGTTTTTCCATTTATGCATGATGTATTTTCAATATGTCTTTAATCTAAATGAATAGATTTGTAATTAGATGATCATTATTATGCCTCAACTATCTATAAAGGTGTTGAATCATTTGATGACTGATTTTTTCAACCCACTTTTCATGTCCATCAAATGGTTTCAAATATCCCTATAAGTGTGTACTATTGTAACAACATGTATTTAAATACCAAAAGTTATTCAAGAAATATAATTTTAAATCGGTCTCCACTTATAGATTTAATTCACATATGTTTAGAACCTAATACCTAGGATTTCATATTCAAATAATCTCCTATGATCTTATTGAGTCTAGTAGCTCCTCAAATATTGAAAGTATCAACAAAAAATATCAGAATCTTATGCCGAAGGTGGATATATCACTCATCTCTTCTTTCTTCTTCTTATTCATCAAAACCAAGTTGTTAGCATTGTCCAAGAATACCCTTATTTAATTTTTTTTACATGGCTAGAAACTCATATTTTCAATTGAAACTTTTAATTTTTTCTAAGTGTTGATGGTTATGTAAGATAGCTTCAAGATTACACTAACAAATCCACTAGATAGATGATTCATTATTATACTAACCAACAAGATGTTTATACAGAGCCTAGAATGTTTTTTTATGGTGAAATTTTCATTTTTATATAGGAATGTCTCATAAACTCCTCGACTTGACTCATTATTATAGAATATATGTGCACATAGATGTAATTCATGTATACATAGAGTCTAGATTACACTTACACAAAATTCAATTATGTATTTAATAATGTTTACATTGTATCAAATCATGTTTATACAGTGGAAAGTTTATGCTTATAAACCTACTTGGTAATCTGATCAACACATAGAAAATATTTCATTTGTCAGATAGAAGTTGGATGATCCAATTAAATTTCAACAAACTCATCTGAAATAGTATCAATTTGTCCATTAACACGTCTTTATTCCTTAAAAACATTTATAATGTGTTTATTTCTCTCAAAAAAATAACATTTCTTCCCCATATTTTTTTAAAATTCCTATTACTTTTTTTACTTTAGATATATACTATATATTTCTTGAAACCCGATTGATTCTTATAATGTTTATGCTTATAGTTTTCACAAGATATTCATCAGTTTATTACATCTTCTTTATGGTATAAAGCTCCTCTCATGCTTCTTTCTCCATATCACTTTTTCTCTCAGCTTTCCCTCTAATTTCAAAGTGTGACAATTCCTTTGGCTATATTTTATCTTCACCAATCCTTCATGTTTATCCTTAAGGAAAATCGTGGATTCCTCTTGTTGTTTCTTATTTTCCATAAAAGCTTTCTAGTCTTGGATTTCTTCTTCAATAACATCACTTTTTGTAGTCATCATCATCTTATTATCTTCTTCCAAGTATATTATGAGAGAAAAATAATTTTCTCCTTCAGTCTTTAGGAGGTTCACTTCATTTCTAAAACCTTTAATGTCCTCTTATTGGTTGCACCAATAACCACTGGATTTATTACATGAAGAATTTGCTTAATTTTCAATATACCAAATGATATAAAATCACCATCTTCATATTCATACAGTGCATCCTCTATAGAGTCAGAATCAGATTCACATATTCATATTGAATCACATTTATTTATCTAGATAGGAGTACCCAATTTTTTGATCGCATTCTACTGGATCTTCTTCCATTTTCTTTTATACCAGTGAAATTATTCTTTTTTTGAATACAGATGCATGTCTTCAAATGATTTATAGACATAATAAATAAGTGTTGATATATGAAGCCTCCTTGATCTCTTGAAGAAACCAAATATTAAATATACCCCCATGCAAGCTATCTTTTCTTTAATATAGAAATTCAACACCCCAAAATATCTCCAGTGGGTGAATATCCATTTGAATATTTCCATATTAAATTTTTGTGGTAGCCTATGCTACTAGGTGGTTTATGTTGTTGATGATAGAAACTTGTGACTCTAAGAAATCTTCATTTTTATTCATTTATAACAACTTTTTATAAATAGAAATAACATCATTAAAATTAAACACCCCTTTATATTTGATGAAATATTCATGAAATAAATAAAAATTACATGATTATTTTTTAGATCACATTATATGGCCCTGTAATAGGGATTGAATCCTTTCCTTACTAATGATTTCTATGACTACAAATATGTTAGAGAAACAAGCACCAGATCTACATCATTCTGTAGATCCATATACGTATTAGGGTCGAGGTATGTATGAATGTAAATGTGTTTATTTTTTAAGTGTTAAAAATATATATGAAAATCTATCTAATTATTTCTAAAATTATTTTTAATAGGATCATAATTGACTGCTTCTTCCTCTTATAGGAGAGGCCCTAGTCATGGAATTTCATCTTGAAATTCCAACACGACCTTTGATGTATCATTTGATGAGATATACCATCCTATGTGAGTGGGTTATCTTGAAATTATTTACCAGTTGGGTCATATCATACACTAACCACACATATTTTCATTGAATACACATGACTGGGCTTCATTCCCCCAAGATAGATTAGACCATCTATGGAGGGAAGTTTAGGTAAGAGGATCATTTTAGTTTCTTAGGTATGTTTAAAACATACTAACATGTGTGATAATTTTTTTCTTAAATAGAATAATCTGGGAGTGTTCCCCATTACGTTTCTGCTAGTGTGTATTAAAAAATGTCATAAAAAGTCGAATGATCATAAAGGGAGAGTCAAGAGGGATCACTAGGTACCAAATGTGGGTGCCCTAGGCATCTGGATAGAGTTCCAAGAGGGGTTCTCCCATATCAGTGGTGTGAGTTAGTTATATATTGGTCCACTGAGGATGAATCAATTAGTGTATTTATTTTGTTTTATATATTTTGAAGAATCTTTAGTATTTTTCATGTTTGATATTTGAATTAATTGAATGTAGGAGGTGGAATGACATCCTTCCAAGAATTGTGTATTGCGGGGACAACCTCACAGGTTTGTGACTCGTCACATGTCCTAGATTCAACATGATGTATTTATTATTCAAATTTTATATTTATTATTTAATATGGTTTTGTGTTCTATATTTATATATTATTGGTATACAGTTACAGGAGCAAGGTGCACCGACTGATAAAATGTCGATGTGGATGACGACTCGTGATCGAAATGATCTGGATGCACTAGATCTTATAGTATTCTCTTGTACTAATTATAAATACTTAAATACATATTTATATAAATATATATTTATATTTATATATTACACATGCTCAATTTGAGACTGATTTAGCACAGCTTCCAGAGGAATAATAACAACATTCAATGTGAAGGAATGAGATATTCCATCATATTATTGGTTGTGATAGACATGAATATAGTTTGAACTATGGAACATGAATTCTTCATTATGTTGTTTCACACACAAAGGTTGTGGCTCCTTTTTTTTTCTGGGAATAGAAAGAATGTGACAAATTCAAAGGCACAAATTCATGCTTCTAAAGAGGTAAATGTGTAGATGTTAGCTGATGTTAGAGAACTATGGGAATATGTGAGTTGGGGTAATAGTGTAGGGGATCCCACGATGAAGGCTTATACTAAATTTATTTATTTAGTTTTTATTACATTCATTATTATCATTTTCATAATTTTTATTTGTTTTAGGCCCCTGCCGCATCAGATAAAGGTAGAAACCATGGCCCCACATGACGCATTAGATTCAAGAGGCTATTTTTATCTTTATGGTTTATCATTCAAACTAATTGTCTCATTTTTTTAAATCTCATCGGGGTTCAAATAATTTTTTAGTAAAGTCAAAAATCAAAAAAATTATGTTGGAATTTTATACCTTCCATTTCACATTGGTAAATTATAAACTCAACATAGTCACTAAAACTCCCATGGGTAATACACTACGATGTGGTAGTATCCTCATTTCAATACGTTTTATAACAAGGTACACATCTCAGCACCAGTTTTAGCTAATTAATGTTGGATAGTTCCTTACTCTAAGAATCTAGGATCACAATATATTTTATGATTTTTATTATTTATTTAGTAATGAAAAGACCACAAAGTGCATTTTGAATATATCATTTGAAATGAATTCTTAAAACTCAATCATTCCTTTACATAAACTAGAGTAAACTCTACAAAAATAAATATTCTTTTACTAAACATAAAAATAACCCTTATATATCTTTGATAACTTTCCCATTACTACTGCATAGGTCCTAGTTTATCCTAGTTACCTTTAGGTAGCCTTTAAATATTCATAGTTTCCTTAACATATCTCTTAGTCAACATTTACATAGGTAATGAAACCTCCATATGAAATTTATGTAACCAATATTAGTCTAGGGTTACCTTTATGCATCTAATTAAACTCAAAAATTACCCTTATATATCCAATGTTGTTCGAAAGATACCTTAATATAGATTTATATAATTCCTTACTACCTTTTCACAACTCATTATAATTCATGTTAACATTACACAGAGTTAGAAACATGGTCTCACATTTACATAGCTCTATTCCATCCCATATTAGCTTTATGAAGGTTATCTCTAGTGACCTTTATATAGATAGTGTAATTCTAAATTAACCATTATGTATCCTATATAAACACAGGGTTACCTTTAAACAAGTAACAAATTCAACTTAAAATCATCTTAGAGATTTCTTAACAAATCCCAATGCCTTCCATCTTTCATTAAATTTTATAGAAAATGTTATTTCACCCATAAAAACATGTTTTTTTCTTGAATATTTTTGAAAAAATCATCACAATATAAATCATGAAGATAAAAATCCTCCATGATGGATCGGTCCCATCACACCTACATCCCTATAAACATGGGGTCATACATCTGCAATTGATAAGACACACCCTAGTTTATGATTTCCTTACCACAAACCCAATGAATAAAAACAATAATATTTAATTCCAATTTCCTATCCATTACTACATGTACTGATTAGATGTTATCGACTAACTAATACATGAGAGACAACATGAATCATTAATCATTACCTATCCTAGGATCAATAAGAATTGACACCTCTAAATCCTCACGAACTCCATCTATATCGAGGGTCATACACTCCAATGGATAATGGGGAACATACCACTGTATGGATTCTCTTACACCAAACCTTTAGAATAATTCATGATATGTTCCATTATCAAACATGTGTCACTCCTCACAAGCTATTCTCTTCTCAGTCAAGGAAACTATTTTATAGTATCAAGTGTGAATGAACCATGTCACCACACTCTAATCCATTTCTGATGCCCCCACTCAACATAGAAGGACATTTCCCATTTATATCAAACCTAGGGAAAAAAATCCAAAAAAAAGTTTCTCAAAATTGTTACTCATACCATACCTGGCCACTCACCAATTCACAACCAAATAGCATAATGCATAACCAATGTGTACTACCTCAACCTCATCTAAAATTAATAATCATACAAACCCATACCAACAAATCACATTACCCATATAATTCTTCCCTGAGTTAGAAAAAATCAATTCTCATCTCACAAGCATAAAACACCAACTATGCTCCTAGTGCATATCGGTCTCATCTTCTTAGAAGAACTATACTGCATTATTTCAAAAAAATATTAAAATATTAATATTTCTAAGGTGTAACACACAATCACCCACCACCTGAGAGTTATTACATGAACAAGAAGCATCTACCCACTCTAAAACTATCCTAGATATGACCATATATGACCATAATATAAATCAACATTAGAAACTATAGATGAAATCTCTATGGAAAGGCATCAAATTAATCCAAAACACTAAAACTAACCATGATTCCAAAAGAACTACAAGTGATTTACACCTAAAAATTACAAGGAATCTATATTCCTATATCATATATCTAGAAACACTACCAATTAATCTATCTAATAATTTGAAGAACCTACCTATACTTCTCATATATAAGGGAACTCATTAGTTCATGAAATACCCTCTCTCAAATTACCCACACATACATCACTCATCTCACTTATATTATAAGCTATATATTAAGGTATTAAACTCACCCACATTTCCTATAAACTACACCTCACATAAGTCAAATATCATTGGGAAAACTCTCTTCTCCCACCTAAAACATCACATGGAAAAGTATATACTAGCACACCCACTCTTGGATGCTGATTTACACATTTTAGTGTGGTTCACACCTTATCTCTATTTTACATTTCCATTTTTATTACCTTTTTCTCAAGATGAACCATGACTTTAACTACACCCGTATTGGTCTTCCCTATTTCACCTAGGGCATTCTCTTACTCAAAACACTATGCACTATGGAGTGGATTTCACCTACTCTCTATTTTAGAAACACTAGGCTTAGTCAATCTTTAATCAATCAATGTCATAATTTTCATCATAATTGAATGGTTCCTAAAGGTTAATCATTTTTCATTATCCTCCCATATTAGTGTGGAAAGTTTCTTTCCAAAAAAAACTTCGTTCATTCTATTTTTCCAACCACATGCATGGAAGAACCTTTGTATTCAACAAAATATAGTGTAAGAATGATATATTCAATGATTCTAGGTTTTAATGAGAGTAATAGATATATATTATTAGTGTTAATACTAATTTGTGTTTTTATTTGTTTAATTTTTTTGTATCTTATCAGTAGGTTGATTGATGCAGAATATTGGAAGGGATCTGTAGCTGTTTGGATTGCTAGTTTGGTCAGGATACCTATTTTTTATTTATGGTACACATGCTTTTTTATTCTGGTTATTTGTGGATGTAAGATTACATTTAAAAAAAATATTGCATAGCGATAACCATAAGCAGTCTCTATAGTTTCTATTTTGCATGACCATTAGAACACACCTATGGAAATTGCTGAATCCATTATTTTTCTGACCCTTTAATGACCACTTGAGCCATCGCTAATGTTCTTCCTAGTGAATACTAGCATGGTCATGGTGGAAAAGGCTATAGAAACCTCCTTAGGTGGTCGTTGATGCACAATATAGATGGGACAACTACAACCACCAAAGGAAGTCAGGCGGTGGTCGCTAAAGCCTATTAGCGACCACATTTGGTGGTCACTAATGAAAAAATTTCTAGTAGTGATTGCAATTATTCAAAATTTTTGAGTTGAAAAGTCTCTTTGCAGTATGGTGTTTTATCTGCGTCATGTTTTTTAATTTTTTTTCATGGGGATGGATTGTTACAGTGTAAAGAGTGGTGGTTCATTCCGATTTTTCTTACGTAAGAGGCACTACGCCATGATGGTTTCATTGAACTGTACTATTTTTTTTGTGATTAATTAAGGAGGTGTGAGGTTTGCACCATGTTTTTGAGAGTTTGAAGGATTATTTTGTGACAAATTGTGTTGCACCAAAATGGGGATCAAGCTATGTGAAGTTATTAGAGTTTTCGAGTTCTCTAAAGAGCTACAAAGGGCTTTGATCTTCCCATGGTTTTCAGATCATGGATTGATCGAGGGACACTACGGTGTGATTATACCTATTGCATTGCGGTTTTGGTATGAATTTGAGGGATTTCACTAAAACCATTTCTGTTGTGCCATGAAAATAAAAATAAATATTTTCATTATAAATATTGACTGAAACCTCTTTTGGTTCCGAGTGCAGTTAAAGTATGCAGTGGTAGACTATATATTAAAATTTCTTTTAGTAATCATTATTTGAAACTATGTTGGAATTATGTTCATTCAGTTTGTTTTCATATTGATATTTTTCATGTTTAAATATTCCTCCCATTTATTTTGAATTAGTTTCATGCATGTAAATAATGTTTTACATTTATTTTATAATCTCAATTTGATATCATGCTGGGATTATTCCTTTGCTGGAGCACCAATTATCGCTTGGTCTTTTTATTGGGCCTTAGACTTTGGCCAGCTCACTGGTTGTGATCTTCTAATTCACTGATCCATGCGAGATCTTTTTCTACTCATTGATTTCATTTTCTACCCCTTTACTTGATGTCATCCTTCTTTCCTGACTTATTGATTAAGCCATTGGCTATTCTGTTTGGCGTGGACCCATGTCTCATTCAAATTGGTCATGTTGTTCAAGGGTGTAAGGGAATTGATGACCCATACATCCCCTGTAGTTTTATAATTTGATCATTCATCTCCCCTCTTCTTTGGATCTTGGTTCCCTTTGGTGAAATCCTCGCTCTCCATCCCCTTTCTGCTTCATCAGAGCTCATTCCTAAATTTTTATCCTCCCTTATCTTTCCCTTGTGGCCAAATTTTGGTGGAGATGACATAATTACCCAATGAAAGAAGTGATAATATCTTAGAGACTATTTCAGAAACTCAGAAGAAGGAGTACTCAGATCTAGGCAGCTCACACACACCTATACCAGCTTCAAGAGATCAGGACCACCAGAGTGATTTCCAATCCATCTCTATAAGTATTTCATTTTGGTTTTGTTCTTTTAAAATCTTATAAATATTATATACTTATATAATTATTTTTTATTCTTGATATGTTTTTTTCACTCAATAATGTTTTATTATTTGAGATTAATAAAATGTATGTGTGGGTGGTATTCTGTCCATTCATGTAGGTCCCCACAAGACAGAATCACATAAATAGTTTTTTTGTTCGTTATTTGTTTTTTTCATCTTTAATGTTTGATTATGTTATATTCGACATACAAGTGAAAACTCCTCAGATTAGTCCTTAATGGTTTTATGTTTTTTTGTCTCTGTTTAGTTCACCATTACACCTTACAAATTGGTATCAAAGGCTGACTAATTCTTCTTTTCTATTAAACCTATTTCTTGTTTCAATAATTTTTTTTGTTTAATTATTCATTGTGATCTCTTCTTAAATCACCTATGTTTACTTACTACATTCAATTAGATCCATAATCCCATCCATAATTCCTTCATATTTAATATCTATTTGGATAAATGTTGTTTACCATAGATATTGGTCAATTGTTGGGGGCATATGATTAATGTTTTCCACAAGAACTAGACATCTAATATTTGGGAAAAGATGTCAACAAATAGATTCAATATCAAGAAATTCGATGATGATAATGACTTTAACCTTTGAAAAATCAATATGAGAGCCCTGCTAGTTCATGAGGGCCTAATTAAAACCCTATGTGGGTGAAAGAAACCTATTGTTACTGTAAATGAAACTATAAAGAACATCACTAAATACCAATATGTTTCCCCTAATATTCTAATTAAAGCCCATAGTTCTCTATTTCTTTATTTAGGAAATAAAGTGATTAGAGAACTTTACTTTGAATCTACTTCTGCTGGTATTTGGATTAAAATAGAAAAATTATATATGACAACTTCTTTAGTTTATATGATTTATAAAAAACACCGAATTTACACCTTTAAAATGAAACCCAATAGTTTTATTAAAGCCCATTTAGAATAATTTAACAAATTTACGTTAGATTTATCCAACATAAGTATAACTGTTGATGATGAATATCAAACAATAATCTATCTAATTTCTCTATAAAATCCCAATGGAACCTTAGTATAAACCTTGATTCATGTTCGTGACTCATTAACCCTTGAAGAGGTTAAATCTTCCCTTCTATGCAAAGAATTACATTCCCAAACTATAATTAAAGGTGATCCCGAAATCTTGTTTACTAGGGGTAGAACTCAGTATATAGGTAAAAAGAAATAATTTAGTAATGATAAAATTAAGAAGAGTATAGAACCAAAACCTAGGTCTATTTATAGGGAAAGAAAAATTGTTTGTTTCCATTGTGGAAAACTTGGGCACACTAATCCCAAATGAAGGAAACATAAACAAGAACTTTAATAAAAATAGACCACTAAAAAAACCATAATAGTTGACTTTGGTTATGACACAACTAAAGTGTTAAATGTGTCTAAACATGAACTCAATCATGAGTGGGTCCTTGACTCTAGATATTCTTTTCACATGTTATCTTTTATAGAGTCATTCTTAGAGTTGGTATAAATAATATAAGGAGATGTCCTCTTATGAAATAACAAGAGGTGTAAGGTAGAGTTAGGAGTTTTTGTTTTTATAGAACTAGATGACCATTCCATTATCACTTTTATGGATGTTAGGTGGGTTCCTAACCTTCATAGAAACCTAATTTTGATAAGGATTTTATAACAAAAGGGATTTAACTTTAGGTCTGAAACAAGTTGTCTAAAAATATCCAAATGCATTAGAACTATCATATAAGGTACTATCATTAATGGGTTATATGTTTTGAATGGAAAGTTTTTATTCAATAAGTTTTATTATGAATTTTCAGTTCCTTTATATTTTGAAAATCAGAAAAAAAATTTCCTAAAAAAATTATCTGTCTCTAAGATGCATTTTCTTAATGACAATTTTCATTCTCTAAGAATGGTTTGGACTGTAACTTTTGTTTCCAAAACCTTTTATAATGTTTTATCAAAAAAAGTCTAACCATTTTTTTCTTAAGATGGAAATAAAATCCTTATCTATAATTTGGAATCTTATAGTTCCTAAGAATCCAATTTATCTGGAATTTCAAATCTGATTTCATCTGAAACTAGACTCTGATTTCTCCTGAAACAATTCTCTGATTTCTCCTGAAATCAGATCCCAATTTATCCTGAAACTAGAAGCCGATTTCTCCTAAAATCTGACCCATATTTCTTCAAAAATCTGACTCCGATTTCTCTTAAAATCAGACTTTGATTTCTACTGAAACCAGACTCCAATTTCTCCTGAAATAAGACTTCGATTTCTATTGAAATCAAACTCCAATTTCTCATGAAATAAGAATCCAATTTCTCCTAAAACCAGACTCTAAATTCATCATAATTCAGACTCTTATTTCCTCAAAAATCAGAATCCAATTCTCTATCATTTTAAAATATGATTGTCAATTTTTTCTAGACTCCGATTTTCACTATCTTAAGAATCTGATTAAATGATTTTGGTATAATTATCATAATTCCTTAATGTAGAGTTCCATTTTATTGGATCCCAAATGTGATAATATTTATTATTAATAGTAATGGTTCTTATAGTTTTTTATTCAAAATGATTTCATCAAACCTATTACAAATGAACCATTTCTTGATTGAAATGTGTATAGGTCCCTCCAAAATTTAAGGAAAAATATGACCGTTGGAAGATATGTTGACCGTTAAAATTCCCGCCTATAAATACCCATCAATTTCAACATTCACGTTACAATGTTTGTGTGGAACTCCAAGATGTTACATTAAGGCTCTACTCGATCTTCCTTATGCAAATTCTATTAAAATTTTGTTCCTCCATGAACAAATTGTTTAACTTGCTTAGTGAGAATCCGATTGTTTTTATTATCAATTGAGGTCTTCTGGGGATAAGAAGACAAAGGTGCTAGTTACCTGCATAATCGAGGTCTTGTGGGGATAAAAATATAGATATTGATATTCGTATTAAGGGATTTCCCTGGTGTGGGTAAGAATAACTTTCATGAAAGTATAAATCAAGGGACCTTTATCCAAGATTGTTGGATACCCATTCTATTTGGGTTAAAATATTTCTTATACTCATTTTGTTTTTTTACAAATTTTTTTTCTACTGTATTTTGTTATAGATAGTAAGTGTAACTTTCTTAAACTTTCTTATTCCTGTATACTCTGATATAGATAATATTATATACACTTTAAGTTAGAATAATTTTTTAAGTAAACTTGTTTAAGTCTCTTTATCGGATCCACATTATCACATGCTAAGAAAGTTAGTATCTTTATTAAGAACGAAAGAGGGCTTGTTAATTCATCTTGTTTAACTTTTTTAAACACATATTTTCTTATGGATAAAAATGAATGTTTTTAAACCTATAATTAACCTCCTCTTGTAATTAAGAAATCTACATATACATTTCGATCCTACAATTGGTATTAGAGTAGGTCTTTGAAATACTTATACTTGAATATAAGTTTACTTTATCAACTTTTCTTACTTAACTTTACTTGTTCATGTTTTTCTTAAATATTTTTCTTTATAAACTCTTTGTTTATAATTTTTTTTACTAATCCTTTTTGTGGAAAAGTTTTTCTTTTATGAATGATAGGAATGAATGTTGGATTAATAGACAATTTAAATCCCATCGGACCCCCAATTTTTGATGGTAATGACTATAAATACTGGAGATATAGGATGAAGAATTTTATAATCAATAACAGGGTGGATAATTTCATTATTTTTTCTAGAGACTACAAGATTCCAAACAAGAAAATCATAAAATTCACTAATAAAGAAAAGAAAGAGTATCAGATTAGCTTTAAGGCACACAATACATTATTATATTCTATGAATGTAAATATCTATAGCCATATTTCGTCATGTGTAGCTCCTAATATAATCTTAAAGAAATTAGAAGTTACACATTTTGGAACATCCAATGTTATTGAAATAAGAAGATATATTATTAGAGCTAAATACTATGGTTTTATATTTCCTTATGGAGAACCTATATACAAAGTTCAATAGAGGTTTATGACTATTTACAACAGCCTTCAGTCTATGGGTGAGAAAGGAATTGATGATGATATTTTTGTGGATAAGATAATAGATATTATGTATAATGAGTGGGAATCCAAAAGAATAGTGATTGAAGAGAATAGGAAAATTTCAAACATCAGTCTTGATGAGTTATTTGGGACTCTTCTAGAACATGAAACTAGAATGAAGGGAGATTCATAGATCAATAATAAAAATAATGGTAATGGAAGTGTTGCTTTCACTATTAAATTAAATCATATGAAATCCAAGACTCTTGAAAGAGTTACTAGATAAAAATCCAAGAAAGAAACTATTATATATAGATCAAGTGATAGTGATCATTATAAGAATAAACATTCCAATCTTGCTTGAATAAGGAACAAGATTGTGGGAAATAAATATTTCCAATACAGATACAGGAATAAAGATAGAAAGGATAAGAAAGATCCAGAAGGGACTTGTTATGAATTTCAGAGGGCATGTCATATCAGATCAGACATTCCTATTCTCAAAAGAAAAGAAAGAAAGGATAGACATTCATAAAGAAATAAGAAGAAGTACCACAAGTCTAAGTCTAAGAAAGTACTAAAAGATAATAATTCTTTGAGTGCTAGTGGTGGTGAATCTTCGGATTAATATTTTGATATTGAATCTTCTAGATTGAAGAATATTGGTCTTATAGCCATAATTCCTACTGAAAATAAAAATATCATGAATAATGTACACACTGCTGAATCTTTAACCAATATTTCTTTAAATACTAATTATCCCAATGAATAATATTATGAATCTTCATATGAAGAATCATTCTCATCATAATGTAATACTTTACCTTATTTTGAATAAGTATCTAGGTTTTCTAAATTAATTGATAATGAAAATAGTAAGATCAATAAGAAAATTGATAAAGAAAATTCTAGGATCCCTATTTTAACAAAACAAGTATCAGATCTTTCAAAAGATCTTGATCAGAAAACCCTTTATTTTGAAAATGTTTCCAAAAACCTCAAGGAAGTAAATTCTGAAATTTCTAAGGATCTTGAAAAAGTTATTTGCAAGAATTTTTTTTTAAATACAAACTCAAATTCAAATAATAATGACTATGATGATAATAATTTAGTCATTAGACTAAAATATAAAATATTTTACTTAAAGAAACTTTTTTGAACTTTAATAATGGATAGTAAGGTTTTGATAAAATGTATTCTCAACTTTATACACTAAGGAATAATTTTGGATATTTTTATTCTCATTGAAAACTAGTTTTTGGTCACAATTATATCTGTACCTCAAAGTGTGACTTTTTGCACTAAGTGTTAACGTGGTGGACATTGGGAGAAATTTTTTTCTTTGAATAAAACCCAATCCATAGGTTTTTAGAAAGCACATTTTTCTATGAAAATATGGATACCAAATATTTTATTTTCTAACATTTATAGATCAATGAAAGTTTGGATTCTGGAAGTTTAACTTTTTTATTTTTAGGAAAACAAACAAAGTACCAACAACAATACATAGTACATGAATAGTGGATGTTATCAGCACATGACTGGTAAAAAAAAACTTATTTGAAAATATTATTAAGAAGAAAGGTGGAAAAGTATATTTTAGAGATAATTCTCAAAGAGAAATTGTTGGTATAGGTAATATTGTTCTTCGTGGAAAATATTTAATTTAAAATGTTTTATTTGTTAAAGGTCTTAAGCACATCCTTATAAGCATAATCCAATTATGTAATGAAGGTTACCTTGTGAATTTTAGGAATGATAAATGCCCAGTATACCATTCCAAGGAAGAATTTATTCTCCCTTACTATAGGTGTGATAATGTTTATACACTTAACTTAGAAGAACTTAGGATCCGTGACCTACCTTGCCTTAGTGTAATGGAAGATCAATATTGGTTATGGAATAGAATACTAGGACAATGCAACCTTAGGAACCTATGTAAACTCTCAAATAAAAGACTTGTTAAGGATTGTTGATGCTCCTTTCCGTCACAAAGTCTAACGAATGGAAAAGGAGAATACCTTAATCACAAGAAGAGTCATCCTTTGAAGAACATCAAAAATTGACAAAGGCATGAACAAGGAACCCTTTAGGAAGAGGTCACACAAGTTTCCTTCTGGTTTCACAAGTCACTTGCACGCCACATATGGGTCGCACAAGTCACTTGCATGCCCTATCCCTTTTTTTACCCAAGGTGACCAGTGGCTTATAAATAGCCCATGTGGGCCCCCCATTTCAAGGATGAATTTTCCAAAACTTAGTTTCAAGCTCTGGTCACCCAAGTCTTTTTCTAACATCTTCCAAACACTTCTAAGGT
Source organism: Viscum album (assembly GCA_963277665.1). Taxonomy (NCBI): domain Eukaryota; kingdom Viridiplantae; phylum Streptophyta; class Magnoliopsida; order Santalales; family Viscaceae; genus Viscum; species Viscum album. The sequence continues at coordinate 943,760,666 of OY728153.1, forward strand.
AATTATTTACCTAGAATGTAAGCTCTAAAGAGGAATAATAAGGCCTAAGTATTAGAACTCATCAATACTTGTGCGCCTAAGTGTCCAACCCTTAAAGGAAGTGAAGAAACTTGCGTTCCGCCTTTCCCTTTTAGAGGAACTTGCACAAAAACCTTCTGGAAGCCTCTAGGGATGATACTAAGGGCTTGAGTTCAAAGTCTCACAAGTATTACCCTATGGATTCTTCGTCGCTCAAGGTGACTCATGTCGCGCAATTATACTTGCATGACCAGGACTTGCGTGCCAGAATAATACTTGCGCACCTCCTTCCTAGTCACCTCCTTTCTTCAAATACAACTCTCCTTTTCAAGGATAGCCTTCAAAAGCCTCTTCAAAGCCATTTGTGGCATGGTTCTTTTGTTGGATTCCTTATTTGAGAGGAATTCATTGGGCCGCCTTCTCAAGAGTAAGACCCAAATTACAAGTCCTCTTACTATGGGCCTCCTTCTCAGGAGTAAGTCCCAATAATAATTTCCCTTAATTGGGCCTCCTTATTAGGAATAAGTCCCAATCATAATTTCCCTTAATTGGGCCTCCTTATTAGGAATAAGCCCCAACCTTATTTTCTTCTGATTTGGGAATCCTTTTCAAGAGTAAGTCCCGGGTTAAAATCCCAAATCTCTATAAAGTACAAATACCTTTATGGACCCTACTATAGGGCAGTCATACATACGTAAGCCCCACATCATTTCTTATGATTGCATCTTTCGTGGCACAATCGTCAGTTTTACTGATACCTCTTGTTTCTCACACCGAGCATGACTCACGTGAGCTTAGAGTGTAAAAGTAATTACGACATCTCTCTTTGGGCCATTAATCATGCATAAACATCATACTTCTTCACCCAAACTACGTATACTTTGATCTTTTCCTTAAAATTAGAGTACATAGGAAGCCTTTCTAAGGTTCAAACCCATCTTTCATTAATTCTTTTCCGTCCCATATGAAATTAAACTATATCCTTCTTATCAAACTATGTGGGTTCTGATTCCTTTATTTTAAATAAGGATACGTAGGTAGACCATCTGTGGGTATGATCCCAACTATGAAATAATACTATCTTTATGAATGACAATAAATTTCAAGTGCCCCACTGAGTGGCTTTAAAACTACTGTGGTCATCATAATGACCAAGAGATTTCTATATAATGTATGGAAGGATACCATTGACTATGAATATTTAATTCATATGGATGATTCTCTATTGATGAAGAACCTCAAATACATATAAAAGACTCTAAATTCCATATATATCAATCATTGATTGCAATATCTAAAGGAAAAACTCATTTTCATGCTTGGTAAATTAATAAGTATTCATGAACATAACTTAAATCTATAATAGAGTCCCGAAGTATAAAATAATTCCCCCCAAAAAGGTACGATGAGTCTAAACTCCCATCCTCTTAATCAATGAAAATTCTTAAGCCTCATCAGTGTACAACTAATGGGCACCTACCTTTGGAAAGTAGGTCTAAATGGATATAGAATCATTGGATGTTTCTAGTTCTACAAATAAACCCGTTAGAAACCGATTGGAAAGTTTGAACCTTAAAACAAACAAGTTCACCCTCATTTCTAGAAGAAACAAAAAATGGTGAACCCGACATGAATCTTTAACCAAGTTAAATGATGTTTTACTTATTTTTAGGCCCCTATTTAACTCAATGTGAGGGCCAACAAATAAATTAATAACATATGTGTTCATCTAAAAGATGTAGTCTAGACAAGATTATCTTGATTATTTCAGTTATATCAAACATGGACTCTTTTCCAAGATCTATCTGCAATACCAAAATGGCTTCTTTAAAGTTCACACCTATAAATTCCTCGACTATTACTCCTACTGGATCCTCGTCCGCTCGTAGGACGACATCAGTTACTTAGCGTCTTCAACGCTGGGTCTCAAATGCATTGGTGAGGGAATACCGTCAACACGTTACCATCTCGACTCTAGTGGCCGCTCGACAATCCATCCAAGTTAACAACTCACGCTGGTTGTACAGAAAGCGATGACCAGTGGTCAAGAAGCAGGTGGTGCCAACCACCATCTCTAACCATTTCGGGTCGTTATCCCCAAAACGCAATCACCGGTCTCTCCCATATTATAGGGAGGTGAATGAAGAGGTCACCCAAGGCCTCAATTCAAGAAGACAAGAGTCCTTTCCGAGGGCTCCCATAAACAATAACCACCAGACTCATGCGGTAGTGTACCCTCAACATGATGAGGGTATTGCCTTTAGGGGTTCGGCTCAGGTTCCTCAAACCCGAGCATGCAAGACGAACTGCCAGGGGAAAAATTCGGACAACAGGGAGTAGGTCCTTACTTCTACCCCCTCCAGAGAAGTCCATCAAGCTAACTTGATGGAAAACAACGAGTGGTAATATACACCCTTCCGTCCTGATTTTACTTCCCATCAGACTCGTTTGGCAGTAACACGCTAATCCCGCCAGGCAATTACGATAGAGTATTATAGGAAGGCATATACACCTGTTTATAATTCATCAGCTAGTCAGTAGGCTCATTTGACTGCAACCAAAGAAACTCGCCAATTAAATATGATGTAGAACAATCAGTAGGAACATACACCTGCAATTCATCAGGATAACCAACAATCTTGTTTGGTAGCACCCAGAGATGTCAACTTGAAAGCACCGATGACAAGAAAGAGGCAGGCACAATTTTCTACCCCCACATATGAGTACTGTCAGAATTCATTGATAGGAAAAGGAGGACAGTAGTAGGAACATACACCTACTCCAGAAATGGGAATGTACGTATATTCTCGTTCTGGTAGCTAAATCCACCAAGAACTTTCTGATAATGGTGAAAGAGCATAAACAAATCCCTGCCCATATTCTGGATACTTGTCAGAATATTATAAAAACTTTAGCAGTATCATAGGGATGGAACTGTAAATCTATCCCTATTAGTGGAGTGACTCATCAACATATCACTCCAGATTAAATACACACCTCTTTCCCAGTCCAGGAGGGTTGTGAGGAATACTCCCCCATGTCATACTAACAATCAAGTCAGACACATACACCCAATTTGAATGGATATAATCAGCCTAACCTGACCATTTCTCCTGAGCAGAAACATACAACTGTCCGTAATAACAAATTTCGTCAACAAGTGGTTTCCAAAGTCATTAAGAAGACATCTAAGAAAAAGACCCATCTAGCACAGTCGAGAAATATAGAGCCAATCTGTAATAAAGACTTTCTTGACGCTGGAGTTCTTGATGCGCTTAGACAATTGTCAATTGCAACTCAAGTTTATACTCTCTCATTTATAGATTCTGGAAGTAACAATAATAATTATAAAGGTCTTCATCAGACATTTTCTCATAAAGGCTTGCTTCATGACAATTTGGTCGATCTCGAAGTATCATCCTTAGATGAGAGCCACAATAATCCTCTGCGTGGCCAAAAGACCAAAGAGTAAGAGGTTTCATCTTTTTCTGTAACCCACCATGGTGGTCCTCCCCATGATGACGAATTTATCTATGAAATTCCTCTCCGTAGTAGTAATTTTCATTTCCTGGAAAATTCTTCAATGGACAATGCAGTAATGAAAAATCTCTCTTATCTTGAGTCACTTTCAAATGCGAATCCAGTCATGTCTAATGCCTTACCTCTAGTGGGTGAAATACTTTCTCAATCTGAATATAACATGGGGTGTAGGTCATTCTCCGAACCACCCCTGGGTCATTTATATTCTAATTTGACAAATGAATTATCTACCAATCTTGTTGAATATGATGAAGCAACAAAGAAGCAACAACTTTGGTTTAATCAGGTAGAAGAATATTCATCAAATGATAAGGAGGAAGTGCTGAATATGAGAAAACAACTGGAAAAAGATTAAGTACCAGTCATGTTTTGGCCTTTGGATGACTCTCAATATGATATTCCAGAAATGTTGATTGAAGATTGTATTCACGATATTTGTCTCAACTTGTGGAAAAGTCTTTGTAACTTAAAAGAGAAAGTATTATCTTATGATGAATATGGAAATCATTTCAAGATAATAGAAGGGTTACAACAATAAATTGATTTGGAATCTCTCTCAGTTTCCCGACATCCAAAGGTTGAAAAGCAGCAGAGAGACCTTCAACGTTCATGCCTTGGTGCGTTAAAAGGGCTACGCCAGTTAATTACCAATTCCTCATCTGGTATTCATATCAGGGGATGGGGCATTCATAGAGCACTACATTTCACTATACTCTCCAGTCAACAAATCCCACCAAAGGTGGTATCATGCATTGTTATTTCCCATGGATGGCCACATATAGCTGGTTTTGTGCATAATCAAAGGATTGCCCAAGAATATGCCTCAACTGGTTCTTCCGAAAGTCAGGCATATAAAAAACAAGTTGTTGAATTACTCTTGCATCAAGCAAATGATAATATCGAACATGCATCTTGTTTAGATCATGCATATCATCATATGACAGAAGTGTCAGAAATAATCCAATGGTCATCTGAGCCAGGTGATTTGAGTGGATGTCGGATGATGCATCCAGCTAATTTTCAGACTAAAGTACTCAAAATCAAGAGAGATTTTAAGAAAGTTTCAGATGTAGTAGCTCAAGAGACACCTAAGCTTTCCAGACTGGGAACTCTTTTAATCCAACCCTTGGGATCAACAGATAGGATTTGAGTATTTGAGCAGGAACAGTAGGAACAACCCCAGTCCACCGGACTGAGGACCTTTTCAAATTCTCAATCTCTTCCTCAATGAAAGTCACTCTTCTCTCGATTAGGGAAGAATCCACAAGAGGAACAAATAGCCGAATTATTAAGAGATTCCCTCCAAATTATAGTTAAACAATAAGTTCCAGAGGGATCAACCAAACAAAATGCAATGTCTCATCAAGGACATGGAAGAAGATAGTATCACATAAATGATGATAGAAGGGATGAAATGCGTTATGCATCGATAAATGTCATCAATGCCATTGTCACTAATCCCCCATAACATGAGGTTCACTCAGAGGAATCAGATGAAGAAGTTCCTATTCAAGAGGCTTTACACATAGAAATAAATGAAGAAGGTGTGCGTACTTGAAGCCAGAGGGCTTCCCAGAGGCAATATATTCCTTCGGGTAATGCTCTTCCATACTCCAGAAAGGAACATGACAAGGAAAAGGGTAAAATTAAGGTTGCATCCCACCCTAACTTTGGATAAGGCCAATCACTCTCATTATAGGAAAGGTTCACACAGGAGGAAGAAGAAATTAAGGGGTTAAGGAGGTTAAATGTAGAACTACTTCAAGGTAGTCTTCCTACTAAGCATGCTGGAGTTAGCCAGTCAAGGGAATTTGTTGCAGCTACTAGGATGGATCCAAAATATCCTCCTTTACAAGTAAACCCTCACAGGTCCAATCCTATGGTTCATGTGCGAAAAAAACTGGTAGTACTACCATCTGTTGCAGTACCAGTCACCACACCCATCCAAACTCCAGTTATTGTACCTACTCAGGTTCAAGCTCAACCAGATGTTTCTCAAAAATTAATAACTTACATTGAGTCATTAACAACTTTGTTGGAAGCTATGGAAGGAAAATATTCACAAGTTCAACTGGAAAAGAAATATTACCGTTAATGGGTTGATGTAATTCTTCCCCCATAAAATTTTGCGAATAGCACATTCTCAATTTTTAATGGTTCGGGAGATCCATAACAACACTTAACACATTATGTTTCTCGTTGTGATACTATGATGGGAGCTCCTCATCAACAAGAAGCAGTTAAGCTCAGATGTTTTGTTCAGTCATTACAAGGGCCTGCTTTTTTCTGGTATACAAGTTTGCAATCTCGGTCAATTACTGGGTGGGAAGATCTTCGTCAAAGATTTCTTCTTCAATTTAGCTCAACGTTTCCAGACGACAGTTTTTGATATTACCAATTTTAAGCAAAGAGAAAAGGAAAGAGTTTCAGATTTTATTGCTCGATGGAAGGGATTAACATATTCCTTAAGTTTAGCACTCCCTCAAGAAGAATTATTGCCAATCTATGTAGAAAATATGTGTGATGAATTACACACACCGTTGATACCTGTGAAATACACAGGAGGGTTTTGAGACCTTACTTCAACTGCTCAGCAGATCAAAGACTCTCTTACAAAGGCTAAGGCTAAAACTCATGTAATTCCATTAGTTCTAGGAAGGAGAATGGGGAAAGAAGATACTGCTATAGTTACACTTAAAAAAGCACCTATACCTGCTTCCTCTTCAAAACCTTCATCATATAAAAGGGATCCACCTCCTGAGCGTCAACAACAATGGCCGCCTCGTCAAGATGATAAAATAGATAAAATCTGGAAACAATTTGAAGATTTGAAGAACAAAGTTTATTCTTTTTAGAATGAACAAGTTCCTGGCTACTTCATCTCGGCTTTAGAAAACAATCTGGTTCAGTTTTCAAGGCCCAAAAGACTGAACAAGGAAGGAGATGAAGACCTCCCCAACTATTTCCCATTTCATCAGATGTTGGGGCATCCCATTCAGAAGTGTTTTGTCTTCAAAGACCTTCTGCAAAAGATGGTGGACTCTGGATAGGTAAAACTGAAAGGTTTTTCAGCCCAGGTAGCATGTGTTACTGTTACTAATCCAGAGGAAGAAGACAAGTGGCATGAAGTCAAAAGTAAAAATGTTCTGAAACATGATTATTGGATGGTCAGGAAAACGATCAACTGAACTCATTCCATTTTACGAACACAATTGAATCAAACAATTGTGTCTTCTTCTATTAATACCACAGAAAAACCACCTTCATCAAAAGGAAAATCCTCAAAAAGGCGGCATAATTAAAAGAAATAAGAGCAGTCAGAAGAAGATGAGATCATGTCAAAGACTAAGTTGTCTATGACTCTGGAATATTTTATGCCATTTGCTTCAAAATCATGGGCACCGCCCCATCAAACGGAAAAGCCTGAATTGGATAATCATGCATAATCTTCATCAGATGAAGAGTTAATCTTTGGTTCTATTAACATGATTCACTTAATGGATCCGTATGCCATCCACAGTTTCGATCTTGATGAGCCTGAGTTCCCTGTATCAAACAGAGGAATTAGAGGAAGAGATAGAGGTCTAGGATATAGGGGAAGACGTGGATATTCCAGAAGCCACTATTTCAATCCTACCCCTGCTAGAACTGTATATGCGGCATAAAATCGTGGAAAATCCCTTCAGCAAGCTCAATAGGAACAAGAAAGTTTTTTCACACATGGTATATTCATTCTTGGCATAGTTATTTTGGAGGATCGGTTAGAGGTTTCACCTTTTTCCTCTCAATAAATAAATAGACCTAATCAGTATAATCTGCCAAAGCCAGAAGTATTTCCAACTCCTACCTCGATACAAGATGCATCTACTTCCAAAGCATCAAATTCTAAGGAACCTTCAAAACCACAATTTCTTATTGGGAAACACAGACCTTTGGATCAAAATTATGATGTATTGAAACATTTGGCCCAAGTAACGACCAAGTTATCAATTCTGGATGCCTTGAATCTATCAAAAGATCTTTGGGAGGTGCTTATTGAGGCTTTGTCAAGTCCTCAGGAATTCGAAATTGAAATTGCCGCGGCTGAGGTCTACCATATAGAAAATGATCCTAAAAAATTCCATGCAGTGATATCTTTTACAGATGAAGATGAAGATGATGTTGTACATGGACATATTAGACCTTTGTATTTATCTAGCAAGGTCAATGATGTAGACATCCGAAGAGATTTCATTGATAATGGTTCAGGAGTCAACCTCATCCCTATTCATACACTTCATCGATTGTGCCTCACTAAATATGATTTATCTCCTTCTAATTTGATGTTGTAAGTATATGATAAAAATGAACAAGAACCTCTGGGTGAGAATACACTCAGAACTCAGTTTTGAGACCTTGTGTCTAATTCAGATTTCATGGTTGTTCGTCATGACACATCCTTCAACATTTTTCTTGGAATACCTTGGCTACATCAATATGCGACTATACCTTCATCATACCAACAATGTCTCAAATATTATTTCAATGGTCAAATTGGGACATTGTATGGTGATAAAGCCCCATTAAAAACATGTGAATCTCAATACATTGAGGCAGAGTTCTATCACATGGAGGGAAAGGAGAAATCCATAACAAAGGAGGTTACCAAAATTAATGATCCAAATGGTTTGGAAAAGATTCCAGTAAACCCATTCATACATGTGAGTATAGATTATGTGTTGAATATTAGTCAAATTGATGGGATAGACCCAAATCCAAAAAATCTTATGGAAACTTCCATAATGTCAATTATGGAAATTGAGCCAGATAGCATGGGATAAATTTTTGATTCACCAATGAATGATGAAAGTTTAAATGGAGATGTCATCATTTCATCTGCTAAAATCCAGAAATTCTACACTTCATCAACCAGGCCAGAAGAAGTTATAGCAATGTCAGAGGTGAATAATGATGTCGATTCTCAATCCTTGATCTCCTCTTTATTACCCAAGGAAGACCCTTCATCATCAATAGGGTCAGAAATGGTAGTCTCTTCTTCAAGATGTTCAAATTTTAACTTCTCCACTAGTCATGAAAATTCTGCTTTATCATCTACTATGCAAGTAGAAACAAAAGAAGTAACACATATTGAAGAAGAAGAGGAAGATCTCAGGGATGATCCTCCAGCATTTGATAAAGGTATCTCTACCACTGTGGATGAAATCATAGAAATAAATCTGGGTACAAAAGATGATCCACGCCCCACTTTAATTAGTGCATCCATGACTCTTGAAGAGCAAGAAATGTATATTTCATTTCTAAAAGAAAAATAAAGATATATTTTCATGGAATTATACAGAAATTCTATGGATTGATCCTGATATTGCTACACATCATTTGGGTTTTCCAGAAGAACATCGAGGATTCAAGCAAGCCGCAAGAAGAACACACCCAACTTATGCCTCCAAAATTGAAGCAGAAGTGTATAAGCTTATCATGGATAAATTTGTTAGAGAAGTTCAATATCCCAAATGGCTGGCTAATATTGTCCCTGTGAAAAAGAAGAATGGAAAAATTGGAGTCTGCATTGATTTCAATGATCTTAATCGGCATTGTCCCAAGGATGATTTCCCAATTCCGATCACAGAAATCTTAATTGATTCAACAACTGGCTACGAAGCTCTTTCCTTCATGGATGGTTATTCTGGGTACAATCAAATATGAATGGACCTAGAGGATGAGTATTATACAACTTTCAGAGCCCCTTAAGGTGTGTTTTGCTATTGGGTAATGCCCTTTGGCCTGAAAATTGCCGGTGCAACGTATCAACATGCCATGCACCATATCTTCAAACCCCTTTTAGGGAAATTTGTTGAATGTTATGTGGATGATTTGGTAGTTAAATCCTGACAACATTCTAATCACTTGGATGATTTGGAAATCATATTCCACAAACTTCAACAACACAATTTGAAGTTGAACCCCTTGAAATGTGCTTTCGGGGTAACCTCAGGAAAATTTCTTGGCTTTTTTATACGCCATCATGGTATCAAAGTTGATCCTAAGAAGAAAAAATCAAACATTGGTATGTCAACTCCTCGAAAGTTGAAATAATTAAGAGGACTTCAAGGACACTTGGCCTCTATTCGGCGTTTCATTTCCAATTTGGAAGGAAAATGTTTACCCATCACCAAATTAATGAAGAAGGGAGTCACCTACCAGTGGAATAAAGAATTTCAAGAAGCATTCAATATTATCAAGAAATATCTCTTGCATCCACCGGTATTAATGCCACCAATTGAATTAAGACCACTTATTCTCTATGTAATAGATTTAGGGAGATCATTGGGTGCCTTTCTTGCCCAAAAGAATGATTCTGGAAATAAAAATAGCCATTACTATCTTAGTCGGACTATGATTGAGGCATAAACTTAATATATAAGTATTGAAAAGTGTTTCCTAGCATTAATCTTTGCAGTTCAAAAATTGAGACACTACCTACAACATCATGAGGTTCAATTGGTATCTCACAATAACCTGCTCAAATTTATCCTTAGTTGTCCAATGCTTACAGGACGTCTGGAAAGGTGGGAAGTTATTTTGCCGTAGTTTGATATCCAGTATGTGTCTTAAAAGACAATAAAGGGCCAAGATCTGGCTTATTTCCTTGCTGAACACCCTTCAGTAGAAGATACATATTTAGATATTGAACTTCCTGATGAGGAAGTCTTCTCTATTAAAGATAATCCTCAAATGTGGGAAATGTACTTTGATGGTGCTTCCAGAAGTCCAACTGGAAAGAAAATGGAAGATCCTAAATTCAACAAAGTTGGGTTAGGAATTGTGCTTATTTCCCCAGAAAAGGAAGTGCTACCCTATTCTTTATTATTTTTGGAAGGTGGCACAAACGATAAAGCATAATATCAAGCTCTCATCACCAGATTGGAGTTGGCGCTTCAGGCACAGGTGAATCATTGAAAGGTAAAAGGTGATTCAGATTTAGTAATCAAACAAATCAATGGGGACTATGCCATCAGAAAAGAAGAGTTAATACCTTTGTAAGATTACATTAGAGAGTTAATGACGGAATTTCCTTCAGAACTGACATTTTCTTATGTCCCGTGATCAAAAAATGCCCAAGCTGATGCACTGGCTAATGTAGCCATAGCCCTGGCAGATCCAAACTGGGATGAAACAATCATCAGTATTGCCCACCGTCATACAGTTTCACCTTATGTTCAAATCATAATGGAGGAAATCAATGAAATAAGTCCCATTTCTGAACCATATGGTCATACTATAGGATGGATGACACCTATCAGGGAATACCTTCAAAATGGAACACTCCCACCTGATAGAGCCGGGAAAGAACAAGTCTGGTGATGTGTGGCCAATTTTACTCTTTATGATATCCCATATCACCAAAAAATTATCTACAAGCGAGGTTTTGATGAAATTATCTTCATATGTATTGATGGTGAAGAGAAAATGGATTTCATGAATGAAGTACATGCAGGAGTTTGTGGTACCCACCAGTCTGGACATAGACTATCTGATAAAATTCAAAGGCTTGGATACTTTTGGCCTTCAATGATAAAAGATTGTGTTGATTTCACTAAGAAGTGTCATTCTTTCCAAGTATATGCCAATTTCATTCATCAACCCCCATAGTTGATTCATACAGCTAAATACTCATGGCCATTTGCCACATGGGGAATGGATGTAGTAGGACCTAATCCTCTGGCTACATCCAAGCAGTTTAAGTATATTCTTACTACTACTAACTTCTTTTCCAAATGAGTAGATGCAATACCTCTCAAAGAAGTTAGTTCTAAAGGCATTGTTATCTTAATCAAGTCTAACATCATTACTAGATTTGGTGTCCCTCATACCATATTGATGGACAATGGAACCAACTTTTGTTCATCTGAGATGAGAAAATTGTATAAAGAACACAACATCAAATCTAACCATTCATCCCTATATCATGCAGCGACCAATGGCCAAATAGAATCCTTCAATAAGACTCTTTCAAACATACTGAAAAAGATGGTGGATAAAGATAAGAAATCATGTCTTGATAAACTTTTTCATGCTTTATGGGCTTATCAGACCACCACTCACACTGCTACGCGGTCAACTCTATATTCATTGGTATATGGAACAGAAGCAGTCTTGCCCATTGAGGTTCAATTACCTTCGCTCATAGTAGCCATTTGTGATCAGTCATCTATAGATGAACAATCTCAAAAGCGATTAGATGAAAAAAATATTGTGCACCCTGCACCACTTGGAAGTCTATCAGAATCGAATAGCGCATGCTTTCAACAAAAAAGTTCATCTTCATTCATTCATTCAAGGAGAATTGGTATTGGTCCTCAAAACTCCAATGATACCCGGAAAGAAACCCACAAAGATCAAGTAAAAGTGGGAAGGACCTTACTCAATACATAAGGTATAATCCAATGGAGCTTATTCTTTAATTTCTATGGATGGAGAACTCATCACAACTCCAGCCAATGCCAGATTTCTGAAGAAGTATTTCGTGTAACACAAATACACCTTTAGTCCTTACTGCAAGACTTTAAACTGCATTTCCCCTTTAGTCCTTACTGCAAGACTTTAAATTGCATGGTCCCTTTAGTCCTTACTGCAAGACTTTAAACTGCATGGTCCCTTTAGTCCTTACTGCAAGACTTTAAACTGCATGGTCCCTTTAGTCCTTACTGCAAGACTTTAAACTGCATAGTCCCTTTTTTCCTTGCTGTAGAACATTAAACTGCATAGCTCCATTCATTGTCCAACACGACATTAAACTATGTCCAGTCCCTTATATATCCTACATGATGTTAAACTGTGCATCATTAGGGTTGTTGCTACCTCTTGTTTCTCACACCGAGCATGACTCATGTGAGCTTAGAGTAAGCTTCAATCATAACACCCTCTCTGGGATGCTAACCATGCATAAGTCCCAACACTATCTTTAGGTTGTTGTACTCAAGTACAACTCGATCACCAATTCATTCTTCAATCGAACTACATAGAATTTGATCTTTGCCTTTTAGGATTGGTACATAGGAAACCTCCCGAGGTTTAAGCCCAAAACCAATATCTTCACATCAGTTCACCTCCATCTCATACGATGTTGATTTGTGAAGCCGCCCCCAAAACTAATATATTCACATTGGTTTACCGTCGTCCTTTCTATATGACATTAAACTATACAGTCCCCCATTGTCCTCATTGCAGGACATTAAAACTACACAGCAATACATCCTAGCTACATGACGCTAAACTATGCAGCACTGGTCCATGCATATGACCTTAAACTATTCTCACTTTTGTCCTGTACGAAAATAAAATAAAACATTATTTAACGCCATCACCTAAGAGGGAATAATTATTGACATTGATATCCAATCATGTTATATTCCAAAGACTAAGTGCATACATGGCAATGCCCAAAACTTTTATCTTGGATCCAACCATCATTGCACTAAAGTCCCCTTTCACCCTTCACATGTACAAAACAAATCTGTATAGAGGATATTTCAAGAACTACGTATAGCTTGATTCCCATTTTTATGGGATTTGTAGGAATGTTCGAGCATCCCTCGAACCCAGCCCCAAGTCTTTGGGCCTAACCCCAAATTACACTTTCAGTCCCTTGGCTAAAAAGTCCCCCTGCGAGCACATGAATGTGGTATGAAAACCCTGATCTTTATTCACATCAGGTTTATAACAAACACACAATGTGTCTCCCTCATTATGGTCTATAACCCTAAACTAATATCTCCTATACTCTCATCCCACATGACATTAAACTGTATTTCAAGAACTACATATGGATTGATTCTCATCCTAATGAGATATGTAGTGAAGTACAACATCTCAATTCAGGACCCAACAACAACATGATTATGGTCAGAATTGGTCTATGTATCTTCTTCATGCATTGGACAATACCCATTTTCATGTGTCATACTCCTAACCTTAAATACTTCCATATCTCTATAACCCTTTTCTTGACTTTTGGTCACAAAATTTCTGATACCCGGGAATTCTTTTTCCTGAATATGCAGCACGTGCCCTTAGGCTGCCTTGCATAAGTAGTTTACATAATGGACCTGCCAGCCAAAAGATGCTATTATTTGACTATGCAACCAATTCCCTTAATTGGCCCCGCATAATTCAAACCCCATAATGGTTTTTTCAAATAGTGGTAACTTCATTCTTGGGGGGGAAAACCTCTTTTTTCCTTATTGGTCTTAAGGAAAATATGTTGGGATCTGCAAAAATATCCATCCTTAACATATTTGTCACATAATCTTTTTCATGATTTAAAAGTATTAAAGTATATGGTTTATATTTCCCTTCCCTACATTTGGGTCAGACCTTCGTAGGAGTGACATTCATCTAATTCTTTGAAAATCTTGATTGGGAATATCCTCTCCATCTTCAAGTACCTCTCTCCATACAACAAACTCTATGCTTTTGAAAATTTGAATCTCCATAAACTTTCACTGGATTTTAACAATAGAAAAGTAAAATTTCTGAGAGTTTTTTTTCCAGACTATGCAGTATGTACCCCTAGCTGGCCTTGCATAAGTAGTCTACATAACGGACCTGTCAGCCAAAAGATGCTATTATTTGACTATGAAGCCAATGCCCTTAAGTGGGCCTGCATAATTCAACCCTCTAATGGTTTTTTTGAATAGTGGTAACTTCAGTCTTAGGAAATACTTACTCTAATGAATTTGGGCCCTTTTTTCATATCATTCCTCAGATTCAAAATTTCTTAAGTCATAGTTTACATGTTTTCCCCCATACTTGAATGTGGTAATACGTTTTCAAACAAATTATCAAGGAATTGAGTCAATTTTAATCCATTTGGTCAAAGCTATTCGACCTTAAACATTATCCTTTTTATGTCCGACATGCATGACTTTAAAATGCCAATAAGAGATAGGGCACACATTAAATTGGGAACCTGTAAAAGGAACCCTGAACAAAAGTCGAGTCCCAACTTGCTAAATGTACATATTATATGATTTAGGAAATATTGAGGAATAAAATATGCAAAGTTTTTGGGGTTTTTTGTATAATCCTAGAACAAATCAAACTATGGTTTTACTAGGCCCATTGGATTAGGTAAAAAATATATATAAGTAATTAGAAAGAGAATGCAGGTACAAAGGATTGAAGATGAACTGTCTTTTTCATTGATGCACACAATTAGAAGAACATCCACAGATTGGGTTATCTTCTCTTTTTCAAGAATTACAATAGGATTTAAACATAACTCTTCATTTTATTTACGGAATCCCGAGCTTCATCAGCAGCCACTTGAAGTTCATTCACTCGACCAGCTTCACTCTTTTCAGCTTGATGGAGTTCTTTCTTGGAATCTCCGATGGCTTTCATACCATTTGTTTAGACTCCTTCCAGTGAATTGTTAAGCTGGTCAAGTTCCCCAGTAACGATATCTAACTGTTGCAAAAGGTTTATCTACTAGAAAAATTTCTCCTTAATCTTATTCTTCTGGTCCTTCAACTTTTCAGCATGATCAGTCTCTGCTCGGGACACCACAACCTCTAATTCACCAATATTGGTCAATAGCCTCGCTCTAGTCAGATCTTGACGGTACATTTTCTCCTGCTCCCTCCATAAGATGACTTGTTTCACCACGGCATGGATCTAATGATATCTAAAACCACCAAGTCCTAACATGATAAAAAAGGATGACAGTCATGGTATCTTCGAAGAAATATCTTCAAGAGGCACTTCAGATATGATCTTTCATATATTCTTCCATGCCTTGCGACGTGAGAATTGGAGTGCCTTATGCACCTCTGAGTCTGACTCATCATCACTATCATAGGGGGGAATATAGTCCGGGATTAATTCACTTAAAGAAGTTCCCTATTTTGCTCCTTCCCCCCTAACCCTTGGTACTTCACTTTCTACTCCCGTTGGGGGGGAGGCTGAGGATTCACCTTCGGATTTAGCCACTAAAATTGATGGCCCTGCATAGTCAATTGAAAGCTTTGGTTAGTTCCAAAGGATAACAAAAGTTTTTTAACTATCTTGAAAATTAAGTATAGCCACAAATATTATCATCTTTTACCCAACAGTAGATAAACAACATGAGAAGGCTCCTCCTCATCTTTCCTAGTTTCAATAAGATTTTCAGGACGAATTTCAGGAAGCTCGGCCGGGTTAAGATCCACTTGAGCTAGTTTCTTTGCAATGATAGGGTTGTCTCTACCCCCTTCAGGAATCAGTAGATCAGCAGCTTGCTCAGATGAAACTGCACATTTGAACCAATCATGGTCAGAGATGTAATAAGAATTTTTTAACAGGACGAAGGATAACACTCACATCCAAAATCTTCTAAATTACATGGTAATTTAGAATGATCTAAAATTTCTTCAAAATACGTGCCATGTTTCATCATTTCATCCAGTGATATCTCAGATTCCTGGTTAGTCTCACCAGTGGGATCATTTGATGTGTCTTCTTGGCAACCCTCCTCCTACAACCTCTGACCCTTGAAAGCTTCTTTAGAGAAAATTACGGAGTCAGTTGCAGTGGTCGCCAAATTTTTTGGTGTAGGTGTTGAACCTAAAGCATCACATAATGAAAGTTAGTTGATGTTTTAATTCAAAGTTCTAAGAAATATTGTTAATTTACCAGAAGCAGGATCTTCTCCCCTTGCAACAAAAACAGGTGCGGTACTGGGAATAGACACTGGATCTTCTTCTCTCACTATTTCTTCAGGAGCAGCCAAGTCAACATGAATTTGTGACTTTTCACCAGAACACTCCATCATTGTGAGAGGAGGGTCAGTCATCTCCCTTAGAGAAGAAACCGAGGAATCCCCTGAAATCCCAAGAAATATGAGTAATCTTCTAATGAGTTAGGATTCATGACTATTCGAGGAACTTACCACTACTAATGAATCATTTAGCAGTTGACTTCTTCCTTCGATGCATTTTCTTCTTTGACTTTTTGGGTTTGTTGACATCGTCACATCCAAATAAATTTATTGGAGAGTGAAAAGACCTTTCTAACTCTTCGTCCATGGATTTGCGGCCTAGTGATACCTCGCCCGACTCGCAAAGAGATTTAGTGGCTCCAATAGCGGTGCCACCAGGGCTGTACTGTGGTGAAGGAACCTCAGTAGTTCCTTTCTTAACAAGCTACATGATGAAGAAAGTAATTTCCTTGAGTAACAAAGCTTTGACTGAAATCAAGTTGCAAAGAAAATAAATAAAGAAACTTACATCTTCAGGAGCCACGTAATCGTGCCACTCCTCATCTACTGAAGCACCAATCCCCTCAATGGTGCCATGATTCACCATTTCCTTAACCCGCTTGGTAATAGGAATGGAATCATCAGTGGCATATATAAACATTTCGAGCTCTGTAATGCAATCCCGCACTTCATCAGGGTTATCCTCGAAGCAGATATCAGTAGAAGCCTGATGATTCCCCACTCCAGGGATATGTAGCCCTTCACATAAGTCCATCCAGGCGGTTTCAACATCACAATATAGACTCCTCCATGTATGGATAGCCTTTGTTTGTAAATATTCAGTATTTATTCTAGAAGGCCACGAGGAGGGTCCTACAATCTGGGACTTCAACTTCTTCCTAGCTCCTCAATCATAGATAAAGGATAAGAAAACGAAAATTGTTGCTCTATAAAATAATGAAGAATAAATTTCCTCAATGATATAACTCACCAGGAGTCGTTGGAGTAGGTCTCTTGACTCTGGAAGGAGGATTATATCTGGCACGAGGCTGATTTGATGCATGTCGTGCCTCATCATACCCATCCTGGGAATCCAGCGAATCATCCTCGGGTGAGGAACCTGGTGAATCAGCTCCGGGTGAGGAAGAGTCAGCTTCCAGATGAAGGGTTTCCTTCCTGAAAATTCTATTTTCCCCACCTGAGGAACTGGATGATTCAGTACCCCTTCAAGGTATGATGCTACCCAGTTCTCAGCATAACATGTAGTCAATTGACTCGCCGCTCTAGCAACTGGTAGTTCAAACACTGCCCCGGTCTTCTCCATAGCTGTTAGTAACCAAAGTTGTCGGGAAACCATTGGATGCTGCTCTAAACTGACATGCATAGGAGGGGATACAAAAATTTTCTACATACACTTGAATTGGTGTGCAAATCTATATGGAGCATAGACATCGCATATAATATCTCCATCAATTCTAGTGGCCAATACACCATCTCTGCAAGCCAACATATATGACCTAAATTCCCAGATAGTTGTTCCATCATCAACAAACCACCTGGTTGGTGGGTTTCTCTAAGGAAAGAAATGAAATTCCTTGAACATGCTCAGCCTCACCTTCAGATCATAAGGAATGTGGGACAATGGAGAAATTCCAGAAACAGCCTGCACCAATAGCCTAAAAGAACTTCCAGGAACCTGTACTCCACTCTGTACAACATAAGTCCAAAAGTGAGTGGTGACCCATCCCCAAAAAACTTGGAATGGTCCCACTATTCTCAAAGGAAACTTACCCATATAGACATGGAGTAAGATCCTATGAATATTCACCAAAATTGGGGTGGAAAACCCAACCATTTTCCTCTCAGCCAACTTGTCTGCAACAACAAAGGTCCCTGTCCTGATGCCTACCTTCATATCCCTAACCAGAAGAAGATAAACACTGAGCCACAAAGCCAAAACCCTGCCAGACGGGTCTTCTCTGGGATTATTTGATCCATTTCAAACCCCCATTTTTCAAACTCTCCCACTTCCAGAGTTGGCCAGAATGTGCCAAGAGCACCCCTCTTCTCTGTTCTGGGGTAGCTGGTAGGACGAGTACAGGTGGGACCCTTCTCCTTCTTCTTGATAAGAAACATATCCATCCATTTCTATGAATTAATATCCTTTCTAGAATGAGTTTTGGTGGACTTTTAATTCTTGATCTTGTGGAAAATTTTCAATAACTCTTGAGCCAAAGATGGAGTCTTCTCAGAATCATTCCAGGTCACCTTGGGGGGAATGAATTCATCATACATATTGCCCAAAATTGGAGCCCCCGAGATCTTATAGACATCCCAAAAACTGATGCCTAATTCTCCATGTGTCAGATGGAAAGAATTGGTTTCTGGGCTCCAGGGGATGATTAGATCCGACACAAAATTATTATTCCTATAGACATATGTTTTCCCAGCCCAGACAACTTCATATATTGCAGCTCCTTTCAGATCCTAGACAAACTTTGTAGAGGTTTGTCGCACCCAATATGCCCACATCCAAGTCATATTCACACCTCCTCTGGGAGGGAAATCCCAACTCTTTTTCCATCCCTTGGATTGATCCATTTGAGAATTTTGGAAAATGGAGGGATATCAATGCGGCTGCAGCTCAGGCTTGTGAGGTTTCAGATTTGGAGTACATGGGATATGATGCATTATGTATGCCTTCTCCACTGTTCCAGCATTAAAAAATGATCCTACAACTGAGACATTAGCAGAAGAGAAATTGGTGTAAGTCTGAAACAAGTAATGAGGAATATAATTCTTTGCATCTGGAACGTTGACTCCTTGAAGATGACCATGGCCATATAAAGGAAAGTAAATGCTCTGTGTGAAATTGACATGATATTTCTTCAAGTACTTGGCCAAATATGGGAGAGTACTATCACATATATCATAATAGTCATGGATAACGATGTTCATCATATCATCAATTCTCTTTCTATCCAACTCATCAGCTGATCCAATTCTTTTTGGAGCCATTGAATCTGCACAAAGATCTAATAGTTCACTTTTAAATAAGTCTGTTTTTTATGAAATACTTTTTAAGAAAAAAAATGGCTAAGGAATTAAGGCACGCAAGTGTGGTTGCGCAAGTGTGGTCGCGCAAGTGTGGTTGCACAAGTGTGGTCGCGCAAGTACTGTCACGCAAGTCAAAATCTTACTGGAGTAGCGCGACATAAGAAAAAAGCGAGCGACTGAAGATATGCAGACACTTGTGTGGCGAGAGATCAAAAACTCGGAAGGCAGGATGAGAATCACGAAGTAACAACCATATATATAGGCAACCCCACAACCCTGCATTCCAAAACCTGCGCGCTAGAACCTGCGTGCCTACCACTTATGCACCGCCAAACTCTTGTTTATCGTTTTCCTCAGAGTAAAATCCTCTTTCCTTTTTTCAGATCCAACTCTGAGGGGGTACTTTTGTTGAGGCTCCTTTCCATCACAGAGTATAACCAATAGAAAAGGGGAATACCTTAAGCACAAGAAGAGTCATCCTTTGAAGAACATCAAAAATTGACAAAGGCATGAACAAGGAACCCTTTAAGAAGAGGTCGCACAAGTTTCCTTCTGGTCGCATAGGTCACTTGCACGCCACATATGGGTCGCGCAAGTCACTTGCGCGCCCTATCCCCTTTTTTGCCCAAGGTGCCCAGTGGCCTATAAATAGACCCTGTGGGCCCCCCATTTCAAGGATGAATTTTCCAAAACTCAGATTCAAGCTCTGGTCACCCAAGTCTTTTTCTGATATCTTCCGAACACTTCTAAGGTAATTCTTTACCTAGAATGGAATCTCTAAAGAAGAAGAATACAACCTAAGTATTGGAACTCATCAATACTTGCACCCCTAAGTGTCCATCCCTTAAGGGAAGTGAATACACTTGCGCGACACCTTTCCCTTTCAAAGGAACTTGCACTCCACCCTTTTGGAATCCTATAGGGATGATACTAAGGGCTTAAGTTCAAAGTCTCCTAAGTATTACACTATGGATTCTGCATCGCTCAAGGTGACTCATGTCGCGCAAGTATACTTGTGCGACCAGGACATGCACACCAGAATAATACTTGCACGCCTCCTTCATAGTCACCTCCTTTCTTAAAATCCACCTCTCCTCTTCAAAGATAGCCTTCAAAACCCTCTTAAAATCCATTTGTGACATGGTTCCTTTGTTGGCTTCCTTATTTGAGAGGAATTCATTGGGCCTCATTCTCAGGAGTAATCCCCAAATTACAATTCCTATTAATATGGGCCTCCTTCTCAAGAGTAAGTCCCAATCATAATTTACCTTAATTGGTCCTCCTTCTCAGGTGTAAGTCCCAATCATAATTTCCCTTAATTGGGCCTCCTTCTTAGGAATAAGGCCCAGCCTTATTTTTCTTTTGATTTGGGATTCCTTTTTAGGAGTAAGTCCTGGGTTAAAATACCAAATCTGCATAAAGTACAAATACCTTTATGGAAACTGCTCTTGGGTAGTTATACATACGTAATCCCCACATCATTTATTATGATTGCATCTTTCATGGAACGATCGTCATTTTTACTGATACCTCTTGTTTCTCACACCAAGAATGACTCACATGAGCTTAGACTGTAAAAGTAATTATGACATCTCTATTTGGGCCATTAATCATACATAAACATCATAATTCTTCATTCGAACTACATGGACTTTTATCTCTGCCTTAAAAGTAGAGTACGTAGGAATCCTTTATAAGGTTGTAGCCCATATTTCATTAATTCTTTTCTATCCCGTATGAAATTAAACTATATACTTCTTATCGAACTACGTGGATTCTGATTCTTTTATTTTAAATAAGGATATGTAGGTAGCCTATCTGTGGGTATGATCCCAACTCTGAAATAATCATGTCTTTATGAATGACAATAAACTTCAAGTGCCCCACTGAGTGGCTTTAAAACCAGTATGGTCATCATAATGACCAAGATATTTCTATATAATGTATGGAAGGATACCATTGACTAAGAATTTCTAATTCATATGGATGATTCTCTATTGATGAACAACCTCAAATACATATAAAAGACTCTCTAAATTCCCTACATATCAATCATTGATTGAAATATCTAAAGGAAAAACTCATTTTCATGCTTGGTAAATTAATAAGGATTCATGAACATAACTTAAATCTATAAGAGAGTCCCGGAGTAGACAATAATTCCCCACAAAAAGGTGTGATGAGTCTGAAATACCATCCTCTTGACCAATACAAATTATTAAGCCTCATCAGTCTACAACTAATGGGAACCTACCTTTGGAAAGTAGGTCCAAATGGATATAGAATCATTGGATGTTTCTGGTTCTATGAATAAACCCATTAGAAACCGATTGGAAAGTTTGAACCTTAACACAAACAAGGTCATCCTCATTTACAGAAGGAACAAGGATCTACTAGACCATAAATTTGATTCTTCAAAAGTTTATGATCCTTATCAATATGGAAAACAACATAAGTCAATATTTAAATCAACTACTGAAGTCTCAACTTATGATGAATTATAACTAGTGAATATGGATCTTTTTAGTCCAATAAAAACTGGAAGTATTGGAGGCAAATACTATGTATTTGTTTTAGTTGATGATTACACCAAATTTATATGGGTCTATTTTCTAGCCAATAAATTTTAATCCTTTTATTATTTTAAATATTTATTTTCCAAATTTAAAAATGAGAAAAATATTCCATTGATAACTATTCATAGTGATCATGGGGGAGAATTTGAAAATTCATATTTTTAAACCTTTTGTAGTAAGAAAGAAATTAATCAAAACTTATCAGCTCCATGAACTCCTCAACAAAATGGTGTTGTTGAAAGAAGAAACCTTATTATTAAAGAGATAAAAAGAACTATGTTGAGTGAATAATCTATTACTAAATACTTTTGGGCTGAAGCTATAAGTACTACTTGTTATACTAAAAATTGTGTTTCAATCAGATATTTTCTCAATAAAACACCTTATGAGTTATGGACTTGTCAAAAACATAAATTTTCTTACTTAAAAGTATTTAGATGCAAAGTATTCATCTTGAATACTAAGGAAAACTTACATAAATTTGCACCCAAATCTAATGAAGGAATTTTTTAGGCTATTCCACTACTTCTAAGGCTTATAGAATTTTTAACAAAAATTATTGTACTGTTGAAGAAATAGTACATGTTAAAGTTTCTGAAACTGATCCTTTTGTTTTTAAACAATCCTAACCTACATCTTCAGATGTGTTTTCAAAAATTGATTATCAACTTTTGATAAAATATTATTCTAATTAGGAAAATAATCAAGAAAATATTCTTGAAGTATTTACCCTAGAGGATTTTTTACCTTATATTGATGATTAGGTTTTACAAAACCAAAATCAGTTGTTTCTTAAGAATCATCCAAGTAACAGTATAATTGGTGATGAAAATTAAACTATAAGGAATAAAAGTTATCTATGAAATGAAGTAGAACATCTATAATTTCCTTCCCTATTAGAACCTAATAGTACTGATGAAGCTTTAAGTAAAGATGATTGGATTAAATCTATACAAGATGAACTAAATGTGTTCGAACGTAAAAAAGTCCATACCTTAATTGAAATACCTAAAGAAAATTCTATAATTGGAGTAAAGAGGGTCTTCAGAAATAAATGTGATGAAAATGGAATCATTGTAAAAAAATAAAGAAAGATTAGTTACTAAAGGATATAATAAATAATAAGGAATAGAAAATGAAGAAACCTATGCTCCAGTAGCTAGAATTGAATCTATTCATATTCTGCCAGCCTTTACAACATTTTTCAATTTCAAAATTTTTCAAATGGAGGTGAAGTGTACTTTCATTGACATATATGTTCAAGAGAAAGTTTATGTTGAACAACCTCATGGTTTTGAAGAAAAAAAACATCCTAAACATGTTTACAAACTTAACAAAGATTTATATGGACTTAAACAAGCCCCTAGAGCCTAGTATAGCAGATTTACAAGTTTTTTTACCACAAAACAATTATGTTAAGGGAACTACTCATACAAAAATTTTTATAAAGAAAGATAAGAAAAATATTTTTATTATTCAAATTTATGTTGATTAAATTATATTTGGATCAATACAGAATTACTTAACCAATTCATTTACTAATATCATGAAATCTAATTTTGAAATGAGTAAAATGGGTGAGTTAACATTTTTTCTTGGTTTTCAAATTTCTCAAAAACTAGAAGGAAATTTTATATCTCAATATAAGTATATTAAATATCTTCTTAAGAAGTATGGATATGAAAACTCTAAAAGTATAAGTACTCTAATCGGTATCTCAAACACTCTTGATCTTGATGAAGCAGGGAAACCAGTAGATCAAACACCTTTTTGAGGTATGATATGAAGTCTATTATACTTAACATCTAGTAATCCAGACTTAATGTTTTCAGTATGATTATGTGAAATATATCAATCTAATCCAAAAATAATTCCATTTAAAAGTAGTGAAAATAATTTTTTCTATTTAAAAGGAACCATAAATTTATGACTTCTCTATTCTTCTGGAAATGATTTTGTTTTAAAAAGATTTTCGGATGCTGACTTTGGTAGTTGTAGAATGGATAAGAAAAGTATATCCAAAACTTTTCATTTCTTAGAAGATTCATTAGTTTCTTTTTCATGCAGGAAAAAATAGTCATTAGCATTTTCCATTGCTGAATTTGAATATGTAGCAGCTGGAAGTTGCTGTGCTCAAGTATTGTTGATACAATACACACTCAAAAACTATGACATGTGTTTTACCAAAATACAGATAATGCTTCTTAATACTAGTTCCATTTACCTAATAAAAAAAACTTCACATCACTCTCATGAAAAGCACATATACATGAGACATCAATTTCTTAGGGATCACACACTTAAAGAAGATATCATACTTCAATAGATCAGAACACAAGATCAATTTGTTGATATATTTAAAAAATATTTACCCTTCGACAAATTTGAATACGTTAAACAAAATTTAGGAATGATAACCGTAAGATAATTATCCATATTATATTTTTGTTTAAAACATCTCTTAATATTAAGATACTTCTTTTTTATAGGGGAAATACATATGTTTAATCTTTTATATTTCCTTTCCGATTTTTTTCGCAGAACCTAAAATTTTTGGAACCTAAATTTTTTTCTTTGCCTAATAAAACTTTCCAGAACATAAGTTTTCTAAGAGGAACCTTATCAATACTAACAATACTTTATAAGTAATCTAGAATGTATGTTTCCTTACTTATACCATCATAATTTCATTTTTTGTTTGTTGGTATTTCAATCTTGTTTTAAGAAAACATTATCGGATCCACTTTCCTTAAATCCGATTTTTCCTTAAAACCTCAAAAGATCAAAACCTAAAAATACTTCTTTAGAATTGATATAAATATTTAGATCTAATAAAGTTAATCTCAACTATTGGATTGATCTGGGAATATGATCCATCACAAAAAATCCTATATAAAGGGACCCCCTATTCGTATCCCACATCATTCTTCTTAGTGTTTTTGCCCCGAAGCTCTGTCACCCTTCAAGTGTGCTGATCAGTTTTCCCATTACCTTTAACTCTAAATGTCTCTTGTGGTCACCTCATAAACTCAGATTCAATCCAAAAAGGAAATAAAATATTAGATAATCTTCTGGGAAAGGTTATTGGAACATAATTTCATTTCTAAGTATAACCTTTGATTTCAAATATCATAAAGCTCAATAGATAGGATAACCTCTGCGTAGCAAAGGAAAAGAATCAGGATCTGGTATATGCTTATTTAGTAACATAATTTTATGATGCCATTTAGTTTTATGCACAAAGTGGAAAAGAAATTTTTCGTTTAAGAGTTCTGAAACAACTTACTCTTTGTCTTCCAAGAAGGCTACAAGTATTCTGGATATACCATATAAAGGAGAGACACTATTTTTCTCACATAGATTGCCTGATAAGGAAGGTCCTTTTGATAAAGTTAATGATATTGAGTTCCTTGGGCTTAAGGTAGTGAAGATGCTCAAGATAGCACACATTTCAACAAACCACATACTAGTATCCCTCTGGATGAAAGGATTTTTGAATCTGGTGAAGGGAGATAAGGATTATTTAAAGATATTCGATATATTTATGATTGATTTATTGGTGAATTTAAGAAAGATAAGCCTCGTTAAGTATATTATTTTAAGAATCAACAACATTAATAATGACACCATAAAATCTCAAATAATAATGTACCCTGCGATCTTGTATAATATCATAGTATTGTGCTTTGACTCTTTCAAAACCCCATGCAACTCAAAGGAAAAAACCTTTAAGATCATGTTGTTAGGTGATGGTACCTTGAGAAGGATGAAAATCAGTTTCAGTAAAAAGTCAATAGATTTATTTGATCTTCCTGATAAGGATGACCAAGCTACTAGTAAGAAAGGAAAAGTTGGAGAAAGCTCCAAGCTAACTCCCATGAAAAGAAAAGCCAAATAACTAGAACCACAGGAACAAGAACTAACTGCTGAACCAATATCTACTCCACCCAAACCCAATAATCAAGAAAACTTTTCTGATGAGGTTGTATCCAAATATAAAGAGCTGAAAAAGAAAAATAAGTAAGGTGATATTTTTTTCAGATTAGATCCTGCTGAGGCTAAAGCCTTAAAAATACAAGAAGCTGAAGAGCTTGAGAAGCAAGCTAAAGAAAAGAAGATGAAGAAGGAAATGTGAGAAGATGAGATTATCCAATCCTTGTTAAGAGATATCAAAAAGGAATCTGAACAAGTTCAGGTACTAGAATCATTCTTGCAAGAACCAGTGGTAACTGAGAGTCTGGTACCATTTAAGGGAAAGAAGGATATCTCAGTTCCAAAACCAATAGTTTAATAAGAATAAATTCAGGAAGAATAATAAGTGGAAGAGGAAGAAGGAGATTATGTGATAAGAATGGTAGAATATTATGAAGAGAAGTAGAGCCCTTATGAAAATATGTCAATAAGAACTTCCCATGCTGACTCCACAAAGATAATTTCAGAAGGATAATCTATTTAGAAAGATGATGTTGCCCAGGATGAGTTCAATAAAGCCCCTTCAGTTGATGAAAGTAGTAATGATAATATTGTTCAACATGTTTATGAAAATTATGATAAAAACGTTTCAAAAAGCAAATCTAATAATGTTTCTGAAAAAGGTGTTGATAAAGATATTGATGGTGATGATGATATAATTATCCAAGTTTTAAATAGAGAATATGAGACTCAGAATATTGAGAATAAAATCTATAAGGAAGAGAAAGGAAAGAAAGTTATTGTCGAAACACCTAAGAAATATTTTATTGCAAAATCAAAGAAGGATATTGTTGGTACATATAAGAAGAAAGAAGATAAACAAGATGAAAATGATTCACCAATAAAAGAATCTATTTCAGGACATTATTCTTCATTAGTACATGATTTTTTGGTTTATTTCTTAAAGAATCTTGTGAGTTCTATCCCTTTCTTGGACAATATTGATTCTAGATGTCAACTTCTTAAAGAAATATTTAATCAAAATAAATATTCAAAAAATATTATTATGGAAAAGTTCATCAAACTTGAAGCCAAGTTCAAGACTTTTTTAATCAGTTATGATGCTCAGAAAATATCTTACAAAGAAATAACAAAGTGGTCGAAGTCAGTCATATATGATCTTAAATGTTTTGATGATTTCAATGATACAGTTAAGGAAAATTTGATAAATCTAATGACAAGATCAAGAATCTATCAATAAGTTTTTTAGAGAAACATAAAGTAGAGAAAACTAGCCACCAACAAGAAGACATAGATATGAATGGGAAATTGAATTCTATTTTTCTTAATCTAAAAAGGGAGAAGGAAATTAGGAAAGAGATGGCTGAACAACTCAAATATCAGAAAGATTTGATCAATTCACAAGGATAAATACTTAAGTACCAAGAAGAAATAATGAAAGATTTTGAAAGGAAAAATTAGGATCAGGAAGAGTTGTTGAAGAAGTTTGAGGATGATCACAAATAATTAATGAATATGAAGGAAACACTGAAAAAATTAACACCGAAGGAAAAATAAGATGAATAATTTTATTCAAATACAATATTTTGTTGAAATTTACTTTGTGACAAATTTGTTATCTTAATTATTTTTTTTCTTTTTCTTTTTTCTTCTTGTATGTTTCCTAACCTTCCCGATACAATTTTTTTATTTCCCTCCATTCCTTTTTGAAAATCAGAAAGGGGGAGAAAATAATGTTGTAAAAAGAATATAAAGTTAAAGGAAGAGAATTTCTAAGAAAGGATGATATTACTTAAATAATAAATCCTTAAGTAAATGGGAGTTATTTCTTTAAGAAATACAAGAATATGATCTTTAGGGATTTTATATCCTGAGGGGGAGTTAGTTTTATTCACCATGAGCTATAAAAAAGGGAGATAAGTATTTATTTTAAGCATAAAAATGAAAACCTTAATCCTATATATTATTTTATGAAAATATGTTTGGGCTTTCCAAAAAGAGGAGATTGTTGAGTCAATAATTGTTCTTATTAATTTTCTGTTCCTTTATGTTTTGAAAATCACAAACACATTTTCTTAAGGAAAATTATCTTTCTCAAAGAAACATTTTCTTAAGGAAAATTTTCTTTCTCTAAGAATGGTTTTGACTTTACCTTTTGTTTCCAACACCTTTTTAATGTTTTCTTAAACTAATTATTACCATTTTTTTCTTAAGATAAAAATTGGATCCTTATCTATAACTAAGAACCTTACAGTTCCTAGGATTCCGATTTATCTGGAATTCAGAATCTGATTTTATCTAAAATCCAATTTTGATTTCTTCTAAAATCAGACTTCGATTTCTCTTAAAACTAGTCACTGATTTCTCTTGAAATCAGACTCTGATTTCTCCTAAAATCATACTCTGATTTTCCATATAATCATACTCTGATTTCTATTGAAATCAGACTCTGATTTCTCCTAAAATTAGACTCTAAATTCATAAAAATTAAGACTTCTATTTCCTAAAAAATCAGAATCCGATTCTCTATTATTTCATAATCCGATTTGTAAATATTTTCCAGAATCCCATTTTTACTATCTTAAGAATCTAATTAAATTCTTTTATTCTAGTTATCATATTTCCTTAATGTAGAGTTCCATTTATAGGATCCTAAATGTGAATTTTGTAAGCATAGTAATGGTTCTCATAGTTTGTTATTCAAAATGATGTCATCAAAACTATTACACTTGAACCGTTTCTTTATTGACATGTGTATAGGTCTCTCTAATATTTAAGGAAAAATATGACTATTGGAGGAGAATTCAACCATTAGAATTCATGCCTATAAATAGTCATCCATTTCAATGTTCATGTTACAATGTTCGTGTGGAACTCCTAGACACGCTGGGAGAGCTCTGCTCGATCTACCTTGTGCGAAGGATATGAATAACTTGTTAAGTGGTGAACAAATTTTTCAACCATGAACAAATTGTTCAACTTTCCTAGTGAGAATCTGATTATTGTTGTTATCAATTGAGGGATTCCAGTGATAGGAAGATAGAGGTGCCTATTACCTGCTTAATTGAGGGCTTGAGAGGATAACAAGATAGATAATGATCTTTATATCGAGGGATTACCCTAGTGTGGGTAAGACATAATTTCTTGAAAGTATAAATCATGGTTCCTTTATCTAAAGTTGTTGGATACCATTTTCTTTTGGTTAAAATATTTTTTATACTTGTCCTATTTTGTTACAAGTTTAATTTCCACTGCATTTTCTTAAAGATATGAAGTGTAACATTCTTACACTTTCTTATTCTTATATAATATAATATAGATAATATTTTATATGCTTTAATGTAGAATATCTCCTTAAGTAAACTTATTTAGGATTCTTCATCAGATACACATTATCAGATCCAAAGAAAGTTAGTATCTTTATTAAGAAAAGAGGACTTGTGAATTTATCTTGTTTAACAGTATTAAATATATATTTTCTTAAAGATAAAAATGAAAGTTTTTAAACCTATAATTCACCCCCTCTTGTAATTTAGAAATCTACATATACATTTTGATCCTATAGAAAGACGCATTCAAGACATTTTGGTAGTGTATATACCATTAATACTAATAATACCCCCTTATTTCATTTGAGGTTGGGTCATTCAAGATCCAAGGGTCATGAAGATCTTAACAAGAAAGGGATGTTGAGTGATATCACACCTTTAAACAATCCATTTTATGAAGATTGTGTGATGGGAAATGCTAAGAGATCCACCTTTAGTAGGTCTAATTTTAAAGCATCTATACCCTTAGAATACATCCATTCCGACTTATGGGGATCAACTAGGACTAACTACCTTAGTGGAGGTTCCCATTTACCCCCTTTATAGATGATTAGTCCAGAAAAGTCTAGATTTATATTTTGAAAAATAAATCTAGTGACTTTCAGATCTTTAAAACTAGGAAAAATTTAGTTGAAAATCAGGTTGAGAGAAAATTCAAAACCATGAGAAAAAATAATGACTTATAATATCAATCCACTGAATTTATTCAATTTTGTGAATTTGAGGGTATTAAAAGTCATAGTAATATTAGGTAAACTCCCCAAAAATGTATTGGATTAAAGAATTAATAGAAGGATTATATAATGATTTTGATGCATGATTTCATGCTCGAGTCTCTCTAAATTCTCTGGGCAGAGGCTGACACCATGACTATCCACCTAAGAAGATCGAGATGTTGTGAGATAGTCATATCGAGGAGTTTTCTAGAGATTTGAAAAGATGACACCTATAATTGGTGTGATAAATTATTCCAGTGTCGACCTGGATGATCCGATATAGATGGAGATCCGACTAAGGTGGAGTTGATGTGATGGATCTGATCATAGCAGAGTCAATGATGGTGGAGTTTAAAATCATGTTGATAATGGTAGGGAATATGATGATGGAATATTCAGAATTTAAATCAATATGGATATAGTTTATAGTTAATTTAAAATTTGAATTACTAGATATTTTTTTTCTTGTCGACTGAGTCACAAAAAAAGGGAGTGCACTATTTTGAAAAAGGGGTAACATCAAACCTTCTATAAAAGGTTGGGAAAATGCAACAATGATAGAAGGGGTATGGTGAATATATAACCACCAAGAGATAACCGGGATGTGGCTGCCATTTTTTCAATATCTTTTAAAAAGATATGGTGAAGAAGATGACATTTGAAGATAATTATAGAATTTTCAACAAAGGCATGTGAAGAGATCTATGATGGAGATCCACGTATCGAATGTCTTATTAGTTGTGGATATCAAGCATCATTTACCAGTTTCCAAGATCGGTGGTACAAAAAATGGAAGGTTCATGCAGGTATATAAAAATACTTTGGGCGTGAAAATCCTTTTGGTGAGTCTGCCAAAATTTCATTGGGTGAGTTGTGAAAAATGCTTTGGGTGTTGTAAAATTCTTTCAAGTCAAAAAATAACTTTGGGGAAATTTTTGGTGTGTTTTGAGACTTCTTTCACTGTGACTATTCTTTTAACATGTTTTATTTTTGAGGGTAATTCCTAGAGTTGGTAGAAAGAGTAGAAGGATATATCCTCTTAGGAAATAAAAAGAGGTGAAAGGTAGAAGTAAGAGGGTTGGTTTTAGTAGAACTTAATGACCATTCCATCATTACTTTTGTTGATGTTATGTGGGTTCCAAACCATTATAGAAACCTGATTTACTTAGGGATTTTAGACCAAAAGGGTTACATCTTTAGGTCTAAAACAAGCTGTCTGAAAATTTCCAAAGGCTCTAGAAATAATCACAAAAGGTAAACTCATTAACAGGCTGTATGTTTCAAATAGAAAGACCCATTCAATACATTTAGGTAGTGTATATACCACTAATTCTAATAATACCCTATTATGACATAGGAGGCTGGGGAATGTAAGATCCAAGGGTCTAGAAGTGATCAATAAGAAAGGTATGTTGAGGGAAATCCCAGCTTCAAACCTTACATTTTGTGAAGATTATGTGATGAGAAAGACTAAAAGAGTCACCTTTAATAGGTATAATTTTAAAACTTCCAAGAATACATCCATTCTAACTTATGGGGACCAACTAAGACTCCCTCCCATGGTAAAAGCTTCTATTTCATCACCTTTAGATATGATTTATCTAGAAAAGTATGGATTTATTTTTTGAAAAATAAATATGATGTCTTTCAGACCTTTAAAACCTGTAAAAGTTTAGTTGAAAATTAGGTTGGGAGAAAAGTAAAAACCATGATAATAGATAATGTCTTAGAATACCTATCCAATTAATTCATTCATTTTTTTTAATCTTAGGGTGTTAAAAGGCATGAGACTATTTGGGAAACTCCCCAAAAAGTTATGGTAGAAAGAACGAATAAGACTATTCTAGAAAGAGTTTGAAGATTTCTTTCATAATCTGGTCTCTCTAAACCTATTTTGAAAGAGGCTACCACCACAACTGTACACCTTATTAACAGGTCCCCTTATTTTACTATTCAATTTTAAATTCCAAAATAATTGTGGAATGGTAATCCTTCCTCTTATAACTACATATGGATCTTTGGTTGTAATTGTTTTTCAATCATTAAAACTGATAAACTGGAACTAAGATATCTAAAATGAATCCTTATAGGGTATCCTGAGGGTGTTAAGGGTTACAAAATTTTGGTTGATAAATTTGGTTATTAAAAATGAACTATAATTTAGGATGTAGTGTTCCACAAGTCCTCTTCTCCCAAATCCAAGTATTCCATATTTGGAAACAATGATCTATCCCTTGAGTATGTTGATAAAAGTGAGCCTCCAGCCCAGTTTGAGGCTCCTATATATCCCACTCCATCTGATCAACAAACTATTATATAGGCCGATTCCACCTCCAGTTATGGTTTAAATTATGAAACCAAACCTTCTTCCAACAATAGGCACTATCAATTGACCTGAGATAGAGTCAGGAGGGTCCCTAGACCCCCTGGTTGGTTCATCCAATATGAAATGGATTCTTATGATTTCCATGTTTCCTAGGATATGGTAGATGTTGATCCTCAAACCTAAAGTACAAAGACTCCAAATAGTGGGTCCTTTCCATGGATGAATAAATGCATTCTTTAAAAAAAATCACACTTGGTCTATTATAAATAAACCACCCAATGCTAAAATAATTGGTTCTGAGTATATTTATAAAAGGAAAAATTGCAACACTGAGGGAAATAAAATAAAATATAAAGAAAGGTTAGTTGCTAAAGGATTCATTCATAGATAAGTCATTGACTATTCTGATTTTTCCCTTATTAGGAATTCTTCTATTAGGATTTTAATTTCTTTTTATTACTATAGTGACCTTCATGTTGAACAAATTTATGTTAAAACTGGTTTTCTTTATGGCGATTTAAATAATAAGCTTTATACTAGGCATCCTGATGGTTACTCTAAAGAATTAAAATTAAATCAAGTTTTCATCTTGAATAAATGATTATATGTTTTAAAATAATCCCCAAGACAATGGTATAATTTTTTTATTTCTTTATATTATATAAACAGTTTACTAGGAGCCAATATGATACTTGTGTATATTTCAAATCAACTAAAAATCATATACATTATCTTCTTCTTTATGTTGATGACATGCTTATTATTTTCAAAAACATGAGTCTCAATTTTACTCATAAATCCCAACTAAAAGGAAAGTTTGAAATAAAATACTTAGGTGCAATTAAGAAAATTCTATGTGTTGAAATAATTAGGGAAAAACCTAATAAACTACATTATTTATCTCATCATGATTAAATTTTAAATATTCTCAAGAGATATATTTTTGAGTATCTCAAAATTATTAATATACCTCTTGGAAAACAATTTAAACTATCTTTAACATAGAAACCCATAGTTGTTGATGATATTTAGTTTATGTCTCAAATACCCTATGCTAACATTGTTGGAAACATCATTTATAGTATGATCTGCACTAGTCCGGACATAGCCTATGCAATCTACACCCTTATCAGATTTATGGCCACTTCTGGGAAGCCACATCGACATGACCTCAAATGGAATATTAAATATTTGTCTTTTAGTTCTAATTTTACATTATGCTATGGTAAAAATGTGGATAATAAAAATAGTTTGGATAGATATATAGATGCTAACTATGCATGAAATATAGATAATCGAAAGTCTTTGAATGTGTATGTATTAACTACTTGTGGTGGTCCCCATTGTTGAAAGTGTAACTTGTAGTCTATGGATTCCCTCTCGAACATGGAATCAGAGTACTTTACTTTGACCAAGGCTATCAAATAATTATTATTTATTAAAGGCTTTTATTTTTAACTCAACCTTTATAATTGTGTTATCAAAGTTTATTCTAATAGTCAATATAATATACATTTATCTAAATATTTATTATGCCATGGTAAATCTAAGCACATAGACATTAGGATACACTTTATTAGAGACATTATATAATTTGGAACTGTGTATGTTGATAAGATACACATTAAAAATAAACCAACTGATAGTTTGAATAAAGCTATGGTCTTTTTATAAATTCAAATATTGTTTAGATGGGATGAATTTGGTTATAATTATATAACAATATGTGCAAGAACATCACAAACTTCAATTGAAAATGGTAAAGATTTGTGATTTATGTGTATTCAATTTGTTTTTATATTAATATTTTCCAGGTTTAAATATTCTACCCATTTAATTTGAATTAGTTTCAAACATGAAATTTTTTTTACATTTATTTTTTATATATAATTTGATATGATGATGGGATTATTACTTTACTAGAGCACTGGTTCTTGTGTGTTCTTATTCTTGGGCTTTGTCCTTCGTTCGACCTGCTACTTGTACTCTACCGATTCACTGATCTTCATTGGATCTTTTTCTATCCGTGATCCCATTTTCCACCCATTTTCTTGATTTCTTCCACCGATCCTAGCTTATTGATCACAATCCTATCCATTTTGTTTAGCATGGACCCATGTCTCCTTCAGATTCATTGTACAATATGAGGGTATTAGAGTATTGATAACCCCTTTATCCCCTATCATTTCTACATTTGATCATTCATATATCATTGAATTTGGATCTTGGTTCCCTCTGAAAAAACCCTATTTTTCTATCACTGTTTTTCTTTGTTGGATCTTAGTCCTGGATAATCATCCCACCTCGGCTTCACCTCATGGCCACTTTTTTGTGGAGATGACGTCCTTCCCTGATGAAATAAGTACAACCTTATTAGAAACTACTCTAGAATCTTGTAAGAACAAGGAGTCCTCAGATCCAGGTGTCTCATAAACACCTATACCAAATTCCAGAGATCCGGACCACCAGAGTGATTTCCACTCCATATCTATAAGTATCTCATTTTGGTTTCTTTCTTTTTGATACTTACAAATCTTGTATACGTTTTTTTTGTTTTTATGTTTTTTTGGGTTTTTCACCCTATAGAGTTTTTTTCTTTAATCTTAATTAAATGCATGTGTTGTTGGTGTTATTTCAATGCACGTAGGTACCCATGGGACCAAAGCACATAAATACTTGTGTTCTTGTTATTTCATTTTTTTTCATCTTGAATGTTTTATTATATTATATTAGACTTATAATTGTAAACTACCTAGTTTTTTCCTTTCATATTTTGTGTGTTCTATCTCTATTTGGTTCACTATTACCCCTCACACCATGAGTAGGGATCTTGCACATCAAATTTATAATTAATTTATCTATTATCTTAAAAAAAGTATAGTTGGGATTAGTAAATTTCTTCATTATTGAATGTCACCTGAAAAGAACCTTTAGGAATTACTTCATTTTTCTATGAGGATCCAAGGATAAAATCCCTCTAGCAGTGATCTACATGTGCTCCAATGATCTCCAAGAAACACCACTTGATCTTTGGGATCTAGAATGGAGAATCAAAGGTCTAAATTTTTTTGTTCTTGATTGTTTTTTCTTCAATATTGAGGAAATATCTCATACATTTCTCATTATTGAAAGGGAGAGAGAAATAGGAGTCAAGAAAAAATTTATTGAATGCAACAATTATCTATTCTCAATTTTGGATAATCTATAAAATAGGCACAACTGTCTATTTATAGATCTAGGGTTTAGGCTAAATTAAAAATTTAATTTCATGTCGACAATAAAATAATATTTAACTTTTAATGAAACCACATTCCACATAATAATAATATTATTTTTTGACATACACCAACTTACACAAATTGATAAATAATATTTTCTGATATGTAAATAATTATTTATCACTAGACGTAGTTTTGGTTTGTTTGAACTCCTCTATATATATTGAATACCGGAATACATATTTTATTCATAAATAAATATTTAATTCACATAATAGTGGTTAAATATTTATGAAATATACAATAAAATAAATAAATATTTTTTTATTCACATTTCAGTGAATAAATATTTATTTAATTAATATGATAAAAAAAAATAAAATAACATTATTCATTGGTCTTGAAAATAATATTTATTCCAATAATTAAATTTAATTATAATTTAATCAGGATCAATGGAAACACTTAGTGTGGGACCCTCTTAGATTCTTTTTCATTGGAATTATGCGAGATTACCTAAAGTCCAAGATTAATATTTAAAAACGGGTCAAGCCACCCAAGAGAAATAACTTAATATTGCAATGATGACAACCACATGTGAATGATCACTGTGTAATATAATCCCTTTTTCATAATATCTCATCAAGTAGGTTTCACGATGGTGCCATCGATCTACTTTCTCAATATGTATTCATTTGACTATTTGAAATAAAGACGTTGATACAACATGGAAACAGAATTTTGGTGATAGTTATATCCCAATCAATGGGACAATATATAAACTCCCATAAAGATAAAATGGAAAAATAATTCCTTGACTTATCCATTAATGAAATTTCAATTGTGACACACCCAACATACCCTACTTCCCAGTAACACATGGCATGATGGTTTTTGTTAATTAATCTAAATGCGCAAGTCATGAAATGTATCAATGATAATATTAAATTCTATGGACCATTACACACTCTCAAAGATAGGAATATACGATGACGCCAAAACATGAAGAAATCATAATGGTAGTAATGTTCTCATAATCTCTCATCTTGGAAATTACCAAGTCAGAACTTCATGAGTAGAATCCTCATCCGCTTATGAGTACTCACACCTGATGGCCTAAATACTACGTGTCCCATTATAGTACGTAATCCAACCATAGACTGTATTAAGAATATTTTCATAATACTTCAAGGTTTACATCAGAGCAGGGAACTGTTATGACCTTATCAATGAGACAAATACTATAGGACATTATTACATTAAATCCATGTAGAATGATGAAAACTATGTAATAAGATGTTAAATTAATATTCAATACATCGAATATACATGTAATCAAAGTATAATTAGTTGTTCCTAGGAAACCAACTCTAATAAACAACCACTTGTACTAGACCCAACTTCCCACAACTTTAGTCCAATAGACCTCACATGATAATCATGTTTCTAATGAGTCAAGGTGTTATTCAAGGGTTCCACCATGCTGTCCTCTATGGAAATACTGCTCACTGAAACTTCACCTCTCTAATAAAAATCCCTCAAGTGATGATACTTCCAACGTATGTGCTTCTTACAATAATGTGACCTTGGATTTTTTGTGATAGCCACCATTATAGTATTATCACAGTAGTGTGTGATAAGATATTTACTTATAGATACCACATCAAGCTATTTGATGGAGTTTTATATCCATACTACTTTCTTAACTACATCTAAAGACACAATATACTTGGAATATACTATAGAATCTACAACGACAACCTTCTTTTATCTCTTCCAGATCACACCACCTATATTCAAAATGAATATGTATCCCATTTGTGACTTCATGTCATCCTGACCAGTTTGGAAACTATCATATTCATATCTTCTGATGAATAGTTCATCATATCTTCAATAAATTAGGAACATATCCTTAGTATGAATTAGATACTTAAGGATATTATTGAATTCCATATAATAAATGTAGAGACTAAAAGCTTGACATACATGGACATTACATTACTTTTTCGGAATACTTAATACATAACAAAAAAACACACAAGGATCGTAATAGTTTAGTGTCTTTGGAAACTCGGAAAAATAATCTTCTAATCATGGTGAAAGATCTTCAACATCTCCCATAAAGATCTTCCCCTTTTGTTTTCATACCTAAAACCTTTCTTTATATCCCGAGTAAAAGAAAACATAAAAAGGGTGAGCTCAAATGCTCAGTATTGGTAAGCATGGAGAAAATAAAACAAACCATATACATTTGAACATAAAAACATGAACATAATGTTTAAACATCAAAATCTTGAGCAATGACATAAAACATGGCAGTACTTAAGGCATAGATCATAATGGAACATCAATCGTGATAAAATATCTTGTAAATAAAACTTGTAATTGTGGAAAAAAATTAAGCACATGATATGATTTCCATAGTAGCCAAGGCATTGCTGCCAAGACCATCTTAGTAGACAAAGTCCCTTACTGAACCGAGTTCACTCCTCATTTTAATCCTGTATCACTGAAATAGATTAACTTGCCATTACAGCCATGTCTATCCCATGAGATATAAATCTTCACCCAATTCATTGGAGGGAGATATAGGTCCCACCCATCTAATAATTAAATCATTCTTTGGTGCGCCGCAACATAAACATAAATCATTCATCATAACCCAAATAATAAAATGGGTTTTATAAACATCATTCCATCATAACACAATCCATATAAAATAAATTGATATCATTTCATCATAAGAAAAGTGAAACCATGTAAATCATAGAGACATTATACTTGAAACATACACATATTAAATAATGTCATCTTAGATGAAAAAAGTTTTTGATAAAACACTTGAAATGAATTCTTGATGAAAATATCCTTTCTTCTTCAAAATAATTTTCTTTTCACAAAATGCCATGGAATTTTAAAAGAAGAGGATTTTGTTAAAATTATTCATGAAATATTGTAGAGTACGCTTCATGAAAATAAGGTGTTATAAAATCGTAAAAATCTGTTCATTCCGTATAAGTTAAAAAAACATTCTCCTTGTACTTTTGTCGGAAAAGTCAAAAATTTCTTCGTATGGTAAACAAAAGAAAGATTCTATCCATAACACAATGTAAAAGTCAAATAGGGGTAAACATGACTTTAAAAATACATGTAACAATACTAAACACTTTATGAAAAACATTTTTATGGACATGGATGAAAAATATAACCCCAGTAAATACTTACGTATATGCAATCTCGGATAAAAATGAGATTGCAAAATTATCCCTTACCTTATGTCCAATTTTTTCCGTATGTGTCCAAGACTCCTGTATAGTGGGTTTAAACATTTTATTAACTTGTAAGAAAACCTTAATAATATTTATGATATCATATATGATTCACTTACGACTTTATATTATCCGTTCATTTGTCAATTCCATGTTAAAGATGCGTTTTGGGTAAAATCGTTTCATTTATCATCCGTGTTTTGACTTGTAATTATTAATATGATTACTTAGATCATGATTAATTAATTCCAGAATATAAAACAAGATTTATATATAATATATATTCAGAATATAAATATATATAATAGATCGATAAATGGAAAGAAATACACCATTCCTGGAGATGGTAGGCCGTACTTACGCATGAACGCTGTTTTTCGTTTCCTTATTGAATTGAATGGAATTAAGTAGATGAAATACATATATATAAATAAATATAGTGGCATTATTATGTCATATATTTCATGATTACTTATTATATATACTTTATAATCATTCTTGAATTGTTAACATGGAAAATGAATCTCATCGCGTCCTGGAGACGGTAATCCGTACGTACGAACGAGGGATGATATCATTCCCATATTTATTGAATGGAATTGGAGTGGATGATATAATAACTTAGAGTTAGTAAGATGTTATAATAATCATATATAGTTATTCTTTACACCATTATACCTATCCAAGTATGGTGGTGGTGGAAAAACTGATTACACCACGGCGTGGAGACGGTATTCCGTACGTACGTACACGTGGTGATTTTGCTTTCCGTAGGATGGATAGAAGGTGAAATAGGGTTGTTTCATATTTATAATAACATATCAGTATATAATTAATACTTATTTTATTAATTTATAATTAAAAAACTAAATAATAGGAAGTAGAACAAGAAAGAAACTTGAAACAGTCGGTAGAAGAGATTACCTCTTCCACGACGCACCTCCTTTAAACTTCTTATTAGGGCACTAGAGTTGGTATTTTGAGAAGACCAGAACCTCTATGATATAACTAGAGAGGTTTATAAGAGGAATTTCCAGGGGTTGTCTGAGCTTCAATGCTTAAAAGGGTGTGAAGAGAAGAGGGAAGGGGTGCCCTTTTTATAAGGGAGGAGAGGGGCACCTTTGAAAAAACTTAAAATATAATTTTATAATAAAGTCATATTCGGTTTATAATAGCTCCAAATTGATTTATTTCTAATATAAAGTGGGTATGGGTATAAATCCTCTCAACCAATAGGTTTTATACAAGGTTAGGTTACTATTTTAACCTTATAATTTAGATTTAACACTAAGTTAAATAATTTAACTTTTACCGTGTCTTCTTGTTTTCTTAAACTATATGGTTAATAAACTTACTATAACAAGTAAAATGAACCCCAAGTGGTTAACTATTAATATATATAACCTTATCTAAGTCATTTGGCCGATCCTTATATTTTTAGGAATAAAATAACAATTAATAATATAATATTTGTTTTAAAAACTATTTCATATCAATTTTGACACTATTTGGTAATTTATTTTTGTGAAAATCATAAGAGCATGATTATTTTGAAGAAAGTTAATTAAATCAATACTAACATGTCATATTAACCAATAAAATTAGTTTAATTCATAAAAATTCTCAAATCACATTTATTTGGGTATTTATAATATCAATTATTTTAATATTTCATTATTTAGGTAATTATTGCATCATCATTGTGTCATAAATAAATTAAATTATTTAATGTCTAAAAATTATAAATAAAATACCAATATGTAGGAAATTTGTTTTATCTTTCTAATGAATATTTATAGTCGAATTTATCTTATGTATAACACTATATTAAAAATGTTTTAGGTAATTACTGCATCACCATTCTGTCTGCACTATGAAATATGAAAAAAATAGATATCAAGATCGAAGATCTCTTTGGAATGACCTCCTTTCCCTCTTTAGATCTGTTCAGGATCCATATCTGGTGATAGGCGATTTTAATGCCATTCTTCTCCCAAGTGAAAAGATTGGACTGTCACATTCGCCCATCTCTACTAGAGAATTTAAATTTTCCATTGAGGATTGTGCCCTTATTGAAATCAACCATACTGGTTCTAAGTATACTTGGTATAGAAAGTTCCTCAATAGGATAGTGGCTAGAAAACTTGACAGAGCTTTCACTAATACTGATTCCCTTGATAAATGGGAATCCATATCTAGTATTACCTTACCCAAGATCAACTCTGGTCATCATCCCATTCTTGTCAGCTTCATCTCTAAGGGCTCAAAATATCCCCTCCCTTTTAAATTTAACAATGCCTGGGCTGTGGTCCCAGAATGTTCCAACATGATAAAAGATTTTTGGAATGGCATGTGGCACCAAAATGATTCTTTTGATTACATTTCTAAATTAAAACTTCTGAAACAACAACTCCAGGGTTGGTTATTCTCTAAAACAAAACAGCTCAATGCGAAAATATCCTCTTTGGAGAATGAACTCATTCGTATTCCAATCTCCAATACCTGTTCTAATTCTTCTCTTGATCCCCAAGCTGAAATTACTATTTCTTTGAAGTTTAAATCTCTCTTGAAGTTCAAAAATAACATGCGAAATAAAATATTTAAAACCAAATGGCTATCGGATGGTGATAGAAATATTAAATTCTACAATTCTCTCCAAAGAATCAAAAAAATATGTAGGCCCCTTTCCTTTCTTAGAGTAGATGACATTCTTCTTGACATTGAGGATACCATTTCTAATCATGTTGTTGGTTACTTCCACAATTTGTTTAATGGTCTGGAGGCTAGTAAGGATCTTCTTCCTGACATCATTACTAATATTGTCACTGCTGAGGACAATGATCATCTCTTAAGCATACCTATGGACCATGAAATTAGGGCCATTGTTTTCTGTCTCAACCCTGATAGTGCCCCGGGACCTGATGGGTTCAACAATGGTTTCTTCCAGCAATATTGGAATCTCATCCATGTGGATGTTTGTAAACTGGTTAAATATTTTTTTCTCCAATGGTGTTCTTCCTCATGGGATAAATGATCAATTTATTACTCTTATTCCTAAGGTGGACAATGCTGCTGAGATTCACCTTTTCTGACCTATTTCTCTCATCAGCACCCTCTATAAAATTATCCCCAAACTTCTTGCTAACAGACTCACCTCTATCAC
The DNA here is from genome assembly GCA_963277665.1 of Viscum album. NCBI lineage: Eukaryota > Viridiplantae > Streptophyta > Magnoliopsida > Santalales > Viscaceae > Viscum > Viscum album. The sequence continues at coordinate 943,802,550 of OY728153.1, forward strand.
CAATAAAATTGTTTCTTGGAACCAATTTGGTTTTATCAAAAGAAGAACTATTCAAGATTGTATCTGCCTTGCCTCGGAATGTGCTAATATGCTGAATAAAGTAACCAGAGGAGGTAGTGTGTCCATTAAGCTAGACATCAGGAAAGATTTTGACACCATGGACTAGAATTTTATTTTAAAGTTTCTTAAAAACTTTGGTTTTAATGACTCTTTTACTGCTATGATCCGCACCTTATTCAATTCGGATTCTATCTCTGTGATGGTCAATGGGTCCCCTAAAGGCTTCTTCAAATGCACCAAGGGGGTTAGGCAAGGTGACCCCCTATTTGCCATTCTTTTTTCTATTTTTGAGGATTATTTAAGTAGACTCCTCACGATCCTTGTGAATCAAAACAAAATTAATCCCATACAGGCTTCTAGAAACCTAAATGTTCCTACCCATATTTTATATGCTGATGATATAATTTTATTCTTGAAGGGTGATAAAAGGAACATACAAAACCTCAAAAGTTCCCTATCTCATTATGAATATATTTCGGGACAAGCGATAATTTGGAACAAATCCTTTGTTTTATTTGGGAAAAACTTTGCCCCCAGTAGAAAAAGTTACATCATTGATTACTTAGGAATCAAAGAAGGCTCTTTCCCCTTCACTTACTTGGGTGTTCCTATCTTTTGGGGAAGACCAAAATCCAGCTATTTTCACAGCATTGTTGATAAAATTATCAATCAACTATCATCTTGGAAGCGTAAATCTCTTTCTATGGTTGGCAGAGTTTGTCTTGTTTAGTCTACAATTGTTTCTAAGATGGTTTAATCAATGATGGTTTAAAATTGGCCTGCCAGTCTTCTAAAATAATTCAATGTTTTCATTAAAAATTTTCTTTGGACTGGTAGTACGATTGAAAGAAAAATTGTCACCATTCCATGGGTCACTTGTTGTAAACCCCTGGATAAGGGTGGTCTTGGTATTAATAATCTTAAGCTTTTTAATGAATCACTTCAAGATAGAATGAATTGGAATCTGATTCCTAGAAACTCTGATTCCTTGGCCTTTCTTAAGAAATGATTTGTTACTAAGATTCAGAATGGTAACTTGGGTTACATCACTTCTTCCATCTGGAAATCCATTATACATTCTTTCCTTAATATCATGAACAAATCTAGATGGATGGTTAGTGCTGATTCCTCTATGAATTTCTGGCTGGACAACTGGACTGGTATCCCTTTAATCTCAATGCTAACATCCACCACTATTCCTGAGAACACCAACTCCACTATAAGTGAGGTTGTTAACTCTCATGACATCACCCTTCCAAACCGCATCAGTCACATCATTGAAAATTATCCTTTTTCAGACACTGATGATTTACTTATTTGCGAACCTTCTTTTAATGGAGTCCTTGATTCTAAAAGTTTTTACAAAAACAAAATTATTAATTCTGTTTCTAACTTTGTTTGGTTGAAATCTTTTAACAAACCCTGGATCAAGCCCTCACGCCTTACTCTCATTTGGCGTGTTGCTCATAATAGGTTCCCCACCAACGTGTGTCTTCAATCCTTTGGGATATCTCTTTGCTCTAGATGTCATATCTGCAACCAACACTGTGAGGATGATTATCATTTGTTCTTGTCTTGTGCTACAACTGCAACTCTTTGGAATTACATTTTTGACATTTTTGGTTTCAAATGGTCACTTCTTGCGATTATCAACTCTCAACTTCAACAATGTGTGATTTGGGATTCTTCTAAGCAAATCAGGAATCTATTTCTAGCTGAGGTTCCAGAGATCCTGCATGTGATCTGATATGATAGAAATAATTTTATTCATAATAATTTTTCATTCAATCTCAATGAAGGTAAAACGCGTATTCTAATTGCCATCAAGGATGTTGCCTCACTTCAAAAGGATCATTGTGACAACTCGTTGGTGATATTGAGATCCTCCACCGCCTTAAAATTGCGGGATCTTATAGGCAACCTCGACGTACCTTTGAGGTCTTCTGGCAAGCCCCGCTTCCAGGATGGATCAAAGTGAATATCGACAGAGCCTCTAGAGGAAACCTGGGTCTGGAAGGTTGTGGTGCCATCTTCAGAGACTTTCTTGGCAGATGCCTTAGTTGCTTCTTCAGTGGATGTGGGACGGCCTCAGCTTTGGAAGTGGAAATGTTGGGAGTCATTCATGCAGTGGACTTTTCCAAGAAAATGGGTTGGAACAAGCTGTGGATTTAATGTGATTTAACCACTGTTGTCCAAGTTATCTGGAAGGGTGTGGAGAACCTTGCATGGCCGCTTACCTCTCGATGGATGAAATATCTTGCTGCGCTCATGGATCTCAACTACATTGCCACACATGTGTTCCACGAAGCGAACATGGTTGCTGATAGTCTTTCCCACAAGGGGGCCAATCAAGTTATTACCTGGTTGGATGATTTGCCTGATGATTCTCTCCTTTTTTTCAATAAAGATTGTAATAAGATTCCTTCTTTCAGACTTTTCTAACTCCCTTTATTTTTTGAGAAATAAATTGTTCCTTGGTCTTTGATTGAGGCACCACCTCTTAAAAAAAATAGAATTAGGACATGTGTTAGGGTAATAATAATATCATTTTTACCCTTAATTACCATATTTACTTTTTACCGTGGTAAATAAAAGTAAAAAGTTACTATTCATGAAAAATTATTTTTATCTTATTGAACCACATTTTACTCCTTGATATTAACCGTGTCTCTCGGATTTTCGAAATTCCACTCACAGAAGCGGTAAAATTAAGTTTTATGTAAAATTTTAAATTCTCCTAGGAGGTGGGTAAAAGACGGTGAAAAGTTCAATAAAATTTTTATATATCTAAAATTATTATAAAATGACTCAAATGAGTTACATTGAACTTATATAGGTGTTATTTATCAATTTTGACCGAAAATAAATTTACATAAAATAAATAATTATTTAAATAAAAAGTCGGTTTTTAAATAGTAACCTAGTGTTTTCACTATTCATCAAAAATTAAAAGTTTTCAGAAAAATACCAAAAATTCACCCTAGGCTAATTTCAATATTTTGAATCCAAAAATGAAGTCCATTTTGAAAGATAAAATTTATAAAATTTCAAAAAGTGGGTATTACTATTCTTAACGGCTAGTTCATAATAATATTATAATAATATCTCATTTAGGGAAACTTGGTATTGCGTACTACACACGCTATCGAAGAAGGGCTTGATTGCGTGTAATGCAAGCCAAGTCAGGGCTACATTTAGTGAAATCTCCGTTTGGTGTTTCATATAACATAATCAAAACTTATTTCATTTATACATTAAACAAAATCTATACTTAATGTTGCGTAGAATAATTTCCACAAAACGAACTTGAAATTGTGTCTAACACGAGCCAAGAATAGTGTTGCGTATACTGCAAGCTAATACAGTGTTGCGTATAGTACAAGATAATCTTGGTGTAATGTATAATTGAAGACATCAAATAAATTAAAAATAATATATCTCATAAAATCTCAGGGTGTTACAATAAAGGTCACCTAGATCAGCTTGATATCCACCCACCACATTCAATGCGTAGGAAACATCTAGCCTAGTACATAACATAACATACATGACTGACCCAATCACATATACATATGGAATACTTTACATTTTATTTATTTCCTTATGTGTTTGAAGGCACATTTTCTTGGAAAGATAAATTCCATGTGACATTGGAAACAATCTGTCAAGACCCGTCCTCGGGGCCCGTGCCGTGACTACCCCAAGCCCGCCTTCCATAGGCCAGGGGCTGGAGACTAGCACCAAAGGCGTAAATCCTGATAACTGGGAAGGCATTTCCTTTATAAAAGTAAACAAACACCATAGAGTACAAGAAGAAGTAAAACACTAAGTACAAAAGAAAGTGCTGAAAAGTAAAAAGGACCAGAATACAAACCCAACTGAAAAGTGCAGCTACAAATGAAAGGAAATACAATAGAAAAGACAAATAACTAGAAGAAAAGAAACTCTTGGATCCTACCTGAAGGGTAGGTACAGATAGCGCAGCTCCTGGATCGTCCATCAAGGATCCTACCTGAAGGGTAGGTACAGATAGCACAGGTCTTGGATCGTCCACCACGGATCCTACCTGAAGGGTAGGTACAGATAGCCACCACAACGCTCTCACCCGTCAACCTCTTCTGAGTATCATCACGTCGTGAAGTCCACCTCTTGATACTGACTCGTTGTGAGATCCACCTCCGGGTACCGTCGAGTCCTCAAACACTCGGCCACAGTCAGCACTACCCGTCGTATGCAACCAACACAACGAGGTGCGGGCATAGCCTGTGCAGGGGTGAGTATAATGATACTCATTAGGGACCCCGAGACCCTCAAGGTCTCACTAAATCCAACAAGGATAACCACAAATAATGATCTCAATAGATAACCTCTACTTAGGTATATACCCATACATATACCTAAGTTATCAAGTAACTCATCTCAATCACAAGGAAACAGAAAGATTATGAAATCAACGGATAACCACTACCCAGGTATATACCCATACATATACCTAAGTTATCAAGTGACCCATCTCAATCATGAGGTAAACACAAAGGTCATAGACTCAGCTCAAACCAGGATTTTCATTATCGAAACCGTAACTGCTGAAGAGCCCCGTCTCTGGAGTGTACAGTGGTCTGGTCACGACTCCGAGGTACTTCTCACTAACTTAAGACTACTGAGGTACTCCTCCTCTCGAGTACTGCGGGTCAGCCACCGAAACACAGCAGTGCTTCCCGCCAGGGTATGCCACCCAAACACAGTAGTGCACACCCCCTAATAGCCTGCAGAGGTATGCTCTGGACGAGTACCGTGGGTCTGCACCTAAACTCAGTAGTGCTCCATCTACCATGGGTCTTCACCGAAACAAAGTAGTGCTCCGTCCACTGGGCTAGTCGACTCACTCCAAATCGAGTCGGTTAAGCAGTCGTCAGGTCTCAGCCGGCTACACGGTCTCCGTACTCCGCACGCTCGTCTCCAGGAGGGTCCACTCCACAAGCTACTGTTAGATACTCCAAGTATCAAAAAGTCCCACGAAGAAGTATCTCAAAGGACCGCCTCGTCATAGGGGTCTCAACACAACAGACGGCGCGTCAATCGGACGTCCGGTCTGTGAGTTATTAGCCTTCTCGTCCTAGGGGCCCGGTTGGTTTCGTGTGCGAACCAACCCGACCGTATCTCAACTGTACCCCGAACTCTCATAGGGTATACTGATAGGGACCGTTTCTCAACGTGATCACCAACGTCGCTGACGGTTCGTCAAACGGACGTCCAGTCTGAAAGTTATCAGCTTTTCCGTTCCAGGGGTCCGGTTGGATTTCGGGTACAATCCAACCCGACCATACTCCAAATGCGTCCAAATCTCAGGCGAAGTAGTCCAAAAGTTTTGTCTCATCAAAAGGAATACAACAAAGTCTACGACACATCAATCGGACGTCCGGAGCTCGAGATATAAGCGTTTCCGCTCCGAGGGCCCGGTTGGTTTCGTGATCGAACCAACCCGGCCATACACAAAGTTCTCCGAAACCTTGAGTGTAATATACCTAAATGACCGTCTCGATCCAAGGATCACATCATAACTAATGGTGCATCGATCGGAGATACATAGCCCAAGATATGTGCGTTTGAACAAAAACTGCCCGAGAATAGGGGTTCGGGCCCGGACCGACCCGGCCCGAGACCCCCCCTGGGCCGGCCCGAACTGGGTCGACCCGAACCGGGTCCGGTTCTGGCCCAATAGGGCGCGGCCTGGCCCAGTGGGCGTGGCCCGGCCTGGGCGGCTGGACCGGTTGGCCTGCCGCGCTGGCGCGGCCGCGTGGCCCGCTCGACTGTCCGGCGAAGCGGAACAGGGGGTTGCGGTTGCCCAGCATGAATGAAGCTGCGGCCCCCGCGTGGGGGCCGCTACCTACCAGCGACACGAAAACCAGTGCCGTGTCTCCCTTGGTCCCGCGCGGCGCGCCGGGCGCCGCCATGCCGGCGTGGTGCGCCGGCAGGCCCTTCCGCGGACCACCGGAATTGCTCTGTTGGTCCTTTTTCAAATCTGTCTTCACCTGCGGTCCTCCCGGGACCCGCCCTTCGCTACAAAGCCTTAAAATCTCCCTTGCGGACCGTTCTTACATGGCCCGTCGATCCGCACGCCAAATAAACTAACTGCGTCTCTTCATGGTTTTCCGGCGCGGCGCGACGGTGCCGCGACTTCGTTCGTCCTCCACGGCGCGGTGCAATGGCGCCACGCTTCTTCACCGATGATCCTCCTTGTTTCCGCACGGTGTCATTGCACCGCGCCACCTTTGATCGAGCTGCGACAAACACATTAACTAAGGGGGAAGAGGGTTGGCCGTGTTCGTGCTGTCCGACCTCCTCCCGTTAACCCGATATCAAGCGGCTTAAGAAAAATTGATTTTGGACTGTGAAGAAAGATTCATGAACCAAAATCAAACCCCCTACAATTTCCCCTGCAAATAAATATTCCAAACCTGGAAAAGAAATCATTCGCGGATCAACTTGAGAATGATTTGATCCAAGTTCTTTGTTTTAGAAGGGAAGAACCATGGGAATATAAACTTACACAAATTTAACCCCTACCTCAACAACGGTTGACGATCGAAGAGCGTCGCAGAAATGGCGTTGTGAGGTAAAACTCCGTATGTGCTTGATGGAGATCGTCTGAGGTGGAGTGGCGTCTCACACTGGCTGTGGAGAGGAGAAGAAAGGCATGACGATCACTCCCTATGGTGACGACGTTATTCTTCAGGGTCTTGACGTTCTTCGCATTCTCCAACGAAGAAGATAAAGTTTCCTCTAGCTTTTGAGTATTCTCTCCCAAACCTTAACACCACAAAACTAACCATATAATAAAATAATCTCCACTTATTTTATTAATTCATGCCAAGAGTTTAAAATTTAAAAACTCAATTCAATGAATTGAATTAAGGACTTGGCACATTAAATTTAAGGGGTGTCAAAGGGGGGTTGGAGAGAGTTATGGAAGATGAGAGGTCACCCACTTAATGGGGAGTTAGAGGAGGTTTAAGGAATGTGAAGGGGTGGGGTTCATGTGGGACCCACCTCACATTTAACCTCACTTAGGTAGTTAGTTTCACCCAACCTCCATCCTTAGGATTTAACCACTTTAAAGAAATAAAATTAGTTGCACAATTTTATTTCTCAGAAGTCTTTATCCAAAAAACTAAAAAACTTGTCCTGAGCAAACGAAACTCTGGAAAAGGTCTTTTTAAGCAATTACTGGAGCTGTGGTTTCATCGATGCCCTCAGATTTCGATTCTGAGCACCGGTTCAAAAGTTAGAAAAAACCCACTCGTTCGTTCACTGAACGTACCCGAGCTAAACTTCGGAAATTGATTTCGGGCACACCGGGCCTCGGAATCAGGAGCCGTCAGAAACTGCGTTCTTGTAAAATTCCAAAGAAATTAAGATAAAAATTTACTTGAAATTTTTGGGTCTTTACATTACTCCCACCTTAGAGCTTTACGTCCCCGTAAAGCTATAACACAAACTAGGGAAACAAAAGTGGTACTGAGCACGCATCTGAGCCTTTCGCTCCCATGTGCCCACCTGGAGGTTCCCGTGCTGCCAAAAAAAAGTGCATAAGAGGAATTGACCGTCCTCGTAGGACCCGTTCCTGTCGATCCTCAACCTCTACTGAAACCCCGCAAAATTCACCCCATCTCCAATGTCCAGCTCCCCATGGTCGATGATATGCGTGGGGTCATGCACGTATCTCCCCAGTTGAGATACGTGGAAGTCGTCGTGCACCCGGTGCAACTGAGGTGGATGGGTCAAGCTGTAAACCACCTTGCCTACCCAGCTGAGGACCTAAAAAGGTCCGTTGAACCTCGGAGATTACTTTTCGCCTTGGCCACTTCTCCGTAAACCTCGTCGATGTGAGACCCGTATATGGACGTAGTCGTCATCCTTGAACTCTAGAGGATTCCTGTCAGATCTGTGCAGTCTCATCAACCGTGTTCCATAGGCGATCACTGCCCACTCCTACATCAGGACACACCCGAGTCCAGTCCCTAATGCGTCGCAGTGAACTATGTAACCAACGCCCACAGGTTGGGTGCACCGGTCAACCCAGCTCCTAAAAGCTCTGCTAGAAGTGGTGCTGCAACTCTGGAGAATTCTGGCACAAAAGTAAGTTTGGCCATCTCCTGAGTGATCAAATGAACCCTCTTATGCATGATTCCATCCAGTGCTGCCTGGGTTTTCCTTTTCGCTGAACAAGGAAAACCCCATCCCAACGTTGTAGATAAACCACAACCTTTTTTCCTAATACAGTCAATCTGTGTATGAATTTTGGATCGAATCCAAACTAAGACCAACATCGTAAGTCCTCGACATTGCCACCAAGAGATTCCAACTAAAACTCTCACCTCATGGGTCAGATCACACTGTCGGCGTAAGTGTGATTATCGAGTCTCCTCTCAAGGTATCTCCAGATGTGAGGGTTAAGTCTATGTCTTACCGGAAACTATTGGTCTGGGACAAGATTCGTGGAAGGAAGGAATGATTTGTATCAACGTATGTTACTAGGGCAGCTAGTAGTGGACACAGACTGCCCCTCGAATCATTCTTAGAGCCATTGGGTCACTCTCCTTGACCGCATGCAACTACTCTCTTCCCCTGTGATCCAGCTCCCTGATCCTGGCGGGGACAACAAAGTCGGGTGGTTGTAACATGTTGAAATGTACACCACCTCATGCTACTCTCCTAGATCTGCCTCCACGTCTACTGCTCCGCAGACTTATCTATCCTTAACATTTCCTCTTCTTGAAACATTTTACACACCCAAGTCTCTGATACTGGTGCCAATTTCCTTCTTTCCCAACTTCTAACATTCTCTAGCTGTATTCGTTCATCTAAAGAACATTCAACCACAAGGTTCCCTCTATCACCCTAACGTGTGTAGGAATGCATAGAGGAAAAAGTGATGGCTCAAATATCCTTTAAACACACCTTGCTCTGAGGTCTGAGCTCTAAAGCACTGATCATATCATAGTCATCAAGTACCAAGAACGATCAGTAAGCCTCGATGAATACTCAGCTACTGAAACATCATCATGCCAAAGCGGTATAAGCTCTAGAAAACTCTCAGCCACCTCCTCAAGCCAGTTCTCAGATGCCTGTGAGTCGGGATCGCCTATGAACTTGAGGTTATCTGATGTTGGAACACGTGTAAGGAAATAAGCCTACATGTGTCACCTACCGGAACCGCTGGTTGTAACTGCTGAACAACAGGTTGTGATGTATAGCTGACACACTACCCGAAGGCACTATCTCAGGCATCGGTCCACATACCAAAGCCTCATCACTATGCAGACCATCCTCATGGTCATTCACTGGAAAACACTAGTATCCATGTCCACCATCCACTCTACTGATGTCTCAGGTAGGCGGAAAACTCTAGCAATCGCCTCCAGCCAGTGTTATGCTGTCTGGGAATTTGCCTCGCCTCGTAACCTCAAAGGCAGCTGCTGCTGGAACTCGTGCAATGCGCTTTGCCAGCGTGCACAGTTCGCTAGTATGGCTGGTGGCATCTACTGCCCATCAGGTGGTGGTGCTACTGGTACACCACCCAAGGGTGCCAATATAGAGGAAGGGCTCCGTACCGGAGCCTCGTCGCTCAGTGGGCCGTCATCGAGTACTCTCTCGGAACTCCAACTAACTATCTGTGTGGAGACATCCTGAACAAATGTGACATGGTCAACATTTTATACCTGGTGAGCTAACCTGGTTTGAGCTGACTTTAAAACTCTTGGAAACACACACACAATCAGTTTTTTCATGCACAAAGTTGGAAATCATTAGTCAGGGTCCTGGTGTATGGATACGTCGGCCGCCACACCAACACTGGACTCCCTGAATAGATAACCACACTCAGTACCGTTAACACTATTGCTTCACAGAAAGGGAATATCAGAGTTATAAGTTATGTGGTAGAACCGAATCCTCTGATACCAATTTGTCATGACCCGTCCTCAGGGTTCGTGCTGTGACTACCCCAAGCCCGCCTTCCATAGGCCAGAGGCTGGCGACTAGTACCAAATGTGTAAATCCCGATAACTGGGAAGGAATTGACTTTATAAAATTAAACAAACACCACAGAGTACAAGGGGAATTAAATCACTAAGTACAAAAGAAAGTGCTGAAAAGTAAAAAGGACCAGAATACAAACCCAACTGAAAAGTATAGCTACAACTGAAAGGAAATACAACAGAAAAGACAAACAGCTGGAAGAAAAGAAACAGCTTTTGGTTCATCCACCTCGGATCCTAACTGAAGGGTAGGTACAGATAGCGCAACTCCTGGATCGTCCACCACAGATCCTACCTGAAGGGTAGGTACAGATAGCGCAACTCCTGGATCGTCCACCACGGATCCTACCTGAAGGGTAGGTACAGATAGCCTCCACAACGCTCTCACCCATAAACCTCCTCCGAGTATTGTCACGTCGTGAAGTCCACCTCCGAATACTGACTCGTTGTGAGATCCACCTCAAGGTACCGTCCAGTCCTCAAACACTCGGCCACTATCAGCGCTGCCCGTCGTCTGCAACCAACATAATGAGGTGCGGGCATAACCCGTGCAGGGGTGAGTATAATGATACTCAGTAGGGACCCCGAGACCCTCAAGGTCTCACTAAATCCAACAAGGATAACCACAAAGAAATATCTCAATAGATAACCTCTACTTAGGTATATACCCATACATATACCTAAGTTATCAAGTAACTCATCTCAATCACAAGGAAACACAATGATTATGAAATCAATGGATAACCACTACCCAGGTATATGCCCATACATATACCTAAGTTATCAAGTGACCCATCTCAATCATGAGGTAAACACAAAGGTCATAGAATCATCTCAAACCATGATTTTCATTATCGAATCCGTAACTGCTGAAGAGCCCCATCTCTAGAGTGTACAGTGGTCATGTCACGACTCCGAGGTACTGCTCACTAACCTAAGACTGCTCAGGTACTACTCCTGTCGAGTACCGCAGGTCAGCCACCGAAACACAGGAGTGCTTCCCGCCGGGGTATGCCACCCAAACACAGTTGTGCACACCCCTAATAGCCTGCAGAGGTACTCTCCGGACCAGTACCGTAGGTCTGCACCTAAAGTCAGTAGTGCTCCGTCTGCCATGGGTCTTCACCAAAACAAAGTAGTGCTCCGTCCACTGGGCTAGTCGACTCACTCCAAGTCGAGTCGGTCAAGCAGTCGTCAGGTCTCAGCCGGCTACACGGTCTCCGTACTCCACACGCTCGTCTCGAGGAGGGTCCACTCCACAAGCTACTTTTCTATACTCCAAGTATCACAAAGTCCCACGAAGAAGTATCTGAAAGGACCGCCTCGTCATAGGGGTCTCAACACAACAGACGGCGCGTCAATCGGACGCCCGATCTGTGAGTTATTAGCCTTTTCGTCCCAGGGCCCCGGTTGGTTTCGTGTACGAACCAACCCGGCCGTATCTCAACTGTACCCCGAACTCTCATAGGGTATACTCATAGGGACCGTTTCTCAACGTGATCACCAATGCCACTGACGGTTCGTCAAACGGACGTCCGGTCTGAAAGTTATCAGCTTTTCCGTTCCAGGGGTCCGGTTGGATTTTGGGTATAATCCAACTCGGACATACACCAAATATGTCTAAATATCAGGCGAAGTACACCAAAATTTTCGTCTCATCAAGAGGAATCCAACAAAGTCGACGGCATGACAATCGGACGTCCGGAGATCGAGATATAAGCATTTCCGCTCTGAGGGCCCGGTTGGTTTTGTGATCAAACCAACCGGGCCATACACAAAGATCTCCGAAACCTTGAGTGTAATATTCAAAAACGACCGTCTCGATCCAAGGATTACATCGTAACTAACGGTGCATCAATCAGAAATCCGTAGCCCAAGATATGTGCGTTTGAACAAAAACTGCCCGAGAATAGGGGTTCGGGCCCGGACCGACCCGGCCCGAGACCCCCCCTGGGCCGGCCCGAACCGGGTCAACCCGAACCGGGTCCAGGTCTGGCCCAATAGGGTGCGGCTCGGCCCGGTGGGCGCGGCCCGGCCTGGGCGGCCCGGCCGGTTGGCCTGCCGCGCTGGCGCGGCCGCGTGGCCAGCTCGGCTATCCGGCGGAGTGGAAGAGGGGGTTGCGATTGCCCACCTTGAATGAAGCCACGACCCTCGCGTGGGGACTGCTCCCTGCGAGCGACACGGAGGCCAGCTCCGCGTCTTCCTTGGTCTCGCGCGGCGCGCCGGGCACCGCCTCCGGCCGCCGGCGCTGCCATGCCGGCGTGGTGCGCCGGCAGGTCCTTCCGCTGACCACCGGAGTTGCTCCGGTGGTCCGTTTTCAAATCCGTCTTCGCCTGCGGTCCTCCCGGGAACTGCCCTTCATTGCAAAGCCTTCAAATCGCCCCTGCGGCCCGTTCTTCCATGGCCCGTCGATCCGCACGCCAAATAAACTAACTGCGTCTCTTCATGGTTTTCCGGCACGGCGCGACGGTGCCGCGGCTTCGTTCAGCCTCCATGGCGCGGCGCAATGGCGCCACGCTTCTTCACCGATGATCCTTCTTGTTTCCGCGTGGTGTCGTTTCACCGCACCACCTTTGATCGAGCAGCGAAAAACACATTAATGAAGGGTGAAGAAGGTCGGCCGTGTTCGTGCGGTCCGACCTCCTCCCGTTAATCCGATATCAAGCAGCTTAAGAAAAATTGATTTTGGATGGTCAAGAAAGATTCATGAACCAAAATCAAACCCCCTACAATTTCCCCCGCAAATAAATATTCCAAACCCGTAAAATCAATCATTCGCTGATAAACTTGAGAATGAGTTGATCCAAGTTCTTTGTTTTAGAAGGTAAGAACCACGGGAATATAAACTTACACAAATTTAACCCCTACCTAAACAATGGTTGACGATCGAAGAGCATCGAAGAAATGACGTCGTGAGGTAAAACTCCGTATGCGCTTGAAGGAGATCGTCCGAGGTGGAGTGGCATCTCACACTGGCTGCAGAGAGGAGAATAAAGGCACGACGATCACTCCCTACGGTGACGACGTTCTTCGTCAGGGTCTTGACATTCTTCGCGTTCTCCAACGAAGAAGATAAAGTTTCCTCTAGCTTTTGAGTATTCTCTCCCAAACCTTAACACCACAAAACTAAACCTATAATAAAATAAGCTCCACTTATTTTATTAATTCATGCCAAGAGTTTAAAATTTAAAAACTCAATTCAATGAATTGAATTAAGGACTTGGCACATTAAATTTAAGGGGTGTCAAAGGGGGGTTGGAGAGAGTTATGGAAGATGAGAGGTCACCCACTTAATGGGGGAGTTAGAGGAGGTTTAAGGAATGTGAAGGGGTGGGGTTCGTGTGGGACCCACCTCACATTTAACCTCACTTAGGTAGTTAGGTTCACCCAACCTCCATCCTTAGGATTTAACCACTTTAAAGAAATAAAATTAGTTGCACAATTTTATTTCTCAGAAGTCTTTATCCACAAAACTAAACAACTTGTCCCGAGCAAACGCAACTCTGGAAAAGGTCTTTTTAAGAAATTACCAGCGCTTCGGTTTCATCAATGCCCTCGGATTTCGATTCCAAGCACCGGTTCAAAAGTTAGAAAAAACCTGCTTGTTCGTTCACTGAACGTACCTGAGCTAAACTTCAGAAATTGATTTTGGGAACACCGGGCCTCGGAATCAGGCGCCGTCAGAAACTGCGTTCTTTTAAAATTCCAAATAAATTAAGAAAAAAAATTACTTGAAATTTTTGGGTCTTTAAACAATCCCCTCACAGATTGTTCCATACTGAATATATTTAGTATCTTGTCAATGTATTTACTTTGACTTAGGCCAAGAAACCTCTTGGATCTATCACGATGGATCTTGATTCCAAGAATATATAATTTTTTCCCAATTCCTTCATAGATAATCATTTATTAAACCATACCTTAATAAACTGTAATATTGGTATTTCATTTCCAATAAGTAATATGTCATTGACATATTAAAAAAATGACCGTACTCTCACTAAACTATTTATAGACACACAACTCATATTCATTCTTTATGAAACCAAATTTCATTATGGAATCATCAAAATTAATTCTCTCTGACTTTGATGCTTGATTTAATCCAAAAATGGATCATTATAACTTACATACCTTGTTGGAATCCTTTGAAGTCATCAACCCTTTGGGTTGTGTCATATAGACATCTTTCTGAAGGTTATCATTAAAGAAATATATTTTGACATTAAGTTTACAAATATCATAATCATGGAAGGCTATAATGTAAAGTATAATTCTGATGGATTTTAGCATTGAAATCGGTTAAAAGGTTTCACCATAGTCAATTTCTTGATGCTATTTAGACCATTTTGTAACCTGTCACGCCTTATAGGTACTCAATTTTCCTTCTATGTCCATTTTTTTCCTGAATACCCATTTGAAACCAATTATATTTACATCTATTAGAGGTTGTACTGAAATCCAAACTTGGTTTTTGAACATGGAATCCATTTTAGAATTCATGGTTTCTTTCCACTTGGAAAAATATGTACCACTTTTTAGACCCCGGAAAACGCGTCCCTGAAATTTTCCAAATGCTTCCATACACGATCTAAGATCGTAGAACGTTTCTCAAGCTTCGATTTGGTAGGTCGTAGGGCCCGAACGGAGCTACAGATTAGGAGTTATGGACATTTGAAGTTGGGCTAGAAATCTGGTTCGCGAAGCCCATTCGCGAAGCCCCCTCTTTGATCGCGGAGTGCCGCCATGAAGTAATAAGGCGAGAGGCTTCGTGAACCCGTATGACTTTCGAGACGCACCGCGAAGACCTGCCGTGAAGAAGAGGAGGTGGTAACGCTCCGCGAATGCCCTGACGTTCGTGAGCCCGCCGCAAAGCCCCAGAGGCGGGAACGCTCCGCGAACCCGGTTGACCTTCACGACCCACCGCGAAGCAACTGCCGCCCCTTCGCACCGCGTGAGCTCTGATTCTTGGCACCCCTACCTATAAATACCCAGCTCACCCCCTCTCCCTAAGGACGTCCACAACCACTTCGCCCCTTGGGCGGCCGATCTCCCAGTCCGTGGAGCTCCGCATTGCCGCTCCGCGAGGCCATGCTCCGCGAGCGGCTTCCTTCGCGTTGCTGCTCCGTGAGCCGAGGCTCCGTGAGTCCATGCTCCGCGAGCCAATGCTCCGGGATGCTGCTCCACGAGACCAAGCACCACTAGACCCCTTCGCTCCGTGAGACTTCTTTGCTCTGCGAGACCCCTTTGCTCCGCGAGACCCCTTTGCTCCGCGAGAGACCATTGCTCCGCGAGGCCATGCTCCGCGAAGCTACTTCGCGAAGAGCTATCCTTCGCAACCGTCACAGACCCCCATGAAAAATGGAGAGTCACACTGTGAGATTTTCGGGCTAGGAGATCAGGATTTTCCATTACACCCTCATGCCTACCCACCTTCAACCTATGGGATACCAGGATTTGATACACTCCTCCACACACCATGAAACACCTTCAGTTGATGTATTACTCTTGGTTCATTTCCTATGTCATGAGTTGAGGTTCTCATCATCAATTCCCCGAGTACCTTGAGTCGAACCATTCCTCGGAAACTCCTCCAAACCCTATCACTTGGCTCCTATGCCAGGTTGAACCAGAAAGGGCCGCCCTCGCGTAAGTCCTAACACCAACCACTGCTTTGCGCCTTATGGCAATAGTCCTATCTACATGACTTTAAAATGTAGTAATCCTTATGTTCCAAACATAGGATGCCTCTTTCCCCAAACGAGAGATGCCTTATGCTCCAAGCATAAGATGTAAATAGTTCTATCTACATGACTTTAAACTGTAGTAATCCCTATGTTCTAAACATAGGATGCCTCTTGCCCCAAACGAGAGATGCCTTATGCTCCAAGCATAAGATAACAACAGTCCTCTCTATATGACTATAAACTGTAGTGCGCCCTATGTTCCAAACATAGGATTCCTCTTGCCCTATACGAGAGATGCCTTATGCTCCAAGCATAAGACGCCTAACAGTCCTTTCTACGTGACTATAAACTGTAGTACTCCCTATCTAACAAATGATAGTATGACTCTTGCCCTATACGAGTGATGCCTTATACTCCTATAATGAGATGCCAACAGTCCTATCTACATGACTATAAACTATAGTTCCCCCTGTCTAAAAAATGATAGGATTCCTCTTGCCCTATATGAGAGATGCCTTATGCTGCAAGCATGAGATGCTAACAGTCCTCTCTACATGACTATAAACTGTAGTGCGCCCTATGTTCCAAACATAGGATGCCTCTTGCCCTATACGAGAGATGCCTTATGCTCCAAGCATAAGATGCCTAACAGTCCTATCCACATGACTATAATCTATAGTACTACCTATCTAACAAATGATAAAATGAATCTTTCCCTATATGAGAGATGCCTCATTCTCCTAGCATGAGATGCCAATAGTCCTACCTACAAGACTCTAAACTATAGTACACCCTATGTGCCAATCATAGGATGCCTCTTTCACTAAAATAAGAGATGTCTTATGATCCAAGCATAAGATGCCTAATGCCTTGATTACAGTGGCATAATTCCAATGCCCCTTGGCATTATCCCTCTTGTGAACCAGTGCACAGGTGAGGGCCTCAATTCACCAGTGAGTCGGGATGCCCTCATGGCTAGACATGAGGAAGACATTACGGGCAGCTTCCCTGCATAATCCCCATTCACCATTGCTGCTCCCTAGAAGCACCAGGGAAGATTCCTAGCATAAGACCCATGCAAAATTTCTGCTCCCTAGAGGCACCAGGGCAGCTTCCAAGCGTAAGCCCCATTCACCATTGCCGCTCCACAGCGGCACCCGGGCAGCTTCCTCACGTAAGCCCCATCCACTGTTGTGACCCAATCCAGCGGTAAGCCGTTGCAACCCCATTTAGTGGTAATCCTTTTACATCCTTATCCATTGGTAAGCCGTTATGACCCTATCCTGCGGTAAGCCATTAAAACCCCCAATCGGCGGTAAGCCGTCATCAGAAGAACTACACAGACTTTGATTCCCTACCACGAGGATACGTAGGAAGCCTCTTCAAGGCTCAAGTCCGAAACCATCATCATTCGTACCTCAGGACTACATCCTGGAGTAAGTACCATCACCATGGGCCGCCTAACACATAAGCCCCTCTTCGTTTCTCATGGACGCACCCTTCGCGACGTGATCATCAGGTCTTTGCTGCCTCTTGTTTCTCACACCGAGAACGACTCACGTGGGCTTAGAGTAAGCACTGGCCGTGACGATACCTCATATAGCATGACGTTAAAATGTATGCCCTTATCCAGTATGACGTTAAACTGTATGCCGCCGTCCAACATGACGCTAAACTACACAACCCACCTGAACTACGAGGTCTTTGATCCATGTCAAGGCATGGTATACAGGAAGCCTCCACGAGGTTCAAGCCCACCACCCATAATTTCTTCACAGTAGGTTCTACCTTCATCCAACATGATGTTAAATGGCATTCCAGTCTGATGGAAAGCCGTTTTGACCACCCGAACTACGAGGACTTTGATCCATGTCAAGGCATGGTACGTAGGAAGCATCCCTGAGGTTCAAGCCCATCTCCCATCGGACCAAGGTCCTTTCCTCACGTCAGTTCGCCGACACCTACCACCATTCCGAACTATGAGGACTTTGATCCATGTCAAAACATGGTACATAGGAAGCATCATGAGGTTCAACCCCACCACTAGTGGACCCCCGGGTTCACCCCCACGTCGGTTCACTGAAGAAGCCCCTTTGAACTATGAGGTCTTTGATCCATGTCAAGGCATGGTACGTAGGAAGCCTCCCAGAGGTTCAATCCCACCACCTGTTGGTCACCCTGAACTTCTTCAAATCAGATCACCAGCACCTGGGAAGCCTAGTGTGTAAGTCCCACACTATTCAGACCAAGGTCCTCACTCGCATCGGTTCGCCGACACACCATTATGAACTACGTGGTCTTTGATCCGTGTCAAGGAATGGTACGTAGGAAGCCTCCATAAGGTTGAAGACCATCACCGAGTCGTTCTGACCCCATTCAAGTCAGTTCACCCCCATCTCGCATGACGTTAAACTGTATTCCACACCTCATTTGAACCATGTGGTATTTGTTCCGTGCTAAGGCATGGTACGTAGGAAGTCTCCACATGGTTCAAGCCCACCACCATTGGAACAAGGTCCACCTTCACGTCAGTTCACTGATGATGCCCATCGAACCAAGGTCCACCTTCATGTCGGTTCACTGACGACACCCATCGGACCAAGGTCCACCTTCATGTCGGTCCACCAGCACCATCCCGAACTACACATACTTTGATTCCCTGCCACAGGGATATGTAGGAGGTCTCTTTGAGGCTCAAGCCCAACTTCACTATCGCCCTTGAGATGGTCCCATTTCATTCCCCCTACAGTTCATTCAACTCTCCACCATCCATCCTGATTCTCACCCGGGCCGCCACATCCCGGTGGGATCATGTCATCCACCTCCTTGCTGTTCCTAGCAGTACTTGGACTGCTATCCATGCGTAAGCCCCATCATGTCTCCAGGTCGTTGTCCTCTGTGTACACCCCAATTTATCTCCCCTTTGAACTATGTGGGTTTTGATCCCTGTTGTCTATACAGGGTACGTAGGAAACCTCCCTGAGGTACAATCCCGTCCAATGGAAAATCTTTGTGTTTCCCCATTCTGGGGTGCACACTCCCTGATCCGCCCTCAGTGGTGTTCAGATCAACCATTACAGTGTGACATCTCCCCTCCATGGGGCGCACCACCTCAGATCCATCCTCATTGGGCGTTTTGATCCATCCCCTTGGTAAACCTTCCAGGTGTTCCCTCCTAGGGATATACCAATCTGATCCGTCTCTATGGGACATTATGATCACCCTCATTCCGTCTCCGTAAGATGTTAAACTCACGACCTACCTCATGATAAACATGTGATGCCTGAGGAAAACCTCAGATGACACGCCTTTGGCGTAACTCTCTCCGCAAGACATTAAACTCATGGCCTACCTCGTGATAAACATGATATGCCTGAGGAAAACCTCAGATGACACGCCTTTGGCGTAACCGTCTCCGCAAGACATTAAACTCACGGCATTCCCCGTGATAAACATGGGAAGATAAGGAAAACCTCAGATGGAATATGATTCCCCGCATCCGATGTGGGATGCCTCGGGTTCTGCACCCTTGAGATGCCCTCTTATAAGGAAGAATACAGGTTCCCCTATGTCCACGCACCCAGAGATGCCCCGGCGTGCCCGATGTTGCCGTCTACTCCAATCGAAGGTCTCTACCATGTCAAGACCCTATGGAAAGTCTTGACGGAAGTAGTGTAATTAACTGGCGTCCAAGAAGATATGGCACTGGGAATGAGATTCACGAACAACGTATTAAATCTATGAGGGAGACCCGGACTAGGTGATGAGTTCCGAGGACGAATCCATAGAAGGAAGAACCGACATCCCATCAACCCGTTTCGATCAAGGAGAAGATGTCCTTGAACAAGGATAGAATGCCGCCCGCCTTTGGAAAGTGGGAATGCGGGGCAACAGCAGCGCATCCTACACAGATGGATGCGCGCGCCCCGACGAAAGCGTCGGAAACACACTAAATGCTTCCTTATAGGTTAGAGGATCATTATTATCTACTAATAATGAGTCAGCATCCTCAATGACTAGAGAATAATAACATTTTGGTTCTCTAACCTATCTTTTACTCCTACACAATACTTGTGTCTCCGAAACATTTTCTCATTCTACTAAACTTTTTAGAATATATTCACATACCAACTCTTGTGTTCCCTGAGCCTCGAATTCATTGAAGTCTATCTCACTCCCACTATCAATTTTATGGATGTCATCCATCTCAATGGATATGGATAGTCTTGCCAATATAATTTTTTTCTGAGGGTTTGTTTAAATAATATCTCCTAATTTCCTTGGGATATCCTATAAAGGTAAATTTTGTTCTGTGGAGTGCATGTTTATTACCTAAAGAGTCCATAAAAATGCTTTGGTTCCACACACTTGTAAATTAAATAACATGGTTTTCCTTACTCTCCAAAATTCATATTGAATACCATTTATTGATTTAGTTGGAACTTGGTTGAGTATATGTTCTACTTTTTTTAATGCATATCCCAAAAAGGATAATAAAAGAATCGCATGACTCTTCAATGATCTAACCATGTCCAACAAGGTGCAGTTCCTACTTTCACTCACATCATTCCAATAAGTCATGTAAGGAGGAGTGAGTTGGGATAAAATACCAAACTCCCATAATTAATCAATGAAATATTGATTAATACATTTTCTACTATTGTCTGAGAAGAGTTTCTTAATCTTCTTACCAAGATGGTTATAAACCTTCATTCTTATATTCCGTGAATTTATCAAAAGAATATGACTTATACCTCATTAATTATACATATTCATATCAACTAAAATAATCAGAAAAATTTATAAAGTATGAGTAACCTCCCCTTACTTTAAAAGGAAATGGTCTACACACATTAGTATGAACTAATTCCAGAATCTCTTTATCCCTTTGACCATTCCCACTAAATAGAGATTTATTCATTTTTCCTTATAAAAATTAGTTACATACACCATGTGGTTTTAGTTCAAAAGAATATAAATATCCATCTTGATGTAATTTATTCAAGAACTTTTCATTTACATGACTTGTCTATTGATTCCAAGTTTGCATGTGGTACGAGTCATGTGAAATAACATTTTTTATTGAAATACATTACTTGGTTCATGTAACCTAACACATAAAGACTGTTATTTAAATTCACCTTACCATAAAAAATGCTATATTTATAAAATAAGAAACATTTATTCCCAAATTTGAAAATAAATCCATTAGTATCAAGTCTGGATACAAAAATATTTTTTTTGGTAATAGATGAATTTTAATTACAACCCTTCAAAACCAAGATCATTCTAATAAGCAACATGAGGTGGTAGTCCCTGATAGCAACAACAACAAGTTTAGTTTTGATGGATTCTCATAGATCTACCTCCCCTTGGTCAATATTTCTAAATCTACATGGTATTTTATTTTAATATATATGTGAGCACCATAACCTATATCTAATACCCATTTTTTATAAATAGATAAATTTCAATCGATAACAAATAAACATGAATCTTACCTTTTCTTATTTGGTTGGGTACAATTTTTCTTCTAGTGTACCTTCTTTTTATATTAGAAATAGATAACATCATGTTCCCTTTCATTCCCATTGATCTTTCACTTCTTGGAGGGGTGTGAAGAAGCTTTGGGATTAAATATCTTCACTATCCCTTTTCATTTGTTCACTATAAAGACCTAAGAGTTTTCACACTTCATATCCTGATATACTTGGAGAATAATAGTAAGAAGATATGGAATATACTTCTCAATTTTTTATATATTAAAATTTACAAAAAACCTGAAGAATTTTTGAGGAAGTGATTACAAAATGAGATTAGTTCCCAGTTATTTGGGGAGTTTAAACCCCATAACCTTTAAGTGATAATGTTGCCAATGAGCTTGACTACGTGAAGCCTAGATGGGGAAATCTATCCAAGATTTCTCTAAAATATCACCTTGGAGATCTTAAACTGTTCCTATCTATCTCTCTCTAGGTAAAGACCATGGAGGTGTTCAAGAATTCTATACACATCCATGTTTCTATGATACTTCACGAGTTCACTAGAAAAAGACAAAATCATAAAACATTGAATGTTGACTATGTCTTTCATATTTTTATCATAGACTAGGTACTCTTCATCACTCACGTCCTTAGTAGGTGGATAAATAAATGAGGATTCTATCATCTAAGATTTCCGTTCAAGGCATAACACAACCCTATGGCATCTGTACCATTCCTTGAAGTTACTTCTAGTTAATAGGTTATTTGTTTCCAATATTGATCTTAGGGATAATGTGGATGATGAGCTTATAATTTTATTTTACAATTAAAAGAGAATATTATAAGTACTTTTCTTGATTAAAAATTAGGTGAGATATAATAAATTAATTGATTTTATTAAATCTATCACTATATTATCAAGTTCTAATAACCATCCCAATTGAACACATAATGTTTTGTTTATCTAAAATTCTAGGGGAAATGATCCATATTTCTCTTTGGAATCACATGTGAGGGGAACCAAATGATTGGTTAAAAGGGTATTATATAATTATACTTGGACACATAGGCCCTACATAAAAATTGAGGGTGGGATGAATCAAATTACATCATTTAATTTAATATTAAATAATTTAAAACTCATGAAATAAGTTAAATTAAAACATACAACACATAAATAGGTCTTGTTCAATCTCATGAAGAGTCATACATGAAACAAATACCCAAAAAGTAACTAGCTAGAATTTACTTCTTTATTATTTCTTTATTATTAAGATAAATAAGCTTGAATTAGTTAATAAATGAATTAAATAATTCCCTTTAATATTAATTATCATCCTAACCTAATTGGATATACTAACAATTTATGACATTCATGGAAAATAAATTACAGAACCAATAATGAAATATTTATTAAAGTAAATTAATCAATCATTTAAAATTATTTAAAACCATTATTAAATTCTCAAACACAAAATTGGGTACCGATCAATAAAATAAGGTTTTAATGCTTTAATTTTCCAATTTAATGTATTTTTTTAATTCTTTCCATTAATGGGAGACTACACGGTGTGTATATCTAATTACACACTATGTATCTCAGCTTTCATGTATCTAGGGAACTCGCCTAGGTCTGTGCTGTGTACCTTGGACATACTACATAACATGTACAGACTAGCTACACATCATGTGTTTAGTATACTATGTATCTGGGATACATTCCCGGGTCTTCAGCATGTGTCTTCATCATTTGTGTATCTCTTTGAGTCGAGTGTTTGTTTTTCTTTTGGAGTGGCTCAACGTGTTCTTTGGAGACAATAATTGATCAACTACATGTTGTGTACACCGCATAAACATAATCTATATCATTAATGCTATAGTTTTTCAGTCTCATGTGGTTTTGACCATGTATAATGACCACACGAATTGTGTGATTTATGCTGCTAACCCTTGTAGACTACACGACATGTACAATAATACACACCCTGTAATCTGATAACCTACGTGCCACCCTGGCTAGTCAAAATGCAGCGTACACCATTTTGTAATTACCATGTGGCACGTCGTGTATCCCTCAGTGCATCCAAGTGTAGTGCACTAGGGTTCACAACATGTACTTCTGAGTACATGCTATGTAAACCTATCTTATCGGTAAAAAATTTAGTAGTTCCCAAGGGAATATATGAACATTCTTCATCTATTCCTATACCTTTAAGAAAATCAAAACAATTGAAAGAATATGATTAATATGTCAAAGAATGTAAATTCAAATCAGATTAAATAAAGATTAAAATGACATGAAAATCTAACCACAATTGCGCATAGATGAAAAATAAAATAAATAATTATAAATTTAAATGTGACCGATCTAATTCGAGTTGATGCTTTTGGGGGGAGAAAAAGCATTCAATGGTGCAAGATATATAAAAATTTCTTTTAATAATCATTACCCAAAACCATGAGTCGGGATCTTACACATAAAATTTATATTTAATTTATTTAAAATATGAATAAATAAATTATAGTGACCCTAGCCTTTTACTCATATTATTATATTATTTTAAGCATAGTTATCCATGAAATAAAAAATAAGGATCGTAAAGGATAGTGTCTTTGGATGATTAGGTAGATAATTAGAAAGGTTGGAACCAAAATAAAAAAAAAACATCTATCCCTTTATATCTATAAAGAGATACTTACTTCCTTTTAGATCTTACATCTATATAGGATAACCTAGGGAATACATGAATAAAAGGAAAGAGCTAAAAATCCCAGTAAGGGAAAAAATATAGAAGTAAATAATAACGCATGGGTTAGATGGAATGATATTATGACATAAAAAGGAATGAAAAATGAATAAACATAAGGATTTATAACATGTTTAACATGGGATCATATAATCACAGAAATATATAAATGTAACAACAACATACAACATGACATAAGTATGATTCAAGGATAACTACCGAGATCATTGCACATGGTGGACAAAGTCCCATAAAGGAATCAGGTTTACTCCATATCCCAACATGACATATCATGAGACTAAACCTTACCCAATAAATTGGAGTGCTATATAGAAGAACCCATCATAACATATTCATGTATATGTGCGCCACATGAAAAATCAAGCATAAGTGTTACCCATGGAAAGAAGTGGGAATCATAGTCATGTCATAAAGAATAACAGATGAACATATCATAAAAGCATCCATGAAAGAATAAATTTAAATCATAAATGAACATTTATAAGGGAAATTATGAATAAATAATGATAAATCATGTTCAAATGAAGTGAAAACATATAAAAATATTGTTTAAGAAACTTTTTAAATGAGCCTCTTTAGTGTGATTTAAGGGAAAATACTAAAGAGTCTTTAAAGTGAGAAGATGAATAATTCTTTACATAAAACTAGAAATTAACTAAGATTGTTTTTAAAAATAAAAATAGGGATTTTATAAAAATAGTGGTGGATTAAAATGGATTATGGAGTGTACTTGAAAATGGGTAAGAAATTGGGAAGTTCCCTTTAACAGGGCTTTCTTATCAAGAGGAGTTTAAAAGAGAACCTTATAAAGCATGTATTTACCATAAAATAATGAATCATTGAGATAGGTACATATTTTTAGATCATAAAAATATAATTTAGGATGAGTAAATAATAATAATTAATCTTTATATTAGGGTAAAGATACAGAAAGCGTAACCCAAAATAAAAATGGGGGTTCTTAAAGAATCCCTTATCTTATGTCTAAAAGTGTTCTGTACTTGTACTTAATGTCATGGATAATTAAATTAAATCCATTAATTAATTAATTTAAACCTATTTAACTTATATTTTATTTATTATAACTTCATTAAGTTTATTTATGGACTTTTTTATGAGTTATAATATACAATTTCTTCATTCGGGAGTGTTCGTTTCCCTGGTTTTCCTGATTAGTTCAATTGTATACATGAATGAAAGATCAAGTAAAATGGGAATATATATAAATAATTAAAATTATATGTTATTAATGAATATAAAAAATATTAAATGGTCTTATATATATATATATTTTCTATATATTAGGAAAATTCATTAGATATAACATTAATAAAAATTATTTAATTTATTTTGGCGGTTTTTATACAACCATCACGAACTAATATCATTTTATTTAATATCATATTTATATATTGGTTATAGAACATTATATAACTTATAATATGTATAATAAAATCCTATTTAACCATTATAATGGTTTTATGACCATCCATGAAGCTGGAATTGGAAAATTAAAATGCATCATCCACGATGGTAGTAAATCAACACATCATAGATGATGTTTTCATTTTTAGAATAAATGGAAGAGGAGAAGGGGTTTGATGATGAATATTACAGTAAAATAATAAAATTATAGTATATATAAGTTACTGGAGTTATAATTTGTGTTTGGATAGAGGAGTTAAGGAGAGTATAATAAAAGAAAATAAATTAAAATAAATCAAAAGAGAAGAGAAGATGATTTTACCTTTTGAATTTCTCCTCCTTAAGAACCTCTTTAAAGAAATTAAGTTTGGTATTTTGTTGAGGCAAAAGTAACCTGGATATATGGGAGAGGCTTGGTAAGATGATTTTGTATAATTTTGATGAGTTTCAAGGTTTTGGAGGTGTGCGGAGAAGAGGTGGTGAGAGGTGGTATTTATAGGGGGAGGAGAGGGGTGTTTTTGATTAATTTATATATTAGATTATTATTATAGATCAAGACTATAAAGAGTGATGATTCCAATGATAAAATAAATTAAAATGGGAATGATATTTAAAGATAATTTACACTCATCTATGACTCATCCATGACTCAAAAACTCATTTATTTACTTATAATGATAAATATTGTAAATTACCGTATTTCACTATTCACCAAAAAATAAACTATTTTAGAAATACCCCATAAATTCATCCTAACCGTTTTTTGACATGTAGATTTAAAAAATTGACTCCATTATATATTAATAATTTTTTAAATATTATAAATTTAATTTTTAATCCTCATTTATTTGAAAAATGATGATTTTAAAATTATAACTGATTTTAGGAAACTTTGAAAATTTAATTATGGTCTCATAAAATAATCTTATAATTATAAGAAAAAAATATTAATTTATGAATCTATTTTATGAAAATATATTTTCTTTTACATCATTATATTAATTATAAAATTTTTAATATACATTTATGTTTTATAAAAAATACCAACACTTAATTTATCATTTTTAAAAAATTTATTTAATTATGCCAAGATATAAATATATTACATTTTCATTTATAAGATAACTAAATTTTATTTATACTTTCATAGGTGAGGTTATTATTCTATTGGCTAGTTTACTATTCCCAACAATCACATTACTATTCCAATTGCTAAGTTACTATTCTATCAGCATAGGTTCCTTAAATTACAGAAATACCTCTTATTTAATTCACTCTTCATTTATAAAGTTTTTATTATGTTTTATATGTGATTTTTGGTGCTTTATACTATATCACATAATTATAAAAATGGAATTTCCATTAATAAAATTTTAGATTGATACATTATTCACCCCTTATGAAATTTCACCCTAGAAATTTCAATTTTCATACTATGGTGAAATAAAGTGAGGGAAATTATATTTCATAAATTCCTCTGGTTCCCATCTTTCCACCTCATACATATGGTTCTACCATAGT
Organism: Viscum album; assembly: GCA_963277665.1. Classification (NCBI taxonomy): domain Eukaryota; kingdom Viridiplantae; phylum Streptophyta; class Magnoliopsida; order Santalales; family Viscaceae; genus Viscum; species Viscum album. The sequence goes on from OY728153.1 coordinate 943,829,534, forward strand.
ACTTTGACCAAGTGAGTTTTCTTGTTTCATATAAATTTATCTCTATAGTCCAAGATCTTCATCGTATGCTATTTATACGAGATTTAGCTCTCTATTTGTACTACCATCAAATTTATTACATGTGAGGGATCTGGTATGAACTTACTCAAGAGGGATATGTGGAATACATCGTGTTTTTGACACATTATAGTTGGAAGTTCTAGTCCGTAGGCCACAAATCCGACATGATCAAGAATCTAGAAGGGGCCAATGTACCTGGGACTTAGCTTTCATTTCTTCCCAAATATCATGATCCTATTATATAGAGATATGCGAAGGAATAAAATGTATCCAAACTCAAATTACAGGTCTCATCAATGGTTTTCTTCATAGATATTTTTTTGATTTTGGGCTGCCTTGATGTGATACTAAATGGTTTTATCCTTTTCTACCATTTCTTCAAGCATTTTAGCTCCCAACATCTTATGTTCACTGACATCTTCCCAAAAAGCCAATGTTCTGCATCTTTTCCCATAATGAGCTTGATATGGAGCCATTTGGATGCTCAAGTGGAAACTATTGTTATAAGAGAACTCGACCATAGGTAGATGTTGGTCCTAAATGTCAACATGTCTTCTAGTATCTGAATATTCTGCTCAGATTGGCCATCAATTTAAGGATTATAGGGCATACTGAAGTTCAACTTAGTTTTTAGAGAATGTTGGAGAATTTTACAGAACTTAGAGGGGATTCTCAGATCTCGATCGAATAAAATAGAGAGTTATACTCCATACATCCTTACCACTTCTCTAATGTATATCAGTTAAATTTGATCTAATGAGAAGTCTTATAGAATTTAGATAAAGTGAGCTATCTTTGTATGATGATCCATAACAACCCATATAAAATTTTTTCCCCTATATTTCTTCTGAAGTCTGGTGACAAATTCCATAGAGATGTTTTCCCATTTCCATTTTGGTATAGGTAATGGTTTCCTCATCCCCTTATAATTTTGTATTTCTGCCTTACCCTTCTGACATAATAGTCACTTTGATGTATATTCAATGATCTCTTTCTTCATATTGTCTCACGAATAGTTCTCTCAGATATCTCAATACATCTTTGTGCTTCCTCAGTGAATAGATAAGATTGAGCTATATGCATCATTCATAAGCCCCTTATTTATCTCTGGATTATATGGTAGACATAAATATGACCTAAATCTCACTAATCGTTCCTCATCAATTTTTAACTCGGTTGATTTCCGATTTCTGATAACTTTCACCTTTTTCTGAATTTCCCCATCATTTATTTGAGAATATTTTATTTTCTCCATGAGGGGTAGTTGAGAAATAATTTGAGAAAGGGTTGATGATGTTCCTTCATTAATTATTACCAAGTCCATCCTTTGAAAATCTAATAATATTTGATCCTTATCAATTATCATCATTGATAATGTCGCAACATCCTTTCTAATTAGATCATCTTCCACTTTATTTTCCTTACCAGGATGGTAGTGGATTGATCAATCATAATCCTTGATGAGATCTATTCTTCTTCTCTAGAATATATTAAGATTATTTTTTATGAATATATATTTTAGGCTCTTATAAATAGTATATATCACACACTTCTCCCCATAAAGATAATGCCGCCAGATTTTCAACGTAAAGATCACATATGAAAACTCCAAATCATGCGTGAGATATTTTTGCTCATAAATTTTCAACTACCTTGAGGTGCGAGATATCACTTTATAATTTTTATTAACACAAAACCTAATACCTTCTTTAAAGTATAATCGTATACCAAAAATAGTTCCCCACATTTTGGAAGTGTGAGTAATGGCATGAACAACCTATTTTTTAACTCTTTGAAGTAGTCTTCACATTCACTGGTCTATATGAACTTTACTCCATTCCATTTTATCTTGGTTAGTGGTATTGATAATCATAAAAAGTTCTTCACAAATCATCAGTAATACCGAGCTAGATTAATGAAACTACGGATCTCCATTACAAATGCTGGTCTGGGATACACTTCAATAGCCTTTCTTAGAAGGGTCCACGTATATTCCTTTCATGGTGATAATATTCCCCATGAATGATACTTACCCCATCTATAACTCACATTTATTTTACTTTTCATAGAGTATCGCTCTTTGAATGGTCTTTAGCACAATATTCAAATTATCCTTATGATCCTCATTGAATTTGGAGTATATCAGAATATCATCGATAAATACAACCACAGATTTGTCGAGGTAATCTCTAAATACACAATTCATTAAGTCCATGAAAATTTCTGGAGCATTAGTGAGTCCTATGTGCATCACTATGAAATTATAGTGTCCATAACTCATTCAAAAGGCAGTTTTGGGAATATATTATTTTTTCACCTTTAATTGGTGATATCCCAACTGAAGGTCCACCTTAGATAAATACTTGTCCCCACATAGTTTATCGAATAATTCAGTCATATAAGGAATGTGATACATTTTATTTATCATTATTTAGTTGATCTCACAATAATCAATGAATAGGCTCATTAATCCATCCTTTTTCTTGATGAAGAGGACAAGATAACTCCATGGGGGCATATAAAACCCTTGTCTATATTCTCTTTTAGTTACTTATTTAGTCCCCCTTAATCAATGGTGGATTATCTATAAGGTGTATTTGATATAAGGAGATATCTAGTAATAAGTTCAATTTTGAAATCAACCTATTAATCAGGAGGAAGACTAGACAATTCTTCAGGAAACACATCAGTGTAGTCCCTCATAATGGGATTGTATTCGAGCATGATTCTCCCCTTTGTCTCAATAATTTGAGCAAGATATACTATCTCATAAGGCAATAATATCCACATTTTACACAATGATTCTAAACATGATTTATCCACATCCTTATACATATACATTATTGAAGGATGCCTTGGGATGTGAAGAGTGATCTCCCTTTCCTAAAAGTTGATGTTGGATTTATATAAAGATAGACAATCTATGCCTAATATAGCATAAAACTCCACTAATGAAAGTATTCAAAGATTTTTTGGGAGGTTCATTCCACCAAAATTAACCGGGGATGAGTTATATACTTTGGATGAAATAATTTCCCCATTTTTTTCTCACAGATAACTCAACCTCTATATTTTGAGGTGGTGTTTGAATAGTTATAATATACTTTAGAGATATGAAAGAATGCGTAGAACCATAATGAAATAATAGATTTTATATTCTTGAATAAATAATCAGTGCACCTTTCACCACATCATTTTCATGATCCACTTTAGCAGTAGTGATAGAATATTCCCTTCCTTGTTTTCTTGGAGGTTGTTGTTGATTACCTCTAAAAACCCTTGACTTAGGGAAATGGCTTATATAATTCCCATGTTACCTATAGTTGAATCACTTAAATATAGGTGGAGTGATATTATGAAGCTTACTTTCATCCTCCACATTTATGGGATTCTTTATCCACCTTTAGTAATTATTTTCTAGATACTCCTCTCTTCCATATTTGAAGCATCTCCTGGTTCTTTTCAGATAGTTATAAAAATTATTCTCCACACACTTTTGATATGTGGGATATTGGATTTTCTTTCCATAATAGTATTTAATGATTGATCCTACCATATTAAAATCCATTTCCTACTCTTTATCTCTGATCCCATGATACCATTGAGAGTCTCTGATATCTATTTCAACTTTAAGATAACAACATACAATATTCTCAATGCTATTGATGTCTCAAATCACCAAATTTGTTCAAAGACTTCACTTTAGTTCGCTAAATAAGTGATCCACCTTGATTTTAGTGTTCATGAAAGGCTAGATGCATATCATGCATGCCTTGTAAAGTTTTCCATGTATGCCATGATAGACTCACCTTCCTTTTTCTTCAGCCCGAGGAACTCCCTTTCCATTATAATAAGGAGAGTTTGGGAAAAATATTCAATGAAAAATATTTTATTGAAATATAACCATTCCATGGAATCCATTTCCTCATTATATTTTGTGTATTTTATCAATGTAATCCACTGATCAACTTCCCAATCTAAACAATAGATTTCCAAAATGTTTTTCTCTTCTTTTGAGCATTGAAGGACAAAGAATATCTTCTCAATAGAGTTAATCCATTGTTCTATGATGATGAGATTAGAAGATCCACTAAATATGGGAGGACTTTTTCACATAAAGGACTTAACCAAAACTTCCTCTTTTTTAGGATAAGAAGGGTGTTCCACATGATTGAAGTTATTATTCCTAATTTGATCCAGTTGATCAAGTAATTTCACAACGTTTTGAGCTCTTATTCCCATCATATTTAGAATCACATTAGGGAAATCGTTACATTGCCTATAAAATTGATTTTTAAAATGAGATCTCATATTCTATCCATTAACTAAGAAAAAAAATCAAAATTATGGGATCTTTAATACTTATTTAATAACCAGGTAAAAAAGAAACTTTGAAAATAAAAGGATAAACATGTAAATTAAAAGTATATACTATCTTGTGATCCCCTAAGTTTTAATCTAAGTTATCTATGGTGATAGAATTATCCCTAGGGTTATTAATAAAGTAATATAGTCCTAATTTCAAAAAATAACAAAACCTTCCTCTGATACCAACTATAGAGGCCGTATCCTTTTATAGATATTATTACATGATTTTGAGCATAATTAACCATGAAATACAAACCAAGGATCGTAAAGTATAGTGTATTTGGATGATTAGGTACATAATTAGAAAGTGTGAAACTAAAATAAAAAAATATTATTTATTTTATCTCTATAAAGATCTCCTAAATTCCTTTTTTCTCTTACATTTTCATAGGATAAATTGGGGAATACATGAACAAAAGGGATGAGCTAAAAAACCCAGTTAATGAATAAACATATAAGTAATGAATAAAACATGGGTTCGAAGGCATAATATAATGAAATAAAAAGGAATGGAACTTGACTTAAAATAAGTAATCATGAAATATAAAACATGGGATCATGTAATTATGGAAACATAGGAATTTGGCAACAATATACTACATGACATAAATACGAGTCAAGGCTAACTGCCAAGACCATTGCACATAGTGACAAAGTCCCATAAAGGAATCGAATTCACTAATTATCCCAACATGACGTCTCATGAGGATAAACATTAACCAATTCATTAGAGTGTTATCTAGGAACAACCATTATAAATATTCACGCATATGTGTTCCACATAAAGAATCAAGCATAAGGGTTTCCCATGGAAAGAAGTGGGCATCATAATCATGTCATAGAGCATAAAAAATGGCCGTATAATAAAATTTTCCCGGGATGAATGGATTTAAATAATAAAAGGAAATTAATAAGGGAAATTAGGAATATATAATTATAAATTATGTTCAAATGAAGTTAAAAAAATGTAAAAATAGTGTTTAAGAAACTTTTTAAATGATCCTCTTTAGTGCGGTTAATGGACAACATTAAAGTCTCTTTAAAGTGGGAAAAGTTATGACTATTTGCATAAAAACAGAAATTAACGAAGTTAGTTTTTCAGGATAAAAAGTGAGATTTTAGAAAAATATTTGTGTCATTAACTAGATTATAGAGTGTACTTGTAAATGGGTATGAAATTGGGAAGTTCTCTTTAATCGGGCTTGCTTATCGGGAGGATTTAAAAAGAGAGACTTTTAAAACATGTATTTTCCATCATAGAATGAGGCATTGAGATAGATAAATATGTTTGGTACATATAAAAAGAATTTAAAAGGAGTAAATAATAATAATTAAGGAGTAATTTGGGATAAATAGAGAGAAATCATAACCCGAATGAAAAATGGGGGTTTGGAATGAATCCCTTACCTTATGTTCGAAAGTGTTATGCACTTACAATTGTTGTCATGGATAATAAAATTAAATCCATTAATTAATTGATTAATAACCTATTTAAAATTTATTTTATTTATTATAATTTAAATAAGTTCATTTATGGTATTTTTGATGAGTTATAAGACTCAATTTCATTGTTCGGGAGTGTTTGTTTCCTTGGTTTTCATGATCGGTTCACTTGTATACATGTATGAAGGATCATGTAAAATGAGAATAGTTATCCATAATTTAAATTATATTTTATTAATGAAACTAAATATTATTAAATGGTCCTATATATCATTTTTCTAGATATTAGGATGATTCATTAGATAAAATCTTAATGAAAATGATTTAATTTATTTTGGAAGATTTCAATCGACCGTCAAAAACTTATACCATTATATTTAATATAATGTTATTATATTGGTTATAGAACATTATATAACTTATAATATGAATAATAAAATCTAATTTAAACATAATAATGGTTTTATGACCATAATTCAAGGCAGTATTGGAGAATGAAATCGCATCGTCCATGATGCCGGTAAATTGACACATCATAGATGATGTTTTCATTTTTAGAAAAAAAAGGGAGAGGAGAAGGGGTTTGATGATGAATATTCCATAAAATTAATAAAATTAAATTATATATATATATAATATTGGATTAATAATTCATGTTCGTATAGATGAGGTAAGGATAGTATTAGAAAATATAATAAATTAAAATAAATTAAATGAGAATGGAAGAGGATTTTACCTCTTTAATTTATCCTCCTTAAGAACCTCATTAAAGAAATTGAGGTTGGTATTTTGTTGAGAACACATGATCCTGGATTTGGTTAATAGTATTGAGAAGAATTTGGACAATATTCAAGGATTTGGAAGTGTGAGGTGAAGAGGTGGTGAGGGGTGGTATTTATAGGGGAGAGGGGTGTTTTTGATTAATTTATTCATTAGTTTATTATTTTGGCTCAAGAATATAAATAATGATGATTCCTATGAATAAATATAGTAAATAGAGATTGATATTTTGATATAATGGCCACTTATAACATCGATGACTCATCCATGGCTCAAAAATTCATTTATTTACTTATAATGTGAAATACAGTAAATTATTGTATTTCGCTATTCACAAAAAATTCAATTATTTTAGAAAAATCCAAAAAATTCACACTAAAAATTTTTTGACATGAAGAATTCAAATATGGACTCTGTTTTATGAAAATAATTTAAAAAATATGTGAAATTTAATAGTTAATTATCATTTATTTGAAAAATACCGATTTTAAATTTATTACCGATTTTATGACATTTTGAAAAATGAATTAAGATCTCATAAAATTATCTCATACTTATAAGGGAAAAAAATTAATTTATGAATATATTTTATGAAAATAAATTTTATTTTAAATAATTATATTAATTATAAAATTTTAAATAAACATCTATGTTTATAAAAACAGCAACACTTAATTTATCATTTTTAAAACATTTATTTACTTATTAAAAGATATAAATATATCATATTTTCATTTATAAGATAACTAAATTTTATTTATAGTTTCATAGGTGATGTTACTATTCTATTGACCAGTTTACTATTCCCAATGGTCACATTACTCTTCTAATGATCAAGTTACTATTCCATCGGTATAGGTTCCTTAATTTCTATAAATACATCTTATTTCATTCATTATTTATTTATAGTGTTTTTATTATGTTTTATATGTGATTTTAGGTGATTTATACTATATGAAATAATTATAAGAAGGGAATTTCCATGAACAAAATTTTGGGTCATTACATAAATACCTGGGCTTAGTAACTTTTTTCATCTATGAATATTGATCGTTCGAAATGACCTTTTCAGATTTCCTTTGTTGTTCTATGAGGGTAAAAGGATAGAATCCATCTAGGGGTTATCCAAACCTAATTTAATGATCTTTGAGAAACACCACTAGATCTTCAGTTTCTAGCATGGTGAATCAAATGTCTTACATTATTCATTTTTAATTGCTCGTTCTTCAGTCATGAAGAAATCTCTCTCGTGTTTCTTATTCCTAAGTGGGAGAGAGAAGAAGGATTCAAGAGAGAATTCATTGTCACAATAATTCTTTATTCTCAATTTTGGATAATTTACACAATAGACATAACTATATATTTATAGTGATAGGTTTTAGGCTAAAATAATAATTTAATTGCAATGCTAGAAATTAAATAATTTTTAAACTTTATTGAAACCCCATGTCACGTAATGATATTATTATTACTATTTTGTAGCATGTGCTAACTTTCCCAAATTTATAAATAATATTTCTCGGCTTGTAAGTAATTATTTATCACCAGATTTGATCTTGGTCTTTTCAAACTACTCAGTATTTATTGAATACCCAAATAAATATTTTATTCATAAATAAATGTTTCATTAAAATAACAGAGAATAAATATTTATTAAATAATCAATAAAATAAATAAATATAATTTTATTCCCATGCTGGTGAATAAATATTTATTTAATTTATTCGACCAATAAATCTTGAAAAAAATTAGTCCTCGACCTAGTGAATAATATTTTTCCAATAATTAAATTCAAATAGAATTTAATCAATATCAATGGAAACACTTATTGTGTGACCCTATGAGATTCTTTCTCATTGGCATTAGAAAGACTTACCTAAAATATAATATTACTATCTAGTAATAGGTCATGGAACCTATGAGAATGAACTTAATTTCCCAAGGATAGAAACCACATAGGAATGCTCACCGTTTCATTATCACAATATCTCATCAAGAAGGTTGCACGATAGTGTCATCAACCAATTTTCTCTATATGTCTCTCATTTACAATCTAAACCATGGCCATGGAATTTAGGTGATAGTTATATTCCAAATAAAGGGTCAAGATATCAACTCCCATAAAGATAGAAGGGATGAATACTTCCTCGACTTATCCATTAATGACATGTCAATCATGATGAAACCAATGTACCCTACTTTCCACCAACATATGGCATGTGGGTTTTTGTTAGTAAATCTAAGTGAATGAGTCAAGAAATTCATGAATAATAATCTTAAAGTCTAAGGACCATTACACACACTCGCAGATAGGAATATCCAATGACACTAATACTTGTATAATTCCTACCAGAGAGACTCTTATTATAATCTCTCATCTTAGAGATTACCAAGTATGAACTTCATGAGAATAAGAATTTTCCAATTATGAGTGCTCACACCTGATGGTCTAAATACTATGTGTCCCATCATATTACGTTTTCCAACCACAAAAATATATTAAGAATATTTCCATAGCACTTCTTGGTTCTCATCATAGCAGGGAATTGATATGACCATATCAATGTGAAAAATACTCTAGGAAATTATTACATTAAATCTAGGCAGAACAATGAACAATATGTAATAATATATTAAATTAATATTGAATACATCGAATATACATGTAATCAAAGTACAAATAGTTTTTCCAAAGAAACCGACTATAACACCCTCTCCACATTAGATTTACTTTTCCATACCCAACCATTCTAGTAGTGCATTTTTAAACCAATAGTTTTCTAAGTTGTACCTTCAACTATCGACAATCATGTGGTAATCCCTTAGTGATTCCAGAGTATAGATTTATATAGCATCGACGAACGAGATCTGAGGTATGACTCTGCACTAATCTCTTGCTTTATTATCACATGATATAATTGTGATTCTACCTAATTTTGATTCATCATTTCTTTGTGATATCACTATTTTTATGTCATACTAATTTCTATGAAAAATTTCTCCTTTTGGGATTGATTCCTTTTTAATTATTTTTCTAGTATTTGGTATCATGTGTTTGAATCTTTCTCTCAAATCATCTATTCCTTCTTATGGTTTAATCTAACAAAAGTAACAAGCTCTTACAAGGGTATATTGAGGCCTTGTACTCTAAGGGGTCTAATTTCCCATAAAATTTCCCATTACTATTTCTCGAGTGTTTGGGGGGGGGGGGGTTGGAAATGTATTTTGGAAGTTTTTGAGGTTAGGGGAAGTAAGTTACAAATTAATCTATGATTTTTAATTTAAAATAGTAGTTTTTTTGTGTATTTTTCTTATTTTTGGCCATGTCAGGGATGACCCTTAAGTATTTCTCTAGTCATATAAATAACACTTACCTATTTCTTTTACCTCTAGAAAGACCTCTACATATATACCTTTGACCTTATTAATACCTTTATTATGAGACAAATGTTATGTATTATCCCTATAATAAAAATGACCCTTAAGTATTCACCCTTTTATTGGGAATCCATCAACTTTTGGATTGTAGAATTTATCTACTGGATAATGCCACATAGTTGAAACAAAACCTGCAGATGGATTCTATTGATGTTAGTTTACTGGAATATTGTAAGACCTCACACCCCACTAACCACAATAATTAGACCACACACACACTCAAGAAAACCCATGAATCACAATACGTTTAAAAGAATAAGTGGAAGCAAAAAGAATAGAAAAGAACACTTTGATTTTACATTTTTTGGATATGAGTCGTATGTCCATAAGTGAAAACTTTGTTTCCTTTCCATTAAAATTGGTAGATAGAGGTATATTACCATCACTATGAATGTTTAATTATGTAGATCAATAATCTTCAAATAAACATGTTACACATGTGCATGAGTTCCCACTGACTTATATAGTGGGTCATAACTACTCAACTGGTTCCACCACCTTTTGGAATTTATAGGTGTATAACCATTGAACCATAGTGAGAAATAATCTCCTGTAGAATTCTAGGACTTGAACACAAACCCTTGGTAGATGAAAAAATTACTCAAATGTTCCATATTTTACCGGAAAACTAGTTTTGATGGCTATAGTGTAACTCCCTTTCAACTATTTTTTGGTGAATTGACCACTGCAATCATCATCAGAAGATACCACCTTCCGAACTACCTGACCCTATTGAAGATCCCTCTATCACTTCCTGAACCAACAAGACTTATATGTCATATTTAGTATATCCTTCCAATATATTGAACCGACACAACAAATAGGTTTCTCATTCCAAATAATCTCATACTTGAATAATGTTCCAAGAAAACCATAGAAACTATCCAACACTACTAAAAACATCCGAATATTGATTTCCACAACACATACTGTCACTATCATTCTCTTTTAATCACCAAATCCATACATAGACACAATTTTTCCTCAAAATTTCTTAGGCTAGGGTCTTGGTGAATATTTTTTCTTGTTTCTTCTTTCCAACCATCTTTAAGAACTCCAACACCTTGTCCTCTATGAATTTCTAGATAAAGTGATATTTTAGGTTGATGTGTTTTATTGTTTCTTGAAACACCAGATTTTAACACAACTAAATTGCACCTTGAATATCATAGAAAATCACTACAGTCTCATGGAATATTTTGAGTTACTCTATTAAGTGTGTCAACTATATCGTTTCCTTACTCACTTATATTGCAGTTATGTAATCAGCTTTGATTGAGGACAAAGTAACCATAAGTTATAGCCACGAAATCAATCTTGTAGCATCCCGTCTCTCATCATTGTCTTGACAAGTTTTAGGGGAGATAATAGGCCTAAAATGACATCCCCAAGACACCAAAGGTTGGTAATAAATTCCAGGATCCCCAATAACATTTGGGGATTGGTTTTCCATTTCAAAGATAAAATATCCAAAATATATAAACAAATACCAACCAAACCTATATATGATGAATGATTATAAAAATAAAACCGAAATCATAAAAAAACCAATAAACCATATCATATAACAATTAGAAACTAAAATACATACTCAAGAGGACTAAAAGACCACAAAACTGAAAAATCTAAAGTGAAATCAACCAGAAACACCGAACCCACTCAAAGATCCAACGCTACATTCCTAGTCCAAGTTTTCATAAAGAATAAATAAAGAAATATGATACCTTGAATCTACCTATTTCCTGATAGATTTCATATGAATGTGAACAAGAGTTACCAAGTAGGGGGTGCGTCTAAACTCAGTAAGAATTCCCTAATGACTTCCCAACTCATGACCATTATCTATCCCATTCAACACACACCCAACTGTTTGTGAAAAAATCATACCAAGTAATTCCAATCAAAATATTTATTTCTTTAAATAATTTCAAAAAATAATTTACATGCATTAAAGAAAACCATAATTTTAAAATTATCATTTTAAAATTATAAACAAAATGGGATTTCCAAAAAAATCAACTTTCCACAATTTACAAGTCAATGCCAAAACAATATTTCCAAAAAGAATCACAAAAATATTTCATAAACAATTCAAGAAAATAATTTATTTACAATTAACCCATAAATTTTAAAATTAAGTGGAGTTGAGATAGAATCTACTTACCTCACAAATTTTGGAAAAAATGAAAAATTACACCACAAAACTTCATGATATGGTCACAAATCATGTTTCCTTCACTAGATCCAACAATATTTCATCATAAAACCATTAATAACACATAGATCTATCTATAATAGACTATATATATACTTTTAAGAGAGTAACCTTGGATCTAAGAAGAAAAAGGAAGAAAAGGTACTTATTGATGAATCTAGGCATCTAACACACTTTTATCCACCTAATGATCACACCTAGATTGAAGTGGATTGTATCGCATGGTTGGATTGCACGATTAGGAAAACCATGGACCAACTGTGATTTTATATCTATTTAAATATTCATGGTTCTCCTAATAATTGGTATGGTTTGGAAAAACTATGCAACAACTATGTGCTTTCCTAGTGCCCATTATTTTACCTTGAATGATTTTCTGGATATTCTTCATGGTTTCTACTTTCCATTAACAAATTATGCCCCTCCAAAAAATCCTCAAGTCTTGGTAAAACCCCTCATAACCTAAAAAAAATTACTTTGAACATTATATATACTAAAAATACATAAATAAATGGTGATGTACCTAAAACCAGGGGTGTTGGATAGCTGATGGTCATTCCTTTATAGGTGAACAAAAATCTTGTTGTGTTCTTCTAGGTGTCTGGATCCCCATAAAGTTTTCATATATTGAGGAGTTTGAGCTACATTTTTTTATGGAGGAAATTACAACCACCAAATGGTGAGAAAATCATAAGGTCGTTCTTTAGACCACTAGATGGTGTGATGGAGCGGAAGTGGCTGGGTTCAGTTCACCAGATACTGAAGGCAGATGATAGGTAGGAAGGTGCAGCAGAATAAAACAATGAAATCTTGATCATTAGAATATATTATGGATCTTATAACTAAAATATCTACAAAAGAGGAAAAATACACTAGTAGAGCTAGTTTCAGTGGTGGTTGTGACACCCCCATAAAATTATATAGTTTTTATTATTTAATTTTGTTTATTTTGAAAATTTTAACTTCTTGGGTGTTTTGGGATATTTTGAATTTTTTTGATGTTTTTAGAGGACTACATCATGGTTAAGAGCACCAAACCATGGTGGTGGTGGTGGTGGGGTGGGGAGGGGGGTGCTATGGGCTAGGCTATATGTGTTGGGAAACATCACATCATGGAGGCCTTGAGGCTAGGGGACTCCTACAATATTTAATATAGGTTCCCCAGGCTGCATCTAAGAGGACTATACTGAATGATCATAGGCTTGGTTTTTGGGTTATTTTCAGAAGCAACTCCCGACCCCATGGTATAGATACCACATCACAGGAGGCCAATTATATAGGGATCCAATCCATGGTTATCATGATCACACTATAGATCATTATTCTAGTTTTTAAAGAGTGAATTATATTTATTACCTTTTATAGTTTTAAATGTTTATCCAATCCTTACCCTACCACATTGTGGATCCTTCTCCAGGATTTAAAATTTGAATAATTATTCTTCGTGTATTCAAGGGTTTTCAAGAGGTGGATAATGAATTGGGATTTAGAGAATATTTTTAAAGGTCTATTTAGAAACATTAAAGAAATATGTTTTAAATCATGTGAGATCCTTGACTAAGGCCCTTATAACTAGTATTACATTTTTTTATTGTGACATCTTAGGTTATGTTTTATATTCTTATAACTTTATATAATTCATATACATGTAATGAGTGTAGTTTTTTGAAAGGGGTTTGGAGGTGAGATGTGGTATTTATTTATTGTTTTTTATTATTGATCATGTTTAGATTATGCCTTGATTTTTTTCTCTCCCCCACTTTGATTTTTCAGAGGAATATTAGAAGACCTAGTAGGAGATCTAGGGAGTGTAATCCCTAGTGTAGATTGTGAGTTGAAAAAAAATGTTTATTGGTTATAATGATTGGGTTAATGAGATGTATTATATGTATTTTGGTATCTTGAGCACTCATAGGATGGATTATACGTCCCACATAGTCTACTAAGACTACAAAGATTGTAGACAGGTTCTTTTAGGCTGACCAAGGGATCTATTTTCTATTTCAAGTCCTTATTACTTTAAGTCTTATAAAGTTCCCCAAGATTCCTATTACTATTGAGGATTGTTTTGGGGATTCCATTATATACATTTTTTTATCCCATAGACTTTATTTTATGTCACAAACCAGCTTCAATCCCCCCATAAATTGGGCACCCCGGTCTGAATGTGATAAAACTAAAGAGTGTTCCAGATCCCCATGGGATGGAAAAAGTTATTGGGAATCTTGGAAACACCATTTGGGAATGGGTTTTCAAAAAATATAAGCAATTAAATAAGAACCATAATTTTACTAGAAATTCTGGCATAACCCATCTGTAATTCGGACATCTATTCCAAAATCATATATATACTAGGTCAATTATATTTTCCACTATGGAACACAACACAAAGAAGAAAATTAGAGTATATCACATGTCAAAAATCAGATATATTGTTTTAAATAAGACTTAAACATAGTGGCAGGACAAAAAAATAAAAATAAAACAAATTCCCTCATCTCACCATCTTACACCCACCATAGAAACAACCATTTCTATTATACATCTATAAATCCACCTGAAAGTACACTACCCATAACCATAATTGAAAGAAATAAAGTCATATTCTTCCAATTAGGAAATGTAAAACAAATAAAAAAACAACCAACATAACTCCATGTGACTCTAAAATCCATTATCTAACCTCAAACTAAACACGATCTGTGAGAAATATAGAGATAAACTAGAGCCTAAAATATTAATAGGCATGATCATAAAGGCCCAATAGGAATTAAAAATGAAACCATTCCATATGAATAATATTTAAATAAAAGATAAATTTTATGTCAGTTTTAAATACATTAAGAAAATAGTGTTTTCATACATAAGTACATAAAATCCAATTATCATTTCCATCATGTCACGAACCGCATTTACCAAAATGAGGGAAGGGTCAGAATATTTCTAGGCCCTTCCTTCTTTAAGTTGAAGGAGAGATAATGACCCCCGATACCTTCCTTCAATAGGTCCCAAAGTGGCGACTAGAACCAAGGGTATGGAAATTACACACAAATGGAAGGCATTTCCCCTTTTTGTTTTATAGGATCGGGAGATAAGACGATGAAACTCAACAACACCAAGATAAAAGAATGTAAATCCAAAATTAGACCATTTACACATGTATGTTCCAAAAGTAAAAGCCACAAAGTACAAAAAGGTAACTACAAAGGTAAGTACCAAAGAAAGAAAAGAAGCAACTGAAACTGCCCCAAGGGTCCGAACTAGTATGGCCCCGCGCGATCCCCGAAGTCTTCCTGGAAACCTGAAAGCAGTTTTATATACATAGGGTGAGCATACAAGTACACTCAGTAGGGAAAACCATAGACTCTCGTGCACAAGTGAGGGAACGTACTAAAGTCCCGTGAGAAAAAGGAGTAAACCAAACACCTATCAAGGTAAATTATCCACCCAAGCCTCACCAAGGCACACTCCCCAAATAACGCAAGTCAAGTAATATATATAATCATATCACATCGATGTTTGGGTACCTCGTGCCACTTTCCCACTGGTTATTGAGACATCCTACGCATCGGACCAATCCCGCCATTCTCACCGCAGTCCCACTCCCACCCCCGCCCGCACACACCTGGGCCACAAGCACACGCAGTCCCACTGTCGAATCCCGCCCACAAACACCTGGGCCACAACTATCACATGTAAACACTCCTGCAAACACCTAGGACAGAACAACCACCACCACGCCCGAAGACACCTGGTCTATAAAATCCACTGCCACACCCGAAGACACCTGGGCCTCATCCTGAAGACACATGGGAAACCACCTGCCGCACACACCTGGCCAACCACCACACTACCCCACCCGAAGGTTCTTGGGCTAATAATAGACCTCAAGCCATCACAACCTGCCCGAAGATACTTGGGATATTCGGGAAAGGGAGAAGAAAAGGATCTAATAACCAGCCACTAAGAATAGTGTTGGAAAAAACACCCTCCCCCATGAAATGAGGGTGTTCGGCACTATGTGCTCAACTTGGGTGGGGCGCGAATAAGAAACACAAAGCTACAGGTATATATAGGTAACAATCACTCACCCCAGACTAGGTTTTTCTTCAGACAGCCTACAGATCACAACAACACTCAAGTCCGAGTCACAACTCTCGCCAACAAAACCCATTTGTCCCATTCTTGTTTTCATGTTCAGTAATAATGTTCAAATAAGTTTATGCACTATTGGGAAACTAACACCATAAGCATAACCAAGGAAAAGAAACCATCCAAATGTCAATTTAAGTATCCATACCCGGTTCTCTTGTAAAGTCACAACAACAAATGAAAAGTGAGAACCCTCGAAGTCCTGGAACCAGACAACCCCGAGACACTCCCCCGTGTCCCCTCCCCCAAAAATGTTTTTCATCAATAGAGGATCCCACCCCAATTCGTGATATAAACAAGGTAACCACCCAGTCTCAAAACTCAGAAACACTAAATCCATATCAAAATGGGATCCCATACCCAATTTCACAACCACCGAGAGTATAGAAACAAAAAAACAGGGGATCCCATCCCCTCCCAAATTTACACCAATTGGCCATGAAAGAAAAAAACCAAACTACTGTCACCAACACTAAGAAGGTCCATGCCTGTATTTTCAGATTTATAAGATTTAACACACTCCATGATTTCAATTCCGTGTTTTGACCGGGGTTAGCACAGAAGGGATTGATCCTGGTGCTTTAAATTTATTCAGCCGGGTATACGTGATTAACCAATTTACTTTTCACAGCAGGAGTTTACAATTAGGAACAAGACATTTGAAACACCACTAGGGGTTCAT
The DNA here is from genome assembly GCA_963277665.1 of Viscum album. NCBI lineage: Eukaryota > Viridiplantae > Streptophyta > Magnoliopsida > Santalales > Viscaceae > Viscum > Viscum album. The sequence continues at coordinate 943,846,672 of OY728153.1, forward strand.
TAGCACACAAACAACGACCACCAAAGGCCTCAATTTTTAGAAGGTGTAAGCCAACACAACTCAGGAAGATGATCATAATATAAACAACATTAACGATCACAGCCCCCCTTTATTCCTTATAGGATTCGTTCATTATCTTTATTTAGGTCTGGTTTGTCCAATTATACAGAAACAAAAGCACACCCACCCCGCATGATACACAAAAGAGAGAGACGAAGGAGAAATTCTGTACTTGTTGATCGACGATCAATGCTTAGGACGAGGGTGGAACTTCACGTATAGAGATGCGGCTCGCCTAAATGAAAAAATCGCCTCATCTATCAACGCTCAGGTCGGGCGCGGAAATTTACGCATAACGAAGAGGCTCGCCCGATGCACCATAAGCTGTTAGTGAAAAGCCACGATCGAGGAAAGAAGAAACCACGACTAATCCTTAGTTTATAAGAGTCGCGGACGGTTGAGGTGAGAACGCGAAACCGCGTAAGGAGCAGGGGTTGTGGGTTGACCACGCGGTTGGGAAGTTACACACGGAGGTCTCTTGGGATTTTTAGGAATTAATTATGGGCTTTAAATGGTTTTAAAAGAGTAAAATAATTAATTTACGATGAAACTTACGTTGCGGGAGCGGAAAAGTCAGGTACTCGAAAAAAATGAAAGGCTCACGAGGGGACACGGTTCCACCGTCACGGTGTCACCCTCACAGTGCCACCGTCATGGTGCCACCCTCACGGTGCCACCGTCATGGTTCCATCGTCACGGTGTCACCCTCACAGTGCCACCGTCATTGTTCCACTGTCACGGTGTCACCCTCACGGTGCCACCGTCACGGTTCCACCGTCACGGTGTCACCGTCACGGTGCCACCGTCATTGTGCCACCATTGCCGGTGTCACCCTCACTGTGCCACCGTTTTGGTGGAACCTCACTTTGGAAAAGTAATAGGCCAGGAGGGTCCGAGCCATTACACATCATATTTTTGTAAACTAATTTTCTATTTTCTTTAAATTAAAATTAATCACATAAAAATAATTTTATGGTCGAAGCCTACAATATTAAAAAAACACATTTTAAAGCTAGTTTTGAAACCACCTTTTAAAGATATGCTTTCTAATAAACTTTTAGAGAACCATTTTACTAAATAGGATTAACGCTTAAGGAATAATTAAATAAAACATTAGAGTAGAATATGAAGTGGAAAACAAGCCTTATAATTAGTAATTTAAAACAATTAGAATGGAAAAAATACCCCAAGGTAACTAAATATAGGGGAACCTATAGAATTAGGACACTAATTAAGTTTATTCCATCAAATTTTGTAATAAAGTATCATATCATTGGATAGTGGGAAATGGAACTTACTTCAATAGCATCGCTAATGGAAAGGGAACTCATCCCACTCCATGATTTCCTACACAAGTACCCAAGCTTCCCATGATGTTTGAATAATAATAATAAAAATAATAACATGCAGATTCACTATGTGGTTTCATAAACCCCAAATCATATAAAATAAATAAACAACTAAGGGTGAATATTTAAACTAGATAATCTAATCCTTTAAGAATTTAATTACATGCAATACTTATTTTAAAGGTGTAGAGTGAGCTTCATTTTCATTCTTTTTGAAGTATAAATTATAAAACTATTTTAAAACTAATTAAAAAACTTTAGAAAATATCCCAAAAATATTTAATAGGTTTCAACACCCCTTTTTAAACCCAAGAACACCTTTAAGAAATAAATTTGATGTTGAAAACCTCATCGATATTTCAATATTTTTTATAAGAGACAATTGGGAGATTTAAAAAAGCACTTAGTGTGAGAGGAAAGTGACAATTTAAAACTAAACATTTAAAACAGTAAAACCTTTTTCATACATTGAAAATTTGGCAAAAACCTCTTTTTATTCCATGAAATTCCTTCAACACAATTAATACTATTATTAGAAGTAAAACACATGAATTAGAAGACTAAAAAACATTGGTTCTATAATTTAAAGGCCAAAGTAAGGGGAAACATATCTCAAATAAGTATGGAAAAAGTGAAACCCCCTTGACAAGAAAGAAAAGGACTTGAAGAATCCATCACACACCCTAGAAATTAATAATTCAAATTAAAATCAATAAATATATGCCCTAGGGTTTGGCCAAGGTGATGTATAATGAAGGGGAAATAAAAATCGAGAAAAATAATTATATGAAGGAGGAGGATAAGGGGGAACACTAAAATAAGGAGAAACTATGAGAAATCATAGTAATAGAGGTTTATAATCAAAGAAACAAAGAGAGGAAGTCATGAATGATGTATTCCTCCTTAGGATAGGTGGTGATTCATGTGAAGAGGGAGAGGATAAGAGTAGCTTCTTGATATATAGGTAATATAAGGAATAGGGATGTTTTGTGAAATTTAAAAAATTAAAGGCTAAACACTATGCATGGTTTGTTTGTACGGCTGAAAAAACTATGAACCAACCATTTCCCTCCTCTTGTAGGGTTTAGGAACCTACATAGGTTGGTTTCATGGTTGGATTAAACATATAGTAACTGTGCAGTTTGGCAATGTTAAAATTATAGATGCATCTTCATGGATACCACATAGTTTGCCTAACCATATAGGTTAACCATGTGAAAAGAAAAAAACATGTAATTTTCTAAATTTTTTAAAAACTAGGTCTGAAACTCGTGATAGAAAATAAAGGCAAATAATCAAATAAATTAATTAGTAAATTATTAGTCATGGTGTGATAATTCTCCCCACTATAATTCTTTATACCCCTATAAATCGTTTGGATGAAATAGTGGATTCAAAAATAAATGGGGAATAACCACCATACTATTTACATGATCTGAGAAACATGAATATCTATAATTTTTTATCAAATAATGATGATTTTATCCTCATTATGAAAATGGTACACCCCAAAAATATCCAATTTCATCATCGCATAAAACCATAAAGGACTGTAAACAAACAAAGGGCATCTCAAAGAAAGAGGAAGGTTGAATACATAAGTAACAACCTTAAACTAAAAGGATCACCTCGACTAAAAGTGGTATGATTGAAAAAAACAAACAAGTATCAATCTTTATTCCTAAAGAAACATTTAAAGGAAAAAATGAGGTCCAATGATCAACACTCTTCCTTTGGGTGAGAGTTGTTGGGCATGAATCAAAAAACGGGTTAATAGCCAAACACCATAACTTACTCAAAAGGGAAAAGTCACATACTCATTTAAAGAAGTCTATATCCCATAAATTATAGTTTCTATAAAAGGATCACATATAGAAAAATCCCCAAAATATTTGAATTTCACTTAGAACCCTCTCTCTAAATGTCTACTCACTTCTGAGAACCAACATAATCAATATAACTATAATGGAAGGATGTTCCTCTTGTGATATAATAAATTTCTAAATATAATAACAAGGCACTATATACAAAATATCAAAACCTTTATCACCTCAAATAAAGACTATCAAGACCAATCAGGTTAGAGGAGACAAGACATGGCTAGAACTACCTCATATGATACCTTCCTCAACAAAAACAACAACAACCTATACTTGGGTCGAGAGAGAGAGAGAGAGTAAACCAGGACCTTACTTCCAAAATACCTACTCTTGATAAATTCTATTGAACAAATAAAATATATCACTCATCCAAGTTACCTAGATTCTTAACCAAATCTCCCCATGTACATCCTCTCAATGGTAGATTCTTATCACCATGAAAACATTACATCAAATCAATGAGTGGATCAACCAGAAAATGAGGCAGAGGTATTTCCAAAAAGAAAAAAATTCTATAGGGGTCAACCAAGGGGACACATGAAGAGACACACCACTAAATAATCACCCAATAATTTTATATTACTTTGAGTTATTCAAGAAAAAATGTCCAAAATGATCAACCATCACCAAATAAAAAGAGTTACACCAAGAAAATAGAAGGATACACCCTAAAATAAAGATACTCACCCATTTCATCCAGAACTCTTGTAAGAGGAAAAAGACAAGAAAGAAAAGATATAGGATGAAAATAATCCATATCTCGTAAATAAAATCAAACAATTCTAACTACACTAAGGGAAAATCCAAAAATGACACTCACCAAATTATAATACTTATACAAAATATATATTTTCTTTTCAAAAACCACCAATTCTAAATATAGAGTTTAATTTTTTCCCCAAAGTCAAATATACTATAAAAATAACCATTCCCTCATTAAATGTAAAAGTTTTCATCACACATATGAAACCAAAAAAAACCCCATTTCAAAAATATTTGTACAAAAACATTTGTAAATAAAACTCCTGATGACAATAACAATTCTTTCAATATAGTAAAAGTTTCTTTCATAAGTTTTAAAACACCACCCTCTCAAAATTATTGATATTATGATTTTTTTAGAAATCTAGACAATATTTGTTACAAAACCTCTATCCAGAAATCCAAAACGTGTCTCCACCCCCAGGAAGATGAATCCTTTCTAAAAATAGCCCAACATGGCTGAAGGGGACATTTTGGATACATGGAAGCAAGTTCATGAAAGATTAGGGAATTTTATGCAACACTGAGTTTTATCATGAAACTATATTTCACATGAAAGGTCTTGTTGAAAATATCAAGGTTTATAGGAACTCTAGAAGGGACTTAATATTGAATATGAGGGTGGAATACAACATTGAAACCATGCACACAACCCGTATGTGTGCTTGAAAACTATTTTACCAAGAAAGGTGTAATTGAACCGTAGCCATGTCTGACCTCCCATCGGTGGAAAAAGCATGACATAGGAAAAGTTTCATGTCAAAATCCTCCAATTTAATCTATTAATAGAGCACCCCCATTTGTTGGATGAACCTCTTGATGTTAAAGAATTGAATCTCGCTCACACAACCATCTCTTCCGCAACATCGAGAAACTCTAGACCTCCATGGATCCACAAAGGCCGGGAACTTACATGAATTACCTCACATGGGCCCCAAATTATCTTGATTTGTGTTTGAAATGTCCTCATGAACCATCCCTAAAGTCTAGGTGGATGCACATAAGATGAGTTCCCTTCTCGCAACCCCAATCTTTATCGGACTCTAGAAGTTGTGCACACGTATTCCCCCAATATACATGTCATGTTATTATGATAGTGATTATGGTTCACAAAACCCTACTTGCACACAAAACTGTAGAGTTCCACACAATAAACTCTACATCCCTGACCTAATGCCTCTTTCTTCCAAACACAAATGCACACAAGTTAAGTACTCAAGTACCCCATATGTACTCTAACTATGTACCCCGACACCTCGATCACCCATGTAACCCATATCATCGACCCTCATGTCTGGCCTCTTTGCTTAAAGCAGGACCTAGATAATTGCATCACCTATTTCTCCTAAGAATAAGCACCCTAATGTCGATATCCCCATTTTCCACTTCACCACAATAGTTTTTATACCATGAAACACCTAGAGATTATTACATAGTATACATTTAAACCATGAAGGTGGAATTATATAGGAAAACATCTCACCTTTCCATGTTAGGAGAGTTAGTACCTTATCCTCCTCTCATACTTTTAAATTTTCTCCCTAGGTGTAGGTACTTATAACATCTGATCCACATGAAGTAAAACTGGATAGCCTAATTTTCTATTAATATGATTTTAAAATACAGGAAAATTTTCATAGCACATGAAATTAAACTATATCCCTACCATATGTGAGGAACACTAGATGCCCAATATATGAATCGAATGGGATGAACCCCACCTCCTACCCTATGCAATGAAAAAAAGATTCCCCATGTATGATCATCATGGGATGAAACTTCCTTCCCCACCATGAGATGAGATACTCGTGATAGGAAAATTCCATGCATAATCACCACACTATCCCTTACCGTGGCTTATTTTGTGATGCGAGCATCCTTACCACATGATAATAAACAACATGGGTTAGTTATGTGACATGGTCTTAAATTATGACATCAAACTCTACGGGTTTTGGTCCCTGTCTTTCAACATGGTACATAGTATTCCTCCCTAAGGTCCAATATTAAAAAATAATGGATACCTCCCTAAGGTCCAATCTTTATTACCCAATATCCCCATTAAATATGCATGTATTCCCCCTAGATGAAATCAACCCCAATGTGTGATGATCTTCTACATCCGAACACACTAAAATCCAACCAATCAACATGTACCTAAAAGGAATTAAATATATGACTAACCTATCTCAAGAAGATGTTAAATTTGTGACCAACCTATCCCCATATTACATTAAATCTATGACCAAACTATCCCCACAAGATGTTAAATTCTCGACCGACCTATCCCCACAGGAAATTAAATCTGTGACCAAATTGTTACCACAAGACGTTAAATATGTGACCAAACTATCCCCACAAGACATTAAATATGTGACCAACCTGTCTTCACAATGCAACCATCCCTACCCTCATTAGCTTTTATCCTCTCATCCTTTACTCTAGAAGTGGGAGAGACACTGGGATCATGGATAGTACACTAAGATGATGGTTATTTATCCACTAGGATACAAAAAGACGACGCTATTCCCAATCAGCAGTAAGATATGGATATCCTGTCCTATGTGGACATGATGATGGAGCTAGGACCACCTCCAAAATAAACCCTGACATTCCAGGGATGGTTGTCCAGTGTGAATCCCTCTCTTCTAGAAGGTCAGCAACAGAACATGTCCTCATCATTTCCACCTTTAGTTTCTCATCCCACACTGATCAGGTCTTTGGGTGAACAAGAACCATATTCCCCATTAGATAGTGAGTATAAGGAATATTTGTTAAAGATATTGTCCATTGACTAGTTACTAATCATATTTTGGCCACCGAAAACCCAACACTTCACCATATTGGAGTTCCTCACTGAGGACTAGGCAACTTATTTTCACCAGAATATCTAGTTTATGCATAACCACCTCTAGGATCACTAGATTGATTATCCAGGGATTGTTGAGTATATTGAGACCATCCATTAGTAGTGTCAAAAGGTAATCATTTCTACAATCCCAATCACTCAGTGCCTCAAATTATATTTTTATCAATTGGGATTTATATAAACCTCTGTCAAGATCTTCACTATTCTCCAATGAGTTATAGAAGAGGCATCTCACCACATACAGATTGGAGGATGGGGGGAATATGTTGCTTTCCATTTCAGTACCCTTTTGAGGAAATAGTGAGATCATCAGGCTAGCCAGCCTACTGATGATGAGAATTCACCTCCAACAATGGATATTGTGAACATCATCACAATCAATCACATGGATGATTAGAGAAACTGGACTGATAACACAAGACATGATGGAGAATACCTTCCCCAATGAGAAACGTAGTATCAGGAAGACCCTCTAGTGGGTTCCCACACCTGCCAGTAGAGGTAGACATTAGGTCATAGGATTCCACCAAATGAGGTATTTCTACTTACCCATCAATATCTTAAAAAAGGTAAGGGATCTACCAAAATCATCATCCCATCTAGGGCCATACTGAAAACTGATTGAGATACCAATTTGGGAACTATGCGGTAAGATATTGAGATCTATAAGTGGCCCACCTCTAATATTATCACTGAATATCACCCATGGTGATAAAATTTCAGAGGAGACCCCATCCCTCAATCCAAGAATCCTATTATCCTCTTCTTGATACCCAAAGTTGAGGTGTATAATCCTTCACATCTGATTAGGGTAGACATTGGCAGCGTGGGAAAGTGAATGAGATATGATCCTCCTACCCCTCCTGAATATTATGTATTTTCTACTTGGGACTATAAAAATTATGTATCATGATCTAGAAAACCTTTTAGAGCATTGGTGACCAAAAAATATCACCAAGATGACATAATAACTGCTCTCATTTTCCATCTTGAATATTTGGAAACACAATAAGCTAAAATTATTCCAGAAGGGAAGCTATATATAGCATGGGAAGACCAAATATTCCCACCTCCACAATTCATAAATATGAGCTTCACCCAATTAAATGGTATAGGTGATCCATTGCAACATATCCACCACTTCACCTCAAGGTGTGGATTGATGCTCAGGACTCAGGAGGAACAAGAAGCCACCAAGATTCACTAATTCATTCAGACTTTTCAAGGGCCATATTTCACCTACAACATTAAACTTCCCCCAGGGTCTGTTACTAGATGGGAAGAACTAAACAAGTAGTTCTTCTACCAATTTTTCTTAACCATGCACAATACCAGCATCTCTGATCTCTCCAAATGAAAACAGATGCCCGATGAGTGAGTTTCAAACTTCATTACTTGGTGGAAGAAGCTCATGTACCCCATTGACATGAAACTATCCCAGAAGAAACTGATAAAAATGTGTGTGGATAATGTCAAAATTTAATTGGTCTCTACTCTCTACTCTCTGAGATATCATGGATGGGTTATGAGAGTTAGATGAATGAGCTTAATGCCCAAAATAAGACTTTTAGCGGACCAAGTAATGGTCACTCCCATTTCCTCTTCAAAATACTGTGTGAAAGTCTATAAAGGAAGAAATAATCATCGTTGTATTGGATGAGGTACCAAATATGGTCCATATTTAGGTACCTCTTCCAAACATTCCACATCAATGGGATAAGCCTAATCAAACACAGTCTAGTCAAGTGTAGCCTCAAGATGAAAATGCTACTCAGGATCCCTGATAGAGATTGGTACCCTGGATTCCTTTCATAGAGTGAAAAAACATGACCTACCCCTTAAAGGATGCATAGGTACCAAGGTATTTCAGCTATGCCCTAGAAAAATACATTCCAAAACTACCATAATATATGATTCCTAGGTAATCCAACCTCATAGATCACACCAAACGTTTCCCATACCATAGGGTCCTTGGGCAGACCATTAAGGAGTGATTCATCTTCAAATATTGGCTCAAGGACTAAGTGGATCATAGACTAATCACATTGGGTGATGTCCTAAAATAGGTAGCACATTATTTATAGATATCGATAATGGTGATGAAGATTCTGACGAATGGAAACAAGCTTCGAGTTGAGGTTCACAAAAGTAAAATGACTGGCTAGCTCGCAAGATGATCCCTTGTACCTACAACATTATTTGTGCCAACTTGAGAAAACTTGAACCCGTTATGACTATCTCATCTTCTTCAACCTCCTCATGTGCATTGTGACCTTCCAGGACTCAGAAGAATAGGCCCCAATGACACCAACACTACCACAGATCGCACTTTAGCTAGCACTGAGTTTTATCAGCATTAAACATAATTCGATGATAAAATGGTAACCTTTATTAGTGCTAGCTAAAATTATTGATAAAGTTAACTTTTATCAGTGCTAATAAAAGTGTATAGTTTATTAGAACATATAAAGGTGCATATTTATTATCACTTTTATTAATGCTGGTGAAAACTTTTGATAAATGTTTTTATTAATATATTTAAAATTATATTATTTATATTAAAAATTAATGTTTATTTATATACATTAATTAAAAAAATTAATATATAGATAATTAATATAAATATGATATATTAATATATATATTTTAATAATTCAAACAATTATATAAATATAACTTATTTTTATTATGTGATATTTGAACTTCTATATATATATCAATGTCTGAGTGCATATATGTGTATGAATTATATTATGTTCATGTGTTGTGTGTGTGTGTGTGTGTGTATAGATGTTGTACATGTACATATGTATTTATGTGTATTTATATGTGCACATGTTAGTGAGATAAACACACACACACACAAACACACACACACACACAAATATATATATATATATATATATATATATATATATATATATATAACATTTGTCCATGTGTATGTATGGAATGTACTTATTTCACATTTGATGTATATTGTTTTTTCATTTTTGATATAATATTTTTGAAATTTATTAATTTTTTATACATATTTATATTCTAAAAAGTACTATTTTTAATATGTTTTTAATAATATTTATTCAATTTTATTTATTAAGTTGTAATATTTTTAAAATTTATGAAATTTATATAAATATGTTATTTAATTGTATTTTTTAATATTTCCTTCTCTTTTGTAGGTGTTTACAATTCATATAGTTAATATTATATTTATTCATTTTTAAAATATTCTTATATAATAAATTCTATTTATTCTTCTTTAAAATAGTTGTCCTTGAGATGTAGGCTGTCGTCTTGACCTTAGTGTGTGTTTTTATAGAGGTAGGTAGATAACATGCTGAAGTTTGTTTTTTCTTAGGTTGGAGATGACCTTGGGTGGATGATTGAAGACCTTGGGTGGATGAGGCACATTTGCTATCAGCTTATTGGGTCATGTTCTCTTCGTGGGAGGGGTGACCTCAGTTGGGTTTTTTGGGTGTCAGGCATATTTGGCCATCTTACAGGTGGTATTTATTCTTATGTTGGTAGGATATTTCCCACCTGTTGATGGGCATTTGTTGACATCATATGGGTGAGGAACTAGAGATATGTTGGCAATGAAAGTGGCTATGGGATGACCTATGGTGGTATGGGACACCATTAGGGGTGAAGATATTATTTACCATGAGTTGTTGATGATATGGGGCACCGGCCGTGAGAATCACTTGCTATTGATGTACAGACACCGACACCACTAAAGATGGGCATCAGGGACAACCTCAATCACATGAGTGAGGATGTTCAAGGGTATGCCATAATCTTTGGGTGAATGGTTCTACATCCAAGCCGATGACCTTAGGTAGAGTCCTGTAGGCCAGCCTCATCGATGTGGTCGGGTGCACGGGGTCTTCAATGTTAGCAGCTATCGGCCATTATCCAGTGTCGGTGTTCCTGGGCCTTTGGGATACTTATTTTGGGTCTTTGGGCCTTTTAAATGCTTCTTGAGACTTAATCATTTTGTTTTGTTTTGGGTGGTGTCTTGGCCACTTTCATATATTTGTGATCATTCTTGTGTCCCATGATTTGACTTTGGTGTATTTTTATTTAATTTAATAAATTTTTAGGGTCGAGCATGCTCGGTTCCTAAACTTTCCAGGTATTATATATAATTATATATATATATTTATAATTAAACATAAATATTTTCTAAATATATTAATTAATAATTATAAATATAAATAAATAAATATATATTTAAATAACTATAAAATTATAATAAATATATTAAAAAACTAAATATATTTATTATATTTTTAATTATATATTTATGTATTAATAAATAAATATATATATATAATCAGAAAAATATATTTAATTATATAAATATGTTTATAATTATATGAAAATATTTATAAATAAATATATTTATAATTAAAATAATAAATAAATATATATTAATAATTATAAAATTATAATAAAAAAAATTAATTAATAAAAATATTTTTCATATTTATAATTATAATTATATATATCTGTATACTAATAAATATATATAATTATATAAATATATATTCTAGGTGATCGGGGCAAAAGTAAAATGAAACACACACACGCCACACACCCACTGGTTGAATGGGCAGGTCATTTCCCCCCAATGGATAACCTACCCAATCAACTCTAGTTTTGTTTACCATATATAGTAGGCCCACAGACACCATACATATCATACCCATTCTATTTCATATTAATCCATGCCTTGTAGCATCCTCCATCACTGTGCCGCCCAACAACCATCATCAACTTGGAAATTTCTTTTATAGAATTAACCCACATCATTGGTCACCATAAAACCACTGAATTGGCTTACCATATAAGTTAATGATGGACTCCCTCCATAATATCATCAGATGCCATGGTAGTGACACAAACAACCATCAGACCACCACCCCCACCTTCAAGCGGGGGTTCAATGATCCCATTCATTAGTTAAGTCGCACACCGCTGCCTCTGTCGTTATCCTCATGGAAATGCCATGCTACCTTGAAAATCTTCACCATATCACCCAACTAGAGTATCACCCGTACCTTGGACGTTATCCTCATGACAACACCCCATTTCCCAGACCGTCCGGCTTCCCCGACTGTCTTCACCGCAATACCAAATCAGAGACCGAGGTATCACCCAGTGACACCGACTAACATTGTGCAACCTCCATTCGCCCCACTCAAAAGCCAAAAAGGCGCTCCCTGAGAGAGCATGGATTCTCTCCCTAGTACAGAGTCTCTCTATCTATTCTCCTCTGGAGATCTCCAAATCTATTGCTTGAAATTTATCATCTTTGAGCAAGATCGATCTCATATTTATATTAATGGGAACAATGATAGCTTTTCCCTATGCTTACCATAAAAAAGTGATGAACTAGTTAAGGATGATAAAATAGGTGGAATTAATGACTCAGGTAAGGGTTAGGAACCCTCTCATGGTAAAAGAATCATGCTGAGTCCCTCTAATTTGGGGATTCGTATGTGGGATGGCTGTGAGACCCCATGCCGTGAGGCAAGGATCCTTTTTTTTTCTGAGGATGAATTTAATAAATAGAGGGGTGAAAACTCCCTAGGATCTTAAGTATAAGATCTCTATTTCAGTGGTTCTCAAATCACAGGTTGGATAAGAATCCTTAGACAACAGGGTGACGATGGCGCAACTGGAGTGCGATGAGCTTATGAATTTGAATTTTTTTTCTGCATTAGCTACAAGAGTTTGGGGATAACAAACCCTAGTGGTAGTGAACAATGACAAATCGATGATCAGAAGTCTCTAGAAGGGTTATGGGATCCTAGAGGTGGAAATTAGGGCCGGTGATGGAAGTTTCAGAGGAGGATTAATGTCCCTAGTGGTGACTGTCAGTGACTCAACCGTGGAAAGCCTTGATCATTAGCGGGGAAGAAGATTTATGTCGGTCGGTGACTATCGACATCTTTGGTCAGTTGTAGTAAGTGATGGTGTTCGATACAGCTGACATCGTCATCGATGTGTGATGACCTCAAACTTGGGACATAAGGAGTAGGTTACCTCAAGACGCGGGTGACCTCAGGATGGAGTAGTGACCTAAGGAGCGGCACGAGTCATGGGATTCCTATTGGCGGTTGCATTTCATGGTTTCAATGTATATTGAGGATAATCCCATGGGATTTTTTGATGGATGTGCCTTACACTGGCCCTTCTATGTTCACATGGGCCTAAGGACACTCTCATTTGTGCTAGGCATGCACGTTTTGGGTCTTCATACTTAATTTTTCTTATTTTTCATTAGGGCCATCACTCCAGTTTTTTGTTGGTGGTATTGGGTTGAAACTTTTGTTTGGTGACATTTTCTATGCCACATGATTTCTGTCATTGTTTCTGTATTTCCATTTTCCCTAATAAATTTTAGGACCGAGTATGTTTGAATCCTAAAAAAATATAAATATATATATATTGTTATAAATATATATATATATGAATATATTTATAATTACGTATAAATATTTTTAAATATATTGAGAAAAATATAAAATCATAATAAATATATTTAAATAATAAATGTTTTTATTATATTTATAAATAAATATATATAATTATATAAATATATTTAATTGTATAAATATTGTTATGATTATATAAAAATATTTATAAAAATATTTATTCATAATTAACAGTTGGGGTGATTCCTGAGTGGTAAACCCCATAATACTATAACCAAATGACTAGAGTTCAAATCATGCCAAGCCCCTTGGGGGGATTTATTACACAAGTGCTGATGCAAACATGACGTGGGAAGGTGGTGATGCAGACATGATGCAAGCATAAAGATGAAGATAGGATGATGCGGGCATGACACTACACTCGGACTTCTAGATAGTAAAAATGGGCCTTCGGGCCATGTTATGTGCTTCATGACTAGTGAGCCTTTTGAACATCAATATAAAGTAGATAAGACTTGATGAGTGGGCTATCCCCTTGGGGGATGGTTATAACATGCCTTTCTATCCTGTGTGTGTTTGATGTAATTTTACTGTAGATGACCTAACATATATATATAATTATAATTATAAATAAATAAATAAATAAATAAATAAGAATAAATATTTAAATAATAAAAATATTTATTATATATAAAATTATATATATTTATATATTAATAAAAATTTATAATTATATAATTTATATTTAAATAATTATAAAATTATAAATTATATATTTAAATAATAAATATATATTTTTTATTTATAATCATATATATATATTTATTAATAAATATATACAATTATATAAAAATACCCAAAATGATGCGAACCATGGGTTATAACCCATGATTCTAAAATTTATTGAAAATAAAATAAACATAAAGTACACAAGGATATGACATGCTGAAAATAGTGACAAACCACTACTGTAAAGCAAAGAAAACAAAAGCGCCCAGGAAACAAGAGAAACAATTCTTCTTGTGGATTGCGGTTAGCCACCACACCTATATCTCAGATGGTGACCCCTTCTATAGGTTTTGGATTTTTTTATGTCTTGTCATCATCATCTTGAGGGTCAAAGTTATCATACGATGGGGTGGGATCCTAAAGAAGTTGAGGCTCCTGTTCTCCAAACAACAAAAAATTTTATTAATGGAATTTCTATTCTTATAATTATGTTATACAGTTTAAATCATATAAAATCACTTAGGAACAAAATAAAAACTTTATAAGTGAAGAATGAATGAAATAAGTGGAATTTCTTGAAATTAAGGAATCTGTACCGATGGAATAGTAACTTGAGCATTAGAATAGTAATACGACCATTAGGAATAGTAATCTGACCAATAGAATAGTAACCCCATCTATGAAAGTTTAAATAAAATTTGGTTTTCTTATAAATTAAAATATAATATATTTATATCATGGAATAAATAAATAAATGTTTTAAAGATGATAAATTAAGTGTTGGTATTTTTGTGAAGCACATATGTTTATTTAAAATTTTATAATTAATATAATGATTTAAAAGAAAATTTACTTTCATAAAATTGATTCTTAAATTAATATTTTGTTGTCTTATGATTATATGATAATTTGATGAGACCATAATTATTTTTTCAAAGTGTCATAAAATTAGTTATAATATTAAAATCAATATTTATCGAATAAATGATAATTTTATTTAAAATTTAAATTTATCATACATAGAGAATTATTTTCATAAAACGGAGTCCATTTTTGAAAAATAAACATAAAAAAATGGTTAGGGTTATTTTTTGGGATTTTTCTAAAATAGTTGAATTTTTTGTGAATAGTACAATACATTAATTTGTAGTACTTAACATTATAAGTAGATAAATGAATTATTGAGTCATGGATTATGTTGAGATGATGTAAGAAACCATTTATTCAATATCACATTCACTAGTTACTGTATTTATTCATAATAATCAACACTATTCATAGTCTTGAGCCCAAATAATAAACTAATGGATAAAATAATAAAAAAACTCATCTCTCTTCCACTATAAATAACACCCCTCACCACCCTTCCTCTTAATGTTGTCTTAGATTAATATATTTCTTATATTATTCCCATTTCCTCTCCTGAACCTATTCCCCATATTCTGGCCTTTTTGGTCACACTAAAAGATCATTTCGAAGTCCCTTAAAGAGATTTTTAAGGAGACGACACTCAAGAGGTAAATCCCCCCTCTCAATTTCTTTTCTTTTCTTATCCTTACCACACCAACCCTAAAAAATGTAACATGTTATCTATATTATCATATATATACTATAATTATATTATGTTAATGTAATATCCATAACCAAACCCCATCTCCTACCCCTTTTATTCTAAAAATGAAAACATCGTCTATGATGTGTGTCGATTTACCACCATCGTGGACGATGCATTTTAATTTTCCATTATAGCCTTAAATTTTAGTCATAGAATCATTATTATGGTTATATAAGAATGTATTACACATTTTATAAGTTATATAATGTTCTGTAACAAATATATATACATAATATTAATTAGTAAATGAAAACTGGTGCGTGATGATCGAAAAACACCAAAATAATCTAAAGGGTTATCATTAATTTTTTATCTAATGAATAATTATAATGTATGGAAATAGAAATTCATATAAGACCATTTAATATTCCATAATTTCATTAATAACATATAATTTCTATTCTGGATAACTATTATCATTTTATATGATCTTTAATACATGCATTCAAGCAAATCAATCCTGAAAACCAAGGTAAAGAACAAACCTGAATGAAGAAATTGAATATTATAACTCATAAAAAAGGATATAAATGAGCTTAATAAAATTATAATAATAAAGATAAATGTTTAAGTGTTTCTGAATTAAATTATTAATGGACCTAAGTTCATTATCCAGGACAATAAGTGAAAGTGTAAGACACTTTCGGATATAAGGTATGGGTTTTCTCATCTCACCTTTATTTCTATGAAACATGAATTATTCATCATTATTTATTATGTGTGTTGTATTTATACTGAACATTGATTTATAATATCATGAATCTATTTATCTTCATTGTAATAAATTTTTCATTTTATGATCATTATTTTTATGGGGCATATGGTTTGACTATTTGTAAAGTTGTAAGGGATTCTCCTTAAACCTCCATTTTCCCTTCATGTTACGCTTTCTATCTCTTTTGCACAATTAAATTATTAATTATAATTATTTAATCTACATATATTCTATGTGTATGTTCCAAAAATATATACCTAGCTCAATTATTCTTTCTTTGATGGGGAAATCATTGTTTTATAAGGTCCCTTTCTCAATTCCTCCCAATAAGCAAGCCCAATTAAAGGGAACTTCCCAATTTCTTAACCATTTTCATGTACACTACATAGTATGTTTTAATCCATCAATATTTTTATAAATATATATTTTTATTATGAAAAACTATCTTTGTTAATGTTTTTTATGCAAACAATAATGCCTCTAACTACTTTAAAGACTCATTTGTATTTTCCATTAAACTGCATCGAAGTAGCTTATTTCTAATGTTTTCACTTGAGTTTCCAAATTTTAGTATTAATATTATTTTAATATTCCTCAAATATAATTTCATTCAGTTTTATTTTTGGGATATACATGTTTATAATATAATTTTTATGATTAATACAAATGATTTTCCAAAATAACTATTCTTTCCAAATAAAAAGGTATTTCTCTCAAGATTTTATTAATTATTTTATTAGAGTATTTTAATTTATTTAAACACCCACTATTGAATATTATTCTTAATTTAAATTGATCTCTTATGTTACCATCTACCATATTTTATTGAATGGTATATGTAACATCCTGAACCTAGATGCCACTCAACAGTGCCCCGAGCCCGGTTGGCAACATGGACTCAAGTGCATGTCCCCAAATGCCAAAGGTTTATGAATAGTAGTGAGGGTCTAGGTGATTAATTGGGGAGAATATGCCCTAATTATCAGATTATATCACAGCAGAGGTCATCCACATTCAATAGCGTAAGCACATACAATCAGTAGACAACAAAAAAAAATATACAAGAAAGATATAAATATATAACATGCAGAAAGTGTCTCTTATACCATGATTCCAATGATACATGTATCTAGAAAATAGAAAATAGGTACAAATAAATACAATAAAATAAATGTATCGAAAATGACAAAAATACCAAAAAGTGCCCGTAGCATCACAAGCCTTATCTTGGTCCCATTCTCCCATGCTCTAAAGAAATGATCAACAACCAGTGTTAGGGAACTTTACCCTGTTATCACCTGCAAACATATAATCTATTTGGGTCCCCAAGTAGACCCATACAAGGTGTGAGATAAAAATCATAGCAAGTAACCACCTAGAGGTCTATACAGTTCTAAGGAGCCCAAACAATATGATAAATAGGTGTGAGTAAGCAGTAACGTTTGTGTGAATGACTGTGGTATATATCTTCTGCAAAAAGTAAAACCAAACAACCTCTCAAGGTTCCCTATAAAAAGTGTTAGCTTTTAAAAAAGAAACTATAAGCAATATAAACAAGCAACACAACATATTCATACAACCATCCATATCCCGTCTACAAAACCTTTTCATATTAATAAAACATACCAAACCCACAACATTGTTGCATAACAAATAATGTCATATATCCCATGACCATGCCATATAATGAAGGGTAGACCCCAAAGGGCTAGGTCCAAGTTGTCAAAGATCAAGGCATCCTCATCGAGTCCTAGGAACATCTCAATGGAAACTCAGTCTAGGCACTAGTTGGAATCATATGAGCATGTGTACCAACATGTCCTATGCGAGTACAAGAATGCTAGATCCAAGGGGTAGCAATGCCCGAGGCATCCCAAAAAATCATTACCCAAGGTGCATACTTATCCAAGGTGTCCACTACCACATTTTAGATATAGGGTGTTCCTTCCATGGATTCTATTTAAACTATTATACATTAATACCATTTAAAAAATAAATTCCATAGGAGTCTACCCATTCATATCATCTAATCCACTAAATCTAGTCACTTGGGTATACCCACCCATGCATCAACATTATCCATTTAACACATCACATGGGTATACCCACCCATTGATCATCTACTAAAAATTTATCATATCCTATGGATATACCCACCCATTCAATTTAATCCATTTATGAAAATTATTAAAATTGATCAATTCAACTATTAACCAATTTAAGTTCAATATATAATATATATCAGGTAAATGGAGTAAAACCACATCCTAACCAACCCACTCACCTAATTACATTCTTAATTGGATTCCTATAGCAAGGCAAGCTCAAAACACACCCCTTTGGTTTTTTAACATGGAATAATATATATTCTTTCATATGGTGCACCTAATGGGTGTCCTTGGTCCAGGAAATGACACCAACACATCATAATGAATTATATGGGAATCCCTAATAGGTCTGATTACATCTATTTCAAGTTACCCATTCAAAATTGGGGTCGTGACAGAAAATTCGGTGGGTGATGTAATGGACGATAGCTCTAAAAAGCCCCAAAATTTGAAATAAAAGTGTAGAAAACCTACCTTATCTCAGTAGTGGAGTTATAGTCCATTATAAAGTCCAGATTCACCTCGGTTTAAAAGAAATATGATGAATAGATGAAGAATGAGAAATTAGAAAATATGCATCTCAACATAATTAACATAGTCATTCTTCTGAAGAAAAAATAATGGTCAAAATGGAATCAAGGTCTTACCGATGTGGTTACAACGTGACTGATGTTGAAATAAATGGAGTCCGAATGAGTGTTAGATCTAAAAAACTAGAAAATATGGTTTTTAGGATTCAATTTCAGAAGGAGAGGTTTTTGTGTGAGAAAATGGAGCCCTCTGCCTCTTTTTTAAAAAAACTGCTCGGGCAATTACGTGATGTGTAATTGCCTTACACATCATGTAATGATCTATTTACCCTTCCTGGTGAAAAAACCATTACACATTGTGAAAGGTCCTGGCCATACCATTACACATCGTGCAGTTGGCTTGTAGCCAATACACAGACCTCCAACCTCTTCTTTCCCAAGAATAACCCAACTGGCCTAAAAACTGGCATATGGTCTAATACAATAATGTTAGTAAACTATCATTTAACCATAAATGTAAAATATCCATACCTTCTGAAAAACCCAGGATCATTTAGGTATGGTTTTTTGGGAATTTAATATCTGGATACAATTCACCACATTACTCTGGATGCTTTATGATTATGTATATTGTTTGGGAAAAGTTGTTAATATTTCATGTGATAGTTTCAATATGAATTTATATGTTGATTATGTTCCACCACTTTCATATTAAGAATGAATTAGACTTAGTAAGTGATTGGCGGGGCCCACTATATCACCTCGATGCATCAGTAGGTCTCACGAGACAAAATAGACTGTGTTTTTACCGATTTATGTATGGTGTCTTGGCCAAAGGCTTGATGGTATGTTTATGATGTCTCACATTATGCATTCCTTAATTATGATATTAGTATTTATATTCCATGTGTTTATTCGGCTAGTAGAATATCCATGGTTGTGTTTCATTCTCATGTGATTATTTAAATGGAATCATTTGATCAGCTTTTATTCCTTCCATATTATGCTGAAAATTATGTTTTAATGGCATGAATTTTTAATTATTCACCTTTCCATATTTTTATATTTATTTATGATTGATTCTGTTGTATTTATTACCCTTACTGATCATCTGAGATCACCCCTTTCTTATATTTTATTTTACCCCAATATGCGAATGTGTATATTATGAATGACTTGCAGGGATAATTTAAGAGTTTATGGGTGTTTACAATGGAATTTATATATTTTTTTCTTTCAAGTTTCAATGTAACATTTTTGTTTGTACCTAATTTTCCAAAGCTACAAAACTATTTATTCCTTTGGGATGTGATCTCTAGTTAATAGTACCAATGTAATAAACTAAGGCACTGGCTTCAGGCTACTAGGGTTGAGGAATTTGCCACCCAATCCTTCTAATAATACCTTCAAATCAGAATTGATCCTTTCCATGAATTTATTGGTGCCCGAGGGTTTCCCTTCAACTCGGAATAATCCATGAATTTTGCTAAATCCCTCATGGAATACCTCCATACTATTAAATCTATCTAAGATTTCAAGCGCACAAAAACAATTTTTACTAGAGCTAGAATCCAATAGAGTCATCTCCCTACCTATAGTGGCACCCTTCCCAGTAGTCTAAGCCATTGTAGGCATTGATTTATTAATCAAAGGAACAACATCATCAACATTAGTGGCTTCCTTCATACCAAAGTTATCAGATACCTATGCACCTACAGTTAAATTTGCTGGTTGCTGAACTTTCAATGGTTGATTAGTAGTATCTTCTACTTCTCCCATAACTTGAGCAATTATCACACCCTGGGTGCATGTAATGTCATCGGCCACACTGGTTTCAAACTAGAGACAAATAGCAGGCATTTTATAAATTTGTAAATATAGAAATATAGAAATATAGAAATATATATACATATATACATATATATATTTATAAAAATATGTATATTTATAATTATAACTATAAATAAATGTATTTGTTTAAATAATTAAATAATTATAATAAATGTATTTAAATAACAAATATATTTATTATATTTATAATTATATAGTAATAAATATATATTTAATTATATATTAATATATATATATGTGTGTATAATTATATAAATATATACAATTATATATATAAATATATAAATATATAAATATATAAATATATAAATATATAAATATATAAATATATAAATATATAAATATATAAATATATAAATATATAAATATATAAATATATAAATATATAAATATATAAATATATAAATATATAAATATATAAATATATAAATATATAAATATATAAATATATAAATATATAAATATATAAATATATAAATATATAAATATATAAATATATAAATATATAAATATATAAATATATACATATATACATATATAAATATATAAATATATAAATATATAAATATATAAATATATAAATATATAAATATATAAATATATAAATATATAAATATATAAATATATAAATATATAAATATATAAATATATAAATATATAAATATATAAATATATAAATATATAAATATATATACATATATTTATTATATACAAATATTTATAAATATATATATTTATAATTATAATTATAAATATATTTCTACAATTATATTTATAAATACATATATACAATTCTTTTATATTTATTATAATTTGGTGGGGTGTGATGTGGGATGGGTGGATTTCCATTAGAGGTGATGATGATGATTAGGGTTCCACGACGATGGGATCTAGTTTGGAATGCTAATTCAATCCACATGATGTATCTGTTTGTCGTTCAAGTGGAAGAGGCAATTGTAGAAAATGGGGCCACATCACCTTCCAAAATCTCAACTGTGAAGGATCAGAAAGCGGAGAAAATCAGGGATGCAGTTCTCAGATCTATTCATTCTCTATCTTCCAATTCAAGGATGTCGCCTATGAAGGCACCCTTCATAAGGGTAATATTTCTCATGTTAAATCTAATCACAATTCCATTATAGAGAGGATGGATTTAGGTAAGCATTCCTTACTCACATAATCCTACTGTGCAGCTCAAAGCCTTAGAAAATTGTTGATTTGGATGGTCGAATCTTGGCTATCTGTGGTTTTTCCAACTATAAGTGTGTGTCTATGGGTCATGTATTTTTACACTTTCTCTTCCATTTAAGGGAATTGATGACAAGGGCCTGGGGATTCGATACAGTCTCATTCAAACCGGTCTTCCTATATATCAAAGAAGTTTCCTTGGATTTTTTGGACTGAAAAGTCATCAGACATGATGAATTAAATTTTAGAGGTTTTTTCAATTTTTGTTTTTGTTATGGGCATGTAATTGATGAATGTTTGGGCTCTAAGAAGAATATAATAAATCTTTCCTTAAAGGTGATGGCAGGAAACATCTGTCCAAGGAAAGGAATTCTAAGGCGAGGCCTACTAGGTAGAAGATTATGGGGAAACTTCTAATTTGGATTTTTAGGGTTCTAGGATGGTGTAGGGGTAAGGTGCCAGTGAAGACATCCAGAGGCAAGAGCATGGTAAAGGTTAACTAGTTTCTTCCCCAGTGAATGGATGCGGCAAGCAGAGTCTCACTTCCAAAGATATGAAGTTGGTTATTGAAGTTGGAGATCAGGGGGATTGGCTTTGGCAGAGACTCCTTAGGGGCCTCTTGTGTAGGTGGACGTCAACCAAACATACTCAGGCCTAGTAGGTTCTATTGAAATACCTACTTTATGGATCTAGTGGGGAACATATGATCTAAGAAATAGGACCCTATCTCATTTAAGGCTACTCTAAAAAAGCGTAAGAATATTATAGAGGATGATGAAGGATTTCAAATGGTACTGCCTTGGAAATCCAGGTATCCTATTTATCTTACAGCCTTAGGTAACTCTCCTACTAGTATGTATAATCCTAATCCTACTTATATGGGCGATGAGGAAAAACCTTCTCAATATGTTGAATTCCCTATTGCGGATTTCACTACTAAAATGAGCAGGTAAGAGGTGATTTAGCAAAGAATGATAGTTGGTCATATCTGCCTCGATTTTATGATCTTATGAAACCTGCTTATGATTTTTTTGGTAAGGCCATGTCCAAGGACTGTAATACTGTGAGGGTAAAAAATCCCAATTTCAAAACTCTTTTGGAGGACTATGAAGGAGAACATATCCCTAAGGGCCTTATGGGAGACTTGAAAGACTGGTTTGAATCTCAGGTTGAATTTATTTTTTCAAAAATGGAACTTGTGGTTTATGGATATAGAGGCTTCCTCTTAGTCCAGAAACTATTATCAATAAACATTGAATATTTATTTATATCCAATTCAAATATGAACTTTTGAGATCTATCTTTGAAATACTAGATTTGCTCTATTCTAGAAGACTCATTTAACTCATCATATGATGATGAACAAGAGCCTCTTAAAAAAACCAAGACACAGGGAAGAGGCCAACACCTAAGGGGTAGTGGTATACATCATAGGAATTTGGGTTATAAAGGGATTTTCATGAAATTACCTTTTATGGATTTTTTGTTTTTCTGATGAGGGCATTATTTTCTTTGTTTGACCCTATCATCCTTCATTTTGTATTTTTATATTTTTCTAATAAAAAGGGGATCTACTCCCGACCTATTTATATAAATATTCACAATTCTTTTAATATATTTTTAGTTATATAAATAATTATTTTTCAATAATTATATATAATTATATATAATTATAAATATATTTATTAATAAAAATTAACAATTCTTTAAATATTTAGTTATAATTATATAAATTTAATTTTTTTAATTATATTAATTTTATTATTAAAATTAGGACATTATCAGTGCTTTATTAGAACTGATAAAGATATATCTTTATCAAAAATTATAATTTTAGTGTCGATAGAACCAATCTTTATCAACATGTTTTTGAAATTGCTAAAAAAAACCTTCCGGATATTTAAAATAGAAGCGTAACTAAGTATTTATTTCTTGAACCATTCATGTTCTCGTGGAACATAATCTCTATATTAGTTCTCCCTCAATAATTTTGGATGAATTGAAAAATTCAAAAGCCAAGGTATGTGATCACTTATTATTCATCGCTCTCCCTCAAACATCTTGGTTTGTTTTTAATTTTTAAAAATGTTTTGAATGGCATACAAAATAATATTATTTGTTCTTTATTTACCTCGATGATTCTCCACTCAATATCCCTTTCCTAGACCCATTATTGCTTCATCCTTCATATCAACTTCACATTTATTTTAACTCATTCATCATTATTTTTTACTCTGATTTCATGGATTTTCTTGCTGTGCACCACAAAACCCTATACACTTATCATGTAAGGTGGTGAATTTAAATGATAAGTAGGAATAGTTTATGATGTGAATAGATGGTAATTGTAACAAATTTACCTGTATTTATCATGATCCCATGGATTAAAATCAAAATGTTTCCCATTTTCTACCATTACTAGGAAGTAGAATCCCAAGCATTTTAATAACTTTGAATTTATTCATAATTTTTATAGGAATTATGAAATTGGATTAATTTTGTTTATATGATTTTTCCATTTTTTATATTTATAATACTTGATAAAAATTATTTCACGATTTTTTTGATACTTATACACATACTATTTAATTATAAGATTTATTTGTTTGTTTTAAGTTTGTTCCTAATAATTTTATCTTGTTATGGAATTAATACATTTTTATATTTTCTTAATGTTGTTTAATATTTTTTAACATTCTTATTATATATATATTTTTTATGGATACTAATTTTTTATATATTTTACACATGTGACATGGAATGAACACATGGGTTATGCACATGGATTATGGATGCAGAATGAACTATCACGTATGAAAAAACATGACATTATAATATAACCAAAACATGGGCTATGTTTATTTCTTACATGCCACCAGAAGTTTATATTATATCATAAACCAACACATCTTAAATTATCACCAAATGAGTATTACTATATAGACATAAGGTATTTCATTGCTCCAACACTAACGTAGCTAACAAAATCAATCCAACACAATGAGCATTGAGATGCTTGACTCCTCTAATATTTTTGAACTCCAACCCACTACACTACATGTTGAGTATTTGACAATGGTTTATCTTATTATATTTTTCTATATTCTCTTACAATTAATTTTACTTAAAGTCATTAAAATGTTCTTAATGTAGGTTTAAAAGATTTTATAGTTCATGAAAATGATAGTTAATTTATACAGTGTTTTACCAAGCTTTATATGAAAATTATTTTTTGTATTGATTTTTAATGAAGAAATTAAATTATGACTACATATACATTATTTCATATCTTCACAAAATAATGTGTGAATATGTACAACAAGTTTAGTGGTATCTATATTTATAAATTTATACATGTAAAAGGATAAAGGGTGTTTTACGAACTCAAATTCTATATCTTAAACATGGTTTTAAATGTTGTTCTTAAAAATATTATTCTAAAAATGGTATTTTCAAAATTTGGTAGTCCTTTAAAATTACGATTCCTTGGTTGTATTTTTTTACTTTCATGCCATGTTTTATAAAAGGTGATTTAATTTTTTAAATCCTTGTTTTGATGATAGTGATGATTTTTTATGCCTCTTGGGATGTTTAAATATTTCTTACTTTGAGTTAATAAATGTAATGTTTTATTGTGGAATGTGGTGTTAGATGAATTTAATTTCTTGGAATGGGTTGTTAAAAGGACCATTTGATAAAATGTGAACTATATAAAATGGGAATGGAACATAGGAACCCCAGCTTGATACTTATAGTTCATTTTATTTAAATTCAAGGGTTTCTTCAAACATTAGACCCTATAAATGTTTCCATCATCTGAAAAATGATCAACTTAGGCTTCTAAGCAGCATGTCACTAAAACACCACCTGTTCCACCATGTACAAAGTTCATAAATGAATAAACACTAACTCCCCCTCTTGTTGATTTCAATTACTCTATTTTTTCTAGATCTTGTAAGTCTATTTAATCATATGAGATAACATCAAACTAATACTACATGATATCTATATGTTTTTAAATAGATGAGAGTTTAATCAGATTATTTATAACTTTATAGATATCACACATTCCTTTCATTTAATGATTTCCACTACTAAAAAATAATCTGAATACCCATTATTATACTATTATTATCTTAGAACAATTAATTCATATAAATTAAATTATTTTTTAAGAATGATAGTTTATGGGTTCTAGGATCATTCTTTCTAGGTATATTTTTTTTAATATTAATATTATTAAATCAAATAAGATGAATATGAATAAAAAATGGATGGATGCTAATCGTATGATAAAATATTATGGGGATGGGCTAAAATAGTTCATCAAGTTTTAAAATTATCATGCATATGACCCTTCTCAAATCCTTTTTCCATGTTTACACTATTTTTATTGAAGGCTAATTAGTTCAGAGGAGTTGGAAGAACACTTGATATGTCACAGAATATATCAAAGTTATAAATATTGGACTAAACATTGGGAAAAACTGAATGTATCTAGAGAATAGGATAATATTGTGTTTTATGGATCATCTAATATGATTACAAGTGTGGAAAATGATGAAGACCATATCAAGGATGCGATTACTAGTGTGAACAATGATGAAGATCATATTGAGTAAATGACAATGACAATTGAATATGAACTTTGTGCTTCTCAATTATTTTTTGAGAAGTTAAAGAGTTGTGAAAGGATTTCATTGTATGATGGTTGTACTAAATATATAGAATTTTTATCCATACTGAATCTATATAATTTAAAAAATGTAAATGTATGTAGTGACTCTAGGTTTACTGAACTACATTCTCTCTTGAATGATATGATCCTAGAATATAATGAACTTCCTTAATGAAGATATGATGTAAACGAATACTACTTTCAATGGGTATGATCTCTAATAGAATAGATGTCTGTCCAAACAATTGTATAATATTTTTCAAGGATGAAAATCACTTAAAAAATTCCCAAAGTGTAGTGTTTCTCAATACAAGAAAGATGAATTGGGTCTAATGAAAGTTTTATGGTACTTTCCAATCATTCTATGTTTTAGGCACCTATATTTATGTGAGGACAATTCCAGATAATTGACATGTCATGTAGATATAATAAATAAATATGGGAAACTTCATCACCTAGAAGAATCTACCCATTGGAAGAGAATTGATCATGAGTATCCTGAATTTGGAAATAAACTGAGAAACACTTGTCTTCCTTTATCTACATATATTTTGGATCCTTTTGGTTTTCAAAGAATCACTCATAGTACATGGACAATTATGTTGGTAAATTACAACTTTACTATGTGTTTATGCATGCAAAAAAAGTACATTTGGTTATCACTACTTATATTAGGACCAAAACAATCGAGTTATGACATTGATGTTTGTTTGGATCCATTGATCAATGATTTGAAATTATTGTGAGATTCAGGTGTTACATTGTATGATTATAATAGAAATTCAGATTTAATGTTGAGAACCATGTTGTATACGAAGATACATGAATTTCATGCTTATGGAAATTTTCCAAGATATAGAATTAAATTAAATCAAGGGTGTCCCATTTACGAATAAGGTATGTAGTCAATTATTTTGAAACATTCAACAAAAGCTGTGTTTCTAAGAAATTATAGATTTCTACCTGAACGACATAAGTACCAATCCTAGATGACATCATTTTATGGGAGTTCAGAAGAATTTACAACATCATATCAACAAAAAGGTGATAAAATATACAAGAAAGTAACATATATAGAAACTATATTTGGAAAATCTTTTTTGAAAAACTATATGAAAACCAATTGGAAAAAGAGACTATTTTTTTTGAATTACAATACTAATTTTTTTGTACGTTAGAAATTTTTTTGATGTTATCCATGTTGAAAATTTTTTATGTGATAGTTCCATTATAATGATACTAAATGCACATAGGAAAACAAAATATGGAATTAAGGCTTGGTTAGACATTATTTACATGGGAAGAGTTGGTGCCAATGAAGAGTGGAAAATGGATTTTATTCCCCTAGCTGCTTACACTCTTTCCATACAAGATATATATCAATTTTTCAACTTCTTAAATGATATTAAGGTTCCAGATGTGTATTAATCAAATATTAAGAAAATAATGTCAATTAATGATTTATAGATAAAGGGTATGAAATCACATGACTACCATATTTTCATGCAAGATCTAATTCTTGTAGTTTTATGTTTCATTTTCCTTAAGAATACCCATCATAAATTAACCAAGCAATATTTTATTTTCAAAGCTATATATAGGAAATTTTTAAACTTCAAAAAATTTCCACCTATGGAAAAAGAAATTTCTATCATATTATGTGAATTGAAGATGTTCTTCCTGCCAAAATTCTTTGATATGATGGTTCACTTGGTAAGAGAGATTTGACAATATGGTCTTATACATTATATATGGATGTATCCCATTGAATAATATATGATGATTTTGAAAGGGTATGTTAAAAATATAAGTCATCCATAAGGTTGTATTTCTAAGAAATATGGTGTTAAGGAAGCCATTGAATTCTATACCGTCTATCTATCTGATGTGAAGAGAATTGGTTAACCTAAATCTCATCAACCCAAATAATTTATGGGTGAAAAAATTTACTAAATATATGTTCCCACAATTACTATAATAGAGTGGGAGTAGGAACAAATTTACATTTTTCATAATATCTTAGAGGTTTTTCCATATGTTAAAACCCACAATATAATTCTTAGGTATTTTAATCCATCAAGGGATAAAAGTTGGACATCAAATACATATAATCAATAGTTTATAGAATGGTTTAGAGACCATATTTTTAAGGATTCAACTAAAAATCGAGATCCAATTTTAGAATGAATTATATGGATTGCTAGAGTCCCAAGTGTGCATGTATTATCTTATAATGGTTATTCAATCAATGGTTATATGTTCTATAAAAATTATCACGATGAACATAGTACAATAAAAAATAGTGGATTTACACTTATGAATGGAGAGATTCATGTATCTGGTACCAAGGACATAAATCTAATTTATGGGAATATTTCATACTTAGGCATCAAAAAAAATATGGAAGTTGTATTATACAACTTTTGAAGTGATTATTTTTTAATGCAAGTGGATTTATAATAGGAGTGTAGTTAACATAGATTAATTGAGATTTGTGAAAGTGTATTTTAGTAAGGAGGGGCATAAATATGAACCATTTATAATGGAATCACCCATATTAAAAGTATTTTATGTTTTAAATCCTACAAACTAAAAGTGGTCAATTATTCTGTTATTGACCCAAACCACTGAAGTGTCAGATTTCAATTCAACTAAGGATGAACCTTTCATTGGGACGTCATAATAATTTTGCACTATTCCCAATGTATAATGTGTCTTTTATGTTACATGAGACCACAATGAAGTTATTTTGATACTCGATATAGGGTTCAAATACTTTCAACCTTTTAAAAAAAATTGAGTTTAATAATCGGGTTATATATATTTTAGTATACATTGTGTTACCTCATATTATTATCTATTCACTACTGTATTTATGTAATCTAAATTAAATATTCATACACTTTTGTAGATAATGACTTCTACACATGGTAATTCTCCCAATCCTAATGAAGAATCGGTTTCTCAATGTCACAGTGCTCTTAATGTAGAGAACAACAACCTTCTGTACATGCCGATACTAGTATTCTATAGGAACAACATATTGAAAATGTTGAAGCTAAGAAAATGGTCGATGGTGAAAAAATTGTGTCCCAGAAAAAATAATAGCACCGTAGCATAATGGTATTAACAAAAAATATTAATAAAGAAATAAAGGCATAAAATTAAAGGTTGGATGGAATGAACATGGTCGTCCTATTAACCCCAACAAGACTGTGTTAATTTGTTACATTGGGATCGACACTCAAATGAAATGTTGATTTACTATTCATTATCCCTTATATAGTGAATTTACAATAGATGTATTTGAAATGAAATTTATATTAATGCTTGCTGTAAAGGATCATATAGGCTTTTAGACAATTATCATGAAGTATTATCTCAGATATGTTGAAGGGAAAATAAACCCACACCCACCACTAATGTATGCACACCTGATAAACCAACAAGCATGGGTTGTATTTATTAGTCATCATGAGGAGACATCATTTTTTTCACATTGTGACTAGTAATAAATTTCTTGAAAATACATGTATTAATTACTTTGATTAAGAACTATTAATTAATAAAACAACAATTAAGTTTGGAAAATAAGTAACATGAAAGAAAACCAACACACCCCTACCCCCAGTAGTTTTGAGGTGAGCCATTCCCCTATCTCTTGGAAGTGGTAGTCAATATTTTCATAATTGTTTCTGGGAAATGTAAAATCAGAATCACTGATACCTTACATGTATTGATATTATACAGGGTGAAAATGAATGTGATTAATATATATCAACACCCACCCATCTCTTTATTGAGAGGGGTACCATGTACAATATACAAGGAGCTATTATACACAAAAAAAACTTATAATAGGTTATGTGAGAGTGGGGATTCATGTAGCTAATGATACAAGCATCGATATACCCATTCAACTTGATGATGTAAGTATTAATACGATTGAGAAAGCTATTGGAACTTTCAAAGCATAGTTATTAGATATTTTAAAAATACATTTCAATAAGGAGGTATTCATTTCCAATTTATTTTTTTTAAAAAACCATTAACAATTAATGAAAAAAATGTATGAACTGGTGAATATTATTAAAAACAAAAAAGGGAAGGGGTGAAATGGAGCGTTGAATCAAAATGATATAAAGGATCAAGAAACCTATAAAAAGTATCTCTGCAAAGTACCTTTAACTAGATCTTTTAACTTTTTTCATTTGCTAACATTAAAGGTTCATGTGGATACAATGTTTATAAGTGGTGATATGACCATAAATGATTTTAAAGAACAAATATGCGAAGAGGCCATGACATACTATATTCGTTTGAATAATTTAAATGGAATCCTCAAGCATCAGTGGCTAGGATTCTAGTTTTAAATGTACACATGAGGTGTGTTTCCATGATTTTTAGTCTAATTGTTGATTTACTATATTAATTATGACTAAATACAATTCTATTTTTACATGCATATATATATTGATACCATTTGAATGGAAAACCTAGTGAACATAAATTTAAACTCATTAGTCCTCACATCACTTCTACACAACTATTATCATTGGAACCAAAGAAAATTGAACTAATAGTGGATATATTGGCCAAAATTTTTGAAATAAGAAATAAAAATGAAAAAATATTCTTAATACACAAGATTCTGGGGTAAACCTCTACAATTTAATCATATAAAATTTATTTTCATTTATTTCATTACTTATTCCTTTTTTAGGTAGCATTGGTTGCTCATCAAATTCAATTTAGATACTCCAAATATTTATTTTCTGGATTTAATACATGGTACATAAAAAGGAGACCACACATGATGACGTTTATCAATTTTTAATATGATACATGAAACATTTTACAAATAAACTTCATGTTATACATTTTATATTTTATTTAAATGAAAATTCTGTTAAAATAGGGAAATGTTTAAATATCATAAAAATCATGGAATTAGGATAGTACACAAGAACAAAAAGCCTAATGACTTATACAAATGGATAAGTATTAGGGTATATATAATAACATTCCACTATAAAAACATATATCAAAGAAAAGTACTTATTTTTTCTCAATGTTTCTGAGGTTCTAAAAACAAGCTAATGGTAAAGATTATGGTTATTAGGTTTGAAAATTTACGAAAGATGTCATTTTATATCAACAAACTAGAATCCTTGAAGAGGTATTTCAAATGATAATTATAATTTCATTTAAAATATTTACAAATCCTTTATTTATTTTTATTTTTACAATACTAATAGGACCGTCAATAGTACTCATATTAAAAATAGGAAATAGATTTTTTTAGAAACGAATGGTAAGAATACATGGTGTCATATTGTATACATACATCATAAATAGGTGACTTCTCACTACTTATTTAGTAAATTTTATCATCATTTTATCTAATTTTTTTATTTAATTTCGTTATAATTTTTATCCAATACTAATTTTGTTAATTTTCATAATGGTCATGAAGAAGGATGATACACTCATGATGTAGTTATTCACTATGATTATGCTCTCAATGAGTATGATTCACTCACGATGATGCACTTTTCTTTTTATTTTTAAGTGCATTCAACATTATAGGTTATCAAACTACAATATTTTTAGATAAACCCAAATGTTGAATGCATTAAAAAATAAAAAGTCAGGGTGTGTTGTGTTGGAATGAACCACAAATCAATTTAATAAGCAGTATGCCTAGTATGAATCAAAGTTTATGCTATTAGTTTTAAATTTAAATTTTAGTTCAAAACACATGTTACTTACTAAAAATCTAACAAACACATTAATATTGTTTGGATAATCTGTAAAAATGATTCATAAGTCATTTGTGACATGTAGTAATTAGCCACACCTCAATCCAATACAAGGTGTTCCCGGTATGATGTTGGCGGTAACTTGTTAGAAACTACCCATGTTCGTATAGGAATAAGACACAACTCAATCAGCCACATATCAATCCAAAACATCATTCTCTAGATATGATTTGAAGTGGATTTTTTAGTTTATAATTTACATTTTTTGTTCAAAATAACCACCACACACTCAAAACTAAGAAAACACATTCAAATTATTTTTATACTTTCGAAAATGATCTATAAAAGATTTGTGACATTTAGAAATTAAACACACCTAAATTTAATACATGGTATGTCCAGTATGAATCAAAGTGTGTGTTATTAGTTTAAAATTGAAATTTTAGATCAAAACATGTGTCACATAATCATACATGAGAAACACATTTTTATTGTGTTCATACCTTAATCTAACGATCCATAAATCATTTGTGATGTTTATGAATTAGAATCACCTCAATCCTATACATGGTGTTTTAGGTATGAAACAAAAGTATTCATTATGAGTTTAAAATTGGCAATTTAGTTAAAAACGCATGCTACTCACTAAAAATCAAGAAAACACACTCATATTGTCTTGATACTTTAGTAAAACAATTTATAATTCATTTTTGACATGTAGGAATCAGTATCACATCAAACCAATACACAATTTGACCGGTATGACTCAAATGTGTGTTTTTAGTTTAAATTTTCATTTTAGTAAAGAAGTCACGTGACATAATCAAAGCACAGAAAATGCATTCAAATAGTTTGTATACTTTAGGTAAATGATCCATAAGTCAATTTTGATGTGTAGGAATCATCCATATGTTAATCTAACACCCTATGTGACCGGTATGATCCAAAGTGTGTCTTTTTTATTTAAAATTGACAATTTAGTTCAAAATACAAATCCCACACTCAAAAATGTGAAAAAACTTGAATTTTTTGATACTTTAAAAAAATTATACATAATTAATTTGTGACATATATGAATCATCCACACCTAAATTTGATACATGATATACCTGATATGACTCAAAGTGCTTGTTATTAGTTTAAAATTGACAATTTATGTCAAAATGCATGTCACTCACTGAAAGTTGAGAAACCACACTCAGATTGTCTTGGTACTTTAAAAAAATGATTCATAAGTCATTTTTTACATGCATGAATATGTCTCATGTCAAACTATCACACAATGTGGCTGATATGACTCAAAGTGTGTGTTTTCTGTTTAAATTGACATTTTAGTGAAAAACAACATGACGTACTCAAAACAAATAAATAAAATTCTTATTATCTTGATACTTCTGTAAAATTATCCATAATCCATTTGAGATGTGTAGGAATTATCCACACATCAATCTGACGCATGATGTGAATGGTATGAATCCAAGTGTGTCTTTTTATTTAAAATTTACATTTAAGTTCAAAACACATGTCACATACTAAAAACCAATCAAACACATTAGAATTGTTTAGATACTTTATTATAATGATCCATAAGTTTTTGTTGATGTGTATGAGTTATACGCACCTCAATATAATACACAATGTGCTCGGTATGACTCAAAGTGTCCATTACCAGTTTAAAATTGTTGATTTAGTTCAAAACACATATCACTCTCTAAAAATTGAGAAAACATGGCTGTATTGTGTTGATACATTATGAAAACAATTCAAAAGTCATTTTTCACAAGTAGGAATTAGTTTCACATCAAACAGACACATGATGTGATCAATATTACTCAAACTATGTGTTTTTAGTTTAAATTGACATTTTAGTAAAAAAGACATATGAATTACTCAAAATCAATAAAATGAATTCCTATTATTTTGATACTTTGAAAATATGATCTATTTGTCATTTTTTACGTGTAAAAATCAAAATCACATAAATCTAACATATGGTGTGACTGGTATGACTTAAAGAGTGTATTTTTACTTACATTTTTTATTTTAGTCTAAAAAACACATCACATAATCAAAACCAAGAAAAAGAATTCAGGATGTTTTGATACTTAAGTAGAGTGATCCATAATTTATTTTTTATGTGTAGGAATCAACCAAAACTCAATACGATACATAGTGTACCTAGCATGACTCAAAGTGTTTGTTATCAATTTAAAATTTATAATTATTTCAAATCATGTGTCACTCACTAAAAACAAATAAAACATGCTCATATTTTCTTAATAATTTAAAATTATTCATAAGTCATTGTTTTCATATAGTAATTAGTCTCATGTCAAACCAACACACGATGTGACCAGTATGACTCCATGTGTGTGTTTTCAGTTTAAATTGAAATTTTAGTTAAAAATACATGTGACATAAAAAAATTATAAAACACATTCAAATTATCTTGATACTTTAGGAAAATGATCCTTAAGTCATTTTGGATGTGAAGAAATCAACCTCAGTTTGATCTGATGCATGGTGTGATCAGTATGACTCCAAAGTGTGTCTTTTTATTTGAAATTTTCATTTTAGTTTAAAACAAACATCACATACTGAAAACCAAGAAAACATATTCATATTTTATTTATACTTTAGGAAAATTTTCTATAAGTCATTTTTGACATGTAGGAATCATCTACACCTCAATCTGATACACAGTGTAACCAGTATGACTCAAAGTGTCCATTATTAGTTTAAAATTTACAATTTAGTTCAAAAAATTTGTCCGTCACTAAAAACCAATAAAACACATTTGGATTATCTTGATAATTTAGGACAATGATTCATATTTTATTTAGGATGTATGTAAATTATTCTCACATGAAATCGACACACAATGTGACCATTATTACTCAAAGTGTGTGTTTTCAATTTAAATTGACATTTTAGTAAAACATTCATGTGACATACTCAAAACAAAGAAAATGATTTTTTTGTCTTGATAGTTTAGAAAAACTATCTATAATTCATTTTTGATGTGTAGGAATTAGTCGCATATCAATCCTATGAATGAAGTGACCATCAATTCTCCATGTGTGTCTTTTTATTTAAAATTGACATTTTAGTTTAAAACATACATCACTTAGCCAAAATCAATAAAACACATTCTATTTTTTTGATACTTTATAAAAATGATCTATAAGTCATTTTTGAGGTGTAGTAATTAGTTTCACCTCAATTCGTTACACGATGTTCTCAGTATGACTCAACATGTTTGATATCAGTTTGAAATTGAAAATTTAGCTTAAAACACATGTCGCTCATTAAAAACCAAGAAAAAGTGCTCATATTGTCTTGATACTTTTAAAAAACAATTCATAAGTCATTTGTGGTATGTTGGAATTAGTCTCACATCAAACTGATACATGATGTAACCGTTATGACTGAATGTAAATATTTTTCGTTTAAATTGACATTTTAGTAAAAAAAGACACGTCACATACTCAAAATCAAGTAAACACATTCTGATTATCTTGATAATTTTGGACAACCCTTAAGACATTTCTAATGTGTAGGAATCATCCGCATATCAATCAGACACACGGTGTTCCTGGTATGACTCAAATTGGATTCTTTT
The DNA here is from genome assembly GCA_963277665.1 of Viscum album. Classification (NCBI taxonomy): domain Eukaryota; kingdom Viridiplantae; phylum Streptophyta; class Magnoliopsida; order Santalales; family Viscaceae; genus Viscum; species Viscum album. The sequence continues at coordinate 943,882,836 of OY728153.1, forward strand.
ATTTAAAATTGACATTTTACTAATGTATTGTTTCATATTTATGTTTAATTTATTTATTTATAGTGTTACTAACATATGAATTGTTTTCTTATATTGCTGGATAATTTATCTCGAGTTAAGGTGTTTTTTTGGCAACTGATACCATGATTGAGATTTTTTGAGAGGGGTTCAGGTTCCAAAGACAATAAAACCATTGATTTTTTGAATGTTTGTGATAATACTTGGTAATTTAATTATAAAAAAAAATGTTTAAAATGTCTATAATATAGATTTTTTCTTATCTTTTTTATTTAATTTTTATTTCAATTAAATTATGAATTTTCTATGTATAGGTGTATTTTCTGCTGTAGTGTGCTATAATTTTAACCACACACTGCTGTGGTATTACCTTTATTAGTGCTAAAAAGAACTCATAAAGGGTGGCCTTTATCGACACAAAAAAGTGCTAATAACAGACACCCTGTATCAGCTCTAAACTAATGCGGATAAAGGATCACCTTTATCAGTGTTTTTTTAACGTAGATAAAGGTCCCCCTTTATCAGTTATTTTTTTAGCATTGATAAAACATGCCTATTTTTAATGTAACTTTGATCAAAAATGTTTTTTAGCAATGATAAAGGATTTTTACATTGCTTTTAAAAGCCACTTTAGTTTTAGTGTGGGTTGAACAAAGCCCCCCCATTAATGCCAAACCAACCTGTAATCTTGGTGATTTTATGATTCCTAAATTGGAAGAGTCCCTCAAAATTAATTTAGTCCCAGAGTATTCCAAAAATGAATAATTGGAATATACTTCCCTAAATACTATCATAATTGTAGATCATTTCACAATACTCAATGATGAGGAATACCACACAACCCCCGTAGGCACCACTAGCTGACACCAACAAAGGAGGAGTGGGAATCATGTCAATAAGCAAGATGCCCAAGATAGTGTTCTAGGATAGGCTGTTTATGCTACTGAGATGTGACAATAAGCCTCTTGTAGGGATTAACAGGTGAAAACCGCTTAGGAAGATCCATCAGGTATACCTCCATAACCAATTGTATCTGTCAATCGTGTGACTCATATCAGTATCGTTGTCATACGTGATCATCCATATCCTAATATCATCCATCTTTCATGCATACCGAACTATCCAATTAGTAGAAAAATAGTAATGGCATGAGCTGGGCCCTAAAACCTAAATCAATGGATCCAATTATGTTCCTTATTATGGAGTGAACCTTGGAAAGTAATAATGTACACCTTTCCTAGAAATATGATGTTTTGAAGCAGCTCACTGACATTCTAACAAGAATCTTGATCCTCAATGAACTCTGTATATCAAAAAAGATGCATGATTCCCTTTTCAAGGCCTTGAAGGTCCCTTTATAGTTAGATACTTATGTATCCACCACTGAGACCTACCACGTGGACGAAGATGAGCAAGAATAATGCTAAGCTGTCATTTCCTTATCTGAAGAGGATGAGGGTAAAACTATTCAGGGGATCATTCACCCATTATATATCACAATATATTTCAATGGTTTGTAAATATACCACTACCTAGTAGATACTTTCTATAGGATTAATCACATCCCAAACTAGATGCTCTATAAGTTGGTGTGTATGGAAGATGATATGAATACCTCCAACCTAAAAATTCAGAAGTATGGTAAGAGTGAACAGAAGTTTCATGGAAATATTTAGTTGAGTACCCATTTCATAATCTTAGTAGAAGGAACTAAATTTATGGTAGTATCATAGGACATAAAATACAATTTCTTATTAGGAAGTCCATGGTTCTATTTTCATGTGGTGGTGCCTTTTTTCATACCATCAATGCCTCAAATACTCCCTCAATGGTCAATTAGGTATACTCTAAGGTGATGCTTCTCCCTTTAACTCCCATGAGACCCACTACATGTATTATGGGTACCAATAAAGGGTGGGAAAATAGCTCCATACCCACAAGGTTGAGAATATTAATGCCACTAATCATCTGACAACCACTTTAATGAATACTTGGGATGATTTGAAAGAAAACTTCATTATGAAAATCCAAGTTAAATTCCACAACCTTAAACCTGGGTATCTACTCCATTATCACAAAAAATAAGGAGTTCTCATAGATTACATCATATTTCTACATGGGATAGGATCTATTTGTTCCATAAGACATACTCCTGTTGAATTCTGGTGGATCTACCCCATGGCCACTATTCCACGACAATGTTATATGTTCTAAAAGGTTGGTTTAACTCTATGGAATTCCACTTGACAACATTAATTTGATATCAAAGGTGGGACTCATGGATAGAAACAACATGGGATTGGCTTTAAAAATATAATTTCCATAGTTTCCATAGAACATGAACCCCTCCTTGGGGATTGCACTTTTTCAAAAGTAGATAATTTTACAAATATTGGGTAAGCAGCTCCTGCAGAGTCACCCACTCCCTCTGACCCCAATGTCTCAGATGATGAAAATGGTTTGGATGACACCCCTATAGAATTTGAATAAGGTTTCCCCAACACAGTCGATGAGTTGACCTAGGTAAATCTCGGCACAGAGGAAGACCATAAAACGATGATGATTAATGTAGTCATGTCCCTGAAGAAGCATTATTAGTTGTGGATTTCATGAAACAACACCATGACGTGTTCACATAGAGATATAAGGAGATTCCAAGGCTTGATTCTTAGGTTTTAATTCATCACCTAAGACTCCCAACATGCTAATGTGTATTAAAAAATACTCCTAGGAAGATGAACCCTTCTTGCGGTGCCATAGTCAAAGATGAAGTTGACGAGTTAATCAAGGATGATTTTGTTATTGAGGTTTAGTAACCCAATTATCTAGCCAACATTATCCCAGTCCAAAAGAAGAATGGGATAATTAGAGTCTATATCAATTTCACAGACCTAAACTTCCACTACCAAAAGGATGATTTACCCCTTCTTGTGATAGAGAAATTGATTGATGCCACTATTGGATTCCAAGAACTATATTTTATGGTTGGATACTATAGATATAACTAGATCTAGTTGGAAATCAAGGTTGAAGAGTCCAACACTTTTAGAGTACCCTTGGAAACCTTCTGTTATCGAATGATTCTATTTGGTTTGAATAATATTGGAGCTACCTATTAGAATTATATGTACTATATCTTCAAAATACTCTTTGGAACATTGGTGGAGTGCTATGTGGATGATTTTGTGATTAAATCCCACCACCATCAGAACTATCTCAAGAACGTTGAGAAAGTGTTTGAATTTATCTTCTACCACCACCTAAAAATAATCCCTATGAAATGCATGTTTGGGGTTACCTTTAGAAATTTTATCAACTTAATTATCAATTATAAATGCATTGATATTGATCCAAAGAATATTAAATCCATCAATAATATTACCCATCCATAAAAACTCTAGGAGTTATGGGTCCTCCGTAGAAACTTAGCCTACATTATCTAATTCATTGAGAATCGAGAATGAAAGCATAATACCTTATCAAGGATCATGATAAGGATACCATCTACCAATGGGGAGAATATCTTCAGTCTAAATTTGAGAACATTAAACAATGTTTTCTTTGTCCTCCAGTATAGATGGGACCTTCCATAGGAAAGACTCTGGTTATTTATGTGACCACCCAAGAGTAGTCACTAGTCACCCTTCTAGATTAAAGGAATAGTGAGGTTAAATAAAATAGAATGTACTATCTTAGTTTCATTATTCTAGATAGAGAGACCATATTATCTCCCATTGAGAAGAGTTATCTAACCCCGGTCTTAGTAGTTTAGAAGCTGTGTTTCTACTTGAAGCACTATAAGATAAAATTAGTATCCTACATCGATATTATGTTGAAAGGATTTTTAGAACTCTAGGTAGTGATTTTTCAGTAGTTTGACATCAGGTTAGTCCCTTGAAAATCTATCAAGGTCCAAGATCATGAAGATTTCTTAGTTGTGATTACGATTCTTGAGAAACTTCCCCTAGAAAATGATTTCCTAGATGAATACATCCTCTGATTGGACCAGGCTGTGTCATGCTGGAAGATGAATTTTGATAGAGCTTCCCATAGCCCAATGGGCTAAATCATCAACAACCCCAAATTCAATAGGGTCGACCTTGGGATTGTATTTATCACTCCCACACATGTCCTATTTCTATACTCATTCTTGTTATTAAAGGGATGTACCAATAACAAGGATGAGTAATAGGATCTTATCACTGGCCTTAAGCTCACCCTTGAAATTGATGTCCCTGGTTTCCATGTAAAGGGAGACTCTGAGCTAGTTACCAAGTTTTTTAATGGATACTATTTCATCATTAAAAAAGAACTCATTCCCCTTCCATAGTGAAATCGTGAGTTTATGGCCCAATTACTGTCCTAGTAATAGGTGACTCACATTCTTTGATTGTATAATGATCAAGACGACTCTTTGGTAGGAATGGACATATTATTTGTAGTTTCTGACCAAGATGACTTAGTAATTCATGTTCCTTATCAAAGGGTCATTTCCACTATTTCTTCTAATGATGAAAAATGATAGGTGAATCAATTGGTAGCTATTACCTATGTTGGAAGGGCCCCCAAGTTATCTAGTGATCAAAGAAGTACCTGATTGGATGGTTACCTTTATTGAGTATCTCCAACATAGAACTCTCCTAATAGATTGATCCAATAATGAGTGAATCCTTCAGCATGTGTCACAATTTTAACTCCTTGATCACCTCAGTATTGAGTAGACTCTCTACATGAACAAATTCATCATAATATTCCTCTATTTCATTCAAGTAAATAATGTCCCTCAAGTCTTGCAATAGGTCCATGTCGGGTCATTTTGGGCCCATCAAGTGGTACTGAAGCTCTCTCACCAAATTTTAAGTTTGGGTTACTTTTGGAGCACCATGTTTCATGATTGCATCGAATTCACAAAGAGGTTGCATGTATTCTTGATACATGAAAACTTCATGCATCAACCACCATAAATTTTTCATAACACCATGTATTCCTGGACCTTTTCCATATGAAGACTTTATGTCATGGGTCCCTACCATCCAATGACATATCGACAATGTATGTTCATTCTTACTACCATAGACCTATTTATTAAGTGGATAGGGGATATTCCATTCAAATATGTAAAATACAAATCCATAATATTTTTTTTGAATTCCCAAACCATCCACAAAATTTGGGATTCCTCATAACATTCTATGAGAATATATAACCAACTTTTGAGCCACTGAGCTAAATTAGCTATACACTAAGTACAATATATGGCCCAATCATACATCCTACTATCATTCATAGGAAAATGGGTAGATTAATTCATTCAACTCGACTCTATCTAACTTATTATAGAATATGGTAGGGTATAATAAGAGGAGTTGGTTCAATAATATCCCTAATTCCCTCTAAGCATATCATACAGTGACTCAAAATTCTACCTAGGCGACCATATACTACATAGTCTATGGGATGGATGTAAATATTCTTATTGAGGTTAAAATGATGTTTCTTTAGATGATCATTTATGACAAAAAAATTTTAAATAAAAGAGTCGAAGTATATTTGGATGATTTATAAACCCCATAGGAAAATAGATTCTATGATTTTCATAACCTAGAGAGGGATCGGGTGGCATGACAATTTTAAAAAAAGGACCATCTCCAATCCTTCATACAATGTGATATGGTATTAGCTCTCTGTAAATAAATGATACATAAAAATAAACCACCAAAATTGTATCCAAAATGTGAATAAACTTATTCCATTCATAAGGTCTACTCAAATAGTGTATACTCATTGGCCAACATCGATGGGGAACACATCAAACCTCTCACCAACGAAAATTTTCTCAAATATTATTTCTGAATGTGTAGTCCAAGCTTTATTAATTTAAATGAAAAATCCAAATTTAATCATCACATTATGTTAAAATATATACATAAAATATGATAAAAATAGTATTTCTCATATGAAAAATGCGATATGATCCAAAACCAACATCCTTAGAAAAAGATGTTAAACTATTGCCTTACCCTGTGTAATAAACATGAGATGCCTCCTATGAAAAATGTGTAATGATCCAAAATCAACTTCCTTAGCATATGAAGTTAAACTATAGACTTACCCTATGATAAAAATAGGATGACTCATATGATAAATGTGTGATAACCAAAACCAAGATCCCAATCACACGATGCAAAATTGCAAGATACTTTGGGTCCTCTTAAGAGGGGACGCCACCCTCTCAACATTGGTCATCTACTATTCAATGTACCAAAACTATGTGTGGCTTGATTCTCCGTTCCAAGGGATATGTAGTGATTCCTAGACCCCTTTTATTTAGACCCATACAAAAATTCACCCCCGAAGTGAGATTATATTTTCAACTTTTAGGCCCCCATAGACTATGTTTGCATTAGGTCTATTACATTTGGCTTGTGAAGCCACTCCACACCTTTCACCACATACTAGTCACATGATATGAAACTGTAAAAAATTATCCTATCTATATGCAATTAAAATACAGTGCACCCCTTGTGATAAGCATAATATGCCTCCTATGATAACAATAATATTCCTTGTGTAGAAAATTTAATATGCCTCATGTAATACTCATGAGACAAACCTTTAATGATTTCCATGGACCTCCTATTAAGTGTAATAACCATTCATATTGCTCATGCAAAAATTGGGTCAAGAATCCCCATATATATCTCTACTGATACCAAGTGATTCCCATGGGCCGCTTAAGGTGTAAGCCCCAATTATCCTCCTTGTCCTATCAGTAGGCCTAGATTCCCTCATGGATCAACATGAGGTTGAAAAAATGTGTATCCCGCATGGATAAGAAAAATTATGTACTTATGAATTATAGGTATTGTAACATCCCAGGTAATTAAAGAATAAATAATTTTCATATTTATTAATATTTGAGAATTAAATATGAATTTTAATTAAAAGGGGTTGCTATGTTCGATAGCGTACCCGATACGCAACGATGAGTTTCTTTGAAACTTACGTAGCACACTAGTAATATAATAATATTATTTTAAATGTTAGTTAACAAGTAGCCGTTGTACTGGCGGGAATGAATAGAAATAACTAAAAAATGAATAGATATGTTTTTAGATGTTTTTACATTTACCCAATAAAAGATAAAGGCTTAAAATACGGAAAGAGTTCAATTTTAGGCTTTTATACTCTAATTTTCACTAAAGGTTCACTTATCACCTTTTAATGGTGAACCGTCATTAAATATAGTTTTGATCACTCTTATACTTTCTATTGGACCAAATATAACTCTTCTTTAGAATCGGGACATCAAAATTTACTTTGTGTAAATTTGTGGTACCTTTCTGATAAAGTTCATTTTTTTATAAATAGTGTAAAATGTTGTATTTTACATCAAAACTGCTTTTTAATCTAATCTATTTATATGATTATATTATCTTTTGAATTTGTCTTAATGTGTAATATGAATATATTTTTACCATTTTATCCAATGGTGGTCATTGGAATCAATTTCGATTTGAAATTAGACTTAAAATGGTGTCAATCTTTTGATACTTATTGTTTTGTAAAAACACGCTATTTGCTCTGGCAGCGGGAATTAATTATTGAATTAATTAATGTGACTTATATGATTTGAATTTTGTAAAATAGACTTCATTTTTGAATTCGGAATATCAAATATAGCTTAGAGTGAATTTTTGGTAATTTTCTGAAAAACTTCAATTTTTGATGAATAGTGAAACCACTAAGTGGTAATCAAGCAAACTGATTTTTCAGTTAAATGAAAGTTTACCACTAATGTGTATTGAATTTTGAAAATCCGACATACATAGTTGTCATTAAGAAGTAAAATGTGGTTCAATGAGATTAAAATAATTTTTTGGTGAATAGTAACTTATTAAGTTTTTAATCGCGATTAGTGGTAATTAGTGTAGTTTAAGGTATAAATAATACTTTAATAATATAAAATGACCTAGACACATGTCCCAACCTCATTGGTTGTGTCATGGCCGACCAAGACAAGCCATTTCCTAACTTGGGGACCCCATGGATCCACTTTTTTTGGGAAATGACATAAATTACTTTTTATTTAATGTTAAAGTGAAAATGACACAAACATAATATGTTTTGCGAAAACAATTTTTAATTGGGGTTATACAAGTCCAAATTTTGATTATAAATAGTCATTAGAAAGATAAAAAGATTTCCTATATCATAGTATTTTTTTTATAATTTTTAGACATTAAATAAATTAAATTATTTATGACATAATAATGATGCAGCGATGACATCATTAATGGACGATTTAAATAAAATGGAAATATAATGTAATATCTATGAACTACACATGTCCAAAACCAATTGGATGAGTGGATTTAGAACCCTTATCACCTTATCCACGAATTCTATCAATGTGGGACCTTTTAAAACCGAAACACATTTTCAAATAAAGTTATATTTCTTTACTTTCCAAAAGTGCCCCTCCTCTCCTCTTATAAAAGGCCCCCTCCTCTACCTCATTTCACACACTCTTCAAGCCTTTGGCTCGGCCAACCCCTGCCCATTTGCTCTCTCCACATCCCTCTCCTCATCCTAGAGGATTCCCTTTGGGCAGAATCCTTTCAAAGGAAGCCTTTAGGCTCAAATCCAAAGGAGTTACACTTTTTAAGGTAATTCTTTCTCTAATGTTCATTTGTTTTATTTTGCTTCTCCAACCCCCTAAACTCTTTTTATTTACTTCTTTTGTAACAACACCAGTATCTTCAATATACTAGGATGTTGTTATAAGATTTATTTGAGCTACACTCTCACACAACTACATCAAATGGTTAAAGAACATAAGGTTTCAGTGGATGGCGAAATTCTGCCTCCCGAAACGATGATTGTTCAACACTCATTAAACACCTTCAAAGGTGGCCATTATGATGTCACTATTTTTATATATGATATATAATATTTTTATGTTTTCCTTAAGCTTCTGTTTTTTCATTTTGGGCATACCTTTATGGTTTCCATTATGGGTAAAACACGATATCTTCATTTTAGGAAGCGCGGACTACCGCCCCCTAAAAGTGATTTGATTCGTTAATACCATATGTGGGATGTGTAAAGGATAAAGTTAATGATATTATATATGTTATTATACTGGAATTATAATATACTCTTATATCATTATGATTCCATTCCAGAAAATATGAAATAGAAATGGAAGTAGCGTTCATGCGTACGTACGGCTTACCGTCTCCATGAACGGTGCATTTCATTTCATACCTCTAAATGTGATGTAATATTATAAATGAATGTATGTACTGGATATATATGACATATATGATATCTACATCATGAATACCATTCTGGATATAATGAACCTTTGACCAAATTAACAACATGTAAGTGTAAGAAGCCTATTTTTGACTTAAGAACCAAATACCGACAAAATGAACATTATTAACTTAAATGATTACATGATGTTCATAACATGGTATAAAAGGAATAATGAACTTGAAAAAGATTCATAAGCAAGTAGAGATTAACTCAAGTTTATTATTCAGGAGTTTAAAGAACGGTCGGGTCAAGTCGGATACGAGGTATGGGACTTCGTCTCAATCTCCTTTCATTGAGGCATATTTTATTTTATACACAACTTTCATTTATACGGTGTATAAACCCCTTTGACTTTTACATTTATTCAAAAGGAATCTTTTTTATTCGAAGCGTTTACTAAACGACAAAAGGGAATGTTTTTGTCGTACGTATGCGGCGACAACGACTTCTCCGCCGTCGTGACCGTTATTTGAGTTTCGGCTTCCTCTATAAGCCATACCTTTTTTTTAAAAGAAAAATAAATACCATGTTTTACTTTTCTTTTACTTTGGTATTGAAAATGGTTTTCATAATGTTTTTATTATATCAATGTGTTGTATTGATATCTCGTGATTGAAATTTGGAAATGTTATGTTTCCTTTATGCATGTTTTATGTGATATGATTATGTTATGGTTCTTGGGCATTATTATGAAGACGGGTGGTTCCGTGATAAACTAAGGGCGGGTGAGCCCGTTATAGCTCTCCAATGCATTGGGTAACGCGAAGGAGTGAAACGTTAAGGTTTCTCCGAAGAGATTTTAGGGAATATACTGTGATCGGTATTCCAAACGTAACCAAGAGGGTTACTCCCTACGTAAGAATGTTATGAATGCCTCAAGTTACCTTTATGTCTTATGATTTCTATGATTTATTCATGATTTTATGAGGTATGTTAAAGTGCCTATGTTTTATGGGTAAAGTATGATTTCATTCTTATTTATATATGAACTCATGTTTCCTTTCCATGTTTTTTTTATAACCCATACTGAGTTTTTATGCTCATCCCAAGTTTTTGAAATGTTTTTCACAGGTCAAGGGAAAGGTACATGATAAGATGATAGAGTCAAGGATGTGTCAAGAATTAATCCATGTTTTATTTTAAATGTGTGTTCCATTGATGGGAATGAAGAATACTATCTTTATGTAACCACTTTGTTTATATGTGGAATGTAATGAAAGTTTTATGATCTAATTCTCTAAAACTCTAAACCCGAAAAGATCCTCAATGTGTAATCTTGTAATAACTCAAGATTAAGTAAGGTTTAAGGCTGGGGCCTTATAGTTGGTATCAAAGGTCGGTTTAGATAACTTCAGGAGTTAGAATTCTATTAAATGATTATCCAAAAATAATTTTTTTCTTTTTCGAAATGATATAGCATTTAAAGATTACCATGTTGCTTCATCTAAGACATGTTTGTTCAGAATGGTTTTCCGCAGAGGAAACAGGGAAGCTGTGCTAGGAAGGCATACAGAAGGAAATAACCTTCCGAATCAGCATCCAGAAATGGTCGGAATTGGAACTGAACAGTTTGTTGCAGTAATGGCGCAGTTGACTCAGGCGATAAATGGTGGTGGTATCCATGCACGAGATCAGCCAGATCAACCGCAGAGGAACATGTCAGTGGTGGAACATTTCATGAGGCAACATCCCCCATCATTCAGAGGATCATCTGACCCTGTGCAAGCTGAAGGGTGGATTAAAGCACTGGAGAAGATTTTCGATGTCATGGGGTGTTCAGACAATCAAAAGGTTAGTCTTGCTATTTATCGTCTGGAAGGTGAAGCAGATCAGTGGTGGTCTATGGTTAAAAATATCAGGGATGCCGATGAGATTGATGCTCTTGACTGGGATGAATTAAAAGGTATGTTTCTTGAGAAGTATTTTCCTAATGCTGTTCGACTTAGGATGGAAAAGCAATTCTTGGAATTGAGGCAAGAGGAAGACTCAGTGGCTGCCTATGAAGAAAGGTTCACTCGATTGGCAAGGTATGCTCCCAATTTTATCCGGGACATTGATAGTAAAATCAATCGTTTTTACTCAGGATTAAAGCCAAAGTATCGAAGGGCATTAGCTTCTCGTGAGTTTAAAAGTTATGAAAAGCTTGTTCGATGTGCTGAGAAGGTGTAAATGGAGTTTGCCGATGACCAAGTTTTCTATAACAACCAGCAGAATAAGAGACCGAGGTGGCAGGAGAAAGGTAAGAATTCTTCAAAAAAGTCTGATGGTAAGAAAACTAAGTTTCCAGTTTGTGATAAATGTGGAAAAAGGCATGCTGGGGAATGTCTTCTGAATTCTGGAAAGTGCTACCGATGTGGTAAGATGGGACATAAGGCTCGTGATTGCACTGAAAAGGATCAAGGTGAAGGTAAGAATAAATTTTATTTACAGTTAGTGAAATGTTATAAGTGCAATGAGATGGGTCACTATGCAAACGAGTGTCCGACAAGGAGCTTGAGTGATGGGAAGCAGCTAGACTACAAGCAGAAAGGGGTGGTAAAATCATTTGCAACAACTTCAGCAGATGTTGGGCCATCGAATGAAGTGGTGTCAGCTCCAGGGAGCTCAGTATTTTTCGAAGATTGACTTGAGGTCGGGGTACCATCAGTTGAAAGTAAAAGAAGCAGACGACTGCGTTCCGTACTAGATATGGCCATTATGAATTTGTAGTAATGCCTTTTGGGCTAACCAATGCACCTGCTGTATTCATGGACTTAATGAATAGAATTTTCCATGAGTTCTTGGATAAGTTTGTGGTGGTTTTCATTGATGATATTTTGGTGTTTTCTAAAAGTAAAGAGGAGCATGAAAAACATTTAAGGGTTATCTTGCAAACCTTAAAAGAAAAGAAATTGTATGGGAAATTCAGCAAGTGTGAGTTTTGGTTGCAACAAATATCTTTCCTTGGTCACATTGTTTCTAAAGATGGAATAACTGTTGATCCTGCAAAAACAAAAGTTGTGGAAGAATGGCCAAGACCCACAAATGTAACCGAGATTCTTAGCTTCCTTGGTTTGGCGGGCTATTACCGAAGGTTTGTTAGAAATTTTTCACGGTTATCTAGTCCAATGACTAAGCTAACTCGGAAGGGTGTTAAGTTTATCTGGACAAAAGAGTGTGATGATTGTTTTCAGGAATTGAAAAGAAGATTGGTGAATGCTCCAGTTTTGGCACTACCTTCCAGGAATGGTGAGTTTGTTATATACAGTGATGCTTCATTGAAAGGACTTGGTTGCGTCCTAATGCAGAATGATCAGGTAATTGCTTATGCTTCACGACAGTTGAAAACTCATGAGGTAAATTACCCTACACATGATTTGGAATTAGCTGCTGTTGTTTTTGCTTTAAAAATTTGGAGGCATCATTTGTATGGAGTAAAGTGTGAAATATATACCGATCACAAAAGTTTAAAGTATATATTCACTCAGAAAGAGCTAAACATGAGACAAAGGAGATGGCTGGAATTAATCAAGGATTATGATTGTACAATTCATTACCATCCGGGAAAAGCAAATAAAGTGGCTGATGCTTTGAGTCGAAAAAGTAATGCTTCATTAACAATGTTGCGTTTGGAACGTGATCCTTTGGTTAAGGATTTGATGAACTTTGGCATAGAATTTGTTGGTGCAGGAAGTCCTTCTGTTTTGTTTCAGGTATCAGTGAGATCATCTCTATCAGATAGAATCAAGCAAGCACAGAAGCAAGACAGTGAGTTGCAGAAAAGAGTAGAGCTGGTTCAGAAAGGTAAGTTTCCTGAATTCAACATTGATAGTGATTGCGTTTTGAGATTTGGGAAGAGATTGTGTGTGCCTTCTGATTCACAGTTGAAGAGAGAGTTGTTATGTGAAGCTCATAGTTCTCCGTTTTCAGTTCATCCGGGCAGTACTAAGATGTATAGAGATCTGCGGGAGTATTACTGGTGGGATGGAATGAAAAGAGATATTGCTGATTTTACTGTGAAGTGTTTGACTTGTCAGCAGGTTAAAGCTGAGCGGCAGTTACCGAAAGGGATGCTTCAGCCTTTACCAGTGCCAGAGTGGAAATGGGAGAATATATCCATGGACTTTGTTGTTGGATTACCGAAGACATCTCGAGGTAATAATGCAATCTGGGTTATTGTTGATCGCTTGACCAAATCTGCTCATTTCCTTGCTATACGAGATACTTTCTCTCTTGATCAACTTTTCCGTTTGTATCTTAAAGAGATAGTCAGGTTACATGGAGTTCCTCTCTCCATTGTATCGGATCGTGATCCCAGGTTTACTTCTAACTTTTGGAAAGGCCTTCAGAAGTCGTTGGGTACTGAGTTAAATTTTAGTACAGCTTTTCATCCTCAATCAGATGGGCAGTCAGAACGAACAATTCAGACATTGGAGGATATGCTACGAGCTTGTTCTATGGATTATCAGGGAAGTTGGGACCAGCATCTTTCTTTGGTTGAGTTTTCATATAATAACAGTTTTCATTCCTGTATACAGATGGCACCATTTCAGGAATTATATGGGAAGCGGTGTCGAACTCCAGCTTTCTGGGATGAAGTGGGTGAAAGGAAGTTGATGGGACCAGAATTGGTAGAAGAGATGGCAGAAAAAGTTCAGCTGATTCAGAAACACATGAGAACAGCTCAGAGCAGGCAGAAGAGTTATGCGGATAACCGGAGGAAGGATCTATCTTTCGAGGTAGGTGATCATGTTTTTCTCAAGGTTTCTCCTTGGAAAAGTGTGATGAGATTTGGTAAGAAAGGAAAGTTGAGTCCAAGGTTTGTTGGACCATACGAAATTCTGGAGAGAGTTGGATCAGTTGCATACCGAGTGGCTTTACCTCCGAGTTTATCTCAGGTACACAATGTTTTTCACGTTTCGATGTTGAGAAAGAATATGCCAGATCCATCTCATGTTTTGAGTCCAGAGGTAGTTCAGCTAGAAGAGAACCTATCTTATGAGGAACAACCGGTCCAGATTCTTGACCACAGGGAGCAAGTGTTACAGAATAAGGTGATTCACCAGGTAAAGGTTTTGTGGAAAAACCATGTGATTGAAGAGGCAACATGGGAATCTGAAAATGCTATGAGGGATAAATACCCCCACTTATTTTGATAAGTGAATAAAATTGCGAGGACGCAATTCCCAAAAGGGGGGAAGGATGTAACATCCCAGGTAATTAAAGAATAAATAATTTTCATATTTATTAATATTTGAGAATTAAATATGAATTTTAATTAAAAGGGGTTGCTATGTTCGATAGCGTACCCGATACGCAACGATGAGTTTCTTTGAAACTTACGTAGCACACTAGTAATATAATAATATTATTTTAAATGTTAGTTAACAGGTAGCCGTTGTACTGGCGGGAATGAATAGAAATAACTAAAAAATGAATAGATATGTTTTTAGATGTTTTTACATTTACCCAATAAAAGATAAAGGCTTAAAATACGGAAAGAGTTCAATTTTAGGCTTTTATACTCTAATTTTCACTAAAGGTTCACTTATCTCCTTTTAATGGTGAACCGTCATTAAATATAGTTTTGATCACTCTTATACTTTCTATTGGACCAAATATAACTCTTCTTTAGAATCGGGACATCAAAATTTACTTTGTGTAAATTTGTGGTACCTTTCTGATAAAGTTCATTTTTTATGAATAGTGTAAAATGTTGTATTTTACATCAAAACTGCTTTTTAATCTAATCAATTTATATGATTATATTATCTTTTGAATTGGTCTTAATGTGTAATATGAATATATTTTTACCATTTTATCCAATGGTGGTCATTGGAATCAATTTCGATTTGAAATTAGACTTAAACTGGTGTCAATCTTTTGATACTTATTGTTTTGTAAAAACACGCTATTTGCTCTGGCAGCGGGAATTAATTATTGAATTAATTAATGTGACTTATATGATTTGAATTTTGTAAAATAGACTTCATTTTTGAATTCGGAATATCAAATATAGCTTAGAGTGAATTTTTGGTAATTTTCTGAAAAACTTCAATTTTTGATGAATAGTGAAACCACTAAGTGGTAATCAAGCAAACTGATTTTTCAGTTAAATGAAAGTTTACCACTAATGTGTATTGAATTTTGAAAATCCGACATACATAGTTGTCATTAAGAAGTAAAATGTGGTTCAATGAGATTAAAATAATTTTTTGGTGAATAGTAACTTATTAAGTTTTTAATCGCGATTAGTGGTAATTAGTGTAGTTTAAGGTATAAATAATACTTTAATAATATAAAATGACCTAGACACATGTCCCAACCTCATTGGTTGTGTCATGGCCGACCAAGACAAGCCATGTCCTAACTTGGGGACCCCATGGATCCACTTTTTTTGGGAAATGACATAAATTACTTTTTATTTAATGTTAAAGTGAAAATGACACAAACATAATATGTTTTGCGAAAACAATTTTTAATTGGGGTTATACAAGTCCAAATTTTGATTATAAATAGTCATTAGAAATCTAAAAAGATTTCCTATATCATAGTATTTTTTTTATAATTTTTAGACATTAAATAAATTAAATTATTTATGACATAATAATGATGCAGCGATGACATCATTAATGGACGATTTAAATAAAATGGAAATATAATGTAATATCTATGAACTACACATGTCCAAAACCAATTGTATGAGTGGATTTCGAACCCTTATCACCTTATCCACGAATTCTATCAATGTGGGACCTTTTAAAACCGAAACACATTTTCAAATAAAGTTATATTTCTTTACTTTCCAAAAGTGCCCCTCCTCTCCTCTTATAAAAGGCCCCCACCTCTACCTCATTTCACACACTCTTCAAGCCTTTGGCTCGGCCAACCCCTGCCCATTTGCTCTATCCACATCCCTCTCCTAATCCTAGAGGATTCCCTTTGGACAGAATCCTTTCAAAGGAAGCCTTTAGGCTCAAATCCAAAGGAGTTACACTTTTTAAGGTAATTCTTTCTCTAATGTTCATTTGTTTTATTTTGCTTCTCCAACCCCCTAAACTCTTTTTATTTACTTCTTTTGTAACAACACCAGTATCTTCAATATACTAGGATGTTGTTATAAGATTTATTTGAGCTACACTCTCACACAAATACATCAAATGGTTAAAGAACATAAGGTTTCCGTGGATGGCGAAATTCTGCCTCCCGAAACGATGATTGTTCAACACTCATTAAACACCTTCAAAGGTGGCCATTATGATGTCACTATTTTTATATATGATATATAATATTTTTATGTTTTCCTTAAGCTTCTGTTTTTTCATTTTGGGCATACCTTTATGGTTTCCATTATGGGTAAAACACGATATCTTCATTTTAGGAAGCGCGGACTACCGCCCCCTAAAAGTGATTTGATTCGTTAATACCATATGTGGGATGTGTAAAGGATAAAGTTAATGATATTATATATGTTATTATACTGGAAATATAATATACTCTTATATCATTATGATTCCATTCCAGAAAATATGAAATAGAAATGGAAGTAGCGTTCATGCGTACGTACGGCTTACCGTCTCCATGAACGGTGCATTTCATTTCTTACCTCTAAATGTGATGTAATATTATAAATGAATGTATGTACTGGATATATATGACATATATGATATCTACATCATGAATACCATTCTGGATATAATGAACCTTTGACCAAATTAACAACATGTAAGTGTAAGAAGCCTATTTTTGACTTAAGAACCAAATACCGACAAAATGAACATTATTAACTTAAATGATTACATGATGTTCATAACATGGTATAAAAGGAATAATGAACTTGAAAAAGATTCATAAGCAAGTAGATATTAACTCAAGTTTATTATTCAGGAGTTTAAAGAACGGTCGGGTCAAGTCGGATACGAGTTATGGGACTTCGTCTCAATCTCCTTTCGTTGATGCATATTTTATTTTATACACAACTTTATTTTATACGGTGTATAAACCCCTTTGACTTTTACATTTATTCAAAAGGAATCTTTTTTATTCGAAGCGTTTACTAAACGAGAAAAGGGAATGTTTTTGTCGTACGTATGCGGCGACAATGACTTCTCCGCCGTCGTGACCGTTATTTGAGTTTCGGCTTCCTCTACAAGCCATACCTTTTTTTTAAAAGAAAAATAAATACCATGTTTTACTTTTCTTTTACTTTGGTATTGAAAATGGTTTTCATAATGTTTTTATTATATCAATGTGTTGTATTGATATCTCGTGATTGAAATTTGGAAATGTTATGTTTCCTTTATGCATGTTTTATGTGATATGATTATGTTATGGTTCTTGGGCATTATTATGAAGACGGGTGGTTCCGTGATAAACTAAGGGCGGGTGAGCCCGTTATAGCTCTCCAATGCATTGGGTAACGCGAAGGAGTGAAACGTTAAGGTTTCTCCGAAGAGATTTTAGGGAATATACTGTGATGGGTATTCCAAACGTAACCAAGAGGGTTACTACCTACGTAAGA
The DNA here is from genome assembly GCA_963277665.1 of Viscum album. Lineage (NCBI taxonomy): Eukaryota > Viridiplantae > Streptophyta > Magnoliopsida > Santalales > Viscaceae > Viscum > Viscum album. Next base: position 943,900,678 of record OY728153.1, read on the forward strand.
ATGTTATGAATGCCTCAAGTTACCTTTATGTCTTATGATTTCTATGATTTATTCATGATTTTATGAGGTATGTTAAAGTGCCTATGTTTTATGGGTAAAGTATGATTTCATTCTTATTTATATATGAACTCATGTTTCCTTTCCATGTTTTTTTATAACCCATACTGAGTTTTTATGCTCATCCCAAGTTTTTGAAATGTTTTTCACAGGTCAAGGGAAAGGTACATGATAAGATGATAGAGTCAAGGATGTGTCAAGAATTAATCCATGTTTTATTTTAAATGTGTGTTCCATTGATGGGAATGAAGAATACTATCTTTATGTAACCACTTTGTTTATATGTGGAATGTAATGAAAGTTTTATGATCTAATTCTCTAAAACTCTAAACCCGAAAAGATCCTCAATGTGTAATCTTGTAATAACTCAAGATTAAGTAAGGTTTAAGGCTGGGGCCTTATAGTTGGTATCAAAGGTCGGTTTAGATAACTTAAGGAGTTAGAATTCTATTAAATGATTATCCAAAAATATTTTTTTTCTTTTTCGAAATGATATAGCATTTAAAGATTACCATGTTGCTTCATCTAAGACATGTTTGTTCAGAATGGTTTTCCGCAGAGGAAACAGGGAAGCTGTGCTAGGAAGGCATACAGAAGGAAATAACCTTCCGAATCAGCATCTAGAAATGGTCGGAATTGGAACTGAACAGTTTGTTGCAGTAATGGCGCAGTTGACTCAGGCGATAAATGGTGGTGGTATCCATGCACGAGATCAGCCAGATCAACCGCAGAGGAACATGTCAGTGGTGGAACATTTCATGAGGCAACATCCCCCATCATTCAGAGGATCATCTGACCCTGTGCAAGCTGAAGGGTGGATTAAAGCACTGGAGAAGATTTTCGATGTCATGGGGTGTTCAGACAATGAAAAGGTTAGTCTTGCTATTTATCGTCTGGAAGGTGAAGCAGATCAGTGGTGGTCTATGGTTAAAAATATCAGGGATGCCGATGAGATTGATGCTCTTGACTGGGATGAATTAAAAGGTATGTTTCTTGAGAAGTATTTTCCTAAGGCTGTTCGACTTAGGATGGAAAAGCAATTCTTGGAATTGAGGCAAGAGGAAGACTCAGTGGCTGCCTATGAAGAAAGGTTCACTCGATTGGCAAGGTATGCTCCCAATTTTATCTGGGACCTTGATAGTAAAATCAATCGTTTTTACTCAGGATTAAAGCCAAAGTATCGAAGGGCATTAGCTTCTCGTGAGTTTAAAAGTTATGAAAAGCTTGTTCGATGTGCTGAGAAGGTGTAAATGGAGTTTTCCGATGACCAAGTTTTCTATAACAACCAGCAGAAGAAGAGACCGAGGTGGCAGGAGAAAGGTAAGAATTCTTCAAAAAAGTCTGATGGTAAGAAAACTAAGTTTCCAGTTTGTGATAAATGTGGAAAAAGGCATGCTGGGGAATGTCTTCTGAATTCTGGAAAGTGCTACCGATGTGGTAAGATGGGACATAAGGCTCGTGATTGCACTGAAAAGGATCAAGGTGAAGGTAAGAATAAATTTTATTTACAGTTAGTGAAATGTTATAAGTGCAATGAGATGGGTCACTATGCAAACGAGTGTCCGACAAGGAGCTTGAGTGATGGGAAGCAGCTAGACTACAAGCAGAAAGGGGTGGTAAAATCATTTGCAACAACTTCAGCAGATGTTGGGCCATCGAATGAAGTGGTGTCAGCTCCAGGGAGCTCAGTATTTTTCGAAGATTGACTTGAGGTCGGGGTACCATCAGTTGAAAGTAAAAGAAGCAGACGACTGCGTTCCGTACTAGATATGGCCATTATGAATTTGTAGTAATGCCTTTTGGGCTAACCAATGCACCTGCTGTATTCATGGACTTAATGAATAGAATTTTCCATGAGTTCTTGGATAAGTTTGTGGTGGTTTTCATTGATGATATTTTGGTGTTTTCTAAAAGTAAAGAGGAGCATGAAAAACATTTAAGGGTTATCTTGCAAACCTTAAAAGAAAAGAAATTGTATGGGAAATTCAGCAAGTGTGAGTTTTGGTTGCAACAAATATCTTTCCTTGGTCACATTGTTTCTAAAGATGGAATAACTGTTGATCCTGCAAAAACAAAAGTTGTGGAAGAATGGCCAAGACCCACAAATGTAACCGAGATTCGTAGCTTCCTTGGTTTGGCGGGCTATTACCGAAGGTTTGTTAGAAATTTTTCACGGTTATCTAGTCCAATGACTAAGCTAACTCGGAAGGGTGTTAAGTTTATCTGGACAAAAGAGTGTGATGATTGTTTTCAGGAATTGAAAAGAAGATTGGTGAATGCTCCAGTTTTGGCACTACCTTCCAGGAATGGTGAGTTTGTTATATACAGTGATGCTTCATTGAAAGGACTTGGTTGCGTCCTAATGCAGAATGATCAGGTAATTGCTTATGCTTCACGACAGTTGAAAACTCATGAGGTAAATTACCCTACACATGATTTGGAATTAGCTGCTGTTGTTTTTGCTTTAAAAATTTGGAGGCATCATTTGTATGGAGTAAAGTGTGAAATATATACCGATCACAAAAGTTTAAAGTATATATTCACTCAGAAAGAGTTAAACATGAGACAAAGGAGATGGCTGGAATTAATCAAGGATTATGATTGTACAATTCATTACCATCCGGGAAAAGCAAATAAAGTGGCTGATGCTTTGAGTCGAAAAAGTAATGCTTCATTAACAATGTTGCGTTTGGAACGTGATCCTTTGGTTAAGGATTTGATGAACTTTGGCATAGAATTTGTTGGTGCAGGAAGTCCTTCTGTTTTGTTTCAGGTATCAGTGAGATCATCTCTATCAGATAGAATCAAGCAAGCACAGAAGCAAGACAGTGAGTTGCAGAAAAGGGTAGAGCTGGTTCAGAAAGGTAAGTTTCCTGAATTCAACATTGATAGTGATTGCGTTTTGAGATTTGGGAAGAGATTGTGTGTGCCTTCTGATTCACAGTTGAAGAGAGAGTTGTTATGTGAAGCTCATAGTTCTCCGTTTTCAGTTCATCCGGGCAGTACTAAGATGTATAGAGATCTGCGGGAGTATTACTGGTGGGATGGAATGAAAAGAGATATTGCTGATTTTACTGTGAAGTGTTTGACTTGTCAGCAGGTTAAAGCTGAGCGGCAGTTACCGAAAGGGATGCTTCAGCCTTTACCAGTGCCAGAGTGGAAATGGGAGAATATATCCATGGACTTTGTTGTTGGATTACCGAAGACATCTCGAGGTAATAATGCAATCTGGGTTATTGTTGATCGCTTGACCAAATCTGCTCATTTCCTTGCTATACGAGATACTTTCTCTCTTGATCAACTTTTCCGTTTGTATCTTAAAGAGATAGTCAGGTTACATGGAGTTCCTCTCTCCATTGTATCGGATCGTGATCCCAGGTTTACTTCTAACTTTTGGAAAGGCCTTCAGAAGTCGTTGGGTACTGAGTTAAATTTTAGTACAGCTTTTCATCCTCAATCAGATGGGCAGTCAGAACGAACAATTCAGACATTGGAGGATATGCTACGAGCTTGTTCTATGGATTATCAGGGAAGTTGGGACCAGCATCTTTCTTTGGTTGAGTTTTCATATAATAACAGTTTTCATTCCTGTATACAGATGGCACCATTTCAGGAATTATATGGGAAGCGGTGTCGAACTCCAGCTTTCTGGGATGAAGTGGGTGAAAGGAAGTTGATGGGACCAGAATTGGTAGAAGAGATGGCAGAAAAAGTTCAGCTGATTCAGAAACACATGAGAACAGCTCAGAGCAGGCAGAAGAGTTATGCGGATAACCGGAGGAAGGATCTATCTTTCGAGGTAGGTGATCATGTTTTTCTCAAGGTTTCTCCTTGGAAAAGTGTGATGAGATTTGGTAAGAAAGGAAAGTTGAGTCCAAGGTTTGTTGGACCATACGAAATTCTGGAGAGAGTTGGATCAGTTGCATACCGAGTGGCTTTACCTCCGAGTTTATCTCAGGTACACAATGTTTTTCACGTTTCGATGTTGAGAAAGAATATGCCAGATCCATCTCATGTTTTGAGTCCAGAGGTAGTTCAGCTAGAAGAGAACCTATCTTATGAGGAACAACCGGTCCAGATTCTTGACCACAGGGAGCAAGTGTTACGGAATAAGGTGATTCACCAGGTAAAGGTTTTGTGGAAAAACCATGTGATTGAAGAGGCAACATGGGAATCTGAAAATGCTATGAGGGATAAATACCCCCACTTATTTTGATAAGTGAATAAAATTGCGAGGACGCAATTCCCAAAAGGGGGGAAGGATGTAACATCCCAGGTAATTAAAGAATAAATAATTTTCATATTTATTAATATTTGAGAATTAAATATGAATTTTAATTAAAAGGGGTTGCTATGTTCGATAGCGTACCCGATACGAAACGATGAGTTTCTTTGTAACTTACGTAGCACACTAGTAATATAATAATATTATTTTAAATGTTAGTTAACAAGTAGCCGTTGTACTGGCGGGAATGAATAGAAATAACTAAAAAATGAATAGATATGTTTTTAGATGTTTTTACATTTACCCAATAAAAGATAAAGGCTTAAAATACGGAAAGAGTTCAATTTTAGGCTTTTATACTCTAATTTTCACTAAAGGTTCACTTATCACCTTTTAATGGTGAACCGTCATTAAATATAGTTTTGATCACTCTTATACTTTCTATTGGACCAAATATAACTCTTCTTTAGAATCGGGACATCAAAATTTACTTTGTGTAAATTTGTGGTACCTTTCTGATAAAGTTCATTTTTTTATGAATAGTGTAAAATGTTGTATTTTACATCAAAACTGCTTTTTAATCTAATCTATTTATATGATTATATTATCTTTTGAATTGGTCTTAATGTGTAATATGAATATATTTTTACCATTTTATCCAATGGTGGTCATTGGAATCAATTTCGATTTGAAATTAGACTTAAACTGGTGTCAATCTTTTGATACTTATTGTTTTGTAAAAACACGCTATTTGCTCTGGAAGCGGGAATTAATTATTGAATTAATTAATGTGACTTATATGATTTGAATTTTGTAAAATATACTTCATTTTTGAATTCGGAATATCAAATATAGCTTAGAGTGAATTTTTGGTAATTTTCTGAAAAACTTCAATTTTTGATGAATAGTGAAACCACTAAGTGGTAATCAAGCAAACTGATTTTTCAGTTAAATGAAAGTTTACCACTAATGTGTATTGAATTTTGAAAATCCGACATACATAGTTGTCATTAAGAAGTAAAATGTGGTTCAATGAGATTAAAATAATTTTTTGGTGAATAGTAACTTATTAAGTTTTTAATCGCGATTAGTGGTAATTAGTGTAGTTTAAGGTATAAATAATACTTTAATAATATAAAATGACCTAGACACATGTCCCAACCTCATTGGTTGTATCATGGCCGACCAAGACAAGCCATGTACTAACTTGGGGACCCCATGGATCCACTTTTGTTGGGAAATGACATAAATTACTTTTTATTTAATGTTAAAGTGAAAATGACACAAACATAATATGTTTTGCGAAAACAATTTTTAATTGGGGTTTTACAAGTCCAAATTTTGATTATAAATAGTCCTTAGAAAGATAAAAAGATTTCCTATATCATAGTATTTTTTTTATAATTTTTAGACATTAAATAAATTAAATTATTTATGACATAATAATGATGCAGCGATGACATCATTAATGGACGATTTAAATAAAATGGAAATATAATGTAATATCTATGAACTACACATGTCCAAAACCAATTAGATGAGTGGATTTCGAACCCTTATCACCTTATCCACGAATTCTATCAATGTGGGACCTTTTAAAACCGAAACACATTTTCAAATAAAGTTATATTTCTTTACTTTCCAAAAGTGCCCCTCCTCTCCTCTTATAAAAGGCCCCCACCTCTACCTCATTTCACACACTCTTAAAGCCTTTGGCTCGGCCAACCCCTGCCCATTTGCTCTCTCCACATCCCTCTCCTAATCCTAGAGGATTCCCTTTGGGCAGAATCCTTTCAAAGGAAGCCTTTAGGCTCAAATCCAAAGGAGTTACACTTTTTAAGGTAATTCTTTCTCTAATGTTCATTTGTTTTATTTTGCTTCTCCAACCCCCTAAACTCTTTTTATTTACTTCTTTTGTAACAACACCAGTATCTTCAATATACTAGGATGTTGTTATAAGATTTATTTGAGCTACAATCTCACACAACTACATCAAATGGTTAAAGAACATAAGGTTTCCGTGGATGGCGAAATTCTGCCTCCCGAAACGATGATTGTTCAACACTCATTAAACACCTTCAAAGGTGGCCATTATGATGTCACTATTTTTATATATGATATATAATATGTTTATGTTTTCATTAAGCTTCTGTTTTTTCATTTTGGGCATACCTTTATGGTTTCCATTATGGGTAAAACACGATATCTTCATTTTAGGAAGCGCGGACTACCGCCCCCTAAAAGTGATTTGATTCGTTAATACCATATGTGGGATGTGTAAAGGATAAAGTTAATGATATTATATATGTTATTATACTGGAATTATAATATACTCTTATATCATTATGATTCCATTCCAGAAAATATGAAATAGAAATGGAAGTAGCGTTCATGCGTACGTACGGCTTACCGTCTCCATGAACGGTGCATTTCATTTCTTACCTCTAAATGTGATGTAATATTATAAATGAATGTATGTACTGGATATATATGACATATATGATATCTACATCATGAATACCATTCTGGATATAATGAACCTTTGACCAAATTAACAACATGTAAGTGTAAGAAGCCTATTTTTGACTTAAGAACCAAATACCGACAAAATGAACATTATTAACTTAAATGATTACATGATGTTCATAACATGGTATAAAAGGAATAATGAACTTGAAAAAGATTCATAAGCAAGTAGAGATTAACTCAAGTTTATTATTCAGGAGTTTAAAGAACGGTCGGGTCAAGTCGGATACGAGGTATGGGACTTCGTCTCAATCTCCTTTCGTTGAGGCATATTTTATTTTATACACAACTTTCTTTTATACGGTGTATAAACCCCTTTGACTTTTACATTTATTCAAAAGGAATCTTTTTTATTCGAAGCGTTTACTAAACGACAAAAGGGAATGTTTTTGTCGTACGTATGCGGCGACAACGACTTCTCCGCCGTCGTGACCGTTATTTGAGTTTTGGCTTCCTCTACAAGCCATACCTTTTTTTTAAAAGAAAAATAAATACCATGTTTTACTTTTCTTTTACTTTGGTATTGAAAATGGTTTTCATAATGTTTTTATTATATCAATGTGTTGTATTGATATCTCGTGATTGAAATTTGGAAATGTTATGTTTCCTTTATGCATGTTTTATGTGATATGATTATGTTATGGTTCTTGGACATTATTATGAAGACGGGTGGTTCCATGATAAACTAAGGGCGGGTGAGCCCGTTATAGATCTCCAATGCATTGGGTAACGCGAAGGAGTGAAACGTTAAGGTTTCTCCGAAGAGATTTTAGGGAATATACTGTGATGGGTATTCCAAACGTAACCAAGAGGGTTACTCCCTACGTAAGAATGTTATGAATGCCTCAAGTTACCTTTATGTCTTATGATTTCTATGATTTATTCATGATTTTATGAGGTATGTTAAAGTGCCTATGTTTTATGGGTAAAGTATGATTTCATTCTTATTTATATATGAACTCATGTTTCCTTTCCATGTTTTTTTTATAACCCATACTGAGTTTTTATGCTCATCCCAAGTTTTTGAAATGTTTTTCACAGGTCAAGGGAAAGGTACATGATAAGATGATAGAGTCAAGGATGTGTCAAGAATTAATCCATGTTTTATTTTAAATGTGTGTTACATTGATGGGAATGAAGAATACTATCTTTATGTAACCAATTTGTTTATATGTGGAATGTAATGCAAGTTTTATGATCTAATTCTCTAAAACTCTAAACCCGAAAAGATCCTCAATGTGTAATCTTGTAATAACTCAAGATTAAGTAAGGTTTAAGGCTGGGGCCTTATAGGTATGACTAAAGTTGGGTGGGATAGGGTAAATTCCTATAACATTCCTCTATCTTATCATCAATCCAATATGCCCAAATGTCCCAATAATGAGGAAGGAAAGACAGGAAGCTCAATGTATAGGCTCTATACCCTCTATCCTTGGATCATGGTGTTAAAACATGGACTTATCCCACACAATAACCATAGGATGCCTTGTAAAATGGGAACATGATTCCTTATATTAAAACATGAGTTACTTCATGTGATAGGCATGACATAATACACTCACTAGTACTGCCCCTACATCTCCTGGGAAACTTCCACGTGTGAGCCCTGACCGCATTATCTTTTCTCTTAAAAAATGACCCCTGCATGATTTTAAACTACATATTCAACATTTTTTCTACATGATGTTAAATTTCATGTTCTATATTCCTTCCACATAATGTTAAACTATGTGTTAAATTGATCCCCCACTTGAGAGGGTTCCCTCCTTTCTAGTGCTGGCCACCAACCATACCATGTTCTATAATTATGTGCAGCATGATTTCTAGTTCGGGGGATATATAGTGATGAAAAAAATATTATATCCAGTCTTAGAATGACCACCAAATTATTTTGAGGTCACCCTCTTTGGGAACACGATCAATAAATTCTTAATGATATGCTCATCCAGTATATTCAAGTGCATGGAAGAATAGATCCTAGAGTATTTAATTTCACCCAAAGCTTCCTAATATTTTTACTTACACACTTCATGAATTCCATGATTCAGGTACTCATAAACCCTAATATGGATTGACCCCCTAATTATAATGGTTCCTAGCCACAATGGCTCAATTACTTTCCCAGTAACATGACTCTAAGGATATTTGGAATCATATGGCGGTCCCTATGTTTCAAATATGGCCAAAGATTGACACCACATTTTTTCGCCCCATATTTAAATGGTGTAGTTGTGGAACCTATGTTTTGAAAATGGTCAACAGTCATTCTTAGCCCATTAGTCACCTCCCTTCATGGTCAAAATCATGGATGTTATGATTCTTCTTCCTTCTCACCTCCATTTTTTGGGAGGAGCTTCAACACCCTTGGAATTATTCCCCTATTTGTTCGATCATGATTCCCAAGTAAGTTGGCACCATTGGAGATACTATAGGTTGACTTCTTTCACTCCTTCTAGAACTCTTCCTTAAGACAAGGAGAAATACCTATTGATCCTTGTTCCTCACACTGATCATAGCTCACATGGGATTGAGAGTTGAGGTGGAGTTTTCCCCATGCATGGACGAGGTATGCGGACATTCCCCAAATGGAATGGTGTATCCTATGTGGTCCAAACTCTATGACCTTAGACTAGGATATAATTTTGAGTATCATAAACATAAAATATGTGAAACATTATTTAAGTATGTTTCATGTGTCACAAGTCCTCATTGGACCTCTCTTCATGTTAGGATACTACTATTTCATGCCGCACAAACTCTTTTGAGATACACACCCTTGGGACCAAGAATCATGACCTTAAACTACTTATAATCCCGTTATCCAAACTCCATGACTCTAAAATGGAAGTAACCCCTATTTTTGGTCCAATAATCATGACCTTAAACCATTTTAGTCCCCTTTTCTCTAAATCTATATGACGTTAAACTAAGATCCTTGGTCTAAGAATCATGAACTTAAACTATGTGTGGGTTGTCATGGAAGTTTTCATGGAAACAAACCTCCTTTTACAACTTTTCTCATCAGGTTATCACTCATTCCTGATACAAACACATCTTTAAGACACTTGAACCCTTTGGTATGAGCTTTAAAAACTTAAAATAGGAGACATGTTCTAAGAATTTTGACCTTAAAATATTTGAAAATATCTCCCTATGGACCTGAATCTGCATTTTGTTTTCCTCTCCTTTGGTTCTTGGTCAAACTAATGATACCCCTTTTATCACATCCTCACTTGAGAGGAATTATTTTTTCTTGTATTTGTATTCAACCATGTGACATTAAAAAACTACATCTTGATTACCAATGTCATGGGTTACATAGTGATACCTATACCCACAGTCTCTGGATCATATGTAAACACCCTATTATGTGAGTCCAAGTTTGCTGACATTAATCCCCCGACCCTATGTTTATAATATATTTTTCAGTGTCTGGCTTACAGAATGTCTCACTAGCTCCCATATATTTTGAACTCTATGATATTAAACTAGGAAACCTGGTACTAAAATCATGAATTTAAAATATATGTATCCACTCATACATATACCCCTAAATATGTACTCATCTAGTCTGACTATCATGACCCTAAAATTTCCCAATAAAGAGGCGCATATATCTTTCTAGTTAAAAACCCATAAGGTAAATTTGAGAAAAATAATCAAAATTTCACATTCTAGGTCTCTATCATAACTTTGGTGAAAGTGAGGGTGTAAATTGGAGAGGCACAAAGCTGGTGGGACTCGTTATTGAGCATTAAAAAACGCTTGGTTGTGCCTACTGGACCCAACAATTCAAGAAAAAGTTGGGACAAAATAGTACCCCCTACTTCATGTGGTCCACCCCAAGGTACCACACATTGTTATACCTTTGCGTTTATCCTAGTACTTTGAAGGGGTTATTTTTCATTCCTATCGGTTCACTCATCCTGGTCATAAGATTCTAGACTATACTACACATGTCCTGACCATATATTAATAAACTAAATGGAAACATGGTTAAACTTATGGAACCTTAAATAGCAGTAGTCACATGTCCTCACCATATGATATTAAAATACGTAAGAAACATTCTTATAATAATATGATAAATTTCATTCCCTACATCCACATTTTATGACATAAAAATATGATGTATATTAGGACCTCTCCTAAGAGGACCTTCTTTTTCTTTGGTGTTGGTTACCTATTTCACAACTTGAGTTTTTTGAGAATCTCTTGAAAACTGATATGCCATTCCCCTTGGAAGGAGATTCTAGATTTTACTTCGACTAATACGACCACCCAATGTGCCCAGAATTGATTTGGTATAATCCCAAGAGTGTTGAAATCTACCTGAACATTCTATATATTATCCTCAACACTTCACTACTTCCCTGATTTGGATTCCACATCTGAAAATCACCCTAATAGGGATAATGCCTAGAAAAATTGGCTCACATCCGATCTTAGTCACACACCTCAATGGAATTTTGATGAAAATTTGATAGGTACAAAGTTTTGATCATGGTTTATTTTTGACGCTCATTTTTTTGTCCCCACTATTTATAGTAATATAGTGGAATTTTAATTTTGAATATTGTCAACAATCATCTTCTAGCAGCCTATCTCCACCTTTGTGTTCTTAATCCTAGATATCTTGATTCAGGACCCTAATCCTCCCCTTTTTTGGGTAGAATAGAGCACCCTCAGTGCTACCACACTTGTGCACCTGTGCACATTATGAAAGTAAGTCATCTATGTGGAGTTTCACTTTCAAACACAGGATTCCATTGTCAGGACACTCTTACTAGCTCTACAAAATATTTAACTTTTTCCAATGAGGGAATATCATTATGTAAAATTTAAATTTATATTGGAAAATCATTTTACTAAAATATATGTCCCTGTCACTAAATAGTTGATAAAAAATAGGTTTCTAAATATTTTTTCAATAGATAAAATAGTTCTTTTACAATTATAATAAAGCCAATAGATAATATATATGTTGGGTAAAATGTTTATAAATAGGTTCTAATGAAATTTTTTTAGTTGGTAATAATATTACCAACGTATAATATTTTTTATAAATTAAATTTGAATAAAAGTTATCTTCTTTATTCCTAGTAAAATATCATATAATATTTATTAATTTATTATATATAATAAATCAGTTTTAATTATTAAACAGAATACCATTTTCACACATGTTAAAAATTAGAAAAACATTAACTATATTAATAAGGAAACTTAATAAAAAAATGTAGGATCTATCCCCCAATAAGATCAATCACACCCCCACTCAACCCGATACCAGCGACCAATCCAGTCAGCCAATTCCATCCATGCCATCGAGGTAACTCCAATACCAGGCCATCCATGCCAGCGAGCCAGCGACCCATCCAGTGGGACCACTCTATCCATGATAACGACCCATCCAGAGATCCATATCCATCCATGAAATCGATCCAACTCTATAACAAGGAACCAATGAGAACCAGTGACCCATCCATACCCCAAGACCTGCGATCTAGCTCCATCTCCAGTGATAAACCCCAAGTTTCTGCTATACCATAGTCTTCATCTCCAAGATCTCCACTACACATAACAAAAGAGCATACCCAAAAACAAACCATCTCTGGTACTAGAAAGAAAAAAATTGATCCAGCTCCAATAACAGCCTGAAACCTTAAGTAATTACTATTCCACAACCTTCAACTCTAATATGTACAAAAAAAATCAAAGAGAAAACCCATAAATCAGTAAAAAATATATACATGGATTGAATCCAAAATATAAATAAATGGAAGTATAAAAAATGATTTTTATATTGATCATTTTTCATCATCCCATTTGGCATATCAATAATCGGTAGTCTAAATGACACAAATCTAGGAATCATTTCTCTGTTCGAAACACTTCATAAAAAGAGACTAGCAATTTTTAATTTCAAGAATAATTTTAAAAAACAAAAATGAAGCAATTTTTATTCTATTTATATTTAAATATTGGTAATTAAAATGATTATTGTATATGGAATAAAATCAATATATTAGTTAGTTTTTATAAATAGCTGTAAATAAACAATTTCTATAGTAATGTAACCAGATTGTATGACAAGAATTAATTATAACTAGTAGTAGTGACCACTTATAATAAGAAGTTGAAAATTACTTATAGGACTATTTTTTGTAAAAAATATATGGTTAAATAACAGAATAATGTTAATTTTATCTAATAATTTAAAATTGCATAAAGATTGTAGTAACCCATTAACATTTATTGATATCAAGTAGAGTTTTTTTATTCTTATGAAATTTTATTGGATTGAAATAGGCAATCAAAATTGATGTAGATTCCAGTTTGATAAGATGTGAAGAAAACATAGGTGTTGGACTGAAACATAAGAGCATTAATAAAAAATACATCAACATTGATTATGTAATGTGTATACAAGTAAGTAGTTTCTGCCATTGAATTTAAGTTTAAAAACTTAAATAGCCAAATAGATGGTATTTATAATGTATATAATTATGAAATTTATACAGAGTAAATAACCTAAGTTTGTAAATTTCCAAAAATGAATTGTAATTATTGAACATTAATTTTTTAGAATTCAGGCGTATAGTAACAATTACATGATCTACATATTATTACATGAAAAAAATATAATTGACTAGTTATAAAGGTGTATTATATTTATTTTAATAAAAGTAACATTGATATTCATGAAAACCTACCACTATATCATTTTGCATGAACTAGTGGAATCACTGAAATAGTGTTTGGATGTGAATTTCAAATCAAGAACTCATTTTTTTAACAAAAGCATCCAATAGTGTTCAAATTATAGTTCAACCTCTGAAAAAAATTTATTATATGGAAAATAATAACATTCAAATAAAGTGTAAAGTTCATGCTTGTTCAAAAAAATATGTAAATTAAATATTCATTCATTCTCTAGAACAATTTTCATCCTTTGACCTATACATTATCTCAAGGATTTATTACATGATATTTATGTAGTTGGCCCAAAAAATCTTGTAAAATAGTTAATTATGTGTAAATTAAAAATTACAATCATGGAATTATATGCAATGGTGGTCTAACATTTTTTTGTATGATGTAGCAATAATAAATTGAAATAAATAATAGATGAATGAATTTTCAAAAAGGGGATTTAGTTGAATTCACATAAAATGTTTACCAAGATAATGTATTATAAATATAAATATGTAGAAATGAAAAAAATATGGGAAACATTTAAGAATGATAAAAAGATCAATAGAAAAATGGATAATATATTTTTATAAAATAATTAATTCTAAATATTATCCTATGATTAATATGGAAACTAATAGTTTTTTAAGGATAGAGGACCATTATAGAATTTAGCGAGTTCAAGGCATGTTTTCTAACCCAAGAGGTTGTCCCCCTCTAAGAAATTGGGGTCTTTGTTGTTCGTTTAGTTGGTTCAAGTACATTTAATTTAATATGAAAGTAAAAACCCACTCTCTTTATCTCATTTTGTGTTACTAATACAGAAACAAAACCATAATTCCTGGTTTATTGTGATTCTAGTGAGCTTCAAATCAATATTTCCAAATATTAAGTAAATAAATCACTAAATTCGAGGAATATTGAAACCAGAATGACAAATATATATATACATGTACCAAGAGAGTGAAATGAGGTAAGATTAAATGAAATAATGAAAGTATACAATCAATGTTTTCACAATACACTGATAGAATTTAAAATTTCATGAAGACTATGGTTACCTCTAAATATTCATTAAAATCAAGAAGTGTTTTGTACGATATTTTTTTATTCCAAATTCGATGCACTTGCAGCTTAATTGTTTAACTTTTATATAATGATCAATGTTTTGAACCACATAAAATCACATCCATTAACCAAAAATATTTTTATTTCATTCATGGTAAATTAATAAAAATAAAAAACCTCAAAACAAAAATCTCATATGCATTGAACTGTATAAAATATGCTAATGAAGTCACAATATAAAATCATGAAACATCAACCTTATATGAATTAAACTACAATAAATATCATTGGGTGAACATAATAAAAACTCATAACAAGAACCATATATGAATTGAAATGTATAAAATATCAACCATCATAATAGCTATTCAGTTCTCATTCTTTCATAGTTTACAAATTATCATCAAAGTAGATAATTCCATTTATCCAGATGAAGATTTTTATAGGAAATATCATAAAACAAGAAAAACAAAACATCCAACCTACCACCCAACACTTTTACATTGTGAAGTAATGAAATGAATCCATATATCCATCTTAATACTCATATTTAAAGAATAATGGAATAAATTAATTTTTTTTTCATAAATTTTTTTTCAAAGAAAACATTTTATGATAAGGAATATAAACCTCAAATTTATCCAAATAAAAAAAATAAAATAAAATGTATTTATATATATATAAAATAGAATCTTTATCATCATTTTCTTTATTAAAACCATAAAATATATCAACTTCACAGTATTTTCCTCATCATTAAGTAAGATTTGATCAATATACTCCCCAAAAAACAATACAATGTAAAAAATTAAATTCAATCTATAAGAGTTTGATCACCACTAGATTGGAGAAGTTTTGTGTCAAAATCACATAACTACAAAAAAAATTGAATTTGTTTTTCAACAATAAATAAATACATAAGCATGAATACCTAGTTAATTATAAGAGCTTATACTAAATCAGAAAAATGTGATATTTTTCCAAAACATTCATCAAGTTGTTTCTTAGTTTTATAAATAGTTTCATCACTCTTAATTCATCTAGTTTAATATTATTATAATGCACATATCTCTGTATCAGTGCATGGATAATTATAACCCTAAAAAAAAGTTTTTAAATAGATATTTTTACCCCATCCTACAATTTATTTTAAAATATCAGTTTTTTCAATATTAGAGGCATTATCTGGCAGAAAATATAACTCATTCTAATTTGATTATTGTTAAAAAAAATTAATCTATGTAAAAAAATCCAATATTTAATATAAATAATATTTTTAAGGTTTTAAAAGAATCCAAATATTATCTTAATTAACATAGAAGTTCATTAATGTTTTAAACCTTTTTTAGGTTAATGAGTTTTGACCCATATTTAAGGATCATCTGCCTCTTTTCCTTATTTTTACTAAACAAAAAATATGTGATAAAATGAAATAAAAAAAATATAATAAAACAAAAGAATATATAGGTGTATAGAAAAAATTAATTCATTAATTTCAGAATGTATATGTGCAAAAATCTTTGTCCTTGCATAATGCGTTATTTTCAAATGTGAACAATTTCTATACCCCTACTAGTTCCTTCCTCAAAAAATTTAAAATATATTAGGATGAAACATATTGTTTAATCTTAATTAATTATTTTTAAAGACCTATAATATATAATAGTAATTGAATATGGTTTAAATACATAAATTATGGAGAAAAATATTACTTGTCCAACTAAAGATTCCCAAAACTCCACTAAATTCTTCCATGTGTCTTTGTGAATGTGTTTTTGAATTTTTTTCATAGCCTCATTATGTGTTCAATTGTCCAAATAAGCTACCATTATCTTATATTTTCTTGATCACCATGTATCGATAATTTTCTCTATTCCCCAATGATATGGTTCATGCCCTTCAGATAAGTAATATAATATCTAAAACATAAAAAAAGAAATCATATTTATCAAAAATATATTATTATAATAAAATAACTAAATATATAACTTAATTTCATGCCAAAAATTAAATTTTGTTAATATATAATAATCTATAATCATAAAAATATAATGGTAATCACCCAGGGTTATAATACAAACAACCAATGAGGGAATAAAATTTTCTTATTGAATCAATAACTAGTTCAAGAAATCCATTTTCGTCTATAAAAACACACTCTAAAATTTATTAAGTCATGCTAAATCCATAACCCTTTTCATTTCTCACATGGCATTCCAAAGATATCATTCTACTCATAATTGTATGGTAGGGATCATTTTATTATTGAGTCAATTCAATTGGTATTTCTTCAGTATTCGAAATTAATGAACAAATCTTGTGAACATTTTCATTATTTTCAAATTTACGATATGGTAACCCTTAAAATAAAATCAAAATTTTAAAATATGTTTAAACTCATAAAATTAGTATAATAAAATCAATAATTTCATAAAATGGAAAAAAACTTACAAAAAATCTGAATTTCCTCTCTTCAATGATCCACTATATGAAGAAAAACATTGATTTTATTGTTAAAGTAACAATAAAATAAATAATGTAATAAATTTCATTAACTTACCCATTCTTGTAAACAACATGAAACTTTTATTCAAGGATATATCTTCAGAAGTTTTATTAAGTTTTATCCTTTTATACACTATTTAAAATGAATGCAAGAAATAAAAAATTATAATTTATCTAATGAAAGCCTAAAACAACATCATATTAAGATTACTAGTAAATTACAAGAAATAAACAAGTTGAATCATGAATATCATCTTCAACTATTAATGACTAAGGATGTTTGTTTAAAAGTCAATAAAATACATATCTATTCAAAATAAAGAATGTTTCCATGGTTTATTTGATGTCACTTTTATGTTTTTTCTAAAGCACGAGGTTAACAATTTCTACACAGAAACAAGAAAAAGTGATCAATAAAAAACAACAAAAAATGGAGAAAAAGAGAAAAGGTGTAAATTTAAAGAAAATTCATAAAATAATACTATTAATTGATATCTTATAACCACCTTTTTATTGATTTAAGGGTTCTAGATATATGGAATGTCAATGATATATGTGAAATATGATAACTAAAATACTAGATACGCATATACAAGTGACA
Organism: Viscum album; assembly: GCA_963277665.1. Taxonomy (NCBI): domain Eukaryota; kingdom Viridiplantae; phylum Streptophyta; class Magnoliopsida; order Santalales; family Viscaceae; genus Viscum; species Viscum album. The sequence continues at coordinate 943,918,356 of OY728153.1, forward strand.
AATATAAAGTAAAATTTGAAACCCAAATAAAAAAAACATTTAAAACACAAAACCAAATAAATTATTAAGTGTCAACAAAAAATATAACAATCAAAACCATGAAACCAGTCATTAGCATGATAGTAATCACAAACATCAAGTTTATGTACTTTCATTATCAATAATTCATGTCTTCATGTCACTCTTCAATGAAATCAAGTGAAATATCATTAATCAAAACTGCTTCCTCATCCTATATGTCATAAATTTTCACATTTACATCAATTAAAAGTTCAGTTTGTAATATTTACACTTTAGGTATTATATATTACTCTATTTATAATAAGTCACTTGGTTTAGTGATGGTCGCAACATGACAATTTTTCTCTTTAGATTCCACCATATAAAACAATTTCAAGGCTTGAGATGCAAGTACAAAGAGATCATCAGTTTTAATAATCTCTTAACATTGAATAGAGTGAATAAAAAATTATCTTATTCGAAACCTTCAATGGGATTTTCCCAATAACACAAAAATGAAATAACATTATTTCCAACTTGATAAGACAACTCAATAATTTCTTACAATGCACCATAAAATGATACATTGTCTGTATTTGTTGTTACAGTCACAAGAACACCATTATTGTGGATCACAATACTCTTATTAATAGATTTCACATGCCACTGATCACCATTTCAAGTGAATTTTTTCATCATTTTAATCCACATGTTAGGAAACTAACATAATTGTGTCAAATAAATTTCTATAGAAGTGTCCTATGGAAGAAAATTTTAATCCTTTATGATTAATGAAAACGAAGAATGTTAAAAACAAAAAAATCATAAAATTTTAAATTCAAAGTATGATATAAAATACAAATAATTAGAAAACCATTTATAAAAATCATTTTTATGGATGTCATCAATTATTTATGGTGTGTTTTGATATTTTATATGGAAAATTTCATAGTGCTCCCTGAAAAACAATAATAAGGTTCTAATTTTAAAAACAATGAAAATATAACAAAATTTATGGGTATGTATCATACCATACATATAATTGAACTTTATCATATTTTTACAAAACATAATTATGTGCTTGCAATATCATAGAAATGTCGGGTTCCATATCTTTATTTTTATACATTGAAGACATTTTAAAGATAATATGGATAAATTATTATGTGTTTCATCACCTTCACCATAATTATTTCTTGTATAACTATTTTCTATAGTTTTTAATGTTATAAGAATATCTTGAAAAAAAATTCAAACACTCTTCAACAATGTATCCTTCAGTAATTGATAATTTTGATAAATTTTTTCTACAAATGTACATTTTCAATCTCCATAAAAACCCTTAATCAATCAATAAAATTAATTTAATAAATGTTCTACAAAAGATAAAAAATAAAAATGTATTTTTTATCTCTCAATTAGATATATCCAACGATAATAAACATGTACAAAAATTATTTATTCATGTTCTAATTGAATTACTAAGTGTACCATGATGTTAAAAATGGAACTTGGGAAGATTCACTCCAAATGGAAAAGTATGGTAGCACTAGAATGTTGTCACCTCAAAAAATATATAGATTTTTCCAATTTTGAGCTTAAATCCATAAAAAAGTTACTCAGATAAATCAACACAATTATTACCTCCTTAGTTTTCATTTTACTTAATGATAATGATCACAAATGTTGCATTAAAACATAGTAGTTATTAAATTGTTTACAATAAAATTTTCCAACAATAGTTTTCCTCTAAATGTATGAGGAAAACCCATCTGGAACTCTAATAGAGGATAGTAAAATTATCATTTAATCTTTTTTTTGTTCACAAATGCAAAGCATGTTTCAATTATATATGTTTGAGAATGATACTCACATGGGTGAAGATCATGTCTTACACTAAAATCTACAAAGTCAAGTCGAGTTTGAAAAGTATATTTAGTTTTCCCTTTGATACCAGAAATTATGGCAATCAAACATTCAAAGAAATTTTTTATAATAGAACAAATCCAAATTGTGGTTCAGAATAAGATTGTACAAATATTATAGTTGAAATAAAATACTTTTCTTTTTACAAGGAACATCATCATCTATCTTCTATTGATTATGTATTTGAGCCTCAATATTTTTTTCCAAGTATGACAACCAACACTTTCATATAATATAAAAATTATAAAGCATTATGATATTTAGGTGAAAGCCTTGTTTCTATTTCCCCATTAAATTCTTTTTTTATTTTTGAGAATTTTTTCACTTTGATCCAATAAGTGTTGATGGACCATGTAACACATTTTCTTACATTTTCATAAGTACAATGAACATGTTTCAACATTTCAACATAGAAATTCCTTTTTAACCTTGGTATACCATGTAACAACCTAATATTTTATAGTATGTTATCTCTCCAAAGTAATTCAATAACTTGCGCTACACCCAACAATGAGTTCGAGCGCACCACGACTTACCAAACAATCCGTTCAAAAAGAGGTTATGAATAGTAATAACTAAATTTTGAATTTTATATACTCCATATAATTTTAATATCCATATTATGTGTTTCTTAGACATAATATAAGAACAAATTCATTTTTTCAGATAAAGGAAGTATTTTTCAGAGAATTCCATTTTACCACATTTTAATGGAGAAAACTTTTTAAATCCAATATTTGATACTTTTATATAATCAATTTGACAAAATAAATTCCTTATTTAGAATTGGGACATAAAAATTTTGTTTTGATAAATTTTTAGTGTTTTTCTGATAACTTTCATATTTGGGTGAATAGAGAAAAATAGTAAATTTTAATTGAAAACAACTTTTTCAATCAAAATAATTTATAGTGTTCAATTATACATTTGAATGGTTTGGTATTATAATTAAATTATATTATTATAGTTTAATAAATTTTGGTCATTAAAGTAATTTTACATTTAAATTTGACATAAACACATTTCAATCTTTTGACTGTTTTTACTTTTAAAAAACCCGCTTTTTGGTTTTGACAATGGGAGTTAATTTTATATTAGTATATTAAACTTCTATGTTTTGAATTTGGTAAAATAGACTTCATTTTTTAATTCTGAATATCAAAATTATCTTAGGTTATTTTTTTTGTATTTTTCTGAAAACTTTTGATTTTTGATGAATAGTGAAAAACACTGAGTTATTGTTTAGAACAGACATTTTATTTAAATAATTAGTTATTTTTACATTAATATATTTTAGGTAAAAAAAGATCCATAATATTTATATATGTTCAACGTAATTCATTGAAGTCCTTTTATAATAAGTTTAGATATATAAAATTTTGTCGAACGTTTTATTGTCTTTTATCCACCCCCTTGAAACATTTTCAAATTTGCATAAAAATTATTTTTACCACTTCTATGAGTTGAATTTAAAAAATCTAGGAGAAAAGGTTAATATCAATAAATATAATGTGGTTCAGTAAGATGAAAATAATTTTCGGTGAATTGTAACTTTTGACTTTTATTTACCATGGTTAAAAGTAAATCGGGCAATTAAGGGTACAAATGATATCATAATTATGCTAACACATGTAATAATTCTATTATATAAGTATAAGTCGACAAAATAAACCTTATTTATAAAATATTATCCACTTTGGTTCACATGGATTAGATTAGGACATTTATTCTTATTTTATTTAGAGAAGAGTTAAAAAAGTTAAATTCAAAGTTTAATAACTAAACCATTTTTAATATAGGGTTATACATATGATAAATTCGACTATAAATATTCATTAGAAAGATAAAAATATTACATAAATAATGGTATTTTATTTATAATTTTTATACATTAAATAATTTAATTTATTCATGACCCAATGATGATGCAGTAATTACCTTATTAATAAAATATTAAAATAATTGATAATATAAATATCCAAATAAATGTAAATTGAGACTATTGATGAATTAAAATAACTTTATAGGTCAATATTAAATGTTAGGGTTCGTTAATTGAATTTTATTTGAAGTTATAAAGTTTTTATGGCTTTCAAAAAAATAAAATACTAAATAGTGTCAAAATCGACATAATTGAGTTTTTAAAACAAATACTATATTATTAATTGATATAATATTTCTAAAAATCTAAGTTTCGTCCAAAGGACTTATATAAGGTTATATATATTAATAATGAACCACTTGGGGTCTATTGTATTTTTATAGTAAGTTTATTAATCATATAATATAAAAATACAAAGAGACATGGTAAATGTCAATCTATTTAACTAAGAGTTAACTATAAAAGATAAGGTTAATATGGTGACCTAAGCCAGTATAAAACCTATTTGTTGAGTTTTTTAGACCCATAACCACCTTAAAATCTAAATAAATTATTTTTGAGCAATTAAAAACATAAAACTATTTTATTATAAAATAATATTTCAAGATTTTCCTAAAGTGACCCTCACCTCTCTTATAAAAGGGTACCTCCCTTTCTCTTAAATTAACGCCTCCAAAGCCATTTTGCTATGAAAAAATCTGCCAAAATATCTTCCCAACTATCCTAACTTCAACCTAGAGGCATTACTTTGATTATAAAGCCAAGCAAAGGAGCCATTGTGATCAACTCAAAATGAAAAACCCGAAGAAGAGGTAATAATTTCACCACCCTCTTTCAAGTTCTTTTCTTCTTCCAATTCCTCTTTATTTGTTGTTTGCATACCAAAATAATAAATCAAGTAACTTATAAATATTGTGACATTATTATAAATATGTTACAACCATATTCTTTACTCTAGCCATCCTATAAATGAAAAAATTACCATACGTGCGTACGTACGTCTTACCATCTCCACGTTGTGGTGTAGTTTTTTTTAAAAGGTTGGGGCCGAAGCCTCATTTTTATTAATAAAGTAAAGCAAAGACCTCTTTTAACTGGGTAGAGGGAGACCCATTACATAGCCCGAAGGCCCAGTGGGCTAGTATCCTATTACATAGCCCGTAGGCCAAATTTTTTGCCCAAATTCCTATTCTGTGAATAGTGACCTGGATGCTACAGTACTGCCGCCGCTACAGTGCCCTGCCGCTGCTACAGTACCCACCGATCAATAGAACCGCCGCTGCTACAGTACCTGCTACAGTACTGCTACAGTACCTACGCCCAATGGGTTTTGAACCCCCATTTTTCATGTAGTATTACGGGGTTCTTACCACTAAGCCAAACCCCAACTACACTTTATTATTTGTATGGGTACAATAAGGAGAATAACTGATGTAAATAATAAATATAACATGTTAATGATTATTTATATATTATATACCATCCAATTACATATTATTTTACCATCAATATAATGATATTGTCGCTCGTGCATACGTACAGATTTCCATCTCCATTAACGCTATGAAATTCATTCTCCATCGTAACAATTCAAGAATAATTTTCATTTTATGATTAAAAATAATTTTTATGAACATAATATCATTCTTTATATGAGTAAAATACATCCTATACATAACAAACATGACTTATTTAAAAAAACATATAAAGGAAAATGAACCAGTTAAAACCCAAAACGACAATAATACTAAAATATTATTAACAAAATAATATTAGAAGATTATATATGATATCATATTTATTTATATGGTTCTTGTATAATTTAATAACAATGATTTAACTATTGTACATGAGGTTAATGAACCCTAGACCAAATAAAAGTACAAGGTAAGGGTTAATTTCACAATCTATTTGTTATCCGAGGTTGTCAATACGTAAGTATCTATTGGGACCTCTTTATAATCCACATCCATGTTTCTTAAAAATGTATTTCAATTTTTTTACTATTTACTAGACTATGGGTTAATTAATTTATACCCTTTTTTGTCTTTTTATAAAATTGTTTGAAAGGAATCTTTCCGTTGTTTTCCAGACAAGGTACTTTATGACCTTTTGGACAAAATTATGTTAAGAATGTCTTTTTTTAAATTATATGGTGGGTGTAGCTATTTTCCTCCGTTATATAATCATCGAAGCTTCCCATACAAGCTTATAAGAATATTTTAAAAATAAATGTTTTATTTTATAATTACGTTACTTTTAAATTATTTCAAAATAGAAAGAGGTATTTATTTCAAATAGTTTTCATTTCATCAATGTCAATATCCTTTGATGGATTTTAAAATTGTTTGAAGTTTATTTATTATGATAAAAATATTCCATATTGTATTGAAGGTTTTTTGATATGTTTGAATGTGCATGTGTTATTTTTATATCATTCATGTTTTATGGATAAGTTATTGACATTTCTTAGGCTAGTTTTAATACGAATGTTTATGTTAAGTTTTAACCTTTTCATATGAGGAATGTATTGGACTTTGTAAGTGATGGGTGGAGCTCACTATTGCTCCTCAATTCATTGGTAGGTATCGTTAGAAAAACTAGTGTCTTGGAAGAGGTCCTTGAAAAAATCTTATTTTTAGTCTTGGCACAAGTCCTTGACTATGTGTTTATGAAGTTTGGAATTGTGAACTCCATCATTTTAAAATTGGCTATTGATATTGAAAGTGATTATTAAACTAGTAGAATATCCATGTGAATAATTAAATAGAATTATTTGATTTTATATTTTTAATATTATTCTAAAGTTTAAGTTTAAAAGACTTTTGTTTTAGTCTTATACATTGCCTTAAATGTTTATGCTCATTTATGAAAGTTTCTGCTATATTTTTATCCTTACTGAGCATGTGATCTCACCCTTTTCTATGTTTTATTTTTCCCAGGATGTGAAGAAGTATTTTATGGTTGACCTGAAGGGATAGGCTAAGTATATAAGTGTGTTAAAAAGGGGAAAAAATGTTGTTGGTGTTTTTATTTCATTATGTAATGTAAAAATTATGAATGTATTTAGTATTTCAAAGGCTACTAAACTAATTGGTCTTTCGGGATATGATTCCATGTATCATGCCAATGTTATATAAAAATGCACTGAATCTGGGTAACTGGGGTCAGGGTGTTACAGTTGGTATCAGAGGAAGTTTAGTACAATCCTTGGAAGCTAGATTTAGAAAAACTCTGATCAGAGAAAATTACCTTAAGATAGACTTTGGGGATTTGTATAGAAGAACTTCTTAGAATTTTGGTACTAAATAGATTTTGTGAGTTTTCAAAGAAATAAATCCCTGACTGGATACGAGCAGGTAGAGGTGGCTCTGGCACAGATGTACCTAGGTGTAAAACCCGAAAACACCGCTTTAAGCTAAAATCAAACAGGAACTGGTGCACGAAAACAGGCCTTGCTTCACTCTTGGTTACGACACTCTTGGAGGATATGCTTAGGATAATTATCATTTTCTCTATAAACCATTATGAAGGGTTTATGAATATATAATTACTCAAAGAAAACATTTTTATGATTATATATTATATCCATAAACTGTTCAATTTATATTAAGTGTTTTACACGTTTGGAATTATGCATTGTGATTCATAAACTAACCTAGCGTATGCCATTGTTTAGAAATGGTGACTAGTAAAAAGAATGAGAATTCCAACAATATGCATGATCAAAAGATAAAGAAGGATCACATATTTCATGGTATTAAGCCAACATTTAAAAGGGAAATAGTCTCCCACGTATTCTCATCATATGAAGAAATAGTTTCATGTGTTAATAAGATAAGTAAATAATTCTCTAAGTCCTATGGATTTCAATGGAAACAAGAGAAGAAAAGGATGGAAGAGAGAAATATGGTTAAAGGGAAGAGGGGAAATAAGGAATTTCCCATATGTGATAACTATGGAAATAATCATCTTAGTAAATGCTTGAAGGGAATGGGAGTTTGTTATAAGTATGGAGAAAAAGGACACCAAGTACGCGATTTCAAGGGTAGGAAAAAGGTTTCAAATGTACAATGCTTCATCTTTAAAAAGTTGGGACACCACACAATTAAATTTCCAAATCATCAGAGTATACCCCAAATGCTGCTATTGGATAATAATCAAGTTATGATACTACCGAAGATGAAGAGGAATGATTAGAGTTCTTATGTTTTTATTAAAGTATTGTTTCATTTGAGCATTATATTAATGATGCATTGTTATAAGAATTTTAATGTATACAAGGATTGTACTACAATACTATTTCAGTAAGGACTTGAGATTGTGTGGATCCAATAAAAGTGACTCAATAGAAGGTTAATTTTTTTTGGAAAATATATGGTTGAGAGAAAAATAAACCAAAATATTGTTTTGATACTGAGGTTGTGATTTTGGAATAATATATTATTGATTTGGATAAATTATATTTGATATTCTTGACTACCTTGAAACTGATTAATGATTTGTATATTCCATCATTGTTAGAGTTTATGACATTTTTTTTATAGAAGGAGTATATCCAGTATTCTATAAGGAATAAGGGAGTATGAATGTAATGAATAAGGTTTTATGGTAATTCCGGGTGTTTCAATGTTTTAAAAGAATACATGATGAAGGTATTCACATGTTATTACATGGAAAAAATGATCTTCATTGTGTTGACCTTCCTTATAAATTTTGGACTGTGAGTTTGGACAGAAGTATTTTTGAAAAGTCTAAAGGTTGGAATCAATTATGTTTTACGCTGGATACTATTGTTAAGGTCCAATAATTTCTTAAGATTATTTTTGGATTGTCATAAAAAGGACAACCTGATGGTCGGGTGACAACCCGTTGCGTACGACAAGCCCGTGAGACTTGAACCCACAACCGAAGGGCGACAAGGGTGCATCACCTACCACTAGACTAATTGATGTCATGGTTTGTATAAGGTAGTTTTTTTTTAAAAAATTAATACAAATTAATTATAAATTAATTATTTTTGGAACCCTATACGATTAGGATAAATAGAATATTTTTGAATTCTATTATCTTTAGAGTGAAATATGAGTTTGTGGTAGGAATTAGTTAAAGGATGAAACTCAATTTATAAATTATATTTTTCCTCTTATTCTATGAATAAATTAATTCTTGAACTTTAGGTATGGGATCTTAAAACCAAAAATTTGTTATCCTAATACCTTATGTTTTTTTGAATCGATGATATTTTAAATCAAAATAGATTGATGACATTGAGGATCTCAATTGTACACTTGTTTATGATTGATGAACTCAATCAATCCCTATAAATATTTATGTTTTTCCTCTAATTATGTGTCTCTAATTTCCACCAATGTTCTCTTAATAGAGAACATAATTTGGTGGTGACTTTTTCATTTTTATTTACCTCTTATTAAGACTAAATTTTATTAAAACAATTTCTGATGTGGGTTTTCCACAAAGGTATTTTTATATTTCTAACCTTTTATTTTAGAAGAACAATTTCAAATTTCAAGGATGAAATTTATTGAAGGATGGGATAATGTAACACTCCATGATTTCATAGTATGTCATCTCTTCAAAGTAATTCAATAACATGCGCTACATGCCACAATGAGTTTGAGCGAACCAAGACTTACCAAACTAGCCGTTCAAAAAGTGGTTATGAATAGTATTAACTGAATTTTGAAATTTATATACTTTCTATAATTTTAGTATCCATATTATGTGTTTCTTAGACATAATATAAGAACAAATCATTATTTAGATAAAAGAAGTATTTTTCAGAAAATGCAATTTTACCGACTTTTAATGGAGAACCCTTTTTAAATACAATATTTGAAACTTTATATATTCAATTTGACAAAATAAAATTCTTATTTTGAATCAGGACATAAAATTTTAGTTTTGCTAATTTTTTGGTGTTTTTCTGATAACTTTCATATTTGGGTGAATAGTGAAAATACAAAATTTTAGTTGAAAGCAACTTTTTAAATCAAAATAATTTATAGTATTAAATTATAAATTTAAATGGTTTGGAAGTATAATTAAATTATATTTTTATAATTTAATACAATTTAGGTCATTGGAATTAATTTCACATTTAAATTTGACATAAACACATGTCAACCTTTTGATAGTTTTTACTTTTTAAAAACCCACATTTTGGTTTTAACAATGGGAATTAATTTAAATTAATAAATGAAACTTCTATGTTTTGAATTTGGTAAAATAGGATTAATTTTTTAATTCATAATTTCAAAATTAGCTTAGGTTATTTTTTTTATTTTTCTTAAAACTATCAATTTTTGAGGAATAGTGAAAAACACTACGCTATTGTTTAAAACCGAAATTTTATTTAAATATTTAGTCATATTATTTTAATATATTTTAGGTCAAAATAGATACAAAATACCTATATATGTTTCATGTAATTCATTGGAGTCATTTTATAATAAGTTTAGATATATAAAATTTTATCGAACTTTTTACCGTCCTTTACCCACCTCTTAGGAGCATTTGCAAATTTGAATAAAACTTAATTTCACCACTTAGGTGAGTTGAATTTAAAAAATATTACACACATGGTTAATATCAGAAAGTTAAATTTGGTTTAATAAGATGAAAATAATATTTGATGAATAGTAACCTTTGACTTTTATTTACCACGGTTAAAAGTAAATAGGGTAATTATGGGTAAAAATGATATCATAATTACCCTAAAACATGTCCTAATTATATTGGCTAATTATAATTCGACCAAAAAAACATTATTAATAAAATATTATCCTCTTTGGTCCACTTGTATTAGATTAGGACATTTATTATTATTTTATTTAAAGAAGAGTTAAAAGAGTTAAATTCAAATTTCAATAAATAAACCATTTTTAATACAGGGTTATACATAAGATAAATTTGACTATAAATATTCATTAGAAATATAAAAATATTTCCTACACAATGATATTTTATTTATAATTTTTAGAAATTAGATAATTTAATTTATTTACGACACAATAATGATGCAGTAATTACCTTATTAATGAAATATTAAAATAATTGTCATTATAAATATCCAAATAAAATTAAATTGAGACATATGATGAATTAAAATAATTTTATAGGTTAATATGACATTTTAGGGTTGGTTAAATAAATTTTATTCTATGTGATAAAGTTTTTATGGTTTTCAAAAAAATCAAATACTAAATAGTGTCAAAATCGACATAATTGTGTTTTAAAAAAAATACTATATTATTAATTGATATAATATTCCTAAAAAATCTAAGGATCAGAAAAAGGACTTAGATAAGGTTATATATTTTAATAATGATCCACGTGGGTTTTTTTTGTATTGTTATATTAAGTTTATTATCCATATAATATAAAATATAAAGAGACATGGTAAATGGAAAACTATTTAACTAAGAGTTAAATCTAAAAGATAAGGATAATATGGTAAACTAAACCTGTCTAAAACCTATTAGTTGAGAGGTTTTAGACCCATACCCACCTTATATTATAAATAAATCATTTTAGAGCCATTAGAAACCAAAAATGAGTTTATTATAAAATAATATTTCAAGCTTTTCCAAAAGTGACCCTCACCTCTCTTAAAAAAGGTTACTTCCCTTTCTCTTAAATTCACACCTCCAAATCCATTTGGATCATCCAAACCCTATCCAAATATATTATCAACTATCTTACCTTCGACCTAAGGGCATTACTTTGATTAGAAAGCCAACCTAAGGATCCATTTTGATCAACTACAAAGGAAAAACCCTAAGAAGAGGTAATAATTTCACCGTCCTCTTTCAAGTTTTTTTCTTATTACACTTCATATTTATTTGTTTTTTTTATACCAAAATAATAAATCCATTACCTTATACATTCTGTGATGTTATTATAAATATGGTGCAACCATATTTGTTATTATATCCAACTTATAAATGAAAAGGTCACCATACGTGTGTATGTACGGCTTGCCATCCCCATGTCGTGGTGTAGTTTGTTATTCAAACACTTCATTATTTTTATGGGTATAATAATGAGTATAACTGATATAAATAATAAATATAACATGTTAATGATTCTGTATATATGATATACCATCCAATTACATATGATATCACTATTAATATAATGATATTGCCGCTTGTGCGTACGTACAGATTACCGTCTCCACGAACCTGATGAGATTCATTCCCCATTGTAAGAATTCAAGAATAATTTTCATTTTATGATTGAAAATAATGTCTATGAGCATAATATAATTCTATATATGAATCAAATACATCATATACATAACAAACACAACTTAAGTAATAAAACATATAAATGAAAACGAATCAGTTTACACCCAAAACAACGATAATATTAAAATATTATTAACAAAACATTATTAGAAGATCATATAAGATATCATATTTATGTATTTTGTTCTTGTATAATTTAATAAAAATTATTTAAATATTATAAAAGAGGTTAATGAACCCTTGAACAAGGAAAAGTACAAGGTAAGGGTTAATTTCATAATCTCTTTATTATCCGAGGTTGTTAATACGTAAGTATTTATTGGGACCTCTTTATCTTCCACATCCATGTTTCTTAAAAATGTATTTCAATTTTTTTTTACTATTTACTAGAGTATAAGTTAAATTCATTTATACCCTTGTTTTAATTTTTATAAAACGGTTTGAATGAAATCTTTCTGTTGTTTTCCAAACAAGGTACTTTATGACCTTTTCCACAAAATTAAGGTAAGAATGACCTTTTTTAACTTATATGGTGGGTGTATCTATTTTTCACCGTTATATCATCGTCGAATATTCCCCTACAATATTATAAGATTATTTTCAAAATAAATTTTTTCTTTTATAATTATGTGAAATGATTTCAATATAGAAAGAGTTATTTATTTTAAATAGTTTTCATTTCATCTATGTCAATATCCTTTGATAGATTTTAAACTTGTTTGAAGTTTATTTATTATGAGAAAAATCTTCCATATTGTATTGAAGGTTTTTTCATATGTTTTAATGTGCATGTTTTATTTTTATACCATTCATCATTTATGGATAATGTATTGACACTTCGTATGCTATTTTTAATACGAATGTTTATATTATGTTTAAACCTTTTCATATGAGGAATGCATTGGACTTAGTAAGTGATGGGTGGAGCCTGCTATAGCTCCTCGATGCATCTATAGGTCTCATGATAAAAAATAGTGTCTTGGCACAAGGCCTTGACAAAATCTTATTTGTAGTTTCGGCCAAGTCCTTGACTATGTGGTTATGACATCTGGAATTTTGGATTCCATCATTATGAAAGTGGATATTGATATTGCATGTGATGATTCGAATAATATAATATCCATGTGAATAAGTAAATGGAATTATTTCTTTTTATCTTCTCCATATTATTCTTAAGTTTATGTTTAAAAGGATTTTGTTTTAGTCTTATACATTTCCTTAAATGTTTATGCTTATTTACGAATGTTTCCGTAATATTATTATACTTACAGAGCATCTGAGATCACCCCTTTATATGTTTTATTTTTCCCTGGAAGTGAAGATGTATTTTATGGTTAACCTACAGGGATAGGCTGAGGATATAAGTGTGTTCAAAAGGGGACAAAATGTTGTTGATGTTTTAATTTCATGAAGTAATGTAAAACTTTTGAATGTATCTAGTACTTCAAGGCTAATAAACTGATCGGTTTATCAGGACATTATTCCTTGTATTATGCCAATGTTTTTTAATAATGCACTGACTCTGGGTAACTAGGGTCTAGGCATTATATACCAACCTGATAAACTACCATATTCAGAAGACTAATTAATTATACACACTAATTCCGTAATTAATACCAACAACTCATTTTTTGATGCATCAAATGTTTCTATACCAAACTCCCATAACACATTCAACTCATCAATTAAAGGTTCTAAAAATTCATTGATATCATTTCTAGGTGACATAGGGCCAGATATCAATAATGAAATAATAAAATATGATAGATTCATACATAACCATTGATGAAAATTATAAATCGTCAGGATAATAATTCATATTCTATATTGACTAGACATCATTACAAATGGATGAAAACCATCACTTTGAAAGCTTATCCTAACATTTCATGGATCACTACAAACTCAGGATAATTATAATTAAAATCTTCCCAAGCATATGAGACTTTATAGTGCCTTACCTTTCCATCTTTAACTCGATCATGCTCATGTGTTGTCATGAGAGGGGCTATCATAGTTGACATGAATAACCTTTTAATCCTTGAAATCAAGGGGAAGTGATGCAAAAAAATCATTCGTACTTTTTTTTACCATTTTTTAATTTCATAATACTTATATTATCAGTAGTTCTCCACCTCAAAGAACTAAAATTTGGAAAATTATCATGGTAATGTTTTTCCTTATGAAAATGCATACAATCATTTAGAAATGAATTAATATTATTATAGTCAATCCCAATATTCATGATAATCCCTTTCACCTTCATAAATGAGTTAGGTAATGTTGGATCATTAGAAAGATCTCTCTCAAATATTTTTTAAGTGCATAAATTTCCATGTCACTGATCCCATGTAAACATTCCAGATGATATATTTCAACAATAAAAGATAATTTAGTAAATTATTCACATCCAGGGCATAAAGGTTTCCAATCATCTTCATCCAATTTTAAAAATGTTTTCAGCTCATTAGAATTCCATAATGAGGTTTTCTCTAGTTTATAAAATTAGAAGTCATCCCTCAACATGTCAATCATATCATTTTCAAAATAAATATCATGTTCAACACTAAAAATATTATTGTCACCGTTGAACATTAACTCCCCATGAAAATTGAAAATGAATTTTTGATAATCAACACCCATTTCTTTGATAATGATATGATATTTCACAATATATCATTTCAAATAATGATGATAAGTAAAAATTCAACATTGAAACACAATCATGTTATCCCTTTTCAAAGTTTCAAAAGCAATATTGAGGGAAAAAACTACATCACTTGAATAATATTGAGATGTTCTTCTTAACTTCACCCAACTCTAATAACTTAATATATTCATTATGTAAGTTCCTGTATATTATTAAATTTTCGAGAAATTAAATACAATAAACAAATAAGTTATGTATGAATCATATTACAATTTAATATACAATATAAAATTTATTAACATGGAGACTACCACAATAAACTTTTAACTATAAAAGACAGTAAATGAAGATTGAATAATGATTTTTCATTTGTTTCATTGTATTTTTTTGGGAAATGGAATAAACTAATATCTCAATTAAAAATCCACAATCTTGTAGTAGAATAATGGACGAGAGGGGTGTATAACAGAGGAATATATACATAAATGAATAAGAGGATATGAAACGAATAAAATTCCAACGAAATTCTAGGTGACGGGAAGCGGCTACTGAGAAGCCGTAAACAAAGAGTTTGGGGTTTTCACTATACCTTAGAGGGTGCCAAAATGGTTTATGGCTCGAGAACATCCAACCAGATGATTGGAGAAAGTGGTATATTTTTCCTTAATGAGGTGGATTTAGAGGGAGGATTGAATTAGAGTGGTAAATATGGATGAAAACTCCCATTGTGAAGATTTAGGAATGTGGTAAATCGAGCATATGCATGGGAGAATTTAATCTGGGTATTGAATCATAGGAATGCATGGGGATTGAAGCTCAAGATCTATTGAGGGTAGCATATGTGTGTGTAGGGTAGAAAATAAGTGTATAAAAATATCACATTACAACAAAGAAATTGCATTAATAAAAATATAAAATTATATTTAATATTTCAAATTAATAATTGTATTAATATATCTATAAGTAGAAAAATTATTAATTTTTTATTATTAGATAAATATTAAATATTATAATTTATTAGATAAAAATATTCAATATTTAAATACCCATTACTAATTAATTAATTAATTATTATATATTGGATATAAAATTTTATAAAAATAATATTTTTGTTTTATACTATAAATAAATTTTTAATATGTTAATATCAATTATTAATTACATTTATTTTAGTTATGTTTTTTATTTTTTATCTATTACCATGTATTTATTTATTATGTTTATTAAATTCAAATACCATAATGATTTAATTTATTATGAAAATAATTTAAATGTTTATTAAATGAAAAAACATATGAAAATATAAGCAGTATTAATGATATGTTTTTAATAAAATATTTAAAAGTGAATATTGAGTTTGGTCATAAAAATAATAATCTATATAATCATTTGGTTTCTCTTAATCTGTTATTATCATTGAATGGTTTATTGTAACCAATTTTATTGATGATGAAATATTTATTGGTAATAGTTATTATAAATAATAGATTCAAGTTTTGGAAAAAGCATGTTTTTATCAGTATGATAGTGTAATAAATTTAACTGTTAGAAAATGATTTGTTGGTGTTAAATGATCAATACCAAAAAATATATCTATTAGTAAAAAAAAGTGTTGGTACTTAAAATAAATACCAATAAAACATGATATCTATTAGAGTTGCTCATATTTACCAACATATATATTTTATGTCAATAAATTTATATTGGTATAAGTCATTTTTTATAATGTGGTTGATGTGTCATTCTGACCACTACCATTCATTCTTTAACTGACACTCTCATATAAATGACCAATCTTTTATATGACTCCTTTTCCTCACATTGATCATGAATCATGTGTTCTTAGATACTCATAGTCCATTTTCCTTTTAATATGATTTAGGTTCATAGAAAAATCCAGGGAACTAACACTTTTATTTCCTAAATAAAATGGGTAATAGCTAGAAGGGTCATCCATAGTTTGGAACCTCTCTAGTAGGGAGGTGGGACTGCTTTGTAAGGCTCAACCTCAACGTCAAACACACTATCTTGGATAAATTCTAATGAGTATCCTCCATGGATTTATTCCATCTAGTGAGGTATGCTGCTTCCTCCTCAATGATAAGACAAACCTCGTCAACCCAGATCCGCACTCGACCCTAATCAACCCGGTAATAAGACACGAAAGAGTTTTTCCCCACCAGCTTAGCCTCTACCACTTTGAACTGCACTGTTTGTTGGATGATGATACCTCCTTGATCATTTATGATGACTTCATGCTTTCGTAACCACTCCTTCAACTGAGTGACTTCTTATATAGCTTCCTGGATCACCTTTATAACATTATATTTCTCCTTGTACCATGCATCATTGAACACATAAAGTTCCCCACTAAAATAATGTATTGGATAGTCTAGGTCCAATGAATGTAGTGAAGAATAATCCACCCCTATAGTTCATAGGTTCAACAACCAGTGGTGGAGAGACCCAATTTGGCTAACTAGGTCCGCCTCTAAGGTATGAGGGATGAAATTCCAAATGCTTCTCCACTCCCTATACCAAATTATATGGTTATATTATACTACATAAGAATTGGATTGTTCTAGATACTTGGATGGATTAGGATCATATTTGGGGAAATATTTAAGAACTACAGTTATAAGATCTTCCTTTGGGAACCTCTCAGATGGGCTAGGATCCACATAAAAAGAAGGTCCATCTTTGTCTGAATATTCATCGAAGGTAGAATATACACCATCCTAGAGATTGACCTCTTCCATATCCATATACATTTCTAAAAAAGGACGATATTCTAGGACTAGGGTTATCTCTCCTAGAACGGTTATCTATGATATAGTTGGATCAGTTAATGAAGGAAGCATCCCAACTCTTTTGGTCATGCCTGGTAACTGAGAGTGCACTACCTTGAGAACAATTTTAGATGGTGGTAAAATGGTTAGTTCAACCCATCACAAGAAATAGGTTAGAAATAACCTATGAAATAAAAAATCATATATAAGGTAAGTTCATGATAAACATCCACACCATGAGAATCGAAAGGAAAATCCACCAGTGAATACCCTTTTACATCGGTTCGAACCTCTATAGCCATCACTAGAATGATTGATATTGCATTGATGGAAGCTTTATAAGGAATATAAATGCTCTAGTATGAAATATTCATGATGATATAAAATTCACTGAGAGAACTATGATAAATGTGATTTTAAGTCTTACCTCGAGGAGGGATGAGGATCTCAATGATAAGCCACCCTCGAGGTCTTATCTCGCTAGCATCATAAGCCATCACCGATATACCAGGGCGAAGCCCCCCATAGATTATCAAGAGGACTGAAGGGTCTAGAAACCCATAGACTCCAAGGTCTAAGACACTACTATTACAACCTCTGGAGTAGACTATAAGATTGGATTCCTAGTGTCCATTGAGGCGGTCTCTTCACCCTCAACAAAGGCCCCTCAACTCCCATCAGCTTATTCTTTCATGTGTCAAAATCATGGGTCAGAGGTGATCATGGGAATAAAAAGAACAAATAAACAAAAAAATTGACAATTTAAAAACTTACCTTGCTAAATAATAGCTCTCTTGGGTCATCTTAATTAGGAGTAAGCTCCCCACTATCATGGGAACTTTCTCTGTTTGGGTCAGATCCCCAAGACTCTTCATAAATAGAGACCTATATGTTGGTTATGGGTGATAAAACATCATGGGATAACATCTATATGGAGATTTACTCGTCAGTACCCACACCAAACATCACCCATACCTAGGGTATAATGGGTCACCCTCCCCATGCCGGTACATGAAGGATTCCATGTCCTACAGATTGTCAAACCTATCCCAGAAGATAACTCATCCATGATACTTTCGAGATAGACCTCCAATAGCTTGATTATCACTTGAGTTAGCCTATCACATAACTATTACTCTATTAGGGACAAATAAAGTATCCCCTAAATGGATCAAATCATGGTGAAGGCAACATCATCGACTGAGTAAACCAAATATCACATCTTCTTCCCTGAGGCCTCCCCGGACCATCTTTCCCCACCGTGGAATCAATCGACATGATCACACAGTATCTCATGAGGGATACCCACTACCCTAGAGGGTATAGGAATAATAGGACCATGAGGTTTCACCTCCACTACTCAATCTTTATCCATTGAAACCTGGAATTCTCCTCACAGATAAGACTTCCTACTACCCTACTGCTCATGTGGCTTAGTTGATGGTGCCACATTTCTTACCCACTAGTACAAGATCATGTTTGAGTACACTTCTACCAAATGGATGTCATAATCCATCATGAGGATGACATTGAGGATGGTTTATGGTATCCTGATGAGTTCCCCAACACCCTCATTTACAATCATTCCCCACAACTAGCGAAGGATACATGTGTGACTCTCATCATGAACCACTGTGTACACTCACTTTTCTAAATATTGGATGTAATCGAATATTTAAGAAAAATGATATGGGGTGTATGGTTCATAATATGTATTTACATTAATATATGATAACAATACCCCAACTCATAAATCTATAAGATTCTCCCTCTACTCCAACATCCCCATTAGATCATCTACCATCTCACTGGTTGGGGTAAGAAAAGGCATGAAGTTAAAATTATTTGTGTTGTTAATGCTGGTTTCCACCCTTTCTTTGATGTGAGTTACCACTCAAACCCTGATAATATTAAGGATGTATGGTTGAATACCAGAATTTGGTTTGGGGGGGGGGGGTGATGGAATTTTGGAACTCATACCCACAAAGTGTGCCACAACCCATCCATATATAAATTGGAATAGGTCACATATATGTCTGGGAATATCCACCCTCATGAAATTAACTAAATATTTATAGATCCTGGACATCACATGAATGCCCAGGTTTACTTGGTTCCCTGTTGCTAAGATCACTGAAATCACTAGTGTACCCAATTGTAAGCCCATGCAACATCCCTGACTAGTAGAAACCAGCCACTTAAGAAAGTGTCCAGAAACATTGTATATTGAGCCTCAAAGATCCAATCATTTACACTATAACCCTATTATTAATAACGGGCCTCTTCCAGTATCAGATAGTAAGATATTGACCACCTTCCATACCGTGATCCCATACACTATTTCAGATACTATGAAATCTTATCTATTAGAATGTTCAAGAACATTACAAACCATTTTTCAAATTCTATGTGTTTATAGAAAGAGGGTTGTTGAACCAACACCTAATTTAGTCGGTCCAAGAGGGTCGCCACTGCAACTGAAATTTTCTCTCTACTCCACCAGGAATTGGGTGTTGGGAGGAATTAATCATAATAAAATCACTTCAAATGGATAATTTCAATATGATATATATCCCCCAATCTAATTCCAACCTTCTAATGATGGAGGTATAATGTGTTTGTATCTAGTGACCACCCACTGAGGAGCTCCAAAAATAGCTCTAGTTATCTGTAAATGTGGAAATGGGACATCCATGCTTCTTTATATAAATTGATATGTCATAGCTTGACCCTATATTATTCAAATGTGAAATTTAACTAGTATTCCCACACCTATTCATCGGTAAAAGTTCCCCCATCTCACAGATCTCAATCTTCATAAAAACCCATACAATTGTTCTGAATTCTATTATGGACAATACTAATATAATGGGAAGTAAATTATTCATGCAATGGATATCCCCCCATCACTTTAATTTTTCTCCCACTAAAATTATAAATATTATTAGTTACATATTATAGGATCGATTGGATAGAAGTGACAACATTCCATAGATTGAGCTCATCATGATAGGAAAACCAGAACCTTAGTGTGCTCACCTCCATGACTATGATAAACACATCATCTAAAAACTAGAATTTGTATAGCTAGAGCCTATTAATTAGTGGGTATTCCATTTAATCTTCTAATAATACTCCTAATATAAACCTTTTCTCAGATATTAACTTCTTATTTTGAAGAATTTGAGAATTTCCATCCATTTCTGCTTGGTTGACAATAACAATAGTGATGACATAAAAATGATTAGATTGATAGGAAATTTCTAAGTTCTTAGGATTTATAGATGATATATATAAAAATATATATTTAATCACACACATAGTTTAGTGTCATGAAATTTAAGATCAATTCATGCAAAATTATGATTTATTCATGAAAATCTTATTGTGTAAAGAGGGCTTGCATGAACATTGTAGCTGAAATGTTAGTTGTTCACACAAAGGGTTAGAGTTATGCACACGAGAGATGGATTATCAGGCATGGAAGTCAAGTGAACCTAAAATTCCTCTCTTCCACTATTTATAGACATGATACAACAATGGTTTGTACATGAAAAATTGATTTGTGAGATTCAGTATTAAAGTTTAATGATAAGGTGAAAACTTACCCCACACTTTAGTGTTTTACTCAGAACTCAACATTCAGGTTCACCATAAGCTCCAATTATGATTGAGGTGGGGGGGGGGGGTATTTTTATGAACCATAAACTTCTTTCCACCTCTTAGAAACTATATTTTCTCTAAAAAAATAACCCGACCTAGCCCAATGGACCATTATGGAGCCAAGGGATCACGTGAATGCAACATCAGTAAATTGTATGAAACTATATGTTTCGGAATGAAACTAGCTTGCATTAGAAAGATATCATCAAGTAAAGAAAGTTTCATTGTCCCTCTAGAAGTTCCCAATACCAAATAAGGTAGTGGCATGAAACATTGGACTCATGCATGAAACCCTAACTTTTTCACATAAACTATTTATTTTAGAAAAGCACCGTTGAACCAAAAACTTGTGTAAAATCCCATTAGTTAAAAGGAATTGGGTTAATGAAACTATTTTTTTATGAAATAGGATTATTTTTGTGTTCTAAGTCACCTATTTTGGATATTAATAAAGCATTACCACACCATTTTGGGGATGAACCTCAGGAATTCGAAGCATCGACTCTCGCTCATGCAACCCACTCTTCCACAACATCATGGAACTCTAGAACTCCATGGATCCCCAAAGGTAGGGAACTTTCACGACTATCCATGAATGGACCCAAAATTATCTTGTCTCATGTTTTATTTGTACTTTCACAACTTCCCCTAAAGTCTAGGTGGGTGCACGCAAGATGAGTTCCCTTCATGCAACCCAAGATTTGCATGACTCTAGAAGTTGTACATGCCTATGTGCCCAATATCCATGGAATATCCTTTTTCTAGAGCCTATGGTTTACACAACCCTACTTATGCACACAATTATATAGTTGTGTAAAATATCCTATAAGTCCCTAACATGATGCCTCCTTCTTCCAAACATATTGACACACAAGTTGAGTGATCAGGTTCCCTACACCTACTCCAACTAGGTCCAATAGTTCCTAAATCACCTACATGATCCGTATCATCAACCCTCATGTCTAGCCTCTTTTCTTAAAAAGTTGTATGAATAGTTGTATTGCCTCTTTGTACTATGTATATCCACCCTAATATTAGTATCCCCATTTTACAATTCAGCACAATTGTGTTTATGCCATGCACCACCTAGAGGAACCCACATAGTAGACATGTATAACCTGAAGGTGGCATCATCAATGGAAACTACCCATCTTTCCCAATTATAAGAGATAATGCCTTATTCTTCATCAAATCTCCATGCCTTACACTAGAAGGTGTAAACTCCAAAGTGTGATCATATTCCCCATGGTAACACACTGAAATTCCACCAACCAACCTGTCTCTACAAGATGTTAAATTTGTGACGAAAATATACCCATAAGATTTTAAATCTATGACCAACCTATATACACAAGATATTAAATACTTCACAAACCTATACACATAAAATGGTAAATATGAAACTGAATTTTCCCCAAAAGATATTAAATATGTGAAAAAACAGTCTCCACAAGACATTAAATCTATCACTAACTTGTCCTCACAAGATGTTAAATCTATGGACAACCTTTACTCATGAGATGTTAAACCTTTGAGCAAACCAGATTCATAAGAATATAAACCTCATCCATTGAACATGGGATGATCATGGTAAAATTCCATGGAATTCCAACACCCATGGTGGAAATTATCCTGCGAGAGACATGGGATGACTTGTGTTTCTCTTAAAATATACACCATATTTGAGATTCTATCAAATTTAAAAGAGGAATACTTTACAAGTTTCCAATATCCCCAACATCCACCAATGTACAGATGTGCCAAATGTCACCATCATCTCTAAACACATGTATCATTACTATCATGATATAAAAACTGTAATTAACTGGAATCCACCTCAATATAGCATTGGGAACAAGCTTCACAAACATGGCTTAAATCTATATGGGAGACCCAAACTAGAAAATGAGTATCATTAAGGAATCCATGGAAGGAGGAACCAACATCCCATCATCCTGTTTCAATGAATGAGCCGATATTACCAATCTTGGTGGTATTGGACCCCACATTTGGAAAGTTGGAATGTGGGGAAACCAACCAAATATCCTAGAGAATGCATGAATATTCAATGGAAGAAATCCACTCTAAGAGAGGTAAAGAAGTTAGAGAAGTGTTTTTCCATCACAATCAATGAAAAAACATAGAAGAAAGCATCAATGAAACACTCTCAAAAATGTTTTAAAATATTTAACACAAAATAATTTAGAAATTTTTTTAAAAAAATTAAATATAAAATACTATATATTTGAACCCAAACAACATTTTATCAAAACCATTTAATTATAAAGAAAATTACTAATTTTGTCTTTAAGTTAAAACCAATTTCTTACTTTTAAATACAAAACCCTTATATTTTAAAAAAATAATTTTAAAATAGAACTGTAATTTTACCCAAACAACACAAACATGACACAATCAAAATGAATAAAATAAAAGAAGTCAAACACAAAATTTATAGTGAGACTAGTTCATATGCCCATCCTGATATCATTACTTAAAGGAACATGTGAATACTATAAAACTAGTGTTGGGAATCATAAATAAATCTATACTCAGGCTCCACATGTATTTCTAGGCATCACGTGCTCCTGAGTACCACCCTTTAACTCCCCTTATTATCACTTAGAGAAAAAATAACCCAATAAATCACATAAAAAAGTTAATTTTAAGAACAAAAAACCCAATAATCCAAGATTTAATTCCTATTGAAACTCAATACCTTGAATGTGAAATATCTAACTAGAATATTTCTACACATACCTTTAGATTCTTGATAGTCCTTTCTCTAATATACCATTAATCCCCAAATGTCAAAGGGAATTCTAAAACATATGAAATATTAAGAACCTAATATCTGATACCATTTTTCACAAACTAGCTAGGGGACACCCTTAAACTAGGAACCTGGGCCAACTAATGATAAATGTGAAGATGATTACATATCTCCATTAAAATAACATAAGTGCATGGGAATCTAATAAAAACTATTTGGGAATGGGTTATCCCAAATAAAATCAATTATATAAGTAGTAAAATTTCAAAAGAAATTATATAATGAATCATTAGTAATTTATAAGTCCATGATGAAATTAAATAGAAATTTTTAAATAGTACTTAAACAACTAATAGGAAAAAAATAGATACAAAGAAAATAAATTCCCTCAGGTAACCCTCTAGTTCTCACAACATAAACAACCCCTTATATTCTACTTCCATAACACCACACGAAATTACAATTTCCATGCCTATAAGAGAATGTATCAAAGGCCTATTTTTATAATGTATAGAAGTAAACTAAATAAAATAAAACAACCAACATACCTCCCTATGACTTAAAATTAATCACCCAAACTCAAACTAACCATTCTCTATGAGAAATAAAGAGCTAAACTATAAAATGAAATGTTAATAGGCATGACCAAAAATGTTCAGTAGTAATTACAAAGAAAAATAAACCCCATGAATAATATTTAAATAAAATATCAATATTATTATATTTTTAAATACAATAAGGGAATATGTTTTTTATACATAATTATAAAATTTCTTGTTATCATTTCCATCGTTATTTTGTAAACATTATATTGTATTCAATAAAAAAGAATCAATTATAAATCATTTCTAAGTTGAAAACTCCTTTATTAAAAATAACCATTTGAAAAATAGTTTTATTACCACATTTTAAAGATATTATTTCCTATAAACCTTTAGAAAACGAATTTACTGAAGAGGGTTAATTCTCAATGAATAATAATTGCAGCAAAAGAGAAAGTGAAAAAACAAACAATATTATCTATAAAAATAATTACATGAAAATACCCTAATTTAACTAAGGCTATAAGATCCTATTGAATCACATAACTAGTTAGTGTCATTCCATTAATTAGTAAAATATAGTATCACATCATTGGATAGTGGAAAAATATTATTTACTTCACTATCATTGCTAGTGAAAAGGGAACCCATCCCATTCTATGTTTTCCAACCTAAGAACCTAGGATTCCCATGATATTTGAATAGTAATCATAGAATAATAACAAAAAACATCACTAAATTGTTCCACCTACACTATTATCATATAAAATCAATAAAAAACTAAGGGAAGATTCAAAATACACAACCCAATTAATTAGGAATAAAATTCGTAGAAACACTTTTTTTAAAGGCTCCAACTAGACCTAATTATAATTCTTTTAGAATTAAAAATTTCAAAATAATCTAAACCCAATTGAAAATATTTATAAAATATCCCAAAAATATTTAATATATTAAAATAACCCCCTTTTTAAAATGATTCACGAATTTACGAAATCAATCCAAAGCATGAAACATCTTATATATGTCAATCCTTTTTATAATAGCCAACCATGATATTTACTATGAACTTAGTATGCATGGAATATTATAAACACTTTAAAACTATACATTTTAAAAAATAAAACCTTTCATATATATTCAAAACTTCTTGAAAATGTTGTTTTATTTCAAGTAATTCCATCAATATAATTAATACTATTATTAAATGTACAACACATGACTTAAAATTAAAAAAAAATATTTGTTGCATTTAAAGGATAAATAAAGGTTAAACCTACCTCAAATGGATGTGACATAAGCAAAACCCCCTGAACACAGAAGATAAGGACCCGTGGAACCCATCACACACCTTATAAATTTATAACAAGAATGAAAATAATCAAACAAATTACATAATGTTTGAATAAGGTAGTAGGAGTGATAAAGGTTACAAAAATAGAGAATAATAATAAGAGAAATAATGAGGGGAAGTGGTAACCCTAACATTATTATAAACGTTGAGAAACTAGATGAAGTGAGGTCGAGAAATAAAGTGCGAAGGAGTGAATGTCACGTGGGAGGGAGACCTACCTAGTTTGGGTGGCTCATCACACAAAGAGGGATGAGGGAAGATGAGTGCCCAAATTTTATGTTAAATAAGGTATAGGGGTATTTTGGTAAATGACAAATGTTTTAAAGGTTTTACACTGTACACAATTTTCCCGCATGGTTGGCTAAATAGTGTTCCAATTGTGTGGATCCTATTGGAGGGTTTGAGAACCCACACGAGTTGGCTAAATGGAGTGTTTGACCATGTTCCAACCATGTAGTTTGGAACTATTAAAATTATAGACACATCAAAATGGTCACTGCATGGTTTGACTAACTTCTTAGGTCAACTGTATGATAGAAAAAAACCATATAATATTCCTAATTTTCAAAAATTGGATCTGAAACCCAAGAGAAGGAATAAATCCTAGTAAATAAATTAATTAATTAGGAAATTAATGTTCCACCTATTACATTTAGTTTTTATTGCACCACTATTTTTATTATTTGTTTTTTAGGATAAATTGATATATTGATGATTTTGTGTATTTAAATTTCATTCTAGTTATCATTTTAGTTCACATTAAAATTATTCAGTAAAATTATTTACAAAGTTATATTTAAAGAGGTAAAGTGATGTGTATTTTATAAATGGTGTTTGAGAAATGGGTTTTTATATTTAAAATGGATTTAGGCTTGGTTTCATAAATTCAATAAAAATATACTTCTTCCTTGGTTTAAATCATTTTTATAAAATCTTTATGGCTCCACCTTTATTTATTAAATGAAAGGAGAAGTTTTCAAAAAACATTTAAGGCACATTATTTGGTTTCATTATACATGCATGTGAAAAATGAATATTTTTTTTTCTATATGTCAAAATATAATTAATGAATTTTTTTGAATGAAATTTCACAAACTATTTATTAAAATACCACTAAGTGTGTTTATATCACACCCTATATACACCATTGGGTGTATATATCTCTTTGTGTTTCCTTTAAGTGACTAGGATCTAGTACATTTCTAGTCTTATATTTGGGTGGTCTGATGATGGATTATGGAGTGATGTGGTGAGTTAACAAAGGTCATGCTGAGATGATTTATTGTGGTTTAGGTTTTTTTGATAGGTTGGATATGTTTTATCTTTTCTAGTCTAGATGATTCTTTTGGTTTTTTTATATGTGATGTTGATGTTGTCTATGGTTTTTTCTTATTATTAATGTTACACATCACTCCATTTGATTATTTCATTTATGAGGAAATAATTTATTTTATGCATGGGAATCCAATATATGGATCGGTAGGAACAGATTCTTAAGCGGGATCCATGATGTGGTTTTCTAGATTTAGAGGTTGAAATAATACCCAAGTTTACAATATTCATACCTAATAACTAGTTTCCATCCCATGGATATTAGAACACCCTTTGGGCATAGAAGAGGACTAGATTAGGTGATATTTCAAGTCATCCTATTCTAGGTCATTATAAATGATATTATATCCTAGGTTTTTCAAAAGCCTAAGTTTGTAAATGTCTATATAGTTATTTAGTAAGTTCCTTAGTATTGATATAGTGATGTCAGAACATCAAAGGCAGGTACAGGGAGTGTCTAACAAGCTCTTTATAATCATGATCCTTGAGTTTCATTGGGTGTTCAGTATTTGAATATTGATGGAGAATTTTTCATTTTTATTGATGGTATTTGTTTCTCAATTTAGTATACTTATGATTTTATGGGTCTCCTTGAGATTTTGTGGTTAAAATAGAAAAATAACATGAGTTTTATGATTTTCTATCATGGTCTATAAAACCATGATGAGAAAATGAAAAAGGTTTTGTAAACCATTTGGAGTCCCTTTCATGGTTTTTTCACAGTTTTCCAACCAATGAGGCTAAACCATGAATAGTTCTATTCCCCTTGGATGTTTTGTCTTATCACCCTTTCTTTGTGAATTTATTCCAATGGTGATTAAAATTGGAACAATGTTAATTAAAGAAGTTTTATTGTGAGTTTATGTTATTGGATAATGTTTTTATTGATTCTTAGGTCATGTTTCTGGCCTCATGTTTTAAATAGAGTTGGTTTCGTGTTTTGGAAAATGAGTTTATCGATAGAAAAGTAAATTTTCTAGGGTTGTTAGTTGATAAAAACAATTTTTTTATAGAATTAAAGGAAGATTTATTCTTAGAATTTTTTTAAATTGGTTTATTTAACTATGAAATTTGGGAGTTTTTTTAAAAAAAAGAGGTAATGTTGATGAAAGCGATTTGGAATGAAATAGAGTTTTCATAGAAATGTTTTGAAATTAAAGTGAACTTTATGAGAATATTGGGTTTTATAATCCAACTCATGGAGAATATTGAAATACAAAATGTAGGTTTATAAAGTTTAAGTGAGTTTTTTATTTTAATGATGTTTAATGTTTAAAAGCATATGCAAGATTTTGTGACATAAGTTATTGAACTGTTTTGAAATGTAGAGATTTTAAATAAAGGGTTATGTGTGTATTATAATTTTAAGGAAATATTTTAAAAGGGTTTTGATTTATTTTTAAATCATGAATTATTTTGAAAAATGAATTTGAGACTCCTTATGGTAATGATTATGGTTTAAGGAAAATGTATTTTTTTAAAATATATTTTATTGTATGCCTTTGTTTGGTGATGTGTGAACTTGGATTTATTCTAATCTACATATTAGGACTATTTTATTTGGTTTATGAAATGTGAATGTGTTAGATTCTTGTTTTGTGATTCATTATTGTACGTTTATAAAAAGTCTTGATAGTATATGAAA
Organism: Viscum album; assembly: GCA_963277665.1. Classification (NCBI taxonomy): domain Eukaryota; kingdom Viridiplantae; phylum Streptophyta; class Magnoliopsida; order Santalales; family Viscaceae; genus Viscum; species Viscum album. Next base: position 943,947,185 of record OY728153.1, read on the forward strand.
TATCTATATTTAAGGATGATTCCTGAGGTTAATCCACTAGCTATTTGGACGAATATCTTTTGGTTGTGGACTATACCCATAATATGATGGGAGTGGTGGATCCATAATCATCCATTATCTTAGACCTCTTTAATTACAATCCTTATATGGTGATCATGGTATTTTTTAATAAATGAAGTTTTTAGGTTATTTTTAGAAATCCTATGAGTTGAATATTCATGATTAGTTTTGGGTGAAACCCATATATGAGTAATTTTTTATTTTTAGATCCTTTCGTGTTGAGTTTGGGGAAAATTATGGTTCTTGAGGATAGTTTTACATGATTATTTCCTTGTTTATTTTGTTTTTACACATTCATGGGGTATTTTTTATGGTTGTTTTACTTATTCAACAATTTTTAACCTTTTCCCCCAAGGATTTTGTGAGATGCATACTATAGTTGGGTTTTTATGGATTGGAGAAGAGAAGTGCATGATGCTATGATTTGAGTGACTAGGATGAACATGAAACCATTTGAGATTATAAATTGGATGGTGTTGGTTTAGATATTATTTGGTTTACCATGATATGATTTTCTAGGTATTATTTTCTAGATCACCCCTTCTACTAAAATTTGTGACCCAAGGTTATAGCCCTTTTCATTTCTCATTTAGGTGTGTTCTCATTTGACGTGTATTTTTCTTTTTGTTATTGATATGAGATGTAGTGAGATGGTTGGATTTACCTATGATTGTTTGTGTATTTTTTCATATTGTGTTTCCCTTTGGAATATGAGGCTGATTATTAAATTATTATTTCAGTTATGGAGAATTTTTGATTCCATTGGGTTTTTGGTGATTCTTTTGTATTAGGATTCCTTAAATCCCTCTTTATTTCTCATTGAGGCATGTTTTCATTTGAAGTGTATTTTCCCTTTTGTTGTTGATATGGTATGTAGTGAGATGGTTGAATTTACTTGTGACTGTTTGTGTATTTTTTCTAATTGGGTTTCCCTTGGTAATATGAGGTTGATTATTAAATTATTATTTCATTTATGGAGAATTTTTGATTCCATCAGGTTTTTGGTGATGCTTTTGTATTAGTATTTATTAGCAGTTGTTACTTATCTCTTTTTTGTACAAGTATATATACTTTGAATGAGGAATAATCAAAATAAAAAAGGGAGCGTCTCGAGGAAAATGCACTATAACTTCAGACAATACCCCTGGAGATCACCCAACACACCTACACTAGTCAACCCTATACAAACAACTTTCACACAAATGAGTCACACTAAAGTAACCCCTACGCACGCCACTATCATGAAAAACCACCTTCAACCAAGGTACTAAATCTTTATATAAATATAAACCTTTAGCTCATAATTTTAACATTTTGGAATACAAATAATTTTCCTAGATCTATTCTCACCCTAGTTTCTCACCCAATTCTCTGAATCAATTCAGCTGTCTTATTTAAGCCTAAAACCATGAAAAATTAACCAAAGAGGAGTGTAATTAGGCTCTCTAAGCATTTAAAACACCAAAATACATTACAAGGAGACACTTTATCCTTATTTCACCAACACTTTGGTGAAAGAACACTTACCTAGTCATGAAATTAAATTACACTCATCTAAAGATATCCATAAGTCCCATTACTACTATATAGAAGTCACACCCAAGTTCAATCACCCAGAATATTAGCTCACCCTAGTACCACTAAAGTGTCACATCACCTGAGTATCACTTGGGAGAAGCCTCTAATTACCCATGCTATGGTAAACCTATTTTATATTCTTAGTACTACTAGGGTTCCACTTTAACCAAGTATCAATTAGGTAAAAGCTATTATTTTTCTATACTAGGGTGAACCCCTTCACTCGCCCTAGTACCACTAGGGAACCACCTCAGCCAATATCACTTGGGAGAAGTCTTCTAATCACCCTTACTAGGGATAACCTTTTTATCACCCTAGTATCACTTGATAGAATCCCAATAAATTCTATTATAAAGGAATACGATCACATTATGATCCCATACCAAAGCATTATGAACACATTGTCTCTAATGGTAGAGGACCCATTCACCCAAGTCACTTAATTGGACCTCCAATTACTAAGTCCTCCACCAAATTCACCAAATGTATATGATCAAATCATGAAAACTAGTGTGTACCCCTTTGATCATGGATTCCCTTGATAAAAGTCAGATTTGGGTTGTCATCTAGAAAGGTAAAACCCTTTGGGGGGGGATCATAATCATTGATTCCCTTGACAATGAGGGTACCTATCATATATACACTAGATCAATCCCTTTTATCACAAAAATGAATTTATTATTAATTCAGCTAGTCAATTCATATATGTTATCCTTTCAAGTGTAATACACTAATATTTTTTTAAAAGATTTAATACTTATACTACCTCTATACCCTTCCCTTACATACTAACATGTTGGAAGATGAGAGGATGATATTCTTCTTCGAGTCTAATACTCAAGATGGTTCATATTGACAACACCATTAAGATTCTAGGAATACTCACAATAGTCCTCCTATTTGTTTTATACCCAATATCTCCATGCTTTTACCTAAGTCACTTACTCGGTTAGACATACATGGATAACCCCAATGCATAAGCCCAATTTAGATCTAATTATGAAATTTCATACAATGTGCTTAATCTTTTACATATTGTTTCTCACACTGAGGATGACTTACCTCATCTTAGAGTTTAGGGTTTATTATTCCATCAAAACAATAAAAAAACTTTATATTGGGAATCCTACCAGGTATAATCTGCAACTCTACTCCAAAGGGACCCCATATATGTATAATCCCCAGACAATCCTCTATTTCCATACCTTTAACGACACAAATGTCCCCACATCGTGATGAGAAATTGTGTGGCCAATGTCCTAGAAACATGATGTAAAAACACCGAATATTTTCTGATATTAAACTAGAATGGTCATGTCACATGAACTTAATCTATATCAATCAAACTATATGGAAATTGATTCCTGTTCTGATGGGATATGTAGGATTTACCTCTGAGGTTCAAACCCAACATCAACACCCTTCATTTAAATCCTCATGGGGATATATTCCCCATGAGATCATGTAAATTATACCCACTATTAGATTTATTTCCAAAAACCTTGATGTCCCTTTTTCCAGGTCCATATTCCCTAGGAACTCTTCGCATTTGGCTATATCCTTAATGGAATCTGGCTTTAAATCATACCCCCACTTGGAAGAACATATTCTCTCCAGGTCTTATCATATTACACTCTTTGTTCCATATTCCTTATGAGAAACATCTTCATAGGGGCATATTCATTATGAGACCAACCCAATATTATTAATCTATATTCTATTTGAGGTTAACCAGAAAGGTATTCATAGGTGTAAGACCCACAAAAATTATTTATAGCACACTTTTTCTTATATGTATTTACCACATAATGTTAAGATGTATGGATATGTTATTATAACATGACCTTAAAAGGTATAATGTTTCCCATTAAGTATCATCAAACTAAATAGGTTCTAATTCTTTTAATAGGGATTTGTAGTAAGCCCTTGTTAAGGGTCATATCCAAACATAAAGAACATCGACTTACTTTCTATAGAGTACCCAAATATGTCGATTTAAACCATAAACCCCATTAAAATTAAGAATAATAATGTAATGAAAAAAAATAGATATCCTATGATACATATAAATTTTACCATCGATAGAGAACCTCTAAAACATATAGATGTTCACATTTATGGAGAACCTATAATACATACAGATGTTCACATTGATACTTGTTGAAAACCAATTTTTTGAATGAGGGTGACCAATTTTTCACTAGGTTACGGGAAGGATTCACAAAATACATCATATATCTGTAAGAGATTCCAAGAGTAAAAAAATAATCCTATAAAAATTGTGTGATGATCCCAACCTTTTCCCTACATGACCAACATGTTTTCAGAAGAATCACTAATAAAACTACTTCAGTGTTCTCCTACTTTTAGAAAGTAGGTGTAGGCTAAAGATCATATCAAACCATCATGGATGTGGTATACTTGGGTGTTTAATATTACATGAAAATCATTCATATCAAAAACCAACAAAAATTAAAATTTTGAACATGGTGTGAATATTCTAACTATTATATCCTTTTGCAACAAGATGTTAGGCCATTCTCATGAAAAAATGACCCGATGTTAATCCTTTAAATATGAAATATATTTTTCAATTATATATTTTACTTTTGATGCTTATTTTAAATTTTTGTTTTTCTTTTGTTGATATTTTACTAACTGACTCAGAAATACCTTTAATAAAAATTAATAGTGTCACCATAGATGTTTTCTTCTGCTGTTGCAAAGGATGAGGCCTCATTGAACTGAATGATGTTATCACTTAACCAACACCTTTAGTAATAGGCGGTGCACTAGTCTAAGAATATAAACTTAATGTTACCATCCAAAAATTGGATGTTCCACATGAAGAACTACTCAATGTGAAGCCCCACCAGTCATCCAACCAATGACGGGTAGTGGAAAATAAGTAGGTGATACTAGTCCCCATATTAAACCAATTCAGGAGTCCTCTATAGAGTTCAGAAAAAAACCAACTTACCTTAGGGATACCTATATGAATGTAGATTATAACTTCACTTAGATCTAGGACATTCCTTTGAGGTATCCTATCAATATTAACCATTAGTTCCATTTGATGCCAATTCCCCAACAACCTACTGAGGATGCCACTATATGTGACTCTCATCCATTCAAAAAAATCCAAGCATCTAGAAGAGCTCTCTAGGGATGAAGAGCTATAAAAAAAGGGAGATGGCCCATATTCCCACTTCTAATAAAAATATATTGATCATACTATGGTGTAAATTAGTGATCAAACACATATTCCTACTCCCACACACTAAGAATACCGACATACATTAGAAGCATCAAGTGAAACATGCTGGACTATCATGGTAGAATCTAGGTCAAAATTTCACAATCCCTACCTCACGTATGAATCCTACAAGTGTATCCTGATAGAAATAGGAGGAAGATAGTGGGCCCATATCCCCACTTCACTAAGGAATGGGAACACATTCTCATTACCATTACAAAATCCCATAAACACATATTAGTAAAAATAAATATGTAGATATATATCCCTATCCACATCATAAAAAACTACCAGAATATTCTAATAGTGGTAGTAGAAGATGGTTTAGACATATCCCAATAGATAACATGGGAATAAACATATTCTTACCCTGTCCACCAGAGCATCTCTTCAATATTATGAGCAATTAAAAAATCCTACTCCCATTTATGAGGATCATTGAAACATCCTAATGAATAATGAACAACAATATTAGGAAAATATTCCCATTAAAAATAAGGATAAACATCCCACCTCAATGACTAATTTATAATAAGGAATATTACTTCCATATTTTCAAAGTCTTGCTTGAATATTTTGTAATTCCTTCATGGGAAGGCCCACATTCTTGATCTCCTCTAATGCATGAAATGAAATCAACAAATCTTGATGAAAAACAAGAATAAGATATAACTTCCTACTCATTCTAAAGCATCACATATTCATAGTCATATGGAAAAAGGGATTTCTAGAGAGTTTACTAAATATAAAATTAATTTCATGCATTAAATGACTCCGACCACCCAATGGAGAGATTCTGAAAAGAATTCTCACCAAGGGAAGCCTATAGTTTTGGTGAAGGTACATACCCATAAACTTCTCAACACTGATGCTCTTGAGGCCCTAAAAAACATTTCAATAGTAGACCAAGATTATTATGAATCATAATATAAAATAGGAATCAAATATATTTATAAAGGTCCTCCTCTCATTATTTCTACTAGTAGATTTAGAGTTCCTCCCCAGAACATCCACTATGAATCACCTCCTTGTAGCGACATTAAGATCAATCATTTTAATTACTCACATGATGTGATATATGACCATACTACTCATGTCTTGATAATTAATAGGTAAGAATTTACTACCCTTTCCACATTCTAACTGAAGGTCCTCACAAGGGAATATGTTACAAAAATATCCCCTACAACGAGAAATTTAGCCATGCTGTTAGTTCTCCCAATGATGGAATTCACTCTAATGATCCTCCCCATTATGAAATTCCACATTGAAAATATGGTTCTACACTTACATAATCAAATGTGGGAAATCCCTTATTTCATGTGGCACCTGATAGATTGAGTCCAACTACTTGAAGAACCCTATATTTAATGATAAATATCCTATCTCAACCAGAAGAGGTTATATTATTCTTTGGGGCTACTTCTCAATATGAAATTCTAAAAGCCATGGTAGAGGAATATATACCCCATATTTATATGAGTCCATGGCTAACCCATCATCATCTATAGGTGAAACACCTCCCATACATGGAATATAAAAATCATGTTAATGTATTTAGAGATCTCTTATATTAGATTAATCGAGTTGTACATTATATTGAATAACAATCTAAATTAGAAAATTTTCATAGTTATCTTTAATATTCATGCCTTAATTATTTAAAGAATTTGAATAAACTGATTGATTATTATCCACACAACATATATATTAGAGGATGGGGTTAGAAAAAATAACTACATTTCACCCCACCCCCTAGTTGAATGAGATCTCTACTAGAGAAACCATGAAATACAATAACTTTTGTATAAGTTTTATGCTAGGTATTTTCACATGCTGGATAGTCTATTTAGCTATGTTTTTTAATGTTCAATTCCTAGAAATGGTGAACTCATTGGAAAAAATCCATCCAAATACTTTTTCATTATTCCTATGAAAAGGTTAAAAAAAATTTCATTTGATAAAATCCAAATCTTATGCTAAATTACTTCCAAAAGTGGAAATAAAATCCCATACATAACATGCACTACATCCTACACATTCTAAAAAAAATCACAAAAAATCAACGAGGAAGTAATAGTGGCCATAGTAGTAAAAAAATTGGAAAAACCATAGCCCATATGGATAAGGGTATTTTTAACACCACTTCTTCCCTTGGGATTATAAAATCTCCATTAGGTTCTAAATTTCATAGTAGTGGAACCAAGTCAAACCTAGCCTAGTGGTCAAGGGGATTTTTTTTCACAGACTCCTCCTTTTCCATAAAATTCAATTTTATATAGGTTGGGAGACACATCACAAGAGATAACTCTATAGGTTACCACATTGTGTGAAACATAATTTTCTTTCGGGGCATGATCAAAAAACGTTTTTAAAGACTCCCTAAGGATTACTCTTCATGAACTAGTCCCATGAGATCATTATAATGAGAAGGAAAGTCCTCATAGAGGTCAAAAACCAAAAATATCTTCCAGGAAAGGAAATGTCTAGGAAGAATACAATGTCCCTTTTGATGGATATTCATAAATAAACTAATCTATTAATACTTATAATGAAATGTGGGCATGAAAATATTCTATGCATAATTTAGAACCGTTAGGGTTGTCCCTATAGATGACATGGAACATGATACCTATGATGGTGAGCATGATGGGGGAGAAACTATCCAAAATATAGTCCATTTGAGATAATTGATGAAGGTGGAATACTCATCAAAAAAGGGAGTAACAGAATTTTAGAGATCACCCAAATGCTCAATTTCCAGCTCTCTAGCAGTCTTTAACTAAATAAAACATAAAGGGTGAGACTACATCCCATTCAGCACCAGAATATGTTGAACCTGTCACTAAAGAAGAGATATTTTCTCAATATTAAGGGAAGATAAATGATTTAAAGTGGCTCAATGATGAGTTTCACATGGGAATCATTCCTGCAGATTATTCCTCCCCAATAGAGACTCACATTCTTCCACTAGTAAATCTTCCTCAGCATGGAGAGGCTAATTTACCAATAAGGATCGTGTCCATCTAGCTGATAGATTTAGGGTTAAAATAACTAGTTTACCTAGACTCAATGTATAGAGAATAACAAGAATTTAATTTAGTGGAATAATATCCAGAACCATGTCAGATGAGATACCTAGGTTTACTCATACTAGTTTTCAGTAGATGCATGCAAGATAACTATATCAGGATATACTTATTACTTTCTTATATGTGTCTTACTAACCAACCATTCCATCAGATCTCATTGAGTCCATTGAATCAACTCTAATGAGGGATATGAATGAGTGGCGAGAACTAGTGCATCTAGAATGTTTTTGTGTTTGTGTCCTAGGACTAACTAGTTGTACTTTGATTACATGTATATTCAATGTATTGAATATTTATTAAACATATTATTTAGTATTTTTCATTATTCTTTATGGATTTAATGTAATATTTTTCTAGATTATTGGCCACATTGATAAGTATGTAGCAGTTACCCTCCATGATGGGAACCTTGATGTGCTATGATAATATTCTGAATATAGTTAGGCTGTTGGATAACATACTATGATGGGGCACATAGTATTTATACTATTACATGTGATTACTCATAAAGTTATGAGGCTTTTTCTCATAAATTTCACACTTGGTAATCTACGAGATGATGGATTATGAGAATAGAACTATCAGTAGGAATTCCACATGTTTTGGTATCATCAGATATTCTTATCTATGAGTGTATTTAATGGTCCTTAGTTGTTAATATTATGATTTATACATTTCATGACTCACACAAAAAGACTTACTAAAAAAACTGACACACCATATGTTGTCAAGAAGTAGGTTACATTGAGCTCATCACAATTGACATTTAATTAATGGATAAGTCGAGGAAGGACCCTTACATCTATATAAAAGCTAATATCTCAGCCCTTTAATTGGAATAGTACTGTCACCATAAATTCCATTAATATCGTCTAATTATGTGTTTATTTAATATAGTTAAAAAAGGCGTATCAATAATATAGGTTGATGACACCATCATGAAACTTTCTTGATGAGATGTTGTGATGAAGGCATTATATTACATAGTGAGCATTCATATGTGGTCATCATCATTGTGACATTAAGTTCTTTCTCTTGGGTTCCTTAATTCGTTGCTATATAATAATCTTGGATGTTAGGAAAGCCTTCCTAATGACAATGAGAAATTATTCTAGAGGGTCAAACACTTTTTGTTTTCATTGATATTGATTAAATTTAATTTGAATTTAATTAATGTAATTAATATTATTATGAAGACTGCGGAATACTTTTATTCATGTTTTTTGATCACATAAATTAAATAAATATTTAATCACCGACATGTGAATAAAAATATATTTATTTACTTTATTGAATATTTGAAAAATATATATTCACTGGTATGTGAATGAAATGTTCATTTATGAATAAAATATTTATTTAGTTATTCAATAAATACCAAGGATTTCAATCGATCCAAGTTCGTGTTTGGTGATAAATAATTTTTTACAAGCTGGTAAATATTATTTATCCATTCACAAAAGTTGAAACTAACCAAAAAATAATAATAATTTTATTTTTATGTGGAATGGAGTTTCCTTAAAGGTTCAATTAAATTATTATTTTAGCCTAACCCTATCTATATAAATATACGGTTGTTTTTATTGTGTAGATTATCCCAAAATTGAGAATATAGAATTTTTGGACAGAACAAATTCTGTATCCAATATTTATTACCTCACCCTACCAAGAATGAGAAACACACGAGATATTTCTTCAAGACCGAACAATGAGTGATCAATAACAAACAAAACATTACATTTGATGCACCACACTAGTATTAGGAGATCAAGCGGCCTTGATCATAGATCATTGGAGGACATGTGGATTACTGCTAGAGGGTTTCCATCCTTGGATCATCACAATGAAATGGAGGAAATCCAAAAGTGTCTTTTTAGATGATCAAAATTCATCAATGAAGAATGTTCCTATGCCCAGGTTTTTTGTTTTTCTAGATATTAAATAAATTAATTATAATTTTTTTGTGCAAGATCTTCTCTCATGATTTCAGGAAAAAATTATTAATTTTTTTAATATATCACACACCACCGCACGCTTTCAATACACCTAGAACAATCAAGTGGTATCAAAGTGATCACATTTAAATTTATAATTACTTATTTGATTATTTATCTTTGTTCATTTATGGTTTGAATTTAATTCCATATTATTTATTGTTTAATATTATTTGAATTAACATGATTTTAAATATTAATCATATTTATTTAAGTGTTTTAATTTTATTAAAGGTCTAATTATAGATGAATAACAATCAGATATTCCATAGGTAACTTCCAAATTTTTAGCTAGTAAGATAGGGTTACACGATTTATACTCGTGAGTACATGTTGTGAACCATAGTGCACTATTTTTTTTTTTTTGCGTTGTGGGATACATGTTGAACCATTTAGTGATTACCCATTATGTGAGAAGAGTGTTGTCCAATCTGGGTAGCACACAGATTTCTAGATTACATGGAATGTATCTATGGACACACTGTGCAGTTTTCACGGGTTAGTAGTGTAAATAGCACAATCAATGTGATCATTGTACTCAGTAAAAACCTCATGAGACTGACAACCTGAATCATTTATGATATATACTATATGTATGAAGTGTACAAGAAATTAATTTCATCAATTACTATGTTCAAAGAACACACCGAGTGACTTGGGGAGAAAAACAGACACACGACTCAAAGAGATACATGGTGTATAATTTGCCTGTACACATTGTGTAGCTTACCGAGACACATGCCGATGACTCAGGTGTGAAACCTAGACACACAATAAGGGGAAGACATGCCATTTAGCTAGTCTATACATGTCATGTAGTCAAGAAAAGGTACACACCGCATACCCAGGCTTATACCCTGGATACATGGAAACCGAGATACATGATATGTAGTTAGATAAACACACGGTTTAGTCTCCCTTTAATGGATAGAATTAAAAAATTACAATAAATTACAAACTTATTGCATTAAAACCTTATTTTATTTATTGAAACACCACAATGTGTTTGAAAATTTAATAATGGTTTTATAGAATTTTAAATACCCAATTAATTTATTGTAATAAATTTTCCATTATTGGTTCTGATGTTTATTTTCAATGAATGTCATTAATGAAGGGTATCACTAATAAATATCATATGATCATTAAGATGAAAGGTAATTAATTAATTAATTCAAGAAAATTCATCTTAATAATAACTAAATAATAAATAAATAAATTATAGCCAGTTACTTTTGTGTATTCATTATATGTATGACTATTTATGAGCTTAACCAAGACTTATATACGTGTTGGATGTTTTAATTTAATTTATTTCATGAGTTTTTAATTATTTATTATTAAATTAAATGTGAATGACTACAAGTTATCCATCCCTTAATTATTATATGTGACCTACATGTCCAAGGATATTTATGTAATCCCATTTAACCAACCCTTTGGTTCCCCTTACATGTGTGTGAGTCAAAAATACATGTAATTAATTGAGTATCCCAAGGCTTGTGGAGGAAGCTCAAGATAGAACCATTATGATGAAAACTCAAGTGATACACAGATGTATAGGTGGAATGCTGTAACTCATGCCAAGACAAAAAAATTTCTTATTTCCCCTTGGTCATAAGTGATTTACTGTCCTCTCATTAGATCAATTTTTAGATAAATCTCATGAATAGGTCATTTAATTAATTAATTATTCCTATCTATGAAATTTTTTATTTTATGGATTCAAGGTCATGATCACATAAATAAGTGAATTAATGTGAAAATATGGAAATTAAATAAATGTATTATGCATAAATGTTTTACCCAAGAATTACGTAACAAGACATAAAACAAGATAAAACAAAACAAGACAAAAATTTCACTTAACAAAAATGTATTATGTGAATTAATTACGTAACATATACTTAACATTAACAAGACATGAAAAGGATAAAACAAGATAAAATTTATACATAATATATTTAATCCAAAAATTTAATATTAAGTCAGACTTGGCCTTACATTACATGATTAATAATGAAACAAAATAGAACTAAGTGTTTAACCAAACATTTTTGAGACACTTACCTTTATACTGGGAGTTCTTATAAAGATTTTGGGATGACTTAACAATTTTAAATCAAGAAGATTATCCCTTTATAGAGTTAGAGTAATTTCGACGAAAGTTTTGAGGAAATCCATCTAAGGATTTTAGGATAGGGGAGTCTCCTCAACAAATCAAAGAGCTAAAAACTCACAGTTAGCATAACTTCCTACTTAAATACCGTCAAGTATATTGAAAAAAACATTTTGGGGTTATGAAAATGGGAATATTAATCCTATAATCTATAATTTTAGATCAACTAAGCCTTCTTATTTTAATGGTGAGGGTTATTACAACTTGATAAAATAGTGGGTTGATTTAATAAAATCAATTAATTTGTTATATATCACCTAATTTGTAATCAAGAAATGTACTAATAATCTAAATTTTTAATTTTAGAATAAAAAACAAAGATATTCACCCACATTATCCCTATGATCAATATTGGATAAATAACGCCTCTTAATTGGTCGTAACTTTTAGGAATGATACATATGCCTTTGGGTTGTGCTACACCATGAACAAAAATATTATATGCTATAATCCTCTTTTCCTAATCTTCATATCAAGGAGGTGGGTGATGAAGAGTTACTTTTCTATGAGAAACATATTAATGAATTACTAAATGTTAAAATTTGATTCTTTCATCTATGTATAGTGAAATCATGAAGTCTCATGAAAATATGGATGCATATTGAATGCTTGAGCACCTCCATGGTCTTTACTAGGAGAGATCTATTCTGGAACATTTTGAGATCTCCAAGGCACTCTTTTATAGAAATCTAAGAGATGGTTCCCTAGATAGGACTCATGTAGTCAAGATCATTGGATACATTGAGTGATTTGAGGATATAGGGTTTAAAATCTCCAATGATCTGGTCACTAATCTCATTCTGGAATCTATTCCTTAGAGACTCTCTAGATTTTTTGTGTATTTCAATATGAACAACATTGAGAATTCTCTTCCAGGTCTTTTTTACTCTAATTTTCCATGTATATAATGATACAAATCATGAAGATACTTCCATTATTATAGTGAAAAAACAAAAAGGGAGAGTGAAGAGGTTTAATTTGAAAGATTCTTCACGACCTTACAAGAAGGGGAAGATTAAGGGGAAAGAAACGGAACACGATGCTATCTATTTCTTATATAGAAATATTGGACACTGGAAGAAAAACTAAACCCAACCAAAGAAGTAAGGGAAAGATTTAGGTGAATTTGGTATTGATAATAATTTATCAATTTCTATAAATTGGGTATTAGAAACAGCTTTTTGATCTGAAATATGTATTCAAATATAAGAACCATTAAAATTTAGAATGATTTACCTTGGGGAGGTAGATCTATGATTATCCAATAGAGATAAACTTGTTTCAGTAGCTATTGGGGACTACCACCTCATTTTTTTACTAGAATGATCATGGATTTTAAAGGTTGTTATTATGTTCCATATTATACCAAAAATATTTTTTTATAGACTTGATACTGATGGATTTACATTCCAATTTATAAACAATTATTTCTTAATTTATTAAGATACTATTTTTTATGGAAATATACATTTAAATAATGGTATTTTTTTGTTTGATTACACGAACCAAGTTATGGAAATCAATAATGAATTTACATCACATGATTCACACCACATAGAATTTTGGAATCACAAACTAGGTTATCTAGATGAAAAGTGCTTGAATAAATTTTACTTAGATGGATATTTGGATTATTTTGAACTAAAACCACCTAGTGAATGTCATGCCTGTTTACAATGAAAAATGACCAAATCCCCATTTAGTGGGAATGGTTAAATGGATAATGAGTTTCTAGAATTAGTTCACATCAATGTGTGTTGTCTATTTCTTGTTAAATAAAGGGGAGGGTACTCATACTTCATAACTTTTATGGATTATTTTACTAGATATAGATATGTTTACTTAATGAGATATAAGTCTGTTTATTTTGATAAATTCCTGGAATACAAGAATTAAGTTGACAATGATAATGGTAAGAAGAATAAGAAACTATGCTAAGACCATGGTGGGGAATATCTTAATCAATACTTCATTGATTACTTAAGGGAGTTGGGGACACTATCCCAACTCAATCCTCCTTACAAACCTCAGTGGAATAGTGTAATAAATATAAGGAACCACACATTGTTACACATGGTGAGATCAATAATGAGTCATGTGAGTCTACCATTATCCTTTAGGGTATAAAAATACAAAATTTACACACATATACTAAACCAAGCACAAACTAAATATATGAATGGTATTCCTTACAAAATTTGGAGTGAAAATAAAACCATGTTATCAAATTTGCATCTGTGGGGTAGCGATGCATTTGTTAAGGACTCTTTAGGTAACAAAATTTCACCCTGAGGCACAAAGTGTACCATTATAGGATACCCCATGGAAATGAGGGAATATTACCTATACGATCACTCATATAAAAGGTTAAAGTGGAATGAAATTCCCTATTCCTTGATAGGGTTCACATCTCTAAAAGTGATAATGGGAGCGAGGTAGACTTCTATGAAGTCGAGGCGCAAGGAAAACAAGAGCTAGTGCAGAAAAAGATTTCACAAAGATCAATGGAAGAAGAAACTATTAGAGATACACAAGTTCTATGTTGGAGTAAAATACAGGTTATAAAACTTGAGAGTTATGTTTTTCTAGTCATCGAGGATTGTGACTCATCACTTGTTCATAATAATGATCATATAACCTATAAGAAAGAATTAAATGGTAAATATGTTTCCATGTGGAATGAATAAATGAATTTTGAAATGGATTCTAGGTACCAAAACTATTTTTTGATATGGGATACCCTCCAATAGATCTAAATACCATTGGTTACAAATGGGTATCTAAGAATAAAATGGATATGGAAGGACAAGTCATTTCCTATAAGTCGTGACTGGTTGAAAAAGGGTTAAACAACATCCAGTCATTGACTATGATGAAACCTTTTCACTAGTTAAAATATTCAAATACCTTCCAATTATAATTTCCATTACGACCTTCAATGATTATGAGATTTGGAAAATGAATTTCAGAATATATTTCCTTAACATGAACTTTAAGGAAGTTTTCTATATGATATAACCCAAAGGGCTTGTGACTCCAAAGGATTCCAACAAGGTTTTTAGGTTGAAGATTTCCATTTACAGATTAAAGAAAGAATATAGGTCATGTAATTTGTTTTGATGAGGCCATAATGAATTTTTGTTTCATAAAAAATGAATGCGATCCGTGTCTTTAAAAAGTTTATCAATAAGGTGTTAATTTTCTTGATAGTATATGTTGATTATTTATAACTTATTAGAAATGAAATACCAATATTATAGTCTTTTAAGGAATGGATGAATAAATAAATCACTATGATGTACTTGGGCGAGGCATCATATATTATTGGGATCAAGATCCATCGTGATAAGTCAAAGAGGTTGCTCAACCTAAGTCAAAGTACATACATTCACAAGATACTGAAGATATTAAGTATGGAACAATCCAAAAGGGGATTGTAGCCAATGTTACATGGAGTTCACCTTTCAATGAAAATGTGTCCTCAGAAGCATGAGGACAAAAATAGAATGTAAAGTATTCTACACATGTCAGTGATTGGGTCAGTCATGTATGCTATGCTATGTATAAGGATAGATGTTGACTACACATTATGTGTGGTAGGTAGGTATCAAGATAATTCAAGTGACCACCATTTCATGGTATTAAGGACTATCCTTAAGTATCCAAGGTGTACTAACGATATGTTCCTGGTATATGGAGGATATGAGGAACTAGTCATTATAGGGTATGTATATTCTTGTTTTCAAACTGATCAAGATGAGATAAAGTCACAAACAAGATACATATTCACTTTGAATGGAGGTGTTGTGAGCTGGAAGAGATCAAAGTAGGATATGTTCATAGATTCTATAGTATATTCTGAGTATATTATGGATTTTGCGGAAGATAATGAAGTAGTATGGGTACAAAAATTCATCCATGAGCTTATTTTGGTGCATAATAGTAAAGATACTATCACTCTATTGTGACAATATTGCAACATTTTCTCTCAAAAAAGAGACAAGGTTACATCAACAGATGAAGCACATACTTTAGAAATATCATATCTTGAGGGATTTTTCTTAGGGAGGCGAGGTTTAAGTGAGCAGTATTTCCATGGAAGACAACGTGGAGGTCCCCTTGACTAATTCCCTAACTTAAAAGGAACATGATTATCATGTTAGGTCAAGTGGATTGAAAGTTGTATTAAGTTGGATGAAGTCCAAGTGGGAGTTTTTTAGAGTTTGTGAACTAGGACCAATTTATTATACTTTTAATTACATGTATATTCAAAGTATTGAATATTAATTAACCATAATATTACATATTGTTCATTTTTATACATGGATTTAATGTAATATTGTTCTAGAGTATTTTCTATATTGATAAGGTTATAATAGTTTCATGCTATGATGAGAGCCTTGAAGTGCTATGAAAATATTCTTAATATAGTTCAGTAGTTAGATAAAGTAATATGATGGGACACATAGTATTTAGACCATACTATTAGAGTAATTGTAAGCGTATGATGATTTTTTCTCATGATGTTTTCACTTGGAAATCTTAAAGACGAGAGATTATAAGAATAGAACCACAAGTAAGAATTCCACATTTTTTGTTTTCATTGGATATTACTATAAATGAGAACATTTAATTGTTCTTAGAATTTAATATTATCATTAATACATTCCATTACTCAAGAAATTATATTTACTAAAAAAACTATCAAGACATATGTTTGTGGGAAGTAGGGTACATTGGGCGCATCACAGTTGACATGTTATGAATGGATAAGTCAAGTAAGTATTTGTCCCTTATATATTTATGGAAGCTGATATCTTTGTTGTTTCATTGGAATAGAACCATTGTACTAAATTCCATATCCACAGTGTAATGATGTGTTTATTTTAAATAGTCAAAGAATGACGTATCAAGAATACAGGTTAATGATACCATCATGCAACCTAATTGATGAGATGTTGTGATAAAGGGAAGAAATTACATAGTGAGTGTTTGTATGTGGTTACCATCATTGTTGAATTAAGTTCCTTTTAATGGGTTCCTTGACCTATTTCTAGACAGTAATCTTATAATTTAAGCAATCCAACCTAATTACATTGAGAAATAATCCTATAGGGTCATAGACTATGTGTTTCTCGTGATCTTGATTGAATTCTTTTTTAATTTAATTAATAGACTAAATATTTTTTTTCAAGACCAAGGGAAAATTTTATTCAAGTTTTATTGATCTCAAAAATCAAATAAATATTTATTCACCAGTATGTGAAGAAAAAAATATATATAAATTTTATTGAATATTTTATAAATAAATATTTTTTGGTTTTTAAATAAAATATTTATTTATGAATAAAATATTTATTAAGGTATTCAATAAATATTGAGGACTTTGAACAGACTAAGACAGCGCCTGATGATAAATAGTTTTTTACAAGATGATAAATATTATTTATCAATTTTTGCTAGTTGGAACACACCAAATAATAATAATATTATTATTATGTGGTATGGGGTTTCATTAAGGGTTAAATATTATTTACTATTTACTATTCAATTAAATTATTACTTTATCCTAAAACCTAGACCTATAAATAGATGGTTATGTATATTGTGTATATTATTCAAATATTGAGAATAGTTAATTGTTGCGCATAATGAATTATCTTTCGAATCCTACTACTCTCTCCATCTCAAGAATGATAAACATAAGAGATATTTATTCAAGACTGAAAAATAAGTGATCAATAATGAACAATGAAAGACATATGATTCACCATGTTAGCACCCTAAGATATAGGGGTGTTTCTTGGAGATCATTTGAGCACATGTGGATCACCTCTATAGGGATTATATCCTTGGATCCTAACAGAATAATAAATGAAATATGAATGATTATTTTCAGATGATAAAAATTCATCAATGAAGAATATTCCTAATCCCAAGTATTTATTTCATTGATATTAAATAAATTAATTTTAAATTTGTCGTGCAAGATCTTTACTCATGGATTTGGGTATTGATTGGCTATAGAATTTTAATACATCAACCACCACCAGACACTTCCACTATGCCTAGAACCATCAAAAATGAATTCAGACCTCAAATGGATAGATGAAACCATTTTTCTACCAAACTTAAAAATACAACATTCTTGACCGTCAATGGAACTAGGCACCCATACCAACATTTGAATCACTTTGTATCTTGATGTCATGATGTGATGGGAAACCTAGATAAAAAAGTGGTAGCTATGATCAATTGATTTTTGCAAACCATGGATGGCCCAAAATTTTTATAATATAGCAATATTCTAGCCAAATCAATCACAGGATGAAATAATCTATTTTGATGATTTATCTACCAGTTTAGTTGAACAATGACAAAGATAATGTTGTGTGACCTCTAAAACTACAAAAAAAATGAATATGAGAGTGTCTTAGACTTAATTTGTAGGTGGAACCACTAACAGAGATAAAATTTCCCAATGGATTTTGTGATATTTCCACAGTTGAAAAAGGGTTGGAAGATTTTATTCAACAGACTAATCTTAGGACTTGAACAATAACAACATCTCTATTAAAGTGTATTGATAAAGTTGAAATAATAGTTCTTAAACTTACGCTAATTAAAACACCATTTTGACACCCAAACCTATTAAATATCATGCAGTTACCCTCCTAAATGATAATGAAAACAAAAATATCCTTATTAGAAAGGGAGAAAATAAAAATAGTGTACAATATTCTAAGATCAAAAGAATAAAGTTTATTCTTTTCATGAATATCTAGTTCTTGGATACTAAATCACTACTATAGAAAATAATTTACCAAATCTACCATATACCAAGTATCCTAATCAGGATAGTCTCAATAATGACCCATATTATTTCCCCCTTTACTGATTATTTGGGAACACCATATATAATAATTATCTTTTTGTTAAAATAAATCCTCTAAAATATCCAAGATTTTGGGAAGGTAAATTTGTTTAACCACTAGTATAAGTGACTTATGTTTCTACCATCTCACTAAAAGTGGAAGGAGAATTGAATAAAGTCATGAATAAGGATGCTCATAATTTTTATGATTTGATGAATAAAAATATAGTTAACCATGCACACAATATTCTTAGGGCACAACTTTATCAACTAGATATTACCCTAGCTCTCATTGTAGTAATTGAGATGACTTTCTTGACCCCATAATCATCTAAGATACAGTCTTGTATGAAACAAAACAATTAGCATAATAAGAAGAATACACAAATAGAGGTTATCAAACCACAAAATGGTTGAATTGGTTCTGATCCATCAAAAAAATCCCTTGTCACATGAATAATTTCTATATAGATCTTTCAATGTGATCCACTTGGTGGATTCATTATCTGATAAACAAGCTACATATGACCAAGATTTAACATTACAAAATATGTGAGTTGAAGGAAGAGGTTTTTGAGGCTGAAGGTTCATAGGATATGAGGTTCACATAGACTTCTACATTCATGTCACATTCCTATTAAGGTCATATATACTGTATAAACCCATTTATAAGAGCACAAATGTACTAAGATGGAAAACCAATATTCCCCTAAATAATTCATGGATTATTTAACCCCTCTTAGATTAGAAGAACAACTAGAGAATTATAATCTATTTGGCCAACATCAAAGTATGGAGGTCTATTTGAGCCCATCTCATAGATAAAAAAATTTCCCTCAAATTCTAATTAGGGATGGAAATTACTGACATAGATAGATTTGTCTCCAAAATACACAGATTAGGGGGAAATACCATGTCGGTAAGCACCTAACTCTAGCTTAGAAATTTGATATATTGAAATAGATAAACATTTTTCGACTGATAATTCAATTATCAATACCCCCACCAATCAAAATAGATTTAGAAAGTAATTATTAATGCTCTTTAAAAACCTCGAGAGTTCAAAGATGAGGTAATTTATGATGAGGTATATTATGAATAGAACTAACCTACCAAATTTCATACAATAATATCCTATATAGATTAAGATAGGGGGATAACCATACAAGGAAAAATATATCCTCCATATATATATCTACAGGTTATGAGATTACTGATTCATGAGCATCGTTGTTTTGGTGAATTATAGATACACTCTCCCTCTTGTTATTCCACCTCAATTTTAGTGGAAGTAGGAATTTAAGGGAAAATTTTATGACTGGAAGATAATATTAATAAATTTTTATATTCCATCAATGATGAGGAGGTTTCTCCAGATTCTGAAAGTAAATTTTTTTGGGCATCATCATTGGGATCGTTCGTAATATCCCCTTCTTCCCCTCTATTATCACCCAAAGAAAAAATAGGTTCTAACATAATGTGGATCAAGAAATTTCATGGTTAAAGTTTAACCTTTTAATGATTGTAAATAGGTATTTATGAATCCATATAGTGATGGTAAGATCTCCTCATATTTTGGAAAGAAAGAAAGAGTATCTTCATTTGAAACTTCATTATCATTTCTAGGATCATATCCTTCTTCTTTTTGGTTGAATTTAGATTATGTAGTGAATATCATCAAAACAGGTTAAAATTTACCTATTAATGAAGTTATTTACTAAATTATGTTGATTGAAAATAAATAGTCATCATTTAGTTCATGAAATGGGTTGATAGGGGCCATCTTCAAACCATTAGGGCTAGTAATCCAAACAGAACCATCTACCATTTATGCTTCCCTTCCCTTTGATAAAACCAGGAATCTATGTATTTAAATTCATGGGAACGAAAAGGGAAATAATCACCATAAAGTAATAAATTATTTTTATTAATGGAGTACTTGAGGCAATGTTGGCCATGAAAGTGGAGGGAGACAAATCAACCTTGCAATAACCCATGCATCAGAGCATCCAAGATGGGATGTGGTTGATTCTAGAGACATTATCAATGATAACTAAATGAAAATTAACATCATTATACTTTTTAGATCTCCTATTTATTTGAAGAGGACAAAGATTCCTCCGCAATGTCTCATATTCCAGAGAGAATTACTTTATAACCCACTTCTATTGAAATTTAAGTATAGGAAGAAGAAAAAGAAAAAGAAATTAGAGACACCCCTACATAATTTGTGAAAGGTCTCTCCACCACTATTTATGAAATCAAATAGGTGAATATAGTCTTGGAGGAAGACCCATGACCTACCTTAATTAGTTCTACCATGTACTCTAATGAATACAAGGTATATATCTCTTTCTTGAAAGTGCATAAAGATGTTTTCACCTATAATTACATAGAAATTACTACGCCTAATCCTGACTTGGCCAATCATTATTTGTATCTACCTAAAGATCATTATAGCTATAAGCGGGTAGTCAGGGGAATGTACCAAACTCATGATACCAAGGTAAAAGCCGAATTTGAAAATATTACTAAATTCTACTCCATTAGAGAGGTTCAGAACCTGAAACAACCTTCCAACATCTTTCATATTAAGAATAATAATGGGAATATATGAATTTTCAATGAATTTAGGGATATGAGTCATCATTTCTTAGAGGATAACATCCCACTTATGATCATATAAATTTTAATTTATGAAACCACTGATTTCCATGACCACTCTTTCACAGAAAAATATTAGGTTATTACTAGATTTGGATGGCTCCTGAAGAAGAGGATACAAAAAATTCTTGAGTCCCTTAAGAATTTTGTTACTAAAAAGTGATTAATTTTGGATTTAATAATAATGGTACCACATATCATCACACTATGCAAGTAATACCATACACCCTATTGTAGAAGCTAAACACCATATCTTGGACTATCACACTCTAAAGAGACTTTGTTTATAAGTATATTTAAAAATTTATTGTCCAATTGTATGAATTTTATTGTAAAAATATAAAAATAATTTTTTAATTCAATATAAATATATTTTCTTAAGATAGAATTTTGGGTTTTTCCAAAAATATTGGTTTTCAAATGAATTGTGAAAATAAAGTTTTTGATAAAAATGAAACTCTTATTACACATTGATAGGATATAAGCTAAAAAAATTTATAAAAAAATAATCTATTAAAATATATTTT
Organism: Viscum album; assembly: GCA_963277665.1. Taxonomy (NCBI): domain Eukaryota; kingdom Viridiplantae; phylum Streptophyta; class Magnoliopsida; order Santalales; family Viscaceae; genus Viscum; species Viscum album. The sequence continues at coordinate 943,969,409 of OY728153.1, forward strand.
TAAGAAATTAAATTATTAATTTTAAATTATTCTTTGAACTTATAAATCCGAGGTCTAATTTTTTTAGAACTAATTAAAATGCTACTTTAATAAAACACTATTTTATATATTTTCAGTGAATCAAGATTTTCAAGGTGAGATTTAATTTGGGATTTCATTTAAAGTCTCATAGATTTATTTTTTTATTATGAATATATTTATTACATTAAAATTATTATCCATGATAATTTTAACCTATATATAATTTTAAAGCATAAAAAATGTTATTTTTCTAAAAATGGTTTTTTGTGATTAAGTGGGTTTATTTTTGAAATAAAATTTTACACCATTTCAAAATTTATTTGATAAAATTATTCTAAAATTTTAAATAAAAATGAAAAAATAGTTTAAATAGTAAATCATAATTTTTTCATTAAAATTAATTATTAGTGTTGAAAATTGATTACCATGGTAAAAGAAAATTATGGTAAAAGTTATACTAAAAAAAACCTAAAACACTCAAATTTTTCTAAAAAGAAGAGTTTGAGGCGATTTTTGACCCAAAATCACCTTACCCTCTTTCCCCCCCATTTTTGGCCATTGAACTTTGAAGAGTAACTTCACTTTATTGATATTGTAGGGTTTTCTCCTAAAACTACCCTCTTCCTCACTTATAAAAGTATAACATCCACACTTGTTCATGAGTAAACATACCTTATAATTAATCATTAAAAAATACCACTTTTCTCTTCCTAGAGCTTTATCCCATGTTCAAAATCTTCTACTCACCATGAGTTAGTGTATGGTATTCATTATCAAATAGAGTTCAAAGGAAAATTCCAAGTCCCTGATGTTAGTATTATCAACTACTTTGCTTTTCTTCTTAATTATCTTCATTCAAATTTATTATATTCACACTAATATAATGATATAAGTATCAATTATATAATAAATTGTTAGTATATTAATGGAATCATCATTTTATATTAATATATTACATCCATTAAAAAAATGAAATCATATTTTGTGCGTATGTGAAGACTACCCCACTACAAGAATAACAATTCATTTTTTTATAAAAACACATAATTGATGGTTACTAGTATTTTTTAATGAATAAATAATATTTTTATTAAATAATTATGGTTTTGGTATGATAAATTTTAGAACCTATTAATAATATGATAAATAAATGATCATCATTAATTCCGTCATTTAAAACAATCAAGCTAAGGGGAAACATTTTTATTCAAATTATGTAATAATTGCGGATTAATCAATTATTATTATATTTTATTAATAAATTTTCTACATCACACTTATAAATACTAAATAATATTATTATGCTTCTATTATAATAATATTATAATAAAAACACCTCATAATCAATCATTAAATCATAGCAGGTTTATGTTTCTATCATTTTATTCACAAACTTGAAAAATACAATGATTTTTCATCATGAATGTATATGGTGACATAATTATTGGTATAATATAATATAAATGTGTAAATAATGTTTTTTATTACTGAGATTCTATATCAATATTTAATCCATCAATTAAGAAAACACCCTTTAATTGTGAAGAATCACAAAAATGATTGTTATTGATTTCATATTCTATGATAAAGACTCATGAAATAATTATAGAACATACGATTATTTTACAATTAATGAACTAGTAATGATGAATTGTGGAAGATGAATGAATATTTAAACCACTATTAAAAAACTATTATACATGATCAAAATAATAAAAACCCAATATAAAAAATAGGTATAATTCAAATACAGGATGACTATTTATGAAGAATATAAATGAAAATGGATCTAGATAATGCTATGAATTAATTGATTAAGATATCTATGGTTGTGGCATATTTGGTTAAAGTACATTCAAGTATTTCAGGGAAAGTGGTAAGGGTTTTCCATCTGAAATTCCTCTCTTTAGGATATGTTTGTTTTTTTGCACGCAATCTCCCTTATGTGGTGTATATACTTATAATTTGATATTTTATATCATGAAATGGATTAATTCATGGTATTGAGTGATAAATTTTAATCGCTCTATTTTAATATGTTTTGATTGAATTTCCACCCAATCCAAATTTGATTTTTTTTCCGTCTCAATTTTCATTATTTGGGACTGCTGTTATATTCACCACCTATTTTATTTTGTGTGGTGCATAAATTTACATGAAATAGTTTTAACTTATTACTCATAAAATTTAATGGATATAAAATTATATTTTTTCCATTACTCTTATTGTTTTTTAATGTTTACCCAAGCCGTTGTAAAAATTAAACTTTTCTATGGTTGAAATAGCATCCTATATTTTTTAAAGTAAAAGCTTGTGTAGTTTTATAATAAATAAATCACTATATACATACGAGTAAGTGAATGCAGCTATCGTACAAATACACCTAGTGGAAGTCACACTAAAAAGGATTGGTCAATAATTGGCCCAATCAATATCATGATGTGTGACTAGTTGGACTAAGGCTGAATGCTTGGATAAAACCACCCCAAGGATATGATTTAGAGTATTCAAATTCTCTATGAACTATGATTCATGATTTTCATACCATTTCCTTGGTATCCTTCAAACGTAAACTATTGTACCTAATTACTATAATCCATGGATAACACAATAAAATAAAAGTATCCTCACCTCTATATTTCTTTGATAATGGAACTTACCATTATATTGATGATACCCCACAATATATAAGTTTATTAAGGGATGTTCTCTTAGAAATATACATTATTCAATTTAATGAGAAGTAATTTATTTTCTATATTTTTCATTATATGAAAAACCATTATTTTATTTATCCAAATGTTCCTTAGGTAATGTTATGAATGGTCTTGTTGAGTGTTATAGTGAATGCATTTTACTTAATCAAGTGATGGGTAGGGCCCAAAATTATATAGCCCCTTGATGAATTGACATGTCTTAGGAGACAAAACAACTAGGGTTTTGGTGCATACCTCTTTCCATTTCTGTATAGTGTCTTGGTATAAGGATTTGAAGAGAATATTTGATGTTTGAAATTATTAATTCCCTTAGTATGAGATCAATGGTTATTTTTATCCATGTTTTCATTAATTATCATGGATATATCGTGTCCTTAGTTTTAGTCAATTCTGGATTCATGCTATTTATTTATTCTTACAATATCACTTATTCCAAGTTTATGCTTTGATATCTTCTGCTATATGCTACTCTATACATTACATCTGAGATAAAACTTATTTATTTCCCTTAAAAAATTAAACCTATTGGAGAACTATGTATAATGTTCAATAATATGATAAAAGGGATAATTATGTTCTTGTAATTTGTTTATGATGCATCTTATGTTTTCAAATGGAATATATTTATGTATCTAGTCTTACAAACCTAGTGAGCCATTGGATCCTATTGAAACTCTTGTATTATATACAAATAATTTAATATAACTAAAGAATCTAGGTTTATAGAGTTGGGGATATTGGTATTGGAGAAATTTTAGTAGGAACCTTGGGGATTGGATTTAGAGGTACCAAGTTAGATAACACAAGTACTTTGATAAACCCCATAACTTAAAGGGATTGCTTTACAATAAATAATATGAATTTTATTTTATAATTCAATGTCATGAGATAATTATGTGTATGCCATTGTAGAAAGATGGCGGCTAATGGGAGGAATGAGAACCATATCAAAACCCATAGTCAATGCATAGATGTCCCCCCTGAACATGTTAATGAAGCCCAAGTTGATTCTAATCAGATCATAAACATTTTAGGGAAGTTGACCCAAGTTATAACAAATAATACTTCCAACATAGACTAGCCTGCTAATATTAAACTTGGTGTTACAACGTTAGACTAATTCATGTCACAACAACCACAATCATTCAATATAACTACTATTCCATTTGAAACTTAACAATGAATCAGGTCCTAATAGATGATCTTTATCTCTTTGGGAAGTAGGAAAAAGGAAAAATTCATCATGATTGTACTTCATATGAAGGGATATGCGGATCAATAGTGGTAACTAATTCAAAACACTATAGAGGAAGATAAGATAAAGCACATTAAATGAGGAACTTTCGAGAAGATATTTTATGAATAATAATTTACTCATGAGAAAAGTATATAAATGGAAATGAAGTTATTAAATATTAGAAAAAAGGAGGAGGAAAACGTGGTTAAGTATTTGGATAAATTTTCATGGTTACCTAGTGAAGGACCCCGGAACACCCTGAGAGGGGAGGGGTGAATCAGGGTGTCAAATTTTTCATTTAAACTAATGGATCTTGTTCCAATGTTGGTAGGAACATATTAAAACTGTCTAACAAGGAAGTACAGAAAATAAATAATCACATGAAAAGTAATTAAACAACAATTTTACGTGGTTCACTATTAAGGGATACGTCCAAGAATCATACACCGATAGTGTCTCGGTCGTACTAAAACCACTAATATTTACAAGTTGTGGAATATAAGATTTTAGCATAGTCACTCTGTGATAGGTGCACTACCTTTAAAAGGTTTAGAGTTAACACATTATTTCCCTTAGATAACTTCCATTGACTCCCCCTTTCTTGTTGCATTGGAATAATCTTCACTCATTTTATTGACTTAAAGGTCACTTCAATGGTATGAAATTAATTCATGCATCCTCAATTGTTAATGGATGCTATTTTCAAGTCCCATAATCACTCACATATGTAATTTATATTCCTGTACACTAATATGTTATGAAGATTAGTTTTTCAAACTAATTTGGCCAATTTTAGGCTTCCTTGGGTGTTCCGCATACTGCTTCTATTTCCACATACCACAACCATTTTCACATATTGTCCAGCTCCTCCGCGTACCATCCAACTATGCTGCGAATAACACTTCTCAACATTCCTCCCTAATCTACATATTACTCCACACCTCTGTATATCGTCCTGATCCACGTACTGCCTTGATCCACCACGTACTGCAAGAGAAACCCGCACAAACCACAGTATCTTCCATATAATGGTTTCTTTATGTGAATTATTCTTTCAGCGTACCATCTTCTCCACTACATACCACTTCGGATATCACCAAATTTCTTCCTAAAATTGTAATGTACAATATCCTCTCTTAACAATGGGGATTAATGTTCCTTAAATAGGAACGTAACTATAAAAATTTTTCTAATCAGATTTACCCAAGTGTTCAATGTGGGACAATATCCATTGTATACTGGAATCCATCTGCATACTATGTTGGCTTCCTCCACATACCACTATTGTTTCATGAACCACAGTAATCCTTTCATCCATTAGTATTCCTCGTACTGCATTTCTTCATCGCGTACCATCGTTAAGAACCATTTTCTACAGCATTCTACGTACCACTTTCCTTTACTGTGTACCATTTCTGCAAAATGTTTTCGGTTCTGTGCACCATTCCACATACCACCTTCCTTCACCGCATACCACACACCTTCACCACACATCAGGAACCTTCACCACATACCGCGTGCATTAAAAACTTATTGCACACCTTCACTGCGTACCACGCAACTTCACCGCGTACCACCGGCCTTCACCGCATACAATGGCTGCAAACTGTTACCAAACTACTGATGTTTTTAGGCCAAAAAATTGGAAAACACTAGAAAAGTGCACCACCTTCAGTACTACTTTCAGCCTCAAATGTATGACCCTATTCTTTGAAAACTCCCTAGTCATCCATGAGCATATTAACAACAAGAAAAAACTAACCTCCATTATTATCAATGAGAATCCTTGGTTCTAACAATATCCCCCTTTGGGTTTTTTGGAAATCTCCTGATAAATTCCTTGACATGCCAGACCCGATCAAATCATGAACATTAAAGAAAAAACACATCCATCACTCAAAGTCTACAAGAGAAGTGTTCAGTGTAGAAAACAAGTGAGAGGACATGAATTGAGTTCTCATTCTTTTCTCTTCTTCACCTTAATTGTTGTAGTTCTGGTATTTTCTTATATATAGAAAAAAAGATCACTTTCCCAGTTAATATATCCATTCTCTCCCATTATAAATAACCCCAATGATCGGTATTTAAACATTATAGATCTCAAAACAAACTACCCATGGATCGTATCTCCCCCATAAACCTGCAAAACTTCCACAAACTGATTAACATAGTTACTGTTGGACCCCAGGACACCCTGAGAGGGGAGGGGTGAATCGGGGTGGTAACTTTTTCTTTTAAAGAGATGGATCTTGTTCGCACGTTGGTAGGAACTTGTTAAACATGTATGATGAAAATGATCAGAAATAAAAAACATTCACATGCAGAGAGATTACATAGCACTTTTTACTTGGTTCACCACTAAGGGCTAAATCCAAGGAGCATACGCTGATAGGTTGTTGGTTGTACCAAAATTCCACTATTCTTCACTAGTTGTGGATTACAATGGTCCAGGAACAATCACTCTATCCCAGGGTCACTGCCTTTACAAAGGTTCAGGGATAGCTCACTGCGTCCCTCGGGTCACTCCCGTTGACTCCCTCTGGCTCACTGCCTTTGGTGAAGTCCCACTCAGTTTATAGACGTGAATGTCTCTTCATCATTGCAAAATAATGCATCCTCTATTGTATGTAGATGCTATGTTGAAGTCTAACTCTCACTAGTAGACCAATCTTACATTGCACTGAAGGTATCGGGCAATATTCCAGCTTTCAGGAAGCTTCAAAAAGACGGGCATACTTTAACAACACCTTGCACGCTTCTCCAGGCCAGCGCACAAGTTTCAAAGATGGCGCACAAGTTATAACTGGCATGCAAGTCTACCTCAACCACTTGCGGGACACTCACTTCTACAACTTCAAACATGCGTGACTCACATTTCTTTTCACCAAAACCGATTTTGACGTTCAGCAAACAACTGTCACGCAGCTTATACTTGCACGGCCCACAACAACTTTCATGACCACTACACTTGCGCGACGGGAGTACTGAATTTCTCTAACTCTAAAACTTCATTCAAATGAGGAGGGGTAGTCCTCTATTTATACGTAAACTGGACACCCTACGTGGTGGAGTGAAAGCCTCCACTTGGCACACAACTCCAACTGCCCAAGCCTCAATCGCGCTACTCACTTGCGTGAAAAAACCAATACTTGAGCGACCCTATTTCCTTTTCCATATTTTGATGTTCTGATCTTGAAAAACATATGGCGCACAAATTTCCAATCCTCCTAGGCACCGACACACAAGTCCTTTCTCAGCGCGCAATTCAATTGAGTGAAACATGTCCAGCGTGCAAGTCCCTTTAACAAAAAATATTATTTTACCCTTTTGTCAAATTTGAGGTCCATAAATTTGGAAAAAACTGGAAAATAGTGCAACCTTCAATAATGTTATCTGCTTGACCTGAATGAGTACTTTGCTAGAACACATTTTAAACTTCCTCTAAGTATTGACAACAAACACAAACCATTCTCCAATTCATTCATATATGACCATTGTTTCAACAATCTCCCCCTTTGGGTTTGTTGGAAATCAGTAAATAAATTCAATAGATCACCATCCTCATGCAAATAAAAAATGAATGAATCAACTCAGCCAACACTCTAAGTATATGTGAGTAATGCTCAGTGTAGAAAACAAGAGAGAAATCTTGAATTGGGTTCTCGTGTTTCATAATTCTCAATGACGCCCAAGAAATTATATTAGAGTGTCACAAAAGCATTACATGCATGAATTTATTCCTTTCTCTTCCATTGACAATAAACCCAAAGACCGGTAGTTGTTCCTTGTTAAGCTCAAACAAAACTCCCCTTGGATAGTATCTCCCCTACAAACCTACATCACATCCATAAACAGATTAAAAACAGTTAACATAACTGGGGAGAGGGGATTTACGTAACCTCCTTATGCACTGGTAGGTGGCTGAACACCGAGGTTCAACCGATTCTTCACAAATACAACCATTGATAGTGGATTGGTCAGGATATCAACCAATTGCTCATCAGTTCCCACATGATCCATTCTAATCTTGCGTTGTTCAACTTTATCTTTGATAAATTGATACTGAATTTCAATATGTTTTGTACGTGAATACTAAACCAGATTCTTCGTAAGATCAATTGGACTCTTGTTATCAGAGTAAATCACCATTGGTTGCTTCACCCCATCACCAATATCTGTTAATTACTACTTCATGCATAGCAGTTGAATGAATGCCTTTGTGGAAGATATATAATCAGATTTAACAGTACTAAGATAAGTAATTTCTTGTTTTTTTGATAAAAAAACAAACACATTTATTCCCAATATAGAATACTCCACCACTGGTGGAATTTATGTCCACAACATCACCAGCCCAGTCAACATCAGAAAATACTGATAATTCACTATTACTTCCTGCAGCAAAGTTTAATCCACAATTGTGAGTACCTTGAATATACCTCCTGATTCTTTTTACTACTGCCATATGTTCCTCCTTTTTATTACTATGAAAGCAGGCTGCAAGACATGTGGAAAAGATAATATCTGGCCGTGTTTATGTCAGGTACAGTAGGCTTCCAATGATCCTCCTGTACATGGTGGGATCTACAGAGGTCCCATTGTAACGACCCAAAGTTTTTCAATGGAAAATTTCCTTCTTAAATTTATGTCATAAAAACAAAAAATAATGAACTATGAAGTGATAAGTGACCTTTAAACATAATTTTGTCACCCCTATGTTTGGAATTTTAAAAATCTGACATACACGGTTGTGTTCAAGATAGTTTTTAGAGTCTAATGAAACAAAAATAATTTTTGGTGAATAGTAACCTACCCTTATGAATAGTAGCCTACCCTTATGAATAGTAATATGACCCTTATGAATAGTAAATAAGAGTAACATTACCTATGAATAATAAAATAAAATTTAGACAACTTAGAAAGTGACAATTTGACCTTAGTAAACATTTTTGGTATTTTATAAGTCATAAATAATTAATTATAATTAATTAATTAATTTAAAAGAATATTTATTCCCCTGAAATGTATTAATAAATTATTTAATCAATGTCTAATAGTTTTTAGATAATTTTATAAGACCCTATGTAATTTTTGAAAGAACTATAAAATAAGTTTTAATTTTAAAAAGTGTTTTTTTAAAGTAAATTATGATTTTAATTAAATATTAAATTAATAATATTTAGAAAATTATATTTAAAAAATGGACTTCATTTTTGGATTCTACAAGTTGAAAAATGGTTGGGGTAATGTTTTTGGATTTTTCTGAGATACTTGAATTTTTGGTGAATAGTAGAATACATTAATTTACCATATAAATACATTTTAATTAAAACCCACTATTCCTGACATCACAAGTGATGTAAGCACCCAAATCCCAAACTCACACATCTTATTTACTATTCTTAGTCATCCAAGACTCACTATTCCTTTTCTTAGGTGAAATTAATAAACTAATCAATTTTATATTAAGGAAACCCCTCTCCCCTCCACTATAAAAGCCACCCTTCACTCCCTCTTTTCCTCACACCTCTCAAGCTCCAAGCCTTCTCTAAACTCTGCCCAAACACCTTTCCTAGCCCCTCCCCCACGTCCAAAAGCTACTGGTCTCATCAGAAGACCAATCCTAGCTTCTTTAAGGAGGTTCTCAAGAGGAAGATTCTAAAGGTAATTTCTCTCTCTATTCTCCTTTAATTTCCTTTCAAGTTCAAGTTACTTTCTTGATCTCTCCCTACCTATCTTCATCCAAATTGTTTTTTAACTCCAGTATTATACATATAATTTAATTTTATGATTCTAATGGTATATTATATCACCCCACACCCTTTCCATCTCCCTTTTATTTTATTAAAGAGAACGTTGTTCATGTGGTGTTAATTTATCACCTTCAAAAACAACATTCTCTCTTCTTCCATTTTACCTTCAGATCTGGTCATGAAACCATTTTTATGGTTGAACCAGAATATTTTATATGTATTATGTTATATTTTAAGTTCTGGAATTAACATATGGCCATATTACTAAGTGAAAAGTAAAAACGAGTTCGTTGTGATCCAAAAACCGCTCAAATTAACCCAAATAATCTTCAGTTAATTATTATCTAATGATTCATCCACATGGATCTAATATAACTCATTATAAAATAATTAAAGATTCTGTAATATCATAAATAACATGTAATATCAGTTCTGGATGTTTACCCATGATCTACCCGAACATCAATTTAAGAATACAAGTGGACCGCTCAAGAAAACCATGAAAACGAACATCCCCGATCAATGTTTTTAAACTTTATAAGTCATAAAAAGGAACATAATATGGAATAATGAAACCAGAATGAACCCTATTAATGTATAAAAGGTTCTGGAATTTCTAATTAATGAATATAATGTCATTATACAGGACATTAAAGAGAAGGAGGCATTCGATTACAAGGTAAGGGGAAATCTCGAACCCAATCTTCTTCCTTCAGGTTCTCCCTCTTTCACTCCATTTTTGATATGGTTACTCCTCAAATATCATTTGTTCATCATTTCCTTTAATTTTCTGGGATATACATGTTTTTCACTGGTTTTTATGTCCATCAAAATGTTTTCCAAAAGAACTCTTCTTTCAAGATCTCACCTTTTACCTCTCTTTCAAGGTTGATGGTTCTTGTATAAAGTATGTTGTTCCCTCTTTATTTTGGGAACCCAAAGCTTATGAATGTGTTATTATGAGTTGAAACCCATTCATTGAAATGGTTTATTTATGTAAATTTTTGATATGTGTTTTATGTGGCAAGCCTGATAATGATAATGTTATGATGTGACGGGTGCACCCGGAATTATATAGAGCTCCATTGAATTGGGTAAAGTGATGAATATCATGAGTAAATGTGAAATTATGTGTGAACAAGATGTTAGATTTGTTCACAATTATGTGTGGTAGTTAACCACTAAGACGTGATGTTTCATTTTTATGCATTGCCACATTTCAAGTTTATTGTTTATGCTCCTCTCATGTTCATGATCTTTTGCCTATGTCATGATTATGATCACCCCATGATGTATTGTTCTTATCTATCCTCTTACTGGGATTCTAGATCACCCCTTTTCATGTATATCCTCAGGTGGATACATGTACAAAGGAGAGAAAAAGTGCTACTAATAATCTTTATAAGGAGAAATTAAATGAATGATTATGCTTGATGTTGTACTTGTTATGTGTGGTCCTATTTTTCCCAAGACAATAAACCTCTGGATCCTCCATGTGTAATACTATTATGTTATTTATCATTGAAATGATGTAATAGTAATGCAAGAAAAGGCCGGGTCGCTATAGTTGGTATCAGAGGAAAGTTTTAGTTAATTTGGGAATTAGGATTAGTAAACCCTAGAAAAAACCTCTAGCATAAGAATAAGTACAAACACATAAAAAAGAACATTTACCTAGGGATCCCATATGTTATGTTTTTTTGTATAATTATTTAAATGAATAAGTTATTCATTAATTTTTTACTTATGTTTTGTTCTAACCTTTTCTATTTTAGAAAATGGTGGGAACTAGGAGAAATCAGGCCAACAACTCTTGCGAGGGCCAATGCAACGATTTCCCAAACGACATCCCCAATGATTTTGGAGGTGGAGTTCAAAACTTCATGGTGATTCTTACCCAATTATCTTAGGTTATGAATAATAACCATAATAATGGGGAACTTCCTCCTTCACCAAAGAGGGAGAAACATGCTATTGAATGTTTTATGCGGCAACGACCACCGACGTTTTGAGGAACTTCTGATCCAATAGTTACAGAACAGTGGGTCAACTCCATGGAGAAGATATTTTCTATTCTTCACTGTTCCGAGACGGAGAAGGTGACTCTAGCCGTTTATCGTCTAGATGGAGAAGCTGATCAATGGTGGGCTTTGATTAAGAACACCAAGACAAGGGTAGAAATTGAAGAGATGGAATGGGAAGAATTTAAGATAATGTTTCTTAATAAGTAATTCCCAAGAACTCTTCGCACGAATATGGAGATAGAATTCATAGAGCTCAAGAAAAAAGAAGGAGAATCTATCACAACCTATGAAGCAAATTTCACAAGGCTCACAAGGTATGCTTCGGGTTTTGTTATCAACAATGATAGAAAAATTGATAGATTCTTTAGTGGATTAAAACCACATCTTCGAAAGGCTCTTGAAATTCAAGAAAGGACACCTTGCTCACGAGTGTCGAAAAGACATGAAAAGGAAGGATAATGTAGCTGATGAAAGGAGAGAACCACTCATGGTTCAATTCTACAACTATAGGGAGCTAGGGAACTATTCAAACCAGTGCACTAAACCTCGAGCTCTCGAGGGTAATCAGCGCCAACAACCACCAAAGAAAAAGGAACAAGGGAAGGATTATTCCATCACTACTGCGAAGGTGGAACATGATAATGAAGCCGTACAAGGTACACTTCATATTCACTCAAGAATGGAAAAAGTATTGTTTGATTCTGGTTCTACGCATTCCTTTATATCTTTCAAGTTTTCTAGAACTATAGAATCGAAGCCCCGAAACCTTGAAGTAGATATATCTGTAAAAACACCAAGTGGTGAAATCATTGCAACCCAAGCGTTTGACTCTTCCCCTGTTGACGTATGTGGGAAGATTCTTCCAGAAAATCTCGTAATACTTCCCTTGGTGGAATTTGACACTATAATGGGAATGGATTGGCTCTCGTTATATAGAGCACATATCAACTGTCGGGAAAAGGAAATATATTTTCATATTCCGAACCATCCCATGGTCCTATACAAATTCAAGGAAGATCATGAATCTCCTTTGAGAAATCCTTCAATGGTTTGGGTGTTGATTCCCTATGAAGAAGCATACCTCGCCCAAATGATTGAGTCGAAGGAAAGTTCCAACCTTGATGAAATGCCCATCGTAGGGAATACAACGATGTATTTCCCAAAGTGTTACCCGGAATTACCCCGGATCGTGAGGTAGAGTTCTCAATTGAACTCATACCCGGAGCTACTCCTATCTCGAAGTGCCCCTATAGGATGCCTCCTATCGAACTGAAGGAGTTAAAGAACCAGCTACAAGAGCATCTGGACAAAGGGTTCATACGCCCTAGTGCATCACCTTGGGGTGCGCCAGTGCTCTTTGTGAAGAAGAAGGATGGAACCATGCAGCTGTGTATCGATTATCGGGAACTCAATAAGATCACCATAAAGAACAAGTATCCTCTCCCAAGGATTGATGAATTGTTCGATCAGTTAAGAGGAGCTCAATACTTCTCAAAGGTGGATCTTTGTTCTAGATATCATCAGGTAAAGGTGGAGAAGGAAGATATTCAGAAGACTGCCTTCCATACAAGGTATGGGCACTATGAGTTTTTGGTGATACCCTTTGGACTTACTAATGCCCCTGAAATCTTCATGGATTTGATTAATAGAGTCTTTAGACATTACCTTGAAAAATTTGTGGTAGTGTTTATCGATGATATTCTCATATACTCCAAGAGCAAGGAGGAACATGAAGAACATCTTAGACTTGTGTTGGAAACATTGAGAAAGGAGAACTTGTACGCCAAGTTCAGCAAGTGTGACTTTTGGATGTATCAAGTCACGTTCATGGGACATATGATCACAAGCGAGGGAATTTCTGTGGAACCTTCAAAGACAAAGGTGATTGAGGAATGGCCCAGGCCCTCTAGTGTCACAGAAATCCGTAGTTTTTTTGGATTAGCTGGGTACTATCGACGTTTTGTGAGAAACTTCTCACGATTGTCAAGACCACTAACTAAGTTAACAAAGAAAGGGGTAAAGTATGTCTGGACGGATGAATGTGAGGGAATCTTCAAGGAGCTAAAGAGAAGGCTGATCACTGCACCTGTACTCACACTACCGAAAAGTGGAGAATTTTTTGTGATATATAGGGATGCTTCAAAGAAAGGCTTGGGTTGTGTACTCATGCAAAATGATAACGTGATAGCCTACGCCTCACGACATAAGAATATCCATGAGCAGAACTACCCGACGCATGATCTAGAGCTGGCAGTCGTGATTTTTGCCTTGAAAATCTGGCGGCACTACCTTTATGGCGAGAAGTGTGACATATACAACGACTACAAGAGCCTAAAGTATATATTCACACAAAATGAGCTCAACATGCGTCAAAGGAGATGGTTAGAGCTAATCAAGGATTATGATTGCTCTATTCACTATCATCCTGGGAAGGCGAAAAAGGTAGCTGATTCTCTAAGCAGGAAAGAACTTGCTACTCTATCCATGTTGAGGATTGAGAAAGACCCTATATCCTTGGATATGCAAAGGATGGATTTAAAAATCATAAGGGCATGGGATACATCCTACCTTTCCCAAATGATTGCACAACCATCCATCCAACAGAATATTAAGGAAGCACAAAGGGATGATGTGGAGATACAAAAGAGGGTGAATGTAGTAAAGTAAGGGAAGCTGAAAGAGTTCCATATCGACGACGATGGTGTGATTCGGTTTGGAACACGGTTTTGTGTGCCTTCATCACCCGGGATAAAGAAGGAGCTATTGGATAATGCACATAGCTAAACTTTCTCTATCCATCCTGGAAGTACCAAGATGTATCGTGATCTCCGAGAGAACTTCTGGTGGGATAACATGAAGAAGGAGGTTGCAGAATATATATCAAGGTGCTTGGTATGTCAGCAAGTTAAAGTTGAGCAGAAAAAGTCCAAAGGTATGATACAGCCGTTGCCTATACCCATGTGGAAATAGGAAAATGTTACTATGGACTTTGTCACGGGTCTCCTGAAAACATCAAAGGGAAATAATGTGATATGGGTTGTGGTTGATCGACTCACCAAGACTGCCCATTTTATCGCTATTCGGGAAGACCCCTCAGTTGAACAACTTGCAAGGATATATGTGAAGGAAGTAGTGAGATTGCACGATGTTACACTATAGATTATCTCTGACCGTGATTCAAGGTTCACATCTATGTTCTGGAGGAGCCTTCAACATTCTTTGATTACTGAATTAAATTTCAGCACGACCTATCACCCCCAAACTGATGGCCAGTCTGAAAGGACTATTCAGACACTTGAAGATATGCTAAGAGCCTGCTCTCTTGAATTCAAAGGTGGTTGGGATCAACATCTCCCATTGGTTGAGTTCTAATAAAACAATAGCTTCCACTCAAGTATTCAAATGGATCCTTATGAAGCTCTTTATGGGAAGCGATGTAGAACTCCAACCTGTTGGGATGAAGTTGGAGAACAAAAGCTACTTGGTCCCGATCTTGTTCAAGAGATGACAGAGAAGGTTCAAGTCATCCAGAAACACATCAAAGCTTCTCATAGTCGACAAAAGAGCTATGCTGACAACGGTCGAAGGGACTTGGAGTTCGACGTGGGAGATAAAGTCTTCCTTCGAATATCTCCATGGAAGAGAGTCATGCGATTCGGGAAGAAAGGGAAGATAAGCCCAATGTACATTGGCCCTTTTGAGATCCTTGACTGCATAGGAGCCGTGGCCTATCGTCTGGAACTTCCACCTAATATGGCTCAAGTTCATGATGTGTTTCATGTATCTCTACTGAGGAAGTACATACCATACCCCTCACATGTACTAAACTCAGAGGTGGTACAGCTGGAAGATGATCTCTCCTATGAGGAGCAGCCGGTAAAAATTCTGGACTGAAGTGATAAGGTTCTACAAAACAAGACAACCCGCCTTGTCAAAGTGTTGTGGAGGAACCATAAGTTTGAGGAAGCAACTTGGGAACCAGAAGAGGCAATGAAGGAGAAGTACCCTCACCTGTTTGTGTAAAGTGAAATTTTGGGGGCGAAATTTCTTAAGGGGGGAAGAATGTAACGACCCAAAGTTTTTAAATGGAAAATTCCCTCCTTATATTTATTTCATAAAAACACAAAATAATGTACTACGAAGTGATAAGTGACCTTTAAACATAATTTTGTCACCCCTATGTTTGGAATTTTAAAAATCCGACATACACGGTTGTGTTCAAGATAGTTTTTAGAGTCTAATGAAACAAAAATAATTTTTGGTGAATAGTAACCTACCCTTATGAATAGTATCCTACCCTTATGAATAGTAATATGACCCTTATGAATAGTAAATAAGAGTAACATTACCTATGAATAATAAAATAAAATTTAGACAACTTAGAAAGTGACAATTTGACCTTAGTAAACGTTTTTGGTATTTTATAAGTCATAAATATTTAATTATAATTAATTAATTAATTTAAAATAATATTTATTCCCCTGAAATGTATTCATATGTTTATTGAATCATTGTCTAATAGTTTTTAGATAATTTTATAAGACCCTACGTAATTTTTGAAAGAACTACAAAATCAGTTTTAATTTTAAAAACTGTTTTTTTAAAGTAAATTATGATTTTAATTAAATATTAAATTAATAATATTTAGAAAATTATTTTTGAAAAATGGACTTCATTTTTTGATTCTACATGTCAAAAAATGGTTGGGGTAACGTTTTGGGATTTTTTTGAGATACATGATTTTTTGGTGAATAGTAGAATACATTAATTTACCATATAAATACATTTTAATTAAAACCCACTATTCCTAACATCAAAAGTGATGTAAGCACCCAAATCCCGAACTCACATGTCTTATTTACTATTCTTAGTCATCCAAGACTCACTATTCCTTGTCTTAGGTGGAATTAATAAACTAATCAATTTTATATTAAGGAAACCCCTCTCCCCTCCACTATAAAAGCCACCCTTCACTCCCTCTTCCTCACACCTCTCAAGCTCCAAGACTTTTCTAAACTCTTCCCAAACCCCTTCCCTAGACCCTCCCCCACGTCCAAAATCTTCTGGTCTCATCAAAAGACCAAGCCTAGCTTCCTTAATGAGGTTCTCAAGAGGAAGATTCTAAAGGTAATTTCTCTCCCTATTCTCCTTTAATTTCCTTTCAAGTTCAAGTTCCTTTCTTGATCTCTCCCTTCCTATCTTCATCCAAATTGTTTTGTAACTCTAATATTATACATATACTGTAATTTTATGATTATAATGGTATATTATATCACCCCACACCCTTTCCCTCTCCCTTTTATTTTATTAAAGGGAACGTTGTTCATGTGGTGTTAATTTATCACCTTCAAAAACAACATTCTCTCTTCTTCCATTTCTACCTTCAGATCTGGTCATGAAACCATTTTTATGGTTGAACCAGAATATTTTATATGTATTATGTTCTATTTTAAGTTCTGGAATTAACCTATGACCATATTACTATGTGAAACGTTAAAACGAGTTCGTTGTGATCCAAAAACCGCTCAAATTAACCCAAATAATCTTCATTTAATTCTTATCTAATGATTCGTCCACATGGATCTAATATAACTCATTAAAAAATAATTAAAGCTTCTGTAATATCATAAATAACATGTAATATCAGTTCTATATGTTTACCCATCATCTACCCAAACATCAATTTAAGAATACAAGTGGACCGCTCAAGAAAACCATGAAAACAAACATACCCGATAAATGTTTTTAAACTCTATAAGTCATCCAAAGGAACATAATATGAAATAATGAAACCAGAATGAAACTTATTAATGTATAAAAGGTTCTCTAATTTCTAATTAATGGATATAATGTCATTATATAGGACATTAAAGAGAAGGAGGCATTCGAGTACAAGGTAAGGGGAAATCTCGAACCCAATTTTCTTCCTTCACGTTCTCCCTCTTTCACTCCATTTTTGATATGGTTACTCCTCAAAGATCATTTGTTCATCATTTCCTTTACTTTTCTAGGATATACATGTTTGTCACTGGTTTTTATGTCCATCAAAATGTTTTCCAAAAGAACTCTTCTTTCAAGATCTCACCTTTTACCTCTCTTTCAAGGTTGATGGTTCTTGTATCAAGTATGTTGTTCCCTCTTTCTTTTGGGAACCCAAATCTTATGAATGTGTTATTATGATATGAAACCCATTCCTTTCCATGGGTTATTTATTTACATTTTTGATATGTGTTCTATGTGTCAAGCATGATAATGATAATGTTATGATGTGACGGGTGCGCCCGGAATTATATAGCGCAATATGAATGTTTAAATGTGACGGGTGCGCCCGGAATTATATAGCACTCCAATGCATTGGGTAAAGTGATTAATCTCATTAGTAAATGTGAAATTATGTGTGAACAAGATGATATCTTTGTTCACAAGTATGTGTGGTAGTTAACCACTAAGACATGATGTTTCATTTTTATGCATTACCACATTTCAAGTTTATTGTTTATGCTCCTCTCATGTTCATGATCTTTTGCCTATGTCATGATTATGTTCACCCTATGATGTATTGTTCTTATCTATCCTCTTACTGGGCTTCTATATCACACCTTTTTATGTATATCCTCAGGTGGCTAAATGTACTAGTTAGAGGACAAGTGCTACTAAGAAGCTATAGAAGGAGAAATTAAATGAATGATTATGCTTGATATTGTACTTGTTATGTGTGGTCCTAGTTTTCCCAAGATACTAAACCTCTGGATCCTCCATGTGTAATACTATTATGTTGTTTATCTTTGAAATGATGTAATATTAAAGCAAGAAAAGTCCGGGTCGCTATACCCATCCTCATGATTTCCAAGTTTACTTCCAACTACAATTGGAGTTGACATTGGTTTGGAGTCCTGTATATTAAACTTCTTCAGAAGCTCTCTTGCGTACTTTTCCTAAGAAATGAAAGTGTAATCCTTCTTTTAAATCACTTGAAGCACCAAGAAATATGTGATCTCCCCAATCATAGACAATTCAAATTCTGATTTCATGTGATTGGAAAATTCATCCACTGATTTCTTCCTCCTGCCACCAAATATGATATCATCAACATAGACTAGAACCATGAATTGATATTTTGGAGAATTATTCACATATAGATTATTATCTACTCCTATTATTTTGAATTTCAGCTTCTTGAGATAAGAGTCCATCCGGGAGTACCATGCCCGTGGTACCAGCTTCAAACCATATAGAGCTTTCTTCAGTTTGCAGACCTTTGTTTCATCAGTACCAAGAACAAAACCCACTAGTGTTTCAATATAGACATCTTCTTCGAGAACACCATTCAATAATATTGTCTTGACATCCATTTGATATACTTTATATCCTCTTTGGAGTGCCATGGAAAGGAAAATCCTGATTGACTCTAGTCTATCCACTGGAGCAAAGGTTTCTTCAACATCAACGCCTTCAATCTAGGAGTATCCTTTACATACCAGTCATGCCTTGTTTCTGATAACACTTCCATGCTCATAAAAATTCTTCTTGAAGATCCATTTTGTACCAATCACATTGTGAACTTCGGGTCTCTAGACAAGATCCCATGTCTGATTCTTGTCAATACGATCTAACTCTTCATTCATGGCTTTTACCCATGATTCATCCTTTGCAGCTTCTTCAAATGAGGATGGCTCTACAACTGACAAAACTGCTGATTGTGTGTTATTACTCATCCTCCTTGTTTGTGTGGGTGCACTACTATCCCCAATTATGTTAGATGGATCAATCTTAGATCTAAAATTTCTCCTTTGCGGTTCAGGTGCAATCTCTCCAGCCACAATTTCTTCTTCAGATTCTTCTTCTGAGTCAACATCATGATGTGACTGCTGAGTGTTTTGTACAACTTCATCTATTTCTGTATTTGTATTTTCTCCACCTTCACTTTCTTCCTCACTTTCTATCTCATCAACATATGACATCGTTGAAGAATTTGTGGCTTTCTCTTCAATTATCTTAACATCACTTCTTTTTAAAATCCTTCATAATCACTTGTTGAAACACTTGTAGGCTTTTCTGTTCATCGGATACCCAAGAAACATTCCTTCATCAGCATTGTCACGAAACTTCCCTTGATTTCCTTCTTTATTTCGGATGAAACATTTTCTTCCGAAAACACGAAAGTATTTTAACGAATCCTTCCTTCCATGACACAATTTACATGGTGTCTTTGTTTCTCCCATATAAAGATTTGTTTGATTCTGAATGTGTGCTGCAACTTCAACAGCTTCCTTCCAGTAATGGCGAGAGATACCACTCTCAATCAGCGTAGTCCTGTCCATACTGTTGACCTGTCAATTCTGGCGCTCAACAACTCCATTTTGCTATGGGGTTCTCACAGAAGCTACCTCATTCTATATTCCATTTTTTTCTAGGTAATTCTAAAACTCAATGGATCTGTATTCCCCTATATTTTCAGATCGGAACACTTTGATTGTTCATTCAGTATCATTCTCGGTGATTGCCAATATGTTTTCATGCAGTCAAGAACTTGTTGTTTTCTATGAATGACCATAACACATGCCATTCTTCTATAATCTTCAATGAAAAGGACAAAGAACATTTCTCCATGAGTTCCAGAAACATTTATCAGCCTGTATACATCTGTATGAATTAGATCAAGAAGATGAGATGCTCTTTTCTTCTTTGGACGATATGAACTACAGACCAGCTTCCCATGAATGCAAGCCTCACAATAATTTTTGCACTCACGCTTCAGAATGGGGATATCCATGAATATCATCATCTTAGATATCTTTTTCATGTCTTGTTGGTTAATGTGCCCCAGCCTTCGATGCCACAAATTGTTTTCTTCTTCAACAGAAAAATAGAAGGAGTTCACTTTTCTGTCAAACTGATATAAGTTTCCATCTGTTCTAAAACCTTTCAAAAGATAATTCCCTATTTTTCCCTTTATAGTGAATCCTTTTTGATTGAAACTTACTACGAGCCATGAATCACATAGTTGACTCACAATAAGGAGATTGTGACGTAGACCATATATATAAAGAACTTCAGTCTTCTTTAGCTCTCCATTGGTGAGAGCAGTATTCCCACTGCCTTTAATCTTTAAAGCACCATTATTACCAAACCTCACTGTTCCATAAAACTTCTTTTTAATGTTTTCCAAAAGGTCATCATTTCCCATCATATGGGAAGAGTATCCACTATCAAGAATCCAGGTGCTACTGCTCTTTGTAGCTTTGAGGGCTACTTCTGAAAGATTGGATTTCTCGATCTTCTTCTTTTCTTTCCATGAGATATTGGATTGAGTATAAGATACTGATGGCCTTCTAATAATTTCCTCCACATAATCTAATTCTTCATACCCATAATCTTCTTCTAGAGGATAAAAACTATTTGTGAGAACAATACCATCCAGAGGGTGAGAACTGGCCTATTTCTGAGAGTTGTATGAGTTTCTTCGGTCGTACCTTTACCTGAAATACATAGCTTTATGGCCAAAGTTAGAACAATAAAAATAGTAACCATAGAAGCTATTTCTTCTATAATATGGAGGATATGAAACCAGTCTCCTTTTTTGACTTCCCAGATCTTCCCCATTCAAGTAGCTACGTGCTTTTTCACAATATGACATGGTATGGCCCAAATAGCCACAAAAATGACACTTAATGAGAGGAAATGTCTTCTCACTTGAATTTCACCTCATACCTTCTTATGTGGGATAATATTATGAGGGATCCTCTTTCCATGAGGCTCGAGGATAATCTTATTTTCTTCTTTCAGATTGAATTGGGGGTTTCTGTTCCATCACTTCAGAAGACTTTCCCACATTACCCAATTTCAGCTTTAATTTAGTTTGGTCACCTTTATTTGTAGCATTTGACGATTCTGCCTCACAACCAATTCCTCTATTTCCCATGCAGGTAGGTCTTTTATCATTTAAAATCTTTTCAACTCCATTAGAGACATGTTTTTCTCTCTCCAACAGGTCAGCATATGAGAACCTTCCAAACTGTATTTTATTCCTTCATTATTTTGAAATTGAATCTTTTTCAAGTTTACTCCTAATAGTAACAACTTCCTCTTTAAGACGCTCAACAGTATTGGACTTTTATTCTAGTCTGGAGGTGAGGTCATTGATTATCTTTGCCTACTCTTCAATTCTCAGCTTCAGATCCACTACATCATCATTGATTTCAAGTACTTTAGACTGTAATTTCACCAATTCTTCCAGTCGTTCAATTTAAGCTTCAAGTTGATCAACATATTCAGTTGACTATTCTAAAATTGATTTCCACTTATTGAAACTATTACATTTAATCTTGAGCTTACTAACAACATCGTTAATTTGCAACTCGGGATATGCAAATGTTTTCAATTGATTTTCTCCACCAGTATCTTCTGATTTTTCAACAATGGCAATCATGGAAGCATGGTTCCTAGTTTTAAATTCTGGTTCTTCTTCATCACAGAATTCAATATCATCATGTTCCTCTTCACAGAAACAAATCTTCCTTTGTATTTTCCTCCCAGATTTGTAGTCTCCCTTTTTGAAAAACCTTTTCCGAGGCTTCTCAATGTCTTCTGCTTCACTTTCATCATCATCAAACTTTCTTTGGCACTGAGAGGAAATGCGCCTGACTCTTCCACAACGAAAACTTGCTAGAGGTAGCTTACCTTTGAATTTACCTTTTCCCTTCTTCAGCTTCTTGGCGATGAGAGAAAGAATTTCCTTTTCCTCTTCATCTTCACCACCACTATCTTCTGAAATTTTCAGTTTGGATGATGATTTGAATGCCATTTCCTTGATTACACGAGTTTTGGCATATTTAGGTTTGACTCTCATCTCATATGCCACTAGACTACTTAAAATATCATCCAGAGATAGTTTAGATAAATATCTTTCTTAAAGGGCTGACACCTTTGAATTGTACATATGATGAAGTATTTTCAATATTTTCTTTATGATATCAATGTCTTTTATTTCTTCTCAAAGGCCTCTAATTTCTCCCACAACTTCAGTAATTCGATTGAAGAAAGAATCTGCATTCTCATTAGGATTCATCTTTAGGTCGCCAAACCTGTTGTGTGGGACTTGTAGTTTTTCCTCCTTCACTTTTCTATCTCCTTCATAAATATTTTCATGTTTATCCCACATGGACTTTGCTGAGGTGAACCTCATTACCTTTAGATAGATCTGATCAGAAAGGGCTGTAGTGAGAGTGTTCTGCGCTTTAGCATCAGCATCAAGAATTTTCCTATCGGCATCAGTCATAGCCAACCCTGTTGGATCAGTAACATGTATAACTTGCATAGTGGAAAACAGAACATCCATTCCAAGGGATATTAGATGAGATCTCATTCTATTATTCCAAATCTGAAAATCACTTCCATCGAAGAGAGGGACTCCCCTGACATTGACTGCATTCTCCATGACGACAAGGGACAGATTCCACACCAGCAACCTTTACCCTCTGATACCACTTGTAGGACCCCAAAACACCCTGAGAGGGTCGGGGTGAATCAGGGTGGATACTTTTTCTTTTAAATATATGGATCTTGTTCCCACGTGGGTAGGAACTTGTTAAACCTGTATGATGAAAATGATTAGAAAGAAAACATTCACATGCAAAGAGATGACACATCACGTTTTACTTGGTTCACCACTAAGGGCTACATCCAATGAGCATATGCCGATAGGTTTTTGGTCATACCAAAATTCCACTATTCTTCACTAGTTGTGGATTACAATGGTTCAGGCACAGTCACTCTGTCCCAGGCTCTCACTGTGTCCCTCTGGTCACTCCCGTTTACTCCCCCTGGCTCACTGCCTTTGGTGAAGTCCCACACAGTTTATAGATATGAAGGAATCTTCATCATTCCAAAATAATGCATCCTATGTTGTATGTAGATGCTCTGTTGAAGTCCAACTCTCACCAGTAGACCAATATTACTTTGCACCAAAGGTATTAGACAATCTTCTATCTTTCATGCAGCTTTAAAAAATGGGCGTACTTCGACAACACCTAGAGCGCTTCTCCAGGCCGGCACACAAGTTTCATAGATGGTGCGCAGGTTATAACTGGCATGAAAGTCTACCTCAACCACTTGTGCAACACTTAGTTCTACAACTTCAAACTTGCGCGACTCACATTCCTTTTCACCCAAACCGGTTTTTATGTTCAGCAAATAACTGTTGCGCAACTTATACTTGTACGACCCACAACTACTTGTGCGACCACTACACCTGTGCAACAGGAGTACTGAATTTCTCTAACTCTCGAACTTTGTTTCAAATGAGGAGGGGTGGTCCTCTATTTATGGGTTAACTGGACACCCTGCGCAGTGGCGCACAATCCTCCTATCGGTGCGCAAGTTATGGCGCACAACTCCAACCACCCAAGCCTCTGTCGCACTACTCACTTCCATGACCAAACCAATACTTGCACAACCCTCTTTCCTTTGCCATATTTTGAAGTTCTGATCTTGAAAAACATATGGCATGCAACATTCCAATCCTCTTAGGCACCGGCGCACAAGTCCTTTCTCAGCGCGCAAGTCACTTGCGCGACACATGTCCGGGGCGAAAGTCACTTGTGCGACACATGTCCAGCGTGCATGTCCCTTTACCTAAAAACATTGGTTTCCCCTTTTGTCAAATTTGAGTTCTAGAAATTTGGAAAAAACTGGAAAATAGTTCCACGTTCAATACTGTTATCTGCTTGACCTGAATGAGTACTTTGCTGGCACACATTCTGAACTTCCTCTAAAGATTGACAGCAAACACAAACCATTATCCAATTCATGCATAGATGACCATGGTTTCAATAGTTACAACAACTGGGGAGAGGGAAATTTCACAACCTCCTTATGCACTGGGAGGTGGCTGAACACTGAGGTTCAACTGATGTTTCTAAAACATAGCTGCTAATAGTGGCTTGGTCATAATGTCAGCCACTTTCTCCTTAGTTCCCACATGGTCCATTTTGATCCCGCCTTATTCAACTTTTTATTTGATGAAGTGATATCTAATCTCAATATGTTTTATATGATAATGTTGAACTAGATTCTTTGTAAGATCAATTGCGCTCTTATTATTACAGAAAATATCCATTGGTTGTTTCACCTCATCACCTATGACACTCAATTGTTGCATCATCCAAAGTAACTGAGTGCACTCCTTGGTAGAAAATATATATTCATCTTTACGAGTAATAAGTTAAGTAATTTCCTATTTATTGCTTAACCAGCCCACATATTTCTTCTCAATATAGAATGATCCACCACTAGTAGACTTTCTGTCCACTACATATCCTTCCTAGCCAGCATTGGAAAATGCTGATAGTTCACTATCTCTTTCGGAAGAAAAGTATATCCCATCATTATGTGTACCTTGAATGTATCTCATGATTATTTTCACTATGTCAATATTTTCTTCCTTTGAATTACTCTGAAAGCGGTCCACAAGGCATGTTTCAATGACAATATCTGGTCATGTCACCATCAGGTACAATAGGTTTCTAATGATTCTTATGTATGTGGTGGGATCCACAGAAGTCTCATCCTTATGCTTCTAGAGCTTTATTCCAACTGCAATTAGAGTTAACATTAGTTTAGAATCATGCATATTGAATTTATTCAGTAGCTCTCTTGAATACTTTTCTTCGGAAATGAAAGTGTAATCCTTATTATAAAGTACCTGCAACCCTATAAAGTATGTGAGTTCACTAATCATGGACATTTCAAATTATGATTTAATGTTATTAGAAAATTCATCCACTGATCCGTGTCTGCTTCCATGGAAAATAATATCATCCACATATACCAATACCATGAACTGATTCAATTGAGAGTTATTCACATATAAATTGTGATTCAATCCTTCTCTTTTGAACTCAAGTTTTCTCAGATAAGAGTCCAAACAAGAGTGCCATGCCCATGGTGCCTGTTTCAGGATATAAAGATCTTTCTTTAATTTGCAAACCTTGATTTCATCATTGGAAAGAAAGAACACTATGTATTGTTAAATTTATACTTCTTCTTAAAATAATCCATTTAATAATGCTGTCTTGACATCCATTTGATACACTTTATAACCTCTTTGGATTTCCATTGAAAGAAATTTCCTGATTGACTACAGTCTCAGTGCTGGAGCAAATGTCTCTTCAACATAAACACATTTTATTTGTAAATATCCCTTACAGTCTAATCACATCTTATTTATGATTATATTTCCTTTCTCGTCAAAATTTTTCTTGAAAATCCACTTTGTACTAATCACATTGTGACCTTCGAATCTTTTAACAAGATCCCAAGTCTGATTTTTGTCAATCTGATCAAACTCTTCATTCATTGATTTTACCTGTAACTCATCCTTTGCAGACTCTTAAAACGAGGATATTTCCACAATTGATAGAAAAGTGAAATGTACATTATTCCTCATTCTCCTTGTCTATGTTGGTGCATTCTGATCACCGATAATGTTGTACTGATCAATATCTGCTATTCGATTTCTACTTTGCAGTTCAAATGAATTCTCTCCAGCTATGGATTCCTATTCAGATTCTTCTTTTGAGTCAACATCATGATATGAATCTTAAGAGTTTTTTACACCATCATCTACCTTCGTATTAGCATTTTTTTCATGATCACATCCTTCAACATCTTCTATCACATCAGAATAAGAATTCCTTGAAGCATTCATGTTTTTCTCTTCAATGATCTTTAAATCATTTCATTCCAAAATTCTTTACAAGTTCTTATTGAAACACTTTTAAGCTTTGATATTCATTGATTATCCATGAAATATTCCTTCATCTACATTATCTCCATACGTCCCTTGATTTCCTTCTTTGTTTTGGATAAAACATTTGTTTCCAAAAACACGAAAATATTTCAAAGAGGGATTCATTCCATGAAACAATTTATATAGTGTCTTTGTCTCACCCATATATATCCTTATTATATTTTTAATATACCCTTCTACCTGTACTACATATTTCCAGTAATGTCGAGTTATTCGACTCTATATTATCATAGTTCGGGAAATGCTATTTACCTATCGATTACTATTCTGAACGACTAAATTTTTCTATGGAGTTATCATAGTAGCCACCTCATGTTGTATCCTATGATTCTCTAGGTAATTTTCTAATTCAATGGATGTGTATTCTCCACCATTTTCAGACTGTAGGACTTTGACCTTCCATCCAATATCATTCCCGATGATTTGAAGGTAGGTTTCAATGCAATCAAGTATTTGTCGCTTCCTGTGTATAACAATATTACATGCCATTCTACTGTAATCATCTATGAAAAGAGAAAAGTACCATTGTCCATCTATTCCAGCAACATTTATCAGGCCACATACATATGTATGGATGAGGTAAAGGAGATTTGATGCTCTTTTCTTCTTTGGTCTGTAGGAACTGCAGACCATTTTCCCTCACATGCACGCATCACAGGTCTTTTCTCGTTTACGCTTTAGATTTGGGAGATCCATGACTATCTTCAGCTTTGATATATTTTCCATGCCTTGATGATTTATTTACCCCAATATTCGATTCCATAATTTGTTTTCCTCTTCAACAATTAAGTAGAAATTGTTCTCTTTACTGTTAACTTGATATAAGATTCCATCTGTTCTACAACATTTTATGAGCAAAATCCCAGACTTTTCTCTTATAGTATAACCATTATGACTGAATGTCACAATAAGACCTAAGTCACATAGTTGAATCACACTAAGAATATTGTGACACAGACCTTCCATATAATGGAGTTCAATTTTTTTCATCTCCTCATTATCTAGCTCAGTACTTCTACTACCTTTTATCTTCAAAGCACCATCATTACTGAACCACACTGTTACATCAACCTTTTTCTTGACATTTGTTAATATTCTACATTACCCATCATGTGGGATGGACATATTCTATTAGGAATCAAAGTTCTTTTGTTCTTTGTAGCTTTGAGGGATAGTTCTAAAAAATTGGACTTTTCAATTTTCCTATTTTCCTTCCATGAGATATTGGACTAAGTGTAAGACCATGATAACCTTTCAATTCTATATTCCATGTACGTGGGTTATTCATATTCAAATTCTTCTTCCAGAGGAACAGACCTGTTTGAAATAACAAAACCATCTTCTTGATGTGTATTGACTCGTCCTTGAGTATTGAAAGACTTTCTCCTGTCATATATCTTCACGCAATGAACAGATTTATGGCCAAAGTTAGAACAGTAAAAAAAATATACAAAGGAATTATTTCTTCTATAAGAAGTAGGATATGAATATGTTATCCTTTTCTGAACACCTAACTCTTCCCTAATAATATATCTCCTTGCCTCTTCACAGTAAGACATGGTATGGCCCAAATAGCCACAAAAGTGACACTTCACGAAAGGAAATGTCTTCTCACTTCTATTTCTCCTCATTCCTTGTTCCTTAGGAAAATAGTTTGGCTACCTATAATTTCTTTAAACTTGAGGATAATATTCATTTCTATTTTCAATTTTATTTGAGGGTTTCTTTTTCAGCACTTCTGGTGGATTTTCAACATTATCAACTTACATTTTGCCTTTATTCTAATTCACTTTAATTGTAGAATTTGATGTTTCAGCATCACAACCAATTCCACTATTTCCCATAAAGGTGGGTATTTGATCACTCAAGAAATTTTCAAATCCATCAGAGACACATTTTTCTCTCCCTAGCAGCTCATCATCTAAGAACCTTAAAAATTATATTTTCTTCTTTACTTCTTTTGAAATTGATTCACTTTCGAGTTTACTTCACAGAACAACTTCTTATTTGAGTCATTCAATGGTATTGTACTTCTACTCTAGTCTCAAGTTAGTATAATTGATGACCTTTTACTGTTATTCAATTTTGAGTTTTAGTTCCCCAACATCATCAGTGACTTCAAGGATTGATGGTTAAACTTTCACTAGTTCTTCCAATCATTCAATTTCCTCTTCCAGCTGATCAATATATTTTGATGATTCCTCCACCATTTATTTCGACTTATTACATCTCTTACATTTATTTTCAACCTTACTAAAATAATACTTAATTTGAAAATTGGGATCAGAATTAGTAGTCAACTAATCATCTCCATCTTTATCTATCAATGGTTCTGACTTTTAAATGGTATCCATCATGGTGGCATGGTTTCCAGTCATAAATTCTGGTTCATATTTCGCACAGAATTCATTATCATCATCTCCCTCCTCACAGAAAAACTCTTATTCTATAATTTCTTTGCAAATTTTAAGTTTCCCTTGTGGAAGAATATTTTCCGAGGCTTTTCTGTATTTTCAACTTCGCTCTCTTCATCATCAAATTTTCTTGAGCACTGAGAAGCAATGTAACCAACTCTTCCATAGTGAAAACAAGACAGAGGTATCTTGCCTTAAAATTTACATGTTCCCTTATTGAGTTTTTTGGAAATGAGAGAGAGAGTTTCATTTTCCGTATTATCTACATCACAACTATCTCATGAAAATTTTAGTTTTTACATGTATTTTAATGCCATTTCATTGCTCACACAAGTCGAAAATTCTTTTGGTTTGATTCTCATTTCATAAGATGATAAATTTCTTAGAAGATCACCCACTGAGAGTTTGGATAGATCTATTTCCTCAAGGGAAGACACTTTTTCATTGTAAAGGGTTGGAAGTCTTCTCAATATTTTCTTCACTCTATAAATGTCTTTGATATCTTCTCCCAAACCTAATATTTCTTCTACATCTTTAATAATTTTATTGAAAAAAGATTCTGCATTCTCATCAGGGTGCATCTTTAGATCATCAAACCTATTGTGTAGTACTTGAAGTCTTACCTCCTTAACTATTTTATTTCTTTCATAAATAATCTCCATTTTATCACACATTGACTTGGAATATGTGAAACTCATTACCTATAGATAAATCTGATCAGAAAGGGATGTAGTGAGAGGATTTTTTGAATTCATGCATACTAAACTGTAAATGGATTCTATTTTGAAGTCCCATAATCACTCCTTGATATAATTTAATTTCCCTTGCACTGATATGTTATGAAGATTAATTTCAAAAACTGATTTTTTCAAATTTAGGATTCCTTGGGTGTTCCACGTACTGCTGTTGTTTCCTTGTACCACAACTATTTTCACATTCCATCTAGATCCTCTGCGTACCATCTAGCTCCACCATGAATTGCGCTACTCAACATTCCACCCTACTCCACATACTGATCCACACCTCCACGTACCATCCTACTCCATGTACTGCTAGAGCTACCTACAGGAACCACACTCTCTTCCACGAACTATTTTTCTTATGAAAATGTATCTCTCTACGTACCATCTTCCCCACTGTGTACCACCTCAAACTTCACCAAATTGCTTCCAAAAACTTTAATCTCCAATCTCTACTCTTAACAAAGTGGATTACTATTCCTTAAATGGGAATGTAACTCCACAAATTTCACTAATCCGATTTTCCCAAATGTCAAATGTGGGAAAATATTCACTATATACTGAACTCCATCTGCATACTATATTGGTCTCAACCACATACCTCTCCTATTTCGTGAACTGCATTAATCCTGAAATCCTTTAACATTCCATGTACTACATGTCTTCATCACATACCGTCATTGCGAACTATTTTATGTAGGATTCCGCATACTGTATGCCTTCACTGCGTACCCTGCGAAATGTTTTCGGTTCTGCTCATCATTCCACGTACCACCTACCTTCACATCATACTGCACAACTTCACTATGTACCGCCCACCTTCAACTTGTACCGCATTCCTTCACCGCGTACTATGAACATTCACCATGTACTGCCGACCTTCACCGCGTACCTTTGCTACAAACTGTTAACAAACACTCGATTTTTTGAGGCCCAAAAAATTGGAAAACACAGGGAAACTGCACCACCTTGAATAATGCTTCCATCCCCAAATGTATAACCCTATTCTTTGAAAAATCTATAGTCATCCATTAATAGATTAACAACAAACACAAACTAACTTCCATTATTAGCAATGAGCAGCCTCACTTCCAACACCAATAAATGTTGTGGATTATGTATGTAGATAGGAAATAAATATTGATCATTTCTCTAATGAGTTAAATTCAATATTTTTAAGGGACTTGTCCTCTCAAAACTTTGTATCATGCGAGGATATAGTCTCAAGTTCCATAGAGATGGAAAAGGAGTTCTATAGGATGTATATATTCAAGATATATCAAAATTTATAGAGAAAGAATTGGAATTATGGGAAGAAAAGTGGTGAAATGGGGAATAAAGGTATGATGTGATTTCCCACATGAGATAAATATAGGAAGAAACAACTTTGATATTATAATAATGGAATAAGTGTTTGTTAAAAGTATGGAGAAAAAGGAAATCAAGATAGATAATTAAAAAGAAAGGAAGCATATATTGATGATCAATGCTTTAGATATCAGGAGAAGGACAATTATGTGAACCAATAATGAAAATTTCAAGGGAATTTACTTCTAAAAATGACAAGGGATCATGGAAATGTTTATGCGATTAATAAATTTTATTTCAAAGTTTTTAATTATTGAAGGACACTTTCGTGGGTGCTTCCAAATGAAGTCTGATTTTTTTGGGTACTTGGGTGTAGTAGAGTGGCCGACCAAGTTCATCTCTCAAATGAGGAAGTAAATTAAAAACAATTCTTAAAGGTATTCTAAAAATAAAATAAAATATAATAAAAAAAATACTTTAAAGGATTGGTGTGGGGTTCATTTAGACTTTATAAAGCTATAAGAAGTTTTCTGGAAGAAGATTGCATTTTTTTGATTTTATTTTTGAAATGATGTTTGATTAAAATGACACAACAATAAGATATTTTTTTAAAATATTTCAAAAGGATAAATTGATCTAACTATACATCTTCACTCAATTATTTATCATTATTATTGAAATTAACATCCACTTAATTATAATCCCCTAATTTGTTAGCACTCGAGCCCTATGGGAGTTAACTTAACCACAAATATGAAATTACTTAAACCCTAGGCTAGTTTCGGTACATGGAATCGTAACACCTTGATTTGATTGATATTCTTAGGTTAGCTTATGGCCAGTGGTTAATTAGAGCACATATCCACTATGTAAATGAGGATCAATTTATTTTAGGGATTATATTTTAACTCTACAAATTTATCCATTATGATCTTGTATTAACGATTAAGATCACACTCTCACAATTTACACAAATCTCGACCTCAAGTGTTTTTGTGTAAATTGATCAATTGTTTGCTAAGTTTCATTTAAATTGAAAACTAAATTAGTATATCATATTATTTTAATTACAGTTTCTCATTTATTCAAAATAAATGAATGATGTAGGTATGAGTTAGTTCAATTACTAATAAAAATACTCTTCTAGGGGTGGAATAATTATCATAGAAACAGATTGTATTTACAAAGATTAAGAAAGGGTATAACCCTATCTCATTTCTACTATTGAATTCTAGCCCAAGGAGGAAGATTAAGAGAAGAATAAATTTTAACAAAATAGATGAAAATAGAAGAAATAAAATAAGAACAAAGAAGTTTATTACACAAATGTAAACATAAAAACATGAAGAAGAATAATAATAATTTGATGAGGGGATCCTTAATTCAAGAGCTACCCTTCTTACAATGGTTTGAGAATTTGAGTGGAACCAATTATACCCTGAAATCATTCTCATAATTCACGTCCCAACCCCTTAAAAATTGAAAGAAACCAATTTATAGAGTGGAAGAGAGGTTAGGTTCAAAGTGTTTTCAAGTGTGAATGGGGAATCTCATACAAATATTTTAAGCCAACTTGAACAACCCATTTGACCACCAAAACATGTTAACTAACCATCCTTACAGAAGGAATATTTATTAGAAAATTAGTCTGAGAGCTCCTTTAACAATTTGGGTCTAATATAAGCACATATGAAGAAGTTATATCCTACATACATAACCAATGTTCAATATGGCGAGTCCAGCCCAACTTTGACATCATGACCCATTTTTACCAACCAAATACATGATTTAACTCAGATTTCTTGAATACAATCTGTATAAAATTAAGTCAGGAACACATTTACAAAATAATAAGTTCAAATATTTCAAATAAAATTATTTATGTTCAAAATAGTACTGTTAATTTTTAAAGGGTAAAACAAGAATTTTCATTAAATTTTCAAATGAATGATATAATAACAAATATTACATAAATGAACACAGTTATCACAATGTAAAGAAATAATATCATTTATCATCTGTAAAATATTCAATAAAATTGTGTTTTATCAACTCCCCCACACTTAACCTTTTTTACTCATTGGAAAAACCTCATATCATGTATTCCGAAATATTATTACAAGTAAACATCAATATCAAATCTAAAAAAATTTTAAAACACATTTCCTTGAGATCCAAAAATTCCACACCAAGAAACCAAAGATATCATGCTTCATAAAAAACCATTATTTCAAGCTCTTCATTTATATCATTCAATATATTTCCACTTCATTTATCCTCCCATGCACAAAAAACTTACCTTACTTGAATTTTCTCTTATCACACAAATGTCAAATTTTCAACAATGTGTTTCTAATCCAAAATCATACAAGGGTCACCATAGGCTTGATAAATTTCTAAATTGACACCCTATGTGAGTCAATGACATAAGTTTATCATGATGAATTTTTAGGGTTGTTCTGTGGATTTATTTTTGAAGGATTTAGATGTGAAAAATTCTAAGGCCGAATGAGGGGGGCTTGACTCTTTTTGAAAAAAATTGCATTAATATAATTTTCACTTAAATATGGTCTCCTCCTTAATCCCCTTAGAATAAATTCATGTTCATCATCCAGAAAAATAAAGGAATGTGCACACCATTCAACATTTCAACAGAAAAATTTCAATCTTCTCAAACATGATTTTCTTTAATGCTCTAGACAGGCACAAAATTTTTCCTCTATTAGAAGCTCTAGAAAGGAAAAAATTCACTTATCTTGAAAGCTCTAGAAAAGGAACAACTTTCAATATAATGATTTTCTTCAGCAGTAAACACATCTCTTCAGAATTTAATTTTCCACCCAATGTAATGCAAAATGTGGTAGCACAACACAAGATAAATTCCCCCATACTTAAGTTTACCTAGATTATGAAATTTCACTTCAAGAGTTGGTTGGATAGAGAAAATTGGCTTGTAAGGTGGAAAAACTAATAGGATGTTCATGAATTCTACGGGATAAAAGGATTAAATGTTCAAGGTAGTCCATTATAAAAAGGATTCTTATGAAATAGGGGATTTAATTCCAAAGAAATGTCTCAATAATTTAAAACACAAGTACCAAAAACCCTCAAGTTTTGACAGGAATAAATCAAATTATGGTTAAATCTAGCATGGCTTGGTTCTCTCAAGAAGTGAGTTAAATGTAAAGAATATGAGAATAATGCTTCAGAATCATCATAGGAAAGTGATTTCAAATATAATTATAGTTAGATTTGGCATGGGATTCAAAATTTAGAGTACTTTTCATGAAATTCCTAATGATTTGAACTTGAAACAAATCCATTTTCAATATTCATTTAAGCTTAGTTTCATGGGATAAATTGTTTCACTTATTGATATGGATTTTAGAATGGTGATGAGAATCATTTCAGCTCAAAACATTCAAAAACACACAAAAAATTGAAAAATAAACACACAAAACTTAAAAAACGCACATTTTTTGGAAATCATTGAAAAAACCGAAAACAATTGAAATTAATAAATTAAAGGTTCCCTCCCTTACAGTTAAAATATTTTATTTTCCTCAATGTGAACTCATGAGATGATATATACACATGAAATATATAATTTTAAATTATAAAAAGAATAAAAAAATGAAAGGGTTAGGAACTACCTGATATGCTCAAGTGATGATGGGGTCATGCAGTGTGATGAAATCCACTACATTAGTAGGAAGTCCCTTAATGCATTTCATTAAACATTTCCCATTTAATGTAATGATACTTCCTATATACTCTTGTGTGATATCTACTTTAGCATAAGTAAAACCATTAGTCACAACATAAGGACCTAACCACCTAGAATGCAACTCACAAGGCATCAGCTTCAGTCATTGACTATAGAGCAAGACTTTCTCTCCAACTTGAAATTATCTTTTCTGGATCATTTTTTCATGAGATAATTTTTATCTTTCCTTGTAGAGCCTTGTGTTATCTTATAAGGACAATAAAATATCCTCAATCTCTTGAATTTTATGCTTTCTTCGGATTCCATATTGGGCCAAATCCATGTTGCATTTTCTTATAGCCCAATAAGCCCAACTTTCAACCTGCATGGGTAGATGACAGGATTTCCCAAAAACAATCCTAAATGGGGACATACTGATGGGAGTTTTGTATGCTGTCCTATATGTCCATAGCGCATCATCCAAGCACTTGCTCTAATTCTTCCTATTCGTCTGCATAGTTTTCTCCAAAATTTGTTTCAACTCCCTATTTGAAACCTCTCCCTGACCATTTGTTTGGGGGTGGTCTGGTGTTGATGTTTTGTATATCAGCACATAATTTTGAATGAGGGAAGCCAAATTTGGATTGAAAAAGTGTGTCACTTGGTCACTGATGATGTCCTTCGATACTCCAAACCTGCAAAAAATATGTACTTTGAAAAAGTACACAACCACATGAGAATCATCAGTCCTGATTGCCTTAGCCTCCACCCATTTTCTCACATAATCAATAGAAACCAAAATATACAGAAAACCAAATGAACTAGTAAAAGGACCCATAAAATCAATTCCCCGTATATCAAAAATCTCATAGAATAATATGGTTTGTTGGGGTATCTCTTGTCTCCTAGAAATATTTCCAGTGTGTTGGAAACATGAGCATGAATTACAAAACACATGATCATCATGGAATAAACTAGGCCAATATAATCTAGAGTGAAAAACATTCCAAGCTATCCATTGGGGTCTAATGTGTCCACCACAAGAATGTGTATGATATAATTGAAGAACAGACTCAAACTCATGATCAATAACACACCTCCTAATAACTTGGTCACTACACATGTTCCGTAAGTAGTGACCATCCCACACATAAAATCTAGACTCAAACTTTTACTTTTGGACTTGATATTTCTATAAATTTTTAGTAATTTCATAGTCAATGAGGATGTTAACTAAATCAACATACCAAGGATGTGTACCTAATATGAAATAAAGATGTTCATCATGGAAAGTGTCCCAAAGTGGTACTTGGTCCAAGGTGCCATCCTATAGTGCATGAGTAAGCCTACTCATGTGGTCCGCCACTAGATTTTCTGACCCATTCTTGTCCTTTATCTCAATGCCAAATTCCTAAAGAAGTAGAATCCATCGGATTAGCTTGGGCTTTGTATCTGACTTCTAGAAGAGGTACCTCAGATCTGTATTAAAAAAAAACTACTTTAGAGCCCAATAAATATGAACAGAATTTATCTAAATCTAATATGATGGAAAAACAATCATTTTCTATGGTTGTGTAGTTTTATTGGGATGAATCTAGATTCCTTGATGCATAATAAATAACACGAGAACCTCCCTCCACCCTCTGAGAAAAGACTTCTCCAACCACAAAGTTGGTGGTGTCATACATAATCTCAGAAGGAATCTCCCACTGTGGGGGTTGTATGATCGATGAAGTGGTTATGCACTTCTTTATCTCATCAAAGGTAGTCCTACAAGAATCATCAAACACAAAATCAGAATCGTTTTGATGTAATCACGACAAAGGAAGAGAAATCTTACTAAATTTTTTGATGAAGCGCTGATAAAATCCTAGATTCCCTAGGAAATTTCTTACATCACACACACATTAAGGATATGGTAAGGATGAAATAATATCTAACTTACATCTATCAACCTCTATCCCATGTTTTGACACCGCATTCCCTCAGACAATTCCCTGATCTACCATAAAATGGCACTTTTCAAAATTCCAGACTAGATTCTTCTCAATACAATGATTCAAAACCTTTCCAAAACTAGAGATAAAGTCATCAAATGAAGATCCATGAATTGAAAAATCATCCATAAATACCTCCATGTATATCTCAATAAAATTAGAAAAAATACTCACCATACATTTCTGGAAGGTAACTGGGGCATTACAAAGTCTAAATGGCATCCTCCGATTGGAAAATGTGCTAAAGGGATAGGTGAATGTAGTCTTCTCCAGATCCTATGGAGCTATAGGAACCTAAAAATATCTAGATAATCCATCCAAGAAACAATAAAGTGTCTTCCCATCAAGTCTCTCAAGCACTTGATCAATAAATGGGAGGGGTAAATGGTTCTTGATAGTAGATTGTTTTAGTTTCCTATAATCAATACTCACACGCCAACTATTTTTCACCCTCATTGGAACTAACTCATATTTTTCATTTTTAACAATAGTAACTCCACTTTTCTTAGGAAAAACCCGAATAAGACTTACCCACTGAGAATCTGAAATGGGATAAATTATACCTACCTCAAGAAATATTTCAAATTATTTTTTTAAAACTTCCAGATGATTTTGATTCAGTATTCATTGTGGATGCTTAAGTGGTTTATCCCCATCCTCCAAAAGAATCCTATGCATGGAAATAGAGGGGATAATACCTGATATGTCATCCAAGTTCCACCTGATTACCTTAATATTCTCCCTCAAAAGATTCAAAAGTTTTTCTTCATGTTCAAAAGGGAGATTGTTAGTAGTTATAATAGGTAATTTCTCACCACTTAACAAGTTTTAGTATTTGAGATTAGGTGGAAATGGCATGAGTTTCAATGTAGGGGGATGATGTATGGATGGAGAAATTTAAGGAACTAAAATATGTGCACAATAAACATCAATATCAGAATATATATCCTAAAAATCAGATAATGAATCATCAAATCCATCAATATACTCTGCTTTCATGTCATAATCATAGTGATAATTATTAAAATTAAAATATGAATCCATTTCAAAATTGAATCTAATAGAGGTTTGTGCATTTAAAACTAGTGTGGAAGTGATCTTAGCCATCAAACTTGAACCAATACTCATAATTTACCTAAGAATACAACAATTAAAATCCATGTGGTTTTTAATTAGTGGTTCAAAAGGGGAGATAACAAAAGGAGAATGGTCTTCTGAGGGGTACTTCATGAAGTCCATAACATTAAATATCACAACTTCATCTCCAAACTCCATGGAAAGTGTACCCTCATGGACATTTATGATGGTTTTAGCAGTTTTGAGGAAGGGTCTACCTAATATAAGGGGATCATGAGAACTTACCTGATCATCCTCCTTGTTAAGAACATAGAGATCTACCAGAAAGATCATGTCTCTTACCTGAACATGTACATCCTTGAGGAATTCTGCTGAATATGTTGTAGCTCTATTCGCCAACTGCACCACTACTTTTTTCAGCATTAAATCACCAAACTGTAAAGAAGAAAATACAAAGTGATTCATTACATTTATAGAAGCTCCTAAATCACAAAGAGAATCACAAAAGTTCAACTCCCCTATGGTGCATGGGATGTCAAATGTCCCCAGATCCATGAACTTTTTGGGAAATTATAGAGTTGGTGTAATGAGTACCGACACATTACTTCCATGATTGACCCCCTCATTTCCCTTTATCCCCCCTTCGATTTTTACAAAGTTCTTTTAAGAATTTGGTATACCTTGGTATTTTTTTAATGTCTTCAACTAAAGGGATGCTAATATCCACATGCTTGAATGTTTCCAAAACCAATTTTTGCATCACCATTTTAGCCATATTTTTGGTTTGAAAAACTAAATTTGGAAAAGGAAGGGGTTTAAAGGGAATATCATCAATATTTTTCTTTCCTTTATCTTTATCCTTGGATTTATCGTCAGTTGGTATGGAATGGGGCTTCTCTGGAGTTTGGGTGAATCCCGGTGGAATGATTGGTTCCGATGTATCTGTTGTTTTCTTACCACTTCTCAATGTGATGGAACCAAAGTTCCCCTTGGGATTTGGAGTAGGTTGGGATGGTAGATTTCTAGAATTCTTACTTACCAGTTCATGGAGGTCGGGGGAAATCTGGCTCATTTGAGTCTTCAACTCCCCCAACTCCGGACCTTGACTCTTGAGCTCATTCTGTTGATTAAGAACAACTTGATTCAAAATATCATCAGTATTAGAATCTTCCTTTGGTTGAGAATTCCATTGTGGTTGACTTGTTGATTCATGATCTTAAAATCTCCATTGGGGTAGTTGTAAACCTTGTTGGTAAGGTGGAGGCTGCTAGAATTTTTATTGAAAGGGGGGAATTTGTTTTTGTCTAGATGCATACCTCATGTTTGATTGATCCTTCCACCCTTGGTTGTATGCTGGTGCAAAGTAATCAAACTTCTTTTCGGTATGTGGCTGTTTCTACACTTGATATGGTCTCATAGGAAATACGTCACTGGAATCCTCTGTCTCTTGTAATTGGTGGAAATAGTCAGTTGGGTGGTCTTTTTCAGTGAAAATGCCACAAGGCCTCAAAGGAGTGGGTTGAGATGTCTTTTGAGCCAAAGAAATCTTCCTGACCATAGTAGTCAATTCTTCTAACTTGGTATCAATTAAATGAATCTCAAGAGAATTAGGACTTACCTGATGTACTCCCCTGACATGCGGTGTACCACGATCACCAAATTATTGGGAGTTTTGGGCCATTTTGTCAATCAAGACACATGAAACTACTGGTTTATTTTCCACCAATTCTCCTCTAGTTTCAACATCCAATATTCTCCTCTCCATAGGTGTGATTCATTCATATAAGTATTGTATTAGGAGTTTCCCAATGATTTGGTGATGTGGGAATCTTGCACAAAACTTCTTAAATTGCTCCCAGTACTCATACATTGTATCCCCTTGAGAATGTTTAATCCCAGAGATCTACCAAAGAATGGAAGTGGTCCTTGATTTTAGAAAAAAGATTTTCAAGGAAATACTTTTCAAATATTTCTAACATGTTACATCTTCAAGTTGTAAATAATAAATCCAATCTTTTGCAGCTTCATCAAGTGAGAATATGAATGCTCTTAGTTTTATTTGATCTTCAGAAACATTTCTTGGGTTTAAGGTTGAGAAAATCACATTAAATTCTTTTAAATGTTTTTTGGATCCTCACTAGATAATCCATGAAACTTTGGAAGAAGATGAATTAACCCAGATTTCAGTTCGAATCCTGATTCAAGATTTGGGTATGCAATGCAATTTGTTTGATAATTAATATCAGGTGTAGACAATTATCAAATAGTTATATTAAGTTCATTTCCATTATTTTAATTCATGGTTTCTTGTTTTAGGTTTTATTTATATGAGTTTCCAATTTCCGTGTTCCCAAAATGGATGAATTTACAAGTGGTTTAATATTGAAACTTCCCATATACTGAGAATGTATGATTCGAGCCCTAAGGTTTCATTCAATCTCAAGGTCAAGATCTAAAAGATCCTCAGGATTATTTCATGTCATAAATAAAATTAAAATAAAATGAAGGAAAGTGTACCATAATATAAATGAGATGTTTGAGTTGATGGTCCAAAAATAATAAGATGAAAATAAAAGAAGAAGAAAAAATTCAGATCGGGTAAAGATGGAAGAAATAAGAGAGGAAAATAATAAAATGTTAAATAAAATGATTACTTATAATTGGTTGAAATAATTACTTGCCTCCCTCGAAATGGTGCCAATTTGAATGAAGTTGTCGTGGTCACTCTCAAATGAAGTGTGATTTTTTAGGTACTTGGGTGCAGTAGAGTGGCTGATCATGGTCGTCTCTTAAAGGAGGAAGTAAATTAAAATAAAATCTTAAAGGAATTCTAAAAATAAAATTAAAATAGAATAAAAATTCTACTTGAAAGGATGGGGTGTAATTTTTTACCTTTTATAAAACTAGATAAATTTTTCTAGAAGAATATTTCATTTCATTTTGTATTTATTTTTGAAATGAAGTCTGATTAAAAA
This sequence comes from Viscum album, assembly GCA_963277665.1. Lineage (NCBI taxonomy): Eukaryota > Viridiplantae > Streptophyta > Magnoliopsida > Santalales > Viscaceae > Viscum > Viscum album. Next base: position 944,010,187 of record OY728153.1, read on the forward strand.
GACCCAACAAGAAGATGTTTTTTAGAAAATATTTTAAATGGAATAATCAATCTAACTCTACCTATTTACTCAATTATTTATCATTATAATTAAAATTAACATCCAATTAATCATAATCCCATAATTTGTTAACCCTCGAGATCTATGAGAGTTAACTTAACCACAAAGATGGAATTACTTAAACCCTAGGCCAGCTTCAGAACATACAATCACAATACCCTACTTTGATTGACATTCTTGAGTCAGATTATAGTCAATGTTTAATTTGAGAACATTTAAACTTTGTAAATGAGTATTAATGGAGTTTAGGGATTATATTTAAACTCTACAAATTTATCCCTTATGATATTTTATTACCGATTAAGATCGCACTCTCACAATTTACACAGATCTCGACCTCACTTGTTTTTGTGTCAATTGATAAATTGGTAAGAGGTCGATCAATTGCTAAGAAAACTACTCTTCCATGGGCGGCTTAGTTATTGTAGAAATGGATTGCATTTGAAAAGATTTAGAAATGGTATAACCCAATATTGTTTCTACTATTGAATTAAATCCCAAATAGGAAGATTAATGTAAAAATAAATTTGAATAAAATATAATAAAATAGAATAAATAAAAGAATAACAATGAATTTTATTATACAAATGAAAACATTACAACATGAAGAAGAAGAAGAAGAAGGTTTTGATAATGGGATCCTTACTTCAAGAGCTACCCCTCTTACAATGGTTGGAGAATTTGAGTGGAACCAATTATACTATTAATTAATTCTCCTAATGCACACAACAACCCCTATAAATGTGAAAACACCAATTTATAGAGTGGAGGGGAGGCTGTTTTCAAAGTGGTATCAGGTGTGAATGGGGAATCTCGGCCAAATATTTTAAGATAACTGTCACCACCCATTTGGCCACCAAAACGCGTGAAAAAACTCTCTTTACAGAAATTTTATTTATTCTAAAATGATTCCTAGATCTCCTATCAAAAGTTTTTCCTAATTCAAGCATGGATGAAGAAGTTATGGCCCAAATACAGAACCAATGTCCAATCAGGAGAGACCATCCAAACTTTGTCTTCTTGACCCATTTGCACATACCAAATGCATGATTTAACTCAGATACCTTGAATAAAAGTTGTGTACAATTAAATCAGGACAACATTTTTAAAATAAGAAGTTATAATATTTAAAATAAAATTATTTATGTTTGAAATATTATAGAAAAGTTTTAAAGGGTAAAACATGAATTTTCATCCAATTTTTAAATGAATGATCTAATCCCAAATATTCCTTAAATGAACATAGATACCACAATATGAGGAAATTATATCATTTATTATCAGTAAAATATTTAACAAAATAGTTAATTATCAACTATGTGGTGGTAGGTACTTTGATCTTAGCATCAAAGTTGGCTAATGTGTTATTTTATTATCGATATTTGAACCCTTTTATATCATCTATGTTTTTGAAAAAAATTAGATATTTCCCTAGAACCCTAGTAAAGGAGTTATCAATTTATAAATTACGTGATAATATTATTGAAATAAATATGTTTTTGGAAGTTCTATGTATGATTCATGGGTGTACCATATTTTTAAAATTGGTTATTAAAACCATGGTTAAATTTTATATAAACACTGGTATGGATTATCTTTCAAAGTATAATGAAAAAAATTATTTATAATAGAATTATATTAAGATTCATGAAGGTGAGGTGGAATTTATTATCATTAGAGGGAAAACTTCATCATCCAAATCTTGTCTAGATCCACACCGAGTAGCTCTCCTTAATAAAATTCTAGGAAGGTAGGAAAATAAAACATGATCTATGGATAAGGAATATATCCTAAGAATAGATAATTTACCCATGGTATAAAAATTAATTGAAGTTTTTATTGAATAATTATTTTTTCGTCCACTCGAGAATGAAGTTGAGTTCTTTATTGAAATAATTCATGATATAAGGCCTTTATTTGTAACTCTATATAGAATGGAAGCATTAGAGTTGGTGGAGTTGAAGAAAAAATGATAGGGGATATGTGATAATGGATTTATATGTTGTATTTTTTCACTATGGGGAGTCCTTATTTTCTTCATAAAAAATAAGGACATGTCTTTGAGACTGAGTGTCAATTATAATGTGATAATTACGATTAATATAAAGAATAAGTATCCTTTACCACACATTTATGACTTATTTTGGTAACCTAAAGAAGAAAAATTATTTTCAAAGATTGATCTTAACTTTGGTTATCACCAGATATGGGTGATGAGGCATTATATTTAAAATACAACATTTTAAATAAGGTATGAAAATTATGATTTTATGGTTATACCTTTTGGATTGGATAATACACATCTAATATTTATGATTCCAATGAATAGAGTAATAAAGGACTATATTTATAAATTTTTGGTGGTATTAATTGATGATATCATGATATACAGTAAGATCTATGAGGATAATGGGAGTCATTTATAAATAATTTTTGAGACCCATATAAAAAATATCTATATGGAAAATATATAATGTTTGAATTTTGTATCAATTAAGTTTCTTTTCATAGTAATATTGTTTCCAAGGATACAATCTCTATTGACTATTAAAATAAAAATGTAGTTAAATAATGGCACATATTGGTGAATATAATTATGATCCATAGTTTTCTAGGTTCAGTAGGCTACTATTTCTGATTTGTTTAATATTTTCTAGATTATTCAACCTATTAACCAAGTTAACACAAAAATTGGTTAAATTGACATAGTTAAGGGAACATGGAAAAAGTTTTAAAGAGATAAAGTGGAGAATGATTAATGTACCAGTATTAAATTTATCATCTGGTAATGAAGAATTTATAAAACTTAGTGATACATTGAAGGAATTACTTAGCCATTCCCCTATGTAGAATGATAGAGTGATTTTCTATGCACTAAGGAAATTAAAAATCCATGAACAAAACTTTCTAACTCAGGACCTTGAGATATCAGTCGTAATATTTAATTTTAAAATATGGATATAGTACCTCTATGGAAAAATATTGTATATATATATAGATCAAAATATTTTGAATTATATATTATCCTAGAAAGATCTCAATAAGAGGAAAATAAAATGGTTGGAGCTACTCAAGGACTAAAATTTCTCAATACACTACTACCCTGAAAAGGAAGACAACGTGGTTGATGCATTGAGTTGGAGGGACCATGCAATTATGACCACGACGATGATTAAGAATGATCCTATATATAGATATTTAGAAAAGATATATATATAGTGTTTTTTAGGAAAGGGGATTCATAATTACTTTTCTAAGAAATTCATAAACCATACTTATTAGAAATGATAGAGAAGTCCTCGTAGGATGATGAGGAATTACAAAGGAACATTAAAGTAAAAAATGATTGAAAATTAGTAGAATTAATCTATAGATATGGGACGTTTAAGTTAATAAAGAGGTTATATTTTTATCCACACCAAAATTTAATAGGGAAATACTAGATGAATAATATAACTCCAATTTATCTATACAACATAATAGCACAATGATGGATAGGGATTTAAGAGAATATATTTGATGGGATGGTATAAAGTGGTAAATTTTGGACTCTATGTTATTCTTATTAGTATTCCAAGAAGTGAAGTCTAAAAGAAAACATCCAAATAGAATTATGAAACCTTTTCCTATACCTATATTGAAGTGGTATAATATTACAATGGACATTATCACTTGACTTCCACATACTCATAGGAAAAATAATAGTATATGTGTAATTGTTGATCATCTTACCAAGAATCCTCAATTATTAGTGACAAGAGAAGATCTACCCCTTGGGTTACTTACTCGGCTCTATATCATTGAAATCATAAAGCATCATAGGGAACCTATTTTGATTGTATCTAACCATGTCCCTCATTTCACCTTTATATTATGGAAGAGTCTTCATAGGGGTCCTGATACTGAGATGCATTTTAGAAATTCCTATAATCACCAAACCAATGAGAAGTCTGAAAGGAATATTCAAACTTTGAGGACACAATGAGATCATATTATCTCAAAATATAACATATGTGAGATTATTATCTACCATTAGTGTAATTTTTATACAATAATAGCTTCTATTAGGGCATCCATATGAAACCATATAGAGAATTGTATGAGAAGAGGCATCATAATCCAATATATTGAGAAGAATTTAGATAAGGAATTTTAGTTGGACTAGAACTTTTAGAGGATATGACTATTAAAGCATGGACTATTCAAAATCATATTAAAGCCTATTAGAACATACAAAATAGATATGATGATAATTTAAGGGAGTAATCATAATTTAAATTTAGAGATCAGATATTTTTTTAATGTTTCATTATGAAAGGGAGTTTTAAGATTTAGTAATAAGTGTAATTTAAAACTATCGTACATTTTACATTTTGGGCTACTATAATGAATCATAATTTTAGCTTACCGATTGGCTATGCTACCTAACCTTTATAAATTACACAACATCTCCCATATTTCATTTCTGAGGAAACACATGAAAGATCCAATGAATGTTCTCACATATGAGGGAATATAATTTTTGTCATGCTTGTTATATAATTTATATCCTATCTAGATTCTTTGAAACTAAATAGTAAGTGTTATAGAATAATACAATAAGATCGGTGAAATTACTTTGAAGAAATAAAAAAATTTAAGAGGAAAAATAGGAGCCCAAAGAAGCTACAAGGAAGAAATATCCACACATGTTAAATATCTTATTTATACCCCAATTTCAAGGATGAAATTATTTATTGTGGGAGAATCTATTACCCGAGATCCTACTATAGCAGTTAAATACCATATCCTGGACTATCACACTCTAAAGGGCCTTTATTCATGAGTATATTTAAAAGTTTAATTTCTAAATTATATAATTTAATATTAACAGAATAAACTTAATTTTTTAATTCATCATAAATATATTATCTGAAGATTAAATTTTTGTTTTTATTAAAATATTGATTTTATGATGAATAGTAAAAATACCACTTTTGTAAGAATAAAAAATGGTTAGAATAAAATAAAACACATAAATTTTTTTATTGTTTTTATAATCTTACGACATTTGTAGGATGTAAGAATAAAATAAAATACATAAATACTTTTAAGTAATAAAATATTTATTTAAGGAATAAAATTATTTATTTTCAAATATTATCTGATATTATAAATCCATGGTAAATCATTTTTAGAACTAATTAAACTGTTACTTTAATAAAGAACTATTTTTGGTCTTTTCTTTGAATAAATAATTTTAGTGGTGCAATTCACTTTTGGATTTCCTTGAAAGAATAATTTTTTTTATAATAAAACAATTTATTCCATTAAAATTATTATCCAATATAATTTTATCTTATATATAAATTAAAACCTAAAAATGTTATTTTTTTTCTAAAAAGTTTTTTTACTCGATTAAGTGTGTATATTTTATAATTTAAATTGCATATATTTAGAAATTTTATTTTATAAAATGATTTTATAAGTTAAAATTTGAAATATCAATTATTTAAAAGGCTAAATATTAATTTTTTTTCATTAAAATTAATTACTAAAGTAAAAAACTTACTACCAAGGTAAAAGAAAATTATGAGAAATGTTAATATGTTCAAAGAAAAATCCCCAAAACTCTAATGGTTGTCGAAAAAAGTACTGTTTGAGTTTTTTTTGTTCTCAAAATCACCTTCCCCTATTTTGTCTCCATTTTTTTCTATTGAAACTTTAATAGTAACATTACTTCATTGAAAATGTTAGGATTACTCCCAAAAATAACTTACTCTCCATTTATAAATGAGTAACATCCCCACAAATTCAAGACAGACATTACATTAAAATTAAACCTTTAAAATCTTTAACTTTTATCCTCCTATGACCTTCTCCCATGTTAAAAAGATTTTAGAAACCATTAGTTAGCACAAGGCCTTCATTTAAAAGGATTAATCCAAGGAAAATTCAATGTCCTCATGTGAGTATTATCAACCATTCAAGGATACATACTAAAAAAATCATTAAAGTAATTCAAAAAAATTTAAATAATTATAAAAAGTCACAAAAAGTAAAATTAATAACCATTAATTATGAACTTTGGAATACAAATAGATCCATACACCACTATTATGAAACTAGTATAAATGATCAAAACTATAAATACTTGATGTGGAAAATCGGTGGAATTTATATATAGAATGACTATTTATGAATAATGTAAATAAAAATAGAAATGAATAATGTTTTAAATTAAGTGATTAAGATATCTATGTTTTTTATAAATAAGGTTCAAGTATATTAATGGAAGTATGAACAAGATGTATGTGTTTTCCATCTCAAATTCCTCACTTTGGGACGTGTTTGGTATTATGCACCTAATTTCCAATATGTGGTGTATATAATTCCTAATTTATATTTTATAACATGTAATTAATTTATTCATGTTTTTATGGATAAATTTGAATCCCTCCCTTTCAAAGTATTTTTATTTAATTTCTACCCTATTTATAAGTGGATTTTTTCTGCTTCTACTTTCATTCATTGGGGCTCATGTTATTTTCAACACCTATTTTTTTATGTGGTGTATACATTTCCATGGAATAAATTTTACCATATTACTCATGAAATTAAATGGATTTAAATGAGTATAATTTTATCCTTCACACATATCCTTTTAATTCAAGAGTTACCAAAACTATTGTAAAACTCAATATTTTCTATAGTTTTAAAAACCTTCCATTTTTTTGTTAAAGTAAAAGTGTGTGTCATTTACAAAAAAATAAATCCGTATATAGACATTGGAAAGTGTATATGAATATAGAAAAGATTCAACTATGGATATTCTCCCCAAAAAGGGTTGGATGTGCATCAACACAATCATCACCCTTATGTATGATGAGTGGGCTTAAGACCACACACTTGGAAAGACACTCCTGTGAGATATTCTTTAGAATATTAAAAGGCCATTTATAAACTATGATGATGGATTTTAATACCATTTCCATATTCTCATACTAATAAAAACTATTGAAACCAATTAATATTTTCTATGGAAGACCCAAAACGATGAAATTACCTACTCCATTGTATTTCATTGCTAAGGGTATTTCTTATTACTTTGATGTCACCCCACAAATTATAAGTTGATTTAGGGAGGTAGAAATCCACATTATTTCATTGAATGGGTAAGTATATATTTTACATATTTTACATTATATGGATACCTGTGTTTTTATTTATCCATATGCTTCTAAGGGAATAGTATGAAAGGTCTTGTTGACTATTATGGTGAATATATTAGACTTAATCAAGTGATTGATGTAACCCTAAATTATATTGATCTATTATGAATCCATAGTTCTCACAAAAATATTATATTGGGTTTTAGTGTATATCTCTTTACATATCAGTATAGTGTATTAGAAGAAGGCCTTGACATTATGATTTTATATATGACACTATGGATTCCATCAGTATGAGATTGATGACTATTTATATCCATGTTTTCATTGATTTTCATGGATATAACATGACCTTAGTTTTATTTTATTATGACTTCATGTTTTTTTTATTCCTTACTTATCACTTATTCCATGTTTATAATTTTATAGCTTCCTCAGTATGTCACTCCTTATTGAGAAATTGAGATCAACCTTATTTGTTTTCGTTTCACCAAGAAACATGGAGGATAACTATGTGTAATTTTCAAACATATGATAGAAGGGATAATTATGTTCTCGTAATGTTTATGTATCTTACATTTTAATATATAATATATGTATTTATCTAGTTTTTCAAAAATACTAAGCTGTTGGATCCTCGAGAAGCTGTTGTATTCTATATAAATAATGAAATATGACTATCATATTTGGGTTTTTGGATTCTGGGATGTTATAGTTAGTATTAGACAAAGTTTAGTATGAACCATGGTGATTAGATTTAGGGAAAACTATTAGATAACACAAGTACTATGAAAAAACCTCATGATTTATATTGAACACTATAGAAAACATAATGCAAATTTATGTTGCAATTCAATAGCATAAGATAAATAAGTATATTCCATTGTAGAATGATGATGAATAATGGGAGGAATAGTAATTTTATCACTAGCCATAGTTAATGCAGATATGTTTTTCACATGGAGGTATATAATTTGAAGAGATATATAGACCAATGATGGTCACAAATTTAAAACACTTAAAAGGAAGATGAGATAAATTGAATTGAATGGAAAACTTTAAAGGATGTATTCTATTAGAAATACTTTCCTCACGAGTAAAGAGAATGAATGGAAACGATGCTTCTCAAATTAGATAAAAGGATGAGGAAAATATTATTTAGTCTGATGAAAAATATATATGGTTATCTAGACATGGTGTTGACTATGTATGTAGAAAGAATTGAAATATTGTTCATTTATTTTATGGAATAACGCTGATCCTTTGAAGGGACTCAATTTCTCATACATTTTCATTATATGAAGATATTGTCTTAGGAAACATTAAAATATGAAAGGAATTATCATTGGTTTATGTATTAATGGGAAATCAAGAGAGGAAGAGGTTGTATGAGCATCATGGGAAGAACAATGTGGAAAAGGAGAATAAAGGTAGTATGAAATTTTTTACATGTGATAATTGTGGAAAATAACCCCTTGGGGATTTCAGGAAGGGAACATGAGTTTGTTACAAGCACATAGAAAGAGTCCATGAGGATCATGGATGTAAAGGGAAGGTATAATATTTTGATGTTTAATTATTTAACTATAAGTAGAAGGGAAATTATGTAAAAGAATTCCCCAAAATTCAAGGCAATTTACCTTAGAAAAGGCGAATGGGTCAAGGCCAAACTTATATGATTACCACAACTGATTTTGAACATAGTGGTAGTTACTCTGATCACAGCCTCAATGTTGGATAATGTTTTATTTTATTATGTATGTTAACACTCCTTTACATATTCAATGTTTTACAAAAACATTATATATTTATCTTTTAACAAAGTGATGGAGTTTAAAATTAAGACACTGAGTTATAATTTTATTACAATAGTGATGTGTCAGGTAATTCCAATTAGAATTATTAGGTGTACCCTATTATTAATCTAGGCTATTATAACTCTGGTTTAATTGGATATTATCATCTATATGGATTGGATTTAAAGTATAATTAATTTTTTTTCCATGGGAAAGTGATTAAATTTCATAAAGGTAAGGTGGAATCTCTTGTCTTTATAATGGAAACTGAATCATTTAAATATTGTCTGGATCCTTCCCCTGTTTCTCTCTATAAAGTAATTTTAAGAAGATAGGAATGTCAAGAATTATCTATGGACAAGGAAGATATCTTAATAATAGATTATGGTCCCATGTTACAAATATACATTGATGATTTTCTAGTGGAATTAATTTGTCATCCAATAGATCATGAATTTGAGTTCTCTATTCAACCCATTACTAATTTAAGTCCTATATCTATAAAAAATTTTAAAATAGAAGTAGTTGATTTTGTGGAGTTAATAAACAACTACAAGAGTTGTGTGATAAGTGGTTTATATGAATTTTTGTTTCAACATGGTGAGCCCCTATTTTATTTTTTAAGAATAAGGATGGGTATATGAGACTGTGCATCGATTATAGGGAGATCAATTCCATTAAAATTAAAAATAAGACTCCTTTACCACACATTGATGACATATTTTATAAAAATAAATGGAATGGTACTTTTAAAATATCGATATTGTTTTTGGTTATCATCATCTAAGGGTGAAGAAGGTTGATATAATTAAGATGAAATTTCAAACAAGGTATGAAAATTTTGAGTTTATTGTAATGGCATTTGGATTGAATAATGATCCTTCTATCTTTTTAGATATGATAATTAGACTATTCTTAGAATATCTTGATAAATATGGAGTGGTATTAATTGATTATATATTGATATACTCCAAGATCTATGTGTAGTATGAGATTTATCTATAAATAATTTTGGATACCCTCAGAAAAAAGAACTATATGGGAAATATAGAAAATGTGTTTTTTATCTCAATAATGTTTCTTATCTTAGCTATATTGTCTCCATGCTTGGAATATCTATTGAACATTATAAGTAAAATGTTGTCAAATAATGTCCTACACTAATAAACATAACTAAGATACAAAATTTCACGGGTTTAACAAGTTGTTATCAGTAGTTTGTTCAAGATTTTCCTTAATAGAAAACCTATTGGCCAAGTTAACACATAAAGAGGTTAAACTCACATTGTAAAACCATTATATTATATTATTTTATTTTCAAATAAATTTAATTTCTTTGATAGCTTATGATACCCCAACATTAAATTTTAACGAACTGTAATATACTCTTAATATTATTATTTAAGCTTCACCATTATAACCTAACTATTAAATTTGGTGGTATAAATGAGAATAATTTTTTTAAAATTAATTAGTATGGTTTTATATAAGTAAAATATATTATAAAATAAGTAATTAAATTATGGTAAAGTTTTTATATTCTTCAAAAATAAGTTTCTTCTAAAAAATGATTTTTTATTTCTTTTTGTGAAAAAACAATAAAAATAATTTTTTTTCCATTTTAGGAAAATTATTTTAAAAAATTAAATTCAATTTTTTAATAAACATATGATAATTATATCATGGTTGTTTTTTTATAATTTTATGAAAAGATAAATATTTCCATAAATAATAAAAAATAATATTTTTTTTACTAAAATTCACCTTTTTATTTAATGAATTTAGTATGTTAAATATTGTTTTAGAATGGTTTAAAAGTAAAATTTCTCTAAATTTTATTATTATTATTCAAATTTAGGTAATTGGAATCAATTTAAATTTGTATTTTTTTATAAAAACTTTTTATAATTTTGAATGTTTTTTTGGAAAACTGCTTTTTAATCTCGTCTCTCGGATTAATTTTAAATTTAATTAAACCATTTATATAATTTAATTTGGTAAAATGGATTAAAGATTTGGAATAATCATATTTAATATTATATAATAAGTCCAACTTAATTTTTTTGAATAATGAATAATAAAAACAGTAAAAATTAATTATCGTGATTAAGGTTAAAACAGGTTTTCTGAGGGGTTAAACAAAAAGATAAGTGAATTTTTTTAATTAAAATATGACTAAATACTATTTTATGGACATATTTCAACATTATAATATACAAATCTCTAATATTTAGTAATTTTGAATCATTTTTCTAGGAAATGGCATTATCATTTTGGATTCTTTTTTGAAATTTCAAAGTATCTTCCAAGTGGGTTCCTTTCCCCACTTAAAAAAAGAAATCACCTCTCCTCTACTATCCAATATGAAAGATCATTTTTTTCAGAAAATTTCTACCCAAATACCTACACTACATACATTAAAATTTACTATAGGTCACTTTTTGATTAGGAAACCCTTCTAAGAAGGCTTTAGGTATAACCTAAAGAGGTGATCTGAAGAAGGGGAATAACTCTTAACAATGCATTATTATTTTATTTCTGCTACCACATCCTTAAAATATTCTTAAAATATGATGATATAATGACATAAGTATCTAAAATATAATTATATGTTATTATTTCAGTGTAATAACCTATATCCATCTCTACTTCCATCCAATGGGAAACGAAACTGTTGATTGCGTGTACAATGGACTACAGCCTCACGAACTGATGTAATTTTTTTTTCTATAAATACCTATCACAACATGATATAACGATGTATTTAACAAAAATACACACAAAAAACAAACAAATATATATATATATATATATATATATATTTATTAAATATTTATACTTATTTAATTATAATTACCCATCAACCTTCTTACCTTTCAATCTGTTGGAAAACGATAACGTCGCTCATGCGTATTCGTAGACTACCACCTCCACGAAGTGATGCAAAACAATTCCCATTTTATATTTACATGGATGGTAATAAGGATATATTTAATGATTTTATATGATATAAAAATTATTATATTAAGGTAAATTAATATTTACCTTTCTTTAGTTTCACCCGTTGAGAAAATTAAAACAATATTCATGCGTATATACAACCTACCATCTCCATGAACTATGTAATTCATTTTCCTATAAATAATTTTTATGGAAGAATATATACATATATAAAATGATAATATATGATATTTATGACATGATTAGAATTTTTGGAGATGATGTAACCATAATAAAAGTACAGGTTCTGAAACTACCGAATGAAAACATACATGAAAAATGAAGGAGTTGTCACCTGGGAAAATGATTTTAATAAAGAATTATAAATCAATGGGTGGTAAAGGATTATGTAATAAATCATATATGGTATTGTATATATGATTATTTTTCTATAGTATATTTATAATTAAACTATATTTATAAAACATGAGATTTGAACGTGTACGAAGAAAAATGAGACTTAAGGTAAGGGATTTCATATCACTTTATTTTTTTGTGATATATTCCATATTCCCCAGTTATTTCATTTCTATAGTGTATATACTACCAATGAATGTATTATATTTTTATTTTTATGAAATATATAAAAATTTAAATATCCATATAAGGTTATTTATTTCATGGTTCTTATGATTTAAAAGTTACAAAAGTGGTAAAAGTTTTAGGTTACCATCTCAATGTTTATTTTGATTACTTGTGAATATGTTTCCCATGATGAAATATTATATTATATCTCCCAAAAACCCTCATAAAATTTATTATACTATTTTTATTTCTTCAATTAAAAATTTTTCCTTTCATTTACATCTATTTGTGCACTCAAGAGACCGTAAGAATGTTTCTAAATAAAATAAACATTTTTCTCTCGTCGATTGAAAATTACATTATCTTATATATATGTTTTTTACAAAAAAATTGAAGGCATTTTTAAAAATATTATTTTATTGGATAAAGTCATTTTTACCCATGTTTTAATTTTTACAGTTTTTTTAAAAGGAATCTTTTTTTTTCATTCTACGAATGAGGAAATTTTTGAATTTTTACCAAAAAAAGTAAAAGGAATATTTATTTTAAAGTGTATGACATGAAAACAATTACCTTCCATAATGATCAATGATTTAGATCGTCCTTTACATGTTTACAGGTTTATTTTAAAAGAAAACCTTTTATTTATTATTTGGGAAATTATTATAATTTAAAGATGTGATTTTAAAATAGAAATTATATTTTGCTCAGGAATATTTTAACGATCTTTTTATATAATATATATTCACCAAAAATGACAATATATGGTGTTTATTATGTTTTACTAGGTATATGATCCAATAATACCATCCTTATTCTTTCTATGTATGGTTATTTTCATGGGTTATGATATGAAGAATTGATTAAATGTTAGGAAACTAATTTCCATTGTATGGGTTGTCATATGGTGATATGATGAATGTTTTATGATCTTTTAGAACACATATTTATGGTTTTCATTATGTGATGGGTGGTTACAATATAAAGAAAGGACGATGGTTATGTTATAACCAAGGATACTAGTTATGTTATAACCAAGGATGGTGGTTAGGTTATCACCCAATATTGGTGGTTAAATTATAAACCAAGATGAGTTAAATATATATCTCTCTCTAATGAATTAGGTAATGATGAATATATCATGAGATAAATAAGGATGTAATAAAATGAAAACCCATTTTAGAAAGTGACTATATCCACTATGATTGTCTTGGGAGTTAACATTAACTACTATGATGGTTTTGTGGAGTAGACCCAATCCACTATACTAGTTTTGGGAGTGAAAATTAACTACAATGATGGTTAGGGGAGTGAACTCAATCCACTATGATAGTCTTGGGAGTGATCCATGACTACTAAGGAAATGATTTTCTATACTTATATGTACCCCAGAAAGCTCATATCTTATGCCTATGCAATGATTTCATTGCTTAGGTTCTTTGATTCCTTTATGATTCATATCTTATGAACTTTAAAGATTTATATCATGACTTTTTTGGAACCAAGGATGTTCATTGCTGAAAAAGTAGCATGGTTTTTGTTTGTTATCAATCCTCTCATGGATAATTAGGGAGATTGAAAGTAAAGGGTTCATACAGTACAATCCATAATTAGTTTTTATGGTGATGTCATTTCCCAGTGTTTTCCAAATTTTTGAGGTCCAAAATTTGGGGAATAGAAAGCATTGAGAAAAGTGGGTTTTCTGGAAGGCCTTAAGAAAATATGGAAAAGGGTTGATTTTCACAGATATGGGCTTCATGAAGTGTGTTTCAATAATACATGAATATTGTTATAGTTTTCTCTATGATAACGATACATGCGTTGTGAATGGTGCTTTTCAGTGGTGGGAAGGGTTTTGACGGAGAGCTCTGCAGTTACGAAGAGCATTGTGAAGAGAGAGATGCATCCTAAAAACATTTTTGGCTGATCTGAATTTTGCGCCTGAATAAGTGGAGCTCCATGTTCAACCATTCCAATAAATAAGAGGCAGAACTTCTTCATTCTGCATGATTTTAAGAGATAAAAGCTGGGATCACTTTGAATTCACGAAGCAAGGTATGATCCGTGAAAAAAATTGTTCTATGTGAGCTTGAGATTTGCGAAGAGAGATTTAATGTCTCGAATGATGCAAATGATTCTACGTCATGAGATATTTTCGAATATGGGTTTTTACTCTTTGGATCAGTGAACATCGCAAAGTAGGTTACTCTATGAGGCAGTGAGCTCTGTAAAGGGTTATTGCTTTGTGAGGAAGAGAGCTCTGCGAAGGGTTGAGATTTGCAAAGGTGATTTGTAGAGGGATATTTTGAGTATCAATGTTCAGTGGTTAGGGATTTCAATGAGAATCTACTCAGGTCTTTGATGCAAGTAGTATATCATACCAGAAAAAGACAAAGATTTCAATTCCTATCTATTTAAGCAACATTCAAGTCGATAAATTGAGTTAGACTTATCTAATAGTTCTGAGGTAGGGGAGTTTACGGAAGTGTTCCAAGGGAAGCGGTGAGTCATCCCATATCTTTTATAAGGGAAGTGTGCCTGGAACAGAGTGACTATGAACAAACTCTCTTACTCGAAAACTGGTGAAGATTAGTGGATTTAGATATGACCGACACATTGTCGGCGTATTCTCCTTGGACACAACCCTTTGATGTGAAGCATGTAAAAGTGATGTTTCATCTAATTGATTTAATTTTAATGTCATATTTAACATGTTCCTACCAACAAGGGAACAAGTTTGGAAACTTCAAAAAGAAATAGTTGACACCCTGATTCACCCCTCCCTTCTCAGGGTGTTCCGGGGTCCTTCAAGTGGTATCCGAGATAGGTTGTAGGGGTTTAATCTATCCTATACTTCCATAGATAATTCAGCCAGCGTCAGGGGATTCCCCCTCTTCGATGGAAGTAATTTTCAGATTTGGAATAAAATAATGAGATCTCATCTAAGATCCCTTAGAATGGATGTCCTGTTTTCCACTTTTCATGGAATACAAGTTACTAATCCAACAGGGATGGATATGACTGATGTTGACATGAAAATTCTTGACGTAGATGCTAAAGCATAGAATGCTCTCATTTCATCCATTTTTGATCAGATCTATCTAAAGGTTATGTGTTTCACCTCCAGCTATTCCATGTCCGATAAACTTGAAAATAGTTATAAAGGAGATAGAATAGTGAAGGAGGTGAAACTAAAATTCCCGCACAATAGGTTTGATGATATGAAGATGCATCCTGATGAGAATGAAAAGTCCTTATTCAATTTATTTACTGAAGTGGTTGGACGAATTCGAGTTCTAGGTGAAGAAATCAAAGACATTTATATTTTAAATAAATTATTGAGAAGACTTCCACCCCTGTACAATGCAATTGTGTCTGACATTGAGGATAGATATATTTAGAAACTTTCTCTAGACAATTTTTTGAGTAGCCTGGTGTCATATGAAATGAGAGTCAAACTATAAGATTCTACGACTCGAGTGAGAATGGAAATGGTGTTCAAGGCCATGGAAAAATTGAAAATTTCAGAATATTTTAGTGGTGAAGACAATGAGGAAAAAGAAATTCTTTATTTCATTGCCAAGAAGTTATAGAAGGTAAAAGGGAAATTTAAAGGGAAGTTACCTTTGGATTGCTTTCGTTGTGGAAAAGTTGGGAACATTGCCTATCAGTGCTTAAGAAAATACGATAATGAACAAAGTGATTCTAAAAACATTGAGAAGACTTAGAAAAGGTTTTTAAAAAAGGATAATTCCAATATGGAATGAAATTATAGAAGAATAGTTTTTTTTGTGAAGAGGAAGATGACGATAATGAATTCTATGAAGAAGAAGAACCCAAATTTAAAACTAAAAACCATGCTTCTACGATGGATACCATTGAAAAGTTATAACATTTAATAGATTAATTTGGATATAACCAGTTAAAAATTAATTCTGATCATAATTTACAACTTAAAGAAGATTTTGGTAAGATTGAGAATATGTTTAAGGGATATAATAAGTGGAAAGAAATGGTGGAAGAATCATCAGAACATGTTGATCATCTTGGAGATAAAATTGAACAAATAGAAGAACAAGTGAATATATAGTCATAAATCCTTGAAAGGATTGGTAATTTAGTAGAACTAAATCTTATAATCGAAGGAGGCGGCTGGCTTAGTTCCGTCTTGTGGCAGGATCGTTCTTCCGGCCCGTGTTTGGGTGTCTGTCATGCCGGTGATGTTTTTAGTTTCTTGACTTTTGACTTCTTTCTGGTTTGATTGTGATATTCTATGAATTTATGGTGTTTTGGTGAGGATTTGCGGTTTTTGGATCTGTGGAGGTGTGTGAATGAGAAAGTGTGCAGTGAAGGACTCTTCCTACTGATATTCGTGTGTTTTCTTGGATTCCGATTGTGTGATCTGTTTTGGTTGATTCCGCTGTGTTGTTGGGTGAATCTGGATTTTGTGTTGCAGTGAAATGTGTGTTTATTTGGTGGATTGGATTTGGTGGTGGATCGAATGAGGTGTATTGGTGAACGAGGTCTTGACATATGATTTATATTTGATCTTGTTGAATGGTTTTTAGAATGAAATATTTAGAGGGTTTTGAACAAGAATCACATATTGAATTCAGCTGCAAAAGGGTTCAGGGGTTTCTTTCTTCAGACATTCAATAATGAAATGCTTCAGAAGAGGATTAGTGCAGGTAGCATTGACCATGTACAGCTATTCAGATTTGGATGTTTGAGATGGTATGACACTGCCATCGGTACCAGGCCCGTGCATTGCTGCACGGGACAACTTGTTGAGCAGTCATGCAATGGTGAAGGCTTGCCATAATGATGTTTATTCTAGGGAGGAGTATTCCTTGTAGTCTTGTTATGGGATGATTGCAGCCCTTTTGACCTTTGAGTTAGTTTTTTATCTCTGCCTTTGATGTCTGTGAGGTTTTTTCTGTTTACCCATAAAAGGGGGTTTATCCAAAAATGAATAAAAATTTTGTCCCTTGGGCCATTTAGTCAGTCATCATTGACCTTAAATCGAGACTAGAGGAGATGTCCCAAAATGTTAGGGGACTTGAAGAAGAAGCTGTCACTCTAAGGAGTGTGCTCAAAATTGAATCAATTTAATAAGAAGCAAAGAAGAAAATACAATTCGGTAGGTTCTCAGACGCTGATCTCCTGGAAAGAGAAAAATGATAGTCTAATGGATTTGAAAATATTATGAGTGATCAAAGACCTGCATGCATGGGAAACAGTTGAATCAGTTGTGATGTTGAAACATCAAATTATGAAAATAAAGTGGATCAGAATAAAGTCAAGCTAAAAGTTGATCATGTTGAAAAATCACCAGAAGTGCTAAAAAAGATACCCTTAAATCAAACAGAATGAAAAATAAAAGACTATCCCTAAGCTTCTAGGAATGACAGTCAGTCAAATATTTTTCCAAAGGAAGAAGGCATGAAGACAAATAGAAGTGAGAAGACGTTTCCTCACATGAAGAATCAGTTATGTGGATATTTGGGTCATACTATGTTATATTGTGAAGTGGAAAGGATCTATCTAAATGGGGGAGAGTTAGGAGTTCAAAAAAAGAGAAAAAAAATCATATCATACTACTTACAAAAGAAACAATTTCTATGGATATTGTAGTCGTTTTCCTAACATTGGCCATAAGGCTATTTGTTGCAGGCATATGAGGGACATGGAAACCTCATACCGAAGTCTGAGAGAAGTGAAAGCTAGTCCAAAAGACAATGTTTATCTTTCAAATAGGTTTTCTCCTCCATAAGAATATTTTAACTATGAAGAACCCATGTACACAGAAGAGATAATTGAAGGTCTATTAGTGTCCTACACTCAATCCAATGTATCATGGAAAGAATAGAAGAAAATTGAGAAATCCAACCTTGCATAGGTATCCCTCAAAGCAACAAAAAACTATAGCACCAAGATTATAGATAATAGTTTTTCATCTCATATAATAGTTAATGTAGAAATTTTAATAAATGTCAAGAGGTGGGTTGATGGAATAGTATGGTTTGGTAATGATGGAGCTCTGAAAATCAAAGGTAGTGGAATTACATAACTATCTAATGGGGAGTTAACAAAAGATGAAGTTATTTATGTGGATGACCTACGTCATAATCTCCTCAGCATGAGTCAACTATTTTTCTCAGGACTTATAGTTACTTTTAATCATAAAGGCTGCACTATCAAGAGAAAGACTAGAAATTCACTTACAAAAGGATGCTGAATAGAATGAAACCTGTATCAGGTTGATAGTAAAAAAAATTTCAACATGATTGTTGAAGAAGAAAATAACTTATGACATTGGAGATTGGGGCACATCAATTAACAAGACATAAAGAAGATATCAATACTGAATATTTTCATAGATATTCCCAACCTGAAGAGTGAACATGAAAAGTCTTGCAATGCTTGCATTCATAGAAAGATGGTATGCAGTTCATATCATCCAAATAAGAAAAGACAATCTCATCTTTTTGATCTCATTCATACCGACGTATGTGGGATGATAATTGTTTCCAGAACTCATGGATTTAGGTACATAGTCATTTTAATAGATTATTACAATAGAATTTCATGGGTAATGGTTATTAAAAGGAAATGATAAGTGCTTGACTACATGAAAACATATAATCGAATCACAAAGAATGATACTAGATGAACAGTCAAAGATCTACGATCTAATAATGGAGGGAAACACAAGTCCATTAGATTTGAAAATTATATGGGGAAGCATGGGATACAACACGAGGTTTCTATTGTGAGAACTCTATAACAAAATAGAGTTGTTGAGTGAAGGAATGGACTGGTAAACCACATGGTAGGAACTACACTGATTGAGAGTCGTATTCCTGGAAATTATTGGAAATAGTCCATTCAAGGTGTAGTGTATATTCAAAATCATACAGGGATTTATATGGGTGAGATGAATACACCATATGAATTGTGGCATGGAAGGAAGCCCTATTTGAAATACATTCATGTTTTTAGAAGCCAATGTTTCATCATAAACAAAGAATGGAATCAATGGAAGTATGATGAAAATGTAGACGAATGGATTTTCCTTCGATACTCAATGAATAGAAAATCCTGCAAGTGTTTCTACAAGTTCTTGGGAATGATTGTGGAAAGTAGAGATGTTAAGATCATTGAATAGAAAAGCTAAAATGCTTCATGTAATTCATATGCTGATGTGATAGAAGATGAGGAAGAAGATGAATATAGAGTAAATGAAAATTCATAAATAGAGGAATTTGAATAAAACTCTCAGGAGTCACATCATGATGTTGACTTAGAAGAAGAAGTTGAATGGGAAACCTTGACTGGAGAGAATTTAGTTGAATCTCAAAGGAGGAATTGAATAGAAAAAATTGATCAATCCAAAATTATTGGGGATTGGGATGAAACCACACGAACAAGTAGAATGAGGAATAATACACAATTTTTATTTCTTTTAGTTTTAGAAGAATCCTCATTTGAAGAAGATAAAATGGTTGAATCATGGGTGGAAGCCATGAATAAAGAGTTAGATCAGATTGATAAGAATTAGCCATGGGACTTAGTTACATGACCTAAGGGTCCTAATGTGATTAGTACAAATTGGATCTTCAAGAACATATTTACAGAGCAGGGAAATGTGGTCAGAAACAAGGCGTGCTTGGTTTGTAAAGGATACTCACAACTCGAATGAATTGATGCTAAAGAGTCATTTTATCCAGTAGAAAGAATAGAGTCAATTAGGTTATTTCTTGCCATGGAAATTCAAAGAGGTTATAAATTTTATCAAATAGACGTCAATACAACATTCTTAAATGGATTTTTGAAAGAATAAGTCTACATCAAACATCCCATGGGGTTCGTTCTGGGAAATGATGAACTGAAGGTTTACCAATTAAAGAATGTTCTCTCTAACCTAAAATTGGAACCACAAGTGTGGTACTCTTGGTTAGACTCTTATATGAGAAATCTTGAGTTTAAAAGAGGAGTTGATCACAATCTCTATGTGAATAATTCTCAAAATGATTAGTTCATGGTATTGGTATACGTGGATGATATTATTTTTAGTGGAAGACAGAAATGATAAATGGATGAATTTTCCAATCACATGAAACTAGAATTTGAAATGAACATGATTGGTGAACTCACATACTTTTTAGGGTTTTAGGTGATTCAAAAGAAAGATCACACATTCATTTATGAAGAAAATTATGCAAGATAGATGTTGAATAAATTAAATATGAAAGATTACAAACCAATGGAGACTCCGATTATGGTTGGAACAAAACTCAAAAACCATGAGAATGGGACATCTGTGGATCCCACAATGTATAAGAGAATCATAGGAAGCTTACTGTACCTAACACAGACACAACCATATATTGTCTTTGTAACATTATTAGTGGACCACTATCAGAGTAATCCAAAGGAGGAACATATAACAACAGTGGAAAGAATCATGAGGTATATTCAAGGTACTCCTAGTTTTGGGTTATACTTTGCTATAGGAAGAGAGAGTAAACTATAATCATTTTATGATGCTGACAGGGTTAGAGATGTAGTGGATATAAATTTCACTAGTGGGGGAGCATTCTATTTTGGAAAAAATGTGTGGGCTAGTTGAGAAAGAAAAAAGAAAGTACATTGCTTAGTACTTCTAAAGATGAATATATCTCTAACACCAAGGCATGAACTCAGTTACTTTTGATGAAACCAAAACTAACTGAAATAGGTTATGAGGTGAAACAACCAATGGTTATTTACTTTGATAACATGAGAGAAATTGATCTTACGAAGAATCTAGTTCCGCATTCTCGTACGAAGCATATTGAAATTAGATATCACTTCATCAAGGAAAAATTTAAACAAGGCATGATCAAAATGGACCATGTGGGTACTGATGAGAAAGTGGATGACATTATGACTAAGCCACTATCACTAGCTGTGTTTGAGAAAAATTTGTTGAACCTCAATGTTCCACCACCTCTTAGTGCTTGACGAGGAAACCGTCTCCTCCTCTCGCCCCAAATGTTTTAAATATGTTAATCTGTTTGTGGAGGTGATGTAGGTTTTATGGGAGATAAAATATATGAGGATTATATTATAATATCTACATTTTTTCAAATACTGTTCTTTAGATTTATTTCCAATGGTGGGAAATGGCTAAATTCAATATAGAAATCTAGTGGGATCAAAATGGAGAACGTTAAGGGAGGAAAACAATATGGTGTTATGAGAGTCTAAGAATTCCTTCGAACACATGAGAACACAATTCTTGTCTTACCACTGTTTTTCTACATCGAGCATTTCTCGCATAAACATAGAGTGCTGACTGAGTTGATTCTTGCATAATAGGTGTTGATAGTGGCTGGTTCTTTGTTGAATTTATCTGGAGATTTCTAGAAAACCCAAAGGGGGAGTTTTTTTCGAACCAAGGTTGTTATTTGATGAAAAAGGATCATGGTTTCTGTTTATTGTAAATCCTCTCATGGATGATCAGGGTGATTTCAAGGAAAGGGTTCATACAGATTAAACCACAAGTAGTTACTAAGGTGACATCATTTCTCAGTGTTTTCCATATTTTGGGGGTCCAAAATCTGGGGAAAGAAAGCATTAGGAAAAGTTGTTTTTCTTGAAGGCCTCAAGAAAATATGGACAAGGCATGATTTTTGCAGAGATGAGCTTCATGAAGTGTGTTTCATGAAGACGTTAAGATTGTGTCGGTGTGCTCTGAGATTATGATACTAGATTTGAGAATGGTTCTTTGTGGTGGAGTTTTGTGGCGGTGCGAAGGGTTTTGACTGAGATCTCTATGGTTATGATAAGTATTGTGAAGAGAGAGATGCTCCACAAAGACATTTTTGGCCGATATGGATTTCTCACCTGAAGAACTGGAGATCCACATTTGACAGTTCCTATAAATAAGAGGCCACCCCTCTTCATTCCGCACACTCTGAAGAGAGAAAATCTAGGATCTCTTTGAATTCGTAAAGCAAGGGGAGCTCCTCGAAGTAGATTGTTCTATGTGATCATGATCTCTGTGAAGATACTTTTAAATTATTGAATAATGCGAATGCCTCTAATTCATGAGAGATTCACGAATATGGAGTGTTCCACATTGGCTCAGTGAGATTTGGAAAGTAGGTTTCTCTACGAGGCAGTGAGCTCCGTGAAGGGTTGTTACTTTATGAGGTGGTGAGCTCTGTGAAGGGTTGTGCTCTGTGAGGTAGAGAGCTATGCGAAGGGTTGAGGTTTGAGAAGGGAATTTGCAAAGGGATTTTTTGAGTATCTATGTTGAGTGTTTTGGGATTTCAATGAGCATTTAATTAGGTCATTGATTCAAGTAGTGTCTCATGATGAAGAGAGACAAAGACATCATTTCCATTCTATTGAACCGAACTTAAAGTCAATAAAACACGTTAGAATTCTCTCATAGCAGTGAGATAGTGGGAGATTGCAGAAGTGTTCCAAGGGAAGATGTGATTCATCCCTGAACTTTTTTAATGGCAGTGTTCCTGACACAGTATAAGTCCCCAGCCTTAAACATTACTTAATCTTGAGTTACTTCAAGAATACACGTTGAGGATATTTTCAGGTTTAGAGTTATAGATAATTAGATCATAAAACATGCATTATATTCCACATTTAAACAAAGTGGTTACATAAAAGATAGTACTCATTTTCCCCATCAACAGAATAATATTTAAAATAAAACATGGATTCTTTCTTGACACTTCCTTGACACTATCATCACATCATGTACCATTCCCTTGACCTGTGAAAAACATTTCAAAAACTTGGGATGAGCATAAAAAGCTCAGTAAGGGATATAAAAGTACAAAATGAAAACATTAGTCCATGCATGGAATCATACTTTACTCATAAAACATAATCACATACCTCATCAAATCATGAATAAATCATAGAAATCATAAGACATAAAGGTAACATGAGGCATTCATAACATTCTTACGTAGGGAGTAACCCTCATAGTTACGTTTGGAATACCCATCACATTATATTACCTAAATATCTTCAGAGAAACCTTAACGTTTAACTCCTTAACATTACCCAATGCATTAGAGATCTATATCGAGCTCACCCACCCTTAGTTTATCACGGAACCACCCGTCTTCATAACAATGCCCAAGAACCATAACATAATCGTATCAGAAAGAACATGCAAAAAGGAAACATAACATTTCCACTTTTCAATCACAAGATATCAATACAACACATTGATATAAAAACATTATGAAAACCATTTTCAATACCAAAATAAAATAAAATTAAAACATGGTATTTATTTTTCATTCAAAAAAAGTTATGGCTTGTAGAGGAAGCCAGAACTCAAATAATGGTCACGACGGAAGAGAAGTCGTTGTCGCCGCATACGTACGACAAAAAAAACATTCCCTTTTGTCGTTTAGTAAACAATTCGTATAAAAAGATTCCTTTTGAATAAATGTAAAAGTAAAAGTGGTTTATACACTGTATAAAAGAAACTTGTGTATAAAACAAAATATGCCTCAATGAAAGGAGATTGAGACGATGTCCCTTACCTCGTGTCCGGCTTGAATCGATCGTTCTTTAACCTCCTGAATAATAAACTTGATTTAATTTATTCTTTCTTGAGAAACTTTTTCAAGTTAATTATTCCTTTTACATCACTTATTACCATTTCATGAACACTATGTAATTATTTCAGTTAATAATGGTTGTTTTTTTGATCATTGGTACTTGAGTAAAAAATAAACTCTTTATAATTACAAGTTGTTCATGTGGTAAAATATCCATTATATCCAGAATTATATTCATGATTTAGATATCATATATATCATATATATCCAGTATATTCATGAATTTATAATATTACATAACATTTAGAGGTAACAAATGAAATGCACCGTTCATGGAGACGGTAAGCCGTACGTACGCATGAACGCTACTTTCATTTCTATTTCGTATTTAATGGAGTGAAATCATAATGATATAAGGGTGTATTATAATTCTAGTATAAAATCATATATAATAACATTAACTCCATCCTTTATATATCCCACATATGGCATTAACGAATCAAATCACTTTGAGGGGGCGGTAGTCCGCACTTCCTAAAATGAAATTATCGTGTTTATCCATAATGGAAACCATAAAGGTTTGCCACAAATGAAAAATACAGAAGCATAAGGAAAAAATAAACATAATATATATCATATATAAATAGAGTGACATCTTAATGGCCACCATGAAAGGTGTTAAAATAATATTGAACAATCATCGTTTTGTGAGGCAGAAATTTACCATCCACAGAAACATTATGTTCTTTAACCATTAGACGAAGGTGTGTGTAAGTGTAGCTTGAATAATTCACATAAAAACATACTATTATATTTAAAATACTTTTTTTTACAAAAGAAAGGAATATAAAGAGTTTAGGGGGTTGGAGAAGAAAAATAAAACACAAGAACACAAGAGAAGACACTACCTTTAAATCAGTTAACTATTTTTGATTTGAGCTCAAAGGCTTCCTTGGAAAGACTTCTGCCCAATGTGAGGCTTCTATGAGTAAGAGAGGGATTTGGAGAGACAAAATGGGTAGGGTTTGGCCGGGAAAAATTCTTTAGAGGTGTGGGTAAGGTGGTAGAGGTGGGGGCCTTTTATAAGAGGAGAGGAGGGGCACTCTTGGAAAGTTATAAAAGGTTACTTTATTATAAAATTATTTTCGTATTTTAAAGGTCCCAAAATTATATATTTCTAGGATAAGGTGATAAGAGTTCTAAATACACCCATACAATAGGTTTTTTACAAGTTTAGGTCTTAGATTTAACATTATCTTTTTATTTTATTTAAATTGTTAAATAATGAGGTAATCACTGCATCATCATGGTGTCATAAATAATTTAATTTATTTAAAGTCTAAAAATTATAAAAAAACTATCATGATGTAGGAAATATTTTTATATTTCTAATGAATATTTATAGTAAAAAATATGACTTGTATAACCCCATGTAAAAATTGTTTTAGTAAAACAACATATGTTTGTGACATTTTCATTTTAACATTAAATAAAAAGTTATTAATGTCATTTTCCTACCAAGTGGCTCCATGGGATCCCCAAGTTGACCCATGGATTTTCCTGGTCAGCCATGACACATCCAATAAGGGTATGACATGTGTCAAGGTCATTTCATATTATTAAAAAATTATTTTTACCTTAAATTACACTAATTACCTCTAATCGCGATTAAAAACTTAAAAGTTACTATTCACCAAAAAATTATTTTAATCCCATTGAACCACATTTTACTTTTTAATGAAAACCATGTATGTCGGATTTTTGAAATTTAAAACACAGAGGTGGTAACATTTAATTTAAACGAAAAATCAGTTTTTTAAGTACCACTTAGTGATTTCACTATTCATTAAAAATTGATGTTTTTCAAAAAAATACCAAAACTTCACCCGAATCTATATTTGATATTCTGAATTCAAAAATGATGTCTATTTTAAAAAATTCAAATAATATAAGTTACATTAATTAATTTTATAATTAATTCCCGTTGTCAGAATAAATAGCTTGTTTTTATGAAATAATATATATCAAAAGATTGACACCAGTTTAAGTCCAATTTCAAAGTGAAATTAATTCCAACGACCACTATTGGATTAAATGGTAAAAATATATTCTAATTTCACTTTAAAACTAATTCAAAAGATAATCTAATAATATAAATAAATTATATTAAAAAGAGGTTTTGAATTAAAATACAACATTTTCACTATTCATTAAAAAATGAACTTTGTCGGAAAAATACCAAAAATTTACACAAAGTAAATTTTGATGTCCAGATTTTAAAGAAGAATTGTATTTGGTCTAATAGAATGTATAAGAGTGACCAAAACTATATTTAAAGATGGTTCTCCATCAAAAGGCGATAGTTCGACCTTTTAGTGAATATTAGAGTATCTATGACTAAAATTGAATTCTTTTCGTATTTTAAGCCTTTATCCTTTATTGGATAAATGTAAAAACATTTAACAAACATATATAATCAGATTTTAGTTATTTCTATTCATTCCCACCAGTACAACAGATACGTGTTAACTACCAATTAAAATAATATTTTTCTATTACTAGTGTGCAACGTAAGATTTCGAAGAAACTCTTTGTTGCGTATTGGGTACGCTATCGAACATAACAACCCTTTTAAAGTAAAATTAATATTTACTTTGTAAATATTAATAAATATGAAAATGTTTTATTCTTTATTTACCTGGGATGTTACATCCTTCCCCTCTTTTTGGAATTGCGTCCTCACAATTTTATTCACTTATCAAAATAAGTGGGGGTATTTATCCCTCATAGTATTTTCAGATTCCCACTTTTCCTCTTCAACCATATGGTTTTTCCACAAAACCTTTACCTGGTGAATTACCTTATTTCGTAACACATGCTCTCTTCGGTCAAGAATCTGGACTGGTTGTTCTTCATAAGAGAGATTCTCTTCCAACTGAACTACCTTGGGGCTCAAAAGATGAGACAGATCTGGCATAAACTTTCTCAACATCAAAACATGAAAAACATTGTGTACCTGAGATAAAATCAGAGGTAAAGCCACTCGGTAAGCAACAGATCCAACTTTATCCAGAATTTCATATGGTCCAATGAACCTTGGACTCATATTTCCTTTCTTACCGAATCGCATCACACTTTTCCATGGTGAAACTATGAGAAAAATATGATCACTTACCTCGAAAGATAGATCCTTCCTCCTGTTATCTGCATAACTCTTCTGCCTGCTCTGAGCTGTTCTCATGTGTTTCTGAATCAACTGAACTTTTTCTACCATCTCTTCTACCAATTCTAGTCCCATCAGCTTCCTTTTACCCACTTCATCCCAAAAAGTTGGAGTTCGACACCGTTTACCATATAATGCCTCAAATGGAGCCATCTGTATACTGGAATGAAAATTGTTATTATAAGAAAACTCAACCAAAGAAAGATGTTGGTCCCAACTTCCCTGATAATCCATCAAACAAGAATGTAGCATATCCTCCAAAGTCTGAATCGTTCTTTCTGACTGCCCATCTGATTGAGGATGAAAACCTGTACTAAAATTTAATTCAGTACCCAACGACTTCTGAAGGCCTTTCCTAAAGTTAGAAGTAAACTTGGGATCATGATCAGATACAATGGAGAGAGGAAATCCATTTAACCTGACTATATCTTTAAGATACAAACGGGAAAGTTGATCTAGGGAAAAAGTATCTCATATAGTAAGGAAATGAGCAGATTTAGTCAAGCGATCAACAATAACCCAGATTGCATTATTACCTTGAGGTGTCTTCAGCAATCCCACAACAACGCCCATGGATATATTCTACCATTTCCACTCTGGTACTGGTAAAGGATGAAGCATCCCTTTCGGTAACTACCGCTCTGCTTTTACCTGTTGACAAGTCAATTACTTCACAGTAAAATCAGCAATATCCCTTTTCATTCCATCCCACCAGTAATACTCCTGAAGATCTCTATACATCTCAGTACTACCTGGATGAACTGAAAACGGAGAACTATGAGCATCACATAACAACTCTCTCTTCAACTGTGAATCACAAGGCACACACAATCTCTTCCCAAATCTCAAAACACTATCACTATCAATGTTGAATTCAGGCAACTTACCCTTCTGAACCAGCTCCACCTTTTTCTGCAACTTGCTATATTGCTTCTATGCTTTCTTAATTTTGTCTGATAGAGATGATCTCACTGATACCTGAAACAAAACAGAAAAAATTCCTACACCAAAAACTTTTATGCCAAAGTTCATCAAATCCTTAACCAAAGGATCACGTTCCAAACACAACATTGTTAATGAAGCATTACTTTTTTGACTCAAAGCATCAGCCACTTTATTTTCTTTTCCCATATGGTAATGAATTGTACAATCATAATACTTGATTAATTCTAGCCATATCCTCTGTCTCATGTTCAATTATTTCTGAGTGAATATATACTTTAAGATTTTGTGATCGGTATATATTTCACACTTTACTCCATATAAATGATGCCTCCAATTTTTTAAAGAGAAAACAAAAAAAGCTAATTCCTAATCATGTGTAGGGTAATTTACCTCATGATTTTTCAACTGTCGTGAAGCATAAGAAATTACCTGATCATTCTGCATTAGGACGTAACCAAGTCCTTTCAATGAAGCATCACTGTAGATAACAAACTCACCATTCCTGGAAGGTAGTGCCAAAACTGGAGCATTCACCAATCTTCTTTTCATTTCTTGAAAACAATAATCACATTCTTTTTTCCAGATAAAGTTAACACCCTTCCGAGTTAGCTTAGTCATTGGACTAGATAACCGTGAAAAATTTCTAAGAAACCTTCGGTAATAGCCTGCCAAACCAAGGAAGATACGAATCTCAGTTACATTTTTGGGTCTTGGACATTCTTCAACAACCTTTGTTTTTGTAGGATCAATAGTTATCCCATCTTTAGAAACAATGTGACCAAGGAAAGAAATTTGTTGTAACCAAAAATCACACTTTCTGAATTTCCCACACAATTTATTTTTTTTATGGTTTGAAAAATAACCCTTAAATGTCTTTCATACTCCTATTTACTTTTAGAAAACACCAAAATATCATCAATGAAAACAACCACAAACTTATCTAAGAACTCATGGTGAATTATATTCATAAGGTCCATGAATACATCATGTGCATTGGTTAACCCAAAAGGAATTACTAATAATTCATAATGTCCATATCTTGTTCGAAACGCGGTATTTGGAATATCTGCTTCCTTTACCTTCAACTGATGGTACCCCGATCTCAGGTCAATCTTTGAAAAAAACTGAGCTCCCTAGAGCTGATCAAACAAATCATCGATATGAGGCAAAAGATACTTGTTCTTAATAGTGATATTATTCAAGGATCTATAATCAATGCAAAGTCTCATAGAAACATCTTTATTTTTAACAAATAAAATAGAAGTACCCCATGGTGATGTGCTAGGTTGAATGAAACCTTTCTCTAATAAATATTTGAATTGCTCCTTCAACTCTAAAAGTTCAGTTTGAGCCATTCGATAGGGGGGTTTTGAAATGGTCTTAGCATCAGGAACTAAGTCAATAGTAAATTCAACTTCCCGATCAGGTATTATTCCAGGAAACTCATCAGGAAAAACATAAGGATACTCATTTACCACTGGCACATCATTAATCTGAACAGTTCCCTTGTTTTCAACGATATGTGTAAGGTAATATTCATTTCCATCTTTTATAAGTTTCTCAGCCTCTTGATATGTTATCAACAGTAGGGGTTCATTCTTGTACAAAAACTGAACGTCTTTCTGAAAAGAAACTTCTTTATCTCTACAGTCAATCTTAGCATGGTAAATAGAGAGACAATCCATACCCAGGATAACATCAAACTCTACTAGAGGTAAAACAATAAGGTTCACAAGTAGGTTCTTTCCACGGATAAGGATAGGAAGATTCTTATAAATTCTTTTTTCCTCAACACTTCCCATAGGTATTTTTACCACAAGTTCAGGAGTCATTTCTTGAGATGGTATTCCCATTTTACTAGAAATGTTTTCAGAGATGAAATAATGTGTAGAACCCGAATCAAACAACACACTGGAATAATATGAAAAAACAAAAAAAGTACCTGATACAACTTCATTTGATGGCTCGACATATGCTAAAGTAGCTGCAAAGGATTTCACCACCCCTTTCTGCTTGTATTCTAACTACTTCCCATCACTCAAGCTCTTTGTCGGACACTTGTTTGCATAGTGACCCATCTCATTGCACTTAAAAACATTTCACTAACTATAAATCAAATTTGGACTTACCATCTCCTTGATATTTTTCAGTGCAATCACGAGCCTTATGTACCATCTCACCACATCGGTAGAACTTTACAGAATTTAGAAGACATTCCCCAACATTCCTTTTACCACATTTATCACAAACTGGAAACTTAGTTTTCTTACCATCAGACCTTTTTGAATAATCCTTTCCTTTCTCCTGCCACCTTAGTCTCTTCTTCTGCTGGTTTTTATAGAACGCTTGATCATCGACAAACTCCATTTCCACCTTCTCAGCACATCGAACAAGCTTTTAATAACTCTTAAACTCATGAGAAGCTAAATCCCTTCGATATTTTTTCATTAATCCTGAGTAAAAAAGATTTATTTTACTATCATGGTCTTGGATAAAATTTAGAGCATACCTTGCCAATCGAGTGAACCTTTCTTCATAGGAAGCCATTGAGTCTTCCCCTTGCCTCAATTCCAGGAATTGTTTTTCCATACCAAGTCAAACAGCCTGAGGAAAATACTTCTCAAGAAACATACCTTTGAATTCATACCAGTCGAGAGCATCAATCTCATTAGCGTCCCTGATATTTTTAACCATCGACCACCACTGATCTGCTTCACCCTCCAAACGGTAAATAGAAAGACTAACCTTTTGATGGTCTGAACACCCCATGACATCGAAAATCTTCTCAAGTGCTTTAATCCACCATTAAACTAGCACAAGGTCAGATGATCCTCTTAATGATGGGGGATGTTGCCTCCTGAAATGTTCCACCACTGACATGTTTCTCTGCGGTTGATCTGGCTGATCTCGTGCATGGATACCTCCACCATTTATCGCTTGATTCAACTGCACCATTACTGCAAAAAACTATTCAGTTCCAATTCCGACCATCTCAGGATGCTGATTCGGAAGGTCATTTCCTTCTGTATGCCTTCCTAGTACTGCTTCCCTGTTTCCTCTGAGGAAAACCATTCTGAAGAAACAAGTCTTAGTTGAAGCAACATGGTAATCTTCAAATTCTATATCATTTAAATTTGACCATAAAAAAATATTTTTGGATAATAATTTAATATAATTCTAACTCCTAATGTTATCTAAACCGACCTCTGATAACAACTATAAGGCCCTAGCCTTAAACATTACTTAATCTTTAGTTACATCAGGAATACACAGTGAGGATCTCTTTGGGTTTAGAGTCTTAGAGAATGAGATCATAAAAAATGTATTACATTCCACATTTAATCAGAGTGGTTACATAAAAGATAGTACTCATTTTTTCCATCAAAGGAATCATATTTAAAATAAAACATGGATTCTTTCTTGACACTTCCTTGACACTATCATCACATCATGTACCTTTCCCTTGACCTGTGAAAAACATTTCAAAAACTTGGGATGAGCATAAAAAGCTCAGTAAGTGATATAAAAGTACAAAATGAAAACATTAGTCCATGCATGGAATCATAATTTACTCATAAAACATAATCACATAACTCATCAAATCATGAATAAATCATAGAAATCATAAGACATAAAGGTAACTTGAGTAATTCATAACATTCTTACGTAGGGAGTAACCCTCATGGTTACGTTTGGAATACCCATCATAGTATATTCCCTAAATATCTTCAGAGAAACCTTAACGTTTAACTCCTTCGCATTACCCAATGCATTGGAGAGCTATATCGGGCTCACCCGCCCTTAGTTTATCACGGAACCACCCGTCTTCATAACAATTCCCAAGAACCATAACATAATCGTATCACATAAATATGCATAAAGGAAACATAACATTTCCACTTTTCAATCACAAGATATCAATACAACACATTGATATAAAAAAAATTATGAAAACCATTTTAATAACCAAAATAAACGAAAAGTAAAAAATGGTATTTATTTTTCATTCAAAAAAAGTTATGGCTTGTAGAGGAAGCCGAAACACAAATAATGGTCACAACGGCGGAGAAGTTGTTGTCGCCGCATATGTACGACAAAAAAAAATTCCCTTTTATCATTTAGTAAATGCTTCGTATAAAAATATTCCTTTTGAATAGATGTAAAAGTCAAAGGGGTTTATACACCATATAAAAGAAAGTTGTGTATAAAACAAAATATGCCTCAATGAAAAGAGATTGAGACGATGTCCCTTACCTCGTGTCTGACTTGACTCGATCATTCTTTAACCTCCTGAATAATAAACTTGAGTTAATTTTTACTTTATTGAGAACCTTTTTCAAGTTAATTATTCCTTTTATATCACTTATTACCATGTCATGAACACTATGTCATTATTTAAGTTAATAATGGTTGTTTTGTTGATCATTGGTACTTGAGTCAAAAATAAAATCTTTATAATTACAAGTTGTTAATGTGGTAAAATATCCATTATATCTAGAATTATATTCATGATGTAGATATCATATATATCATATATATCTAGTATATGCATTCATTTATAATATTAGATTACATTTAGAGGTAAGAAATGAAATGCACCGTTCATGGAGACGATAAGCCGTACGTACGCATGAACACTACTTTCATTTCTATTTCGTATTTAATGGAGTGAAATCATAATGATATAAGGGTATATTATAATTCCAGTATAACATCATATATAATAACATTAACTCCATCCTTTATACGTCCCACATATGGCATTAACGAATCAAATCACCTTGAGGGGGTGATAGTCCGAACTTCCTAAAATGAAATTATCGTGTTTACCCACAATGGAAACCATAAAGGTTTGCCAAAAATGAAAAATAAAAAAGCATAAGAAAAACATAAACATAATATATATCATATATAAATAGAGTTACATCTTAATGGCCACCATGAACGGTGTTAAAATAATATTGAACAATCATCGTTTCGTGAGGCAGAAATTCGCCATCCACAGACACATTAGGTTCTTTAACCATTAGATGAAGGTGTGTGTAAGTGTAGTTAGAATACTTCACATAACAACATTATAGTATATTTAAGATAATGGTTTTGTTACAAAAGAAAAGAATAGAAAGAGTTTAGGGGGTTGGAGAAGCAAAATAAAACATAAGAACAGAAGAGAAGACACTACCTTTAAATCGGGTAACTCTTTTTGATTTGAGCTCAAAGGCTTCCTTGGAAAGACTTGTGCCCAAAGTGATACTTAGAGGATTAATATAGGTATTTGGAGAGACAAAATGGGCAGGGGTTGGCTGAGAAAAAGGCTTTAGAGGTGTGGGTAAAGTGGTAGAGGTGGGGGCCTTTTATAAGAGGAGAGGAGGGCCACTCTTGGAAAGTTATAAAAGGTTACTTTATTAGAAAATGATTTTTGGATTTTAAAGGTCCCAAAATTAAATATTTCTAGGATAAGGTGATAATAGTTCGAAATCCACACATCCAATAGGTTTTTTACAAGTGTAGGTCTTAGATTTTATATTATCTTTTCATTTTATTTAAATCGTTAAATAAGGAGGTAATCGCTGCATCATCATGGTGTCATAAATAATTTAATTTATTTAATGTCTAAAAATTATAAAAGAAATATCATGATATAGGAAATCGTTTTAGATTTATAATTAATATTTATAGTTAAAAATATGACTTGTATAAACCCATGTAAAATTTTTTTTAGTAAAACAACACATGTTTGTGACATTTTCATTTTAACATTAAATAAAAAGTTATTAATGTCATTTTCCTACCAAAGTGGGTCCATGGGGTCCCCAAGTTGACCCATGGGTTTCTGGGTCGGCCATGACACATAAAATAAGGTTAGAACATGTTTCAAGGTCATTTAATATTATTAAAACATTATTTTTACCTTAAATTACACTAATTACCTCTAATCGCGATTAAAAACTTAAAAGTTACTATTAACCAAAAAATTATTTTAATCACATTGAACCAAATTTTACTTCTTAATGAAAACCATGGATGTCAGATTTTTGAAATTCAAAACACATAGTTTGAAAAATTTCATTTAAATGAAAAATCAGTTTTTTAAGTACCACTTAGTGGTTTCACAATTCATTAAAAATTGAAGTTATTCAGAAAAATACCAAAACTTCACCCTAAGCTATATTTGTTATTCCAAATTCAAAAATGATGCATATTTTACAAAATTCAAATCATATAAGTTACATTAATTAATTTAATAATTAATTCCCACTGTCAGAACAAATAGCGCGTTTTTATGAAATAATATATATCAAAAGATTAACACTAGTTTAAGTCCAATTTCAAAGTGAAATTAATTCCAACAACCACTATTGGATTAAACGGTAAAAATATATTATAATTTCACTTTAAAACCAATTCAAAAGATAATATAATCATATAAATAAATTAGATTAAAAAGTGGTTTTGAATTAAAATACAACATTTTTCACAATTCATTAAAAAATGAACTTTATCGAAAAAATATAAAAAATTTACAAAAAAGTAAAATTTGATGTCCTGATTCTAAAGAAGAATTTTATTTGTTCCAATAGAATGTATAAGAGTGACCATTACTATATTTAATGAGGGTTCGCCATCAAAAGGCGATAGTTCAACCTTTTAGTGAATATTAGAGTATCTATGCCTAAAATTGAATTCTTTTCATATTTTAAGCCTTTATCTTTTATTGGATAAATGTAAAAACATTTGACAAACATATATAATCATATTTTAGTTGTTTATATTCATTATCTCGAATACAACGACTATGTATTAACTACCATTTAAAATAATATTATTTTATTACTAGTATGCAACGTAAGATTTCAAAGAAACTCTTTGTTGCGTATCGGGTATGCTATCGAACATAGAAACCCATTTAAAGTAAAATTAATATTTAATTAGTAAATATTAATAAATATGAAAATGTTTTATTCTTTATTTACTTGGGATGTTACACATAGTGTGCCTGTGAACATACTCTTGTACTCCACAACTAGTGAAGATTAGTGGATTTAGGTATGATTGACACATAGTCGGCATTTTCTCCTTGGATATAGCCCATTGCGGTGAACCAAGTAAAAATGTTGTGTCATCTCCTTGGTTTACTTTGACTAAATTTTTTTACAATTTCCTACAAACATGGGAATAATATCCAAAACTTTTAAAAGAAAAAGTTGACACCCTAATTCACCCCTTAGGGTGTTCCAGGGCCCTTAATACTCAAGATTGTGATTGATGATATATAGGTAACTGTTTTCAAAAGTTATTTCCATGTTTTCATACCCTTTTGATCATGTTATGTTGATGTATCTTTTATTTACCATGACTGAGCAATAGAACTTATAGTTACTTATGTTTTGTTTCCCTAATTTTGATGAAAGGTGTTATGTATAATATTACTAATAAGGGTTCTAGTTTTATAGTACTAAGTAGGATATGATGTAGAAATCTTGTTAATATGTTTACTATGTGTACATGTTTCCAAATATTCGTTAAATATATGATTCTAGTAGGGATCGTTATGTTTTGTAATGAATATCCATTTTATTTGTTGTAATATTTATGTATGAGATTATAAGTTTCTATAGTTGGTATCAAATAAAGATTTATTTTATATTTTTAAAAAAAGGGTGATACAATTTTTTTACAATCCAAATTATAAGTCAAATTTTAGGAAAATGTTCTAGAATTTTGGTGAACTATTGTGTGAGTGGTTTCCAAGTAATCAAATCACAGTCTGGATAATTTAAGTGGATGTGGCACTGGGACAATTGTACCTAGGGGTAATAAATCCAAAAATGGTGTATTAGGCTTTGAATTTCATCACCTAGTTCATGAAAATGTTCCTTGATACACACTTGGTTAAACACTCCTAGGGGATATGTTTTGGAAATTAACACACTTTTGGAACCATCATAAAGGATTTGAATAGATGATGATAATGAAGGAAAAAAGGTTAAACCTCATCTATCATATATTAAAAATAAGGTTTCATGATTTTGAAATTCTAATAATGATTTTTCAATATTTATCACTCCAATAAATGATAAATAATATCCAAGATGACCATTTTTTTAGTAATGGAATGAAGATATAAAGACAAAGTTGGGGTGTTATAGGTATGATAGAATATTGATGTATCTTATTTTAGATTAGTTATGTAAATTTACTTATGTCATGAAAATTATATTAGTATGTTAATTAATATCCCCCATTATTTGATGTTGAATTATTAGTAAAAAATACCAATGGAATGATGATAACATCAAAAGTCTATGATTCTTCTCCAGTTGAATTTTGTGGGAACGTGCTTTTTTTAAATCTCCTTATTCTCCCCCTAGTTAAATTTGATGTTATCTTAAACAAGAAATTACTTTCTCAAAATTAACCCCACATCAATTTTTTAGGAGAGGAAGTCATATTTGATATTAAAGACCAACCTAAGATCATATATCCGTGCGATGATAAATATGGACATCTAATGGAAATAAAATCTATTGTATAGGACTTGATTCATATTCTAACAAGGTTTTTTATCTCATATGGATGGGGAGAAACTCAACATAAATTATACACATATTATGTAGGAGTTTTTTGATGTATTTCCATTAAAGTTTCCTAGTATTACCCTAAATCTTGAAGTTGAGTTCTTAATAGAACTCATACCTATTGTGACACCTATTTTAAAGACTCAAAATAGAATTTCCCTGATTAAGTTTCATGAATTGAGGAAGAAACTCCATAATAATATTTAAAAGGGGTTTATTTATCCATGTGTGTCACCCTGGGGTGCACTAATTATTTTTGTTAAGAAGAAATATAGATCTATGCGACTCTGAATTGATTATTAGGAACTAAAAATTATAATAATCAACAAGAGGTATTCTATAACCCATATTGATGAGTTGTTAGACCAACTACATAAATCTCAAAATATTCCATGATTTTCCTTCATTTTAGATATCATCATTTGAGGGCCAGGAAGGAGGATATACCCAATATGACATTCTATACAATGTTTGGAAACTGTGAATATATTGTGATTCCATTTGGACTTACTAATTACCTTGCTATATTCATGGATTTAACGAATATAGTATTTATAGATCACCATGATCAGTTTTTGGTAGTGTTTATAGATTATATTCTTGTAGATTAAAATAAAAATTAAGAACATGAAAATAACTTTTGAATTATACCAAAGACCAATTGAAATGAGAAAATTTATGAAAAATTTACCATGTGTAAATTTTGACAATAAAAGGTTACATTTTTGGGAAATACAATCTCAAGAGAGGGTTTATCTGTGGATCTATAAAAGAAACAATTTATTGAATAATTTCCCATAACCACCACTATCATTGAGATATTTAATTTTCTTATTTTTTGTGGATATTATTGATGTTATGTGGATAATTTCTCATGAATTTATAATCCACTCATGATGTAAACATAGAAGGAAGCGATATTACTTTGGTAAAATGAATGTGAAGAAAATTTTAATGAATTGAACATAATGTTAGTCAATTACTCTTTTCTTGCAATAAACGATAGCGGAGAATGATTTTTAATATATACTGGGGAATATAATATGGAATTGGGATGTGTTTTTGTTAAGAGAGAAATGGTTATAGATTATGGCTCCTGAAATTTAAATATTCATGAGAATTATTTCCCATCTAATGATTTGGATTTATACTTAGTAATATTAATATTACAAATATGGAGTAATTATCTATACATATAAAAGTATGATATATATGCTTAGTATAAAATTTTAAATTATATTTTCCCACATTATGAGTTGTATATAAACCAAATAATTAGGTTGGATCTGATTAAAGATTATGCTTGTTCAATACATTACCACCGTAGGAAAGAAAAAAAGTGGCTGATTCTTTGAGTCAAAAGGATCATGTTAGATTAAACATGATGTGGATCACAAATGATCCAATATTTATGGATTTGAATAGGATGGATCTAGAAGTCTTAATTGAAGGGGAGAAGACTTACCTTTCATAAATGATTGTTCATCCATCAATATATGAGAAGAGTGAAGAGGCCTTGAAGGAAGATATAGAGCTATAGAAGAAGGTGAGAATTGTTTCTGATTTTAAAATCGATTGTGATGGAATAATATGTTTTAGGAACTGTGTTTGTGTTCCTTCCATACCACAATTGAAGGAGATATTGGAGGAATCTCATAGTTATTCATTATTTATTCATCCATGAAGTACATAGATATATTGATATTTTATAGAGTTTTTATTGTGGGATGGAAAGAAGATAGATATTATAGAGTTTGTATATTGGTGCTTTGTATGTAAGTAAGTTATGTTTGAGAGGTAGAAATATAAGGGGGTGTTATGCCCATTACCCATATTTTAATGGAAATGATAAACCATTATCTTGGATTATGTTGTTGGAATCCCCAAAAATTCCAGAATCCATAATTATATAGGGGTTGTAGTTGATCTCCACATGACTTTAGCACACTATATTACTATCAAAGAGAATTTATATATAGATTAGATTATTGGATTATCCAATAAGAAAGTGGCAAGGTTTCTTGGAGTACCACATTCTATTGTATCCGATTAGCACATGTGGTTTTACTTGATGTTCTGGTGAAGTATTCAATAGGATCTGGATACAGATTTATGATTCAGTATATATTATCATGCTTATACATATGGACAATCCGAGAGAACTATTAAAACCCTAGAGGAAATGATGAGATATTTTTCCATATATTTAAAATGTGGTTGGGATTCATATACTCTTTTAATCATTTTTTACACAAAAATAACTTTCAATCTAGAATTCCTACAGATCCTTATATAGTTCTTCATAGAAGGAAATGTAAAACTTCAACATGCTAGGAGGAATTTGGAGAGAGAAGCTCTTTCAGAGTTGATGTAGCTAAATAAATAGAAGATAAGGTTAGAACTGTTCAACAACACATCAAGGTATCTCATAGTTGATAGAACAAGTATACTGATAATCATCTTTGTGATCAGTAATTGAATATTGGAGAGAAGGTATTTCTGTGAATTTCTCTATCGAATATGGTTCTGAGGTTTGAGAAGAAAGGAAAGATTATATATAGGTATATTTTCCCTGTTGATATTATTTATTGATTATTTATGGTTTCTTATCACTTGACCCTTCCACCGAACCTATCTCAAGTCCACTATGGGTTCCTTGTATCTCTCCAGAGGAAGTACATACATGATTATTCACATGTATTGCACTTAAAGGTCATATAGATGGATTATGATATTTACTATGAAGAAAAACATTTAGAGAATCTTGATCATAGATATAAAGTTATATAGAACAAGACCGCTTGCCTGGTTAAAATTTCGTGGCAAAACCACAAACATGAAGAAGCTATGTTGAAACCTAAGGATATGATTAGAAAAAAGTATCCCTAGTTAGTTGTATCAAAGTGATGGGATTTCGATTGAGAAATTCATTTTAAAAGGGGTAAAATGTAACACCCCATGATTTTATGATATTTTTTCAAAAAAATTTAATTACTTTGGAATCTTTCATTACACGTAACACCAACTTTGAATGAACGACAATATAAAATTAATATTATTATTTAAACATGACTATTATCACACAACCATTAAATTTGGTGGTATGATTAGTAATAAACACATTTTTAAAATTAATTATAATGGTTTTATATAAATAAATTATATTTACAAATAAGAACTTAATTTTTTATGATGTCTCTATATTTTTTGAAAATACACTTATTTAAAAAAACAATTTTCATCATTTTTTGTAAAAAAATTAATAAAATCAAAATTTTATTTTTTTGGAAATTTATTTTAAAAAATTAAATTAATTTTTGTTTTCAATATTTCTAAATTATGTTAGGGTAAATTTATGATAATTTTTTTTAAAAATTAAATTTTTGATGAATAGTGAAAA
Organism: Viscum album; assembly: GCA_963277665.1. Lineage (NCBI taxonomy): Eukaryota > Viridiplantae > Streptophyta > Magnoliopsida > Santalales > Viscaceae > Viscum > Viscum album. The sequence goes on from OY728153.1 coordinate 944,050,454, forward strand.
ATATAAATTTCTATTAAAAACTAAATTTTCTTTTATAGAATTTAGAAAGTAAAAAATTGTTTTAAAAGTAATATTAGTTAAATAATATTATTTATAATATAATTTAGTTCATTTAAATCAATTTCAAGTTAATAGTTGATATAAAACTATTATATTTTTAAAATCATTTTTTGGAAAACCGGTTTTTCGTCAAGTATGTGGGTTTAATTTTAAATTAAAAATTTCTGATTGTGTGAAATGAATTTATTAAAATGGGTTAAATATTTTTAATTATAATAATTAATATTATATAATAATTTCAACTTAAATTTTGGGCATAATGAGTAGTAACAAATATAAAAACTAATTATTGCGATTAAGTTTAAAACAGGTTTAGTAAGGTGTTAAACCAAAATATAAGGGTAATGTTTCCAAAAAACCAAGTATAAATACTATTTTATGGAAATGTTTCAAAATTATCCTATCACAAGTTCGAATATTTGGCCATTTGGAATAATGTTTCTTTGGTGTGACTTTATCATTTTGGATTCTTTTGGGAATTTCCTAAGTAGTTTCCAAGTGGGCTCCTTTCCCCACTTATAAAATTATATCTCTTATCCTCTTATCTACACACTCCATGATCATTTTTTTCAACAAATACCTAAAAAACGTCCTTAATTACTTACATTAAAATGTTTTATAGGCATTTTATTGATTATTAAACCCTACAAAAAATGGTTTTGGTATAATTCTAAAGATGCTCCCTAAAAAAGAGGTATATCTCTTAACCATGCGTTATCATCATATTTATTATTAAAAATACTTAAAATATTTTCCAAATTTGATGATATAATAATATAATTACTGCCAATATAATTATATTTTATATTTTTTGTGGAATAACCTATATCCATATCCACTTCCATCAAATGGTAAATGAAACCATTGATCATGTGTGTGGTGGATTACCACCTCGCGAACTGATGTAATTCATTTTCCATCACTATCTCTCACATATGGATATAATGGTGGATTTAAGACACATAATAAAACAATGAAATATTATATTTATGAAAAAATTATAATTCTGGAATTATAATATCACTTATCCCTTCTTACCTTCTAATCTATTAGAAAATGATAACAACCTGCTTACGCGTGGAGTACTGCCTCTATGAAGTGATGTGATATTTTTTTAATTTTAATTTGAAATAGATGGTAATTATGAATTATTTAATATATAAATTATATAAAATATAAAAAATAATCATTTAAATTTTAATTAATAATTACCTTTATTTTATTCCATCCATAGAGAAAATGGAAACAACATTTATGCATATCTATAGCCCACCATCTCCATGAACGATGTAATTAATTTTCCTATAGCTAAATTTTATGGATGAATATATAAATATATATAATTAATAGTAATTTTTTTTATATTATTATTAAAATTCATTAGATTATGGAACAATAATCAAAGTAGAAGGGCCTAAACTACCGAACTAAAACGTACTTGAAAAATGAAGCAATTATCACCCAGAATAGTGATTTTAATAAAGAATTATTAATAAATGGGTGGTAAAATTTTAGGAGTAAATAATATATATTATGATATATGTCTATTTTTTATTTAATATATCTATAATAAAAAAATATTTATTAGACATGGGTTTCAAATGTGTAATACAAAAGTTGAGACTTGTGGTAAGGGATTTCGTCTCACTTTTAATTTTGTGTGATACATGCTATATTCACCACTTATTTTTTTTCATTGTATAATATTCCCATGAATTTATTTTAGAATGATTATTATGAAATTTATTGGGATTTACATATCCATATAAGGTTATTTCTTTCATGGTGCTTATGATTTAAAGGTTACCAAAGTGGTAAAATTTTTATGTCACAATCTCATTGATTATCATGATGGTTTATTCTTAAGTTTATTGTAATGAAATAATATGATATATCTATAAAAAACTACATTAATTTTATTATAAATTATTTATTTCTTGAAATTAATTTTTTTTACTTTCATTTTCCTTTATTTATTCACTCAAGAGACCAAAATATTATTTTTAAGGAAAATCAATTTTATTTCCCCCTTCGATCAAAAATTATTTTTTCTTCCATATCCATATTTTATAAAAATATTTTAAAGAAAATTTAAAAAACATATTAATATTTTTAAAGTCAATTATACTCATGTTTTAATTTTTATTTTTTTAAAACTAATATTTTTGTTCTTCTCTGAATGAGGCACTTTTAAGTTTTTATGGAAAATGTGAAAGGAATATTTGATTTAATGTGTACAACATGAATATAATTATATTACATTATTATCACTAAATAATTTAAAGATTAAATTATATTTTATATGTTTATTTTAAAATAAAATGTTTTCTTTAATATTTTTTAATTTTTTATATTTTAGAGATGTGATTTCCAAATAGAAAAGATATTTTCCTCAAGAATGTTTTAATGATATTTTTTTGGAATATCTATTCATCAATGAAAATATCCATTTATGTTGATTATATTTTACTAGGAATATAATCAAATAGTACAATCCTTATTATTTATTTAGATGTTGTATTATTATGATGATGAAATGTTTTTGAAACCTATTTATTTTTATGGGCTATGCTATGATGAATTGATGAAATGATTATGAAACATGTTTCCAATGCACATGTTATGATGTAATGATATGATGAATGATAGATGATCTTGTGGAACACACATATATATGCTTTAATTATATTATATGTGATTATACTATAAAACAAGGATGGTGGTTATTTTCTAACCTAGGATGGTGGTCACATTATAATGAAGGATTAGGGTTATGTTATTAGCAAGGATGTGTGTTTACATTATAAACCAAGATGGGTGGGACCAATATATCCCTCTAATGTTTGAAGTAATGAAGTATATATCACAAGATAATTAATCCTAGAATTGGTATTGATCCTAGTTTAGTAAGGAAATTTTTCCACTATGACAATCTTAGGGGAGAACCTTTAATACTATGTTTGTTTAGAGAGTGAACCCAATCCACTATGATAGTATTGGGAGTGAAAATTTACATATAAGATAGTTTGGGTAGTGAACCCAATCCACTATGATAGTCTTGGTAGTGAGACTTGAATACTAAGGAAATAATTTTCTATACTTATGCATATTTCATTAAACTCATATCTTATCCCTTTGTTATGATTTAATGTCTTATGTTCTTTGATTAATTTATGATTTAAGTATTTTGAAATAAAAAGTTTTATGGCATGAATCAAGATTATAATCGATAATATGAAGTTTTTGGGTTTTAAATGTTATTCAAATGTTCTTATACCCTTATTCTCATTTTATGTTGACATGTCACTTGTTTACCCTTATAGAGAATCAAATATCACAATTTCTTATGTTTCTATTCCCCACCTAGTAAGAAATGTATTATGTATGATATGTCTAATAATATTGCTAGTTTTGAAAAACTATACTAGAGATGATGTAAATATCTTATGAAAAAGTTTATTTTATTTTCATGACTCCAAATATACTAGACCTATATGATTCTGGCATGGATAAGTCTATTATGTAATGAATATTCATCTATTTATATGTGATGTTTATGTAAGGAATGTATGGTTCGCTATAAACATTGTTTATAGAATGTGTGGAATTTATTGAATAGATAGAGAGAGGACTAATTAATTAACCAATATTAAATTTACTATTATGTAAGGAAGGATTTTTAATATATATTGATTCCTAAAAGAAATGGCTTGGTTGTTTCCATATGTATAATAATAGTTTTATTTCCTACATATCATCTGAATTGAAAATACATGAATATAATAATTCAATTAATGACATTGAGTTGGATGTTATAATATTTTCTTTGAAAATATAGAGACACTACCTCTATGGTGAATGATACTATTTATATATATAGAAAAAAGAGTTTTAAGTATATATTCTATCATAAGGATGTAAAAATTAGGCAAAGAAGATGGTTGGAAATACTCAAGGACTAAGATTGCTCAATACACTACCACCTTGGGAAGGTAAACAATGTGGCTAATTCATTGAGTAGATGAGACTATGAAGTCATGTCCATGGTGAGGACTAAAAAGTATCCTATATATAATGTTATATTAAACATGGATATTGTGATTTTCATGTAAGGGGATTATTTATTCCTTTTATAAGAAATTTTTAAACCATTCTTACTAGAAAATATAGAGAAGTACCAATAAGATGATGAGGAATTAAAATAGATGATCAAATAAATAGATGTTGGGCAGTTGGAATAAATTAAAATATAGATATATAGTGTTAATGTTTATAAATAGGTTATATTTTCTATTCGTACAAGAGTTAAAGTGCGAACTCTAAGTTGAATAACATTTCTCCAATTTCATTATACACCCTGGTATCATAAATATGAATGGGGATTTATGAGAACATTTCAAGTGGAATGGTATGCAGAGGTAAATTTTAGAATATATTTCTATATTATCATTATTTCTTTAGGTGAAGGATTAAAGAAAACATCCTAAGGGAGACAATCAACCTATACCTATACCTATATGAAAGTGGGACAATTTTATAGTGGACTTTTTCATCGGACTTCCAAAGAATCCAAGGAAGAAAAATTATATATGATCCATAATTGATCATCTTACTAATTATTCTAATTTATTAGTTATAACAGAAGATCTACCCCTTTAGTGACTTTCCTAACTATATATCAATAAAATCACAAGGCTTCATGGGGAACCTCTTTCGATTGTATATAATCTTGTTTCCATATCATGTTTATTTACTTACTTGGATTTTTATCTCACCCATTTTTTAAATGTATTCCATAGGTTATACAATAATTTTTAGGAGATTTAAGGGATTTAGGAGGTCATTATTATGATTAAAAAAATTTCAATATATTTTGGTCTCACTTTGATGTATTATAAAACTAGTCTTCCAAATTCACTATGCATTTTCAATCCTTATTTATTTATTAAAGGATATTTATGTTAAAAATCATGTAATACTGTAGAGAACCAAAGATTGATGTACATAGAAATTACATTACTCTTGTGGAATATCTAATACATAACAAAAATAGACACCAAAGGACCGTAATAGTTTAGTGTCTTTGGAAATTCGGAATATAATCTTCTGATATTGGTGAAAGATCTTCAACATCTCCCAAAGAAATATTCTTTTTTTTTCTTACCTAAAACCTTTCTTTATATCATGGGTAAAATAAAACGTATAAAGGGTGAGCTCAAATTACCAGTAAGGGTAAGAATGGATGAAATAAAACAAACCATATACATTTGAACTTAAAAACATGAACTTAATGTTTAAACATCAAAATCTTGAGCAATGACATAAAACATGGCAGTACGTAAGGCATAGATCATAAGAGAATATCAATCATGATAAAATAGCATGGGAATAAATATTGAAATTGTGGAAAAACATTAAGCACATGATATAATTTTCATAGTAGCCAAGGCATTGCTGCCAAGACCATCTTAGTGGACAAAGTCCCTTACTGAACTAAGTTTACTTGCCGTTCCAGCCCTGTATTACTGAACTGGATTTACTTGATGTTTCAGCTATGTCTATCTCATGAGATATAAATCTTTACCCAATGTATTAGAGGGAGATATAGGTCCCACCCATCTCATATTGAAATTATTCTTACATGTGGCACAAAATAATCATAAATCATTCATCATAACCCAAAGAATAAATTAGGTTTCATAAACATCATTCCATCATAAAATAATCCATATAAAACAAATGGATATCATTTCATCATAAGAAAAATGAATCCATGTAAATCATAGAGAAATTATACTTGAAACATACAGATACGAAATAATGCCATCTTATATGGAAAATGGTTTTGATAAAACACTTGAAATGAATTCATGAGGAAAATATCATTTCTTCTTCAAAAACATTTTTTTCCAAAAATGCCATGAAATTTTAATGGAAAAGGATTATGTTGAAAATAGTCATGAAATCTTGTAGAGTAAGCTTCATGAAAATAGGGCGTTATGAAACCTTAAAAATCTGTTCACGCCATATAAGTTAAAAATAACATTCTTCTCGTACTTTTGTTAGAAAAGTCAAAAAGTAACTCGTATGGTAAACAAAAGAAATATTCCATACATACCATGTAATAAAATTCAAAAATGCATAAAAATGAATTTAAACATACATGAAAACATTTTTTGAAAACATGGTCTTGGATGATAACAATAACCCTTGTAATTACTTACGAATAAACAATCTCGGATAAAAAACGTGATTGGAAAAGTAATCCCTTACGTTATGTCCGATATGCTTCGTATGTATCCGAAAATCTTGTATAATGATTTAAACAATGTCATTGACTTATTAAAGAATCATATTCATTGTTATGATATCATATATGGTTCACTTATGACTTTATATTACCCGTTCTTTTGTAAATTCATGTTAAATTAGCGTTTTGGGTAAAATCGTTTCATTTGTCGTTTGTGTTTTAACTTGTAATTATTCATATGATTACTTAGATCATGATTAATTACATACAGAATGTAAAAAATATAATATATATTCAGAATATAAATATATATATATATATATTCATAAATATAGTATAATTATTATATCATATATTTCATGATTACTTATTATATATAATTTATAATCATTTTTGAATTGTTAACATGGAAAATGAATCTCATCGCGTCGTGGAGACGGTAATCCGTACGTACGCATGAGTGATGATATCATTCCCATATTTATTTAAGGGAATTGGATTGGATGATATAATATATTAGAATCAATATGATGTTATAATAACCATATATATTTATTCTTTACACTGTTATACCCATCCAAGTAAGGTGGTGGTGGAAAAACAGATTACACCACGGCGTGGAGACGGTATTCCGTACGTATGCACGCGCGGTGATTTCATTTTCCGTAGGATGGATAGAAGGTGAATTAGCGTTATTTCATATTTATGATAACATATAATTATATGAGTGATACTGATGTCATTACTTCATAATGAAACAACTAATGAAGAAGAAGTATAAGAAGAAATAAATTTAAAAGAATCAGTAACAGATATTACCTCTTTTTCGACACACCTCTTTGAAACCTCCTCTTAGGGAACTAAGATTGGACTTTTAAGAATACCAGGACCTTTAGTATGTTCATAGGGAAGTGGAGAAGAGAAATGGGTATGGTTTGGCCGATCTTAAAGGCTCAAAGTTGTGTAAAGACGAGAGGTAGGAGGTTCCCTTTTATAAGGGAGGAGAGGGGAACCTTTGGAATCCTAAAAAATATTAGTTTAAAATAAATTGAAACCCCAGATAAAAACCTCCAAAAATGACTCAATTAAAATATTAGATGAGATAGGGTTGTAATATCATCAACCATTCAAATTTAGACATGTTTTGATCTTATTTTAAACCTTATCTTTTTGATTTATCCTTATTTAATCTATTTAATTTTATTTGTGGTAATAAAATTACAAATTTTAAATGGTTATAAATAATCACTTATGTGTAGTTAATTTTATATAATTGGATAATTTATGACATTCTAGACTATATTAATTTCAATTTATAATTTTTAAATATTTTTGTGTTTTTTAAACAATTTAATAATATGTTATTTTTATAAAATAACAATAGTGTCAATTTTGACACTATTCATTTAATTGAATTTAAATAAATTAAACACAGAGGATATATTCTAACTAAAATATTTAATATTTTCCTAACATTTCATATTCATCTAGAAAATTAGTGGATTACATTAAATAGTTCATATAATATTTAATTTACTATTTTTAATACCATTTATTTGATACTTCTCTTAATATAATAATTTCTACAACATTTTTGTATAATTATTAAATATACTTATTTGTTGCATAAAAATTAAAAATAAAATACTAGGATGAAGATAAATCTTTTATATTTCATAATAATAGTTTTAGTAGGATTTATATTCTAAAAAACCCCACTTTTAAAATGTTATATTTATTAAATTATGAAGGTGACAACTTTGACATAATTTAAAATAAAATAATATAAGTGTCATAATCACTTTTATAAGACTCAAAAAGGTCATATATTCTGTAATTATTTGTTTATAATGTATATATATGATACCAATAAGTTTTTGTCAGGTTTTTGAACCTTATAATGGGTAGTATTATTTCAATAAAAACTATATTACTTATTTTTCACTAAATAAATAATTTCTGCATCATTAATGTATATGCTATAAAGGTAATTAAATATCTATTATAAATTATAAATAAATTACCATGATAAAGAAAAAAATTTTATATTTAAAATTAGTATTTATAACCGAATTTATATTCTGTATAAACTTATATTAAAAATACTTTAATTATTAAAGTTGAGTGAGACATATTTCACTTTCCTTTAAATAAAATAAACTAAAGGTATTAATTTCCTCCAAGTGGATTCAAATGGATTCCATTTCGACCCAAATATGCCTTAAGACAAAATATAAGCATCAAATTATATTAATAAAAGTTTTAGGGTAATTTTTATAATATTATATTTACCCTTAATTACCCGATTTACCTTTTACTATGGTAAATGAAATTTACCGTAGTTAATATTCATAATGACCAAAAAAAAGTAGCCTATTAATATAATTTGGACCCACTGATTCCAAATATGTAATCCATTTTTCTAAATTCAATACAAAAAATTTGCAAAAATTAATTTAAAATTAATCCCGTTGTTAAGAAAACGACTTTTAAAACTTAAAACATTGCAAAAGATTGAAATGATTTTACCTATGAATTCAATGTAAAATCAATGATAATTACATAAATTATATTAAATGGTAAAAAATATTATATTTATACTTTAAATCTATTCAAGATTATAATTTAACCGTATAAATTATTACGAGGAAAGAAGTTGTTTTTAATTAAAATATAGTATGTTTTTACTATTTATTAAAATATGAAAGTTATCAGAAAAATATCAAAAACTATATCCAATGTAAATTTTTATATCCTGATTCAAAAGAAGAAGTTTATTTTGTAAAATTTAACTTATAAAATTGTAAAAAACTATATTTAAAATGGGTGCGCGATCAAAAGGCGGCAAAACTGCATCTTTTGAAAAATACTTATTTTACCCGGAAAATTTATTTTGTTCTCATACCATGTTCTATAAAATGTGTAAGATGAATTATAATGTCATAAAATTAAAAATGTATTTACTACTATTCATAACGGATAGTTTATAATAGTATTATAACCATATATCATTGTTTAGTGAAACCTGATATTGTGTACAACACACGATATCGAGGAAGGTTGCGATTGTGTGTAATGCACTCTAAGTCAGGGTTGCATGTAGTGCAAGACTACATTGTTGTTGCGTATAAAAAAATCCAACCATATTTCATTTATACATTGAATATATATATATATATATATACACTCAATGTTGCGTAGAATAACTAATATAAAAAAAACTTGAAATTGTGTGTAACACGATCTAAGATTAGTGTTGCGTATACTGCAAGCTAATACAGTGTTTCGTATAGCGCAAACTAATCTTGGTGTAGCGTACAACATAATATATGAAAGAAATAAAAAAGAATATATCTTATAAAATCCCGGGTTGTTACAAATACTATGTTTAAAAAGTATTGGGTCACAATATTAGTAAGGTTTTATACGTATTATCAAATGGGTTCTATTATTATATATAAATTCTACCAATGGTAGATACTAATCCCATATAACATAGATGTTAAGAGAATAGGATCTCATCATATAGAGAATGAATATTTATGAATAATATAAGTTAATATAGATATGAGTATGGTTATGAATAAAGTGATTAATATATCTATGTTTGTGATACAAGAGGTTAAAGTATATTCATAGAATTTTTGAAAAGAGGCTAGGATTTTCTATTCCAAATTCCTTTCCTTGGGACATGTTTGGTATTATACACCCAATTTCCTTTTTGGTATGTATATAATTATTATTTGATATATTTTATCATGAACTGATTTTATTCATGATTTATAAAGATTAATGTTTTTCTTCTCATTCAAGGAGAATTGATTCAATTTCTACCCACTCCATAAGTGGGGATTTTATCTCATAATTTTCAGTATTTGGGACTCATTTTATATTAAAAAATATTTTCTTTTGTGCAGTGCATACATTTCTATAAAATAATGTTTACTATTTTACTAATGACATTTATGGGATTTAAAAGTCTATATTGTTAACTCTCCTACAAATTCATTTGATTCAAGATTTACCAAAAGCATTATAAAACTAAATCTTTTCCATGGTGTATAAACCATCATATGATTTGGTAAAGTAAAAGTGTGTGTAGTTTCCTTGAGAATAAATTCTTATCTGGATATTGACATTTAGTTTCAGCTATAGCATATATGAACCAAAGGGTAATCACCTCGAAAATGGTTGGTGTAACATTAACTCAATCATCACCCTAATGGATGATGAGTGGAACTAATATTGAAAACATATATAGACACAAATGCAGGATATGTTTTTTAAAATTCACATACTATTTATAAACCATAATGAAGAATTTTCCAAACATTTACTCAATATCCTACTAATGTGAATCATTGGAACCAATTACCATCTTTTATGGATAACCAAACACATTGAAAGTATCCTCACCTCCATATTTATTTGATAAGTTTACTTTCTATTACATTGATGATACCCCTTAGATTTTATGTTGATTAAGGTATTTTCTATTAGACATATACATTAATCCATTTAATGGGGAATTATTTTTTCAATATTTTTGTTTATATGTATAGCCGTGTTTTTATTTTTCTAGTGGTTCCTTAGAGAATGATATGAAAGGTCTTGTTGAATCTTAAGCTAAATTAATCAGACTTAATCAAGTGAAAGTTTAGACCCAAAGTTATATATTTCCTCAATGAATCAATAGATCTCGTGATATAAAATAGATTGGGGTTTGGTGTATACCTCTTCCCATATTATTATTGTGTTTTCAAACAAGTCCTTGAAAGTATGATTTTATGTTTGATATTATGAATTACATTAGTATGAGATCAATGAATTTTATTATCCATGTTTTCATTTATTATCATGGATATATCATTCCACAATTTTTAATTTATTTTGGATTCATTTTTGAAACTATTATTTCCAAATTACTTATCACATTTTTATGTTATGATATATTTCAATTTACAATACTCTTTACTGAGCATTTGAGATCACCCTTATTTTTTCCTTTCCCTAGAAAACATAGTGTAGGTTTGTGTGTAATTTTAAAGAATATGATGGAGGGTATAATTTTTTATTTCATTTTATTCATGATTTATATTATTATTTCAAATGTAATGTATGTATTCATTTAGTTTTCCAAGAAAACTAAGCAATTGGTCCTATATGAACTCTTGCATTCTATACAAATAATTCAATATAACTACGAACTTTGGGTTTCGGGAGAATGGGATGTTACAATGAACCATATTTTCAAGGATTTCCTAGGGACAATCATAGAATGCTTTATTAATGATTTATTATTCAATCTCAGTAGTTTTGTGATCATCTCATCATTCTTGGAATAATGTTTGAAAAACCATGAAAACACAAACTGAGAATAAATCCATTCAAATGTGACTTTAGGGTGGAATTTGAAAAATTTATTGGGTTTATAATGTTCCATCATGGAATCAAGGTCAACCATAAGAATACTGACGTGATATTTAATATTCCACCTCCTGAAAATATCAAATAGTTGAGTTGAATTCATGGATTCATCACTTACATAGGACGATTTACAAAAAATAGGGTGGTAAGTTCCTTACCATTACCAACCTCATAAAGAGGTATGTTATTTATCTATCAGATGATTATTTTTTAGAAGATTTTTAAATCCTCAAATAATACCTCTAAAACACATTGGTGTTGATACTTGTAGTTCAAGGGAAACCACTCATATTATACTCGAAAACCCTCAAGAGATTACTTGCTGCCCTTCCCACACAAACAAATGATCAAGGTAAAGGAATTATTATTTATTATCTCATCTAAAATATGCTAGATACTAAGGATCACTATTTATAATTAAAAAAGAATTATATTGCATTAATATTCATGGTTCCTTAAGAAAACCTTGGATTCATGGAATTTTTTGAGCATGATTAAAGATTTTATGTTTATTGGAGAGTTTGTGATATTTTATTTATTGATATCAATTTTTGATATGCTCACTAATTATGATAGGTCCTGATCTAGTTTTTATGGATATATTTCATGGGGGATAATATTGTTATTTTTGAAAGTGTTTTTGAGGTTGGATGGACATACGCTGAATATAATCTTGAAATTTATTGATTTACATAATTATTATAGTAATTAGATGATCCACATAGCCAAATATGTAATTTATTCAAGTCATGGAGCCAAATTCTCTACCTATGGATTTTTGACAGCATCGCGTAGCTAAATTTATCACATAGTCAAATCATATATCCAGATATAATACATATGTGTTTTGAAAAACATCATAGTACCGATATAATGGAATAAAAGATTACATCGACCTAGAAAAAATGATTCATATTTCCATTTTCATGATGTAGCTGAATCCACATAGTTGAATTATTCTACATAGAAAATTATATGATTTCATGTATCTAAATGCTCCAAAAACTTGAATTGATTCATGTATCTATTTTCTATGACATACCTAAAGTCATCCCAATATCTATATATAAGATTCATGTAGGAATTTAAGAACCACATAAGGGATTGTATCCTTACACAATGTGAGAGAGTTTTAGAATATGAAATTTTGATTATGGATGTACCATTTTTCATAGATGCATGAGGCCATGCACATGGAAATATTAGATTTTTTTAAATAAGTAGATTTTTTAGGATTTTTAGCAATGTTTTAAATATATTAAATTTATGGATGTTGAATATTGTGGTATATAAATATTATAGCAGGAAAGAAGAACTGAGTCCATCAAGAATTTAATTTAGGTTGTAAGAACACAGAATTATACATATATATTTATTTTAAAAATTGAATTACATGTCTTCCATAATTTTAAATAATAAAGATTTGATAAGGATTTTATAAAATCAAATAATGAGAAGTTATGGTGTAGGTTGGTGTGTACATTGTGTGTAGTTTTTATACTATGAGAAAAATGTTGAAGAAGAAAAGTCTTGGGTCGAGTGTGGATTTTTAACATTCAAAATATTATGAATCTAATTTGTTCCTGAGTTTTGATTTAAGAATAAGAATATTTGTGCAGTATAATTAAAGAATAAAATGTTGGAAATTCTATATTGCTTATTCTAAAGGCTCATAGAAGATGATATTTATATATTGTTTCTAGAGAAACCTATTTTATTTGGTGATATTCTTCATATTTTATTGATATTATTTGCACTACATCATGAAGCTATATTATTATGTGTGACTCTATATGTGTGTGGGGGTGATTCTAGAAAAATTCTCATAATTTGAACTCACTTTTTCTTATAATGAAGATAATTTGTGGTTGGGGTGGGTGACCAGCCATGATAATGAGTAAGATTCCACATTGGATCTAAACCTTGTAATAATTATGTGAATCCTTCCTTTTATTTTATTCATGATCATGTGAAGATGAGATATTTATTTTTTCATTGGATATAACTCTAACATGCCATGTAGTTATATTTATGTTGAAAGTAAATTGTAAAAACACCTATCCACTAATTCAATACCATTCTCAGTGGGGTAAGAAGATCCTTCCAGACACTTGAATTTGCATCATAGGTAGGTTTCATTCTTTGTAGGATATGAGTAGTTCATGTTTGAGAAATGATAATGTTAATTTATTCAACAATATGGGATTAATATTATTTGATGGCAAAAATTACCACAATTAAATAATTGAATATTTGTTTATCTATTGGACTAAAAATTCATGGTGTAGCCACAGTTTTCTTCCCACCATTGTAAATAATGGTTAGACGATGTTTGCTGATAATAGGAATATGGATGTATATTGAAAATAGAAAAATTATAATTTCAGGTCATTATCTTAGAAAGTATACCATAAATTAATGGGACTACAAATTTTAAAAGAAATCAATGAAAAGTTATAGATAAGTTAAGAAGGTAATGAGATAGTCCAATAGAAAAATATATAGATATGGAGAATCCAATTTAAAGACATAAAAATAGAATATGATGAATTAATTAATGATTTCTTTTCTTATGTAAATAAAATTATACGTAATATTTAAAGATTTGGTGAGAAACATCAATATTTCTCAATTTTGGAGAAGTTGATGAGAAAGTTTCTATAGAGATTTGATTCCAAAATTTCAGCTCTTGAATATAGAGAAGATCATAAACTTGATTAGTTAAATAATATTCTCATTTCTTATTAAATGATAAATCTTCATCTTTTAAAAATAAAGTGAAAGCTGAAATGGCTTTTGAAGTTATGCAAAAAATGAAATTTTTTAATGATGAAGATATTGTAAACTGTAGTGATTTAGGGAATGAAGATGAATATCAAGGAGTTATTACTTTTATTTCCAAAATATTTCATAAGTGAAAAATATAGAACAAAGTTATGTTATCTTTTATATGTTATTAATGTAATAGACTTAGAAACTATGAATTTAATTATCCAAGGAAGAAAGAAACATATTACGAATATGAAAATGATAAAAATATTCAATGAACGAAGTGGATAAAAAATTATAAAGAAGCTATAAAGGGATGTGGAAGAAAGAATATGAAAATAAATTTTATAATAAAATAAGTGGAAACTAGTCTTATCTCATGCATCTATTTTTATGATGAAACACATGAGAAATTTTTAAATTTTATGTATCTTATTTAGAAAACTGTTTAATCATCAAGTGGTGATAAAGATAATTTAGAACCAATATATTATGAATACATACTAAAAGTTGATCTAGAGGATTTTAATCAAAAAAACATTCTCAAGAAAGAGAAGAATAATTTCTTAATGTATAATTATAATCTAATTATTGAAAAATGTGATCAAGTTGAAAAGGAGATAACTCTTGCAGAGGAAAATAAAAAATGAAAGTTAAAAGATGATGAATACGATATGATGATACTATTTATTGAAGAAAATCATTATTTTAAGGATGAATAATTATCAATTACATAATAAATGTGTCTTTTATTTAATAATAAAATTAAAATATCACTATTAACTTTAAAATATCCATTAAACTCAAAGGAGAATCTTCTAAAGATGCTGATTTTTTTTGGGTAAAATTCTCATCTAGAAAGTATGATTCCCAAACTATTGGCACTAACGTGTAGGTTTAAATACTAATTAGAGTAAAATATAGACTAATAAAAATGAAGAGAACTTTATTTAAAGATTATCTAATGAAAGGAGAAACATGAATGAATCTTCTATTTCAAATTAGATGCAAAATTAGACCTGAATTGTTCAATGGATGTTGAATTTTGAATAAACAATTTCAAGATAAAACTATATTTTTTTTTCAAAAAAAAATGATATCAGTGATATCGTGGTGTTTTGGTATGTTCATAAATATATATAATGTGTGTTAAAATAGCATTTACTTAACAAATAGAAGGCCAAAATCTAGGGGAGTAGTTTCAACTTAATAGAAGCATTTTCTAGAATAAAGCATACAAAGATGGAAACCAGAAACAAGACAACAACACAAAATATATTTTATTGTCTTGAAGATTTACGTGAAAGGTGTGATCAAAGGAGTTATAGAGGAGTGAAAATCATGAAAATATTACCCAGTAATTTCCATCTCATTGATAAATGGAAATCTATTCCAGAACACAGTGAAGAAAAGTCATGTTTTGAAGAAGTTTATTTTATAGAAATCTGGAAGAAAAAGTCATGGATACTTGATAGTTGATGTTCCAACCACATGACTAGTGATGATAAACTTTTAAATAACATTGGGAAACAATAAGGAGGTATAGTATCATTTGTTAATGAATTTCTCTTGAATATTAAAGGTATTAGAATAGCTCAAATTGAAAATGAAAATTGAAATAAGATGATGTTATTTTTTTGAATGGATAAATTTTTTTTAGTGTTAGATAACTTTGTGATAATGTTAATGAGGAAAAATTCAATATAAATACATGTATCATTAAAAGAACAGATGATGGAAGAACTATATCTTAAGGTATCACGACAAATAGAAATTTATTCTTGATTTGTGATACTTCCAATACATGTTACTTGAGCATGAAAGATGAGAACATGTTATGGTATAGAAGAATTTGGAATCTTGTCCAAATAATCCAAAGAAATATTATGAAACATGAAGTGATAAGTAATTTTCCAAATATTAAAAGAAATCAAGATGGAATCATTGGAACATTTTAAAAGGGAATGGTAACTTAGAAGACTCATAAGAAGGTGGATACTTCTTTGATATGACCATTGGAATTAGTACACACATATCTTTTTGGGACCATGAGACAAAAGTATACCTAAGGTGATATTTATTTCATTACATTAATAGATGGATTCACTTAGATGACCAATGTTATTTTTATCAAGCACAAGGTTGAGGCTTTCCTAATATTTAAAATGTACAGAAGGAATTTTTGAAAATAGATTGGCTTGTGCATCAAAAAACTTATATTTGATAATGGGAAAGAATAAAAATGTATTTAATTTTAAATTTACCATGGATAAAATGGAATCAGTAATAAATATTTCTCCCTTTATAACCCATAATTAAATGGTGTTACATAAAGGAAAAATATGAGTATTTTAGAAATGGGTAGAATAGTATTGGATGAGAATTATTTTTCAAAATTCATCTGGAGAGAAGAAGTGTGTAATGCAGTGTATATTGAAAATGAACATATTTTGATAAAAATGAAACATTAAACACCCTATGAGATGTGGTACCAAAATAATCCTATAGTTAAATATTTAATGGTCTTTATAAGTCCTTGTTATATTAAAATCAAATAAAGTAGTCCATGGAAGTTTGAATAAAAGAATTCTGTTGGAGTCTTTATCGGATATTTATATAATTTGAATGGATATAGATTCTAGAATAAGTGATGACATAATATTATTAACTGTTTTATTGTAAAAATTTAGGAAAACATAGAAAAACAAGTCAACATACTTAAGCAAATTTTGAGCCTCCTATAAAAAATAATGAGATAATTTATGAAAAAATGGTTGAAAAATTCATTGAACTCATACTTGAATCTATTGATAGAAATTAATAATGTTCTAGTGATGATGAAGAAGGTTCTCATAGTGACATAAATCTATTTCACAGGTTAAATAATCAAGTAAAAAATTAAAAGAATCATTTGGAATCTGAATACAACCATTTACACTAGAATGAGGCTAAGAGTGGAGAAAACAATAGCTCTTATATAACATGTTAATCATTGAATGATGGCTGATTATACCAAACATGATGAATGTTTGGAATATATTAATGGATAAATCAATAAAACTGAGAATAAATTTATATAGAAACTTGTAAAAATACTAAATTCTATAAATGTGATTGGTAAAAATGGATTTTACAGAACAAAATTAATAAGAAAGGTGAAGTCACATTGAATAGGGATAGACTTATTTTTGAAAAGGATATTCTAAAATGTAAGGAATATAAATTAAAGATATTTTTATTTGGTTTCTTTACTAGAGATAGTAAGAATGTATTTGGCTATGGAAAATCATAAGCATGGAAAATTATATCAAATGGATGTAAAGTCTATGTTCCTGAATAGTGACCTTGAAGAAGAAGAATTTATTGAAAAACTAGTAGGTTTAATTTTTGATAATGATAATAGAATGGTATACAAATTTATGAAAGCACTGTATGGATTAAAAAAAGTATTAAATGGATTAATATTGTAAACTTGATAACCATTTAAGAAAAACGGGGTTTTCAAAAGGAACTATGGTTATCAACTTTTTCTTGAAGAAGGATTTATTAGGCACAATGATGGTGATTGTATAAGTTAATGACATAATGTTTTCCATTAATAATATATTATTATGTGGGGAATTAATAAAATTTATTCCAATGAATTTTGAGATGCCTTTGATTGGGGAACTAAACTATTTTTCGAGGTTACAAATTGAGCATTATTTAGACTATGTATTCAATTCACAAGAAAAATATGGAAAATAAATATTGATAAAGTTTCAAATATAATATTTAAAATATTATTATACACCTATATTATATGGATATTTTTTGTAAAAATATGAACAAGGAAACATGGTTAATCAAAAGAAATTTAGATGAATGATTGGAATCCTTTTGTATATCATAACATATAGACTTGATATTGCATAGGTGGTGACTCTATGTGCATGGAGTCAAAGTTAACCAAAAGAGGCACACATATTTTCAATTTAGATAATTATGATTTATGTAAAAGGAACACAAAATTATGGATTTCTCTATTAATACATTGTGAATATATACTTTATTGGTTACATTAATACAGTTTTAGTATGTGAATTTACATATCATAGATCCAAATAAGGTGGTGTTTTTAGTGGTGTTTTTGTTAAATGGTATAGTAAGAAGTAGATTTCAATTAAACTAAGTTCATCTAAATAAGATTATGTGGCTGCTACTCATGTAGTTACATGAAATTTATGGATGTAAGTTAAACTAATATATTTGTGGGTTGTTGTTTAGAGATTGTTATGGTTTATTTGGGAATACAAAATTTCTATTGATATTTCAAAAAACCCAGTTCAACACTCTTGATCTAAACATATGTACATTTGATATCATTTTAACAAATAAAAGGTGGAATCAAGTGAAATCAAACCTTTATTTATTATAAAAAAGTATTATCTTGTAGATATCTATACAAAAGATATTCCACATGATAAATTTTTATAGTTAAGTCTAAAATTAAATATTTGGCCTTCCCCAATGGTTTTTTGGATTAAATTACTAAAGGGTGAGAGAAGTCCATGTTGAAGGGGTTGTATAAGTGGTAGGGTTAGTTTGAGAAGCAGAGTCATTTGAATCACTCACCCAAAACATGCTTGTCACTGAGGGATGAAAGTCTATAAAAAACTACCTTATACTATAGTGTGTTATAAGGATACATCTATTTGAGACTAGTTGGGAGTTTTTGATTCTTGTTTTTAAGAATGGTAGGTTTTGGGGCTTTGGATTTTTTTCAAAAAATCCAAATGGAGATATTTCAGAACCCCATGGATTTTGGCTTTGTTTGATGATGGTCAAAGATATAACTGATGTTAGTGAGTTTGGGTTGTCGTATTTGTTGAGAACCATGTTTTTAGGTGCTCAATAATTGTGATGGTTCTTGATGTATTTTGTATTGATATATATAATAGGAGATATATCATAATGCTTGTATGTTTTTTTGATGTTGGTTGGCTATCAGATGATTCAAATCTATAATTTTCTAGATTCATGAAAGTTTTTTCAGTACATTGCCGACCCACATAGACAAATATTTCACCTAACCTAATCACATAGACAAATATGTCATGTGGATTAATAACATAGAAAAATATTCTATTTAGGCATTTTATATAGTTCGACATAGCCAAATATTCCACATAACTGAATCAAATAGAAAAATCATCAATGTAAACATTTTGGACATCACCACATAGCCGATCTAGGAATGTAAGATATTTTATCTATACACACAAAAGGATTCACATAGTTTTTTTGTGACATAGTTGAAACCATATAATTGAATTATTTTATGTAGGAAACTACAGGCTTTCACATATCTAGTGCTTTGTTTTTCTGAATTGAGCCACACATCCATTTTCTATGACATAGCCAAAGTCATCCGTATATCCATGTATGTGATTAACATAGAAATTTAGGAACCCTATAAGGGATTTTATCCTCATATACTGGGTGATAGTTTTAGAATACGTAATATTGTTCATCAAAGTTCTACATGGAAGCAATTCTTAAGGCCATGTACATGAAAATATTTGATGTTTCTTTGAAGAAGAAAATTTCAAGGTTCTTTTAGCTGAGATTAAAACATAACAGATATTTTGGATGCTGAAGATTGTGGTATTTTAATATCATAACATGAAATAAGTCATGATTCCATTGGGAATTTATCCAAAGTGATGAGTACACACACAAATATATATGTAGTGTGAAAATTAAAGTCTATGTCTTCATGAATTTTGAAAAATAAATATTTGATTGGGATATATTAAGTTAAAATTATGATTAGGGTATGATGTAGGATGTTGTGTCCATTGTGAATAGTATATATTCTAAAATAAAAAGGGAGAATAAGTAGTTTCAAGAGGCGAGGATTGATTTTCAACATTCAATATATTATGAATCTCATTGATTTATTAGATTTGATTTGAGTCTAATGATTTTTGTGTAGTGCAATTCAAGTCTTCATTTTAGGTGATTCTATCTTGATTATTATAGAGGATCATGGAAGTGGATATTCAACTTTTTTATTAGATAAACCTTGATTATTTAGTGATCCTATACATCTTGTATTCATTTTATTTTTATTCTAGTGCGATATAGTGTTGTTGGGTGTGACTCCTAACATGTGTGGTGTGATGATGGAAAAATTCTTGTAATTAAAACTCAATTGTTCTTATAGTGAATAGAATCTATGGTAGGGTAGGGTAACCATCCATGGTAAGGAGTATGATTCCATATTATATCCAAACCTTTTAAAAATTGTGTTTCTCTTGTATTTGATTTTCAGTACGATTATGTGAGGTTGAGATATTTCTGTTTTGGTTGGATTATACTCTAACTAGTCATATAGGTATATTTATACTAAAAATAAATTCTAAAAACTACCCTCCAACGATTCAATCCCCCTTCTCTGTAGCATAAACCAATATTTCCAGTGACATGAATTAAAAATCTTAGACTCTAATTGTATCATCATACAATCCATTTGGTCTCTTGAATTTATCAACTAAAATAAATCCTTAATAATAAAAAATTGACTAGATTATTGATATAATGGGAAGTCATTTACAAGTAGTTTGATATCAAATCTATAATAATAAAGGTATGCTAATTACAATAAATAATAGAATTTATTATTCCATATCCCACCTTTTAAAGTGTAAATATAAATATTTAACTCCATAATGAATATGTCTTCTCCATTCAGTACACTCTCTATATATAAGTGATTTATTTTCATAGCACTTTAGGTATCATAATATGAATGATATAAAATCTAAAACTCAACTAAGTCGGCTTGGTAATTTTCCTTATCTACCCAAAAAAGGTGATGTATCTTTATTAAATTCTATTATTATAATGTTTCACCAACAATGAAGTGGAATATGAAGATCTAATACAATCCTTTGAGTAGGAATTAAAAATACTAGTGGCCTGCCTGAATATCAACAATGATTCTTATTTGGGGATCAAAAAGATCATTGGTAAATATAACATAAATAAAGAGGAGATTATCCCATTTCTCAATTTCAAATAATTATTTATGAATAAATTCTTCTTTAAATCAAAATTTTCTCATGTACCATATTCAAAACATTCACACGGAGATACATCGGCTAATATATACACATCCTTGGCTGATCCGGAACAGGATGAGATAGTCATCGAAATTGCACATTGCAAGCCGGTGGCCCCATTTATCAATGGTGATGGTAAAGAGATTAACGATATTGAAACAACCCTTAAAAAAGGTGCGATGATATAATCACTAAATTATACCACTACTAGATGGATTTCCTACTTATATTAGAAAACCTCTAAAGTGAGATTATTTTTTTAGACTGAGAAAATATAGAAACAAAATTTTTTTGCTGGGTTATAAACTATATCTTTTTATGACTTCCAAAAATCCAAAAATATCCTTTAGAAATAAGGATTTGATTGATTCCTTCTTATATTTTTTGAAGTACGAGATATCCTTAGTGTTATTCACATTTTCAATTTAGGATCTTGCTATGATCATCAATTTGGAGCAAAACATTCCCACCTAATTAGGAAGCTATGATACTTATGACCATTAATGACATAGGATTGTGTGGAAATAACTAGGAAATTTCTGGCCTTTCAGATACAAGATAATTTCATTCATTAACCCCTAAATTTTCTATAAACCACTAAATATTAATGGATATTTTTCATGTGGGGGAAAGTGTTATGGGTCCTTATCCCCCATCTACAACCAAGTAGTTCAATAACATATTTTCCTACACAAAATTCTTCTCTTAGTAGGTCAAGGATATCCCCGTAATGTATATCAGGATGAAGGAAATCATCAACTTCATGAAGATAAACATTATCAGCAAATTTGGTGTACGTCACATAATAATGATGGAAAATGACACCAAATTAAACCCTATAAAGTTAAAAAAGATGTATCAACAAAATGGAATTAATTCCAATTACTCATCCCACTATCATTCAAATATAAATGGATATATAAAGGCTTTGAAAAAGTCTCTAACAAATGAATTCTAGAATACAATGTATAAAGTACAAAACTCATTGCCTGACAGAACCTACAAGATTTGTGAGACTATCACACCACAAAACTCAGAGCTACATAAGGGGCACCATATTATCTCATATATAGGGTAAAATTAGTCCTTTCCATAAAATATCGCCTTCCCTCACTTCATATCACCATATAAAACCAAATTTTAAAGATTAATAGTATTAGAAGTGATTAGATGATTTGGAATTACTCAATGATAAAAGATTGTGCATCCTAGAAAACATAGAAGTTCATTAAAAATGGTTTTCATGATCTTTAAATAATAAATATCACCTCCTTTAGTTCCTTCAAGGTGTGAAGGTATTGGTTCTTAGAACTCTAATGATACCTAGGAAGAATCCTAAAAATCATGAACAAAGGAGATATAAACCCTATGTTATATACAAATTTTAATTTAATAAACCTTATTACTTGGTCACAATGGATGGAAAATATATCATGCCAGCTGCCAATGTACAGTTTATCAAGAATTACTTTTCATAGCCTTCACATTAGTCTAATTTTTTCATTACCATATTACCTTAAATTGTTTCTCACAAATTTACCTACTACATGATGCTAAACTACATAGAAAACATCCCCATAACATGAAATTAAATTGTACAACATACATATCTATAACATAATTTTCAACTATGTGAAATGTTCCTAGCACATGATGTTAAATTGTATTATGACCCCCATACCATGATATCAAATTCCATGATATGTGCAAGAAATTATGATGTCTTACGTTCAAGTGTGATATTAGTAATCCGCCATAAACATCTTACTTTTAACACCAATAATGACTCATGTTAGATTAGAGTACTTAGATTATAATTTAGTTTAGGATGACAAAGAGAATGATGACCAAACTTGAGAAATAATATTCCATCCTATATGACCTTAAACTAATTAGAGAGGTCTATTTTTACGGTCTAAATTCCTTGTATTAGAATTGGATCTATGTAGTGGTCCTTAGTGAACAATATTCTTATGCTTGAGGAAATTAATATCTCAATCCTCTTTATCTATATAGGGAAGTTTTATTAAATAAAAACATATGGATTGAGTCATATTAAGGAATAAAATGTCGTGACCCAAGGATCTCATATTTAGAGACTAAATACAAATTACAGAAAGGTAAATGATCTATTTCACCTTAGTGTTTTTACCTTTCAAAAATATTTAATTTACTGATAGTATTAAATTTAGATAAATCCCAATTTTTCTTTCCCAAACATTAGATTTATTTTTTTGTAAGAGGCCTAAAAAGTATCATGTTTTCTTGATATAAATTCCCCATCCTATGAATAATTTAACATTAACAGAGACTCTTATTATTGGTTCATAATTGCAATCTATCATAAATAATTCCACAATGTTTACATATAAACTAAATCAACGAAGGATTTTTTTCATCATTGAATCTATAATGAAAATAACCTTATACCTAGGATTGATATTTATATAGAATACAATATAATAAATAAAAATGGATTGATTTATATTATGATAGAATACTTAGTGACGTCATAGATCCTATATCTTGGTCTAGACCACAAATTCCATAAATCAAAATTCCATTCTTCCCTATATATGATTCATATCCACATAGAATATTTTAATAAATATTCTCCAGAAAACCCACACTAATAAAAAAGTGAAAACCAAAATCCACCCATTCTATTATTGGAGTACTATATATATATACTAGGCCCTTCCCAGTAGGCTCTCGAACTAGGATTCTTTAATAATTAAATATTTCTTGATTCCTACTCCTATAGGATACATAGTGACACCAAGATCCATTATCCAATGCCAACCCTTAAATCTTACTAAAACCTAAACAGGACTAATATTCTATCTTAAGGATCTCATACCCCACCTGGATATCAAGAAAATTCATTATGTTTTCTATAATTCAACCAAATAATATATTTTTGGCATGTTGTTATGTATCTATAAACCAATGCTATTATAAAATGTCCCCATTTTTGGCTAGAGAAATTGGAATCCTTACCATATATTGTGAGACTAAAAAAATGATCCACAATACCCGACCTTAATCTAAGTAGGGTGTCCTTCTATACATAAAAAAGTTCCCTACAAGAGAGATAAGTCTATATAAGGGAACCTGACATAGGGTGACTCTCCAATAAACATTATGATCAAATTACCCATTCTTAGTAATTTATCCTAAATGCTTGAATCCTCCACTATAATATAAGAGTTATGAATGTCTTGAGTCCTATTATCTTAGGATACATGTATGAACAATATGCCATGTAATCCATCAGTCCTTATTCACTTCCACCCCTTTCAAGGGAGACATGTTATCCTAGTAATGAAAAAATGATATCCAACATGACTCTATCAATCTATTTGGAAATCCTGTTTTTCATAAATAATACTTCATGTTTTGATTACTGGTTCTCATTAACTACCCCTTATATATTGGTAATGATTTCATTCAACAACAAAGGAAACATATTCTTGAATATTCATTCTATTCCCTTGAATGGTTCTACATAAAAAACTTTGATATATCCTATAAACCAGAGACATCAACATCTTAAGTGGAAGATTATCTAATTTCCATATGCCTTACTGTCATCATAACAGAATCCACCTTTAGAATATGATTTGTGGTCATTCTCAGTGTACCTTTTCCATATCACTTCTCCATATATAAGAATCCATGTTGTGATTTAAAATATCCCAAATTGATGTTTGAAATATATTGGTAAATTCTTAGCCATTGGGCCCCATTTGATTTGTTACTCTCATCCATAAAATCCACACATCAAGACCATAAACTATATACAACCCCTTGATATGGTCAATTGTTCCATTAGGTTCTAGATTCATGATGGGTCAAATTTCCCCATTTCTACTTGGAAGACTATACCAACCCTTTTTGGTCCAATAATTATGATCTTTAACTATACACACTTTCCCATGATATAATTTGTATTTGCATTGGGATATCAATTCATGTTGGGTTTTACATCATCCTTTATTTATATATTGTCCCTAGTTTTCAATGATCAAAGCTATAAGACCTTAAAATATAGACCCCATTGGTCTATACTATAAGGAATTAAAATTTTAGTGAAATATTAAAAAAAAATTCAAACTAAAAATTGATGAAAGACTACCTGAGAATGAGCCAAATCCCTACTCACTAAGCCTCCCATTTTCAGGTCTTAGGAAGAATTATAGAATAAATTCAAATAGGAACAAAGCTTGTAGGGATCACCATATAGACCATGAAAAATCTGATCCATACTTGTTGGGTGCACTAGTGCAATTAAAAGATAGTGTGGTGATGAATCATATATCTTTTCCCTGATTTAATGTTTCATATATGGTGGTGTAACCTTTAGGGTACCAGAACCCTTTCAGAATATTCATTCCTCCCATAAACCAACTTCATATCATAGGTGCTTGAATCCTAACAAACCTCTATTTGGATATCTATAATGAGAATATTTTATCCCAATGAACATCTATATTTGACTACGCATACTATACACGAGATATGGATATGTGTAAGTGCCCCACATATGGCCTATAAAATGGAGTTATCTTTCCCCAAGAGGTGCATCGTCTAGTCAATGTTTTCCTTGAAACCATTACAATAAAATCTTTCTTTTAAATTTGTCCCATACTCATCCCTAGTACATGTGTCTCATCTAATCACTCCTAATTCTAAATCATTGAGTTATGTTTTAAAAAATCCATATTCCAATTATTCATGTGGATTCGACAACATTGATGTCACAGACATGTTCATCAAGCTCATTTTATGAGGAGAATTTTTTTCATCTTTCCAATGAACTTTTATTTGTCCTCATCATGAAACCTTACACTATACAGAAAAGTGGTCTAAGCAACATTTCCATAAAATGAATTCCCCTTTTTCTAATGTAGTCTTTATTAGGGATGGGCCCTCTATCCACATTAGTTTTTTTTCTCACATACTAGGTGGATTATCCCACATATCTGGTAAAATCCATATGAAATTAAACTATAGTAATATGTTTTCAAGGATGTTCAACCTAAAATAAAAACCGTGTTAGACTGAATTTCATGACCTAAAATGAGCTAATGAAAGAGACACATAACTCACCAGGTTAAAAACCCAGAAATGGAAACTTAGGTAAAAGTTGAGTCTCTTTTTTATGGATATATACCTCACCAAATTTTTAAATAATTGAGAATTCATAATTGGAAAGGAATAGAACTTTTTAGGATGAAAATTTAAAAAGGGATACCTAGTCAAAAACGAGTCTCTACTTACTAATCTTCCCCATATGAAGACTTAGGAAAAATTTAGGGGGAGAAAGGATTACAAGTTGTGTTGGTATACCACCCGACCTATGAAAAAGTGAATCTATTCTCTCTTGGCCCTTTGGAATATGAAAAATATAGATCATTCAACAGTTCCCTCATCCCTAAAATTTGACTATGAGGATCCATGAAAAATATGTGAGGACATAATTCTAGCATACCTAAAACCTTTTGAGAATTGAATTTCTCATTCCAAGATTCCCCCTCATGATCCTCATTAAATTAAGCTAAATCTTACATATGAATGAAGAAAATATAGTTCTTTGATAATGATATTTATGACTATATCCATCTATGAGCCACACTCAGAAAGAAATCATTTTGATAAAAGAATTTTTCAACCATAATTGAATTTTTTTCATTTCAAATTCATTGTTATAACGGTATAAATTTATTTAAATAAAACCTTTTAGGATTTCCTAGGTTATTTTGAAAATATTATCATATTGGAATAAGAGGTAGAAAATTGAGAAAAAATGAGTTTTTATTCATTGATAAAAATGAGAGAAGAATCTACAGATTATAGTAACTCATTATGATGATGATAAATCATAAAAGTATCTCAATGGAATTTCAATGTTTTCAAATTAATCATTGATCCCCATCAATATTATTACAATGTTTTTGAAACCTTTCAGTTTCAGTCTCTTTAGTAGTGAAAATACTATATTCCATGGAATCCATCCATCTTCCTTCAATATAGGCCTCCCTTATTATTTTTTTGATATTTTTTTAACTATAACTTTGAAAAATATAAATATTATTTATGGAAGATTATCTGGGTGAATTTTTGATAAAAACATATTTTTACTCTAAGGATACCCCACACAGTGGGAATCTTGTTGAAGTACCGTGGCTCGGAGTTTGACATAAGGAAAATTTTGGTCCACCTTCAGATGTTATTCTAGTGGACCTTCCTCATGGTTTCATTTTTCAATGGTCATCTTATTTTATTGTAAATATCTTGATAATGGAAACCCCGACTTCACTAGTTAAATAATTAATGGTTCTATCACTACAACTGTCTATTTAAATCAATACGATAGAAGTTCAGTGATCCTTCATCTACTTTTCTCTCATTATCAGAAGGTGGGGCATATTTTGGGATGAATTAAACAAGGTAAATACAACTAAGAGAAATGACTATGCCAATTCTTTATGAGTCCTTTGGCATTGGGATATAATGGGTTTCTATATTCTTTAATTAGTGAGATTAATAAGTAGGAGATTCGAAGAAAAAACTTGCATTTGGTATGATGGTACTATAATGCTACATGAGGATACATATCATTTAGTTAATTATTGGGGTATCAAAAGGTGATGTGAATACTGACTCTTTTACTTTGACTTGTTAACCATAGTGGATGGTACTTACTGAGTTGGAAAAACCAAATAAGTACATTCTCTAACTAGTGTATCCTCATTTATAATGGGATCTTCAATAAATGACATGATCTAGGTTTTGGATAGTATATGGGTTTTCTTAGCCTCTATCTTGGATCAACTATCCAGTGATCCTTCATGAATCTTTGCACACGTTTCATCCTTAATATGGTCACCAATAGTCACGTGGTGGAGAGGAACAATAGTAGAAAAATAATTATCTACCCTTGGTTGACCTTATTCATGAAAAAATTTCTTTGAAATAGCTAAATGGATAATTAAATATGTGTTCACCACATCAAGCTGACTTGACTCATAATAATCTTATTCTTTTATTCTTAAAGGGTCATTGGAATCTGTTTCTACCACTATAAGTGAACTGATCCTTTATAAAACCTTCAGAGGAAATATAAAAGCCATCAACATCAATGGCTACCAATATATCCTCAAATCAGTATAGGGACTCCATAATTGTAATGGTCCTTGCTATGAGAAAAAGATTTGGAAATTATTTCATGTCATTACAAATATGTCCATTTTTCATTCCATAATATTTTTTTAACCGCATAAATTGAATAGAATAGGTGGAGCTATCACCATTTGTATGTTTCGTATAGTTAGTACAGTCTTGTCAGCATGAATATGAGATTTAATCATGGTACCCCTATTGGTATTTTATAAACTTGATCAAGACCCCTTAAGGGAAGAAAGATATGTATATTTTGTAGTTCAAAGATGTCAAATGATAGTTTATTAATTATCATATATATTTTATAGATAAATAGAGGATGGGTTTGGAAACAAAGCATTAAAAAATATGTGTTTATCCAATGAATTTTCTCTCTATCCGATTTGTTTTGGAGGTAGGAAGGCTAGTTTGATCCTGTGAAAACACCAGTTTAAGTTGAGGAAACTGATAATATCCTACCTCCATCTCTTCCAACAAGATATTTTAACCTAAATATAATTCCCATTCCTCGGAAAGAGACAATATCTTCACTCAAATAGGACTTCCATCTACAGTGTACTTTGAAATGTTTTCCAACAATGAATCCTTTTCCACCCTAGATAAATTTAATGGATTTTTTTATTAGAAGTATATTTATAAAAATGTATTCGGTTATGAGAATTATATCATCTAGTTTGATAAATTCATCCCACTCACCAATAGATAGATTGATCACTCATCATTGGTTCCTTACTTCATCATTTACTTCACACATATTATATGGTTGATCTGGTATTTAGTGGAATAAATGAACATCTACAACTTTGGGTTGCACATTCCCACTTCTAAAGATCTGGTATTATAATTGAAGTCCATAGACACTCTATATCCTTGAGTTAAGGAATAAAAACACCAAACAAGAGGATATGTCATAAATCCTTGATGTTAGGGGGCTATTATTCAAAATTGGTATGCCTTTTTCCTTATATAGTCTATGGACTCATTAAATGGTTGGTAGAATGATCTAGAATCCTTTGACATAATTAGATTCTTACGACTTTCCATCTCAATCAATTTTTAGGACGCTATAGCCTAAGTATCTTCCCATTGATGAGTCTCTTCCACCTATTAACAAGGAATCATCATAGTACATCTTCACATTTTCCACTCCTCTACCCCAAGTCATCATGGATCTCTTGGTTGGGAATGTTTTAGTGACTCTGGGCCTTCATTGTTTCCATCCTCCCAGTGATCCCTCTTGATTTTATTTCCCCATTCCAGAGTCACTACAAAAACATATTGGATAGAAACTACTCTATTTCCTTGAGGGTATAAATAAATCTATGAATTTACATATTATTTGTCAACCACATAGATGCACTTAGTAAGGTAAATTTTATTTTAGCTTGTGTAGATTCCTAGCCGATCATCACCCAAATATACCATACCACCATCGAGTTCTTATCTTCAAAAAATTTACATTTATGGTGATAATGGTTTTTATTTTAAGAATTTAGATTGTCTTGTAAATTTATAGGTCACATAGAAATCATGAGTGTTAGTCACTTATGAAAACAAATACCTTGAGGGGGAGGGGGTAAATTAAGTTACCATATATTTTAACCCTCGAAACCCTTGATCATGGTCTTTTTCTCTTGATATGTGGAACAATCCTTCTATGTCCTATGATTTATATCGATAAAAAATGAATGATTTGAATATCACATATAAAATTTTACTTATTTCATCCTAACCAAGACAGTCTATGGATCTTGCGATCAATGACGCATCGATGCACTAAAATCACTAGATCACACTACTTCCTTTGGTTTAATCAACAGAGTAGCCTCATTTATAATGAATCTAAGTTTTATTAACAGAATTCCATAATTATAATTATTCCTTATAGTACAATAAAATTAGGAATCACAATGACATATCATGACACTAAATACTATGTGATCATTAAACATAATTTGGCCACTTTTATATTTGGAATTTTGAAAATCTGACATATACAGTTGCGTTCAGG
Source organism: Viscum album (assembly GCA_963277665.1). Lineage (NCBI taxonomy): Eukaryota > Viridiplantae > Streptophyta > Magnoliopsida > Santalales > Viscaceae > Viscum > Viscum album. The sequence goes on from OY728153.1 coordinate 944,081,262, forward strand.
GTGATGTTTTGAGTATAATATAACAAACATAATTTTTTATGAATATTAATATGACCCTTATGAATATTAAATAATCCAAAATAATAGTAACCACACCCATGAATAAAATTTAGGCATCTTATATGTGATAATATGAATACAGTAAAAGTATTGGTATTTTTGTAAGTCGTAAATAATTAATTTTAATTAAATAATTAATTTTAATTAAATAATTAATTTTAATTAAATAATTAATTTAAAAAATGTATTTTCCTAAAATGTTTTTGTAAATTAAAATTTCTATTTCTTCTGTATTTATGATAATTTTATGATAACTTATGTAATTTTTGAAAGCATTATGAAATCAGTTTTAATTTCAAAATATGTATTTTCCAAGTAAATTATGATTTTAATTAAAAATTAAATTAATAATATTTAGAAAATTATTTTTAAAAATGGATTTTAGTTTTTGATTCTACACATCGACAAATGGTTAGGGTGATTTTTTTGTAATTTTCTGAAATAATTCAATTTTCAAGTGAAGGGTTAAAATACAGTTTTTAACATAACCAGTTTATCTTAAATTGCATCATTCATGATGTAATGATGACATAAAATTTATAGAAATTTATATTCATAAATTTTCTATTTAATTTCAAAAATAGTACCTTAAAATAAAATAAACTCAATTTCCAAACCTAAAAAGAACTTTCCAAAACCTAATGTCAAAAAGTGATTCTGTAAAATATCATTTTAACTATATTTCCACTTTCCTTTTAATAAATTATTGAATTAGAATTGTAAAGATGATTTAAATTATAAAAATAATTTTATTATATTAATCTATTATTTCTGTTATAAAAAACTACCATTACAAGTCTAACATTTGATATATTATTTTATTCAATATTTTATTCTAAAGACACCTGTTCCTCATGTATAAATAAACCCTCTCCCTCCCCTTGAAAAACCACACCTCTCAGGACTCAAGAATTTTCTAAAATTTATCCAAAAAAATTCCATATCCCCTCCCCCATGTCCAAAGAGCTTCTTCTCTCATCAAAATACCAATCCAAGTTCCCTTAAAGAGGATTCAAGATGTAATTTTTCTCCATATCGTTTCCTTTAATTTCCTTTCAATTTCATGTTATTTTCTTAATCTATCCCTACTTATCCCCAACCACATGGAATGGTAACTCTATTATATTACATATAAATTAATTTTATGTTAATAATGAGATAAAATATAATCCAAAACTCATCTCCTCTTATTTTTATTTTAGAAAAGAAAACGTTGTTCGTGAGGTGTTAATTTATCACCTACAAGAACGAAATGATTTTTTTTACTTTTCCACCTTAATATCGTGTCATGAAACCATTATTATGGTTGAAAATTATTATATTATATGTATTATACCCAATTTTATGTTTTTAACAAACTTATGTACATATTATTAAATGATTAAACTAAACAAGTTTTTTTGGTCGAAAAACCGCCCGAATTAACCCAAATGATCATCATTAAATTCTTATCTAACAATTCATTCTCATGGTATATAAAAAAATTATTTTTAAGATAATTTAAAGTTATATAACATCATAAATAAAATATAATTACAATTATGGATGTTTAACTTTGTTTTAATGGAACTTCTATTCATGAATACAAGTGAACCCTTCAAGAAAACATTAAAAAATGAACATTCCCAAACAATGAAATTAAACTCTACAACTCATCCAAAAGCCCATAAATGAGATTAATAAAATCTTAATTAATCTTATTAATGTTCAAAAGGTTATTTAATTGTTAATTATTTAATATAATTTCATTACAGAGGACATTAAAGTGAAGAAATCAATCGGATATATGGTAAGGGGAAATTCTCGAACCCAACTTTCTTTCTTTGAGTTCTCCCTATTTCACTCCATTTGTGGTATGGTCACTCCTTAAAATTGTTTTTCTAATAATTATATTACATATTATGGGATATAAATGGTTTATAAATGAATTTATGATAAAACCAATGTTTTTAAAAAGAACTCTTCTTTCAAATAAACACGCCCTTTTTAGTCCTCGAAGATTGTTTCACTCTTCACTCAAGGTTAATAGTTATATGTCAAGAATGATATTCCCTCTTTATTTTGGGAACCAAATGTTTATGAATTTTTTTTGAGGATTTGAAACCCATTTCTTTCCATGGGTTATTTTTTTATGTTCATGATTGACATAATTTAAAAGTGGCATGCATGATAATGTAAATGTTATGATGTGACGGGTGCACCCAGAATTATGTAGCGCACTATGAATGTTTGAATGTGATGAGTGTGCCCGAAATTATACAACACTCCAATGAATTGGTTAAAGTGAATAATATCATGATTTAAAGTGAAATTATTAGTGAACATGATGCTATATTTGTTCACAACTATGTGTGGTATTTAATCACTAAGACATGATGTTTTCAATTTTTATGCATTTCCACATTCCATGCATTTATCTATTAATTCATCTCATGATTTTGATGATGATGTTATAATTATTCTCACCGCATGATATATTATTCTTATATATCCTCTTACTGGGATTTTAGATTAAACCTTTTTTATTTATATCTTCAGGTGATTATGTGTACTAAGGATTTTTCAAGGGACAGTAAGAAGCTGGAGAAGAATGAATTAAATAAATATTTATATTTGGTGTTGTAAATGTTATGTACGGTCCTATTTTGACAAATACATTAAAACTATAGATCCTCACGGTGTAATACTATTATTTTGTTAATATTCATAATGATTTAATAGTAATGTAAGAAAGGATGGGTCTCTATATCATTAACCCATTAAACTCCCTATTTAAAAAAGACGAGAAGGATCACTACCTCTCTATAAAGAGATAAAATAACTATTCCCTCTATAGATACCTTAATATTCATCAAGAGATTTGGAGATGAGAAATAAACCATGAATGAATTTTCAATTTTTTATAGATTGATAATGTTAAAATAAGATAACCTTGTAAGATTTTCCTTCTTCTTCCTTGCTATAAATATTTCAGTGAATTTGGAATTATCTCTAGATTTTTTTCCTCTGAAAAACATTCTCTTCTAAGATACTCTCCTCTGTTTTATACAAATATAGGCAATAAATCTATATTTTAGTTTCTAGAAAAAACTACTAACTGACTAAAACTATTTGGATGAGGTGTGAACTCAACATATATGAAATAACTTCCCACCATCATGAATTTTATAAGGTGTACCATTAGACACCATAGTGTAGAATCAAATTCTTTGACCTACATGGGTATATTCAATAATATCATCCAATTATGACTTGATACACTATTATTATACATTAACTCCTCAATTAATCTCATATTATCTCCTTCATAGTCACCTCTAACTCCTTGAATCTTAAAACTCACTATAGCATGGCCACTTTTACTAAAGTGTGGGCACCTAAAGGATAAGAACCATTAATTAAACTAAGAATCCAATGTCACTTCTACCATGATAATTCATATTATGTGACATAGATTTAAATTTATCCTTATGATATAAATAATAACTATGGAATTGTCATAATTCATCCAACGTGACCACAATATAGAAATTTTTTTAGAATGTGGAAGCCCTGAATTTTTAAAGCCACTGAAACTTATCAAAACTCTTTTCAGATGGCCCCTATTCCATGGTTCAACTAAATGCTGTGTGGTATATAAAATTTGAATCCCATTTAGAAACTACCATCAATATTCTAGAACTTGATAAAAATTTATGTCTCTTAGAATCTCATTTGATCTTAATTGGCCCTAGGACTCACCTAAAACCTCTTGTGTTGACCCACACATGAGATCCTAAGCACCATGCATCACATATTCAACATGTTCCATGGAATTCATTCAAACACACCTATGATTTAATGCACCATTGTTCACATTCACACCCCTTATGTCCCTATCATCTATTTAGAAGATGTGATCAATGACAAAATTGTCTGGAGGCTACTTGAGTACCACCCTTAATTGGACTTAGCCATATTTGTGGATCCTTCCAACCTGTAATATATAATATACACTAATTCTATGTCATGGAAAAAGTTTGAGGTGCCCCATGCAGTCTTCCATTATTTATCATAAGGAATAGTAGATTACACTATCGTGTTGAGTTCCCAAATTCAATACATTCTATAGTGTAATGTTGGGTCTACATCATGGGGTCTATCTCTTAAAAAGGTAACATCTTCAATGGATTCCAAGAACTCTATAGTGACAATGAATTGACATGAATTGATAACAATCCTATAAACATCCCTTGAGCACCCTTCTTTATTTTTTCAACAAAAACAATCTGAAAAAAACTCCAAAGGTGTTTTTGTTAACAATATACTATTTTGGTTTTGTTGAAAATTCAAAAAAATCTTAAAAATCCTACAGTTTCAAAACCAAACACAACTAAAAAACATGATTATCCTTTTCATTCAATGTGTACTAATTATTTTTCATTCATAAACTCTAATATCTTATGATAAAATTATTGATACAAGAAACTAGTGTTAAATGAAAGAATTATGATATGACTACACACATCGTTTCACTTCAAAATTTGAATCATTATCCCATTTCCATCACAATAATCCTTCATTACATCCCATATATTTTCTGTTATACAATATCACCCTGAGTTGTGATTATACCCCATTATTAAACATATATCTCTTCTTTTTTTCAACAAATCCTAATATTAATTCCTTGGAGATCAACAAAGGAGAGTTAGAAACACATTATTTGCGTAAAGGGAAACTTTATACCTTACTCTTGAATAAAATTCAATATAGGGAGTGGGGGTCCCATCACTAATTCAATATAAGTAGATTAAGTTTCTAGGACTCCAAGGGACAACCGATGTCACTTAAAATCCAATTTTGGTAAATCTTTTGTCATGTTATCTATAACTTGATCTCATGTTGAAACATACTTTATTTTGAAAACTTGTTTATCTACCTTCTCCTTCAAGAAATGGTATTTTATATCTATGTGATTCATCCTTGAATGTTGAATGGGAAATTTTCAAAAGTTTTTAGAACTTTATCTTTTACACATAATTGGAATTGGAGATACAACATCAATACCAATATCTTCAAATATTGTTGTATCCATATCAACTACGTACATGTTTAATTCGCTCCTACATGTTATACCTCTGTAGTGCTTAATGATATGTAAATTTCATCCGAGTTTTTCATAAAATAAAGGAGATTCCAATGTAAAACACACCTTTTGAGGTATATTTTTATCCATATATGGAACTAGAGAAATAAATAACTGTATATCCAAAAAATTGATACCGTTGAATTCTATAATAGTAAAACCCATAATCCACCATATGATTGATGCACTATAGTATTTATCTCATAGATTTAATTTGAAATCCCTTGGGATAACTCTGATGTCTTGAAGCTGGAAATGAGACCGACATTGTGTCAAGATGAGTGGATGTTAATTAAAGAAATCTGCTATTAATATTAATACAGAGTGTCATATCCAATTCCTCACCTTAACCATGTTTAGAAAATTTCATCTGGCTCTCCTCTAGAGTTACCACTGGTTTTGAATCTTAAATATGAATTCATTTAAACACTTACTTGGAATATTTTGATTGGGATATATTTGTACGTCTATCTTTTGAGTCACCTATAACCCAAGGAAGATTAAAAATTCACCAATTAAATATATATGAAATTCTCATCTCATTAACTCTGAAAATCAATTTCATTGGATGATATATATGTCTCCAAAAATGATATCAACAACATATTCAAGTACAACCATTTTCCATCCTTAATAATTTTTGATATAGAGGTCATGATCAAACCCTATTCTATAATAAATAAGATTTTTTATGTACTAATCTATCCTTGAGTACTAATCCCATGATTCTTGATTTAGAAAATATAAAAAATTATTCAATAATAATACTTGTCTCTCATTGTCATAAATTATAAACCCATATAGTTTCTCGATATAGAATTCCACTTCAAGGATTCCATTTGATAACACTGGTTTGATACTCATTTTATCTACTTTCAACCCGTTTTTCATGGTCATAGCTATAAAAAATCTAATAATTTCCATCTATGCAATTGGTGAAAATATTTTATCAACATCAATTCCATTTATTTATGAAGAACTTTTTCCCATAGGATATGCATTATTCATTATTACAATGCCCAATTTATTGATTTTTTTTAGAAAACACACTTGATTCCAATCACTTTTTTATTTTATATCCATGAGAGGATTTCCCAAGTCTACCTTTTCTTAACTTTATCAAGTTTTTCATTCATTTATTTTAACTAACATACATCTATAGAAGAATCATCAAATTTTTTTGGTTCCACCTAAGATAAAAATAATGTTGTATATTTCCCGTTCATCCTTAATATTGGAACTAGGGCTATCTGATCACCCTCTATGTTACTATCAAATATTTTAGTCCAATTATATTGGATAGATATATTAACTATTATGGCTGTATTTTTGTCAACATTGGAGATTATATTATTGTTTTTTATCCCTTTGAACCCCCTTAGCCAATCGCAACACCATTATTCTCCTCCTTAAATTATGGACCCATTATTTGAAAATTTTAGTCATTTGAAGATGATATTTTCTTACCAGAGTTCAAAATATTATCATTTTATTAATGATCACATCAAAAATTTCACGTTTTTTTCCAAGTAACTTATTATATCGTAGATATTCCTTATTATTTGATTAATATACAAGAAATATCCCATAATTTATATTCAATTCAAAATTTATATTCTTCTCATTTTTCTGTATGCAGAACTTACTTCCAAATAATCAGAAGAATTTTGGAATGAGATTCTTCCCATAACACATTTCAAATAGAATATTTTCTTCATTTTGATATAGAAACTACAGGTTAGATATATAAACCACTATCAAGGGAACTTCTTCCAGTATTTGTCTAGTAGGTATTTTTCAATGAGCCATGTTTGATCCATATCATTGTTGATATTATTTATTAATTCATTATCTCCATTTTTTGGTGATTTCCGACCACTAAAATTTGATGTTAAATCTCATGTTTCCCTATATAATTCTCTACTTTTCTATTTTTGAACTCGGTAACATTTTCACTAAGAAAATTTTGAATTTTCACTACAAAAATCATTTCAAATTTTCTTTTGTTTCAAGTGATACACTTGCACAATTCATTATTATGTGTAATAAAAAAAACCAAGACATCATGTTGAAATCATCTATAAAAAACATAATACCTTTTTACATTATATGATTTTGGAGTAGTTGTCCTGCAAACATCCATATGAATGAGGTCTGAAACTCTTAATGATTTTCTTTTCTGTGTATTGTATGATTTTTAGACTATTTTCCATTTCTGAAAAGAGTCACATGTATTCATTTTTTCACATGATAGATTTTGGAGGTATTGTTATCCCTTGGTCTTCACCATGTTTTCTATAGATCTTTGTCTTAAGTTCTAAAGTCTCTTGTTCAATATCTTGTTTTCCTGCTCTTTGGTCAATATAAGCCAATTTGTTTCACCTATCAAATATACTTTCCCATTAATTCATTATTCTTGAAAGAAAATTGAGTCATCCTTTACCTTTATGGTGCACCACTTTTTACCAAATTCAACAATATTTTATGAGACACACAACTCACTCAAACTCAAAATATTGTGGCTAGGTCCTTCTACCAAGAGAACATATGTCATCTTTAGTTCTTTTATGCTAACATTGGACATCACATAGACAATTATTTTGAGCCCTAAATAATTTTCAAATCGAAAAAATACATCTTTTAAATTTTTTATCACATAAATATTTTTTTATTTATAGTCTTTTGTGAGGTACATCTACTTCCGAAAACCCATAATCTAGATTCTTCCATTTTTTTAATGAAAATTCAATAAATTTTTCCCTATCATACCATTTCTTTATCTTACATGAACTTTAAGGAACGTTTTCTAAATATTGAGACTCCCATGACTCTTCTAATTTAGCAATTTATATTTCATATTACAAAACTATATTTTTTCAAGTTTTAAATGAGTTTGATGAGGTTTTCTACTTTTGATTTCATCCGTTCCAAGTATCAAGAAACACTTATCACCGTACCATTAAAGAAGAATAGGACACCTTGTGTCCATATAATTCACACAAAAAAACCATTAAAATATCAAGAATATAATAGAAAATTGATTGCCTTTTTTTGTTGTTTTTCTCCAAAAAAAAATATTTTTTTAATGGAGAATAAAATTTGAATAAGTCCAAATTTTCTATAGCAGTAAAGATTAATTTTTCTGAGCCATTCTCCCATTTCCCACTACTAAAAAATTAGGATCTTATGCTTCTTCCAAACTCACTTTCTATTTGTAATTGTGTATTTATTGTTTTAATTATCACTTTCATTTGATAAATTACACTTATATAATATTTATTTAATTTCATTTTTTGTTTAAAAATTTATTTATTATAAATATATATTAAAAATTTTATTTTATGTAATTGTTTATAATTTTTTGATATGTAAAAATGTAAGTCTATGTACACCCCATTGGGAGGTCCAAGTAAGAGTGGCCTGCACAGAGCTTAGCTCAGTCCAAAGATGCATAGTTCCCTATATTCATACATAGAACGATGTATAAGTCCTAATTATATAACAAACATAGGTTGGGCTAATAATGACCACACGGACCACATTCCTTGATTATGTGTCCTTGTATGGGTTATATTTTTATTTTGGACATCTTATATCTCGTCTTGGTTTATATACATCATACTCTCTATGGATTAGTTTTGATCTGGGAAGCCGTTTTTTCTGCAAAGACTCAATCCTGGCCGTTTATGTCCTCCACACATCATCCAAGCTGCTCAATATTACCACAATGAGTTATCCAAGATATCTTCTATCTAGAGCTTTATTTTACCCTCACGAACCTACAATTAATATTCCATGTGTGTTCACCTCTTAGTATAATTGTCTTACTCTAGTGAACTAACCCACAACAGTCTCTTCTTCTTGTCTACACCATACTATTCTTATAGCGATCCATCTCTTCTCTGGGGGCCCACCCAATTCAATAAAGAAATTACGGTCACACCTCTCTTATCTAGAAACATCCTCTTTCCTTCAAAATTCCTATGGTCTCATATCTGATGAATTTTTTTAACACTTTTTTGATTTTAAGACATAATTGGTTTTAAAATCCAACAATGTGTCATTTTTCACCATTGAAAAAACCAATGGTGTTTCTTTAAGAAAAAATTTATTATTATTTTAAGTGGATATTGATAATTTTTTAAGAAAATATTGATATATTTTGACACCATTGGTCTTCACCAATGGGGTGTGATAATTCTTCTCTAGTTTAAGATACCATTGAAATTTAGAATGATATGACATTTGGACACCATTGTAAAAACTAACGGTGTTTCATTTTTTCTATAGATTTGTGGAATATTGTGCTTGATACTATTTTTGTTTCTTGGTCTTTGTATAATAGTATCCTTCATCCTGGGTTTGTGTGTGATTTTTTTCTACTTCACTTATGTTTTTTACTTGTTTTAGTTTTTCTCTTAATGTTTCTGATGTATTATTTATCTTTTAGATTAGTTTTTATAAGTTTAAAATTATGGAAGTAATTGTGTTTAAATATCATTCTATTTGATTTTGATTATTTCATATTTCAATTAATAGTATAAATTTGTTATAATCATATACATATTTAATATATTGGTTCAAAAAAATTTCATAAGTATTTAGTGAGCCATTGTTGGAACCCAATACAGTGTCATGAGACATCGTTGGACATCCAAAAGTGAGCCATTTTTTGAATCTCTCATTGAATTATTTTATGATATTAAGCATTTAAATGTTTTTAGTTTTGATTAAATAATTTTACTTTTTCTTAAAATGATAATGGTATGTAAACTATGTTTTTACACCATTTTAAATTTCTTATGGTGTGTCACTGACACTCCTCTAGACAATCAATGGTGAGTCATGACACTGTTAGTTATAAATTTATTTATAAAATATTTATTTTCACTTTTTTTCTTGAAGTTGTTAATATTTTATGCTTAAATATACTTGAAAATTTGTTTAAAATTATTTACAGCATTTTTTTAATGACATGTACTCATGCAGATTATTATTTAAGATGCCTTAGTTTTTAAAATATTTCTTCTATGAGTCTTATATATAGAATTTTAATATTATTAAAGTTAATTTTATATGTGATTTATTTAATAAATATTTATTTCAATATATTAAACAATCCTTTTAATATTTCATTAAAAATATTTTTTTTGACTATGTTCTATATCCAAAATGGCATCAACAGAATTAATATAGTAGTAATATTATTTATATTCTTCTATAACATGTTACATACAGAGATTCGATAATTTAACGATCCTTTAGTTATTTAATTTAATGATTTGGTATAATTATTCAAGAATAAAAAAAATTTACTTGTGAATATCAAATGATATATTGACAATCGACAATTCATTTGAAGAGAATATGATAAGACATTTCTTGATCCTCCCAATGAATTCAAAGAGAAAAATCTTCGACTGATTGTTACTTTGCTACCATCACACAAGATCACCATCATGTACATATTTCATACCTGATATAATTAAATAACAAATGGTTATGTTGAACTTCTTCATCATTTTCTGAAGTTCTTGTTTCATTTGTTTTTTTTTATTTTTCTCTATTGTAATTATTCTAATGTTCTTTTTTTATTCTAGAGCTTGGTTTAATATTTTCCCATCCAAATGATGTCATTGGCTAATTATTTCCATTTAAAAGGAATTCCAAGTTATTCCTCCCAAATTGAAGGTTGGATGGTTGTGACTCTTTAAAACGTTAGCTGTTTTACCTCCAGGTGAAAAAGGTACATGGGGTTTTACCACCAAGAGAAAAAGGTATGTCTATAATTATTATAATCAGGTTATTACTCATACTCAAAAGTAAGGATATAATTTACAACATTATCCTCGAGGTGTTAAGGCTATTGAAGAGAGGACTAGGATCTTGAGATTCAAACCTCTATAAAAATCACATGTGATAATTTTTTTCCTTCCACTGCACCATTTATCACAAATATATCTCAGATAAATTTGTATTCACATTATTAAATTAAAATGTACAATTCACCCCCTCTAGTCACCATTTCTATAACACGAGAACAAACACCTTACTATATGGAGTGTTGACCTATGTCCTAGAATGAGGCATGGTTTCCTTCCCTTCTTTATCATACTCTACAAAAAATTTCCATTTTTTAGGAACCAAACCTTTAGAATTGGAATATTCTCCTCATTAGTTATACCAATGCGTTATTTATCCTAAATTGGGGGTAGCTTATTTGAGATAACTAATACTATTATAGGTGTTAGGAGTATTTCCTATTAATAACACTTTTTCCACCAAACCACAACTTCTTCTTTAAGTTCATCAATATCACTGACCTTTTGTTTTATTGTATTAGTGAATACATAAATGATTCATTCCAATTATTCCACTTTTATTTTCAAAAAAACATCCCATTTTGGGTTTCCAAAAATTCTAGACTTTAATTTATCAATCTATGGTATAAATTTCAACTTCTCTTCCTCTAGTTGTTGTATATACAATATTAAGTTAATAACAAATTCATTTTCCTTCTTGTTTTTGTTCCTCAATTTTTCAAGTTGATCAATACTCTCCTTAATATCAACCTATAGATCGACTATCCCAACAACATTATTATCTTCCACTCTATTATCATCAATTTTTATTCTTTGAATATTAACCACTAACGCATCATCACTGCAGTCCATAAAATCCTAAAATTATTGAACTTAAAACTCATCTATGATTATATCTTCATGAGATAACAAAAATTTTCCCCTTAAATATTTTTCATTATAATTTTCTTCTACTTTTATCATATTGAAAATATTTCTTAAAAATTATTCATCATTGTAATCTTAATTTTTTGAGACAATTTGTAGTGATATGACATACCTTACGAAATCAGAAACAAGAAAGTGGAAATATCCTTTGAATTTACCATTTAACCTATTAAGGGTAGATGTAATAGATTCCATCAAACCATAAACCTTGTCATCATCAAGATATTCTTTAATAGAAAGAGTATTAATTGTCTTGAATGTTACTTACTAGGAGTTATCCTTTACCTTGGACACATTGTCATAATTTCTCATTTCATATGATACAAGTTTACTATGAAGGTTATCCAGTGATAAGTCCTTTGAATTATTAACTTCGAGAATAGGAAATTTGGAATTAAACTATGTGGTTGTTCTCCTAAAGATTCATTTTAAGATTTGGGTATCAACAACATTTTCTCCAAGACCTAAAATATATTCAATAAGATCATTTAGATGATCAAATAACACATGAACAATTTTAGTTAGACTCATCCTCAAGTATTCATATTTTTTCCGTAGCACTTTTTACATTGTATCTCAAACTTTGGAATCACCATCATAAATTTTTAAGAGTGGTTCCAACTTGGCATGATAGTAATTGTAGGAAATTACCTTGGTGTATATAGGGTTGGACAAGGCGACACCTAATGGATTTATCACCTTTATATCCACATAAATATCCTTATAATCTCTTTTTTATAGGGCTCTACTTTCCATGTTCACTTTAATCCCCTGAATATATACCGTGTACACTTCTATGCACAATGATCTGATGTAATGATGTATCATATTCTTCCATAACTGGAAATAATTACCTTTACAAATTAGCATTCTTTTGTTGTCCACCACAATTACAAATACCATGATTATATGATATAAAACTTCACCAAATTAAACTAAACTTTCATACCACTTATTGGTCCCTTATGAAGGGTATTTCCCTAGGGGTGGATTTGTGTAGTTTGGATTTTTAACCCTTGAATACCTTGATCATGATATTTTTCTCTTGATGTGAGGAACAATAATTTTTTCTCCCTCACTTACTTTCCATAAGAAATTAAAGTAGTAAATATAACATAGATAATTTTACTTAGTACATCCTTATCGGGCTAGTCCAAGTAGCTTGAAATCAATAATGTGTCGATGCACTAAAAACACTAGAACGCACTACTTCATTTTGTTTACACAATGGAGAGTTCCTTCTAAACCTATAAAATCACTACTCAGAAAACGTGAGAATTTTCACTATATCTTTAAAATGATATGAACTCACTAACCCCTTTTTACCACCATGATCTTCTTTATGAGATTTGGATATGAAAAATACACCTTGAATGGTGTGTCTCTTCCACACAGCCTGATAATGATCGAGTGAGATAATAGTCCTTGAATTTTTCCTTGTTTTTTAATTTTAATCTTATAGGGAATCTGGAATCCCATTATACATTTTCTCATATAAAATTAATTATCTTCTAGGACCCTCTTATCTATCTTTTGGAATTCTAATAAATAACTCCCACTTTTAGTTTTCGACTGAAACTGCTAGTTGACTGAATCTTCATGGTGATGGAATGATCTTGACTTTTATAGTGAAATCTATCATCTTTATTCCTTTTTTATGACATAAAATTATGAACTACAGTGTATAATCAGATTATATGGTTCAAACATTCACCATATAGAATTGTATTATATTTTTCAATAGAGACACACTTCTCATTAATTAATTACTCCATTAGTCACCCAATATCTCCTGTATGATCTACTTTAACTTCATGACTCACCAAAATCATTATATAATGGACATTTCCACTAAGTAATGGAACCTCGTATGATAGGAAATTTTTTTAACTTATCTTCTAGTATCACTTATACATGTTACATTTTGAATAATGTGATTTATCTTTCTAAGGGTTTGGACTTATTTTTGGATCCTTCCAACCATTAATATAGAAAATTAATTGATTCTATAATGTGGATAATATTTGGGGTTCACCATGTAGTCTATCTGACCTCTCCTATGATATAGAAGATTGCACTACGGTGAAAAGTTCCCAAATTCAACATATTCTATAGTGAAATGAAGGGTCTTAAACCCCGAGTCAGTCTTCTAGATAGATATGTTATTTAATAGCTTCTAAGAACCCTATAATATATATATATTAACATAAAACCATAAGAATCCACCAAACATCACTTGATCACCCATCTCATAATTTTTTTCCAAATAAATATGCACAAACCTCCAAATGGGTTTTAGTCAATATAAAGTGATTTCTCCATTCACTTATGTCTCTACGGAATAGTCACTCATAACCATCATGTAGGACCTAAATTCATAATTGGCCTAGACATTAACAAAAATCATCATATTTCAGGGATCACTATATGGAAATAAGTTGAATTTGGATGATAAGATCTAAATATTTATGGTTGATCTTGATTTTAGGAAATATGCCAAATGCTAAATAAAATTTTGATAAAAGGACAAAACCATAATTCAAGTACATTTACATCTTATGAAGTGCATATGCATTGAAGTGAACTTCCATCCATTCCCACAAAACCTAAAATGGTCCTAAAATACAAAAGGTGGCCATCCATGTGTAGATGAAGAGCAAGAATTGATGAATATTTACTAGTAAGAGACATTCCAACACCACATAATAAGATTAAACTATCATGTGTACCTTAAAAAGTGAAATTGGATTGACACCTAAGTGGAATTCCTAAATTGTAATAATATATTTTCTCAACAACATCAATAAAACTACCTCTAGGTGGGTCCAATAAAGGAAGTTAGATTTAACCTTGTAACCCTATTTCTTATAATGACCTTGTTCTAGTATATGAAAAAGTTTTCATAATATTCCCCTATTTTAATCATGGGTCATTATGTGGTGATCTAAAAACTCATACCTCTTCCACAGGTCTCTAAGAAGTCCTTTTTCTATAAATTGAAATGGATTTTAGCAAATGGTTGTGGGTCCTTCCCCATAATTTAATAAGTCATATTTAATAGTTTATGGGAAAATAAGGTATTTCAATCAATATTGTAACATACCAGGTAAATAAAAAATATGACATTTTCATATTTTTTAATATTAGTGTGTAAAATATTAATATTACTTTAAAGGGGATGCTATGTTTGATGGCGCACCCAATATGCAACAACAAGTTTCTTTGAAATCTTTCGATGCACACTAATAACATAATAATAATATTGTAAATGGTAGTAAACGCCTTACCGTTGTAATGGAGGGAATGAACAGAACTAACTAAAAAGTGATTATATATGTTTTTTAAATATTTTTACATATGTCCAATAATTATTAGAGGCTTAAAATGCGAATGAATCCAATTGTAAGCATAAATATTCTAATATTCTTTAAAAGGTCGATTAACTGACTTTTGATGGAAATACATTTTAAATTTACTTTGTTAACTTTTATATGTTATATTTGACAAAATAAAATCCTTCTTTATAATCAAGACATCCAAATTTACTTTGGATAAATTTTTGGTATTTTTTCGATAAAGTTCATTTTTTAATGAATAGTGAAAATGCTGTATTTTAATTCAAAACAACTTTTTAATCTAATTTATTTATATGGTAAGATTATATTTTAATTAGTTTTAAATTAAAATTAGAATATATTTTGACCATTTAATTCAATGGTGGTCATTATAATAAATTTCACTTTGAAAATGGACATAAACAAGTGTCAATCTTTTGATAGATATTGTTTCTTAAAAACACACTATTTGTTTTGACAGTGGAAATTAATTATATAATTTATTAATGAAAAATATATGATTTTAATTTGGTAAAATGGACATAATTTTTTAATTTGGAATATTAAATATAGCTCAGGGTGAGTTTTTGGTATTTTTCTGATAATGTTCATTTTTTAATGAATAGTGAAAAATACAGCATTTTAATTCAAAACTGCCTTTTCGTACAATTTATTTATATAGTTAGATTTACATTTTAATTGTTTTTAAGGTTTAATTTAATTATTTTTTTATAATTTAATACAATTTTGGTCATTAGATGTAATTTCACTTTTAAATTGGATGTAAAAAACAAATCAATATTTTGATAGATTTTACATCTTAAAAACCCGTCTTTGGTTTTGACAATGGGAATTATTTTTAAATTAATTACTGCAATTTCTATGTTTGGAATTTGATAAAATGGATTCCATATTTGGAATAATAAGGTTCAAATTATGTAATTAAGACTCTTTTGTTTTTGGGCATTATGAATAGTAACAATGGTAATTATCTTTAATTATCGTGATTAATTAGTAATTGGGTAGTTAAGGGTAATAAAATAATATCATAATAATATAAAATTACCCAAACATGTGTCCAAATACTTGTTTTTGAGTCATGTCCGACCATGGGAAGCCTTTTACCAATCTTGAGGGCCCTGGGAGTCACATGGGTGTGATAGTGACATTTATGACTTTATTTTTAAAAAAGAAGAGAAATATAACAAAGGTTTGTATATCCTAAGTAATTTTTTTTAATTTTGTTTAAATAAATTATATCTTAGACTATAAATTTTCATTAGAAAGAAAAATAATATTTCCTCAATCATAATATTTTTTTATAACTTTTAGACATTAAATAAATAAATTTAAAAATGACACGATGATGATTTAGTTATTACCTCATTAATAAACGATTTAAATAAAATGAAAAGGTAAGATAAAATCTAAGACATAAACACGTATAAAACATTTTTATGGGTGTATTTCTATCCCTTATCACCTTATCCACTAAATATATCATTTTGGGACCTTTAAAATCCGAAAACCATTTTATAATAAAGTAACATTTCAAGACTTTCCAAAAGTGACCCTCCACCCTCTTATAAAAGGCCCCCACCTCTACCCCCTTATCCACACCTTTCAATCCCTTGGATATTCCAACATCTACTCATATTATCTCTCAAAATCCCTATCTTACTCCTAGAAGCCTCACTTCTTGGAGAAGTCTTTCCAAGGAAGCCTTTGGCTCAAATCAAAAAGAGTAACATGATTTAGAGGTAATGTCTTCTCTCGAGTTTCTTTCTTTTATTTTCCTTCTTCACTCACCACTATATTCTTATTATTTGATCCCATAATAACACCAGAATACTAAATATACTAGTATATTTCTATGATAAGTATTCTACCTACACTTACACACACCTCTGTCTAATGGTTAAAGAACATACTGTTTCTGTGGATGGCGAATTACTGTCTCACAAAACAATGATTGTTCAATCTTCTTCTACCACCTATCATGGTGGCCATTAAGATGTCAATATATTTATATATGATATATATTATGTGTATGTCTTACTTATTCTTCTGTATTTTACATTTATGTCATAGCTTTATTGTTTCCATAATGGGTAAACACGATAATTTCATTTTAGGAAGTGCGGACTACCGCCCCCTCTAAGTGATATGACTCGTTCATGCCATACATGGAACATATAAAGGATAGAATTTATGAACTTATGTAACATATATAATATATATATTATAATTTAATTATAATATACCTATGTATCATTATGTTTTCATTCCATTAAAGTATAAAATAGAAATGAATATTGCTTTCATGCGTACGTACGACTTACCATCTCCATGAACGTTGCATTTAATTTACTAACTATAAATGTTATATAATATTATAAATACATGTATATACTGGATATATATGATATCTAAATCATGAACACAAATCTGTATATAATGGAAGTTTTACCACAAGAATAACTTGTAATTATAAGAAGTTTATTTTTGACTTAAGTACCAAATATCGACAAAATGGCCGTTATTAACTTAAATGATTACATAATGTTTATGACATGGTAATAAGTGATATAAAAGGAATAATAGACATGAAAAATATTCTCAATCAAGAAGAAATTAACTTAAGATTATCATTCATGAAGAACAAGTAACATATGAGTGAGTCACGTCGGACACTCGGTAAGGGATTTCTTATCTCACTTTTAATTCCGTGAGATTTCCATTATTCGCCAATTATTTATTTCATTTGGTGTATTGTGTAATTAAATTTGATATATATTATCATGATTATTTTTATATTCATGGTATTCTGTGATTCATTTTGTTCTTATTATCTTTTGGTTATATGACTTGATTGATTACAACGAGGTAAGGGGTTTTTATCTCACTTTTTACTCCAGTGAGATTCATGATATATTTTCCAATATCTCCTTTGAGTGGTGTATTTAATGACCATTATTCTACTCTTTTTGTAATATAATTTCATTTATGGTTATTTACATCAATGTTGTATAGTCCTTCTTTCATGGGGTGTACGTTTCGAAAGTTACCCAAATCGGTATGGGAACCTTTCACCCTCCTCTTTTTAAAGGACTTATTTTTGTTAGGTCTTTTAATTTACATATTCCTAATCTTGGGATATGTTCTTATATATCCTTATTTATTTAAATTTTATGTCCAAGTGATGAGATACCCTTTTTATCTCTCATCAACTCATTTTCTGAATTTCAAAGTGACGCCGTTAGGCTGTCGAATTTCTGTAAGGGAACTTCTTAACCCCATTTCAATTCTTTGGGTTAAACCTCTACTTCTTGATTATGTCGTGCTATTAATATGTGTGGATGAACTCTGATTGTTTTACACTTAATATCCACGTATATTTAGTGTATTTATATTTTTCACACATAATTATGTAATTGATTTATCCTTAATCTAAGGATACCGTCTTTGTACGAGACTTTGTCTCAATCTCTTTTCGTTGAGGCATAATTCAATTTATATATGACCTTCTTTTATTAGTTGTATAATAAAACATTTTGACTTTTAATTTCAAAAAAAAATCTTTTTACATGGATCATTTTACTAAATGACAAAAGGAATGTTTTTTTCTTACGTATGCGGTGACAACGACTTCTCC
Organism: Viscum album; assembly: GCA_963277665.1. Taxonomy (NCBI): domain Eukaryota; kingdom Viridiplantae; phylum Streptophyta; class Magnoliopsida; order Santalales; family Viscaceae; genus Viscum; species Viscum album. Next base: position 944,100,189 of record OY728153.1, read on the forward strand.
GCCGTTGTGGCCATTATTTTAGTTTCATCTTCCTCTACAAGACATAACTTTTTTAAATGAAAAATAAATACCATGTTTTAATTTTCTTTTATTTAGGTATTGAAAATGGTTTTGATAATGTTTTGATTATATCAATGTGTTGTATTGATATCTTGTGATTGAAATGTGGAATGTTATGTTTCGTTTATGCATGTTTTATGTGATATGATTATGTTTTGGTTCTTGGGAATTGTTTATGAAGTCGGGTGGTTCCATGATAAACTAAGGGTGGGTGAGCCCGAGATATCTCACCAACGCATTGGGTAACATGAAGGAGTTAAACACTAAGGTTACTCCGAAGAGATTTCTGGAATATACTGTGATGGGTATTCAAAACGTAACCATGAGGGTTACTACCTATGTAAGAATATTATGAATGCCTCAAGTCACGTTTATGTATTATGATTTATTTGAGTTATTCATAAATCTTATTATTTCATGAGGTATGTTAAAAATCTTATGTTATATATATATTGATGATCTAATGATTTCTTTCATTGTGTATCCCTTATTGAACTTTTTATGCTCATCCCAAGTTTTTGAATTGTTTTCCACAGGACATAAAGATGAATAGGGTCAAAGATGGGATCTTGGAAAGACATGCTATATAAAACATGGAACTAGACATGTTTCTTTTTAAGAGTTTTTATTTTATGAAAAAATGTAAACTGAGTAGAAGTGTATAAATTGTTATCCTTTAAGATGTAATAGTTATGTCCTAAATCTATAAAACTCTAAACCTGAAAAGATCCTCAATGTGAATTATTCATTTAATTCAAGATTATGTAATTTTTTAAGTCTGGGTACCTATAGTTGGTATCAAAGGTTGGTTTAGATAACTTTAGAGGTTAGGGTATTCTTTAATCTTAAGTGACATTACCATAATGGTTAGGATTTAAGAAAGAATTATAGTTTTTTAGATAAAGTGAATGATTTTAAGATAACATGAATAATTTTATCTTTGTATTTACCCGCCTCATAATATATTATATGATGATTTTACTAATATAATCACACTATCCTTTTTGGTTTTAGTAAATGGATGGATATATCAGGCACCAAAGTAACAGTGGATGTGAAGATATCTGTGACGGTTTTCTGAACGAGCAACTGGATGATATAGGAGCTGCAATGAGAACTCTTGTGGTTATTCTCAAACAACTATCTGGAGACATGATTGACCACTTGAACCTTAGTGATTTTTATGAGGCATCATATATGTGAGAAAAAAATCCCTATGGAAGTTCAGGTAATAATCATAATGGTAAGTATGTTCAAAAACCTATGTGTCAAAGATATGGAATGAAACACCTAGGAAAATGTTTCAAAGGGACGGGAAGATTCTATAGATGTGGAAATAAAGGTCATAAAGCAAGGACCTGCCCTGGAAAATGGAAGCATCTAGTTGACTCTAGGAAAGGGAAATAAGTTCTTTATGAAGGATCAATTGAATGTTTTAAATGTGGTGTGCATGGTCACTATGAAAACACATGTCCTACAAAGATGTTTTGGGAATGAGATCACCATGATCGTAAAAATATTTGTTTACCAATACCAAATTCCATTTCGATCAAGGATGAAGAAAATGAAAATGACCAATGAAAGGTATGGATTATTTCTTAACATATGTTTTCATATTATTGAATCTTTGGATATGATTCATGTTTTTGTTTGTAGGAAAGAAGTATTTCAGAATAATTTGGAATGGAATGGTTAATGGATCATGGAGAACGTTGAATGAGTTAGATGTCAACATACAAGGGATTCAAGAGTTATGGTATATTTTAGGATGGTGAAATGCTTAAAAGTACTAAGGCTCTTTTGATGATGGGATTACATTAGAAGACTTTTTATAGTATGTGTACCCTGATGTTTGATATATGAAAATTTTATTCAATGAATAATTATCTTTTCATTTATGGATATAGTTATAAAAAAACATTTGGGTTTATATAATCCTTTAATTTGAGGTAATTACAAGTTAATAAATTTTTGGATGAAAAACGAAAGTTATTAGAAAACCTTTTTGGTTAAAAAATGTTATAGTTATTTTTGATGAATTTATCTCTTCTTGGGAATGTTATAAAATTATTTTTTTTTAAAAAAGTAAAACACACGGACAATGTGACAACCCGTCGCATCAGACAAAGCTGCGGGAATGGATCCCACAACCGAAGTGCGACTGGTATTTATCGCCTACCATTGGAATACGTGAAGTCACTAGTTAGTATGACTAATTAGTTTTAGTTAGATGATCTTATGGATTAGGAATAAGTTTATTTTTGGTTATCTATGGAAATGATTAACCTATCATATAGGATATCTGATTAGGTTAATTAGTTTTCAGTATGAGAATTTAAGAGTAATTGATGTTATTTGGTGATAAATGTTTATATTTACCATGGAAGATGATGTGATTAAATCTGTCAGAGATTTGGGTTTCAATATTAGTTTGGAGTACTTTGAATAATTTTATGGATAACTATTTATTTAATGGTCTTTCTTGAACCTTGGGTTCTTTTTGTTGAATTTTGGAGATTAAGAGTAGTATTTATTTTTATAAAGGATTATCCATTTGGGGATTATCTGATCGTGTACTAAAAATTTTGGTTTTGGTTACGTCTAAACACATGGGAAATATATAGTTCATTTTTTTTGGATTAGGTGATTCACAAGAATTTGATTATAGCTCTCTTAATGTGAAAAAGTTATCCTAAATACTCATCGTTTGGAGAAAATATGAGTTTGTGTTAGAAATCTAGTAAAAGATGAAAGTATACATGGCAAGTAAGTTTAATTATGTTTTCATTAAGATAATAAATAAATTTCTCAATGAAAAGTAACTTAAAAAAAGTTTACTATTAACTTTTCTTACTGGGGAATCAAATACCGTTTAACCCATCACAAGTTTTTGATTTTCTGGTAATTAAATTTCTCATAAATCATGTTTTATATCACTCTCCATCAGACCTTGATGGTTAGTATCTCCTCCATATCCATGTTTTCACGGAATCCTAGTATCTGTTGTCTCGGGTGACCATTGTACTTCTCTTTTCTTATTTTAATGTGATAGTTTTATTGAATCCTTTTCCAATGTGGGGCTTTCGAGGAAGTTTTCGAGCCCAATTTTAAAATTGTGAGGACGCAATTCCCAAAAGGGAGGAAGGATGTAACATCCCAGGTAAATAAGGAATATGAAATTTTCATATTCATTAATATTTGTGAATAAAATATTAATATTATTTTAAAGGGGATGCTATGTTCGATGGCGTACCCAATACGAAACAATGAGTTTCTTTGAAATCTTACGATGCACACTAATAATATAATAATATTATTGAAAATGGTAGTAAATGCCTAGCCATTGTAATGGTGGGAATGAACAGAACTAACTAAAAAGTTGTTATATATGTTTGTTAAATATTTTTACATTTATCCAATAAATTTTAGAGGCTTAAAATGCGAATGAATCCAATTTAAGCATAAATATTTTAATATTCTTTAAAAGGTTGATTAACAGCCTTTTGTTAGAAAACCCTTTTTAAATCAACTTTTTTTCACTTTTATATGTTATATTTGAAATAATAAAATCCTTCTTTAAAATAAAGACATCATAATTTACACTGGGTAATTTTTTTTATATTTTTCTGATAAAGTTCATTTTTTAATGAATAGTGAAAAATGAGGTATTTTAATTCACAACCTCTTTTTAGCCTAATTTATTTATATGGTAATATTATCTTTTTAATTAGTTTTAATGTGTAATTAGAATATATTTTTACCATTTAATCCAATTTTGGTCATTAAAATTAATTTCACTTTGAAAATGGACATAAACAAGTGTCAATCTTTTGATAGATATTGTTTCCTAAATACAAACTATTTGTTTTGACAACAGGAATTTACTATATAATTTATTAATGAAACTTATATGTTTTGAATTTTTTAAAATGGACATAATTTTTTAATTTTGAATATCAAATATATCTTAGGGTTAATTTTTGGTATTTTTCTGATAATGTTCATTTTTTAATGAATTTTGAAAAATACAGCATTTTAATTCAAAACTGCCATTTCATCCAATTTATTTCTATAGTTTGATTGTAATTTTAATTGGTTTTAAGGTGTAATATAATTATTTTTTTTATCATTTAATACAATGTTGGTCATTGGATGTAATTTCACTTTTAAATTGGATGTAAAAAACAAATCAATCTTTTGATATATTTTAATTCTTAAAAAATCGTCTTTGGTTTTGACAACGAGAATTATTTTTAAACTAATTACTGAAATTTCTGTGCTTGGAATTCGATAAAATGGATTCCATATTTGGAATAATAAGGTCCAAATTATGTAATTAAGACTCTTTTTTTGGACATTATGAATAGTAACGATGATAATTATCTTTAATTATCATGATTAATTAGTAATCGGGTAATTAAGTGTAATAAAATAATATAATAATAATATAAAATGACCCCAACATGTTCCCAAATCCTCTTTTTTGAGTCATGGATGACCATTAGAAGCTTTTTACCAAACTGGAGGGCCCATGGAGTCACATGGGTGTGATAGTGACATTTATGACTTTATTTTTAAAAAAGAAGAGAAATATAACAAAGGTTTGTACATCTTAACTAAAATTTTGTTTACATAAATGATATATTAGACTATAAATATTCATTGGAAGATAAAAATATTTCCTACATCATGGTATTTTTTTATAATTTTTAGACATTAAATAAATATATTTATTTATGACACCATGATGATGCAGTGATTAACTCATTAATGAACGATTTAAATAAAATGATAAGATAAGGTAAAATTTAAGACTTACACTTGTCAAAAACCTATTTGATGGGTGGATTTCGAACCCTTATCACCTTATCCTCAAAATATATCAACTTGAGACCTTTATCATTAGAAAACCATTTTATAATAAAGTAACATTTCAAGACATTCCAAAAGTGACCCTCCTCCCTCTTATAAAAGGACCCCACCTCTACCTTCTTACCCACACCTCTCAAACCCTTGGCTCATCCAACCTCTGCTCATATTATCTCTCCACATCCCGATCTTACTCATAGAAGCCTCACTTTGGGCATAAGTCTTTCCAAGGAAGCCTTTGGATCAAATCAAAAAGAGTTACCTGATTTAGAGGTAATGTCTTCTCTCGAGTTTCCTTCTTTTATTTTCCTTCTTCACTCACCGCTATGTTCTTCTTATTTGATCACATAATAAGCCCAGTATCCTCAATATACTCGGATGTTGTTATGATAATGATTCTACCTACACTTACACACACCTCCATCTAATGGTTGATGAACATACTATATCTTTGGATGGCGAATTACTGCCACTACTGGATTTCCCGTTTTTTGCAACATGCTATTTAAGATGGGCCCCCATCGAAAATAGATTATTGTAGAAAATGGCGTTACAACAGATATTTTTTGCGACAGGCCCATCGAAAAATATATCTGTTGCGACAGGACTTTTTCCCATCGCAAAAAACCTCCCAATTATATATATTATATACCCAAAAAACCTTTTGCAACATGCCCGTCTCAATTAATTTTTGTGACGGGGAACTTAGAATTCACAAATAGCATTTCGATTATATATATTATATACCCATAAACCTTTTGCGATGAGACTATTGCAAATACTAATTACAACGGGCCCGTTGTCCCGTCACAAATACTAATCTTAAAAATTTATTTCAATTATTTGTGACAGGGCCCAGTAGAAAAAACTAAAATTAATTAAAAAATAATAATAAAATTATGATTAATGAAAAAATTATATTATTGTTATAAAAATAATAAAAAAATATAAAATATTATTATTATTAGTAAAATAAAGAAACATTAAAAAATAGAATACTAAAAAAATATATTTAATAAAATTATGATTAATAAAAAATTGATATTAATATTATTAAAATAATAAAATAATTAAAAATTATTAAAGGTTTCAATATTTTCAAAAAAATATAAAAAGATCATAAATTATTATTATTATTATTAGTAAAATAAAAAAATATTAAAAAATATAATACTAATAATAATTAATAAAATATTAAAAAAAATTATATTATTCAATATTTCCACCAATATAAAAGACAGGAACCTTAAATAGTTCATATTATTACAAAACTTGAATTCAAATGTTTTTAACATAAAAAAAATCACTGGGGGGGTAATGTGGAGGAGGTGGAGGAAACTCCATCCCTAAACTACGAGTCAGACGTCACATGTACTCCATCTGCTCGTGATACTTCTGCTGTCGCCGCTGCTCCAATTGACGCAACTCCTCCTCGTGATGCTGCTCCTGCTGCTACTGCCACCGACACATCTCTTTATGCTGCTTCTGCAAAGTCACTATAAGCTCTGCCTGAGTTCACAACTGCTCCTGATACTATGAGCCAAAAGATAATACCTCTCCCCAACCTCCTGTCAAGATGGACTCCAACATCACAGTAGTACCATAATAAGTACCAGGAGTCAAATGAGATCCGATACCAACTAATCAGCCCTTCTCAAAGCCATAATGAGTCGCCTGCATCCATGCCGCCTCATCGAAAAGGTGAACACCGGTCTTCTTAGTCGTCTCGTCCTGACCCTCATCCTTTGTCTGAGAGGTCACAACCACATATGACTCCTTCAATTCCAATTTAAAATTAAAATTGTGAAAATATTATATGTAGTTAATTGTAAAACTGAAATAATTATACTAACCACAATCTGACACTGGCGATCACCTCTAATCTCTCCAGTGCCTGGATCACTGTACATCCTCTGATAAATTTTGAACTCCGTAATATTGGGATTCTTGAAAACTCATAAAATTACGATGGTGCCAACTGAGGAGTTAAATCAATATCATCGTGAGTTTCAGTTTGTTACAAATATGGACCTGCAACATCATGTACTAAATTATGAAACCGTGATGGATCCAGAATCAAGTTATTAGGATCTTCTCTGGAACTGCGTTCACCGTGTTGATACCTGAAAACATAATCTGGTTGATAACCAAACCACAAGAGATGTCCCCCAACCTTGTCAACTGTGTCAAACGTTTTCAGAGCACAATTTTTACAAGGACACTTAATTGTTCCTTCTGAAACATATTATGGTTTTGATGATTCAAATGCTATGAAAGCTTAGACATGCTCAATATATACAATATTTAAACCATAACCATTTGGATTTTAGCACTGATTTATCCAAGCACGATCATCTAATAATGACTGATGTCGACTTCCTTATTCCATATTTTTCTACATAAAATATAAAATCGTCACTGTTTTTGAATAATTTGATATTATAAAAACACTATCTGAAAAAGAAGATAAATAATTACAACTACTTCTGAATAATTACCATTAATTAAGGGCGACACAATTTCCAGAGGATTGACGACTACTCATTTGTCCAACGGCTCATTTACTTGGATCTTTCTCACACTGAAATAACAATGAAGAATCTGGTCCGAGGTACACATATTCATTCTCATATGCACGAGAATGAATATGAGTAACTCTTACCAGATTCTTCATTGTGATTTCAGTGTGAGAATGATGCAAGTAAATGAGTCTTCGGACAAAAGAGCCCCCTTTTCGTCGATGAATCATCTTCTTCCAACTATAACCGCTTGAAAACATTATAAAAAATATGATCCCATGAATGCATATCTTACACATAATTATTTCTAATTATACCTAATTATTTCTAATTATACCTAATTATTTCTAATTAAACCTAATTATTGCTAATTAAACCTAATTATTTCTAATTATACCTTATTATTGCTAATTATACCTAATTATTGATAATTATACCTAATTATATATAATTATTACTAATTATATTTAATTATTACTAATTATATCTAATTATCACTAATTATATCTAATTATTTCTAATTATATCTAATTATTAGTAATTATATCTAATTATTACAAATTACCCTTAATGATGACTAAATTCCGCTAATTATCTATAATAATCTCTAATTTTGGAAAAATAACACTAATTATTTATAATTATCACTAACAATATCAATTTCATGCTAAAAATAAATAAAAATAAAAATAAATTTAAATCTAATTTAATTAAAACTAATAAACAAAAATTAAAATTAATAAAAAAAATTAAATAAAAATTAAATATAAATACCTTAAACTTTGATATTCTGAAGCTATTGACGCCTTCAAATTGCTCTCATAAAAGAAACTTTAACTAATAGAAATTATTTCCTTAAAACTCGAGAATTAAGAGAAAGGGAGATGAAGATCTGAGTGATTTGAAAAAAAAAGATGGAGGTATATATAGGTTAGATTAGTTGCGACGGGATACCCGACACAAATGGTGGTATTTGCGACAGGCCCCATTGAAAATAACCTCGCTCGCATTAATTATAGTCAGCTGTTAAAAGGGTATTTGCGACGGGTCTCGTCCCAAATACCACCTGCCGACATACTATTTGCGACAGGCGGCTTTTCACTTCGCAAATAGTATTTACCGCCGCGAGGCTTTTGCGATGGGGCCTGTCGCAAATACCCTCGCCGCATTAATTACAGTCATTGGTTAAAATGGTATTAGAAACGGGACCCATTGAAAAATCCTAGTGGCAGTAAATACAATTTGCGACGGGTGGCTTTGCCTATCGCAAATTGTATTTATCACCCCGGGCTTTTGCGACGGAGATGCGTCCCCGTCGCAAATACCCTTCCTGCATTTTGGCGCGCAAACCGCATCAAACCTATTGTGATAGGTCACCTATTTCCATTGAAATTAACCTACTATTTGCGATGGGAGTCTTTTCCTGTCGCAAATACATAGTTCTTCAGACCTTTTGCGATGGTATATATTCCTGTCGCAACTGCCCCGTCGCAAAAAACCACTTTTCCCATAGTGTGCCTCACGAAACAATAATTATTCAATCTTATCCTACCACCTCTCATGGTGGCCATAAAAATGTCACTATATTTATATATGATATATATTATGTTTATTTTTTCCTTATACTTCTATATTTTTCATTTATGTCATACCTTTATGGTTTCCATAACGGGTAAACGCGATAATTTCATTTTAGGAAGTGCGGACTACCGCCCCCTCAAAGTGATATGACTCATTCATGCCATATGTGGAACGTATAAAAGACAGAATTTATGAACTTATGTAACATATATAATATATATATTATACTTTAATTATAATATATCTATGTATCATTGTGTTTTCATTCCATTAAAGTATTAAATAGAAATTAATGTAGTGTTCATGCGTACGTACGGCTTACCATCTCTATGAACGGTGCGTTTCATTTATTACCTATAAATGTTGTGTAATATTATAAATACATGTATATATTAGAAGTATATGATATATATGATATCTAAATATTAAATATAATTCTAGATATAATGGATATTTTACCACTAGAACAACTTGTAATTATAAGAAGTTTATTTTTGACTCAAGTACCAAATATCGTCAAAACGACCGTTATTAACATAAATGATTACATAATGTTTATAACATGGTAATAAGTGATATAAAAGGAATAATAGACTTGAAAAATATTCTTAATCAAGTAGAAATTAACTTAAGTTTATCATTCAGGAAGAATAAGGAACATACGAGCGAGTCACGTCGGACACGTGGTAAGGGACTTCTCATCTCACTTTTAATTCTATGAGATTTCCGTTGTTCGGAAATTATTTATTTCATGTGGTGTATTGTGTACTTCCATTTGATATATATTATCATGATTCTATTTATATTCATGGTATTATGTGATTCATTTGGTTCTTATTATCTTTTGGTCATTCGACTTGATTGATTACAATGAGGCAAGGGGTTTTTATTTCACTTTTTATTCTCGTGAGATTCATGATATATTTGCCACTATCTCCTTTGAGTGGTGTATGTAATGCCCATTATTATAATCTTTGTGTAATATAATTTCTTTTATGGGTATTTACATCAACGTTTTATAGTCCTTATTTCATGGGGTGTACGTTTCGAAAGTTACCCAAATCGGTAAGGGAACCTTTAACCCTCATCTTTTTAAAGTAGTTCTTTTTTTGGGTCTTTTAATTTACATCTTCCTAATGTTGGGATATGTTCTTATATATCCTTATTGCTTTAAATTTTATATCCATGTGATGAGATAACCTTTTTATCCCTCATCAACTCATTTTATGAATTTTAAAGTGATGCCCTTAGGCTGTCGAATTTTTGTAAGGGAACTTCTTAACCCAATATCAATTCTTTGGGTTAAACCTCTACTAATTGATTATGTCATGCTATGAATATGTGTGGATGAAATCTGATTATTTTACTCTTAATATCCACTTATATTGAGTGTATTTATATTTTTCACACATAATTATTTAATTGATTTATCTTTAATTTAAGGATATCGTCGTTGTACGGGACTTCATCTCAATATCCTTTCATTGAGGTATACTTCAATTTATATACGACCTTATTTTATAAGTTTTATAATAAAACCTTTTTACTTTTAATTTCATTCAAAAGGAATCTATTTACGTGAATAGTTTTACTAAATGACAAAAGGAATGTTTTTGTCTTACGTATGCGGCGACAACGACTTCTCTGCCACCGTTACCATTATTTGAGTTTCAGCTTCCTATACAAACCATAACTTTTTTGAATGAAAAATAAATACCATGTTTTAATTTTCTTTTATTTTGTTATTGAAAATGGTTCTGAAAATGTTTTGATTATATCAATGTGTTGTATTGATATCTTGTGATCGAAATGTGGAAATGTTATGTTTCTCTTATGCATGTTTTATGTGATATGATTATGTTATGGATCTTTGGAATTGTTTATGATGTCAGGTGGTTCCATGATAAACTAAGGGTGGGTGAGCCCAAGATAGCTCACCAATGCATTGGGTAATGCAAAAGAGTTTAACACTATGTTTTCTACGAAAAGATTTAGGGAATATACTATGATGGGTATTCCAAACATAACCATGAGGGTTACTCCCTATGTAAGAATATTATGAAGGCCTCAACTTACCTTTTTTGTCTTATGATTTCTATGAGTTTTTCATAAATCTTTTGATTTCATGAGGTATGTTAAAAGTCTTATGTTATGTATATATTGATGATCTAATGTTTTCTTTCTTTTTTGTATCCCTTACTGAGCTTTTTATGCTCATCCCAAGTTTTTGAAATGTTTAACACAAGACATAAAGATGAATAGGGTCAAGGATGGGATCATGGGAAGACATTGCTATCTAAAACATGGAACTAGACATGTTTTCTAAGAGTTTTAATTTTATAAAAAATGGAAACTGAGTAGAAGTGTCTACTTTGTAATCCTTTGAGGTGTAATAGTTATGTCCTAATTCTCTAAAACTCTAAACCTGAAAAGATCCTCAATGTGAGTTATTCATTTAATTAAAGATTATGTAATTTTTTATGGCAGGGTCCCTATATATATATTCAAAAATTGTCTTTTAGGGGATGCATTTAGTATAAATGGATCCAAGTATGGGTTCTATATAGTCTTATACATATCCAAAAATCTAATGTATACTTCTCCACGAATTAAAAGGAAAGTGTTTTTTTGTGGGCTCCATCAGATCAACAATTTGAGGACCAAATTAGAGTTCATGTATACATAAATCCAAGAAGTCTAAACAACATCATAAATGGGGATATCTTTGAGATTATCATTTAATTCACTATATCTCTATCACACCAATTTTTCCTTTATAAATTTGGGCCAAAAACTGCATCAGGCATAAATATACCAGTGTTCATTCCATCATTTAGATTGATCAGTGGCCGAGTGATGGAAAATGGTTGAGAAAAAATAATTATTGGGATTAGGAATATGAGTCTGTTTGTCTGGAGTGGTTGTAATATGATATATTAAACATAATGGTATATTTACCCCTCAATTAACCTAATATCCCTTGATATAAATGATGGATCTAGTTATCTTCGTTTATTTATTAAACCAAGATCATGATATAAGTGTGTCTGGTCTTGGAATAAGCATATCATTCAACAAACCATGTCCATCAGTAGAACTATATCTTATATTGGGTACTCATGGTGATGTTTCTTTAAAATGACTACAATACATGGAAGGAATACCTTTCATTTATGGTAGTATCTCAATTTAATAATCTCAATCATTTTATGGATATGAGTGGTGGCCTCATCATTTGAAACAATGATTACAACATGAGGCATTGTTTTCATATAATAAAAAAAATAAAATTTCATCAGAAATGAACTAAGAATACAAGGAAATGAACAAAGGAAAATGTAGGGTAAGTCAAGAACCACTAGGTAAAAAAATTAACTAAGTAAAAATTAGTTCACCCAAGTCACTCTCCCAATAATTCATAGAAGTTATCCCTACAAGTACATATACCAATTGACATTACACAAGTACCTCACACTAGCCTATCACCTAGAGAATTAAATAAATAAGTTCACGTTTCTTACATATTTACCATCAATTCACTGTGGTATATGAGAAGCCCCACAGATGTGTGGGTACCTCAAGGTAGCGTAAACATAATGGTGACCCAACATAAGTTGTTCTTTCTCAAGTTAGGCAAAATCATGGAAAGATTCTCCCATACCTGCTACTTATAGTCATAAAATTGGGGACTAATGTTCAAAATGTTCATGATATAGAAGTTTCTAAGACCTAAATGTAACTCTTTCATGCTATAATAGTGAGATAGAACTCATTCTCAAGTAAAAAAACTCCATTCTCAGAAATGTTTTATTCTAGTGTCACTTTGACCACATGATTAAATCCTTTTTTTTATAATCAGCTCCAATATTGAGGGGGTTGGTGGATTATATAGTGCTATGATTCATATAAAATTATGGATACATTCAAGGAGGAATTCTCCAAATAAATAAAGGATAATCTTGAGTTAAATTCACTCTGACATCACCTAACACTGTTGGAGATTTCCTAAAACATGCATGAAAGTCAACCTTGAGCACATCACATTAATGACCATATATCGTGCCCAAGTCATAACCAACAATAAACAGTAAAATTCTAAATAACATTTTGACAACGTAATGAATTTTACTATAAAAAGGACCCTTGGGATTTTCATTTTTACCTTTTGGTAGATGAAGATATAACCTTGAGCTTGACTCACCCTAATCTCACACTCAATTCCCTGAATCCATTATAGTATCTTATTTAATCCTAAAAAATAGAAAACAACCATAGTGAAAGGTAAATGAGTTATACAAGGGTTTGAAACACGAAAATACTTTATAAGGAACCACTTTCTCCCTAGTTCATCAACACTTGGGAAACATAACCCTTACGCAGTCATAAGCATGTGTTCCCCTCATCCAAAGGAGTTAGTGGAGTACCCCTAATACTATTGTGAAGTCAAACCAAACATAGTTCACAAAGAATATAAACTCACCCTAATACGACTAAGGAATCAATTCACCTAAGTAAAACTTGGGTGAAGACTCATGTTTTCCAATACAATGGAGAACCACATTTCTACCCTTGCAGAACTATGGCACTATTTCACCTTAGTATCACTTGGGTGAATCCTCTGGTTCACCCAAACTATAGTGGACCACTTTTCTCACCCTATTATCACTAAAAATCCACTTTTATGAAGTATAAATAGGGTGAATCTCTACCTAGCCCATTATAAAGGTAAAAAAACCTTTTCCACTTCTATACCATGGAATCACATATTATTTGACTTCAATGGTAGATCACCCATTTATCCAAGCCTCTTACATGAATATCCAATTACCAAGACATCCTTTGGAGACACCAAATGTATAGGATTGGGGTATGAAAACTAGTTTTCACCCATCAAATCGTGGATTACCTTCATAAAAGGAGGATTTTTGTTGTTTCCGCGGATAGATAAAACCCTTTTCGAGATTATAATCATGGATTCACTTGATAATGAGGACCTTTATCAAAAAGAAACTACAAAAATTTATCCTGGATCAATGATGGATTTAATATACATTAAAAAATAAAGCTAATATTGGAAATCCTTCCCAGATGAATCCCATATAATTTATTATAGGATTCCATACTTCTTCTACCCTTATTCCCCACCCTGACCTACTAACTAGAAGAAATAAATGATGATGATATTCCCATTTTGGTTTAATACCCTAGATTGTTCTTGTCGAGAACACCATCAATGATCCTGGAATAAACACTGTGAGAATCCTACATGGTTTAGTAACGAAATTGTTATTCTATTATGCAAGTTACTTACTAGGTTAGGCATCGAAGTTGATACCTAGTATGTAATCCCCATTTAAATCTAATTGAGCAATTTCATATAACGTACTTGATCTTCTACCACTTTCCTCTAACACCGACAAAGAATCACATTTCCTTTGAGGTTTTTTTGGTCATAAAATTATCAACATTAAAAAACCATCACATTAGGCCTCTATTAGGAATCATCTCAGCCCCATCTATACCCTAAAAGTTATCCTCATATAAAAAATCCCTACACAATACTATATTGCCGCACCATTTATGAAACATTAATTATAATTACCCTAACTCCAGTAGTGCAGAGTTGGTGGTTACTTAATTAAATTGTCACTATTTATAAGTTATCACATCCCAAGTGACTAAATAGTTTAATTAGTCTTGGTAAACAAGATACATTCTTGAATATCATATTACATAAAATAAAACTTAGTTAAAGTAAATATACTATCTCCTTGAACTTATCTAAATATTAGTTCTTCATATCCTTTGGAAAGGAATAAAATAAGGGTGCGATCAGATGATCATTAAGGATTATTTACAATGGAATATATTAGGAGTAAATAACTAATAATCAATATGGAAATGTAAATAACTGAAAACACATGTCATTTAATTACTTACTTGAGAACAAGGAATAATATGGTAGTAATAAATGATGATCAAATAATAATATATAACTAATCACATGAGCTTGAAAATTATCCATGGAAATAATAAATATTAAAATAACCAAATTGAAATAAATAACTTATCTCATAGTTAGGTAATGTATAATTTAGTACATCTAAAACTTATTATCTAAGACTTGTTCCAAGAAATCAGAAAATAAAATCAAAGAGTTGTTCCAAGACATATACATAAATGGGTTAGACCTCAACCAAAATGAAATTTAGTTTGTCTCATGATACCTATAGATGAATAGAGGGGATATAGTATGCACTACCCTTAATTTACTAATTCTAATTCAACCATCATCTGAATAAACAATACAACTTAATCAAAATGCTTCAAAAATCAATAACTATCCATATTTTAAGAAATATCACAAAAATATAAATAAATTCCCTATTGAAACTAATCATAAAACATCTAATAAAATATTGTGGATGGAATAATTATAGTGTATCCTAATAATTATATTCAAAAAATTATTTTATAAGACATCAAATTAGTTTAAAAATATAATTATAAAATTCTTGAGGAAATAAGCCTTTTCACTATGAAATAAAATTTTAAAAATATATAATTTCCCAAATAGTAAGGAAAGAGTTTTCTTTGAAAAAAAGTTTTTAAACATATAAATGATTATTTAAATCAAGGAGTGTTCATAGTGGTGATAAATTATGTTTAGATCATATATATTAAAAAACTCTTTTCACATGTTTATAAAAATATCAAAAAGTTCATTGTTTAGAAATTGAAGAGAATATAGATTTTAAACAATTTTATAAAAAGAAAAATATTGGTAAAAATATATTTAATAATTCATTTGTTAATAGTAAAAATATTTTTAAAACATTTTATGAAAAATATTGAAATTGATGAAAGAGATTCTCGTCTGAGTTGAAAATCAATGTCGGTTTTACTTAAAAAATTATTTCAGTATCATGAGTACTTAAAGAGTGGAAAATGAAAGGAAAAATATTAAATTTATATAAATAAAAAAGGATAGAAAAAATATGTTCTCTTTAATATGTTAATATCAAATAATTCCCTCAATGGAGGCTTAAACATGAACAATCCTGAATAATGATGTGATTGTGAATTAAACCCTTGCTGCTTTGGTAACTTTTGAATCATAATCCCCATGAATGAATAAATTCAGATGAAGCATTGAATAAAATTAATATACAATATTCATGATATGACAGAACAAAGGAAACAATATATTTCACAAAAGATAAATAAGTTGTGAGTATGGAATAAGACTCATAGAAGTAAAAGTGAGATGAGAAACCCTTACCTCTGACCTAACATCCTTCATACGTGTTCTAAAATACATTATAATAAATATTAATTTATTTTAAATATATTAAAAAAACATATTCATATATATCATACCATATATAATTTACTTATAACCTTTTATCACCTATTTATTAACAATGTTATACTAAAATCACTTTTATAGGTGATGGCTACTTCGTTTTTCATGTATGTTTTGGTTTAGTAGTTTTTGTCCTTATAAGATAATCATGGTTCCGTCTTATTTAAAATATTAATCATGATATAAATATCATATATATTAATTATATATATATTTTGAGTAATCCAAAAAATTATAGATATAAAAAAAATTACACAATTCATGGGGATGCTAGGTTGTGCGTACTTATGAACACTGTTTTATCTTTTAGACGGATAGAAAAAAAGAAAGGTAAATAATAATTAAATTTTAAACAATAATTATTATATAATATATGTCATATATATTCATTAAATCTATCTTAATTATCATCAAATTAAAAGATAATGAAATGAAAATTGCATCGTTTTGTGGAGGTGGCAGTCCATACATACGCATGAGCGACATTATTATTTACCTACAGATTGAAAAATGAAAATATATGTGTGATATTGCAATTAGATATATATAATTATGTCATAATTATACTATATAAACAATAAAACCCTCATAATAACCATACAAGAAATATGGTGGTAGAAATTGAATTGTATCACAACGTGGAGATAAGAAAATGTACGTACACACAAGTGATAATTTCACTTTAAATTTGATGGGAAAGAGAGTTTATAATTGAGATTTCGTAATCATAATAAAATTTACTTTGTTTTATGATACTTAATATATTATTTTATTATGAATTCTATATATTTATAAGAGATAAAGAAGAAGTAAAAATAATGTGACCAGTTAAGTTGATTACACCTTCTTTGAATAAACCCCTTTAGATATCCCTTTAAGGATCCAAGGGTTGGTCCTTTTGGGAAGACCTGAACATATAAAATGTGTATAATCAATTTTATAAATTATTTTTTTAATGCTATGGTTGATATTGAAGTCTCAAATTGATGTAAATATGTGATTGAAGTGGTTCCCTTTTATAATTGAGATGAGGACCATTTTTAGAATTTTTGAAAAATTTAAAATATAATATTGTCATTATCAAGTAAAATGATTCCAAAAAGAAAGATATTAGGTGGTGTTTTAAATAATATATTTTCATTTAACCACTTAGTTAACCAATTTTAACATTAACCACTATAACGTATTTTTGAATCTTAAAGTGTTATAATTTTTCATATTATTTGGAAATTGGCTAAAAAATTGTCAATAGAAGTAATTGTTAACCATATATTATTATCATTTTCCTATTCCAATATTTTTTTTATATTTATATAATTTTATAAAATATTAATTTGATAAAATATCATTAATGTTAATTTCGACACTATTAATTTTATTTGATTTAAAAGTAATTAAAAAAGTATTAATTACAATATAATCTATATAAAAATAACTAATATGTCATATTATTCTAAAAATATCTTGTAACACTATAAATCACTAAATTAATTCAATCTAAATATTTTTAATATCATTTGTTTTATTTTTGAATTAATTGAATAAATACTGCTTCAACGTTGTGTGAGAAATTGAGGTATCTATTTTATAACATAAAATTATAAATAAATTAAAATAAATAAAATATTTTTATTATAATCAAAATATTAATTTTTATCCATTATCCAATTTTTTTGTGTACCTATTTTAACACATAATAGATATTTAAAACTAAGAGAGTGACATTTTGTAACTTTTTTTTATTTAAATATAATATTGGTCATTTTAATGGACACGTATCCATTAAAAAATAATTTTAGATACTAAGGTATTATGTGTATAATTAAATTCATCCAATAAGAATTAATGTGAAATATTAGGACCTTATCACTTAGTTTTTACCAAGATTAACCCGATTTACCCTTTATCAAGGAAATAAATTTTACCATAGTTAGTAATATATTAAAAAAATGTTTATATTTACCAAATTTCAACATCCTTATTCCCATTTCATTATTAATTTTAGGAAAAACAATTTATATAAGTGTCCTAAACTAATTTTAAAATAAGAGCATAAAATGCGATGAAAAATAGTTTTTTAGAATAATGCATATTTTATGTATAAATTTTTATACCAAATTCAATCATAATATTGATTACAATGAAATTTGTTGTAATAATAATTATATAATACATAATTTTATGATTAAATTATTTTTAAACTAAATTAATCTTTTTTAATACGTGGAAAAATAAAAATTAATATTTTGCTTTATTCATCGAAAAATCAACATTTTTAGAAAAGCCCCAAAATATCTCCCCTATGATGATTTATAAAATTAAATTAAATTTATAAAATACATTTTATAATTGTGTAAAAATATAATTATATCATTTTTTCACAAGGAGAAATAAAAATAATTTTTGGAGAAAACATATTTCTGAAGAATAGAATGAATTTCCTAAATAGATTGATTATTTATTTCATTAGAATTAATCAAAAAATTTTCATTAAGTATGAACTTTATATATATATAAATAATAATTTGGTTATTCCAATTTATATCTTTCAAATAAATGTTTAGGTTATAATAATCATATTAAAATAATATTAATTTTCGGTTTATTTATGCTCATTCTTTCATGTTGTATAAGATATCAAACATAATGAACTTTTTAAATATTGGGGTGTTACATTCTCTCACCTTTAATATAGTTAAAACTCAAAATTTTAACTTTTGTTTGGTAATTAACGGTTTGAAATTTTATAAATCATCTTTGAAAAACCCACTTTGTAAAAAGGGTTAATAAAAATTCCACTTGAAAAGAGGGAAATGGAAATATGGAAGTCATCTAGAATAACACACAACTATGTTTTAAAATATGAGAACATTGGAGGAAAGTGAAAATATTGGCATTGATGAAACGTGTAATATTAAAATAATTAAGGAGAGTGACAATGATCATTGATTATAAGAAAGTGAATGATCACGTGAAAGTTGATGACCATAATTCACAAAACCAAAGAGGTAAGAAAAAGGCCATCGTTTCATGAAAAGTTAAGGTAATAGGATAATTTTTAATTTGAAGATACTTTTCCTAAATTTGAGGAATTTATTTAGCATATAGACTAAGAAATAAATGAAATATACTTACCTAAAAAATATTTTTTCCTTTAATCAATTTCCACCATGATCTCATTTTTTTCTCTAAACGTTGAGTATTTAAGATTATTTTTTATTCCTAAAGCACTAAAATTAGATTCTAACATATCAAATAATATATAAAAGTATTAAAATTGATTCCTATTATATTATGAAAAAAATAAAAAATAAAATTGTCACCACAAGGTATGCTAATACCCAAAATTTATGATCCTTCATGCGAAGATATAAAATATTTTAATTTAATATTTCTAAAATAAAATTAAGGGTTCGACTTACTTTATTTTAAAAATAAATAACCCTACATCCCAAAATGAAAATAACGACAACATTAATGAAAATTTTAACCTCAATAAAGACCTCATACCATTTAGCTTATATTACCAAAATTTAATTGCTTTCATCCAACAAAATCATTCATGTTAATCCAAATGTTAAACCTAAAGGTTACATATACTTCAATAAATTGAAGCATAAAAATAATTAATCACCTTGATAAATCACTATATAATAATTTAGTGAATTTCACTATAATATCATGAATACATTTTAGATATTAAACAAAAAGGAAATCCTTAGTTTAACTATAAATATTCTAAAAAAATATCAGATGTCCATGGATCACTTTTTATGATTATCTATATCCCATTATATAATTGAAAATAAAAATAATATACAATACTAATGGTTTATTTAAATATCAATAGATTATTCTTCATATATCCATGTAAAAGTTTCAAATCACCTTAAAATATCATCACTTTAAAACCTGAAAAGTAGTATCTATGCCTTTGAACTTAAATAAAACATAAACACGTAAACATATAATAATATCCATAACTCTTAATTAGATTTATATAAAAATATATATGTTTAGAATAACTAAAAATATCATTATTCATAAAATAAAATCACTATTTATTTCCATAAATACAATAAAATTCATCAAGGATGATCTAAATCACTTTGTCATCAAACCACTAACCAATTCGAGGGCCACGAAAACTATCCCATTTAATTCAACAATATAATTCATTAAATTACCATTAAAATAATTTTCTTAGTTATCAGTAACTTTAAATATATGTTTTTAAAACCAAACATTTGATCTACTATGGAATATTCCTTAGATGCCTCATTTTTTATATCTAGAATACAACTTTTACAAAATAATCATAATATTAAAATTCACAAAAAAATTAAATCCTTACACTTTTATGATTGACATAACACATGATCTAATTTGGTTTTAGAGTTAACCGTAGTATTAGGGAATTTTATTAGAGAATTACCATATTCTCCACACATAAGACATTGAAGAAAAAATAGATCCTTTGGATGAAATTCATATCCCTATATTGAACTCTTCGTTTTTCCTCGATTTTTTTTGATATATGCTCTGATTTTACTTGCATAAAATATTTTCCCATTCCATTGAGACACTATAAAGGGTGTATTTTTCCACTTTTCTAACATGAGGAAAATTGATATTTCATTCCTCCATCTTATCCACCACCTGAGCTCTTAGTGAACTCCTTCTTTGGAGAATCATATTGTTGGATAAAGTGAAAGTTTTTAATTATATACCATGATAATAGATTAAGAATAATAAAAATATATTTCAATTTATTTATCATCAATTTGTTTTCTCAAAATCACCATATTGTCCACATATTCAGTGTTAACATGATCCTCCTAGTTATAGCCAATCAATAAAACCAAAAAGCATATTTTGAGAAATAATAACCGTAGTAGGAAACTAAATGATCACTAAATTAATAAATTATGGGATGTTAAACATACTTAGACTTATCTAAAATGAAAACATAGGTTTATTTTCCCTAATCTATGTTTTCATAAATCTAGTTTTTAAAGTTTCTACTAAACTTCCTGGGATAGAAACTATAAAGACCCTAACTATTGTAGTCACAAGCCAGTGTTTACATTTTTATATTTTCACTATATACATGTGAACACATTACAATGTAATGATTAGTTTATCAGTCTTGGTAAACAAGACATATACTTGAATCTCACATTATATAAAATAAAACATAGTGAAGTTATGTATTCTGCATCCTTGTACCCATCCAAAGATTCTTTTCATATCATGGGGAAGGGAAAGAAAATAAATGTGAGATCATATGCTTATTAAGTGTTATGTACAATATAATCTATTATGAGTAAATAAGGAATAATAAATTTGGAAAGGTAAATAACTAAAAACACATAACATTTAATCAATAACTTGAGCACAATGAATAATATGAAAAGAATAAATAATGATCAAATAATTCCATATAACTAATCACACAGGCTTGAAACCTTTCAACAGATATCATAACCATTAAAATAACCACATGGACATCAATAAGTAATATTAAAATTACGGAATACTAAATTATATACATCTTAAAATTGATGTTAAGACCTTGTGCTAAGACTTATTAAAACACCTTCAAGGACTAATTCTAGTACATATACATAAATGGGTAAGACCTCTTTCAAAATATAATCTTGTATGTCTCGTTAGACATACCAAAGTTTTGAGAGTCTATAGTGGTCCCTCCCATCACTAAATAATTTTAATTCATTCAATATAATAATAAACATTACAACTTAATTAACATGCCTAAAAAATAACTTTTAATTTTCGAATAATGAGAATGAAGAATATCGATAGTTTTACCAATAAAAGTGATCATAAAAAATACAATAAAACATGGTAGATGATATCACTAGAGTATATTGTCAATATAATATTCAATAAAGGACGTTGGCATAGATGAATTACGTTAAAAAGATCGTTGGAAAATTTCATGAGGAAAATACACTTTTAACTTTGAAATATTTTATTTATATTCTTAAAATTTTCAAAATATTAAAGAAAACATTTTATTTTATAACAACCTTATAAAAATATAAGGGTATCTACAGAGAAATGGATAGTTATAATGGTAAGAAATTCCATTCATGTCGTATAGGTTAAAAATAATTCATTTCTTGATTTTTTAAAAATGCCAAAAAGTACCTCATTCAGAAAATGATAAGAAGATTAATTTTAAAACATTTTTTACAAAGTAAAACATGGTAAAAATTTATTTAATAAGTCAATATATATATTATTATAAATATTCTATAAAGTATTATACAGAAAATATGGATATGGAATAAAAATATTCTTGACCACGTAGAAAAACAAAGTCATTTTTCTTAAATCATTATTTTATTATATTGAGTACCTAAAGAGAGAAAAATGAAAGTAAATGTTTTAATTTATAAAAATTAGTAGATTATAAGAAAAATATATTAGGTTTAATTTAGAAATATTAAATAATTCCCCCATGGAAACTTAGACATGAACAATCTTGAGTAATGATGAGATTATGAATTAAACCCTTACCGCTTTGGTTACTTTTGATTTATAATACCCATAATATGATAACATGAAATAAAAACTTATATACCATGAATGTAAAATATTAATTCTATAATAGATCAAATGGAATTATATACACTACAGAAAAGAAATAAGTGATGATTATGGTATATGTCCCCCAAATGTAAAAGTGAGATGATAAACCCTCACCTCCGGTCTGAATTCCATTTTACGTATCAAAAAATCCCATAGAATAAATATATATTTGTTATAAATTTACTATATAACCATAATCATATATATGATACCATTTATGATATACTTATAACCATTTATCACCCATTTATTAATAATTCTTTATTATAATCAATGTCCTGAGTGATAACTAAATTATTTTTCATGTATGTTTTGGTTTGGTATTTTTGGTTCTATTAAATTAATCATGTTACCATAATATATATAATATTATTAATGATATAAATATCGTATATATTAATTAGATATGTATTTCTATTAATCTAAGAAATCTATAGATAGAAAAATGAATTACACCGTTCATGGAGATGGTAGGTGGTACATACATAGGAATGCTATTTCCACTTTTAGAAAGATGGAAAAAAAGAAATTTAATTAATAATTAATATTTATAGAATAAGTATTATATCACATATATAATATATATTCATTAAATCTATTCTTATTACAATTTAAGTGAAATAAAAATGAAAACAATCACATCGTTTCATTGAGGTGGTAGTCCACATATAAAAATGATAAACATTATTATTTTCCAATAAATTGGAAGGTAATAATGTACATGTAATAATATTATTATAGAGTTATAATTATTTCATAATTATCATATTGATTCATTAAACCCATCATAATAACCATCCAAAAAATCTGGTGGTGGAGAATGAATTGTATCGTTATGCGGAGACGGTAAGACGTACAGACACAAGAGATATGTAACTTTTTATTTGATGGAAAAGAGGATTGATAACTGTGATTTAATAATAATAAGAAAATTTTAGTATATCAAGGATACTAATTTTATTTTATTTTATTATAAATACCATATATTTTGATGAGGTAATTAATAAGTAAAAAGAAAGTGATCGATTAAGGTGATTAGGAATTACTTGAAAGAAACCCTTTAGATCTCTTCTTAAGGATCATAAGGTTGGTATTTTGGTATTAAAATCACCTTTGAATGTTTATAAGTTAGTTTATTTGGTATTTTGGTAGGGTATGGTTGATCTAGAAGGCACCATGTGGTGTAATGATGTGACTGAGTAGGCAACCTTATATAATTTAGGTGAGGGACACATTAGGAATTTCAAAAAAATTTAAAATATAATCATATTGTAGAAAAATGCATGAAAATATATAGGTATTAAAATGTAATTCTGTATGGTTTTGAAATCCCATCAACTAGTAAAATTTGGACAAC
Organism: Viscum album; assembly: GCA_963277665.1. NCBI lineage: Eukaryota > Viridiplantae > Streptophyta > Magnoliopsida > Santalales > Viscaceae > Viscum > Viscum album. Next base: position 944,124,559 of record OY728153.1, read on the forward strand.
CTTATCTTTTTGTTTAACCCCTTAATTAATCTATTTTAACATTAACTATAGAAACACCGTTTTCACTCTTAAAGGGTTATGCTTTTACATATAAGGTGAAAATTGGATTATAAATGGACAATAATTAATTTTTTGACCATATATTATCATCATTTTCCGATTTAATGATTTTAAATATTTTTAAATAATTTTATAAAATAATAATCAAATAAAATATCATTAATGTTAATTTTGAAACTATTCATTTAATTTGACTTTAAATTCATAAAGATAAAGTTTAAATATTTAAATATTAAATTTAAAAATAAATAATATGTCATATTTATCTAAATAATTAATTTAATTCCTTAAAAAATTAAATTATTTCACTTTTAATATTTTTAATATCATTTATTTTTTCTCAATTTTTTGAATAAATACTATTTTCGCATTGTGTAAGTATTTAAGGTAATTTTATAGTACCAAAAAATTAAAAATAAGTTAAAATCATGAAAATAAGTTTATTATGCTCAAAATAAGCATTTATATTTGTTCACTTCTTGTTTTCTATCCCAATTTTAACACATAAGTGACATTTAGGACTAAGAGAGAGACCTTTGGTAACTTTCATTATTTTAAATATTATATTATATAGTTTCTTAGAAAAGTGTCAATTAAAAAAACAAATTTTTATAATGATGTGATAAGGGTATAACTAAAATAAATCTGAAATATTATGGTCATAAAACTTACATTAAACCAATATTATCCAGATTTACTCTTTACTGAGGTGATAAATTTTACCACAGTTATTGTTCATATTAAATCAAAATAAAAGGGGTTTATTTACTAAATATGATACTCCTAGTTACCAATATTTAATTAATTTTATCAAATTCAATTTCTATAAGTTCTAAAAAATAATCTTTAAAACAAACCTAAAAAACACATTGATTTATTTTAAGAAAAATATATTTTTTTTGTATAAATATATTTTTTATACAAAATTCAATCATAAAATTTATTCTGATGAAATTTATTAGATTAATAATAAATAAGAGAAGTAATTATATCATTGAATATTTTAAAAATTGAATCTTTATAAATTCTTGGAATAATAATTAATATTATTTTCACTATTGTTCGAGAAAATAAATCCTTTTATAAAAATAAAAAACCACTTAAGATAATTTTGATTTTATGATTTAAATACTTATGTTAATTTTATCAAATACATTTTATAACTGTGTAAAAATTTAATTTAATTTTGTTTCTCATGAAAATCAGTTAAAATCATTATTGAAAAAAATAATTTTTTGAAGAATAAAATGAATTTCTTAAAAATCGAGTCCTTATTTACAAAGAATTAATCAATAAATTTTCATTAGGTATAAATTAAAAACATTTTTCATAATGTGGTTATTTCTATTAATTCTTTTTAGTTCAATTATTAGTTTATATTGATCATACATGAATAAAAATATTTCATAGTTCATTTAAGCTCAAGGTTGCGTGTTGTATATGGTATCAAATAGAATGTTATTTTAAAATCTCAAGGTTTTATAGACATATAGGATTTTGTTATTAAAATTTGTTTCTAATATACTAGTCACATGACATAAAACTATATAGAAATGTCTTAACCATATTTTATTAAACAACATAGTATAGTCTTGTCACATGACCTTAAGTTGTGTCAATTGAACTATATGTGTTTTGATTACTATTTCAATGGGATACATATGAATCCTCTAAGTATTTCAAAGGAAACATCACCACCATTCATTCCATCCTCATTGGTCAATTTTACCCGTCAGATTGTATAAATTCTCCCCTCACTTGAAATTATTTCTATGAACCCATGAATTCTTGTCTCCAGGTCCATATTCCCAAGGAAATCTTCACATTGAGATATATCCGTAGGGTCGTAAATACTCAAAAAAGGGAAGGAAATACTCCCACAAATTTGTTGAAGGAATAAGACATAGGTTCAATTGAAAATTTGAGATGGATATTGAAGAAATCAAACATGCAAAAGGAACAAAATGGTTCGTGTAATGATTTCCAAGAATGGTATGTGGACCGTAATGCCCGTGAACTGAACAGTACATGGAAGACTTGATAAATGATGTCCCCCATGGGGTAAGAAAGTGAACTAGGTGGTTCGCGTAATAATTGAATAATGGTGTCAGTCCCCCGTGAACCTTGTCATTGGAGAAAATGTGAATGGGAGGTATGCCATGCACACCATCCCCGTAAACTCCATTTACTAATGATGATAGGGTAACAGCATCTCACGAACTATGTTTTTTGTGGGATAGATGTTGTGATTTCAACCAGTTACAACCACAACCCCAAAAATATATGTTAACAAAGTCATCCACATGCCAGTCGATTTCTTCATGGGATTCCGAAAACAGGGCCACACAACCCAAAGATAAAACTTCCCTAGCGCTCTATAAAAGGAACCCGAGGGGATCTGAGAAAAAGATAGAATTTTCAGAGATATTGGAGTTTACGGATGGAAGACTTCGAAGGAAAACGATCGAAAAAGTACAAAACTACAAACTATTTCCAGCAGTTATAATTCCACCACGAACAATAAAATGAAGGAAGAATAATAATATGGGAAAACCAAAAACCTAATTGGAGAACCATGAACCGTACTTCCTTCCTGGATGAACTTCCCGCGAACTATAGGACTAATTCCCCTTCATCAATTTGGTGTACCACATAGTACATTTCTATGTAGACAAAACCCTACCCCGTGTAGCGTTCCGCCACACAAATAGACTCTACCACCACATGCCACTACAATATGTTGATGGAACCTCAGGCTGCATACCAATATATTACGCAGACCACCACTAGGTCCACATACCACTTCAGTACATGGAGACACCTCTACCCACATAGCAGTACACTATGCATAGGGATCCCCATCCCACATATAAAGAAAGTGTGTGGAATGGGGTTCCTTTAGTCGTTACACCCTATAGTTATGATCATGTCCTTCCATACCTGTCACACCCTCCATAGATCCTCTCCAAACCTATCCAAATGTATTACGCCAAATCCTCTTCTAAATCCACCTGACCCATATTAATAGACCATCAGGTGTATCAGTGTACCCTTTTGATTCAACATACCCATGGTAAGTGGAGGTATGTGGGTAATCCCCGCAACGGTACCACACCTCAGAGTGTTCCTTAGTCTATATTTCCTTGGTAACCCAGGGTTTAACCATGGGATTCTCACATGTACCTCCCCATTCGTAGGATTAAGAGTAATCCAAATCTTTTCCATTTAATTATGGATAGTGAAAAGTTAGGGGAATCATGCTTTCTGTGCACTTGTATGAGAAACAATGCTCCTACCCTTTCCCAATAACCATTTTAGGGCACTCCAACTAAGGTAAGTCCCTAACCTTCTTACGGGATAGGGTGGGGTGGGGGGTCTTTATCCTCTTTAACTTGGCCTAGGATGTGTCTGAATAGATCAACCGATGTGACTATCCTGATTATCAACATGAGAGATAGTTGGAACCTTTAAATCCCCCCTTTCTCCTTTTGGGCCAGCAGTTACGACCTCTTCCGAGGTTATCCTTATTTTCCATCATAGGTGAAAGGAAATTTTGTGTTTTTCTAATCTATGATATCCTCTTGTTTCTCAAAATAATCATGAATCAAGTGGGATTAGAGGTTAATAATGATCACAATATCCACCCAATACAAAAAATGAACTACGAGAACTCAGATTCGTGCTCTAACGAGGATTTGTAAGACACCTGTCTGAAGGTCCGATCTCCAAGGGGATTCTTTTCAAAGGTTAAACCCCAATCAAGGCTATAAAGATAGCTCCTCCTATATGGTATATGTTCCAACATAAACTGAACTATTAGGGATTTGATTCCCAACTAAGTGGGATACGTGGGAAGCCTCCCTGAAGTCCAAACCCAACACCCAAACTTCCCTAGTGTTCACTGGGCCATATCCCCTGTATGGCCATTTCCAACAAGGAGACCATTCATCTCCTGAGAATCATGGGCCAATTTTGTGTAATTAACACATGGAATCTGAACTAGGAATGCTCCACCTAGATATCCTTACCATATGAATTTAAACTGCATGGATGGTTCGTCATCGCACGACCTTAAAAGGATATGTGTCTTGTTAAGTGGCCCAAAACTACATGGTTTTTGATTCCTCTAATGAAGATACATAGGAATCCAATCTTAAGGGTTTGATCCCAAAAAGGAAAAAACTGACACCCCCCTAGAAAATGATAAACTCCAGAGTACCTAATCATTTGGCTTAAACTAGCTTTGTATTAGTAATTCATCACCCATTTGTATATATGGTTCATATTGCAACCTAGAGGTAACCTGCAGACACATATTTGGGAAAGAACCAAGGATTCATAAATATATTAAAATTGATTAAATCTTTAAAAGGTCCCTGGAGTAGACAATAATTTCTACCAAAAGGGTGTGATGAGCCCAACCACCCATCATCTCGACCAATGGAGTCCTTAAGTGTCATTGGCCAAATCATCATCTGACTAGCACCAAAATTTGGAAAGAAGGTATAGGAATCATGGATACAGGGGTCATTGGGTGTATATGACTCTATGAATAAACCTATTGGAGACCATCTGAGGAAATCGTACCCTATATGAAACCCTTCATAATAATGGACAATGGGTTACTATCTGTTATACCATTTTGTCTGCCCTGGTACCATAATAATTGGGTTGAATCAAAAATGGAAAACCCGACATGAATCTTTAACCAAGGTAGTGGTGTTATCCCACCATAATACCCTTTTAGTAAAAAAGGAAGAGGACTAAGAATGATTTCCAATAATGCATGAGATCATGAGATTCAACTTTGACATTGTTTTGTTGTCTGTATATGTCATATATATATAGTAGGAATTTCATGGAGCTCTCTTCGATATAAATGGAATCTTGAAATTTTTCATTGACACATGTGTCAGTGTCCTCATAGGTGACTAGATCCCCAAAAAATAGGACCTTGTCGCCTAATCAGAATCATCAACACTATGTTTCAAACATGATAATCAACGAGTACCACAAAAATGGTATGCGCCCCATGGTGGAGTCTTCATGGAAGGTCATCCAATCAGTGAAATCTTTCTAGAAGACTATTCAACTGCAGATAGAATCAAAACACAAGATGACCCCATTTTTCATCTCCAACCACTTCGAGAACCTATCCCCAAAGAACAATAATGAGTACCTCCCTTATCTCAAAGAATCAGATGAATTCAAGATTGAGGACTTCAACCCAGCTGCATAGGAATCCCTATTGATGGATCCTATCAGAGGATGCTGCCACCAGTGACATACAACCCAATATCCTAACTATGAAGGGGATCTCATAATGATGGAACATGCTGATGTCTGATGAAACGAGTCCCTTGGGCTGCCCACCGAGAGAAGAAAACACACAATCGGGAGCAGGTTGTCACCTTGGTTTCTGAGGAAGATATACGACACAAAAACGTTGTGGAATACCACCAGAAGACATAAAACTCTACTACCTCTTCTCAATACCACCAAAAAAATATGGAGGTAACCTATAAGAAGAATCATCTTCATTATCAATCTTATGAATCCCACCACAGATATATGGTGACACATCACGAGACAACACAAATTGCAACCAATGCTCCCCATTCTTGTCATAGATACATAAAAGAAAATTATAGTCAAATGAAAATCTATACCAATGTACAAGAATCTCGTCATCCAAATATGACATCACCCAACTATAATCAGGCACAAATCCCTTCTAATGCACATCAGGACAACCATCCAAATAGGGAGACAAACCATGGGAAGTCATATAACACTACCGATGCATATGAAGAATACCATTAAAATATAGTGGTAATAAAATATTAGAAGAGTAAAATTTCTACAGATTGATACATGAACCACTGAAAAAATGCTGTGTAAACTGGAGAAGAGAGCTAGGGCCAGACTCATTCCTCTTTCCAAGGATAGGAGTACCACTAGTATCCACTAGAAACCCATGGAGGATCCGATCAGGCACAAACTCCTACTCTGAAAACATAATGGGCATTCATACCCATTCTAACCAAAGACATATCTCATCACATCTTGGCCATGATAGAGGATTAGACATCAATCCTATACTATATTCTACAAGTGGTTTAGGATGTCATTTTGTTGGATGAAAAAGAGAGGAGTCAGGCCCATGACCTGATCTTCATGGGCAGAGTGATTTATCCACAAAATCATATAGTCACCCTAGAGTAGACCTTCATCCCTACTTCAGTACAAGAAGTTCAATGACCATATTCCATTATACAAGGAAAAACATATTGGGAACACATACCTTTTCTAATTGGCGGACACTGATACTACTTGGTTGCCACTCCAGGGTAAACATATATCCCTACCATAATTCAATAAGTCCATGGGTGTATCCTAACAACATCAGGAGAACCAATTGAAAAAGGACCTTTATATGAATGTTTTTACTAATAGTATGTGAACCATTTTCTTATAAGGGAGTGTACAAAAATAAAACATTTCAAAGTTAACTGAAAAATGAAGAGCAAACTCATGATTTTGTCCTGCTGGAAGCTGGAATTCTTGACACAATCAAACATCTATCAATAGAGGCTCAAGATCATGTCATTCCAGTATAATATTATAGAAGTGGAAGTATAAGTTGTGAAGGCCCTCCCCAAAATTTCACTACCAGTAGCCTAGAAGGTCCTCCTTAGAGCACCCACAAGAGCTAACTCCGTGGGCTAGAAATTATTGATCATGAGAGATTATCTCCTGATGCGGGTCAAGGTAGACCTCCCCTTGACTAAAAGATCAACCATAAAGAAGGTCCTCCCTTAATATAATCCACCCTGATGGTCCTTCACATGGTATATGCTACAGATATGTCTCTCCCTATAGTCAGATTTCAAGCTATGATGTCAATCCTCAGCATGATGGTAGTTTCTATGAAGGCCCTCTCCACTGTGACATAAAGAAACAAAAAGGGCCTCCCCTCATTGAAATACATCATGAAGGCCCTTAAAAGAATGTACACTATAGATACTCTCCCTAGATCCAGAGCTATGTTGGTAGTCCTAGCCATGATAATAGTCATTTTGAAGGCCCTCCCATTAATGATTCCGAGCAGCAAGAAGGTCCTACCCTTACTGTGGTATGCCCTAAAGGTCCTCCCCAGGGTAAACACTGCCAAAGTAATCTCTACGGATGAACACTAAGATATGATGGTAGTCCTCAACATCATAACACCAACTTTGAAGGTCCTCCATGTAGTCAAAATTCATGCTGGTGAGAAGGTCATCCCCTCGTTGGGCCAAATGCAAGAAAAACCTCATATGCTGAGGTGCTCAGAAAAAATGGTATACAACATGTTGGATACTCTCTCCATGATATGTGATATTATTTATCAGCTAGACGATGGAACAGAGTCCCAATAATATTCTAAGACACCCCCATACCATTCGCATGGTAACGAGACTCCCACGAGCCCGGCTGTTTGGAACGAAATCATTAAGGAGCATTCAAACTGGGCGGGTCAAGCATAAGTATCCCTACCAAAAATGTAACACCCCGAGCTTCCACGATATGCTTCTCATTCAAAAATGCAATAGCTTGCATTATACGCAACTTCGAGTTCTAAAACACCGCAACTAATCAAAGTAGCCGTTATGAATAGTAATAACCACTTTTTAAAATTATAAAAATTTTATATTTCAAAATGGAAATCATTTTTGGATTCGGAATATCGAAATTAGCCTATGTTGAATTTTTGGTATTTTTCTGAGAACTTCTAATTTTTTATGAATATTGAAAAATACTTAAAAACAACTTTTTTAATCAAAATAATTTATAGTGATAAGTTATACTATTTAGTGGTTTTAAAGTATAATTAGAATATATTTTTACCATTTTATCCAATGGTGGTCATTAGAATTATTTTAACATTGAAATTGGACATAAACAATTGCCAATCTTTTGATATAAATTGTTTTATTAAAAACACGCTATTTGTTGTGATAGAGGGAATTAATTATAAAATTAAATAATGCAACTTATATGTTTGTAATTTTGTAAAATAGAAATCATTTTTGAATTCGGAATATCAATTATAGCTTAGGGTGAAATCTTGGCATTGTTCTGAAAAACTTCAATTTTTGATGAATAGTGAAACCACTAAGTGGTAGTTAAATAACTGATTTTTCGTTTAAATGAAATATTACCACTTCTGTGATTTGATTTTCAAAAATCCGACATACATGGTTGTCATTAAGAATTAAAATGTGGTTCAATGAGATTAAAATAATTTTTTGGTGAATAGTAACTTTTAAGTTCTTAATCGCGATTAGAGGTAATTAGTGTAGTTTAAGGTACAAATAATGTTTTAATATGAGATGAGCATGACACTTGTCCTAATCCTATTGGATGAGTCATGGACGACCAAGACAACCCATGGGTCAACTTGGGGACCCCATGGAGCCACTTTAGTTGGAAAATGACATTAATATATATTTATTTAATGTTAAAATTAAATTGACACAAACATGAGTTTTTTTACTAAAACAGTTTTTAAGTGGGGTTACACAAGTAAAAATTTTGACTATAAATATTCATTAGAAATATAAAAAGATTTCCTACATCATAGTATTTCTTTTATAATTTTTAGACATTAAATAAATTAAATTATTTATGACATCATTATGATGCAGCGATGACATCATTATTTAACGATTTAAATAAAATGAGACGATAATGAAAAATCCAAGGCTTACACTTGTCCAAAGCCTATTGGATGAGGAGATTTCGAACCCTTATCACCTTAGCCACGAATTATATAAGTGTGGGACCTTTAAAATCCGAAAAGAATTGTATAATAATGTAACATTTCAATCTTTCCAAAAGAGCCCCTCCTCTCCACTTATAAAAGGCCCCCACCTCTCCCACCTCATTTACACTTTCAAGCCATTTGGCTTAGCCAACCTCTGCCCAAATACTCTCCGAACTTCCCCCTCTTTCTCCTAGAAGCCTCACATTGGGCAGAACTGTTCTCAAGGAAGCCTTTGGCTCAAATCAAAAAGAGTTACCCGATTTTGAGGTAATTTCTTCTCTAATGTTGTTTTGTTTTGATTTTCTTCTCCAACCCCCTAAAATCTTTTTATTCATTTCTTTTGTAACAACACCAGTATCCTCAATATACTAGGATGTTGTTATAAGATGTATTCGAGCTACACTTACACACACCTACATCTAATGGTTAAAGAACATACGGTTTTTGTGGATGGCGAATTTCTGCCTCACGAAACGATGATTGTTCAACACTCATATAACACCTTCAAAGGTGGCCATTAAGATGTCACTATTTTTATATATGATATATAATATGTTTATGTTTTACTTATGCTTCCGTATTTCTCATTTATGGCATACTTTATGATTTTCATTATGGGTAAAACGCGATAATTTCATTTTAGGAAGTGCGGACTACCGCCCCCTCAAAGTGATTTGAATTGTTAATGCCATATTTGGGATGTATAAAGGATGGAGTAAATGGTATTATACACTATATTATACTGGAATTATATTATACATTTATATCATTATGATTTTGTTCCATTAAATGTGAAATTGAAATGAAAGTAGCGTTCATTTGTACGTACGGCTTACCGTCTCCATGAACGGTGCATTTCATTTCTTACCTCTAAATGTTACGTAATATTATAAATGAATGTATATACTGGATATATAAGATATATATGACATCTAAATCATGAATATAATTCTGGAGATAATGGATATTCTACCACATAAACAACTTGTAATTATAATAAGTTTATTGTTGACTCAAGTACCAAATATCGACAAAACGGCCGTTATTAACTTAAATAATTACATAATGTTCATATCATTGTAATAAGTGATATAATAAGGTTAATGAAATTTAAAATGGTTCTTAATAAGGTATATATTAACTCTAGTTTATTATTCAGGAGGTTAAAGAACGGTTGAGTCAAGTCAGACACGAGGTAAGGGAACTTCTTAACCCAACTTCCATTCTTTGGGTTAATCTCTTACTTTCAAATTATGTCATGATATTATTATGTCCTATCATCTATTTTTACATTATTTATGTGTACTTATAGTGAATACACATTATATATGTACTTTATTTTAAAAAATTATCTTTTTAATGACTTCATCTCAATCCCTTTCATTGAGGCATATTTGGTTTTATACACAACGTTCTTTTATACGGTGTATAAACTCTTTGACTTTTACGTATATTTCAAAAGGAATATTTTTTATATGAAGCATTTACTAAACGACAAAAGGGAATGTTTTTGTTGTACGTATGTGGCAACAACGACTTCTCCGCCGCCATGACCACTATTTGAGTTTCGACTTCCTCTACAAGCCATCATTTTTTTTAATGAAAAATAAATACCATGTTATACTTTTCTTTTATTTTGGTATTGAAACTGGTTTTGAAAGCGTTTTTATTATATCAATGTGTTGTATTGATATCTTGTGATTTAAATGCGGAAATGTTATGTTTCCTTTATGCATGTTTTATGTGATACGATTATGTTATGGTTTATGATATGTTTAAACCTATTCATATGAGGAATGCATTGGACTTAATAAGTGACGGGTGGAGCCCGCTATAGCTCCTCGATGCATCGGTAGGTCTCATGAGACAACTAGACGTGGAATTGGCCGAGGCCCTTTCCCAATTTGATTTGTGATTTTGTCCGAGGCCTTAATCATTTTAGACGTCTTGACCGAGGCCTTGACAAAATGTTTCAGAATGTCTGGCATTATGCATTCCATCATTATGAAAGTGGTTAATGATATTTCATGTGATTATTCGACCAGTAGAATATCCATGTGAAGAAGTAAATGGAATTATCTCATTTTACTTTTTCCATATTATGTTGATGTTCAAGTTTAAAAGGCTTTTGTTTTAGTTATACATTGCCTTAAATGTTTATGTTTATTTATGAAGGCTTCCACAATATTGTTATCCTTACTGAGCATCTGAGCTCACCCCTTTCAATGTTTTAATATTTTCCAGGATGTGAAGAAGTATTTTATGAATGACCTGCAGGGATTGTCAGAAGAGGATATGAGTGTGGACTATGGAGACTTTGTTATTGTAGTTTGTCACTTTATGATGTAATGTAACGTTTACGAATGTATCTAGTGTTTCCAAGGATACTAAACTAATCGGTCTTTCGGGACTTGATCTTTTGTGATCATGACAATGTTACGAAGTAATGCACCGACTCTGGGTAGCTGGGGTCGGGGCGTTACAGTTGGTATCAGAGTCAGTTTAGTACTAACCTTGGAAGCTAGATTTAGATAAACTCTGATTAGAGCACATAGCCCAAAGATAGACTTTGAGGATTAGTATAGAAGAACTTCCTAGAATTTTGTTATTGTAGAGATTTTGTGAGTTTTCCGAGCAATACATCCCTGTCTGGATACGAGCAAGTAGAGGCGGCTCTGGCACAGATGTACCTAGGGGTAAAACCCGAAAACACCGCTTTGAGCTAGACTCGAACAGGAACTGGTGCACGACAACGGGCCTTGCTGCACTCTTGGTTATGACACTCCTGGGGGATATGCTTAGGATAATTCCCATTTTCTTTACAAACCACTATGAAAGGTTATGAGTATATACTTCCTCAAATAAAAACTTTTTATGATTATGGATTATATCCATAAATAGTTCAATTTATGTTAAGTATTTTACAAGTATGTAATTATGTATTTTGATTCATAAACTGATCTAGTTTATGCAATTGTTTAGAAATGGCCCCTAGTAAAAGAAATGGAAACCGTATCAATGCACGAACTCCGTGTAGGGATTGCCGTCCTGCTCAAGATAATTATTGTGGATCTGGAGATACAACTGGTGCTGATCAACTTAATACCATACTGGGACAACTCACTCAGGTTATGAATAATAACCTTACTCGTATGGAGCACCCTGATCCGAAATGTGTAGGATCAATGTTAGATCGATTCATGAGGAAACAACCACCAACGTTCAATGGGAGTACAAATCCCTTAGTAGCCGAGCAATGGATAAATTCCCTAGAGAAAATATTTTAGGCTTTGGGGAGCAGTGAAAGGGAAAAGTTATCATGGCAGTTTACCGCCTCACTGGAGATGCTGATCAATGGTGGTCATTGATTCAAAAGATGAAGGAAGATGATGAAGTATCGAATATGGAATGGAGGGAGTTCAAAGAGATTTTCTTTGAAAAATACTTTCCTCATGACCATCGAGCAGATATGGAAAGGCAATTTCTGAGTCTGAGGCAGAAGGAGGATGAGAATGTCGCAAAGTATGAGGCTAACTTTACAAGGTTAGCGAGGCATGCTTCTGATTATATACGTAACCCAAGAAGTAAGATTGATCGTTTCTTTGATGGGTTAAAACCATTTCTCCGTCGAGCTTTAGTATCACAAACCTTCTCATCATACGAAGATATTGTCTCATGTGCTATCAAGACAGAAAAGGAATTCTCTAAGTCTTATGACAACAAAGTAAAGCAAGAGAAGAAGAGAATGGTGGAACAAGAAACGGATAAAGGGAAAAAGGGAAAGAAGGATTTTCTATTATGTGATAGTTGTGGGAAGAATCACCCCAGTGCTTGCCTAAAAGGAATGGGAGTTTGTTATAAATGTGGAGAAAAATGTCACCAGGCACGTGATTGCAAGGGAAAGAAAGAGGCTATCAATGTTGAATGCTACAATTGTAGAGAAATGGGTCATTATGCAAATGAATGTCCTAAGCTTCAAGGAAACTTACCTCAGAAAAGGACAAGGGATCAAGGCCAATCTTATGCTGTGACTACAGTTGAAGCGGAATAATTATTGTATTTGTGTTTTTGGACTCAAGAACTAGATTATGGTTATAAGAATAATGTGATATATATAAGGATTGTACTGCAGTACATGTTGTTTTCATTAAGGATTTAATATGATGAAGGTAATCATATTTTTAGTATATGACAATAAGAGAAACTTTACTTTGTTTGGGGAATCTGAGGTTACAATTGATTTTGGAATTTAACGACCCTTTAGAGAAAGTCTGGACGGAGGTATTTTGGATAACTATAAAGGTTGGAATGGATTAAGTTGATCTTTGGATAGTATTGTTTAAGGTTAAAACATTTATGAAGATTATTTTTGGAATAGTATAGTACGATATTTTTAGGAAAAGGACAACCTACAGGGTGGGGCATAACCCGTCGCGTCGGACAAAGCTGCAGGAACCGAACCCACAATCATAGTGCGACAGGCCTTTATTTCCTACCACTAGCCTACAGGAAGTCCCTGGTTATTACAAAATAATTTTACTAATCTAAATTGTATGTGTTAACATTTGGAACCTTATACAATTAGGAAAAGTATAATATTTTTGGGTTCTATTATCTTTTTGAGTGAAAGGTGAGTTGAAGGTTGAAACTCTAATTTTCAGGCATAAATATATATATACATATCTGTTATTCAATGAATAAATTAATTCTTAAACTTTAGTAAAGGGATATTAAAACAAAAAAATGCGTTATCCTAATACCTTTTGTCTTGTTGAACTGATGATATTTTAAATCAACATAGATTGAAGGCTTTGAGGCCCTCAATTTGACAGTTGATTGTGATTGATGACCTCAATCACTTCCTACGAATATTTACGTTTTTCCTCCAATTATATGTCTCTAATTGCCACCAATGTTCTCCTAATCGAGATCATAATTGGGTGGTGACTTTTTCATTTCCCTTTCCCTCTTATTAAGGCTAAATTTTATTAACCTTATTTCCGATGTGGGTTTTCCACAAAGGTAATTTCTCTTTTCAACCTTTTATTTTCAAAGTAAAATTTCAAATTGCGAGGACGCAATTTATTGAAGGAGGGGAGAATGTAACACCCCGAGCTTCCACGATACGCTTCCCATTCAAAAATGCAATAGCTTGCATTGTACGCAACTTCGAGTTCTAAAACACCGCGACTAATCAAAGTAGCCGTTATGAATAGTAATAACCACTTTTTAAAATTATAGAAATTTTATATTTCAAAATGGACTTCATTTTTGGATTCGGAATATCGAAATTAGCCTATGTTGAATTTTTGGTATTTTTCTGAGAACTTCAAATTTTTTATGAATATTGAAAAATACTTAAAAACAACTTTTTTAATCAAAATAATTTATAGTGATAAGTTATACTATTTAGTGGTATTAAAGTATAATTAGAATATATTTCTACCATTTTATCCAATGGTGGTCATTAGAATTATTTTAACATTGAAATTGGACATAAACAATTGCCAATCTTTTGATATAAATTGTTTCTTAAAAACACGCTATTTGTTGTGACAGTGGGAATTAATTTTAAAATTAATTAATGAAACTTATATGTTTGGAATTTTGTAAAATATACGTCATTTTTTAATTCGGAATATCAATTATAGCTTAGGGTGAAATTTTGGCATTGTTCTGAAAAACTTCAATTTTTGATGAATAGTGAAACCACTAAGTGGTAGTTAAATAACTGATTTTTTGTTTAAATGAAATATTACCACTTCTGTGATTTGATTTTCAAAAATACGACATACATGGTTGTCATTAAGAAGTAAAATGTGGTTCAATGAGATTAAAATAATTTTTTGGTGAATAGTAACTTTTAAGTTCTTAATCGCGATTAGAGGTAATTAGTGTAGTTTAAGGTACAAATAATATTTTAATATGAGATGAGCATGACACTTGTCCTACTCCCATTGGATGAGTCATGGCCGACCAAGAAAACCCATGGGTCAACTTGGGGACCCCATGGAGCCACTTTAGTTGGAAAATGACATTAATATATATTTATTTAATGTTAAAATTAAATTGACACAAACATGAGTTTTTTTACTAAAACAGTTTTTATGTGGGGTTACACAAGTAAAAATTTTGACTATAAATATTCATTAGAAAGATAAAAAGATTTCCTACATCATAGTATTTTTTTTATAATTTTTAGACATTTAATAAATTAAATTATTTATGACATCATTATGATGCAGCGATGACCTCATTATTTAACGATTTAAATAAAATGAGAAGATAATGCAAAATCCAAGGCTTACACTTGTCCAAAGCCTATTGGATGAGGATATTGCGAACCCTTATCACCTTATCCAAGAATTATATAAGTATGGGACCTTTAAAATCCGAAAAGAATTGTATAATAATGTAACATTTCAATCTTTCCAAAAGAGCCCCTCCTCTCCACTTATAAAAGGCCCCCACCTCTCCCACCTCATTTACACTTTCAAGCCATTTGGCTCGTCCAACCTCTGCCCAAATACTCTCCCAACTTCTCCCTCTTACTCCTAAAAGCCTCACTTTGGGAATAACTCTTCTCAAGGAATCCATTGGCTCAAATCAAAAAGAGTTACCCGATTTTGAGGTAATGTCTTCTCTAATGTTGTTTTGTTTTGATTTTCTTCTCCAACCCCCTAAACTCTTTTTATTAATTTCTTTTGTAACAACAACAGTATCCTCAATATACTAGGATGTTGTTATAAGATGGATTCGAGCTACACTTACACACACCTACATCTAATGGTTAAAGAACATACGGTTTCTGTGGATGGCGAATTTCTGCCTCACGAAATGATGATTGTTCAACACTCATATAACACCTTCAAAGGTGGCCATTAAGATGTCACTATTTTTATATGTGATATATAATATGTTTATGTTTTACTTATGCTTCGGTATTTCTCATTTATGGCATACTTTATGATTTTCATTATGGGTAAAACGCGATAATTTCATTTTAGGAAGTGCGGACTACTGCCCCCTCAAAGTGATTTGAATCGTTAATGCCATATGTGGGATGTATAAAGGATGGAGTAAATGGTATTATACACTATATTATACTGGAATTATATTATAAATTTATATCATTATGATTTCGTTCCATTAAATATGAAATTGAAATGAAAGTAGCGTTCATGCGTACGTACGACTTACCGTCTCCATGAACGGTGCATTTCATTTCTTACCTCTAAATGTTACGTAATATTATAAATGAATGTATATACTGGATATATAAGATATATATGACATCTAAATCATGAATATAATTCTGGATATAATGGATATTCTACCACATAAACAACTTGTAATTATAAGAAGTTTATTGTTGACTCAAGTACCAAATATCGACAAAACGACCGTTATTAACTTAAATAATTACATAATGTTCATATCGTTGTAATAAGTGATATAATAAGGTTAATAAAATTTAAAATGGTTCTTAAGAAGGTATATATTAACTCTAGTTTATTATTCAGGAGGTTAAAGAACGGTTGAGTCAAGTCAGACACGAGGTAAGGGAACTTCTTAACCCAACTTCCATTCTTTGGGTTAATCTCTTACTTTCAAATTATGTCATGATATTATTATGTCCTATCTTGTATTTTTACATTATTTATGTGTACTTATAGTGAATACACATTATATATGTACTTTATTTAAAAAAATGATCTTTTTAATGACTTCGTCTCAATCCCTTTCATTAAGGCATATTTGGTTTTATACACAACGTTCTTTTATACGGTGTATAAACCCCTTTGACTTTTACGTATATTTCAAAAGGAATATTTTTTATACGAAGCGTTTACTAAATGACAAAAGGGAATGTTTTTGTCGTACGTATGTGGCAACAACGACTTCTCCGCAGCCATGACCACTATTTGAGTTTCGACTTCCTCTACAAGCCATCATTTTTTTTAATGAAAAATAAATACCATGTTATAATTTTCTTTTATTTTGGTATTGAAAATGGTTTTGAAAGAGTTTTTATTTTATCAATGTGTTGTATTGATATCTTGTGATCGAAATGTGGAAATGTTATGTTTCCTTTATGCATGTTTTATGTGATACGATTATGTTATGGTTTATGATATGTTTAAACCTATTCATATGAGGAATGCATTGGACTTAATAAGTGACGGGTGGAGCCCGCTATAGCTCCTCGATGCATCGGTAGGTCTCATGAGACAACTAGACATGGAATTGGCCGAGGCCCTTTCCCAATTTGATTTGTGATTTTGTCCGAGGCCTTAATCATTTTAGACGTCTTGGCCAAGGCCTTGACAAAATGTTTCAGAATGTATGGCATTATGCATTCCATCATTATGAAAGTGGTTAATGATATTTAATGTGATTATTAGACCAGTAGAATATCCATGTGAAGAAGTAAATGGCATTATCTCATTTTACTTTTGCCATATTATGTTGATGTTCAAGTTTAAAAGGCTTTTGTTTTAGTTATACATTGCCTTAAATGTTTATGTTTATTTATGAAGACTTCCGCAATATTGTTATCCTTGCTGAGCATCTGAGGTCACCCCTTTCAATGTTTTAATATTTTCCAGGATGTGAAGAAGTATTTTATGAATGACCTACAGGGATTGTCAGAAGAGGATATGAGTGTGGACTATGGAGACTTTTTTATTGTAGTTTGTCACTTTATGATGTAATGTAACGTTTACGAATGTATCTAGTGTTTCCAAGGCTACTAAATTAATCGGTCTTTCGAGACTTGATCTTTTGTGATCATGCCAATGTTACGAAGTAATGCACCGACTCTGGGTAGCTGGGGTCTGGGCGTTACAAAAAAAAATTAAGATATGTTTTTTTTGAGAGGAAAAATATCTAGTTATGACATACCGGTGATATATTGGACTATGAACACTGCACAGTTCAACATATCTAGAGTGTTTTTAATGAATGTATGGATAACATTCACCTCAATATTTGGGAAAATATCTTCTAGTTAAATTTAATGTTTTCTCTACAATGGGAATGTTGACCATGTTAATTTCCTGGGAGAGCATATCCATAAAATTGACCTAGAATTCCTTACCTCTATATGATGAACATAATCAGAAAGGCGGATGAAAGACCATGAGCTGACTTGCCTCCATGCGCTACACAAGTTGTGTTGCATTATCAGCAACAACCCATAAGGTGGTCATATCTGAGGATGGGAAGAACATGGAGATATAAACTTCACCCCACTTCCCATCTAGAATAACCCAGTGTAAGTGACATCCTTCAATGTTATCATCCTGATATGACCGTCAATTGATGTCCCTGCTCCGGAAAGGTGGAACGCTTGACAAGAAGTTGCTATGAGTAATTATCATAAGCATCAGGCCTGACAAGAACAAGCCATAGAGAATCTCCTAAACCAGGATACAGAAAATATCAAGTAGGCCTACCATCTGAGGGAATCTGATCAATGAGATCTGATAATTTCCTCATAATAAAGTGATTCATGTATAGACCCAACACCATATCTGGATCACACCCACATGGGAATGTTTGAGATTAAGAAGATGGTAATAATAGTAACAGTAGACACAATATGAGAAAAAACCCATCCTACATGGCTATGGGAATTTTCTAATACAAAATTACTCTATATGACCAGAAAATCCGAGTTGCGACACATCAATAGAATAATGAGAGCAACCCCAGCTCGTAGGGCTGGGAGATTTTTTATCTCAAATTCCTACCCAACAGACATCTTTCTACTCCCTTATAGGGAGGATAATGGAGAGAGGGGTCAACCATTCCATCCCATCCTCTGAATCCCATCCCCCAGAATAGAGGCATACTAGAAGGTGATTTCATATCTCCCTTTAAATCAATATTCTCCAAGAAACCTGAAGTGTATCATAGAATGGCCGAAGAAGATCCAATAGAGGACACAAGAAGATCTCCTACCATTCAGAACATGGTATGCCTCTACCAAAGTTGTATGCATTGGTGAACGTCATGGACATAATCCCCACAGACCTCACTAAAAATGATACAAATATTGAGGAAATAGAAGAAGAGGGTTACCTCCCAGAGACAGTCCACACTGATCCTGGAGGCGTGCACACCAAAAACCAAGGAGTTTTCCTATGTTTGGATTCCCCCTTAGTTAATATTCCATTACCTTCCATGCGAATCCCCAATAAGGAGAAGAATAGGACCAAGGTATACAACCCACCTCCTATTCCCTATGAAGATGATTCCCCCATTCTTGAGGAGATATTCTCTCAAAAGAAGGAAGAAGTGAAAGAGATAAGGAGAATAAATGTTGAGATTCTATTAGAAAGCCGTCCTAATGGGTATGTTCCTTAGGTGGAGCATTAACACACAGTTCTATCCAATGTATCTCTACCTCACAGGATGAACCCAACAAATGAAGCAAGGATGGAAACCTTATTCAAGGTAGCGTCGGGACCATAAATCTACCTGAACCCAATCCAGGCACGATATTAAGATTTCCCTCCATTGGGAAAGCAATAGAAATAGATTCTAGATAATACACAAAGGATTCCCCTGGCTGGGTATCTGCCTCAAGTCCCATCAACACCAACACATCCAATCTTGCCCCTTTCTACCCTCGCTCATGCTTAGGTCCAGCAAGACAAGCATTAAGGGATCATAAATACCATCGAGTTATTAATAACTTGAATGAAAGAAATAGGGGGGGTGACATGCTCCAATACAACTATGATGTAATCCTTACCATGACAAGGTTGACAACGTCTCGCATCCACCAAATTTTGGAAATTCTATATTTCTAGTGTTCAGTGGATCAGGGCATCTGGAGCAGCATCTAGTGCACTAATATTCTTATTTTGAACCCATGATGGAAACCCCAGAGAAAAAAAGAATTAGTGAAACTCACATGCTTCGTGCAGAATCTATAAGGATCTACCTTTGTCTGGTATAAAAGTCTACTGGATAATTCAATCACAGGCTGTGAAGACCTCAAGTGAAAATTTCTCTTCCAGTTCAGTTTGACAATTCCAAAGACAAAAGCCAATGATCTCAAGAAATTCAAACAAGGGGAGAATGAGAATGTTTCCGACTTCATTTCATGATAAAAATGTCTAACTTACACTCTAACTTGGATAATCCACCAAGATGAGATTCTTTAAATGTGAATTGATAATATATGAGATGAGCTGTGAATGAAACTAATTCCAATGAAATATAAAATTTGATTTTAATATTTATCTGCCATTTATTAGAGGATATAATATTCCTTGAAATAGACTAATCATAAGTCCTAGGAAGCCCCATCGACCTTAGGATAATGGGTAGGGAGAACTGAAAAGACTTCCATTATGATTAAGCTACCCACTTAACAATCTCAAGCTCCAAGACCCACACTAAAAAGTACATGGCCCTTTGGATAGTAATAGACATCCCTGCCTCAACAATAAGATCATGAGGTAAAGAAATCAATTTTAGGAATGAAGAAATAAATTTTACTCATTCCGTGATGATCAAGAATGTGGTTACTCCATAGTTTCCATGAATTAAAACTTGCTTCTGCTACCAAACCCATAGAGGGATGATGATGTAGGTATCAATGACTGACCATATTATTTTTCCTTTCACTAGATACAAGGACACACCATCTTTGAATGTTTCCTATTCAAAGATATCCTATAAATAATAATAGATTACAGACAAGTTAAATTAGGACCACTGCCAACACAAGTGGCATATGTTTCCACCACTAACCAGGACAAAGGAGGGGAGTGGGAAAAGGTCATTAGAAATAAACAGTATAAGTTTTATAGGTAGATGATTTGGAAGATATTAAAAATATCTCATGGAATACTACAGGCATATTTGAAGTAACCGACTGTGCCTCCAACAACACCTGATGCAACACGACCAGCATCCTCAGCCCGACGATAATATAGGGAACAAGTGCAAGAAGGCGAGCTAGTACCAAGACCAAAGCTGTCATTACTGACTGAAAATTTCTTTTTTATTATAAAATACTAGAAGTGGAGTGGAGGACCTCCTCATGGAGGCTGAATGTGGTGAATACCAAAGGAATATTCCTCTATGATAACCCTAGAAATTGAAGGAAGGGACCCTAATCATTCATAGATGATAATTTACTCTGAATCATTTCCCAACAGAGTAATTGAGTCTGCTGCAAAGTTAGATTCTCTCTAGGTGTGTTAAACCCACTTCTAAGTGCTTGTCACATCATAGCATCTGCGTACCAAGTAGATCATGTCCCACAACACCTCATGGAATCCCTTTAATGCTTTCACAAAGACTTCAATGTCTGACTCCACATCACCCATATAGAACCCTCAATCCCTACATAGTTTAATGCCTGATAAAACAGATCTCACCTCCGTGCCAAGTGAAGAACCAGGCCAGTAGTAAGCATTGAATCCCAATAGAACCGAGCCCCACGAGCCGCACATCACTCCTCCACCTCTCATAACACCTCCCCTAATGGATCCATACATGTTGAGCTTCAATACATTACTTGGAGGTGACCATTTAAACCAGTTTTCCACCATTCGGCTACGCCTTGATGATATATTGAATATGTTCCATGAGGTCACCAATTATTGGTTTGATTTGAGAAGATAACCCATTTTGACAATCAGAGATTTCTGACGCATTTTAAGGAACAATTGTGATCTCCTAGCACCTAGGTGTTGCTGGTTTTGTGCCTCCAAGATCATCCAAAAAAGAGCTTTAAAGATGATGGCACATGTCATGTATTCAATTATCCCACTATATCTCCCATTAAACCACGGTTATAGAGCTTCCAACATCAAATTATGAGCCTCCTAAAGGTGCAGTTGCGGTGAGAAGAAGGACCATAGGAGTCGAGCCCTGGTGATGTGGAAGAAAAGTGGAATGATGGATTTAGTATGGGGGTTATCTCTAAAATGGCACTGTGACACTAAGGTAATTCCTTCTCTTTGGATATTATCATCCTTTAGGAGTTCTTTATTCCAGATACTCCAGGTGAGGAAATTATTCTTTGTCGGGATTTCCTTGCAACAGGTCATGGAAGGCCACACATCATGGATTGAGTCTGAATGCATGTGGTCCCAATAATCTTTTGTTTTAAATCTGTATAAGGTTGAGACTATAAAGTAACACTTTTCTACCTCATCATTAATGATGATATCTTTGTAAACCTTCATCTGATCATGTGAGAGGATAGATTGAATGGAACCAGGTCGGTCACAAGCCTCCTTAAAGGACATCTCCTGGTGGGGGAAACCAGCATGTTCCATCTTCTCACATATCTAGTTGGTTTTCCAGAAGCTGACCAAACCTTTGTCGATGATCCATCTGGTGGAACCCAATAAGAAATCGAGGAGGGAGTTCATGCATCGAGCCAAGAGAGAGTGTCTAGTTCCATGACCACTAATCGTATCCCATTGAATTTTGTATCACCTCCAATAAAAATTAGCCCACAAAGAATCAAATAAAAAGATATACCAAGCCAAGCACCCCTGCATTCCATGCATGGATTCCCTAATATCACAGAGTCCAAAAAAACCTTCCGCCACTAGTCTTGCCAATATCTTCCAAGAGGCCCAATGAATTCATCCCGTCTGATTGGAATCCCAAACAAAGTAGGCAAGAATTATCTCGATCCACCTGATCACACCTTTGAGTGGGTTGGGAAACAAGAATATGTGCATCAAGATGGACATTAAGACACTATTAACCAACATTACCCTCCCTCCGAATGAGAGAAATTTGGATTTTAAGTTGAGAACCCTTCTTACCTGCCAGTTGGTGATATCTTTAAAGTTTGGTTTCTTGATGCAACCATAGGATAGAGGAACCCTGAAATAAATAATGGGATTTTTTTTCTAGAACCCTAAAATGTTCACAATGACCCTTCAACGACTACGAGAGCATTTTTTGGAGATGAAGACATGGCTCTTGGTGGTGTTAATTCCATGTCTGTTCAAGAGCTCATCGGATTTCAGTATCTCAATAAGGTTGAGCAGGAAACATCGTTATCTGTTAGTGAAGATTAAAATTTCATCTATGAACATTAAATGGGATTGCCTCTTAGAACCACACATGCTGTGAAAAGGAACCATATTACCATTTTTCCACTTCCCTTTTCAGGTTTTGGGAAAGGGCGACTTGTGGAAAAATAAAGAGACCTTGAGATAGGGTATCCTCTTGTTGTACCCCCTAGTCGACTTGATGAAACTGAAACATCTACCCAGTATTGAAATAGATAGTCAAGGTTTGGAAAAGAACCTAAAGAAATGGTCACAAAACCTTTCTTGGAAACCATACCTCCACATAACCTGGATGATGAAGCTCCAATCAATTTTTTCATAATATTTTTCCATTTTGATTTGAAATATGATGTTCAAGATTACATTTTTTTGGTTGATATCATTCATCATCTTGCAGGAAATCCCAACAGCCCCCCTAAATGTTCCGACCTCTAGTGAAACCATGCTACTCTTTTGAGACAAGCTGAGGGATGACCTTACTCAGCCTATTAGAGATGACCGTGGCAAGAATTTTGTATGAGACATTACATTGACATATTGGCCAGTACAGATCAATGATAGTGGGATTTTTTTGGGATATGAACAATTCTATAGGCGCAAATAATTTTATTCAATGGGCCACCACGATAAAATCTAGAATTTCTTCCATGACCAGTTTTCTGACGATTTCCCACACCGCCACAAAAAAACTTTCCCAGGAAACCATCCGGACCAGGAGCACTGTCATGAGGAAGACTGAAAATTGTGACCTTGACATCTTCCTCAAGTGGTAGAGTTGAAACATAAGCATTTTCAGAGTCCCCCAAAAGGTGCAGTTTGCATCATAGGAAGTCATCCTCTATAGTTCTCCCCTACATGCCACCATAACAAGAGACAACCATCTTAGAAAGGATATCTTTGAAGTGATCCAAAGCCATTCGTACCACCACCACCACATCCAAAGTGTTGGTGACATTTCCCAAACTGATATTGATCTTTGAAATGCCTCTTTATTTCACACAATCATAGAAGAATGCACTAATACTTTCACCCTCTCTCATCCATCAAACTTGCGACCTCTGCTTGTACACTTTTTCAAGTTCCATAAGATTTTCTGCAAGGAGAAAACACTTATCGCATAGCAGGATAAAACGATTATCATCCCAGGTGTCTTGGAGATCCACCACCATCCTATTGATTTCAGTTTGAATATTTTCTACCCCATAGTTATTGATTGGTTTGTTGGCCAACCAGTGCTACAAATCCACCCTGAGACATTTAAGAGGGTTGGCCAATCAACACCAAGATCTCTCAGTCCCACTGTGGTTCCATGAGTCTCTGACCATGGTGAAGAAGATCTCCTCCCAATGCATAGAGTTACTATACTGGAAGGGTCCAATTCACAGAGGTTCTTCTCTTAGAGCTAGGAAGATGATAGTAGGGTCTTAAAGGGATCAGTGGTTGTCTATGACCGCTGGATTGCAGAATGATTCCAGGACATGAATATTGGTGAGGCATATGTCAAGGAAGATCTAGATGTGCTGAAAGCCTCTTCTGTTGCTGACCCAGGTGAATTTGGGTCCAAAAAATCCCAAGTCCATAAGTCCTTCTATGGAGATGAATTTCTGGAAATCATGAATTCCATTGTTCTGGATGGATGATCCTCCATTCTTTTTAGAAACATGTATAATCGAGTTGAAGTCCCCTCCCACAAACCACAAAAGGTTGTCAGTTTTCAGAGGATCCAAATGGTGCCATAAAAAAGTATTTTTATGGGGCAATGCTCGCATATACAAAGAAGAAGAGTGAAACTGCACCATTGAAAGAGATCTTGAGATTAATGCATTGGTTG
Organism: Viscum album; assembly: GCA_963277665.1. Taxonomy (NCBI): domain Eukaryota; kingdom Viridiplantae; phylum Streptophyta; class Magnoliopsida; order Santalales; family Viscaceae; genus Viscum; species Viscum album. The sequence goes on from OY728153.1 coordinate 944,149,316, forward strand.
GAGAGGCTTACAAGATCAACTGAGAGATGCCTCTTCTAGTAGATCCATATATGAAATTTATGAGGATACCCATGAAAGGAAAGCAGATAACCCGTTTTTCTGGCTAGAGCAGGAAGATTGGAAGGGTTATTTTTTGGTTTGAGGATTGCCACAAGAGAATATTGATGAGTTCAGGTTTCCTTGGCCCAGAAGGCACACTTTTCTTGTTCCCTGAGGCCACAAACGTTCCAAATGATAAAATAAACCATTATATACCATTCATTTAACCCCTATGTCTTAGACTATAAATAAATGATATAAAAGGGATATCCCATGTTTCCCTTGACAGGGAGAGGGTAAGAGGCCTCAGTGAAGCATCAAAATAGCTACTCTACTTCGGTGTGAGAGTCTTCTTGATGGGAGCTCCGAAGGGTGACTCTTCGATAGAAAGGGTATTGATCATGGTTGGTATCATAGAGCACACATCGAGGCCATCTTGAATAAGCGAGACCAAAGGAGCCCATTGAGGAGAAATATGATCAGATTGAATCATTTTGGCCACCCCCTCTGGGAGAGGATCTTTCTGTGTCATCATTTCAAAACTTGCCACCAGTTCACTAGATAGAGAGTGGTAGAGATGTTCTAGGGAGAGTTGGGTCAAAAAATAAAAGGTGGCTAATGGTGGTGAAAGATCCTTGGGAATCCTTGGGTAGAAGTAATAAAGATGATTTCTAGATCCATAGGGGACCGTAGGTTCCCTAAGAGGGGAGGCAAGAGCACCTGATGAAATGGAAACGAAGGGAAACACAGGTGATAGGTCCAAATGGTTTTGATGCTCTGTTCCCATGATCGATGAGGGTGAAATACCTCTAGAGGGTCATAAGAGGATGGATGCAACTTTAGGACCGAAGGATCCTCATTCACAATTCCTGAACCTGATAGGGGAACATCCTCATCAGAATTACTAAGGGAACTGAATGCTGTTACAGTCACGTGAGACCCAATAGAAAAATTCAAATTTGAATTTATAGGTAAAATGTTAAGGGTCTAACGTGCCTCCCCAACACACGAGGGTTCCACCATCGACTGCTCTAAGGGTTCCGCTGGCGAATGTTTCATGTTTTTACCTTTACAGCCCTGGGCAATGATGCTATAAGAGATCTCCTATGATAGATTCTGTATGCAAACCGAAGTTTAATGTCCATGAAGACCACAAAATATACTAAACCATGTTAGGGACTTGTAGAAAATCCGTTTCCACCATTGGAAATCATCATCAGACCTCAAGAGAACACTTGAGTGACAAACTGTTGAAAGATCTATTTCCACATAGATGGATGGATTGGCTGCCGCTTGGAGGCATTTGTTGTTCGCATCCGCATATAAGAAAGAGAAAATGGAGTCTCCCACTACCTTCAGGATCTTAGGATTGTGGCATGGAAGAGGGAGGCTAGGGAGGTTAATCCAGACTACCTTTGAGAGAGACTCATGGAAATTATGGAAGTCCCATGACCAGCAAGAAAGAGAGAACCTCCATGAGAAACAACACCAGTTATTACAAGACCAATTCTCCCCAAAGTCGTTCATGGAGAACAAATGGATACAGAAGGCCACCTTCAAGAACTTGGAGATTACCACAGGATCTTTTAGGCCCTAGTACTTGGAAAAGGATTTGAACTAGGTGGGAGTTGGTTTGTTGCGCCCGAAGTGGGACACCCAAGAAAGATCGTGATAAGAGGTTGCATCCTTGAGTTCCTTACTCAAAAGATCCACCGTAGGAACCCCGTCCACCGGCCCGGGCCACCTTTGCTACACCAAAATTGGATTGATGTATGCAACACGCACCAGAGTAAGAGGATCCACCTTCACTTCGATTGGATTCAAAGGAGAGTGAATCCCAAAAATGGAGTCCTTTAATGAGGTACAATTTTGAAGCCCCTTAGAGGTTCAGCTTGGGTCTCACCAAGAGATTGGCCCAGAGCAAAAAGCTAGAGATGCCGATTGAGGATGGTTTCCATCCGCTAGAGGGAGAGAGCACTTAGAGGAGGGATCAGGAAACATATTTTCACATCAATCACCAAATATATCTTTGGAACTCTCTAATTTAATTCCAATAGATCTAATGAAATAGGAGCCACCCCAAAAAATGGCACCACAAGCACTAGCCAACCAAATGACACCATCAGAAGAAGTCAATAACATAGATTCATTATCAAATGAGGAACTGATTTTCATCTCTATCAATGTCATTAACTTATTGGATCCCTTATCTGATGAGGAATATGGTTATGAAACCGAGTTCCCCCGACCCAATTGGGGAACCAAAGGAAGGGGCCAAAAAATCTAACGTTACCCAGGAAGACAAAGTTGTTGTATAAACCAAATCTCCGACTGCACTCCCATTCATACTGTCAATGTTGCAAAGACTCATGGAAGAGCCCTTCAAAGGACTGAACGAGAACAATAAAACTTCTATTCTACCTTAGGAAGAATCTCTAGCCCAATAATTAGGGAGTACCCATCATAAGAGGAACATTTTTATAACCTCCCGCGGCATGCCAATAGACATGCTTGACCAAGTCCACAAAGTGAAAAAGCACCACCGGCTTCTATTTTAGAGGGCCGAACCATCTAAATCCAAGGTTGAAGTCCCTAATGAGCCTATGAAAAAGCACACCCAAGCATGGATTCACCAACCTTTAGACTAGAAATATTATATTCTAAAAAAGATATCCTCAGTACCTACCAAGATGTTAATCCTGGATAAACTAAACCTGTCAGTGGTTTTCAAAGAGGCATTGATAAAATCTTTGTTAAGTCCCCAAAAATTTAAAGATGAAGTAGGCACTACTAAAGTCTATTAGGTAGATAATGGTCCCACATAATTCCATATAGCCATTTCCTTCATGGATCAATATGAAGATGCCACTATTGAAGGTCACATCAAGCTTCTATATGTGTTTGGAAAGATAAATGGCATCGATATTCAATAAATCATCATCGACAATAGATCCAAAGTTAATCTCATCCCACTTTTCAAACATCACTGGATGGTTTGTGATAAATATAGTTTAACAACCTACACTACAACCTTGTTGGGGTATGATAAAAGTGAGAAGAAGACTTTGAGACACATCAAGTTAAAAACATGGCTAGGAAACCTCATGTTCAACACATAATTTATGGTGGTCTGGAAAAATACACTATTTAATTTCCTACTAGGAAGGTCATGGATACATCAACACGAGTCAATTTTATTATCATACCATCGTTGAGTCAATATAAATGATTGAAAAAATGGGATTTTTCATGTCCATAATTCTCCATTCGAATATTTAGAATCACACTACATAGATTTAGGGTTCTATGAGTAAGAAGGGAAGAATTCTTCAGCTGATGGAATCAGTTGGGTCACTTTTCCAAATGAATTGGAAATATCCCCTACCAACCCTCTCAGGCATCTCAAAGAAGAATACATACTCACCATCAATCAGGTGGAGTGCATGTGTCCAAACATGAACACAGATTATCCATATTCATGATCCTAATCATGGCCACTAAGCCTGATACTGTTTGAAAGTTCACTAGCCCTCTAGACAACGGTGAATTATCAAAAACATTCCCCCAAACCATACTTAGGTCTCCAAAAAAATTAAAAACTTTCTCACCATGGAAGGATAGGAAGTATCACCCCTAAAACAAAGTGCGGAAACTCCGCCATCCCTCACTCTATCCCCTCCAAAAAATTCCCCGTAGTCAGCTGGGAAAGAAGAAATTATTTCATCCTCTAAATACCAAAACTGTTATTCCTTTACCAATTATGAATTGCTCATCTCGAGAATTGTCTCCTTATCGGAAGAGTAAGAGAAGGATTATGGGGATATGGAATAATAAAAACAAGATCATAGGTATTCCCCTCCCTCTTTTGATAAAGGTGTCTCTACCACCGTTGATGAACTCAGTGAAATAAAACTAGGTTCTGATGAGGACCCACTTCCCACTCTAATTAGTACGACCATGTATTCCATAGAATAAGAGATATACACCTACTTACTAAAACAGAACCGAGATTTTTTCTCATGTAACTATACAGAAATACCATGCCTTGATCTTGAGGTGGTCACTCACCATCTGGGCTTGCCAGAGGACCATCGTGGTTTCAAGAAAGACACTATAAGGACTCACCCGACACATGCTTCAAATATAGAGGCTCATGTTGACAATCTCATCAGAGAAAACATCATTTAAGAAATATCACATCTGGATGGAAAATATAGTCCCTCTTAAAAAAATAATGTTCAGATTGGGGTCTACATCGATTCCAAGAATCTCTATCGGCACTGCCAGAAATATGATTTCCGGGTCCCGATCACAAAATTATAGATTGAGGAAAGTGTAGGATATGAGGATCTATAATTACTAGACAGTTATTCAGGGTATAAACATATCTGAATGACCTATGAAGAGGAATAATCCACCACCTTCAGGTCCCATAGGGAGTTTTTTTCTACAAGGTATTACATTAAAGTTTGGAAAATGTTGATGCTACATATCAGTGCACCATGAATCGCATTTTCAAAACCTTCTAGTTAAAGTTCATTGAATGGTATATTGATGATCTGGCGGTGATGTAGAGAAAGTTCTTAGATCACCTATCAGATCTTGAAACCATTTTCAACAAATTAAAACAACACAGTTTGAAAATTAACCCCCTGAAATGTGCTTTTGGTGTCACCTTAGAGAAATTGCTCAGCTTTTTTGTACACCGTAGTGGTATCAAAGTCAACCTCGAGAAGACAAGAGATATCCTAAGAAAGTCACCTCATCATAATCTCACTTAGTTGGGAGGACTCCAAGGACATCAGAACTATATTTGACGCTTCATATCCAAACTTACAGGAAAATGATTTCCCTTCACCTGGTTAATGAAGAAAGGGGTTACATATCACTAGACTGATGATTGTAAGGAAGTATTCGAAAATCTCAAGAAACACCTTTTAAGTAAACTAGTGATAATTCCACCTACTGAAGGAAGACCAATCATTCTATATGTAACTACATTTGAGTGATCTCTATGTGCATTCATCACATAGAAGAATGATACTGGCATTGAGAATAGTCTCTATTATCTCAACCGAACCTTGAATGATGCTGATACTTAGTATTCACGAATTGAGAAGCGATTCCTAGCCTTGATCTTTAAGGTTCAGAAGCCAAGATATTACCTACATCACCACAAGGTCCACCTGGTCTCTTGTAGAAACCCAATCAAGTATATTCTCAGCCGCTGAATATTGATTATACAACTATCACGGTAGGCAGTCATCCTTTAACGGTTTTATATATGGTTCATACCCTAGAATCCTATCAAAGGTCAGGCGTTAACCAACTTCCTAGAAGAACACCCCTTAACAGAAGTGACTCCCTTGGATATCGAATTACTTAATGAAGAGGTGTTCTCGATTCAAGAGAATCCCCAGATATTTGATATTCATTTAGACGGCTCATCCAGAAGCATGATAGGGAAAAGGATAAAAGGCCCTAGTCTGAACAAGGTGGGGGATATGAGTCATATTCATATATCTAGAAATGGTTGTCCATCCATATTCCTTACTAATATCATAAGGATGTACAAACAATGATGCAGAATACCAGAACCTCAATACAGGCTTGCAACTAGCACTCTAAATACAAGAAGAACACCTGAAATTAAAAGTATACTAGGAACTGGATATAAATAAAGTCAATGGTGACTATGAAATCCAGAAAGAGGATAACACCCCTTTGATAAATAATGTCCAAGATTTGATGGATGAATTTCCATTTCATATGAAAATGGATTATGTACCTCGGTCAGAGAATGTATAGGCTCATGCTTTAGAAAATGTAGCCACAACTGTGGAAGATCCAGATCAGAATGAAACTTTCATTAGAATTTCCCACCACCAAATGGTTTTACCATATGTTCAGTATGAGATAGAAGAAATCAACAAAATTAGTCCCATCTCCCTGTCATACGGTCATAATCCCGTCTACATGGATCCTATTGTATACTATGTTAAAAAGGGAGAACTCCCACCATATTGGTCTAGAAGGGATAAAATTCAAAGATATGCAATCAACTTCATGAGGTACGATCGTAAAAATCAATGAATGTTTCTCTATAAGAAAGGGATTGTTGTACTCCTTCTCAGATGCATTAAGGGATAAGAGATCATTGTCCTCATGAATGAAGTGCATGCCAAAACTTGTGGGGCACACCAATCAGAATCCAAACCCTCTCATCAAATTTGATGTCTTGGGAAACATTGGCCCACCCTGATGCATGATTGTGCCGATTTCCTAGAAAATGCCATTACTGTCAAGTCCATGAAAATTCCATCAATCAAACCTCTGAGTTTATTAAATAATATAAGTACTTATAGCCATTATCCATATGTGGAATTAATATTTTGGGACCATATCCTCCCTCCGCAGCTAGACAATTCAGGTTTATTCATAGAGTAACCAACTTTTTATCCAAATCATCATATGATGAGAACTTTCCTTTGGAAAGTAAGACCATGAACCACAGATACAAGAGCCATTGGCTATTTCTAGATCCATTAATAAACCTATTGGAGACCATCCTTGGACATCATACCCAACATTAAACCCTTCATAATGATAGACAATTGGATACTATCCGCCAGACCATTTTTATGCCCTGGAATGATGCGAATCGAGTCAAAATAATATACCCAATGGAATAAGGAATGAAATCTCCCCACCTAAAAAATATTCCCTCTTTGTGTTATCATATTTACCTAACCACGCCATTTTCTTGATGATATCATCCTTGAAGGTCCATATTACCCTTGAGACCAACCTAACCACATTTAGAAATATTCTTTCCAATGTTAACTAGAAAGGTCCACTCATACAAAAGTCACACACCAACCATTTCTAGGAACATTTTACCAATTTATACTTACTATATGAAATTGAAATATAAGGATCATTCTTCTTCACAAAACCTTAAATGGTAGGATGTGCCCTGTTAAATGACACCAAACTATGCGTGTTATAATTCCTGTTAGAATGATACATTAGAATCCCTTGCTATATTAAAAAATCCCAATTTAAAGAACATATAATGAATATATAGATGGTAAAAATATCTATAGAACCCATCTATGAGGTTTTAAACCATATTCCAATTAAAATTAAGCATCAACAAAAAATGAAAAATAATGGAGAACCGACGATACATCCAGATTATACCATCAATAGAGTACCTTTGATCCATACAAATGTTCCAATTAAGGGAGAACCTCAAATACATAGGGATATTCATAGAGAAAATATAACAACAAACTGCTAACATGAGTGAAACCAATTCTGCACTAGGGTATAGGGAGTATTTTTGTAACACATTTTCTATCTATAAGAGTGTGAAAGAGTAGGAAATAATCCCCTCAAAATGTCTGATGAGACCAACCTAACACACTATCAACCAAAATGTATTCCAAATAATCACTAATAAAAATACCTCATTGCCTACATTCCTTTTGAAAGCAGGTCCATGCTAATATCCATATCAAACTGTTATGGACATGAGATCTTTTAGCTGTTTATTGTTCAAATAAATTATTCCTACCATAAACAAGTAAAAATAGTGTTATATCACCATTTTAGTTAAAGTAAAAATGGTTGAGTGACCTATATTTTGTATTCATCTTCAAAGAGATATGTATTATGTGGCTATGAGTTATATAATGCTTGGAGATTTTTATTGATGTATATGTATTTATACTATGAATTTGAGTAATTTTTTTATTCTTTTTGTGTTTCATTATCTATCGACCTTACTAGTTTTTAATATCACTCCCACCTCCAATAAAGGTGTTAAGGTCTATAGTTTTAATTTTTTTTTATTTTATTAACTACATTTGGGGAGAATAAAATGGTATAGTAGATACAATTGTGAGACATTGATGTCAAAATATTGTTTTTATGGTTTAGATTATAGTAATTTTTAATTTTTTAACTTCATTGATATTTTAAATAAAAAATTTGAAGATTTATAAGTACTATTTAATGGTGTAGACCACCATTCAATGTTGGATGGGGGGGGGTACTATGGGCGAGGTTGCACCATGGTGGGAATAACCACACCATAGAGGACTTGGGGAGTGGGTAATTTTTACATAACCCATAGAGGTGCCATATACTTCATATATGAGGACCACACCATAGGTCCCAGGTATTTTTTTTGTGGGTTTTCCTAGAATAGATTCCCTATTCTATGGTCTGGTGATTGTTCTAGTGGAGGCATAGTAGAAGGGGCTCTATACCATTATAATCATGACTAAACTATGGAGCATACTACTAATTTTTATATAGGGGGGGGGGGGTCAATTTTATTCCTTCCACTATTTGTAAGGTTTCTCCCATCTCTCTCCTTTTATTCACATAAATAATATCCTAGGATCCAACGGATAGCTCATGTATCCTCCAATTTCCATTATTGGATCATTCCCGCTGTATTTAAAGTGGATTACAAGGTAATACCCATCATTTTTTCTCCTTTATCTTCTATATCGTTCCCAAATTACATTCCATTTAGGGTTTTATTCATCCTAGATCCTTAATAATAGTGCATGGAGATTTTGGGTTTGTGGTTGATTATAACCTAGTATTCTTCTAGTTCAGGGAACATTGAGGAGAATTATTTACCTTTTGGGGTGTTTTACAAGGAATACAACACATTGTGTCTTATTATCTCATGGATAGAGGTAGGTGTTTTTTCTCATTACCTTAAAATGGAATTTTAGGGAATTCTTGATGGTTTTTAATTCCTTGATTGTCAAATTAGATCTATATGTGATAATTTCAATAGATTTCATATTTTTTTTGATTATTTGATAACTTAGAATAATTTTATTAAATCGTTTTATAATATTTATGAAGTAAATTTTTGAATGAAAATATTTTTAGGATATTTTTTAAGGAATTATTAAAAATTATTTTTCTAATTAATGGAATTTGAAACTGCTTGGGTCATGTTTAAATGGAAATTCTGGTTTTATATAGAATTTCATAGAAGAAATTGATTAGATTTATTTAATGTATCAAGATATTTTTAAATTATTTCCTATGTTTTTATCCATGATTTAAATTCAAATATTTTTTAACACGTTTTTAATGGATGTTTTAAATTGGGATTTCAAGTGCTGTGAAATGGTTTGGCTTCTTAATGTTGTTTGTGAAGACATGTTAGGAACCTTTAAAGTAGTTGTTTTTAAAACATGTGAGACCCTTAGTTGAGGAAATTTATAACTAGTATCCCCATTATGGTTTACAAACTATTGGTAACATTTTATATTATTATACCTATATGTGATGATTTTATAAGAAAAAAGGGTTGTTTTGTATAACGGTTTTATTGGTGATATCTTCAATTGAATTATTTTTTATTGATCTTTTGTTGATTATTCCTTTCTTTTTTACCCTCGTATACATTAAATTTTCATGGTAATCTTGGAAAACTAATTAGAAGACCTAGATGAGTACAATTCATTGTGCAGATTCTATATTTTTTAGGGAATGATTCTCGGTTAGCCTGAGTGGGTTAACAAGATAGATTTTATGACCCATAGTAACTTGATATCTCAATGGATGGGTTATGTGACTCTGATAGTTTTATTTGAATGCCTAGATTGTATAAGGGGTTTTTAGGATTATATATAGTTCTATTCTCTATTCTAATTTCATATTACTACTGTCATAGGAATTTTCCCATGATATATAATCCCATTAAGGATTGTTTAGGGGATCCCATTGCAAACATTGTTTGTATCCCATTTCTTTTTTCTTAAATTCACAAAACCAACATTTCAGTAGTTTCTTTCACATGATCTATTTATATAATTTTTCCTATATATGTTTTATTTCTTTATTGTTATTATTTTGGTTCACATTGATGTTTATTGGTAACATGATTTGGAGAGTGCTATTTAAAAATGGATAGTGATGTGTACATTATAAAAGGTGTTTGATATTTTTTTGGTTATAGAGAAGGGATTTACACTTTTTTCATTAATTTATTAAATGAAACTATCTCTTTATTTAAAAAACATTTAATAAAGTATTTTTTTCTCTTCCCATATTCATTTAAAGACGGGGGATACTTTATAAAAGTGATTAAGGCACAATATGTTTGTTCATTATAAATGCATGTGAAAAATATATTTTTATCAATATTTCACATTATCATTAATACAATGACTTTTTAAATGAATTTGACAATATAGTTTGTGAAATCCTACTGAGTGTGTTTAAATCACACTCCGCATACAACCTTAGGTGTATGGTTCTCTCATGATTTCATTTTAGTGCTTAGGATCTGGTCTCTTTCAGGTATTTTGTTTAGGTTTTTGGATGATGGATGTTGTATTGATGTGGTGAGTGACCACATGTTACATGAAGGTAGTTTATAGTATATCATGTTTATCAAAGGTCTGTTTGGAGATAGTTATGTATTGACCTTGATAGAATATATCTTTTTTTTCTTGTGTGTATATGTAATGTTGATGTTGTTTATAGATTGTTTTTTTATTATTTCATTGTGTCACTATATTTGGTTGTTTCTTTTATATTGAAATTATGCATGAGAATATGATATGAACATAGGTTAATCCATATTCCCATGTGGGATCTATGATGTGGTTATCTTCATTAAGAGGGTGAAATAATTCCCACATGTATGATGGTGATACCTAAGAAATATTTACCATCCAATAGGGATTAAGAATTATCTCAAGTAAAATTTGAATAATGGGGAAGATAATATTTAAAATCTTCTCTGGCATGTTTTTTATAGTGGATTTCCTTGACCACACAGAGGTCTGTTCATGAAGACTGGTTGAGGTGGACAATAACCAAGGAAGATTGGAAGGCGATGGAAACAAAATTCACTAGCTGGGCACAATAATATATTTTATGGAGTGATAACCTTTTTTTAATCATTGAGGCTGAGTTCATGGATCATTGATCAATCAACATTTTAATTATCTTTGTCTCCTTGAATATAGTAAAGTGTCATTCGCAGATGTATTGTGATATAATTCTAAACCATGTATACAATATTGTTCTTATGCTTTGTTTTCCGTCTGATTGTTGCATAAATTATTTTTTTACTATATCATTCAAAGGTTTTAAATTTTAGTGTATTGACTTGGGTGTCACTATCTTCTATGTCATGGAAATCATAACATGGGGTTCTTGAAGGTGATTTGGAATTTGTGCATTATGTTCCAGTATTGTCATTCTGGTTGTTTATTTGATGGAGGCATTGAACCAAAAAGTGTTATCAAAGATCATGTTTTGAGTGATTTTTGAAGACCGTTCCCTTGTGAAGGTGTTTTAGAGATCAGTTCAATAGTTTAATTTTTCAATATTTATTATTTTAGAATATCAGTAAACAGTTCCTACCCCATCATAACATGTTTTTGAAATAATTGGGATTTTTTTGAGGGTTGTCATCCGATGAGAGTAATGTCAGGTCAAAAAAGTTTGATAGAATTGATTTGGGACTCTAGAAGATATATATGGATGATTACCTTCTCTATAAGTACCTCTAAATTTCATTAGCTGGATACAAGATAAGGGTGATGAAAACTAAAGAATGGGAGAGGCTGGACATAAAGGAACATGGGTTTACAGATGTCACTTTCTTGGAATGTTCCATACAACATCTTGAAAATGAAGACAACATTAAAACATATAAAGACCTTAATTTATATGTGTGAGAAGGCAATGAAAATGAAAAAATTATTCCCTATTAATATATTATTACAAAAATAAATTTTAGAAAGACAATCTACTACAAATTATCTAGTTGACATCAATTTCATTCTTAGTTAGTAGTACTTTTTGAAGACATCCTTTAGAAATCGACTGAGTAAGTATGCAGAAAAGGGTTATTTTATGCATTGGTATTAGTGGTGATATTTGGTATTCATTATTGCATCCTTGAACATAATAGTATGGAGCCAATGTTTGCTTTTTTACATTGGAATTAGATATAAGGAATAACATCCTGAAGTAGAGAATAATATAGAAGTCTTGGTAAACTAGGTATATATATGATTCCCTTATTACATTCAAAAAGACGAATTACATTTTAATTTGTTTTTATAATAACATTATTTTCCCTTTAATATCCTTGAATTTCAATCATAGTAAACATCATAGAATCTTATTGAAATGAATCTAAATAAGGGTGATCAAAAATCCTTAGTAAGGGTTAAGTACAATGAAAGCTATCATGAATCAATAAAGAATAATCAATATTGAAAGGAAAATAAATGAACACACATGCCATGTAATAAATAAAATAATAAATAAGTGCATCCATATATAATATCAATGTAAAAATATCATAGATAATAATCAATATGGAAAGGTAAAAAACAGAAAACACATTCCATTTAATCAATAACATGGCTATCAAAACTAGATAAGGCATAGTCAATATGGAATGGTAAATAACTGAAAAAATATTCTATCTAATCAATAACTGACAATGTATTGAATCTAGAGATGATATCATTTAGAATATCTCATAGATAATAATAAGTCAATTATTAAAGAAGGAAATTCTTAATTATTGGATGTCATGATCTCAAGCATCATGATACCTTTACTATCAAGAAATTTCACAAGACCTTCTAAAACTATAGGTGTAAACCCATTTAATAAAATATTAATAATTCATATCCTGATACTACTGATTCATCGATATGATATATAATTTTAGGCCCCACCTATAAATTCATTTGCAAATCACTCACCATATATTGAATAATCTATTTAATTCCTGAACAATATTCTTTATCATCAAATATCCATAATAAGTAAAGAATACAGATTTATACATATTTCCCACCACAAAAAATGAATTTAAATTTAGAAAACCATATGTAATAATGAAATATCATTTACGAATGAAAAAATCTATGACAAATAATATGTATATTTAAGGTATATTTAATTTCTAATGATCATAGGAAAGTAAATATTTCAAGTAAAAGTTAATGACTACAAAAAACAATCAAGAAAGTGAATGTCAATACTTTACTTGGTCAAAATGATCATAAAATATCCATAAAATGTATAAGGATGGTATCAATACCACATATCACCATATTAGTATAAGTAAAATAAAGGGTTGTTGTCATTTATGAATAGAAAGACCAAAAAACTTTCTTTAAAAATATTCCTGAGGAAAATACCCTTTGAATTTTGAAATTAAAACTTTATAACTAAATGTTTATAAATTTTTTTAAAATAAATTTATTTAAAAGTAAAATCTGAAAATTATAAAGTAATATTTAAAACATGGAGTGGTCATGATGGAAAGAAATTCTTTACATGCATAGTAAGTTAAAACAAATATTTCTTTCACATTTTTTATAAAATCCAAATGAGCTCTTTTTAGAAAAATACATGAATATTCATCTAAATTTTTCTAAAAAAGTAAAATTGGGTAAAAATAAACTTAATTAAGAATTTTCAAAAATATTAAAACATTTCTTAAATCATTTTTAGAAAACATTGTTTTGGAAGAAAACATATTTCTATCTGAAGCGAGAAACAATGTCTAATTTTCTTAAAACAAATATAAATTATTTTATATACCAAAGAGTGAAAAAACATAGTAATAAAACATGAAAATATCATTAATTACTCATGGATAAGAAAGTTAAATGGATTTAATTAGAAATTATCAAATAATTTCCTTCAACTGAAATTCAAGAATAAACAATATTGATTAGAATGAGATTGTGAAATAAACCCTTATAATAATCAAAACTTTGATGTGAGAATTAATAAATGAATATATTATGTGTATAAACTATAAATACAAATACAAAAGTATAAATAAAAATATAAGATAATAAAATTTATTTTGACACATAATCTTAGAATATCAAAGATGACGAAGGATTAATATAACCCAATGAAAAGAAATTGAGTTACAAAATTATTTACCACTTAGTAACTCTTAACTAAAATAAACATGGATGAGATAATTCAAATTGAAACATAAAATACCATTAATTATTCATTTTTTTATAATAAATGTCAAATGGGAAATATAAACACCATATAAAATAATTTAGGTGTATAACATTACAATATGCTTAAACAAAGGGAAATTGAGACGAAGTCCCTTACCTTACATTTTACTTTAGTTGAACATTCTATAACCTCTTGTATAATTTTTTTTAATCATGTTATTAATTTATATAATAACCATAATAATACTTATAATATCATATATGATCCTATTATTACATTTTAGCACGCTTTTGTTAATAATATTTCATTTTATTTATTATTTCAAGTGTAAATTTCCTAGTTTTCTCATAAGTTTTTTTCCTAAATGTTTTAGTTATTGTGCATAATATATATATATGTTATATATATATATAAATTTTATAAATATAATATTTTCTAATTAGATATATTTTAAAACAATTTATGAATGTTTTACATGGAAAACGAGTCGCATCACTTTATAGAGACTATAGGGCATACGTACACATGAGCGATGATATCATTCCATTAAAAATTGGAAGGGTTTGGAAGTGGGAGATTTATTAATTTTGAAGAATAAATATAATATAATATATGTCACATATATTAATTAATTTTACCCTCATTAAATTTTATGAAAAGTGTAAGTGACAAAATAATCACATTATTTCATGAGGCGGTAGTCTACAGTACACACAAGCGACATTATCATATTTTAAACGGAAAGGAACATAAAAAGGTATATGTGATATTAAAATTATAGAAGTAATAAAATTTTCTAAATATAATATAAATGTTTTAAATCCATCATTATAACCATCCTTTAAATATGTTGATGGAAAATGAAGTACATTGGTTCATAGGGCATTTTTCCACTGTACACACATTCAATGATTTCAATTCCCATTTGTTGGAAGTCGAGATAGATAAATATTATACCATAAAAATATTAAAATATCAGTATAAGGGAGTTACTAGTGTTATTATAATTTATTTTATAAAACATAATTGATGGTGGAAAAATAAGAAATAAAATTAATAAACATTGTCATGGAAATTACCTTCTCGAAGAGACCCTATTTGGTTGTCCTCTTAAGACCCTATGGATAGTCTTTTGGGAGGACCAAAATCACTACAATGTGACTAAGGATTATGTATATAGAATATTTCAAGCTTTATTCAATCCAAAGGTATTGAGGGGTGTGGATAAGTGAATGGAGTGAGTGCCCTTTTATTAGTGGGGAGAGGGAACCCTCGTGGAAATTACTTGAAAATTTCTAAAAGATTCCAATATGATAAAATAATTCAATTACAAAAAGGTTCTAAATAACCATAGTTTTGAATTTGGTTTGGTATAAGGATAAAATATGTTCACACAAATATATTTTTACTTGTTTTTAGGTCATTTATAACCCTTATATTCTTAGTTTAAACCCCAATAAACCCATTTTTTCGTTAACCGTGGTACATAATTTTTACTATTTTAACTACTCATTATGGTAAAAAATTGGTTTTACTTAGATAATATAAATCATTATTATTCCAAATATTATATCCATTTTTCCAAATTCTATTCAAATAATTGGAAGATTTTACTTTAAAATTAACCTCACAGACACGATGAGAAATTATGTCTTTATAGGGGAAATCTTCAAAAGTTTGTAAGGTTTTTATATCAAAATTCAATATGAAAATTATTCTAATGATTTATATTATATAAATATAAATATAACTGAACCAGTTTTACTTTAAAACCCATTTAAAATATAATTTTACTTTTTAAATAATTTAAATTAAATTGTTATTTTCATATAAAATTTAGTATTTTTCATTATTCATCAAAAAAATAAAACATTAAAAAAATATCCAAAAAATACCTAAAATCTAATTTTCAAATTCTGATTTTAGAAAAAAGTTTCATTTTATCATATAAAATTATAAATGTGATAAAATATTATTTTAAATTATGTACGCAAAATGTGACTAAGCCTTCTTTTAGAAAAATTACTTTTTTAGAAAACATTTATTATTCTTTTGATTGATTTTTATTTTATTTAAAATCAAGAGATAAACATAATTTTAATAATTTATTTAGTTTTTTTAACACCATAAAATATTATATCTAGGTTATAATGATATACTATATTATGTTTCATTTCAACTCAGAGTTTTGTTTCCCAGAATCTATTATATAGATTAAATTTAACAAAATATATTTCGTGGATTTTTAAACTTGGTGTTATATGTCACATACACTATAAAAATGTTCTTATTTTAAAATATTGAGCTTTTACATTCTCCCCACCTTAAATAAATCACACATTATAATTTAAACATTACCTACTTAATCATGGCTTAGGAATTTGAAAATACTATTATTAAAAAACCCACATGATAAACGGGTTAATAAAACTTCCTCATCATATGAGAGAAAGAGAAATTTGAAGTTCATTTGGAATAAAACTTTTGGACACCTCTAGTTTTAATTCTCACAAATCATGTTTAATCATGTTTAATCATGTTTAATCATGTTTCATTATGATTTATTATTTCTATATATAATCTTAATCTATTCTATTAATTATTACATCATAAGACTTGTTGAAAATGTTTGACTAATTATGAGTCACCGGTCAGTGGACTGACAATCACCAATCTCACTATTCAGTCTATAATTATGTAAAGTATGAGACACCGTTGTTTTGATCTACCGGTCCAAAATTTTCACCAAGGACCAGACACCATTGGCATGGATAGGACACCGTTTCTTCCAATTCAGAATTCCCGCAAAACACTAGACACCATTATTAGGACACCAGTCCAGAGTTTTTTGAAAAGGACCAGAAACCATTCTTATAAAACCAGTCTAGAATTTTTGAAAAGTTTGAGACACTATTCTTAAGATACCATTTAGAGAAAAAGGCTGAGTCATCACTCCTGTGGCATCACTCCTATGTCACTATTCCAGATTTAGTCATTTATTCAATGATCATTTAAATTCAAAATTATTACTAACGGTCATATATGTGTTATTTAATGATACTGATATTATTAGTGATCATTTGTACCCATATTAGTATGTATTACTATGTATGATTACCTACAAATGATTGAGATCATGCTCCCCGTCGGCCAAAAGAAAAACACCTGAGATTAAATAAATGGTGGCATGTGAGTAAATTGACAAAGGTGGTGTGATATATAATGAAAAGAAAGAGATAACACATACAAGCCAATACAACTAGCTATGAATAATAAAGAATTTTTTGTGAACCAAAGAGTGTAAACATCCTTATAACAAAAAATGAAAACAAAGAATCTCTAAGAAGCATATCATTGGAAACCGAAACACAGAGCATTAATGACACTCTATTTTGGTGTCTGTTTTCTAGAAGTGGACTCGAGATTCACATATTATTACTTAAAAAGTCCAGAAGCATCAAGAACATCACTCAGGTCATTCTAAACCCTCTCTCATTTTTTTACTCTATTGTGTAAAATTTTACTAATTTTCGATTAGTGTGTGTATATGTATCACAAAAAAACACTGTATCCTGAGCTAAGATAGAGGAAACAATATATCCTCACTCATTCATATTTATATTCCATTTTAATCCAATATATAAATGTATAAGATGTCTCTTTGTGACCTGGTTTTATTTTTTTCCCATGTAAAACTAAGGTAGAGGTCTAGTTGACGTGGACAACTTGTATACTGTTGTAAACCTAGAGCTAGGTGTGGATCAACCTTGTTTATATATATTACATGGTGGAAAGTGATAACCAAGTTGAGAGGACTTGGTCACTTCTTAAGACAAAACCTATTGTTTTTATCCACCGTGTTAATGTTCTATTTTCTTATCTCACTTTGTTTATAAAAAAAAAACTTAATTTGATTTGATAGTTGATCTTAGAAAGTTTTTATAAATATTTATTATTTAGAAAATTACTTTCAAAAGTTATATCAATATTTAAAATTTATGTAAATGATAGTTAATAAATCTTTTTAGAAATTAATCGAACATTCAAAACAATTATAAATCTATTACATTGGTTAGTTGAACTATTTTTGTTTTTAAATTGGGGAATATTAATAAATATTTTAATAATTATTTTTTTATAGGAACAGAATTCAACCCCCTCATTATTGTTCTACTCCGACCAACATTTGGTATCATAGTGTGTTTTTAATCTTCTATTTGCAATGTTTTTAATGTTTTGTTAATATTTTCTACCATGCTTCTACTCCTGTTTTAAAGATCTATAAATTTTTATTAGTTCTAAATTTTTAGCTCTTTAGAAAACTATTATTTATTCTTTGTTATGGATAATATATTGTAAGGTTCTGAAACCAAGAGAAATCCCTTTTTCAATGGAAAAAATTATTCCTAGTGGAAAATTAAGATGAAAACGAATTTAGAAATTATGGCTTTTGTAAATTGGAATTCCATTGTAGATGAATTTTGAGATTCCTGCTACTTCTTGAAATAATTCGGATGAACCAAAAAATACTTCTTATAATAATAACTATAAATTCTTGGAGGATTTATATAGGTCTTTAGGAGGAGAAGAATTCAATAGGACTTCTATATGAAAAATATCGCATGAAATTTGGGATACTCCAGCTGTTTCAGATGAAGGGGTCACTAATGTTAAGGAATTGAGACTCAACACATATACTATTAAGTATGATAACTTTAAGATGAATCATGATGAATCTATCTGTTACATGTATCTTAGGTTTAATGAAATTTTAAATACTATAATTTCTATGGGAATGGTTGTAAAGTTTAAAGAGAAAATCATGTGAAAACCTAGATTCTTACTAGACAGGTGGAAGGGAATGTTAGTGTGAATTATAGAGTCTTGTGATATCAGTAAGTTTCCAGAAAAGGAGCTGATAGGTAAGCTGATAATGTATGAGGAAGAATTAAAGGTAAATAAAGATGAGGATGATGAACCAAAGATAAAGTAAGTGATGTTAAAAACCACTGCATCTAAATATAAATAAAAGTAAATGGAAAAAATTATTTTAAAATTTAAAGAAATGAAGAAACATTATATGATAGTGATGAAGAAATAGCTAAGATATCTAGAAGATTCGAAAAATTCTATAAGAAGAAGAAGTTTTTCAGAAATCCTAGGTACAAAGGAAAGTATGATTAGAAGGGAAATTGAAAAAAGGGCTGGAAGAGAGGTGATAACTCAAATGAGATAGTCTGTTATGAATTTAAGAGAAGAGGACATGTAAAGGCTATCTATCCTAAGTTATAGTATAAGTAAAAATATGAGGATAAGGATAAAAGTTATAAGAAAAAAATAAATTAAAAATGTAGTGATTATGAGGATAGCTCCAATGAATATGAATGTTCACATGATGATAAAGGTGATGAAGCTAACATGTGCTTCCTGAAAAACACTTCTATTGTAACCTATAACTCTCATATAAAAAAGTCCTTTTATAAGGGAGATGAATCTGATTATGCGAATATGACTAATGAGGAGAAGTTAGATTATTATAGAATACTTTAGGATACATGTAATGAGTTAAAAGTTAAAAATAAAGTTTTAATGAAACAATATACTCTTACCTCTATGATTAAATCTGAGCTTACTGTGGAGAAAGAAAACAATACTTAATTTTTGAAAGAAAAAAAATGAACTCAAACAATCTAATGAGTAATTGAAAAAGAAATTAGAAAATTTTACCAATAAAAAAAACACAATTACTCAAATTATTGGAAAAGAGGTTACACCAAAGAATACTATAGTTTTTGTATACTAACCCAGACAAAACAATATAGCTAAAACTAGTTTTGTATTAAAATATAGTAAATTAGTTTTTGGGCCCAATATTGAGAAATGTTCTTCAAGTTCTAGCAATTGAAAATATTT
Source organism: Viscum album (assembly GCA_963277665.1). Classification (NCBI taxonomy): domain Eukaryota; kingdom Viridiplantae; phylum Streptophyta; class Magnoliopsida; order Santalales; family Viscaceae; genus Viscum; species Viscum album. The sequence continues at coordinate 944,169,275 of OY728153.1, forward strand.
CACTACTTGTTGTATTTCTAGAACAAATAAATATTATTTTTAAAAATCCTTACAAACTATTTATAGGAAACCCAGGAAACAAATGTGGGTTCCCAAATCTTTTATCACTAATGTTACTGGACCCAATCAAGTCTGGGAACCAAAATCTTTTATTTTTTGATTTGTCTTTGTAGGAAGCAAGCATGAAGGGATCCTATAAAATCATTTGGTACCCGGATAGTGGATGTTCAAGACCCATGACATGGGACTACTCGCGTTTCATGAATCTTATCTTAATTGATGGTTGGAATGTCACCTTTGGTGAAAATGTAAAAGGAAAAATTGTTGACCTTGGCCAAATTAGTAACTCTAATTTAGTTTTAATTTGTATTTTTTTATGGTTTAAAATACAATTTTTATAGAATCTTTTAGCTATGTGATGATGATTTTAATGTTAAATTTGAAAATAATACTTGTAATGTTCTTACTTCTGAGTTTTTTTTAGTTATTACTACTTTTAGGAATGAAAATTTTTATGTTGTTAATTTAGATTCCATAGTTTATCAAATGTTTCTTACTTAAGTGAATTTTACAAGGAGTATTGGATATAGAATAGGAGACTAAGACTTTGTAATATTAACTCACTTAGAAAGTTCACAAGGAAAGGGTTAGTTAAGGATATACAAAAACTATAAGTTCCAAATGATAAAGTCTACAATCCTTGTCAAAAGGGAAAACAACAAAAAATATCCTTCAAAGTAAAGAAAGTAATTTCATCTTCTCAACAACTTTAGTCGAATAACATGGATTTGTTTGGATGATCTAGAGTTTCAACTCTTAATGGGAATCACTATACCTATGTTCTCGTAGAAGACTTTACTAGCTATACTTGGACATTTTTCTTAGCTCACAAAAATGAATTTTGTTCTCATTTTTTCAAGTATTATAGAATAGTGAAAAACCTTAGTAGTATTAGAATTAAATTCTTAAGAGGTTACCATGACAATGAGTTTCAAAACCACGAGTTTGAATCATTTTTATCAAAAAATGGATATAGTCCTATGTTCAATGCTCTTAGAAAATCCTCACCGAATAGAGTTGTTGAAAGAAAAAATCGAACCTTATAAGAAATAGCCTGAACAATGCTTAATGAGTATGACATACCTGTTCATTTTTGGGATGAAGATGTAAATACAACTTATTACATAATTAACATAGTCACAATCAGACTAATTCTTAAGAAAACTACATATGAGTTGTAGATCAATAGAAAACCAAAAGTTAGTTACTTCAAAGTCATTGGTTAAAAAGTATATATTATTAACACTAACTATTATCTTGAAAAATTAGCATCCGAAAGTGATGAAGGAATGTTTCTTGTTTGTTCAACCTCTATAAAATCATATAGAATTTCTAATAAAAAATATAAATGTGTGCAACAATCTGTGCTTGTTTAATTTGATGAAATATATCCACCTGAACCTAAAACCCCTCTTGAAAATATTGAGGATGATTTGTCCAATTGAGACAAAAATGGTAAACCCCCTGAACCTATAGGTAAGAAATATGTAAAATCCTCAAGTTCTAGAAAATATATAGACTCTAATAATAGTTAACTTGAACCTACACATTGACCTGAAATAACTAGTCCTTCATTTTCTAGATCTGTTAGAGATCTTAAGAACCTTCCCTTAGATGTTGTAGTTAGAGACTTAAATAAAGGGACACAAACTAAAGAATATATTAGAAACCAGGTTGAACATCAAACTTTCTTGTCACAAGTTAAACCTAAAAACATCAATGATGCAATCAATGATGAATTTTTGGTCATGGCCATGCAGGAAGATTTGAATCAATTTTTAAGACATAAATTTTGGAAACTAGTGTATAAAACCTAATACATATTTACCATAGTCACTAAATGTGTGTTTAATAATAATGTGTATGAACATGGAACCATAGTAACAAATAAGACAATACTGGTTGCACAAGGATATAGTCAAGAAGAAGGAATTGCCTATGAAGAAACCTTGGCATCTATAGCCAGACTTGAAGCCATCAGAATCTTGCTAGCCTATGCATCATATTTAAATTTAAAACATTATTAAATAGATGTTAAGAGTGCATTATAAAATGGGTATATATTTTAGGTTGTTTTTTTGAAATACCTCAAGTTTTATAAACCCTCATTTTCCAAATCATGTCTTTAAATTAACAAAATATTTCTATGGTTTAAAACAAACACCAAGATCATGGTATGATAGTATCAACACTTTCTTTATTTCTAAATGTTTTAGATGATTTATAGCTAATACTAGTATTTTTATAAAAATAATTTCAAAAGATTTTTTTAGTTAAAATATTTGTTTATGATATTATTATTGGATCTTAAAACCATTATTTATGTGTTGATTTTTTTAAAATGATACAAAATGATTTTGAAATGAGTTTAATGGGTGAACTAAAATTATTTCTTGGATTTCAAATAATTTAAAATAAAGAATGTATTATTTTGAATCAAATTAAATATAACAAATATATTCTAAAATTATATTTTTTGGATATGAATAAAATTATTGAAACTCCTATGATTACCACCAGTAAATTAGATCTTTATGATAATAAAAAATATGTTGATTTGAACAATTACAAAAGTATGATTGGAAATCTTTTCTGCTTGGACACTTGCTAGCCTGATATTATGTTTAGTGTATTTATGCATGCTCATCTTCAATAAAATACTAAAGAGTCACATCTTCTTTTTGTTAAAATAATTTTCAAATTTCTCAAACATAGTAAAAACTTAGGACTGTTCTATCCAAGAGGATAATCATTTGACATAGTTTGTTATTCTAATGCTAATTTTAGTGGTTGTAAGAAAAAGTACCTCTGGAACATGTCACTTTTGGGAAAGTCTCTAGTATCATGGTGTAGTAAAAAAATATATATGTTAAATAATATTATACTAAAGCAGAATACATAGATTCTGATAATTTTTGTGGTCTAATTTTTTGAATGAAACACACTTTACTAACTTATAAATATCAAATCAGACATGTACTTATAAACTGTGATAACAAAACTACTATTTACATCTCTAAGAATCCATTATCTCACTCAAGAAGAAAAAATATTTATTTATGAAATCAATGTTTGAGAGATAATTATCAAAACATGACATTTCTTTATAATTTATTAGCACAGAACATAGGCTTGCGAACATTTTCACTAAGATTTTAAATTCCGAAATTAGGAGACACATCATAGACTAATTAGGTATGATTTATTTTGAGTAATTGGTTTTTTCTCCGCATTTGTGGCCTCATCAGTTATTGTATCACCATTTTTGGTGTCACCAGTTGCAGTCTCACCATTTTCAGTCTCATTGGTTGATGTCTCACCATTCGATGTGACACTGTTGTGATGAAACTATTTAGAGCACACTATAAGAGCTCACCATTTTTTACTTATTAATTTTTCATGCATCTCTATTTTAATTATTTTATTTGATTTTATTTTATTCCACATTTTCAATTTACAGCTTTAAAATCCCTAAATGATAAAAATCGATCTCTCCATATCACTTTTCACTTCACTCTTTCTCTCGAACTCCCAAAACAAAACATCTTCTATCTTGAACCATTTATTCTCCTTTAAAATCTATTTGCATGTTGGGAATGGAGAGATTGAAGATTATATCTTATTTGACCACAGAAAAATTCCAATCATCAATGAAATAGAAAAAGGATCCAATCAATATGATTGAGGAACCTATTTACCATGGTCTCACAAATGAAGTAGTCATGCTAGAAAAGTATTTTCTATAAAATAGCTTCTTTCTAGTAAGTTTCTTGTTCTTATAGTTTTAGAAGATATAGGATGTATAGAATGGTTTACCAATGATATAAGACTGTTATACTCAAAACTTGTTTTCTATTTTTATCAGTGCATTGGGTTTTCATCCATTGTCAAAGATGGTTTCGAGGTCAGGAGTTGGGTAAATGGAGAATTATTTTTTTTCTTTATGCATGTGGACTAATGTTTTTTGAAATCACCTTATGAATGTATATTTGAGGATAATCAAGGAGTACCTCCACCTCCAAGTGATATTTGTATCCTAGAAAAGTATTTTGGGGATTTAAGAGTAGATGGAAAGATAAGAAGACCTATTTCTACTGAGTTGGATGGAGAAACTAGATTACTATTCAAGTTCATTAAAAATATTATATATCTAAGGAAAGTTAATTTTTATACCATGAAATATCATGATGTGTTCTTGTTACATCTCTTAAAAATGGTCATAAGATAAACCAGTGAAAATATCTTATCCTTCATATGTGTGATATTGTAAGAACCTTTTCCAAATCCACTTCCCTATTCTTTTCCAGTTTTATCTATTTAATGATGGAAACCAAAGGATTATTAAGGTAAAATGAAGAAAATATTACATATTAAGATTTTTGTTTGTCTAAGGAAATATGAAGATATGTGAAGATCAGTTGGAATCCCTGGAAGAAGACATGGGTTGATGACAATGAAAATATTTATAAGGATTTTAGTCCAATCAAAAATCCCTCTAGACCTAACTATATCAATGACCCCAATTTGTAACCAAATTAGGTAGTAAAATAATCATATGAGTAAATAAAAGATGAGGTTGAAAAACAGAATGTTTTTGATAGAGAAGGCATTGAAGTTATTTATGAAAAAAGTGTAGAAAATGAAGCAAAGGGTAACGTTGTTGTTGGGGAATAAGCTACTGTGGAAGAAGTTATTGATAAGGAGAATCTAAATAAATAAATTATAGAAGGATAATCCATTGTAGATGAAGCTAATGAATTTAGTAGAAGGGGAAAGATTAAGGAAAAAGAGACAAGTTAGGGTAGTGGCTCTAATCATGATAAAGGCCATGAAAGATAAGTCTCTTTACATTGTGGAAAGTGTATTGAAGAGGAAATTCAATTAAAAGGAAATATAGTTGAGACTGAAATGTATCAAAAAATAGTTAATGATGTGAAAGGAGTTTAGATGATGGAATCACTAAATTATCTAAGGGAAGAATCAGTTGAGGGGGAGAAAAACCCCAGTTTGTTGAAGATTGAAGTTCCAAATCCTCTTAATCCAAGTTTAGTTGATTCCTAGTACACGTTCCCAAGATATTTTGATGTTGATTTCTCTTAGAGATCCTCAGTTAAGGAAATGGATCTTTCAATAATGTTTCAACTCAAACCCATCACATCTATAGAAGTTGTTTCTATTCAAGAGTCGGTAACTATTCTTGTTCCTGATAAAACTACCCAAAACTATGTGAGTCCAGAATATTTAAAGGCTTTTTTTGAAAATATGTTACATTGTATTGGAAATATTTTGAATTAACAGCCAGATCTTGTGACTAACCTTTGTAAAAGGGATGATAGAAATCATCTATAGAAGTTAATATTGAAAACCCAACCCACTATGATTATTAAAATATTCGGGGAAAGGATTAAAAATATATATCTAGGTGATAAATTGGAGACCAGAAATTCATCTGTTGAGGAGATGAGGAAGGACCTGCAAGCTGCTCCTGCTTCAGCTCTGGTTGCTACTCTAAGTGAGGCTGATACTAACTTACTCTCAGAAAAGTTGGTATCTTAAATTCAACCTAATTTTATTTCATTGGTTGAATTAGTGGTCTAGAAAAACACCAAAATATTTAATGAAATGCGTGGTCTTATGTATGTAATCAATTGAGAATCATATATATATAAAGGATCTTGAGATACAGTTCATCAAAGTCTTAATACCTTCACCCCAGCTACTCCAACTCAATAAGATTATGCATAGATCTCTCAAGCTTTGAACAATGATTTGATCAGATCAGTGATTAGATAAGAGCTTCAAGCCTCGATTGGTTAATCTATTTACGAAATCCATGGAAAGATTCAAAAACCCAATGAGCATGTGAATTTCATGGTTAGATATCACTCCAATACTTCCACTAATTCTCAAGAAGAAATCTCTCATAAAGTGGATTACAATTTCAAGAGGATATATACCAATAACCAACTAACAAGTAATTTCATGTATTTAGTGGAAAATTTGAATCTACCTCCAGTGACTCAAGATTTCAAGGACCAAGTGAAATAGTTAAAGGACATTACTCTTACCCTTGAGAAGTTTATGGAGAACTAGGATGATTTTGAGAAATCTATGAAGTAGGGTGGTGAATTCATCAAGGAGTTCATTAATCAGTTGAAGCCTTATATGCATCCTCACATCACAGCAATTGTAGCTCCAGCAACTACCCCTCTGAAACCTATTCTAATTCCTTCCACCTCTACTTCTATTTCACATGTAAACATGACCGCTGATCAGGCTCTAAGCTAGATCAGATAAATACTTACTAATGACCCTTTACCTCGTTCTTCCTCAAGACCGAGCATTTAACCTTTCTATTTTTGATGGGATGCCTCTACCTTCACTCTCTATTGGATCTATCCCATCCATACCTACCACTTTTACACCTATTACTTCTTAACTAATGTCTCTCACATGGTCAAAGAGGTTGTTGTCTTAGAGATAAAGTTATTGGCTGATATTGTACTGGGCTATGATGTAATTATTTCGATTGTACTATAATGATGTATTCAATGAAATTTTATCACTCTTTCATTCACTTTTTGATTAACTTTTGTGCTTATTCTAAATTTTCATTTACCTATATTATTTTTCATAATATCTAAAGGGGGAGAATTCAGAGATGAAATTTTACTCACCCAACACTATTTATGGTATTCATATTATCTACTATATGAGGCTATGATACTAATATATGAGCATGAGCTCTGATATTTTATATATATGATCTGATACTATAATAGATTGCTATTATATTATTCTTTTTATGAGGAATTTAACTAACATCTCTTTATGTCTTTATATCACATAATCTGTCTGATATGTTAAGAAAAATATTTATACATTACTATGATCATTATGTATGGCTTGTAAATGACATGATTTGTGATCATCAAAAAGGGGGATAATGTTCGACTCATATAGTTCTAATGATCACAAATCATATTTCTTCATGTTTAATCTTATGATATTATGATTCATTATGTACATGTATAATCTTAAAATATTTTATTAAGTATCAATTCAAAAGACAGGTTGAAAACATTTGAATATATATGAGTCACCGGTCAGTGGACTCATAGACACCAGTTTCAACGTTCAGTTCGTAATTCAGAAAAGTATGAAACACAGTTGTTTCGATCTACCAGTCCAAAATTCTCACAAAGGACCGGACACTGTTGAAATGGACAAGGAACCATTTCTTCCAAAAGTTATATCAATCTTTCAAACTCGAAAACATTACTTTACATTGATATTTTATCTTAGATGGTGTTAATAACTATTTTTTATTTACTAAATTACTTTCAAAAGTGTTAGCAATAATTCAAATTGTGGTTAATGATAATTAATCAATATTATTAGAAATTCATCAAACATTAAAAACTATTATAAATCTTCTACTTTTGTTAATAGAACTATTTTTGTTTTTAAATGGTTGAATTTTTGTAAATATTTTAAAACAAATTTTTTTATAGGAACCGAATTCCCCCCCTCTTGAGTGTCCAACTCTAACCAACATACACATAACTAGGTTTCTAAATAGAATAAAATTGGTGAAATTTGATGATTTGGACATAAAAGAAAAGTGTAAATAATTTTAGAGAGCGATATAGGTCACTGATCCAAATAAATTGAGAGATCAATGGATAGTTAAGGACCAAAAAATAGTAAATATATGATGATTTAAAAGACCATATGTTTCATTAGATATGATGGTTGTAGGATAATATTTTTGTTTAAAGATCCTTTTATAAGGTTGAGTAATTCATTTACTATATAAGAATGTAAGGAAATATACTTACATGATATGTTTCAATTTCATAAGCATAATTCCATCATTTGGTTGTGCTTTTATCTATTTCCAATTCATCACTTACTCCAAGAAATGAATATCCGAAAATTATTTTTTATTCTTAAGCTCTAAAATTCACTTTTAATTAATCTTAAGATCCATAAAAGGGTAAAAATTATTCTTTATGATCCGTAACTATTTTTCAAAACAAATATAGTTAGAAGAAGTTATCTAATATAATACATTAATATGTGAACCTAAAAATTAACACCTCTAGTTCATCATTAAAATTTAGTTTTTATATCACTTAACTAAAAATAGTGACATATTAACAAGGATATCATGTAGACCTGTGGTAGGATAAACTCCCTTATCAACATTGGACTGTGGGTTTTTGCCCCAGAGTCTTCTCCAAGTACATCAATATGTAATTTTTCTAAAATATATTAATATAATTTCAATAAAATTTCGAAAAAACATATTTTGGACATCCTTGAAATAAAATTAATCATTAAATAACCCTTTTTACTAAGGAGTTCAATTAAAAATATTTTTTTTCACAAAGTCAAATAATATTATTTGATTATTATTTAAACATAATTTTTGATCATATTAACCCTAATGGTTATCAATACCTTTATAATTATGACTATAAAATGTAAATTCAATATTCCATAAATAAAATTTACACTGAAACATATAGTTTCCATAAATTCTACCAAATATATCCTTAATATTGGAGAAATCCCATCATATAAAACATAAAACAGTTGTTTAAATTTTTTAACTTATGATAAATATTAACATCATAAACCCATGATGGTATCCTTAACTATTATTTTGATGAAAATATATATTCTTAGAAAAGTTTACACAATCCTTTGATGTTTCATGATTCTTATAAAAACACCATTGGTAAAAAAATCTAAAATTTCATTATTGAATCCTTATACATAAATAATTTATCTGTTTTATTGCTACATAGGTACTTCCTTGGCCTAAGGTTCAACCATGAGAAGAAGACATAAATTGGGGTAATGCTCAGGTTTGAAAGATTTAAGATAACTATCTATAATTGGATCCCTTGGATGAGATTTATTTTCTTCTATCAGAATATTCATTTTTCCATAGAATTTTTTTTATGCCCTTCTTTTTCACATATACAGGATTTTGTGATTCCTTTGAGATACCTTCCTTTTAATCTATCACAACATAGTTTTAACCTAGATCATTCATTATCATCATTTATTCAAATCCTTCATAATGGATTATAATGAAAATGTGAACTATCTGAAGAATATCCCCAAAGATTGTCAAAATTGGTGTGTATTAAGGACCACTTTTATGCATCCGGTGACTATCAATCAAGACCAACACACCATTTTAGGAGTTAATACCCCTAGGAACATCTATTATCGAACCACGTCCACTTGTAGTATCGATACAAGTATGTATTAATAGGAAAAACCTCATAATTACTCACTAAAATTTTATGATGTTCTTTAATACTTATCCTAAAAATATAGAATATGGTAATAATCTCTAATATATGTTTTTGAAATCTAGTTCCTAAGGTTTATAGAAAACTTCAACTGATACTAATTTTATCTACTTGGATCCAAATATCATGAATCTTGTGCCTTCTTTAATACATTGGCATAAGATACAATGAATAATATCTCGAAGGGGCGAATAGTTTAGTCATCATGGTAAACTAGATACATACATGATCCCATATAACATTTGAAAATAGAAATTGCAAGACAATTTTATTTTTAGAATAACATTAGTTCCTCTAGAATATCCTTTTAAATAAATCATAATATACTTCAGGGAATCCTGGGAAAAGGAATGAAAATAATGGTGAGCTCAAATTATCCTTAAGGGTTAAGTATATTGGAAGCTATAAGGAATCTACCAAGAATAATAAATTAGGAATGGTAAATAACAAAATAAACATGCCACATAATTAAAAAATTAAGAAGGAAGAGCATTAAAAAACAATATCAACGAGAAATATCATGGATAATAATCAATATGGAAAGGTAAAAAATTTAAAACACATCCCGTTTAATCAATAACATGACTATCCTAACTGAATAATGCATAATCAATATAGAAAGTGTAATAACTAAAAAACCATGTCATATAATAAATAACATATAATAAACTGCATCCTGAGGAAATATCATTGTGAAAATATGATGGATAATAATAACTAAGTTCTTAATTATGGAAATTATCATATATTAGATGTCATTATTGTAGGCATCATGATAACTCTATCGTCAATACATTTTAATAGATAGTTTAATACTATAGGTAAAAACATGTTTAATATTAGTTTAATGATTTCCCTCATGATAATATCAATGATTTTGTGGGATATATAATTTCAGGCTCCAGCCATCACAACCTATCTATACCATTCCTCACATATCAAATAATTGATTTAATTCATTAAAAATGGGACCAATCATAATATATCTGTATCGAGTAAAGAATATAGATTTATCAATATTTCCATAAATGAACATATAAATCTCAATAATGAAAACCATTTGTAAAAATGATATACAATTAATAATAATAATCTTGTCCATGATAAATAATAAGTATATTTAGGGGACATTTAATGTCCAATGATCACAAAAAAGTGAATATTTCAATGGAATGTTAATGAATAATAAAATGAATCAAGAAAGATAAATTAAATAATTTACTTTTTCAAAATGATCATAAAACATCCACATAAAAAATTATTTTGGTATTAATAAAACATAGACTAAGTGGAGTATAAGTAAAATAATGGTTTTTTTTCATTGATGTATATAGATACCATAACAAAATCTATAAAAACATTATTGAGGAAAATATAATTTTCATTTTGAAAGTAACCTTTTAAAGTTAAATGTTCACAAAATATTTTGAATATAATTTTCACTAAAAATAAAATTTAAAAGATATAATGGAGTTATTAAAACATTGAGTGGCTATGAAGACAGGAAATTTTGTACTTATAGAGCATATTAAAACAATTATTCCCATTATATTATCAGTAAAACCCAAATAGACCTTTTTTTTAAGATGATATTTCTATTAGCTTCATTTTATTAAATCAAAATGAGTAAAAATATATATAATAATTAATTTTGAAAAAGATAAGTTTTTTTAAAAAAATTAAAAAACATTTTTTGGAAGAAAATGGATTTTTGACCGAAGAGAGAAATGAAGTCAGATTTTCATAAAAATATTTTCTCAATTATTTTAAGTACCAAAGAGTAAAAATGGTAATATTTGTTGAAAATATAATGAACAAAACAACTATAATAAAATCAAATTGTTTTATTAGGAAATGGTCTAATAATTTCATTTAACTGAAAGTCAGGAATAAATAATCTTGATTAAAATGTGTTTGTAACATAAACCCTTATAATTATCATAACCTTGAAGTGTGAATTAGTAAATTAATTGATTATGTGTATTGACTAAAAACACACATAGAAAAGTATAAATTCAACATAAGATAATCAAAATTCATTTCACACATAATCTTCTAATATTAAATATGATAAAGAAGTAATATATCTAGAATTTTTAGGGATAAGACCTTATTTATTAAAAAAACAGGAAAACCGATTTGAACATGGAAGGGAAAAACCCATTACATGCTGAAAGGACAGAGAAAAAAAACCTTATATTCGAGTGACAAAAGTCTAATGGTAAACATTCCATAAATAAACCAAATAAAAATGTGTTCAAATGACCATGAAAGGCCCCAAAAATTGCAGATATCTGCGTTCCAAATGACGCTGCAACGACCAGACACCGCCACCATCGGTCATCGAATCTGGACCTACACACCATGATCCACCCAGATCCTACACCATAATAGCATTTCCGATGCAGCTATATCCTACTGACGCCCACAACCACACCGTCCGACCGGCCCTTCCATTGTAAATGACACTATCAAAACAAGCAAAACAACCCAACGAGGAATCCCCACCCTCCATCTCCGATGCCAAGATCAGACCTACCAAGATGAAAATAATTTTCCACACAACTACCCACCACAACTCCCAAATATGGAAAGTCCAAATCTAGAGTCTTCGTCTGCAAACACTGTCTCTCAAGAAATCCAGCTTACATGCACCACTGACCGACCTTGCCACTGGACACGTTGAACCTCTGATGGAAAACAACCATCTATAGTCCTATATTTGAAAAGACCAAATTCTGATCCATCCGAGGTAAAATCCATACATCTCATTGATGCCAGGGTGCAAGCACCGCCAATCTACCCAGCCGTCACATGATCAGAGCCTCCGCCACACCCCCCATAAATCCTAGATCTGGAGAGACTAGATCCCGAACCACCATGGGAAGAGAAACTAACGATGAAGGTCCCACACTCCATTAGAGATGCCAAGACCAAAAATGGATCCTACCAAGACATAAATCCATCCGATCGACGCCCCCACTGCCACATCGTCCAGCCCTAATGCATCCCCATCCTCCACCTACCGATAGATCACCATCCGTCTAGATCTGTCCGAACTCTTACATAAAATCACCTTAGATGAACTAATTCAAATTGAAGATTAAAATAACATGAATTATTATTTATTCATGTTATTACAAGTTAAAGGGGTAGTGTATACACAATATAAAATATATTATGTGCATGAGATTACAATATTCCTCAATGAACGTAAATTGAGACAGAGTCCCTTACCTCACATATTATTTTCTTTTAATGGGATCTAACATCATTTATAATAATTTTAAGCATGTTATTAATTTATAATAGAACCATATTAATTATTATAATACCATATATTATCCTATTATTACATTTTACCTCCCATTGTTTAATAATATTTCATTACTTTAACTATTTTGGGTGTTAATTGCCTTATTTTCTCTTGGGAATTTTGTCAGGAATTTTCTAGTTCTTGGGCATAAAATATATATATATATAATATATATAATGATATTAATGTTATAAATATAATATTTACTCATTATATACAATTTTATAACCTTTTATGAATGTTGTACAAGGAAAATGATTCTCATCGCTTCGTGGAGATGGTAGGCCGTACAAACACACAAGAAATGATATCATTATATTAACAAGTGAAAGAGTAAGTGGGTGATATATAAATTTTATAGAGTAAATAATATCATATATATATCACATATATTCATTAATTTTATCTTTATTACATCCCATGTAAATAATAAGTGAAAAATTAATCACATCACTTCGCGAGGTTGTAGTCCACCACACATAGGAAAAACATTTTCATATTTTAAACAGAATTGAATGTAAAAAGGTATATGTGATTTTAAAATTAAATAAGTATAATAATATCATAAATATAATATAAATATGGTAAAAAAATCATTATATCCATCCCTGAATGGTGGTGATGGAAAATGAAATACATTAGTTCACGAGGGGATAATCCACCGCACACACGATCAATGATTACATTTCCCATTTGATGAAAGTGGAGATGGATAAATATTATTCCATAAAAATAATAACATATAATTTTATGTTTGATATTAGTGTTTTTATATTTTAACCATTATGATATAATTGAAGGTGTAAAAATAATAAAGAAAATGAAATACCTTTGTTAAGATAATTACATTCTCTAAGAAAAACCTCCTTTGGATCTCTTCTTAAGTAGCTTATGTATGGTCTTTTGGGAGGACCTTAATCTCTATAATGTGAATAACGATGTTGTGGAAATAATTTGGTAGGGTGTTTTTCCAGTCCAAATGGATTTCAAGGTGTTTACAAGTGATGGGAGCGAGTGCCCTTTTATAACTGGGGAAAGGGAACCCTCATGGAAATTACATGGAAATTGCCCAAAATAATCCAAAATAATAAGGTCATTCACATAAAGAAAGATTAAAATAATCGTATTTGAAAATTTTTAATTGGATAAGTTGAAAATTTGGCCATATAATATGATTTTTACATGTTTTAGGTCATTTTAACCGTTATCTTTTTATTTTAACCCCAAGTAAACCTATTTTTACCTTAACCATGGTAAATATTTTTTTATTGTTTTTTTCATATTCATTATGATATAAAATTAAATTAACTATATTAGATTACATAAATTATGATGATTAAAAATATGAAATCCATTTTTACAAATTCTATGCCTATAAGTAGGATACATTAATTTAAAATTAACCCTGAAGACGCGATGATAAAAAAGTTTTTAAAGAGAAAAAATTGAAAATTTTATGCATTTTTTATATCAAAATTAAATATGAAAGTGATTCTAATGACTTAGAATAGTTATATTGTAATATAATTTTAATAATTTTTTTAAAGCAGGCATTAAATATAAGATAACTTTTTAAAATATTTTAATGAAAAGACAGTTTTAAATTAAAAATAAATATTTTCAACTATACATTGTAAAACTACAATCTTCTGTGGTACATTTCCCATTGAATAATACAATAGCTTGCATTGTACGCAACTTCGAGATTCTAACACACTACAACCAATCAAACTAGCCGTTACGAATAGTAATACCCACTTTTTGAAATTTTATAATTTTTATTTTTCAAAATGGACTTCATTTTTCAATTCGGAATATCAAAATTATTTTACAGTGAATTTTTTGTTCTTTTCTGATTACATTCAATTTTTAATGAATAGTGAAAAATACTAAATTTTAATTAAAAACAACATTATTAATCGAAATAATTTATAGTGTTAAATATTACATTTGAGTGGTCTTTACTGTATCATTACATTATATTTTTATTATTTAATATAATTTAGGTCATTATATGTAATTTCACATTTAAACTGGACATAAACAAGTGTCAATCTTTTGATAGTTATTATTTCTTAAAAACATGATTTTTTTTGTTTTCACAATGGGAATTAATTTTAAATTCATTTCTACCACTTATGTGTTTTGAATTTTAAAAAATGTAATAAATATTTGAACCAGGATGTCCAAATTGTGTGAATAGGTAAATTTTATTTTTAGACATTATGAATAATTACTTCGGAAAATATTTTATTTACCATGGTTAAAGGGTAAATCTGGTAAATATGGGTAAACAAATAATATTATAATAATATTAAATAACCCTAACACATGTTATATTCCAATTGTTTGATACATTTCTGACCATGGGAATCCTTGTGTCGATTTTGGGACCCCATGGAGCCACTTGAGAGTGATAAGGACACTTTATATTAATTAATTTAATGTAATGACACAAATGACATAAACATCTATCTTTTAATAAAACAATTTTTACATTGGGTTATATAAATCATATTTTCAACTATAAATAATCATTATAAAAATAAAAATATTTCCTACATAATGTTATTTTATTTATAATTTTTAGACATTAAATAATTAAATTTATTTATGACACAATGACGATGAAATAATTACCTTATTAATGAAAGAATCAAATAAACAGTTTCATAAATATTAAAATAATTATAATTTCAATGTTTTTAGGACATACACCAAATTTATAGGGGAATAGGAAATTTTATGGTTGATTGAATGTATTTTTTTTTTATTTAATCAAGTTGTGATGACTTTCACAAAAACCAAATACTAAATAGTGTCAAAATTGACATCAATGAGTTTTTAAAAAATATATTATATTGTTAAATTATATAATAGTCCTAAAAATATAAGGATCTGAAAAAGAACATATATAATGATAGGTATATAATTAATTAACCACTTTTTGTTTTCTTGGCATTTTATAGTATGTTTATTAACCAATTATTATAATAATACATGAATACATCAGAAAAGAAAAATATTTCAAGATTTTCTTAAAGGGACCCTCATCTTTCTTATAAAAGGGTATTTACCCTTCTCTTAATTTCAAACCTCCATATCCATTTTTCTCGGACCAAACCTTCCCATATATCCTCCCAAAATTCCTAAATTCATACTAGAGGCATTCCTTTGGTCATAAAGCTATCCTATGGATCCCTTTTGATCAAATCAAAAGGAAGAACCTGAAGAAGAAGTAAATATTTCATCATCTCTTCCAAGTTCTTTTCTTCTTCCCCTTCCTCTTTCTTTGTTGTTTCCATTATAAAATAATAAATCCAGTATCTTATATATACTATGATGTTATTATAAAAATGTTACAACTATATTCATTATTATCCATCATATGAATGACCAAGTCACCATACATGCGTACGTACGTCTTACCATCACCACGTCGTGGTGTAGTTTGTTATTCTAACACTACATTATTTGGATGGGTATAATAATGAGTATAACTAATGTAAATAATAAATATAACATTTTAATGATTCTTTATATATTATATACCATCCAATTACATACTATTTCACCATTAATATAATGATATGTTCACTTACGCGCACGTACAGATTATAGTCTCCACGAACGCGATGAGATTAATTTCCCCATCGTAACCATTCAAGAATAATTTTCATTTGATAATTAAAAATAATGTTTAAGAACTTAATATCATTCTAGATATGAATCAAATACATCATGTCCATAACAAACACGGATTATGTAATAAAACATATAAAGGAAAATGAATCAGTTAACACCCGAAACAATGATAATACTAAAATATTATTAAAAAATCACTATTAAAAGATCATATATGATATCATATATATGTATATTGTTATGTATAATTTATTAATATTGATTTAACTATTAGAGGATATTAACATACCCTCGAACCCGGAAAACTAAAAATTAAGGGTTAATTCTACAATCTCTTTACTTATCCATGGTTATTAATACATAATTATCTACTAGGACTACTTTATCATCCACATCCATGTTTCATAAAAATATTTTCAAAAGGAATATTTTAAGGTTTTATGGAAGGGTCTCTTTAACTAGATCAACATTTTAATTGGTTTAAATATTTATTTTTCTAAATCATTCTCATCAATGTCCATGTTTTCAAAATGGGTTTTAAAGATTTATTTATATAGACCTGAATGTTTTTAAAATGTTCATTCCTTTAAAATGTTTCAAATTGGTATGAGAAAATTTGATTAAAAAATGTCTTTAAATGTCTTCCTTTAAAAATTGTGTGACTTTTAAATGTTTTCATGAAAAAGGGATATTTATCTCAAATATTTTTACAAATTATTTTAATCTATGTCAATATCCTTTGATGGATTTTAAATGTGTTTGAAGTTTATTTATTAGAATAAAAAACTTCCATTTTCTATTGAAGGTTTTGTGATATGTTTAACTGTGGATGTGTTATTTTTATACCATTCATTATTTATGGATAAATTATTGACATTTAATATGCTTGTTTTAATATCAATGTTTATGTTATGTTTAAACCTTTTCATATGAGGAATTCATTGGACGTAGTAAGTGAAGGGTGGATCCCACTATAAGTCCTCGATGCATCAGTAGGTCTCATGAGACACACTAGTGTCTTAGCACAAGGCCTTGACAAAATCTTATTTTTAGTCTTGGCATAAGGCCTTGAGTATGTGGTTATAATGTCCGGCGTTATTGTAACACCCCAATCTTCCACAGTACATTTCCCTTTTAATAATGCAATGTCGTGCATTGTACACAACTTCGAGATTCTAACACACCACAACCAATCAAACTAGCTGTTATGAATAGTAATACCTACTTTTTGAAATTTTATCTTTCAAAATGGACTTCATTTTTGGATTTGAAATATCGAAATTAGCTTAGGGTGAAGTTTTGGTACTTTTTGGATAACTTTCATATTTTGATAAATAGTGAAAATTACTAAATTTTAATTAAAAACAACTTTTTTAATCGAAATAATAAATAGTGATAAATTATTAATTTGAGTTGTTTTAAAGTATATTTAGAATATATTTTTACAATTTAATACAATTTTGGTCATTGGATGTAATTTCACATTTAAACCAGACATAAACAAGTGTCAATCTTTTGATAGTTATTATCTCTTAAAAACACGCTATTAGTTTTGACGATGGGAATTAATTTTTAAATTAATTAATGCAACTGATATGTTTTGAATTTGGTAAAATAGACATCATATTTGAATTCATAATATCAAATATATCTTAGTCCTAATGTTTCGTATTTTTCTGGAAACTTTCATTTTTTGATGAATAGTGAAACCACTAAGTGGTAGTTAAAAAGCTGAATTTTTCATAAAACATAATTTTAGCGCTCCTGTGAGTGGAATTTTTAAAATAAAAGAGACACGGTTAATATCAAGGAGTAAAATGTGGTTCAATGAGATGAAAATAATTTTTGGTGAATACTAACTTTTTACTTTTATTTACCCCGGTTAAAGGTAAATATGGTAATTAAGGGTAAAAATGATATTAATATTACCCAACCACATGTCCTAATTCTATTGGACAAGTGTATCTCGACCAAGAACAACCTTAGGGGTAAAATATTATAATTTAGGTCCACTTGTATTAGATTAGGACATTTATTATTATTTAATTCAAAGAAGAGTTAAAAGAGTTAAAATCAATGTTTATTTACTAAAAGATTTTTAATATAGGGTTATACATGATATAAATTGGATTTTAAATATTCATTAAAACGATAAAAATATTTCCTACATAATGGTATTTTATTTAAAATTTTTAGACTTTAGATAATTTAATTTATTTATGACACAATGGTGATGCAGTAATTACCTAATTAATGAAATATTAAAATAATTGATATTATAAATATCAAAATAAATGCAATTTGAGAATTTTTATGAATTGAACTAATTTTACACGTTAATATGACATATTAGGATTGATTATATAAATTGTTTTCTAAGTAATAATGCTATTATGAATTTATCAAAAACAAAATACCCAATAGTGTCAAAATTGACATAAAAGTGTTTTTAAAACAAATATTATATTATTAATTTATATTCAATTCCTAAAAATCTACGGTTCGGCCAAGAGACTTATATCATGATATGTGTATCATTAATGGACCACATGGGGGTCGCTTGGATATATATAGTAAGTTTATTAACCATATAATATAAAAATAGAAAGAGACATTGTAAAAGTGAAACTAATTAACTAAGAGTTAATACTTAAAGATAAGGTTAATATAATGACCCAAACCTGTCTAAATTATATTGGTTGAGTGGATTTTGTCCCATCCCCACCTTAAAATTTAAATAATCTCCTTTATAACCATTGTAAACCGAATATGAATTTATTATAAAATAATATTTTTAGCTTTTCCAAAGGTGCCCCTCACCCCTCTTATAAAAGGGCACTCCCCCTTCTCACTAATTAACACATTCAAAGCCTTTTGTCTCAGCCAAACCCTGAACAAATACTCTCTTAACTTCCCTCACTACAACCTAGAGGCCTTAGTTTGATCAGAAAGCCAACCTAAGGAGCCCTTTTGATCAAATCAAATGGAAGAACCCGAAGAAGAGGTAATGTTTTCACCACCCTCTTTGAAGTTCCTTTCTTCATAAACTTCTTATTTATTTGTTATTTATATTCTAAAATAATAACTCTAGTATCTTCTATATACTGTGATGTTATTATAAATATGGTACAACCATATTCAGTATTATATCCATCCTTTGAATGGCATGTCACCATACGTGCGTACGTACGACTTACCGTCTCCACATCGTGGTGTAATTGTCATTAAATAAATTATTATTTGGATGGGTATAATAATAATGTGTAATTTATGTAAATAATAAATATAACATGATAATTATTCTGTCTATATGATATAACATCCAATTATATATTATTTTAACATCAAAATAATGATATTGTCGCTTGTGCGTACGTACGGACTACCGTCTCCACGAACGTGATGAGATTCATTCTCCATCGTATCCATTCAAGTATAATTCTCATTTTATGATTAAAAATAATTTTTAAGGACTATATATAATTCTGTATATTAATAAGATACAACCCATCCATAACAAAAACGACTTACGTAACAAATAATATAAAGGAAAACGAGTAAGTTAACACCCGAAATGACTATAATACTAAGATATTATTAACAAATCAATGTTAAAATATCATATATGATATCATATTATTGTAAATGATTATTGTATAATTCAATAAAAATTATTTCACCACTATATAGCAGGTTAAACTACCGTCGACCAAGGAAAACTTACAAAGTAAGGGGTTTCTTAGCTCACTTTTAATTCGGTGAGATTTCCATTGTTCAGCACTTATTTAATGCATGTGGTGTGTGTACTTCCCATGATTGTATTCATTGTGTAATATAATTTAATTTGTGCATATCTAAATCATCATTGTATGATCCTTATTTCATGGGTGTATGTTTCGTAGGTTACCTAATCGATAAGGGAATTTGAAATTTCAATTTACACTCATTTGGATTTATGCATATTTCATTTATTATATTACTCCAAGATTATGTGTGGAATCACTATTCATTTGATTATGTCATAATTTCCACTCCCCTTTCTGTGGATATACTTTTGGTACACATAATCACTCCATTGATAAATTCTCAAGTCATCGATTTGAACTTGATAAGTGTAATTTTAATTCAATCTCCATTTGTTGAGTTAAATATCCAATTCATTGGTGTTGTTTTTACAAGAATATGTGTGAATTTCCTCTGATTTATTTACACTAAATATCCAATCATATTTAGTGTATTTAAATTTGTCACACATAATTAGGTCCTTTATTTATCCTTATCCGAATGATATGGTCTTTATAAGATAATTCATCTCAATTTACATTCCATTGAGACTTCTTTGTTGTTATACACCAAATCACTTTTATATGGTGTATATAATTTACTTTGACATAGTATATCATGAATCCGTTTATTATCATGATATTACAAAGTTTGATTACCTCAGTTATTTGTATTCAAGTTTCTCTCTTTTGGTTAGTAACTCTAACTAAAATATAATTTTAAAATGTTTTAAAGATTTATCATTCTAAATCTTTCTCAATAATATACATGTTTTAAAAATGGTTTAAGGATTCATCTATATGGACATTAAAGTTTTCAAATAAAAGTTCCTTTTAAAAGTTTCAAAGTGGGTTTGGACACTTGGATTCAAAAATATATTTTTAAATGGCTTCTTGACAAATAGTGTGGATTTTAAATGATTTCAAGAGAAAAAGGGGATATTTGTCTCAAATAGTTTTAATGATTATTTCCATCTATGTCAATATCCTTCATTATTCTTGATTGAGGGTAATCTGATATAATAAAATTTTCCATATTGTATCGAATGAGTTATGTTTGACTGTGGATGTGATATTTTTACACCATTCATGGTTTGTGGTTAAAGTATTTACATTTTTTATGCTAGTTTTAATACGAATGTTTATGTTATGTTTAAACCTGTTCATATAAGGAATGCATTGGACTTAGTAAGTGACAGGTGGAGCCCGCTATAGCTCCTCGATGCATCGGTAGGTCTCGTGAGACAAACTAATGTGTTGGCACGAGGCCTTAACAAAATCATATTTGTATTCTTCGCACAAGGACTTGGCTATGTGGTTATGATAGTCTGACATTATGCATTCCTTCATTATGAAAGTGGTTATTAATATTTTCATGTGATTATTCGACTAGCAGAATATCCATGTGAATAAGTAAATGGAATTATTTCATTTTATCCTTTCCATTTTATGCTGAAGTTCATGTTTAAAAGGATTTTGTTTTAGTTATACATTGCCTTAAATTTTTATGTTTATTTATGAATGTTTCCGCTATATTGTTATCCTTACTGAGCATCTGAGCTCACCCCTTTCAATGTTTTATTTTTCATAGGATGTGAAGAAGTATTTTGTGAATGTCCTGTAGGGAGAGTATGAGGGGATATAAAGACAATATGTTGTTGTAGTTTTTCACTTATTTATGTAATGTAAACTTAATGAATATATCTATTTTTTCCAAGGCTACTAAACTAATCGTTCTTTAGAGACTTGATCTTTCTTTTGATCATGCCAATGTTATGTAATAATGCACCAACTCTGGGTATCTAGGGTCGGGGCGTTATAGTTGGTATCATAGAAAGTTTAGTACAAACCTTGGAAACTAGATTTAGATAAACTCTGATTAGAGCACGTAGACCTAAGATGAACTTTGAGGATTAGTATAGAAGAACTTCTTAGAGTTTTGGTATTGTAGAGATTTTGTGAGTTTTCCGAGAAATACATCCCTGTCTGGATACGAGAAGGTAGAGGCAGCTCTGGCATAGATGTACCTAGGGGTAAAACCTGAAAACACCGCTTTGAGCTAGACTCGAACGGGAACTGGTGCACAACAACGGGACTTGCTGCATTCTTGGTTACGACACTCCCGGAGGATATACTTAGGATAATTTACATTTTCTTTACGAACCAATTTGAAGTATTATATATATAAGATGAGTGTAAATGACCTAGGTTAATCCTAATGTGTTTCAAATTGAGAATATGGTTACATGTTAATCTCTAAATGATTTTATCACTACTGTTACTCACACAATGCTTTCTGGTTTTAGTCAATGGAAGGATTCCAAGGAAGTCATAGTGACTTTGAGAATGATGTACAAGGTAGGAACAGTGGTGGAAATGGGCAACAAAATGGAATGTTGATAGGCGTAAAAGATATCATCTTTATTCCAAATCAATCTTCAAAAAATATGATCAACAATATATATATTAGCCAATTAATGGACTCAACAAAGAAGAGAAAGGTGATGAATGATAAGAGCTCCAGTAGTGGAGTCCATTGAGAAAGGAATCCTCAATTTCTATCATGCATGAAATGTGGAAGGAGACACCAAGGAAGGTGTCTCAATGGGATAAAGAAATGATTTACATGCGGGAAGTAAGGACATAAAGTGAAGAATTGCCGAAGAAAAATGAAGAGTAATATGAAAGAAGATAAAAATGGTCCCAATAATCCATTTACAGTCATTTTCCGTAAATATAGGGGACCTAGCCATTACCCGAGTAAATGACCTATTCTATAGGATATTTCCTTGGTCAAAGAAGAAGCTATGTGGGGAAAAATGGTTGGAGAAATGTTTAAAAATTATTAGTGCTCCTTGTTGATTAGTTTACTTTGGAATGATTTTCTCTCGTAGTTTTAACCCTGTAGTTTCCATGTGAGAATGATATTTGAGGAAGAATTATCTTTTCTCTTGTGGATATAGTTATAAATAACCATTTGGTTTTATATGATCATTGGGTTTGAGGAAATTGTAAGTTATTATAATTTGGGATGAAAATGAAAGTTATGAGATAAGATTTGTGGTTAAATTATGTTATGGTTATTTTGAGGAATTTATCTCATTTTGGTAATGTTATAAAATAGAGTTTTTGAAAAAGGACAACACGCAGACTGTGTGACAACCCGTCACATCAGACAAAGCTGTGGGAATCGAACCCACAACCAAAGTGCGTTTGGGATTTATCTCCTGCCACTGGACTACGTGAAGCCCCGAGATAGTGTGACTATTATTTTTAGTTAAATGAATTTATTGATCATTAATAATTTGATTTGGGATCTTATGTCTTATCAAATTAATACCCTTAGTATAGGAAAATGATTTGGTGATTAAGTGATAAATGTCATTTTAAAAGTTGTTCGCTTTGTTGTGAACACTATATGCCCGAGGAAAATAGAATAGTATGGGATTTAATTTGAGGAGTAATGGTGTATTTTTATCTATGTATTTATTGTGTATTTATAGTGATTTGGGTTATTTATGGAAATGATTAGGTTAATTACTTTTAAGTATGTGACTTTAAGAGTAATTGATGTCATTTGGAGATACAATTTAATGTGGAAGACTACATTCTTATATGTTTTGGGTTTCAATATTATTTTGGATTATATCGATGGATTGTAAGGACAATTCATTATTAAATGGTATTTATTTAACTTTGGGGTATTGATGGTTTAATTTTAGAAAATTAAGATTAGTGTTTTTTCCTCTAATGGAATATCCATTTGGGGGATCATCAGATATTAAACTAACCATTTTGGTTTTGATTAATCTTTAAATACAAGGTTAATATATAGTTTATCCTACGTGGATCATGTATTTCTATAGAAGTTTAGTCTATATCTTCCATTGTGACCAAGTCTTCTTGAATACTCATTGTAAAAAAAAACGAGTTAGTGGTAAAAATTTAGTAAAGAATGAAACTCTAAATAAGAAGTAAGTATATATCTTTATGTTCTTAGTCAATATCATAAATTAATTCCTCATCCTTATGTAATGTAACTTATAATAAAAAATGTTGTCCATTTACTTTTCCAACTGGGAGACTACTGACCGTTTGTCCCAACACAAGTTTGTGATTTTCTTATTGTTAACTTTCTTCTGATCACGATTTCTATCCCTCTCCATCATAACTTACCACTTAGTTTATCTTCCATATCCATGTTTTCCTACATGGAATCCTAGTATGGGTTATCTTGGGTAACCTTTACACCTCTCTTCCTTTCTTTTAAAGTGATAGTTTTATTGACTCTTTTTCCAATGTGGGACTTTCCATTATATTTTCAAGCCCAATTTAAAAAAAATTTCAAGGATGCAATTTATTGAAGGAGGTGAGAATGTAACACCCCAAGCTTCCACGACACGTTTCCCTTTGAATAATGCAATGTCATGCATTGTACGCAACTTTGATATTCTAACACACCACAACCAATCAAACTAGCCGTTATGAATAGTAATACCTACTTTTTGAAATTATATAAATTTTATCTTTTGAAATGGACTTCATTTTTGGATTCGTAATATTGAAATTATCTTAGGGTGAAAATTTGGTACTTTTCGGATAACTTTCATATTTTGATGAATAATGAAAATTACTAAATTTTAATTAAAAACAAATTTTTTAATCGAAACAATTAATAGTGATAAATTATTAATTTGAGTGATTTTAAACCATATTTAGAATATATTTTTACAATTTAATAAAATTTTGGTCATTGGATGTAATTTCACATTTAAACCAGACATAAACAAGTGTCAATCTTTTGATAGTTATTATCTCTTAAAAACACGCTATTTGTTTTGACGACGGGAATTAATTTTTAAATTAATTAATGCAACTGATATGTTTTGAATTTGGTAAAATAGACATAATTTTTTAATTCATAATATCAAATATATCTTAGGCCTAATTTTTGGTATTTTTCAGGCAACTTTCATTTTTTGATGAATAGTGAAACCACTAAGTGGTAGTTAAAAAACTGAATTTTTCATAAAACTTAATTTTACCACTTCTGTGAGTGGAATTTTGAAAATCCGAGAGACATGGTTAATATAAAGGAGTAAAATGTGGTTCAATGAGATGAAAATAATTTTTGGTAAATAGTAACTTTTTACTTTTATTTACCATGGTTAAAAGTAAATAGGGTAATTAAGGGTAAAAATGATATTAATATTACCCAAACAGATGTCCTAATTCTATTAGACAAGTGTATTTCGACCAAAAAAAACCTTAGGAGTAAAATATTATCATTTATGTCCACTTGTATTAGATTAGGACATTTATTATTATTTAATTCAATGAAGAGTTAAAAGAGTTAAAATCAATGTTTATTTACTAAGACATTTTTAATATAGGGTTATACATAAGATAAATTAGATTGTGAATATTCATTAAAAATATAAAAATATTTCCTATATAATGGTATTTTATTTATAATTTTTAGACATTAAATAATTTAATTTATTTATTACACAATGGTGATGCAGTAACTACCTAATTAATTAAATATTAAAATAATTGATATTATAAATATCAAAATAAATGTAATTTGAGAATTTTTATGAATTACACTAATTTTATAGGTTAATATGACAAATTATGATAGATTATAAAAATTGTGTTCGAAGTAATAATGCTGTTATGAATTTATCAAAAACAAAATACCCAATAGTGTAAAATTGACATAAAATAGTTTTTAAAACAAATATTATATTATTAATTTATATTCAATTCCTAAAAATCTAACGTTCGGACAATAGACTTATATCGTGATAGTTGTATCATTAATGGACCACTTGGGGGTCTCTTGGATGTATATAGTAAGTTTATTAACCATATAATATAAAAATACAAAGAGACATTGTAAAAGTGAAACTAATTAACTAAGAGTTAATACTTAAAGATAAGTTTAATATAATGACCCAAATATATCTAAATTCTATTGGTTGAGTGGTTTTTGACCCATCCCCACCTTAACCTTTAAATAATTTACTTTGGAACCATTAGAAACCGAATATGAATTTATTATAAAATAATTTTTTCAGCTTTTCCAAAGGTGCCCCTCACCCCTCTTATAAAAGGGTACTCCCCTTCTCACTAATTCACACATTCAAAGCCTTTTGTCTCAGAAAAAACCTGCCCTAATACTCTCTCAACTTCCCTCAATACATCCTAGAAGCTTTAGTTTGATCAGAAATCCAACCTACAGATCCATTTTGATCAAATAAAAAGGAAGAACCCGATGAAGAGGTAATGTTTTCACCACCCTCTTTCAAATTCTTTTCTTCTTCAACATCTTCTTTCTTTTTTATTTATATTCTAAAATAATAACTCCATTATCATTTATATAATGTGATGTTATTATAAATATGGTACAACCATATTCAGTATTCTATCCATCCTTAGAATGGCATGTCACCATACGTGCGTACGTACGACTTACCATCTCCACGTTGTGGTGTAATTGTCATTCAATAAATTATTTTTTGGATGGGTAGAATAATGATGTTTAATTCATGTAAATAATAAATATAACATGATAATTATTCTATCTATATGATATACCATCCAATTATATATTATTTTAACATCAAAATAATGATATTGTTGCTCGTGCGTATGTACGGACTACCGTCTCCACGAACGCGATGAGATTAATTCTCCATCGTATCCATTCAAGTATAATTCTCATTTGATGATTAAAAATAATGTTTAAGGACTTGATATAATTTTGGATATGAATAAGATACAACCTATCCATAACAAACATGTCTTACGTAATAAAGAATATAATGGAAAACGAGTAAGTTAACACCCGAAATGACGATAATACTAAGATATTATTAACAAATCAATGTTAAAAGATCATATATGATATCATATTAATGTAAAGGATTATTATATAATTAAATAACAATTATCTCACAATTATACAGGAGGTTAACCTACCTTCGACCAAGGAAAAAGTACAAAGTAAGGGGTTTCTTATCTCACTTTTAATTCCGTGAGATTTCCATTGTTCACCACTTATTTATTGCATGTGGTGTGTGTACTGCCCATTATTGTATTCATTGTGTAATATAATCTAATTTTTGGATATCTACATCATCATTGTATGATCCTTCTTTCATGGGTGTATGTTTCGTAAGTTACCTAATCGATAAGGGAATTTGAAATTTCAATTTCCACTCATTTGGATTTACGCATATTTCATTGATTATATAACTCCAAGATTATGTGTGGAATCACTATTCATTTGATTATGTCATAATTTCCACTCCCCTTTCTTTGGATATACTTTTGGTACACATAATCACTCCATTTATAAATTCTCAAGCCATCGATTTTTACTTGAAAAGTGTAATTTTAATTCAATCTCTATTTGTTGAGTTAAATATCCAATTCACTGGTGTTGTTTTTACAAGAATATGTTTGAATTTACTCTGATTGATTTACACTGAATATCCAATCATATTGAGTGTATTTAAATTTTTCACACATAATTATGTCATTGATTTATCCTTAACCGAAGGATATGGTCTTTATAAGAGAATTCATCTCAATTTACATTCCATTGAGACTTCTTTGTTGTTATACACCAAATCACTTTTATATAGAGTATATAATGTACTTTGACATAGTATATCATGAATACCTTTATTCTCATGATATTAAAAAGTTTGATTACCTCAATTATTTGTATTCAAGTTTCTCACTTTTGGTTAGTAACTCTAACTAAAATATCATTTTTAAATGTTTTAAAGATTTATCATTCTAAATCATTCTCATTAATGTCCATGTTTTAAAAATGGTTTAAGGATTTATCTATATGGACATTAAATTTTTCAAATAAAAATTCCGTTTAAAAGTTTCAAAGTGGTATGGGAAACTTTTATTCAAAAATCTATTTTTAAATGGCTTCTTGACAAATAGTGTGGATTTTAAATGATTTCAAGGAAAAAGGGGATATTTCTTTCTAATAGTTTTGATGATTATTTCCATCTATGTCAATATCCTTCATTATTATCGATTGAGGGTAATCTGATACAATACAATCTTCCATATTTTATCGAATGAGTTATGTTTGGCTGTGGATGTGCTATTTTTATAACATTCATGGTTTTTGGTTAAAGTGTTGACATTTTGTATGCTAGTTTTAATAAGAATGATTATGTTATGTTTAAATCAGTTCATATGAGGTATGCATTGGACTTAGTAAGTGACGGGTGGAGTCCGCTATAGCTCCTCGATGCATCGGTAGGTCTCATTAGACAAAGTAGTGTCTTGGCATGAGGCCTTGAAAAATCTTATTTGTAGTCTTGGCACGAGGCCTTGGCTACGTGGTTTTGATAGTCTGGAATTATGAATTCCGTCATTATTAAAGTGGTTATTAATATTTTCATGTGATTATTAGACTAGTAGAATATCCATGTGAATAAGTAAATGGTATTATTTCATTTTAGCCTTTCCATTTTATGCTGAAGTTCAAGTTTAAAAGGCTTTTGTTTTAGTTATACATTGCCTTAAATTTTTATGTTTATTTATGAAATTTTCCGCTATATTATTATCCTTACTGAGCATCTGAGCTCACCCCTTTAAAAGTTTTATTTTTCCCAGGATGTGAAGAATTATTTTATGAATTACCTATAGGGATAGTATGAGGGGATATAAAGACAATATGTTGTTGTAGTTTTTCACTTATTGATGTAATGTAAACTTTATGAATATATCTAGTGTTTCCAAGGCTACTTAACTAATCAGTCTTTAGAGACTTGATCTTTCTTATGATCATGCCAATGTTATGTAATAATGCACCGACTCATGGTATCTAGGGTCGGGGCATTACAATTATGCACTCCATAATTATAAAATTGGATATTGAAATTTCATGTGATTATTCGACTAGTAGAATATATACATGAATAATTAAATGGAATTATTTGAATTTATCTTTTCCATATTATTCTGAAGTTTATGTTTAAAAGGCTTTTGTTTTAGTCTTATACATTTTCTTAAATGTTTATGCTTATTTATGAATGTTTCTACTATATTGTTATCCTTACTGAGAATCTGAGCTCATCCCTTTCTGTGTTTTATTTTTCCTAGGATGTGAAGAAGTATTTAATGGTTGACCTGTAGGGATAGGATAAGGATATAAGTGTGTTCAAAAGTTGACAAAATGATGTCGATGTTTTTATTTAATGATGTATTGTAAAACTTATAAATGTATCTAGTACTTCAAAGGCTACTAAACTGATCAGTCTTTCGGGACACGATTCTTTGTATCATGCTAATGTTATGTAATAACACACCAAATCCTGGTATCTAGGGTCAGGTCATTACAGTTGGTATCAGGGAAATTATAATAACAACCTTGAAAGATAGATTTAGAAAAAATATGATTAGAGAACATTACCCTAAGGTAAACTTTGAGGATTAGTATTGAAGAACTCCCTAGAATTTTGGTACTGTAAGGATTTTTTATGTTTTCCAAGAAATACATCCCTATATAGATACCAGCAGGTAGAGGCGACTCTGGAATAGTTTTACCTAGGGGTAAATCCCAAAACACCGCTTTGAGCTAGACTTGAACGAGAACTTGTGCACGACAATGGGCCTTACCGCACTCTTGGTTACAACACTCTCAGGGGATATGCATAGTATAATTCTAATTTTCTTTATAAACCATTATGAAGTGTTTATGAGTATATAATTCCTCAAAGAAACCCTTTTTTATGATTATGGATTATATCCATAAACTATTCAATTTATGTTAACCGTTTTACATGTTTGGAATTACGTATTGTAATTCATAAACTAATCCAGTGTATGCCATTGTTTAGAAATGGTGCCTAGTGGATGGAATAGAAACCGTATCAACAAACGTAATCTATGTAGGGATCTCCCTTCTACTCAAGATAATTATAGTTGAGCTGGTGAAAAAAATGGTGTTGATTAGCTTATCACTATACTGTGACAACTCACTTGGGTTATGAATAATAACCTTACTCGTATGGAGAACCCTGATCTAAAATGTCGAATATAAATGTTAAATCACTTAATGAGGAAATAACCACCATAATTAAATGGGTGTAAAAATAAATTACTATCTGAGAAATGGATAAGTTCCTTAGAGAAAAATATTTCATGCTTTGCGTAGTAATGAAAGGAAAATAGTAGTCATTGAAGTTTATCACCTCACGAGAGATGCAGATCATTGGGGTTGATTAATAAAAAACACAAAGGAAGATGAATAAGTATTAAACATGGAATAGAGGGAGTTTAAAGAGATTATTTTAGGAAAAATACATTCTTCATGACCATCGAGCATATATGAAAATACAATTTCTGAGTCTGAGGCAAAAGAAGGATGAGAATGTCGCAAAGTATGATGAAAACTTTACAAAGTTAGCAAGGCATGAAACAAATTATATAAGTAACCGTAAGAGTATGATAGATCAATTATTTGATGGGTTAAATCAACTTCTCAGTTTAGAATTAGTCTCAGAATACTTATCATCATACGAAGATATAGTCTTTTGTGCTATCAGGGCAGAAAATGAATTCTCTAAGTCTCACGAATTTTAAGCAAATAAAGAGAAAAAGAGATCTGCTAAACACTATAGAAATGGAAATAATTGACTATCCTTCATGCGACAAATTTGGGAAGAAACTCCCTGGTACTTTCATGAAGGTAATGGGAGTCTGTTACAAGTGTGGTGAAAAAGGCCACCAAGCTCGTGATTTAAAGGGATTGAAAGAGGATATCAATGTTGAATACTACAATTTTAGAGAAAAGGGAAATTATATAAATGAATTTCCTAATAGCCAAGGGAACTTACCTCAGAAAAGGCCAAGGGAGAAAGGCCAAGCTTATGTGATCACTACTGCTGAGGTTGAAGCTCCAAAAGATGTGGTGGTAGGTAATTTAATGGTTTCCTCTAGTTTAGCCAACACTTTATTTGATTCTAGATCATTGCATTGTTTATTATCCTCCCATTTTCTAATAAAAGTAGATATATTCAATTTGACTTAACAAGGGAGTTCTCAGTCTAAACTCTTAAGGTAAGTATCATCACAACAAAGTTTTTTGAATCAATTCCCATTTGGGCATATAAATTTTCTTTATCTACTGATCTCATCATCATACCCATGATTTAATTTGACATAATCCTTATAATAGATTGGATTTTGGACCATGATGTGAAAATTTATTGTAAGAAGTAGGAGGATACAATTTTAGATAATGATAAGAAGTGCCTTATCTTTAGAATAGAAATGTCACCACCTGATTCTTATCTTGATACACCCCCATTAGATAAACTAAATTCAATTATTGGGGAGGAAGAGAATGAAATAACTATGGGTGAGGATTTTTTTTAAATATAGGATGTACCGATTGTTCAGGAATATGTTGACGTGTTTTTAGAGGATTTACCTGGACATCCTCCAGAACGAGAAATTTAGTTTTCAATTGATTTAATTCTTGGTTCAAGGCCCATATCGAAGACCCATTATAGAATGACCACTGTGTAATTAGGGTAACTAAAGAAAAAACTAGAGGAATTGAGAAATAAGGGATTTATTTTCCCTAGTATTTCTCATTTGGGATCCCCTATTCTTTTTGTTAAGAAGAAATATGGATCAATGAGGTTGTGCATTGACTACATAGATATAAATTCTATAATAATAAAGAACAAGTATCCCCTACCTCGAAATGATGATTTATTCGATCAACTTCATGGAGATCAATATTTTTCAAATATTGACCTCCGATCTGGATATCACTAGTTGTGTGTAAAGAAGGAAGACATTCCGAAAACCAAATTTCGAACCAGGTACGGGCTTTACTTGTTTATAGTAAGGCCTTTTGGATTGACAAATTCACCCTCTGTTTTCATGGATCTAAAAAATAGAGCTTTCAAGGAATATCATGATTAATTTGTAGTGTTATTTATTGATGATATCTTGGTACACTCCAAAATATATGAAGATCATGAAAATCACTTGTGCACTATTCTGAAGACCCTCAAAATAAATAAATTATATTGGAAATTTAGCAAGTGTTAATTCTAGCATCAAGAGATATTTTTCTTGGACATATTGTCTCTAAGGATGGAATCTCTATTGATCCTTAAAAGAACAAGGAAATCCAAGAATAGCCCGAACCAACGAGTATAACTAAGGTATGCAGATTTATTGGTTTAGAAGGTTATTATCGACATTTCGCCCAAAATTTGGCCTCGTTGGCTAACCCATAACCAAGCTCGCACGTAAAGGGGTTAAATTTGTTTCGACAAAAGAGTGTGAAGAATTTTTTGAAGAACAGAATAGAAGATTAGTCAATGATCTTATCTTGACTCTACCATCAGGGAATAACATGTTTGTTATTTATAGTGATGCTTCAAAAAAAGGACTTGGTTGTGTCTTTATACAAAATGATAGAGTTATTACCTCTGCATCACGACAACTAAAAATTCATGAGAAAAACTATCCTACACTTGATATTGAGTTAGAAGCTATAATATTTGCTCTAAATATATGGAGACACTATCACTATGGTGAAAAATGAGATATTTATACTGATCACATGAGTTTGAAGTATATTTTCTCACAAAAAGAACTCAACATTAGGAAAATGAGATAACTTGAACTACTTAAGGATTATGATTGCACAATAAACTTCCACCCTAGGAATGAAAATAATGTGTCAGATGCTTTGAGTAGAAATGACCATGGTGTTTTGAGCAAGATGAGAGTTGAAAGGGATCCTATTTTCATGGATCTATTAAATATGGATATGAGAATAACCATAGAATGTGAAACATCAATAATTTTTCAAATGGTTTCCAAACCATATTTACTAGAAAGGATAACTAGTTCTCAGACTGATGATGAGGAGTTTAAAAAGAAGATTAAAGCTGTGAATGGTGGGAGATTGATCAACTTCATATATGAAGATGGAATTTTGAAATTTGGGAAGAGACTTTGTGTTCACGATATACTTGATTGAAAAAGGGAATTGTTTGATGATGCTCATAGCTCCAATTTCTTTATACACCCTGGTAGCACTATGTTATATAGAGATTTGAAAAAATATTTTTGGTGGGACAACATGAAGAGAGAGATCACTGATTATGTGTCAAGATGTATGGTTTATCAACAAGTGATATCTAGATGGAAACACCTTGGAGGAGTCATTCAACCTCTTACCATACCTGAGTGGAAATGGGATAATATTACAATAGACTTTGTCATGGGACTACCAAAGACTCCTAGAAGGAATGATTCAATATGGGTCATTGTTGATCATCTTACCAAGTCATCACATTTTCATGCTATAAGAGAAGATTTACCACTTGAACATCTGACAGGACTATATATTAATGACGTTTTAAGACTCCATGGTGTACCCCTATCGATTGTTTTTGATCATGATCCCCGTTTTACATCAAGATTCTGGAAAAGTTTTCAAAAGGGCCAAGATACTGAACTTTGTTTGAGCACTGCCTACCACACTCAAACTGATAGACAATCAGAACAGACTATTCAAACCTTATAAGACATGTCGAGATCTTGATCACTTGAATTCCAACGCATGTGGGATCAATATTTAACACTGGTAGAATTTTTCTATAACAATAGCTTCCATTCAAGTTTTCAGATGACACCATATGAAGCATTATACAGAAAGAGATGTCTCACACCAACTTGTTGGAATGATATTTGTGAAAGGAAACTTGTAGGCCTAGAACATGATTAGGAAACAATAGAAAAAGTGAAGATTCTCCAAACCCACATCAAAAAAGCTTAAAGTAGGCAAAATAGCTATGCCAATAACTGAAGGAAGGATTTGGAATTTCAAGTAAGATATCATGTTTTATTGAAGGTTTCTACATGGAAGGGTGTTATATGTTTCAGTAAGAAGGGTAAATTGACTCCCAGGTACATCGTACCTTTTGAAAATCTAGAACGAATTGGAGTTGTAGCCTATCATTTGGAAATGACTCCAAGTCTCCCCAAAGTTCCGGATGTGTTCCACATATCAGTGTTGAGAAAATACATGCCTAACCCAATGCATGTACTCACCTATAAAGAATTGGAACATGAACCCAATATGTCTTATTATGAAGAGCCTATCAGAATTCTTGATACCAGAGAAAAAGTGTTGAGAAACTGGACGACTTGTCTGGTGAATGTTCTATGGAGAAACCATAAGATAGAAGAGGCAACTTGGGAACCCTGGGAACTTATGATGAAGAACCACCAAATTCTGTTTATGAAATAACATTCTAGAAATTTTGAGGATGAAATTATTTTAAGGAGAGAATGTAACACCCCAGGAATCCATAGTATGTCTCTCTTTGAATAATGCAATAACTTACATTGTACGCAACCTCGAGATTCTAACTCACCGTGACCAATCAAACTAGCCGTTATGAATAGTAATACACACTTTTTGAAATTTTTTAAATTTTATTTTTCCAAATGGAGTTCATTTTTGAATTCAGAATACCGAAATTATCTTAGGGTGAATTTTGGGTACTTTTATGAAAAGTTTCAATTATCGATGAATAGTGAAAAAAATACATAATTCCAATTAAAAACAAATTTTTTAATCGAAATAATTTATAGTTTTAAATTATAAATTTTAGTAGTTTTAAAATATAATTTGATTATATTTTTATCATTTATTATAATTTATCTCATTTTATGTAATTTCACATTTAAACTAGACATAAAAAAGTGTCAATCCTTTGATAGATATTATTTCTTAAAAACACATTTTTTTGACAACGGAAATTAATTTTAAATTAATTTCTTCCACTTCTATGTATTGAATTTGAAAAAATGGATTCCATATTTGGAATTAGGAGGTCCAAATTTTATAAATTGGTAACTTTTATTTTTAAACATTATGAATAATTACATCGAAAAATATTTTATTTACCATGGTTAAAGGGTAAATCTAGTAAATAAGGGTAAACAAATAATATTATAATAATATTTAATTACATTAACATGCTTAATATTCATATTGTTTGATACATTTACGGCCATGGGAATCCTTGGGTAGATTTTGGGACCCCATAGAGCAACTTGAGAGTGATAATGACACTTTTTATTAATTAATTTAAAGTAAACACAAAAATGACATAAACATATATGTTTTAATAATTTTTTTTAATGGGGTTATATAAGTTATCATTTTGACTAAAAATACTTATTATAAATATAAAAATATTTCATACATAATGTTTTTTTATTTATAATTTTAGACATTAAATAATTACATTTATTTATGACATAAAGATGATGCAATAATTACCTTATTAATGATAGAATCAAATAAATGGTATTATAAATACTAAAATAAATATAATTTCATTGTTTTTATGACATACACGAATTTTCTTGGTGAATATGAAATTTTTAGGTTGATTCAATGTATTTATTTCGAAGTAATCATGTTTTGAAGACTTTTACAAAAACCAAATACTAAATAGTGTCAAAATTGACATAAATGGGTTTTTAAAACAAATATTTTTTTATTAAATTATATTATAGTCCTAAAAAATCTAAGGTTCTTCCAAATAACTTATATAATGATAGGTATATCATAACTTAACCACTTGAGGTTCTCTTGGCATTTTATAGTACATTTATTAACCAATTATTATAATAATACAAGAATACATGGTAAAAGTCAAACTATTTACCAAAAAGTTAAATCAAAATGATAAGGTTAATATGGTGACCCAAACCTATCTAAAACCTATTAGTTGAGATGTTTTCAACACATCCCCACCTTATCACTGAAATAATTTATTTTGGAGCCATTATAAATAGAAAATTATTTTATTATAAAATAATATTTCAAGCTTTTCCTAAAGTGACCCTCACCTCTCTTATAAAAGGGTACTTCCACTTCTCTAACTTTCACACCTCCAAAGCCATTTGACTCATCCAACCCCTACAAAAAGCTACTAAAAACTTTACTCCCTTCATCCTAGAGGTTTAATTTGGTCAGAAAGCCAACCTACGCATCCCTTTTGATCAAACAAAAAGGAAGAACCCAAAGAGAAGGTAAATATTTCATAACATCTTTCAAGTTCTTTTCTTCTTCCACTTTTTCTTTCTTTGTTCTTTCCATTATAAAATAATAAGTCCAGTATCTTCTATATACTACGATGTTATTATAATAATGGTACAACCATATTCATTATTATCCATCAAATGAATGACAAAGTCACCATACATGCATACATACAACTTACCATCTCCACGTCGTGGTGTAGTTTGTTATTCAAACACTACATTATTTTGATGGGTATAATAATGAGTATAAAAAATGTAAATAAAAAATATAAAATGTCAATTATTCTATATATATGATATTAAATCCAATTACATATGATTTTACCATCAATATAATGATATTTTCACTCGTGCGTACATACAGATTACCGTCTCCATGAACGCGATGAGATTCATTTTCCCATCATAACCATTCAAGAATAATTTTGATTTGATAATAAAAAATAATTTTTATGAACTTAATATAATTATAGTTTTGAATCAAATATTTCCTATCCATAACAAACAAGGCTTTTGTTACAAAACATATAAAGGAAAATGAATAAGTTTACACCCGAAACGACGATAATATAAAATAGTATTAAAAAGCAATATTAGAATGCTATATATGATATAATATTTACGTATATGGTTCTCTTATAATTTAATAACAATAATTTAACTATTATGTAGGAGGTTAACTTACCCTAGACTAAGGAAATGTACATGGTAAGGGTTAATTCTAAAATCTTTTTTACTTTTCCAAGGTTGTTAATATGTAAGTACATACTGGGACCTCTTTATCATCCATATACATGTTTCATAAAAATATTTTCAAAAAGAATATTTTATGCTTTTATGGAAGGAAATCATTAACTGGACCATAATTTTAAATTTTTTAAATATTTATTCTTCTGAATCATTCTTATTAATGAACATGTTTTCAAAATGGTTTTTAAGGATTTATTTATATGGACATGAGTCTTTTTAAAATGTTAGAACCTTTCAAAAGTTTCAAAGTGGTATGGTACACTTTGATTAAAATATTTCTTTAAATGTATTCCTTTTTAAATTGTGTGTCTTTTAAATGTTTTCATGAAAAATGAATATTTCTCTCAAAGAGTTTTACAAATCATTTTCATATATGTCAACATCCTTTGATGGATTTAAAATTTTTTGGAAGTTGATTTATTATGATACAAATATTCCATATTGTATTGAATTTTTTGTGATATGTTTGACAGTGGATATGTTATTTTTATACCATTCATGGTTTTTGGATAAAGTATTGACATTTCGTATGCTAGTTTTAATAAGAATGTTTATTTTATGTTTAAACCTTTTCATATGTAGAATGAATTGGACTTAGTAAGTGACGAGTGGAGCCTTATATAGTTTCTAGATGCATCTGTAGGTCTGATGAGACAATCTAGTGTCTTGGCACAAGGCCTTGAAAAAAATATTATTTGTAGTCTTGGCAGAAGGCCTTGACTATGTGGTTATGAAGTCTGGCATTATGCATTCCATAATTATGAAATTGGATATCGAAATTTCATGTGATTATTTGACTAGTAGAATATCCATGTGAATTAGTAAATGACATTATTTGAATTTACCTTTCCATAATATACTAATCTTTATGTTTAAAATTCTTTTGTTTTTGTCTTATACGTCGCCTTAAATGTTTATTCTTATTTATGAATGTTTTTGCTATATTGTTATCCTTACTGAGCATCTTAGCTCACCCCTTTCTATGTTTTATTTTTACCAGGATGTGAAGAAGTATTTTATGGTTTACCTGTAGGGATAGGCTAAGGATAAAAGTGTGTTCACACGGGGACAAAATTTTGTTAATGTTTTTATTTCATGATGTACTATAAAACTTTTGAATGTATCTAGTACTTCAAAGTCTATTAAATTGTTCGGTCTTTCAGGACATGATTCCTTGTATCATGCCAATGTTATGTAATAACACACCGACTCTGGGCAATAGGGTTCGGGGCGTTACATTCATCAAAAAAATGAATCATTTTGGAAAAATCTAAAAAACTAAACCTAAGATAATTTTTATATTATTATATCAAAAATTAATTTAATATTATCAAATAAATTTTCTAAAACTGGTAAAAATTAATTTTTAATTTTTTGTACAGTACGTGGCCAATCAACCAATTAACAAAATATAGTTTAAAAAAACCTTTTATTTTCATTTTAAATAATTATTATTTTATTTATAATAAATAGATAACTATCATTTTCATGATTTCATTATTACTATTCATACTCGCCAATTTAATGACTATGTTATAACAGTATTCTATATTATGGTTTATTTCGACTCATGGGTGCGTGTTCTACAGGCTATCGAAGATAATAAATTTAAAGAAATTTATTTTGAGGGTTGTATAAGCTCATTGTTTCATGTCACATACACTATCAAAAAAATGTTTTTATTTAAAATAATGAGTAGTTAGATTGAATTTTTTATGTTTAGTTATAGATCATTTGATCATTATTTTTTTCTTGTTTACTCTCCTATACTTTAACATTTCCTGGGAAACCTAGGGAACTAAGTATAAGACCTGAATATAATATATTGTGATACAAATAGAAAATGTTTCCCAGTTGACCTTAGTTTTCTAATAGAATGGATTATGTGGACCGCATTAGCTTGTGTTATCTAGATATGGGTCATGTGTCTCAGTTAGTTTGATATGAATACTATAATTAAAGACATGTTCTTTTAAGATGACCTAGGGTTCCAGTCACCTAGTAAGGTCCACATTACTTAATGTTCAAGGAATTCTCCATAGTTCTTAGTGTTATTGAGGATTATTTAGTGGATCGTATTTCATACCTTGATTGTATCCCCTAGAATTTGTTTTGACCACATGAAATCACTATTTCAGTTGTTTGTTTTGAATAATCAATTAATATATTGGTTTTTATACATTCTTATATTCCATTCTCATTATGGTTTTGGTTTACATGTAAATTTATTGGTAACATGATTTATAATGTTCGATTTAGAATGGAAAAGTGATGTGTACATTATAAAAGGTGTGTGAGAAATATTTTTAGATTGAGAAAATGGATTTGAGTTTTGTTTTCATTAACTTAATAAAAACTCATTCTTTATATAAAAACTATTTTTGAAAATAATTTTCAATCTACCATTATTTATCAAAATAAGGGATATGTTTT
Source organism: Viscum album (assembly GCA_963277665.1). Lineage (NCBI taxonomy): Eukaryota > Viridiplantae > Streptophyta > Magnoliopsida > Santalales > Viscaceae > Viscum > Viscum album. Next base: position 944,208,730 of record OY728153.1, read on the forward strand.
ATAAAATTGATAAAGGACTTATATTTTTTTCATTATATATGCATGTGAAAAACATATATTTTTATTTTTATTTCATACTATCATTAATAAAATATATTTTTAATTTAATTTCAAAAAATATTTGGCCAAATTATATTGAGGGTATTTATATCACACCCTGCATACATGATTGGTTTTAAATATCTCTATTGTTTTCTTTCTGTTTATCAGGATGTAATCACTTTTAGGTCTTATGTTTGGGTTATTTGATAATGGATGATGAAGTGTTGTGGTGGGAGATCATGGGTGACATAGATGTGGGTTTTATCAGTTTAGATTTATTTATATCTTGTTTTTTTATGGTTATGCATCAAATATGAAAGAATAGATATTTGTTTTGGAATTCTTGTATATTCCACATTGAATTAATTTATATATTTTTATTTTTATTATTACTATTTTGTATCGCTATGTTTTTTTGTTTCCTTTATGTTAAAACTATTTATGTTATGAATGATCATCCAATGTACAGATAGGTTAAAAGAAATTCTTGGCTGGGATTATTGATGTAGTTATTTGAATTAAGTTACTGAAATAATTCTAAAGTTTATGTTATTAAAACCCAGTAACTAGTTGTCAGCTCGTATGGATTAATAATTCTTTTCAGGCTATGTAGTGGACTAGGTTGGATGAGATTTTAAGTCTGCTCAAGCTTGTTCATTACAGTGGGAGTACTTGGCCTTACATAGGTCCATCCATAAAGATTGGTTGATGAGGACAGTGACTAAGGAAGATCATGTTTTATTTTTGAGAATAATAATTTTCTTGGAAATCCTATATATTATGCGATGAGATCATTTTTTTGGGATCATCGAGTTTGAGTGTGTGGATCATCGAGTACTCAAGAATATAATAATTTTTTCTTACTTGAATATAGTGAAGCAACATCACCCCATAGATTAGGATACATGTCCTAACTATACAATCCTTATTTTTATAGTGCTCTATTTTCTTTTTGAATGTTGCATCTATTGGTTTTTAATACATCATTGAAAGTTATTATGTTGTTGTGTAGTGATTTTGGAATAATTTTGTTAAATGTTATGGATGTGATTGTATGGGGTTTGTTTCAAAGGTTATAAATGTTTTCATCATATTTTAGTGGTGTAATTATGGCATCTTGTTGGTAGGTTGTTATAGACCTAACTTGTGGTATAAAAACAGATGTTTGGAGTGATTCCATATAATCATGCACTGATAAAGGCGTTTTAAAATATCTGTTCAACAACATCATTTTCCTCTTTTCCTTATAAGAGAATATAGGTATTTAATTCTTTACCTCTCATCCTATTTTTATTAATAAATAGTTTTAATTGAAATGTATTATATAGAAGTTATACGATGATATTATGGTTGGGGTAGAAATGTTTGATATAATGGATTTGAGAATCTATAAGATGTATTTGGAGGATTGCCTTCTCTAGAAGGAAGATGACATTTATTTAATTAGAGACAAGTTAAATTCTATAAATAAAAAACATTGGGAGATGTTGGAAATGAAATAACTAAGGTCAAATTATATTCCACTTACTTATAATTTGGAGTAAAGGATCTTGGAAATAAATATAGAATCTAATCCAATGGAGACCCTTACTGATATGTATGAGAAGACGATGAAAATGAATAAAGTTTTATTTATATACAGAATATTTGTTTAATAAATTTTGGATAAAAAATATTACGTGGATCATATATACAAAAAAATATCATTCCAAATGAATAGGTGTGAGTGAATACATGATTCAAAAATATGATATATGCATTTGTTTACTCTATTCACTCCCAAAGTCATGGTTCATAATGGTGATCACTCTGAGTAACTCCTACAAAAAAAGTGATTTGATGTTAAAGGAAATTAATGTCCTAATCATGAATGAAGATTCATCAAAATGAGATTAAAGAATCATTTGATAAAATTTAGAGGGAAGAGGATGTACTTTTGGTTCAACATATTACCATCAAGAAAAAGGAAGTAGGATTTATAGATGGAGTATTTTGATAGATTTTGATCCACTGTGATGATATTTCAGGGGGGAATTCTGCCTAAAGAATGGTTGTAGTGAAAGTAGGAATAATTTTAGAAGATATGATATAGGAATAGGATATCTGTTTATTGTATCATAAGATATGAGTGGAATTATTTCAAGTGTTTCTACTTCATTAGGGTCTTCATTTTTAGACTTCAGATATTCATCCCAAGCTATGTATGAAAGGGGGAAAATTAAGAATTATATACTCAAAAGGTCTAGAACGTTACATCTTCTATATTAGAAATCTTCCAATATATTGAGTAAGTGTGATGATTTAGTCTAGATAAGGAATGAAATAATGATATAGTTGAATGACATGTGATATATTCTAGGCCTAAAAATGAATTTAATTTTAATGGGGAACTCAATGAAGTGGATTTCTATAAAACATTCATATATGGTTTATGAAATATTTAATATGTGTTGCGAACCAACCCAGGTCAACCCTAAAAAAGTCACCCGAGCTGGTCTGCGACATGGACTGAAGGGTATTCCTAATCCCCATGGGATAAAAACTAGTTCCAAGAATCAATTACAAAACAATTGGGAATTATTTCATCACAAAAGAAATAACCAGGATCGGATAAATAAACAGATATAAACTGGAAATGTCGTAAAACTCAACAAATAAACGTCAAATAAATGAATAACCAATTCAATTACAAGATACAATTAATATGATTAAAACCTAAAAGTGTAAAAATAAACAATTTCCTAACGATCTCCATGTGGCCTCTTAGTCACCTCCAACCAGAAGACCAATCGTGCTCCATAACAAGCACCTGATCCAGGAAACCTAAAACAAAGCTGGACATGCATCTAAAATGATAGGATAGGAATGAGCATCAAAATGCTCAGTATAGATGCCAAATATAAAAAATAGAATCCAAGTGTTTCCTTAACCCAGAACTGTCTAATGACACTAGTTTCAAATACAGTTTTAAGAATAAGGTTTTCAACATTTTACAAAAAAACACACAACACCTCATACTTCTAAAACCAAATTCTATTTTATATCAAATTTCCAATACAAGAAAAACCATGTTAGTGTAACGCCCCGAACCCAGTTAACTTGAGTCGGTGCATTATTACATAACATTGGCATGATCACCAGAAAGATCAAATCTCGAAAGACCGATTTGTTTAGTAGCCTTGGAAACACTAGATATATTAATAAAGTTTTACATTACATCATGAAGTGAAAAACTACTACAAAAACATATTGTCTGCATAATCCACACTATTATCCCCTCATAATATCCCTACATGTCATTCATAATTTACATTTTCAAATCCTGGGAAAAAGAAAACATAGAAAAGGGTTGAGATCAAATGCCCAGTAAGGATAACAATATAGCGAAAACTTTCATAAATAAGAATAAACATTTAAGGAAATGTATAACTAAAACAAAATCCTTTTAAACTTGAACTTCAACATAGTATGGAAAAAATAAAATGAAATAATTCCATTTACTTATTCACATAGATATTCTACTAATCGAATGATCACATGCAATATCAATAACCACTTTTATAATGATGGAATGCATAATGCCAGACTATCATAACCACATAGCCAAGGCCTCATTCCAAGACTACAAATAAGATTTTTTCAAGGCCTGGTGCCAAGACACTAGTTTGTCTCATGATACCTACTGATGCATCGAGGAGCTATAGCGGGCTCCACCCATCACATATTAAGTCTAATGCATTCCCATATGAAAAGGTTTAAACATAAAATAAACATTTGTATTAAAACTAGCATATGAAATGTCAATACTTTCACCATAAACTATGAATGGTATAAAAAATATCACATCCATAGTCAAACATATCACATAAACTTCAATACAATATAGATGTTTTTTATCATAATAAATCAACTTCAAATAAGCGTAAAATCTATCAAAGGATGTTGACATAGATGAAATCAAAACTCTTTTTAGAGAAATATATCATTATATTTTGAAGTCATTTAAGAGTCATATATTTATAAAATAAAACATTTTCTTTGAAAATATTCTTATATGCTTATATGGGAAGCTTTGATGATTTTATAATGGCAGAAAATAGCCGCACCCTCCGTATAAGTGAAAAAAAACATTCTTACCTTAATTCTGTTGAAAAGGTTAAAAAACACCTTGTTTGGAAAACGACAAAAGGATTCCTTTATAAAACTCTTATAAAAAGTCAAACAAGGGTATAATTGACTTTAACCCATATTCTTGTAAATAGTGAAAATGTTTTGAAATACATTTCTAAGAAACATGGATGTGGATGATAAAGAGATCTCAATAGATTATTACGTATAAACAACCTCAGATAATGAAGAGATTGCGAAATAAACCCTTACCTTGTACTTTTCCTTGGTTGGGGTAGGTTAAACTCCTGTATAATGGTGAAATAATTGTTATTAAATTATAAAATAATCATATACATTAATATGATATCATATATGATCTTTTAACATTACTTTGTTAATAATATCTTAGTATTATCGTTGTTTCGGGTGTTAACTTACCCATTTTCTTTTATATGTTTTGTTACGTAAGACATGTTTTTAATGGATAGGTTGTATCTTAATCATATCCAGAATGATATCAAGTCCTCAGATACTATTATTAATCATCAAATGAGAACTATACTTGGATGGATACGATGGAGAATGAATCTCATCGCGTTCGTGGAGACGGTAGTCCGCACGTACGCACGAGCGACAATATCATTATTTTGATATTAAAATAATATATAAATGGATGGTATAACATATATAAAGAATCATTATCATGTTATATTTATTATTTACATGAGTTACACATCATTATTATACCCATCCAAATAATAATTTATTGAATAACAATTACACCACGATGTGGAGACGGTAAGCCATACACACGCACGTATGGTGACATGTTATTCAAAGGATAGATAGAATATTGAATATGGTTGTACCATATTTATAATAAAATCACAGTATATATAAGATACTGGAGTTATTATTTTAGAATGGTAATAACAATGAAGGAAGAAGTGGAAGAAGAAAGGAACTTGGAAAAGGGTGGTGAAATCATTACCTCTTCTTTGGGTTCTTCCTTTTGATTTGATCAAAAGGGATCTTTAAGTTGGCTTTATGACTAAAAGAAGGAATCTAGGATTAAGTGAGAGAAGTTGAGAGATTTTTGGGTGGAGGTTGGACGAACCAATAGGCTTTGAAGGTGTGAAGTAATGAGAAGGGGGAGTGCCCTTTTATAAGATGGGTGAGGGGCACCTTTGGAAAATCTAGAAATATTAATATATAATAAATTCATATTCAGTTTATAATGGCTCCAAAGTTGATTATTAAAAGGTTAAAGTGGGTATAGGTCGAAAAAAATTCAACCAATAGAATTTAGACAGGTTTGGGTTACTATAATAACCTTATCTTTTAGTTTTAACTCTTAGTTAATTAGTTTGACATTTACCATGTCACTTTGTATTTTTATATTATATAGTTAATAAACATAATATATACATCCAAGAGACCCCCAAGTGGTCCATTAATGATACACCTATCATGATATAAGACGCTTGGCCAAACCTTATATTTTTAGGAATTTAATATCAATTAATAATATAATATTTTTTTAAAAAACTCTTTTATGTCAATTTTGACAATATTCAATAGTTGATTTTTGTGAAACTTATAACAGAATGATTACTTCGAACAAAGTCCATTAAATCAATCCTAATATGTCATATTATCCTATAAAATTAGTGTAATTCATTAAAAGTCTCAAATTATATTTATTTGGGTATTTATAATATCAATTATTTTAATTTTTCACTATTATGGTAATTACTGCATCATCATTGTGTCATAAATAACATAAATAATTAAATGTTTAAAAATTATAAATAAAATATCATTATATATTAAAATTTTTTAGCTCTATAATTAATATTTATAGTCTAAAATTCAACATATATAACCTTATGTAAAAATTGGTTTTCTAAAAGATATATGCTTATGCCATTTTTGTACTTATTTTAACTTAATTAAAATAAAGTGTCCCTATCACCTACAAGTGGCTCCATGGGGTTCTAAAATCTACTCAACGATGCCTATGGTATAACATGTATCAACCAATAAGGTTAGGACACGTTTTATTGTAATTTAGTGTTATTATAATATTATTTTTTAACCCTTATTTACCGGATTTACCCTTAACCATGGTAAATAAAATATTTACCGCAGTAATTATTCAAAATGTATAAAAATAAAAGTTACCCATTTACACAATATGAACATCCTGATTCCAAATATGGAATCCATTTTTTTCAAATTAAAAATACAGAAGTGGCAGAAATTAATTTAAAATTAATTCCTGCTGTCAAAACAAAAAGCGTGTTTTTAAGATATAATAACTATCAAAAGATTGAAACTTGTTTATGTTCGGTTTAATTGTGAAATTATTTGAAATGACTAACATTGTATTAAATTGTAAAAATATATTCTAAATATACTTTAAAACCACTATAATTCATAATTTATCAATATATATTATTTCGATTAAAAAGTTGTTTTTAATTAAAATTTAGTAATTTTAACTATTCATCAAAACATTAAAGTTATCCAAAAATTACCAAAATTTCACCTTAGGCTAAATTTCATATTCCAAATCCAAAAATGAAGTCAATTTTAAAATATAAAATATATATAATTTAAAAAATTAGGTATTACTATTCATAACAGCTGGTTTGATTAGTTATGGTGTGTTAGAACTCGGTGTTGCGTACAACACACGCTATCACATTATTCAAAGAGAAGCGTACCGTAGAAGCTTGGGGTGTTACAGTTAGTGTTAAAAATAATCAGATAAACAGTGAAATAATAGAATCTTGTATAATATAATGTAAACAAGTAATATAATTAATAACCATGGGCCATCCTAAACATCCAAAGAAGACCCATGGACGTTCTCGGTTCGGAACCACCTGTCGGTGTATGGTGAATCCCCTAACTCCATAACCAACGACCTACCCTAACCCGGCCTCACTAATGAAACATACCTATTATCTTGTCTAAAACTAAATGAGGGTACTAACCTGTCTTATTGAGGCTAGTAAGAAACGGTCACTCGATCATCTAAAATACACCAAGGAACCCATGGTGGTAATATAGTTGTGTAAGTAGGAGGCCAACACACATGTGGCTCAACTGAGCTACTGTCACTGCACTTGCCAACCCCAAACACGGACACAAATATATGATAACATATGAAGTTAAATACCTAAAATTAGGGTGTCCCATATACATACACATATGCATCCAAACATGTGACACCATCAAGGTTCCAACTGGGCTACTACAACATATCAACATTTAAATGTTTATTAAAATATTTCGGGGTACCAAACGGGTAATCGCATTTGACAAACCATAATCCTTTCCATGTTCAACTCAAAAAATAAATTTTTTTTGGGGGAGCCAAAAATTCCTTTATATTTACATAATAAAAAAATTACCAAAACATCACAAAAACACAACATTTGTATTTACAATGCAAAATAGTCCGTAATTTCCAAACACAAACCCAAACACTTCACGATTACCAAACAATCCTTTACTCTTTTAAAACTCACACCCAAGCCTGTTTCAAGGCCAAACATGCCAAACCATGAGTAACAAATTTAATTTATTGTTTTCTAAAAACCTTGAAGAAACAATCTACCATTTTAAAGAAGATTAAACTAGTTTAAGAAAAAGGGAAGGAAGAAGAAATGAGAAGTTTTAAAGAATAAGAAGTTAGAGTTTCATTTTCATTTGAATACACATCTATGTGTACACAAAGTGAACCCATAGATGTTAAATAAACTTATGACACCCTACAAAATCTACTAAAACTCTCAAAAACCATTTTTAAGAAAATCCATCATTTTATTTAAAACCATATCCAATCTCCCATATTATATGAAGAACACAAATCATCCCATTGAAATATCAAAAACCCTTTCAATATTTTATAAAAAAATTCAAATTATATCATCACTAAAATCTACACACAAAACTAAATATACAAACAACCCATACCATTAAAACAATATAAAATATATACATTTTACAAAAACCCCCAATTCCACTATAGAAGAACAATGACATTTCAAACCACAACCTAGGAGATATAAAGTAAGAAAATTCACCAAAATCTCTATTAAAACTTATTTTTAGAAAAAAGAATTAATTCCAAAATGATATAATAAATTTAGTAACAGGTTCCATAAAAGTGGGAATCAACTTTATAAATTTTTTTAAAATTCTAAGCATTAAAGGAAATGCCTTAGGAAAGGAATACATGGAAACACCAACCTCAACCATGAGAGGATGGGAAAAAACTTCAATGAGAGAATGATACGGGGATTGATGATGATCCTCATGCCCTAAATCAAATTAAAAAAACTATGCACAATCCCTAGACATTAGGGTTCATATTTGGGAAGAAACCCAATTGTAAAACCATGAAAATAGAAGGCTGAGAAAAAGAGGGAAGAAAATGGCCAAGAAAACTTAAAAAACTACATCAAATATAGAGGAGAAACCCCATAATATTGGAAGAAAAAGAGGAGGGTTAGGGAGGAAGCCTTGGTGTGTCAAAATGAGAGGGATGAGAGGTAACTAGAGCAAGGGTTAAAAAGGGAGATAGAAGAAATATGATCTCAAAATTTTAATGACCTGGCACGTCTGCACAGTTTGGCCGCAAGGGTTTCCAAATCTTGCAGTAACCGTATGAACCACTCTTCCCAAAGATGAACTAGTGCATTGTTACATGGGACCTACAATAAAGCTATGTTATGGCTATGTGGTTAGTTCTGTCCAACCAACACTGACCATACGACCGGGCTGTATAGTTACTGCTAACCGTGCGGTAACCGTTATTAACCTAGAAAACAACCAAAAAAATTCAAAATAAAAAAGCCTCGGCCAGGACTCAAAACTAAGCCTCAACCAAAATTACCAAGACTAATAAATATATAAAATAAATGAGAATTCAAGGTTTGGGTGTGACAATAAAGATCCATGATTACTATAAGAGTATGGGATAATGGTATGTTTTACCATACATGTTCACTAAAAGGAGTGATACATTCTAGGGAGTTAACTTCTATGATGTTATCTCATTTCCATATTGGTAACCTTAGTAAAAAAGTGATATAAATCCTTATCATAAAATAATTGTTGAAGGGTATAATCATAAATTATTGACTGTGTGGGGATTGTGTCTATACAATTTAATGGATGGTGTATTTTTAGATAAAATAGAAAGTGAAAATCCCTAGAAGTTGGAGTCAGTACACAAGGATTTATGGGGAACGAAACTAGTGCATTATAAAAGAGGAAAATTATTTTATGTGACATTTATCATTGATTCCAAATTTAAATCATTGGTGAAATTTATAAGGAACATGTCTAAGGTGGTTGGTACTTTATTTAGATGAAGATCTATGGTGGAGAAGGTGAGTAGAAGCAAGTCGACGTGTTTATAGTCAGACAATGATGGTGAGTATGGATGTAGGGACTTCTCTAGGTTTTGTTGGTAGTAGGGGATTTTATTCAAGAATATTATTCTATGTATTTTATAACAGAAAGGAGTTAAGGGTAGGATAAACTAGATAATGTGTAAAATTTAATATGTCTGAAAAATCATGTGGGGGTATCCAAGGTATTTTATGAGAAGTATATAAATTGTGAAGCATACAAATTTAACCAGAGTATGTCATGTACAATTAGACATAAAGTTAAAGAGATCAATTGGTCCACACATATTTTTTACTTTAACTAGATCAATGTCTTCATATTACTCACTTATGTCCATAATTATTCAAAATAATAGGACAATTTTGAGGATAAGTCTTGAGTTTGTTACTTTTTGGATATGGTGATGATGAGTTTGGTTTTATAATATATAAAAATGACTCTAAAAAATTCATATGTACATGAAATGTGATCTTCAATGAATATATATTATGGAAGAACCAGAACGAGGTAGGAAATTCTGATGGGATTAATGTATAATCAAAAGATGATGTTCAACTGGATAGAATAACTCTATATAATCTAGTGATTATATGTTGAACTAAAGAACCAAAACATGTAATTTTATTACCTATAAGATGTAAAATTATGATGGTGTTTCCCATTCTAGATTTAAGAGAGAGTTCAGGTACTACAAAGGCACAATAGTTGAAAGTTATAACATTGAAATATTCTTTACTCGATGGAGCTCAGCAGTTGGGACAATTGTAGAGATCTTCCTAGGAGAGACAAATAATGAAAATTTATGAATAATTTTTTCACAATAATTTTATAATATATGATGGGGATACTAATATCTGAGAGGATGAAATGATATTTAAGGACTCAAAATAGTGGGAGTTAACAATGAGAGACAAACATGATTCCCTCCTTGTTTCTAGAACAAGGGATTTGATGAAGAGAACCATTAAGAAGAAGGTTATTTTAAACAAATAAGTTTATAATCTAAATGTAGAAGAAAATTATATAAGTATTTATAAGGAAAATCTATTAATAATGAGATTTTAAAAAATGATATCTCCAGATTTATCATATATTTTATTAATTGTTGTAATGAAACTAAATATATGAATAGTGTTGGCTTTGGTTACATCTAAAGGACTTCATATGGTTCTATTGGATGTGGAGAAAACGTTTATTAATGGTGTATTAGATGTGTATAATTATATAGATAACCAAATTAGTTTTAGGGATTAGTAGAACCATGGATTTTTTGTAAGCTCAAATGTAGCATTCAATGTTTGAATTATAAACCAAGGTGTTAGAAATAAATATTTAATGAATTTATAGAGTTTTGAAAATATTTATGGGTAAATGATGAAAATTTTTATTACCAAAAGAATATTAGTTATGTGAATTGGATTATATAACTTGTATAAAATGTCCAAAATCTGAATGAAGGATCTACGATGGAATTAATATATGAGATAAAGGATGAGTTGTCTTGGAGATAAAGGATCTTTGTCAGGTGAGGTAAATTTTTGTGGATAAGGATCATGAGGAACCTTGGTTCTAGTATGTTATAACTAACTCTAATAGACTAAATATTGAGGATATTAGAGTACCTTTGAATTATGTAGGCAAATCCAGTGTTCACAACCGTCGCTAGATACATTAATATTTATAAGGATATGTGACCATGAATAGAAGTTAAGGTCACGTACATGGTGATATTTCTAAAAGAATCCACTTTTATAAGCATGATATATTCTAGGTTTGTGCTAGTAAGATCATTTTTCATGTAGAGGGAGTCATTAATAGGTATATTTGGAACTGAAAAATAGATCATTTTGAGACTATGAAGTGGGTTATCCAGTATTTTACTGTTTTTGGAAGCATTGTGGTTTTTCTCTGCAACAAACTATCCTTTATAGTATTTTGCTAACATGGATTTTTGAAGATATTAAAACAAATATATGTGAATGACTATTTATTTCCTTACCTTTGGAATAATGGGAGTGGGTTGGATATGGGAAATTCAGTCAGTGGATTCTCTCTAAATAATGTAAGGAGAGTACGTCACAATGATAGAAGTAAGGAAAGATTTGGTGTGGTTTAATGGATTGTGGGTGGATCTATAAATATAAATGAAAGTGGGCATGTTGCTCTATGAATCACAAATAATAATTCACCTAGGTGGAAACCACATGTTGCATTCATAGATGAATCATATTTATCTAATATACCACTTAATTTTAATGATATTGGAAGAAATAGTGTTGGACCTATGGAATATTGAAGGAATTCATTATATAATGGTCATGTTGATACATTTAGTCTCCAAGGAAGTATTGGGGAAGTGCTAAACCTTAGTTATGATTTGGTGACAAGAATATATGGTTGGGAAATCATGAAGCTACATAAATTAAGATCAAGGAAGGAAGGAAGTCTATGGAAGCTGATTGTAGGCTTAATAATAGTGAATCCTTTAAATGAAACTTAATTTGGAGATAATCTGGGTATTTGAAATAAAATTTTTGGCTGGGAAAATTAAGACCACAAGATGGATAGAAAATATAGAGGCCTTACTTCTCAATTTAAAATGGGGTGATGGAGCAATAATGACTAGTTTAATTTACCAAAGGCTGAAAGAAGATAACAATTGAAAATGTGCAATAGAACTAAACACTAAAAGTTAAATCATTATAATATTTGATAGATATCATATATATTTATTCTTCATATAGTTAATAGTGTATCGAAAATTCCATTTAATAATGTTGGAGTCCTTGAACACATGGAGGTTCATCCATAAAGATAGCTTGAGGTGGACATAAACCTAGTATGATAAGATGGGGATTGTGACTGAAAGAACTCATTGTACACTCCTATATATTATAGGGTTTGGTCACTTAATGGGATCATCAAGGATTAGTGTGTGAATGATTTAGTACCCAACATTGTAATAATCATTAATTCCATGAATATAATGAATAATCACTCCCATGTGGAATAAAACACAAGTCCTAACCACAAAATATTTATTTTTCTTATTATTATTTTATTTTTGATAGTTTGATCTATTAATTATTTTTTTCATTATCTAGTGGTTTTATATTTTAGTGTGGTTAATTATGTGTGTTTTATTCTATGTTATGGTTTTGTATCATGGTTTTTTTCTGGTGTTTTTTCATCCATGTGTTAAGTTTCGATGGTGCAATTCTAGTGGTTTATTGATTGGCATTTGTGGGAGAAAAAATATCTATGTCTTCATAAAATGGATAATATATCCAAAAATTGTAAGGATATATCTATTGAACCCTTTCAGTAACAAATATTATTGCTCACAACTTCGCAATATTCCATTTTAGGATTAGATATGAAATGCTCAACAATTCCACTAAAAATGAAAAATATAGTTGAGTAAATATCTTAGTGTAAATGGGGATTCCATCTTTTGATGAAAATAGAACCCTAACCATATAGTATACCTCATATTCCTTTTGATCAACTTATCCAAGAAAAAATTAATCTTTTTGGACAATCGAGTTGGAATCGGATTATATCTGAACATACCAAACTTCTCGATGATCTTCTTGATGTAGTCTTTTTAAAATAGCACCCAAGTACAAACTTCCCTATATCTATTGATCATCATTTGAAAAATATATATTTTCAAAAATGAATTATTTCAACTCAAATTTTCCAAGAAAATTATTATTTATCAATAAAATATTTACAATTTCTAATCTAGTTAGAAATATGTCATCAATGTATAGAAAAAGATTGAAGAATCTCTCATAATTCAATTCATTCCTATAGAAACAATGATCCATATTTTTAAAATTAAAAAACCTCTTCATCCATGAAATCATATAAATTAAAATTTCAATTCCTATGTTCATACTTTAATACAAATATAATCCTCTTCACCATGTACATGACATCCCAAATCAAATATTCTTCGAAATGAATTGGATTCTTTATGTAAATATATTACTCTAAGTCACTATAATTTATGGATGAATTTATATCCATATGCACCAAGTGAAAATTTTCCAAAGCTACCAAATGTAGAACCATCTGAGTGGTAGTAGGTATTACTACGAGAGTAAATATCTCAGAGAAGTAAATTTTCTCATTATTTTGGAATCACTTCACCATATGCTATGAATTTAACCTTTCCCTTCCATTATAATCCTCTTTCAAATGGGAATCACACTTGTTCTTTATAGGTCTTTACACCTACAAAGATTCCAAAAAAGTTATTTTTTTCTCATTAATGATGAATTCCACTTTTAGATTCATTGAGGGTCACTACTTCATTTGGTATATTGGGTTACCAAACATTCAATAAAAATATAATTCACATATCATCCCTAAAACATTGGACATACCACCTAACCCTAGAAGAAATTTAATAAATTACATACTACTTATCCCTTTTCTAGAACTATATCGTTTAGTGATTTATATTATAGATACCTAAATTTTAGATCATTTCTCCAAGCCTCTTCAATCCTATATAAATTAAGTATTTCTTCCACATATCTAACTTATAGTATTTTAGTGCTACTATATAAAATCTTAAAATTTATATTCATTTAGTATTTCTACTCAGATCATCTTGGAATTCTTATGTTGAAGCCTTTCTATCAACCTATACTTATGCCAATTTACTATCCTTCTAGGGAACCATCTCATTAAATAGGATATCTAAACTCCCGACTACCTTACATTAATCATCAATCTATATACAAGATCCAAAATTTTCATCATCATACCCCCTAAGGAAATATGTATTAGCCTTTTACAAGAGCCTATCCTGATTCATGGCATCTATATAGGCATATAAAAAGATATATTTTTTAGGGGACTAAATTACATTTCTTTTATAATCCATATCTACTCTAAAATTATATATCACAATGTAGTGAATAAAATTCTATAGACTATATATGCCACTATGTTTAAATATTCCATAAAATATCCTTTGAAATTCATCAGTGTACCATCATGATATTTTTCATTTTAGATATAATTTGATTTATACACTCTTCCACAAAATTTTTGATGAGGTTTAATAGATTGTTTCATCTACATACTAATACAATTCTTATTTTATATTTTTGGAAATTCGAATATTCTATACTCACCAAGATTCTTAGATTTTAATTATTTTAACTCTAGAATAGTATCCCTATCAACCATGATATTCTATTGATTTTTTTGGAAAAATTAGATTTTTGACGTAAAAAATAAACCAATACTTTCCATATTTAATAATCAATGAATGTCAATTAGTGTAGTTACCCACAATGAAATTTGATAGGGGAATTCCCCAAATTGATAAAATTAAATAGGTTTAATAATTGGGATCTTGGATTTTATCCATTCATGTTGAATGAAACCATTTTGTGTTCCTAATAATAAAACACTCATACCTTCCAAAATTAGTGTGATGAAAAATTAACATGAATTTTAACATTAAAACATTTATAATTTTCTCACTAAATTTTTTGAGTTGATAATACCAGAACTATATACATTTAAATATTATATCCAAAATAATTACCACTCAAACTAATTTTTTTCTCAGATAAAATATCTCACTCTATAATTCACATGCCACCACCATTGATCATTGAGTCACATTCCAAGATCCCTTGGTAAAACTAGTTCCATAGCTTGTGTTATCTATCTGACCTATGTAAATTAGATTCTTTTATATCCATGGATTGTGTCTCAATGTTTTAATTTTCTATAAGATTCCATTATCATTAATACATTGAAATCACATTACCCATGATTTATATAACCTCATCATCCACAAAATATACCTTTCTAAACTTCGAAAACACAAAGTTGTCCCTGAAACCTTGTTATGATATAGAGTGAAATGATGATCCAAAGACAGTAACCCAAAGATCCTATAGAATATTTACACTCAGTAGAAAGACAATAATTCTATAAACTATATTTATTTAATTAAATTATATGGACATAAACCTTTTTGTAGTTTAATTATAAATCCTCTAGCCTTTCTTGATATGCATAATCTCTTCAAAGATTCAATATTTTGGGCCATTACTTGCTGATTTTCCTCAGATCTTCTACCATGATATATATTTTGATTTTTTATTCTAAATTATCTATTGGGGAAATAGTTTTATTCATTATAATTCTGAGTATTTACAATAGTTTCCTATAATTTTATTCATCTAAATTATTTATTTAGGATTAAGTATCTAACGTCCTCAAACACTAATTTAGTTTCCAACAGAATTTCTAAATTTCATTACCATCACATCTAGTGAATATGGTAGTGACGATATTAGTATAAGATCTTATGAATCATCAAAAGAACTCCCCATCATTGATTTATGTTTCCCTAAGATCATATTGATGTCATTTATATGATTTTTTAGGTCTACATTTTGATAATCACATACTAAAAAACCTTCGCATCTTGAATTATTTTTAAGTGAATTTAGATCGTACATGTCTTCTAGGGCCTTCATCAATTTTATATCTTTTTTCATATCCTAGATGTGAAATTTTACATTATATGATAAAAATATCCTATCTATCCTAAGTAATTTCCTCTACAACCATTTTTATTCCACTCGATCCATCTTCTTTAATTTTATTATTACCAAAGGGAAATCAAAATATATATGAATGTGATAGTCCCCCATATTTATCATTCATAAATAAAAATCTATTCTATTGAAATTTTATATATAAATATTACTATATTCTAATGTCATACCTTATGGTGATAGTAAAATTCCCATAAAATCAAAATAGTAATAAAAAATATAATGAGTATTTCCAAAACAACCATAGAATTTACTTAATAGTGAGATGAGAGATCAAAAGCTTCGATCAGACTTATTGGGAATAATTCAACTTATAATTACCAGATGTTATCCACTCTGAAATTCCACATAGTGGAAATAAATCTCGTGGAAGGACTCCATGTCATTAGTGTGCAAGTAGATATGAAGATCTCAAAACTTACGCACCTCCACAAGTATAACTCACCCACACAAAAGAAAACACACAACTCACCAACATTTAAATAAATAAGTAGAAATTAAATAAAACGTATAAGAACACTTTGGTTTTAGGTGGTTCATGTATGAGTTCTACATCCATAAGAGAAAATATTTATACATTTTAATTATATTTATATGGAACATGAAGATTAAAATAATTATGAATATTTGGACACATAGATCAATAATCATAAAATAATTTCATAACACATTTTCTTGTGGTCCCATAAACTTATATAGTGGTCCCCTGCCAATCAACCAGTTCCACCACCCAATGAAATTTGTGGAAATACCACTATCAAACCATGGTAAAAAATGATCTCTTATATTATTACATGGATTGAAATCCAACCACAGAATGATAAAAAAATTAATTACACATTCCATTATATTATGAAAAAAATCAGATGACTGTAGAGTAACATTAACTAAATTGACTACTACATTCATTATCATAAGATATAAAATTACATTTTTTTACCTCTGATTAAGAACCTACTTCCACTATCTAAATCATGAATACTGAGATATCTTATGTATTATCTTCTTCTAGTAGATTAAATTTGTACATGAATCAATATTCACATTCATAACATCTCTTATTGGGTATGAACCTAAAATATTGATGTTTTTTTTCAATTTTTCAATACAAAAGTTTCATTATTGTGTATATAACATTAAACCCTTTATTTAATTTATACAAGTAAGAATAATTTATTAAAGGGTTAGATCCAAACTTTTCTAATATTTAATAAATAAGGTTTCTCTTCTTCATATATAAAATTAAATTATTTTTTATTTAAAAATAAGCCCCCTTGTTGAAAATCGACATTTTTCAATTTTATTTTGAATAATATTTTATGATTAACAATTTTATTCTAAATCATTCAAATTTAAAAATTAGTAATTTTAAAATATAAAAAAATTCCTCAACACCTATAAGATTTAATAAATAATTTTATTCAAATTATATTTTGTGATGTGTTAATTATTATAACACTTGATTCAAAGGGGAAATTTAAAAGTCTGATAATGATATAAAAAAGTGGAAACCTCAAGATGAATTATGACTCTATTCATGCATATGTTTTTTTTAAATTTTAGGATTTTATCTACTAGTTTTACACTCTTTTTTTCTTTTCTACCCATAATTAATAAAGTGAAATTCTTAGAGAACTTTCTATTACATATAATCAGTTTTGGCCCTAGATTTTGATAGATAAACCAAGCATCAATTTAAGGAGAGTTTTCTTATCTTATTCAAGGTTCTTTCCCTATTATTATTGGGAAGGTTTTAGTGGTAGTTAGTTTTGGTTTTGGGGTATGGTTTGATCAATTAATATATATCATAGGTTATAGATGATTTCCCCATATGTTCTTAGCCTTATAACCAAATATCCTTCTCTATTTATTCTTGAATAGTGAATTTATGATGTTCTCATAGAGGCATTGGATTTGTGATAACATTTTTATTTAATTATAAGTAGTTAGATTATTATTATTATATCTTTTAATTGGTGAATGGTGAAAAATACCATAATAAAGATAATAAAAGGATCATTTAAATTAGATAGAAAAGGATTGTATGGATGGTTTTTTATTAATTCTTTTTATTTATATATTTTGATAATTTTGAATGAGGTTACTATTGTGAATTTAATTTATTTAAATGTTTTTTTATTTATTTCCAATTATATTATTTTATATTATGAAATATATATTTTCTTTTGTGATTAAATATTAAAACTAGCTCCCATATAAGTGAAAATACTTAAAGAGTGTAATATTTTTTTTTGTTTTGAATATAAAACTTAGTGGATGGTACACAAGTATGAGATGTCGAACTAAAAGAAGGATGATTTTTAAGAGTGATGTTATTGGATGGTTTTTAGTGGATTTGGATGTTTTTTATTTATGTTTTTTTATATCTATGTGACTAGAGTGGTCTTGTGGGTTGGTTTTTATGAATAGAAAATAGGTGTTGATATGTTGGTGAAATGATGTGTAATGTTTTAGAAGTGACTTCTCATTAGCTTGGTGGATGAATTTTCAGATTTTTGCAGAATGAGGTGGATTAGTGAAGTGCATGTCGGTTTGGGACTATGTGGAGGCTACTATCATTGTTTCACATGATTGTTGTTATAGTAATAGGTTCAGTGTCTGTGAATATATATTTTCAAAACTTGATGGAATGGAATAATGATGTAAAAAATGATTGGGAAAAGGGATATATGATGGAATTTAATAAATTAAATTTTAATTAATTATTAATTATTGAAATGAACTATTATTGATTGAGATTAATAGGGGTCATGGTTATTGAATGATTTTTTAATAAATATAGTTACTGAAAGAAGTAATAAATGAAATGTGTCTAGGAAAATAATAAATCTATAAATATAAAAATAATAAGAATATATGGGTAATTGTTAACGTTGTTATGGTTGTTTGTGAAACATGTGAGGTTATTCTATGTTTTAGATATAAAATTTGTCGTTAGTGAAATATAGAGATAATGTGGGGATGACATTGGGCCTTGTTAGAATACTATTGGTATAAACTATTATTTTGGCAATGTGTGTGACTACATTATACAATATATTTACTTTTGATTTTATACACACCCCACATGAGTTGGATAACCATACCATTGATCAATATTTTTAGGATATATTGTTTTTAAAAGTATTTAGAATGGTGACAGAATAGATGAATGGAAAATCTATCTTCCCCACTATCCATTTAAAAGAGTGTTTCAATTGTGATGGCCTAAAGTTATGAATAACATGTTATAACATCTATATGATAGATTATGATTGAGGATTATGCGGTAGAGTGTGTGATACATGGTGGGATTTGGGTATGAGTTTGATTTAATTCATGTTAATTATAACCAACATTGATGAGGATATGAGGTGAAGTTATGATGGGGTATTTTGTGGTTAATGTGTGTGTTTTGTTGTGGTATGTGATATTTTGTGATGGGGATGATGTGGTTATATGGAAGGGATGAGAGAATCAAGACATTTTTTCTTGGGGTACTTGAGATAAAAATCAGTAGTGAAGTTTTTTAAGTCACCTTATTTGTATATTTTTTGATTTTTTATAAGTGGACATGATATTTGGGAAATAATAATTGGAAATTTTAGGTGGTGGTTAACCTAATTTTGTTGTGTTGGTTCTGCAATTTATTCATTAAAGTATTAGTATTATTCTTCCATATTTTCATGAGTTCTATTTAGGAGGATATTACTAATTATGCATGTATTCTCACCCATATATAAAAGTCTATATATTATATTTCTATGATGGATTTAGTGGAGGTAGTTCATGACTTATATGACACAAAATACACATCATGAAGACTATTTTAATATATGGAAACAATGATAGAAGCATGTTTTATCATATTGGGGCATGTTTCCCCATGATAGGGAATATCATACAAAAAAACATAGCCTTGTGATTTTTCCCTATACTTTATGTGAGGATAACACTATACAAATCATTATTTTTCATGGAACACCCCCTTTATTGTGGTAAATAAGTGAATAAGGTTCACTATAATGGGTTTTGAGTTAATCCTCTGTATATTAGAGTTTCTTCCATAGAACACATTTATATGTACTTGACTATAGGTATTCATTACATTGAATGTCAATCAATTTTCTTATCACATCATTATTATTATAGTATAGAACATTTTACTGTCATAATGTCCTAATAATATATGTTTCACATAAATTTTATAATAGTTATCCACTAAGAAGAGACCCCATAGGTTCTATTAATGAATTCTTGAATAAATGTTTTATGGCTGGATGATATTGCCTAACTTGACATTTATTATACATGTTATCAGGGGTATGAATCCCATAATACAATGAGAGACCTTATAATGGTGTTCTCTCATAGAAATCACCATGATAGGTGGTTATGAGGACATAGCCTCCAATTATTGTAAGTTTCTAGCCACATAATTGTTTTTGAAACATAGAATTTAATATTATCATTTGGGAATATCACGAGTCACATATTGTGATATATTGATAAAAACGATCATGAAATCTACATGCAAAGAAGTATGATATATTGGGTGAATCACAAGTGATACTACACTAATGTATAATACAAGAATGGATTTACCCTTCCATCCCTTGATAAAATTTGATATATTAGGACTTTTCATGGGAATGGAACTGCCTAGATAAATCCATTACCATAGTTTTAAATGGGTGATCTCATTTATATAAAGTCACAGAAATGAATATTGAGCACATATGTTGAAGCCACTAGGATGAAACCTCCTTGATTAGATAAATGATGATAAAATTATTATATTTTATGGTAAGATTTTATATGAGGTTTTATATAAGTGTGACAATAACTTCATTATCAATGGGTACGTTGGTGTGTTTCTAGATTATTACATATGAATTTAGGTATTTCTAGCTAATTTTACTGAGATTGGGTCATAGGGGGCCCCACACTAAGCATATATACAATTTCAATTAAATTCAGTGTTGAATTTAAGATGTTAGAATAAAAAATATTAAATTCATTTTTTGGTTGATCACTAAGATTTAATCACAAGTTATTTAAAATTTTATTTGAATTAAGTAATACTAATAAATTAATATTTATTGGGTTTGTAGAATATAATAATTTTTATATTTGTTGAAAAATATTGCATTAATATTTTATTAAATAAATAGTAATTATTCATTGTTTGGTAAATGATGAGGAGGATAAGTGAACCAAGTATAATGATCTAGTTGGAAAATGATGTAAATAATATTTCTTTATATTTTTAAATTGATAATTTTGTTTGAGATTAATAATAACACTTGTGTTATTAGTACTACACATAGTGTCAAATTATAATTAAGTAATTGGAAAGGGGATTTCATGAAAGTTTCCAACCTTAATACTTCCATAATAAACATTTAATTGTATAAATTTACATAATTACCTTTGTTGTAAAAAATAGATATATTAAGTAGATCTCTAAATCCCATGAGAGTTATTAAGAGATATAGAGTGATCTAACTCTCCTCCTCTCCAGTCAATCCATTGAGTGAACATAAAGAGTACTTAAAACTTGTAAAATAGTTTTGTTGTAATCATCTATGAAGGATTCAAGCAACCGACATTGAATGTACTAGTACTCGACTATTCTATGGTGATTTTTACAAATTTTGGGGCATGTGTGGATCTCTGAGGAAGGGATGTTTCACTTAGATCATCCAATGAATTGATGTTATGATGGGATCAAGTTAACTAAATCATCAATGAAGATAAAATTTCTGGTCAAGGTATTTCTATATGTTCTAATAAATTAATTATATATAACATGTGAAGATCCTTTTATTTAGGTTTCTATGATTAATCAAGAAAATTAATATAATTATTTTATTTTTCATGATGTTATTCATCATTCAAGATAATTATTATTCATAAATTATGACTAAAAAGTCGATTTTTCTATGCCATATAAATGTTTGCACTACTTCTAGATCTTATAAGTTATATCAGAATAGTCACTTGGTTAATTTATAATTATTTATATATCATTGATTTAATACCATGTGTTTAAAAATTATCTTTCTTTAGATATATTCATTATTGAAATCCAAACATCATTTTAACTTCCCATTTTTCATTCTCACTCAAATCACCACTAAATAGTTAAAGATAAAATGAAGATTCATTTGAAAACACCAAATAACGGTTCCAATGGTTCTTCCCAAAAAACACAAGACAACACAAAGTGTGCCACCAAACTATATTCTGTGTACCCACGTGTATCATTTATATCATGTGATAAAATCAGATTAGTATAATTAAATCATATTAGGGAATTGATAAATGTGGATTATATAGTATATTCATTGAGGCTAGAACATGGTTAGTAAAACTACAACCATGTAACTAATGTAGATGTCATGTAGTCCTTTTTTTCTTGGGATCAAGAACACAAGGATTCCAAGAATTTCATGTTGTAGGTACATGACACAAATAATTAAAAACTATTCAACTATGAGGCCACAACCCATGTGATAACCATTACACACCATGTACCTTGTACACATCAATGAAAATTAACAAACCCAATCTCTAGCCATGGGTCATAAACATGGGTATATGAGACTACACACCATGTAACTAAGTACACACCATGTATTCTAATGTAGGCCTTATATTTAATTTAGCATGGGGAGAATAATTAAATATATAATTAAAACTATTCACATGTGTTCCTATTCATTTATTCGATAGTATACACCATGTCATAGGGTTTTCAATTATATATTAAATTATTCCTTTGTCAAATACCAAATCTAAAAGTTATTTATTGTCATTTATAATAGTGAAATCCATTTTTATCAAGAATATAATGATCATGCTAGGTAGTTTGTTTGAGTACATTCCATTTCCTCTAATTAAACATACAGACTTCATTAATTTTCAATGTTGTTTAAATTATATATTATTTTAATTTAATGATTCTTCTATGGAATTAGGATAAAATTAGAGTAATTTTATTAATTCATTTATTTTTATCGTGATCAATGAACTAATTAATGTAATTAATGAATAAATTAAAAATTTATGTTCTTCATGTGTTGTGTAGATGATCATGAGACTAGACTCAACCTGTGTATGTTATTAATTTTCCTTTAATTTATTATTTTTAAATTAAAAGTATGGAATAATTACTTACCATCCTCTTCATTATGTAAGGGATTACATTCCCATTGGTTCTTTTTACAAATCCTCTATATCTAATCCATTGGATCCCCACACCTTCATGTGAGTAAAATATTTTATAGAGATGGAGAACCATGGTGATAGGAGGTGGTCCGTGTCCATAAGATGTGACAAAACCATTCAAGGTGATACATAGGAGTTGAGGTGGAATACTATAACATGAACAAGCTATTGTTCAAGATTCTTATACCCAGGGTCTCGGCTCATTTTAACATCTTATAGATAAACTATGCATTAAATAATCTCATGGGAATTAATCTTATATTTTATTTTCAATGGTTTCATGGTTGATTTTTTTGGTTGTGATTCCATACAATCACCCAACAAATGAATTTAATAGAATTCAAGTTGAAATAAAATAAAATATGAGTATGCGTGAATGTTTTATTAGTCATGGTTAATCACGTATGTAAAATATACTTAATATTAATAGGGACTGTGATAATACAAAAATAGTATTTTATACAAAAGGATAAAAATACCTAAACTAAAATCTTTAATACATATAGCCTTCCATTAATTAATTCAGAATCAAACTCATAGTTAAAGTTCTTAGTTGGCCTATGTCGAGGTTCTCTCAATTATTGGGGTACTTTTAGATGGATGTTTTGGTTTGACATAACTTAGTTCACATCAAGGGTTGAAAACTCAACTAGGGTATGCTGTAACCGAGAGACAATGGTTGAGGAAAATTTTATTTGACATTTCAGGACCAGGGAGTTTACTCAATAAATCAAGGAGCCACGAGTTAGTACATTTGCTGTGTTACACCTACCTAGAAACCTTAGAATAACTTTTTAAGCCCTGTTCTAGGCTATGTTAAGGGTAATATGTGTCCTTCCAACAATAATATCTAGGAAATAGTATATCATGAAACTTATTGTAGGGGATATTATATTTTTAGAAAATTGTGGGAGATTAATGGAATTTAAATTTATAAA
Source organism: Viscum album (assembly GCA_963277665.1). Classification (NCBI taxonomy): domain Eukaryota; kingdom Viridiplantae; phylum Streptophyta; class Magnoliopsida; order Santalales; family Viscaceae; genus Viscum; species Viscum album. The sequence goes on from OY728153.1 coordinate 944,233,082, forward strand.
TATTTTTTTGGTAATCAAGGAAGGACTAATTATCTGATCTTAATTTATAAAAAGGTAAAATCAATTGAAATGAAAAGTATCACTATGATCCATAATCGAGAAGGAAAACCATCTATATGGCTTGAATTTCCCTGAATGGTATAGGTGATTGTATGTTATACTATGCAATGATAAAAAATTCTATATGCTGGAAACCACACTTCCGAAGAAGCTTCCGAAAAAAACCAATGAAGAAGAAGTATCTCTCTACTTGATGCTTGAGGGAGAAAGAATAATGTTTCATGATATCCTCCATGTCAAGTGAGATTTTGGAGTAATATGATTATATGGATGCATATAACAAAATTTATCACCTTTGAGATCTCTATTAACAGAATCATAGACTATAGAGGTATGAGATATCCAACTCATTATTCACAAGAAATTATTAAGAGTAAATGATAAATTGGATATAGATATTAAAGATGATTGAATACATAAAACCAAGGATTCCATGATGAGTTTTGGACCGATCTCATTCAATTATCACTACTTAAAAATCTTCTACAGTTTTATTATGAATTATCATATGAGAAATAGAATGAAGAAACTTTTATAATATCATAATATTATTTTACATGTTTGTAACAACAAAGGGCATGAAAAACTCACTATCCTTATGGTGAATTTGAATATGAGTGAAATTCTAATGTGAACTAATAATCATCCAATGCATAATCCTCAATGGTACTAACCTTAAAAGATGATGAAGAGAATATAGTTGAATGGAAATGAACATAATGATGTGTGTTTTCCATGTGTAATGAAATGCCAATGTAAATGAACTTCACCTAGACAAAGAATCTAGGAGAATATTCGGGTGAATTAATTATCGAGTGTAATATTTTCAAATATAGAAGATTCTTATTAGATACTACATGTGGTTATAACATTTGTATTCAAATATAGGAACCATGTAAAAATTTTAAGGTTTCCATAGGCATGGTGGATTTATAGGTTACCAATAGTGTGACACTGGCTGCTATAGCCATTGGAGATACCATCACACATTTCCAACAAGATTTGTTTTGGTTTGAAAGAACTTTTATTATGTTCATAGTGCTTCCAATAATGAAATTTCTATTTCTTATTTATACTTGGATGGATTTATTTTTAGTTTTTGGAATTAAGAGTTTCTACTTTGATAAACACATCATATGTTATTGTATGGAATAGTTGAAAAATTGAATTAATATACTAAATTATGAAAAAAAATTGGAAATTAATAATGAATAAATTATACATGACACATTTAATAACTATTTTTGATATCACTATCCTGGTCATGTAAATGATAAGCATTTGAAATAGCTCTATCAATATTTTTTACATTGACTCTTTTGAGCTAAATAAACCTAAATGATTTCATTTTGTTTTTATGGAAAGATAACAAAAAAAATTTTGTGGTCAAAGTGAAAGGGATAGAATTATTATTGAATTGGTAAAAAATATTATGTGCATACCCTTTCAAGTAGAAGTTATAGATGAATTCTCATACATAATTACTTTTACCGATGACTTGATTTGGTAAAATTACATCTAATTGATGAGGCATAAGTCCAAATCCTTTGAGATGTTTAATTAATTAGAGAATAATGATGAAAATAATCTTGTTTAGAAGATAAAGAAGCCTTGATCAGATCAAGGTAGTGAATATCCAATACAAGAGTTTATTTACGTTATATGGGAGTATGAGATTTTATCTCAATTTACTCCTCCTTAAACATTCTTGTGGAAGAGTGTTAGTTAAATGAGGAATAATAAGTTACTAGATATGGTAAGGTCAATGACGAGTCACATGATTCTTCTATAATCCTTTTGGAGATATGTCTTACACACAACATCATAATTACTAAATCGAGTAACAAATAAATAAGAAAACAATATTACCATTGAGTTATGGTGTGAAAAACAATATGTTTTGTCACATACTAATGCATGGGTGAGTGAGGCCATTTTAAAGGATAACCTAGGAAAAAAAATTTCTCCCTAGGGAATGAAGTGTTTCTTTATAGGCCACCAAAGAAAATGAGGGGATACTACCTATATAACCCCCTTTGACAAAATGTTTATAGTTTATAGGAAAACTATATTCCCTAGAAACAGAGAACATCTTCAAGGACGAGAGTGTGCGAAATATTTACATTGATTTAGTTGATTCTCAAGATAGATAATGTAACACCCCAAGCTTCTATGGTACACTTCACTCTGAATAATGTAATAGCATGTGTTGTACGTAATATCGAGTTCTAACACACCACAACCAATCAAACTAACTGTTATGAATAGTAATACCCAAATTTTGAAATTTATAAATTTTATTTTTCATAATGGACTTCATTTTTGGATTCGGAATATAGAAATTATCCTAGGGTGAATTTTTGGTTTTTTTTCTGAATAACTTCATTTTTTATGAATAGTGAAACCACTAAGTGGTAGTTAAAAAACTGAATTTTTCATAAAACATAATTTTACCGCTTCTGTGAGTGGAATTTCAACAATCTAAGAGACAATGTTAATATCAAGGAGTAAAATGTGGTTCAATGAGATGAATTTTTTTTGGGTGAATAGTAACTTTTTACTTTTATTTACCATGGTTAAAAGTAAATAGAGTAATTAAGGGTAAAAATGATATTAATATTACCCTATCACATATATTAATTCTATTGGACAATTTTATCTCGACCAAAAACAACCTTAGGAATAAAAAATCATCATTTAGGTCCACTTGGATTAGATTATGACATTTATTATTATTTAATTCAAAGAAGTGTTAAAAGAGTTAAAATCAAAGTTTATTTACTAAAACATATTTAATAAAGGGTCACACATAAGATAAATTCGATTATATATATTCATTAGAAATCTAAAACGATTTCCTAAATAATGATATTTTATTTATAATTTTTGGACATTAAATAATTTAATTTATTTATGATACAATGATGATGAAGTAATTACCATAATAGTGAAAAATTAAAATAATTGATATTATAAATACCCAAATAAATATAATTTGAGAATTTTTATGAATTAAAGTAATTTAATAGGTTAATATGACATGTTAGGATTTATTTAATTAACGTTTTTTGAAGTAATCATTCTGTTATGATTTTCACAAAAATCAATTTTCCAAATAGTGTCAAAATTGACATAAAAGAGTTTTTTAAAAAAATATTATATTATTAATTGATATTCAATTACTAAAAATATATGGTTTGGCCAAGAGACTTATATCATGATAGGTGTATCATTAATGGACCACTTGAGGTTCTTTTGGATCTATATAGTAAGTTTATTTACCATATAATATAAAAATAGAAAGAGACCATGTAAAAGTGAAACTAATTAACTAAGAGTTAATACTTAAAGATATGGTTAATATAGTGACCCATAACCAAATAAATAATCCACTTTGGATCCATTAGAAACTGAATATGAATTTATTATAAAATAATATTTCTAGCTTTTCCAAAGGTGCCCCTCACCCCTCTTATAAAAAGGCACTCCCCCTTCTCATTAATTAACACCTTCAAAGCCTTTTGGTTCAGCCAACCCCGGACCACATACTCTCTCAACTTCCCTCACTACAACCTATAGGCCTTATTTTGATCATAAATCCAACCTAAGGATCCCTTTTGATCAAATGAAAAAGGAAGAACCCGAAGAAGAGGTAATGTTTTCACCACCCTTTTTCAAATTCATTTCATCTTCAACTTCTTCTTTCCTTGTTAGTCCCATTCTAAATAATGAATACAGTATCTCCTATATTCTATAATATTATTATAAATATGGTACAACCATAGTCAGTATTCTATCCATCCTTTGAATGACATGTCACCATACGTGCGTACGTAAGGCTTACCGTCTCCACGTCATGGGGTAATTATTATTCAATATATTTTTATTTGGATGGGTATAATAATGATGTGTAATTCATGTCAATAATAAATATAACATGATAAAGATTCTGTATATATGATATACCATCCAATTATATATTATTTTAATATCAAAAGAATGATATTGTCGCTCGTGCGTACGTACGGACTACCGTCTCCACGAACGTGATGAGATTCATTCTCCATCGTATCCATTCAAGTATAATTATCATTTGATGATTTAAAAATAATTTTTAAGGAATTGATATCATTCTATATATGAATAATATACAACCTATACATGAAAAACATGGCTTAAATAACAAAACATATAAAAGAAAATGAGTAAGTTAACACCCGAAAGGAAGATAATTCTAAAATATTATTAACAAAGAAATATTAAAAGATCATATATGATATCATATTAATATATATGATTCTTGTATAATTTAAGAACAATTATTTCACCATTATACAGGAGGTAAACCTACCCTAAACCAAGGAAATGTACAAGGTATGGTTTTATTTCGCAATCTCTTCATTATCTGAGGTTGTTTATACGTAATAATCTATTGGGATTTCCTTATCATCCACATCCATGTTTCTTAAAAATGTATTTCAAAAACATTTTTTTTACTATTTACTATAATATGGGATAAAGTAATTTATACCCTTTTTGACTTTTATAAGTGGTTTATAAATTAATATTTCCGTCTTTTTTCAAACAAGGTCCTTTTTAACCTTTTCAACAAAATTAAGGTAAGAATGTTTTTTTTAACTTACACGGCGGGTGCAGCTATTTTCCGCCATTATAAAATCATCAAAGCTTCCCTTAAAAGATTATAAGAACATTTTCAAAGAAAATATTTTATTTTATAGATATATGACTCTTAAATGATTTCAAAATAGAAAGAGATATTTCTCTAAAAAGAATTTTGATTTCATCTATGTCAACATCCTTTGATGAATTTTAAGCTTATTTGAAGTTGATTTATTATGATACAAAACTTCTATATTGTATTGAAGGTTTTGTGATATGTTTAACTGTGGATGTGTTATTTTTATACCATTTTCGGTTTATGGATGAAGTGTTTACATTTTGTATGCTAGTTTTGATATGAATGTTTATGTTATGTTTAAACCTTTTCATAAGGGAATGCATTGGACTTAATATGTGATGGGTGGAGCCCGCTATAGCTCGTCGATGCGTCAGTAGGTCTCATGAGACAAACTAGTGTCTTTCCACAAGGCCTTGACCAAATCTTATTTGTAGTCTTGGCACAAGGCCTTGGCTATGTGGTTATGATAGTATGGTATTATGAATTCCATCATTATGAAAGTGGTTATTGATATTGCATGTGATTATTCGATTAGTAGAATATCCATGTGAATAAGTAAATGGAATTATTTCATTTTATTTTTTCCATACTATGTTGAAGTTAAAGTTTAAAAGGCTTTTGTTTTAGTTATACATTGCCTTATATGTTTATTCTTATTTATAAAATTTTCCGCTATATTGTTATCCTTACTGGGCATTTGAGCTCACCCCTTTTCTATGTTTTATTTTTCCCAGGATGTGAAGAAGTAATTTATGAATGAACTACAGGGATAGTATGAGGGGATAAGAGTGCGGACTATGGAGAATATATTGTTGTAGTTTTCATTTTATGATTTAATGTAAACTTTATTAATGTATCAAGTTATTACAAGGTTACTAAACTAATCGGTCTTTCGAGACTTGATCTTTCCTGTGATCATGACAATGTTATGTAATAATGCACCAGATCTGGGTATCTAGGGTCGGGGCGTTACAGTTGGTATTAGAGGAAGTTTAGTAAAAACCTTGGAAGCTAGATTTAGATAAACTCTAATTAGAGAACATAGATTTAATATGGACTTTGAGGATTAGTTTAGAAGAACTTCCTAAAATTTTGTTATTGTAGAGATTTTGTGTGTTTTCTGAGCAATACATCCCTGTCTAGATACGAGCAGGTAGAGGAAGCTCTAGCACAGATGTACCTAGGGATAAAACCCAAAAACACCGCTTTGAGCTAGAATCGAATGGGAACTGGTGCACGACAACGGGCCTTGCTGCACTCTTGGTTATGACACTCCTGGGGGATATGCTTAGGATAACTCTCATTTTCTTTACAATTCATTATGAAGGGTTTATGAGTATATACTTCCTCAAAGAAAACATATTTATGATTATGGATTATATCCATAAATATTTCAATTTATGTTAAGTGTTTTATAAGTATGGAATTATGTATTTTGATTCATAAACTGATCTAGTTTATGCCATTGTTTAGAAATGGTGCCTAGTGGAAGAAACAGAAACCGTATCAATGAACGCACTCCTTGTAGGGATTTCCCTCCTGATCAAGATAATTATAGTGGAGATGGTGATGCAACTGCGGCTGATCAACTAATCACCATACGGGGACAACTCACTCGGGTTATGAATAATAAAATACCCTTATGGAGCACCCTGATCCACAACGTGGAGGATCAATGTTAGATTGCTTCATGAGGCAGCAACCACCAACATTCAATGGGAGTACAAATCAATTAGTATCTTAGCAATGGATATGTTCCCTAGGGAAAATATTTCAGGCTTTGGGAAGTAGTGAAAGGGAAAAAGTTATTATGTAAGTTTACTGCCTCACTGGAGATGTTGATCAATGGTGGTCATTGATTCAAAACACGAAGGAAGATGATGAAGTATAAAATATGGAATGGAGGGAGTTCAGAGATCTATTTTTAAAAAAATACTTTCCTCATGACCATCAAGAAGATATGGAAAGGCAATTTCTGAGTCTGAGACAAAATGAGGATGAGAATGTCGCAAAGTATGAGGCTAAATTTACAAGGTTATCAGGGTATACTGGAAATTATAAACGTAACCCAAGAAGTAAGATTGATCGTTTCTTTGATGGGTTAAAACCATTTTTCTGTTGAGCATCAGTCTCACAATCCTTCTCGTCGTACGAAGACATTGTCTCATGTGCTATCAAGACTGAAAAGGAATTCTACAAGTCTTATGACTTTAAAGAAAAGAAAGAGAAGAAGAGATCTACTGATCAATCTAGGAATGGAAATAAGGGGAAGACGGGAAAGGTTGTATATCCATCTTGTGGTAAATGTGGGAAGAAACACCCCGGTACTTGCTTGAAGGGAATGGGCATCTGTTACAAGTGTGGTGATAAAGTCCAGAAAGCTCTTGATTTCAAGGAGAATAAGGAAGCTACCAATGTCCAATGCTACAATTTCAGGGAGATGGGACATTATGCAAATGAATTTTCTAAGTGTCAGGGGAACTTACCTCAGAAATGGCCAAGGGATCAAGGCGAAGCTTATGCTATTAGTACTGCTGAGGTAGAAGCTCCAAAAGACGTGGTGGCAGGTAATTTAATGGTTTCCTCAAGTTTAGTAAATGCATTATTTGATTCTGGATCATTGCATTGTTTCACATCTTCTCCTTTTGCTAATAAAATTAGATATTTCCAATTTGATTTAACAAGGGAGTTGTCAGTTAAAACTCCAAGGGGAAGTATCATTGCAACACAGTTTTGTGAATCAGTCCCCATTAGAGCACATAAATGTTCTTTATCTACTGATCTCATCGTCATACCAATGATTGAGTTTGATATAATCCTTGCTATGGACTAGCTTTCGGACCATGATGCGAAGATTTATTATAAGAAGAAGGAGGTTACAATTTTTGTTGATGATGATAAGGAACACCATATCTTTATAGCATAATCTTCACCACCTAATTCTTATCTAGATCCACCCCCAGTAGCTCAACTAAATTCAATTTTTGGGGAGGAAGAGAATGAAATGACTATGGGTGAGGAAAGGAATGTTCAAATATAGGATGTACCTGTTGTGAAAGAATATGTAGATCTGTTTTTGGAAGATTTACCTGGACATCCTCCCGAATGATAATTTTAGTTTTCCATTGATTTAATTCCTGGATCAAGGCCTATATCGAAGACCCCTTATAGAATGGCCACTATAGAATTAGTTGAACTAAAGAAACAACTGGAGGAATTGAGTAATAATGGTTTTATTCGCCCTAGTGTTTCTCCATGGGGATCCCCTGTTCTTTTTGTTAAAAAGAAATATGGATCTATGAGGTTATGTATCGACTATAGGGAGATCAATGCTATAACAATAAAGAACAAGTATCCCCTACCTCGCATTGATGATTTATTTGACAAACTACATGGAGCTCAATACTTTTCAAAGATTGACCTTCGATCTGGATACCATCAGTTGTGTGTGAAGAAGGAAGACATTCCAAAGACAACATTTCAAACCAAGCATGGGCATTATGAGTTTACAATAATGCCTTTTGGATTGACTAATGCACCCTCTGTATTCATGGATTTGATGAATAGAGTTTTCACGGAATATCTCGATGAATTTGTGGTGGTATTTATTGATGATATCATGGTATACTCCAAAAGCTATTAAGATCCTAAAAATCACTTGCGCATTATCCTGAAGTCTATGAGAAGACATGAATTATATGGGAAGTTTAGCAAGTGTGAATTCAGGCTTCAGGAGATTTCTTTTCTTGGCCATATTGTCTCTAATGATTTAATCACTGTTTATCCTTCTAAGACCAAGGAAATCCATGAATGGCCTACACCGACGAGTATAATTGAGGTATGTAGTTTTATTGGTTTAGCAGGTTATTATCGATGTTTCGTCCAGAATTTTGCCCGGTTGGCTAACCCATTAACAAAGCTCACACGTAAAGGGGTTAAATTTGTTTGGAAAAGAGAGTGTGAAGAATGTTTTGAAGAACTGAAGAGAAGATTAGTCAATGCTTCTATACTGACTCTACCATCGGGGAATGATGGGTTCGTTATTTATAGTGATGCATTGAAGAAAGGACTTGGTTGTGTCCTTATACAGAATGAAAGGGTTATTGACTATGCATCTTGATAGTTAAAAATTCATGAACAAAACTATCCTACCCATGTTCTCGAGTTATCAGCTGTGATCTTTGCTTTGAAGATATGGAGGCTCTACCTATATGGTGAAAAATGTGTGATTTATACTGATCACAAGAGTTTGAAGTGTATTTTCTCACAAAAATAACTCAACATGAGGAAAATGAGATGGCTTGAATTACTCAAGGATTATGATTGTACGATACACTACCACCTGGGGAAAGCAAACAAGGTGGCAGATGCTTTGACCAGAAAAGATCATCGATTTTTGAACAATATGAGAATTGAAAGGGATCCAATTTTCATGGATCTAGTGAAGATGGACATGGGAATAACCATGGAAGGTGAAACATCAATTCTTTTTCAAATAGTTGCCAAACCATCTTTACTAGAAAGGATTAAGAGTTATCAGACTGATGATGAAGAATTTCAAAAGAAGATTAAAGCTGTGAATGATGGGAGATTGAGAGAATTTGTGTATGAAGATGGAATTTTGAAATTTGGGAAGAGACTTTGTGTTCCCAATATACCTGATCTAAAAAGGGAATTGCTGGATGATGCTCGTAGTTCCAATTTCTCTATACACCATGGGAGATCCAAAATGTATAAAGATTTGAAGGAATATTTTTGGTGGAATAACATGAAGAGGGAGATTGCCGATTTTGTGTCAAGATGTATGGTTTGTCAACAAGTGAAAGCTGGAAGGCAACAACCTGGTGGAGTATTGCAACCTCTTCTTATACCTGAGTGGAAATGGGATAATATCACGATGGACTTTTTCATGGGACTACCAAAGACTCCTATAAGTAACGATGCAATATGGGTTATTGTTGATCGTCTTACCAATTCAACACATTTTCTTGCTATAAGAGAAGATCTACCACTGGAACGTCTAGAGAGACTAAATATTGATGAAGTTATGAGACTTCATGGAGACCCCTATTGATTGTTTCTGATCGTGATCCCCATTTTACTTCAAGATTCTGGAAAAGTGTTCAGAATGCCTTGGATACTGAACTTCATTTGAGTACTGCCTACCACCCTCAAACAGATGGACAATCAGAACGAACTATTCAATCCTTAGAAGACACATTGAGATCCTTCTCAGTTGACTTTCAGGGTATGTGGGATCAATATTTACCTTTGGTAGAATTTTCCTATAATAATAGCTTCCATTAGAGTATTCAGATGGCACCATATGAAGTGTTATACGGAAAAAGATATCGCACACCAACCTGTTGGGATGACGTTGGTGAAAGAAAACTTGTAGGACCAGAACTGGTGGAGGAAACAATGAGAAAGGTGAAGGTAATCCAAAACCATATCAAAGCATCTCAAAGTAGGGAGAAGAGCTATGCTGATAATCGAAGGAAGTATTTGGAATTTCGATTTAGTGATCATGTTTTCCTGAAGGTATCTCCATGGAAGGGAGTAATACGTTTTTGGTAAGAAAGGTAAATTGAGTCCCAGGTACATTGGACCTTTCAAAATTCTAGAACTAATTGTGGCTGTAGTTTACCGTTTGGCAATGCTGCCAAATCTCTCCCAAGTTCACGATGTGTTCCACGTATCACTATTGAGGAAATACATGCCTGACCCAACGCATGTACTCACATATGAGGAATTAGAATTGGAACCCGATCTGTCTTATTGCGAAGAGCCCATCAAGATTCTTGATACGAGAGAACAAGTACTGAGAAACCAGATGACTCGTCTGGTAAAAGTCTTGTCGAGAAACCATAAGATGGAAGAGGCAACGTGGGAACCCGAGTAAATTATGATGAATAACGACCAGAGTCTTTTTATGCGATAGTATTCTAGAAATTTCGAGGACAAAATTATTTGAAGGAGGGGAGAATGTAACACCCCAAGCTTCTATGGTATGCTTGTCTTTGAATAATGCAATAGCGTGTGTTGTACGCAACATCGAGTTCTAACACACCACAACCAATCAAACTGTCCATTATGAATAGTAATACCCACTTTTTGAAATTTATAAATTTTATTTTTCATAATGGACTTAATTTTTGGATTCGGAATATCGAAATTAGTCTAGGGTGAATTTTTGGTTTTTTTTCCTGAAAAACTTCATTTTTTGATGAATAGTGAAACCACTAAGTGGTAGTTAAAAAACTGAATTTTTCATAAAACTTAATTTTACCGCTTCTGTGAGTGGAATTTCAAAAATCCGAGAGACACGGTTAATATCAAGGAGTAAAATGTGGTTCAACGAGATGGAAATAATTTTTCGTGAATAGTAACTTTTTACATTTATTTACCACGGTTAAAAGTAAATAGGGTAATTAAGGGTAAAAATGACATTAATATTACCCTAACACATGTCCTAATTCTATTGGAAATGTGTATCTCGACCAAAAAAACCCTAGGAATAAAATATCATCATTTAGGTCCACTTGAATGAGATTAGGACATTTATTATTATTTAATTCAAAGAAGAGTTAAAAGAGTTAAAATCAAAGTTTATTTACTATAACAATTTTAATATAGGGTTCCACATAAGATAAATTTGTTTATAAATATTAATTAGAAAGATAAAATAATTAAAGACACAATTATATTTTATTTATAATTTTTAGACATTAAATAATTTAATTTATTTATGATACAATAATGATGCAGTAATTACCATAATTGTGAAAAATTAAAATAATTGATATTATAAATACCCAAATAAATTTAATTTGAGACTTTTATGAATTAAACTAATTTTATAGGTTAAAATTACATGTTAGGATTGATTTAATTAACTTTTTTTGAAGTAATCATTCTGTTATGATTTTCACAAAAATCAATTTTCCAAATAGTGTCAAAATTGACAAAAAAACGTTTTTGAAAATATATTATATTATTAATTGATATTCAATTCCTAAAAATCTAAGGTTCTGCCAAGAGACTTATATCATGATAGGTGTATCATTAATATACTACTTTGGGTTCTTTTGTATGTATATAGTATGTTTATTAACCATATAATATAAAAATATAAAAAGACATTGTAAAAGTGAAACTAATTAACTAAGATTATATACTTAAAGATAAGGTTAATATAGTGACCCAAACCTGTCTAAATTATATTGGTTGAGTGGTTTTCGACCCACCACCACCTTAAACATTAAATAATACACTTTTGAGCCATTAGAAACCAAATATGAATTTATTATAGAATAATATTTCTAGCTTTTCCAAAGGTGAACCTCACGCCTCTTATAAAAGGGAACTCCCCCTTCTCATTAATTCACACCTTCAAAGTCTTTTGGTTCAGCCAAACGCTGCCCAAATAATCTCTGAACATCCCCCACTACAACCTAGAGGCCTTATTTTGATCATAAAGACATCCTAAGGAGCCCTTTTGACCAAATCAAACGGAAGAACCTGAAGAAGAGGTAATGTTTTCACCACCCCTTTTCAAATTCATTTCTTCTTCAACTTCTTCTTTCTTTGTTATTACCATTATAAAATAATGAATCCATTATCTCCTATATACTATAATATTATTATAAATATGGTACAACCATATTCAGTATCCTATCCATCCTTTGAATGACATGTCACCATATGTGCGTACGTACGGCTTACCGTCTCCACGTCGTGGTGTAATTGTTATTCAATATATTATTATTTGGATGGGTATAATAATGATGTGTAATTCATGTAAATAATAAATATAACATGATAATGATTCTTTATATATGATATACCATCAAATTATATATTATTTTAATATCAAAATAATGATATTGTCGCACGTGAGTATGTACGGACTACCGTCTCCCCCAACGCGATGAGATTCATTCTCCATCATATCCATTCAAGTATAATTATCATTTGATGATTTAAAAATAATGATTAAGGACTTGATTTAATTCTGGATATGAATAAGATACAACCTATCCATGAAAAACATGTCTTACATAACAAAACATATAAAACAAAATGAGTAAGTTAACACCAGAAACGATGATAATTCTAAAATATTATTAACAAAGAAAAGTTAAAAGATCCTATATGATATCATATTAATATATATGATTCTTGAATAATTTAATAAAAATTATTTCACCATTATACAGGAGGTTAACCTACCCTCAACCAAGGAAAATTACAAGGTAAGAGTTTATTTCGCAATCTCTTCATTCTCTGAGGTTGTTTATACATAATAATCTACTGGGATTTCTTTATCATCCACATCCATGTTTCTTAAAAATGTATTTCAATTTTTTTTTAATATTTACTATAATATGGGATAAAGTCATTTATACCCTTTTTTACTTTTATAAGTGGTTTATAAAGGAATCCTTCCGTCATTTTCCAAACAAGGTCCTTTTTAACCTTTTCGACAGAATTAAGGTAATAATGTTTTTTAACTTATATAGTGGGTGTAGCTATTTTCCACCATTATAAAATCGTCAAAGCTTCCCTTACAAGATTATAAGAATATTTTCAAAGAAAATGTTTTATTTTATAGATATATGAATCTTAAATGATTTCAAAATAGAAAGAGATATTTCTCTAAAAAGAGTTTTGATTTCATCTATGTCAATATCCTTTGATGAATTTAAGCTTATTTGATGTTGATTTATTATGATACAAAACTTATATATTGTATTGAAGGTTTTGTGATATGTTTGACTCCGGATGTGTTATTTTTATACCATTATTGGTTTATGGATGAAGTATTTACATGTCGTATGCTAGTTTTAATACGAGTGTTTATGTTATGTTTTAACCTTTTCATATGGGAATGAATTGGACTTAATATGTGACGGGTGGAGCCCACTATAGCTCTTAGATGCATCGGTAGGTCTCATGAGACAAACTAGTGTCTTGGCACAAGGCCTTGACAAAATCTTATTTTTAGTCTTGGCACGAGGCCTTGGCTATGTGGTTATGATAGTCTGGCATTATGCATTCCATCATTATGAAAGTGGTTATTAATATTGCATGTGATTATTCGATTAGTAGAATATCCATGTGAATAAGTAAATGGAATTATTTCATTTTATTTTTTCCATACTATGTTGAAGTTCAAGTTTAAAAGGCTTTTGTTTTAGTTATACATTGCCTTAAATGTTTATTCTTATTTATGAAAGTTTCTGCTATATTGTTATCCTTACTGGGCATTTGAGCTCACTCCTTTTCTATGTTTTATTTTTCCAAGGATGTGAAGTAGTAATTTATGAATGCCCTGCAGGGATAGTATGAGGGGATAAGAGTGTGGACTATGGAGACTATATTGTTGTAGTTTTCATTTTATGATGTAATGTAAACTTTGTTAATGTATCTAGTTATTCCAAGGCTACTAAACTAATCGGTCTTTAGAGACTTGATATTTCTTGTGATCATGCCAATGTTATGTAATAATGAACCGAATCTGGGTATCTAGGGTCAGGGAGTTGCACATAATAGTTGGAATATGAATAAATTCTGTAGGTCTTTGAGGAAGAAGTTGTTCCTAGACACAAGTACTGTGTAGGAGCATTAAAGAGGTTAGTTAAAAATAAAGATACGTTTTTCTATAAACCACTAATGGTGACATATTATTGATTTATGATAAAGAACTTATCACCTATAAATTGAAGGTAGAGATATCATAAGATTTAATATGAAAAAACCCTTGAATTATGAGATAAATTCCATTAATCAAAACCAATTTTGGGTTATCATTAATCATTAATTTAGGTAAATATCATTGGGTTTAAATTGGTATTCAATAGAAATTTTCTTGTGGAAGGTCATTTAGTACCAATGAAGCATGACTAGTGGGTAAAGGATTTAGACAATGTCAAGGAATTGAATATGATGAAAACTTTTATTTAGTATCCATGTTTAAATCCATCAGAATTTTATTAGCCATATCAGCTTACCATGACAATGAGATTTGGCCAGTTAATGTTAAAACTACTTTCCTTATTGAGAACCTATAGGAGGGTGTGTATATGATGCCACTAGAAGGTTTTATGGCACAAGGTAATGCCAAAAAGTTTTGAATTTTGTAGAGATCCATTTATGTATTAAAGAAAACATAATGGTCATGGATCATTTAGTTTGATAAAGCTATAATATAATTTTTTTCACTGAGAATGAATGTTATCCAGGTGTTCACAAGTGTTTTAGTGGGAGTATGATTATTTTAATAGTAGTATATGTTAATGAAATACTACTAATTGTAAATAAGATTCTAGAATTACAATAATTTAGTTATGGTTGAAATTTTTTTTCTTTATAAAGGACTTGGGTGACTAAAACAACTTTCAAGTGATCAAGAACATGCTTGATAGATCAAGAATGATACTTGGATTAAGTCAATATACATACATTGAAAAAATAATAAAGAGGTTAAATATTGAATAATCCTATATGGGATTGGTTTTAGCTTCTGATGGTATATATCATTCTAAGAAAATTTTTCCTTAGACACAACAGGAATGAGAGGGAACGAGTTAGATCCCATACACATATATGGAAGAATCTGTGATGCATTTGATGTTCTGAAATAGGATTAATGTTTCATTTACATAGATCATGGTATTTAGGTGTCATGAATATCAAGGTGAATAATGATAGACATCTGTTAAGGCTATACTTATGTTTCAAAGGTAAACTAAGGATATGTTCCTATTATATGGAGGGGAAGAAGATATATTTATCACAGGTTATATATATAATAGTTTTATAAAGATCATAATGTTATAATGTTATTGTAAGGATATGTATTTTGTATCAATAGACGAGATGTGTGTTGGAAGGGTTTAAAGTGGCTAGTTGTCATTGATTCTATCGAGGATTCTATGTATATTTAATCTTCTGATGCAACTACGTAAGTATTATTGATTAAAAATATCTATGTATGTTTTGGAATTTAGTAGTCAAAAAATTATAACAGTATACTATGAAAACACTATAGAAGTGGCTCTTTCCAAAGATCAAAGGTCACATCAAATTAAAAATAATGTACTTTAGAAGTTTCATCTATATAGGGATTTTTTTTCAATGGGGTGAATATAATATGATAATAGTATCCATGAATGAAAATATTGTGTTCACCTTGATGATGGGTCTATCTAGATAAATTCTCGTGTATCATGTGGGAGATAGAGGACATAAGGTTATTAACCGTTGTCTCTTGTGTTATTGAGAGTTTATTAGAGTTGGTTCGTAAAACCAGTTTCTGTGTACATGATTACATGTATTATTTTTCTAAATTGTTATTGAAATTTCTTATCACATCATGATTTTCCATCTACATAACATTTTCATGTGATAATCTCGTAAGAATATATATTGAACTAAAATCCAATAGAATTTCCTACCTATGATAAGAACCTAGAGGTGCCACACCAAAATTCATGAATATATTTTCTATGTCCATATGATATTATTTTAGGGGACATATAAGAAACAAGATATTAGGGCTAGAAGGCTCATATCAAATTGGGGAACCTTATCTAGGTGTTCACTGTTGGTAATTTCCATGATAGGAGGTTATGAGAATGAGAACTCTAGTTTGAAATATATGACTTATGTGTTATTGTATCTTCCAATTTTTAGTCACGTGTCTTGATCATTAGACTTTAATATTATAATTAATAAAATTAATGAGTTGTGTACATTGATTTTGATGGAAACGATGGTGATATATACTCATAGTAATGTAGGATATGTTATGTGTATCACAAGTGATATTTCATTAATAGATAAGGTGAGAAATGATTTCCCCCTTCATTCCCTTGATGAAACTTGATATCTCAGACCCTTCGATGATAATGTAACTTTCTAGGAAAATCCATGGCCATGATATTCTATGGGAGAGTTTATTTATAGAAAGAATGAAACTTTAACAATGGGTGATATTATGATAAATAGATTATATTACCAAATAAGAGTTTATAATTGGTTGTATATTGGCATTACATTATCTTAGTTCTATATAGGTGTATTGGCATGTTTATAGACTTTTAAATTTGAATTTAGGTTCCTCTTCCTAATTCAATTTATAAATGAATCTATAGGGACACACACCAATTGTAACTGTAGTCTCAGTTAAATTCTGTATTGAAATTAACAAGTTAGTTCGAATAATATTTATTCCTATTTTAGTTGACTTCCATGATTGTTAAAATTACTTTTTTATCTTCAAGATGAAACCAATTTGTGGGGGAGTGGGTACCATATAGAAAAACATCAAGCAAACAGTATACCCGTCAAAAAAGACCACCCAATGTCAAGGAAAGCTGAGAACAAAAGCTAAACAAGAAAGAATGAACCTGCACACCTCTAATACCTATCACAACCAAGAAAATAGTTATCCACTAGCCCGGGGAAGCTCATCCATATTTCCAGGCCAGATCATGCGTAATAAGCTCATTCTTCAGTATATTAGAGAAGTGTGGGGTAAAGGAGAAGAGGCTTAGATCCGATCTTATAGGGGTCACCTGATCTTTTTTATTAGCCCACCCCAAGACCTCCAAAGAAGCAATTTGAAGGGTAGCTAGGTCTTTTCTTTTGTTATTTGTATTCTGCACCTTTAAACCCAATTTCATAGGAAAAGGAGAAGAAACAAGGGTAGATTGCCTCTCAAGACACTTTGAAACTAGAGAAGCCATAGACTCCATCTTCTGATTGGAATCTTTGTGAGCCTAAGATCCCACAACCTCTTCACTGGGAGGAGAAACTTGTTCCTCTTGCAGATCAGATAGATCTTTTTCTATTCCACTTTTTGAAAATTTCTTCATGTCATTGCGAGATTTATTTTTCATGAGAGATCCTTTTCTAGAAGATCTGGTATCTTGTGGTTTGGGTAAATTAGAGTAGTCTTTCAAACGACGTGACTCCTTACTTGTTTGGTGAAGCCCTCTGAATCCATGATGGTGTTGTTTCTCTTCTTGGCAGTGGAAGGAATATAAAATTATTATTGTTCCACTTCTTTACTCTCGGTTGAACATGTACAAGTGTCGTAATCCATCTTAACATCAAATCCATCCTTGTTCCCTCCCTGAAAAGTAACCCCTTCATGTCCTCCATCCTCACATTTCCCTCCTTCAAATGGAATTAGGTCACCATCACCCAATACTGTAAACCTATTCATGTTACAACCAGTTCCCTTGAGTTATTTTCAAGACTGGACTATGTCCATCTTCATACTAGACAGGCCCTCATGTTCCCTATCCTTTCCACCAAAAGACTCAAGACAGCCACATGAATAAATTACATCAAACTTTCAGGTCTGTTCTCGTTCAAATTGGCTCCTAATCTCATATCCGAGGGGAATGATTGAACTAAAACATCTCCATAAGAAGGAGGATTAACATCACATCTTTCATTGGTCTCTAGATCCACCACCTCCTTTCCACTGGAAGCCTTTTTTTGGTGAGTAAAAACCTCATTTAGCGTATTTGATTCAAGCATAGTTTCTCCCCCACAATGACATCTTAGTGCTGAATGACCTTGGAGGAGGCAAGAGGGAAAATAGCGAGTCCACGAATCATACATAATCGGTTGTTTGTATCTGTGTTCTCCCTCAATATAGAACCAAATGAAGTCCAAAGGAGGTTTTGATATGTCAACCTCAACACATATATGGGGTTCAATGGGATGGTATACTTCTTGGGTTCTATGATCTGTAATCATGAAGCGGCCGGCAAGATTTCCTATCATCTGAAAAATTGAAGGGATGATCTCAAAGAATTAATTAAAAGTTAATTGAAATAATTAGAGAGTTAAATTTAAAAATAAATATTTGTTTTCAAGGATTTATTGAATATAAAAATTATTATATTTATCAATGAATAATTAAGTGAAATTTAATTGTTAAATAAATAATGTTTTGATAATTATAAAGAAGGATAAGTGAACCATGTTTAATAGTCCAGATGTAAAATGATGAAAATGATATTTATTTATATTTTAAAAGTGATGAACATGTCAAGTTTTTATTAATAATATTTCGTCATATTTTCATATGTGGGTTTAACTTATAGTTAAGTAATAGGGATGAGGCTTGTGTGCAAGATGCCAACCCCAGAACTACCATAATAAATATCTAATTATATCACTTTACTTAATCACCATTGTTTTTCAGAATTGATAGACCAAGGATCTCTCTAAAGACCTGGAGATAGATAAATAGATATAAAGTGCTCTCTTATCCTCCTCCTCTCTCAATCCGTTGAGAGAAAATCAAGAGTTCTTCATACTTGTAAAATAATTCTATTATGATCAACCACAAATGACACGAGTGATCAGGATTGACTGTGTTAGAACCTAGTGATTCTACAAAAAAATTCCGTGATTGTGTTACATGTTTGGATCATCGATAGAGGGATTCTACACATAAATACTATATCAAAATAATGGGATGGTTATATTGAGTCAAATAAATCACTAACGAAGATAGAACTATGATTCGATGCAATTTTTAATCTTCTAATAAATTAATTTTAAATTACACATATTGAAACTTCACATCTAGTTATCATGTTTAATCAAGTTAAGAAATATATTAATTTCATTTTTCATGACATTATTAACTATGTAAAACCATAATTATTCATAAAATAATGATTAAAATACGAGTTTTCCATGCCATACAAGTGCTTCCACTATGCCCAAAACTAATAGTAAAGGCTATGAGCATTGAGTTAATCATATGCAAGGTTTCATATGATATGGAAATTCTAGCTGAATCATTAATGTGATTGATATTAAGTGGATACATGGTCATGGTATTATAAATTTTATTTTAAGAATATATTTTTGATTGAGTGGTATGATTTCAACATGAAACTACTGGGTTATGCATTATAATAAGATAGTATGGATCACACTTTGACTATGTTGATCCCTATAGAGAAACGAACTGAGTAAACACTTTATGGGAATTTCTGTATCTTTTCACACATGTGATGGATTATAGTTATGTGATTGCCTATCAATAGTGAAAAAGTCTTAACACACAAGGATATGAAATCATTTTATATGGATGTTTATCACATTTGAAAAATGTAGGCCCAAGGACTGTAACATTTTAGTGTCATTGAAAAAACATAACAAAATATTTTATCTTAGTGAATGAACATCAATGTTTCTGGTAAATATCTTCCCCTTTCGTACTTGAACTTAATAGTATTCTTCATATCCTGGGGAAAGGAAACATAAGAAAGGGGTGAGCTCAAAATCTTACTATGGGTAAATGAAAGTAATACATAGTTGTAACAGGAGCATAAGGGTACGAGAATATAAGAATAACATTTGAAGATCATACCATTCATATAAAAGATTATATACACAAGTTATGGCATACATATTTTCAGTTCATAATAGATGAATTATAAGGTAATCAAGAGAAAAATCCAGTAAATAATAACATAAGATTAAGACATAGAATTTTTGGAAGACATAAAAGAATATAAAATTACTTCTATAATAGTCAACACATCACTACCAAGACCATCTCGGTAGTATGGGTTTACTAACCATACCATCTTGGTGATCATGGTTCACTCCCACGACCATCTTAGTAGTCAAGGTTCACTCCCATGCCCATATTAGTAGAAAAAGTCCTTTACTGAATTGATTTCACTCCCCATTCCATACACATCTATCTCATGAGACATAAATTAATACCCAAATGATTGTATCGAGATATATGTCCCACCCATCTCATAATGAAATCATATAAATGTGTTCCACTAGATTATAATCATTCATCTTATAATAACCCAAGAAAGGAAAAGAGTGTGATACAAAAGTAATCATATCATCACATGTGGAAAAGAGGCTGATTTTATAATCATTTAATCAAATCATAACCCATGAAAATAATTGGGTTTGATAACCATATACCCCATGAATTTAAAATGGGTTTCATAAACATTTATCCCATGGAAGAGAAATGATTTTTACAAATATATAACCCATGAAATTGAATTGAGTTTAAAAATACATCATTCCATCAAAACATAAGCCATTATGAGAATGAGTATGAATGGAAAATTTGGATCATTTACCCATAAAATCCTTAGTAACCCCAATCGATGTTATATTATGTGAAACATAATTTCTGAGAAGTCATTTAAAATCATTTCTTTAGGAAAATATCATTTTTTAAGAAACAATTTTTCAAACATAAAACCTTTTGAGAACCATTTTCTTTGAAAATAAACTTGAAAACTTATAAAGAAATATATAAAACCATGTTACTAGGTAACATTTAATAGAAGCTTGAAAACATTTTTATGACCCCTTTCTTTGAAAACATATAAAATAATCTTTATAACATTTTGAAAACCCTTTTCCTCAAAAACATATAAAAAAGATTGATTTTTTCCTTTAAAACATATAAAATAATATTGAATATTTTTTGAAAACCTTTACTTTTAAAATAATTTGAAAATTATAAAATAATATTTTAAATAATTTAAATCCCTTTCTTTGAAAGTAAATTTTTGAAAAAAAATAATGGATGTTTTGAAAATAATTTAAGACATGTTTTAAACATAAAACATTTTAGAAAACTGTTTTTTTGAAAACCAATTTAAAATAAATAAATTAAAATAATATTTGGAATTTTTTAATTTAAAAAAAAAAATTAATGTTACAAAAGGCTCTTTATGGAAATTATGGTCATGACGGTGGGTAAGTCCATACATGTAGAACATTCCCTTTTCACCTTAAAAAGTTTAGAAAAGTTTCTTGATCAGATAATGACATGAATATTATTTTTAAAACAATATTTTCAAAAGCTAAAACATGGGTAAAAACATCCTTAAAACATAACAGGATAATATTAAATCTTTTTTAATTTTTTTAGAAAACACGGTTTTAAAAGGACATTGATTTCTCACCGAAAGAAGAAATAAAGTCAAATTTTCATAAACACATTTTCTTAATTATATTAAGTATAAAAGAGTGTAAATATGGTAATATTACTTGGAAATAACATGAATAACTAGATGATATTAAAATTCATGATATTTATTAAGATATGCCTTATAATATTTCATTAATTAACACATAATCATAACAATCCTGATAAATGATGTGATTGTAGAAATAAACAATTACCACTTTGGTTACATTAAACTAGAATCCCCACGAGAGAATAAAATTAAATGAAGACTATTATAACATAAAAAATAGGATTCATGATATAATGTTTCAAAGGGAATATATATACCCCTTATAAAATAATTTAGGTTTATAGAGAAACATGTGTCCTAAAGAAGGAAAATTGAGACCAAACTACCTTTTTAATTTGGTAACTTTTGAAACATAAACCCCATGAAAGAGAGATAATAAAATGGATATTTCAATACCCGTAAATTTTATTATAAGTGACATAGAATACATTCATGAGATGTATACACACCACATAAATAAATGAGTGGGGAACACGACATGTATCTCATAGATATAAAGAGTGAGATGAGATAACCCTTAGAATTGTGTACCCCATGAAATAATAACATCAATTATTAATTTTAATATCATTAAATAAATGAATTTATTGATATAAAATTTCATAGGTTATTATATAAATGAAATAAAATAAGTGTCTGATGAATATGACATGTATCTCTGGAAAATAAAAAGTGAGATGAAATTCCCTTACATTAAGTATTGAATTTTTTTGTACAATTTAAAACCTCAGGTATAATAAATATAAGATTATTAAATATGTAAAAAATAAAAATATTATTATATTTAATACCATATATGATTTTATTATGATTTTTATTACTTATTTATTGGTAATCCCATGTCAATGTTACATTTCAGGTAATATCATCTTTGTTTTACATATATGTTTCGACTTGTTATTCCTGATACAATTAATTAGATAATGATTTAATTATATAAATAATTTAAAAACTGAAATAAAAATCACCTATATTTATTATATAAATATTTATAATAATATATTATGGATAGAAATTTTAAATAGAATACACTGTTTATGGAGACAGTAGGTCATAAGTAAGCATGAACACTGTTTCCGTTTTATTATCGTATTGAAAGAAATAAAGTAAATGACATAAACTTATATATAAAATATAATTATAGTATAATTATTTTGTCATATATATCATAAAAATTCCCTAAAACCATATTTAATACAATCTATGTAAATTGTGAAGAAATCACATCACTTTGAGGAGGTGGTAGTCCATACATCAACAAACAAAGTAATCGTATTTACAAAAATTGGAAAGTATAAAGATATGTTTTATATAATAATAAAATATTAATAAATAAATCAAAATAATCATAAATATTATATTAAAATATTTTTTAAATCATAATTACCACCCATGAGATTCGGTAAAGGAAAAGGGAACAACATCATTTAGTGAGGCGGTAGTTCCCCGCACATAAGAATAGTAAGTTCATTGCCCAATATATGGTATTGTGCGTAACTGTAGGAAGAAACCTCAGAATAAAAAATATCATTATATTTAGGATACTTAGGTTGTTATATAATCATGGAATATGAATACCTAATGGGGGTGGATAATGAAAATAAAACAAAGGATCTTGAGGAAGGATATTACCTCTTCTTTGGATAACTCCTCTTGCATTACACCAAAGGGATTCCTTTGTTGTTTTTACTCCCAAAGGAAGGCATCTAGGATGAAAGGGGGGATTTTTTGAGGATATTTGGATAGGGATTTTTTAAGTCAAAGTCGATTGAGAGGTGAGATGAAGTGACGGTCGTGAGTTCCCTTTTATAATGGGGGAAGACTGGCATTCTTGTAAATATAAAAGGGTAAGCAGTATTGAGAGGTCTCCCTTACATCATGTGCCTCAAATAATTGGGAAAATAATATAAAATAGGGTTATTTGCCCAAATATTTCCATAAAATTGATTTTGAGAATGTTTTTAGGTCATTGGCCTCTTAGGATTATAATTCAACCATTAAGTAATCCCGTTTTTACCTTAATCACAGTAACTAATTTTATTTAATTTCACTATTTTTTACTAAAAAACTAATTTAAACTCATTAGATATTATGAATTATGGTGATTCCAAATATGGAATTTATTTTTCCAAATTCAATGTATCACCCTGAAATTCTAAAGTGAAAATTTATATTCGATAGCGTGTGTGACACGCATCAACAAGCACGTAAGGGAATATAATATCTTGAGACTCTACAATATATTTACTATTTTAAAAAAATTAAATACACGATATTTCTTGTAATGAATGAAACACAGAGTTATCTTATATTAAATGATATATCAACCTTCCTTGATAGCTTGTGTTACATTCCTGAATGGCCTTCCTCGATTTCTTTTGATAGAGGAAAGAATGAGTTTCACCAAATAACAATGTATTATTAAAATATTTTTATTTAAAATTATATTATGTAAATTAGATGTTATGTTAGAAGATATAAATAGTGTTAACTAAATTATGAATACTTATTCTATATATAAATATAAAATGAATTTATGGGTAACCAATTAATGAGAAATGAAAATAAGGACAAGTAGATAGAAAAAGAAATATTACAATTATTATGCTTCAAAAAGAGTTTTGTCTTAACAATCATATATAATTTTATTTAGTTAATGAGTTAAGTTAAATATTTATTTTATATATTATATAAATTTTTTTTTTGATATTTATCCATCTGGTTTGAAAGGGATAAGATAAAAACAAACCTTATTTTACCAATGAAAATCTATATTTTTATAATGGATATTTTACCACCAAATAATGTAAAAGCCATTTTAAATATAATATTTGAAACATTAATTTATTTAATATGTCATCAAAAAATATTATTTGAAACAAAAACTTAATAATTTTCTAAGGGTGAATATTTGATATTTTTTTGAAGCATTTCTCTTTTTAACTAATAGTTAAAAATACTGAATTTTAGTTCCAAACTACATTTTCACCTAATTCATTTTTAGGATAAATTATACATTAGTTATTTTTAATGTTTAATTAGATAGTATTTTTTAAAAATAATAAAATTTATTTCATTGGAATCAATTTCAAATTGAAATTGAATTGATAAACATAGAAAACATTCAGAGGTTTTTACTTTAAAAACCTGCTTTGTCGTCCCGTCTGCATGATTAAAATTAAAACAATTTATGACACTTATGCAATTGGTATTTGGAAAAGTGGAATAAATATATGAAATCAGAAAATTTTATAATTTCTTATAATGCCAAATTTTATTTTTCCAAAAATATTAGTGAAAGTGATTAAAATTAATTTATACTATTAAGGTAAAATTACGCTTAATAAAGGACTAAACCTATAATTTAAGGGACCAAATGACCAATCCACTTGTCCATAACCCATTTAATGGAAATAATTCGTCCATTAACCTTCCATTAATAATTTTTGTGGGTTTTTAATTCTTTTTTTGGGTATGAATATGGTTACACCTAACTTCTTCTCAAAAATAGTGAGTGAGTCTTTTTCCTCCTATGCAAAAGGCCACCACCTATCCCCATTACTCGCACCTCAAAAACCACATAGGTTCATCATATATCTACCCATATAGATTCCAAAAAATGATCCCCTTGAACTTGAGTTCTACCTTTGGTCATAAAGCCCTCCAAGGAAGCCTTTTGGTAAAAACCGAAAGTAGTTACCTGATTAAGAGGTAACATCTTCTCTCAAGCTCTTTAGTTTTATTTCCCTTATGCACCACTCAAATATCCTTATTCCCTGATAATGTTATAATAAAAGTATCATAAATTTACCAGTATGTTTTTTTGAGAAGGTTTTGAACTATACATACACACACCTTCATCTAATGGGTAACAGACATATTGTTTCTGTGTATAGTGAACTACTGCCTCACATAATGATGATTGTTTATTTTTGATTTACCACCTCTCATGGGGGCCATTATAATGGAAAATATATTTTATGTCTTATATATGATATATTTTATGTATTTATGCTTCTATAATCCTTTTATAATACAAAAATTTAATACATTTTCTTTTCTGTTAGTACGATAACATCGTTTGAGGAAGGGCGGACTACCGCCCCATCAAAGTGATGCGATTCATTCACACTAAAAAAATGAACTTTTTAAGGATAATTTTAATTAAAAATATATATAATATATTGCATAAATAGGGTATTGTAATTATAATATAAATGTATATACATATCATTTATTTTTCATTATTTTATAATACAATAAAGGTACCGTTCATGTGTACGTATGGACTACCCTCTCCATAAACGGTGCAATTCATTTCTTATCACAAAAAAATATAGATTATTAAAGATAAATATATAATGAAAATATAAGATATTAAAATCATGTTCTATATTCTGTAGATGAAGAAACCATGATATATTTAATATGAACAAAAAATAAAAAGTTAAAACATACTAGACAAACTAAGAAATTAACACCTGAAATAGATATAATATTGAATGTTTTTAACAAATCTGTAATAAGATATTATATGAGGATCATATATGATATAATAAATATTAACGTAGATATTTTATAAGTCATTCACATGTTTAAAACCCTTATATTAAAGGTTAAAGGACATTCACTTAAATGGAAAAAACAAGTTAAGGGATTCCCATCTCACTTTTTTACATAAGTGAGATAAATTTCTTGTTCACCACTTACATCTTTTGTGTGGTTTATCTACTGACTATTTTTATATATTATATCATGAACTAATTTATCTTAATGGTATATAATACTTTTATCTAATACTATAATTTCTGGAGTTTTAAGATTTAAAGTGTTCTAAATTGGTATGGGGAACTTTAGAATGTTTAAAGATTATTATCCTCTATAATAACTTTAATGCACATACAATGGTATTTCCATTCGAGGAAATTATATTACCATTGTTCAATAAACCCTTTAATTTTACTCTCCTATAGAAATTGATAACCTTTTTCATGTATTATGACCAATTCCCACGCTTTGGTACTCAAAATGTTTTAAAAATGTTTTCAAGAAAACCCGACATCATTTCCCTCTTTAGTCGGAGAACATGTTTTCTTTTAAAATCCATGTATTATTAAAATCTTTTAGTGAAGAAATTTTTACCATTTTTTCATTTTACAAATGTTTTCAAAGTAATATTCATGTCACTTTTTGAATAAGTCATTTTTCTAACCTTTAACCTTGCAAAAGGAATGTTCTTTTTACCTCATACAACTTATAAAGACGTACCCGACATCATTTCATTGAAGATTTCTTTTAAGGTTTAAATGTTTAATTTTCATAGAAATTATTTTCCCATGTGATTTTCAATGAAAAGGATTAAAGAAATGATATTTTCATTAATATTGTTTTTAAAAGTTATTTTTATATTATTTCTATTCATCAACATCAACTTCCCATTATATTACTCCACTTGGGGTATGTTGTATTGATCATATCCTTAATAATACATTGGGTGGTTTTTGATTTATTTGGTCAAGGATATAATTAAAACTCAATTAATTGATCCCTTTTATTTTCATTTACGTATTCATTTCCTTTGATCATTTGATGTTGAATTTACTTTAATAATTCATGTCATTTTTTATGGATATGATCATTTCCTAAATAATATACCATTTTTCATATGGTGTTTACATTGATTTTTTTAAATATTTGGGGAAATATTGATAAATTTATATCTTCTATTTAATATGGATATTTGATAATGAAAAATATTAAATTTTTTATTTGATATATGAGGAATGTTTTGGAATGGTACGACACAGGTGGGGCATGGTAATAGATATCCCCTCAATGAATCAATAGTCTCATGGGACGAGTCATTTGGCTAGCCAGCATAAATGGGTTTTTATATGATATTTTTTAAACCTTCTTGGGGTAGGTCTTTATATTAATGGTATCATATACCTAGGAAACATGACGTCCAAAATTCATGAAATTCCCTCATTTAATTTCAACAATTATTCATCCCAGAGATTTTGTGTCGAAATATCTCTAGATATTTCAAATTTTCTGTTATTTTGATGGAAAGTGTTTCAGTTTATTACATTTCCATATTTATTTTTCCTTATCTTGTAATTATAATGGCATGTGTTTTTAGTTATTACATTTCTATATTTTTTACATAGTTCTATTCAGTTTATTGTTACATGGAATGTGTGCTTAGTTATTTACCATTCAATATTGACTATTTTAATTTATTTTTAATTTATTTTTCTATTTGTTTCCTTACTGTTAATTTGAGCTCTCCCTTACTATGTTTTTTTCAATAAAATCTAATAAGTTTACTATAAAAGATTCAAAGGGATTTACTAGATAGATTACGGTTATCCTCAAAGTTATTTGTAAAAGGGGAAAATTATATTGTAATCAGTGTATTAATTTTTAATATAAGACCCATGTATCTATCTGGTATTCTAAGACTACTAATATCTAGATCCTTTGGGATTTTATTCCTTGTAATTATTCCAATTTAATTGATATTAGACACCAACACAAGGCTTTCTAGGGCCGGGCCACTACATTTGGCATCAAAAGAAGTTTAGTAACAACCTTTAGGACTAGATATATTATAAACTAAGTTACATAACATAACACTAATATATAATTTGAGGATAAGTATAGAAGACTATCCAATATCTTTGACAATGTTGTGATTATGTGGTTCTTCCCAGTAATACATCCCTAAACAAAAACTACATGTTGACATGGTTTTTGGAAAAGTAGTACCTATAAGTAATAACTTTGAAAAGGCATTCTGAGCCAAACCCAGGGTAACCTAGTACACAACAATGAGCCTTACTCTACACCTGGTTTGACACCCATAAGGGATATGCTTTTGATAATTCAAATTTTCTATACAAACAATTTAAAATGAGTTAAATAGATAATGGTAATAAATATCTGAGGTTAAACCTTAGGTATTTTAGATTTCCAAATAAGGATCCATGATTTCAAAATCCCACAAATGATATTATGGATAAACCCTAGACCAAGGAAGGACCTATGTGGAAATAAATGGATGAAGTATTTATATATTAGGGTTGTATTGAAAAACTTTTTTAAATTGATATTTAAAGATTACCCTAATTTCAAGGATATCCAAAATATTTATCTTTGTAAGTTATATTTATTTGGTTTTAGAAAATAAAAAATTGTAAGTCGGGTGAGAACCTATCATGTCTAAAAAGGCCATGAGGCTTGAACCCATGACTAAAGGACAACAAGGGTTTAACACCAACCACTGATATACACAATGTCTGGGATAAATTTTCATTGTTTTTAGTTAAATTTTTTTTGGAATAAATATTACTAATGTACCACTAGTTTAAATTTTTAGAAGTAGAGATTAATCTATAAACCATTTTGGTTTTGGAAGATAATTAAATAAAAATAGTAAGACTTTTCACTCTCTTATAGGCCTTATGATCATTTAATTTTTTTTTCTTGAGGAATATAAAAATTCATTATTGGTAATTAATTTTTATGATTAAAGGAATAAATTAGTATTTGATCACAGAACATAAAAATACAGGATTATTAATATGGAATTGAATCCTATCATGTAGGAATATTTCCCTATACTCTTGGTCAGTAAAATAATTACACAAAATTAGGAGAATAACTTAGAAATAAAATGTTGTCCTAATAAATAACTTTTTGATAAACCAATGGTCTTATAAATCATCACAAATTTGTGGACTTGAGTCCTAAATTTTAATATTGATCATTCACTTGTTTATGACTGAGGAACTCAATCACTCCCTATAAATATTTAATATTTTTATTCAAGTATGTATATCTACATTCCACTGGGTTTGTCCAACTAATAGACATAGTTTTATGTTATTACATATGAAGCTTTTACTTCCCATTCTTTCTTTTCTAGATGTTTTTTATAAACCCTTCTCATGATGTGGGACTAAAAATTGGAAACATCAAACAATATATCACCAAGATCGAATCCAAAAGACCGAGGGTCCTTCGAAAATAAAGGACGTAGGATCAAATCCGGGTAGGGAAAACTTTATGGGTACTATAGCAGGTGCTGTAACGTTGGCAGTACTATAGTAGGGACTATAGTAGTGCGAGTACTGTAGCAATACTATTCACCAAGGGGTCCATTGGGCCAAAAAGGGTTTTAAATCCTTGTATTCAGGCCACTTGGCCTTGGGACTTTGGGATATGTAATGGATCTCCCTCTACCAAATCATAAAGATGTCTCTTCTTTAAATAATAAATTGAGGCGTCGGTTGCAACCTTAAAAATAATAATTAAGGTGGGGAGAATGTAACACCCTGAAATTCTAAAGTAAAAAATTTGTATTTGATAGTGTGTATGATATAAATCACAAAGTCCATAAGGGAATAAAATATCTACGGACTCTAATATAAATTTTATATATTAAAAAAAATTTAATACATTATATAGACTGTATTGAAAACAATATCGAGTTCGATTGCATTACATGAAAGAGAAAACTTTATCAATAGTTTGTGTTTCACAGAAGAGAAACATTTCTCTATAGCTTGCATTACACACAAGAATGAGTTTCACTAAATAACAATGTATTGTAACAAATATTATTTAATATAATATGAAATAGCAGAGTCATTATGTTAGTAGTTAGTAATACTGATAAATATCTTATGAAAAATTATGGTTTATATAAATATAAAATAAATTCTTGGGTTACCAATTAATGAGAAATGAAAATAAGAACCCTTTGGATATAAAAAATATTATTAATTTAATGCTTTCAATGAATTTTTGTACTAATATGAATAATTAATTACAATTAGTTAATGATTTTAATAAATTATATATGTTATATATTCAATAAAATATTTTTGATATTCACCGATTAGGTTTTATAGGTAAAAGATAAAAACAAGCCACATTTTACACATAAAAACCTATATTTTTATAAAGGTAAATTTTTAGAATTTTAAAGGAGAACACATTTAAAATATTAATTTTGAGACATTAATTGATTTAATATGTAAAAATAATTTTAATATTTTAAATATAGACATAATAATTAGCTTAGGGAGAATTTTTGATATTTTTATCAAACATTTAATTTTTGATGAATAGTTAAAAATACTGAATTTTAGTTCAAACTCATTTTTCATCTAATTTATTTTTATGGTTAAATTATAATATTAATTTGTTTTAAAATTTAATTAGATAATATTTATAAAAATTAATAAAATTCATGCAATTGAAATCAATTTAAATTTGGAATTTGTTATAAAAACATATCAAACTTTCAGAAGTTTTTAATTTAAAAACTAGAAGTGTCATCCTATTTGCGTGATTGGATTTAAAATAATTTCTTAAAGTTATGTGATTTTAATTTGAAAAAATGGATTAAATATCTTTAATTTGAATAATTTAAAATTATTAATAATACAAACTTTTTTTTGAAAAAAAATATTTTCTAAAGTGATTAAAACTAATTATAATTATTAAGGTAAAATTAAACTTAATAAAGGAATAAACCCAAAATTTAAGGACCCAAATAACCTATACACTTGTACAACACACATTTTTATGGAAATAAGTTTTCCAAGAATGTTACATTATTTTGTTTTTTTGTGTTATAATACTTTTTTAGGTAAAGAAGTGGTTACACCTAACTTGTTTTTGAAAATACAAAGTGAGTCCTTTTACTCCATTATAAAAGGCCCAAACCTCTCCACATTCCTTACACCTATCAAACCACATAGGTTCATAAAATATCATCCCATATAGATTCCTAAAAACTTTACCGAATCATATGGGTATAAACACAAGGCAATTTCCTGATTTAGAGGTAACGTCTTCTCTCAAGATCTTCAATATTAATTCCATTGTCCACCCCCTCAAATATCCTTATTCCATGACCATGATACAACAAAATTATCCTATATACAATTATATGTTGTCATTATATGGGTTCTATCTACACTTTCACACACCTCTATATAAGAGGTAACGAATATTCTATTTTTCTATACGGCGAACTACTGCCTCAGGAAAGGATGATTGTTCATTTTTCCTTTACCAATTCTCATGTTAGCCATTTTGATGGGAAAAATATTTATATTTCTAAATATGATATATATTGTGTATTTATACATCTATAATCTTTTTATAATACACACATTTAATATTATACATTTTTCGTTAATATGATTACATCGTTTGAGGATGTGTGGACTACCGCCCTCTTATGTTGAGTCAATAAGGTTTCCTGATGACTCTTCCATTCCCCCATGTTTTGAAAATCACAATCACTGTATGTTAAGAAAATATTCATTCCCTAAGATTTAGCTTAATAAAAAAAATTTCCATCCTTAAGGAAATTTTATCCTTAACTATGTTTTTATTGTTCATTTTATTGTTTCTCTAAATCTAACTCTTTTATTCCTAAAGGATAAAATTTGGCTTCAATTATAAAAATGTGGAATCTTATAAATACTTAGTTATAGAGTAATCTATTTTTAGATTCATAATTCTCTGAAGCTGAAATTCTGAATTCTCTGAAATTCAGATTCTGAATTCTCTGAAATTCAGAATTCGAATTCACTGAAATTCTGATTCCAAATTCTTTAAAATTCAGACTCTGAATTATCTAAAATCTAGGTTCCAAATTATCTGAAATTAAGACTCCAAAATCTATTAAATTTAGACTCTGAATTCTCAAAAATTTAGATTCCAAATTTTCTAAAATTCAGACTCCGAATTCTCTGAAATTCCTTTTCTTAATTCCTCAGAATTCAGACTTCGAATTCCTCAGAATTCAGAATCCAAATTCCTAAGACGTTCATATCCTGAATTCATTAGAATTATGATTTTTAAATCTATAGAATTCATGTTTTAAATTATTTAGAAAATTGAAATCAAATACCCATGATATACAGTCTCCAAATTATAATTTTCTTAGACTCCAAACTTTTATTTTTCCTTAGACTCTAAAAAATATACTTGTTTAAGAAACCTTATTTTTCTTACACTTGTTATAGTTATGAAACAATTTTTTACATTCTATTTCTTACTATCTTTTTTTTGAGTGACATATTTATAGGTACCTCCAAAATCAAGGAAAAATATGACTGTGGGAGGATGGAGCCGACCGTTTAAGAAGTGCCTATAAATAGTATCTCATTTGAACGAGCTCGAAAATGAACCAATCACTATAGAGTTTCATGCTGCTGAAGTGATTTCTAGAGAGAGAGAGATAGACTCTCATACATTATGCATATTTAACATCTTAGTCAGATATCTTCATGCGACTCTGACTATTGTTGTGTACAATCTAAGACTTCTGGGGAAAGGAAGACAGAGGTGATGACTACATTAATGTTCAAGGAATTACATGGATAGGAGGACAGAGGTTTTGGCTACCTTAATGTTCGAGGGCTTGCAGGTATAGTAAGGAAGATTCCAATATTCATATTGAGGGATTTACCAGGTGTGGGTAAGACATACTTTCTTGAATTTATAAATCAAGGGACCTTTATCCATGGTTGTCGGATACCCATCTCTTTGGGTTAAATGATTACATACTTGTTACTTGTTTTGTTTCAAGTTTATTTCTTCTATATTTTGATAAAAGAAGAAATTATAACCTTTTTATACTTTTTTGTCCTTTTGTATACTCTAATAAGCTAGATTTTATACCCTTTAAGGTAGAATCCTTTCATTATAAACTTTTCTTAAGTTTCATTTCTAGAACCATATTTCTAGAACCTAGAAAGTTTGTAGAACATGAAGAGGTGTTGTGAATTTACCCTGTTTTACTTTGTTAAACATCATTTTACATAAGGTTAAAAATGAATGATTTAAACTTATAATTCACCCCATATTGTAATTGATCATCAATAATCATATTTTGATCCTACAATTGGTATCAAAGGATGTCTCTGAAATACTTATATTCACATATATCATTTATTTCTCAGGTTTTCATTGTTCTAAATTATTCTTAATTAGGATTTTTATCCTTCTTTAAAAAAATTTACTATTAACAAGTTATTGTGTAAGGATATTTTCTTTTAGGTGGAAGGAATGAATTTAGGTTTGATTGACAATATAAATCTTTTTAGACCACCTATATATTATGGGAATGAATATGAATATTGGCGAGACTTTTGTTTTTAATACTAGAGTGGAAATATTTTTATGCTTATTGGAGATTACAATATTCCTCATAAGGAAGGCATAAATTTTACTAATCAAGAAAAGTCAGAATATCAACTAAACTATATAGTAAACAAAACTTTGTTGTGTTCCATGATCCGGAATATATATATTCATATTTCATCTTGTGAAGCTACTAATTTTAATTAGAAGAAATTGATGGTTACTCATTTTGGTACATACAAGGTTATAGAAAGTAGAAGAGTTATGTTATAGAAGAATATCACTTATTTATATTTCCTTATGGAGAATTGTTATGCAACGTACACCAACGGTTTATGACTATTGTTAATAGTTTACAATCAATGGGTGAAAAAGGTTTAGATGATGAAGCACTCATGGACAAGATTATAGATATCATTCCTAATGAGTGGGAATCCAAGAGGAAAACTATTGATGAGAATAAGAAAGTATATCAAATTAATCTTGATGAGCTTTTTGGAGATCTTATTCATCATGAGACAAGAATGAAAGGAGATGCTAATATGAAAAAGAATAATGGAAATGGAAGTATAGCGTTTACTACTACTAAATCTGAGACTTATAAAAGGGTTACTAGATCCATGACCCTAAAAGTCATTGTTTTATCTGAATCAAGTGAATGTGAACATTCTGAGAATGAGATAGAAAATCTTGCTTGAAGGATAAACACGATAGTTATGAAGAAATAATTTTAGTATAGATTTATGAAGAACTAAAGAAAATACAATAAAGACTCGAAAGTCACTTGTTATGAATGAAAAAGGGCATGGTATATAAGGACAGATTTTCCTATGATTAAGAAAAATGATAGAAAGGAAAATCATTATGAGAGGAATATAAAGAAGTAATACAGTGCTAAAGCTAAGAATGTTATGAAAGCTAATGACACGTAGAGTGCCAGTGGTGGAGATTCTTCTGATGAATCCTCAGAGTTTGAATCTTCTGGCCAGAAGAATCTTGGTCAAATTACCATGCTACCTATTGAAAATAATTTTCTAATGGCCAAGGTACACAATACTAAATCCATAAAAAATGTATCCTTAAATTAAGATTATATTGATAAAAAATATTATTAATATTCGGATGAAGAATATTATTCTGATGAAGATAATATATTACCTACTTATGAAAAAGTATCTAGGTTTGATAAAATTATTGAGAATAAAAATTTTAAACTCAAGATAAAACATGATAAGGAAAATTCTAGAATATAAATTCCTAAAAAAGAATTATAATATCTTTTTAATGATCCTGATAAGAAAAATTGTGATTTTTAAAGCATTTACAAAAACCTTAAGATAATTAATAATGAGAAGGATTAACATTGCTAGGATATTTAAAATGTAATTTCTATGAAAAATATTTTAGAGACTAACTCTAGGGCTAAAATTAATGTTTTTGAGGATAAAAACATAGTTATTAAAATAATATAAAAAATTTATTCTTTGATGAAGTGTTTGTAAGACATTACCTTAGGTATGGAAAATAGTGATAATATGTGTTCCCAAATTCAACCTCTAAGGAATAATTCTGGATTTGGTTATACTCATTTTAAACTAGTTTTCTTGTAATAATTATTTTGTTCCTAAAGGAGCCCTATTCTGCACTAAGTGTTAGTGTGGTGGGAATTGGGAAAAAATTGTTCTTTAAAAAAACCCAGTTTTTATGTTTTTATAAAGCTTAATTTTCTATGAAAATGTGGATACCTAAAATTATTCCTTCTGAAATTTTTAGATCCAAGAAAGTTTGGGTTTCGAAAGTCTGACTCTCTTATTTTCAGGAAATTAAATATCATACCAATAATAATACATGGTACATGGATAGTGGATCTACCTGGAACATTACTAGTAACAAATACTTCATTGAAAATATTATCAAGATGAAATGAGGAAAAGTAACTTTCAGAGATAATAATTAGGAAGAAATTATTGGTATAGGTAACATTGATCTTCTTGAAAAAACATTAATTTCAAATGTTTTATTTTTAATGGTCTTAAGAAAAAATTCATTAGCATAAGTCAATTATGTTATTATGGATACATTGTGAAATTTAGGAATGAAAAATGATTTGTACATAATTCATACGAAGAGTTTATTCTTTCTTCTAATAGGTAAGAGAGTGTATACACACTAAACAAAGAATACCTTAGGAGACAAGACCTTCCTTTCCTTAGTGTAATGTAAAATCAATCTTGGTTATGGAATAGAAGGTTAGGACATTGTAATCTTAGGAACTAATGTAATCTCTTTTTGAAAAGATTTTTTAAGGATATACCAGAGCTTAGATTTGATTTTTCAAAAGTTTGTGAACCTTGTTAATATGAGAAGAAACATTAATCATGATTTAAATCAATCGGTTAAGTCTCAACTTCTAATGCATTACAGTTGGTGCATATGGATCTTTTCGGTCAAACACAAACTGGAAGCATTGGAGACAAATACTATGCGTTTTTCCAAGTTGATTATTACAATAGATTTAAGTGGGTCCATTTTCTAGAAAATAAATATGAAGCATTTTCATATTTAAATATATTTAGAGCCCAAGTTAATGATGAGAAAAACCTTCCATTGATTACATTTCATAGTGATCATGGAGGATAATTTCAAAATTCTAGTTTTGAAACCTTTTGTAGTTGAAAATGCATTACTCATAACTTCTTAGTGCCAAGAACACCTCAAAAAATGGTATTTTTGAAAGAATAAATCAAATTTTTCAATAGATAACAAGAACCATGTTGAGTGAATATTCGGTAGGAAAAAAGTTTTGGGATGAAGCTGTAAGTACTACTTGTTATACTATAAATCGAGTTTTGATTAAACTTTTTCTCAATAGAACCCCCAATGAGTTATGGAATGGTAGAAAACCTAGACTTTCCTTCCTCAAGGTATTTGGATGCAAATTAATCATTCTTAATACTAAATATAATTTACAAAAATTCGAGCCCAAATCTGATGAAGGAATTTTCTTAGGCTACTCCACAACTTCTAAGGCCTATAGAGTTTAAAAAAAATATTTGTACACTTGAATAAATAGTTCATGTTTAAATTGAGGAAACTAATATTTTTTTAATCACCCTCAACCTATATCTATATATGTTTTTAAAAAAATTGATTATCAACCCATGATATAAGATCGTTCTAATAAGGAAAATGTTAAATAAAATGTTTCTGAGACATTTACCCCAGAAGATTTCTTACCATATGTGGATGAACAAGTTTTAAAAAAACCAAAATCAGTTGTTTCTTAGGAATATTCTGAGTGATAGTATCATTGGTGATGTAAATGAACATGTAAGGACTTGAAGTTCCTTAAAAAATGAAGTAGAATATCAAGCATTCTTTTCTCAATTAGAACCAAAAAACACTGACGAAGCTTTTGGTGGTGATGATTGGATAAAAACCATGTAAGATGAACTAAATGAATTTGAAAGGAATAATGTACAAAACTTGGTTGAAAGACCTAAGGAAATATCTATTATTGGAGTAAAACGGGTGTTCAGAAATAAGTGTGACGAAAATGGAATCATAGTGAGAAAAAATGGCTAGATTAGTTGCTAAAGGCTATAATCAACAAGAAGGAATAGACAATGAAGAAACCTATGATCCAGTAGCTAGACACAAATCTATCCATATTCTACTCACCTTTGTAGAATTATTTTACATTAAACATTTTCAAATGGATGTTAAATGTTTTTTCTTTAATACATATGTTCAAGAGGATGTTTTTGATAATCCAATTCATAGTTTTGAATATAAAAAACATCATGAACATGTTTTCAAACTTACCAAAGCTTTATATGGACTTAAACATGACCCTAGAGCTTAGTATAATAGACTTAATAGATTTTGGTTACAAAACAATTACGTTAAGGGAAATGATGATCCAACCCTCTTTAAAAATAAAGATAAGAAAAATGTTTTTATTGATCAAATTTATGATGATGAAATTATATTTGGTTCAACTTAGCAATATTTAACTAATTTTTTTTGTGAATATAATGAAATCTGAGTTCGAAATGAGTATGATGGGTGAGTTAACATTTTTCCTTGGTTTTCCAATTTATCAAAAACCAAAAGAAATTCATATATCTCAACATAATTATATGAATGATCTTCTTAAAAAGTATGGATATGACAACACTAAGAGTATAAATACTCCCATTGGTACCTTAAATTAACTAGATCTTGATGAGGTTGGGAAACGAGTGGATCAAACATGATTTAGAGGAATGAAAGGATGCTTACTATACTTGAAATCTAGTCATCCAGACTTAATGTTTTCAGTATTCTTAAGTTCAAGGTACTAATCCAATCTTAAGGAATCTTATTTAAAGGCAGTGAAAAGGATTTTTCTCTATTTAAAGGGAACCATGGATTTATGACTCTTCTTTTACTTGTGGAAATGATTTTGTTTTAATTTTTTTTTAATTATGATTTTGGTGGATGTATAATTAATAGAAAAAGTAAATATAGAAATTTTTATTTCTTAAGAGCTTCATTAGCTTCTTGGTCATGAAAAAAGAAACACTTAGTAGCACTTTCCACCACTGAAGCTGAATAAGTAGCAGTAGTAAGTTGTTGTGTTCAAGTGTTGGGGATGAAACACACACTCACAAACTATGGTATGAGTTTTACCAAAACACAAATAATGTGGGGTAATACTAATGCCAATTCCTAAAGTAAAAACCTTTTATATAACTCTCATAAAAAACACATAAGTATCAGACATCATTTTCTAGGAGATCACACAGAAAAAAGAGATATCATTCTTCAATTTTTCAGAACAGAAGTTGAACTTGCTGATATTTTCACAAAATCATTACCTAAAAATAGATTTAAATATATTAAATAGAAGTAAGGGATGATAACCATAAGTTATTCTTCCATATTAACTTATTTTTGAAATCTATCTCCTTACAACAAGTAAATTCTTTTCATAGGGGGAGTACATTTTCTTGGCAGTCTCAATTTTTTCGTAGTCAAAATTTTTTTCGTAATCAAAATTTTTCCCATAATCAAAATAACTATAATAAAAATTTTCAAATTTTACTTAATCATTTTATAAAAAACCTTTTCCAAAATCTAAATATTATCAAGAATAATTTTCCTCATTACAAATACTTTTCATTAAAATCTAGAAGGTATGTTTTTTCTCTTAAATTTTTGTAATCAACTTTTTACATGTTAGTATTTTTATCTTGTTCAAATTCACTTTTTATTAAATATGAATGTTTATATTTAAAACCTCAAAAGATCATAACCTACCAAACTCCTTCACCTGTCATCTAAACCGTTAGATCTGATCAAGAGTATTTTAACTATTAGATCAATCATGGAAGTTGAACTGTCACCTTAAACGCCCATATAAGGACCACCTGATGTTTTTCCCACAACGATTTACATGACTTGGCATGTTGATTCTCCGCCCCAATACTTAAGGGAGTTTCGAATATTCTAGTTTTCCTCAGTTCCAAATGTCTGTAAAGGCCTCTCTTCAGAAAGATATGTCTTTATGAAAGGGAATATCTGAGTGGCAGATTTATAGAGAAAGGTTGGTGTATCTGAAATTCTATGCTAAGTAAGACTCTATCATTTCAAAGAATATAATGCTAAATGGATGGGAAAACCTATGTATATCAAAACCGAAGGTGCAAGATCCGGTCTATCCAGAGTTGTTAACTGGATTTTATGAGTCAACAAGTTTCTTCAACGATGGAGGTAGAGATATGTTTTCCTCCAAGAGCTATAGGAACACTGATTCCCTTTTCTACAACAATGCAGCATGTTTGATTTGAATTCCTTATGAGGGTGATGCATAATTATATACTCACAAGCTACAAGATACATTAGGATTGTTTAACATGGAAAAGGATTTAAAGTGCCTTGGTTTAAAATATGTGAAGACTCCAGAAATTGTTCATCTCTCTAAGAATTTATGGATTTTTGAATTTTGGGTTCAAGGTTTTATTATCCAAAGAAAAGAAGACAAGGATACCTTGAAGAAAAGTGACATCTATATTATGGATTTCTTGGTGATCCTCAGGTAGATAAATTTGGTGAATTATATCTTGATTAGGATTGAGAAAATCAAGAATGGAAAATTTAAGTCTCAAATTATCCTTTATCCAGCCATTCTCTGCAAGATTATTGTACTTTGACTTCGGTCTTTCAAAATCCCTAACAGTTCTGTTCCACAAAATTACAAGGATATGATACTAAGTGATGATACCTTGAGAAGGATGAAGGCTGGCTTCTCTAATGAATATGGATAATTTTATGACCTACCTGAAGAAGAAGTAGAAGCTTTATCAAAGAATTAAGAAGTGGTTAAAACATCTAAGAATGGTGGTAGAAAGTGTAAGGAAAAGGAACCATAAGAGAATGGAAAACCCCTGTGGCTAAGGATAAATAATCTACACCCGTAAAACCAAAGAAGCAAAAGACTTTCCCTGATGAAGTAGTGGCTAAGTGGGGCGAGGACTAGAAGAAAATGATAGAAGGGGAGCCTACCTTTGGCGTGGATCATATTGAGGAAAATTCATTAAATATAATGGTTTTTGAAGATCTTGAGAATCAATAGAAGGAAATGAAGCAGAGGAAGAAGATGTTAGAGGCTGAAATAGTTTAATCTCTTCTTATGGTTGTTGAGAAAGCTTCTGAACAACACCAGGTGTCAGAATCGTTTTTGCAATAATCACTTCCTATGACTCTGGGAAAGAAGGTAGTGATTTTGGAACCAGATGAAGAAGAATAAATTCTGCAACAGGAAGAAGTGGAAGATAGATACAGAGAAGGAAGTGGTGATACCAATGACATGATAATTCATGTAGAGGATTATCATGAGAAGGATAGTCCTTCTAAGAAACTATCAATTCAAACATATGAAGTAGAATCTTTAAAACATTCTACACCTGGAAAAGAAGATAAGGGTTAGGAAGAAGGGAATAAGCTATCTAAAGATGAAAGTTGTAATCCTAATTTTATTCAGCCAGAGGA
The DNA here is from genome assembly GCA_963277665.1 of Viscum album. Lineage (NCBI taxonomy): Eukaryota > Viridiplantae > Streptophyta > Magnoliopsida > Santalales > Viscaceae > Viscum > Viscum album. Next base: position 944,274,113 of record OY728153.1, read on the forward strand.
TGTTGTGGTAGGTCCTGAGAAAGAAAAGATTGAGGAAGATAAGATTTTTCTATTATCGAATAGTGATCATGAATCTCCCAAAGCACAAAAAATCATTCTGAGAGATGATAAGGGAGAACATGTATTGGTGGATACACCTTGTATGTCTGTGGTTAAAAAAAAGAAGTTGGCACTTTATCGAAGAGGAAATATTAAGATATTTAAAAACAATCCTCACCAACCCAAAACTCTATTTCAAAATCTTCCTTTATTGGACAAGATTTTAGGGTATAGTATTTGAAAAAGTATGTTGATACCATTACATTATTTCCAAGTATATATTCAAGATACCAATTGCTTCATCATTCTCTTAATTATAAATTAGATTTAGTTTCAATGATTATGGATAAATTTTTCAGACATGAGGCAGATTTCAAATATTTTCTCATTGGTTATGAGGCGCATAAAAAATCATTCAAGAAGATTACAAGTTGGTCAACAATGAAAATAGAAGAGCTCAAAGTCATTGATGAATATCTAGATAATGTGAAATATGCTTTTGACACTAAATATTGGATGATTAATGATCTTACTAAGAGTTTTCAGGAAAAACTGACTCTCAAACAAAAAACTCAGAAGCAAGAAGTGAATAAATTGATTGAAATGCTTAATTCAGTGGCTATGAATTGGATGAGAGAAAGGGATCTCAGAATTGAGTTTGAAGAAAATAGTATTAATAAATATGAAGTATTGAAGGCCTAAGAAGAAATTTTTAAGGATTAGGAAGAAAAGATTAAATCCATAGAGAAGAAAAATGATGTTCATTATCAGTTATCTAGCATATAGAAGAAGATCACAAGGAGATAAAGAAGCTAAAAACCATTGTCAAGAAGTTAATTCCGAAAGAGAAAGAAATATATTTCTACCCCATTCTGATCTTTTGTTGTATTTTTTCTTTAAACAAATTCTTTAAATCATAATAGAATTTTCGTTGTTCTTCATATATATTTGGTTGTTTAGTACTAATTTTTCTGGTAAAATATTTTTTTTTATTTTCCTTATTTATTTTTAAAAATCACAAAGTGGGAGAAAGGAATGATAAAAGTGATTCTATGTAAAGAATAAATTTCCCTAAGGGGGAGTTCATATAACTGGAAGTTCTTATTAAAAAATATTCTCATAAAAAAAATGTAAAATCACATTCAGGAAATTTAGAATACGATCCTTAGGGATTGAGAAACCTAATAGGGAAGTTAGTGGTATTCTTTATGATTCATATATAAAGGTAGATAAGTTTTCTATGATGTTCATAATGAAAAAATGTCTAAGTCCTCCTATTCTTTTTTTGTAAAGGTGTTTGTGCTTTCCAGAAAGGGGGAGATTGTTGAGCCAATAATGTTTCCTTATGACTTTTCCATTCCTCTATGTTTGGAAAATAAAAACACTATATCTTAAGGCAAAATATTTTTCTTAATATTTATCTTAATAAGGAGAATTTTTCTTCTTTATGGAAATTTTATCCTTACCTACATTTTCATTGTTCGTTTTATAGTTTCTTTAAATCTATCTCTCTTATTCCGAAAGGATAAAATTCAGTTTCATTTCTAAAGACTTGGAATCCTATAAATCCTTGGTTATAGAGTATTATGTTTTCAGATTCCAAATTCACTGAAATTTAGATTCCGAATTCTCTTAAATTCAAATTCTGAATTCTCTGAAATTTAGATTATAAATTCTCAGAAATTAGGATTCTAAATTCTATGAAATTCAGAATTTGAATTCTATGAAATTTCATGTCTAAATTATTTAAAATTTAGTCTTTTAATTCTCTAAAATTCAGATTCCAAATTCTATGAAATTCATACACTGAATTATCTGAAATTCAGATTCCGAATTCCTCAGAATTCAGACTCCGAATTCCATATAATTCAAACTTCAAATTCCTCAAATTTCAGACTCTGAATTACTAAGAAGTTTAGATTCGGAAATAATTAGAATTTAGATTCTGAAATCTATAGAATTCAGGTTATGAATTCTTTAGAAAACAGAATCCAAATATCCATTATTTACAGCATAAAAATTATTATTTTCTTAGACTCCAAACTTTTATTTTTTCCTTTGACTTGAAAAAATATATTTGTTTAAGTAAACTTATTTTAATTTCACTTGTTATAGTTATGAAATGATTTCGTACATTCTGTTTCTAAATAACTATTTCTTGAGTGACATGTGTACATGTCCCTCTAAAATTCATGAAAAAATATGACCGTAGGAGGAGGGAGGCGATCGTTTGAGAAGTTCCTATAAATAAGATTTTATTTGAATGAGCTCAAAAACAACCCAATCACTCTATAGATTGAATGCTGTAGAAGTGATTTATAGAGATAGAGATTCTCACCCCTTGTGCATAATGAATATCTTATTCAACATGCTTCACGCGACTTGGATTGTTGGTGTGTGCAATCGAGGACTTCCAGGGATGGGAATACAGAGGTTCAAACAACCTTAAAGTTTGAGGACTTCTATATATAGAAAGATAATGTTTTCGACTAACATAATGTTTGAGGGATTTCAGGGATAGAAAGACATATTCTTATATTCATATCGCGGGCTTACCCTAGTGTGGGTAAGACAGACTTTCAGGAAAGTATTAATCAAGGGACCTTTATCCAAGGTTGTTGGATACCCTTCTCTTGGGGTTAAAAGATTTCATACTTGTTACTTGTTTTGTTTCAAGTTTATTTTCATTTTATTTTGATAAAGAAATAAAGTATAACCATCTAATACTTTCTTGTTCTTTTGTATAATCTGATAAGTAATATTCTATATGCTTTAGGGTAGAATATTTTCCATGTAAACTTTCAATAAGTTTCATTTTTAGAACCACTTTTCCAGAACCTAGAAATTTTGTAGAACTAGAAGAGGTCTTGTGAATTTACTGTATTTAACATTGTAAAAAATTGTTTTCCTTAAGGTTAAAAATGAATGTTTTTAAACTTAAAATTCACCGCTCTTGTAATTGAGCTTCTACATTCAAATTTCGATCCTATATCTTAAAAAGATATGATTCATACTCACTAAACATGGATTGTATTTAGGATAAATTTAATAAAAATATATGGAATATAATACATAAATAGTCTGCTAAAATTATAATATACATGTATATAAATATCATTTATTTTAAATTATTTTAAAATACGATGAAGGTAGTGTTCATGCGTATGTACAGACTACCAAATCCATAAATAGAGAATTTTATAAACATTATAGATTATTAGATATACATATATACTAGATATATATGATATTAAAATCATGGATTACATTTTAGGGATTATTAAACCATGATATATTTATTATGAACAACAATTAACAAGTTAAAACATACTCAACAAACTTAGCAATTATCACGTATTCTCTAGAAATATGTTATTAACCTAAATTACAATATCATTAATAAAAACACGCATGATTTGTTATTCCAAATATAAATGGATATATTAATTCAAAATCATATCTCTATCCATGATAGCACATTATATTTTTTAACAAAACCTTTATTAGTTCTGAGGTCATTGATAATATTAAATTTACTTTATTAAAATCAATAATCTCTTTATCAAAACTAAACAGAATTATCACAACATCTTGAACACAATAAGGGTTACCTTTCCTTAACTCAAAATATAACATTTCAATTAAAATAATATTCTATGTCTTCATAACCATTAAACAAAAACTTTTAAATCCTTAATGAGAAAGTAAACTGAAAATAATTATATATTTTATGATTCATATTAAATAATATTTTAATTCAAAAAATATACACTTCAATCATCCTAATTTATTCTTAAACAATTACCCAGGCTTCATCATCTTATTCATTAATATCCATTTTCCTAGAACTTTGATATGAATCATGTATTTTGGTTCTTAAACCTCTATATAATCATTTTTCTGACATTTAATATAAACAATACTATTACAAAATCCCATACCTTTCACATGTTGTTTTCAGTCTCTTTATCTTAATAATTATAACCAATAATCGCACCACCTTCCCAACTATCTTAATGAGATATATACATAGGATATAAATTTTTATAATTCCCATACATTCCACATCTGAAACATTCAATGTTAACCCACTTCCTTCTAGTTCGTCCTATTGAAAAACACCAGAAAGCATAATGTGAGAAACACTTATAATATCATAAACCACATAATCATGATAAAGAATTGCTTATAGGATGTATAATTCATGACACATATTTATTTAATCTATTACACCATAGGTTTATCCTAGTTTATTAATAGTCACATTATATTTAAATCCTTAACGATTTTTCATAAGGAGTTTATTAATTTCCAATGCATACCCCACATGAATGTCACATGAGGTGTTTAGCAAGGTCTGTTATCATTCATCAATTCCTAATTGAGTATAGCTCAATATTTTTTTTAAGAATGTTATCCCTATGTAAACATGTGACTGAGCACATCCACTTTTCATATACAAATAGGGATGTATTTCTTATAATCCACTCACTCTATCATTTATCAATTTTATAGGGTATTTTCCTATACATTAACATATCTTTATTGACATTCTAAGACATCTCCTTAGAAATATTCATAGTGACCTAACTAAAGTTTCCTCATCCTAGTTTCAAAGGATGAATAAACATTTCCTTTGATAAAAATTATAGCAACCCAATATTACCATACATGGATACTTCATCATTTTCGATTAATATTCTGCACATTACAAAAATATATTCCCAAGGAACTTAATGGTTTAGTGTCTTTTGAAACTAGGAAAAAAATCTCAAACTTGGAGAATGATCTTAAATGTTTCCTAGAATGTTCTTCTGCTTTAGTACTTCTTCTTAAAAAAATTCTTCTTAACCTAGGGATGGGAAACATAAGAAAGGGGACAGCTCATATTCTCATTAAGGGTAAACGAAAGAGATACATAATTATAACATGATCTTAAGAGTACAAAAACATGATAATAATATTTGATGATTATACCCTACCTATCAAAGATCAAATAATTTTTTCATGGAATAAATTTTGGTAGTTCATAAGACACAAATCATAAGGGAATCAAGTGCATAATCTATGAAATCATAACATATGATTAAGACATAGAATTTGTGGTATACACATCATTATATAGAATGATTTCCGTTGAAGTCTTGGAATCACTTCATAGGCCCTATTATTAGTATTGGATAACTCCCCATACAATCTTGGTAGTCATGGTTCACTCCCATGACCATAATAATAGTCAAGGTTCACTCCCAAGACCATCACAGTGGAAAAAAGTTTTTTTCGAAACTGAGTTCAATCCCCATCCAACCATGTATATCTCATGGGATATAAATATTTAACAAATGCATTGGAGGGAGATATATATAACACCTATATAATACTGAAATCATATATATGTGTGCCACTAGAGTATAAAAATTCATTATGGCATAACCCATGAAATTAAATGGGTGTTATAAACATGCAATCATATCATAACTCATGGAAAAGAGAAAGTATTGATAATAATTTCATAGAATCATAACTTATGAAGAGAAGTGGATTTCATAAGAATATATGCCATGGATGTGAAATGGGTTTCTTAAACATATAACTCTTGAAAGAGATATAGGTTTTATAAACATATGTTTCTTATGAAAATGGGGATGACGTTGTTTATTTAAGGATCAAACATTCCAATCTATTTCTAATGGGTTTATTCGTAGAACCAGAAACAACCAATGATTCTATATCCATTTGGACATACTCTCCAAAGGTTGGTGCTAATTAGTTGGCGACCAATGTGGACTAAGAATTTGCATTGGTCGAGTGGATGGGAGGTTAGGCTCATCACACCTTTTGGGGGAATTATTTCCTACTCTGGGACTCTCTTATATATTTAAGTTATGTTCATGAATCCTTATTAATTAACCAAGCATGAAAATTATTTTTCCTTTAGATTTGGAAATCAATGATTGATATGTATGGGAATTAGATAATCTTTTATATGTATTTGAGGTTATTCATCGATGGAGAATCATCCAAATGTATTAGATATCCTTGGTCAATGGTATCCTTAAATACATTATATAGAAATATCATGGTCATTATGATTACCATACTGGTTTTAAAGACACTTTGTGGTGCACTTAAAGTTTATTATCTTTCAGAAAGATAGGGATTATTTCAGATTTGGGATCGTGCCCACAGATGGGCTACCTACGTATCATCATTAAAAAGAATTCAGAACCCACGTAGTTGGATAAGAAGGATATAGTTTAACGTCATATGGGATGAAAAATAGTTAATAAAAGATGGGCTTGAACCTTATAAAGGCTTCATACGTACTCTACTTTTATAGTAGAGATCAATGTCCATGTAGTTTGGGTAAAGAAATATAGGGTTTATGCATGGTTAATGGATCGAAAAAATATGTCGTGATTACTTTCACACTCTAAGATCATGTGAGTCATGCTCGGTGTGAGAAACCATAGGTATCAGTAAACTTGATGATGGTGCCATGAAAGATGATGTCATGAGAAATGATGTGGGGCTTACGTATGTATAACTTCCCATGTAGATGAAGACCATGACTTACTTTTGGATGTATGTCCAGGAGCAGGGTCCATAGAGGTATTTTTACTTTATGGATATTTGGAGTTTTAATGTGGGGCTTACTCCTAAGAATGAGGCCCAAATTAAAAGGGACTTATGATTGGGGTTTATTCCTGAGACAAAATCAAAAGAAATTAAGAATGGGGCTTACTCCTGAGGAGGATTCCCAATTAAAGGGAACTTATAACTTGGGGTTACTCATGCGAAGGAGGCCCAATGTTAAAGGAAATTATTACCGGTGCTTAATCCTGAGAAGGAGGCCCATGTTAAGGGTACTTGAGACTTGGGGATTACTCCTGAAAAGAGGCCCAAATCAAAAGATCTTCTCATCTCAAAGGATGGGGTTATATAGAAAACCCCTAACTGTGGTGACATAATGCTTACAAGTCACAAGGTTTTGGGAGAGGTTCTCACATAATTACATTAAGATAAAGAAGCCAACAAAATAACCATGCCATAAATGGGTTTGAATAGGGTTTTTAAGGCCATGTCTTGAAGAGGAGAGGTGGATTTGAGGAAAGGAGGTGACTAGGAAGGTGGTGCGCATGTATCGTTATGGCGCACAAGTCCTGGTCGCGCAAGTAGACTTTTGCGACATGAGTCACCATGGGTGACGAAGAATCTATTGGGTAATACTCGGGAGACATTGAACTCAAGCCCTTAGTATCATCCCTAGAGGATACTAGAAGGGTGGAACGCAAGTCCCCTTGAGAGGGCAAGGTAGTGTGCAAGTGTCTTTGTTTCCCTTAAGGGTTGGACACTTAGGCGGACATCTATTGATTAGTTATAACACTTACGGATTATTCTTCCTCTTTAGAGCTTCCATTCTAGGTAAATAATTACCTTTAAAGTGTTTGGAAGACGTTAGATAAAGACTTGGGTGACCAGAGCTTGAATATGAGTTTTGGAAAATTCATCCCTAAAATGGGGGGCCCACAGGGGCTATTTATAGGCCACTAGGAAACTTGGGTGAAAACAGAATATAGAACACAAGTGACTTGCGTGACCCATAGGTGGCGAGAAAGTGACTTTCATGGCACATAGGAAACTTGCGCGACTCCTTCCAAATGGGTTCTTGGTCCATCCCTTTGTCAATTTTTATGTTCTTCAAAGGGTGACCCTCATTGTGATTAAGTTATTCCCCTTTTCCATTCGTTGGACTCTATGAAGGAAAGGTGCGTCAACAAAAGTCCCCCCTCAGAGTTGGATCTGAAAAAGGAAAGAGGATTTGACTCTGAAGAAAACGAGAAACCAGGGTTCAATGGCATGTAGGTTTTAGGCACACAGATTGTGACGCGCTGGTTCCATCGTGTAGGGTTGTGAGATGACCTATATATATGGCTGTCACTTCACGCAAACCATCCTAACTCCAAAGATTTTGATCTATTATTGGGAAAGTGTGTTTCTTTTCTCATTCAATCTCTCTTATTTTTATCATGCTTCTCTAGTAAGGATTTTGACTTGCGCACTATCATTAGTGCGACATTACTTGCGCGTCAAAACTTGCTTGGAAAAACTTGCGTTCCATAATGCCTCAATTTTTTTTTGTTTTCTTTACAAATATTTCATAAAAACAGACTCAACTAAAAGTTAACTATTTGATCTTTGTGCAGATTCAATGGCTCATAAAATAATTGGATCAGCTGATGAGTTGGCCAACAAGAGAATAGATAACATGATGCACGTCTTTGGCCATGATTATTATGATATATGCGACAGAACTCTCCCTGATTTGGATAAGTACTTAAAGGAATATCATGCCAATTTCCCACAGATCATTTACTTGCCTTTATATGGCCGTGGTAATCTGCAAAGAGTCAACATTCCAGAGGAAAATAATTATATTCCTCATTCCTGGTTTCAGACATATACTAATTTTCCTTCTGCATATGTGTCAATTCTAGGATCATTTGTCAATGATGGAACTATGGAGAAGGAATTCACAATGAATCATAGCCCATGTTCTCTAGATCTGAAGCCTCATAAGCCTGATATGTATCCGCATCCCTCTATTTTCTGAAATTCTCAGATAGACCAATTGTAACACCCCAAGCTTCCATGGTACGCTTCTCTTTGAATAATAGAGCATCGTGTGTTGTATGCAACCTTGAGTTCTAACACACCGCGACCAATAAAAATAGCAGTTATGAATAGTAATACCCACGTTTTGAAATTATATAAATTTTATATTTCAAAATGGACTTCATTTTTGTATTTGAAATATCAAAATTACCCAATGTGGATTTTTTTTGTAATTTTCTAAGAACTTCCAATTTTTTATGAATAGTGAAAAATACTTAAAAACAACTTTTTTTAATAAAAATAATTTATAGTGATAAATTATACTATTGAGTGGTTTTAAAGTGTAATTAGAATATATTTTTACCATTTTATCCAATGGTTATCATTAGAATTAATTTCACTTTGAAATTGGACATAAACAATTGTCAATCTTTTGATATATATTGTATCTTAAAAACACGCTATTCGTTGTGACAACAGGAATTAATTATAAAATTAATTAATGCAACTTATTTTTTTGGAATATTGTAAAATATACATCATTTTTGAATATGAATATCAATTAGAGCTTAGGGTGAAATTTTGGCATGGTTCTGAGAAACTATAATTTTTGATGAATAGTGAAACCACTAAGTGGTAGTTAAAAAACTAATTTTTCATTTAAATGAAACATTACCACTTCTGTGATTTGATTTTCCGAAATCCAACATACATGGTTGTAATTAGGATGTAAAATGAGGTTCAATGGGATTAAAATATTTTTTTGGTGAATAGTAACTTTTTAGTTTAATAAATCGCGATTAAAGGTAATTAGTGAAATTTAAGGTAAGGATAATGTTATAATAATATGAAATGACCTTGACACATGTCCTACCCCTATTGGATGAGTCATGGATGACCAAGAAAATCCATGGGTCAACTTGGGGACCCTATGAAGCCACTTTGGTAGGAAAATGACATTAAAAACTTTTTATTTAATGTTAAAATAAAAATGTCACAAACATGAGTTGTTTTACTAAATTTTTTTTAAATGGGGATATACAAGTCATATTTTTTACTATAAATATTCATTAGAAATCTAAAAGGATTTTATACATCATGATAGTTTTTTTTAAATTTTTAGAAATTAAATAATGTTAATTATTGATGACACCATGATGATACAACGATTACCTCATTATTTAACGATTTAAATAAAATGAAAAGATAATGTAAACTCTAAGACCTACACATGTCAAAAACCTATTGTATGGGTGGATATCGAACTCTTATCACCTTATCCTCGAAATATATAATTTTGGGACCTTTTAATTCCGAAAAGCATTTTATGATAAAGTAACCTTTTATAACTTTCCAAGAGTGCCCCTCCTCTCCTCTTATAAAAGGCCCCCAACTCTACCACCTTACCCACACCTCTGAAGCCTTTGTCTTGGCCAAACACTGCCCATTTTGTCTCTCCACATCCCACTCTTACTCCTAGAAGCCTCACTTTGGGCAGAAGTCTTCCCGAGGAAGCCTTTGTGCTCAAATCAAAAAGAGTTACCCGTTTTAAAGGTAGTGTTTTCTCTTGTGTTCTTATGTTTTATTTTGCTTCTCCAAACCCCTAAAATCTTTTTATTAATTTCTTTTTTAACAAAACCATTATCCTCAATATACTATGATGTTTTTATAAGAATGATTAGAGCTACACTTACACACACCTACATCTAATGGTTAAAGAACATACTGTTTCTGTGGATGACGAATTTCTGCCTCACGAAACGATGACTGTTCAACACTCATATAACACCTTCAAAGGTGGCCATTAAGATGTCACTATATTTATATATGATATATAATATTTTTATGTTTTACTTATGCTTATGTATTTTTAATTTATGGCATACCTTTATGGTTTCCATTATGGGTAAACGCGATATTTTCATTTTAAGAAGTGAGGACTACCACCCCCTCAAAGTGATTTGAATCGTTAATGCCATATGTGGGATGTATAAAGGATGGAGTAAATGGTATTATGCATTATATTATACTGGAATTATAGTATACCTTTATATAATTATAATTTCATTCCCTTAAATATGAGATATAAATGAAAGTAGCGTTCATGCGTATGTACGACTTACCGTCTCCATGAACAGTGCATTTCATTTCTTATCTCTAAATGTTATGTAATATTAAAAATGCATGTATATACTGGATATATATGATATATATGATATCTAAATCATGAATAAAATTCGGGATATAATGGATATTTCACCACATGAACAACTTGTAATTATAAGAAGTTTATTTTTGACTCAAGTACCAAAGATCAAAAAAATGACCTTTATTAACTTAAATAATTACATAATGTTCATAACATGGTAATAAGTGATATAAAAGGAATAATGAACATTTAAATTGTTCTTAATCAAATAGAAATTAACTCTAGTTTATTATTCAGGAGGTTAAAGAACGATCAAGTCATGTCGGACACTAGGTAATGGAACTTCTTAACCCAATTCCTATTCTTTGGGTTAATATCCTATTTTCAAATTATTTCATGATATTATTATGTCTTATCTTGTATTTATACTTTCTTTATGTGTAAATATATTGAATACACATAATAGATCTATATTATTTAAAATTTTTCTTTGTAAGGGACTTCATCTCAATCTCCATTCATTGAGGCATATTTTGTTTTAAACATAAATTTTTTTATACAGTGTATAAACCCCTTTGACTTTTAAGTTTATTCAAAAGGAATATTTTTATACGAAGAATTTTACTAAATGAAAAAAGGAATGTTTTTCTTGTCGTACGTTTGTGGCGACAATGACTTCTCCATCACCGTGACCATTATTTGAGTTTCAACTTCCTCTACAGGCCATAAAGTTTTTCAAAATGAGAAATAAATACCAAGTTTTACTTTTCTTTTATTTTGGAATTAAAAATGGTTTTATTATATCAATTTGTTGTATTGATATCTTGTGATTGAAATGTGGAAATTTTATGTTTCTTTTATGCATGTTTTATGTGATACGATTATGTTATGGTTTATGATTTGTTTAAACCTATTCATATGAGGAATGCATTGGACATAATAAGCGACGGGTGGAGCTCGCTATAGCTCCTCGATGCATCGATAGGTCTCATGAGACAAACTAGTGTCCTGGAATGAGGCCTTGACAAAATCTTATTTGTAGTCTTGGAAAAAGGCCTTGGCTATGTGGTTATGATAGTCTGGAATTATGCCTTCCATCATTATGAAAGTGGTTATTAATATTGCATGTGATTATTCGACTAGTAGAATATCCATGTGAATAAGTAAATGGAATTATTTCGTTTTAATTTTTCCATATTATGCTCATGTTCATGTTTAAAAGGATTTGGGTTTAGTTATACATTGCCTTAAATGTTTATGTTTATTTATAAATGCTTCTGCTATATTGTTATCCTTACTGAGCATCTGAGCTCACCCCTTTCAATGTTTTAATTTTTCCAGGATGTGAAGAAGTATTTTATGAATGACCTGAAGGGACAATATGAGGGGATATGAAGACAATATGTTGTTTTAGTTTTGTATTAATTTATGATGTAATGTAAAACTTATGAATGTATCTAGTGTTTCAAGGCTACTAAACTAATCAGTCTTTCAAGACTTGATGTTTGTGATCATGCCAATGTTACGCAATAATGCACCAACTCTGGGTAGATGGATTTGGGGCGTTATAGTTGGTATTAGAGAGAGTTTAGTACTATCATTGGAAGCTAGATTTAGATAAACTCTGATTAGAGCACATAGCCCAAAGATAGACTTTGAGGATTAGTATAGAAGAACTTCTTAGAATTTTGGTATTATAGTGATTTTGTGTGTTTTCCGAGCAATACATCCCTGTCTGGATACGAGCAGGTAGAGGAAGATCCGGCACAGATGTACCAAGGGGTAAAACCCGAAAACACGGCTTTGAGCTAGACTTGAACGGGAACTGGTGCACGACAACGGGCCTTGCTGCACCCTTGGTTACGAAACTCCCGGGTGATATGCTTAGGATATTTCTAATTTTCTTTAAAAACCATTATGAAGGGTTTATGAGTCTATAATTCCTCAAAGAAAACATTTTTATGATTATGGATTATATCCATAAACTATTCAATTTATGTTAAGTTTTTTACAAGTATGGAATTATGTATTTTTATTCATAAACTTTTCCAGTTTATGCCATTGTTTAGAAATGTCGCCTAGTGGGAGGAATGGAAACCATATCAATGCATGCACTCCATGTAAGGATTTCCCTCCTGCTCAAGATAATTATAGTGGAGCTGTTGATACAACTGGTACTGATCATCTTATCACTATACTGGGACAACTCACTTAGGTTATGAATAATAACCTTACTTATATGGAGCACCCTGATCCGAAACATGGAGGATCAATGTTAGAACGCTTCATGAGGCAGCAACTGCCATCATTTAATTGGGGTACAAATCCATTGGTAGGTGATCAATGGATAAACTCCTTAGAGAAAATATTCCACGCCTTGGGGAGTAGCCAAATGGAGAAGGTTTTCATGGAAGTTTACTTCCTCACTAGAGATGCCGATCAATGGTGGTCGCTGTTTCAAAACACAAAGGAAGATAAAGCAGTATCAAGTATGGAATGGATGGAGTTTAAGGAAATTATATTAGAAAAATACTTTCCACATGACCATCGAGAAGATATGGAAAGGCAATTTCTGAGTCTGAGGCAGACAGTGGATGAGAATTCCGCAAAGTATGATGGAAACATTACAAGGTTAGCGAGGCATGTTGCAGATTATATACATAACCCAAGAAGTAAGATTGATCGTTTCTTTGATGGGATAAAACCGTTTCTCCATGGAGCCTTAGTCTCACAATCTTTCTCGTCGTACGAAGATATAGTCTCATGTGCTATCAAGACAGAAAAAGAATTCTCTAAATCTTATGACAATAATGTAAAGCAAGAGAAGAAGAGAATGGTGGAACAAGAGACAGATAAAGGGAAAAAGGGAAAGAAGGATTTTCCATTATGCGATAATTGGGGGAAGAATCACCCAGGTACTTGCCTAAAAGGAATGGGAGTTTGTTATAAATGTGGAGAAAAAGGTCACCATGCTCGTGATTGCAAGGGAAAGAAAGAGGCTATTAATGTTGAATGCTACAACTGTAGGGAAATGTGGCATTATGAAAATGAATGTCCTAAGCATCTGGTAACCTTACCTCAGAAAAGGCCAAGGTATCAAGGACAATATTATGTTGTTACTACAATTGAAGTGGAATAATTAATGTATTGGTGCTTTTGGAAACAAGGATTATATTATGGTTATAAGAATAATGTGATATATATAAGGATTGTACTATAGTACTTGTTTTTTCATTAATGTTTTAATATGATAAAGGTAATCATATTTTTAGTATGTGACAATAAAAGAAACTTTACTCTGTTTGGGGAATCTGATGTTACAATTGAATTTGGAATTTAGAGACCTTTTAGAGAACGTCTGGACAGAGGTATTTTGGATAACTATAAAGGTTGTAATGGATTAAGTTTAACTTTGGATTGTATTGTTTAAGGTTAAAACATTTCTGAAGATTTTTTTGGAATATTATAATACTATAGTTTTAGGAAAAGGACAACCTACAGGTTGGGGGATAACCCATCGCATTAGACAAAGTTGTAGGAATCGAACCCACAACCATAGTGCGATATGCCTTTATTACATACCACTAACCTATAGAAAGTCCCTAGTTATTACAAAATAGTTTTCCTAATCTAAATGGTATGTGTTAATATTTTGAACTTTGTACGATTTGGATAAATATAATATTTTTGAGTTCTATTATCTTTTTGAGTGAAATATGGGTTTGTGGTAAATATTTATTAAACAATGAAAGTCTACATGACAATTATGTATATTCCCTTATGTTCTTAGAAAATCTCCTAAATAAATTCCTCAACTTTATAAAAGTCAATTTAAAACAAAAACGTTTCTAGTTAACTTTTCCAACTGGGGATTCAATGACTGTTTAACCAATCCCAAGTTTGTGATTTTCTTGTGGTTAACTTTCTCCTAATCCTATTTTCTACAACTCTCCATCAGACCTTGATGGTTTTATTTTCATCCATATCCATATTTTCATATAATCCTAGTATGGGCTATCTCGGGTAACCTTTGTACTTCTCTTTCTTTCTTTTAAAGTTATATTTTTGTTCACCCTATTTCCGATATGGGTTTTCCACAATGGTATTTCCTATTTTCAACGTTTTATTTTCAAAGAAAAATTTCAAATTTCGAGGATGGAATTTATTTAAGGAGGGGAGAATGTAACACCCCAAGCTTCTATGGTACGGTTTTCTTTGAATAATAGAGCATCGTGTGTTGTACGCAACCTTGAGTTCTAACACACCGCGACTAATAAAAATAGAAGTTATGAATAGTAATACCCAGTTTTTGAAATTATATAAATTTTATATTTCAAAATGGAATTCATTTTTGTATTCTTAATATCGAAATTACCCTAAGTTGAATTTTTTGTAAATTTATGAGAACTTCCAATTTTTTTGAATAGTGAAAAATACTTAAAAACAACATTTTTAATAAAAATAATTTATAGTGATAAATTATACTATTTAGTGGTTTTAATGTTCAATTAGAATATATTTTTACCATTTTATCCAATGGTTGTCATTAGAATTAATTTCACTTCGAAATTGGACATAAACAATTGTCAATCTTTTGATATATATTGTTTCTTAAAAACATGCTATTTGTTGTGACAGCAGGAATTAATTATAAAAATAATTAATGAAACTTTTATGTTTTTAATTTTTTAAAATAGACATCATTTTTGAATTCGGAATATCAATTATAGCTTAGGGTGAAATTTTGGCATTGTTCTGAAAAACATCAATTTTTGATGAATAGTGAAACCACTAAGTGGTAGTTAAAAAACTGATTTTTTGTTTAAATGAAAAATTTCCACTTCTGTGATTTTATTTTCAAAAATCCGAAAAACATGGTTTTCATTAGGATTTAAAATGTGGTTCAATGGGATTAAAATTATTTTTTGGTGAATAGTAACTTGTTCGTTTAATTAATCGCGATTAAAGGTAATTAATGAAATTTAAGGTAAAGATAATGCTGTAATAATATGAAATGACCTTGACACATGTCCTAACCCTATTGGATGAGTCATGGCAGACGAAGAAAATCCATGGATCAACTTTGGGACCCCATGGAGCCACTTTGGTAGGAAAATAACATTAAAAACTTTTTATTTAATGTTAAAATAAAAATGTCACAAACATGAGTTGTTTTACTAAAACTATTTTTAAATGGGGTTATACAAGTCATATTTTTGTCTATAAAAATTAATTAGAAAGATAAAATGATTTTCTATATCATGATATTTTTTTTAAAATTTTTAGACATTAAATAATGTAAATTATTTATGACACCATGATGATGCAACGATTACCTCATTATTTAACGATTTAAATAAAATGAAACGATAATGTAAAATCTAAGAACTACACATGTCAAAAACCTATTGGATGGGTGGATTTTGAACTCTTATAACCTTATCCTAGAAATATATAATTTTGGGACCTTTTAAATCCGAAAATCATTTTATGATAAAGTAACCTTTTATAACTTTCCTAGAGTGCCCCTCCTCTCCTCTTATAAAAGGACCCCACCTCTACCACCTTACCCACACCTCTCAAGCCTTTGGATCGGCCAACCCCTACCCATTTTGTCTCTCCACATCCCAATTTTACTTCTAGAAGCCTCACTTTGGGAAGAAGTCTTCCCAAGGTAGCCTTTGAGCTCAAATCAAAAAAGAGTTACCCGTTTTAAAGGTAGTGTTTTCTCTTGTGTTCTTATGTTTTATTTTGCTTCTCCAACCCCTAAACTCTTTTTATTCATTTCTTTTGTAACAACACGAGTATCTTAAATATACTAGGATATTGTTATAAGAATTATTAGAGCTACACTTACACACACCTACATCTCATGGTTAAAGAACATACTGTTTTTGTGGATTGCGAATTTCTGCCTCACGAAATGATGATTGTTCGACCCTCATATAACACCTTCAAAGGTGGTCATTAATATTTAACTATATTTATATATGATATATGATATTTTTATGTTTTACTTAAGCTTCTGTATTTTTCATTTATGGCATACCTTTATGGTTTCCATTATGGTTAAACGCGATATTTTTATTTTAGGAAGTGCGGACTACCACCCCCTCAAAGTGATTTGAATCATTAATTCCATATGTGGGATGTATAAAGGATGGATAAATGGTATTATACATTATATTATACTGGAATTATATTATAACTTTATATAATTATAATTTCATTCCATTCAATATGATATAGAAATGAAAGTAGCATTCATGCGTTTGTACGGCTTACCGTCTCCATGAACGGTGCATTTCATTTCTTACCTCTAAATGTTATGTAATATTATAAATTCATGTATATACTGGATATATATGATATATATTATATCTACATCATGAATATAATTCTGGATATAATGGATATTTCACCAAATGAAGAACTTGTAATTATAAGAAGTTTATTTTTGACTCAAGTACCAAAGATCGACAAAATGACCGTTATTAACTTAAATAATTACATAATGTTCATAACATGGTAATAACTGATATAAAAGGAATAATAAACATGGAAAAGGTTCTTAAGAAAATAGAAATTAACTCTAGTTTATTATTCAGGAGGTTAAATAATGATCGAGTCATATCGGACACGAGGTAAGGGAACTTCTTACCCCAATTTCTATTCTTTGGGTTAATCTTCTATTTTCAAATTATTTCATGATATTATTATGTCCTGTCTTGTATTCATACTTTCTTTATGTGTACATATAGTGAATACACATAATAGATCTATTTTATTTAGAAATTTTCTTTGTAAGGGACTTCGTCTCAATCTCCATTCATTGAGGCATATTTTGTTTTATACACAAATTTCTTTTATACGGTGTATAAACCCATTTGACTTTTATGTTTATTCAAATGGAATCTTTTTATATGAAGCGTTTTACTAAATAACAAAAAGAATTTTTTTCTTGTCGTACGTATGTGGTGACAATGACTTCTCCACCGCCATGACCATTATTTGAGTTTTGGATTCCTCTACAAGCCATAACTTTTTTCAAAATGAAAAATAAATACCAAGTTTTACTTTTCTTTTATTTTGGTATTAAAAATGGTTTTATTATATCAATTTTTTGTATTGATATCATGTGATTGAAATGTGGAAATTTTATGTTTCCTTTATGCATGTTTTATGTGATACGATTATGTTATGGTTTATGATATGTTTAATCCTGTTCATATGAGGAATGAATTGGACTTAATAAGTGACGGGTGGAGCCTACAATAGTTCCTTGATGCATCGGCATGTCTCATGAGACAAACTAGTGTCTTGGCATGAGGCCTTGGCAAAATCTTATTTGTAGTCTTGGAACGAGGCCTTGGCTACGTGGTTATGTTAGTCTGGCATTATGCATTCTATCATTATGAAAGTGGTTATTGATATTGCATGTGATTATTCGACCAATAGAATATCCATGTGAATAAGTAAATGGAATTATTTCATTTTACTTTTTCCATATTATTCTCAAGTTCATGTTTAAAATGCTTTTGTTTTAGTTATACATTGCCTTAAATGTTTATGTTTATTTATGAAAGCTTCCACTATATTGTTATCCTTACTGAGCATCTGATCTCACCCCTTTCAATGTTTTAATTTTTCCAGGACGTGAAGAAGTATTTTATGAATGACCTGAAGGGATAATATGAGGGTATATGAAGACAATATGTTCTTTTAGTTTTGTATTACTTTATGATGTAATGTAAAACTTATGAATGTATCTAGTGTTTCAAGGCTACTAAACTAATCATTCTTTTGAGACTTGATCTTTGTGATCATGCCAATGTTACACAATAATGCACCGACTCTAGGTAGCTGGGTTTGGGGCGTTACACCAATCTAAGGGATGGGAAAAGAGTTGGGATTTCCATCATGGAGGAGGTGTGAAGCCGACTTGGATGTGGGCATATTGGGTGTGACAAACCTGTGTAGAGTTTATCGATGATATGAAAGGATCTGCAATATATGAAGCTGTCTGGGATGGGCAGACATATGGTTATAGGAATGACAATTTCGTGCCGAAGTTAATCAGTTTTTGGAGCCCGGAAACAAATTCTTTCCATCTGACTCATGGAGAAGTAGGTATCGGTTTGTGTGATGTCTAAAATATTTCAGGGGTTCCAATTTTGGGAGATATGTAGGATTAATTCATCCCCCCAAGGTGACCTGGAATGATTCTGAGAAGACTCTGGCTTTGGATTGAGAGTTATTAAAAATTTTCCACAAGCATAAGACTACCAAAACCACGAAGAAACACTCTAGAAAATATATCAATCCAGAGGAGTGGATGGACATGTTTCCAATCAAGAAAGATAAAGGGCCCACCTATACTCATCCTACCAGCTGCCCCAAAGCAAAGAAGTGGGGTGCTATTGGCACATTCTGGACAACTCTGTAAGCGGGAGAGTTTGAAAAGTGCGGGTATGATGTTGATCAATGAATCCCAGAGAAGACCCGTCTAATGGTATTATTATCCTTATGGATCATTTTTTATCTTCTGCTAGTTAGGGATCGAAGGGAGGCATCAGGCCAGGGACCTTCATTGTTGCAACCAAGTTGGATGAGAGAAAAATGGTTGGGTTGGCCACCCTGGTTCTAGCGAAGATTCATAGGAGCTTACTCCATGTCAATATAGGTAAATATCCTTTAGGAATAGTGGGACCATTCCAAGTTTTGTGGTGATGGATCACCACTCACTTCAGAACATATGCTGTAAAGAACAGAGTACAGGTTCTTGGATGTTCTTTTAGGCCATCGGAGTAGGAATTTTCCATAATTTCTCCATTGTACCCCAATTCCTTTGATCTAAAGGTTAGACTGAGCATGTTCAAGGAATTTTATTTCTTTCCTTATGAAAACCCGCCAACCTGGAGTTTTGTTGATGATGGAACAACTAGCCCGGAATTGAGGTCATATATGCTGGCTTGTAGAGATGATGTATTGGCCACCAGAATTGACAGAGAGATTATATGGGAGGACTATGCTCCATATATATTTTCACACCAATTCAAATGTCTTCAGCAGATTGTTGTATCCCCTCCCGTGCACGTCCTGTCAGAGAAGCATCCAATGGTTGCCCGACAACTATGGTTTCTGACAATAATTGAGAAGATCGGGGCAGTGTTTGATCTAACAGTTGCCGGAGCGGCGAGTCAATTGACTACATGGTATGTCGAGAACTGGGAAGCATCATACCCGACATGGGTATTGAATCTTCTTGTCTCCTGGGTGGGGAGTAAAAAGAGAAGTGTTAGGAAAGAAACCTTTCATCTGGAAGGTGACTCTTCCTCACCTGGAGCTGATTCACTGGGTTCTTCACCCGGGGCTGATTCACCGGATTCCCAGGATGGGGATGATGAGGCAAGAAATGCGTCAAAACGGCCTCGTTCCAGATAGAATCCTCTTGTGAGAGTCAAGATACCTACACCATCGACTCATGGTGAGTTATATCATTGTGGAAATTTAGTTTCCATTATTTTATAGAGCAATAAGTTTCATTTTATTATCATTTATCTGTGATTGCAGGAGCTGGGAAGACATTGAAGTCTCAGATTATAGGACCCTCATTGTGGCCTTCTAGTGCATATTCGGAATATTTATGACCAGGGGCTATCCAGACATGGCAGAGTTTATATTGTGATGATGAAACCGAATGGATGGACTTATGCGAAGGGCTACATATCCCCAGAGTGGGGAATCTCTAGGCTTCTACTGATACCCACTTGGAGGATAACCCCAATGAAGTGATATCTTGCATCAGAGAGATGGAAATGCTTATATATTCCACTGATGATACCATTCATATCACCAAGAGGGTGAAGGAAATGATGTATCGTGGCACTACTGAGAGGATTGTGGCTTTAGTAGACGAGGATTGGCACGATTACATGGCTCCTGAAGATGTAAATTTCTTTCATTATGTGCTTTGCAACTTAGTTTCAGTCAAAGCTTTGTCACTCAAGGAAATTACTTTCTTCATCCTGGTGCTTGTTAAGGAAGGAACTAATGAGGTCACTTCACTGTAGTACATCCCTGACGGCACTACTCTTGCAGTCCCAGAATCTCCTCGTGAGCCAGGTGAAGTATCTCCAGGCTACCAAGTCATGGACGAGGAGTTAGACAAGGATTTTCACTCTCCAATACTGTATTTGGAGGTGATGATTCCAACACACCCAAAAAGTCAAAGAAGAAAAGGAAACAAAGGAAGAATTCAATAGCTAAACCCTTTATCAGTTGTGGTAAGTCCTTTGGATAGTCATGAATCCTAACTCATGAAAAGGTTGCTCTTACTTCTTGGGATGGCAGGGGATTCTTAGATTTCCCCTTTTAGGGAGAGGACTGACCCTCCTCTGAGGACGACGGAGGGTGTTGGTGGACATTCCCAAATTATTGCTGACCTAGATGCTCCTGAAGAAACAATGAGAGAAGAAGAGCCAGCGTCTGTTCCCAGTACTGCTCCTGTTTCTGTTTCATCCTGTGATGCTTTAGGTTCAACACCTGCACCAGAACATTTGGCGACCACTACAACTGACTCTGCTATTTTCTCTGAGGAAGCTATCTAGGGTCGGAGGTCGTAGCAGGAGGGTTCCCAAGAAGACATGTCAAATGCTCCCACTGGTGAGAATTACTAAGAATATGGGTTATCATTGGATGAAATAATGAAACTTGGAATGTATTTTGAAGAATTTTTAGATCATGTTAAATTAACATGTGATTTATAAGATTTTGGATGTGAGTGTTATCCTTCATCCTGTTAATTTTTTTATTACATCTCTGACCATGAATGATTGAAATGTGCAGTTCCGTCTAAGCAAGATGCTGGTCTGCCGATGCCTAAAGGGGGTAGAGACAAACCTATCATTATAGAGACGCTATCTCAAGTGGAGATTAACCCGGTAGAGTTCCCTGAAACACATATTAAAAATCCTGTTGAAGCTAGGAAAGATGGGGAGGAGCCTTCTCATGCTACTGATCTACAGTTGGGTAAAAGATGATAATATTTGTGGTTGTACTTAATTGGCAAGACAACTAATCAATTTTTGTTACCCTTTGAAACTATCCAAAGCTTTCGATTGAATATGCAGGGCCATCAACTTTA
Source organism: Viscum album (assembly GCA_963277665.1). Classification (NCBI taxonomy): domain Eukaryota; kingdom Viridiplantae; phylum Streptophyta; class Magnoliopsida; order Santalales; family Viscaceae; genus Viscum; species Viscum album. The sequence continues at coordinate 944,296,063 of OY728153.1, forward strand.
GTAGTTAGATCTAGATGTGAAGCCTCAACCTTAGCCCCAACGGGAGTGGAAAGTGGAATACCAAGGGTAAGGGGGGAAGGAGGAAAATATGGAACTTCCATAAGTGCATTAATACAAGACTATATTCCCCCCCTGTGATAGCGATGCTGAATCAGACCCAGAGGTGCAAAAGGTGATCCAATACTCATGTCTCAAGACATGAAAAAATATATAGAAGATCATATCTAAAGTGCCTCTTGAATAAATGTCTTTGAAGAACCCACGACTTTCATCCTTGATCATCATGTTGGGACTTGGCGTTTTGGGATATCAAGAGATCCATACCTCGGTGGAACAAGTCATCATAAGGAGGGAGCATGATCAAAAGTGCCGTCAAGATCTGATCAGAGCGAGGCTGATCATGCTGCAAAGCTGAAGGAGCTGAAGCATAATATCACATGGAAAGTTGTCCAACAGATGCACCTTCAATAACAGTTAGATGTTGTTACTGGGGAACTTGACCAGCTTAATAATTTATTGGAAGGGGTCCAAATGGATGGTATAAAAGCCATCACGGATGGCAGGAAATCACTCCATCAAGCTGAAAAGAGTGAAGCTGGTCGAGTGAATGTACTTCAAGTGGCTACTGATGAAGCTCAGGATGCGGTAAATCAAATGAAAATTTATGTTGAAAACCTCTTTTAATTCTTAAAAAAGAGAATTTACTCTAATCTTTGGATGTTCATCTAATCTTGTGCATCAATGAAAAATACATTCCATCTTCAAACATTAGTACCTACATTCTCTCGCTAACTACACAATTTTTTTTACCTAAGCCAACGGGCCTAGTAAGCAAAGTTTGATTTTTTGTAGGATTATACAAACAACCCCACAATGTTTGCATCTTTTTATTGGTAAATATTTCTTAAATCATACAAAATATTCATTTAGTGAGCTGGGACTCGACTTTTGTTTAGATTTCCTTTTTCAGGTTCCCAATTTAATGAGTAGCCTATCTTTTGTTGGGAGTTTAAAGTCATGCATGTCAGACATAAAAAAGATAATGTTTAAGGCCGATTATCTTTTACCAAATGGATTAAAATTTAATCAATTCCTTTATTATTTGTTTAAAAACATATTACCACATTCAAGTATGGGGAAAAAAATGTAAAATATGACTTAAGGAATTTTGAATCTGATGGATGATATGAAAAAAGGTATAAAAGGAATTAGAAGAATTATTTTCAAATAGTGAAGTTACCATTTTTTGAAAAACCCATTAGGGGGTTGAATTATGAAGGGCCACTTAAGGGAATTGGTTGCATAGTCAAATAATAACATCTTTTGGATGACATGTCCATTATGTAGACTACTTATGGAAGGCTACCTAAGGGCATGTGTTGCATAGTCACGAAAAATAACTCTCATAAATTTTACTTTTCTTTTGCTAAAATCCAGTGAACGTTTATGAAGATTCAAATTTACCAAAGCATAGAGTCTGCTGTACGGAGAGAGGTACTTGAATATGGAGAGGATATTCCCAATCAAGATTGTAAAAGAATTGGATTAATGTCACTCCTGTGAAGGTCTGACCCAAATGTAGGGAAGGAAAATATAAACCATAGACTTGAATACTCTGAGGTCATGAAAAAGAATATGGGACATATATGTTAAGGATGGATGTTTTTGCGGATCTGTACATATCAACGTTATGACCAATAAGGAAAAAAGATGTTTCCCCCCAAGAATGAAGTTACCACTATTTGAAAAACCTGTTAGGGGGGTTGAAAAATGTAGAGACACCTAAGTTAATTAGCTACATAGTAAAATAATAGCATCTTTTGGATGATAGGTCCATTATGTAGACTACATATGCAAGTCAGCCTAAGGGAACATGCTGCATATTCAGGCAAAAGAATTCCCGGGTATCAGACATTTTGTGACCAGAAGGAAAGAAAAGGGTTATGGAGATATGGAAGTATTTAAGGTTAGGAGTATGACACATGAAAATGGGTATTGTCCAATTCATGAAGGAGATACATAGACCAATTCTGACCATAATCATGTTGTTGTTGGGTCCTGAATTGAGATTCTGGACTTCACTACATATCTCATTAGTATGAGAATCAAGCCATACGTAGTTCATGAAATACAGTTTAATGTCATGTGGGACGAGAGCATACGAGATATTAGTTTAGGGTCATAGAGTTTAGACCATAATGAGGGAGACACATTGTGTGTTTGTTATAAACCTGATGTGAATAAAGATCAGGGTTTTCATACCACATTCATGTGATCAAAGGGGGAATTTTCAACCAAGGGACTGAAAGTGGAATTTGGGGTTAGGCCCAAATACTTGGGGCTGGGTTCGAGGGATGCTCGAACGTTCTTACAAATCCCATAAGTATGAGAATCAATCCATATGTAGTTCTTGAAATACCCTATGTACAAATTTGGTTCGTAGATGTGAAGGGTGAAAGATGATTTTAGTGAAATGATGGTTGGATCCAAGATTAAAGGTTCGAGCATTTCCATGTATGCACTTAGTCTTTGGATTATAACATGATTGGATATCAATATGAATAATTATTCCCTCTCAGGTGGTGGAGTCAAAGAATGTTTTAGTTTATTATCATACAACACAAAAGTGAGAATAGTTTAAGGTCATATGCATGGACCGATGTTGCACAGTTTTGTGTCATATAGCTAGGAATATGGTGATCCAATGTGAATATATTGGTTTCGGGGGGGGGGGGGGGGCTTCACGGATCAACATCATATGAGATGGAGGTGAACCGATGTGATGATATTAGTTTTGGGCTTGAACCTCAGAAGGTTGCCTACATACTGAGCATAGAAGGCAAGGATCAAAGTCCGTGTAGTTCTATTGAGAATGAATTGGTGATCGAGTTGTACTTGAGGACAACGATCCGAAGATGGTGTTGGGACTTACATGTGGTTATCGGCCCAGAGAGGGTGTTATGGTTGAAGCATACTCTAAGCTCACGTGAGTCATGCTCGGTGTGAGAACTAAGAGGGAGCAACAACCCTAACGATGCACAGTTTATCATCATGTGGGACAAAGGGTGCTGTACAGTTTAGCGTCATGTAACTAGGACGTATTGTTGTGCATTTTAACATCTTGCATGACTTTTTCACAGTTTAAATGTCATCTAGGATGAACATGTACAGTTTAACGTCATGTAGGACGTATAAGGGACTGTTTGCAGTTTTACGTCATGCAAGATTAACATGAACAGTTTAATGTCATATAAGACGTATAAGGGACTATTTATAGTTTAACTTCATACAGGACAGACATGTACAGTTTAACGTCTTGTCGGACATATAAGGGACTGTTTACAGTTTAACGTCATGTAGGAATAACATGTACAATTTAACGTGATGTAGGACATATAAGGGATTTTTTACAGTTTAACATCTTATAGGACAATAGAATTTTTATTACACAATTTACTTCTTCAATAACATGGCATTTGTTGAAGTCACGATGAGTTCTCCATTCATTGAGATTAAATAATAATATCTACTAAAGTAGACCTTATGTATTGAATAAGGTCCTTCCCACTTTGACTCATGCTTTGGAGGTTTCTTTCCCAGTATCATCGGAGTTTTGAGGACCTATACCAATTTTTCTTGAATGAATGAACAAAGACCAACTTTTTTATTGAAATCCATGCTATTTGATTCTGATTGACTTCCAAGTGGTGCAGGGTGCAAAATCTTATTTCATATAATCGTTTGAATTCATTACATCAATTTTGAGATTTTTCATCTGTGGATGACTAATCAAAAATGGATAGTCTAAGGAAAGGTAATTGAGCCTCAATGGGAAAGAATGATTCTGTTCCATATAACAATGAATATGGAGTTGACCGCGTAGCAGTGTGGGTGGTGGTCCGATAAGCACATAAAGCATGAAAAATTTCATCAGGCCATGATCTCTTATCTTTATCCACCATCTTTTGCAGTATGTTCTAAAGAGTCTTATTGAAGGCCTCTATTTGGCCATTGGCCGCTATATGATACCGAGATGAATGGTTGGATTTGATGTTGTATTCTTGAAAAACATTTGTCACCTCGGATGAATAGAAGTTGGTGCCATTATCCATCAATATGGTATGTGGATCACCAAATCTGGTAATGATGTCAGACATGACGAAGGTTACAATTCTTAACTAACTTCTTTGATAGGTATTGCACATGCCCATTTGGAAAAGAAGTCAGTAGCAGTAAGAATATACATAAAATGCTTGGATGTAGCCAGAGGATTAGGTCCTACTACATCCATTCCATATGTGGAAAATGTCAATGAGTATTTAGCTATATAAAGAAACTCTGGGGGTTGATTAATGAAGTTGGAACATACATGGAAAGAATGAAACTTCTTAGTGAAATCAACACAATCTTGTATCATTGAAGGCTAGAAGTATCCAAGACTTTGAATTTGACTAAGGAGTCTATGTCCAGACTGGTGGGCACCACAAACTCTTGCATCAACTTCACAAATGACATCCATTGCCTCTTCACCATCAATACATATGAAGAGAATTCCATCAAAACCTCTCTTGTAGAGAATTTTTTTTGGTGATCGGGGCTATGATAAAGATTAAAATTGACCACACGTCGCCAGACTTGTTCTTTCCTTGATCTATCAGGTGGGAGTGTTCTATTTTGAAGGTAATCCCTTATAGGTGTCATCGATCTTATAGTATGACCATATGGTTCAGAAATGGGATGGATTTCATTGATTTACTCTGTTCTGATTTGAACAAAAGGTGAAACTACACGATAGTGGGCAATATTGATGATTGTTTCGTCCCGGTTTGGATCTACCAGGGTTGTGGCTATATTAGCCAGTGCATCATATTTGGCATTTTGTGATCCCAGGATATAAGAAAATGTCTGTTCCAAAGAAAATTACACCATTAACTCCCAAAAATAATCACTCAAAGGAATTAACTCTTCCTTTCTGATGGTATAATCCCCATTTATTTGTTTGATTACCAAATCTGAATAACCTTTTAACATCAAGTGATTCACCTGTTCCTGATGTTCCAATTCCAAGCCTGCGATGAGAGCTTGATATTCTGCTTCATTGTCTCTGCCACCTTCCATCAATAATAAGGAATAGGGTAGCACTGCCTTTTCTGGGAAAATAAGCACAATTCCAAACCCAACATAGTTGAATTTAGGTCTTCCATTTTCTTCCCTGTTGGACTTCTGGAGGCACCATCAAAGTACATTTCCCATGTTTGAGGATTATATTGAATAGAGAAGACTTCCTCATCAGAATGATCAATATTTAAAGATGCATCTTCTATAGATGGGTGTTCAGCAAGGAAATCGGCCAGAGTTGGGCCCTTTACTGCCTTTTGTGACACATACTGGATATCAAACTGCTGCAAAATTACTGCCCACCTTGCCAGACGTCCTGGAAACATTGGACGACTAAGGATAAATTTGAGCGGGTTATTTCAAGATACCAATTAGAACTCATGATGTCACAGGTAGTGTCTTAATTTCTGAACTGCAAAGATTAATGCTAGGAAGCACTTTTCAATACTTGAATATTGAGTTTCTGCCTCAAGCATTGTCTGACTAAGATAGTAAAGGATGTTTTCATTCCCAGCATCATTCTTTTGGGAAAGGAAAGCACCCAATGATAGCTCTATAGTTGTCACATATAGAGTAAGTGGTCTTCCTTCAACAGGTGGCATTAATACTGGTGGAATCAAGATATATTTATTTAGGATATCAAATGATTCTTGACATTCTTCAGTCCACTGGTAGGTGACTCCCTTCTTCATTAATCCGATGAAGGGTAAACACTTACCTACCAAATTGGCAATGAAATGACAAATATAGGCCAAGTTTCCTTTAGGTCCTATTAATTTATTTAAATTTGTAGGATGTTACATGTCAAGGATTGATTTTATCTTCTCAAGATCAACATTGATACCATAATGGCGTACAACAAAGCTGAGAAATATTCCTAAGTTTAGCCCGAAAGAAAATTTCAAGGGGTTCATCTTCAAATTGTGTTGTCGATGTTTGTTGAATATTATTTCCAGATAGTCCAAGTGATTAGGACTTTGTCTTGATTTAACCCCAAAAGCATCCACATAACATTCAATAAATTTCCCTAAAAAAGGTTTGAAGAAATGGTGCATGACACATTGATATGTCGCACCTGTATTCTTCATCCCAACAGGCATTATCTGATAGCAAAACACAACTTGAGGAGCTCTGAGGCTTGTAGACTCTTCATCTTCTGGGGCCATTCATATTTGATTGTACCCAGAGTTACCATCCATGAAGGAAAGAGATTTTTAGCCGGCTGTTTCATCAATTAAGAGTTCAGTGATCGGAATTGGAAAATCATCCTTGGGATAATGCCGATTAAGATCTTTAAAGTCAATGAAAACTCTAATTTGTCCATTTTTCTTTTTCATAGGGAAAATATTGGTAAGCCATATGGGATATTGAACTTCTCTAACGAAGTTATAATTGATAATATTACCTACATAAACTTCAATTTTTGAGGCATAAATTGGGTGTGTTCCTCCTGCTGCTTGCTTGAAACCTTGATATTATTTTCACAAACCCAAATGATGAGTGGCAACATTGGGATAAAGACCTAGAATTTCTGTATAATTCCAAGAAAATTTAACTCATTTTTTCTTTAGAAATGAAGTATACATTTCTTTCAATTCAAGAGTAATGCCTACACTAATTAAAGTGGGGTGTGGATCTTCTTTTGTACCCAGATATATTTCCATGAGTTCATCCATAGTGGTAGAGATACCCTCTTAAAATTATAGAGGATCATCCATGAGATTTTCCTCTTCTTCTTCAATATGTGTTACTTCTCTTGTTTCTACAAGCATAGTAGATGACTAAGCAGAATGTCCATGGTTAGGGGAGAAGTTAAAATTTGAACATCTTGGAGAAGAGGATGCCATTTCTGACCCTATTGATGATGAAGGGTCTTTCAAGGGTGATAGAGAGAAGATTATGGATTGAGAATTGATATCATTGTTTTCCTCTGGTATTTCTATACCTTCTTTTGGCCTGGTTTATGAATTATAGAATTGCTGGATTTCAATGGATTTCAATGAAAAAATCTCCATTTAAGCTTTCATCACTTCTTGGCGAATCCACAATTTCTCCCATGCTGTCTCACTCGATTATCATAACTGACATTATGGAAGTTTCCATAAGAGTGTTTGGATTTAGGTCTATCCTATCAATTTGACTGATAGGCAACACATAATCTGTACTCACATGTATGAATGAGTTTACTGGAATATTTTCAAAACAACTTGGAGCATTAATTTTGGTAACCTTATTTGCCGTGGATTTTTCCTTTCCCTCCATGTGATAAAATTATGCCTCAATGAATTAATATTCACATGTTTTTAATGGGTCTTTGTCACCATACAATGTCCCAATTTGACCATTGAAACAATATTTGACACATTGATGGTATGAAGAAGGTACAACCGCATGGTGATGTAGCCAAGGTCTTCAAAGAAAAATGTTGAAGGCTGTGTCTTGATGAAAAAAATATGAAATCTGAATTAGACACAAGGTCTCTAAAATGAATTCTGAGTGTAATATTTCCTAGAGGTTCTTATTCATTCCTATCGTATCCCTGAAACATTAATGTAGAAGGAGATAAGTCAGATTGGGTGAGCCCCAATCGGCAATGTGTACAAATAGGAATGATATTGACTCATAATCCATTATCAATGAAAGTTCACCGGATGTCTATATCATTTACTTTTCATGATAGATACAAAGGTCTAATATGTCTATGTACAACATCAACTTCATATTTATCTGTAAAAGATATCACTGCATGGAATTCTGTTGGATCATTCCCTATATGGTAGACCTCAGCCACATCAATTTCAGTTTCGAATTCTTGTGGACTTGACAAATCCTCAATAAGCACCTCTCGATGATCTTTTGATAGATTCAAGGCTTCAAAAATTGATAACATGGCCGGTACTTGGGAAAAATGTTTCAAGATATCATACTTTTGGTCCAAAGGATTGTTTTTACCATTAGGAAAATGTGGTCTTTCAGGTTCCTTGGAAGTTGATGCTTTGGCAGTAGATGCATCCCGTATCGGGGAAAGAATTGGAAACACTCTTGGATTCGATGTATTTGGCTGACTAGGTCTATCAATTTGATGAGAGGATGAAGGTGTGACCTCTAACCGGTCTTCCAAAATAACTCTTTCAGGACTGAATCTTCTATGTGGGGAAGAACATTCTTTTTCCTGTTGAGCCTGCTGAAGGGCTTTGCCACAAGTTTCTACCGCATAAACAGTTCTAGCAGAGGTAAGATTGAAATAGTGGATTCTAGAATATCCACGTCATCCCCTGTATCCTAGACCTCTGTCTCTTACTCTAATTCCTCTATTAGATACAAGGAACTTAGGCTCATCACAATCGAAACTATCATTGGCATAAGGATATGTCAAATGAATCATGTTAATAGAACCAAAGATCAATTATTCATCTAAAGATGATTCTACTTGATTATCAAGTACATGCTATGCCATTTGGTGGGGTGGTTCTCGTGATTTTGAAAAAAATGGCATAACATATGCCAAAGCCAAAGACAACTTATTCTTTGACACGAGCTCGTCTTCTTATGACATCTCTTTTTTCTTCAAATTACGCTGCTTCTTTGAGGATTTTCCTTCTGATGAAGGGGGGTTTTTTATGGTAGACATAGAAGAAGACACAATTGGTTTATTCAATTGTGTTCGTAAAATGGAATGAGTTTGGTTGATTGTTTTCCTGACCATCCAATCATCATACTTTTTCACATTTTAACATTTGAATACATGCCACCCTCCTTCTTCTTCTGGATTATTAGCAGTAACACATGCTACCAGGGCTGAAGAACCTTTCATTTTTACCTATCCAGAGTCCACCATCTTTTTCAGGTGGTCTTTGAAGACAAAACACTACTGAATGGGATGCACCAATATGTGATGAAATGGGAAATAGTTATGGAGGTCTTAATCTCCTTCCTTGTTCGGCCTTTTGGGCCATGGAAACTGAACCAACTTATTTTCTAGTGCCAAGATGAAGTAGCCAAAAACTTGTTCATTCTGGAAATAATATGTTTTGTTCTTCAAATCTCCAAACTGTTTCCTCCTTTTATCTCTTTGATCATATTGAAAATTCAGTCGTTGTTGGTGACGCTTAGGAGGTGGAGCCCTTAGATATGATGAAAGTCATGAAGTGGAAGCAGGTATAGGTGCTTGTTTAAGTGTAACTATAGCAGTATTTACTTTCCCTATTCTGTTTCCTGGAACTGTTGGAATTAGACGAGTTTTATCTTTAGTCTTTATAAGAGAGTCTTCAATCTGCTGAGCGATTGATGTAAGGTCTCTAAACCCTACTATGTATTTCACAGGGATCAACAGTGTGCGTAATTCATCACGTAGATTCACCACACAGATTGGCAGTAACTCTTCTTGAGGGATTTCTAAGATTAAGGAATATGTTAATCCTTTCCAGCGAGCAATGAAATATAAAACTCTTTCATTTTCCCTTTTATTAAAATTGTTAAGATCAAAAATTGTTGTCTCTGGCAACATTGAACTGAATTGAAGAAGGAACCTTTGATGTAGATCTTCCCACCTAGTAATTGAACGAGATTACAAACAGGTATACCAAACAAAAGAAGGTCCTTTTAACGACGGCAAAAAACACCTGAGCTTAACTACTTCTTGTTTTTGAGGACTTCCCATCATAGGATCACAACGAGAAACAAAATGTGTTAAGTTCTATTCTAGATCTCACAAACCATTAAAAATTGGGAATGTGGTATTCAAAAAATTTGATGGGGGAGGTATTGCATCCACCCATTCAGGGAAAGATCTCTTTTCTAGAAGAACATGTTCATGCTTTCCTTCCATAGCTTCCAACTGAGCTATTAAATACTCAATGGTAGTCATTAATTTTTGAGAAACATCTGGTTGAGCTTTGACCTGAGTAGGTGCAATAACTGGAGTTTGGACGGGTGTGGCAACTGGTACTGCCCCTGATGATAGTATTACTGGTTGATATCACATATGACCCATATGATTGGACATGTGAGGGTGTACTTGTAAATGGGGGATATTATTGATACATCCCCGTAGCTGCAACAAATTCCCCTGATTTATTAACTCCATCATGCTTAGGAGGAAGACTACCTTGAACTAGTTCTGCATTTAACCTCATTAACTCCTTCATTTATTCTTCTTGTAGTACGAACCTTTCTTCAAATGATAATGATTGGCCTTCTATAAAGGTAGGATGGTATGTAACCTGACTTTTACCCTTTTCCTTGGCATGTGCCTTTCTGAAGTATGGAAACGAATTACCCAAAAGAATGTCTTGCCCCTAATGAAACCTCTTTCTTCTGTTACACACACCTCATTCATTCGTTTCTGTGTATACAACTTCTTGAATAGGAAATTCTTCATCAGATTCCCTTGAGTGAGCCTCATGTTCTAGGGGATATGTTACAACGACATTAATGAAATTTATCGACGCATAACGCATTGCAGCCCTTCTGTCAGTGCTTCTGTGATACTGTCTTCTTCCATGTCCTTTATGAGACATTTCCTTTTGTTTGGTTGATCCCTTAGGAACATTTTTATTAACTTTAATTTGGAGGGAATCTCCTGATAATTCATTCCTACGTTCCTCTTGTGGATTCTTCCCTAATAGAGAGAATACTGAATTTCACTGAGGAAGAGATTGAGAATTTTAAAAATTCCCCAGTCTGGTGGACTGGGGCTGTTGATGTTTTTTCTGATCAACTCCTCGAATCCTGTCTTTTGATCATGAGTGCTGGATTAAAAGAGACCCCAGTCTGGCAAGATGACGTGTCTCTTGAGATGCTACCTCTAAAACATTATTAAAATGTCTCCGGATTTTGCGGACATTATTCCTGAAATTGGCCAGATGCATCATCCTACATCTACTCAAATCACCTGGATCAGATGACTGTTGAATTATTTCTGACACCTCTATCACCTGATGATGTGAATGCTCTAAATGAGAAGCCTATTCAATATTATAATTTTCTTGATGAAAGTGTAACTTGACAACTTTTTCTTTATATGTCTGACTTTGGGAAGAACTAGTTGAGGCCTGTTCTTGGGAAAGCCTTTGATTACGCCCCAAAATAGAAAGATGTGGCTATCCATGTGCAATAACATTGCATGAGACCACTTTTTGTAGGATTTGTTGACTGGATAACACAGTGAAATGCAATTCTCCATGAATACCCCATCCCCTGATATGAATACCAAATAGGGAATTGGTAATTAATAGGCACAACCTTTTCAATGCGCCAAGTCATGAACGCTAAAGGGCTCTCTACTGCTTTTCAAACATTGGATTTCTGGAAACTGAGAGAGATGCCAAGTCAATTTGTCATTGCAACCCTTCTATTATCTTGACATGATTTCGAAATTCATCATAAGATAGTATTTTCTATTTTATGTGACAATGAGTTATCAATATGTTGAGATGTATATCATGAATAGAATCTTCTATCAACATTTCTGGAATATCATATAGAGAGTCAGCCAAAGGACAAAACATGACTGGTATTTCACCATTCTCAAGTTTTTTTCTCATATTCAGCACTTCCTTTTTATCATTTGATGAATATTCTTCTACCTGATTGGACCAAAGATGGTGTTTCTTTGTTACTTTATCAGATTCAACAAGATTAGTATAGAAATAATTTTTCAAATTAGAAGATTAATGACCTAGGGGTAGTTCGGAGAATAACCTACACCCCAGGCTATCTTCTGATTGAGAAAGTATTTCAACTACAAGTTGTAAGGCATCTGACATGACTGGCTTCTCATTTCCATGTTCCTAAAGATATGAGGGCTTTCTCATTAATGCAATGTCCATTGAATTTTTTGCCAGGAAATGCTAATTACTACTGTGGAGAGGCTTTTCGCTACTAAATTCATCACCATGGGAAGGACCACCATGGAAGGATACAAAAAAAGATGAAATATCTTGCTCCTTGGTCTTCTGGCCATTCAAAGGGTTATCATGGATCTCATCTGAAGATAATACTTCGAGATTGACCGAATTGTCATGAAGCAATACTTCATGAAGAAGTGTCTTATGAAGACCTTCAGAATTATTGTTTTTATATTCAGAATGTGAAAATGAGACAATATAATCTTGATTTGCAACAAAAAATTGTCTGAGGGCTTCAAGAACTTTAGCATTGAGAAATGCCTTATTTTAGATTGACTCTTGATTTTTCAACTGTTCTAGATGGGTCTTTTTCTTGGATTCCTTCTTACTCATATTGGAAGCCACTTGTTGATGAAAGTGGTTATTATAGGCAAGTGTATGTGCCTGCTCAGGAGAAATGGCCTGGTTAGGATGATTATCTTTATTTAAATCAGGTGTATGTGCCCATCATGATTGTCCATTTGACATCGGGGAGTATTCACACAACCCTCCTGGACTAGAACAGAGGTTTGCATCTAATCTGGAGTGACATGTTGATGAGTCACTCCAGTGATAGGGATAGATTTATGATTCTTTCCCTGTGATGCTGTGGAAGTTGTTATAATATTCTAACCGGTATCGAGAATATGGGCAGGGATTTTCTTTTTCTCATTCATCATTGTCAGAATGTGCTTGGTGAATTTAGCTGTCGGAATGGGAATATAAGTCCATTCTGTGTTTGGATTAGGTGTGTGTTCCTGCTCTTATCCTCCTTTTCCTACCCGTGAATTCTGATAGTACTCATGTGTGGGGGCAGAAAGTTGTGTCTGCCTCCAGTTTTTCATTGGAGCTTTCCAATTGACATCTCCGGGTGCTACCAAACCAGACAGTTTGTTAGATTGATGAATTACAGATGTATGTGCCTGTTGATTTTTGTCCACCAAATATGATTGATAAACATCCTTCAGGAATGGAAGACGAGACTTCTTGATGAATTGATGAGGGTAAGCATGTGTATGTGCCTGTTAACAGGTGGTCACCACATTTGATTGGCAAGATTCTCTGGATGCAGTCAGACGAGCCTGCTGACTGGATGATGAATTATAAATAGGTGTATGTGCCTGCCTATAGTACTCCTCCAGAATTTCCTGGCTGGATTGATGTGTTACTGCAAGACGAGTCTATAGGGAACTGAAATCAGGACGGATGGGTGTATATTCCTACTCGTTGTTTACCATTAAGTTAGATTGATGTAATTATCTGGAGGGGGAAGAGGTAAGAACCTGCTCCCTATTGGATGAATTTGGACTCTAATGGTTCTTCTTCCATGCTCGGGTCTGAGGGACCAGAGCCGAAAATCTAGAGGTGATACCATCATCATGTTGAGGGTGCACTACCACATGAGTTTGGCGGTGATTGTTGGTGGGAGTCCTCAGGAAGGGCTCCTTTCATCTTGAACTGAGGCATTGAGTGACCTCATCATTCACCTCTATGTAATATGGGAGGGACTGGTTGTTGCGTTCTAGCGATAATGACCTGAAACTGTTTGAGATGGTGGTTGGCACCACCTGCTTCTTGACCACTGGTCATCGCTGTCCGGAAACCCAGGGTGAGTGGTTAACTTGGAGGTCTTGTCGAGCAGCCTCCAGAGTCAGGATGGTACCATGTTGTTGGTATTCCCTCACTAATGCATTCAAGACCCAACATTGAAGAAACTTAGTAGGTGATGTTGTCCTTAGAGAAGATGAGGATCCAGCAGGTTTAGAGGCTGAGGAATTCATAGGTGTGAACTTTAAAGAAGCCATTCTGTGATATAGAGAGATCTTGGAAAAGAGTGCCTGTTTAATACAACAGACATAATCAAGATTGGTTTGGCTAGACTACATCTTTTGGATGAACACATATGTGTTTTAATTCTTTGTTGGCCGTAATATTGAGTTTAATAGGGGCCTAACAAATAAGTAAAATATCATTTAACTTGTTTAAGGCTTCACGTCAGGTTCACCATTTTTGATTCTTCTATAAATGAGGATGAACTTGTTTGTTTAAGGTTAAAACGTTCCAATCGGTTTCAAATGGGTTTATTCATAGAATCAGAAACACCCAATGATTCTATATCAATTTGGACCTACTTTCCAAAGGTTGGTGCTCATTAGTTGTGGACTGATGAGGCTAAAGAATTTGCATTGGTCAAGAGGATGGGAGGTCAGGCTCATCATACCTTCTTCTGGGGAATTATTTTCTATTCTAGGACTATCTTATAGATTTATGTTATGTTCACGAATCCTTATTAATTCACCGAGCATGAAAATGAGTTTTCCTTTAGATTTGGCAATTGATGATTGATATGTATGGGATTTAGGAAATCTTTTATATGTATTTGAGGTTCTTCATCGATGGAGAATCATCCGTATGTATTAGAGATCCTAATTCAATGTTATACTTTAATAAATTATATATAAATCTCTTGGTCATTATAATGACCATACTGGTTTTTAAGCCACTCAGTGGGGCACTTGAAGTTTGTTGTCATTCAGAAAGACATGGATTATTTTAGAGTTGGGATCATACCCGCAGATTGGCTACCTACGTATCCTCATTAAAAAAGAATATGAACCCACGTAGTTTGATAAGAAGGATGAAGTTTAACGTCATATGGGACAAAAAATAATTAATGAAATAGGGGATTGAACCTTATAAAGGATTCCTACACACTATACTTTTAAGGTAGAGATCAAAGTCCACGTAGTTCAGGTAAAGAAATATGGGGTTTATTCACGGTTAATGGACCAAGAAGAGATTTCATGATTACTTTCACACTCTATGCTCATGTGAGTCATGCTCAGTGTGAGAAACAAGAGGTATCAGTAAACATGATGATGGTTCCATGAAATATGCAGTCATGATAAATGATGTGGGGCTTACGTATATATGACTGCCCAAGTAGATGAAGACCAGGACTTACATTAGGAAAGAAGTAGATGAGTAGGGTCCATAGAGGTATTTGTACTTTATGCATATTTGGAGTTTTAACTTGGGGATTACTCCTGAGAAGGAGGCCTAAATTAAAAGGGACTTATGATTGGGGTTTATTCCTGAGAAGGAGGACCAAATCAAAAGAAATTAAGATTGGGGAGTACTCCTAAAGAGGATGCCCAATTAATGGGAACTTATAACATGGGGCTTACTCCTGAGAAGGAGGCTTAATGTTAAATGAAATTAAGATTGGGGCATACTCATGTGAAGGAGGCCTAGGTTAAGGGGACATGAGACTTGGTGCTTACTCTGGAAAAGGAGGCCCAAATCAAAAGATTTTCTCATCTCAAAGGATGAGGTTATATAGGAAACCCTGAACCGTGGTGACATAAATCTTGCAAGTCACAATGTTTTGGGAGATGTTCTCAGAGAATTCCTTTCATATAAGGAACCCAACAAAAGAACCATGCCATAAATGGATTTGAAGAAGGTTTTGAAGACTATTTATTAAAGAGGAGATGAGGATTTGAAGAAATGAGGTGACTAGGAAGGAGGCACGCAAATATCATTCTGGAACACAATTCCTGGTCATGCAAGTAGACTTGCACGACATGAGTCACCTTGGGCAACGAAGAATCTATAGGGTAATATTTGGGAGACATTGAACTCAAGACCTTACTATCATCCATAGAGGCTTTCAGAAGGGTGGCACGCAAGTTCCCTTGAGAGGGAAAGGTGGTGCGTAAGTGTCTTCATTTCCTTTAAGGGCTGGACAGTTAGGCGCACAAGTATTTATGAGTTCTAACACTTAAGACTTATTATTCCTCTTTAAAGCATCCCTTATAGGTAAATAATTACCTTATAAGTGTTCAGAAGATGTCAAACAAAGACTTGGGTGATCGGAACCAGAATATGAGTTTTTGAAAATTCATCCCTAAAATGGGGGACCCATATGGGCTATATATAGGCCACTGGGAAACTAGGGTGAAAAAAATAGGGCACGCAAGTGAATTGTGTGACCCATTTGTGGCGTACAAGTGACTTGCGTGGCGCGCGAGAAACTTGCACGACTCCCTCCAAATGGGTTTCATGTCAATGGCTTTGTTAATTTTTGATGTTCTTCAAAGCATAACCCTCATTGTGATTACGTTATACCCCTTTTCCCTTCGTTGGACTTTGTGATGGAAAGGAGCGTCAACAACATATAAAAAATTTAAGAGAAACAAGTTTCATAAAACAACATGCCATCACAACATAATACACTCAGAGAAACATTATGAATGGGACCTTTGATTTTGTGCCAAGAAAGGCATGAGTAAGACAAATATATTCCATTTTATAAGGAATTTAAATTTTTAGAAATAATTTAAAATAATTTCTTGAGGGAAATATCATTTCTTCTTTGAGAGATGACTTATAAAACATAAAACCTTTTGAAGACCATTTTCTTTGAAAATATACGTGAAAAGATATAAAAGAATCTAGAAATTTTTTTACCGTGAAATGATATAAAATAATCCAGAAAACATTTTTAAAACCATTTTACTTGAAAACATATAAAATAATATTGAACAAAATTTGAGAACTTTTTTCCTTGAAAAAATATAAAATAAGATTGAAAGCATTGTGAAAATAATTTTCTAGGAAAACATCTAAAATAAGGTTAATTTTATTGAAAAAAATTTCTTTGAAAATAATTTTAAAACATATAAAAGAAGATTTGAAATCATTTAAATCATTTTTTCTGAAAATAACTTTTTGAAAAAATATAATAAAATATTTTAAATTCATTTTAAACACTTTTTAGATATAAATCAATTTTGAAAATATTTTTATTTGTAACCAAATTTAAAATAAAATAATTCCCGGAATATAAGGAAAAATGTTTCTTTAAAAATAAACATGTAAACATACAATGCATGAATATAGGAAATTATGGCCATGATGGTGGGTAAGTCCATACATGGTGGAAATTCTTTTTTCACCTCAAAAAGTTTAGAAAAGTGCCATGATCAGAAAATAATTAGAAGACTCATTATAAAAACATTTTTTTTAAAATGGTAAAACATGGTTAAAATTTTTATTTATATATATCATATTATAACATTAAAAAAAATTTGAAAACATTTTTAGAAAAAATAGTTTTGAATGGAAGCATATTTCTGAACGAAAGAAGAAATAAAGTAGGATTTTCATTGAAATATTTTCTCTATTATCATAAGTCCCAATGAGTGAAGAATGGTTCCATTACATAGATATTTGATGAATAACCAGTGGATACAAAAATTCATGTGAGTTATTAAAATATAGATTATAATATTTCATTAATGGAATCATAAGTGTCAACAATTTTGATAAACGATAATATTTGTAGCAATAAAATGTACCACTTTGGTAACTTTAAATCGCAATACCATTGAGAAAATAAAATTTAATGTAGCTTATAATGTCATTAAAATAATAATATTCATGATATAACATTTCACAAAGTGGAAATATATACACTTAATAAAATAATATATTTGTATTGAAAAACACGTGTCTTAATGAAGGAAAATTGAGACAAAAATACCTTACAAATTTTGAAACTTTTAAAAAGTAAAAACATGAAATTTAGATCATTAAATTGATATTTAAATAATTTTAAATTTATATATAATTATAATATAATAGATTCATGGTTAGTATATACAGAAAAAAAATAAATGAGTGGTGAACATGGCTTGTATCCCACAGATATAAAAATGGATATGAGAAAATCCTTACAACTTGAGTAAGATCAGAAAAATGAACCAAATGAAATAATAACATTAGTTAAGCTTTTAATACCATAAACTAAAATAAATTAATGATATTACATGTCATAGGTAATTATATACACCACACAAAACGAGTAAGTGGTGAATATGGCATGTATCTTACAAAAACAAAAAGTGAGATAAAATTACCTTACCTCAAGTTTTTAATTTCTTTATAAATGTTAAAAAATAATGTATAATAAATATAAGTTTAAGATAAATTTACCAAAAAAAATATTCTTAAATTTAACACCATATATTATTTTTTTTAAATCTATATTACCTATTTATTTACAATTCTATTTTGATGCTACATTTTGGGTAATATTCGCTTTGTTTTTTGTATACGTTTTAACTTTTCACTATTGATCCTATTACATAGATCACGATTTAAATATTTAAAGATTCAAAAATATGATAATTTTTTTATATATAATCATTATATAAATATTTATAATAATCTATTAAAGATAGAAACATGAAATGGAATACATAGTTCCCGGAGACAATAGGCCATACATATGCATGAATGCTGTTTCCATTTTATTGTCACATTGAAAGAAAGAATGTAAATGAAATTTATGTATATATTTAAAATCATTACATTATAATTATTATGTCATATATATAATATAATTTCATAAATACCATCCTTAATACATTCCATGTAAATTGTGAACTAATCATAACACTTTGAGGAGGCGGTAATCCCCACGTCTATGAATGAAGTTATCATATTTACTCAACATGGAAATCATGAAGGTATGTTTTATTAATAACATAAGATAAATAAATAAATAAATAATATAATATATAATTTATAAAAATATAGTTTCCATCATAATTCCCACCCATGGTAAGTGATAAGGGAAAACAAACAACATTATTTCGCGGGGTGGTAGTTCGCCGTGCACAAGAATGGTATGTTTGTTACCCATTAGATGAACGTGTGTGTAATTTTAGGTCTAAAAATTATAATAAAAACATATATTTAAATTTATTATAATTATTCTATTATATAATAAAGTATTAATAATAGTTTTTGGGTGGATAATGAAAGTAAAATAATGTAGCTTAAGGAAGGATGTTACCTATTCTTTGGGTAAATCCACTTTGATTTCACCAAATGGATTTTTTGGTTGGATTTATTTCCAAAGGTATGATTATATGATTAATGGTGGGATTTGGGGTTTATATTTGGATATGGGTTAGCTTATTAAAAGTGGATTTAAATGTGTGAGGAAGTAAGGGTGGTGAGTGCCCTTTTATTGTGGCAGAGGAGTGAAAATCCTCTAAATATAAAAAGGTAATCACTATTGAGAGGTATCAGTTACATCACATGCCTCCTATTATTTTTAAAATTATATATAAGAAGGTAATTGGTCTAAATATTTCCATTAAATTTATTTTTGCCATGTTTCTAAGTCATTTGTACTCTTAATATTAATGTTTACCCATTAAGTAATCTTATTTTTTCATTAATTGTTGTAATTATTTTTAATTACTTTCCCTAACAATTTTAGTCAAAAACTAATTTGACATAATTATAAAATATAAATTATTATTATTCAAAATATGTAATCTATTTTTCTAAATTCAAATCACATAATTGGTAGAAATTAATTTAAATTTAATCCCACAGACGGGACAACAAAATGAGTTTTTAAAGTAAAAAATATTCAATTGTTTGCTAAGATTTTATATCTAAATTTTATATTAAATTTACTAAAATAACCTAAACTGCTTTAAATGGTATACAATAGATATATTTTTATTTAGAAAACAATTAAAAACAATATTTTAATATATAAATAAATTTTATGAAAAGAATTTTTGAATTAAAATTCAATAATTTTTCATTATTCATAAAAAAATTAAACATCTCATAAATATAAAACAATCATCAAAATAAATCTTATATATATATATATATATATTAAAAATGAAGGTTACTTTTTTTATAATAATTATAAAAATGTCAAAAATAGTTTTATAAAGGGTTCACCATTAATTGGTGGTTAAATTTCTTTTTATAATAATACATATTTTTGTTCACAAAATTGGATTTATTATTATCTTTTACATAAAAAATATATTGGACAAGTATAGAAATTATTTATTGAATATATAATATATAAATTTTATTTAATTTATTTAATATATTGAGATAAAAGTTTTTATGTACATATAAAAATAGTTTGTTTAGAAAAAGAGATTCTTTATTCTCTAATAGTTCTTATTTTTATTTATAAATAATTGATAACAAAAAGATTCATTTTATATAAATGTGTAAATAATATTTTCAAAAATTAGTTAATATTATTTTTTAACTCTATTCTAGTGGCTATGGGGTAGGTATAATAAAATTTCAATAATATTATTAATAGTGTATTATAGGTTAGTAAAATCTCATCCTTACGTATGACGCAAGCTATCAATAGTACTCATTATTTCCTATAATAAAAACAAAAAATAGATCGTCATTTTTTAAATATAATATAATCATTGAATGTAGTGTAAGTGTGACTTGTTTATATGAATACCACAATCCACACTAAGTTCTTTCATATATTAAATTATATATTCAGTGTTTTGTGAAATGAAAAAAATCAAAAAGATTAAATTAATTTGATTGTTTTTACAAAATCTCAGGTTTTTAAACTCTCTTGAGCATTATTCTATAAATATTTTGATAATATGACCCTTTTAACTACCCAAGTATATTTATATCATAAATTTTTTTGGTTTCATATTTAGATCTTCAGGACCAATGATTGGGTCTGGGCACCATAAGAAGAGTATACCTCAGGGTTTGATACCCCCCAATCTTGATGATGATTATTGAGAATGGGTCCCCACAGGGGTTTAAAGTTTAGTGATACCCAACATTCAGGAGGTGTGGATCTTCTAAAATTTAGTTGGAGAGTTATAACTCCCTTGCATAAGACATTATACATGTTCTCCATATAGTCAAAAAATCCTTCTAATCCATATATCGACGTTACACAAATCATTGGGGAATATGTATTCTATTTATGGAGTCAATTACTCCTTCATTCGATTATCTTTTTTGATGAGGAGTTGTTCCCCTAGTAGGAGTTCCATACTTCCTCTATTTAATCTTATCTTGGAAAGGTGTGGTTCTCCAAATATATTTAGTGAGAATGTATGAGATTTGATTAGCTAAGTATCTTGGATTCTTAAGTTACATGAGGTGAAAATTTTCTTTGAGAAGATATGCCATTGATGAGTGGGACTCAATGTGTAAGGTTATCTAACTTTAAATCATATCTAGGTTTTTTTTCAAATCTTCTTTGAGTGCGTCATTCTTTATCTCTGTGGTTTTGAGCTGACTAAGAATATTATTTACTCAATTGTTGTTTTATGGAGTCCTACTGAGTATGAATATACTCTCCAATATACAGGAATATATCCTATATGTTTTTTGAATTTTTTAGATAATAAAATATTGGTAGTGAACTTAGTATATTTTGTATTTGTGGAGTGGGAGCTTAGTGGTACTATGGGGTGATGAAAGGAGATGAATTTTTTTATGAGATTTATCATTGTGATGATCAATTTACTTTATTTTCTATTTATTTGTCTTTTTTCCTCTTGGTTTGTTAGTCACATGTTTTCCCATTACTATATGGTTCATTCCCTTGATCATCCTTTGTGGATATTATTTTGTTTCATATGCATTAATATATATTACTAATGGTTCTTTACCAAGAATTTAGTTATTGTTTTTCCTATATATAGATTAGTGGTTTGCGAAATTACATTTGGTTAAGTATTCACCTAATATGTGACTTTCCCCCGATGTTAGTAACTGGATATGGGCTTATTGGAGGTAGGTGTGTAATGGAACACTTGTATCACTATCGACCCTAGTGGGGACTTACTAGGTAAGGTTGTGTTAGATAGGTATCATAGGAGGTTTGTGCTAGTGTTGATGATTAGAGATTGCTGTCTATGTGATTAGTTTGGTATTTTAGGTATAAGGGGCTTGGAGTTGAGGTTTTATGATAAAGAACACAGTTTTGGTGTGGAAACTAACATTTCTATTTATCAAGACTATGGTAACATTTTTCAACTTAGATCTCTAAGGAACCATTTTTGGTGAATAGGTAAAATTGTAGACACATCATGTATGAATTGATAATTTTAACTATGTACTTATTCTTTTAGATCTATATATATTCTTTAATAACCTTTTTTTATCTTTTCAGTTGTAGGATTCCACTGTATATATAACTATTTAGGATCTCTAGGTAGGTTTGGGACATGTTTATAATAGTGATTAAGAATCATATTGCTAAAAAGATGATATATGGGGATTCTTTTTAGGGGATGGACCTTGAGATGTCCCCACTGGGTTAGGAGGGAGAATTTTCTCTTCCCATAGTGTATTAAGCAGAATCACTACCCAGAGATTAGGTGGAAATATTTACACCCAATAAGGAATAGACCTTTCTAGTCAGATAGGATGGGAATGCACATAGTCTAATTGTGATACAAATGTTTTAGTGGAATATACTACACTAATTCCATGGTCAACCTAACCTTTAGGCAGCTTAAGATGTATTGTTATGGTTATTTAGGTGTATATCCACATTAGGACACCCTCTAGTTAGATTTTAGTGCTAGAATCCATCATTTTCAATTTTATGGCGAGTCACTGGTGTACCATGACCATACATACCCATAATGTAGAAAATCATCAATAGAAAAATTTTGAGCTCTGCTTTTGTGATGAGTATTACTGAACCATGTTATGGTCTATACATATCTTGGTTGTTTTTGAGATTAAAAAAGGTAAAATTTCCATTTCAATATATGAATATTGGTTCATGGATTCCATAGGGTATTACTTTGAAATGATCCATAATAGATTCCTTCGCGCATATATATTTAAGCATGGAATTCACAATGAGATATAAGGAGGTGTTGATCCCTTCTACATAAACACCTATCTAAAGCCTCCATAGAGGGACTAGGTGATCAGTATATTTTTAGTACTTGAGAGGATGGAAAATAGAGATTAGTGATTTTATCTAGGAGTAATTTCTTTAACCTCACAAGGCTGCTAGCAGGTATCTGGGTCATGTCACTGGTGATATATTCA
This sequence comes from Viscum album, assembly GCA_963277665.1. Classification (NCBI taxonomy): domain Eukaryota; kingdom Viridiplantae; phylum Streptophyta; class Magnoliopsida; order Santalales; family Viscaceae; genus Viscum; species Viscum album. The sequence continues at coordinate 944,318,970 of OY728153.1, forward strand.
TGTAAGGTCCTAGAGTGGAGGATCATGAGTTTAGGATTCATGCAGAAGATCTAACCACTATGGTTAAAGGAATTTCTATTATTATGGGGGACATGATTATATGGATTATTTCCTCTAATCCCAATATGCATCAAACAACAGTTTGGTAGAAAAGAGACAATTTTATTAATGGAAACTTTATGATTATGGATCTCTTATAGGTTGATAGGGAACTCCTTATGGATGAGACAATGGTATGGATGTTGATGGCGCACCAATAGGTGGAGCTAATGGTTGGTTTCATTATGATCCTCTTCCACCACCTCCCACCCTAGGTGGTTCACACCAATTTCATGGACCCAATGACATAGGAAAATTTCAGATGAAAGAGATAGAGTGATACATCCAAGAAGTGCTTGACATGATTTGAGTTATGATTTGTGTCTTTTCAACTCTAGAACCCATACTCATAGAAACTCACCCACATTTTCTTGATGATGAAAAACTATGGTTTGTAGAGATTTGTTCTTATGGGACCTAACTAACAATACTCAGACTATACTTAATTATATTTCTAAGATTAGATATTGGTGTGTTGTCATGTAGATGGATTTAGTTTATCCTTAATTGGATATAAGGACCTTCTATAGATATGACCATGTTTTTTTCTTGGGATGTTTCAAAAATTAGCCCATCAGTTGGGGAGTTTGTCTCAATTATTGTAATGTAATTTAGATTATAAATTTCATGTTGTTATGAATTTGTACACAGAAATATTAACAAAGGATTTATGTGGATTTTTATTTACTTCTATATCAACATAATGATTTTTAATAAATAAGAGACCTCTTTGATAGATTCTAAATCTTATCGAATGGCCCAGGTCTAGATTGGGTTGTAGAATTTTAAATTAGGGGAACCAATAGAGAATGTTTTTATTATACCTAGGCCCCCAGAAAAATCATGTGTTGTTATGTAAGAAGTACGGTGATATCTTGGGGATTTTAAATAACTATAACATCTCAAATTAGGTGAAAATAAAGAATAAATAAACTATATCTAGAATCGATAAAATTTATTAAAAACTAATAGTATTGAAGTGGAATTTAATGGTTTATCATAGGCTTGACTATCATCATCATTGGACTCTAAAGGTGGAAATCCAAAAAAAATTATTTATGTGTCACTACAAACATTATGAGTTTATGGTGATACCATTACTAATGAAGAACATATTGATTGTATTCATGGGCCCCATGAAACAAATCTTTCAACCTTTCCGAGACTCATTTTTTTTGGTCTTTCATAATCAAATCCATATATATTCAACATTAGAGGATGAACATGCTGTGTATTTTGGGGTGGACTAAAACTTACTTTGTAATGAATTAGATTAAATCTACTAGAAACATCACCCATGGAACCCCTCAATAATGACCAAAATGCATTCCCAATCACCATGATCCAATGAAAAGTGGTAAGGGTATAAAATATAACCGTTAGAGATGATTTATATCTTAATGTTATATAAATCACCAAAAAAACTCAACTTTCGAATATGGAATGATACATATATAATTTTATGATTTATATTCAAATGAATAAGTAGTTTCAATAATTTAAATGAATCCAAACCGAGCTTTACAAAATGAAAATAATGAATCGTCCAACATCCCTTATAAACCAAAAGTAATGTGATATAAAAAAACCATATTAATACATGAGTCTAAAATAAAGAAAAGAACAAAATTGAAAATACACCAATAATAAAAAATCACCACTCGAGGAAATGAAAAACACTACACACTAGACAAATACTGACGACCCATAGTCCAATAAGTCACTATACCATGAAAGATGACTTGAATTAAAAAGTACCCAAATAATATTTGGTTCCTTTCTCTTTAGCTATATTAGATATATCTATGTCTAGATAAACCAATTGTATGTATATAGTGTGTAAGGAAAAATACCAGTAGGATGTAAAAGAGAATCTACTTAATATCTTTTAAAATCCAAACTATTATCAATAGTTTGAAATTAAATTTGAAAAAAACCCTTATTTAGGAAAATATATATTAATTTATTAAATCAATAATTATGAAATTCATTTCACATCCATTAAATTTTTAATAATAAAAGATATTTTTTAAAAATAAACCTGAACATGGAATATATAAAACACAACCATGGAAAATATAATATATGTATCAAATATCTATATTAGTAAAGACATATAAAAATAGTAAATCACAAGGTATATAACCTCTTCGATAATTGAAATAAAAAACGCAGTTATAATTACCTTACTCACGGAAAACCTGGCTGGCCTATATGAACCTAATATAAAGCCAACCCTCACATACCATTGGTTAGCATAAGGTACTTTAAATTATATAGGGAAATAATATCAAATTGTGGAACTAACCCATAGAATAATCTAAAGCAGTGTAGTAGTCATCCAATTAAGCAAATATATAAATAATATTACCTTTTGAATATGATTAATAAATTTTTTTATAACATAACTGATATCATATAATCAAATGACCAATAATTAATTTACGTTAAAACATGCATTAAAAATCGGAGAAATATCATTCATAAATAAATATCCTTTCAAAACATATTAAACACATTATATGTGTATAACCTATTCAAAAAATCTACACATCAGGTCTATGGAAACCCTTATTTTATTATAAATTAGTTAATAAATAACAATGAATAAGTAAATATCATTCATCAATACTTAATAGCAATAATACCATGGTATTAAAATCCTGAGAAAACTCTTGTATTAGAGGTTTACTAAGGGGAAGAGTCATTATGTATAGAACCTTACCTAAATCTAATCCAAACCTCATTACTTAATTAAAATGACACAAAATTCCAGAGAAAGTAATATTAAAATGTCCTAAAATAAATAAATCCCAACTTAAAGAAGCAACCCTATTAATGTGATTTATCACCCTTGAAAAATAGATTGTCATGAACTATCCCAAGCCACGCTTGATCAGGTTTCACAAATACTAGGAATGTTTTCCCCAAATAAAATATAACAAACATGCTGTATAATCTTATAAGAATTTGGAATAGTGCACCAATATGCTGGGATTCCATGCACTATGATATAAATAGTTTTAATAGTAATAAAAATGAATAATGAAATAAATACAAAAAATCCAAAATCACATTCTACAATATAAGATAAATATTATAAGAATACATAAAAATTATAGGATTCAAAAGAGGATGAAATAACCAGTACATAAACTACCCATGGTAAGTAAAAAATCTAAAAATATCCAGCCAGATTATCACCTTGTAACACATGGTCATCCTGCAATATCATCATGATTACTTATAACATGGGTGAACTAGGATATTTAATCTAAAAGTAATATATTATCATAAATATAAATAATAACTTTCAAAACCAACTTAGTCTACAGTTCTAGAGTGGAATAATTTTGGTGTCTGAAAAAATACTAATTGGATTTCACTAAAGAATATATAAATTCAATTCATAATAAATTAATTTAGTGTTAGATTAAAATAAATTTGTATAAAGATAATAAATTTTTATAATATAAGTAAACAAAATCACTTAATTAAATCCCAACATTCCTTTTTAAAAATTAAACCATATTGTTAGAAAATAATCAATGGGTTATGGAAAATTTACTTAAAAACACTTTATATATATATAAATTACCCTAAAACCATGATATATTAATAAATGTGTTTAAATATCTTAATTTTCAATTCACTTCAAAAAACCATTTGAAAAACAAGTTTAAAATCAATAATAGATGGAATAAGACTAAATACATAAAGTAAACACATATAAGAAATCCCATAGATAACAAATATGTAAACTAGACCACCTAAAAATAACTACAACCTAAAGAAAGGTAAAAAATAATAGAATCCACTCTAGTAAGATGATGATATCTAGAGATCATCAGATTAGACCTTGGGAACTAAGATTAGGGAACACTATGATCATTATACTTTCTAACATGGAAAACCAATCATATCTGACTTCATGCAGGCTTTCTACAGAGAGAATAATCAATTAATAGTAGGTAAATTGAGAACTACATCATATCCAACCACACATAGGACACAAGAAAGGTCACCATCAATTCCCAGTGGTGAAATCCAATATTAGGGAGAGTGTTTTCAATGACTGCCAGGAACCTTACATGAGTATCAACTTATGTACCTAAGGGTACCATGACTAGTAAACTCAAGGTGAGTAAAATCGATTATGAAATAAATTTCATAAAATATCAAAGACGTGTAAATATATCCCTCATCTCACCTTTAAAATACCTTCCTCAAAAATTTCTATTTTTAATTGGAAAATTATCCAAATGGTTCCACATATTCCAAATTAACATCAAGTTGAAAGTATAATATAAATAAAATGGGATCAGCTACAAAATTATTTTCATAAATTCCAACTAGGACTTTTATAATTCAGTGCTAAATTAAATCATGAAATTCATTTTTATTATGTTTTCCAAATTCTCTATAAATATTTCACCCAAATTCAATACATAAAAACATATTTTTAGGGTGAAAAATAATTCAAAACATAATAAATGGGCCAGTTAAACAAAAAGTGATTCAATTTTGAGATAACACCTCTAGAATACATAATATGAAATTTAAACATCATTACATAGTATGAAATCAAATAAACAATTAAAAATTATAAACCCATAACAAAAGATCGTAAAAGTAAAATTAAAACCAAATTAATTCAATATATTAATTTGATTAGTAAAAAGCATATATATCACAATTTATTACATTTAAAAAATGTTTTAGGGTTATTTGAAAACCTGGACATCATTTTAAAACATTATTTTCATGAAAAACGTCTTATAAGGTATTTGAACACATCTAGAGTACATTATAAAGTAGTTCTACAAATATAATTCTTAAACACATTTAAATTTTTTTTAATTCAACATGAAAATCACCAAGAAAAGGAAAACCATTATATTATCATCAACTAACATTTCTCAATGTTGTATAGATACATAAAGGGTTTAGAAAAATCAACCATCCAAGGTATGTTACATTAATGTATTTTCATATAAAAAATAAGCTCAAAGATATGAAATTAATTCGGTTAGGATGGAGTAAGAATTTTTACAAGAAGAAGTAACCTCTATAATCCATACGTAACAAAATATCCATGATTGGACCAACCCTAACCATAGATTAGGCTATTGATGCTGCTTTATTTCGATGCATTTTCTCTACATCAATTTATATAAATATAGATTTTACTAGGTTGAAATGTGATTTAATTGACAAACTATTGGTTCCGAACCTTTCAAATTTGAAAATATATTTCATTGATTTTGGTTTAAAATTTTGAATTTTTTATGCATAATCATTGAAATCCTATTCTTTAATTTCCACATATTTTTAGATAAATTACATTTCTTTTTAGTTGAAATTTATTTGAAATATTTTTTTGGAGATTTTTTAGTGGTTTATGGTTTTGGAATCAATATTATCAATGTTTCATGATTCATATTTTATATATTTATTTTTTGGAATATATTTTAATTTGTTTTTATAATGTTTTAATTTTTTTTGGAAAATATGCCTAATTATTTATATGTTTTTATGAATAATTGATTTCTATGTTTGGGTCATGTTAATATCAATAATATTCATTTAAAAAACATAGATTGATTTTATAAAAGTTAAGACTTGTGTAACATTATTTTCCACTGACGTAAGTTTCATTTTGAGTAGTAAAATGAAAATTGGATAATTACATTGATTATAAAAGTAAAGGATTGATACATGAGATTTATTTCACCCTGTGAGAACTAACATAAAACTAAAATGGTGTAGTGAAAGATTATTCTATATTTAAAAATTCATGGAAACCAATTTTTAAAAATAACTACCTAGAGAATAATAATTTGTTTTATTTTTTTTGTTATTTTATAAAATTGATGAACTTATTGGTTCTGTAAAGTTTTAAATAAAAAACTTATATGGAAATTTAATTCATCAATAATGAATACCAAGGAAATTATGTCGGATCCAGGTGAAAATTAGTTGGGGATTCTTCTGAACATTGTTTTGTGAGTATTGATTGATAATATCATTCCATGGGTGTATATAAGCCATTATTGCATGGAAAAAAATCCATATGAACCTATGGGAGTGTATTTTATCATAGGGGATTATCTAGAGTCACCTGATTAGAAAAATGAATGGTGATGATGGCCAAATTGTGAATTGGGAGGTGATCTAAGAGTCAAAGACTATGACTAATTTCACTAAGAATTTATCTAATTGTATATATATGAATATACATAGAGATATTAATAGAGATATACCCATACATGAATAGATTTCAGAAGGAGATTCTCATATGCACAACCCAATGCTTGTTGGGGAGAAAATATTGATGGTGATGATAGTAGAGATAGACATATAATCAACCTAGAAGCCTCTCCTCCTATTTGTTATTTTCTATCCTCAATGTATTTAATATTTTTAAATGTTTTTATTATCATCCAATTATAATATGGTTTCATTGAGGGGTTATACATTTTGTATTTGATTAACACTTTTTTGTTCTAAATTTCATCCCACATTTCAAAAAATTAATCTTCTTATCAATTTTTATATAATTATTATTCTTAAATTTTTTGATATATTGATGAATAAATATCAAGACAAAGTTTGTTTTAAAATCATTACCCCAGTAAAATAAACTGATTGATTAAGTAGATTTGATTAAATGAATCAAGATTCACCTGTAAATGATAGTTTATTTTGATTATGACTTTCAAATCACCTACTTTTATTACTAATATAAACAATCAATTCTTAATAATCATTGAGTTTTAATTTTGTATTATTTATAATTATAATAATAGATGAAGTGCCCAGATCAGTGTGAATCACTGAGAGGGGGAGGGGGTGAATCAGTGATCCTTTAAAACTTTTTACTAATTGATTCTTAATCAATTAAACCTCTATGGCTGGTTAAAGCCTCGATCCACTCTTCTTGTATCTCTCAACCTTTCCCGGATAATGCAGTAATGAAAAGGCACAGGACACAAGGATTTACAAGGTTCGGCACCAAAGGCCTACATCCTTGCCATGCTCTGCAAGCATGGATTCTCCCATTATAATCTGTTAGTATTACAATGGTCGATACAGAGTCCCACTGTATCTCTCCTGAGTCCCACAGGAGGGTCTTTATACTACGTCCCACAGTGTTACCAGAGTCCCACTGGCCTGCTCCAGAATCCCACTGAAGACTTCTTCTCCCTGAGTCCCACAGGGTCTTCTCTTGGCTCCTCGAGTCGCATGAGTAGCTCTTCTTCACTTTAAGTTCTTCAAGTAACTTCAACAGCCTGGGATAAAGGCTGCTGGCCTTGCTCGGTACCTCTGATCACTTCAGTTGATCAGGTCTTCTCGTCTTGCTCAGGATTTATCTCCTTCTTCTGAGGATGACCTGGCTTCTCTCCAACTACTGAATACTCAGACAAATGATGTCTTTAACTTCAGTCTGGTCCAGTCTCAGATCACTTCAACATCATGCACTGAGTGCATGGCAACTCTTCAAGATCTTCAAGTCTTGGACTCCTCAGATGCACACCACTGATTTAGCACTGTTCACGTGTGCACGTGCATGCATGCATGCATGCACTTTCCTTTTCTTCCTCTTGGTGCAGTAGACCCACAAAGGGTGTAATCAATTATAGCACACACCTTTTCCACAATCTTCACACACTATATTCAAATTGCTCACACACTCAGAAGTGTGTTTTACTTTAGTGTGAGGGTCTCCTCAATCTTCCTTCTTCTAAGTGTGTTCACTTCACTTAGTGCACACACACTAGGTTCGGCCTCCTTATCTCATTGCACACAAAACTTCTTCACTTTGGCAAACACTTGAGCTTGGCCTACTTCACTTGCAAAGCACACTCACTTCCTTGTTCTTATAATCTTCTTCAAAGTGTGCACTCCACTTATGCACACACTTGGTTCTTCATTTTTCACACACAAGGGCTACGACCTTCTCTTGTTCTTTTTGCACACAAAGGCACAAAGGCCTCGGCCTTCCTTCTTCACCTCTCACACACAAAGTGTGGTCTTCCACTTGGTGCACACACACAAATAGTGTGGTCGTCCTCCTTATGCACACACACAAGGCTACGGCCTGTTTGTTTTTCTTTTTGCACACATGTAGGCTTAGGTGTTTTCTCCTTTTAGCGCACACACACTTGGTGTGTAATTCTCATCACCCGAATCTCCTACTGCCCATATGAAGGCGCGCAAGTGCTTGATGAGCCGTGCCCTTCTCTTCTTCACTATGCACACACAAGTGCTCAAGCCTTGGGTTCTCTTCTCCACTTGGCACACACACACACGAGGCAAGGCCTCGGCTTTCTTTTCCCTTCTTGCACACACACCCGAGTGTGTCCTTCCCCACTTATGCACACACAAGGCTATGCCTCGGCTTCTCCTCTCCACTTGAGCTCCTTTCAATAAGGAGGCACACACACAAGGCCTCGGGTTCTTCTGCTATTCCACCTCAATGCCAAAGGAGGCGCGCAAGGTGTCTTGGTGCAAGGGCGCGCAAGACCTCTTACCCGCGGGGCGTGCAAGTGAAACACCCGCGGGGTCTTCCTCCTGCCGCGCAAGGGTGCGGGCAGAGAGGGAACAAGCCTCGGGCGCGCAAAGTGTTGCGGCCACGAGCTCTTCCTGCCGCGCAAAGGATTAGCGCGCAGGGGACTCAGCCGCGCAAATACCTTACGCGGGGCTTCAACTTCGCGAGGCAGAGGCACACGCGGATCAACAGATCTTCAATGAAAAACATCAGCAGCTTCTTCTCGAGGGCTAGGCCTCATTTATATAGGCAGAGGAAGGCTTCAAATCCTCCGCGTGTTTTAACTTCAAAATGCCGAGATCTTCGGATCTTCAAAATCTTTACGAATCTTGATTTTCTTTCCTCTGTTTCACGCGGGATCTTCCTCTTTAATTTCCTCTACGTGCATGCGACTTAGAACGCATGCACGGCCTTCTTCTGATCCATAATATGCACGCAAAAACACCCCACGGCCTTCGGCAGCTTTGCTTGCCTCGGCCTCACTCGAAATCCTCCAAACATTGCATGCATGCTCTCTTTATTGCATGGATGGATTCGGTATGTCCAGACGAGCACGAGGGTGCCTTCGGCTTCGAGAGAGATGGCCGGAATCTCAAAAACATCACTCGGGAGGCGCCTGGTTCAGCGGGGCTCGCGGATGGCTTCGGCTCGAGCTCGAGGAAGGAGACAGTCGCTGGGCCGTTGGATCAGCCGATCAAACGACTTTGGACGGCCTGGATCAGATCGCGGCGCCGCGGATCAGATGTGCGGCGCAGATCAAGCGCGCGATGCGACAGACGGCGGAGATTTGCTCCCGGGATTTTTTGCGCGTCCCACATCGAAACGCAGCCCGGTTTATCCGCGGCTTATAACCCAGCCGCTGCCCGCAACTCCTCAGTTGCACTTCTCCCCTCCCGGTGCCGCCCCGCACGGGGTTCTCTCTGCGGGCGCGCTCTGCGCCCACTCATGCCTCCTGCGGGCGCGCCACTGGCGCCCACTATGCTCCCTGTGACACTCCGGGCGTGCCCCTGGCGCCCATGCGGTTGTCTTTGGGTGCGCCCCTGCCTCAAGGATGCTGCCCTGGCCTTGAGGGTTCCCCATGGGCGTGGTGACCTTGAGTCCCACATGTGCCTTGGGTGATGACCCTCGGCTGGCCTCCTTGGTGGCCAATTTTTTTTGGCAAAGGAAGGATGAATCCTTTGTATAAAAACAAAGTACTCCATATACAAATTGCCAAACCAAGTGCCATTCAAGCCTTCTTCTTCCCATCTCTATGCTTCTTCTTCTTACGAATTCCTCCATTCATCTTCAACATTTATTTATTACTTAGGAGTGAATTCTTGAAGGTTCTCCATCAACCGAACGCTTGAATCAACATAAAATCTCCAATGTGCTTCATTGATCCAATTAGAGATCAAGTTGGATCACTTCCAATTGACATGTACTAAGAGTTAGTACATGGACTTCATTAATGCACATCATCCACTTAGTAGTTGTGGATGGAACTCCTTTCAACTCCTCATGCATTGTCACTACAATGCATGGTCTTCAAACAATGTTGTGACATTGTATCATCATGATACAAGTTCTATGAACTTAAAGATCAGCTCATCAATCGTCTGATTTACATGGAGAATGTTTCAACCATATTCTCCAATGCCACTTAGTGAATCTCCTAAGTGACCCTCCTCTAAGTTCCATGGCCATTCTCCTTCACCACCAACACCATCACAACCTTTTTCATTCACATCTTGACAATCCTTGACTTCCATTCATTGTAAGACAACAACATGCCTCATTGACAACCTCATTGACAACAAATGCAACACAATGCACTTCAATCTCCCCCTTTGTATTTGTTGTCAATACACTCCTTCAGCACATATGAATGGGTCAATATGTGTGCCAATATTTCTCCCCCTTATTGGCAATCAAATGCAAAGGTGTGGTGTGGTTCTCTTCCAAAAATATCTTCCTCCCATTGAAAAGTATCTTCTTGAAAAACACTAGGAGAGGGATGATGTCACATGTTCTCTTTAGCAAAGAACCTTTAGTAAATCAGCTCTAAGTCTACTTGGGCTAACCCGGTGTAGAAAACAAGAGTGATATGACCAAGGAATTCAAAGCTGTCCAAAATTCACTGTACATGTGAGATCATGCTTAGGGGTTTGAAAATTTTTCAGATATAACACTTAATTGCTAAATCCTGCACATACTTCACAAAACTCATTAGAAAGTTCAGTGCAATGATAAAGCTCCCCCTTTCATCCATTTGTCTTCAATCCATACTCCCCCTTAATTGACAAGATAAACTCAATTAAGAAACAAGGTATGAAAGCATGATTGGAATACCTTCACTTTTCTCAAGATGGTATTAATCTAAGAATCCCATCTTCTTCAGATTGGCTCCCCCTCAAGGGGTGCACTCCATTCTTTCCAAACCATCCTCCAGCTGAGAATGATCATCATCTTCAATTCCCTGCAATGTTAGCACATGTATATACCAATGTATAAGGGAATAAGATGGAACCTCCTTGGTTCATCAATGTGAACAACAAGGTTGAGAAGATTCTCTCAACCGAGATGTCCCATTTTCACCAGTCTTCACACTTGCACATTTGATCTTCATTGATGTTTGTGCTGGTGTGGTTCTCAAAACATCTTCATGTGAAACCTTCTTCTTCCCTTTTGCTTTAGCAATTGCTAGAGCTTCATCTTCGACTCTTTGTAGTTCTCTGGCAAGTTGCAACTGATGTGGCCATATGACAAGTATATCATTTGGAAGAGTGGCCCCAGTTCTGGAAGTTTCACATGGTTCCTTAGATGCTGTCAAGCTACCTTTCTTAGGCAACTTGTTTTCAATCAATCCCTTCTGCTTCTTCTGGATTGATTGTCTGTTTGAGTTCAGTCTGCCTCTATTGAATTTCATGGCTTCTTTACAAAGATCCATGATATGCCCTTTCTTTCCACAGTAGAAGCATTTCTTGGTGGTCCTACTGGATGCATCACCCTTCTTGGACTCAGACTCCAAGGACTTCTCTTTATTTCTCAAGCACTTCTTGGGAGCATTTTCTACTTTCTTCTTGCTTCCCAATGAATCTTTTTGAGCCATGTTCTGTGATCTTTTCTTCCTTTGAGCTCTGGATACAGTTGGAGACTGACATGTATCTTTTTGACCACTTTTGCACACATCCCAGATGTTATCAAGTAATCCAAATCTATTTGCAGTAAACAGATGTCTCTGGACCTGTGGATGCTGCTTCTTTTCTTCTGGCTTGCTCCCCCTAGGCATGGGCTTCCTCTGTGCTTTGACATTCATTGGATTGTACCAACAATCCTTTACACAATGCCCATACTTATTACAACACCAGCATTGACCCACAAATATTGACCTCTTGAGTCCTTCTGCTTGTTGGATACTTTTCTTGACCTGTTGTGCTGTTTCAGGAGAGCTCTGCTTCTTTACTGTCTTCATCCATATTTGTTTGGAATTATTCTTCCATCCTGCACTTTTTGTGGAAACACAATTAGAAGCATCAGTACAAGATGGTATGGATGGTACCTTCCTTTTAGAAGTTGTTGCCCTTTTATTAGAGGATGTCTTTCTTTTAGAATCATCATGCTCAATGCATACTTGAGTAGCAACATTTCTCCTTTCAGCTGACTGGGAGGGTTCAGCTTTGGGTGATTGCTGATTTTTCAATATCACCTCTAGTTCTAAGCATTTCATATTGAGGGAGTTTTTCTCATCCTCAATAGTTCTTAGCTTTCCTTCCCAATTCTCCACCAGTTGTTTCATCTGGTCTTCATGCACCTTCTTTAATTCTTGTAATGAATTATCCAGCTCCTTCACCCTTTTTGCTTTGTCTTCAAGTTGAGCATCTTTGACAACCATTGAAACTCTGTGCCTCTTTTCCAGTGCATGGAAAACATCTTTGACTATTATCATAAAGAATTCTTTCTCAGAAAGGCTTCTTTGCAATTCTTCAGCGGTGTCTTCATATCTTTCATTGCAAAGAGATACTGTTTCATCTTTGGCATTTACCAGCTTTCTGAGAGTGTTGGTTATGCCAACCCTTTTAGCCAGCTGATCTTCCATAGCATTGGCTTCTTCTTCTAACTGTGATTTTTCTTCATGAAGATCATGGATGCCTATAGCTATACACTTTGCCACTTCCATGGGAACTGTCTTCTGAAGATATTTGAGTGCACTCTGAAGATCATTCATTGTTTCAACTTCATCACAGCTAGGACAGGCTTTCTTCATCTTCTTGGCCTGTTTCTTCTTTCTATTTTTCTGAGTCTTGGCAGATATCTCCATTTGAGCCTGGTCACTCATTTCCTCAAATCTGCACTTCATAAAGACTCCCTTGGATCTTTTAGAGGTAACCTCCCTCTGATACCAATTGAAGTGCCCAGATCAGTGTGAATCACTGAGAGGGGGAGGGGGTGAATCAGTGATCCTTTAAAACTTTTTACTAATTGATTCTTAATCAATTAAACCTCTATGGCTGGTTAAAGCCTCGATCCACTCTTCTTGTATCTCTCAACCTTTCCCGGATAATGCAGTAATGAAAAGGCACAGGACACAAGGATTTACAAGGTTCAGCACCAAAGGCCTACATCCTTGCCATGCTCTCCAAGCATGGATTCTCCCATTATAATCTGTTAGTATTACAATGGTCGATACAGAGTCCCACTGTATCTCTCCTGAGTCCCACATGAGGGTCTTTATACTGCGTCCCACAGTGTTACCAGAGTCCCACTGGCCTGCTCCAGAATCCCACTGAAGACTTCTTCTCCCTGAGTCCCACAGGGTCTTCTCTTGGCTCCTCGAGTCGCACGAGTAGCTCTTCTTCACTTTAAGTTCTTCAAGTAACTTCAACAGCCTGGGATAAAGGCTGCTGGCCTTGCTCGGTACCTCTGATCACTTCAGTTGATCAGGTCTTCTCGTCTTGCTCAGGATTTATCTCCTTCTTCTGAGGATGACCTGGCTTCTCTCCAACTACTGAATACTCAGACAAATGATGTCTTTAACTTCAGTCTGGTCCAGTCTCAGATCACTTCAACATCATGCACTGAGTGCATGGCAACTCTTCAAGATCTTCAAGTCTTGGACTCCTCAGATGCACACCACTGATTTAGCACTGTTCACGTGTGCACGTGCATGCATGCATGCATGCACTTTCCTTTTCTTCCTCTTGGTGCAGTAGACCCACAAAGGGTGTAATCAATTATAGCACACACCTTTTCCACAATCTTCACACACTATATTCAAATTGCTCACACACTCAGAAGTGTGTTTTACTTTAGTGTGAGGGTCTCCTCAATCTTCCTTCTTCTAAGTGTGTTCACTTCACTTAGTGCACACACACTAGGTTCGGCCTCCTTATCTCATTGCACACAAAACTTCTTCACTTTGGCAAACACTTGAGCTTGGCCTACTTCACTTGCAAAGCACACTCACTTCCTTGTTCTTATAATCTTCTTCAAAGTGTGCACTCCACTTATGCACACACTTGGTTCTTCATTTTTCACACACAAGGGCTACGGCCTTCTCTTGTTCTTTTTGCACACAAAGGCACAAAGGCCTCGGCCTTCCTTCTTCACCTCTCACACACAAAGTGTGGTCTTCCACTTGGTTCACACACACAAATAGTGTGGTCTTCCTCCTTATGCAAACACACAAGGCTACGACCTGTTTGTTTTTATTTTTTCACACATGTAGGCTTAGGTGTTTTCTCCTTTTAGCGCACACACACTTGGTGTGTAATTCTCATCACCCGAATCTCATACTGCCCATATGAAGGCGCGCAAGTGCTTGATGAGCCGTGCCCTTCTCTTCTTCACTATGCACACACAAGTGCTCAAGCCTTGGGTTCTCTTCTCCACTTGGCACACACACACACACGAGGCAAGGCCTCGGCTTTCTTTTCCCTTCTTGCACACACACCCGAGTGTGTCCTTCCCCACTTATGCACACACAAGGCTATGCCTCGGCTTCTCCTCTCCACTTGAGCTCCTTTCAATAAGGAGGCACACACACAAGGCCTCGGGTTCTTCTGCTATTCCACCTCAATGCCAAAGGAGGCGCGCAAGGTGTCTTGGTGCAAGGGCGCGCAAGACCTCCTACCCGCGGGGCGCCCAAGTGCAACACCCGCGGGGTCTTCCTCCTGCCGCGCAAGGGTGCGGGCAGAGAGGGAACAAGCCTCGGGCGCGCAAAGTGTTGCGGCCACGAGCTCTTCCTGCCGCGCAAAGGATTAGCGCGCAGGGGACTCAGCCGTGCAAATACCTTACGCGGGGCTTCAACTTCGCGAGGCAGAGGCACACGCGGATCAACAGATCTTCAATGAAAAACATCAGCAGCTTCTTCTCGAGGGCTAGGCCTCATTTATATAGGCAGAGGAAGGCTTCAAATCCTCCGCGTGTTTTAACTTCAAAATGCCGAGATCTTCGGATCTTCAAAATCTTTACGAATCTTGATTTTCTTTCCTCTGTTTCACGCGGGATCTTCCTCTTTAATTTCCTCTACGTGCATGCGACTTAGAACGCATGCACGGCCTTCTTCTGATCCATAATATGCACGCAAAAACACCCCACGGCCTTCGGCAGCTTTGCTTGCCTCGGCCTCACTCGAAATCCTCCAAACATTGCATGCATGCTCTCTTTATTGCATGGATGGATTCGGTATGTCCAGACGAGCACGAGGGTGCCTTCGGCTTCGAGAGAGATGGCCGGAATCTCAAAAACATCACTCGGGAGGCGCCTGGTTCAGCGGGGCTCGCGGATGGCTTCGGCTCGAGCTCGAGGAAGGAGACAGTCGCTGGGCCGTTGGATCAGCCGATCAAACGACTTTGGACGGCCTGGATCAGATCGCGGCGCCGCGGATCAGATGTGCGGCGCAGATCAAGCGCGCGATGCGACAGACGGCGGAGATTTGCTCCCGGGATTTTTTGCGCGTCCCACATCGAAACGCAGCCCGGTTTATCCGCAGCTTATAACCCAGCCGTTGCCCGCAACTCCTCAGTTGCACTTCTCCCCTCCCGGTGCCGCCCCGCACCGGGTTCTCTCTGCGGGCGCGCTCTGCGCCCACTCATGCCTCCTGCGGGCGCGCCACTGGCGCCCACTATGCTCCCTATGACACTCCGGGCGTGCCCCTGGCGCCCATGCGGTTGTCTTTGGGTGCGCCCCTGCCTCAAGGATGCTGCCCTGGCCTTGAGGGTTCCCCATGGGCGTGGTGACCTTGAGTCCCACATGTGCCTTGGGTGATGACCCTCGGATGGCCTCCTTGGTGGCCAATTTTTTTTGGCAAAGGAAGGATGAATCCTTTGTATAAAAACAAAGTACTCCATATACAAATTGCCAAACCAAGTGCCATTCAAGCCTTCTTCTTCCCATCTCTATGCTTCTTCTTCTTACGAATTCCTCCATTCATCCTCAACATTTATTTATTACTTAGGAGTGAATTCTTGAAGGTTCTCCATCAACCGAACGCTTGAATCAACATAAAATCTCCAATGTGCTTCATTGATCCAATTAGAGATCAAGTTGGATCACTTCCAATTGACATGTACTAAGAGTTAGTACATGGACTTCATTAATGCACATCATCCACTTAGTAGTTGTGGATGGAACTCCTTTCAACTCCTCATGCATTGTCACTACAATGCATGGTCTTCAAACAATGTTGTGACATTGTATCATCATGATACAAGTTCTATGAACTTAAAGATCAGCTCATCAATCGTCTGATTTACATAGAGAATGTTTCAACCATATTCTCCAATGCCACTTAGTGAATCTCCTAAGTGACACTCCTCTAAGTTCCATGGCCATTCTCCTTCACCACCAACACCATCACAACCTTTTTCATTCACATCTTGACAATCCTTGACTTCCATTCATTGTAAGACAACAACATGCCTCATTGACAACCTCATTGACAACAAATGCAACACAATGCACTTCAATAGATTATATCGATTTTAATGATGAATTGTTATAAATTAATAGAAACCATTATGAATAGAATCATTTTCTCAACAAGATTCATCAATCAAAACACCCTTCAATTATCTTTTAATCATATCTCTTTTATAAATGTTTCTAACATATTTGAATTTTCATTGAATAAATTTTATTCTTTCACCTAGAGTTCCTCACATAAATATTTGAAAAAACTATATATATTTTTTCTATTTTCACTTGTATATAATTAATTAAATTTATTAAAACACTCTCCTTACATAACTTAGTTTTCATCCATAACTAGTATTCTTGTGTATTTTTTCAAATAATATTTGGAAGGTCAAGAAAAAACCTAATTGTATCAAAATTTGGTTTCATTTAATGGAAATGTATAAGAGATGAGTATCTATGAGTAAAAAACAAAAAACAAAAAACCAAGACTTATCTGATGTCTAATTGGTGTTATAAAGGGAAATAAAAAAACCTTCTAATTGAAGTTAACATTGGAAGATAATTTGTGTTCTTTTGTTTGTTCAAGTAAATGACTATTGTGGAACATTTTGAATAACATCCCAAACTTTTAAATTAAAAAATGACTAGGGAAGCTGGTATGAGATATAGTTTTCTAATGAACTTAATCAGCTTAATGATCCAGAATTCTATCAATGACGTTTTCCTTCTTATAATTTTTTCATTTAGTAAAAATCACATAAAATTAATTATAGAACACAATAAAAAAGTATACATGAATAATGAATTAAATAAGAGGTACTTATAAAAAATAATGAACCTAAACCAATGGAATTGTAGCTTGACCAAGAATAGTAATATGACCATTAAGAATACTAACCCACCCGATATAATAGTAACCTCAACAATAAAAGTATAAATAAAAAATATGCATCTTATAAATGAAAATATGATATAATTATATCATAGTATAAGTAAATAAATGTTTCTAAAATGATAAATTAAGTGTTGGTGTCTTTATAAAATTTAAATGATTATTTACAGTTCTATAATTAATAGAATGATTTAAAAGGAAATTTATTTTCATAAAATAGATTTCTAAATTAACATTATTTTTTTATGATTATGAGACAATTTTATGAGATAATTATTAAATTTTCAAACTGTTGTAAAATTTGTTATAAGTTTAAAATCAGTATCTTTTTATTAAATGATGGTTTTATTTAAAACGTATATTTATCATATTTAGAAAATTATTTTCATAAAATAGTTTAAAATTTTGAATTCAAGTCATCGAGTAATTATTAGGGTGATGTTTTGGGATTTTTTTAAAAAAGTTATTTTTTTGAAAATAGTGAAATAAAGTAATTTACAATATAAGCTATGTACATTGAATATTGAGTCATAGTTGATGTATAGATGATGTAAGAACCCTTATTTAAAACTAATATGGACTATTTTATATAGTTAGCCATAATAATCTAAACTATTCATATTCTTGATCCAAAATAATTAACTAATGAGTAAAATAAACGAAAAACACCCCTCTCATGCACTATAAATACTACCCCTAACCACCCCTTTTGTTACACCTTACAAGCCTCAAATCTTGTAAAAAGTATACACAATATATTCCCAAGACTCTCCCCAATTTCAAAGAGCCTTTGGTCTCAACAAAATACCGAAACCAATTTTCATAAGGAGGTTCTTATGGAGGAGAAATTTGAGAGGTAAAATCCTCTTGTGATTTTTTTTAATTTTCTTTGCTTTTATTTC
Source organism: Viscum album (assembly GCA_963277665.1). Classification (NCBI taxonomy): domain Eukaryota; kingdom Viridiplantae; phylum Streptophyta; class Magnoliopsida; order Santalales; family Viscaceae; genus Viscum; species Viscum album. The sequence goes on from OY728153.1 coordinate 944,337,313, forward strand.
CTTTTCTCATCCTCCACTTAACTAATCTATCCCAATAATAATGATTACTAAATAATCTTATATATACTATAATATTATTATTTTAATGTAGTATTCACAATAAATTATCTTCTCCTACAATTTTTATTCTAAAAATGAAAAGATCATCTGTGAGGTGTCGATTTACCACCTTTGTGGATATTTTTTTTTTCATTTTCTTTTCGCACCGTTAAGACTAGTCATAAAAGCATTATATTGGTTTAAAATATTTTATTTTTTTTAAAATTATTTTCTTTTCTATAACTAATATATATACATAATATTATATAATATAACAAAACTAGTTTGTAATTATTGAAAACCCCAGAAATAATGTCAACTATTATCATTAACATATTATTGTACGAATAGTCCTCATACATAAAAAATATAAGACCATTTAAAATTTTAAATGTTCATTAATAACATATAATTTCAAATTTTGATAACTATTCTCATTTTACATTATCCTCCATACATGTATACAAGTGAACAGATCCTGAAAACGAAGGAAACAAACACACCAGAATGATGAAATTGTATTTTATAACTCATAAAGAAAGAAATATATAAAATTAAATAAATCAAATAATCATTTTAAAGGTTATAAATTATTTAATTAATGGATCTAATTTGATTATCTAGGACATTAAGTTCTTGTACCAAACACTTTCATACATAAGGGAAGTGATTCTCTCCAAACCACCATTTTACACCAGGTTATTCTTTCTTTCTCTTTACCCCAAATTTAATCTTGTTTATTTTTATGAAATTCCATAACAGTATGTTTATATTTTACAAAATCAGGTTTCTATATCATCCATTCATATTTTATGGAGAAATATATGTTTTAAAAAAGTTCCATTCTCAATTCTCCCCAATAAGCAATCCTAATCAAAGGGAACATCCCAATTTCTTACCCATTTCCATGTACCATTCAAAATATAGTTTAATCCACCATTATATTTTTAAAATCACACAATTTTTCATGAAAAACTATCTTTATTAATTTCTAATTTGAGAAACACTATTATACAATTTTTTTTCTACAAATACTCTATTATTTCACCTGAATCTACACTAAAGAGGATTATTTTTAAAGTTTCTTAAACACTATTTTTTTTTTCATATTTTCAATTCAGTTAGAAATACTTTAAAAATATATATGACCATTTTCCCTTATAAATTTCCATTTATTTTTAAAATCCATTTTTTCATTGGAACATTTATGATATGATCAATTGTTATTCTTCTTGACAAGATTGTGGTACACATTTCATTCTATTGGTAACCTCTATGTTTATGATTAATTTTTTATGTGAAACACATATGAATGAACATGTTACAAAGGGTACACCCGGATAGCACTCCAATTCATTGGGTAATGTTTAGTCTCATGTGATATCACGTTCCAAGGTCTTCGCTCACGTTTCGTCATGTGCAATGGTCTTGGTAGTGAGCCTTGACTCATAATCCTCCATATGAAATGGTCTTAGTAGTTATCTTAGAATCATGATCCTATATGTACAATGAGCCTTGAATCATTATTATATCTTGTTGAATGTTGTTTTCACATTACTATGATGCCATGTTATACATGTTAATATTCCTTATATTAATTCATTCTCCATTCATTTTTATGTCATCATGTTATTCCTTTTAACCCTTGTACTATGATTTATTCATAAATATATATACCTTCCATTACTAAAATTTTTAACACATCAATTTGTTGATGTATCAAAAAGTGTATCCTTTACAAATGTAAAAGTATAAAGGAATTTAGGATCTCTTTATGAAGATTAAATAAAAGATGTTTTTATTTTGGTTTCATACAGTTTAATTGGGTACCTAATATTCGAAAGGCACAAGACTTTATGACCCTTGGTTTGTTTTTGATGGTTAATTATTCTTCAAATAATGTAATGATTTGTGTAAAAGGATAAAGTCAATATAGTTGGTATAAGAAGGAAATTTAGTTATTCTTTGGGATTAGGACATGAAATATTTAGAAAGTTCCCGAGGGATAATTCTATCCCCTTGGATAACATTGATTAAAATATAGGGAATCATAAGTTAGGATATAATTTTCACTTATAATTTATTCCATTAATGTTATCAACTTCCATTTTATGTCTCAAAAAATGTAAAAATTATTATCCCAAATACAATTTCAGATATTGTTAATTATTTAATCTAAAATCAAATAGTGAATGGTTGGTTTATTGTCTTTTGTTATACAAATTCGTTCATATATTTCTAGTTTAATAGAACTATTCAAACACCACCTCAAAATATGGTGGTTGAGTTATCAAAGAGAATAATAAATAGAGTAATTATTTCATCAAAAGTATATAACTCCGCCAATTATATAAAATTTTAAGGAGTAATATGAACCTACTTCAAAATAATCGACTCAATTGTGGATATTTTTTCCTTATGAACAAGAATATCATTCTCTAATGATTGAGAAAATGAAGAGAATCATTACTGAAGTCATGAAAATTGTGTGGGACAACATTGATGTATTCCCTAAAATTTTTTTTGGCTTCCTCTTAATTGAGATGTTACGTTTTAAATTGAACTTATTCTAAGATCTATTCCACTGTCAAAGAAAACTTAGAAAATAGACACCGTTGAGTTGGAAGAACTAAAGATGCAGTTATAGGAGAATCTAGAAGATGGTTTTATATGCCCGAGTGCTTCACTATGCTGTGCATCTGTCCTCTATATTAAAAATAATTATGGATCAATACACCTTTATATTGACCATCATGATCTTAAAAAATAATGATAAATTAAAAATATCCCCTTCCACTGATATACAACTTGTTCAATAAACTATGTAGGGCCATGTATTTCTCTAAGGTGGAATTTTGGTCAGGATATCACTAATTAAATACATGGAATGAAGATATATATAATAATTACTTTTGAATGATGTATGGAAACTATGAATTTATAATGATTCGCTTTAGACTCACTAATACTTCAACAATTTTTATGGATTTAATGAATAGTGTCTTTAGATATTACCACAAAAAAATTTCAGTAGACTTTATTGATGATATTATGATATAATCCAAGAGAATGGAGGAATATGAGGGGAATTTTTATTTTCTGATAAAAATATTTCTAAGGGAAAAACTCCAGGAAAATTACATTACATGTGAGTTTTGGATGGAGGATGTGTCATTTCTGGGGAATGTTATCACCAAAAAAGGAATATTTTCTGACCCTTAAAAGAAAAGGAAAATAAAATAGTGGACCATTCCAACATCTAATACATAGATATGTAGTTTCGTTGGTCTAACAGGGTATTCCTAAATAATAGTAAAGAAATTATCAAGATTATCAAACCAACTATCCAAGATGACAAGGATGGAAGTAAAGTTTATCTAGAATTGTGTATGTGAAGATTGCTTCAAATAGTTGTAAAAACGGATTATCATGGCCATATTAGTCCCACAACCCACAAGTGGGTAAATCATTGTGGAATGAAGTTATTCTTAAAAGAAGGGATTAGGCTGTGTAGATATTAAAAATAGTAAAATGATAGTCTATAACTCATGGAAGTTGAAAATTCATGACCAAAACTATCCCACACATTATCTGGTGTTGCAGCTTTGATATTCTTATTGAAAACATGGAATCATTATCTATGTGGGGTGAAGTGTGAGATATATAATGATTAAAAGAGTCTTAAATATATATTTATAGAGAAATATATTAATATTCACTGGAGAAGATGTTTACATCTCATCAAGGATTATGATTTCTCAATCAACTATTATCTTGTTAAAGAAAATAAAGTGAAAGATACTCTAAGTAGAAATAATTCTATAAAATTATCAATAATAAGATTTGAGAAGGATACAATATTTTTAGACATGAAAAATATGGACATGGGAATCATTAAGGAAGGAACATCAATAATCCTTTCTCAAATTATTTCTAAACCATCCCTTATGGAGAAAATTCAAGATTCTGAAGGAATTTATATAGAAATTATGAAAAATGTGGAAGCGGTTAGAAATTATAAATCCTATGATTTCAAAATGGATGAGGAAGGATTCATGAGATTTGGGTCATGGCTATGTGTGCCATCCAATCTATAGATAATGAAACAAATTCAAGATGAAACACATATTTCATCCTTCTCTATTCACACATGGAGAACAAAGATTTATCAACATCTGAGGGAGAACTATTTTTGGGACAATATGAAGAAGGATATTGTTGAATATACATCAAAGTGATTGGTATAATATTATGTGAAGGATGAAAGGAAAAAAATCTAATTGGATGGTGCAACCATTACCCATTCCAACGTGGAAATTAGTAAACATCAACATGGAATTATCATTGGATTTCCAAATACATCCAGAAGAAACAATGCTATATGGGTTGTAATGGACCATATTATAAAAATAGATCAGTTTATCACAATTCATGAGGACTTATCACTAGACCAACTTGTGCTTATATACATTTGAGAAGTGGTAAGACTACATGGAGTACCATAATCGATTGTATCTGATGGAAATTTTAAATTCACCCCTAATACTTTAAAATATTCCAACAGGATCAAAACACTAAGATGAACTTCTATATGGTATATCACCCCAAACTAATGTAAAATATAAGTGGACTATTGAGACACTAGAAGATATGTTTAGAGCATGTTCTGTGGATTTCAAGGGAGGATGAAACCAACACATGCCTATGGGTGAGTTCTCTTACCACACCAGTTTCAAATAGAGTATCTAAAATAAACTATATGAATACCTTTATGGTAAAATATATATAACAATAGAATGCAATGATGAAGTTAGTGAATGTAAGCTTCTAGGAATTGAAATGGTTGAAGAAATTCTGGAAAAGGTGAAAACCATTTAATAGCTCATCAAGGAAGTCTAAAGTCGACTAAAGATCTATGTGGATAATAATTAATGAGACCCAGAGTTCAAGGTTAGCGACAAGGTATTCCGCTGCATATATCCAAGGAAGAGGATCCTAAGATTTTGGAAGAAAGGAATGATGGGTTTTAGGGAAACGAGTCCAATCGAGATTATTGATCATGTCAGAGCTGTGGCAAATCAACAAAATCTTCCACCAACTATTTCTCAAGTACATGATGTGTTCCACATATCCCTCTTGAGGAATTACATACTGGAACACTCACATGTACTAAATTTAGTGGAGGTATAGTTGGAAAATGATATCTCTTATGTGGGGAATCCAATAAAGATCATGGAACATATTGATAGATTTCTACACAACTTGACTACACACCTGGTCAATGTACTATGGTAGAACTAAATATATGAAGAGGCAACATGGGAACTAGAGTAGGTGATGAAGATTAGTACCTCCCACTTGTATTCACTATAGTTTGTTAAATGAAATTTCATAGGTGAAATTATATAAGGGGGAGAGAATGTAATGACTAATAATTCTATCAATCAAATTTACGTTCTTATAATCATTTCATTTAGTATAAATCTCATAAAATGACAAATAAAATACAATACGAACTCTATAAATTATGAATGAATGAAATAAGAGGTTTTTATAGAAGTTAAGAAACCTAATCCAATGGAATAGTAACCATACCTTTGAAATAGTAACGTGATCATTAAAAATAGTAACATGGACAATATAATAATATCCTCACCTATGAAATTATAAATAATATTAATGAATCTTATAAATGAAAAAAACGATATTATTATATAAGATTATTATTAAATAATTTTTTTGAAAATGATAAATTAAGTTTTGTTATGTTTATAATACATAAATGATTATTTATATTTTTATAATTAATATAAATTTTTACAATTTTTTTCATAATATAGATTCATTGATTAATTTTTTTCTTGTGATCATAATAAAAATAATGATACCTTAATTAATTTTTCAAAGTGTTGAAGAAAGGTTATAATTTTAAAATATGTATTTTTTGAGTAAATGATGATTTTATTTAAATGTTATATTTATCTTATATAGAAAATTATTATCATAATATTGAGTATATTTTTGAATTATAAGCAACAAAATATGTTTTGGGTGAATTTCTGGGTTTTATTAAATAGTTGATTTTTTTGTGAATAATGAAATACAATAATTTATAGTAAAAGATAACTGAATGAATTATTGAGTCGTGGTTGATATATTGATGATGTATGAACCATTATTTAGGAATCACATTCATTATTTAAAATAATTAGTCACAATAAAACACAGTAGTCATTTTCAAGAACCAAAAATAAAAAAATAATGAGTAAAAAAACAACCATTTTGTTTTTAATAAATACCACCCTCACCACGCATTCTCATAACACGTTATAAGCCTTGAAGCATGTACAAATTATACCCAATACACTTTGAGGCCACTCCCTCCATTACTTGTAGCATTTGGTCTCAACAAAATACCAAACCCTATTTCCCCAAGATGGTTCTCGAGGAGGGGAAATTCAAGAGGCAAAATCATCTCTCGTTCTCTTCTGATTTATTTTATTTTATTTTCCTTTGTTACTCCCTCCTTAAATTATATATCCAAAAAAATTTATGATAACTCTAGTATATTATCTATAATTGGGTTTTATTATGTTAATGGAATATACATCACCAATTGTCTTCTCCTCACACTTTTGTTCTAAAAATGAAAACATTGTCCGTGAGGTGCCGATTTACCACCTTTATAGTCGACGATTATTCATTTTCCCTTACTGCCATAAATTCTGGGCATAAATAAATTATAGTGGTTGAAAAATATTTTAAAATTCATTTTATTACATTTTTTATTTTTTGTAACTAACATATGTACATAATATTAAACAATCGAACAAAACTAGTTCATGATGATCGAAAAACCGCTAAAATAATCAAAAAAGTTATCATTAACATATTATCTAATGAATCATCCTCATATATGAAAAATGATATGTAATACCATTTATTCTTCTGTAATTTCATTAGTATTATTTAATTTAAATTCTAGATAACTATTATCACTATACATGATCTTCTATAAATGTTCCCATGTGAACCAATCATGAATACCATAGAAACGAACACTCCCAATGATGAACTTTTATCTTATAACCTATAAAAAATTCAATAAATGAATTTAAATAAATAGAATTATTGTTAAAAATAATTTACTTAATGAAATAATTTATTTAATTTTATTTTCTAGGATATTAAGTTTAAATGCCGAACTCTTTCTGACATATGTTAAGGAATTCTCTCTTCCTTCTGGTTAAGATATCTCTCTTTGTATCCCAATGTAATTATACTTTATTTTTATGTAAATATTCTAAATTACATTTATATGTTCCAAAATCATGTATCCTTGTCAGTTTATCCTTCTTTGATGAGAAAATATATGTTTTAAAAATGTTCCCTTCTTAATTATTCATGATAAGAAAGTCCGATTAAAAGGAACCTCCCAATTTCATACCCATTTCCAAGTACAATCAATAATATGTTTTAATCCACCATTATTTTTTTAAAATCAATAATTTTACCATTTAATAACATATTTAATCATTTATAGTTTTATACAATCAATTATTCATTTTTCCTCTATAAATACTCATTATTATTTTCCTTTAAACCACATTAAAAAAGCATGTTTTTAATGTTTCTCTAGAACTCTTTTTACATGTTTTCACTTCTATTGGACATAATTTTTGTTTATCTATGACTATATTCCATTAGGAATGTATATATATTTTTAAATCCATTTTTTGGGGGCACATTTATGATATACTCAATTGTTATGCCTTATGACATTATTATGATACTGATTTCTTTTCATGGGTAACCCTTATGTTTATGATGTATTCTTTATATAGAAAATATATGGAATAACATGTTATATGGTGTTCACCCAGATATCAATCCAATTCATTTGGTAATTTTTAGTTTCATGAGACATCATGTGAAATGGTCTTAGTGGTTAACCTCGACTCATTCCCCATCATATGCAATGGTCTTGATAGTTAAACTTGACTAATTCTTATCCATATGAAATGGTCTTGGTAGTTATCCTTAACTCTTGTTCCTCGAAGTGAAATTAACCTTGACGTATGCTTATTTCAGGTTGTGTATTGTTTCCACATTCAAATAATTCTTTTTTATCCATGTTATAATTATGTTTATTCATGTTCCATTCCTTTTTATATTATAATGTTAGGAATTCTAACCCTTTTTCTATGCTTTATTGAAATGTATATTCCCTTAATGGGATTTTTAGCTAATACATTTTGTCATATATTCCGTAGGTCATCATTTTCAGATGTAAGATATTAAATTAAGCTAGTATATCTTTGTTATGATTAAATCAAAGATATTTTTATTTTGGTTTCATACTATTTAATTATGTACTTAATATTCCAAAGAACATGGACTTTATGATCCATAGTATTTATGGTTAATTATTCTTAAAATTAAGTAATGATATGTGTTAAAGGATAGGGCCACTATAATCAGTGATTTTGTTAATGTAATTGTGTAATATTTTATTGAATAGGTTCAATGATATTATTTTTCAATGTCCATATTATGTAATTCTGTTAAGATTTATATTAAATTATTTTTATGAAGGATTAAATTATAACAATTATAATATTTTAAAGAGTTAACAAATATTTGTATAGAATAATAATACATATTATTTTATGAATATTCAATATATAAAATTATAATCCACAAATCAATAGTATAGGGTTAGTGTCTTCAGAGACTAGATACTTATGCATCTTATTTAGGTAAATTCTTCCTCATCTCCCATAATAACTGTATCACTTTGTACCATTCTTCACATACCCTACTTACAAACTTTCTACATAACTTAGGTATTGGAATGATAATTAACGGTATGCTTAGATGACTAGTATAGATAAAAATGAGAAATATCAATCAATGATCATATGAAAGTATAAGATAAGTTTAAGGGTATGATATCAAGACCTTAACTTAGAAAGTTCTTACTCAAAATATCATATATCAAAAACATGATTTTTGGAATAAATATTTTTCAATTTAAAAGAAATTAATCATAAGTGTGGTAGATCTTCATAAATAAATAACTAAACATATGTTCATATGAAAAGCATGAAAACATGTCATAAGTGTGTGGAACCATCATAAGTATATAAACCATTTTATATGCCATGCTTAAATTCATAGACCATTAAATAATAGTGGAATAAGAATTAAAACATATTTCTTATATCACAAAAAATCAGACATTATCACATGTTTCCCATAGTGGATCAAGAATATCAACTTTTTGTCCATAGTGAATCATGAATATCAACTTGTTTCCCATAGCGGATCTTGACTATAAACTTCCATTCCATAATTATCTCATGATATATAAAATTTTCCCAATGTATTGTAGGAATATATAATTTTGGTCCCACACATCACAAAATTAAAAACATATATATAAAAATATATGTTCTATAATACTAAAATAAATTCATCATATCATTATAACATAACCCCAATAAATAAAATGGGTTTCAAAAAGCCTTTCATCATTTCACCATAGAATAACCTATGGAAAATAAATATGTTTTGTAGACATATCATCATGATAATCATAAAAAATAAAAAGAAATAATAAGTAAGGGATCATTGGATTGTGTACATAATAAATTATAGTTCAAATCAAAGGATGTTATCGTATATGAAAATTCCATTAAAAGATCACCGAAATATTTCTTGAGGAAAATACCCTTTTCATTTTGAAATCACCTCTTTAAAATATAAATATTTACTAAATATTATGGAAGAAATTTTATTTGAATAAAGCTATAGAAAACTATAATTAATATTTACTGAATTGATCATTCATGATGTTGAGAAATTATGTTCATGTCATAATCATTAAAATAAAGTTTCTATTTAATCATTCATTTAAACTCCCTCATTCTGGAAAGGAAAAGAATATTCTTTTTAAAACATATTTTATAATGATAAAAATGGGTAAAAATGAATTAAAAAAATCATTTCATAATATCCAGAGACACTATTAGTAACATTTATAAAACAATAATATGGAAGAAAAACGTTTTCTAACCAGAAGACTTTGAATAAGGCTGGGTTTTAAAAAATATTATATAAATAATGTTTTTGTTCCAAAGTGAAGAAAATACTTATAAAATGTTAAAATTTCAGAAATAAACATACTAGAATAAATATTAATGGAATTTATCTTGTAATTATCATATATGTTCCTTAATTTAAATTCAATCATAAACAATCATGATTTAAATGTGATTGAGCAACAAATCCCTTACCTCATGTCTTGTCTATATTTGAACATGTTTGAACCAAAAATATAATTATAATAGATATATTTTAGAACATCAATAATATATATCATACAACATATAATTTAATTATAACATCTTTTCATCCATTTATTAATATTTTTTTATTTAAATTACCATTCCATGTTATAATTGCATCAATTCTCATGCATGTTTCTGTTCGGCAGTCCCGATTCTTATTATTTAATTATTATTCCTTCATTTTCATAATTAAAATAATTATTTAAATATAATATATATATATATAATTCCTTCCATATAATTTTGTAGATAGAAAAATGAATTACACTATTCGTGGAGATGGTAAGTTATACATATTCATGGAAAATGTTTTCACTTTTCAAAAGAAGGAAAAGATGAATGGAAAATAATAATTCACCCATATATAATATTTATTATATTATATATATCCTATATATTCATTAAAAATATCCTTATTACCATCCATAAAAATCCAAAATGAAAAATGAATCACCTCGCTTTGTGGAGGTGGATGTCCACATGTATGTATGAGTGGCATTATTGTTTTACAATGAGGGAAATGTAAGATGATAGATATGATATTTCAATAAAATAATAAATATTTTATCCTAAATATAATATAATATAATTATAACCATCATAATTTGCATTCATGAAATAATGTGATTGAAAATTAGTTATATCTCTATGTGGTGGTGGTAGTCTACACTTACATTTGTACGATACTTTTACATCTCATTTGATGGAATGGAGGGTAGATATTATTGGTTAAATAATAATTACTTTTATTTACATGTATGATAATTATTTTATTATTTAATGATAAATGATCCATATTTATAGGATGTACAACAAGAAATAAATTTAAAGAGGTCGGGTAAGATGATTACCTCTTCTTTGGAAGGAGTCCTTCATATCCCTTCATATGGACCCTTAGAATAGTATTTTAAGAAGACCCGAAACTATATTTCATGGATAGGGGTGTTGATATAAAAACTATTTAGGTTTTAGTAGATCAATATCGCTCAAGTATGCATAAAAAATATATATAAGAGTTTCCATTTTAATGGGGGGGGGGGGAGTGACACATGGAATTACATAAAGAAGATTTAATTATAATTAATGAATTTGTCAAGTATAACACTTCCAAATAATTATTAATTAAGATAAAAGGAGTCTATTTTAGAAATAGAATCATCTTATAAATTTTACATAATTTGTTTTGTCATTTTAGACCTTAACTTTTTCTTTAACCCCTTCATTTACCAATTTTAACCCAATAACTAATTTTTCAATCATAAAGGGTAATAATTTTACTTAAAAGTTAAAAATTGTCTCATACATGGAAAAGGGATAAAATGTAAGAACATTTATTAATATAATTGTTCTCTTTAATTTTTTTTAAATAATTTTATATAATATATGTTATCAAAAAATATCATTAATTTTATTTTTGAAATTATTCATTAACTCTGACAATAAAGGCAAGAAGATTGTAAGAGATTTTGAATATAAACTATTTAAAAAATCCATAGTATGTTTTATTAAAATATTAAATTCATGGGGAACTATAATTCAACCTAAAAATATTAATTTTATAGTTTTTAATTGTATTAATTAAATTTATATGTAGATATCCAAATACAAAATGGCGGGGTGGAGATTGAATTTTATGATTAAAATATTAATTTTTTACTTTAAAATAAACTTTTTTGAATATAATTAAACAAATCATATTAAAAAAACTATTATGTATTTAAAATGTGATCATACTTGGTCCTCAGGTCTAATGATAAGAGTATCATAATCAAGTAAATTCCGATATGTAATCCACATATTTGATTTTAGTCAATAGAATCATATTCAAAAAGTGGGGTAATCATATTCATGAAATAAATAAATATAAATAGAATCATAATCAAAACAATTAATTTTTTTTAGAGAAAAATATTAAATGGTGATTCTATTTTAAATCATATAGAATCATATTGAAATTAATATAAATGAATCATAATTAATGATATTATGATAAATGAAATAAAAATATAAAGATGGATGCAAAATATAAATTTATATTAATTTGCAATGGAATATAAAAGACTTTAAATGAAACAAGTAACACAATTGAATAGAATTATTTTAACCCAAATAGATGGGTATCCAGTAACCTTGCATAAAGATCCCTTGTTTTATAATTACAAGAAATTTTGTCTTTATTTTACCAGAGAAACCCTCAATATGATAACCAGATTCTATATACCTTTTCCTATAATGCATTGATACAATGATTTGAAATTCTAACAACCTATCCCCAAAATACCTCAATATGGTGATCGACTCTGTGTTGCTATATCCACAATTCCTTGATCAAGAAGGTGATCGACTCCTCTATCTTATTATCCTAGATATTCTTCAATCGTAATCACAACATTCAGAACAACATAAAGTAATAAAATAGTCTGAACAAGTTTTGTAATGAAATAGACTCTCTCTAATGAAATAAAAAAACTTGGAAGAAGAAGTTCATGCTTTTACACTTTGGATAAATGAGAACAAAATGATAGGGCCCCTGAAAATGAAAAATGATTTCAACCACACTCTCAAACTCTTAAAATGAACAAATATATATAAGATTACCTCTCTACAATCATCTTGATCTCCAATGGTTGAATTTGTTACAACACCATTGCCACCTTCCACTACAATGGTCATAATATAACAAAATTCATGATGTCATTTTAACAATATTACATTACTGTGGTGAGAGTAAAATATTCTATTAATGTAATTTTGTTTTCATTTTTAGGATTACAATAGCAGATAATCTGATTGATATACATATAAATCTCATTATGATGAACTTGCTGGATATGAATCCGATTGTTATCAGTTTTGGTCAGTCTAATTATTCTCGTTTCCAGGTGGATTACAGTAATCATAATAGAAAATGCTATTTTGTTTTCTTGAATACTTTAAATATATTTCAATGTGTGGTAAAAGTATATGTTTTCTATAAAATATTTGTAAAAATACTTTGGATATAAAAGTGTTAGATATTATTTATTTAAGAAGAAGTTTTTGATTTACAAATCAAAAGGAATGGAAAATTTAGAAGGAGACATTCGACTCATAATTAATATCATTTAAATGATTGTTCTACTACTTGCACTGGAACTGTGTCAGTGTTGTTTAATAATTTAAGGTAATTATATGATCACTAAAAATTAATTATATATTACAATGAAAAAAATAATTTCATTTTCAAAATAAAAAATTGAAATTGAACTTATAATATTTTTATCCTTATGTAGAAAATTTAGAGATATTAATGTCCAGAGAGTGACATTTTGTATTTATTCTTTTCTTGAATTAATATAAAATTCAAGATGCAATAAAAATGGCTATAAGTGGAAATATATTTGAGAAATGGGTGAAAATTTCTGAACTCCTATCATAGAATAAGTATGAGGAATGTTTTTAAGAACTTTTAAATCATTACTTGAATATTTTGAGCATGATTTGCCCATTTTATCCATACTAAGGTGACACATATTTACCAAAGTTACAATTCATAATGTAAAAATATAAAAGAGACATATTTAAAAAATATGAACCCTCTGATTATAAATATTTAAACCATTTTTTAAAAAACAATTAAAAGTTATGTAATAATTTATTTTAAAATTAATCTCTCAAAACATGATGAAATGATTTTTTCTGGAAACATGTTTTTTAAAATATAATTTTTTATAACGAAACAAAATAAAATTATATCGAGTAAAAATAATTCAATTATAAAAATTATAAATTAAATAATGTTGATTTTCAATATATTTTGAAGAAAAATGGAACATTTTAAATTTTTGGAATGAAAATTTAGTTTTAGATAAAAATCAATATTTATAACTATATATCAAAAAATCTATCTCTTAAAAAATTTCTCAAAAAATATTCTCTAAGATATTTTTTACATGATAATTTCAAATATAATTTTAATTTTTTAAAATAAAATTTCTAAATTTTTTGAAATTAAATATATTATTTTCTCACAAAATATTATTTAAATTATTTTTGAAGAAAAATGAATTTTATTTCCTATAATGGCTTAAATATAAATATATTTCTCCATCTGAAACATTTATAATTTTTTCAAATTGTTGTTATTCTTATTAAATAAATAAATTTAGCCACTACGTTATAACAATATATTATATTAAATTTCATTTAGGCTCGAGGATTCATATATCATAAATCATCAATAAAATAAAATGTATTAATATAAGGGAATTGCATTCTACCCCCTTAAAAGAATTTCACCAACAAAATTCCATCACTACTCTAGAAAAAATTTAGGATAATTCTTCCTCATCACATCCTTAGGTTTCAAAATAGATTCCAGTATTTTATTGTTTCAATATTTTACTTTGACTTGGTGAGTGGTTTGTTTTTGTTACAGTTTTCCTATATGATCCAAAATCTCCACTGATTGTTCCTTATAAGAGAGATCATGATCTAGTGGCATGACGTATGAGTAAATTACATGTGAATGACTCAGAATGTACTTAATCAGGATATATATGTGGAGCACAATCATAAATTGAAATTTATTTTGTATTACTTCAAAATAATAAGCTAATATCCCAATACAAACATGAAATTCAAAGGGATCAGTATATTTGAGAATTAATTTTCGATTATTTACAAATCTCATAACCTTATTCCAAGGAGGTATTCATTAGAATACCTTTTCACTGACTTAAAACTTCATATGTCACCGATGATTACCTTTACAACTTTTCTATTGACTCCAAGTTACCCTTATATTCTACTAAAAATACATAACCATTTCTTTCATCTTCTCAGTTATCATAGGTCCCAATGTATTTCATTCTCTAACTGCATACCAAGAAATTAGAGTTTTATATTTCCTACCATAGAGATATTTTCAGGGATTCATCTGAATATTTGAGTGTAACTTATTTTTTATGAAAAATTAACTAATGGAAGGTGTTGATCCCGACCACCATTGAAATCCAAAAAACAATATTGAACGTTTCCTCTAGGATTTCACTACTACAAAATTGGCCTTTAGCAGTGCAAAATTATCATTTGTCAGCAGTGACTACTATACTATAATTAAAATCCAAATGTTTTTATCTATGCTTATATAAACACAAATAATGTATACCTTTATGAGTTCTTCTAAAAGAAATGATAAAGTTGAAAAATATAGTGTGCAACTAAATTTAGAGAACACTACAGTACAAAAAACATAACATGTAAAATACAAATAGAACCTGAAATAACAGAAATGTACCAAGCAGATTATAAATGAAATAAAAATTACAATACAAATATAATAAAAAATCACTATATTTTATACATTTAAACCATTAGCTTATATACTTACATAATTAGGTAAAAATTATAACTATCATTTTGAAACATCAATGATCCTTTGTCTTTGTCATGGGACCCCCTCTCTTGTTATTGACAAACAAACCATCCCAGTTCAAGAAAAAGAATACACCTTTATATAAAAACAATTCATATGTTTGTATTACTATGAATAAATAATTAAAATATAATGTGTTAATTCTAAAATATAAATTTATACTAAAAATTAAGTCATTTTAGGAATACTGTGTATTATATTTAATAACTATTGATTCTTGCATGCCAACAATTTATTTCCCCTCTTCATGCATTATCTATGAGAAAATTAACTAAATAAGTATACGATAAATGTGATAAGTAAATTTATAATGTAATAGGAGATAAAATGATTAGAAAATAACCTAACATTCCATTATAGGTTTTGGTTACATGATGTGCGTTTTAAAATAAAATAGAACTTAAATATTGAAAACAGACACATGGAGTTATACTGCTTACACCATTATTCCAATTAAGGTGAATTTGATTATAAAACATCCCAAATTACTCATGTATTATTTTACTAATATGCTAAAATAATTTTAATGTGTTTTTATTTGGGATTATTTCATTCATGTTATAAATTAATAATAAATAATTTTCCTAAATTACGAAGATAATCAGAGCCTATTTTTTTTCAGTGAGTGACTCTTTTTGAACTCTAATGCGAATTTTTAATTGATAATGAATACTTTGACTCATACCAGGAACATCATGTATCAGATTGAGGTGTGGATGATTCCAATATATAAATATTTCTTATGGATCATTTTACTAATGTATAAAACAATATGAATGAGTTTTTTTTTCAGTATGTTAGTAGAATTCTTTAATCAAATTAATTTGAATTTTAAATAAATAACACACTTGGAGTTATACCCATCACACCATGCATTGGATTGAGGTGATACTAATTCCTAAATGCCCCAAATTACATATAGATCATTTTAATAATGTATCAAAACATTCCAAACAAATTTTATTGATTTTGATTACCTTTATTGTGTTTTTTAAAAAAAATGACATTTAAAACTGGAAACATACAATTTGAGTCATACTAGTCACATCATGTGTCATTTTGATGTGATCCAGAACACTAAAAGTCACATATAAATTTGGAATATTTTGTTTTGAATTATTAACAAAATAAAATTGTGTTTTTTTGGTTTTTAGTGAGTGACACTTTTCAAACTGAAATTTCAATTTTAAACCGACAAGAGAAACTTTGAGTCATACTGAGCACATCATGTATTGGATTGAGGTAAAACTGATTCCTAAACCAAAAAATGACTTATGGACCATTTTATTAATGTTTCAAAAAATTACAAATATGTTTTATCTGTTTTGAGTGTGTCAGTAGTCTTTTTTACTAAAATTAATGTCAATTTTAAATAAAAGGACATAGTTAGAGTCATACTAATCACACCATACATCATATTGAGGTTAGTATTATTCAAATAAAATATAAAAAATGACATACTAATTTTTTTATGAAATTATTAAAACAATCCAAATCCATTTTCTCAGTTTTGACAATGTCAGCTTTTTACTGAAATTTTATTTAAACTCGAAACACACACTTGGAGTATCACCAGTCACATCATGCGTCAGTTTAATGTGGTACTAATTCCCCAAAATAAAAAATTAATTATTAATTTTTTTCACACGTTATTAATACTATATGTGTGTGTATTTTTTTGGTTTTCAATGAGTGACACTTTTTGAAATAAAATGTCAATTATAAATTTTTAATGAACACTTTC